>CM066330.1:217401781-219948031 GCA_033807585.1 Hydrophis major
GTTTGGAGACTGTCTTTATTACACTTTGAAGTAAGCATTGCAATTACCAATGCAGGGTAGCATCATCTTTTCCTTGGGTAGACTGTTCTGGCCCGCAGTGCCCTCTTGTGTCTTCCAGCACAACAAACTATAACACAGGAGCTGCTGATAAGCAGGAAAAGATAATAAAGTTGCTTGACCTTGTGATCCTCTGAAACAAACTCCATTTCGCCACAACCTCCTAATCGTAATGTCTGGTACAACATAGAAAACAGTGCCAGATACATCAGAACATCAGTGAAGAGGGATTTCTATGGTGGGAAGAAATTAGTTTTAAAAGAATGCATAAAAGGAAAAGTCACATTTCAAAGAAGTTTAAACAAAAAATCCAAATGTATACTGTCGCTTCAAAATTTTGACAATGCATTGCCATACCCTATGCAATTTGAAAAGCTTAATACCAGCAGCAAGAAAAATCAGTATTCATTCTCCCGATCTGCTGTTCTGTGAACTGCTATGTTCCTCTCCTCTGTTTTATATCTGATTCAAGAGTAAGGCCTAAGACTGGGCCATTTAGTCTTTCGTCTTACACCAGTTTCTCAATGCAAATTACTATCCTTGATACTCTAAAGTAGGGATCACCAACCTTTTGGACCTCAGGGACCACCAAACTCATAATTTTAAATCCCAGGGACCACTAACTGATTCTGTGGGCATGGCCTAATTTGTGGGTGTGGCTTGGTGGTCATGTGACTGGCTGGGTATGGCTTGTATGTAAATATTATAAATATTTATATAAATATTGATTTTTTTTATTTAAAAAAAAGAGCAATGTTTATTCAAAATCAGGCAAAGCAGGCAGGCATATTGAGTTGCTCACAGAATCACAGATTCATTCATAGATCTATCTATCTGCCATTGGCTAGCTCAGTCTGTCACATAAAATTTGCTTGCAAGCAAACTCATAAATTTAATTCACAACATACCATGTATGTAAATATTGAATTTTTTATTAAAAAAAGAGCAACTTGTATCCAAAATCAGACAAAGCAGGCAGGCAGATTGAGTTGCTCACAGAATCATTCAGTGATGTATCTATCTGCCATCAGCGATCCCAGTCTCTCAAATTTGCTTGCTTTGAGTCTGCACTGAATAATAGAACCTTCAGTCCTAAGGGAGGTTCGGCTGTGCTTAAAAGCAGAGCCGAAGATCTAAAGACTAGCTAGAAAGCAAGAAATCCAACCATTTCCTGCTTAGTAGCTAATCTAAATCTCCCACACAGCAGAACGGATGATGGTCAGAAAAAGGAAAAATAGCAATTTAGCAGGCAAGTTTGACGGGTAAGGAGTGAGTGGGCAGGAAGGGTTCCCACAGGTCATGTGGGCGGCGCAGCCTCGTGTTTCTGCGCAGCCTGAATTAATTGCTTGGGGGGGGGGGTGCTCTGGGGGTGAAATTTCTCTGTGGCCAACCAAAATGTTCTCATGGCCCACCAGTGGGCTGCGACCCACTGGTTGGCAACCGCTGCTATAACCCACAAGGAAAGGAGATATGGAGGTATTATCCAAAAGCATACTGGAGATTGCCAATGCTTTGGCAATCACGCTGACCAGAAATTCTGGAATTTACAATTCCAACACATCCAGGTGAAGGATCTTAACCTATAATGATCCCTACACCTACAAAGTTCAGGTTATAGCATGCATGTTTTAATCTTGCTATTTGACATCACTAGTCTCCTAGCTATGTAGAAGTCTGTAGAAGTCCTGAAAACGAACAGTTGACATAAACAACAGAAGATACTGCTTTCTATCTATCTAAGGCAGGTAATGAATATAACAGCAATGAAATCTCTGTGGGGTATGTGTTCACATATGTATATATTTACAAAGAAACAAACTGGGAATTTAAAGATTACTACTTTAATGACATAGTGTCAACACTTCTTACTAAGAAAACCTTATATCGAAACCTTAACAAATTCCATAGGTATTACACATAGTTTTAAATAGGCTAAGATTAATACACAAGACCATAAAATCATAATTATAGTTATTACAGTTTTGTCATATAAGATATAAATGTGTGCACATATGCTGCACAGTAATTGATTCTATAAAGAATTCTTACAGCAGTTGGAGTTTCTTTTGCAATTAGTCTAATAGGCAACCACTTTCCTGTTGGTCCTTTTACAATGATGGGCATTGTATCTATACAGTAAATTCTGCAATAGGTATTGCAAAGGCACATTACTTCCTTTTCTGAAAGCACTAATCATAAGAGGCAAAGTAAGTACCCTTGTTCTCAGAACACCATGCTGCATCTTTTCTTCTTTTTCCTTAGAACCTGAATGGGGACATTCCAGAAAATTTACAAGAATTTCAAAGATTCGTTATGCATTTCAAATGTAATCATGAGGAAGTCAGGAAAAATGTCACCACTGTCTCTAATGTATCTATTCATTGTCCAGGAAATTGCAAAAGTACCAAGGATTTTACTGTACTACATTAATGCCAATATGCTATATTTGATAAATAAATCTACCAAATTGGTAAATTAAGAAGGACGGTTATGCATTGAACTCAGGTTAAGAGTTAATCTAACCTCAATGAGATTTTTGACCTGAAACTCTGAAGTGGTTGTCTATGTTAACAAGTGCTTTAGAAAATCGGGTCATTTTTCTCTCATGTTGAGTGTCACAATGCCTTGCTGAATTGGTGGCATGAGTGTTTCAGTGAAAAGGTGATAAATTTTTTGTATCCTGGGGAATTTCTCAAAACTTTTGCATGATGGACATCAGTTTTTCCAAAACTGCCCTGGGAACTGTAGCTGTCTGAAGATGCTTATAATTCTTTGATTCTCTCATCACAGACTTGCGCATTTCCTAAAATGGTGATGGAGGCACAGCCCAGAGGCCTGGTTATGAGTGAACCTGTTAAGTTCTGCGCATGGGTGCAAGGAGCGGAGACGAGGCAGTGAACAGTGAACTTCAACTCTTTATTAAGCATACTGAACAGAGCAATCACCTAGGGCAGCAGCAGCCCTTTTATAGGGTTGGCTGCTGTCCTATTAGCCAATGGAAAACATGGAAGTGTTAAACCCTTGAACCAATGAGAGCTGGCCCGTTAACAGCCAATCAGACTTCCCAGAAAGGACCAATCCGATGTCGCTATTATCGGCCAATCAGAAGTGCAGGATTAGAACCCTGCTTTTTATTGAAGGTTGTTAAAACTTTATTAAATGCCTTTATTAGTTCATAACACCCCTCCCCCCAGGTTCCGTTTGAGGGGTGCGGTAACGTCATCGCGTAGATATGCAGGTCGTTTCAATTGCCTATTAGATTTGCGCTGTCCCACCAGTTCCTGTTTGTAGTCCAGTTCCAGTGGAATGTTTTTTGATTTATCTGGTACAGGCAGTTCCGCATCCCCACAGGACGACTCGGCGCCACTAATTCTGTCATCGTTGTCCTCCGGTTCCTGCGGGCTCGCCTCCGTTGAGGTATTTCTCTGTGGTGAGGCACACCCCCTTTCTGATTCTTCTTCATTGAACGCGCCTGGCTGCTGACTTTCTTCAATTTCGTCATCCAGCATCTCGAATTCAGTTCCCTTGACATCCCCTCCTCCCTCAGTTTGAGGGTCACAGGAGTCGTGGGAACTGGGTTGCAACCTAGAGCGAAGTTGATCTATATGGTGTTTCCATATTTTCCCATCCCTTGTTTGTACGTGGTACAATCTGGGCCCGGTGGCTTGGGTTACGGTTGCTTCGACCCACAACGGTTCTCTGGAAAGATTTTTAGTGAAGACTAAGTCGCCTACCTTGAATTCGCGGCACTTTCCACTAGATCCACAGGGTTTCTCTGGAACGTAGGCCGGGTGGAGACAGTCAAGGTGGGAGCGAAGCCTGTGTCCCATCAATAGTTCAGCTGGCATTTTGTTGGTTACGCTGTGCGGGGTGATGTGTTGGAGTAGGAGTATTCTGTTCAGTTTGTCGTCAATGTCCCCATGGTCCATCTTGTGGAGAGTTTTTTTTAAGAAATTGGACCATGTGCTCGGCCCTTCCATTGGCCACAGGGTGCGCCGGGGAGGTTAGCGCATGGTGGATGCCCCGGTCCGCTAATATTGTTCAAACACCAGGGCCGTGAACTGGGGTCCATTGTCAGAGACTAGAACGTCTGGCAGCCCATGTGTTGCGAATAGTTTATTTAATTTGCGGATGACTGAATCGGTTGTAGTAGTCTTCATCTTGTGGATTTCAAGCCAGTTGGAATAGGCATCCACTGGTAGGAGGAACATATGTCCCTTAGTAGGTCCCGCAAAGTCAATGTGGATGTGGGACCACGGCCTCCGGGGGGTTTCCCACTCCGTTGGAGTTGCTCTAGGTGGGGCACTGCTGACTTCTTGGCACTTTAGACAAGTCTTCACCCAGGCTTTGATCTGCTTATTGATGCCCGGCCACCACACATAGCTTCGTGCAAGTGCTTTCACACGCACGATGCCGGGGTGACCGTCATGCAATGCTTTCAAAACTGCTCATTGTAACCGCTCTAGGATGACGACTCTGTCTCCCCATAGGATGCAGCCTTTCTGCGAGAAAAGTTCTGTTTGCTGGTTTCTGAAAGGGGTGAAGTCATCAGGGGTTTGTTCTACTGGCCATCCTCGTTCGACCCAGCTGAGAACTCGCGCCAGGACAGGATCTCGTTTCGTTTCGATAGCAATGTCTCTGGCTGTTAGTGGCGGTGAATGTAGGGTTTCAATCTGGAGTGTCGTGAGGGTTGGAGCTGGGTCGTCGACGGTTTCCGGAAGTGGGGCACAGCTCAATGCATCAGCGTGGGGAATGGCTTTCCCCGGGCGGTGTTGCAATTTATAATTGTACGCAGCTAAGAACTCCGACCAACGAGTCATTCTAGGTGACAATATATAGGGGGTTGGCTTTTCTCCCGGTATAATCCCCAGCAAAGGCTTGTGATCGGTAATAATAGTAAAAGCTCATCCATACACATATTCATGAAACCGTTTCACAGCAGATACAACAGCAAGAGTCTCTTTGTCAATTTGGCTATAGTTGCGTTCAGCCCTCGATAAGGTCCTTGAAAAATAGGCAAAAGGGGCCTCACTACCATTTGATAACACATGACTTAAAATGGCTCCTACTCCAAACGGTGACGCGTCATATGTAATGGTTAAAGGCAAAGTCTCGTTATACTGCATTAAAACAGCATCGGAGGTTAGTAAGTGTTTCACTTGTCGGAATGCGTGCTCCTCTCGGTGTCCCCAGACCCAGGTGGCTTTTTTGTTGAGAAGTCTATGTAGGAGCTCAGCTACGGTCGCCTTCTGGGGCAAGAAGATGTTGTAAAAGTTAATGAGCCCCAGGAAAGCTTGGAGGTCTGTCCTATTCTTGGGTCTTGGGGCATTTTTGATCGCTCTTAGTTTGCTATTAGTGGGGTGAATTCCTTGCTTATCGATTAGGTACCCCAGAAACTCTACTTTCTCTGTACACAGTTGACATTTATTTTTTTTAACCTTTAGGCCAGAGTCTTTAAATTTCTGGAGAACCATTCTAAGACGCCTCTCTAGTACTTCTCTATTCGGGGCCGCAATTAAAACATCATCAAAATATGGTACGACCCCCTTGATCCCTTGCAAAAGTCTCTCCATCAGACTTTGAAAAATCCCTGGGGCTACGCTCACTCCAAATTGGAGTCGGTTGCATTTAAAAGCATCTCGGTGTGTAATGATCGTCTTTGCTTCCGCGGTTTTTTTATCTACAGGCAGTTGTTGGTATGCCTGCGCTAAATCCAATTTATCGAAGACTTTTCCACCCCCCAGGGAATGGAGAAGGTGTTGAACCACCGGCACTGGGTAAGCGTTCTGTTGAAGGGTGTGATTGAGGGTGGCCCGGTAGTCCCCACAAATTCTTAATGATCCATCCAGTTTGATGGGTGTTACGATTAGGGTTTCCCAATGGGCGTAGTCAGTTGGTTCTAAAACACCCTGGGCTATTAATTTATCAAGCTGCTCGTCGATTTTTGGTTTTAGGGCAAAAGGTACCCGACGAGGCTTAAGGCGGATGGGGGCTACTTCAGGGTTAAGGTTAAATGATATCGGGGTTCCCTTGTACTCGCCTAGTTTGTCTGCAAAGACGTCCTGGAATTTCTGGACGAGGGCCTTCTCCCAGTCATCACTTCTGGTTTGGTGAATGCCGGCTACCTTGATCCCGAGTGGGGTGAACCATTGAAGGCCTAACAAACTAGGCCGGTCGCGATCGACGACAGTCAGCGGTAACGACGCAGTATGATTTTTGAATGATACTTGGACTTGGCTGGAGCCGATGACCAGAATTCGGTTCCCCTGGTAATCTTTGAGTATAATTCTTTGGGCTCTGAGGTCTTGACGCCGGATGGCAGGGATTAACTGTTTAAGGGTCTTCCAGGAAACCACTGAGAGGGACGACCCTGAGTCGACTTCTATCATGCAAGGTTGATTCTCGATGGCGACTCTCACTCAGATCTTCTTTGCATCTAATGATGAAGCGTGACCGATGGTAATGGTTTGGTGTGCCTCTTCCCGTCTCGTTGAAGTGGCAAGTGTTTTATTTCTGTAGGAGTGGTTGTTCCATTGGTGGTTCAAGTGTTCCCGACTCATAGGATGATTCCCTGTGGTCTGGCAGTAGTTGTTTTCTCTCCGAATTGGGCTGGATCCTCGCTTGCTTCTGCAGACCTTCCCGATGTGGCCTCTTTTCCCACAGGAATGGCAGAGCGCGTCGAGGAATTTGCAATCTGATCGCGGGTGGTTTGCCCCACAACCCGCGCATTGGTGCGGTAGTCTTCGATTCAGCGGGTTGCGTTGGTTGCGTTTGGATTGGAACTGGTTGACCTCCTCCTCATCACTTTCTGATGGAGATTCGAGGTCCTCGTGGTGGGTCGCTGTTGTGTGCCTCTCTAGGCGAGGTGAGGTATCATTGGCGAGTTGACGGAGCAGTGCGTTGGTGCGGCGCATTTGGGCAGCTGACTTCCTGGTTGCTTCTGCTGCAGTAGCATCGTTGATGACATCGGCAAGATCGATGTCCCCTTTGGCCATGATCTTGCTCTGCGCCATGTGGTCATCTAATCCCAGAACTATTCAGTCTCTCAGAGCTTCTTCGAGGTCTGCAAACCCACAGAGGCCTCCCAGGTTCCGGAGGTCTGCGATGAAATCTGCGACGCTCTCTCCTTTCCGTTGGTGCCTCTGATAACTCATGTCTTCGGACAAGCGTTGGTATGGCGGGTGCATAGTGGGTCCGTAGAAGGGGCGCGAAGATGTCTCAGTCGATGGATTTCACCTCAGCCGGTTTCGCTAGTGCCTTGGCCATCTTAAAGACGGCAGGCCCACAATGGGTCAGGAACACTGCTCGCTTTTTCCCCGTCGTTGCGTCTTTCAAGTTGTTGGTTGAAACATCTGGAACCGGTCCATGTACGAGTCCCAGTCTTCTTGGGTCAAATGGAGCGGGTGGTATGGCGCCGCCGGACATGTTTTCCGTTGTCGATGCGCCTTCAGCCACGTGCTCTGTTTGGTGCTCTGTGAGTATTCAATCAGCTCAGATGTCTCCGCATCCCATCCTCGTCACCAGTGTTTCATTCTGCGCATGGGTGCAAAAAGCGGAGACGAGGCAGTGAACAGTGAACTTCAACTCTTTATTAAGCATACTGAACAGAGCAATCACCTAGGGCAGCAGCAGCCCTTTTATAGGGTTGGCTGCTATCCTATTAGCCAATGAAATACATGAAAGTGTTAAACCCTTGAACCAATGAGAGCTGGCCCGCTAACAGCCAATCAGACTTCCCAGAAAGGACCAATCCGATGTCGCTATTATCGGCCAATCAGAAGTGCAGGATTAGAACCCTGCTTTTTACTGAAGGTTGTTAAAACTTTATTAAACGCCTTTATTAGTTCATAACAGAACCAGTAAACTACTGACTCTGTGAAAAAGGAATCTGCTCTTTCTTTAGTCGTTGACTGCAAAGTATTTCAAACTCATCGACAAATGTTCGGCCTAGAGGTGCTTTTCACAATGCCAAAACTTTATTGTCTGCATTATGATATAATGTGTTAGCTCTGACCAACAGGAGGCACTACATATTTTCATCATTGGGCTCTGGGGTTATAGGTATTCTTACTACAGGTAGTCCGCGACTTACGATCACAATTGAGCCCTAAATTTCTGTAGCTAAGTGAGACAATGGTTAAATGAGTTTTGCCCCATTTTACAACCTTTCTTGCTACAGTCATTAAGGGAATCATGGCAATTACTAAGCTAATAACACAGTTCTTAAGCAAATATGGCTTCACCATTGCCTTTGCTTGTCAGAAGGTCACACATGACCTGGGATACTGCAACTGTCATAAATATGAGCCAGTTGCCAAGGGTCCGAATTTTGATCATGTAACCATGATGAGAATGCTGCAATGGTTGTAAGTGTGAAAAACCATCATAAATCACATTTTTCATTGCCATATAATTTTGAACAGTCATTAAACGAACGGTTGTAAGTTGAAGAATACCTGTACATGTTTTATGTTCAATCTTTTAACAGGATTTAAACCCACAGGCCTTGTACTTGGTATCTAAACAATATATTTTTTAACTTTAGGGCTATCTGGACTCCACAGGCCTATGTGGATACCTATGACTGAAGAGTCCCAATAAAGATTAAAGCTACATAAATCCACACTTCAATGCAGGCCTCTAGAATGAGACCAGGGTAATAATAACAAAACTTTCCGGCCTGACAGCATGTAAAAAAGGAAGGCATATCTGCACAGCTTCTACAAAATGATTTATTGTTTGAATTTACTAGTTACCCAATTCAAATGAATTTGCGATATATGTTAAGGCTGTGCAATATTTTAGATTTTAAGGGATCATTTCTCAGAGTTTTATTTCATCATTTACTAATCAAAAGCAAATGACAAACACAGGTAGTCCTTAACGTCCAAACATTCATTTAGTGACCATTCTAAGTTATAACAGCACTAAAAAAAAAAAGTTATTTATGGTAGATCCTCATATTGTTGCAGCATCATGGTCATATGATTAAAATTCAGGCATTTAGCAACTGGCATATTATTTACAACCGTTGCAGCATCCTTGTGATTGCCATTTGCAACTTTCCCAGATAGCTTCAGACATGCAAAGTCAATGCGGGAGAACTGTCATTAATTTAATGACAGCACAATTCACTTATCAACCATGGTGATTTATTAAACAACTGTGGCAAAAATGTTGCAAAATTGGACATCTCACTTACCAATCACCTTGCTTAGCAATGGAAATCTGGTGCTAATTCCTGTCCTAACAGACAGGAAGCAGCAGGTGAAGCTACCAGTTGGCACCCATTTGCTAGAACTGGTTGTTAACATTCTAAGCAGTTTGGAGAACTGGTTATTAGAAGAAATTACTGGCCTAATCCTGTAAGGTAGGCAGGAAGAAAACATTTTGGTGTTGCTTACAGAAACTGCCTCTCCATTAACCCTTATTACATTCTTGGCAGGACTAGACTTCCTGTCTCAACTTCTCTGGAGTTTTTTTCCCCTCCTTTGCTGATACTTTGCTTGTGTGGAGTGATCATTCAAAGTTACAGTGGCACTGAAAAAAGTGACTTATGAGCATTTTTCACACAACTGTTGCAACATCCCCACAGTCATGAGAGGCCAGGCAAAGAGATATGTGCCTCAATGTGAGTGATATTGAGTTGGCCATGCCCAGCCAATAACATGACCACCAAGCCATATCCACCCAGTCACATGACCACCAAGCCACACTCACAGAACCGGCTGTTAACATTTTTGAATCCCACCCCTGCCTGTACAATTAGCACAGCCTCCCCCCCAAAAGCTGTGTGCTTTCTCTACTTCTCTTCTCCCTATATACCAATGACTCAGTGGTGGGATTCAAATTTTTTTACTACCGGTTCTGTGGCTGTGGCTTGGTGGGCATGGCAGGGGAAAGATACTGCAAAATCTCCAGTCAGAGGTGGTATTTGCAGGTTCTCTGAACTACTCAAAATTTCCGCTACTGGTTCTCCAGAACTGGTCAGAACCTGCTGAATACCACCTCTGCAATGACTGCATCTCAAACGATCCATCTGTTCAAATACTGAAGTTTGCAGATGACACAACAGTGATTGGTCTCATTTGAGACAACGAATGCGCATACAGCCAGGAGGTTGTACAACTTGCCTCATGATGTAACTGGAACAATCTGGAACTGAACACACTCAAAACAGTAGAAATGGTGGTAGAAACCCTCCCATATTACTACCTCTTACAATACCAGACAACAGTAAAGACCTTCAAATTTCTAGGTTCTATCATATCACATGACCTAAAATGGACACCTAACTTCAAAAACATTATCAAAAAAGCACAACAATGTTCTTTCTGCGCCAACTCAGAAAGCTCAAACTGCCCAAGGAGCTGCTGATACAGTTCTACAGAGGAATTATTGAGTCTGTCATCTGCACCTCTATAACTGTATGGTTTGGTTCTGCAAAGCAACAGGACAGACACAGACTTCAGAGGATAATTAGGACTGCAGAAAAAACAATTACTACCAACCTGCCTTCAATCGAGGATGCGTATACTGAATGAGTCAAAAAGAGGGCTGTGAAAATATTTATAGACCCCCTCACATCCCGGACATAAACTGCTTCAACTCCTTCCCTCAAAACGACGCTATAAAGCACTGCGCACCAGAACAACGAGACACAAGAACAGTTTTTCCCCCGAAAGCCATCACTGCTAAACAAATAATTCCCTCAACATTGTTCAACTATTACAAAGACTGCACTACTATTACTGTTAATCTTTTCCTCACTCCTTTTCACCCACACCCTCCCACTTGTGACTGTATAACTGTAACTTTGTCGCTTGTATCCTTATGATTTATATTGACCATTTCCTAGTATGATCTGATTGCTTATTGTACCCTATGACTATTATTAAGTGTTGTACCTTGTGATTCTTTTTTTTTTGAACAAATTTTATTAATTTTTTTTAAACAAATAGACAAGTAAACAAAACATAGGATGTAGTAACATAAAATATCTTTTTCTAAAAAAACACATAGAATATCTTATTTAAAGAGCAAGATAATTCCAACTTACCACATTTCTATACAAACACAATTTAATATATATATTTATCTTATCTGTTCAACTTCATATCCTTTCCCAACTTCTCTTTACTGCTTCCTTTCCTTCTGTTTAATTGTATTTCTTTTACCTTAAATTATGTATATTCATTATATATAATTTCATTAGTTCTCTTCCAACATCCTTTCAAACATAAACAAACATTACACAAAACATAAATACATAAAACTTATTTTTGGGAAGTGGCTTACCCCGGGTTAGATCTTTTTGTACAGACATAAATCAAATTCGTGCTCACATAATATACTATTTCATATCTTAATTAACATTCCATATTTTCTATATATTTTCTCTCTTCTCGTCATTCTTTTAATTCTATTTTATTTATTTCATCTCAATTTAAATAATTATACTTGCATCTTTTGTCCGCTCTCTTTCAATCATCTATTTTTCCTTCCTTTCTAATACAATGTTTTCCCTGTAACCACTGGTTGAAATATGACAACTTTTTATCTTTCCCCTAAATTTTACACTTAAAATAATACATACTTTCCATACTGATTCTGCTTCGTACATTCTAAGTACTACATTTCAAAATAATAAGACAAGCAAATAATATTAAATTTAGTAAGTAATAATAAAACCAAAAAAGAAGGGATATTGAGTTTATAATATAATAAAAACAATATTTACTTACTAAATAGTAAATTAAACTCTATTATCAAATTTTAAACATTTTCAATTTTCTCTTTAATACATTATTAATTCATGTAATATTTTAATTTTCTAATTCAATTTCAAATACTAATATCTACCATACAATCCTATGTACTTTTGCAGAATCATTTTTATAAAATTATATCTTACCCCTTATCTCTAAAAAAACTTGTTTTTTGACATTTTGTTTAAAGCTTTTATGACTTCTCTTTCCTTTTTCCCTTCCTTTCTTATCAATTTTAGCTTTTTGACCCCCCCCCCCATCTCTCAAGTTTCACTCTCTTAATCTTCCCTCTCTGTTGTATTTCTCTTTTCTGTTGCTTTCTGACATCATATCGATTTTTCATCTTATTTTTCTTTTTCTTGGTTGCTTTTTTAAGTCCTGAATTCACCATTTCTTTACCCCCCCCCCGCTTACGCTTTTCTTCCTCCACTAAAAGTATCTGTCCATTTTCTTCCTTTCAGCAAGAAAAATCTTCTTCTTCTTGGTACCAGTCTTCCTGTCGCTGTTGTATTTCTTGATAGGTAGAAATCGCCATTTCTAAAAAGTGGAAAATAGATCCAGAAGAGCCCATGCCTTCCTGTTCCTCTTCTTTCAATTTTTGAAATTCCATTTGTAAATCTTCAAAAGATAATGCCATTTTTCCCTTTTTTTAAAACAACCCAAATATCTTTAATCTTTCAATAAATAGTTCACTAAGATCCCAAAGTCACAAAGCAAACCAAATCAAAACAAACAGTTCCATTTAGCACTTTCTTCTATATTTTCTCTTCCTGGGGTAGAATTCAAATACACAGTTTCAAAGTAATCTTCTAGAAGTCGTAATACCTTTTATTTCTGATCTTATAAACTCAAAGCAGTCTCCTTCAATACAGTCTTAAAATAAATCTTTACCTCTTCCCTTCCACTTATAACAAATAAAAAGAATTTTAAGTTTTTAATTCCAATGTCCAGAAATCCTTTATCCCCTTGGCTTTAAATTTTAAGTTTACCTTCTATGCCCAAGCAGGTTTTCCAGATTTCCAACAGCTGTTTCTGTGGGAAGGGAGAGTAAAAGAAAGTAACTTTCCCTTTCAGCTTTTTTTTTTTTTTTTTTGCTGCTTTTACAATGTTCCTTGGAAGACAATGTATCCTTGGAACGTTTCAGTTTCCAGGGTATTTAGAGGTTTCTTGTGGTTCCGGTTCAGCCAAAACTTTCACCTTCACCTGCTTCCTCCAGCACAAATCTTACCCGGCTGCAGGCTTCTTTGTGGCAGCCATTGCTGACCGCCGCTCCACCAACTTGGGAAAAAGGGGTTTTGCCGGCTGAGGAGGGGGTTTGCGATACCCCCAAACCCAAATCCGGATCCCCTCTCTGTTCAGCTGCCTCTACGGGGCAGCCCTATCCTCGGATCCGTTCAGATCGGAGGAACCTCGGTGGCGAGCACAGCAGGAATTGTGGAGAATCACGAATTCCTGCCACCACTGAAGCCTTGCAAAACCGGACAGTACCTTATGATTCTTGACTCTTGAAGAATGTATATTTTCCTTTATGTATACTGAGAGCATTTGCACCAAGACAAATTCCTTGTGTATCCAATCACACTAGAATTCTAATTCCAATCACATTAGAATTCTAATTCTAATTCTAGTTGTAATTCAAGGACTGTTCTGTACTTGGATATGTACTTGGACTGCCATGTAATTCAAAGACTGTACTGGTAAGTTTTCTTCTCCACATCCCCCCCCCAAAAAAAAACATTAAAAGAATTTTGTTACTGATATAGGTCAAGTGCAGGTCAAGGAAGGCTTAGCTAGGATTTTCTGTGGGAGAAGAGTAAAAAAAAGGTCAAGATGGCAGTTCTGATTGGGTAATTGAAGCTACCATTATGAGTCTTTTGATATCTCCTCTCCATCCCCACATCCATGGAAGCGCTTGTATTTAGCTATTGACCAGTCTAAAAGTAGCTACCAAGAACATTACATTTTGTTGTGTCCGCGAAATGATGCCAGGAGTCGGTGACTTCAAATCATGCTCTTTTATTTAAAGTTGGAACCGAACTGGGGCAAAGGAAAAAGCTCACGGCCAATCGTGGGAGATTCTTAGCGAGCCAATCGGCGCGGCTCGCCTGACCAATCAGAGTGCCCCGCGCTTTGGCCAATCAAAGCGTGGGGATCTCAAGAATGCTAACTAGGGACAGAACACCCCTCCCCTCTTGGTTCAGTCCTTACGTCGCGTAGTCACGTAGGTAGGCAGGGCTCCGTCTGAGCCTATTGGACCTGCGCAGCTCAGTCGTAGGTTGGATCCCGGCCGGTTCGGTCGGGATCTCTGCTGCTCTTGATGTCGTCATGGGAACCGGCTGGTCAGTCGGGCCAGGCCGCTCTCCGTAGCTCACTCCTGGGCCTCCCGGGTTGGTTGAGCTGCGGGTTTCGCCGCTCCCGCTCGGTCTTTCCAGGTCGGTCGAGCTGGCCTGGCTGTCTCTTCCTGGCAAGGGGTCGTGATGACTGCTTTCCGGTAAGTATGACTGGTTTATTCTTCTTTGGTTTTGGTCCCCTGGGTATTCCCTCCCCCCCTTGGTTTGTGTTGTGGGGGTTGGTTTTGCCTGTTTGTGCGTCGGTGGTCTCTTGGTTGGCTGTCCTCGACCTTAATTGGTCGATGTGGCGTTTCCACTCTCGTCCATCTGCTGTTTGTAGCCGGTACGAGAGTGGGCCTGTTGTTTGTGTGATGACGGCCGGTACCCATAATGGGTCTCCCGTCAGGTTTCTTGCACATACGGGGTCGCCGGGTGCGAAAGTTCGGTGTTTGCTGTTTGAGTCTGGGGGCTTCTCCGGGTTATACGTGGGGTGTAACCTGTCGAGTGGGGACCTTAATTTCCTCTCCATTAGTAGTTCGCCTGGGCTCTTATTCGTTGTGGTATTTGGGGTTATGTGTTGGGTGAAGAGTAGTTTGTTTATTTTCTCCTGGATCTCCCCGTGGTCTATTTTCCGGATGGTCTTCTTAGTGAATTGCACCATCCGTTCCGCCCTACCGTTCGCCGCCAGGTGCGCCGGTGCTGTCAGCGCGTGGCGGATGCCCCTTTCCGCTAGGAATTTTTCAAATTCCAGCAAGGTGAATTGGGGCCCGTTGTCGGAAACGACGACGTCTGGGAGACCGTGCGTTGCAAAGAGTTTGCAGAGTTTCTTGATCACGGCCTCCGTGGTTGTTGTTTTCATGTTGCTTACCTCCAGCCAGTTGGAGTAAGCTTCTACTGTTATAAGGAAGGTGTGTCCTTTTGTGGGCCCGGCGAAGTCTATGTGAATCCTAGACCAAGGTCCCCTTGGGGTTTCCCACTCTAGGACGGGTGCTGTGGGTGGGCTTGGCCTAGTTTCCTGGCATCATTGGCACCTTGCTACCCAGGTCTCAATTTGTTTGTCCCTCCCTGGCCACCAAGCGTAACTTCTGGCCAGGGCTTTAGTCCTAACGATGCCAGGGTGCCCCTCGTGTAGCAGTTCCAGAACCTTCCCTTGTAGCTTTTCTGGAATGACCACCCTATCCCCCCATAGTATGCACCCTTTTAATAACGAGAGTTCCGTTTGGCGGTTTCGGAATGTTTTGACGGACTCGTCGTTGTCCCTTTCCGGCCACCCTTTCTCTCCCCAATGCAACACCCGCACCAGACGTTTGTCTTTATTAGTTTCTCGGGCAATGTCTGACGCGGTTATGGCCAGGTTGGGTAGAGTCTCTATATTGAGGGTGGTCGTCGTGGGTGCTGGGTCGGTGTCAGGTTCCGGTAGTGGTGAGCGGCTTAAGGCGTCTGCATGGGAGATCGTCTTACCCGGTCTGTGTATGAGTCCGTAGTTGTAGGCTGCCAGGAACTCGGACCACCTTGTCTTTCGGGGAGACAGAATGTTCGGGGTGGCCCGGTTTCCTGCAAGGATTCCCAGCAGCGGCTTGTGGTCTGTTATGATTGTGAATGTCCGGCCGTAGAGATACTCGTGGAATCTTTTTACGGTGGCAACGATAGCCAGAGCCTCTTTGTCCAGCTGGCTATAGTTCCGCTCCAGTTTGGTGAGGGTCCTTGAAAAGAACGCGATGGGCGCTTCTTTTCCGCCGGGGAGGGTATGGCTGAGGACAGCGCCGACGCCGAAGGGTGATGCGTCGCATGTGACGGCCAGAGGTAAGGTCTCGTTATACTGTATAAGGACGGCGTCCGAAGTGAGAAGGTCCTTTGTTCTTTGGAAGGCGGTTTGCTCGCATTTCCCCCAAGTCCAGGTCGCCACCTTGTCCAGGAGCCTATGCAAGGGCTCCGCCACCGTCGCCTTTTGGGGCAGGAAAACATTGTAAAAATTAAGTAGCCCCAGGAATGCCTGTAGTTCCGTCTTCGACTTGGGTGTGGGGGCTTCTTTGATGGCCTTGATTTTTTGGTTTGTGGGGTGAATGCCGTGACGGTCTAGGAGGTATCCTAGGAATTCTACCCATTCTGTGTATAGTTCGCATTTCTCCCTCTTGACTTTGAGCCCGGTCTCTTTAAATTTGGTTAGGACCTCCCTTAGGCGACCCTCTAGTTCGGCTTGGTTGGTTGCCGACACTAGGACGTCGTCGAAGTAAGGTACCACCCCCTTGATGCCTTGCAGTAGTCTTTCCATTAGGCTTTGGAATATTCCCGGTGCCACGCTGACTCCGAATTGGAGTCGGTTGCATTTAAATGCTCCCCGGTGGGTGACTATGGTTTGCGCTTCTGCCGTTTGCTCGTTGACTGGCAACTGTTGGTATGCCTGGGCGAGGTCGAGCTTGGCGAAAACCTTGCCCCCTCCCAGTGAGTGCAGTAGGTGTTGCACTACTGGGACGGGGTAGGCGCTTTGTTGTAGCGCGCCATTTAGGGTGGCCTTATAGTCCCCACAGATCCTCACCGACCCATCGGGCTTGATCGGGGTGACTATGGAGGTCCCCCACCGGGCATGCTCTATGGGCTGTAGGACCCCTTGCTTGACGAGCTTGTCAATTTGCTCGTCTATCTTGGGTTTCAGTGCGAATGGCACCCGCCTTGGTTTCAGGCGTTTTGGGGGGACGTTTGGGTCTAGGTTGAAAGATATAAGGAGCCCTCGGTACTTGCCTAGGTTTCCGTCGAAGACCTCTTGGAATTCCCGGGCCAGTTGTTGCTCCCAGCTGTCGTCGGTGACGTGGTCGACTCCCGTGACTGCGATGCCGAGCAGGGCGAACCATTGCAGTCCCAGTAGGCTTGGGCGGTCGCGGTCGACGATTGTCAGGGGAAGTCTTTCGGTGTGCCCTTTGTATGTGATGTTGAAGTGTTTGATTCCGACTACCGGGATGCGGTTTCCCTGGTAGTCCTTTACAATGAGTCTCTGGCTGTCTAGGTTCCTCCTTTGGATGGTAGGCACCAAGTGCTTTATTTCATGCCATGCTATCATGGAGAGGTAGGACCCGAAGTCCACCTCCATTTTGCATGGCTGGCCCTCGATGTCTACCTCCACGTGGACCTTCCGGGCGTCATTGGTTATGGCGTGGCCGATGGTGACCATCTGATGGGTCTCCTCTCTTCGCCGGTTATCGCCGCCTCGCAGGGATCGTCCGTTCCGGTCCCATCTGTTGTCCGAGGGGCGATCTCTGGTCCGGGGTGGTGTGCTCTCTCTCCTCCGGTCGCCCTGGTCCCATCGTGCCGGGCTGAGATTCTTCTTTAGGCGGCAGACACGGGCGATGTGTCCCTTCTTGTCGCAATGCCGGCAGATCGATTTGAAAAACTGGCATTCCGACCTGGGGTGGTCGCCACCGCAACCGGCACAGTTGGTCCTCGACTTACGACCCCGCCGGTTCCGTGGGTCGCGGCCTGTCTGGAGGCGATGGACGTCCTCCTCGTCGTCTGAAGTGCCCGATGCCGAGTGGAAGTCGCCCTGGTGGGTGGTCGTCTCGGGTTGGGCCTCGGTCGACCTCACTGGGTTGTTCTTTCCGCTGCGGTCCCCAGTGTTCGGTCTGCGCATGCGGTCGGCGGAAGTTCGGGTTGCTTCGGCGGCTGCGGCTGCGGTGAGGGTGTCTGCTAGGCTGATGTTGCCCTTGGCCATCAGCCGGCTCTGGAGGACGGGGTCCCATAAACCGAGTACGATTCGGTCTTGCAGGGCGTCGTTCAGGTTGTCGAATTCGCAGAGCCCCCCGAGGCGCCGCAGCTCGGTGACGAAGTCGCTGAAGCTCTCACCCGACCTCTGGTCCCGACGGTAGAATTCGTTGCGTTGGATCAGGATGGGTACCTCTGGAGCGTAGTGCCGCCGAAGTATGGGCTCGAGGACGTCCCAGTCCATCGTGGTCGCATCGGCGGGTTTGGCAAGCGCCTTGGCCATCTTGAATACCTCGGTCCCAAAGTGGGTCAGGAAAACGGCGCGCTTCATGGGGCCGGTGGCGTCCTTCAGGTCGTTGCACTCAAGGAACATGCGGAATCGGTTGGAGTACGATTCCCAGTCCTCGGTGGCGGGGTTGAAGGGTGCGGGGGGTGCGATTTTCGCCATCGTGGTGGTTCGTCTGGCTTCCGTCGGACACGTGGTTCGGTTCAGGGTCTGGATCCCACCTTCGTTGCCAGTGTTGTGTCCGCGAAATGATGCCAGGAGTCGGTGACTTCAAATCATGCTCTTTTATTTAAAGTTGGAACCGAACTGGGGCAAAGGAAAAAGCTCACGGCTTTTATTCTTTTAGCCGCGGCGGCTGCGGCCAATGGCACCGCTTTGAATCTCCCGTGATTCAAATGGACCAATCGCAGGAGATTCTTAGCGAGCCAATCGGCCTGGCTCGCCTGACCAATCAGAGTGCCCCGCGCTTTGGCCAATCAAAGCGCGGGGATCTCAAGAATGCTAATTAGGGACAGAACACATTTATTTAAGTATTCTTTCATTTATTTAATGTGGCAGTTCTGGGAGTCTTGAAACATTATATGTTACATGTGTTGCTGTGTTTTACATTATTTAATATAAAACATAGAAGGAACCAAACAAAACAATATAGACATTATGAACTCCACTAACAATTTGACCCAATTTCTTTAGGATTTCCAGCTCACAAAAATACAAACAAGGTCACAATTTCTATATTTGAATTCCACTAAATATTTGAGAGAAATAAAGAGAATGTTAACTTTGTTCAGTTATGTATTATGAGATCTTGAGAAGTGGAAAAACTGGTGGCCCGGAAAAGCTCTTTGTTAAAATCAGTGGCTGAACTAAATTGATTTCTAAATAAAGGCTATATCCACATAACATGCTTACCTGCAGTTATTTAAGCTATAATTTTACAAATTAACCCTTTCTTCAAAGTTCACAAAACGCACTGAACTATGGAATGCTCCAAGGGCCATAGGTTGCTCATATGTAATTTCAAATATATTTACCGGCTTGCGTTTGATCACAATAAATCAGTTAAGTCCTGGAAGACAGCTACTCTCTCTTCCTTTCAGAAAGAAAAATCTCACTGCAGGTTTCCATTAGGCACCCCAGTAGGAAGCTGTATATTACATTATCAACACCTGTGTGGAGTCTGACTTTAGTAATTATAGTTCAACAGATCACAATCACATGCACACACACACAGAGAGAGAGAGAAATGTAGCAAGAGAAGCATCAACTGCCCCTGTTCTAGCTCTGCCAGAAGTAGCATCCTGAAATGACTTTCTCTGACCTTGTTCATCTTGCTAAAAACAAGACATGCTCCAGCCCATGTCCAAGGAGGAAGATTTAAGAGTTCCATGAGCAAATGAATAAAGAACTTCACCTGCCTCTGTCAGATGCCATTGGGAGGATTATATGATTTCAAGAATTGCTACCTGCATTTACTTTATTTGTTCTTTCCAATATTTTTTTCACTTATTTGATGAAGAGTCCTCAAGTAACAACTGTCATTCTTGAGCACTTTAAACAATTCTTCAAAAAAAGCACTACATACATCTTTTCCAATGACAAAGCAATAACATACTTTGCTGAACATACAGGTCCTTTTCATGAAGAAGCATAGTCCCACTTCATCTTCCACCCAAGTGGACGCCATACTTTAATCTTCATCTACATAGTGTGAACGACTAGTGAGAGCCTAAATACAATCAAGCTCATTGTACTAAGAAACCATTTAGACATTGATTCTGAACCTGCCGAGATCAAAAATAGGGCTAATTGAAAGAGGGATATAGGTGGCAAGACTTTCAGATATCATATTCCCTTCTCACTTGAACTATACCTCTGCAAATAAAAATGATGTTGACAAAAAATAATAAGTTTGTTTGTTTATAAAAATGATTACTATTGCCTCTATTTTTCCATAAAAAATTATATAATTAATATGATCATGTACAATACATAAATGCAAGCAAAAAAGCAACAGTGTAAAAAGCAAAACTATTTAAAAGGTAAAAGAAAATGAAATGGGAGGTTACACTAATATAGCCATAATATGATGCCCATGATTCAATTGTTTAAGCTGCTCTGACAATTAAAAAAACTCAGCTATGTTCTTTCCCTCCTTGCATTCATTATACATTTACTTTTTATTCAATTTTTTTTTAAAAAAAACCAAACCTAGACTGATAATAAAATAGCAGACAACAAGCTCCTCCACTTTGCATTCTTTCCTATAGATATATAGAACCTTGATCAAATATTGAGGAGAGGATGTTTCCTTTATAGCTATTCTGGGACATCTGAACATACAAGAATCTTCTCCAGCAAGGGGCCACTGCTGAATTGAAGAGTTTCCCATCCAAACTTGACTGCAGCCACCTGACTTCTTTCCAAAGTAAATTGGTAGCAAAGTCTAAAAATGTTAAGGTTATTCATGGATAGTGTTAAAAGAGAAAAATTCTGAGAATGTGTCACTTGTGCGTTGGGAATAAGATGAAGGCAACAGCATGAGAAAAGAAAAGTGTTATAAAGCATCTTTGTTCTGTGATGAGGTACAAATTGAAAAGGGCCTTCATATTGTGAACCACTTCATCTCACTGATTCTGGTTTTACTGGAGTTTTGGCCTCCAAATCACCTCTTTAATTGCAAGTGTTGTAAGATGGATACGCTTTGTACTCTTGATTTCACACAATGGATTTGAATGAGTTCCCATGATAGACAGAAAAAGTACACCTGCTGTTTCCATGCAAAACAAAGTTTAATGAGCTATTCAGTGATCTCCATCGCAGACTGCATCAGGAGTTTGTTGGGGGGTTAGGGTGAGCATGGCCTGGTCATCATGGCCAGCTGGGTGGGCTTGGCTGAGCCTGGGGCAGCAGAGGCCAGTCCCTCACTGTCCCCAGGATGGCCCTGCAGGCCAAGTATATGGCCTATTACGGGCCAGATCCAGTCCGCAGGCTACATGTTTGACACAAATTGAGGAGCATATAGACCAAATGCTTTATTCCTCCTTTTTCCCCAAAATGAACTTCCATAAGTGTCTCCAGATATCTGGGCCAGTGCTAAATACCCTGTTTCAGCAACTGAAAGAGTGCAATCACAAATCATTGCAAACAATTCTACCAAGGTTGGTATGGCAAGGTTGGTATGGTATGATATTCTACAATTATATATGATTTCATGGTGCTTTGGATGACCAAGAATTAGGCATTTAAAAATAATGTCTGTCCTTGCCTTTTCTGCAAAATGTATTAACTTCCTTGACTGCCTAAAAGGCAATTATTAACACCAGTGCATTTTATAATTGGGTTTATTCTGACTTGTATGCTACTCATTAAATGCTTACGGTTAATCTTGATAAGATCCTATTTCTTGGACAAAGAAAAACTATGGCAGACTGGCACTTGGTAGAAAAGTCATGAAGGCATTGGAAAATCTGCAAAGATCAGAATTGTGCATTCCCTATGATACCCTATGGAAGCAGAAGTTGGAATTTAAAGCAGCAGGATAGGAAGACTATTGATGCTTTTGAACTTTGGTGCTTAGTACTCAGACTCCTGAAAATTCTGTGGACGGCCAAGAAAACAAACCAATAGATCATGAAGCAAATAAATCCACAATTCTCACTTGAGAGACAAATCACATGATTCAAATTATGTGAAGACCCAGCTCTCTAGAAAAGGCTGTTATGGTGTAAAAGGTAGACAGACAAGGAAGAAAAGGATGATCAACAGCAAGATGGATAGACTTGGTTATATTAGCAATGAAGAGTGTTGAGAAATATAAAGGAACAGATTAGTAAATAGATCATCTTGGAGATGATCTATGCGGTCACTAAGAGTCGAAAATAACATGATGGCACATAAGCAAATCAGTAAAGAACATTATTATGATAATTTGTTGCACAGTCAGCAAAATGTTCAGAGTGGATTTGGCATTTTTATCCACTAATTGAGTCCTTCCCAAGGACCTGAGAAAGAGAGATGTGAATGTTTGATAGTGTTAAAGAGTTCATTGCAAGATGTAAGCCATTCCCAGTAAAACTGTCTTTTGTGGCCAGCGAAGACCAGCTGGCCAGCACGTATGCATGTACCATCAGTGACAGCTGGCATGCCCGGAGAGATGGCTTCCATCTGGCACGCATGGCATAGGTTTGCCATTATGAGCATAGGGCATCTTTTAATATATATATATATATTATTGGTTTTTAAAAACAAACATAAACAAACAAAACATAAAAACATCAAGCTATCTTCCATACGTGTACATCCAGTGTGCCGGTTGGTTTACAAATTGTTTTGTGCTTCCATTTCGTAGTCTTCAATTACAGTTACATTACATAAAAGCTCATATCATCAATCAAAAATTAAATACCTTAGTATCATTATGAATGAAACATTTGACTATACTTTTATTCATTCATGTTTTAACAGATAACCATAATTTAGTTCATATTATCATCCCAAATCTATCCTAAAATCATTCTGTAGTTATAATAAAAAAGAAGTACATCTTTATATATTTATTATTTTCTAAAAATCTACATATTTCATTACTGTACTTTGTTGTCTAAACATTGATAGAAAAGATCCCAAATTTTATAAAATTGTTCATCCTCTTGTTCTCTAATTTCAAATGTCAATCTACTCATTTCAGCACATTCCAATATTTTCTTAATGATTTCCTCCTGCGATGGTATTTTCTCATTTTTCCAGTTTTTAGCAAATACAATCCTAGCTGCTGTTAATACATTTAAAATCAGGTATTTCAAGTCTTTACTATGGATTTCAGGTAAAATTCCCAATAAAAATATCTCTGGTTTCAAGTCTACATGTTTTTTCATCATTTTTTCCAGCCACATGTGGATTTTAGTCCAGTATTTTTTAGCATCTGCACAAGTCCACCACATATGGTAATATGAGCCAGATGTCTGATGACATTTCCAACATTTTTTGGATTTATTCTTGAACATTCTTGACTGGGCTCAAAGTCAAGAGGGAGAAATGACAGCTATGCACGGAACGGGTAGAATTCCTAGGATACCTCCTAGACCGTCACGGCATTCACCCCACAAACCAAAAAATCAAGGCCATCAAAGAAGCCCCCACACCCAAGTCGAAGACGGAACTACAGGCATTCCTGGGGCTACTTAATTTTTACAATGTTTTCCTGCCCCAAAAGGCGACGGTGGCGGAACCCTTGCATAGGCTCCTGGACAAGGCGGCGACCTGGACTTGGGGGAAACGCGAGCAAGCCGCCTTCCAGAGAACAAAGGACCTCCTCACTTCGGACACCGTCCTTATACAGTACAATGAGACCCTACCTCTGGCCGTCACATGCGACGCATCACCCTTCGGCGTCGGCGCTGTCCTCAGCCATACCCTCCCCGACGGAAAAGAAGCACCCATCGCGTTCTTTTCAAGGACCCTCACCAAACTGGAGCGGAACTATAGCCAGCTGGACAAAGAGGCTCTGGCTATCGTTGCCGCCGTAAAACGATTCCACGAGTACCTCTACGGCCGGACTTTCACCATCATAACCGACCACAAGCCGCTGCTGGGAATCCTTGCAGGAAACCGGGCCACCCCGAACATTCTGTCTCCCCGAATGACAAGGTGGTCCGAGTTCCTGGCAGCCTACAACTACAGACTCATACACAGACCGGGTAAGATGATCTCCCATGCAGACACCTTAAGCCGCTCGCCACTACCAGAACCTGACACCGACCCAGCACCCACGACGACCACCCTCAGCATAGAGACTCTACCCAACCTGCCCATAACCGTGTCAGACATTGCCCGAGAGACTAATAAAGACAAACGTCTGGCGCGGGTGTTGCATTGGGGAGAGAAAGGGTGGCCGGAAAGGGACAACGACGAGTCCGTCAAAACATTCCGAAACCGCCAAACGGAACTCTCGTTATTAAAAGGGTGTATACTATGGGGGGATAGGGTGGTCATTCCAGAAAAGCTACAAGGGAAGGTTCTGGAACTGCTACACGAGGGGCACCCTGGCTTCGTTAGGACTAAAGCCCTGGCCAGAAGTTACGCTTGGTGGCCAGGGATGGACAAACAAATTGAGACCTGGGTAGCAAGGTGCCAATGATGCCAGGAAACTAGGCCAAGCCCACCCACAGCACCCATCCTAGAGTGGGAAACCCCAAGGGGACCTTGGTGTAGGATTCACATAGACTTCGCCGGGCCCACAAAAGGACACACCTTCCTTATAATAGTAGACGCTTACTCCAACTGGCTGGAGGTAAGCAACATGAAGATGACAACCACGGAGGCCGTGATCAAGGAACTCTGCAAACTCTTTGCAACACACGGCCTCCCAGACGTCGTCGTTTCCAACAACGGGCCCCAATTCACCTCGCTGGAATTCGAAAAATTCCTAGCAGAAAGGGGCATCCGCCACGCACTGACAGCACCGGCGCACCCGGCGGCGAACGGTAGGGCGGAACGGATGGTCCAATTCACTAAGAAGACCATCCGGAAAATAGACCACGGGGAGATCCAGGAGAAAATAAACAAACTACTCTTCACCCAACACATAACCCCAAATACCACAACCAATAAGAGCCCAGCCGAACTATTAATGGGGAGGAAATTAAGGTCCCCACTCGACAGGTTACACCCCACGTATAACCCGGAGAAGCCCCCAGACTCAAACAGCAAACACCAAACCTTCGCACCTGGCGACCCCGTATACGCAAGAAACCTGACGGGAGACCCATTATGGGTACCGGCCGTCATCACACAAACAACAGGCCCACTCTCGTACCGGCTACAAACAGCAGATGGACGAGAGTGGAAACGCCACATCGACCAATTAAGGTCGAGGACAGCCAACCAAGAGACCACCGACGCACAAACAGGCAAAACCAACCCCCACAACACAAACCAAGGGGGGGAGGGAATACCCAGGGGACCAAAACCAAAGAAGAATAAACCAGTCATACTTTCCGGAAAGCAGCCATCACGACCCCTCGCCAGGAAGAGACAGCCAGGCCAGCTCGACCGACCCGGAAAGACCGAGCGGGAGCGGCGAAACCCACAGCTCAACCAACCCGGGAGGCCTAGGAGGGAGCTACGGAGAGCGGACCGGCCCGACCGACCAGCCGGTTCCCACGACGGCATCAGGAGCAGCAGAGATCCCAACCGAACCGGCCGGGATCCAACCTACGACTGAGCTGCGCAGGTCCAGTAGGCTCAGACGGAGCCCCGCCTACCTACGTGACTACGCGGCGTAAGGACTGAACCAAGAGGGGAGGGGTGTTCTGTCCTTAATTAGCATTCTTGAGATCCCCGTGCTTTGATTGGCCAAAGCGCGGGGCTCTCTGATTGGTCAGGCGAGCCGCGCCAATTGGCTCGCTGAGAATCTCCCGCGATTGGTCCATTCGAATCGCAGGAGATTCAAAGCGGTGCCATTGGCCATGGCCGCCACGGCTAAAGGAATAAAAGCCGCGGGCCTTTTCCTTTGCGCCAGTTCGGTTCCAACCTTAAATAAAAGAGCATGATTTGAAGTCACCGACTCCTGGCATCATTTCGCGGACACAACAAAAACGATACACGACTAATGGACTGTTATTTTGACTATGCTATAATCTCTAAATGGAATAAACTATATTTTTGATAGCACAAGCGTATCTGTTATTTTTACTGTATGTTAAAAAACATGCAAGCTTATCTCACTCATTTATCTGTGTGCCTATCTGACTAACGCTGCACATTCTGTTTAGTTTGTCTCCTTAACCCTGGTTGGGGAACACAGGCTTAACAACTTGTTCTTCTTCTAGTTTAATTTCTAATCGATATCCATACAATTTTTTAATCACCTTTTCATCAGTACCTGTCAAAATCTTATCTAAGTCAGTCAATTTATCATAGAAACCTTCTGTTTTAGAATCTTTATCATACTTTGAATGTATCAGCACATATGAAATCATCTTTATACCTTGTTCCTCTAGTTTTTGCATAGATTTAAGTTCACCCTTTTCATTCAGTATTTCACCATATCTAACTGTTTGTTCCTTTTTTGTATATTACAGGATACGAAAATGCTTCAATAGTTGATAGCCAGACTAGAATTTTCAAATAACATTGTCTTTTAATCTTCTCCCAGTTTAACCACAGAGACTCCTGTATATAATGTCTTCTAAAATATCCCTGTGTTTTAGTTCCTTTTTACCATAAAAAAGCATGCCACCCCAACAACAAATCATGTCCTTCTAAGGTCAACAATCTAGCATTTCTTAGTGTTATCCATTCCTTAACCCACATCAGATTTGTAGCTTGGTAGTACAACTCCCAATTAGGCAAACCAAATCCTCCTCTTATTCTAGCATTTTGCAAAAGTTTTCACTTTATTCTCGCTTTCTTACTTTGCCATATATATTTCAACACAATTTTATTTAAATCTTCAAAGTACTCTTTTCCAAGCCTAATTGGAATTGTTTGAAACAAATATAAAATTCTGGGTAATATATTTATCTTGATTGTTGAGATTCTCCCTGTTAGTGACAGTTGTAAGTTTTCCCATTTCGCCAGATCTAGCGCTATCTACTGTTTAAGTTTAATATAATTATTCTCTTTTAATGTACTACATCTTGCTGTCAAATATATCCCCAAGTACTTAATCTTATTCATGACTTGAATTTTCAATAGGTCTGCCAGTTCTTCCTTTTGTCTTAATAGCATATTCTTTGTCAAAATATTTGTCTTATCTTTATTTATTTTCAAACCTTTCCATATGTATCTTTTCTATCAATTTTGATGCTCTTTCTAAAGGATCTTCTAAAATGAAAACCAGATCATCCGCAAATGCTTGCAGCTTAAATTCTTCCTTTTTGATTTTCATTCCTTTTATATTCTTTTCATCTCTAATATTTCTGTTTAACACTTCCAAAGTTAACACAAATAACAAAGGTGATAGTAGGCACCCTTGTCTTGTTCCTTTTCTAATATCAATAGAGTCTGTCAGTTCTCCCTCTATCATTACCTTTGCCGTTTGCTTATAGTATATAGCTTCTATTGCTTGAATAAATTTTCTAGCAAAGCCCATCTGTTCCAACAGTAATAACATGAATCGAATTCACATTATCAAATGCCTTCTGTGCATCTAGAAATATCAGAGCCATTTGTTTTTCAGGATGTGCCTTGTAGTATTCCAAGGTGTCCAAGATTACTCTCATATTGTCTTTAATTTGTCTCTTTGGCAGAAATCCATTTTGATCAGGATGGATCAGGATAAAATTATTTAAATATTTTTTAAGTCTTTCTGCCAATATTGAAGCAAAGATTTTGTAATCTGCATTTAGTAAATAAATGGGTCTATAGTTTTTAATTTGTAATGGGTCGGCCTCTTCTTTTGGAATAAATGTAATATAGGCTTCTGACCATGATTTAGGAATCTTCTTCTCTAACATAACTTCATTCATAACTTCTAGCAATGAAAGATTCAATGATTCTTGTAATGTTTTATAAAATTCTGCCGGAAGTCCATCTGGGCCTGGTGCCTTTCCATTATTTTGGTTCTTGGGTGCTTCAGTTAACTCCATCATCGTTATATTGCTTTCTAACATTCTTTTCAGTCCCTTTAGGTATCTGAGGTAAATTAGCATTCTGTAAGTACTGCTTGACTCTTTCTTCATCAATATTCTCCTGCATATATAATTTTCCATAGAAGTCTCGAATGATTTCCTTCTCCTCTTTGGCAAACTTGGCCTTGGTCATCTATTAATTGCAATATTTTCCTTGATTCTTTCTCCTTTCTCAATTTGTATGCTAACCATCTACCTGGTTTGTTTGCGTCTTCAAAGTAGTTCTGTTTAGCACCTCTAATTTTCTGTGCTAATTCTTCTTTTTCTATTTGACCCATTTTGTGTTTAATTATATCCATTTTTAGCTTGGTGTCCTTTTTCTGTGACATTTTCTGCAGCTCTTTTTCAAGTCTTTTATACTCATCCTCTAGGGCCTGAGAGGCTAGCCTTTTCATAGTGTTCCTTTTCCTTGTATAGTCATTATCAAGCCTCTAACATATGCCTTCATTGTATCCCATGCATTCTGAATTGATGTATCTTCTTTTTTATTTTTTCTCAAGAAAAAGGCCAATTCTTTCTCCATCTACTGTGTGAAGTCTTTTTCCTTTTAAATAGTATTATTAAACGTCCATCTAGATCTTCTTTTTTGTCCTTTCCATTTAATTGTCATTGGATTGTGATCTGCCCAAGTACTTGTTTCAATATTTATTTCTTGAATGTTAGATATTAATTCTGTTGACATCCATATCATATCTCTTCTGGACCATGATAAATGTCTATTTGAATAGAAGGTATATTGTTTAGTTTTAGCATTTCTTTCTCTCCGTGTATCTTTTAAGTTTATTTCATCTACCATTTTAAAAAAAGATTTAGGAAAAGTCTTTCTGTTTTGCTCTGTTGTTTTCTGTGCTGTATAGTCCAATTTATTGCTTTAATTCCATTAAAATCTCCCATCATAACTATATTAGCATAGTCCAGTTCAATTATTTTCATATGTACTTTTTTGTAGAATTCTTCTTGTTTGTCATTCGGAGCATAAATTGCAATCAGGAGTGTTTTCATATTATTGTCCATTATTTCCACCATTAGAATTCTTCCATCATCATTAGTATTGATCAATTTTGCTGGGGTGGTCTCTTTAATATATAAAATCACTCCTCTTTTCTTACATTGGGTCAAGGAAGTAAATATTTTCCCTAATTTTGGCTGTACCAACAATTGTTCACATTGTTTTTTAATATGTACTTCTTATAGACAGGTTATATCAAATTTTAATTTCTCCAATTTATGAAAGGTTTTCCTTCTTTTAATGTCTGAGTTAAGTCCATTTATATTAATTGTAATCATTTTTTTCTCTTCCATGGTTATATTTTATAGTTAGGTTTAGCAGCTCTCGTAGATCTTAATTCACATTGTTCTTTGGCTTCCACCTTTCCACCTACTGTGCCTTCTTCTTTTTCAGTTGCCATTTGGCAGTCCTCTTGGAATTCAATTAATGAGATCTCTTTTTATGCCTCTTCCTCTTTCCTTCCAAAAAATTCTGTATAAAATAATTCTGCTTTCTCAATTGAGTCAATTCTGTGTCTCTGTTCTTGCCATGTGAACATTAAACCTTCTGGAATCAGCCATCTGGAATTCACCTCTTTTTAAAGTAGCATTTTAGTCAGGAATCGGTATTCTCTTCTCATCTCTCTCACTCTTCTGGGTATTTGTTTCAAGACTACAATCTCCTTGTCTTTGTATTTCAATGTTTTCTCTTTTGCCACTTGCAATATTTGCATTTTAATGGCTTTCTTTGTAAATCTAATGTGAACTTCTCTTGGTAAGCTATTTCTCATCGCATATCTTGTGAAAACACAATAAACCTCATCTGTTCCATCCATCATCTTCTCTTGAGTTATTTCCAAAGCTTCAGCCAGCATTTCTATCATTATCTCAGCTAGGTTTTGTCCTTTTTCTTCCTCTACATTTTGAAATCTAAGATAGAATTCTGATCTATCCATCTCCTATCTCAACATACCACTTTTATCTTGTTCAACCACCGTTAATCTATTATCAATATCTCCAATCTTCTTGTCTCTTTGTTTATCTTCTTCTTCAATTTTTTGGAATCTCTCATCATACTTCAACATCATTTGTTAGATGTTCTCCACTTTTTCATCGGTTTTCCCTGTTCTTTGTTCAATGTTCTCAGTTCTTTGTTCAATGTTCTCTATTCTCTTTTCAATATTCTCTAATCTTGCTTGAATATTTTGAATTCCTTGCTTAATCATCTGCAGAGTCACTTTTTCTTGTTCTTTTTCTTGCTTTAACATTGTCTGTATTGAAGGTTGTCCTCCAGATGGTGGAGAGGAAGAAGTAGAAGTTGAAGAACCAGGAGCTGTAAATTTCTTACTCGTTTTAAGCAATTCAAAATCTTCAGGTTCTTCTAAACCTTAATCCAATTGTGAAGTAACCAATTATAGTTCAAAATAAAAATAGTGAAAAAAAAGAAGCTCAATAATAATAATAAAAGTGGAGGGAAGGAAGGACAAAATTTCTTCAGGTTCTTGTATACCTTAATCCAATCAATAGTAAGATTTCAAAAAAGAGCTTTAAAAAAAAAGAAAAAAAGGAAAAGGAAAAATTATTCAGGTTCTTCAACATCTTAATCCAATTGAAAGATCTCAAATAGAAAAAAGTGCATAAAAATAAACCAGAAAGGTAGATGAAAAAACAAAAATACCAGGAAAGGGGAAAAAATAGTCTTTTAAGGCTTTCCCTTTAAAATAAAAAGCAAACATAGAGATTGGACTTCCAAAAAAAGAAAAACAAAGAAAAACAAAGACAAGCTCCAACAAAGCCAAAAACCCAAATAGTTATTACAAAAGAAAAGATTAAAAAAACATATACAATAAAGCTGGTGAGGAGGGATAGCACAACTTAGGAAAAGCAAAAAGGGCACACTGCACTTTGTTTAATTATCCAAGGCTCTTATTATAACTCTCTTATCACCTCCCCCCCCCTACATTTCAACACCAGACTCCAGCTGTTGATAGAAACCCAGAAGAGCACCTGCAATAATGCTCTCCCATGCTCTCCCCTCTATCTTATCAAATAGCAATGTCCTTGAAAAAGAGTCTCAGTTCTTTCTTAGCTTTGTCTGGTCACAGGGAAATAGAATATTTTCAAGCCTCTCGTTGGCAGTGTTACAAAGTTTCTTTGCTCTCACTTTCCCCCTCCTTTTCCGAGCAGGATATAATAAGAATTAATAAAAAAAGAAAAAGATATTTTTAAAAAATGAAATAACTAAAGAGACCCTCTAGCCTAAAATATTACAAAATCAAAAAGGAGAAGATATAAATAAAGATATAAGATATAAAAAAATAGATATAAACGGAAAAACCAGTCCAGTTTCAAAATACAAGCTCATATATAGAAAATCCAGCAATGAGAAAAACAAAACGAAACATTACTTTGACATTCCTGTTTAAAATTGCCGCTTAATCACTTCTGTCAAAACTTTTACAGATTCTTTCTTTTCCTTAGGGTGTTTTTTCAGATCTTAGAGTAAAAAAAAAGTTCTCACCAAACCGGCACACTCTCTCTTTCTGCTCTCTTCCATTTCGGAGCTGTCCCAATTTCAGCAGCTTTAATGGCTGCCTCTTTGCTGCTGGTAAGAAGAGCTTCTCCTGGATCTACCAGGGATTTTGCGGTATCCCAGGGATCGACAGGATGAGCCCTTCACTTTCACCGTCTCTTCAGGACAGTTTAGATCCAATAGGACCGTCCAGGAGCAAAGATATCAGAGCGATCTCAGACCTCCAAGATCGCATGCCATATCGTCGCGACGCCAGCTCTGCCCTCCTCCAAGCATAGGGCATCTTGATTTCTTCAGCTTTCACTATTTTCCCCCATTTGATGGTGAACATGTCCCAACAGTGTGTAGGGTTGGATCTACTAATGCTTTACATGCTTTACATGAACCTTCTCCTGCCTCAATGGTTGGTTTGGACATGGGGAAGGAAGATTCCTTTGAAATCCTCTGCCAAGTTCCTATGAGAATTCAAGTTCTGAAGATGCTATACAAGAAGGGAGGGCAACTGTGAAGACCCCATGGAAGAAGGGTGGGAGGGAAGGTATTGAGGGACAAGGAGAGCAGAGCCTGGGTGGGTGGAGTCAAAAGAAAAATCAGCCTGAAGTTTCTATATTGCCATAAACAGATTAAGTCCAATTCTTCTTGAATTCCATTAACCCTTATCTAGTGCCCAAATAATGTTAACAATTAGTTGACTAGATTCCTATGCATAGGCATGAGCAATAAATCAGTTTAATTAGAACTTAATGTCTGGCCATAGGATTTGACACCTGACACCACAGAAATATAACCAGATTGCAAATAATTAAATTAACATTGAATGTTTTTTACTTTTTTCAGTAATATGTAAATTGTCCAAGCAGATTTATGTTATTGTTCCTATTGTCATAGAATCGGTTTTATTTACTTTCTAAATTATTTAGCATAATCTATTTTTAAATTTGAACAATTAAATGTGTTTGTGGTTATGTTTTCTGCTAGAAATATGAAAAGACAGCAATCCTGTGACCTCCTTCTACAATGTGTTCTTATCTTCTTGCCCTTGCAAAAATAATTTCAGAAAAAAATAAGCTTGCTTTTGTCATCAATTTTAAAGTTGATTTGGCTAGTGGCAATGGAGCTGAGTCTATGCTGAAGCTTCCCATCATGGAATGTCTCAAGCAAATTGCTCCACTTAACTGACCTTTGCACTTACATTGTGCCACAACAATCTCAATAAAAGAACCTCCTAAATGTTTGATAAGACTTTCCAATAGTTTCATTAGATTTCTTGTACAATTTGGCCAGGACATAATGTTCAAACGGGTCTGCCATGGCCTTTCTGCTCTGAAGGATGGTAGGTGTTCTTTTATTTGTTTTTTAAGGACATGGTAATTGCCTCCAAAGAATTGATACCTAGAAAAAAAAAAAATCTTATCTGCTTGACATTTTTAATTCACTGTGTCACTGATTTATTGGGGGATGATCTTTTTTTATGGAGTTGCTGAAGGGGAGGAATCATATATATCATTAAGGCATATTAAGGGGCAAACTTTCAAGAGCAATAACTTTTTCATAGACATAAATGCAGAGGTAGAAAACCTATCCTGAATGAATAATTGTCATCCGTATTAAGAATACAGAGCTTTCTTTTGGGAAGGAAGAACGGCTGAAGCAGAATTCCTAGGAGGAAAATGATAGGTGTTTTGGGAAAGACAATATCTGGATCTCTTAAAATATTTCATTTATTTATTTAATTTTGTAATTTCAACTGTTATTGAGTTAAACTCTTCATACAACTATCATGATCTGTATTATTATTATTATTATTTTATGCTGGCTGCCACAATGTGGAACTTGAAGACCAGCAGACATCAGGCATAACAGAGCTCTGTCCTTCACCAAGTGTTTTCTACAATTAACTTGTTTTGGCCAAAACCACTTTCTGAACAATTTTCAGAAAAGAATGAATACCAAGTGTTCAAAATAGCATCGTTTTTAAAGTACTGCATTATTTCATAAAGGTCATTTGAAATTCTGGTACAATTAAAAGAAGCTGCATTTCTACTAAGAAGAAAGAAACAACAATTGGGTTTACATATTGCCATCATGGGATTTGGCGTTTGCTCTGATTTAACATATCACACTAAACTGATATCAAGGAATTCTCTGGGGCTTAATGCCACACAAAAACCACCTTTCCCCAAGCTGGTGCCATCATTGTGTTAGGACCCAGTGCCATTTTCCCAACCAACTAAAATGTTAGGAAACTGCATTCTCAAACCTATGTAAACAGTACCAGGTTATAAAAACTTCTGTACAAGACTAACAGACTGGGAGTCAGACTCTCGATACTAGTATTACCATAACGGGATGCAGCCAAGAAATGTTAAAACCATCTATTTTCTCCCATATATTTATCATCCGAATTTCTGCAACACGTATGGTTCCCCTATCGTTCAATAAGCTTTTGGACACAATTCAAAATGCTGGTTTGACCTATAAAACCCTATATGACTAGCACCTTGAGCCTGTAGGATCACCTGCTTCAGGTAGGTCTTTCTCACCTTATATTCACATCCTATATGGTTATGCTGAAGGGTTCCTCCCACAAAGGAGATTTGGAGAGGGACAGAAAATTAGTATTTCAGAACCCTCTGAGTTTTAGAAGATTGAAAATGAAGGTATTCAGCAGATCACCTATGAATAGAGATCTGTTCATTGCATACCTATTTATACTGGTTATAATGCAATTTTTGCAGTTGTCATTTTATTGAGTATTGGCTTTTTTATTATGTTGATTTACTGATTTATTTAGCATTGCTTTTCAATTTAAGCAGTTTAAGTTAAATTAAGACCTGAAGACTACAGTATAAGTCTTTTGAAGTGTATACATACACAAATTGTAGAAAATAAATAAATGGAGATGATTGTTTCTTCTCATTTCTAACAAACTATTCTCTTCTAACTTTAACATTGCTTTGGTATAAATAAACTGGAATAAAACCTTTGGTAATTGGTGCATTTAACAAAAGGAATCCTGCAATTTGCCTTCATTTTGTGAAATGCGGACATTCTCTCAAAGTACAATTCTGAAATTTACATGAGAAAGAGCCCCATTCTGACTGGCTTCTGAATAGATTTGTATGTGATTACACTGTTAATTTCTCGCTTTTGAAATCTGTCTCCTGTAATAAGAAAAATAGTCACAACTCTTAAACTTAGTTCCCTGTACCATGAGCCAAAAAGGGTCAAACATGCTACCTTGCTGCCATGTACTCAGATAGATGATGTAGAAAGTAAGTAAGTAGTTAACAGATAATCAGAGTTGGAAGGGATCTTATAGGTCATCTAGTCCAACCCCCGGAAACCCCTACACCATTTCTGACAAATGGCAATCCAATCTCTTCTTGAAGGTCTCAAGTGATGGAGCTCCCACAACTTCTGAAGGCAAACTGTTCCATTGGTTGATTGTTCTCACTCTCAGAAAGTTTCTCCTTATTTCCAGGTTGAATCTCTCCTTGTTCAGTTTGCATCCATTCCATTCCATTCTATCCATCCATCCATCCATCCATCAAGTAAGTAAGTAAGTAAGTAAGTAAGTAAGTAAGTAAGTAAGTAAGTAAGTAAATCAGTCAGTCAGTCAGTCAGTCAGTCAGTCAGTCAGTCAGTCAATCAGTAAGCAAGCAGAAATGAATGAATGAAAGAGATAGAGAGAGGGAGAGAGGGAGTGTGTGTGTGCGTGCGTGCTGGAGTTGCATTTGGGTTCGTTACCCAACTGAGAAGGAGCATCAGTTTTGCTTCAGCTCTGTTTTCTTTGTTGGCTTCCTGTGTTTCCCATTTGCTTGCTAGCTTGCCAGAAAAGTCTTGCCAGTTGCCTTTCAATGGAATTAAGAGTTATTAAAATGTTCCAAAAATGTAGCTGGCAAAAATATGGCAAATGTGTAGGCCAGCACTGCATTTACTGATCAGCCTTAATCTGATTTCACAGCATGCTTCATAGCTTTACTTCTCCATCCTAGGATTAACTCGGCTTAACTGCATCCTCACTGGAAAGCTCTTGTATGAGGACAGACAAGCAAATAATCTACTGTAAAGCACTATGGATATTATGATTATGGTTTGCAATGCCCTCCAGAGGCACAATTCCACACAACCTCAAGTAGGTTACAAATTCATCTGGCCACAGCTTGAAGCTTTCCACTTCCTCACAGTGTCTAATGGTGCAATTTACTGCAACATTACAGGGCAATTTCTGCAAATCCCTGTGAGAGCATTTGCAGGAATCAGCAAACAACATCTGTCGCTATTCACTGCGCTGCATCCAGCAGAATTGCAGGTATTTTTAATATTATCATCACACAGGACCTCATGCTCTCCAAATAAAAAATGACAGAAACGTCTGGCAGCTGGAATTCCTCCCTATGCTACTGGATGCACATTAAATAAAGAGATTTGGAACTACTTGATCCTGGTTTATCTCCTTCCGAAAGAAGAGATTTAGCAGCAGTCTCCTCAGTAACATCTTTCTCTCCATTTTAAGTTGGAAGCTGTCTGCACAGGCTTCACCTCAGTGGTAACTTTACGTCTTGCTAGGCACTCAATCGCTGATCCTAGTACACCTGTTTAATCTTTGTTAATAGCTAACCTCTTGATACACAAAACTCTGATAATCTGTTTTCAGCATTTTCAATGTACCAGGTGAATGCTAGCAGTCCATTAGGAACTAAATGAATAGAATATTATAAACAAAATATAAAGAAAATCTTTAGGAGGGGTCAATCCCCCAAATGCAAGACTACAAGATCATATATTTATTAAACTCAACTAAAATATACAAAATTATGACTTAAAACTACTGATCATGCCAAATGCAGAACTGAGGTGGAAGCTACTTGATGATAGGCCACTCCTAAAAGTTGATGCTAAATTATCCAGAACAAAGGATTGGGAAGTTTTGGCTGACTGTGAAGGTAAGAGGACATAAAATGGCTTGTCCCCCTTCCTCAAATTTGAAAATTGTAATTCCACTATTGCTTTCATTTGAAATATGGAGAAAAGAAGGAAATGAAACAGGACAGGTTTACAAGTGCTAATTGAAATTGAAAGTTTAAACTGAGATAAAATGCATTAAAATTCTTAGATGCATGTCATTTCAACTGATTTGTCATTAAAGAACATATATATTCTTAAAGGGGTATGTGTGATGGCTCAGCAGTTAAAAACACTGAGCTTGAGATCTGAATGCTGTGCAACAGGGTAAACTCCCCCACTCTCCCACCTACCAATTTGAAAGCAAGCATACAAATGCCAATAGAAAAATAGGTACCAGTTCAATGGGAAGGTAACAGTGTTCCATGCACCCTTGATATAAAGTCATGCTGGCCACATGACCATGAAATATCTTTGGACAGTGCTGGTTCCCTCAGCTAAGAAATGGAGATAAACACCTCCCCCTAAAACAACTGGACATAAGAAACCTTTACTTATCTTATACTTAAAACACATTTATGGATCTATCAAAAGATATAACTAAAGAGTTGGTACACATGCATAGTAACTGCCACCTATGGAACTTCCTCATCCAGGGATACATACAACTGAAATGATAGAAAGATATAAACTTTGACAGCCAATGCAAGCAAGGCAATTAAGAGGGCCCCAATTAATTATTAAGGCAACAAGCAGGAGACTGTGAGTTCAAGTCTCACCTTAGCCATGAAAGCCAGCTGGGTGACTTTGGGCTAGACCAGGACTGTCAAACTCATGGCCCATGGGTTAGATGCCTCACACACTGCCCAGTTTAGCAAAGGGGGAAAAATTCACGATACGTCATGCTGTGACAACAACGATGTGACGATGCAAGTTTGAAACCCCTGGGCTAGACAATCTCTCTCAACCCAATTTACCTGGTAGGATGGTTGTTGTGGGGAAAATAGGAGGAGGAAGTTGTGTTATATATATTCCCCTCCTTGAGTTATTGATAAAAATAACTGAAATTGCACCTGAAATTGCTAAAAAATGCCGGGCTAATATTTATAACTGATCTGGGTGGTAGTAATGCCATGAGGACATAGCAAATAAATATGCTGTCAGGACTATTTGTACCATGATTAAATGCAAGTGAAGAAAGATCCAGAAAACCACTGCCCCACCTTAATCAGGTGTGAGAAACATCTTGCATTTCCAAAAGACCATATCACATAGATTTAGAAGTGAAGGGCTTCTCTATTTCAGTATATTTGGTATATTTCAGGGTGTCTGTGCACATTTCACAGCAATGAAGTTAATGAAGTTCAAGAGTTTGCAATAGCCTGGAAAATGAGTTAGAGAAGAAAGTAAGTGGATTATTTAGTAGCTGGAGAGCTCTTTTTTTCAATATTTGTTCAGGTTGTCTAATTACACAGCCTTTTCTTTAAAAAGCTCTGAAGAAAGCAGCAGGTTCTATTAATGGGATCCCATATTAAAACAACCTTCTTTGACCATAGTTGCTGAAATAAATTGCAACAGCATTGTACATATTATGTGGTAAGACAGTACCAGCTAACTACATTATAACTTAGTAAGGTGGGTAAAACCAATTTGGTTTTGTGAAACAAATATCAGGACTACCGTGTTTCTCACATAATAAGGCCGGGCCTTATTTTTTTTTGACGCCCGAAAAAATGGCTAGGACGTCTTTTCGGCGGTGACTTAATTCCCCCTGCCACTTGCATCCTCGGGTGGGTGGGCGGGCGGCGACAGCTTGGATATTCGGGAGACCTTCGGGTTCGGCTGCTGCGGTGTTTGGCGCAGCCACGTGGGGCCAGTCAGGGCTCCTCCTTGCAACCGGAGCCCCGAGGAGACACTTGGCTTCAGGCACTCCCGTCTTCCCTTTGCTTTCGAAGGTAAAGCGAATTATTTTACAAAGCCTCCCCTGCCTGAGAGGGCAGCCCAACCCCATGTGGGGAGGCTAATTTCCCGGGGCCTCTTCTGTTCCTCCCCGACCTCCCTACACTGCGCGCCTCTGACACACCGGTCACTTCAGCCCAGGGACCTCTTCCAACTCAAAGAAAGGCCAGGCGGGCGGCTGCGGAGGAGGAGCAGCAGCGGGTCCGAGCTGCTCGCAGCAGAAACAGCCACCACCCTTAGCCCGACGCGGGGAGAACGAGTGAAGTTAGCGCCCGCCAGCCCGTCCTTCCCACCTCTGCGGCTCGGTTTCCCCTACCGGTGGGTCCTCCTTTCATGGGGAGGGCTGCGGGGGAAGGCACTCGCCCAAGAGGATCTCTCCCTCTCTCTCCCCACGAGGTCAACATCTGCGCTGCGGAGGAGAGGGCTGCAGCTGGTTCCTCCTGCTTGCTGAGAAGTGAGGAAGCTGCAGCTCACCCGGCGAGATTTGGGAATGAGGGGCAGGAGGAGGCACGCACACACCCGCGGCTCACTTTCTCAGCTCTGCCCAGCCCTCGCGGCCGTGGCGGGCAGCAAGCGCCACCCCGCCGGACCCTCCGCTCATCCTGCCAGGGCCACGCCAGAGCCGTAAGGGCTGGAAAAATGAACCACGGGTGTGTGCGTGCCTCCTCCTGCCCCTTGTTCCCAGATTTCGCTGGGTGAGCCGCGGTTTCCTCACCTCTCAGCAAGCAGGAGGAACCGGCTGCAGCCCTCTCCTCCACAGCGCAGTCATTGATCTCGCGGGGAGAGAGAGGGAGAGATCCTCTCGGGTGAGTGCCTTCCCCTGCAGCCCTCCACACAAATGGAGGACCCGCCAGTAGGGGAAACCGAGCCACGGAGGTGGGAAGGACGGGCTGGCAGGTGTTAACCTCACTCGTTCTCCCCGTGTCGAGCTAAGGGTGGTGGCTGTTTCTGCTGCGAGCGGCTCGGACCCGCTGCTGCTCCTCCGCAGTTGCCCGCCTGGCCTTTCTTTGAGTTGGAAGAGGTCCCTGGGCTGAAGGGACCGGCGCGTCAGAGACGCGCAGTGTAGGGAGGTCGGGGAGGAACAGAAGAGGTCCCGGGAAATTAGCCTCCCCACGTGGGGTTGGGCTGCCCTCTCGGGCAGGGGAGGCTTTGTAAAATAATTCGCTTTACCTTCGAAAGCAAAGGGAAGACGGCAGCACCTGAAGCCAAGTGTCTCCTCGGGGCTCCGGTTGCAAAGAGGAGCCCTGACCGGCCCCACGTGGCTGCGCCAAACACCGTGGCAGCAAGGGAGAAGGGCAGCAAGGGAGAAGGGAAAGCAATAGTGGAAGGTCTCCCAATATATAGTGCCCCACCAACGCAGGCAGCACCATATCTGGACAGGCAACAAAAGTACTTCCTAACGGCAACCTCCCCCCTGCTTTCCCCCCCCATTTTGCATGTTTAATATGGGGCTTAATTTGGGGGGAGGGGCTTAATTTGATTTTATGGCAATAAAACATGGTGGGGCTTCCTATTGGTGGAGGCCGTATTGTTGGAGAAACACAGTATTTAGTCTGTGGTAGCAGGAAACTCCAAAAAATTTTTTAAAATGTTCTATAATTCACATTGTTCTAAGATGCATTGCTTTAAGGTTCAGAATACAGCCTTGAACTTTAATTAAAATTGTATCTGTACTGAGATAACTAAAAATGAACTGGTGCAATGTGGTCTGGTCTTAGCAGCATGTAAACAGCAAAAATGATGCTGAGAAGAACATAGTCTGCCTTTAGTTTGGCCATCCAAATATCATGTACTCTAGTCTTTAATGCATTCCACCTCACAAACTCCCTGCTGCTTGGATATGTTGAAGCAAATAAAGGACTTAGCCTTTAGGACTCCTGTGGGAAGGGAATAATAAGCAGTCCATTTGTAGTGGCCTCAGCAGCTCCGCTGCCTTCTTTTGCCATGCAGATGAAAGGAATGAAGATATCAGAAAGGTGACACTCAGCGATGTGAGACTTGACTCTTCATTACTGACTCTTCAAGCTGTGGGATCGATTCCATTTTCCCACAGTTTATTGTAGTTCAAAGCTTGGTTAGCTTTAGCATTTCGTTTTTTAAGACTTCTTGCGCTCTTAAGACAGACATCAAAGAGAGAGTGGTATTAGAGGGGTCAATGAACCACTCGGAAATGGCAAGAGCACCTGTGAAAGTGGATTGCTCTATTCATTAAGATGTATAACAATAAGTCTTTTATGGAAAGAAGCAGCTTAGAAATAGATGAGTTTGCTAACTTCAGCAGAGGTGGCTGGATTGTTAAATAGCCTGAGTTATGTTTTGCAAAGGTCTATTTGTTCCATAAAAAATATTCATATTTCAGTGTTCTTTGGCTGTTATTCTTATTTGCCATCATGATGTGAATCATGCTATGAAGTGATATGAAGCGGACACAGAGAAAATCTTTTTGCTGGCAAGTAAAGGATGCATCAAATTCAGACAAGCCCAGATTCAAAGGCCTTCCAGGGTGCTGGAACAAACCCAATTCTGTCAGGATTTAGAATCTCCCAAAATCCTAATCTGTAATTTCCAAGACATTAAGAGTACTGCAAAAAAGCTCTTAGAAGTTCATTTTCCCAGTCAGGGAATGTCAGAGAGAGTATTGGAAGGATTTCAGAGTCTAGCAAATACCCCTTCAGTTTCTGTCAACTAAATTATTATGACTGCACAAAATTTTAAGCAATAGTTTGATTAGACAACATTATGATCAAATAACCCCTTCGATACACATTCATGAAATAAAATGGGAAACCATTTCCCATGCAGCAAATTGTGTCAGAAGGATGTAAAATACATCATAAATTTACTGAGTTTTCTGATGTTTCTGGGATTGTTACAAATGGGAATAGCAAAGAAACAGAGGAATCCATCATTTGAGGACCAAAACAAACAAGCATGGTCAAGACCGAACACCATGCCATCACTGTGGAGAAAAATGGAGAAAAAGTTGAAATCCAATAAAAGATTCCTCAAACCAGTTTCAATTGCACTGAATTTCACTGTGATGGTTTGTTTCCACCGTTTTTTGCTAACCAACATAGAGTATTCCCAGCAAGCTGCAACCTTGGCATCACCACGCTTGACCAGAAAAGAAGGCTACTGTCTTCATTCTTGCTATCTTTGCCTTAAAGAGTCCCTCCTTGAGGCAGATGGGTGGTCTAGAAATGCAAGAATCAATCAATTAGCTCCAGGGAAATTGTTTTTTTTTAATGAAACTCTTGAAGTTATGTGGCTGAAACCTGGCAGGGTTAATATTGCCTAACAATCTACTAACTTTTTTTTTCATCCAGTTTTACCCCAAAATGAAGAAACTGCATGCACATTAGGTTTAAAACAGATCTTTAAAATGCAAACTTAAATTATTAAATATTATTTGACCTTTCTCTGTTAATTGTTTTTCTAAATGGCATATCATATAGCTTCTCTTATGCAGTACACTCCCATATTTTACGCTATAATTTATTTTCATTTATTTCTGTTCAGCCACTCATAATTACCATTAATAATTTATGTACAATATATTCAGGTGTGTTATGTATTTAGCACAATCTTTTTTTTAACAATACATAATATAATCCAATTACTCAGTAGGTAAGTGCTCCCTGTATTTATACCATGTTCTAGCACCATAAGAACAAACATGTTAAGTCCGCGTGGAAGGAAACCAGGAGTCGGTGACTTTGTATCAAGCTCTTTTATTTAGTCAGGAACCGAACTGAGGCTAAAGGAAAACTTTGCGGCTTTTTATTTCCAAGCCGCGGCGGCTGCGACCAATGGCACCACTTTGAATCTCCCGCGATTCGAATCTACCAATCGCGGGAGATTCTCAGCGAGCCAATCGGCGCGGCTCACCTAGCCAATCCGATCGCCCCGCGCTTTGGCCAATCAAAGCGCGGGGATCTCAAGAATTCAAATGAGGGGACAGAACACCCCTCCCCTCTTGGTTCAGTCCTACATAGCGTAGTCCTGTAGGTAGGCGGGGCTCCGTCTTTGCCTACTGGACCTGCGCAGGTCAGTTGTAGGTTGGATCCCAGCCGGTTCGGTCGGGGTCTCTGTTTCTCCAGACTCCGTCGTGGGAACCGCCTGGTCTGTCTGGCCGGGCCGCCCTCCACAGCTCCCTCCCGGGCTACCCGGGTTGGTTGAGCTGCGGGTTTCGCCACTCCCGCTCAGTCTTCCCGGGTTGGTTGAGCTGGCCTGGCTGTCTCTTCCTGGCGAGGTTTCGTGCTGGCTGCTTGCAGGTGAGTATGGCTGGTTTCTTTTTTCTGGGTTTTGGTTCCTGGGGTACCCCTCCCCTCTTGGTTTGTGTTGAGGGGGTTGGTTTTGCTTGGTTGCGTGTCGGTGGTGTCTTGTGTGGTCGTCCTTAATCTTAACTGATCAATGTGGCGTTTCCACGCTTCTCCGTCGGTTGTTTGTAGCCGGTACGAATGTGGGCCTGTTAGCTGTGTTATGATTGCTGGTACCCATAATGGGTCTCCGTTTAGGTTCTTCGCGTAGACGGTGCGAAGGTTCGGTGTTTGCTGGTGGAGTCTGGGGGTTTCTCTGCGTTGTAAGTGGGGTGTAATCTATCGAGTGGGGACCTTATTTTCCTCCCCATTAGCAGTTCTGCTGGGCTTTTATTTGTTGTGGTGTTCGGGGTTATGTGCTGTATGAAAAGTAATTTATTTATTTTGTCCTGGATCTCCCCGTGGTCTATTTTCTGGATGGTTTTTTTTGTGAATTGAACCATCCGTTCCGCCCTACTATTCACCGCCGGATGTGCCGGAGCTGTCAGTGCATGTCGTATGCCCCTTTCCGCTAGGAATTTTTCGAATTCTAGCGAGGTGAATTGGGGCCCGTTGTCGGAGACGAGGATGTCCGGGAGGCCGTGTGTTGCGAAGAGTTTGCAGAGTTCTTTGGTCACGGCCTCCGTGGTGGTTGTTCTCATGTTGCTTACCTCCAGCCAGTTGGTGTAAGCGTCTATGGTTATTAAGAAAGTGTGTCCTTTTGTGGGCCCGGCGAAATCTATGTGGATCCTAGACCACGGTCCCCTGAGGGTTTCCCACTCTAGGATGGGTGCTATGGGTGGGCTTGGCCTAGTTTCCTGGCATCGTTGACACCTTGCTACCCAGGCCTCGATCTGTTTGTCCATCCCTGGCCACCAAGCGTAACTTCTGGCCAGGGCTTTTGTTCTAACGATGCCCGGGTGCCCCTCATGTAACAGTTCCAAAACCCTCCCTTGTAGTTTTTCCAGGATGACCACCCTATCCCCCCATAGTATACACCCTTTTAGTAATGAGAGTTCCGTTTGCCGGTTCCGGAATGTCCTGAAGGACTCGTCGTTGTCCTTTTCCGGCCACCCTTTCTCTACCCAATGCAAAACCTGCGCCAGACGTTTGTCTTTATTAGTTTCTCGGGCAATGTCTGACGTGGTTACGGGTAGGTTGGGTAGAGTCTCTATGCTGAGGGTGGTCGTCGTGGGTGCTGGGTCAGTGTCTGGTTCAGGTAACGGTGAGCGGCTTAAGGCGTCCGCATGGGAGATAGTCTTACCAGGTCGATGTGTGAGTCCATAGTTGTAGGCAGCCAGGAATTCGGACCACCTTGTCATTCGGGGAGACAGAATGTTCGGGGTGGCCCTGTTCCCTGCAAGGATTCCCAGCAGCGGTTTGTGGTCGGTGATGATGGTAAACGTCCGGCCGTAGAGGTACTCGTGAAACCTTTTTACTGCAGCGACGATAGCCAAAGCCTCTTTGTCCAGCTGGCTGTAGTTCCGCTCCGGTTTGGTGAGGGTCCTTGAAAAGAACACGATGGGTGCTTCCTTTCCGTCGGGGAGAGTGTGGCTGAGGACAGCGCCGACGCCGAAGGGTGATGCATCGCATGTGATGGCTAGTGGTAGGGTCTCGTACTGGATGAGGACGGCATCCGAAGTGAGCAGGTCCTTGGTTTTCCTGAAGGTGGCTTCCTCGCATTTCCCCCAAGTCCAGGTAGCCGCCTTGTCCAAAAGCCTATGCAAAGGCTCCGCCGCGGTCGCCTTTTGGGGCAGGAAGACATTATAAAAGTTAAGTAGCCCCAGAAAGGCCTGCAGTTCTGTTTTTGACTTGGGTGTGGGGGAATTCGACCCGCTCTGTGTACAGCTGGCATTTTTCCCTCTTCACTTTAAGCCCGGTTTCTTTGAACCTCGTTAGCACCTCCCTTAGGCGAGTCTCTAGTTCGGCCTGGTTGGTTGCCGATACTAGTACATGTCGAAGTATGGTACCACCCCCTTGATGCCCTGTAAGAGTCTTTCCATGAGGCTCTGGAAAATTCCAGGTGCCACGCTGACTCCAAATTGGAGGCGTTTGCATCTAAAGGCTCCCCAGTGGGTGACTATGGTTTGCGCCTCTGCAGTTTCCTCGTCGACCAGCAGTTGCTGGTATGCTTGGGCCAGGTCGAGTTTCGCGAAAACTTTGCCTCCTCCCAGGGAGTGTAGGAGATGCTGCACTACGGGGACGGAGTAAGCGCTTTGCTGCAAGGCACCATTTAGGGTGGCCTTATGGTCCTCGCAGATTCTCACTGACCCATCAGGCTTAATTGAGGTGACTATGGGGGTCTCCCACCGGGAGTGGTCTATGGGTTGTAGGACCCCTTGCTTGACGAGCTTGTCAATTTGCTCGTTGATTTTCGGTTTGAGTGCAAAAGGTACCCGCCTTGGTTTTAGGCGTTTCGGGGGAACATTTGGGTCTAGGCTGAAGGATATAGAGGGCCCTCGGTACTTGCCTAGGGTGCTGTCGAACACTTCTTGGAAGTCCCGGGCCAGTTGCTGCTCCCAGTCGGCTTCGGCGATGTGGTCGATGCCCGTGACTGCGATGCCTAGCGGTGCGAACCATTGAAGTCCCGGCAGGCTAGGTCGGTCTCGATCGACGATGGTCAGGGGAAGTCTTTCGGTGTGCCCCTTGTATGTCACTGTGAATTTTCCTGTTCCGACTACAGGGATGCAGTTTCCCTGGTAGTCTCTGGTTTTCTAGTTCCCTCCTCTGGATGGTAGGCACCAAGCGTTTAATTTCTTGCCATGCTACCATTGAGAGGTAGGACCCAGAGTCCACCTCCATCTTACAGGGTTCGCCTTCAATGCCTACTTCCACATAGACCTTTCTGGCATCTGTGGTAGTTGCGTGGCCGATGGTGACCGCCTGATATGTCTCTTCTCTCCGCCGGCTCTCGCCCCCTCGTTGGGCTCGTCCGTTCCGTTCCCAACAGTTGTCTGCTGGACGGTCTCTGGTTCTGGGGGGGGGCTCTCTCGTTTCCGCTCGCTCGGGTCCCATCGTGGTTTTCTTGAGGTGGCAGACGCGGGCTATGTGGCCTTTTTTGTCGCAGTGCCTGCAAAAGGAGTTGAAGAACCGGCATTCGGATCTGGGGTAGTTGCCTCCGCAACCGGCACACATGGTCCTCGACTTACGACTCCGCCGGCTGCGCTGGTCGCGGCCTGCCTGGAGACGGTGGATGTCTTCCTCCTCGTCTGACGTGCCCGAGGTGGAGTGGAGTTCGCCCTGGTGGGTGGTAGTTTCAGGTTGGGCCTCGGTCGACCTTGCAGGGTTGTTTGCGGTGCGGTCCCCGGCATTCAGTCTCCGCATGCGGTCTGCTGATTGTCGGGTTGCTTCAGCTGCCGCGGCTTCGGAAATGGCATCAGCGAGAGCGATGTTGCCCTTAGCCATCAACCGACTTTGGAGAACGGGGTCCCAAAGACCGAGCACGATTCGGTCCTGCAGGGCCTTGTTCATATTGGAGAATTCACATAGTCCTCCCAGGCGCCGCAGCTCTGCAACGAAATCACTGAAACTCTCGCCCGGCCGCTGGTCCTGCCGATAAAATTCATGTCGTCGGATGAGAATGGGTACAGCTGGAGCATAGTGTTTCCGGAGTAATGGCTCGAGGTCCGCCCAATCCATCGCGGTAACATTGGCAGGCTTGGCTAGCGCTTTTGCCATCTTAAACACTGCAGGCCCGCAGTGCGTTAGAAAGATGGCTCTTTTCTTCGGTCCCGTGGCATCCTTCAGATCATTGCATTCGAGGAACATGTGGAATCTGTCCGTGTAAGATTCCCAGTCCTCGCTGGTGGGGTTGAAGGGGGTTGGTGGCGCGATGCTGGCCCTCTGGTCGGTTGGCTGGCTTCTGTCGGACACGTGCTTCGGTTCAGGAGAAGAATCCCACCTTCGTCGCCAGTGTTAAGTCTGCGTGGAAGGAAACCAGGAGTCGGTGACTTTGTATCAAGCTCTTTTATTTAGTCAGGAACCGAACTGAGGCTAAAGGAAAACTTTACGGCTTTTTATTTCCAAGCCACGGCGGCCGCAGCCAATGGCACCGCTTTGAATCTCCCGCAATTCGAATCTACCAATCGCGGGAGATTCTCAGCGAGCCAATCGGCGCGGCTCACCTAGCCAATCCGATCGCCCCGCGCTTTGGCCAATCAAAGCGCGGGGATCTCAAGAATTCAAATGAGGGGACAGAACACCCCTCCCCTCTTGGTTCAGTCCTACATAGCGTAGTCCTGTAGGTAGGCGGGGCTCCGTCTTTGCCTACTGGACCTGCGCAGGTCAGTTGTAGGTTGGATCCCAGCCGGTTCGGTCGGGGTCTCTGTTTCTCCAGACTCCGTCGTGGGAACCGCCTGGTCTGTCTGGCCGGGCCGCCCTCCACAGCTCCCTCCCGGGCTACCCGGGTTGGTTGAGCTGCGGGTTTCGCCACTCCCGCTCAGTCTTCCCGGGTTGGTTGAGCTGGCCTGGCTGTCTCTTCCTGGCGAGGTTTCGTGCTGGCTGCTTGCAGGTGAGTATGGCTGGTTTCTTTTTTCTGGGTTTTGGTTCCTGGGGTACCCCTCCCCTCTTGGTTTGTGTTGAGGGGGTTGGTTTTGCTTGGTTGCGTGTCGGTGGTGTCTTGTGTGGTCGTCCTCAATCTTAACTGATCAATGTGGCGTTTCCACGCTCGTCCGTCGGTTGTTTGTAGCCGGTACGAATGTGGGCCTGTTAGCTGTGTTATGATTGCTGGTACCCATAATGGGTCTCCGTTTAGGTTCTTCACGTAGACGGTGCGAAGGTTCGGTGTTTGCTGGTGGAGTCTGGGGGTTTCTCTGCGTTGTAAGTGGGGTGTAATCTATCGAGTGGGGACCTTATTTTCCTCCCCATTAGCAGTTCTGCTGGGCTTTTATTTGTTGTGGTGTTTGGGGTTATGTGCTGTATGAAAAGTAATTTATTTATTTTGTCCTGGATCTCCCCGTGGTCTATTTTCTGGATGGTTTTTTTTGTGAATTGAACCATCCGTTCCGCCCTACTATTCACCGCCGGATGTGCCGGAGCTGTCAGTGCATGTCGTATGCCCCTTTCCGCTAGGAATTTTTCGAATTCTAGCGAGGTGAATTGGGGCCCGTTGTCGGAGACGAGGATGTCCGGGAGGCCGTGTGTTGCGAAGAGTTTGCAGAGTTCTTTGGTCACGGCCTCCGTGGTGGTTGTTCTCATGTTGCTTACCTCCAGCCAGTTGGTGTAAGCGTCTATGGTTATTAAGAAAGTGTGTCCTTTTGTAGGCCCGGCGAAATCTATGTGGATCCTAGACCACGGTCCCCTGAGGGTTTCCCACTCTAGGATGGGTGCTATGGGTGGGCTTGGCCTAGTTTCCTGGCGTCGTTGACACCTTGCTACCCAGGCCTCAATCTGTTTGTCCATCCCTGGCCACCAAGCGTAACTTCTGGCCAGGGCTTTTGTTCTAACGATGCCCGGGTGCCCCTCATGTAACAGTTCCAAAACCCTCCCTTGTAGTTTTTCCAGGATGACCACCCTATCCCCCCATAGTATACACCCTTTTAGTAATGAGAGTTCCGTTTGCCGGTTCCGGAATGTCCTGAAGGACTCGTCGTTGTCCTTTTCCGGCCACCCTTTCTCTACCCAATGCAAAACCTGCGCCAGACGTTTGTCTTTATTAGTTTCTCGGGCAATGTCTGACGTGGTTACGGGTAGGTTGGGTAGAGTCTCTATGCTGAGGGTGGTCGTCGTGGGTGCTGGGTCAGTGTCTGGTTCAGGTAACGGTGAGCGGCTTAAGGCGTCCGCATGGGAGATAGTCTTACCAGGTCGATGTGTGAGTCCATAGTTGTAGGCAGCCAGGAATTCGGACCACCTTGTCATTCGGGGAGACAGAATGTTCGGGGTGGCCCTGTTCCCTGCAAGGATTCCCAGCAGCGGTTTGTGGTCGGTGATGATGGTAAACGTCCGGCCGTAGAGGTACTCGTGAAACCTTTTTACTGCAGCGACGATAGCCAAAGCCTCTTTGTCCAGCTGGCTGTAGTTCCGCTCCGGTTTGGTGAGGGTCCTTGAAAAGAACACGATGGGTGCTTCCTTTCCGTCGGGGAGAGTGTGGCTGAGGACAGCGCCGACGCCGAAGGGTGATGCATCGCATGTGATGGCTAGTGGTAGGGTCTCGTACTGGATGAGGACGGCATCCGAAGTGAGCAGGTCCTTGGTTTTCCTGAAGGTGGCTTCCTCGCATTTCCCCCAAGTCCAGGTAGCCGCCTTGTCCAAAAGCCTATGCAAAGGCTCCGCCGCGGTCGCCTTTTGGGGCAGGAAGACATTATAAAAGTTAAGTAGCCCCAGAAAGGCCTGCAGTTCTGTTTTTGACTTGGGTGTGGGGGAATTCGACCCGCTCTGTGTACAGCTGGCATTTTTCCCTCTTCACTTTAAGCCCGGTTTCTTTGAACCTCGTTAGCACCTCCCTTAGGCGAGTCTCTAGTTCGGCCTGGTTGGTTGCCGATACTAGTACATGTCGAAGTATGGTACCACCCCCTTGATGCCCTGTAAGAGTCTTTCCATGAGGCTCTGGAAAATTCCAGGTGCCACGCTGACTCCAAATTGGAGGCGTTTGCATCTAAAGGCTCCCCAGTGGGTGACTATGGTTTGCGCCTCTGCAGTTTCCTCGTCGACCAGCAGTTGCTGGTATGCTTGGGTCAGGTCGAGTTTTGCGAAAACTTTGCCTCCTCCCAGGGAGTGTAGGAGATGCTGCACTACGGGGACGGAGTAAGCGCTTTGCTGCAAGGCACCATTTAGGGTGGCCTTATGGTCCTCGCAGATTCTCACTGACCCATCAGGCTTAATTGAGGTGACTATGGGGGTCTCCCACCGGGAGTGGTCTATGGGTTGTAGGACCCCTTGCTTGACGAGCTTGTCAATTTGCTCGTTGATTTTCGGTTTGAGTGCAAAAGGTACCCGCCTTGGTTTTAGGCGTTTCGGGGGAACATTTGGGTCTAGGCTGAAGGATATAGAGGGCCCTCGGTACTTGCCTAGGGTGCTGTCGAACACTTCTTGGAAGTCCCGGGCCAGTTGCTGCTCCCAGTCGGCTTCGGCGATGTGGTCGATGCCCGTGACTGCGATGCCTAGCGGTGCGAACCATTGAAGTCCCGGCAGGCTAGGTCGGTCTCGATCGACGATGGTCAGGGGAAGTCTTTCGGTGTGCCCCTTGTATGTCACTGTGAATTTTCCTGTTCCGACTACAGGGATGCGGTTTCCCTGGTAGTCTCTGGTTTTCTAGTTCCCTCCTCTGGATGGTAGGCACCAAGCGTTTAATTTCTTGCCATGCTACCATTGAGAGGTAGGACCCAGAGTCCACCTCCATCTTACAGGGTTCGCCTTCAATGCCTACTTCCACATAGACCTTTCTGGCATCTGTGGTAGTTGCGTGGCCGATGGTGACCGCCTGATATGTCTCTTCTCTCCGCCGGCTCTCGCCCCCTCGTTGGGCTCGTCCGTTCCGTTCCCAACAGTTGTCTGCTGGACGGTCTCTGGTTCTGGGGGGGGGGCTCTCTCGTTTCCGCTCGCTCGGGTCCCATCGTGGTTTTCTTGAGGTGGCAGACGCGGGCTATGTGGCCTTTTTTGTCGCAGTGCCTGCAAAAGGAGTTGAAGAACCGGCATTCGGATCTGGGGTAGTTGCCTCCGCAACCGGCACACATGGTCCTCGACTTACGACTCCGCCGGCTGCGCTGGTCGCGGCCTGCCTGGAGACGGTGGATGTCTTCCTCCTCGTCTGACGTGCCCGAGGTGGAGTGGAGTTCGCCCTGGTGGGTGGTAGTTTCAGGTTGGGCCTCGGTCGACCTTGCAGGGTTGTTTGCGGTGCGGTCCCCGGCATTCAGTCTCCGCATGCGGTCTGCTGATTGTCGGGTTGCTTCAGCTGCCGCGGCTTCGGAAATGGCATCAGCGAGAGCGATGTTGCCCTTAGCCATCAACCGACTTTGGAGAACGGGGTCCCAAAGACCGAGCACGATTCGGTCCTGCAGGGCCTTGTTCATATTGGAGAATTCGCATAGTCCTCCCAGGCGCCGCAGCTCTGCAACGAAATCACTGAAACTCTCGCCCGGCCGCTGGTCCTGCCGATAAAATTCATGTCGTCGGATGAGAATGGGTACAGCTGGAGCATAGTGTTTCCGGAGTAATGGCTCGAGGTCCGCCCAATCCATCGCGGTAACATTGGCAGGCTTGGCTAGCGCTTTTGCCATCTTAAACACTGCAGGCCCGCAGTGCGTTAGAAAGATGGCTCTTTTCTTCGGTCCCGTGGCATCCTTCAGATCATTGCATTCGAGGAACATGTGGAATCTGTCCGTGTAAGATTCCCAGTCCTCGCTGGTGGGGTTGAAGGGGGTTGGTGGCGCGATGCTGGCCCTCTGGTCGGTTGGCTGGCTTCTGTCGGACACGTGCTTCGGTTCAGGAGAAGAATCCCACCTTCGTCGCCAGTGTTAAGTCTGCGTGGAAGGAAACCAGGAGTCGGTGACTTTGTATCAAGCTCTTTTATTTAGTCAGGAACCGAACTGAGGCTAAAGGAAAACTTTACGGCTTTTTATTTCCAAGCCACGGCGGCCGCAGCCAATGGCACCGCTTTGAATCTCCCGCAATTCGAATCTACCAATCGCGGGAGATTCTCAGCGAGCCAATTGGCGCGGCTCGCCTAGCCAATCTGATCGCCCCGCACTTTGGCCAATCAAAGCACGGGGATCTCAAGAATTCAAATGAGGGGACAGAACAGAACCTATAGCACGCGTTGCAGAGGTGGCATGCAGAGTCCCCTCTATGGGCACGCAAGCCGTCGCCCCAGCTCAGCTCTGCCTCAACTGGATTTTCTGGTTTTTCTCTGAAGATGTTCCACTTCTCATCTCTGACTGGATGGTGGGGATTTCCATTCCTTGTAGACAGCTCATCATTTGCATTATTTTAGAGAGTTGTTGAAGCCACTTGGGGATTTACTTGTGTCCTCAGGGTCACCTGAGTAATTGCAAATGGGGGTAGAACCTTCTTAGAACTGTTGAAAGGATGGTGTTATAGACAAGAGATAGATGATGTCATATCCTCTCCCTCTGCTGAGAAAAGGATGTTCAGTTTTGACATAGATGGCCTCTTTGACTCCTCTTTCAAACCAGCAGTCCTCTCTGTCCAAAATGGGGACTTTGGTCTTTTCAAAAGAGTGGCCTTTGTCTTTTAAATGCAGATGGACTGCTGAATCTTGTCCTGGTGGGTTTATTCTCCTATGTTGTGCCATGCATTTATGAAGCGGTTGTTTTGTTTCCCCAATGTATAGATAAGCACATGGCTCACTGCATTGTATTGCATATACCACGTTGCTCAATTTGTGTTTCTCTAAAAGAATGCAAATACCAGCTCTCTGCAAGAAGTAGAAATCCTTCCATTCCCTACCATCCAGTCAGAGCTGAAGAAGCTTTTTGGATGAGAAGCAAAACATCTTCAAAGAAAAACCAGAAAGTCCAGTTGCCTCTTGAAAAACCACCCTTGGGACAACCATGGTCTGGATGATTGAGAATCTCCATAAACAGATCAATCTCATTGTAATAAGACTAGTGAGTTCAAACATCGCTCTTCCTGTTCTAGCAGTAAGCCACTATCACTTGTAACTTCAAACCCAAGAAAGGATACAAATTAGACCATGTTTCTGGTTATCCATCCTTCTACTGTATGAACTATGAGACTCTCAACATGGTGATTAAAACTCGGTAAAGATTGTAAAGCTTATAGAAGTTTGCAAAAAAATAATAATAATAATTGCAAGCATATAAGATTCCAGAAACTGTTTTTCAGGCAAGATGAAGTGAAGCCAAAAAAAAAAAAAAAATCCTGGTGGAAGTTGGATTGTGTGGAATGAAGTTGATATTTGTGCCATGGCTATACTAAGTTATATTTTTAGATAAGCAGAGGGAAAAACACATGCAGGGTGAGCTTTATCAGGTGCAGAAGTAATACTGAGTTATACCAGACATTTTCTCAATGTTTTGTAGAAAAACAAAACAAGTGACTAGAAATTCAAATTTAAATAAGTTAAACTCAAAACCAGTGGTGTGATATGTGATCATGAATCCAATCACTGTTGTTTATAAGCTATTTATGTGGCAGAACATGTTTGTGAATCACACTAATTGTGACTCAGAAATCAGTATTTAGTATAATAAATACTAAGTTTTGAAGAAAGGCCACTCTGCTAAATCTGAAAACTTGAAATCCTGTTGATAAAGATTTTATAAGGATACACGTTCTCCCTTGAACTGACTTGAATTCCTGGTGTCTGCATGGAACCAGATAAATCTCCTGTCTGGTGAAATGAAATTTCACTAACATGAAGAAAATCATGATCACTTGTATTAGATTTTCCAATTCAGAGACAGTCAGTGGTGGGCTGCTGCAGATTTGGAGCGGTTCTACTGGTTCTAGACCTCACAAACGATGATCAGTTGGCTCTGCCCACCCGCCTCTGCGCTATCCTGTCTTATAGTTCCTTCTTTTGCAGTTCAGCTGATTTGCACAATGAAGTGAATTACTGTGCCTCAGCTGTTCTACTTACTGGGGAAGACTAGAAGATGAGTTGGAGAGGTTCAAATTGGTATTTATTGAATGTGTGCGCTCACAGAACTGGTTGTTAAACTGGTTGCAGCCCACCTCTGGAGAAAGGGTCTTGATACATTTATCATTAAAGTGATCATTTTACCACAAAGGAAAATGATTTGATTTCTAACTATTGAAGCTCATGAATCTAGTTAGAAAAAAAGAGAAAAAAACTAGAACTTCCTTTTCCAAACTGGCATCATTTATGCATGATAGATTACATTTCCATCATCCCTTCGCTGAGAATGATGGGAGTTGCAGTGCATCTAGAAAAGCCTGGACTAGAAGAAATTTCCAAACCTTGAGATGCTGTCCACGATGAAAATATTAAGAGCAACAGAATGCCTTGCATTCCATTTCACAATGCAGTATTCAAAACTCTGATACAGAAAGCTGTTGAATTTTGCTGATATTCTGTTTGGCTTGCTGTATATTATATCATAAATCACCTAGAAAAGATTGGCATCTTCTTTACCTGGCACTGCCAGGCTCTATTTTTAGCCAGAAGCCATGTGTGCAAATGGATGTACTGAGCAAAACCCTGCTGCAAAAGGAAAATGGCTAATTGCCTACAAAAAGAAGAGGAATAAGATCCATATTTAATTGAAAATGATTACACATGCAAGAAATAAATTCATTCTCCTGCATGATATAAGCTCCTAATTAAATTTTAAATACATTTTTCTTTTTCTTCTCCTATCCTTTGTCTTACAATTTTGTGTAGAAAGCAATTAAGTCTTGTGAACAGGTAAGCTATTAATTAATACTTTGTCCCTTATGAACTAGATCAGATTGCTTTGATTTATTTAGTACTATCTTAATGCAATTACTCCCAGATGCTCAGCAATTATGGTTTATTCAATAAAGCATGGTTTAAAAAAACCCTGACTTAGCATGCATCTGATCTGAATCCTCTTATGGGTATGCAAGTGAAAAGGTATCCATCCTCTGATCCCGATACACCCAAATCATTCATATATATATATAATTTATAAAACAAAATTTGTTCCCATATTGTGGCAAACAGGCATTTTTATTTGCAACTATGCCTGATTGGATAAACAATATTGCTTTGGTTCACAGACAAACGCATAAACTGGTTTGTATCTCATACAAAGTCAAAACAAAACAAACTATCTGGCAACTGGCAAAAGGTAAAAAGAAAAAAATAAATTCAGGAAATTACAAATCCATCAGCCTGACTCCAATACGTGGGAAGATTCTCAAAAAGATAATCAAGCTACAAATCTGTGAACACGTAGAACAAAGTCATAACCAGAAACCAATATGGGTTTGTCAAGAAGAGATCATGCCATACAAATCTTATTTCATTCTCTGACAAAATTAGTAAACCAGAAAAATGCTGTGGATAAATTTTACTTGGACTTCAGTAAGGCATTTGACAAAGTAGACCAATTTTTCAGGACATTATAAAAGCCTGGATAAAAATAAATGAACAATAAAATATATTTATCAGGTCAAGAGAAAACTTTTTGTAGATGTAGATAAAAACAAATACAAAAATGAAAAATGATGCAGCAACTGATCATTTATACTTATTTGCCCAAAATAATCATGATACATAGGTAAGACATTCTTCTAAAGTCCTTTTTATATAAACTTTACTAAGATATTAGCACCTTTCTAAAGAAGCAATACTTTTATTCAATGTATGCTGGAAATAGAAGAATGATTATTATTAGTTGTAATCAGAGCAATTGCCAGTAGAGGATGTCCTAAGCTACAAAATCAAGTCAAACTTTTTCTCTAACAAAGATGAGAAAAATGAAAGTCTTCCAGTTCCTCTTATCTCTAATGCAAGATGTGAATCGGCCAGGTTGTGACAGATTCTTACAGCCTATTAGCAGGGGAAAGTGTTGCATAAATGCATTTCTAGCCATAGTGTGTGGAAACAGTATTATTTTCACATTTACAAGAGGTTGACTTTCTTGTTTAAATCTGATTAGCATGCTCTCCCTGTCAAGCAGACTGACCAGTTCAACTTGCTATTATAAGTGTTATGCAGGAACAGATCTACAATTGCTGTTATCTATCTCCCATTCATTACTGGCTAAGGCAGCAGGCTGTGGTTGCCAAAAGGAATTTGACCCTTTCTTTCTCTTTTTTTCCACATTCTTTTCTTTCTTTCTTTTTTATTTGCAAGGTGATGAAACAAAGAAACATAAACCTGTTTTGAGGTATAGAATACAGATATCCTCAATTTAAAAACGTTCATTTAACTTACAACAGCATTGCAAACATGACTGTTTTCATACTTACGAATGTTGCAGCATCCCTCTGGTCACGATAACAATTCAGACACTTAGCAACATATTTATGATAATTAAAGTGTCCCAGATTCATGTGATCTCCTTTTGCAATCTTTTGACAAGAAAAGTCAATGGGCAAGCCAGATTCACTTCACAACCGTGTTACTAACTTAACAACTGCAATAGTTCACTTAACAATTGTGGCAAAGATCATAAAAAGGGGGGAAATTCTTTTAACAAACGTTTTGTTAGTAGCAGAAATTTTGGGCTCAATTGTGTTCATAACTTGAGGACTACCTATACTACCTGTACAACTGCATGAGAGGTCATAAAATGAGACAAAACCCACTTAACAACTGTCTCACTTAGCAATGGAAACTTTGGGCTCAACTGTGGTCGTAAATCAAGGACTACTTTTATGCCACAAATAAAAAGTTACATTACTAGACTATCAGTCAACGTGGAAGAAACAAAAAATCAGACATATAAAAGCAGAAGAGCCACCCCATTCCCTATAAAAGAAGAAAAGATTCCTAATGTTATATAGGTTTAAATGTTTTAAAGACCCTTTTACACTTTAAACCATTTCTAAACATGTGACTTACTTTGCCCAAAAAGTTATGATTCTTAGTTATGATTCTGCAAGTTCATAATAATGGTCAGCTTTGTCCCACAAAGCTTCAGTGTTTCTTACTGTGCCATATTATAAAATTTGTTTTGTAAATTAAGGATTTCATGAACCACGTTCCACTATTGTTTAATGTACTAATATGAACAGGAAGGAGAGACCTTGCTCGATTATTACTGTACTGAGGTGGCCAATTTGGGGCGGAGGGAGGAGGGTCAACAGTTGTATGTGCCCTTTTTGAAAGAAGCCCAGGGCCATACAGCGAAAGTTATTGAGGCCAGGTCAAAAAAACTAATTTGTGTAATGTAAATTTAATTAGCCTAGTTAGCTTTAAGCACCTATTTGATCTTGGTTGATCTCAGAAAGCTAAATGACGTCAGATCTGGATAAGACTGAGATATTATTAAGAAATACACAGCTGTAGTTTAGATTTTTTTTTTTTTCTTATATGTATCCATGTATTTATAACTATGTTTTTACTTATACCTATTATCTTGTAAACAATTGACAAAACTAAATAAATAAAATAAGAAGTTGGGTGGAATCCTAAAAGAAAGCAATGGCCAGCTGGTTTTCATGAATAGCCACCAAGCTCAACCTGAATGAGCTTTTATTTAAAAAATAATAAGGATGCATCCTATGGTTGCTGAGTATTTAATATATTTTCCTTTTAAATATCACAACAATTTCAATTGGATAGCAACTTCAGATAAAATTGGAAGAGCAGACCCTAGGCTTTGCAGGACCTGAGATTCAGACTATGCAAACGAGGTAGAGAGTTAAAAAGAGTTTAAAACCCTGAAGCCCAACACAGCTCAACGTTAAAAGATGATTGTTTATCAGTTATAATAAGCCGTTCTCAAATCCTGTCTTAAACTACAAATGGATTGTAAAATGCAGGCCAGTGTCCATATAGCAGATCTGGTATGTCTACTCAAGCAACTTTCTTTGCTTACCAGGTGCTTTTATCCACATTTCCTTCTAGCCCAATCGCCATGTCCTTCCCAAAAAGCTAAGCAGTGAGTAGACAGAAGCTACTGTTGCCCTTGTTCTCTGTATTTTGATTCCTGTTTACACAGAAAGAGAGAGAATATAGTGATGGACAGAAAGTATTGAAAGGGAAACCACAGCAGGTTTATTAGTGGTCTCTACTACTAGCTCTAGGACTATGGGCATTAATCAGTCTTTTCAAACTGGTTGTTTCTTCTCTGAATAGCAGGGTAGAAAACACAATTGACAGAATGTCTCCAGAGCAAGATGTGTACTAAGGAAATTAGGCACAACATTGATTTTTAGCTGCTATTGAAGTAGATGCTTCATATGATTCATATTTTGCATTAGGAAAATGAAAAATATTTTATTTAGAAAGGCCTTTGTTGGATAAGAAATTTTAATATGCTTTGATATCCTGAGGAATATTAAAATATTGTAATCACATTTAACTCCCTCCTTATTCATATTTTATTTAGCAGCCCTAAAAGTCGATATGTGTGTGTGTGTATATATGTATATGTATGTGTGTATATGTATATATGTATATATGTACGTTGAGGTGTGTTCGGGTCTTTTCCTGTATAAGATTAAGAGTATCTTGGTGACATTTCGGCAAGGTCCCACTCACCATCCTCAGGCTGGTGCTTCATGCAAGCACTGGCACAAAGCCGAAAGCACCAGCCTGAGGATGGCGAGTGGGACCTTGCCGAAATGTTGCCAAGATATTCTTAATCTTACATGGGAAAAGACCCGAACACACCTAGACCTACATACCTGTACCCGTGAAAATCTACGAAAACAAATACATATATAGACGTGGAACAAGAAGATCTGCTTGTAAGTTTTGACGTGGTTTCACTATTCACTCAAGTCCCGATAAAAGAAACTCTTGAAATCATCAAAAATACCAACCAGCTAAACACCTCATGGAACTAGCAGAACACTGCTTAACCAACACATATTTCATATACAAAGGACAAAGATACAAGCAAATTGAAGGAGCCCTTATGGGATTACCACTGTCACCCATCATTGCAAACCTGTTCATAGAAGAATTCGAATCCAGAGCCCTAGCTAATGTCACCCACAAATCCAAACTATGGTTAAGATACATCGATGACACATTTGTGATTTGGCCCCTTGGAAAAGAAAACCTAAACAATTTCCTAACACACCTAAACAGCACACACCCCAAAATCAAGTTCACCATGGAAACAGAAACAAACAAACAACTACCATTCCTAGATGTACTAATCTACAAAAAAAACAGATGACACACCAGGACACACCATATACCAGAAGAAAACACACACCAACCTCTACCTCAACACCCAATCCCACCACCACCCAACACAGATAAACTCCATGGCCAAAACACTAATCGCCAGAACCAAACGCCTGGCAGACAAGACACACATTAAGACTGAACTAGGCACCCTGACTAAAGTACTGACAACTAACGGCTTCCACAAAAGCAAAATCACCGGCTTGATCCACAAAAACACATGAGACCTAATGGAGACCCAGAAGATGAACAGACTTATGGAACAGCTGTCCTGCCCTACATAAGAGGTACTACAGACAAAATCAGTAAGATACTACACAGGCATCACATCAAGACTGCCTTCAAAACAGACAGAAAAATAGCAGCCATCCTTAGAAACCCCAAAGATAAAATTGACCTGGAAAACCAAGGCATATATGAAGTCCCCTGTGCATCATGCCCTGCCACATACATTGGACAGACCAATAGAAGAATAAATATCCACCTGGATGAATACAAAAATGCAGTAAAAAAGCTGGAACACACTTCCTCACTAATCCAACACATGAAAGCAACAGGTCATAGCATCGACTTCAATGGCACCAAAACCCTAGCCACTTTCGAAAACCCCAGCTACAGAATTATCAGAAAAGCCATAGAGATTGAAAAAAGACCTGAAAGCATGAACAGAAGAGATGATTCCATCAGATTGTCAATTATCTCGAAAAAAACAAACTGTCAATTATCTCAAACAAAAAAATCTCCACACCACAAGCTAGGCAAACACCTGGGTACAAACAGATCCCCCCGATACCTCCAGCTCAAACACACCCCAACCAGGCACCCAGATGAAACCTAACTTCCTAATAAATGATAGCAGTCCATTTACTCGGAGCCAAGCTGCACTAAAAGCCTCCAATACAGGAACACAATGTTACCAGCCAATTAAGACAAAAAAAGCTACAAAACAGACAGAAGATATTAAAAACACCAATCAAGCAGAACACAGCAAATTCCAAGACCAATAAACACAGACCAAGACTCCCAACCAATCAGGATGAAGAAAAAACCATTCTGGCACAGCAGTAGGCTAGCCCCAAATTTAAAACTGAAACAGTTGTGAAAGTCTGACTCACAGACAAAGACTATACAGAAATATATATAATAAAGAGAGAGAGACAGACCTTAGTATCTGTCTGACTAGATTGTTAAAATTTCAAACATGGAAGCAGATAGGAAACAAGTGTATTAAATTCATGGGATTTACTTCTGAATAAGCATTTGTAAAATTAACTTTCTTATTTCCAATGAATATGTGAATATTTCCAGCTTCTTTAAATTTGGGGTCATTTCTTCGCTTGCTAATGGAAAACAAGCATTAATCTTGTACACTGAAGATAACATAACTTCATTGTCATTTTATTGTGACCATAATTGAAATTCTGTAGCCTGCGAGAAAGTACATATCTACTCAAACACATACATAACACACTTATACACATAAATATCGACATTTCAATATTCATTATTGCCTGAGTTAACATGAGAAGGCTAGTATATATTCTATATCAGGGGTGTCAAATTCAAGGCCCATGGGCTGGATCCTTAAATCTGCTCCATGGATGCGGCCTGGAAATATAAAAGGACTGTCTCCCAGTGCTTCTGGTGGCTAAAACAAACTGCATGCAGGCTACCTATGCTTCATTTTCACCCTCCATGGTGTCCTGCAGCATTCTGCCGTCCCGGAAATGCCCTGGAAAACAGCCCAGAAAATGGCCAAAAAGGGCCTGAAAACAGACTGAAAAATAAGCTAGAAAAGTACCCAAAAATGGCCCGAAAAACAGTCCAAAAATGAGCTGAAAAACAGCCTGGAAATGGGCTGAAAAATGGCCCCAAAATGGCTGGCAGAGTGCTGCAAGAGGCCATGGAGGGTGAAAATGAGGCGCAGGGGAGCCTCGTGTGGATTATCCACACCCCATTTTGGCTGGCAGTGTGTTGCAGGATCCGCCCTGCCCCCCTCCCCCGCCGCTGCTGCCAGCCTATGGAGGAGAACTACAATGCTGATCCAGCCCTCGAAGAAATCCAGTTTGACACCCATGTTCTATATGGATACCTGTAGCCTAAGCTAAAATCTGCCATCTATTCCAGGAGTAACCATCCTCCTTATGCGTTTGTAGTTCACCAAACCCACTGCCTTAACTTTTCTGGCAGGTATATGGATACACATGTGGACATTCCAATTTTCTAGGATAAGATTTTCTTGTTATTCATCTACAAGCCATTAGTACACAGAGAACCTCAAGTGTTTCTTTAGATACCAAGTGTTCTATTAGATAGGCCTGTACACATGACGATAACAATGTAAATTTATCTTTGCATATCCAGTTTATCTTTCCCACAACTCTGTGCCTATTCCAGTTCAAAGAACTTTTTTTTTTGACTAGGATCAAAAGATTTCTCACCAACTTACCTGCTCCTTGCAGGTGTTTGCAAAGCAAGGGAGCATTCAGTACAAAAAAGCACCTTCCTACTTTTGTGATTCCAGCCAACTCTTTAGCTGTTCCTTCTCAGCTGCCTATATCTTTCATAGCAACTTCCTTCAGATGCTATTTTCTCCAGTATGTTTGGTTGTAAGATCTTGTTTAAAGGCTACCAACCTCAACTATACAGGAGAACATGTCTAATTCAATACAATTCAAATCTTCTGGCAGAAAGAAATAGTCCCCTGGCTCAAAAAAAAAAAAAAAAAGACAGGCAGGCAGGCAGGCAAGAATGCAATCTCTTCCTCGTGGCCCTCACATGAATGAGATTGAAGTGCATTATGGTAATGATTAAGCTGTTTTGCCATTGCTTGAATGTCAGTGTGTGTGTGTGTGTGTGTGTGAAGAGGAAGAACGTAAGGCCAGCTCTTTTCTATGCCAGGAAGTGGAACAAAGAGAAGGAATGTCATCCTCAATCCAAACTGCAGCAGGACAAGAATGGTTAAGGAAGAATTAACAAGAGCTACAACACCTCCAGTAAGCTGTTATACAGTACACACTTGGTAAATGGGAAGTTGCTGCAGTGCCTAGAGGATTATAATTCCAAAACAAGGGAGAGTTAGCAATAGAAAATTGACCAATAAACAATTGGTATCACTCCATATAGTAGGTAGGATGGTTAAAATAAACAAGCCAAATGCATACTTTCAACATACCAGACAAGCTGCATAGAGGTCTATGAATAAATTTCCTTGAATCCTGTATGTTAAATTTTGTGTCTGTTTCAATTTTAACTTATAACACAAAGTTAAAGTGACTTTGTGCAAGAAATGCATGAGCTGCCCCCACACGTACCTGTGCACTATGTTTTATTTATATTGGGGACTATGAAGCACCTCTAACTACATTTGAAACAGGCAACTAGTACACTGTTCTTTCAGCTCCAGTCAATCCTAGCATTGTCAAATCAACAATTGTGAAGTTATGATCAAACTGCCCTTTTGTTTCATTCTAATTTCGATCTTTAGTTAAAATGTATGAGAAATTGAATTGGCAACATAAACTGAAGGCTTCGAGTCCAATCAAAATCTAACGACTAGTCATTACTTGGTCCACGTTTTGCATAATTAATTTTTGTTTATTTTAAAAATGGAAGTGTTTCAGCAGGATAAACAGTGGAAGAGAAGCCTACCTTATTGTTGCAATGAACACCATCTTGTGAGCTTCTCACAAGGAATTAGCACTGTAGGAAAAGCACATTAATTTTGTTTTCACAGAAGCCTGGGGAAATTTCGCTTCGTATCTGCAGCTATGCAATATAAAGGTTTTAAAAACAAAATCAGAAGCTAAAGTTCTCATTGTTATCAAATATATACAGATTCCTGAATTTTAAAGGTCTAAAATGAGATCTCTTTTAGGGCAAATATGTATAGCAGTTTTCTATTGCTTCTGGAAAGATGCACAGGTTGATTAATGAGGAAACTTACCACTTTTATAAAAACTGGACTTTATGGACTTTTTGTTGCAAACAGATAAAAATGGACTGATGATTTCTGGATTTACTGATTTATAAAGGCAGAATATATGTTGTGTAATTTTGAAGGGGAGAAATTATTTTAAATAAGTTTATAACAGTTGTGAAGATCAGAAGCTGCTTCCTTGATCTAGCTTTTTTTTTCTGTTTTTTATTTTATTGCTTTAACACTTTTTTTCCTCTTTTCATTAACCTTGTTAAAAAAAACTTCATTAAAGCATAAGAAAGGTTAGGGTTAGGGTTGCATACATAAGGTGTCCCCAGCCATATAGTGAGTGTCCTTGTAAAAAACAGACGCTATGCTTTATATTGAATCCACAATTGATGCCATTAGATATTATTCTTCAAATAGAAATTGGATGCTGAGATATGCTTAGGTTTTACACAGTAACAATGCTACATAAACTACGAAAAAGTGAAATGTAGAAAGCGGCTTTCATGTCTACAAGTTTGCATGTGAAGACTTGTTTAAATCATGCAGTGATTTTAATCTTTTTTTTTTAACTACAGCTGATCGGGGAAATACATCTTCTCTGAAACAACTTGGCACTAGGAAGATTTTTGTATAGGGACACAACAGAACAGAACCACTGGAAAGTCATTTGCTTTACTCTCCAAGTATAACGCTAAAAAGAACAGTGTGATCTGGCTATCTATCACTTTCTGCAAGAGAATTGGCTTTAGAGAGGAAGATATTTTAAGGGCATGCCATTACTTACATAAATAAAGAACAATACTGTGATAAGATTGGTCAACCATAGAAGGGGCTTAATGTCAGATGAGGATACTATCCGGCTTAAAATAGGAACATGTTTATTACAACATGTATTTAGAAAAAGTATCTGAAGACACTGGAAAAGGGAAGAAAATGACCAACTGAAAGTGAATGCTAAGTTTTAATGGCAATGAATGTACTGCTGTAAGACCTAAAAGACCAGATTAAGGACAGATCATGATTGAGAAAAGTTGCCTACATGATTACGAAGAGTTGACAACTTGATGACACACAATCTGTTCAGAAAGGATTATGAAGCACCGAATATGAGTCTGCTTCAAACTAAGCTTTCTTCCTAGTGGTGTTATGCATATATCCATAGAATTATTTCGACAACTATATAAAAACGTTTGCCATTGCTTTGACTTCACAGTATAGACTATTCTCTTTCCAAATACTATCCGGGTGTAATGCAGTTTGGTTGCTTAGACAAGATCAGTCAGGTGTTGTCCTATATTGAGATCAGTTGTCCTAACTAGAATTTTGTGACTATGTAGCTATGCAATGATGGTGGAATTTATCTTTCTGGCAGCCATGATTTTAATCATCCATGCTGCAAAACCACTATAGAATTGAGCTAAATTGAGTAGTACTGTTTTTTCTATTTTCAACAGACAATTCTCTGCCTGTAAAACAACCTAAGTACAACCAAATTTGTAAGTAAAAAGGGGGAAGGGAAGAGGTGGCAGACCATGTTTATATACTACAACACTAAGCTGTAAATCTGCTTAATAGTGGGCAGTCTTTTCTTTAAGTTGCAGCCAACGAGAGAGAGAGATGGCAGCTTCATTAGCAAGTGCCATAGTGGTGCAGAATCTTTCCTGACAACATCCCTATTCAACAGTGTGCAGAATTGTTTTTTTTTTTGAAAAAGATTTTATTAATTTTCTACAAACAAACAAGACAAACAAAACATAAAAACATCAACTCTCATATGTACATCCAGTGTGTCAGTTGGTTCATCATTTTTGTGCATTCATTCTGTAGTCTCAATTACAATTATGTTACATAACAACTCATATTGTCAATCCAAACTTATATATCCTAATATCACTAAAAAAAGGTTTTTGACTATATTTTTAATCATTCATGCTTTATGAGCTAACAATACTTTAAACCAGTTTACTCTATAACAAATCATATAATCATATCAAATCAATCCTAAAAAACCCTTTATAAATATAATGTCAAATAACAAAATAATAGCAAAATAAAGATATTCCTTACTGTCTAGCATTCTAAATATTCTATTATCATATTTTATCATCTAGCCATTGATAAAAGAGACCCCAAATTTCATAAAATTGTTTATCCTCTTGCTCTCTAATTTCAAATGTCAATCTACTCATCTCAGCACATTCCAATATTTTCTTAATAATTTCTTCCTGTAATGGTATTTTCTCATTCTTCCAATTTTTAGCAAATACAATCCTAGCCGCTGTTAATACATTTACAATCAGGTATTTCAAATCTTTACTATATATATCAGGTAAAATTCCCAATAAGAAGATCTCTGGTTTCAAGTCTATGTGTTTCTTTGTCATTTTTTCCAACCACATGCGAATTATAGTCCAATATTTTCTAGCGTCCTCACAAGTCCACCACATATGGTAATACGAGCCAGGTATCTGATGACATTTCCAGCATTTTTCAGATTCGTTCTTAAACATTCTTGCTATTCTTGTCAGGGGAAAGTGCCACCTGTAAAACATCTTATACAAGTTTTCTTTATATGCTGTTGACATTGTCATTTTATAATTTTGAGACCACAATTTCTGCCATTTCTCTAGATCAATCCCATATCCAAAATTCTTTCCCCAAACAATCATAGTTTCTTTGACTTGTTCTTCCTCTAATTTCATTCCCAGTAAATAACCATATAATTTTTTTAATCACCTTCTCATCAGTACCCATCAAGATCTTATCTAAATCAGTCTGCTTATCATAGAATCCCTCCGTTTTAGAATCTTCATCATACCTTGAATGTATTTGCGCATATGAAAACCAATTCATCCTTATACCTTGTTCCTCTAAGTTTTGGATCGATTTAAGTTCACCCTTTTCATCCAAGAGTTCCCCATATCTAACTGTTTGTTCCTTCTTATAAATTATAGGATAGGAAAATGCTTCAATAGTCGATAACCAAACTGGAATTTTCAAATAACATTGTCTTTTTATCTTCTCCCAGTTTAACCACAAAGACTCCCGCATATAATGTCTTCTAAAATAACCCTGTGTTTTAGTTCCCTTATACCATAAAAAAGCATGCCAGCCCAACAGCAAATCATGCCCTTCTAATGTCAACAACCTATGCTTTCTTAATGTTATCCATTCTTTGACCCACATCAAATTTGAAGCTTGATAATACAATTCCCAATTAGGCAGGCCAAAACCTCCTCTAATTCTAGCGTCTTGCAAAAGCTTTAGCTTTATTCTCGCTTTTTTACCTTGCCATATAAACTTCAACATGATTTTATTTAAATCTTCAAAATAGTCTTTTCCAAGCCTAATTGGTATTGTTTGGAACAAAAATAAAATTCTAGGAAAAATATTCATCTTGATTGTTGAAATTCTCCCTATTAATGACAATTGCAAGTTTACCCACTTCTTCAAATCTGTAGCTATCTGTTGTTTGAGTTTAATATAATTATTCTCTTTTAATGTGCTACATCTTGCTGTCAAATATATCCCGATACTTAACCTTATTTGTAATTTGGATTTTCAAAAGATCTGCCAGTTCTTCTCTTTGTCTCAATAGCATGTTCTTTGTCAAAATCTTTGTTTTATCTTTATTTATTTTCAAACCAGCCATCTCACCATATGTCTCTATCTTTCCCAATAACCTTGGAGCTGTTTCTAACGGGTCTTCCAGAATAAAAGCTAAATCATCAGCAAAAGCTTGTAGTTTAAATTCTTCCTTCTTAATTTTCATTCCTTTTATGCTTTTATCATCCCTAATATTTCTATTCAACACTTCCAAGGTCAACACAAATAGCAAAGGAGATAGGGGACACCCTTGTCTTGTGCCTTTTCTTATATTAATAAAATCTGTAAGTTCCCCCTCCATCATTACCTTTGCTGTCTGTTTATTATATATGGCTTTGATTGCTTGAATAAATTTTTTAGCAAAACCCATCTGTTCCAATAGTAATAACATAAATCTCCAGTTCACGTTGTCCAATGCCTTTTGAGCATCTAAAAATATCAAAGCCATTTGCTTTTCAGGATGAGCCTCATAGTATTCCAAAGTATCCAAGATTACTCTCATATTGTCTCTGATTTGTCTCTTTGGCAGAAATCCATTTTGATCTGGGTGAATAAAATTGTTTAAATATTTTTTAAGTCTTTCTGCTAAAATTGAAGCAAAGATTTTATAGTCTACATTCAATAAGGAGATGGGTCTGTAGTTCTTAATTTGCAGTGGGTCAGCCTCTTCTTTTGGAATAAGTGTGATATAAGCCTCTGACCATGTTTTGGGTATCATCTTCTTTAACATAACTTCATTCATGACTTCTAACAATGGGATACTCAATGATTCTTGAAATGTTTTATAGAATTCTGCCGGAAGCCCATCTGGACCCGGTGCTTTCCCATTGTTTTGTCTCTTAAATGCTTCATTTAATTCCATCATTGTTATATTGCTTTCTAACATTTCTTCAGTCTCTTTAGGTATCTTCGGTAAATTAGCATTCTGTAAATATTGTTTGACTTTTTCCTCATCAATATTCTCTTGTTTATATAGTTGCCCATAAAAATCTCGAATAATTTCCTTTTTCTCCTTATTACCATAACAAACTTGGCCTTGATCATCTATTAACTTCAATATTTTTCTTGATTCCTTCTCCTTTCTCAATTTATATGCTAGCCATCTACCTGGTTTATTCGCATCTTCAAAGTAATTCTGTTTAGAATTTCTGATTTTCTGTGCCAATTCTTCTTTCTCTATTAATTCCATTTTATGTTTAATTACATCCAGCTTCAATTTAATATCTTTTTTCTGTGGCATTTTCTGTAATTCTTTTTCAAGTCTTTTATACTCATCTTCCAAGGCCTTAGAAGCTTGCCTTTTCCAAATATTCTTTCTTCTTGTATAATCTATTATCAGACCTCTAGCATATGCCTTCATTGTATCCCAAACATTCTGCGTTGAAGTATCTTCTTTTTTATTTTCTCTGAAAAAAAAAGCCAATTCCTTCTCCATCCATTGTATAAAATCTTTCTCCTTTAAATTAGTATTATTTAATGTCCATTTCGATCTTTTTTTTTGTCCCTTCCATTTAATTGTCATTGGGCTATGATCTGCCCAAGTACTTGTTTCAATATTTGTTTCTTGAATATTGGATATTAATTCTGTTGATATCCAAATCATATCTAATCTGGACCATGATAAATGTCTATTTGAATAAAAAGTATATTGTTTAGCTTTAACATTTCTTTCTCTCCAAATATCTTTTAAAGATAGTTCGTCTGTCATTTTAAAAAAAGATTTAGGGAGAGCCTTTCTATTTTGCTTGATTGTTGTTGCTATATAGTCCTATTTATTGTCCACAATTCCATTAAAGTCTCCCATCATAATTATATTAACATAGTCCAGTCCAGTTATTTTCATGTGTAGCTTTTTATAAAACTCTTCTTGTTTTTCATTCGGAGCATAAATTGCAATCAAGAGTATTTTTATATTATTGTCCATTATTTCCACCATTAATACTCTTCCATCTTCATCATTGTAGATCAGTTTTGCTGGGATAGCCTCTTTAATGTATAGAACCACTCCTCTTTTCTTACATTGAGTCAAAGAAGTAAATATTTTCCCCAATTTTGGCTGTACTAACAATTGTTCATGTTGTTTTTTAATATGAACTTCTTGTAGACAAATTATATCAAATTTTAATTTCTCTAATTTATGAAAAGTTTTCCTTCTTTTAACAGCTGAATTAAGTCCATTTATATTCATTGTAATCAGTTTTCTTTCTTCCATGATTATGCTTTATATTTAGATCTAACAGCTCTCGTGGATCTCACTTCACGCTGTTCTTTACTGTCCACCTGTCCACCTACAGCTCCTTTCTCTTTTTCAGTCTCCAGTTGTTCCTCTTGAAACTCAATTAATGAGACCTCTTTCTCTGCCTCCTCTCTTCTTCCAAAAAATTCTGCATGGAAAAGTTCTGCTTTCTCAATTGAATCAATTCTATGTCTCTGCTCTTGCCACGTAATCATTAATCCTTCTGGAATCAGCCATCTATAATTCACTTCCTTTTTCAATAGCATTTTGGTCAGAAATCGATATTCTCTTCTCTTCTCATCTCTCTCACTCTTCTGGGTATTTGTTTTAAAACCACAATCTCTTTACCTTTGTATTTCAATGTTTTCTCTCTTACCGCTTGTAATATTTGTGTTTTGATGGATTTTTTGGTAAATCTAATATGGACTTCCTTTGGTAATTTATTTCTCATCGCATATCTTGTACAAACTCGATATACCTCATCTACTCCATCCATCATCTTTTCCTCTGTAATTTCCAAAGCATCTGCCAAAATTTCTATTATCGCAGCCAAATTTTCTCCTTTTTCCTCTTCTGTATTTTGAAATCTGAGATAAAATTCTGACCTTTCCATCTCCCACCTCAACATCCCATTTTTTTCTTGTTCAACCACTGTTAATCTACTGTCAATATTTCCAATCTTCTCCTCTCTTTGTTTCCCTTCTTCCTCAATTTTTTGGAATCTCTCCTCATACTTCCCCATCATTTGTTTAATATTTTCCACTTTTTCATCAGTCTTCTCTATTCTTTGTTCAATGATGTCTGATTTTATCTTGAGATCTTGGATTCCTTGCATAATCATCTGTAAAGTTACTATTTCTTGTTCTTTATTTTGCTTCAACATTGTCTGAATTAAACGTTGTCCTCCAGCTGGTGGGGAAGCAGAGGTAGAAGTAGAAAAGCCAACTGGTATTGGTTTCCTGCTTATTTTAATGCCTCCAAAGCTTCAAATTCTTTTTAACTTTTAATCCAACTGGTAGAATAGTCAATTATAATCCAAAATGGAAAAATCCAATAGTAAAAGACCCAAAACCAAAGAAGAAAAAGGAAAAAAGAAAGAAGAAGGTTCAGGTTCTTCTTGACCCTAATCCAATTACAAAGTGGTCCACCATAAAAAAGGAAAAATACAAACAAACCCAAAAATGATATTATTGATTAAGAGCAAATAAAAAAACAAAAGAAAAAAAGAAATTCCTTCAGGTTCTTCACACCTTAATCTCAATAATCAAAAAAGAAAAACAAAGTGGTCCAAAAACATGGATAGAAAAAGCAAAGAAGTCCCAATAAAAATAAAGAGAAAAAAAGAAAAATAAAGAAAAAACTCTGAGACTTTCCCTTTAAAATAAAAGGCAAAAATAAGAATATTACTAGAATTGAAATTTGCAAAAAGGCTGGCGAATGGGATATATATATATATATATATGAGAGCACACTGCACTTTATTTATTTATCCAAGGCTCTTATTATGACTCTCTTCTCCAGCAGCTTCAAAGCTAAGACTCAAGTGTTGAAATATTGATAAGAGTCCAGGAAAACACCTGTAATAATATTTTGCTGTGCTCTCCCTCTATCTTATCACGTTGAAATGTCCTTGAGAAGGAGTCTTCTTACAATTCTTTCCAATTCAAATAAAGTATTTTCAAGCCTCTAGTTGGCAGTGTTGCAATGTTTCTTAATGTTCTTCCCCCCCACAGCCAGAAAAAATGAATAATGTATATAAAAAAAAAAGAAAAAGAAAAAGAAAATAGCTAAAGGGAGCCTCTGTCCTAGAGAAAATTAAAAAATCAAAAGGAGTATAAAAATATATATAAGAGAAAATTCAATCCGGTTACCTACAAAGTCACACTTAAGTCCCCAGAAAAAAAGTAAGAAAAAAATAAATAAATCCAAGCCTCAATTTGACATCACTTTAAAAAACGCCGCTCAAACAGTTTTGGTCAAAAAAAAAAAAAGTCTCACAGATTTCTTCTTTGTTCAGGATGCCCTTTCAAACCTCAGCGAATTTACAACACAAAAGGAATTTCTCACCCAGCCGACACACTTCTTTCCAGCCACTTTCTTTCCGGAGCTGTCCCGACTTCAGCAGCTATGGGGGCTGCCTCTCCGCCGCCAGCAAAAGGGCTTCTCCCGGATCAAACCAGAGATTTTGCGATATCTCTGGGATCCTGGGACAGTACCCTTCTCAATCCCCGTCTCTATGGGACGGTTTAGGTCCGTTGGGACTGACCAGGGGCGAAAATATCGGCTGCGATCTCAGAGCCCCAAGATCGCAACTGTATCGCCGAAACGAAGTTCCGCCTTCTCAACAGTGTGCAGAATTGTTTAAATACGTCAGTAATAGCATTTATTCAGTCTAATGCTATTCAATCTTAAAATGGTGAATCTATATACCTTCTTTTTTAACAAAATGCTGTGAGACAGAATTTTCCATCCACCCAGTTATCCTTGCCCTGCATGAAACAAGATTATATGGATTCTTTCCAGACTGGGATGAGCCTGGACGTGGGTGAGATAATGCATTAACCACCCTGGTGGATGACTAGCAGCAGGACTAACATGAGGGAATATGCCATTCTTGGTCCACCTTCATGTCTCAGTGGAGTTCAATACCATTATTATATTCATAATATCTTTTGAGGATTGTAGCACTTTGTTACGATTCCACTCTTTTCTGAGTGGACACTTCTTGTTGGTGGAAGAGAGAAATCAAGTTCTTGGAAGCTCTATTGTAGCATGCCTTAAGGCAGAGGTCTCCAAACTTGGCAACTTTTAAGACTTGTGGACTTCAACTCCCAGAATTCCTCAGCCAGCATAACTAGGAGTTGAAGTCCACAAGTCTTAAAGTTGCCAAGTTTGAGGACTCCTGCCTTAAGGCTTAGCCATTCTACAACATTCTTTTGAAAAGTTCTGAGAAACCTTAAAATGCTGATTAAAACTGATTGCACATTAGAGGCAGTTGATACGGCAGAGGTCTTGACAACAAAGAGGACAGAAATGACAGGATGATTCACAGCAAGAGGAAGGGGCGTTGATCCTACCTGAATGATTCTTCTCGGGGAGCCGAAGGGAGAATCCAGGATGGGGTAGTCTCTAGTCTCCTAGCTCTGCAGACCGAGTTGAAAAACTGAGGACACACCCCCTGGTAACGGTCCCCAGTTCTGAACGACACTGAAGCGAATTCAGCTGCTCCTTGTCTTCAAACAGCTGGTTCATTGAAACTGCGAAAAAAAGGGACATTTCCTCCCTATTCAGACCAGACAGAATACAGGGTGGGACTGGATTCTCCCTTTGGCTCTCCGAGAAGAAGCGTTCAGGTAGGACCAACGCCCCTTTTCCACTGAGCCAAAGGGAGAATCCAGGATGGGACATACCAAAGCTGGCTGATGGCTGTCCTATGGGTGGGAGCTAGATTGTTCGGAGGTCCCCACCTCTATATGCACAGCCTGCAGGGCTCATCTTCCAAAGGACGCCTCTGCTGAGGCAAGAGTCAATTTTGTAATGTCTTATGAATGGGGTCACCGATGACCAGGTCGCAGCTCTACAAATGTCCAGAATTGATGCCTGCATTGCCCAAGCTGCAGTGGTCGCTGCACTTCTTGTTGAGTGCGCTGTGATTTTCCTGGGCACAGGAAGGCTCTGTAACTCATAGGCCTTTGCAATGCAGGCTCTGAGCCAGTGACCTACTGTGGAAGGTGTCACCCTGTGACCTAAAGTTGACGGCTGAAAGAAAACAAACAAGACTTCCGTCCTCCTAAAAGAAGTTCTTTTAATGTAAATACGGAGGGCCCTCCTAATGTCTAAGGGGTGCCATTTTTTCTCTAGTGCATGGGTAGGCTCAGGAGAGAAATTAGGCAAAATCAACTCCTGCGAACAATGGAATAAGGAGTTCATCTTGGGCAGGAAGTTAGGGTCCAACCGCAGAACCACCTTGTTTGCATGGAATACACACAGACCCTTCCTGATGGATAAGGCCGAAATACGCCTGGCCGAGGTAATGGCCACCAAGAATGACACCTTGCACATGAGAAGGCAAAGGCAGACTTCATGTAAGGATTCAAATGGGGGAGAGGTTAGTGCTTGCAGGACCTTAGGCAAATCCCAGGTGGGGTAGCGGTGGACCACCGGTGGCCTCAGATTCATGGCTCCCCTAAGGAAGGCTTTCACCCTAGGGTGTTGGGCCAGAGTAGTAGAGCCCTTGACCGAAATCACCGAGGCCAAGGCAGCCACCTGTCTCTTTAAGATATTGGGGGCAAGACCTTTATCCAGCCCGTCCTGCGGGAACTCTAATACCTTTGCAACAGAAACCCCAGTGGGTTCCAGTTGGTGACAAGCGCACCAACTGCAGAAAATCTTCCATGTTGCGTTATATATTCTGGTTGTGGAAGGTCTTCTGGCCACCTGGATGGTCTGAATGACCTTTGTGGAAAACCCTGTTTCAGGATTCCCAACTCAAGCACCAGATGGTCAACCGAAACCAGGCTGGATCTGGGTGTTCGATCGGGCCCTGGCTGAGGGAGATCTTGTGCAGGGGAATTCTCCAGGGTCTGGCAACTGACAGGCCCATCAGGTCGGCGAACCAAGGATGCCTGGGCCAGTAAAGGGCTAGCAACAGAACTTCCACCCTTTCTATCAGTACTTTCCTGATTGCCCCCGGAATCAGGGGAAGAGGAGGAAGACATACAATAGTCCCTGGGGCCACCTGCACCAGAGAGCATTGACCCCTTCTGCTCCTCGGGCAGGGAATCGAGCAAAGAACCTCGGGAGATGTGTGCTCTCTGGTGATCCAAAGAGATACAGAATTGGGCAGCTGAAGGGTTCCGTCATCTCCTGGAATAGACTGGGATGCAGTCGCCATTCTGACTGGTTGACTGTGGCCCTGCTCAACCAATCTGCCTGCATGTTGGATACTCCTGAGATATGTTCTGCTCTAGGGACAACAGGTTTCTCTCTGCCCACCTGCACAATTGAGTTGCTTCCTGCATTAGAGATCTGGAGCATGTGCCCCCCTGCCAGTTTATGTGGGCCTTGGTAGACACATTGTCCGTGAGGAGCATGTCTCCCCACCACCTCTTGCCTTAGATCCTTGAGCACTAAGCGGGCAGCCCTGAGCTCTAGCCAATTTATGTTGTGGGTGAGCTCCTCCCGTGACCACCTTCCCTGGGTGACCTGGGCTCCCAAATGGGCCCCTCAACTATAGAGACTGGCATCAGTGGTGATGGTAATCCTCTGGGGTTCCCTGTACAAGCATCCCTGATCCATGGCTTGGGACTGCCACCAATAGAGGTAATGAAAAACTGGCAAGGAGACGCAAACCCTCCATGTAGAATCACCCCTGCTTGCCCTCTGGTAAGGGAGCAGGAACCACTGAAGTGTTCGGGCGTGGAAGCGGGCCCATGGGACAATCCCGATGCACGATATCATTTTGCCAAGAAGTTGAGACAGCATGATAGGTGCCTCTCTGGAAGACAGGATCAGCGGCGTGACTTGCCTGATACTGTCTCAATGCTCCTGCGAGAGGAAAAACCTGTCTGGTCAAGGTGTCTATAATGGCCCCCAAAGGCAAGATCCGAGTCGATGGTACTAGTTGGCATTTGTCCAGGTTTATCAAGAACACATGCTCTTGAAGAATCCTGATTGTCGACATCAGATCCTCCTCCGCCTGGGGTCTGGAAGAGGATGCTATCAGGATGTCGTACAAATAGCATTGGATCCTTATGGGTAAGGCTCTGAGGTGTGCTACCGCTGCCAAGAGCTTGGTAAAAGTCCGAGGGGCTGATGACAAGCCGAACGGGAGAGCCCTGTATTGAAAATGGCAGCAGCCATAGCAAAACCTCAGGAACTGAAGGTGGTTGGGTTGTATGGGCACATGGAGGTAGGTCTCCGTCAAGTCTACCGAGGTCAACAAAATCTCCCACAGTCCCTCTAGAATGGAGTGGAGGGAGTGCATCTTGAACCTTTGATAGATTAGATGTCTGTTGAGCCCTTTCAGGTTGAGGATTGCTTGCCACCCCCCACCCACCCCCAAGGCCTTTGGAATCATAAACAACATTGAATAGAAACCTTGTCTCTCCTAGTCCACTGAAACCGACTGGATGGCCTGAATGTTCAGCAGATGGTGGATCGCTGATTCCATGAGATCCCTCTTTGAGGGGTCCCTGGAGACAGGGCAGCACACAAAGGCTCTTGGGGGGCAGGAAAGAGAGACCCGACCATAAGGCTGACAGGATCCAAATGTCCGTTGTGGTCTGTTCCCAGCTCTGCCAAGAACAGTCCCAGACGGCCCCCTATGGGGGATGAAGCTCAGGCATCACATGTTGTGACTGAAGGGTCTGTTGGAGCCCCTAAAGGGCCTTCTGCCCTCTTGCCTGACGTCCTCTGGTGGCAAAGGCCTGTCTATCAGCCTGAGAGGAGGATCTCTGGAAAAAGGGCCTACTTTGATAGGGAAAACCTGCCCTAGCTTCTCCCATTTAAAGGAGGGCTTCCTGTAGTAGGGATGAGACCTGTAATCAAAGTGCCTCCCCTGGGAGGGCAGGATCTTTCGCTTGTCCCTGGTTTCCATCAGAAAGGGATCCAGGGCTTCCCCAAAAAGCCTCTCTCCCTTAAAGGGAGACAACACCAGCTTCCATTTGTTTCTGACATCCATTTGCCAATTTCTTAGCCAGAGAAGCCTGCATGCTGTTATGGAAGAGGCCATGACCCTGGAAGAAAATTTGGCTGACGCAAGGGTGGCATCAGCAGTCAATTGTGCCGCAGCTATAATCTTATTCAGCTCCTGGTGCACCCTGAGATCCTCAGGTGGGATTCTGTCCTGTAGCTGCCTCAGCCACCGCAAAGAGTCCCGAGTAAAAAAAGATGCGGTCATCGATGCTCTGATGGCCCAGGAGTCGGCTTGATGAGCTCTCCGGAGCACATTCTCCTCCTTCCAGTCCTCTGTCTTTAGAAAATCCTCCGCATCAGGTGGGATGACAAATGAGGAAGCTAGGGCTACCACTGGGCCATCTACCTCTGGCACTTCCACAATGTCCAAAAGGTCTTTGTCCACATTAAATAAGATAGACTCAGACCCACTGGTGTGAGTGTACATCCCAAGGGACTCCCACTGCTTTTTGATGAGGTTCAGAAACATCTGGGGCACAGGTACAGCGTCCACAGATGCTTTCTCAGTGAACAGGAAATCCTCTTGATCCTCTCCCTCAGTGGGAAGGTCTTGAGTGACCATATCCTTTTTGAGATGAGCTGTGCTCTTGGCCTTAACCAGCAGAGTCTTGAAAAGAGTCAACTGGAAAAGGCCCTTAAAGGAGGCGGGATCTGCTACCTCCGACTCCTCATCTGAAAAATTCCTTTCTGGAAGGAGGTCTCCCTCGGAGCCATAAATATGGCTGCTTTCTGAAGGGGAGGCCAAGCGCTCTCTGAAGTGGACCGGCTGTTCAGCAGAAGACTGCCTTTGCAGGACTCCTCTGCTAGGTTCCAAATAAGACAGCTGGCACAGCTGGTTGACCTCTGCCTGCAATTCCTGTCTTATTGTCTGGGAGATCCAGGCTCTCATGAAGGATGGCATTTCTTGCATCTGGGTCTCCTCTGGACATAAGCCAGCTGCTTTAGGTGTAAATGTGGCTGCAGGCATAGGTCTGGCTCCATTGGAAACTTGGTCTGCAGTTGCTGCCATCAAGATCCCCTGAGGCGACTCAGAAAAATTGTGAAAGGTCTCAGTCCTGATTTGGAGGTTACCCAAAGTTTGAGGGGTGGCTCTGTATTCAGCCATCCTGGAATCTCTCACTGTCCTGTCAAACTGTTTGTCTATGGCTTTTTCTCTACACCTGGCCAATCATCCTCAGCCCTAGAGGATCTCTTAGGGGCTAGAGCCCTGGCTCTAATCCTAGCTGCTGCCTCTAGACCAGCAGACCTGGACTTAGGAGATCCTTTTACAGCCTTCTCTCTACCCTGCTGAGGAACTGACAATTCTTGATCAGCTCCCTTGGTGGCCATCTTTGAGTCCACCAAAAATAACTGTCACTTGACAGGGGTAGAGAAAGGGAGAAAGAAGTAAAAATAGAATAAAATAAAATAAAAATATTCAGCCTAAACTGTCAGCTACAGCCACAGTTGCTGTCCACCACTTCAATAGGCTAGCGCGACCCAAAGTGGTGAGCACAGCCCAGCTCCGCAATTCAAAAACCGAGTCAAGGAAAAAAAGGTGAAAAAATAGCTGCCTCTTTGAATTGCAACAAGTCCTGGCAGGTCAGAGGCTTGCAAGCTGGGTGCTGGCTGCACCGCAATTATCAGGCAGATATTGTTCAAGTAAAATCTTTGGATTAGGTGACATACAAATGTATGTAATGCAATCAATAGTCAATAAATCAATCTTGGTTTTTAACATTTTAGGCAAGAATAGATTAGAAATTAGAGTTTAAAGAATAGCCTAAGATGAAAATTGTGCCAGCAAAAATAAATATTTGCATGATAGTGGCTTTGTATACAATCTACTTTGAAACCAATAAAGTTCAATTGTTTAAAAAAAATCTTTGATCCTTGATGCAAGCTTTAAGTTGGAATTTTAATGGAACTTAAAAGCACAAACATTTTATCTAGGATCTATTTTCTATTTTCAGTGTTAGTTGCAGAATGCTCTTTTGTACCATTCTGCACACTAATGAAATAATGGACTAGTCCCTTGGCTTCACGACTGTAACAACTGTTCTGGGAGAGGGAAGAGAAGAGAAAATGTTATAATCCAATTTACAGTAAGGACTTGGTAGGAAACATAATAATAAAAGAATATGTGGCAACAGCATTTGAAAGGGTAGGCAACAACAAATCCTTTAACAATGGTTTTATTTGTGCAGTTGCAGTATCTGTATAATAAAGCATTGATGGCCTGGCCCCTCTTCTATGTTTTACTAACAGTAAATAAGATCTGTGGACTTTTCTGTTATCTTGTATACTCTGAGTTCCTCTGGGATAACAAGAATTATCTAGACAATTCTGAGGCACTGCTTTGTGAGACTCCGTCAAACATCAAGTCAGCACTTCTTATTTTAATATAGTTGAAGAATCACTTGAAATACTGATAGCTAACTATAGAATGTGAAAGGAAATAAGCTGGAAAAGTTACGCATTACAAATTCCCAAAGATGCGCTTAATTGTATTTGTTTACTTGTTTTGATATAAACATGTTAAAGAAAAATAAAATATTTAGATGGAACACTTAAAGAGCAAATAAACAGTCGTCCCGTCCCCCCCCCAAAAAAAAAGAACTTCCAAAAGCAACATCTATTTTTCCCCTCTGGTAAGGGATTCTCCTTGAATAACCTTGAAAGGGTTATTTATCTAGCTACATGAATCTGTTCAGAAACCACTGCTGTATTTATATGTTTATTTGGTAATAAATAGATTTTTAGCTTTTGAGTGTTACATTTTGGTCTGCAAATGTAGACCTCAATTTCTAGGCCTAAAAAAAATGGTTCACACGCCTCAAAAGACTCTAATGATCACAGAGCATAAGCAAGTGAAACGTATGCTATTTCTATACTTGTATTCATCTGTAAACAATTACGAGAAAAATTGTTATCTTCTAAATGCTATGAAATCAAGATAATGGTGTTTCATTTTGGATATATAAAAATTCTAATAAACTCAGTAGCCGAGACAACAAAATATTTCAGTGTATTTTTTAATACTGTCAAGGGACTTCCACAAACTCTGTTCATTAAAAGCAACTGCACCTGTCAGATTCTTCATATTGAGGGAGAAGGACAGAAAACATGAAGTACGATTTGTTCTATTTTATTAACCTAAACTTTTAGGTTTGGAGCAGTTACCAGTTAATTTCATGCACACTTGCATGAAGCAGATTTGAACTTTGGCAAATAGGAGGCTTAACAAAAAGCAAGTGAAAAGTAATTTATTTTTAATTTGGTTTATACAAACTTTGCATCACACATGAACAAACATTAGGGATCAAACTTATTAAATAATATTTCAATCTACTAATTTCAGTTAGTGGAAAGGGAGTAAAGCATCATGTTATAATTAGTACTTAAAGACAAGTAGGTCTACATGGGGAGTGAAAAATTCTTCAAAAGATCATATTAGTCATTATTTCTGGAACTACCAAGGACTATCCTGCATATGCCTTGTGCTCTTTTTTGTTTTTGTTTTTACACTCTACTGGCTTCTTGAGCAACTCAGTCACATATCATCTTACATGCTAGAAAGATATTTCTAGATCTCACAGGTACTGCCTTTACATCATACAAATGTTTTTTTCTTGTTCTACTATAAGAACATGTGGGAATGTGATAAAATGCCTGAACTACAACTGGGGATTCTTAAAGGAAATGGCACGCATTCTGCAAAGAGAACTGAAAATGTATTAGTTTGTACAACCACATGAATATAGCAATATAGATCATAACCTGGAATTTCTACATTCTTGGCATATTATTAAATGAAGTTACACAAATTTATACAAAAGAATGTTTTGTGCAATGTTATCCAAAGCCAATACCTAAAAAATTGAAGAGAACCTGTATTCACTTTAAAAGCTTTTGTTGAAGAACAGCCTCCAATTGAGAAGCCAGACACCATTTTATGATTACTTATTTGTCTCTATGTACTAAAACATCTTAAGGAATAATAAAATTACACTAATTGCAGTTTGATTTATATATGACTACATTCAGGTTTTTAAAACAACTATGCTATAAATCATGCAGATTGAATCTTAAATGGAATAAGCATATAACATGTTAGTGAATTATTCATTGCTAGTATTTCTATGCGCTGCCTTGTTCTGGCAGTCTAATATCTATTTTTCTTGTCATATTTTAGAACTAAAGAACACAGATTTTGCTAGTTTTTGTCCATTGTCTAAGCAATAACAAATGAGATTTAGTAGTGTAGGACAATCAAGAGCATATCATACCATGACATATATAATCAGAAATGAAATTTTACATGTCATATATTCCTCCATTAGTCTATTGAAATATTAAATATATTCTTTATTAAAGGAGGATTCTAGCAGCATATTGTTTTTCACTCCAGTAGTGACATCAAACACTACATTCACTACAGCAAGCACCAGTTTGCAAGCAAAAGGAATACTTCTATCAATAATTTTTCCAACTTTCAGGAAATTAAGTAATTAATTATGACATTTGTAGAGTAATATTTTACATGACAATAGATCATTTAAACCAATCATCTCTCAAGGAGTTCCACAGATTTGCTTCTATACATTTTTAATTACTATACAAAAAACTGAAATAGGAAAAGAACTAGTCATATTTAATGGGTGAACTATGCAAACATAGTTTAAATAATCTAAACTTTTGATTGATTTTCTGAAGGCCTGGCTTGTGAACAGAAAGCTGTTTTCCACCTGTCCTCAAAATGTGAGATTTTTCAATACAAGGAACACACAGGTTTCTACTTTGTACAAAATTAAAAATAAAGTTGAGCAGCTATATATATATTAAAATATAATCCACTCAGAGTAAGTCAACATGAAAAGTATGAAAAACTTTATCTATTTTATCTATGCTGAGCAGTTTAATAAAATGTTATTTGTTCTGGCACTATAGCTGTGTTAAGACAACATTCTCTCACTATACAAAATAAGGAGAAATATTGCCCCACCCCCACAACCAAGGTTTTTTTTTAAAGCCCCAGCACTATATATATATATATATATATATATATATATATATATATATATATATATATATATATATAATATATATATATATTATATATACACATACATACATACATACATACATACATACATACATACATATATATATGGATCTTTGGTTATTCGGGTTTTCTCCCGCGTAAGATTGGAAGTATCTAGGCAACATTTCGATGAAGTCTTATTCATCATCTTCAGGCTTGGTCTTCAGAGCTGAAGACCAAGCCTGAAGATGATGAATGAGACTTCATCGAAATGTTGCCTAGATACTTCCAATCTTACGCGGGAGAAAACCCGAATAACCAAAGATCCACATACAAATACCCGCGAGAACCTCAGAAAACATACATATATATATATATATATCCATCCCTTTGGAAATAGCATAATTGGTAAGTGAAAGTTAGATATCAGTATCACTATCCTTGGTAATAGTGCAAATTTATCATTATCTAAACGTAAGCAATATTGATTTCAATGAGGCTTACTTCTAAGTAAGCATGTTTGGCAATATCCTTAGAATTTCTTATTTCAAAGCTTAAACAGTTAATGAAAATACTGTATCTTTAGCTTTGTTCAATAATTGCATGCGCTATCCTCTTACACAGATCCCAGTTTCAATTCAGGATAATAGTACTTTTTCAAACCATGTAACAAACCAAAAAGTAATAGTAATTAAAAACCAATTTCCTCTCCAGATAAAGTCAAGTGAAGACAGTATGAAAATGTTCACATATTTTATTCAAAGAAGTCCAACAAGAAGTTGGGTAAGTTTTTAGAAGTTATTAGAAACACAATGAAGTTAACTTGAATCCTGGATCCAAAAACATTAGGTCTGCCATATTATTATTATTTTTAAAAGGATCCGCCAACCTTTTCTTCATTTTTTTCTCCAAGATATTTGAACACCTACTATGAGACTGTCAGTAAGGAACATAGGAAATGGTTAAAACCCAACTTTGATCCCTACTAATAAAGCAAGTCAGGTATCTTTTATGAATATTGCCTAGGGAGACAAACAAAAAGCAACCCCCAACAATTTAGTGTTAAGGCTTTGCTAAAATAGTCTAGACATGGAAATTCTAAGGCACATATTAGTACATTCACACTGCTGATAAGAGAGAAGCAGAGTACACATCCCCCCCCCCAAAACCCCACCAAAAAACCTACTAAAAAGCTAGCACTGCCCACTGACCTGTTGCTCATCAGGTGTTGATAAAAATACTATCTGCAGTATCAGGTTTTGTATTTTTTTAAAAAGCCCAGTTTATATAATTTTCTACCACTGTTCATTAAGACCAGTAGTTCCTTCAAACATGTCAGTATTTTTTAATTATTACAAAACCTTCTGGATTTATGAGTCTCTCACACACGACTGTCTTCTTTTATAGCATCTTCTGTGGTTTTGGAAGGTAGATTAACCACTTTGTTGGGCTCCTTTTGTTTTTCAGCTTCATCAATATTGGTTTCTTCTTCTTTTCTTTCAGCAGCCTGCTTATCCATTGCCTTCTGCTCTTTTGCCACTAATCGGTAATTGATGCCCATCCCAATAAATAGGAAGATCCCAGAGAAAATAAGGATGATGCCACATGCCCAATAAGTGTATTTGTAGTCACCATATATATCATTGAGTTTACCTAAAAGGCAAAAGCAGAGGAGGGAGAGGAATATGTTTTAAGGTTATTTTGTAATAGTGAATAATTAATGGTCACAAATGCTAATAATTAACTTCACTGCTAAAGAGTCTCCTTTCATTACCAGACTGTTTCTAGATATCTGTATAACATAGGGATTCTCAAACACTGGGCTGAATTTGTGTAATACACCCTACTGTCATGAACCAAACTTACCAGCATGCTAGATGCTACTGGAAATTGCCCCTGGCATTATTTTAGTAAACTTTAAGAACCATCCTTCTCAAAACAGAATTGCCAAGGCACTGTCCACCTTCCATGCTATGTCAACCTATAATTGCCACGTTAAACTGCAACCAGTACTGGTAATGTCTTTCTTCCCAGAAACTTTATACATAAGACACTTTGCAGAATTCACATTTCCTTCCCCCCTCCTCCCAAAAAAGGCAAGGATCTCAACTCTTGAAGGATAAAGGAACTGGAAGAAAATAATAGCTGTCCATAAGGGACTTTAATGTATCTGGGTAGGAACATTCCAACAGCAATATGCAAACATATTTCAAGAGACACAGTTATGTATATTGTGCATAACCATGCAATACTGGAAGGAATGCAAAGGACAACAGTAATGTTTTAATTAATTAACCTTTTCAGAAAACAGTTGGTATGAGTTGGTATGATCAGCAGAGAAATGACTATAAAAATCAAAATTTGTTCTAGCCTTCATGTTGACTTAATTCTATTTAGAAATAACCCCTTTTCTCTTAGATTTATCTTTTTACCACTGAGGCTACCAAATCCTGCAACGGTGATCAGAATGTGCCCATCAAAGTAGTGAAGTTTGTGGTTCTGTGGGTGCACAAATATGTACACAGGGCCAAGACAAGCTCAGTCTCTTTTCCAACACTATATAGTTAAAGGGCAATTTTTGCAAAATTATTGTTAGCAAAGCTCAATTGAGGAGAAAAGGTGACGTAGCAGCAGCTACTGCTGTAATTCAGTATCATCTATGTAGATAAAAGGGGAAACCCCTGAATAAGACCTGAAAAAAGATAACATATATTCGGTGGCTGCAGCTATCTTCATATCAAGGCTCATAACTCACAGTTTAAGAAATCCTAATATGAGGCATGATTATAAGCAGCATTAATTATTTTTCTAACATTTAGATCAGATTCATAGATCATCAAAATGCCAATACAATCTCTTTTCTCCCCATCCCGAGGGTGAAATATTTTACCTAAAAGAGGTGGTCCCAAAAGGACTGGGCAACATTCCACGATAGTCACCAAACCAACGGCACTAGAGAATCGCTGAGTGCCAACCAAGTCCATCAGTGTTTCAAACAAGACAGAGCTCAGCCAGCCAAAAGCAAATCCAAAAAATCCAGCATAGATACAAAAGCCAACATAACTAGTAGATAAAGGAGCCAAAAGGTGGCATACTCCATTGTAGATAATAGACACAGCAAAAAAATATTGGACTCTAGGTCTAATCCACTTAGTGTTTGCTACCAAACCCATGGATGGTCTGGCAACCATGTCTACAAAAGCCAGAATAGATAACAGTAAAGCTGAAGATTCTTTAGAGAAATTCTTGCTCTTTCCATAGTTGCTGAGAAACACTAATGGTGTAAATAGTCCAAAAAACATAAACACATTGCCAAACAGGTAAAGTAAGAAGCCACGATGTGTGAAGAGCGACAAATCCAAAAACTTGTTAATTGTTTGGAAGGCTGTAGTCTTTTGCTTTTTATTTTTGCCAGCAATAAGATCTGTATTAACATCTCCTTCTTTTCTTGTCACTTTGCCCATCTCTTGCAATGCTTCCTGATTAATTTCTTTTTTCACTTGATCAGGCTTAGGTCCTATTGGTCTCATCAACGCCCCAGCTACACAGCAGTTCAACAAAAGGCCTCCAAGAATTAAAAAGCTCCCTCTCCATCCAAAAATACTGTAGAAATATTGGTTCAGAGGAGCCAGCGTAGACAGGAATACAGGGCTGCCAGCCATGGCTAATCCATTAGCCAAAGGACGCTTCTTATAGAAATACTTGCCAATCATGGTTAAAGCTGGGTTTAAATTAAATGCAAGGCCCAGACCTGGGAATAAAAATACAATTATATTAAAATTATTAACACATACAAATGCAGTCCTTACGAATTGTTTGTTCTAGCATCAGTTTATGTTCTTATCAATACTGTAGCATGCACACTATATTCATCATATTAAGCTACTAAGTGATAGAAAGTAATACAATTCCCTTAACACATTCAAGATGGGATACAGAATGCAAAATACACTAAATACTTAGGGATAGTTCAGTAACATCTGAAACATTCTTATATCAAAACTCTTTGTTTTCAATGTGCAAAATTCAATGACTTCAGAGAATTTTGGAATGAACTTAACTGTGTTGAACTTTTACTGGACTATGCTGTTTCCAGGCTGGTTTGGTCATTTCTGGTTATAAATGTCCTGGTCAGAAGAATAACACATTGTGGAATACTAGCTCAGGAACACATCAAACTTTTCCCAGCTGATTGAATGGGATGAGAGATATTGTGAATTAGCTTTTGACTAACATTCAAATGATGAATAATGATATCCTTCTCTGAAAAAAAAATAGCCATGGAAATTCTAGGTCACCAGCTCAAAAGATTAGTCATCCTAGAAAGGAAGTATTGGCCTTTACTTCCAGATCAATTTCCAATAAAGAATTGCATTCTTGCTCTCTAAAAAACTTATCTACATTTATATGTTCTCTTTGAAAGTTGTACAATTACATGTATCTACATTTTATAGATATGTTGACTTACCACCCACAACACCAACACAGAAGTACAATTCTTCCACAGTACTACAGAAAGAGGCAGCGATCAGACCACAGCCTGACAGGCAGCCCCCGGCAATCATGACTGGACGGCTGCCATATTTGTTCACCAGGATGCTGCTGATTGGGCCTAGAATAAATCATTATTCAGGCAATAGGTTACATCCATGTATTTTCCAATCTTTAGAGTAATACATGCAAAGTAAAACAGACTTCTGAAGACTATGTACACAGTATATAAGAAACAGAGAGCAAACATTGTAAAATTAGATATTTCCATTTAAAGCCCCTAAAAGTTGCTACTAAGATTATATCATAGCTTGTCTTCTGGTTAATCTAAATTGAAAAGTGGATGGTTTGACCGAAAGAGAAAATAATAATACATCTGAATAGGCTTGGGTATGGGTGTGGTGTGGGAGCTGTTTGCAAATGATTCTGATTTCCTTATATTTGGAATATTTTGGTTTATTTTTCTTTTCACTTTGATAAAACATCTTTATTAATTCATCTAGAAGAGGTAATTACAACTGAGATGAGTAAAATAAAAAAGAACATTCCAAACTGTATTCTAATTTAGCCTAAAGTATGTTTTATCAGTTGTACAATGAGTATGTACTACTATGCTAACATAACAATACCAAAAGACCAAAGGGGGGTGGAGGAAATCAGATGGAAATGTGCAAGCCAAGAACATACTCAAAAGTTTTAATCATTTAACTTTTAAATTTCTTCTGGTATGTTAACAGTTAAAATTAAATTTTGCAAATCTATCTACATAAAAGTATTTGGTGGTTTCTGTTTACAAATTATTTCTTAATGTATTGTGAATACTTCTGCTTTGGCATAATTTGTTTAGTGCACACATCTTATTAGCACTGGGAAGCCTTGGTGGGCCTACGTTAGCCGGACTATGCAGTCCAGTATGGAAAACCAACAGTCACAGGAACACAGCACAACTGGTAAAGGGGACTGTTTCTCATCTGCCGTACAATGAGTGTTTGTGGGGAACCAAGGGCTAAATCACACACATTATTTGCTTGTTGCTATGATACTAGTTTTTTAAATGGTTGACTAATACATGAAAAATAGTATACAATTTAGCTTCGGGAGATATATCATACTTGTTTAGTAGAACATTACATATGGAAGGCAGATGTTTTAATTTGGAAGACACAGATACAATTTCCAACTGAACAGATGTTACATTTAATTTGCATCACCAACAATAAAGGGTAACTGTTTAACAACTAGAGTGTTCTAGCATACAGCTAGGATCAAATATGGTTTCTAAAGTTTTTCATAATGGCAGCATTTATTTATTAATAAATGTAAAGATAGCCCTTACAACAATTCATTTAGTTATCGTTCAAAATTACAACAGCACTGAAAAAGTGACATGACCATTTTTCAGACTTATGACCACTGCATGGTCATATGAGTTACATTCAGATGCTTGACAACTGACTCACGTTTATGACAGTTGCAATGTTCCTGGGTCATATGATCACCTTTTGCAATCTTCTCACAAGCAAAGTCAATGGGGAAACCAGAGTCACTTAACAATCAGGTTACTAATTTAACAACTGCAGTGATTCACTTATAAATGTGGCAAGAAAAGTCATAAAAAGGAGGAAAACTCACTTAAAAAATTTCTCCTTAGCAACATAAATTTTGAGGTCAATTGTGGTCATAAGTTGAGGACCACCTGTATATAGTCACATAACTCAAAAAAATGTACCACTGGGCTACTAACATTGAGTTAAAATAGGCTAAAAATACAAAAATAAAAAGGGCGTTGGTATTTACCTGATACGCCCGTTCTCTTTGAGCTGTGAAGAACATCCAGTAGTGGGAGGTGCTTCAGTCTCTGCACGTCTAGGCTGGGCTTAATTTCTGGAATGCTGCTCCTTTTTGGCGAAGACAAGAGAATAAACACCACTCGCCCTGAACGCCTTAACAATTCGTTGGCCGAAACAGGACCCTACCAGACGGAAAAAAGGGGTGGGGCTGGATGCTCTTCACAGCTCAAAGAGAACGGCGTATCAGGTAAGTACTAACGCCCTTTCTCCTATGAGCTGTTCAAGCATCCAGTAGTGGGACATACCAAAGCTTGGCTTGTCCTATGAGAGGGACTCTGTCTGGCTTGGAATTCCCTCCTGGTCCCCACAGACCTGTTGCAGAATTCATCTGCCAAAGGAGGCCTCAGCGGATGCAAACACATCTATTTTATAATGCCTAATGAAGGGCGATGGAGAGGCCCAGGTTGCATCTCGACAAATATCAGTTATTGGTGCCTGCATGGCCCATGCTGCCGATGTTGCGGCGCTCCTTGCTGAATGAGCTGTTATTCTCCTGGGCACCTGTAGTGATTGAGTCTGATATGTTTTCGCTATTGCAGCCCGTAGCCAACAGCCTACTGTGGAGGAAGAGACCTTGCATCCCTGAGTGTTTGGCTGAAACGACACAAATAAAGCTTCCATTTTCTGGAAAGTCGCTGTGCGGTGAATATATATTCGCAATTCTCACCTCACATCAAACCAATGCCATTGTAGTTCCAACCTTTGAGGTGGCCTGGGACAAAACTTAGGAAGTATCAGCTCTTATGCCCTGTGAAACGCTGAATTAATTGTGGATATAAACATAGGATCAGGACAAAGGACCACCCCATCAGAATGGAAGACACAAAGGTCTTTTCTGATCGACAAAGCTGCCAGTTCTGAAATACGACGAGTGAAAGTGATCACTACAAGGAAAACTTTATACGTCAAGAAATTGGAGACTTGACAATTTCAAGGGTTCGAAAGGGTACTTAGTGAGTGCAACGAGGACTTTGTTAGGGTCCCAAGTGGGATAACGGTGAACCGCTGGCAGGTGTAAATTTGTGGCTCCTTGAAGGAAGCTCCGTATGCGTGGGTGATGAGAAAGAGACAGTAGACCCTCAGAAGTGACAACCGATGCCAAAACCGCCACCTGCCTTTTCAACGTATTAGGTGATAATCCCTTGTCAAGCCCCTCTTGTAGAAATTCTAGGATTTGAGCCACTGATGGGATCAGTTTGAGACTTAGTACACCATTTGCAGAAACTGGACCACGTGGCATTGTAGATACGAGACATTGAGGAGCATCTGGCAGCTTGGATGGTAGTGATAACTCTGTTGGAAAACTTTTCGCTCTTCAGACAACTCCGCTCAATCTCCAGATGGCCAGGTGCAACCACTGAGGGTCCAGATGTTGAAGGGGTCCCTGGGTTAGCAAAACGCTGTCCGACGGAATTCTCCATGGCGTTGATAAGGATAGACTGTGGACCTTTGCAAACCCCGGCTGTCTGGGCCAGTAAGGAGCTATTAGCAGCAGCTCCGCCCTCTTGTCCAGCAGCTTCTAGATGACCTTGGGGATCAGAGGAAGTGGTGGGAATATGTACAGAAGACCCTGGGGCTAACGGCAGCGGAGCGCGTTGAAGTTCTCCACTCCTTGAGAGGGGTACCTGGAAATGAATCTGGGGAGCTGAGAGTTCAAAGGGGAGTGAACAAGTCTACCACCAGCTGCCTGAATCTCCTGACCACCTCTTGAAACAGGGTCGGATGGAGGCACCACTCTGATTGATCGATCGTGGCCCTGCTTAGCCAGTCTGCCTGTGTATTCAATAGGCCCAAAATGTGTTCTGCTCTGATGGAAAGTAGGTTGCTCTCTGCCCAACAACACAAGCGCTCCGCTTTCTGCATGAGGTGTTTCGACTGTGTGCCCCCATTTATTTTTGTGAGCTTTGGCTGTTACGTTGTCAGTCAATATTAGTATGTGTTGATTGCGTACCTGTGGAAGGAAGCTGCGGAGAGCCAGGTGTACTGCTCGAAGCTCCAGCCAGTTTATGCTTCATGACTGTTCTATGGCGGACCAGCGGCCTTGGGTTGTGAGCAATTGAACATGAGCTCCCCATCCAAACAGGCTGGCATTGGTGGTGATGGTAAGTCTGTGTGGCTCTTTGAAGAGGCAGCCTGTTGATGACTGGTCTGGTCCACCAGAGGAGAGATATGAGGACCTCTGATGGTACCTTGACCTTGTATTTGGAGTTGCTTCAGCCAGAGTGCTGGTACAGGAGCAGGAACCACTGGAGGGATCTAGTGTGGAGCCGGGCCCAAGGGATGATAGATATACATGAGATCTTCTTGCCTAATAATTTTGATAGTTCAGCTAGGGACACCCTCTTAAGACCTCTGATCTCCTTAACCAATTGCTGAATGCTATTTAGTCTATCTGAGGACAGGTAAACTTTGCCTTCCATCCTATCTATGACTGCCCCCAGATGAATTAACCGAGTCGATGATGTTAAATGACATTTTTTCCAATTTATTGAGAACCCATGTTGTTGTAGGGATTGTAATGTGTTCTGAGTATCTATGACTGCTTGATGATTGGAAGATGACAAAATTAAGATGTCATCAAGGTAACACTGGAGTCGTACTGGGATATCACGGAGATGAGCAGCTAGAGCTGCGAAAACCTTCGTGAAGGTCCTGGGGGCAGAAGCTAGTCCGAAAGGAAGGGCCACATATTCGAAATGGTGGTTGTTATAACAGAATCTCAGAAATTTATAGTGGGAGGGCCGAATAGCAATATGTAGCAATAAAGCAATACGCCTCCGTCAGGTCTATAGACGTAAGGATGTCACCTTTTCTGATGCCAAGTAAGATAGATTGCAGGGTGTGCATTTTAAATTTGCGATATACTAAGAAACGGTTGAGACGTTTCAGATCTAATATTGCTCTCCACCCCGCCCACCCCAAACTTTGGAAACAATAAAAAGATGTGAATAGAAACCCCATCCTCATTGGTTGGTGGCTACTGGTTGGGTGGCTCGTATGTCCAGTAGATGTTGGATAGCTGTTTCCATGAGATTACGTTTAACCAGATCTGTGGAGAGAGGGCATGACATGAAAAAATCTGGGGGCGTGGATTGAAACTCCAGTGCAAGGCCAAATCTGATCATGTCTCTGACCTAGGAACCAGACGTTGAGAAGTCCCATTGGTCCGCGAATAATTTAAGGCGTCCGCCAATGGGAGTCGGGTCCAGGGAGTTATCTGGGACGCCGAAAAGACCTGTTTCCTGCTCCTCGAAAGGATCTCTTGGATTGACCACCCCTTCTGTTCCTATGCCTGAAGTTGGACCTGTCTGGCTGCCCTGGTCGGAATGATGGGGGTCTCTAGTATCTGGGTGAGAAGGGTCCCTGGTAAAAGGGACGAAAGGATCCCCTCCGAAAGGACTGAGTGTTTCTAGAATCTGACTTCCAAAAAAGGGAAGGTAGAATTTTCTTTTTGTTTTGGGTTTCAATTAGTAGCAGATCAAGGGAAGGGCCAAACAGTCTGTCTCCCACAATAGGAGATGAAGCCAGCTTGCATTTGTGCTTAAAGTCCGCTTGCCAATGTTTTAACCATAGTAAGCGTCGTGCTGTGACATGTGAAGTAATGGCCCCGGCTGAAAACTTTACCGCATGATAAGTTGCGTCAGCTGAGAATTCAGCGGCTGCTATAAGTTTAGCAATATCTTGGTGCGCTCTAATGTTGGAATTAGGGATGTGTTCCCGTAAGAGGTGGAGCCATCTGAGAGAATGGGTAAAGAAGGAGGTGACCATGGCTGTTCTGATGGCCCACGCGTCAGACTGATGGGCCCTGCATAGGGATAGCTCGGCCCGTTTTTCGTCTGGCTTTAATGCCTCCAGCGCTTCACTGGGAATGGAGGAGAATGCTAATCCCACTATAGATTCATCTACCTTGGGAGTACTCAACAATTTTGAGAAATCAAGGGCCAAACTGAAATATTTCCTGTCATATCCAGTGGGGGCCGGGTATGACGCTGCAGACGCCCATTGTTTCTGTACCAGGTCTGAAAACATCGGAGGAACTAGGATCACCTCTGCCTCGACTACTGGTTGGTTGAAAATTAAATCTTCTAGTCCCTCTTCTGAAGGAGCTGGAGTGGTAGAAGGGGTCGACTTTTTCAGGCACGCAATGTTTTTTGGCTTAAACAAGAGAGATCTGAAAAGTTGTGGGAAGAATAAGCCGGTAAATACAGGTTGATCAGGAACAAGGTCCTCATCCTCAGACATCCCCCTTTCTAAGGGGTCCGCTTCTGACAGGGGCTCGCTGTCATGTATTGATCCTGATTCAATCAGTTCCATTTGATCAATTTGATCCACTTCTTCCTCCTCCTCCTCCTACTCTGTCAGCCCTTGGAGGGGCACTTCCCCTTGTAAATGTGCCTGGGTATAGTGTTACTATGACCTTGTCAACGACCTCAGCGATTGAGAATCATAATCAGCGGTTACAGGATGTTCCCTGGTAAGAACTGCGTGTTGAAGACCTGCTGCAATTCCCTGGCGGGTTGCCAGCTCTATCCAGGCCTTCATCCTCTCTGGAACTTCTTCTGGAAGAATGTCGTCCTGTTGAAGACCGGTAGCCGTTGGAGTGAATGTAGCTTCGGGAGCCCTTCGCGTGGTCGGTGTTCCAGGTAACTGGGCCTGTTGGCTTTGGGGAGCCAAGCTGCGCCTGGATGAGAGGAAAAGATCTGGGGGGGAGGGGGGGAAGAGGTAGATGGACCTGGACTGGAGGAGGGAAAGTCCTGTGAGACCCTGTGCGCCTCCCATGTGCACTTATCTATCTGCTTTTCTAATGCTTTATGGCACTTGTTGTTCCCTTTCTGAAGCTTTAGAATTCCCTTTAGCCTGCTTAGGTTTGTGCTGAGATTTGGTTTTGACCTTCAAGGATGAGGTCTGAGAGCTGCTACCGCCTGCCATTTTGATTGAAGGAATTACAGTATGTTTGTTATTCAATGCAATACTGTGAAGGCGGTTGGCACACCCAGGGGCCTGATCTAAAGACAGACCAGTTGCCCTGACGATGTTTTTATTACCTATCTATAATGAGTTGTATCTCAGTAATAATATTTTATTGATATTAAAATATTATACCAAATAGATGATGATCATTATTATTGTTATATAATCACTAATATATATAGCTATATGTATATATCAACTAAAAAGCATGAGGCTAAATGTTGAAAAACCAAACAGCCAAATTGAGAACGTCGAAAGGCCCAAACTGATAAAGGTAGAGGCCTTCAACAGTTTCCCTGTACAGGCAGACACAGGCCTAGGTGCTCGCTGTTGTGTCGCTGGGTTGATTAGGCTGTTAGGGTTAAGCCAACAATTTAAATGTAGGAATAGCCTCAAATGTAGAATAAAAAACAAGATGAGGATGTAATGATCCCAAGTGTTCCTAAAATACAGTCAACGTGGCCACGAAGTCTTTGTAAGAAAAAATGGCCTCTGGTCGTTAACCTTTTGGCGCGCTCCCCAGCAGCAAACTCCCACCGTGTGAAGGAGTAGCCTCTGAGGGCTCTTCCCATAAGGCTAAACAGCAGGGAAGGGTGGAAGGCACTAAGCGTTTGAATCTTCCACCCCCAGGCGGCGTTCGGAGGGGAGAACGAAAGTGATATGACTCTGTTGTGAACAAAGAGCAGTTGTGGGGAGGGGACATGGAGCAGGGAGCTGAAGCCTCCTTCTGCTTTGGGGCGCGAATCAGCGCTTCCCTGTAATGTGAGCGATCTCCGACTGCCTGATGTTAAAGAGCCAATGTCGAGAGATCGTAATGCGGTTAGAAGGCTAAAGAGTTCTAAAGACAAGCTGATCAATTTTCAAACCTGCTAGTAAAGAAATGATTTTTCCTGTTTCGGCCAAGGAAGAATCACAAGCACTGCCTATCCCTCACGAGGCTGAGCCAAAACTGGGGAATGCTGGGGAGGAGTCCCGTGGAGGAGGAGCGTTCCAGAAATTAAGCCCAGCCTAGACGTGCAGAGACTGAAGCACCTCCCACTACTGGATGCTCTGAACAGCTCATAGGAGAAACAATATATAAGGCCAACAGTTATCTTCTATACCATTACAAAATGGCCCAACTGACTTGACTCCTGCTCAATCCTTGAGCCAAATTTCCAAGCTACTGAAAAAGGCCATAGGACTGGGGCCATATACATGTCAGAGAGTGTGATGTTCCAGGGAAAAGGCACTGCAACAAAGAAGGTCTAGCTTCCTGATTTTCCTAAAATGGCATTATTAATATAAGGAGCATATTGGACATTCTGAGACAAGCAAAAAAATAATCAGAGACAGATGTTCACACAAATAACCTAATCCTGTGCCATGATGGGCTTAATAGTTTGTAACCAGCATTGTTTTAGCATTACTTATTATTCAATTCAAAACTAGGTAATAGCTACTGTATAATAAAAGCTTAAATGAATTCTTACCTTACCTTACCTTACCTTTTATGGACAAATTGTATAGACCTTTAATTACCTCCCAAAAGTTTGGGACTGATTAATTTACATTCAATATTTAAAATAGTTCTTTAAAGAGCTTAAATCTAAAATAAGGTGATTAAATGCCAACTGAGAAAAACATTCTACAAACTCTAGAGGTTATTTAAATGCAACTAGAAACACATGTCCTGAATACTGATTTATGTACTTTTAACCTGGACAATTATACATTTTTGTTTATGTGACATTTGACCAGGGAAGTCCCACCAATAGCAATCAAAAATATCCAAGAACTGTTCAAAAATTGGGGGGGAAACCCAGGTTATTCGTAAAGTTGAACAGATTTTTCAGTGTAAGATAAAATGAACACTGTTGGTCTTTATTTTTTACATTACTGACTCTATCTGCACTGTGCAACTATTATTTATGGGATGAATTTTCTAAACTATTAAAATCAAACAATGACAAGACTGTTAAGAGTTCATGTGCTTGTTGCCACCACAAAGCAGTAAAATATGCTGATTGCCAAAACAGTTGAATAAGGACAGAGACTGTTCTCTTCCAAAGAAAAAATTTATATGCAATGCAGCATGTGTACTTATTTTTGAGATATACATGCAAAGTAAAAGCTGGCTGTTCACCATATTTCAGCAATAGTGAAGCTAAAAGTATTCAGGCCTGTTTTGAAAGCATGAAATGTTATCTATTTAGGTTTTAAATTGCCTTAAGTCCTGTATGTTCGGGATAACATTGTTTACCCTAACTGGTTTAGGTAAAATAATAAATATGTTATCATGGTTTATTAGTTAAAGTGTCTGTAACTTTAACTATAAGAATGTAATTAAGGGAGTGGTTGTAATAGCACCATAAAAGAAGCAAGACAATGGCAGCTTGCTCTCTCTGGCTTGATGATCCCTAATTACTGGATTGTTTGAAGACTGCATTTTTCTCCTACTGGAAAGGGAGAGAGAAAGGACTGATTTATTTGTAAGTGAACTGACATTGGATATTCTACACGGACTTTGCTAATTGAATATCCTTGAATGGACTGACTAAAACGATACATGACTAATGGACTGTTATTTTGACTATGCTATAATCTCTAAATGGAATAAACTATATTTTTGACAGCACAAGCGTATCTGTTATTTTTACTGTATGTTAACTAACATACAAACTTTATCTCACACATTCATCTGTATGCCTATCTGACTAACGCTGCACATTCTGTTTAGCTTGTCTCCTTAACCCTGGTTAGGGAACACAGGCTTAACACTGTAAATAAATAGGACAAAAAAAATCATAAAAACAGATATATAAATGTCAGTTTTAACGATCCATATACACAGCATGATTGTATAGAGAGGCTTTGTGCATCCTTAATTTCCTTTAGGTCCTGGGTAAAACTTTATTAATGTATTATTCATTCAATTTAAATCACTAAAAAAAAGTAATAAAACAATGGCCCTGAGTTCAACACACTTTGAACATTATCAAAAACATATTTAATTTAGGTAATATTCTCATTTAGAATATAGGAAAAATTAGAGTATATATTACCTTAAATATAGGACACACTATAACAAAAATGATAGCAAATGTGTTGATCACATATACTTCTACTCTAGTTACAAAAAAAGTGTATAAATAAGCACATAAGTGATATTTCCTAGTACCAAAATTCTTTTCAAACTGTTATTTAATCTTGCTTAGTTATTTACTATACGTTTCCCTGTAATTAGCAAAGCAGAGCACTTATTTTTCTTTCTTATTGTCGCAAATCATGCACTTATTTTTACTTAAGTTGCCTAGATTATGTCAAAAAGGAAACCTTATAGAGACGTGCCCATCATGCAACCCATCAAGCAGCAGTACGATTCCTGATTTTTTTTTTTTAAAAAAAGGACCAAATTTGGAGCCACAATCCCTCATTCTAGCGCTTCTGCTGTTAGGCAAGGAACAGCTGATTGATGTACATTTTTTGAGCCCCACAAGGATTTACAATTAGTGGCCCCTTCCCTTCAACAAGTTGTACATGCCTGCAGTAGACTACAAATTAAGAATGATTCAAATAATAATTTCTTGGAAAGGTATCATTTATATTTCTGCAAATTAAATAGGTTGGCTTATTTTTCCCCACTTTGGATACTATAGGACTCTGCTCCTCCCCACTATCTGAGCAGACCCCCGGGAGCTCTGCTTCTAATATGAAGCTGAAATCGGCTGCTGTGCCGGACTAAGCTGGAGAACTAGCCTCAGTTCTCTTCCCACACAGTCACCGGATTTAATTCGCCCTGCCTGCCAAACTAGGTTGACCAGGGTGATCGGCTAAGATCGGATGGCCAAGCATTCAAAGGCTTGCATTTGCTGATCAAGTTTTAAACTCTTGTGGCCTCTGCTGTTAAACCATACCGATCAGCTGTTTGTCAGATTCTGGCAACTTTTTCCTTCTTTTAAATGGCCATGGCAGCTCTTCAGGAGCCCATCAATCGCAAATTCGGTATTAAGATGACTTTAGGCAACTCTAGCAGCCAGTAGCTAATATAGCCGTTACCTACAGATCTATTAATAACACTTTTCTCCAATTAAAGCACAACGTTATTATCAAAACTGCAGAGTAAGAATGAAATTCAATTGGTTTGCAAACTTACCCCCTGCATACATAACTGCCAACATAATAGAAGAGATCCAGGAAACTTTGCTGCTTGATGCTTCAAAGATTATTTCTATCTCCTTAAAGAATACTGTAATGGATTTGGGAAACGCATACGAAAACCCAATAGAAATAAAGGCACCAACAACCACAGCCCAACCCCATCCTCCTTCAGGTGGCGTGTATCCAACTGGGCCTCCAATTGGTGGTGGCATTTTGTCTGATGTAATTCAATAGGTATTTAAAGATCTATAAAGAAAACAAGACAGTATTTTTTTTAGAAAATATGACAATAAGTATTTAGGGAAACATAGTTGAATTTTATCTCTAATACTGTTAAGACCATATTCTGTTAAAATCATACTGTTAAGACCATATGAATCACCAAGTTTTAGACAAGACTGGGATATAAAGTCATTATAAGAGTAAGACTAATTCTTCCTGGGGTTATGAATTTCATTTCCTTCCTCTTTTTAAGCAGTTAAGAATATTTAGTGTTGCCCCAACTCTAAACTGCATTTCAATTAATCTCAACTGGTTGTAAAAACAAATTACTTTAATAACTTTGAACAGCATAGTCAAAGTTCAGAAAATAAGTTGAAATACTGTGTATCTTGAAAATGCCAAGAATAGGATAATTAAACTTAACCTGTCTCAATGTCGATTGAGAAAGAAAGATGGAAAAAGGGAGAGAGGGAGGGAAAGAGAGAAAGAGGGAGAAAGGCAGAAAGAGGGGGGAAGAGAGAAACAGGGAGAAAGGGAGGGAGGGAGAGGGAGAAAGGGAAAAGGGGAGAGGGAAAGAGAAAGAAAGGGAAAGAGGGGAAGGGGAAGAGAAAGAGGGAGGGAGAAAAGGAAAAAGAAAGAGAGGGAAGGAAAGAGAGAGGAAAAAGGGAGAAAGGGAAGGGGAGGGAAAGAGAGAGAGAGATCCTGGTGTTTTGTTTTATGTGGGAAATGGGTCCAAATGACTCTGAGTATTTAAGGTTGCAGAAAGAGGCAGCGAAACTAAGTGCCTGAATGACCCCATCCTGTCAGTGGAAGTCCAGGCTCTTCAGCAAGCGGAGCGGCATGCTGAATTCATATTATTGGTCTATGGGATTTAAAATTATGACTTTGGTGGTATATATATTTAGTCTTCTAAGAAATATTAATATTGATACATTTTATAAACCTTTACATTGCAGTGAATGTTATTAGACTTCCCTAAAGCAAAGCTAAATAAAGTTAAAAGTACATACACATATTTCTAGCTCTGGGATTTTTGAGACTGGGGCAGAAGTTTTTTAAAAAGACTCTTTACAATAAAAGGATGAGGATGATTGCTCTCTGCCTTCTTCAGTTTACAATCAACTACCCTGTAGTCATCACCATAAATAAACTATTGTTGTAGTTACAATAAACAGGTAAAAATAGTGCAGCAGTTGCACAATGTAAGAACTGTCCATTTCATTCTCCGCAACATTTAGCTGAAATAAAATCCACCCACTTAAGAACTCTTCCTAAAAAGGTAATCTGGATTTTGGAATGTCACATAAGTAGCATCTCTAATTTTATTTACTTAATGCTCAGGTCTTTCATATCAAATCATATGATAAAAAGTTTCCTTCCAAACAGTGGAGTAACATAGTAATTGATAATTCATTTAATTTGAATACATTGATGATCTGTTAGGAATATTTCTCACTTTCTCTATTAATCATGAGGTTTCTGCATTACTTAGAAGAAATCATTTTGAATTTCTGTACACCAATTACATTTCATTCTTCAGGTGAAGATGCTGATTATTGTCTCTGCTGAGCTTTAATCAGTCATTCTGATCAGCGATTTATTCTCATGGATAAAACAGTAACACAAATAGCCACGACCAAATTCTGCTAATTCGGTAAAAAGAAAACAATTCCAGAGGCAGCACACTAATGTGACATATATCCATAACTTGGCTTTTGAGTTCTGGAATTTGCAGCAATAGAGCACACGGTCTCTAAGCTCTAGATAAATTAGAATATCAGACATTGTGCAAACTGTGCACAAACTATGCAAACAGCTAGAATACCTATCAAGATTAGTTTTTGAACTAATCAATTTAAATTTAAATTAAATGACTACATATATTTTATACCAAACATAATTTTTTACTATCTTATAGCTTAATTGTTGGAAAAATTCTTATTCTTTTCAAATATAAAAGAAAAATAAAGGCCTATGTTTAATCAGCCTGATATACATGCAAAGTTGCTTCAAAGTCAATTGTGCAATTTTCCACCTGACTGGAAAATATGCTGCTACATGTCAGACGTGCTTGGCTGTTGAATTTACAACCGTCAGCTATGTGTAGGAATTAAACATGTTATACATATACAGTATATTTATAGTAATTAACAGTGATTAATAAAAATGATGCAGCAAAAATCCTATTCATTGCTAGACTGAAAATTAGACGCCAGAGACAAGATATTGGCAGAGAAAGAAGGCTGAATGAATTCTATTCAGAGAAAGAGAAACATGTGATCTGGTGGCAGACTAAACAGCTCTTAATCAAAAGTTTTAAGGAAAAGCATAATTACATTTGTTCCTCGTGTTAAATCATAGTTTAATTCAATGTGAAGGAATTATAACAAATTTTGGCAATTACATATTTTACCCTTTCTCATCTAGGCTAAGAAGAGTTAGGATAATTTTGCTTCTGTTTAAGCCTGGTTTCTCTTTGTAATCTGAATAAATTGTCATTAATATTACAATGACATTTTAAAATAAACAAGTTTTAAAGTATGAGTGGATAAATGTAACTTGCATGCTAAACAAGAATGTGGTTTTTTTGATTTTGGCTTTTGCATGATGTAGTCCAGATTGCATTAAATTATGGCTTATTTTAAAATATCTAGCAATTTTCAATAATTAAAGTTCAAGATAAAATGCAGAAACTTGCAGCATCACCAGAACTCTTGTTAATACTGTTTCCCCCAAAATAAGATCTAACTTGAAAATAAGACCTAGCATGTTTTTACACATGCACCTAATATAAGCCCTACTCCTATTTATGAGCCTTCACAGCCACAACTACCCACCCATTCCATCTGGTTGCTCATGGTGCCATCACCACCAGGCAAGGCAGAGGGATGTGGAACTGCCCCACATCGGCTTACCTCAGGATCCTGCAGCCAGGTCATCCACATCCCAACAACTACCTTGCCTCGAAGCAGCATCAGCACCAATGTGTAGCAGGAACCTAAATGGCCGCCAGCCCACCTCTCCTTGCTCGCGGCCACAATAGAGCAGGGGTTAAGTGGTGTGTTGGTGCCCAGGCTGTGAGGCAAGGCAGGTGTCGAGTGCAGGGTCCCTGAGGTGAGTCAGTGCAAGGCACATGGGGCAAGTCTATTCCCCGCCCCACCTCGCCACTTTATCACCAGCATATTGCTTGGGTCCTGCTTCGTTGTAGCCATGGGAAAGCAGAATTTGGTCTCCCATACATGGGGAAAAAATAAGACACCCCATGAAAATAAACCCCAGTACTGGGCCCCCCAAAAAATAAGGCACTTTTTTAGAGAAAATGCAGGTGATAACTGATAGATGGATAAAAATGCCAAATCCAGTCTAAAAATTTGGCTGACAGAGTAACAAACCATAAGAAAAATACTTGAGGTCTGACTCTCAATGACTAGGGACAGTTACTCCTAAAGTGTCACCTAAACAATTTTCGGTAGCATTTCTTTAATTTGTTTTAGATGGCAGATTCAAACAAAAATAATTGTGCAGCAAATTTACATTGTGTAATTGTTCACTTTTTGTTGCTATCTGTTTATAATACTTAGGCATAAAACAGAATCAGAGAAAAGTTCACTCCCTGGCACTTCTTTCCTGGCAGTGGATTATCCTGAGGTGCATAATTCCACAAAATCTCATCTATTCATTCCATGACTCTTCACAAGTAATGCCAAGAATTGACTTGAATCCCAGCTCTGTTCTTCTCTTAGCTTTTCTCAAAAGGCTGAACAAAACCCTGGAATGCTACACTTGAAGGTTTAACCATACCTCCCTCACCCTTTAGAGTTTGAAAGTGTGATTCCATATGTGCCAATTAACTAAAGCAAAGTGTTTGATAAGATTATGATAAAAGATAGCATTATGATAAGAGGTAGCAATAGGAAATGCAAAGTTAATGCTTCACTTAAACTTAAGAGAAGCACAATCAAGTGAACTTTTTTTCCAGAATATAAAAGTAAATCAAAGGATGGTATAATAAATATTTATCATTAGTAAATTCTTTAATTTCCCTTTGAAGTCTTTTACTACAGGCAGTCCTCAACAATACGGCTTGTTATTTAGTGACCATCTGAAGTTATGGCGGACTGTGAATCACTACCAATGAGTGTGATGCTAACAAATCAGTACTCCTGCAGAAGGTCTGAATTGTTTCTAATTTCCCAAAAAGCAACTGCCTGTCTAATGCAGCCTCAATAATACAGTTCGTACAATTGAGGCTGCACTAGATCAGTCGTTCAATAACCATATAATGTTGAACAAGTGGAACTTACAATTGGTTTGAGAAACTGCAGCTACTATAGCATCTCCGATGTCGTATGATTGCAATTCAGGGGCTTGGAAATCAGTTTATAATTACAATGGTTGCAGCATCCCACAGTTATGGGATTGTTATTTCTGACCTTCTCTGCTGACTTTCCACAGGCAAAGCCAATGGGAATCCAGCAGGAGTTGCAAGTTACCCCAACTGCTTTTCTGCCTTCTTGCCCAAAACCTATCCATACTAGCCATCTCTCACCTGCAGCCATTTGCTTGGGACCCCCTTCTCTTCCTACATAGAATCACATGGGATGCTTAGGACTACTGAGATTTTTATTGCGAAGCAATGTAGTCATGTGACATTGTGCTTCATAAATGCACTGCTTGGTGATGGAAATTCTGGTCCCAATTCACGTCATAACCAGAGGATTATCTGCCTATGGTAGATTACTTGCTGTCGGTGCCATATTTATGCTTTTATACCAAAGACATGTCAAGTTATGCCAGAGGTTGGTTAAATGGTCTCTGATATTTAATCTACAAAATCCATTGAACCTGGAAAATCCATGCACTGAAATTACTCCACAGTAGTCCTCAACTTACAACAGTTCATTTAGTGACTGTTTATTAAGTTACAATGGCAGCGAAAAACTTACAACTGTTTTTCACACTTATGACCACTGCAGAATCCCCATGGTCATGTGATCAAAATTCAGATGCTCGGCAACTGATTCATGTTTATGCAGTGTACGAGGGTCATGTGATCATCCTTTGCAACCCTGTAACAAGCAATATCAATGGATAATGCAGACTCACTGAACAACTGTTAATAACCAGTGATTCACTGCACAACTGTGCCGAAGTTATAAAATGGGGCAAAACTCATTTAACTGTCTTACTTAGCAACAGATTTTTTGTTCTCAAATGTGATCATTTGTATTAGGTTGCCAATATAGCTATAAATAACTATGAAAATAGCATGATATTCTGACATAGGATGTTATGGAAAATGCCATGAGTGTCACCTTCACAGAATGCACAATTTGAATTATCTCTGTGTTGAAAAGCTTATCTTGATCATCACCCTTGGATAGTGTTGAAAAATGTGGCTGCACAAAAGAGCAATCCTTTCAACCAGTGTCAAAAAGAATTGCTCCTCGTTGCGATAGCTGTCCTGAAATTAGAAAAAGGACTTCACCTGCCTGTTTAACTGAGAAAATCACTGAATGTATGAAGCGCTCTAACCGGTGCAGATACTGGTGACTTAAGCAGTTTGCTGTTGTGGTCAGGAACTAAAATGTATGCATTTTACCAATATGGATAGCTGTTTTCCCTTCTGTGTCTGGTCTCCCTCTGAAGGTTCTTTGAACTGCCGTAATGATTTATATTTGTTACAACACTGTCTGTCCTGCAAGTCTACACTCTGACAGTGTTTTCCAGGCTGGTCACTGTCATAATTTCCAGATGACTGACAGGCAGAATTGACTTGGAACAGGACCACGTTCCTGGCCCAAACCTGATTTGGAAATAAGCTGCCTATCCCACTAGACTAGGTTCTGTGTTCATATGATCCCTGAGTGGCACTGTGACCAAACTGTCTATGCAGGCATTTGGTAACTTAGCTTAGAATTGCCAATTATTGGAGGGACCACTATAGCATTCTGTGGTGGAAGTCATACTAAATGCATGAATTCAGTGGTATGATCTTCATATCCTATAAGAATTTCTAGATTTTTTTATGTAAATTTACTTTGATGTTTCAGTGAAGATTGAAGGAAGAAATAAGAGAAATCTTAACCCTCATTTTTCTATTGGTCTATCTCTAGTGATCAGGAAAAATCCCAGTATGTTACAAATTGATATGTGCAATTTTTCATTTCTGGGTAAAATGATGAAACATTTTGTAGCTGGAATATCTATAGTTAGGTTACAACTGAACTAAATAAAAGGGGGAAGGGGGAATCTAGTTTATTGTCCTAAGTCCTTCCTCGTGTTTTACTGCAAAGTCAAGGCCCATTTACATTTCATATTTATTAGCAAGAAGTGACAAATATTAATCAATTTATTCTAATTTATTATACATTGTCATGCTATAAAGGGCAAAAGGTTATGTTTTATGATAAGTGTATTCTTTTTAATTGATTGGTATTACTAATATATTTTGATTGTGTCAGGCATTGTTACTAGATCCTCTGAGAAGGGGCATTGGTCTTACCTGATACATTCTTCTCAGTGTGCTGAGAGAATCCAAAGAATGGGTTAACTCCACCTTTCTGCCCAGAGCCTGAGTCCTTTTAAACTTTGTAGCCATAATTCTCTTGGCTGTGTCCCAATTTTGATGACGGTGTAGCACTTGACTGGATTACTGATCTTGTTGTCCACTCCTGGGCTCTGGACCAGACAGTCACCAGGATGGAGTTGGATTCTCTCTCAGCATACCGAGAATGAGCATCTCAGGTAAGACCAATGCCCCTTTTTTCCAGTGTGCTGACGAAAGAATCCAAAGAATGGGACGTACCAAAGCTGGCTTGTCCTAAGGGTGGGCCACAGTGTGGTCCCAAGTCTCCAGGTCTGTGTGCACTTTCTGGAGAAGGGGCATTGGTCTTACCTGAGATACTTCTTCTGAGGGTGGAGATAGGATCCAGACAGCATGGGATGACTCTGGTCTACTTGCTCTATAGACGAGTTATTTAAACTGAGGACATACCTCTTCCTTCTTAACGGTCCACAGTTTTCGTTAAGGTCAAAGCAATGCACATGGTTGATGATGGCAAATTTCCACATGCACACCCACACCCTGGACCAGTCTTTAGGGTGGGGCTGGATCCCATCTCCACCCTCTGAGAAGGAGCATCTCAGGTAAGACCAACATCCCTTCTCCAGAGTGGTATTGATAAGATCCAAAGCATGGGACATACTAAAGCTGATATCCTATGGGCAAGTCACCGGCTGGTCCTGAATCTAGGTTGTCAATACTTGTTGCAAGACCCGTCTGCTGAAAGCTGCATCCACGGAGGCAAATGTATCAACTCTGTAATGTCGTAAAAGGTGAAGGAAAAGACCAGGTTGCCGTTCTACAAATTTCCTCCACCGAAGCCTGAGTGTCCCACAAAGCTGTCATCGCCGTGCTTCGTGTGGAGTGGACTGTAATTTATCTCAATCTGGCGAGCCCTTGCACGTCATACACCACAGCAATGCAGCCCCTGATACACCTGCCTATGGCCGATGGTGTAATCTTCTGACCCATTGTAGTTGGTTGAAAAGACACAAACATAGCCTCCGTTCTTCTAAAGGCTGCGGTATGCTTAATATGAAGGGCCAGTCTAACATCTAATGTGTGCTAGATCCATTTCCAGGCATGCGATGGCGCTGGGCAAAAGTCCAGCAAGATGAGTTCCTGTGCTTGGTGGAAGTCTTGCATTTTCTGGAAATTCTAAATCCAAGACCATTCATCCAAAGAACATCTAGTTTGGAGAAAGCTGCTTTAACAGTAATGGCAGGATCTAAATATATCTTATAAATTAAATAAAAAGTGTAAACATGCAGCATGTTTGGAGCAGCAAACGAACCGATTTGGGCCACATTATAAAGAATGCTGAAGTCACATGAATTAATTCTCTCTAATTACCAACATGACTGTAACATATGAAGTTATATCAATAATTAATTAAAATAGGATAAAGAGAGTCAGTCTGGTCTGGTGGTTGAGGAACCCAGCTAGAAGCCACGTTAGCCATGAAAGCCAGCTGGGTGACCATGGCCAATCACTCTCAGCCTAGCTCACCTCACAGGGTGGTTGTTGTAGGAAAAACAGGAGAAGGAAGTTGTTCGTTGCCTTGATTTATTGTAAAAAATAGTAAAGGTGAGATACATATTAAATAAATCAATACAGAAACTAGTATTGTGCATTTGGAATTTATCCAAATCAAATACTAGTTTAAACTATTTAAATTTAATAGCATGGGATGTAACAGAGAATATGTATCTCAAAAAATACATTTAAGGTATTGTAACAGAATTTCCAGTAAAAAGGATAAAATAGAACATGAATAAAAGCATTAATCATAGCGTAAGGTTGTTTTGACCTTATAAAATTCCAGGCAGTTTGGAGCTGCACATACTTCCATCGGGAGACAATTCTGTGTGAATTTTGTTTTATTTTTAAAACAAAATTATTTTAAAGTTTGTCTACCTAAAGCTTGTATATTTGTATGAAAAATACATGTTAGTATGTCTCAAAAGTCATTATTTTGCTGTGTAATGGTAAAAATAATGTAGAATCATCCAGTGCTGTGTCTTAAACTGTTTCTACTTATCTGCTATAATGATTGCATAGCTTGTTTTTAATTAGAACTGACAAGAGTTTATCTCTCAAGTAGTGGAATCAGCATATGGCATTCACATACTATTCTTTCAGACAAATGTCCTGTAGTTTACAAATGATAAATTAGTAGAATATCAACATATATTTAATCAACAAGCTATTTTTCTATCCAATAAGATCTAAATTTTAATAGTTCAAACTAAACACTAGTTCAGTTCATTATTTGACATAGGTTGCCAGTTCCAGGATTATCTATTCTTGGACATCGTAGAACTTATCAAGTCACTCATTTAATTGGTCATTCATTCATTTGAAATTAGGCTTTCCAATCAGCAAATTCTTTATGGAAATAGAATGCATAAAATGACATTTTTCTCAAATTCAGAATGTTAGCAAATTAGTAGACCATCATCTAAATATAGTAGTTACTACATTGTAGGATATAGTCTAAATATTGTCAGCAGTATACAATATGAGTATACTTAAATAATATGAATAGAAGTGGATTTTAATAGCAGGCTTCAATATTGAATACAGAGATAATGATATGTCGAGCCTACACTGCAAAATAACTTACGAAACAAGGAACCTTGCTCACTTAATATGATTCTGTGATCTGGTCTTGTGCTATTACTTATTCACAAACATTCTTTACAACCCTCAAATAAATTAGTTTAGACACATGACACTGAGGAACAGCAAGCAAGCAGAACAGAAGCATACAACATGGAAATCTTGAGCAGAATTATGAAGAATTTTTAGAATACAGGTCCCAATTATCAGAATGCAGATCCCCACCCTGACCACTGTGTAGATTTGAATTTATGAAGGAGACAAAATTCAACATGTTTAAGTACTTAAGTTTAAGCATTCAGTGTATCTTTGCACACTGGCTCAGAAATGCACAACAGCAGTTCAAGTAGAACTGAAAATAACTTGTTGAGTTCTTTCTTCACTGTCCCAACATCTTTTCCAATGTACTGGCATTGCAAAGGAACTAATCAAAACATGCTCTTACATTTCCTGAACTGTCTTTCTTTAACTAATTATTATAGTATTCTTCTGCAATAGTGCTAATTATAAAAGACTCAAGTAGCTTTTTGAATTGATTCTCAAAATGTCAATTGCCAAAAGTATTTGCAATGTTTGGGGAAAAAAATTGCCAGAAAAGCAGCATGAGAATTAATCTCTCATTCGCTCTTCACCCCTTGCACTCATAGTAGCCAAGAAAATGATGACATATTCATGTATCTCCTACATGTTAAGTTATGTACACATTTTCTGTTTGGGAGTATACTTCCTGATTTTTTTCTTCCTTCAGAAAAGGAAGCATCTTAATATCGAGCAATGAACATTCCTTTATAAGCCTGATCCAAATTCTTACTTTCCAGTTAGTACTCTCTTATACCTGATCACTACAGACATCTCATTAAAGTTTTCTGGCAATGTTCTGCATAAAGCAGGGGTCCCCAACTTCCTGTCCATGGACTAGCATCAGGCCATGACATGCCAGCAACTGGGCCATGCAAACAAGCAAAGCCTATTTGCGGAATGCAAGCAACAGGCAAACCCTGTCTGGTCTGCGGAAAAACCCTTCTCCACAGAAGGTCCCTGGTGCCCAAAAGGCTGGGGGGGAGGCAATGGCATAGAGTGAAACATTTGCTTCTACTAATGCACAGCTGTCAGCTATCACAACTAAACTATTACAGGTAGACCTTGCCTTCCAACAGTTTATTTAGTAAACATTTAAAGTTACAACAGCACTAAAAAAATGTGACTTATGGCCATTTTTGACCATTGCACCATCCCCATGACCACATAACAAAAGCTGAGAAGTTATATGACAAAGAACATTGAAGTCAACATCCTTTTTAATAAAAAACTTCAAATAATTTTGCCAAATATTGCAAAATTGCCAGGGTATTAAAATTTTCATGGTATTACCAACAGTAATGCAAATAAATCAGAAATAGTTTTATTTGAATACCTGCTGATATTTTACATACAAAAGCAAGTATACATTAAAGGATATGATTCAAAAATCCAAAGTAACATGCAATTCAGATTCAATCCTATATTGAGCTAGTTTGAATGAGCATGCCTCATTTCTAAAAGCTATACCTGATTTGAATATACTCTGTAATGTATATACATACATTAAATTTCTTTGAAGCAAACTTGGTATATGACGATTTCATAGATACACCATTTAGTTTTCTTGAGAATTTATAGTTTGTCCATTCTTTTTCCATTTTTTCCCCCAATTTTGACAACAGCCTTCAGATTTTCTGGTGGTTTCCAAGCCAAGCAGTAGCATAGTGTGCTAGGAGACTACTTAGCTTTCTAATATCAATCAAAACTGGCTACAAATTGCTACCAAACTGGGCCTTTACATGTAAACAAGTTCTGTTAAAATGTAGTTAAGTCTTCTAAGTAAACATGCAAAAAAAGGACTGGACTAGACTGGACTCAAGCTGAATTAAAAACCAAAACATTTTTTGGCAGAGGCACATTTGTAGCCACAAAATTATAAACAGTACTGGGAATGTAGATGAAAGCTTATAAAAGCTAAGTAAAGTAAAGCTGCTTTTTTTTCTTTACCAGTTTCATCATTCCTTCCTAAAATATTGTCCATTTTAGATAAATGACACTAAATAATCTAATGGTATAGATATCTAGTGTAATCTAATGGTATGGATATCTGAAATTTGTAAAAATTGCCAGATGCAAGCATTATGCAATTTTAATACTTCAGTGCTTTCATATTTGAAAACTTTATTTCCTTTCTGTTCAACTAGAAATGGCATTGCTACTCCTCATATCTTTCAACATGTTCTTGATCACAGAAATTCATTAATGCATATGGAGAAAGAAAAATACATGCCATTTCTTAAGTTGCTTGAAGTCAGTAACGATTTACAATATGCAGTAGTTATTTTGTTGAACCAGCAAATTTCTAAATATAAGCTTCCACATAAGGAAATTTCACAGTATTCAATTTTGTCAAACTATATAGTTTTCCTCCAATTAAATCCTCCACTCTTATAGAAAAAAAACCTAGCCAAGATTTTCTGAAAGAAAAAAACTTTTAAGTAAACATATTACGTGAATACAAAATACACTATCACATTTGTATATTTTTAAAAATAAGTACTGAAGATCTAAATATAGTCTATAATGACTATTATTCTAAAGAGTATCAAAATTTAATAGACAAAAAGCAATTTTATTCACTGCAATCCCAGCAACTTTTTTGCAGTGACACTTTATTTGCAACTGATATCATTTTTATAGAAGAGCCTCAACTCAACTGTAGCCTCAACTAAGTCACACATGATAAGTGTTGGTTCTAAAAATAAACAAAGTCGTTAGATAATCACAAAAAAGACACACCTGCATTAACAATAGACATGAAATACAATTCACAAAAACTTTCTTCTTTTCTGAGTAAGACAAGGAAGAATGATAGAAGTGGAAACCCATTCTAATACTTAAAAGATTAACGTTCCCATACTATTGCAAATTTATTATCTTTTGCTTCCTTGCTAAAACATTTCAGAAACTAGTAACATGGAAATCCTAGAAATACACAGTAGTTTCATTATACAGAATCAAGGCTTACATAGACTCTGGATTAGGCAAATTATCTACATATCTATTTTAGAAATCTATTTCAGTTCTTGCAATTCAAATATTAGTTTGTTGCAATGTACTCGGAAATGTAACTGAAAGTCTTAATTTGAAAAAAAAATCAGGAAGCTCAGAATGAAATGTTATTTATTCAGAATTTTAATTAAAGAGCATATTTGGGATTAAAAAAAATAAAAGTGTAATTGATTCTATACTGGAGTTCATTTCATTTCCCATGTATATCAGCACCCTTTAAAGATCTTCGTTAAAAAAAAAAGACACAGTAAACAATTTTTTCACCCATCTCTTTCATAATACTTATGTCCTCCCCCAAGAAAAAGGCAGATATTTTCTGCCATAAATTTTGTTCTTTTTCCAAAATTAACGACACAATGAATTCAAAAAGCAATGTTTGTTCCAAATTTTGTGAACTGTTCACGTACCTATTAAGAATTTCATTCACCCCTTATCGCAAGTACCATTATACTTCTACATTCCACACTATGTAAACACTGGCTAGACTTTAGTGCTGCTTCAAACACACTGCTCATCAGCCGGATGGATACATTACTTCCATTTATTGTCTCCTATTACCTTAATGTTAATAAGATGACAGCAGCTCATTTAGCAAATTTCTGCAAGCAGTTTAAATATGGATGTCTGCATTATCCATAAAATCTCTTAAGAGTCGCATTGGAAGAACGGGATCCTAAAATACTTCAGAACAACATGCTAACACAAAACAATTCCAGTATAAAGAAAAACTGACAAATCATACGGCACTTCCCTTTATATATGGGAAATGAATTATTTAAATATTAAGAAGCACACGTGCAATCAAGGAAATCGCGGAGCCTGTAACTTAAGCGGCTTGCAAACCCACAAGGTTCGTGCACAGACGAACCCCACACAACCGAAGCTTTTTGAAATGAGCATTCGTTCACCCCATAAATCCAAATCCTACTTTACATCCCCCCCCCACCTCCCTCCAACATGTACTGGATTTAAAAGCAGAAAACGGATCCGATCTTCCCCAGGCCCCCACAATTAGAATCGTTATTAGTTACAGAAATAAGCAATCTAGGATGAAGTGGCCCAAACCCAAATACCCAGCCATTAAAAAGCATCATTAAAGGAGTGAGTCCTCGTGGCACGATGGCCGCCCACCCCAAGCCTCCGCGTTGGCTGACCTTATTAGTAAATTGCCAGGGAAAAAGACAATTCGTTTATTTATTATTTATTTAAACGGCGGCGAAGGAGGTGAAACCGGCCTCCCACGGTCCTTGCCTGCATCCCCTCCCTTTCGGCCCTTTCCCTTTATTTCTCCATCTTCCTCCATCTCCCTTCATTGTTCTGTTCTCCGGAGCGCTGGGGAAAGCCAAAAAGTTCCAAGTCTCTCATGGGAGAAATTCCCCACCGCCTTTGGGGATTTCTTCTGGTTCTCTGCCGCCACGTGGAGCTGAGCAGGCTCCTCCGGGCAATCTACTAAGAGAATCTGGGACTCTCCACGCAGCCGCCCGCTTGGCCGGCGAAACCGGCCAGCCAAACCAAACCAAGCCATACCTGTTGCACGAAGCGACCCAGACACGCGACGCTTCTTTCTGCCCCCCTCGCCGCTCAACAGCCCGCGACTCTCAGGCGCTCCCGCCCCCTCACGTACTATAACGGGCCGAAGAGGGCGGAGCTCAGCCCTGAAAGGGCGGCCTTCGTTGGTCCCGGAGAGTGAGGGAGGGTGAGGGAAGCAGCCGCTTCTCCTTGCTTCCCCCTCCCCTCCCCTTTCTGCCCTGGGTTTGGACTCCCATTGGAGAGTGGCGCCTCGGAGGAGACGCGGGAAACAAGCTTTTCAAGAGGCCAAGGAGGACGGCGCTTTCCGCACGTAGCTCTGGGGGAGAGAGGATTTGGAGATCCTTCGTTCAGAAGCAGAGAGCCGGGCTGTCTAAGATGAGGAGGAGTGGGGGACTCCCTACTTTTTTTCCCCGTGTCACTCTTGGCAGCACCCAAGGACAAATATACTTCCAAATTACTTTGCACAGGACCCGTGTTTCGTTAAGTGCTGACCTCCGCCTCAACGCTTACACAGCGTTTTATGGTTTCCTCAGAGTCACCTTTAGCACTCAAAAAACAGGTCCCGCGGAATATCCCGACTCAGAATAAACTGCCACTCCTTTACCTTTACAACTTAGCAAATAGTTTCTTTCAAATTAAGATGCATTACTCTTTCCTGCTGCAAAAAGTAAAGCATTAAGGAAAAAAAATTCTTGGCCTAATGTGCAGAAATTGTGGCCTCTGTATACAAAATCCATGTTTTTCTTAAGAAAACAGGAACAACAATGCCAAATTTTATTTCTGTGGAACAAAACTCTGTAATAAGCATGTTTATGGCTGTTCTATTAGCGTAAGGATAATGGGTATGAGATTTGATTTTTTAAATTATGCATTCTGTCTTTTTTTTTAAGTCTATTCCTGCCTAAATACAACATTTACAAAGACAACTGAATATAGGCGATGTGTTTCATCAACAGTCAATGTATTTTTAATAGCAGGAAGGGATTGCACCTATGGTAGTTTCTTCAGTCTCAGAAAAACTGAAATCAAATGAACAACTTACTCTGATCTTTTTTCAACTATGTGGTTTGTGGTAGTCTATCTTATAGAGGTAGAAGTAATACCATATGTTTGTATTGTATTGTTCTGATACAACTACCTTGTTTACAGTTTTATTGACAGCAACAACTCTTATGGAAAAAGAAAAGATCCCAGTAACACCTGTTATCTATCTTTCTATCCATCCATCCATCCATCCATCCATCTATCTGTCTTGTTGTTCTGAGCCCTGAGCTTGGCAATTTGTAAACATTACATCACCATTCCGAGAGACATCTCCGGTGCACTTTGAATTGTGTTCGTTTCTGTCTGTCTTGTCTGTCTCTAAACAGTAACATTTATTTATATTTCATATTTCTTAACCACCAATCTGAGAGAGGAGCTCTGGGTGGTGTACAATATAATCAGTAAAATTAATATTAAAATCAGAATTTAAGATTAAAAAGTTTTAAAGTTATAAAAATTACATAAAATTTCAAGGGGTGAAAGATTCCATGTTTTGGGGGGGGGTAGCAGTTAATATAGGCAGAGGGAGTCATTTTGGGCGGGCCAACCCCAGAGTTGTTAGCCTTAGTAGGCACATACAAAGCACATAGGCAAGTTTTGATGCTTTGTTAAGGGCTTTCCTCACATCTGGGGCCAGGATATTCCATAAAGTGCAGGCAGTGGTAGAGAAGGCTCTCTTCCTATACCCCCACCAGACAGGGTCTGCAGGATATCTCCCCTGCCAGAACAAGTAGGATAGGCTGCTATAGGATAGGGCAAAGTCAGTTCTATAGCTGGCCTGGTGCTATGCCATGTAGGACTTTATAGGTGATGACTAGCACCTATAAATTGTGCCTGGAAGCAAAATAGAACCCTCCACGGTTAGCAGAGCGAAGATGTTATATGTACCGTTCTTTAGGCAGCCAATATAGCTTGAGCAGCTGCTTCTGCATACTTTTCAACAGCCTCATGTAGGGTGCATTGCAATAGTCCAATCAAGAGATGTTTTTACACATCTTCACATTTCGTACATTTAACAATATACCGTATTGATTTAAAACAAAAAAAATGTTTCAATTTTTATTTATTTGTTATATTTAATTCAACCTTTTCTCTAGGAACTCAAGGCAGCAGGCATAGTATTATCACCTTCATTTTTTATCATGAACCACTTACGGAGATATATTAGACTAATTCTGATAGCAAACATTTATCTGAAAAGATGCAGACAATATATACACTGCCTAGAATCGCTTGTTGTGAGATGGGTGGCCATATAAATAAGGCAGACATATAGACATGAGAAAATATTAAGATTAAAGAAAAAGGAAATTCTCTTAATATTGCATGGCTGTTAGTACCACAATTGCATCATTTCTCTAGAGTCTATGGAATATGATTGCCATCTGCAAGTTCTAGCATCTCTATTAGGGAAGCTTACATCAGAGTCAAGTCTTAAAACTCTTCCAAAAAGCCATGAGAGTGGGCCACCAATATTGTGTTCAATGGGCCTTCCTAATAGATAAAAATGCCTGTAATAAACTCCAGAATGCCAGATTCATAAGTTGAGATGAAATAGCTGATGTTTGTATGATTTTATTGTAGAACAGGATTCATGATTTCATTATCAAAAATATTGTCGAAAAAGTTAATATGTTAAAAAAGTTAAGCTGAAATGTATGGAACTATTCCTGGCTTTTAAAAATAGACTGTGTCTATACTGTATATAAGTCAATCAGTTTTACTAGCAGTGCATATTAATGGAAAATACATTTATAAATCTGCATGTGAAGTAGACATTATGTATGTTACATTAAATCACTCCAAAAGTATAAATTGATTTGTAAATGCTTCCCTCATTGCTTTATCATTCTCATTTTATCAGATCTTTTAACCTGCTAATTATATATAATGTGTATATTCTCTATATCTATATAGATTGACAGACAGAAACAACTTGATAAAGGGTTCCCATGAACTGATAGGCTGCTACTGATAATTCAATTTACAATATTCATATCATATGGATAATTGTACTACTGGATATCTTCCAGCTACTTTTGACACTTCAGATATTGCAAACTTGGATGGAAGTCTCACTGAACTCTCATAGTCATTCATAAAGTTACTATACAGTGAACATTTGTTTACATCCTTGAAAAGCTAAGCATTTATGTTCAAATAATCTGTTCAAGCTCAGGAACAGTACAAAGTGGTCATATGCTTTCCTCTAAATTAATGATTAAAAGAATATTTTTTCGTTCACTTGTCATTGTAACCTGAAATTAGTTAAGACAGATTTACTTTTACTTTTTCAAGAACAAATGTTTAATATCTAGTGTTTTGCTCTAGGTAGAAAGAAAGATGAAACAAAGCTGTTAAGTTGTGGCAGTAAACAGATTTCCTGTCAGATCAAAGGGAAAAATAATTTTTTGCAGTAGGACTGAGCACTCCAAGTACGCTTGATAAATGTTAAGGCAACAATGCTGAAAACAAACCCAAAACCTTATGCATTGAACAATATCATAATTCTGATCTATGGGTTTGTTTATTTATTGACCTTTCGGCTAATATTGACTTTTGGTGACTGCTTGGGCATCTTTTTTTTGGCAAGATTTTTGGAAGTAGTTTGCCACTGCCTCCTTCCCAGGGCTGAAAGAGAATAACTGGCCCAAAGTCAGCCAGCTTGCTTCATGCCTAAAGCAAGATGAGGATTCATGCTCTCCTGCTTTCTAGCCTTATGCCTTATTACTACTACTACACTAACTACTACCGTGTTTCTCACATAATAAGGCCAGACCTTTTTTTTTTTAAAACAAATTTTATTAATTTTACAGAAAACACAATACACAAACATAAACAAAACTAAAAGATCTTTTCTGAAGGTTGTCTGATCCCGGGTTGAAACTCTTCACACAGACACAAATTCAAACATCATATTCACTTTATATATCCTTCCATATCTTATTATCATTTTCTTTTTTATATATATATATAAACCATTTTTATCAATTTTATAAAAACAATGCACAAAGAATCAAGGCATAACAGCTTATAAATTCTTTTCTAAGAAAAAATAATAAAAGAAGAAAACCAATAGAACATAACAATTCCAAATTATAGTATCAATACTTTATCTATTTAACTTCATATCTTATCCCAGCTTCTCCTTTTCATCCAAATTATTGCTTGTTAATTAAAATTTTATTGCCTTTTATCAATATACAAAATCCAAAAAAAAGCATAACAAAACCTTTATATATCCTTTCATATCTTATTACCATTTTCAATAACATTCTTTGTCTGTTCTATTTCCAACTATCCATTCATCTTTTTTCTTTTACTATACTTCTCCTATACACCAATTGGAGTAACGTCTATAACTCATTACCCTAACTTAAAAGTACTTCATATAACCATTTTTCTTGGGATTCTGTTTAATAGATTCTAAAATTACACAATGAATTTTATACTCTAAATACACATATAAAAAACACAATCTTATGTACCCTCCAGAATCCCTCTTTTATCCTAAATTAAATTCACCCATTGTCTCTGAATAAACTTTTTTTCTTTAGATCTTGCTTCCCCCCATTGAGGCTTCTCCTCCCCCCCTTTCTCTCTTGCTTATTCTTCTCCTTGCCCTTTTTACCCTTTTGTTTCTCCTCCTCCCTTTTCTTACTCCCTTTCCTTTGCTTTCTAACCTTGCCTCCACCTTTCTGCTCATTTTTCACTTTTTTGGTTGTTTTTATAATTCTTAAAATCCCCTTTTTCTTATCCTTTTTCTCCTCCTCCCCGGAAAGAACCCATTGTTCATCAAAGATGGCTTCTTCTTCCTCTTCTTCTTTGTCCCAGTCCTTCTGCTGCGTAGTCAACTTTTCATAAGTACATAACGCCATTTCTAAGAATTGAAACAAAGTGCCCAAAGTATCTTCCTTTTTATATTTTTGATATTCAGTCTTTAGTTCATCCACAAGCGATGCCATCATGAAAAGAGAAACTTTTCCCAAAACAACCACAAATATTTTTAATCAAAAATAATTCCAAAAAATAATTTCAAAAATTAATACTTTTCTTCCTTCTTCTCTCTCTTTCTGGGGTTAATGTTTAATCAAAGAGGTCCAATTACCATATACCTTTCTTTGGGATTCTAGGCAATCTCCTCCTTTTTCAGCTTCTGCTCCAATTTTTTTTCCCTCTCCCTTCCCACTTGCAACATCAATTTTAAATAATCAGAAATTCATACCTCTAATAAGGGTTTTCCAATTTCTTAAGTTTTTCAATGTCCAGGAACCCTTTTGTCCCTTAGCTTCAACTTTCAGAATAATTTACCTTCAATGTCCAATATGTCCAAACATATCTGCTGTTTCCATGGGGTGGGAGAGTGAAGAAAAAAAAAGTTCCCTTTAACAGCTTCTCCGCTGCTTTCGATCTTCTTAGGGATACAATGTATCCTCCAGCAATTCAAACAGCTCAGTTCCAACAAATTTGAAAGATGTTACTTGACCCGGCTCAGACAGCACTTTCACTCTTCTTGCTTCCTCCAGCGCAATCTTACCCGGTTGCTGGCTTCTTCGTGGCGGCCATTGCTGACCGCCGCTCCACTGACTTGGGAAAAAGGGGTTTTTCCGGAGGAGGAGGGGGTCTGCGACACCCCCAACCCCCTGTCCGACTCCCCTCTCTCTTCGGCTGTCCCTACAGGGCAGCCATATCCGCCTGACCCATCTGGATCGGGGGTACATCGGCTAGCACAGCAGGAATCGCGAGCAGTCGCGAATTCCTGCTGCCCCGAAGCCACGCGAAACCGGAAACCCAGACCTTTTTTTTTTTGACCCCCGAAAAAACGGCTAGGATGTCTTTTCGGGGGTGACTTAATTCCCCCCCTTGCATCCTCGGGTGGGTGGGCGGGCAGCGACAGCTTGGATATTCGGGAGACCTTCGGGTTCGGGCCACAGTTGCTTTCCCTTCTCCCTTGCTGCTGTGGCGTTAGAGCAACACCGTGGCGTTTGGCGCAGCCACGTGCAGCCAGTCAGGGCTCCTCCCTGCAACCAGAGCCCTGAGGAGACACTTGGCTTCAGGCACTCCCATCTTCCCTTTGTTTTCGAAGGTAAAGCGAATTATTTTACAAAGCCTCCCCTTCCTGAGAGGGCAGCCCAACCCCACATGGGGAGGCTAATTTCCCGGGGCCTCTTCGGTTCCTCCCCGACCTCCCTACACTGCGCGCCTCTGACGCACCGGTCCCTTCAGCCCAGCCAGCTCTTCCACCTCAAAGAAAGGCCAGGCGGGTGGCTGCGGAGCAGCAGCAGCGGGTCTGAGCCGCTCGCAGCAGAAACAGCCACCACCCTTAGCCCGACACAGGGAGAACGAGCGAGGTTAGCCTGCCAGCCCGGGCAAGATTTGGGAACAAGGGGCAGGAGGAGGCACGCACACACCCGTGGCTCACTTTCCCAGCTCTGCCCAGCCCTCACGGCTCTGGCGCGGCCCTGGCAGGATGAGCGGAGGGTCTGGTGGGGTGGTGCTCGCTGCCCACCAGGGCCACGCCAGAGCTGTGAGGGCTGGGCAGAGCTGGGAGAGTGAGCCGTGGGTGTGTACGTGCCTCCTCCTGCCCCTCGTTCCCAAATCTCGCCCGGGCTGGCGGGTGCTAACCTCACTCATTCTCCCCGCATCGGGCTACGGGTGGTGGCTGTTTCTGCTGCAAGCAGCTCAGACCCGCTGCTGCTGCTCCGCAGCTGCCCACCTGGCCTTTCTTTGAGGTGGAAGAGCTCGCTGGGCTGAAGGGACCGGCACGTCAGAGGCGCGCAGTGTAGGGAGGTCGGGGAGGAACCGAAGAGGCCCCAGGAAATTAGCCTCCCCACGTGGGGTTGGGCTGCCCTCTCAGGCAGGGGAGGCTTTGTAAAATAATTCGCTTTACCTTCGAAAGCAAAGGGAAGATGGGAGCGCCTGAAGCCAAGTGTCTCCTCAGGGCTCTGGTTGCAGGGAGGAGCCCTGACTGGCCGCACATGTCTGCGCCAAATGCCGCAGCGTTGCTCTAATGCCACAGCAGCGAGGGAGAAAGGGCAGCAAGGGAGAAGGGAAAGCAACGGTGGAAGGTCTCCCAATATGAAGTGCCCCACCAACGCAGGCAGCACCATATCCGGGCATGCAACAAAAGTACTTCCTAACGGCAAGCCCCCCTCTGCTTTCCCCCCCCCCATTCCACATGTTTAATATGGGGCTTAATTTGGGGGGAGGGGCTTAATTTGATTTTATGCCAATAAAACATGGTGGGGCTTCCTATTGGTGGAGGCCGTATTGTTGGAGAAACATGGTATATCAAACTAGTTCTCAATCTATTGATTAGATGTAGACTTTAAATGTGATAATGCTATGACCAATAGATCTGAAATCATATCATTTTTGGGAGTTTTCTCACTTTACATGAGGTGCTGCTGTCTATGCCTCAAGAAAAAGCAAATCTAAATAACAGAAATACAGATGGTCTTTGTTTAATGGCTATTTGTTCAGTGATCATACACACTTACTACAGCACTGAACAAGTGATCTTTATAACCAGACCTCATACTTAGGATGTTGCAGCTTCCTGCAGTCATGTTGTCACACTGCTACTTTCTGTGCCAAGTTCCCATAAGCAATGCCAATAGGGAAGCTGACAGGAAGTTGTGGTCACATGAAGTCCTCGATTAATGACCCATGTGGTCTTTGTTTAATCATAGCAACTGAGACTGCTAGCATTGGTATTGCTAAGTGACATAGTCACATTGTTTGTCAACATTCTCTTCACTTAATGAAGCAGTTTTCGGTACCAATTAGATTCAACAAGCAAGGATCACTTGTATATTTAGAAAACAATGGATCATTATTCAAATATTTTACATAATTATTTAAGATTCCGATAAAATTTTCAGCAATATTGCGTAGCTAACATTTGAGCTGAAAACTAAATAATTCATTCAAAATGTACTTTCATAAATTGAAATTTAACTCTTAAAAAAGTGTTCTGCTTTTGGAAATGTGTTCATTTATCAGCTATAAATAGTCAGGAAGTTCGTCGTAAATTTAATGTCAATACTTTGGGGACTATCTTTTTTTTGACAAAGTTTTCATTACTTCAATTAACAATCCCCTGTATTTGGTTTCCTTTTTTTTTTTTTTTTTTTGCAAGTTCTAAATAATTCAAAAGGGCATATTTCTCCAGTTCAGAATGAAAAAACAAAAGAAAAATAGATTCATTCATTAAAGATTAGTTCTACCCTATCAGTTAAGCTTCCAACAAGATAAGTCTAGGTAATTGATAGTTTAAAAAAGACTTTGCCTACTTCTGAGTTCAATGTTTGAAAATTCTGGATTTTAATGTTAATAAGAGTAGAGAAGTGGGCACTTAGTTTTTAAAATGATCAGTTAAACACAGTAGTGGTTAAAAGTTTGTGAACTCTTGAGTTATCTATATAACATAGCATATTATGTGATCTGTTCTCCATACAAGTTGTAAATTAAATAAAGAGAATCCAGTTAAACAAATGAGTAAAAAGCATTGTACTTGTTAATTGGTTTATCAAGGAAAATTATTCAAAGTTACATATTCAAAACACATTGTATTTCTGTAGGCACTCCAGCTGCTCTAAGTTCTTTCCCTATCATGTGCCTGCACTTTACCTGCTAACGCATATGGAGTTTGATTTGGATTTGAAGTTAATATTTGTTTCTTCATTAGGCAGAATCTTTCAACATTCATGTTCTTATTAGATAAGTAAATTCATTATCTCAGTGTAGTAGCCATTAAAGGTAAATCAAGACAAGAATTCCTTTTTCTGAGCTTGTCATTAGAAAGAATGCAGTGAAGAAGAAAACCAGTGCACTTCTTTTGTACTTGTCATTTGTCAGCATTAACCCTTCCCCTAAAATAATTGGGCAAGATGATTTTATTCAGGCAAAAAAGTTGAAACAAATCAATGTTCGTGCCATTCAAACTCTGGAACTGCTGTACAGGGAAAGCAGTTTTTTTTTAATGATTCCAAGTAATGCATTTGAGCATTGATTAAAAGCAGATGAAAATTGATCAAAGTATTCCAAACATAAAAAAAATAACAATCTTAAAATTAAATAAGCTAGTTTGGCTTCTAAACTAAGTGCTTCTAAACTCAATTGCACTTATTTAACTGAATATAATAGAGCTATTAAATGCACTCATTTATGTTAATAAGACTTCTTCTTTGTTCAGAAATCCAAAATTAGGAAAAATACTTTTATTCCTTTAAATAAAGCACCAAGCTTTTATTTTTCTATTGTGTTTTCTTCATTCTATCAGTTTCACAGACATTTGTTTAAGAGGAAGCCAGTCATTACAAAGATCTTATCACAAATGGCTCTTAACTGAAAGTATCAACATACTTCTGTCTCCAGGTTTGTTTGTTTTTTTCATCAGCTACCTTTATACCATTGCTTGTTAGTTAGACAGAAGGATTTTTACTACCATCATGCTGATAAGGTTTAATACCCAAAGTACAATTAATTAATCATTGAAATATTTTTCATGCACTGTAATTTGACAGGTAAAATACAGGTTGAAAAAAAAAGTGTGTCAGAAACAGCAAGTTCAAAGGAATTCTTTTGAAGTGCCCAGTTGAAGGAAGTATGCCTCATTTTAATTTTTTCCTTTCCTTTTTATTTTTGCATGCCCGTACAAGAGGAAACCAGAGGACTGAGATAGTATGAATGTATAAAATGCTCGTTTACCCTCATGCATACTTATTAATAAAGAAAATTAATTCTAAGGAGTTTATTTTAAATTATTCCACCTATGGCTTTGCTGTATATGCATTTTCTTTGTAATTTATTGTATTGTGGCTTGGGATACTTCAAAGTTTGACACACACATACACACACACACACACACACACACACACATGCCTTAGCGATATACAGTAGGTACAAATATTTCATTGGGGAATATATCATGATTCAAGCTCTCACTTATGATAGGAATTCATCTACTTTTGTTATAGTATTTTGTTTTGAGAAAATGTGTTTAATACAGGGGTGTCAAATTCACATCATCACGGTGTCATCACATGACATGAGGACTTTTTTTCCCTTTCACTAAACGGCATGGCCAGCGTGTGATGCATCCGTCCCATGGGCCAGGAGTTTGACAGCCCTGGTTGAATAAATAAATTAGCTATTCCAAAGAGAATCTTTTTGTCATATCATAGGTTTATACCATCAAGAATATGAACAGGTTTACTATTCAGTAACTACCTTTGACTTGTCCTCACTGAAACTTTGAATTACAATATTTTTTACATAAAATATCTGCAGATTTGTTTTTGCTCAATTCAGAAGAGCTATGTTAATTATTTCAAAGATAATGAGTCCTATTTTATATTAAAATATGCTGACCTTGAATTTTCAAGTTATTAAAAATCCTGATTTGTAAATGATGGTTATCCCACATGTTCCAATATTACAATATTATTACAATAATTGGTACTTTGCCTTCTTCCTTTACTTATGTTTACAAAGGAAATGCCCACTTGAGTGAGACCCTGTGATTTTGCCAACTTTTATCTTTCCCCACAAGAGTGGTTTTTGTTTTTGCTTTTTTTGCTTTTTTTGCTTTATTCAGAGGGCTAGCAATGTGTATTAATATCAAGGCTGGCAGAGGGGATACAGATAATATACAACAGCAAGTACGTGATGTGACAGAACTCTACATGGGGCTTTCATTGTTTATAGGGAAACAAGGAAAAACCCTGTGGATGTTATAGATCTATGGAGCAAAACCACTAGTGTGAATATAATTCAAGGATGTTTCAACAAGATTCCTCCATGAGATTATTTGAAGAATCCCCAAAATATAAAAACATTACAGTGGGATTGGTGTTTAATATTTTGTGATTAGTTTGAGCTCTACCCTAAACACAGAAAATTTAGTCAAAGAACACTCTGGGTTGTTTTTTTTTAATGTGAATAGTAGCAGAGCTGGGAAAATTAGAGATACAGCTGAAGATATGAATAATGAATAGTAACTGGCTGAGCAAATAACCAATTATGGTACTTAAGAGTCAAGTCAAATAAATTTATTACTGTCAAAGACCAGAGGCTGGTGCTTAAGAATGAATTGTTTCTGAGTTCTAAGATGTACCCTTGATTTTCCTAGTAGAAATCACTAAAGAAACTAATCTCTGTGTTGAAACTGTCATGTAGAAACATATATTTTGTCTTCCTATTCAGGTATGTTTCAAAACTATTGTAAGTGCTTTGAAAAGTCTGCTCAGAAGTGATAAATTCAGAATAACTTACTCTTTTAGTTTGAAAACAAAAAACACCAATCAGATCTCAGAAAGGTGTCCAAATACTTGTTGTATTCTGGGTCAATTCTTCAGTTTGATGCTTCCTTTCTTATCCTTAGATTAGAGCATAGAGCCTCGACCCTACTAAGGTAATATTTTCAGAGAAGAGAAACCAAATGTTAGCTGTAAAAGACAGTAAGGATTATACATACAATTAGCTATTATACAGGTAATATTTGTCTGATTCTATTGTAAAAATTATTTTAGCAAGAATATGAATGGTTCTTTAATGTGAATAAATTAATTTATATGTCTATTGATGGCATCATGTCTTTTATAAACTATAAGCCAATTATAAAAATAAGCAGTTATATTTTATATCTATTATTTCCTATTTTTTCTACTTTTGGGGGGAGGGTCTGCTAGACTAGGAACAAAAAGATCCAGATTCTAGCGTTCCCTTTATCATAGAAATGTTGGGCAGTCATGCCCTCTTAGCCCTAATTAGTGTGAGACCCTGCAACAAATTGGATGATAACACCTCTTCCATCATGTTTTCCCAGCTTTGCTATAAGAGGTAGGTGAGGTCAATGCAAAGACAAATGGATCCTGCAACACTAAAAAATACAATGTTTTACATTTAAATCCCATTTTTCTTCTGTAAATTGAAATGAACTTCAACTCTCATGATTCCCAGTTCCATTATTATGCATCTATTTGTACCAAATAAGCAAACTTGTAATGGTTTTTTTAAAAGATGTTTTAAATAAAATATTCAAATCCTGTGCTTGTTTCTTGATTCTAACTTTGTTACTCCATTTTTCTAATTTTCTAGATTGCTGGTTTTCAGGAATTGTGCCTTCCAATAGCTTTGTTGCATGTAGTGTTCTATTCTTTTGTTTAATTCATTCTTCAGTTTCAGCTGATAGTAGTTTATTAAACTTTAATAGTTTATTTATTAAACTTGTATGCCATCAATGATTCTGGGTAGCTCACAGGATTGAAATAGATGTGGCCATCTTTACCTATGCAAGGAAACTAATTGAGAATAGATATAAGCAATGTCAGTTGAATGAGAGACAATATTAGACTTGTGGTTTAGATTAGAAAGTTGGGAAAAATAGGGGCATAGGATTATCTTTACTCATCATTTTACCATTATATTGTTGTTTCATAATGTTTTTAAACATTATAATCTCCATTCTCTGTTAGAAAAATTATGTACGAGACAGAATTTTTTTCTAAAATGCAGTAACTTCTTCCTGATTCAGTAGCAAACAGACTTTCAGATTCAGTCTTCCTGTTTATATAGAAAAACTCTGGGACATTTTTCCTAAGGTTTTATGTAGCCATACTTAAAATAATCCTTTATAAACAGAAAGTAAAGGTACACTTTTACCTTGCCACTGATTTTCCCTAGGATCCATGCAAACTTCAGATATTGCTTTGTTATGTGCAACCGAATGTGTTTCCCTTTATCTGTCCTTTACTATCACTGATAAACAGAACAATTCAAGCAGCTTCACTAGGCAGGAGGTAATTAAGTACTTAAAGTCAGCAACAAACAAGTTACTTGGAAAACAAAAGTAGTGCAGAATCATGTAGGCAGTCAGGAAAAGCAAAGGAATATATTGCTGGAAGACAGTTGTTGATGGGGTAATTGTAAAATAAAAGTCTGTAATATTCCTCAATTTCCTGGATTTAAGCCTAGTGTAATTAGGATCAATTAATGCTAAAGATTTTGGAAATTCAGTCATAAAGTGCATAGTCTTCACATCTTTTTATTTGTAAAAAATGTCAGTTCAAACTTAGAATAATTCACCATGCTAACACAATAAATGAAATCACTACTATACTTAACATTAACTGATGCTCTTTACCCCTGTCTTATTGGTCTTAATTGCTACTTGTAGGTTGGTTGGTTTTCTTAGGGTTAAATGTTTTATCTTAATCTCACTTTCTGCTAAACTAAATCTGGAACTGAAAACAATGGTTAATTGATTGGTAAGGCTCGTATTTTTTAAAAAAATGTATTTTGATGATAGTACTACAGATTAACATTTATAAATAGATACTGCATTCTCTTCCTCACTTCTAAAATAAGATTTGGAAAAATTATTTAAATCTCATTGTGAAGAAGATTAAACACAGCTTAGGATGTATTGTGCTTATCCATGGTAATAAAGGTAATAGTCTTCTTTTCATTATTGAAAAGTCATTCAGCAGAGCTTATGTGGCTCAGGGACTTCAACAGTTTCCCCAATAAATGAGATGATGGAGTTTTACACATGTTATGACATATCTGTAAAATACTTGTAATGATAAAATGGCATGCCTCTGCCATGATGCAGAGCCAGAGGCCTCCATTGACTAAATACTTTAAAAGGCCTATTTGGTCCATTTTAGTAAGATCAGTTTCAGCTTGAATCTGATGATGTGAATAGGATGGTGCATGCAGCTACACATTTTCTCATGCCCTGCTGTTTCTAGTTGATCTGATCCAGCTCAGGAGGATTAAGTGATTGAGTCCAGTATATGAGAAATGAATCCTTATGTTTGCAACAGATGCCAAACATCAAAGCAACTCTATATCTGCTCAGTAAATCTACAATGAATCCTGAAATTCTCTTTTTAATAGTAATTTTATTAAACATTCAAAGAAAAAATAAAAGGTGCACAAAACAAAAACTGGAAGAAATCCCTCTGTTAAAATACTGAAGTTTGTAGATAATACAACAGTTATTGGTCCCATTTGAGACAATGATGAGTCTGCATATAGAGATGGATCATCTGGCCCTGTGGTGCAGCAGGAATAATCTGGAGCTGAACACTATTAAAACTAGAGATGATAGTAGGTTTTAGAAGAATCTATCTTACTACCTCTTACAATATTAGGATACAGTATCAACAGTAGAGACCTTCAAATTTCTAGATCCTATTATCTCCAAGAGTTTGAAATAGACACCTAACACTGGAACCATTATTAAAAAAGCATAACAAAGAATGTGTTTCCTGCATAAACTCAGAAAGCTCAGATTGCGTTAAAATCTGGTACAGTTCTACAAAGGAATTATTGAATCTGTCATTTGTACCTCAATAACTGGTTTGGCACAGCCACCAAACACGACAGGTACAGACTTCAACGGATAGTTAGGACTGCAGAAAAAACAATTGCAACCACCCTGCCTTCCATTGAGGATCTATATGCTGCACAAATAAGAGAGGGCTGAGAAAACATCTATACACCCCTCATATCCTGGACATAATCTATTTCAACTTCTCCCCTCAGGATGCTGCTATAGAGCATTGCGTACTAAAACAACTAGACACAAAGATAGTTTTTCCCCATGCCATCACTGCGGAATACTTAATTCCCACAGCACTGCCTCATTTGTCGTATTTTCTCATCTTTCCTACTATCTTCTATTGTTTTCTTATGATCTATCAATTGTTGTTTGTAACATGATTAATGATTATAAGTATGATTTATTATTTGCAGTTTATATGTACACCATCAGCTTAGGAACTGGAGACAAATTCCTTGTGTGTCCAATCAATTTGACTAATAAATAATTCTATCCTGTTCTATTCTATTTATCCCTCATCCCTTGGCAATAGATGACCTCACCCAGTGGCCTTCTATAGATACTGGTTAAATAGAGCACTAATCTCTATGTGACCCCCAAACTGTAGGGGTCAAGGGCACAATCTTCCCCAATCACTACCAACTGGAATTTGTAAGAATGGATTCTGGAGAAAGGAGGTGAACCAGCACAACACTACCTTACCCCACCACAATCCTCTGAGTTGATCCAAAAGGATTCCATGGTTGATGATATTAAAAGCCACTGAGAGTAAGACAAGGATAGATGCACAAGTCCCAATCTCAACCATGCCAAACATCATCCAAAACTACAACCAATGCCAATTATCTCAAGTTTAATCTGTTCTTTTGAAATCTACCAATATACAGAACTCTTCCTATATTAGTGTAGCCAATTCATTGCATCAGAAGAAGTAGCTCATGAAAGCTTGTACTTTTTCATAAATATTTTAGTATAAAAATGTGTAACCAGACTGCTCTCCTCCCACAATATCTCTAGAAGTTCTTGTGCCAGTTGAAATATTTATTGTTGCTTGCATTTTATGATTTATATCTCAATATAGAATATGTTGCTTGTTTCCTTAGTTGTCATAATATGTAGTATGCATGCAATAAACAGAAGGTTATGATATGTAAGAGATGGAGTAAATCACATTTTTATTCAAAATTTAAATGCATGCAAGATAACCACCGAGACCAAACAAAAGAGTAGTAACTAATTATACTAATCTTCTCAGTTAATTAACAGTTTCCCTAGAAAAGGACCCATTCTTACCTGCAATTCATATCAGCATAAAACAAATCTCCGGATTAACTGAGTGAGACTTTTTCTATGCATTCATCAAGAGTAAGACCAGCTGGATATGCCATTGAAGTATCTAACTGATCCTGTATATTCTCATTCTCTCTCTCTCTGTGTGTGTGTGTGTGTGAGAGAGAGAGAGAAGAAATGAAGGATTGCATAGTGGAATCAGAACTCTCCATTTTGCAAACAATTCGTAAAGAGAGTGTAAATATAATTCAGTTTGTTGAAAAACTTTTTAAAAAGATCTGTATTGATTTAACAGAATATGATTTTAGCTATTTTGATGATTAACATGTGAGAAACCAGAAAACAATTCAAAATCCTATGAAAGGTAGGTGAGGATCCTGACCTTTTCTATGAATAAATATTAATAAAATAGTTTCAGAGAAAGGAGTTTCTTTCTAAATGGGATCTATAATGTAATGTTTGTATTTACTGTGTTTATCACAAAAAAGTTTTATTAATTGTAAGAATAGTAACAGGTATTATCTTATCTATTTCCAATATGTATTAAATAATTGCAGATAAAAATAAAGTTATTGAAAAATATTGATTGCTTAATATACAAAATTAACTGATTATAATACAAAAATAACCAAAGAATCCCATTATAGCAAATTAAAGACTGCAGAGCTTTTTGTGCAAAAAGTGTATCCGGGGTAACAGAAATCATAAAGATGAATAATTTCTGCTGAGACAGGAAACTTGGTGAATCATCAAGCTTTCCTGTACAGTGTGAGAAATAATGAAAGAAATTTTGCAGAACTGACCTTGCAGCAGGATTCTTCTATTAAGAATTTTTTAATGTTTCTAGTATGCTTGTTTCAATAAGCAACCCTAGGAGGGATATGAGGGAAACAACTTCGTAGCATGACACAATGATTGATTGATTGGGTTATATGCCATATAGTGATCAAGTCATTGCTGAGTGTAATCAACCACTTAGATTTTCTGCATGATGATCTGCCCAAACCTGGTCTTTCAGATCTTCCCAAGATGTACTCCTTACCACCATAATTGAGCCCATTCACCTTGCTGATGCTTATCTGCTTCTTTCTTTCTCTCCTGCTTTCTCAACATTAAGGTCTTTTCCAGAGAGTTAGATCTTCACACAAGGCATCTGAACAAGATAATTTGAGACTACTGATTTGTGCCCTGGATTGAGAACTCTGGGTTTGATAATTCTTTGTTTTTGTTTTGGCTGCCAGCAGTTTTCTCACAACATTTCTCCAATGCCAAAATTAAGAAGCATCAATATTTGCAATATCCAATCTGGCTTAGTCATGGGAAACAGGGGTTTTGTCTTCTGAGCTTTTGGACTCATGCTGCAACCCATCTTCAGGGAACTTTTCTCTAGCTAGAGAACAGTTCCCTGAAGATGGGCTCCAGCATGAGTCCAAAAGCTCAGAAGACAAAACCTCTGTGACTGACCCAAATTGGATCCTGCAACATTATCCAAGGTCATGCCTTCATTTGTAAGCATTAATACTTTTCTTATGTTGCTTCTTCAGAGTCCAATACCATTGGGAATAGTATTGCTTACATGATTCTGATCTTTGAAGAAATAAATATCATGGTATTTTAGCATCCTTGACTTTGCTAACAAATGATAAGATCACATAATTCACATCAGTTGCTTGATAATACCATGCTTTAATGCAGTAGTTGCCAACCGGTGGGCCGCAACCCACAAGTGGGCCGCAAGAAAATTTTGGTGGGCCGCAAAATTTTGGTACCCCCCCAAAGCAATTAATCCAGGCTGCACAGAAACACAAAGCTGCCCCGCCCACATGGCCCGCAGGAGCCCTCCCCACCCACTCACTCCTTACCCGACAAACTTGCCTGCTAAACTGCTATTTTTCCAACCACCAGCTGTTCTGCTGTGCCAGGAGATTTAGATTAGCTAGGAAGCAGGAAATGGTTGGATTTCTTGCTTTCTAGCTAGTCTTTATATCTTCGGCTTTGCTTTTAAACACAGCTGAACTTTCCTTAGGACTGAAGGCTCTATTATTCAGTGCAGACTTATGGCAAGCAAATTTTATGTGACAGACTGAGCTAGCTGATAGCAGATAGATCTCTGAATGAATCTGTGAGCAATTCAATCTGTCTGCCTGCTTTGCCTGATTTTGGGTAAAAGTTGTTCTTTTTTTATAAAAAAAATTCAATATTTACATACATGGTGTGTTGTGAGTTAATTTTATGAGTTTGCTTGCAAGCAAATTTGATGTGACAGACTGAGCTACCCGATGGCAGATAGATAGATCTCTGAATGAATCTGTGATTCTGTGAGCAACTCAATCTGCTTGCTTTGCCTGATTTTTGGTAAAAGTTGCTCTTTTTTATAAAAAATTCAATATTTATATAAATATTTATAATATTTACATACAAGCCATGCTCAGCCAACCACATGACCACCAAGCCACACCCACAAATTAGGCCATGCCCACAGAAGCAGTAGTGGTCCCTAGGATTTAAAATTATGAGTTTGGTGGTCTCTGAGGTCCAAAAGGTTGGCGACCCCGCTTTAATGGACACCATGATATAAGGCCTCACCTAACCACAGCAGCCATGGCTGAATACAGCACTGATTACTTTGATTGGTATTGCTGTCACTAGCTGTGGTTCTTTCCTCAGTAAAAGATCACAAGTAAAAAGTGCTTTTCACCAGTAGCATAAAACACAATATCAAGTTTAAATCCAGCAATGGCAGTCAATCTCCACAGTTCCAGTCCACTGAGGCAAATTACCAAATTACAATTTCTAAAATATTTTCAAAATAATATTTATTGGAAAACAATCACATTATGGAAATATGTGGGTGAGCATTGGGTTTAGAACAAAAGAAGTGAATTCAAAGAGTAAGTTTAAAAATGGAGACAATAGTTATATTAATACAAAGTGAAGTCTTAACCTTATACAACCTTCTAATCTCTGCATAGCAACAGTTGATCCAATACAGATATCTATCACTTTCCAGTAACAAAAGATATACCACCAACCATTAAAGTATGAAATGCTAGATCTCATCAGGAATATCAACTTCTGCCTCAAATAAAGCTAGACATTTCACTGGTAATATTTGCATGTTTCTTTCTAATTATTGCAACAGTTTTCTGGATCTTGTTCAATTTTGGTCCTCCTTCTCTTCTTCCCTCCCCCACTACTACAGCACATATGCAAAACTTGCAGTCATAGCAGGAAATTATGTGAGTATGTGATAGTGGTAAAGTGTGAAAGCTTGAAAGTATTGACGTTCCAATGTGGTGAATCATGTTATACAAATAATGTTCTTCTATGGGTTATCTCACTGATACGTCATTTGAAATAATTACTATATACTTTGGATCAAATCATTCTGAACAGACCTACTATACTAGAAACCTGCACATAAAAAGTGCAAGCATTTACTAATCCTTCTTAGAGTTCGTTGCTGTTGGTTGCTCACATCCCAATTACTTTGCTCTTGAATAACACCCTAGGCCAGGCAGCTTTCTATTATGTCATATGTGGCTAAACCACTGGTTTTCTTCAGCAGATATCAAAAGACTAGCATTTCTACTTTCAGTGTTATTTATTTATCCTGTTTGCTTTTGTTGGAGAAAAAAAACAAAAATGTAGAAACTGACGTCTATAAGTGTTGCAATTCAGAGGCTACTTCCATTTTTAGGCTACTTCCAGTTTTAATCTTAGGTCTTACAAAGTATCATCTTTGTCACTATAAAGTAAAAAAATTAGGATTTAATTCACAATTATTTCTTCTTTTGGCTTTGGAAAATATTATAATCCAGGTGGACCTTTAGCCAATACCACCTTATGTTTGTTGTTCTTGAGGTACAAATTCTGGCTGGTGTTTTCAGCATTAAATTAATACTGTATGTATAAGATGACTTCAGCATTTCATTGGCAGCTCGTTTCCACATATGCAATCCAGTGCTTATTTATAACAAATTGATGAGTGTATGAGATTATTGTGAGTACAAGCTGATAAGAAACCAGTGAGAAGATACATATATGCATTGAGAAAGTGCATAAAGCCAATTTATTCATTTTTTAGTATCTGGATACATATTGGTTCACAAGCTCTCACTCATTGTTTCCATGAATAAGAAGCTATAAGTGCTTCAATACACTATATTTATAATCAACAACATCATTTTTATTATATCACAAAGTAACACTATATAAAACTAACTATAAAGAATGCATAAGTAGTCAGAAAGAAGATTGAAAGCTACATACACACTTAACTTTCAGTGGAGCTAAAACCTATTTTAAAAAGCTACACCCTCTCTACATAATAATAGAAGTGTAGCATAGCAATGAAAACATTCTGACTGTTTCTCTGAATTATCTATTTTAAATGAATTTATTCTCAGCTAGAGATATTTTTTTACTCAAAAATGTCTGATATTACAAGCAGTCTTTCCTCAAGTTAAAATAAAGACATAGAAACTGTCCCAAGGGCAGGCTAGATTCCAACCATACCATGTAGCACTTTTACTCCTGTATAATAAAAATTTCACACAATTCTTAAAGGTGGGGTTTTTTTTGCTGAAATGTATTTTTACAATAGCTGAAGAATTTTGCCTACTTCCCCATCAACATTCAAATACTGATAATACTATTTTATACTGTACCTCCCTTCTCTTTTTTGGTTCCAAGAGATGAGAAGAAACTTATTTAGCTTGTTAGGAATTCTGCACATTTATCTTCATGTAATTCTTTTATACCTCAAGTTATAAAAACCACCTAACAAAATACCTATGCATACTAAAGAAAAAGGCAGGACAAAATCAAATTAAGGGTTCATCAAAAATTGGATTTTTTCCCTCAACCATAACAATTAAAATATTTTGGTTTGTAAATATTAAAGAGCCTCTTGATGCGCGTGAAGAAGGAGAGTGCAAAAGTTGGCTTGAAATTCAACATTAAGATCATGGCATCTCAAGTGCTAATAGCATAAACGGCATTTCTGCAGGAGGCTATTGTAGCTTCTCAAGCTCCATTTTCGCTGGCAGAGCATTTGGGCCACCACAGGCGCCCCCAACAGAAGTGACATTGAACTGGCCATGCCCAACCTGGCTACGCTTACCTGGCCCCCAAGATCAAACACAATCCTGATGAGGCCCTCAATGAAATAAAGTTTGACATCCCTGCTCTACAATCTTTTCATACATATTACCTGCTTGTCTGACTAGAGAACTAAAAAATGGCAATACAGCCAAAAAGATCATGATTAGAACTGTTCCAAGTTACAATGGCACTGAGAAAAGTGACTTATGTCCATTTTTCATACTAATACAGATGTTTCAGCATCCCCATAGTCACATGATCAAAATTCAGGCACTTGGCAACTGACTCATAGTTGTGATGGTTGCTTTTGTGATCTTCTGACAAACAAAGTCAATAGGACCCCAGATTCACTTAATAACTGTGTTACTAACTTAACAATTGTAGCAATTCACTAAACAACTGTGGCAAGAAAGGTTGTAAAATAGGGCAAAACTCTTAGTATCAGAAATTTTGGGCTCAATTGTGCTTGTAAGTCAAGGACTACCCGTTAGTGAGTTTAAGCATACTTGGGATAAACACATGTCTATTATCCAACAAAAATGTAAAAGTAAATTATCAAAAAAATTTTAAAAATAGTAATAATAAAAATTAATAAATAAAACTAATAATTAAAAATAAACAAAAAGAAAGCAACCAACAAACAAAATATTTGGGGTCCCTCAGTTTTCTATGTTTTTATATGTTAGTTGCGACAAAGAACATTCATCCAACTTCAAGGCCAAAAAGCACAGGAATAATATACAATAGTTTATTATACAATGGGAGTGGTAAGACTTCTTTAGTCTAGGATTAACTTACTGTGGCTATAAAAAGAAGTTGTATCTACATGTTGACAGAGGATAATCAAATGTTTCAATGGCTTCCTCCAAATAATAAAGTTTCTTATCTAGCTATGCTGCTGTGTGTTTGAGAGCTTGAAGCCAGTTATAAGTCTAGAGTCTCTGTTGACGTGAGCATTCAGGAAAGTCTGTTATGACCTTGCCAGTAAATATGACAGTAGATGACTTAGCACATTTCCACATAAATATTTTCCATTCTGGTAACTGAAGGTTTTTTTTTTTTTTGTTTTTTGTAACCTCGAGATGGCTTATGAATAATAAGGATATCATTTGTGTAGTTGCTAAGAAATACGTAGACTAGCCTGCCTTCCTTCCCTCCCTCCCTCAACATTTCCTACATTGATCTTCAGCTTTATTTTCAGCTATACTCTGCCAAAGAATAGCATAGGAATCAGAACTGAAATATGAAAGCTTTGTGTTTTCAGAATAGAGGAAAAATAGATTGTTATTACTTATTTATACTAAGTGCAGCACTATTTCAATCTGAATTCAAGTTTTAGCTTTTATGGTACTAACACAGGCAAAGGAAAAGTTTAAGGGTTTGAGATTGCAGCGCAAGTTCTCAAGTTTCCAGACGGCTTCAACAAGCTATCTGGGGATTTACACAAGAGGCAACATAGGAAGAAATGGGACCACTAGAAATATACTAACATTCTCTTCAATTTTAATGCCCCCTAATTCACAAAAATAGCCATCATTGCACAAGTACCAATCTTGGTACCAACATTTGATTCAAGATATTACTATTCTACATTATTTCCAGCAGATAAAAATCAAGACATGTATACACACTCACAAAAACACACAAATCTGAACCCCATAAAAACCACTTGAGGCTAAATAACTTAGCTTCAGAAGCACATAATAGTGATAAAATCATTCCCACTGGTTTTAAAAGATTTAGTGTGACTGTCAAACATCCTGAAGTACAATCTTGAACACATTTACTTGAGTTTTCCAGAATCAATTATATTAAATGGGATTTACAGATAGTTAATGTACTTTACCTAATATGCCCAAGTAATTATCAGTTACATATAAATTTAGTAAAATTCTTTGAAAACACAGTTATCTTCACCTTTTGATAATTTATCATCACAGTCTTCCCTTTATAATAAGCAGCTAAAGCTTATAATGTTCCCAATAGGTTTTAGTAAAAGAATTATAACATCTTCTATGGATAACAGAATTATTAACTTTCACCAAATCAGGTATATGGTCTCTTTTTAGTAAGAATCTGCATCATATTTTTAAATTTAAATAAAAACATTAGAAAATTGTTTTGTTTAATGCCTTTCTGAACTGGAATGATGGAAGAAAGATGCCACTGCTTATGTCAGGTGTCTGTCGGAATCCGACTAGGAAGGGGAAACTGAACAGCTGACAGGGAGTGGGAGTGTGGCTTCGTTGGCTGTGGAAGAAACTGGGGAAGGGCACTGTTCTGTTCGGAGCGTGGGCGCAAAGAACGGAAACGAGGCATCGGAAAGTGACTCAACTCTTTATTAGTGACTTCAGAACAGAGCTAAAATACTCGGGCAGCAGCAGCCCTTTTATAGGGCTCGCAGCTGTCATAACAGCCAATGCTTTGAGTTTGCCGCGCTGGTGGCGTCCAATTGGCAGTGCCCATTAACAGCCAATCAGATTGGCCTGGGATGACCAATCAGGATCCGCTGCTGGCGGGCCAATCAGAAGTGCAGGATTTCGAGCCTGCTGTGGAAGTAAAACTATTTAAGCTTTTAATTAGCGCAATTGCTTAGTCCGTAACACCCCTCCCCCCTAGGTTCCGTCTGAGGGGTGAGGTGATGTACTCTTGCAAGTACGCAGGTCATTTCACCCGTCTGCCCAATCTGCGTTGCCCCAGCAGTTCTTGCCTTGGCTCTGTTTCCAATGGGCTATTTGCTGGGCTGAACGGCACAGCTGGGTCAACCACTTCGCTGGGTGACGCGGGGCTGTCATCCCTGCTTCTGTCAAGGCTGCCTCCTGAGTTTCTTGGGTTTGCTGCTGTTGCAGTGCCGCTTTGTGGCGAGGCTATCATCTGGTCCAGTTCTTCCTCGGAAGGTGAATATCCTGAGGTTGGTTGTGTTGATTTTGGGGTTTCACGTACTGCGTTGTATGTTGGCTCATTTTCAGCCCCCTCGCTTTCCCTTCCCCCCCCCCAAGTTTGAGGTTCAGGGCTAGAGACAGGGGTAGGTGCCAGTCTGGAACGAAGTTGGTCAATGTGGCGCTTCCACATTTTCCCCTCAGCAGTTTGTAAATGGTAGGAACAAGGCCCCGTAAGTTGAATTATGGTAGCGGGGACCCACAATAGGTCACCTGAGAAATTCTTTGCGAAAACTGGGTCGCCTACCTTGAACGTGCGATACTTGCTCCTGGACCCTAGGGGTTGTTCTGGCCTGTAGGCAGGGTGTATGCAGTCAAGGTATGATCGAAGTTTCCATCCCATCAGGAGTTCAGCTGGGGTTTTATTTGTAGTACTGTGTGGTGTAATATGTTGGAGGAGGAGCATCCTGGTTACTTTATGATCGATGTCTCCTTGTTCCATTTTTTGTAAAGTTTTCTTCACGAATTGGACCATATGCTCAGCCCTACCATTGGCCGCAGGGTGAGCAGGTGAGGTCAAGGCATGGCATATCCCCTGATTCGCTAGGTACTTTTCAAATGCGAGAGCAGTGAATTGGGGACCATTATCGGAAACCAGGACATCTGGTAGTCCATGTGTAGCCAATAGTTTATTTAATTTTTTAACGACTGCTTCTGTGGTGGTGCTCTTCATTTTGTGGACCTCTAGCCAATTTGAATAGGCATCCACAGTTATGAGAAAGGTATGTCCTTTGGTGGGTCCCACAAAATCAAGGTGGATGCAAGACCAGGGACCCCAGGGTGTCTCCAATTCCATTGGTGGGGCTTTTGGTGGATCTGCACGAGTTTCTTGACACTTGTTGCAAGTGGCCACCCAAGTTTCTATTTGTTTATCTATACCTGGCCACCACGCATAGCTCCTGGCTAGTGCCTTCATCCGCATGATGCCAGGATGTCCATCATGCAACAGTTTCAGGACTTTCTGTTGTAGCCACTCCGGAATGACAACTCTGTCTCCCCACAATATGCATCCTTTTTGGGAGAAAAGCTCTGTCTGTTGGTTTTTGAAGGGTTTGAAGATGTCACTGAGTTCGTTGTCAGGCCAACCTCTTTCCACCCAGCTGAGGATTCATGCTAAACAAGGATCTTTCCTTGTTTCTGTGGCGATGTCTCATGCAGTCAGTGGTGGAGAAGGAAGGGTTTCGATTTGTAGCATTGTTAGTGTTGGAGCCGGATCGTCTATGACTTCGGGTAGCGGTGAGCGGCTCAAAGCGTCAGCATGGGGAATGGCTTTCCCTGGGAGTTGTAGCAATTGGTAATCGTATGCAGTTAGAAATTCCGACCAACGTGTCATTCTTGGCGATAAGATGTGGGGTGTTGGTTTGTCCCCTGCTAAAATGCCAAGTAATGGTTTGTGATTGGTGACTATGGAAAAGGGTCTTTTCCATAGTCGTACTCATGGAACATATACGTACTCATGGAAGCGTTTGACAGCAGCTACGATAGGGAGAGCCTCTTTATCAAGTTGGCTATAGTTCCTCTCAGCTTTAGCTAAAGTCTTTGAAAAAAATGCAATAGGTGCCTCAGTACCGTTTGGTAAGATGTGGCTCAGAATGGCTCCTACCGCAAACGGTGAGGCATCACAGGTGACGGTTAAAGGTAAGGTCTCGTTATATTGTATCAATACAGCATCTGAGGTTAAAAGATCTTTGACTTTCTGAAAAGCTCGTTCTTCGCGTTGTCCCCAGACCCAGGAAGCCTTCTTGTCGAAGAGCCTATGCAGGGGTTCAGCCACAGTTGCTTTCTGGGGCAAGAAGATGTTATAAAAGTTAATGAGTCCTAGGAAAGCTTGGAGGTCTGTTTTATTCCTAGGTCTTGGGGTGTTTTTTATGGCAGTCAGTTTTTTTTCAGTAGGATGAATTCCCTGTTTGTCAAGTAGATAGCCCAGGAATTCAACCTTTTCTGTACAAAGTTGGCACTTGTTCTTCTTGACCTTTAGGCCAGCGTCTTTAAATTTCTGTAGAACCATTCGGAGTCATTTTTCTAAAATGCATCTAGTCGGGGCAGCTATCAGTACATCATCGAAGTAGGGCATGACCCCTTTTATGCCTTGTAGCAATCTTTCCATTAAGCTCTGGAAAATGCCGGGGGCTACACTTACTACGAACTGGAGTCTGTTACACTTGAAAGCCCCTCTATGCATGACTATAATCTGGGCCTCTGCAGTCTGTGCGTCTATGGGCAACTGCTGGTATGCCTGAGCTAAGTCCAATTTTGCAAATATTTTCCCACCTCCAAGGGAGTGAAGAAGGTGTTGGACCACAGGTACGGGGTAAGCACTCTGCTGGAGCGCATGATTTAGGATGGCCCGGTAATCCCCACAAATTCTCACCGATCCGTCTGGTTTTATGGGGGTCACGATTGGGGTCTCCCATCGAGCATGGTCAATTGATTCCAACACACCTTGTGCTATTAATTTGTCCAATTGTTCATCAATCTTTGGCTTGAGTGCAAAGGGCACTCGACGAGGCTTAAGGCGAATGGGCGCAACTTCGGGGCTCAGGTTAAACGATATAGGGGACCCTTTGTACTTGCCTAGCTTCTCGCTGAACACGTCCTGGAATTCTTGGACAAGGGCCACTTCCCAGTCATCACTGCCAGTCTGGTTGATGCCAGCTAGTTCGATTCCTAATGGCGCAAACCACTGTAGACCCAGAAGGCTGGTCCGATCTCAATTGACGATGGACAATGGTAAGGTTGCAGTGTGGTCCTTGAAGGCGACTCGGACGTTGCTGGAACTGACGACCGGAATTCTATTTCCTTGGTAGACTTTCAATATGATGTTTTGAGTGCTGAGGTCCTGGCGATGGATGTCAGGGATCAGCTGCTTGAAGGTTTTCCAGGATACCATCGATAGGGATGATTCAGAGTCGACCTCCATAACGCATGGTCACTTCTCAATGGCGACCCTCACTCGGATTTTCCTTGCATCAAGGGATGAAGCATGGCCTATGGTGATGGTCTGGTGTGCCTCTTCTCGTCGGGATGAAGTGGTGGCTGCTCGGTTTCTGTATTGAAAGTTCCATTGGTTGTTTTGGTGGTCCCGATTAACTGGTGGGGTGCCTGTTGTCTGTTGGAAATTGTTTTCTCTCCTGGTTGGGCTGGGTCCTCACTTGCTTCTGCAGACCTTAGCGATGTGGCCCCTCTTCCCACAGGAATGGCAGAGTGCATCTAGGAATTTGCAGTTGGATTGCAGATGACTGCCCCCGCATCCGGAGCATTGGTACGGGGATTTTCGATTCTTTTGGTCCCGCTGGTCGCGTTCTGACCTGAGTCTGTTGACCTCTTCTTCCTCGCTTTCTGATGAGGTTTCGAGGTCCTCATGGTGGGTAGTTGTTGTGTGTCTCTCGGAAAATGGCGTAGCGTCGCTGGCGAGTTGGCGGTGCGGTGCATTCGCTCGGTGCATTCGAGTAGCTGATTTCCTGGTTGCTTCTGCTGCAGTAGCATCGGCGATGACATCTGCGAGGGCGATGTCTCCCTTCGCCATAATCTTGCTCTGGGAGCAGGTCTCTTAGGCCCAGAACAATTCGATCTCTCATGGCTTCCTCGAGATTTGCGAAGCCACAGAGTCCTCCTAGGTTTCTGAGGTCAGCGATGAAGTCCCCAATGCTTTCGCTTTCCCGTTGGTCCCTCTGGTAAAACTCGTGTCTTCTGATGAGTGTTGGCACCGCCGGTGCATAATGGGCCCGGAGGATTGGGGCAAGGTTGTCCCAGTCCATTGTCTTGACTTCTGCTGGTTTCTTGAAAACAGCAGGCCCGCAATGGGTCAGAAATACAGCTCATTTCTTGCCAGGCATAGCATCTTTCAGATTGTTGGTCTCCAGGAACATCTGGAACCTGTCCATATACAAGTCCCAGTCTTCATTAGCCGGATCAAATAGAGTGGGTGGTATAGCGCTGCTGGTCATTCTGCCGCTTCTTCAGTGCGCCCTTAGCCATGTGCTCTGTAGGGTTCGTTGAGTGTTTGATCAGCTCTTAAAGTCTCCGCATCCCACCTTCGTCGCCAGTGTTCTGTTCGGAGCATGGGCACAAAGAACGGAGACGAGGCATCGGAAAGTGACTCAACTCTTTATTAGTGACTTCAGAACAGAGCTAAAATACTCAGGCAGCAGCAGCCCTTTTATAGGGCTCGCTGCTGTCATAAAAGCCAATGCTTTGAGTTTGCCACGCTGGCGGCGTCCAATCGGCAGCGCCCATTAACAGCCAATCAGATCGACCTGGGATGACCAATCAGGTTCCGCTGCTGGCGGGCCAATCAGAAATGCAGGATTTTGAGCCTGCTGTTGAAGTAAAACTATTTACGCTTTTAATTTGCGCAATTGCTTAGTCTGTAACAGGCACAGTCCAGCTGGGCAGAGCAGGGGAGAGATAAAACAAGGGAGAGGGAATTCAGAGGAAGACCCAGGCCCATCCCTTCTTCATCCTAGAGCAAGTAGGGAGGAACGGAGAGAGGAGCAATGTGAGTTGCGTGGGTACACAGTGTTTAAAAAGGGAAGCTATACACAGTAAGTTGTTGGGAGCAAATAGTGAATTTACCTGGCATTGTCATGGCTTATCTGTGTTCCTGTCATCTTCCCTCTTTGAGTGTTGCTGTGCTTTCAAGTCTGAAAATTTTTCTCCTGCCCTGTCAAGTTAATTACTGCAGCTTTGTTTTTTTCAATTTTTGGTTACAGTCTGTATGTACCTTGTTTTGGACTGAATTTCTACAGTTAAAGGCTGTTCCAGTTAAAGGCTGAAGGTAACCTGGACATTGGGGGCAAAGTTGAGATAATAAAGGGACTCTTATTTATTATCTGACAGTGTTGCCTTTGTGCCATGACCCAACTCATCACAGTTTATCTATTCTACATACAAATATTCACATAAACTGTTTAATCAATGAGAACAATTGTCAATCTATTCAGGAAGCCTCTAATTTCTTCTTTGCTTACAGGTAGTCTGTGACTTACAACTCTAATGGAGCCATTCTATTACAGTTTTAAATCATGATGGTCGTAAAGCAGGTTACCTATATGACTGACCCATTTAGCGATCTTTTTTGTGATGGTCGTTAAGCAAACACTGGTCATTAAGCAAATACTACAGTGGTTAAGTGATCCCATTCTTCACTATGAAAATTGGAAATAAACCCTGGTTTTTCGTAAAACAATCCTAAATTACAGTTATGTGACCACAGGACGCATGCAAAGTGCCATAAATACAGCCAGATGCCAAGCACTTAAAATGTAGTCATGTGACATCAGGGCTGGGAGAGTTGGAACTTTGGAACAGGATTGAAGGTACCTTTTGGGGATACATCATAAATTGAGAATTACCTGTACCTAGGACTTTAAATTAATTTCCTACCTTTCCACTAGGATGACAAGGCAACCTTCCATGGCCAGAAGTTGAAAATGATCAGATCTGTGATTAACTCTGGTTCCAATTACAACACTTCAATAAACCTGGACTTTATTAAGCTTGCCCAGTGTTTAACACTAAATAATTTTATTAATCCTTAGCTCAAAAAATAATAGCAACTATTTAAACATCGAGTATTTCAACCAAAGCAATAAAAGTCAATTGCAGAGCTAGTGTTGCACCAATCTAATTAAATTTACTTAGCTGATCCTGTGGGATGGCAGTGTAGGAAAAGAGAATCCAAGAGATTAGTACCCATTTTAATATAGCCAAGAAACTGGTTGAATAAGTCATGAGGTGGTATCTCCCTTAAAAGACTGGAAATGAAAATAGAAGTTTGCCATACATGTTTAGAATCCTAACTGGTTTCCTAAATTCATTTTCAAAGGAAGGGCATATAAACTAAGTTGCATTAGGACAACTAGTCTCTTGATCGCTTACCTTACCAATTGTTGTCATGTTTACTGTTGATAGTGTTAATAAGATACTCCTAATATAAAACTAAGGCTACCAGACAGCCTAACTTAATTTCTAATTCAGTAATGTGTTTAACATCATTGAGAAATTCACTTTGTTCAGAGTTTGAAAACTATAATGCTTATACAATTTTATAAAGCATCACAGATTCATTGAGTACTGAAGTTAATAAGGTAGGCTATAACTTGAAATGCATTTAATATGCTTCCAGAAGTGATAATATATAGAATTAAATGTACTAGATAAAAAGGCTAAACTACTGGCTTTTCAACAATATGGAGAGACAACTGACGCCAGTAGCAAGGGAATTATTTACTTATGCATTGTATAGAAAACTTAAAATGAGATTCCCCACCTCTTAAGTGACAAAGTAAATACCAATGTCTAATGAGAGACATACCAAATTCCAAGCTGCCCTGAATAAGAGAATTGTTAAAGACAGAGATATGTCTGGAAAGAGGCTATGGACAGGATTATTGGTACGGAAAGTTCAGCCAGACCTCACTGCAGAGCAAGAGAGTACAAACAGCAAGCCAGAGACTGTATTTCACATGGATTTCAAAACACCCACAATTCTTTCTGTCATAGTGCATGAAATATCATGTGCATGTGTGTTTGCACATGCACAATCCCATGCACAAATCGAACAGTTAATGATTATAAAAAGTTAAAACAGTTCCAGAAGAATGCAAATACTAATGCATATAGACAACTAGTCTGACAAAAAAAGTGAAAATCTAAAAACTACTAGAAATGAGAATAAAATGACTCACTAGAAGTTAATAGTTAAAATATACCAAAGGTTTTTATTATATCAATAATTCTACAGGATATTGGGAATTATAGTAAGCTTTATAGTAAGTTTTTTTATAAGGAATTATAGTAAGTTTTTTCATTTCCTAGTTAAACAAAAACTTTTGTTTCTTTTTCACCCTTTTAGTTTCTTTATTCGTTATATGTTTATTTCTTATCAACAAACCCGCTCCCCGTGAAACATCTAATTACTAATATTCATGTTGAATTTAGGAATCCTATGGTTGACAGAGCTGATATGCTTTCTCTATTAGAACTCTCTTTTCTATCATTGAGAAAACATTCCTCTGTGGCCACACATCTATTCCCTTCCTCACAACCAAATTACAACAAACAAAGGACTGGCTACAGGGGGATTTGCATTTCTATTTATCCCAAGTTAAATTTAAGCCACATGTAAATCTCTCTCTCTTTTAAAACAATAGTTCTGATGAAAATGAAAAAATAATGTTTTACTTTTAATAAACATTGTTTGGTTCCTCTCTACATAGACTCATTCAAATTTCATAAATCCAATACTTATTTTGGTTATGTTTAAATGTTCATCTTGTACATGGTATCAAAAAATTTTACGATTTGATTTACGTATCAAATGAAGATAAAGCAATATTTTACAAAGAATTTATGAGTAAATTAATGGGAGATTAGAATGGAATGGTCTGCCCACAAAAAGAAAGAATCTTGGAGAAATATATTAAGATAATGCAAGGAAACTGTCATTTTTGATATGATGAACAATTTAGAGTGTATAGATACAGTGACTCAAAAGAATATACTTACTTTTCTGAAAGGCAGATCTGTTCTAAGCATTGACACTTTTTAAATCATTTCATCCATTCTTTATATTTTCCATCTTAATTCAAAATATTTAAAAATAAAATTTATTCATTATTTATTTAAAAATAAAAACCACACCTTTTGTTTGAAGAAAAGTCTAGTAGTTCATTGAGACTAGTTTTCTTCTAAAATGTAGATGTGCTAATCACCATCTTAACATTGATTGAATCAAAAGTCATGCTCTTGCCCTTCTGCCCTTCTGCATATCTTTACATTTTTAGTTAGTCTTTTCCAATTCTTGAAGCTTCCCAGGTATGTTTGGAACACCATTACCTAGAATTTTCAGCTGGAATAGTCAGAGCACAGGTGGTATTCAACAGGTTCTGACCAGTTATGGAGAATTGGTAGAGGAAAAGTTTAGTAGTTCAGAGAACCAGTAGCAGAAATTTTGAGTAGTTCGGAATACCACTTCTGACTGGCCCTGTCCCCCATCTATTCTCTGCCTCCCAAGTCCCAGCTGATTGGCTGGGTCTTCTTCTGTTGCCCTGCACATGAGAATGGAGCTGGAAAGCTGGTTAGTAGGGTGGAGAGGGAATGAGATTTTGTAGTAACCTTCCCCTGGAGTGGGGTGGGAATGAAGATTTTACAGTATCCTTCCCCTGCCACACCCACCAGGCCACGCCCACCAAGCCATGCCATCCCTACCAAACCACGCCCACAGAACCAGTAGTAAAAATGTCTGAATTCCACCACTGAGTCAGAGGGATGTCCCAGATTATGAGAAGAGCATGACACAGGTGACACCCAGTTGACTTTTTCCTGTAGGTTTTACTACGGGTTTACATTACAGGAGGTGTAATTTGCTTTAAAATTCTATGGTACCTTTTATTATATGTTCATACAATACAGTAGTCCTCCTTACAATAGTTCATTTAGCGACCATTCAAAGTTTCAACGGCACTGAAAGAAGTGACATGATCATTTTTCATCATTGCAGCCTTTGCAGCATCGCCATGATCATGTAATCAAAATTCAGATGCTTGGCAACTGGTTCATATTGATGACCATTGCTGTACCCTGAGGTCATGTGATCACCTTTTGCAACCTTTTGACATGCAAAGTAAATAGGGAAAGCCAGATTCACAAACAGGTTGCTAACTTATCAATTGCAGTGATTCACTTAACAAGTGAAGAAAGGTTGTATGATGTTGCAAAACTCTCTTAACAAATGTTTAACTTAACAATAGAAATTTTGGTGTTAATTGTGGTCGTAAGTCAAGGACTATCTGTATTATATGATTTTTAAATTCTATTTTGTGAATCATTAACAGATCACTTACTATTAGAAATATAATATAATAAAATAAACAACTAAACATCATATAGGTGAGATGAATGGTGTAGAAATGGAATGAATAAATAAATGATTTGATTCGCTAGCTGGTCAAGTATTTGCTATTGAGCAAATACTAGAATGCATGCCAAACCCCTCCCCCCCCCATCTGGTTAATAAATGTTTGCAATCTTTCACATGATAATTACAAAATCTTACTGAAATCTTAAGGTTTTGATGGTCTTACAGATTTTGGCAATCTTGTATAAAACCTTACAAAAATCATCTCATAAGTTTTTTTTAAAAAATGGCAATTATATGATGTATTGTCCATGCCTGGAGAAGTGTGAGATCTAAAGGCTGATTTGTTTCATTCCTTCATTGCAAAACTTCATTTAGCTCCACCCTAGAATGTAAGTAGTCCATTTAAGAAGAAAGAAGGAAAAATATATTCCTCTTGGTTTTCATTTCACCTGCAGCCTTATTTATTTTTTTCAGAGGTATACATTGCCTGGTAACAAAGTATCACTTTATTCATTGCAATTTTTTTACATTTTTTAAACATTTACAGTTTTTTAAACATTTAAAGCCCAACCCACTTTTCTGTTTACACACCAGTTTCTTAAATTCCTGATTCTTTTGTCAAGGCCAGCCTGAATGACATCAAGCATAGATACAATATTGTATCCTTTTACAAGAAAAAAAAATAGCTTGCCCTTTCAATAAAGCATTTATGGGGAAATGAATTCCTCCCCATATTCTTGATATAGTCAAACAAAACTGCTTACTTAGTAGCTTGGTAGCAGTATGATAGTGTGCTTCTTCAAATTTTGAATCTTTTATTAGCCACACTGGACTCTCTCCATCTTTCTGTCCTCTTCCTTACTGATGATCCCCTCATTAATCCAATTAAGAAGATGCTTCTGTCAAGCAACTAAATGGAGAATTCTGCACCAGCCAAAGCCATTGGCAGACCTTTCAGCTGATGTGGGGAGTTACAGGGAAAGCTTTCATTTCTCCCCATGAGACCAAGCACACAGGAATTGTAGAGCTGGGAAATTATTTAATGCTGCCTTGTTGGAAGAATAGAATATTCTCCATCATCCTGTCACTACAGCTAAATTCAGAGCTTCACTAGGGAATATTTGGCAGGACAATCTGATATTATCAATGACAGATATACAAAGCCCCATAGCTTCTTCTAAGACATGGACTTAAAGGTAAAGTGAGCTCACAATGCCTACCAAGGACAGGGAGTCAAGTGAAGCCATCTTTCAGAATGATTTCAGAGTTATGCTTCCAGTGGCACACATACACTACCTTAACGGCATCTTGGCAAAAATCTTACCAGAGATTGTACCCCCAATAACTTTTCTGTCCTTTTCCTATTTTTAGATTTTATTCTGAAAAATGATTACAATGGATGAACATCTTTTTGTTCATCAAAACACTGTCAGGTTTATTTGCCACGGTCTAACAGACCTCATTTGCGCTTGTCATCATGTATAAATTAAATGCATGGGAAGAAACAATACTGACCTTAGATGACTTTGCACCCTAATAATCAATCAGAATTTTCTATATCAAAAAGGGGTTATAAATAAAATAATGTGAAATATAGTAAGTGATATGGAGGTCTGAGGGTGAAAATAAAAAGTATATAAAGCACACATAAGTATCTTCCACATTTTTAGTGTACAAAAAAACAACCTGCAGCTACAATCAGGTTCATATTTGAAAAATATGCTAATCTATAGTATTTTTAAAAAGGTAAGAATCTCTGTTTTTTCTCCTCCCTATTCAAGTTACATTAATTTTAAAAGTTTTGAAGCAATGGCTTCAAATATTCATATTCTCAGAGAGTTTTTTTTTTCCAGGATGATTTGACCATTCACAAGCATCTGTGTGTCTTGGGAAATAATTTTTAGAGAATATTCAAATTATGAATTGACTAAACCATTTCTAAACCTTAACAGACAAATCTTTTCGATTCTGATGAAAACAAAGGATTAAAAACTAGTTTTCCAACTGCCCTAATTAAAACAAAGTCCATAAAGCACACATCATTTAAAATGTAACACTCTGTTCTTAGTTCAATGTTTTAAAACATTGTCTCAGTTCAATGTTTTAAAACATTGTCCAGCACAAACCTAATGCTTCAAACAAATCACAAAAATCAAAATGCCATACATTTTAATGCTCACAGTGTGTTTTTTAAATTTATTATTTCAATCTCTCTTTTTATGTGATGCCTCACACTACCATAAACAAAATATTTCCACAATCTGTTGCCATCTATATATGCTGGCCTACAATTCATGTATCTCCCATTGTTTCCAGCCACCCTAACTATATCTAGAAAGAATACTCCAAGACATCTGAAAGGTGGAGACGAAACAGCGTAGAGGAGGGAGGTTCAAAAATTATCCTCATGGTGCCTAGAAAACAACCTGCATCTAAACATCAACAAGACAAAGGAGATGGTGTTAGACTTCCAGAAGAAGAGAAAGGAACCTGCCCCATTTTATATCAAGGGGGGGCTGTGTGGAGAGAGATTCTTCCTTTAAATTCCTGTGAGTCCACCTCAGTGAAGATCTTCCTGGAAAATCAATGCAACCCAGATGGCCAGAAAGGCCCAACAGAGACTCCATTTCCTTCGGGTCTTGTGAAAGAATAAAGTGGAACAACGACTGATGACCTCCTTTTACTGGTCCACAATAGAAAATGTCTTCATATATTGCATTATGGTGTGGCATGCTGGCTTGACAGCCGTGGACAGAAAGACATTACAGAGGGTGGTGAGCATAGCATAAAACATTGTGGGCTGCTTCCTGATACCACTAGATGACATCATTAGGACTCCGTGCCTTAGAAGAGTGAGGGAAATTCTCAGGGATGACTCACATTGCGGTCAGTACTTCTTCACTTCTTCCATCAGGTAGGAGATATAGAAGCATAGCCAACCACATCAACAGGCTGAAGAACAGTTTCTGCCTGTGGGTTGTCAGACTTCTGAAAGGAAAATAACACAGACTTGCAGGGCCAGCATGTTGTCACATAGTGTAATAAGATTGGGATTAGGTTAGGGACTTCTGTCCTCACTGTGAGTTGTGTTGGGGGGGTGTATGAAGGGAATGTACAAATAATAATAATAATAATAATAATAATAATAATAATAATAATAATAATAATAATAATAATAATGCCAACCTAGATAGGATCTGGTTCTAAACAGATGCAAGTTTAGAAGTATCAATAAATGGGTTGATCAAGCACTGTCATAACATGGCCCAAATTCAGATTATGAGAAATTTGTTGATACAGCATTCATGGGCTTTTCTTCTATTAATCTATAGAGCTGTTATATAGTTTCTTGGCCATTAAATATAGTAAAGACTACATATATAGTATAGTCTGCATACAGTAAAGGGTAAACCAATGATAAATGGAATACCTTTTCAACAGGGTTACTGCCTTCTCAAATGGTATCAGGGTAGGAGCCATCGAGAATTCTCAGGAGAGGATATTCCTGAGGAATACTGCCAGCCTGAAAATAGCTGCTACCAGGCCTCCCACAAAATTCAGAGTGGGAACATTTGTGCCCAAGACAGGCATCTTTTTATTGGTTTCATTTCCCATATCTTCCATTAAAAACCAGGGAATCGTCTAGGATCAGCAACTGGAAAGAAGCCTTGTGGAGATAATCTTATATGGCATCCTAGTTATACCAAATGAACTGCCCATCCTGAAGAGTCAGAAGGCAGTCAGAGATCTGACTTTAGGTAGTTCTGAAAGTAAATATATCTGAATGGGTGGTGGCTGATTTAGATATTGATAATTAGATATTTCTGGCAGAATACCTAGCTCAAGAACATACAACACTAGAGCAAAGATAGTTAGTGTTAAGTGTGGAGCATGGGTGCGAATAATGGAGACGAGCTGGTGAAAACAGTGAACTTCAAACTCTTTATTTACATGGTGTGACAGCTCGAACTGGATGGCTTCTATAGCCTTCCTTATATAGGCAACTTATTAACTATTCAACCAAGAGCAACCTGGGAGCTCTAGCTTCGTTAACCAATGAGAACGGCCTGTTAATGGCCAATCAGATTCTCCTGAACGGACGAATCTGATCTTGCCATTTAACAGCCAATCAGAAGTGCAGGGCCAGAACCCTGCACTTGACTTCAAGCTCAAGATGACTTTATTAAACATTTATTCATTCACAACAGTTAGCATGTCTCTTTGAGAGGAGAGACCAACAACCTTTTTATTTTTCTTATATGTATCCATGTATTCATAACTATATTTTTACTTATACCTATTATCTTGTAAGCAATTGACAAAAAAATAAATAAACCTCCCAAATTAAAACCTACCAGCAACAGGGCTACATAGAGGTAGTCTTTAGGACACTGCTTCTTTGTTGGAAACAACTCTAACACTGGAAGTGCATTCTTGTCATTCTTGAATTCATACATCCTGACTTCAAGGCTGTAGTTTGACATTAGGACTAGGGCAGGGGTGGGCAAACTATGGCCCGTGGGCCACATCCGGCCCATTGGTCTGTCCAATCCGGCCCGCCCCTGAAAAAAAATCACTGGGCATGGCGTATTGCCCTGTGCTGCATGGCCCCCAAAGCTGCAAAACTGTGGAGTGATCTAGGGGTAGGAAAGAAAAGAAATTTGCAAAGGCCTCGGCTGGGAGTTTGAAATCACCTTCGAGTGCGACCTCTCCAAAGGTGAGTCCCCGCCAATCCCCCTTTTTTTTCCGGGGCTTCCAGGCTTAAAATTTGCAAAGGCAAAGTTTGCAGGCTGGAGCATCTTCCCGCCGAGGAGCAGGAAGGGTTTCACCCGGCAGGTGGGGCGGGCTGCTTGGAGCAGGCTGCTTGGAGCCACCTAAAGCTAGGCAGCTGCTGGTGGAGCCTTGCGCTGCCTTGGTGCCCCGTTTCCCAGTTCGGCAGTCCTGCTTGGGCGGCACTTTAAAAGCCTGCTCCCAGCACCCGAGCAACTTCCCAGCAACTTTCGGCTTCCTTTTAACTCGCGGGCGCTCGTGTCTGGCACCGAGCTGCGCGGCAGAGGGGAAGCCCGGCAGGTGGGCGGGCTGCTTGGAGGAGGTGACCCGGCAGCGCTCCGGGCTTCCCCTCCACCATGCGGCTCGGGGCAAGGCGCAAGCGCCCATGAGTTAAAAGGAAACCAAAAGTTGCTGGGAAGTTGCTCGGGTTTCCAGGGCTTCCAGGGCTTTGCAAAGGCAAAGTTTGCAGACTGGAGTGTCTTCCCGCCAAGGAGCAGGAAGGGTTCCACCTGGTGGGTGGGGCGGGCTGCTTGGAGTGGGCTGCCGTGTGGCTCGGGGTGAGGCGCGAGTGAGTTAAAAGGAAGCTGCAAGTTGCTGGGAAGTTGCTCGGGTTTCCGGGGCTTCCAGGGCTTTGCAAAGGCAAAGTTTGCAGGCTGGAGCGTCTTCCCGCTGAGGAGCGGGAAGGGTTCTGCCCAGCGGGTGGGGCGGGCTGCCGTGCAGCTCGGGGCGAGGCGCGAGCGCTCATGAGTTAAAAGGAAGCTGAGAGTTGCTGGGAAGTTGCTCAGGTTTCCGGGGCTTCCAGGATTTTGCAAAGGTAAAGTTTGCAGGCTGGAGCGTCTTCCTGCTGAGGAGCAGGAAGGGTTCCACCCAACGGGTGGGGCGGGCTGCTTGGAGCCACCTAAAGCTAGGCCACTGCTGGTGGAGCCTTGCCCTGCCTTGGTGCCCCATTTCCCGGCTTGGCGGTCCTGCTCGGGCAGCACTTTAAAAGCCTGCTCCCAGCACCCGAGCAATTTCCCAGGAACTTTCGGCTTCTTTTTAACTCGCAGCACTCGTGCCTGGCCCCGAGCCACGCGGTGGAGGGGAAACCCAGAGCGCCACCTGGTCGCTTCCTCCAAGCAGCCCGCCCGCCCGCCAGGCAGAACCCTTCCCACTCCTCGGCGGGAAGACGCTCCCGCCTGCAAACTTTGCCTGTGCAAAGTTTAAGCCTGGAAGCCCCGGAAACCAGAGCAATTTCCCAACAACTTTCAGCTTCCTTTTAACTCGTGGGCGTTCGCGCCTGGCCCCAAGCCATGCAGCGGAGGGGAAGCCCGGCGGGCGGGTGGGCTGCTTGGAGGAGGCGACCCGGCGGCGCTCCGGGCTTCCCCTCCGCCACGCAGCTTGGGGCCAGGCACGAGCGCCCGCGAGTTAAAAGGAAGCTGAAAGTTGCTGGGAAGTTGCTCGGGTGCTGGGAGCAGGCTTTTAAGAGCTGCGCCCCAAGAAGCAACTGGCAGCCGGAGCGGCCGGGACTGGCAGTGGCGGCAAGGGGCCAACCTGTGCAGGGGGGGCCTGGGGCGGTTTTCTCCCATGTCTGACTTCGCAGCAGCCTGCCGTGCACTCTTGGGCATCTGGCTCACTGCATTCTGGGCGCACCTTTCCCTCACCTCTCGGCCAGCAGCAGCAGCTCCACTGCCACCTCCTTCCCTAACGCTCGTTGTTGTGATGTGTGTTCCTGTAGACCGGAGCACCAGTAGGCACTTCACACCTCCCTTCATGGCCTTCCCCTGCAGTAAGATGGGAGAGAAGAACAGCAGCGCCCTCAGCATACCGGTGCCGGGACCTTGCAGCCAGACCGAGGCGCGCTCAGTGGTGGACGTCCTGGCTGGGCGGAGCAGGCAGGTCCTGGGAGAGGCGCACAAATGTTTTCTGCTGAGCAGGCTTCCCAAGTGCCTGGGAGGACTCGCGGTTTAATGGCAAAAGCGGCAGCGGGATGGGCGCTGGGCGGGCGTGGGGAAAGGCAGGCGAAAGCCCCCACACACACACACCTCGGCAAGCGGTTTGCAGGGTTAGCCAGCAGTTTCTCGCAAGAGACTGAAGGCCGGTCTGCTCCCCCCAATTAGACGTTGATTCAAGAGGGAGGGTCAGCCCTGCTACTAATTGGTGGTTCACAGTTTATCCGTGGGCACCGGAGGAGTTATGTTTTGGGGGGTGGGCGTTTATTTATTTCTTATCTTATAAGTGGCCAACTTGTGTAAGCTGAGGGGGTACATTCATACACACACACACACACACACACAGTCGTTTATTCGTAGGGGAAGAATCTGTCTATCTATCTATCTATGTTGTGTTTTTAATCGGAAGAATATCATGTCTGCGCATTAGGCACAGTGACTTGATTTTGCAGAGCTGTGTGCTGACCCGGCCCATCTGTCAAATTTTAAAAGTCAATGCGGCCCCCAAGCCAAAAAGTTTGCCCACCCCTGGACTAGGGTGTGGAATTCCCTGGTATTAGAACTCTGGGCTGTTATGGGCCAGTCACGCATTTCTCCTTCTCTTCTGATAGCAGACCATTAATAGCTCAAGTTACAATGTACATTGTGGACTTTGTGAGTTTTCTGAGTCTTAAGCGCTCTCTGGCTAACCTGATTCCTAGTTAATATATTTAGGACATGGCAATAAAGATTTTCCACCATATAATTGCCTGTTTTTTTTGTTTACATTGGCTGACACAGGGTATACCAAAACAATCAGGCTGTATCAGAAATCTGGGTAGAACACTCTATTAGGTCCTTTGCTCTTACAAAGGCAATTTGATCAGAAATTAAGCTAACCACAGCAAAGGAGAATGTTAATATCCTTCATATTCAGATAACATGTACTTTGAAATAAAGATTTCAGACATAGCCTATGTGTATTAAGACCTAAATATCTATGATAATCCCATGCCACCATGAGAGCAATGAATTCCCAGGCAGATCTGAACCATTCACAAAAACATGGATTGACTGATTGAATTGATAAGACTGCCTTTATAAATGATTTATGACGCTCGGTGGCATGCATAAATTTTTTAAAAACCCAAAACAATCAGAATCCAATCAACATCATTATAGCAAACATAGCAATTGTGGTTCATCCATCATTGTCAATGAAGACCTCAGCATCATTAGTCATGTTAAAATTAAATGTGGTGTGCCCAAAGATGACTGGTCAGGCCAATCTGAGCACAGACATGTTGGCATATGTTAGACAAATGGATAGACACGGCAGTAATTGCACTGATGATTCTAGACTTGTGTGGTTCATTCTTATGTTGTGCTTCTACAGTGCATCTTACTCTGCAAGCTTGATAGCCCATATGGATGAGGCCATGCCAGGCAGAGAGATTTTATGCCAGCTTTTCCCAGATGGTCACATCTATGTCAGGGAGGCTTTTAATGTATGTTTATAACATTTCTTCTTTCCTCCATGTGAGAGAATTCCCCAAAGAGGAGCTGTTTGGGTATGTGATTGTTTAGCATACAGGTACGTGACCAGGCCTGTGCTCCATCAACAGTATGTGGATTGATGGCTGACTTGCTCTCTGAACTTCAGTGTCTGTTACTTTACCTAGTGATGTGATGCCTAATGTTCTATGAAGATAAGTCATATAGAAGTGGTTGAGCTGCCTTGCATGCGTTTGATACACGGTCTATGTTCATAGGCATACAGGTTAGTAAGTTAGTAAGTAATGTTTCTATAGATTTTCAATTTGGTTGCTGGACTAATTCCTTGACACTACCACATAGTGCAGCATAGTCTATCAAAAGCAGAACTTTGCTATTCTGAAATATCAATCATGGTCGCTACTTAGGAAAAGGTGCTGCCATGGTAACTCAACTATAAATCAATATAAAACTGGTGTATAAAATACAACCATTCTGTACATAGCCAGCCAGGGCTGCAAACAACCAGCGCTCTGACTCCCAACAGAATAGGCTCAATTACCACTGTGACCTGGGAAGAATTAGGTGTTCCCAGCTTTGCAAAAGATTAATTGAAGTCCCCTCAAAGCCTAAGAATTCCAACACAAGCCCTACGAGTCCAGATGCTCCAAGGCAGCAAGGTACTAAGTATACCAGCAGCAGCCCTAGCTTATTCCAATAGGCATTCACAACCATTCACAACTTATCCCAATAGGCATTCACCTGTAGCACAATGCTATTAATCACTGTCAAGATCTCACAAATGATTACAGTAGTCCTTTCTCTTGATCCTTGGCATGAATTGCTATTGCTGCTATAGATCACAGTAATAAATGGTGGCTTTGCACATTCTTCCACGACTAGATATAGGTTTTTCTTCATACAGATTTGATACTTAACAAACTAAGCTCAAGGCTCCCCACAGTTTAATCAAGAGATGGAACTAATCAGTCTGCTACAAAGGATCTCCAACAATCTGCAGCCTCCCCAATACAACTCACTATATTTTTTGCACCTGTCGCTATCTCAGTGTAGGTGCTGACTTCACCATCCTCACACCTTTACCCAACTTTATGCTCTCTGACATCCATGTACCTTTAGTTATGTCTCAATGCAATCTCATTTCTAGGGGTTGCAACACTTCTGCAAGCCTACTCCACCCCACATAAACTTACCTTGTCATCTCACTCACTCAGTTAGTCCTAAATCTGTGGTTTGGATCATTCCATAACTTCAGGATCACTACATAAACACATTAATATATTTACTTCTCCACTATTTTTTCTTGGCATCTTTCTCTCCAACCAGCCTTCTCTTCAGCTCTGACTAGGGCCTCTGTACTGTCACTATAGCTATCCTGCCCTGTATTATTTTCTCCTGATTCTGGCTTTCATCCAGGGTGCATACACAGTTCATTTCCCCTCCCCACAGGTTGTTGGTCTTATGATGGCAGCAGAAATAGCAAAGCCAATGACAAATCCTACCAACAGCAGGACTTTTCACCCATTGTTTATCTACAGTCTAGCTTGGTGGAACTATCTGCATACTTCTGTCCTAAGCTGTTTCTCCACCAGCCTCTTATTCACTGCTGCTTTTTGAAAGCCTCTGCATTTTAGCTGCTAGATCTACCAATTAGCATATTGCCCTTGATTATTTATCCTTCCGTGATCCTCCTGTATATTCTCCTGAAACTGCAATGGTCCCAGAGATCCAATTTCTACTCCTGACCTGCCAACTTCATCCTTCTGTCTCTGCTACTTCCCTGGCATGGGCCATCCAGAATTCCAATTGTTTGTTTTGCATGCCTCATCTTCCAGAACCTCTCTACTGTTCTTATTTTCTTCTTCTCTTCTCAATGACCTCTATCATCCATTAACCCTCCCCCCCCCCATTTAGCCCCAGCAGTTCCTCTCTCAATTTTCAACTCTTCATAGCCAAGGTTTTGCAATCTTGTACATTATAAAATGGCTTAGTATTTCTCAAAATGAATACGTAACCACATGGATCCCTGTGGTCACATCTGCTTACTGAGAAGATTCTTTTGTAATAGGAAAGCATATTGCATTTTTATTACAGTGTTATAGGAAATTAATTGCTCTTGGTGTAGTTATTAAATGTGCTTTTACTTGTGACAAAAGTTGGAAGTTACTTTGTATTTCTTTGTCTTCATTACATTCTTTCTTCTCTTTTTCTTTTTTCCTCTTTTCCTGCACATTTAATTCTTTAGTTTGTATTAGTTTTTACTTTATTTATTTGTCTGTCAAACTTTTATAGCCAGCCACTCCCCTTAGGCAATTCTGTTCTGCACACAACAATATATACAATAGCCAATATAAAACAGGTAAAAATCTAAGAAAAACACATACAACTCCAAATCACAGTAATGAATAACATAAAAACAAAAATATTAACCATGGATGAAGGGAAGATAAGAATGAACTTTCTATCGCAATTAAAATTCTTAATAAAAATTCAAAAAAAGATAGGAAAACAAAAAACTGAGGAATGGAAATAAGATTTTGCAACAGGAAGGAATAAATGGATGATGTGACAGAGGAAGAACTCAGAAATCAATTCTAGTTGCTTTAAACCATTTAAAACAAAGGATAAACTGATATACAGCAATCAAGAGTGAGTGGATGCTTTCCTTTCTTTTAATAATATACTACCCTAGATTTGGGGAATGAGGAGATAAAATCTTTGGAAGACAGGAATAATTAGAGGAAAGAAACATGGAGAAAAATAGTGACCTCTGCCAAAACTTTTAAAATCATCAAATGGAATCCAGCTTGGAACTAATGACTAACAACTTTCTATTAATGGATCAGTTAATAGTGATCTTTGAACAATTAATAGTCAGAGAGATTAATTAAAAACCTTCCTTTAGAAATATTTGATGAACTCACAAAGGAGAACCAGAATGAAAAAAGCCCTACTTTCTACTTATAAAAAAAGAGGCTGAAGTAATATATTTGAGCAAGTAAATCAGCTTAAAAGAAAGAATGAAAATCCTCTCCCGCAAGTTACTTTTTGTCTCAGCACAAACACTTCAAATTCCTTAGATGGGTAGATACAATAACCTGACTGTTGATTCCCATGAACTGTGCCGGAACAATGTTATGTTGTAGGTAGTTGAAAATGAAATAAATACAGGAAGATGGTGCAATAGATAAGTAACAATGTGCTCTTTTACCAGCATTTATGTTGTCATGGTTATAATACTGTTTTGACAGAAATTATCTACCTTCCTAACCATCATGACTCCAAGAGTGTCATGCTAACTTAAATCTTCAGTGCTGCCACTGATGATCACCAGAACAAGCAAGGCTTCAACTGCATTGTAATTAGTGTCAGGTTGCTCTTTTGAAAATACCTTGAAGAGTCTCCTGCAGTCTCTCCAAAGCTGGGAAAAAATCCAGATATTACAAAGGTTAGGAATATTAGCAATCTAGTAGCAGCAGCAGCAGCAGCAACAGAATCACTTAAAAAGTTCATAACAGCAGAGTAAAAATAATGAACAAGCCAGGGCAACCCTGATACCTAATTAAACAAAGTCTGAAGGTGGGACTGGTTCAAGATTTCCAGCTAACAAGAAAAGTAGTCTTCTTATTTCAAAACAATTTTGTGAGGAAATTCCAAAGGAACCTGCTAGACATGTTAGAGGCGATTGCTTGGATTTATTTAGAGGCAGATCAGTTATTCATTCCAACTGATTGTTCAGTACAACCAACTGCTGTGATGTACCACCCATCCTTAATGATAATGAATTAATACCGAAAACTAGCGGCTGGATATCTTACGACAAGCATCTGAACCCCAAGGTAATGAGGTAGCAAAATCAGCTGGGAAAAAATGCTACAGTATACCTCTTCCGTTTAAGTAAATAGCATACTTTATTCTGACACTCAACTCTTCTGTATTTCTTTTTTCATCCCCACACACATAAACATTCTCATCTTCACATACACACACACACATGTCTTTGTTTTTTTTACTTCTTCCTGTCATGTATGCAAATGGACTACTCGAAATCCCCGTGCCTTGATTGGCTAAGGCGCGGGGATTTCTGATTGGCCAGGCGAGCCGCGCCTGATTGGCCCGATTGAAGTCTCCCGCGATTGGTTAAAGCCAAGAGCGGGAGACTTGAATCGCTGCCATTGGCCGCGGCCGCCGAAGCAAAGGATATAAAAGCCGCAAGCTTTTTGTCTTTTGCGGTTCGGTTCCACCAGTGTTAATAAAGAGCTTGAATTGAAAGTCACTGACTACGAGTCTTAATTGCGGATACGACACTGGCGACGAAGGTGGGATCTCGCCATTGAACCGAACCCCGTATCCGTTTAAGAACCAGCGACAGCGAAGATGGCGAAAATAGCACCGCCCGCTCCCTTCAACCCCGCCGCCGAGGACTGGGAATCGTACTCGGATCGATTCCGGATGTATCTGGAATGCGCCGGCATGAAGGACGCCCCGGGCCCGCTAAAACGCGCCGTCTTTCTCACACACTGCGGACCAGAGGTCTTCCAGATGGCCAAGGCATTGGCCAAACCAGCAGACGCAACCGCCATAGACTGGGACGTCCTCGAGCCCATACTGAGACGCCATTACGCCCCCGAGGTCCCCATCCTGATACGGCGAAACGAGTTTTACCGCAGAAACCAGAAACCGAACGAGAAATTAAGCGACTTTGTCGCTGAATTACGGCGCCTGGGAGGACTCTGTGAGTTTGAAGGGCTTAATAGTCTCATCAGAGACCGCTTCGTGCTCGGGCTATGGGATCCGACACTCCAGAGCCGACTCATGGCCAAAGGCGACATCAGCCTAGCCGATGCCCTCACTGCGGCTGCAGCAGCAGAAGCCACCCGCACGTCAGCAGACACCATGCGAAGATCTGACGCGAAGGGCGGGAACAACAACCCCGCGAGGTCGGCCGACACCAGAAGCGAAGCGACCGCACACTACGGCGAATACCAATCAACCTCCAGCGCGTCAGATGACGAGGAGGACATACACCGTGTACAAATGGGACGAGGCGAACAGCGAAGTCAAAGAGGTCGCAGGTCGAGGACCAACTGCGCCGGTTGCGGCGGCGACCACCCCAGGTCAGAATGCCGATTCTTCGACGCTATCTGCAGGCATTGTGACCGACGAGGCCACATCGCCCGAGTTTGCTGCCAGAAAAAACCCCGCAGCCCGCCCAAACGGGAACAACTTGACAGGAAGAGAGAAAGCTCCCCGCCCAGAGCCAGAGAGCGCCAGCCAACGGGTCGATGGGACCAGAGACAACGATCGCAAAGAAGCAGTGACAGCCGACGTAAAGAGGAAACCCACCAGACGGTGACCATTGGCCACGCCATTTCCGACGGAGCTAGAAAGGTTCACGTAGAAGTTCACATAGAGAGTCGACCATGTAAGATGGAAGTGGACTCCGGTTCCTACCTTTCTATGATTGCTTGGCGCGAAATCAAGCAACTAGTGCCTACACTACAAAGAAGAAACGTACCTGCCCAAAAAATCATCATAAAAGACTATCAAGGTAATCGCGTTCCGGTAGTGGGCACCAAGAACTTTAACATAACCTACAAAGGCCACACAGAACAACTTCCACTCACAATAGTCGACCGCGACCGCCCTAGCCTGCTGGGGTTACAATGGTTTGCTCCGCTTAACATCGCGCTGACAGGTGTCAACCACGTATCCATTGAAGCTTGGGAACAGCGGCTAACCGAAGAATTCCAGGAGGTCTTCAATGGAGAATTGGGCAAGTACCAGGGGCCCCTTATTTCATTTGATTTAGACCCAAGGGTTCCCCCGAAGCGGCTTAAGCCTAGAAGGGTACCCTTTGCATTAAAGCCCAAAATCGACGAGCAGCTAGACAAGCTCGTCAGACAAGGGGTGTTACAACCGACAGATCACGCCAGATGGGAAACCCCTATAGTGACCCCAATAAAACCAGACGGGTCCGTGAGAATCTGCGGGGACTATAAGGCCACCCTAAATGGCGCGTTGCAACAAAGCGCCTACCCACTCCCGGTAGTGCAACATTTACTGCACTCACTGGGAGGGGGCAAAGTTTTTGCTAAGCTCGACCTCGCACAAGCCTATCAACAACTACCTGTGGACGAGGAAACGGCAGAGGCCCAAACAATAGTGACCCACCGGGGGGCTTTTAAATGTAACAGACTTCAATTTGGGGTCAGCGTGGCACCAGGCATCTTCCAGAGCCTGATGGAACGCTTGCTGCAAGGCATCAAGGGGGTGGTGCCCTACTTCGATGACGTATTAGTGGCGGCGCCAAATGAAGCTGAACTAGAAAACCGTTTAAGACAAGTCTTAACGAAATTTAAAGAAACAGGACTTAAAGTCAAACGCGAAAAATGCCAACTTTGTACAAAGCAAGTAGAGTTTCTGGGCTACCTCCTAGACCAGCAGGGCATCCACCCCACAACAAAAAAAGTAAAGGCCATCAAAGAAGCCCCCACCCCAAAGTCCAAATTAGAGCTGCAAGCGTTCTTAGGTTTACTAAACTTCTATAATGTCTTCCTACCTCAAAAGGCTACGGCGGCGGAACCTTTACATAGACTCCTGGACAAGAAGGCAGCCTGGACTTGGGGGAGACGGGAACAAACAGCTTTTCAAAAGACCAAAGACCTCCTCACCTCTGATGCCGTCCTAATGCAATTCTGCGAAACCCTGCCTGTAGCTGTCACTTGCGACGCATCACCCTTCGGCGTCGGCGCTGTCCTCAGCCATACCCTCCCAGACCAGAGAGAAGCACCTATCGCATTTTTCTCGAGAACTCTGACTAAACCAGAGCGGAACTATAGCCAGCTGGACAAAGAAGCTTTGGCTATAGTGGCCGCCGTTAAGCGTTTCCACGAGTACCTTTATGGCCGCCCATTCAAAATAGTGACTGACCATAAACCGTTGCTGGGCATTCTCGCGGGAAACCGTCCCACACCAAACATCTTGTCACCCCGGATGACAAGATGGTCTGAATTCCTGGCAGCCTACAACTATGAACTGCTACACAAGCCAGGTAAGAAGATATCGCACGCGGACGCTTTAAGCCGTTCCCCCTTACCTGACTCTGACCCTGACCCTGCACCAACAACAAATACCCTGTCCATCGAGTGTTTACCCATTACCGCATCGGACATAGCGAGGGAAACGGTTAAGGACAAACACTTAGCGCCAATCTTACATTGGCTACAAAAAGGCTGGCCGGAAAAAGACGATAACGAGACTTTTAAACCTTTCCGCCAGCGCCAGACGGAACTTTCACTACTGAGAGGATGTATCCTTTGGGGAGACAGGGTGGTAATTCCGACTAAATTACAGAACAGGGTCCTAGAGATATTGCACGAGGGTCATCCTGGCATCGTCAGGACCAAAGCCCTGGCCAGGAGTTACGCTTGGTGGCCTGGCATGGACAAACAAATTGAAACATGGGTCGCCAAATGCCACTGGTGCCAGGAGACCAGATCCAGCCCACCCACGGCACCTATCCGGGACTGGGAGACACCTCGGGGACCCTGGTCCAGAATACATTTAGACTTTGCCGGCCCCACAAATGGGCACACCTTTTTAATCACAGTTGACGCATACTCAAACTGGCTAGAGGTGGCCGACATGAAATCCACCACCACAGAGGCCGTCATTAAAGAACTGTGTAAGCTGTTTGCCACCCATGGCCTCCCAGACGTCGTTGTCTCGGACAACGGGCCACAGTTTACATCCATCGATTTTGAACGGTTCCTGGCAGAAAAAGGCATCCGCCACGCGTTAACGGCACCGGCGCATCCGGCGGCGAACGGTAGGGCGGAGCGGATGGTCCAGTTTACAAAAAAGACCCTCCAGAAAATGGACCACGGGGAGATCAACGACAAGATCAACAGGCTGCTCTTCATACAGCACATCACGCCAAACACAACCACCAACAAGAGCCCTGCAGAGCTCCTGATGGGCAGGAAGCTGCGATCCCCACTCGACCGACTACACCCAACCTACAACCCGGAGCAGCCCCCAGACTCCAGCTCCAGGTATCGGACATTTGAACCAGGCGACCTAGTATACGCCAAAAACATGACGGGGGACCCCCTATGGATCCCAGCCGTCATAACTCAGATCACTGGTCCAAAGTCGTACCGGCTCCAAACCACCGACGGGCGAGCCTGGAAACGACATATCGACCAGCTCCGGTCACGAACATTGACTAACCTCAACCCCCAAGACACGAACCAAGGGGGGAGGGAACACCCGGTTAAACAACCGCAAGAACAAATAAAAATTAAAAACTCACCAGAACGCAGCCTTCGCGAGTCACAGCCGGAGAAGAACCGTCTGGCCAGCTCTACCGACCCGGAGAAGCCAAGCGGGAGCGGCGGAATCCGCGACTCAACCGACCCGGTAGGCCCAGGCGGGAGCCGCGGCGAAGGAACCGGCCCGATCATCCAGCCGGTTCGCTCAGAGGCAGGAGCAGCCAAAAAGATGACCGCCCCTACCGAGATACAACAAGAAAATGAATTGCGCAGGTCATCTAGGACTCGACGGAGCCCCGCCTACCTGCGTGACTACACCACGTGAGAAGACCATACCAAGAGGGGAGGGGTGTCATGTATGCAAATGGACTACTCGAAATCCCCGTGCCTTGATTGGCTAAGGCGCGGGGATTTCTGATTGGCCAGGCGAGCCGCGCCTGATTGGCCCGATTGAAGTCTCCCGCGATTGGTTAAAGCCAAGAGCGGGAGACTTGAATCGCTGCCATTGGCCGCGGCCGCCGAAGCAAAGGATATAAAAGCCGCAAGCTTTTTGTCTTTTGCGGTTCGGTTCCACCAGTGTTAATAAAGAGCTTGAATTGAAAGTCACTGACTACGAGTCTTAATTGCGGATACGACACTTCCCTCACTTTCCCATTACACATAAAGATAGATTTGTGACTCTTTTACTAGCAGAATATAGCAGACCACCTGTTGCCTTGCCCCTTCCCCACCCATGGCTACCACATCACTACTATGGAGGCAGAATTGGAGACCGGCCAACCCAATCTCACTTTTGCAGGTGCTCTTACTTCCTCCAAGTGGCCCCTCACAAGGTGTAAGGAACAGAAGCAGAGCAGACAAAAAAAAAGAGCCCAAAGGTGAATTCTTCAAAGGGGCGAACTCTTATAAATGTGGACTATCCAGCCCATATTTAGGCACTTACTTCTTACGTGCCAATTCAAATAATGCTATATTTGTCAAAATTAGTATAGCCATCTTTTTTTTCTTGTTGAATTTCTTGTTGAAGCAGTAGAAAGATATGAAAAGCAGGTCTTGGAGAAACTATAAATACTAGCAGATGGAAGATGAATTACACTAAAGCCTTCCAGAGTACATAGTCACCATTCCTTCATAGTATCATTAAACTATTCTTAAACTTGAATTTAATTCTCATATAAGATTCTTATGACCTGGCATATGCTAAATACTTTATGGGAATCCAATAATATTGTTATTTTCACTAGTGTATTAGTCTTCATAAAAAATTGGCATTTGGTGTAGATTACTTCCTGATCTGATTTTCCCAATCTATTGTACTACAACACTCAGGAACTCTTTTCAAGCAATCTAATGATTAATGTAGCATTGCCTCTTAAAAAAAATATCTGATTGTTGAGGTTCATTTAAAATGGATATAATTGCTATCTTAGTCCCTAGTTTCAAGGCATTTGATTAAAAAAACCTTTTAGTTTAGATTTAAATAAGGGGCACCCAAATTTACATACAATAAAATATCAAATTAAAAATAGAATTATTTCACCCATAGACTGAATATTTATAGACCCACATTTATAGGAAGCTAATTTCACATAGCATATTTGCATGTGGATAATCTTGCTCTAATGCACAAACAGGATAGCCTAAATCCTTTATCAGCTGCTTCCGTTAAGGATGCTATTTAGGTCCTCAACTCTGCTAATAAGCACAAAAGAAACATATAAAGAAGCCATATGGGAGTTTTCTGTTTAGTTCAGCAACTTTGTTCCTAGCTCATCTATCAATCTTATTAACAGTTTCTCAGAGGTTCTTTCAAATCTTTGGAGATCTGCGACAACACAGTAGGACTGCTTAAATTTATGTTATCTTTTTTCTAGCAGATTAAAAAAGAAAAAAAATCAAGTTTTTATTGTACAAGCAAGCTTGCTGGATTATCAAGGTGCTGTTTTTATTTGTCCTTTAATAATTCTTGGATGATGTTTTTAATTTTGCTTTTATTTATTTTTAATTGTTTTTATCTTTGCTTTGCTAACCACATTAAACACCCTTCATTGTGGAATAAATACATTCTGGAACACAAATTAAGACTTTTAGACCCTGCTATTAAACACAATGCATTTTATTCACTAATACTGGAGTCCAGGTTGGAAAAAAAGGCCCAAAGGCTAATTACTTATAAAACTTTTATAATGTTTAGCGTTTGGGCAATGTTTAATAAAATCTGATCACACTCGGCTCTGGGGGAAGGGAGAAGCATCCAGGAATGCTTACAACTATCAGATCTAGATTACACAAACCTAGATAACCAATAGATATGGGAAAATTTACCTTTTACTGTCAAAGAATGTTTTTTTCTGGCTATAGCAGAGTGGAAGTCGAAGTTTATCTGGGGCAATGTGCTTCTCTTAAGGTTCCAATGGTGTATTTTGTAACCATGTTCTCAGAAAAATGTCATCAGAAACAGATTCACATACTTTGTGTTCTGTCCAACTGTGTATCTATGTTTGATTGAACTTCGATCTAGCTTTGTGAAATAAAATGCCCTTTGGACCCTACTGCAGCTTCAGGAAATTTTTAAAGAGAGGGGTACCTAATTGTAGTCAGGTACAGCCCCACCAATTTTCACAGAATTAACTATACCATACTCTGGTTAGAATCTAGCCATCCACTTAAAATATTTTTTGTATGCAAAGTATCATATATTCAGGCATGGGTAGAATGAATGGAGACAGTCTTAGTTGGTGAACTTTCAACTCTTTATTGCATAGTGACTTCTAACTTGTATAACAACAACTCTACTTATATAGGTAATGCTAATGTTAAATAACCAATAGGAGCTTGTGAAATGCTAGCTCCAGTACCAATAAGAGTCCTTCGTTAAGGGCCAATCAGATTCTCAGAACCCGACCAATCCGATCTAGCCGCTTAACACCCAATCAGAAGTGCAGGGCCAGAACCCTGCACTTTACCCCAAGCTTGCCTTTATTCAACTATTTACATGCATAACACAAAGAATAACTTCTTTGTTAGTTTGGCATGAAACATTCCAAATCTGAGTTTGTATATTATGAGGGGGGAAAAGTCCAGGTTCTTCTTGGCAGAGTATAGAACTGGGCCTCAGACTAATATATAGTATTAATGCACACTGAAATAGAAAATATTATATAAAGGTCCTTTTCTTTCCTTATGCTAGATCTACACTTTCTGTTTGCCTCATCTCCTGTGTGAATCGTTCCCCTTTATTGAATGCAAGATTAGATGATATCATACTTCACCCATACCCATTTCCTTGCAAATATATCCTCATGACATTTTTCATCTCTGAGTTTTAAGAAATACTTTAAATTTCTGGTCACAGTGGAAAAAAGTCTGAGCTACAAGGGGATGGTGCATTTAAACCATTTTAACAACTCTGGTAAAAAGGAAGTATGAAAGGGGATCCTCAGTGGTTCATATTTTCCTAAAAGGCAGAAGCTATTTCTTTTAAGAAGTCTGAAATAAGAGAAAATATGCGTCAATGGCTGGACTTTACTTTAGTCACAAGCAGTGGTAGGATTCAAAATTTTTTACTACTGGTTCTGTGGGTATGATTTGGTGGGTGTGGTGTTGCTTGGTGTGCATGGCAGGGCAAGGTTACTGTAAAATCTCATTCCCTCCCCACTCCACTAACCTGCTTTCCAGCTCCATTCTCTTGTGCAGGGCAACAAAAGAAGATCCAGCCGATCAGCTGCACTTGGGAGGCAGAGAATAGATGGGGGCAGGGCCAGTCAGAAGTGGTATTTGCTGGTTCTCTGAACTTCTCAAAATTTCTGCTACCAGTTCTCCAGAACTGTTCGGAAATGCTGAATACCACCTCTGATCATAAGTAATAGGTTTGAACTACTGAGACTCTTATTTGAAATTTTAAACTTAAATTGAAACTTTAAACTTAATGTTGGCATAAATTTAAGTTTAAAGTTTCAATTTAAGTTTGAAATGAAATCCAGAATCCAACTCATCAACACATGTTTTGTAAAATAATATACATTAAAAATAATCTACAGAATCTACTGAGTAGAATGGATCTTAAATAAAAAGTAATGTGATCTAATTATAACATATAGATTCTGGAGGAAAATAAATAATATGCTTCACATTCATGGGGGTATTTTGCTTTTGGAAACAAGGCAGGGGTGGGATGCTACCGGTTCTGCCCAGCTCTATAGAACCAGTAACTCTGAAGAGCAGCAGACACAGAACCGGTTCTGTATTTGCTGCTTCTTTGGCTCACCCGCCCACCCAGTTCTTATCTGACCTTTATTTCCTGCTTTTTCAACCTCAGCTGCTTTGCGTGGCAGAGCTGAGGTTGAAAAAGCAGTAAAAAAGGCGTTTTTCAAACACTGCGTGCCTGCGCTTATCAGCTGTCCAGGCAGCACATCTTTAGGTTTATTACATGCATGCGCAGCATAATCACTGAACTGGTAGTAACACCAGTTGAATCCCAGCCCTGCAACAAGGGCCTGCTTATCCTCTATAATTCTATCCTATCTGGACGCCACTGTTTAGTATGATACTCATTGTAAGGTGGGATCACATGTCATTATGAATATCTTGAGACATGGAAATGGCATTAACACTCATATTTATACATTTCCGTGTGGAACATGCCATTGAGAGAAAGAAAAATTAAGTTTTATTTTTTTAAATAAAAATATTACTTTTGATAACTTTGGTTTTTCATCAGTTTCAAGATGCGGAACTCAACCACTGTGGTCTGTAAATTATTTTTCATGGCTTAATATAGAAAAGAAGTGTCAGTCAAACTCAATTTCATTGAGGGCCACATCAGGGCTGTGGTTGACCTCGGGGGCCGCGGAGGATGTGGCTAACTGGGTGGGTGTGGCTGACTAGGTGGGATTGGCCAGCTTGATGCCACTCCCCAAACTGCTGCATGTTTTCTCTTCGCATTGAATAGACTGGACTGAAGCCACGCTGGCCTAATTGGGTAGACCGGGCCGAAGCTTCCCTGGCTTCCCTCTTCACACCAGATAGACCAGGCTTTGCTGGCCTGATCTTTCTTCTCTGCATTGGGTAGACTGGACCAAAGCAAAGCGAGTAGACCAGACTGAAGTGACGCAGGAAGACCAGGCCAAAGCGACATAGGTAGACTGGGACAGCCCCGCCACATCAGATCCAACCACATCAGCCTGCGGGCCTTGAGTTTGACACCCCTGGTATAGAAAGTCTTATTCAATAACAATGGTTAAGCAAACCATATCTAAATGTGAAGTGTAATCCAACATGTGTGATATCAAGATTGTGAAGGCTGGAATAATCAGTCAATAATTGAATAAGTAACAGTGTATCAGTACTTGTCATCGACCCATCTTTTTGTTCCCAAACAATATATTAGCAAGAGACTGAATTATATATTAAATAACTATAATAATAAAGAAAATTAAAGGGTTAGAGTTAGTCAGAATATTCTAACTGAATCAATTAATATCAAGCATACATTATTACCAGTGGTGGTATTCAATTTTTTTTACTCCTGATTCTGTGGGCGTGGCTTGGTGGGTGTGGCAGGGGAAGGATATTGTGAACCCCATTCCCTCCCCACCCCACTAACTGGCTTTCCAGCTCTGTTCTCTGTGCAGGGCAACAAAAGAAGACTCAGCTGACTCGGGAGGCAGAGAATAGATGCAGCTGGGGCCAGTCAGAACTACTCAAAATTTTCACTACCGGTTTTCCAGAACCTGTCAGAACTGGCTGAATACCACCTCTGATTATTACATATTTTCCACTGTTAAGTAGTATGCACATTCTAGACATATATGTTGTTTTTTGATTTCTATAGCTTGGAAAGAAGAGAGATACTGGTTTTTCCTAGATTTAGAAATAGGTTGGAAAGATTTTTCTTATTACCAGCAGTTTGCATTAAGAAACAGGTTGGATTAAGACAAGTGACTGAAAAGTTCTCCAGATTTTTATTTATGCAAAGTTGGGAAAGGCCAAAAACCCAAGCAATTTTTTAGAAGTTAAAAAACAGTAAAACATATTATTCAGAAAATGTTTCTAGGTCATCATGAAAAAAAAGCCCCGCTATTAGCCCTTTAGTGCCATCTACTGGTGCCTAGAGATACCATAACACTTAATGCCAGTAAATGTAAAACAAAGCTGGGAAATTTATTGAGGGCCATATTCCTTGAGTATATTTACTAAAGACACTGAGCCTCTGTAGTAGATTAACAATCTCAAGGTTGAAAAACACTGGTCTAAAACAACCCACACAGTGCAATAAACCAGTACTACTGCATCTCTAACAGATGTTTATCCAGCCTCCGCTTAAATACTTACAGTATTAAAGTACATGAGATTCCACCATAACTTGAAGCACTCTGTTATATGATTACTGTTAGGTAATTTTTCATGACATCCAACAGGTATCTTCCTCCTTAAGCTCCTTTTTTCTTGTCCTGTTTTCTATCTAGAACACAGAAAAATTCTGCTTTGATTTCTACATGAAAACCCTTTCAGGCACTTAAATACATCTACTGTTCCCCATATCTCCACATTAAAGGCACTGACCATCTTGCATGTATCATAAGGCATTTTGCTCTTATTCCTGGATTAAGCTGATAGCATCATTCTGGAATATCATTTATTGATTGCACCGCAGTTTAAGCAAAATTGGAATGTTCATGATTTCTAGTGGAAATCTGTAGATAAGATCTGATGAGTGCTTGCTTTCATTCCATCAGCTGAATTATATATTGAACTGAAAGGGTTTGCTATTTGACTGAAAGTTTAGCAAACTTCATGAAAGAACAGAGCATCTCCAAGATGCAGTTTCAGTTAGATCTTCCTGCATTAAAACACATCCAAGCCGCAAAAAGGTTGGTGGTGCAGCTTAGGAAATCTTACACTTGGAAGGCATTGGTCCTTACAACAAATCCCCATTAGACAGTCACATTACTTATTGGGATATACTATTTCATTTCAAAAAATAATAAAATATTCCTTGTGCAAAACACTTTTCACTACTGTTTCAATCAGCTGGCAGCACTGTCTTTCCCTGAGGACATGTGTCCATGCCACCAGATTGGGTAAGGTAGGGCACACTTCATGTTCCTTTCTTTAAATGCTGTCATTTTATGACACCAAGGAAACATAGCTCTGCCCCGTGGAATAACCTTCCCACTGCAGTCTGATTCTGGCAGATTCTTATCCTTTCAACCTTCCGAATAGCACTTAAGACCTGGCTTTCACCCAAATGCTGCCATAGGATGAGATTGGCATGGGAGGATTGTGTTGTGAACTGCATTGGAAGGCTTAGCTGTAGCATTGTTTTTTTCTTTTCTTTTTTGGCTTTACTGCTTTTGTTTTATTATTTGTATATATCATTTGCATCCTTGGAATGTTATTGGGGTAGGGTCTTCAAACTTGAAGCTGTAAGACTTGTGGACTTCAACCCCCAGAATTCCTCCTCTAGTCATGTTAGCTCAGGAATTCTGGGAGTTGAAGTCCACAAGTCTTAAACTTGCCAAGTTTGAAGACCCTTGGGATAGAGTTTAGTTTAAAATGGGCAGCCTTATACATATTTTAAATAAATAAAGACTGATATATAAACTGTCGTGCTCCTGATGGTCATTTGGGGTTCCTTGGCAGTGGAGGCTAGATTGGATCATGTTGACGTACCAAGAAATAACAAAAAGCTAATCTAACAGGAGTAGTACTAATCAAAATAAAGATTAATACAAGAGCCAGTACAACTGGAAAACCATTCAAATCAAATCTGGTTTTTCAAGAGAGGTTACTAGAGTTAAGGGGGGGGGGCATAAGAAAACAATGGTAAATTTAATTTTACAAGTAATCAATATGGAACTTGTTTGCACTTACCATTTTATTTTAGATTAGGATGATGTGGGCACAGCAGTCAGACTGGGTTTGATATTTTAGGTAGCTTGGCATACTCAGCATCTCTGCTAGCTGCTATGCCCATGAGTGCCTCAAAATACTGTTATTTGGCAGTATTGGGGATATAGCTACTCAAGAAAATCTGCCATGAAACACAGGTCTTGAATAGTGGGACAAGATCTGGGCTTAAAGTAGATATCAAGACTTTGGGGGCTTGCTTAGTCCCCAAGGATACCAGTTCTGGCTATGGGGAAAAATCAAAATGTGGGAAACAAAGGTTGCAGAAATAAGCAGGTAAACTGTGACTCTGTTGTGCTGAAAATAGAGACTACATCTCTTGGCAAGAGTGAGGCATAGAAGCAGAGTGTCCCACTGACTTTGGTTGTTATAATCTAGCAGGAAGTTGATTGTTACAACCTAATATTCAGCATTTAAGAAGCTGTCACAAAAAGGAGACGGTCAATTTATTTTCCAAAGCACCAGAGGGCAGAACAAGAAACAATGGATGGAAACTAATCAAAGAGAGAAGCAACCTGGAATTGAGGAGAAACTTCCGAACAGTGAGGACAATTAACCAGTGGAATAGCTTGCCTTCAGACGTTGTGGGTGCTTCATTACTGGATGTTTTTAAGAAGAGACTGGACAGTCACTTGTCAGGGAATGTACTAGAACAGTGATGGTGAAACCTTTTTGATGTGCCATGCCGAAACCGTGCCAGCACCTACAATGCAATGCGCCCACCACCGCTGCGCATGAACGTGCAACACTCCCGCCCTGCCCCCTTGCCTGCACAGTGCATGTGCATGCCTCCCAGCTGATTTTCAGCCCATTTTACACCATTTTTACCCTCTTGGAGGCTTCAGGGAAGCCTTCAGGAGGCCAAAAAACAGGCTCGTTTCAGCACTTCCGGTATTTCCGGAAGGCCCATTTTTTGGCCTCCCGAGGCTGCAGAGGCTTCCCTGAGCCTCTGGGAAGGAGAAAATGGTCTCAAACAGGCCAAATATCAGGTAAGTTTGCCTGGGGCTTGCGTGCCCGCACAAATGGCTATGCGTGCCACCTGTGGCACAGGTGGCATACATTCGTCATCACGAGACTAGAAGATCTCCAAGGACCCTTCTAGCTCTATTCTGATTCTAAGTTGCAAGGAGGTGTTTACTTAATGACCCACGGCACAGGGAGAGCAAGGATTGCCATCACTAAGCAACGCAGTCACATGGCATTGCACTTTATGACTTCTTTAGTGATGGAGATTCTGCTCCCAATTGCCATTGTATCTATATATGTTTCTTTTCTTTTCTTTTTCTCTATTTACTTTATTTCACTTAGTTTTATATTTATATCTTTCATCACTCTTTTCCTTTTCTATAACTTTATATGTTATGTTTGTTTTTTTATTAATGTAAAGCTTCTTTTATTAAAAATTGTTTTAAAAATTAGAAGAGACAATCCTATATATATTTCTTGAACTGGTCAGAAGAAAACAAACAGGATCTTGAACAGGAAAGTACAGTATTTTGTTGCAAAAAAAAAGCCTCATATCCATTCACTTGTGGTTGATGTCATAATCTTTCGTGTCCATGTAGATATGAATAAAATCAAAGCTCCTGTTTTTAAAAAAACCACATATTTCCAATGACATTTGGGACTGGACAGGGTAGCACAGCTAGAATTAAAAACAACTCTTACCTCAAGTAGTACTTGAAGATATTGCTTATTATCAATTTTGATGGAGTCACTAGGTGGCAGCATTAGTGAATGAAATTTTTTACCTAACCAAAAAGAATCTTAATAAGCAATCTTATTACAGTAAGAAAAAGGAGTAAATATATCCAGGTCATAATTAGCTATTTATTGTAGTTAATTCAAGTAACTAGTTTTATTTAGTTTAAACAAATAACTAATACACTAATATTATGAGGACCCTGCTATTATCACACATAAGACTTATATGGAGCTTTACAGATTCTGGATATTTATTAAAAGCAAATATCTACATGACCCACAATGTCATGCCCCTGTTGGAGTCTGAATCCAAAGAGGAAGCTGAACAGCTGACAGGGAGTGGGAGTGTGACTCCATTGGCTGTGGAGGAAACTGGGGAAGGGCAAAGGCCAGGTGGGCAGAGCAGGGAAGAGGTAGAACAAGGGAGAGGGAATTCAGAGGAAGACCCAGGCCCACCCCTCTTCATCCTAGGGCGCTCAGGGAGGAACGGAGAAGAGAGCAATATGGGTTGTATGGCTTACAGGGGAGGAAAGGGCCCTGATTCCCTTCATTAGCTGCAGCTGGGAACACGGCTTATAAAAAAGACAAGCTGCGTGCAGCAAGCTGTTGGGAGCAAATGTAACTTTATCTTGTATTGTCATAGCTTATCTGTATTCCTGGCATCTTCCCAACTGTGTGAGTTTTGCTGTGCTTTCAAGTCTGAAATTCTTGTTCCTGCCCTGCCAAACTAATTACTTTAGTTTGGCTTGTTTGGACTTTAAGTTACAGTTTGTGTTTACCCTGTTTTGGACTGAATTTTCTGCAGTCGAAGGCTGCTCCTGGGAGAGTTTTTCTCCAGCCAGAAGGTAACCTGGACATTGGGGGGAAAGTTGGAGATAATAAAGGGACTCTTATTAATTATCTGTGTTGCTTTTGTACCACACACAGGGTCATCACACACAAGTTCTGATAAAAAATGGGAAATAAGCTTATTTTACTTATACATTTTATGGTAAATATGTGATCAATCGTATATGGCTCATATGGACTAGGTTGTTGTTTATAAGGAGTCTTATAAGTAAAATAGAAACCAGTACAGATCATCTTTTGGTTGTGACAGCAATTGGCACCAGAATTTCCATTCCAACTGATCTGATTGTAAAGTATGAAGTCATGTGATCACAACACTTAGCAATAGCAATCCTAATCTGATTTGTTGTAGCTGTCCCCCTGCCCCTTTTCTGGATCATGGAATACAGTTTCTTGGATGTTACTTTAGAGTTTCATCACTATTTAAATTTCTTTATCAAGATGACTCATGTTGTTTTTTGTAAGAGACTACCATTAATTTAGGAGGCTGCACAATCCTTTTCTGGATCATTTTAGGTACAGAAACTCAGAAAATCGTCTGACATTCATTTATCATCCTCTTATCATCTGCAGTCAATGAACAATCAGAGAAGATGGTTCCTATACATTGTAGCAGGTTTAATTCCATAATTTTGTGATTCAATTAATCAGTTGCAACCTGAAATTATATTGGCCACATATGGGCTTATCACTATATTTTTATTTAAAAACAGATTCTGTAAAGTAAATAAATACATACACACATACAATAAATGCTGACAAGAAATGTCAGTGACCATTTCATAACTGTTAAAATACACTTAACCCTGTCTTCTTAAAATGTACCCAAAATGGATAGCAGAAAAATAAAAGATGTGACAACAAAAAATACTTTCTATTTGCAGTTGTGGTTGTTGTGTATGCATAAAGATTAATAAAGTGTGAGCTTGGAGTAAGTGCAGGGTTCTGGCCCTGCACTTCTGATTGGCTGTTAAGCGGCCGGACCGGATTGGCCCGTTCCGGGTAATCCAATTGGTCCTTAACAGAGAGTTCCTATTGGTTACAAGAGCTAGCGCTCCTAGCTCGTTATTGGTTAAAAGTTACAGGGTTTGCCTATATAAGGCGGGTTTAACTGCTATTGAATTTGAGGAAGTCACAATGTGAACAAAGAGCTGAAGTTCACTGTTCAGAGGCTTGTCTCCATTCTTTCTCGCCCATGCTCAAACTTAACACTGGTGACGAGGGTGGGATGTGGAGATACCTGAACCAACGAAACTTCGAAGAACACCGAGCACGTGACAGACGATGCTAACAACGGAACCATGTCCGGCGGCATCGTACCACCCACTCCATTCAATCCAGTACAGGAGGACTGGGAGTCCTACATGGATCGCTTCCAAACGTTCTTAGAAACCAACAACTTAAAGGATGCCACAGCCGGGAAGAAACGTGCGGTGTTCCTAATGCATTGCGGTCCAACCGTATTTAAGATGGCTAAAGCACTAGCCAAACCCCGAGAAGTGAAGGCCATGGATTGGGATGACCTTAAACCTCTCCTATGAGATCACTACGCCCCGACCGTGCGAAAGGGAGAAAGTGTGGCCAACTTCATAGCAGACCTCTGAAATTTGGGAGGCCTCTGCGGATTCACTGATTTAGAAGAAGCACTAAGAGATCGCATAGTTCTGGGACTAGATGCACCAGGCGTCCAAAGCAAGTTGATGGCAAATGCGACATCAGCCTTGTCGATGCCATCGCCGATGCTACGGCAGCAGAAGCAACCAGGAAGTCAGCTGCACAACTACCCCGAAACCGCGCTCCAGTACCACCACCGACCAGCAACGTCTCACCTAGTTCAGAAGGGAAGCTTGTGACAATGCACCACAAGGACCTCTCTTCGTCATCAGACAGCGACGAAGAAGGGGTCCATTGACTGCGGTCCGACCGGGACCATCACCTGAAGCCCTTACGCCCTTGCGCTGGCTGTGGAGCCAATCATGCCAGGTCCGAATGCAAATTCCACGACGCACTCTGCCATGAGTGCGGGAAATGAGGCCACATTGGACGGGTCTGCCACAGCTTGCCAGGACCCAGCCAGGCCTCAAAAGGGGCTAACTATCGCCAATCGACAGGAAACCATCCTGTACGGCGAGAGCCAGTAAACCACTCCTACAGAAATCGAGTTTTGCAGAGAGAAGAGGCTCACCATACTATCACTATCGGTCATGCCTCAGCCTTGGACACTAAGAAAATCCGAGTCATGGCAGCCATCGAGAACCAGCCTTGCCACATGGAGGTCGACTCAGGATCGTCCCTCTCGATGGTGTCCTGGAAGACACTCAAGCAACTCATCCCCACAATTCAACACCAAGATCTCCGCTCCCAACGCCTCATCCTCAAGGACTACCAAGGGAATCAAATCCCTGTTGTCGGTTCCTGCCAAGTCCGAGTCTCCTTCAAGAAGCACACAGCATACTTACCTTTAATGATCATCGATAGAGATAGGCCTAGCCTACTAGGCCTCCAATGGTTCGCGCCACTCGGCATTGAAGTGGCCGGCACAAACCGAGTCAGTGGTGGTGACTGGGAGGAAGACCTTATCTCTGAGTTCAGGGACGTCTTCGCGGACTGCTTAGGCGAGTACAAGGGGACCCCGATTTCATTCAGTCTTGATCCAAAAATAGCTCCCATTCGCCTAAAGCCCCGTCGAGTTCCGTTTGCCTTAAAATCGAAAATCGATGAACAACTCGACAAACTGATAGCTCAGGGGGTGTTAGAGCCCATCGATCACTCCCCTTGGGAAACCCCTATTGTAACACCTATTAAGCCAGACGGGTCAATCCGAATTTGTGGGGACTACCGGGCCACTTTGAACCACGCCCTGCAGCAGAACGCGTATCCAGTTCCGGTGGTGCAGCATCTCCTCCACTCCCTGGGGGACGTGAAAGTCTTCGCTAAATTAGATTTAGCTCAGGCATATCAGCAATTACCAGTAGATGAAAAAACGGCACAGGCCCAAACTATTGTAACGCACCGAGGTGCATTTAAATGTACCGGCTTCAATTCGGAGTTAGTGTAGCCCCGGGGATTTTTCAGAGCCTCATGGAAAGGTTATTGCAAGGAATTAAGGGTGTGGTCCCCTATTTTGATGATGTATTAATTGCAGCCCCTACAAAAAAAATCTTACAGGACTGGTTAAAATTAGTCCTAAAAAAATTCCAAGAGGCCGGTCTTAAAGTTAAAAAAACAAATGTAAATTGTGTACTGACAGTGTTGAGTTTTTAGGGTACCTGATTGATAGCCAGGGCATTCACCCTACCAAAAGTAAACTAAAATCGATAAAAAACACTCCCAGGCCACGAAACAAGGCCGATCTCCAGGCGCTCCTAGGCCTCATCAATTTTTATAATGTATTTTTACCGCACAAAGCAACGGTCGCTGCACCGTTACACTGGTTATTAGATAAAAAAGCAAATTGGCTATGGGGTTACCGTGAAGAACAGGCGTTCCGAAATGTTAAAAAACTGCTCACTTCTGACTCTGTACTCATGCAGTATAACAAGACTTTGCCGTTAGTTATAACCTATGATGCATCGCCTTTCGGGGTGGGTGCCATTTTGAGCCATGTACTGCCTAATGGGAACGAAGCCCCTGTTGTATATTTTTCAAAGACTATTTTAAAAACTGAGCGAAACTATGGACAAATCGATAAAGAAGCCCTCGCAATTGTCTCAGCTGTGAAAAGATTCCATGAATACGTGTATGGCCAGGCTTTTACTATTGTGACTAACCACAAACCATTATTGGGGATAATAGCCGGAGATAAGCCGACTCCCTACATATTATCCCCTAGGATGACCCGATGGTCAGAATTCTTAGCTGCTTATAACTATCGGCTGCAATACCGCCTGGAGAAGGCCATTCCCCACGCCGACGCATTGAGCCGAGCACCGCTTCCAGAGACTCTCGATGATCCTGCACCAATGGTAACCGCATTGCAAATCGAAGCACTCAACTCGCTGCCACTAACTGCCCGAGATATCGCGAGAGAAACCAAACGCGACCACACCCTAGCACGAGTCCTAATCTGGGTAGAACGCGGATGGCCATTGGACTAGCTATCAGATGACTTTACACCATTCAAGGCTCGACAAACCGAGCTCTTCTCCCAGAAAGGCTGTGTCATCTGGGGCGATAGAGTCGTTATCCTAGAATGACTCCAGAAAGCGCTGCTGAGAACCTTGCACGATGGCCACCCTGGCATCATGCAAATGAAAGCCCTTGCATGAAGCTATGCATGGTGGCCGGGCATTGACAAGCAAATCGAACAGTGGGTTAAAGCTTGTCCCAAATGCCAAGAAGTCAGCAACGCCCCACCAAAAGCCATGCCTACTGAATGGGAGACACCACGTGGACCCTGGTGCCAAATTCACCTGGACTTCGCAGGGCCAACCAAAGGCCACACCTTCCTGCTTACCGTCGACACCTACTCAAATTGGCTCGAAATCCATCGCATGACGACTACGACCTCCGAGGCGGTTATCAAAATCTTAAACAGACTCTTTGCAACCCACGGATTACCAGACATCCTGGTATCCGATAACAGCCCTCAATTTACCGCACTAGTGTTTGAGCAGTACCTCGCTGACCGTGGCATTCGCCATGCACTCACCTTGCCTGCGCACCCTGCGACCAATGGCAAAGCAGAACGCATGGTCCAATTTGTGAAGAAAACCTTGCAGAAGGTAGACTACGGCAACATTGACGACAAGGTCAATCAAATCCTCTTCTTGCAACACATCACCCCACATAGCGTCACCAACAAAACTCCCGCCGAACTGCTAATGGGACGGAAGCTCCGCTCCCACCTCGACCGGTTGCACCCAGCTTACGAACTGGAGAAACCACTAGGATCCAGCGGCCGCTGTCGCTCCTTCCAGGTAGGAGACTTGGTATATGCTAAAAACCTATCGGGTGACCCGTTGTGGGTGGAAGCGACAGTAGTACGTGTAACCAGCCCCAGATCCTACCTTGTACAATGCCTTGATGATAAACTTTGGAAACGTCATATCGATCAATTACGATCGGGGCTTCCAGCAGCCAGTCCGAAAACCCCCTATGACCAAATTGGGGGGGGGGAGGTACGGAAGAAGATGAATTCCTTGAAAACCCGTGCGAAGGAAACGTCGGTTTGATAGAAACTCAGGAAGCGGAGCTGGAGGGAGAAACGGTTGCACCTCAGGGAATTGCAGAGAATGTGGGCAACGACGTAGAAGTGAATTCTGAACCAGAAACAGCCGTACTGCCAAACAACGATCTACCTCAGTGTGATTGCAGCCAGCAGATACAACGGAAATCAAAGAGACTAATAAAACAACTGTCCTACCTAAGGGACTATGTAACTGTGCCCTGCAAATAAGAAGCCAGGGGGAAGGGGTGTTGTGTATGCATAAAGATTAATAAAGTGTGAGCTTGGAGTAAGTGCAGAGTTCTGGCCCTGCACTTCTGATTGGCTGTTAAGCGGCCGGACCGGATTGGCCCATTCCGGGTAATCCAATTGGCCCTTAACAGAGAGTTCCTATGGGTTACAAGAGCTAGCGCTCCTAGCTCGTTATTGGTTAAAAGTTACAGGGTTTGCCTATATAAGGTGGGTTTAACTGCTATTGAATTTGAGGAAGTCACAATGTAAATAAAGAGCTGAAGTTCACCGTTCAGAGGCTTGTCTCCATTCTTTCTCGCCCATGCTCAAACTTAACAGTGGTCTCATCCTTATAGTTACTGGGAGTTATGGTACAACAAAATTCTGCTTACCCTGATTTAATTATTTAAGTTAGGGCACATATATAATTCAGCAAAAATTTATAAGTAGAATTATCATGCTGAAAAGGATAGGTAATAGAAGCATGAATTCAGGTAACTGTACTATAATTAATATGCAACATTAGTTCATCTAAATCAGTCATACACTATAGTGGTTCTTTTGACTCAGATATTAATACTATTCTAGAAGAATTTCTTTTTTGTATATACCTTTGTTCTTTTGATCTATATAGTAACAGTTTGGAAAATTATGGAAATAGATATTTAAATATTTACAACTATAACACTGATACTATAAAACAGAAAAGATACCTGCCAATATGTCTTAATCCAACTCCCCAAAACAACAAGCATGCTGTTTTTTACTAACGTTCCCTTTATTAGGAGCGCCAGCAACCCCGACAAAGAGTCTCTCTCTCTCTCTGTCTCTCTCTCTCTCCACACTCATAGCAGAAGTCCGGGAAGGTGTACTCGCTCTTTTTCCAGCAGCACACACACATGTTCCAAAGGTGCACCTGAATCTCAGTGCTGCAGATTCTAAGAATGAATTCCGATATAGTTCCAGACAGGATTCAGAAGTTCGGACTATCAGTGCCTGACCAACAGGAAGAAGAATAGTTGTCTGCCACACCTATTCATCTCCGACCCCTGCCTTTTATCTCCAGAGCTAGGGTGGGGCTTAGCTAGCAGTGGTAGCTCTTTTGTCCTGAGGAACAGCCCATAGTTTTCTGCTGGTCTCCTTTCCTCTGCCTTTTGCACATCCGCGCATCAGGCACAGGATGCAGCTTTTCCTCCTCTTCCTCATTAGTCACCTCCGGACCTGGGGTATGTTGACTCTCCATCTGGGGGCTGATGGATGGCCCAGGCTCCACTTTTGTCTCTATTTCTGAGAGATCCATTCCATCTTCCCCCTCGGAGCTCTCAGATTGCCTTGATACTGGGCCCAACTCCCACTCCACCTCCTCATCTAATTCAGCTGCTGGAGTAGCCGGATGCCAATAGGCAACCACACAATAGGACTGGCCTGTCTCCCATGTTCTGATGGTAAAGGTCTATGGTAGACCCATCAACCAAGGAATTTCATCTGGCAGGGTCTAGGGGAAGAGCCTTTTCTGCCATGATTCCTGCCCTTAGGAACATATTGGATGTGAGGTCTGCTTCTCCCTTCTGGCCTTCAAAAGGGCTTTAAGACCTGACTCTGCCAGTTGGCATGATACCCTAATGAGGACATTTTAGTTTGGAGATGATTGATGCAGTGAGAGAAGAAGGCAACACACCCTCTCCACCTGAGCCCTTGGTTTTTAGTCTATTTAATTCTTGTACTATAATTTTAATAGATCTTTAGAAACATTTAGAAATGTTTTTATACATTTATTTTTTTATTGCATTGTATGCCACCCAGAGTCACTCTGGATAGCAAGATGGATCACATATAAATTTAATAAACAAATAAATGCCATTTTCATCAATAATGCAATAGTTTAATGAATTCACTCCCTTTCTATATTTCAATAAACAATTTCTATTGGAATGTCATTAGAAAAACAGTTCAGAAATTTGGATTAAACCATTGATTTAAGGAGCCTATTGGAGAAAAGGTGATTGATAAAATTAAATGCCCATTAAATAGCAAATAAAAATTTCAAGCCTTTCAATTTTTTCAACTTCCAATTTTATTATTAGTTTTAAAAAAATTTCTGCCTGCACATTTCATATGGCTAAAGTAAAATGAATGACCTTTTGGATTACCTTCCGATTTCATAACTGAAGGGGACAAGACTGAAATGTTTGATTTCTTTTTCAGAAGTTGGGGTGTCAAGAGTTTGTTTTAATGCAAAATTCTGAGCTGGTGTAAGATGAATCAGATTTTCCTACACAAAAATCTTGTGTCACAATGCAACACATTTCTTTTTGTCAAAATAAGGTGGTTTGCCATATGGCTTTGCTTCGTTAAAGTGAAGCATCCCCTTGTATTTCTGGTGTTTTTTTAAATCTCTCCTGCCAAATGGCATTAAAAATTGTGTAAAATTGGTGAATTGTGACTGAATGCTTGAGAGGCTGCAGTTCACTTTGTTGTGGAAGAATGGCAACTGCCCTAATAGAAAAAGGAAAGGTATAAAAGAAACATGTAGACACCAGATTAAAAGACATTGATGTGAGTAACCAGGTAGAGGAATCTATCTGAAACTAGGTTGTCAAGAAAAAGAGCAAGAAAGAGACAATTTTGGGAAAGGTAGTTGCTCAATTCAAACATCATGATGAGCCATTATTACTAAGTAAACCACAAGTGGCTCGGTTGATATAGCATACTCAACCATCAAAGCTTCCAAACTACAGTGATTGGTTTCATATAATATACTAAGTAAAAATCCAAACAAAGTGTAGACATAATTATTTTGAGAACTAGGATCAAGTGTAAAGTTATAGAATTCTGTAATGATACAGAGATATAAAATCAATTTAAAAAATTCTAAGGAAAAAATAGCAAAAGCAGGCATATACAACTTTAGTAGCAGGATTTAATCAACATTGCTGAAAGTCTAAGAGTTATGGAATCAATTATAAATCAATCCATCATCCTCTACTTATACACAAACAACTTGCTACCTAACAAGCAGTTTGGTTTTAGAAAAAAAATTATCCTGTAATCTGCAACTCCTACACTGTAGAAACATTGGGACCACACATCTTGACCAGGATAAAGTAATAGATGCAATTTACATAAACTTCTGTAAAGCCTTTGATTCAGTGATACACAACAAACTACTGTTGAAATTAAGTTGTTACAGCATCTACAGATCCCTGCAAAAGTGGATTGCCACGTTCCTATTCAACAGGCAACAAATAGTCAAAATAGGGAGGGCCCCATCAAATCTGGCACCAGTTAACAGCAGTGTCCTCCAAGGCAGCATTTTAGGACAGGGGTTGCCAACCTTTTGGCCCTCAGGGACACCAAATTCATAATTTTAAATCCTGTGGACCAGAGACCCTAGGAAAATCCCCCAAAAAGTCTGCAGGAAAATTCCCCACCGATCGATCATTCTTTATTTAGGATTGCAAGATATCTCCAGCTCCGTTCGCAGGGTGGGAGGGGGGAGAGAGACTTTTGGCTGCATGCAAGGAAAGCAGCAGAAGCATCAAAAGCTTTCTCTCCCCCAAACTCCACCAGAAATGAGTCTTTGTGAGACTTGTTGCACTGGTGCAGCCTCTTGGAGCAGAATGCCTTGCAGGGTCCCAAAGACTCATTTCTGGCAGTTTGGGGGAGAGAAAGAAAGAATTTTGTTGCTTTCCTTGCATGCAGCCAAAAGCAGAAGAAGCGGAAAGAAGCAGCCCGGTGCCCAGGCCAGGTGTGGGGGGCAAGTGGGGCTAGTTCCCCCCTCCGTCCTTTTCCCCCTCCCCTCACTACCTCATGTTGTTTGCAATGCAAGCCTTGTGTTCCCACGGGCCACGTGGGTAGTCCTCCCTCTCAAGTACTCTCTAGCTTCCAAGCTTAAGTCAGTTGGAGCCTGCTGACACCATCATTGTCATAAACTGTGATTTAAAACCCTTGCTGTCATTTCCTTCCTGTACCTCATTTTATAGCAGCTCCATAATTTATTCTGGCAGGTGGCATTACCTGCCTTCTGGGGGGGGGGAGTGTTCCCATGCAGCCTGGATTAATTGCTTTGGGTGTGACATTTTTCTGCAGACCACCAAATTTTACTTGCAGACCACCAGTGGTCTCTGGCCCACTGGTGACTACTGTTTTAGGACACACACTCTTTCTGCTTTATATTAATGACCTATGCGATCACATTAAAAGCAGCTGTGTCCTCTTCACTGATGATGTAAAATTATTTAACACCACTGACAATGCTGCTGCCCTATAAAGTGAGCTTAACTATATGTCAGAATGATCACGCATTTGGCAACTCCAAATCTCAACTAATAAATATTCTGTCCTGCACATTGGTAAAAAAAAACCAGAACACCAAATACAAGTTGGGCAGAAACAATCTTGTAGAAGACTCTCAGTTTGTCAAGGACCTAGAAGTACTCATCTCAAACTATCTAAGCCCCAGAGCTCACTGGAACAGCATTGCCAAAAAGGCATTGAGAGTTGTTAACCCAATCTTGTGAAGCTTCTTCTCTGGTAACATTGTATTGCTAATTAGGGCATACAAAACCTTTGCCAGACCAATTCTTGAATACAGCTCATCCGCCTGGAATCCACACTGTATATTGGATATTAACAAGATTGAACGGGTCCAGAGGTATTTCACGAGAAGAGTTCTCCACTCCTCTACTCACAATAGAATCCCTTAGGCTTGAAATTCTGGGCTTGGACAATCTGGAATTGCACCACCTGGAGTCCAATCTAAGCATAGTACATAAAATTGTCTGCTACAATGCTTTACTTCTCAATGACTTCTTCAGCTTCAACCACAATAATACACAGGCAAACAATCAATACAAACTCAAGGTAAACTGTTTCACTCGATTGCAGAAAATACGATTTTAGCAACAGGGTGGTCAATGCCTAGAATGTCCTACCCGACTCCGTTGTTACAGCCTCAAACCCTCACAGCTTCAACCTCAAACTGTCTACCATAGACTTCACCCCATTCCTTTATTTTTTTTAATATTTTTTATAACAAACAAAACAACAAATAAAAACCTTCCTTCGATTATACAGTGTGTCGATATGTCATGTGCACAATATTTATATAAACCTTTCCTCATATTATATTCTAATCAACATTCTATATCCTATTGTATCATTATTATACCATCATTAAAAAATTTTATTTCAATTCCTACTTCACCCCATTCCTAAGAGGTCCATAAAGGGGGAGTGCATAAGCGCACCAGCATGCCTACCATCCTGTCCTATTGTCCCCATTTATCTGTATTTACTTTCTTTGTTTATGCTTATATTTATACCTATACCTGCTATCTTTTACATGTTTGCAAACAAATAAAATAAATTAAAAAAATAAATTAAGCGCACCAGCATGCCTACAATCCTGTCCTATTGTCCCCATTTATCTGTATTTACTTTCTTTGTTTATGCTTATATTTATACCTATACCTGCTATCTTTTACATGTTTGCAAACAAATAAAATAAATTAAAAAGAAATTAAAAATAAAAAAAATAAAATAAAATGAATAAATAAGAGCACGTTTCCATAGGATGGTTTTTCATGGGACATGGAAGTAGCATGTTTTGTGCTGCTGAGAATATAAATAACCTAACCAAATCAAGAACCTTTGTAGAAAAGACTGAAGTTTATCCACATGCTTATATAATTTAAATATAAAGATGGATGGAAATCAAATTGTATGTGAGCAACATATGAATTTTAAGAAATAGGGAGCAAGGTATTTACTAACAAAAGCAACTTTCAAGATGTTGTGAGACTGCAACTGAGAAATATTAGTGACAGTGACAAACATTTCCAGTTTCTACTGTTTTTAGGCAGATAATCACAATTAATCCTTCATGGATACCTGGTTTTATATGTGTTGCGTGATACATACATGTGTGCAAATTTATATATTCAAAATAAAGGACATTCCTCAAGGTGATTACAATATTATTAATTTCCTCAGTAAGTCTCTGGGCATCTTATGAATCTAACACTCTTAGAAAAAAATGTAGCAGACATCTGGCCATTTTTCAAATTAAAGTGTTAAAAAAAAACAAATATTGCTATGAGTGCCTATTGGAGGTAGGACAGAGGGAAAAGATTAGTATAAAAGTCAAGTGGTGGTTTCCGGTTCCGCATGGCTTCGGGGCAGCAGGAATTCGCGACAGCTCGCGATTCCTGCTGTGCTAGCCGTCGAGGTACCCCCGATCCAGATGGGTCAGGGGGATATGGCTGCCCTGTAGGGACAGCTGAAGAGAGAGGGGAGTCGGATAGGGAGGTGGGGGTGTCGCAGACCCCCCCCTTCTCTGGAAAAACCCCTTTTTCCCAAGGCGGTGGAGCGGCGGTCAGCAATGGCCGCCACGAAGAAGCCAGCAACCGGGTAAGATTGTGCTGGAGGAAGTGTGAAGAGTGAAAGTTTTGTCTGAGCCGGGTCAAGTAACATCTTTTAAATTGCCTGGAACTGAGCTGTTTGAATTGCTGGAGGATACATTGTATCCCTAAGAAGAGCGAAAAGCGGCGGAGAAGCTGTTAAAGGGAACTTTTTTTTTTCTTCTTTACTCTCCCACCCCATGGAAACAGCAGAAATATTTGGATATATTGGACATTGAAAGTGAATTGCTTTGAGAGTTGAAGCTAAGAGACAAAAGGATTATTGGACATTGAAAAATTTAAGAAATTGGAAAACCCTTGTTGGAGGTATGGATTTCTGATTATTTAAAATTGACATTGCAAGTGGGAAGGGAGAGGAAAAAAAATTGGAGCAGAAGCTGAAAAAGGAGGAGATTGCCTAGAATCCCAAAGGAAGATATATGGTAATTGGACCTCTTTGATTAAAAATTAACCCCAGAAGAGAAAGAGAAGAAGGAAGAAAAGTATTAACTTTTGGAACTTTTTTTTAATTGTTTTTGATTGTCTTTGATTAAAAATACTTGTGGTTGTTTTGGAAAAAGTTTCCCTTTTCATAATGGCATCGTTTGTGGATGAACTAGAGATTGAATATCAAAAATATAAAAAAGAAGATACTTTGGGCACTTTGTTTCAATTCTTAGAAATGGCGTTATGTACTTATGAAAAGTTGATTACGCAGCAGAAGGACTGGGACAAGGAAGAAGAGGAAGAAGAAGCCATCTTTGATGAACAATGGGTCCCTTCCGGAGAGGAGGAGAAAAAGGATAAGAAAAAGGGGATTTTAAGAATTATAAAAACAACCAAAAGAGAGAAAAATGAGCGAAAAGGTGGAGGCAAGGTTAGAAAGCAAAGGAAAAGGAGCAAGAAAAGCGAGGAGAAAAAACAAAGGGGTAAAAAGGGCAAGGAGAAGAATAAGCAAGAGAGAAAGGGGGGGAGGAGAAGCCTTAATGGGGGGAAGCAAGACCTAAAGAAAAAAAGTTTATTTAGAGACAATGGGTGAATTTAATTTAGGATAAAAGAGGGATTCTGGAGGGTACATAAGTTTGTGTTTTTATATGTGTATTTAGAGTATAAAATTCATTATGTAATCTTAGAATCTTTTAAACAGAATCCCAAGAAAAATTGCTATACGAAGTATTTTTAAGTTAGGGTAATGAGTTATAGACGTTACTCCAATTGGTGTATAGGAGAAGTATAGTAAAAGAAAAAAGAGGAATGCATAATTGGAAATAGAACAGACAAAGAATGTTGTTGAAAATGGTAATAAGATATGGAAGGATATATATGTTTTGGTTTTTTTTGGATTTTGTATATTGATAAAAGGCAATAAAATTTTAATTAATAAGAAATAATTTGGATGAAAAGGAGAAGTAGGGATAAGATATGAAGTTAATACTATATGAAGTATTGATACTATAATTTGGAATTGTTATGCTTTATTGGTCTTTTATTATTATTTTTTCCTAGAAAAGAATTTATAAGCTGTTATGCCTTGATTCTTTGCATTGTCTTTATAAAACTGATAAAAATGGTTTTTATATATATATATAAAAAAGAAAATGATAATAAGATATGGAAGGATATATGGGATGAATATGATGTTTGAATTTGTGTCTGTGTGAAGAGTTTTAACCCGGGAACAGACAACCTTCAGAAAAGATCTTTTAGTTTTGTTTATGTTTTGTGTTTTGTATGTTTGTGTATTGTGTTTTTTGTAAAACTAATAAAATTTGTTTTTTATTAAAAAAAAAAAAGAATCAATAAAACCTTGGAGGAATGTTAGATGAGAATAATTGTAAACAAGTCAGAAAGAAATGAATATGATGACTATAAAATGGATAAATATAGAAAAGAAATGAAATTGAATAAGAGTAAAGAGAAATAATGAGAAATTTGCTGAAAGATATTTATGTGTCCATATGGAAATGGGATAAATTAGAATTATGTTGTATAAAAATAATGTTTTATTCGACTTGTAAAAATTTATAATGTTAAGAGGTTTTATGTACTTAATGGTTAATGATGTTTTGTTTGTCTTTAAAATTAATAAAATTTGTTTCAAAAAAAAAAAGTCAAGTGGTAAGAAAGTTGCAAGAGATGATTCAGGGAGTTGGAGGAAAGACTGATAAGGAAAGGAAATAGTGATGAGGTGGGAAAAAAACCTGTTTGCACATGACACATTGAACTACAAACTAACCACATTTTACCCCAGTGTATTGTATGAATCCAGCCAGTATTGTTAATTCAGGGTACGGTGTGAATCCAGGGAATTGATTTAATTGACTAAAGCATGAATGTACAGTATATGTTGTTGCAACACAGCAAGTAACCAAAGTGGGAGAAAGAGAAAATGATGTAAGATAGGTAGGATAGAAAGGAAGGAGGAAAAATAGAAGGGGAATTTCAGAGAAAGAGAAAATGAGATGCTGGGCTGCTCATATAGTGAGCAAAGAAAGAATTTTGAATCTATTCACACATACAAGCACATATTCAGATAAGCAAAGGTAAAAGTGACACAAGAATTCCACCAAATCTCCATCAAGTTCATCTGAAGAAACTATTCAGCAGACATATAGTACTAAATATTGTGCAAATAATAATAAAAGGTTTCAAGAGAGTACATAAGTACATATAAACCAGAACCAAGCTCTATAAACTTGTCCTCCTCAAAAATATCATAGGAATCTCAAAGAGCTCAGTGTTTCTGGAATTCCAGATTCCACAAATCTTGGCGGAGGGAAGAGAGGAAAATTGAGCAAGTCTGAGCAAGAAAGCAAAGCAATCAGATGGCAGAAAGCTATTTGTTTTCCATACAAGGCTGACAGTGGAACCAAGAAAGTTCATAATAAATACTGGAATCATGGGATCAAAACAGAGGGTGTTGCCACATCCTGGGTGGGTTGCCCCCACCCATCCAGGACCTGAAGGGAATTAGTCTCTTCCTGTTTTTTGGCAACACCTGTCTAGCTTGTCCTGCCAATACATACAGAGAATTTAATGGAATGTTGCTTGGGAAGTTCTTGATAGGGCTTGAAGTACAGGAAATATCCTAAATTATGAACTGTCCCATTCTTCCTCTGGGCCATGGGGAATATGCTTCTAGACATCTCACTTGTGTATAGGGTGCTTAACATCTACAAAAAGTTTATACTTTTTCCATCTACTTTTTTTTTTTTGCAAAGCTTAAAACAATCTTTGATTATCCCTTTGAGCAACTAACAATATACCTATGCAGCCCATGTATGTCATTTAACAGCCAAAGATGTGAAGTCCTTTCCATGTGATTGAATTAAAAGTAGTCCACATTCCTTTTAAAAGAAAGTTAATGTAATACAGAAACAAATTATTTTTCAAATATACACAAGAATATTCTTGAAATTTTAATCAAGATAGTCAATCAAATCAAGGTTTGTCAAACCACATTTCCTTTTATATGTATTTATACCAGAAATATAATTACTGCTTTTTTCCTATGTCCTATTTTAAAAGACTAAATAAATATTGATGGTGTTCCCACCATCCTATAACAAGAGGAAGAAGATAGTAGAATAACACTTAAGCGATAAATATTAGAGAAGTCACAGAAACAAAAATTTATTCAGAGTGATCATAAAAATATTGTAATAGATGCTGAGAACTTGAATGAGAGCATGTATTGGAATCATGCCCCCCATGAGTTTCCCAGAGGCATCTAATTGTCCTCCTGTAGGATATTGGATTAGCTGCACTTTTGGTTCAGTTCAGAAATATTCTTAGTATACTTGCATGTACCTTCTGGTTGATGGAATCCTGTACATGTAAAATATCTCTCCACAGTAGACAACCTACCTGCCATAGTATAACAGGAGAAAGCTACATTATGTAGCATATGATGTAAGTACAAATACGGCCAATATCATGCAATTTCTCTAACCCATTAAAAATGTTAGTATATGTGAAAAACTACTGTATGTGATCAAAGATGGGCCCATTGGAGATGACTGTAGCTTAAACTGTAAGTGAAATAACTGGTACGGAAGGAAGGAAGGAAGGAAGGAAGGAAGGAAGGAAGGAAGGAAGGAAGGAAGGAAGGAAGGAAGGAAGGACAGACACTAAACTGGCAGGTATTGCCAACACCCCAGGAAACAAGCTCAGGGTCCAAAAAGATCTTGACAAACTTGAACAATAGGCCCTATCCAACAAAATGAATTTTAATGTGGAAAAAAGCAAAGTTTTACATTTAGGCAGAAAAATTCAAAGATATATGTACATATTAAGCAAGACCTGGATCAAAAACATAAAGTGTGAGAGGGACCTTGGAGTCCTAGTGAATGATCACTTGAACATGAGCCAGCAGTGTGCAGCAGCAGCCAAAAAAGCTAATACAATCCTGGGTTGTATAAACAGGGGCATAGAATCAAAATCATGTGAAGTATTAGTACTGTTTTATAAAACCCTCGTAAGACCACACCTGAAATATTGCAACCAAGTTTGGCCACCATAGTACAAAAAAGATGTTGAAACCTTGGAAAATGTTCAGAAAAGAGCAAATAAGATGATAAAAGGCCTAGAGACTAAAACATATGAAGAATGGCTGCAGGATTTGGGTTCGGCTAGTCTAAAGAAAAGAAGAATTAGGGGTGACATGATAGCAATATTCTAATATTTGAGGAACAGAATAAGGGATCAAATTATTCTTCAAAGCACCAGGACAAAGGCAGGACAAGAACAGCTCCATTGGCCTAGAGGTGGAGCTCTCCTCTCACAATCAGGAGGCTGTGAGTTTGATCCTAGTAGAGGCTAATATTTGGAGTAGACTCTCCTGCTCGAGCATGGAATTGGACTAGATGACCTCCAAGGTCCCTTTCCAACTCTGTTATTCTATGAATAAAAACAATGGTTGGAAACTAATCAAAGAGCTGGAATTAAGGAGAAATTTCCTAACAGTGAGGACAATTAACCAGTGGAATAGCTTGGCTTCAGAAATTGTGGATGCTCTCTCACTGGAGGTTTTTGAGAAGAGACTAGACAGCCACTTATCTGAAATAGTATAGGTTTTCCAGCTCCTATTGTTCTGTTCTGTTCTATCCTATAGAAGGAAGGAAGGAGGAAAAGAAGGATGCTTATAAAACTATGAAAAAGAGAAAATAATGAACATTTGATGAAAGGCGACTGATCTTGAATACAGGAAAGTGAATTTTAATTATAACTGAAAAAGTTTAAAAGTCAAAAACTAGAACTGATCTTATTTAGATTGTTGTGTGGCCCTGTGTAAGCAAGAATCCATCGGTTGGCTACTTGAAGATCTGTGGAGTTCACCTCCCAGAAAGCTGGCTGGAGAATTTTGAGAGATGAAGTCCACACCTCTTCAAATTGCCAGGGTTAAGAAACATTGCTTTAGTGATGGACAATAATGAAATTGGGAGAATGTGGGGGGGAAACGCATGCAACTTTTAAAATTAATGTCACCCGGGAACCAGAAGTCAAAATTATTGTTAAGAAAATATGAACTCACCGGTGACAATGAGATTAGAGAATAAGAGACCTACTAATGACTAGCTATTGGGAGACCTACAAATGAATAAGAATGGTGATCAGATGGGGATGTTTGTTTTTCAATTGCATCAAAAAAGAATATGAGTGATGAGTATGCATACAATAAATGGTATATTTGTAACAATGAAATTGGGGGGAAAATGGATCCAGTGCAAATGTGAATTTGAAGCATGAATCATTACTGTAATCCTTCCTTTTAGATCTTGTCTGATAATCCTTAAACCACAAAATATCAGCAAACAGAAATGCTTTAATCAAATGTTTGTAGCCGGGATGTTATAGCCTCTTCAGAGATTACATTCATAGTTGTGCAATTTGTGCATTACAATACAAAATGTTGGCTTCGAAAAATTTGGCTGTGCAATTGATAAACCGTATACCTATGTAAAACTGTCAAGATCCAAACTTGTTCGTATCATTATTCCCACTCCCTATATTTTGTTTAGTATATTCCACATACGGTAGTATTTTGCAGGAGAATATTCCTACTGATGTTGATTTATTTCGTTTTCAAGCAAAAATATATCGAGCTAAAGTTACAAACTGTTTTCAGACATCACACGAATATAAAAAAGATGGTACTTTTGAATAAGTTTAAGAATCAAAGAAGTGCTGGAAGCTCAAGGAGAACTCGGGACGGACGGAAAGACTACAGAAAGACAGCAAATGGCTTTTCTACGGCAGAGAGAAGAACAGCCAGTTCACATTTGCTCCAAACTAACAGCCATTGCAAACCATAATTTGAACTCCCAGCATAAACGAAAATTCCACCCCCTCCACCTTCCCCAGAAACTCTCTCCACTTTCCTCCTTCCAACTGTCAATGACGAAACCCCGCCCACTCTCTTTGTGGCCCTCCCCCTCGCGAACGCTCCTCCCGTCGGCTTCTTTAATGCTTGCTGCGCGTGCGCTCAGAAAAGCCCCGCTTGGCTCCTCCCGGTTCGCCCTGCGCGAAGGCCAGTTCGCAATTGCGCGGCCTGACGAGACCTGCGGGGCGGCAGACCCCGCGCAAGAGTGGGGAAGAGAATGCGGCGGGACGAGGAGATTGACCCAGGGGCGTTCAGGCCTCTGTTACCTTTGATGCTGGTAGTGCTGCTGCGGGAGGCTGCGGGGGAACCTTGCGCCGCCGCCGCGCCTTGTTCTTGCCGGCGCGGTGTGTTGGATTGCAGCCGCCTCCGCCTGTCGGGTCGGAGCTTAGAACCAGGCCTGCTGCCTCCTTTGCCTCGCAGCATCACCGCGCTGTAAGTATCCCTCCTGTCGGGTCTGGGGTCTTGCCTGTTTGTTAGCCGGTCTGGAAGGCTTCCCTTGGTTGCTTCAGGGCCGAGTGGGGCTGCTCTTTCCCTTGGAAGCAGTAGATTTTCTCCCGGAGATTTGATTGTTAAAAGAGTTTTCTTTGGTAAGATCGCAAACAGACATTTGCGTTCGTTACTTTATCTGGATTGGGAGACAAAGCGAGTTTTTTATATATATAAACAATCAGAGATGCTGGGTTGCTGTGCATCAAAACATCTTGCCTAATTCTTTCTTCCCTTTACCGTTTCCTAATTCTCCTCTTAAAATTGCATTTTGTAGTCTTTCAATTTAAAGAGTTATGATCAACTCAGTGTTTTAAAAGTTCCAGGGAGCAAGAGAAATCCTGCAACTTGTGCAATTTGTTTCTTCAAATGGCCTAGTTTCAGTAGGTTTGCTTGAACCCTACTGGCTTACTGGCAGTAAAATTTTGGTGGGGTGTGTTATTTTGGTCGGATGTTAAAATCTGCACTCTAATATTAAGACAGCTATCAGATTTCTGAGAGCCAGTTTGGTCTCTAGGTAAGACTGAGGCCAATTAGACACGAATTCTAGTCCTGCCATTCCCACTTAATGATCTTGGGCCTTAATGATCTCAGCTTTAGGAAGATGACAATGGCAAACCACTTGTAGAAAAAGTTGCCAAGAAAATTGCATGGACTTATCCATGTATTTGCTAGAAGTCAAGACTAATTCAAAGCCACCAAAACAAGGTTTCTTGGCTCTTGATAATGTATCTTTTATGTTCACTGAGAGCATTTGCACCAGGATAAATTCCTTGTGTGTCCTCCAATCACACTTGGCCAATAAAGAATTATCATTCTCTCTCTCTCTCTCTCTCTCTGTCCCTCCCTCCCTCTCTAAAATCCAAATAAAGGAGAGTTTTCGGAATTATTTTGAGATGCATACTCCAAGGCTATTAGATACAGGACAGTTGACAGTGAACTGTCAGAAATTCTGTCAATTGTGCCCTAAGAAAATTGTATTGGTTTAAAATAATTTAATAAATTCTTTGCTTTTCATGTAAATTTATTTCACCCAAACAGATAATGTTTTATTAAACTGAGCCACATTTCTCATTTTACTCTCTGTTTTTCCTGTTGCATTGGAGTATTACTCAATTCAGGTTTGGTTTTGTTTTGAGTATACTGAATAATAAATTGTCATCTGCAGTACCACCTGTCTGTTTATGCTTATCTCCAGAAAATTAATGATTAAAGTTACAGAACTTTGAGAAAGTTCATCCTCTGTGATGTTATGTCCATACCTCTTAACTATAATTTCATTTACACACTCATTGTAAACTCCAGAAAATGAAACTTGAGGTCATAGTACCTCAGCCTCGTACTGTATGTCACAGCTATGTAAGAGAAAAATATTAGCAAAAGTGTTAAAATAGATTTAATATTTTTGTTGTTAAAAATCTATTAAGTTATTTCAATCTTATTCTTTCTAGATATATTGGACAGATATCTGGAATATTTAATTACATCTTGGAGTGAAAAACTGGCTCAAGTTATAAGTCTTTTGTTTGAATTTTTTATTATTAATTATTAAACATAATTATATGCTTTGTGTCAACCTATTTCAGTGGTTCATTGTTCAGTCTTCTCACATAAATCTTCTCTTCATGGCTTCTGATTCCTGAAAGACAAATTTTTGGACAGTTCCTCAGAATAGATTGTGTTCTTTTACAGAGTTCCATTACAAGCCTCCATATGCATGTTGTATATTAATTTACTGTCATTGAAAACTTTCTCAAATGAGTCTTGGAAAATTGATACTAGTTCTGTGATTTATTGAGGAGTGGAATGGCTTTCAAACAGATTTAAGATTGTATTATTGATCTGCCTAGTTTTGTTATGGGACTGAGGGCTTCTCATTTGTCAAAACTTTAAAGCATTGCTGAATGAATGGACAACTTGAGGATTACCTATACAGCTAGATAGCAGGACCTATCTAACTTGGATTACTTGGAATAGGAAGGATTAGGCCTCATAAATACATAGATAACAGACTACCAAAATATTCCAATACTATAAACTAAATTGGAAAATGAGATTTTTAAAAATCCCAGAAGCAGGCCATTTCCATATTATTGCTAAGTAAAATATGTAGATGTATTCATGAAATCATCAGCAGTTGAACTCAGATCAGAGGAGACTTTATTTGTATATATATTCATCAGGATTTAAATGAAAAGTGTTCTTTGTACATATACACTGCTCAAAAAAATAAAGGGAACACTTAAACAACACAATGTAACTCCCAAGTCAATCACACTTCTGTGAAATCAAACTGTCCACTTAGGTAGCAACACTGATTGACAGTCAATTTCACATGCTGTTGTGCAAATGGAATAGACAACAGGTGGAAAGTATAGGCAGTTAGCAAGACATCCCCAATAAAGGAGTGGTTCTGTAGGTGGTGACCACAGACCACTTCTCAGTTCCTATGCTTTCTTGCTGATAGTTTGGTCACTCTTGAATACTGGTGGTGCTTTCACTCTAGTGGTAGCATGAGACGGAGTCTACAACCCGCACAAGTGGCTCAGGTAGTGCAGCTCATCCAGGATGGCACATCAATGCGAGCTGTGGCAAGGTTTGCTGTGTCTGTCAGCGTAGTGTCCAGAGCATGGAGATGCTATCAGGAGACAGGCCAGTACATCAGGAGACATGGAGGAGGCCGTAGGAGGGCAACAACCCAGCATCAGGACCACTACCTCCGCCTTTGTGCAAGGAGGGACAAGAGGAGCACTGCCAGAGCCCTGCAAAATGACCTCCAGCGGGCCACAAATGTGCATGTGGCTGCTCAAACGATCAGAAACAGACTCCATGAGGGTTGTATGAGGGCCCGACATCCACAGGTGGGGGTTGTGTTTACAGCCCAACCCCGTGCAGGATGTTTGGCATTTGCCAGAGAACACCAAGATTGGCAAATTTGCCACTGTCACCCTGTGCTCTTCACAGAGGAAAGCAGATTCACACTGAGTACCTGTGACAGACGTGACAGGGTCTGGAGATGCCGTGGAGAACATTCTGCTGCCTGCAACATCCATCCCGAAGGCGCCCGACATAGCTCAGCTCACAGCCGCCATCTTTGGGTCTCATCATGGTCGGGCGCCATTGTTATTTCTGATCCTTGCTGCTGCGGTTGAAGTAAAAGTCCAAGACCTCCTGGGTCAAGAGTTAGTTGCTTTTAGCGTTCCTTCGGGCTCGCTTTCATTGTCTCTGTTGGCCTCCCGCAGCCTCTATTGGGGCGAAGTTGCAGCACCCCCCCCCTCCGGCTTGTTGCTGGAGGCTTGCTGCCAGAGGCCTCTCTCCTTCTAGGCCTCAGGCATTTATTTGGTAAATCCGGCCTGTACTGTAGTACCTCTTTGGTTCCTTTCTTGCTGTTGTATTTAAAAAAAAGAGAAAAGAAATGAAAGAGAGAAAAATTTACAAACGAAATTATACATTTTTATACGTATATACATAGATAACCTTTACATGCAGATAGCATATTAAAAAAATATAAATAAATAAAATAAAAATAAAAATCAGAGGATTACACATTTGTACATTTCATTGTCTCTGTTGGCCTCCCGCAGCCTCTATTGGGGCGAAGTTGCAGCACCCCCCCCCTCCGGCTTGTTGCTGGAGGCTTGCTGCCAGAGGCCTCTCTCCTTCTAGGCCTCAGGCATTTATTTGGTAAATCCGGCCTGTACTGTGGTACCTCTTTGGTTCCTTTCCTGCTGTTGTATTAAAAAAAAAGAGAAAAGAAATGAAAGAGAGAAAAATTTACAAACGAAATTATGCGTTTTTATACGTATATACATAGATAACATGCAGATAGCATATAAAAAAAATATAAATAAATAAAATAAAAATAAAAATCAGAGGATTACACATTTGTACATATATATACATATATATTTATTCCTTACTACCGGTTACCACTGTACATATTAAATTCCACTCGGCCCCTCTCAGGCCAATTCCAGGCGAGCCAACCGCCCTTTGCTATTATTACTATTATCACCAGGACAAGGAACCTTATGTTATTATAATTATCAAAATGGCAGACGGCAATCTCTCTAAACAACCTTCCTTGAAGGCTAAGGCAAAGTTCCACTACTTGCAAAGGCAGGACAAGGAGCCTTCCAAGGCCTCCCAACGAGACGCCTGAAGGTGCCATGAGATGTTGGAAAAGGAGTTTGATAGGCGATCAAGGGAGTCCCGCTTGGGGCCTCCAGCCCTTCCTTCTCCCTATCTAGGTGCAGCCCACTTCAGGGTCACTTGACCCCGGGACCACCGACCAGAAAGACCCCTGAAGCTACCTTTACACCTACGGCCGCTGGTCCGCGTCAGGAAGAACCCTCTACATCTGAGGTTCCAGCCCACATCAAGGCTTGGATGGAATCAACTATCCGCCAGGGCATTGCGGAAGGCCTGCAGCACATGTCCACATCAGGCTTCTTTCCATGGGCTCCCAACCACGACTCTTTATCCATCAAATCCCTTCCACAGCCGGATCCCCCGGTTGGTCAGGTACTCTCTAGAGGGACAGCCCTCCTCCCGTAGGGGCCCAGGAGGAGGAAGGGGACTGGTGACTTCAGGGAAGAGGTACAGGACTCCCGGATGGGATCCTCCCATTATAGTGAGCCCCTCTTAGAGGCGAACCTCATGGAGGGGGAGATGTCGGAGGACGAGGGGCTTCTCCCAACCAATCCATATTCGGGGGGCTGTTCAAGCCACACTTGTTCAAATCCCTCCTCTTTAAAGCCAAGAATGTCTCTGGTCTTCTTCCCCAGTCTCCCTCTGACTTCCCCCCCACCTCAGAGAGACCAGAGGACTCCATTTTCACACAATCAGTGGTGGAAGCTGAGGTCATCCCAACCGAAGCAACTTGCTTCCATGGGAGTCCCCCCCCCACACACCCTCTATCCAAGACAAGAGATTCTTTAATCTCAATTCGGCAATGTCTACTCTTCTAAACATCCTGGAGGTTGACGACCCCTCCGTGGGCCTTGCCTCCTCCTCTATCCCCAGTGAGGCCTTAGAGGCCTTGAAACCTGAGCAAAAGCGGACGGAACTGGCGTTGCGCCGGGCCCATCTATCCGACGCTTGGGCCATTAAATCAGCTAGGGCCGCTTCATTCTTCACAAGGTCCTCTATCCGCTGGCTCCGGCAGCTCAGAGAACGTCCCCGGGTCAATGTGAGGGCACACCAAGACATAGCGAAACTGGTGGCCGCAGCCGAGTTTTCAGCTAACGCCACTTACCAATCAGTAAGGTTCTCTTCCAGAGCAATAACATCACATGTCACAGCTCGCCGCCTACTGCAGCTCAAGCACTGACAGGCGGATGTAAAAATAAAGTCAAGCTGGCCACTGCTCCCGTCAGGGAGACAAACTGTTCAGCCTGGCCTTGGAACCCCTGCTGGTCGAGGGCCGCAGCAAGAGGAAGTACCGGCCCTCCCTTTTTCGGAGGCCAGAGACAAGAGGCCCTCAGCCCTTTCGGAGGGGCTTCCCCTGCCCCTTCTACCAACTCCCCTTCCCGCCCAGATACCTGAGACCCCCTTCCTTCCGGTCTCAGGACCGCTCGGACTCAGGCGACAGAAACAAATGGAGCGGCAACTATAAGAGGCCCTTTAGGGGATCAGGGGGGAGGCCCTACTGCCGACCCAGATAGAATTTCTTCCTCCCTCCCCATCGGCGGCCGCCTTAGATGCTTCGCCGCTCAGTGGGACAGTCCACTCCCATGCACGGGTTGGGACACCGTCAGGTTTGGTCTTGCCCTTGAATTCCGGTCCGCCCCTGCTGATTTCTTTATGACATCCCCCACCTCAAGAGATCCTGCCAAAAGTGCACTAATGGATGCAACCATCCAACACCTGCTTGACATTCAGGCCATTCAACCCGTTCCACTGGTCCAGAGGGGACGAGGATTCTACTCCCACCTCTTTGTGGTGCCCAAGCATTCTGGGGGATGCAGAGCTATATTAGATTTAAAACGGCTAAACCACCACCTTATCCAGCACAAATTCAAAATGCATACCTTGCAATCGATTCTCTTGGGTACCAGGCGGAGTGACTGGTTATCCCCCATAGATCCCTCGGAGGCATACCACACATTCCAATCTGGCCCTCTCACCACAAATTCCTTAGGTTCTATTATAACAACCTTCACTATCAATACGTGGCCCTCCCCTTTGGTCTGGCCTCAGCTCCCAGGATCTTCACCAATGTCCTCGCGGTCCTGGAGGCTCACCTCAGGAGCGTTCCCGTCCGCCGTCACTGCTATTTGGACGATATCCAAGACCCAGGCAGTCAGGGTCACCAGAGCCACGCTCTCCTGGCACATGGGTTCCTCATCAATTGGCAAAAGAGTCAACTGGTCCCATCCACCCGAATCATCCACTTGGGAGCCATAATTGATTCGGTTACAGAAAGGGTCTTCCTCTCCTCGGAGAGGTTCCTCAGCATTCAAGTTCTGGTCAAACAGATTAGGCGATCAAGGAGGGTGGCGTTACTTGACCTTTCTAAATTATTGGGTAAGATGGTTTCATGCATCTCAATTATTCCCTGGGCCTGTTTACACAGCAGATCCCTCCAGTGGTTCCTGCTCCCATCTTAAAGTTCCGGAAGAAGCAACTCGAAGTCCAGAGTCAAGGTGCCTCCGAGGATCCTCATATCCCTCCTCTGGTGGACCAACCCCACCATCAACAGGGGCCACCTCTTCTCAGAACCTCAGCGGCTAACCCTCATCGCGGACGCCAGCCTATCAGGTTGGGGCGCTCACGTCAACTCGCTCTCGGCATAGGGCAAGTGGTCGCCGATCGAGCTAAGATGCAGCCTCAACTGGCTGGAGCTTCATGCCATCCACCTGGCCCTGCTCAGATTCCTCCCCTTGGTACGCGGGCGTCATGTCCTTATTCTCACGGATGACACCACAGCTAAAGCCCATATCAACAGGCAAGGAGGCACCCAGTCTATTCAGTTGATGAGGGAGGCCGAGCGCCTCTGCCGTTGGGCAAAATCCAACCTCCTCACACTAAAAGCCGAACACATCTCCGGATTCTCCAACATCCAGGCGGATTGGCTGAGCAGGGCCACGGTGGACCAAGCAGAATGGCGCCTCCATCTATCCCTATTCAAGGAGGTGTCCAGAATATTCGGCCTCCCGAGGGTGGATCTCTTCGCCTCCCCGTCCAATGCACAGTTTCCACGGTTTTTCTCCAGGTACCCGTCTCACGGGTCAGAGAACCACAACGCGCTAAGCTGCCCATGGGCCCCAGGGCTCCTATATGCCTTCCCTCCACTGCCGCTAGTTCCCAGGGTCATAAACAAACTCATTCATGAGAAGGCAGACCTGCTCCTGGTGGCTCCCTATTGGCCCAGGAGACCAGGGTTCGCAGACCTCCGCAATCTTTCAGTAGCGCCCCCATGGAGGATCCCCCCGGACAGGATCTCCCTCTCTCAGGGGCCCCTTCTGCATCCGGAGCCCAATGGCTCTACTTAGCCGTCTGGAGGTTGAATGGATCCGTTTGACAAGAGAAAAATTCTCCAGTCAAGTAATTGACACTATTTTGGCCGCTAGGCGACCCTCCACCACACGAATTTATGATGGCACTTGGAAGGGCTTTTCCAATTGATGTAGTGGGTTCCAAGTTGACTCCCTCTCTCCCTCTATTGCGCAGGTCTTGGAATTCCTTCAAGAAGGCCTACGTAAAGGGCTTGCCCCCAACACCCTGAGATGGCAGGTTGCTGCCCTCTCAACCGTTGTTTCTTCTGATAACTTCAGTTCTCTCTCTCATCACCCCCGGGTTAGAGCTTTCCTCAGGGGCGCCACCAACTTGTGCCCTCTGACTGTTCACAGGTTCCCCACATGGGACCTCAACAAGGTCCTCGTTTCGCTTACAAGGCACCCGTTTGAACCTCTGAGGGAGTCCTCCCTTCAATTTTTAACGTTTAAAGTAGTTTTCTAGTGGCCATTACTTCTGCTCGTAGAGTTTCGGAAATAGCAGCATTGTCAATCAGAAACGATTTATGCGTGTTCCACGCTGATCGGGTGATCCTTCGCCCCGACCCCACCTTCTTACCCAAGGTTAACTCACCCTTCCACAGGTCTCAGGAACTGGTCCTCCCAAACTTTTGCCCCAAACCCTCGAGGGACAGGGAAACCCTTTGGCACACCCTGGATGTTAGAAGGGCCTTGCGCATATACATTAAGCACACACAACCCCTGAGAAGATCAGAATCCCTCTTCCTCTCCTTTCAGCCCAGGACATTGGGGTTCAAAGTCTCTCCCTCAACCATCAGTCGCTGGATTGGGGCGACTATTGCCAGGTGCTACCTATCACAATCTCTGCCCGCTCCTAGGGGAATAACCGCTCATTCCACCAGGAGTGCAGCTACTTCGGCGGCTTGGGCCACGCAAGCCCCAATTGCTGACATTGGTCGGGCAGCCACTTGGGCCTCTCCATCCCCATTCATCAGACATTACAAAATAGACCTATACGCCTCAGCAGAGGCCTCTTTCGGCCGACGAATCCTACAGAGGGTCATCAGTGACCCGGAGGGGCTGCCAGCCCAGACGGAGTCCCACCCGTAGGACAGCCAAGCTTTGTTATGTCCCACTCTCTGGATGCTCCGAACGGCTCGAGGGAGAATGGGTGTTGGTTCTTACCTGATACACCCCTTCTCGGCGAGCCGCAAGGAGCATCCAGCCCCACCCTAACTCCTCCATCTGGTGGGTACTCTAGTTTCAGCCAAGGAGCCAATAGTTGATTAGAAGGATTTCTTAACCTTTCTTCTCGTTATCGCAAAAAACTGGGGGAACGCTACGTGGAGTCACGTGAGGGGGCGGAGCGTTTCCTCAGCTAAAGCTCAGCCTGCAAGAAGAGGACTCGGAAGCACATCCCGCTCTCTGGATGCTCCTCACGGCTCGCTGAAAAGGGGCGTATCAGGTAAGAACCAACGCCCATTCTATTCTGGTTAATGTTAATTTTTTAATAATTTTTCTTTTCTTCCTGTTTCCTAGTTCATATCCCTCCAAATTTCTAATTAAAATGATCTGAATAAATGGATAGATTTACATGTAAAAAGAGGAGCATGATTGCCCTTGCTGCCCATTCTGGATTTGCATTCAAACTGGTGCTTCTTATTTGTAAATTAAATCCAGAAATAAACGGTGAAAAACCTGGATTCTTAAATAATGCCAAAATGGGGTTACATTCTAAGCATACTTGAAAAGGTGCCAAAGTAAATCAAATTTGGTAAATACTGTGTGAGAAAGACAAAGGAAAACAATGAGAAAACAAAATTGGTCACTATTAACAAAGTAGTATTGTACTGATCAATATGTTGTATTGGTTGTACTAATATTTACTACATTTATTCTGTATTGATATTTAGTTAGGAATCTTAACCTCTGTTTAATTTGCCTGGTGTTATATTAAACCTAATGGATTCTTGTTCACCATTATTCAAATTATTCTTGCTAACTCCTTTCCTTATTCAAATAATTACTGTAAGGACTGCAGAAAGATGTCCTGGGAGTTGGAAATGTTTTTCAGTTGTTTCTTTTTTTTTTTCATAATACCATTTTAGTGTCAGGTTTAATGTTAGATTTGTGTTGAATAAACTGCTAATTTCTGTTTGATTGAATAAACAGGCACAAATCTGACATCAGAAATACCAATGGTCTTTAAAATCAATTGTATTTTCTTCTTGCAAATTGTACCCTGCCTTTATAATGTAATCAAACTGGCTGACTCATTCTTTCACATTCAGTACAGTGTGTTTTATATGATGAGGTAACATGCAGATGATTTTTTTTGTGCAGAACAATCATAAATCCTTATCAAAAAGCATTTTATTTAAATAAATAGTTCATAGAATCATCACAACTTTTATGATAGCAGTTCCAATTTGTAAATTACCAATATATGGAAAATATTGGGTCACAGATATAAAAATGATTTGTAAAAATGTTGATGCTTTAGGTAAACTGGGGTTCTCTTAATATTGTTATGTGGATCAACTACATTCTGAAGAATCCTTTTAAGGAGGAGTTGCAGATTTTAAAAATGTGTTTTTTTGCAGAGGGATTCTTGGCAGTTTATTCAAGTTAGATTACATTGGATCAATCTAATTAGACCAGATGCTATTGTTGTTTCTGACATTCCACAGTAGTTAAAGGATTCATATAACATAATCTTTTTTACAGGAAATTGATGAAATGGATATTAATTATATACACAACCTTTGACATACTAAACTGGAAAATCCTGTTCTAATAAACCAGCTGAGGGCTTCTTTAAATTATTTGAAATTAATTTTCTATGATGTTAATATGATTTTTAAAAATTTCATAGGTTGCACACATCAGAAAAGTTTTAACAAGGGTTTGTTGCAATTTCTGTGTTCTTGGAGATGTGAGTGAACAATGGAAACATTGGATTTGTCCTAATTTTGCCACTCTTATGACTTAAATAGGAGAGGGAAGAGTGTGTGCGTGTTTGGATTCTCCATTGTTCATGGAACCACACATATTTGGAGGTATTGAGTTTTTAGTATGACCTACAGTGCAGTTTAGATGGGACATGGTGGCTCATTGGCTAAGATGCTGAGCTTGTCGATCAGAAAGGTTGGAGGTTCGGCGGTTCAATTCCCTAGCACTGTGTAACGGAGTGAGCTCCTATTACTTGTCCCAGCTTCTGCCAACCTAGCAGTTCGAAAACATGTAAAAATGCAAATAGAAAAATAGGGACCACTTTGGTGGGAAAGTAACAGCATTCCGTGCACCTTTGGCATTTAGTCATGCCGGCCACATGACCATGGAGACATCTTCAGACAGTGCTGGGTCTTCAGCTTTGTAATGGAGATGAGCACAGCCCCCAGAGCTGGAAATGACTAGTACGTATGTGTGAGGGGAATCTTTACCTTCATCTTACAGTGCAGTTTACAGAAAGAAATTGGATTATTTTAAAAATTAAATGTTTTTGACAAAAAATGAAAACACTTCATACTCAACCACAAAGTTCTCACCTTGCAGTATAGTTTGTTGATAATGTAACAGTAAAACTATATTTATGTCGTTGTTGACTTCAACTTCTTCCATAGGTACATTTTGCATTTGGGAACAAGAAGGCAAAACATACACTAAAGATAAAGGTACAATAAACTTACATTACAATCCTTAGTCTCCAATTTCTCCACTTCTAGGCTAGCAACAGTCTTTTTGTCCAAAATAGTTTTCATGTTACATCTGGAAACTTAAAAATTAATAGTTTGTGTATAAACATATCACACTTTGTTTATATGCTGTTAATGGAAATTATAAAGCAATTAAGATGAATTATTTCATCATTGCCAAACTAATACTTTCCTTGCCAACATGCTTTGAAATATAACAACCATGTAAGGAAGTTTTGCTTAATTAAAAAATTAAAAAGTAAGAAATCAATCTGGGTGGGGTTAAATTTTGTAGAAAAAAATATGTCAGTGATATTAAGTACTATTTTGGTTTTGGTTTTAAGCCTTCACGGTAAACTTTCTAGTTCATTAAAATAACAAGCCAGATAACAGGCTAAATAACAAAGAGAACACTGGAGTTAGTAATATCCAATAGCTAAAGCAGCCTTTCTCAATCTTTTTACCCTGATGGAATCCTTGAAATAATTTTCTGTTCTCAGGGTTGAGAATCTTCTCTTGCCCAATTCAAAATACTATTCGCATCTAGTCTACACAATCCATATTTTATATTTACAACAGCAAAGCAGCAGCTGGCAGTTGAATCATGGTGCATAAATATTTCTACCACTGTGAGCACTAGCATTTTGTGGCACACAAAGTTAAAAAGAGGGGTTTTTTTCAGTCATGATCTCATGGAACCTCTAGAGATTTATTGTGAAATCCTAGTTGCAAAAGCCTGGTCTAAAGAGCAGATTCCTATCAGAACAATGTGTCTAAGTAATTCCTATTTAGTAAATCTTTATTTAAAACCATTTTCATTTTTTATTAATTACATTTATGTAGCCACCCACCTCATACACTGACTCTTACGATTAACAAAACGTACCATGATTATAACGCTTAACCTTGTGCATTTCATTTGTTTCTGATACACTATTTACAAGAATATGCTGTGGACATTTCATGGTTATTGATGAGGAGAAAATGTCATTTAGGATTTGAAAAATGTCTCAAGCTGTTCTGAATTTGAAATGATAAAAGTGTTCTAACTGGAAATGGAATACCTCTTGTTCATACTTAATCTAATCCAAAATGGCTTTCAAGTTTTCGGTGGCTATTCCAAGTAGGATAACTTCTAAATTCACATTCCCACAAAGAATATTGTTTTACATTTACATTAAATTGTACAAAGGTTCAGAAACAAAAAAAAATACATTTTTAGAACACGTGTTTGGTACTGAAAATTCTGGTGTAAATTAGATTTCACTGCTGATTTATACAGTATTAACTTATGGTATATCTGTGAAGAACAAAAGAAATATGGAATTCAAATGACAAAGGATGCTAAAGTTCTGGATTCTGGTTTACCAATTAATGAACTGTTGCATATTTTTCCATAATTCACATTATTTAGAAGACTGTTATTGAGATTAACAAAATATGGTTTCGTTCTCCAGCATGTCTTTGGGATAACCCACACATATGGATTGAATCTGCCTTTCTGCCCAGAGACTGAATCATCAATCTTTGCCATGCCTCTTCCTGTCGGGCCAGGAAGTCCCCTAGTCATGACTCAGTCTTGGCCCTATAGAGACGTGGCAAAGGTTGGCTCCAATAATTTCAGCAGAAAGCAACAGTTTAAAGTGTGGATTCTCCCAAAGTTTTGTAAACTTCCTTCAAGTATCCAAAACATCGTAAAACAGCAATTGGAATGTCTGACTGCTCTGTTTTTTTGTGGTCCCCTGAACTAACAATTGAAGGCCTAACAGCCCAGGCAATCAAGGGGAAGCCCCAAAATGATTCCCCATCCCCGGAGGGGGCCCTGAAGCCACAATCTCCCCAGCACATCGTTGCTCTCCCATGCTTAACTGGGTAGCTCTGGAGCAGCCACTTTTGTTTTTGCGATCTCCAGCTGATTTTCAGGACCGGTGGCAGCCATATTTATGGTAACATCATATGTTGATAACATCAGGAAGGATGCCACAAGTGTGAAAAGTAACAGTAGGTCAATCTAATAACTTATCAAAGCATTCCAGAGAAAAGGGTGCTAAGAGATTACATTACCTCTTCTCTGTCTACTTTTGTTTTTCTGTTTTGCCTTTGTTATCTACCTGTTTCCAAGCAGGGACTCTATTTCCTAGACAGTATGTTTTTTGTTATTTCTACCGCTAAATTCTTTGTTTTTGCTTTTGGGTGAGTCTTCCTAACAACAGTTTTGGTCCCATGGAATTAGGTTACAAGAAAGTGCAATGTAAACATCAATGTTTATGGTACGTTTTGAGAACACCAGGAAAGATACTACAAGCGTGAAAAGTAACAGTAAGGCTTATTAAAGCATTCCAGAGAAAAGCAATTTCTGTAGGCCATCTCCCTCTCCCTCTCTCTCTCCCTCTCTCCCTGACACTTCTCCCACCCCACCTCACACAGTGAAGATTTAAAGAAAGCATTTCAAGAGAGTATTATAGTTTCTTAACTACTACTTTATTTTCATCTTTCTAAACCTTTGATTCTTTCTTCAGAAATTGCCAAATTAGCATTCAGATATCTTATTAACACATTCTTCAAACATTTTCTGCAACATCTCTGGAGTAATCCCCTTTCTGTAGAATTGCTCTACTGATTCTCTCTTTCTTTTGCTTTTGCTGGTGATGGCTATTCCAATATTATAATCCAAAAGTGAAAGTGCCTCAAGTACAAGGGGAAAAAATAAAAAAATAGTCTGCTCACCTTTTTTTCTGTTTTACCTTTCTATGTCCTTAATATTTAATCTCGTGTGATACTATGATAGTTATAAAGTCTGTTTCAAATTATGTTTCTCTTTTTATTTTGTAAAATCCACAAATTGCCTGACTTTAACATCAAACAAACATTTCCACAAAAATCTGGTCCATTTATGTATTTAGTTCTAATGTTTTCAAAAGCACTTTTGCCAAAAATCTTTCAAAATTATTGCTCCCTTTATCCATTTATGCTTTTTTCAATAGTTTTTTAGTAATAGTTCAAAAACTTTTAAAACTTGGAAACCAGGTTATGGAAGCATTCACAAAGCTCTTCTCCCTTCCCTCCCCTTACTGGTCTGCTGTGCAAGAAGGGTTGGGGACCGCTGTTTTAAAACATTTCTTTCATCTTTTTTGACCTAGAAAGACAGTTGACTTACTAAGAGGTTTTACTTTATCCTGCCAGTTGGAAGATCTCTTATTAACTTTAAATTGATTATATCTGATAACAGTTCATAAAGTGAAGCATTTGCAAACCTTACATCCAATATAAGCTGCATTGCATTATGGACACAATTAAAAACCCTTGAATCCAGCCATTCAACTTAATGGACCATAAACACACAATCCTCCTCACAAGGAGCAACTGCCTGGAGTGCAGATGGACAATCTTCCAGTCTCTCCTTCTCCAGAGAGAATCCATTGATTGACATTCATTATCTGGCCACCACAGTCGCCACTCCTCCAGGAACATTTTGCTTTCCATTAGACCAGTGTCCCCAATTGGCTGGCAGAGATGGTGGCAGTGGTGGGGGAGTGGGGGAGGGAAGAAGATAGTTTTGCATATGAGCAGCATTTTTACAAATGCAGCTTTACACATGTGTGTGCACATACCTGCGCTTCCCCACCTGCGCTTTCCACAGCCTGGTTCTAAATGGGCCATGGACTGGGGGGACTGCATTCGATCACCCCCCCCCCAAATTTAGAATATTTTAACTCTAATGGTATTCCAAAATAGTTATTAGTCTTTTAGGTAATATTTATCATGAATAGGAAGCTACTATAAGAACAGAAACCATAGAGACAGAATATTTCAGAATAGGAATGGGAATGAGCGGGATTTATATTGTCTACATATCTGTTTAAATTATATATTGAATATATTCTAAGTATGTTATTACTGGAAGAGGAGGCATCTTAAACCAGAATTATAGATTAAAGGATCGATAAATTGAGATAAGTAACTGATATCACTTTGTTATCCAAAATTAAGAGGACAGTGACAAATTAACACAAAATCATGAAGTAGAATACTTGACGCAATTGTCTTTCCAGTGCAGCAGCTATGAAAACTTGACATTGAGAAAGAGGAAAAATAAAATAAATTCAAATTATGAATCTGGAGATGGATGTAGTTTAATGGAATGCAGGAATAACTAATAGTGGGACAAATAAAGATTAAGTATTCCCTTGAGGTAATGAGGAATTAGAAATTTGCATACTTATGGGCATGTGATGCAGAGGATGAACCAGAAAAGAAAAATGTAAATTTAGCATGTAAAATGTAAATTTAACTAACTGACAAAGTGGGTGAATGGCTGTTGTTTTTTTTAAACGGGTTCTTTGAAAAGAAATCCAAGTTATCATTGGAGGCAGGTCAGAATAACAAACATTTGTTTAAGGGGCTATTAGAAATTAAGCCAGTTAGAGGACAGACTGCCTCCAAATGGCTAGCCCCTCTGCTGCTGTTACCCTGACTCTGTAAGGCCCCTCCCTTATGCAGCACAGCAACTGTTGTCTAAAAAATCTGAGCAGAGAAGCAACAGGGTGTGGTAGTCTTGGGGTGTAGGAGAGATAGAAGAATGTTTGTATGGTAAAGCAACTTAAAGCAGATAGAAAAAGATACAGTTTTCCAGCAATAGGACTCATAAGAATAATAGTTGGAGGTGTAGTAGAAGCAGGAAAAAATGGAGCACTGAGCAATTAGTACTAGATTTTGAGTGCTTTTGTTGCCTAAACCAATGTGGTTGTGTAGGCTTTCTTGGGTTTTGGAGTTCACTGACTTGGGTATACATAAAAGAGACTGCGACAGCCAGATTTGCTAGCAATTAAATAGTTTTTCAGTTTCCCTATTCTAGTGATGACATGAGCCTTTATTTTGTCTTAATCCATAACATTCACTGTTCTTTTCATTGCTATTCTTTATACACTTCTGTAATTGAAAGGCACTGGTAGAAGATCTGAAAGACCAATTAGGGACAGTTTCACCACTGCTTGTTGGTGCATAATTGGTCAGAAGAAAAGCTAAAATGTATGGACTTCCCAGGTGCTTTTGGTCTGCTTATTTTTGGTGTTTTAAGTAAAGGTTACAACTTTATAACAATCTTTGCTTGATATTTTTATGTTTTTGAATTTTTGAAGCACCAGCAAATGTTAATATGTTCTAATAACTGATTAATAACAGTTTAAAGTATTATGTTTCCTGGGATTTACAGGACTATAGTAGCGGAGAGTTATAAATGCTGTGGGTTCAGGAGCATTATATGGTAGAACACTTTAGATTCCCTTTTTATGTAAGCCTTCAGATTTTGTTCTGAAATAATTGGACATATATTTAAGTGTGTTTCTATGGAGTATGCATGGTAATCTTCAAATCAAGACTGGTTCTGATATTTAGTCTCTGACATTTCATCAGAAACAGTGTTTTGAAATTAATGCTGAGTCATACGCTAAAGAATGTAAGTCTGTCACAACTGCATCGTATCAGGAAGTAGTTGGATTGTTTCCTAGATTTTGTTTTCCCATTGTTGGCAGTGCTGTTAATTTTAAATATTGTCAATTTTAAAAAAATCCCAACATTGTTTTATCAGTGAAGTATCTTTGTAATGAACTAATTCATAAATATTGTTGCACTAAAAATAAAAACCATTGCTGAACTAAATAAATAAGAACATATAGACTATTTAGTTGGCTGTGTATGATGGAATGTAGTGAGGAGATGAATCCCTAGGAGGGAGGGGTACATTCCAGAGAAGTCCCAGGCAACTCAGCCCAGATATCATGTGGTCCTACAACTTCTTAACACAGTCCTTGATTTCATTTAGTGACTGTTCAAAGTTACAATGGTACAGAAAAAAGTGACATGACCATTTTTTCAGTTACAACCTTTGTAACAACCTTTACAACCTCATGATCATGTGATCAAAATTCAGATGCTTGACAACTAATTCATACTTATGACCATTGCTGTATTCTAAGGTCATGTGATGATCATTTTGCAACCTTTTGACAAGCAAAGTCAATGGGGAAGCCAGATTCACTTAACAACCAGGTTACTAACTGATCAACTGCAGCTAGTCACTTAACAACTATAGCAAGAAAAGTCATAAAATGGTGCAAAACTCACTTAAATGTTTCACTTAAAATAAATTTTGGGCTCAATTGTGGTCATAAGTAGAGGACTACCTATAGTTCACAGAGTGTCTTATAGATGCAGATAATAGAGTCTTTAGTCTGAAAGGATTACCGTATTTGCCGGCGTATAAGACGACTTTTTTGCTCTGAAAAACATGTCTCCAAATGGGAAGGTCGTCTTATATGCTGGCAAATACGTTGTTGTCACTCGGTGCAAGAGCAATGGGGGCGGAGCTCCGCAACTTGCGAAGCCCCTTCAGGCCCAGCCGGAGTCTCTCTTCCTCCTCCTCCCCCCACCCTCCGCCCGGCTCAGGGCACTTGCGGAGGCCAATCTGGAGGTGGGGTGGGGATGGAGCGGGAGGGTCTCTGGTGGGGCCGCTTCACCCAGCCAGCTCCCAAACCACGTAATGGCCCGGGGAGGGGGGGAGAAGGTGCTGGGGGGTGGACTGTGGGGCCCCTCCTTCTGGGCAGCGGGGCGGAGCTCCTCCCACTTCTCCCTCCCTCTTTGAAAGACCGGGAGGGCTGTGCTTGGGGTGGGGGGTGTCCTCGGGAAGTTCCTGATGGGACCCCGCTAGGCAGGGCCACCCGGCTCCCAAGCTGTTTTCCAGGGTCCCCTTTGGAAGAAAAGGGTCCAGTGGGCGGTGGAAGAAGGCGAGGGACCTCCTCCCGCCCCCTGTCCCGTCCCTCCTCTTGTCCCCTCTTCCCCTCCCCGCTTAAGAGAGAAAGATCCGCCTCCCCGGCACCAAGCTGCCACCCAGCGCTGCGTCTCCCGGCCAGTGCGCACTTGTGACTTGGGAACCGGCCAAGAGACTTTAAAACCAGTGGAGGCCAGAGATAGCCAGAATTACCCTCCACATCACACACATACATGCACACACGCACACAGAGAGAGAGAGTTGGCAGCTGTCCATCCCCCACCCTTGGAGTCCCGATGGCGCGCACGTGGGGGCCGCTTAAGGGAGGCCTTTCACTTTCCACGGGGGGAGGGGGCAGACGCGTCACTTTCACTTGCAGGCAGCAACGCGGCCTCTCCTTTCCCACCCACCTACTCCGCTCGTGCGAGCAGACCGGCAGGCTCCAGGCTTTGCCCCCATCCCTCACTTCCACCCCCCCTCCACCCCCCCAGTGGCAGAAACTTCGCCACACGTGGGGATGAGTGGAGAGGGTGTGAGAGCAGCGACACTGCTCAAAGCTGAGAAAGCGCCATCCTTGCTTTTGCGCTTTGGGAAGAGTTCGTGTTTTTTGTTTTTTTGTTTTTCTCCCAGGAATGGGATGCTGCTCGTGTGATTTTCTTTGGGAAGTTTCTCTTCCCGGTTTCAGCCTTTGCTCTGAATCCTTCCCCCCCCCCCTGAAATAATTAATGTCACAATCAGTGTGGTGCACCCTTGGAGACAAATTGGTTGGGGAGGTGGAAAGATATTAAGAAACAACCCGACTGGGCGTATAAGATGAGCCCCATGACTTTTTTGCCCTGAAAAACATGCCCCCAAGTGGGGGGGGGTTGTCTTATACGGCGAGTATATAACAAACTCTATATTTTGAGTGGAAATGTTGGGGGCTCATCTTATACGCCCAGTCGTCTTATATACGCCAGCAAATACGGTATGTCTATGGGAGTAAAACAATAAAGAACCCAGCTTGAAAGAATTACCATGTGTCATTCTTGGTTTTGGGCCCAACACAGTAGAATATCAATTTATCATTTCAATTTATCATTTCAGATAATAGAATTTGATCAGCAACCGATGTTTTGTCTTCCACAAGGTATCTTTGTCAGGCAGCAGTTTCCCTTTAAATTCAGTCTATTCTCTTATGATATTTTTCTATATTCAACTAGAAAAGTTAGAAATAAACATGGTTTCAGAATCTGGTGAGATGAATTTTATATTAAGCTATTTAAATAATATTATAACTTTCTCTTTTGCTTGCAGAGACTTGAGTTTTAATGATTTAGCATCCTCTAATTGGAGCATTGATGCATCGGGTCAAATGCTGCAAGAAGTGTGAGTTACTATAGCTGTAATGTAATAAACTAAGTGATATGGCATTAGTAGTTGTAATATGTCAAGTGACATAATATTTAAGAACGACAGATGGAGCAGAAAAATTAAAAAAGGCTTCTGATAGTAGGATTGTCACTGAAAGAGTTTTAAGGGAAGGAAAAAAGGATTAAATATGATAGGACCGTGATGGCGAACCTGTGGCATGCGTGCCACAGGTGGCACACAGAGCCATTTGTGCCAGCACACAAGCTGCAGGCAAACTTACCACACTGCGCATGCGCGCGCCTCATAGAGGCTTGAGGAAAGCCTTTGCAGGATGAAAAATAGGCCTGTTTCGTCACTTCCTGTATTTTCAGAAATACCGGAAGTGACGAAACAGGCCCATTTTTCGGCCTACAAAAGATTTCCTCAAGCCTCTGGGAGGCTGCAAAAAGCCTCAAACGGGCCGAAAATCAGCTGGGAGGCACAGCGCAGGTAAGGGGGCAATGGGGGGAGCACATGCATTGCCTTCTGGGTGGTGGCATGCGAGTGGTGGCAAGCGCACACAATTTTTGGCACAGGAGCCCAAAAAGTTTAGCCACCACTGTGATAGAAGCTGTGGTATAGTGGCATATTAATACTGAACTGCCTTAAATACCCTCAGTTTAGTTTGCAAATGCAATGGAAAAAGAAAACAAGCCATTCAGATTATGGCTTCTGAAATCATTTCTGAGCTTTAATAATCATTCTGGATCATGTGACTAAGAAGGAGGATGGGGTGGGGTTTAGAACAGGAGTCCTCAACCCCTGAGTACCAGCCCACTACTAGGCATTGAGCCTTTTGGAACTGGGCTACAGAAGTGGTGGGCCAGGGCAAGTGTGTACATCCCCACTCGTGCAAGCAGCGGGCTAGTGCATGTGCTCCATTTGTGCAAGCAGTGGGTGAGCACGCCCACTACTCATATAAATGGAGCTACATGCATGCTTGTCTGCCATGCCCATGGAACCATCCCTTCTCCCACCTCTCTGCCAGTCTGCAAAGCCGAAAAGTTTTAGAATATACAACTTCGTTCTGAAGTCTGTGGCTTGATCTGATTTATTTTTAAACTCAATCTTTCAATTCTGTTGACTTAACTCAAATAATAACTCAGTTTACTTTTGAAGCTCCTATGAATGTATTGTTCCAATAATCCTTGACATAATATTTCACTGAGAATATCAGTGTTCTTCAGCATAGTGAGACTTCTGGCCTAGTCCATACTTGTTTGCAAAATTTTCTATTTTGCCAAATGATTGGATTCAAATAATAAAATGTTTTCAGTTATTTTGCTTTTTATGAAGTTCACTTCTGAGAAAGTTTCTAACTTTTATTTAAATGCACATAAGAACAAGAATATTACTAATATTTTTGTTGATTTGACTTTTTGAGTCAACTAAATAAATATTTCTTTCAGGAAGATGAATCACAATGAACTAAGTGGCATTCCCTACTTTGGTGAACTAACTTCTAATATCACATTACTATCACTGTAAGTTAATATTCATAGATTTTTAAATTTAGTGTAGAAAATAAAATGGTTAGATAATCAAATAAAAATGAAAATAAAAATGGGGGATGTTTGAAAAGTAAATTGAAAAAAAATGAAAAAAATATGTAATTAATATCTAGTGGTACTATGAAAGAGCAATTAAGAACAAGAGCAATATTAGAATTTAAATAAGTTAAAATGTTGATCAAATGATACTGGCAAGCAATCCATCAAGCTGTTTGGATAGTAACCCATCCAATCAACAGAGAAGTCCATTCTAGAACCATAATTCTCAAGGAAAATTGAAGTGATCCTTGATACTTTTAAGTAACCTCATCCAGATTTGTACACTACAAGAATAAGATTTGGCTTAAAACAATTTATATCAAAATAAATAGCTTCTAAATATTATTCTAGATTCACATTTAATCTATAAGATATTTATCTGTATTTTTTTAAGGAGCTGAATTTTCAGAGATGATATAAGTATGCCTTCTAAGGTGCTTGTTTATGTTTTTAGAGTGCATAATTCAATTCAGGAGATTGTCTCTGAACAGCTGCAGCCTTATTTCTCCCTGGAGAACCTTGATCTCAGCTCCAACTTCATCACAGAAATCAAAGTTTCTTCATTCCCACATATGCAGCTGAAGTACTTGTAAGTAGATGGGACTATTAGCATGAGGCGTTGAAAGTAGTTTATTTTCCAATTCGTATATCTGTCCTCAAATGTTTTTCCCTTCATATAAAAAGAGTACAAGGGTTGTTAATGGATTTCTGTGCATTGAATAACATATATTCTGTCTCTGCCGTTTTTATGAAGTCATGATAATATAAATGAAATAATACAAACTTCACAATGGTACTAATGAAATTAGGCATTATGTGTAGAGTAGATTTAGTAACATCTCACACAGCAGATTCAGGAATTGCTGAACAGAGAGGGATGGATATATAGGCGGATTCCCAGATTAAGAGGTAGTATCCCTCAAAATATCAGTTGCTGGAATAGTAGAAAATTTAATGTTAATTTATTAACCGTAATTGGAGATTGGAAATAGGATATACAGATAGACTTCAATAATGTCAAGCATATATTCACTATAGGGAATATTAATATGGTTCTAAACATGTTAAACTGTAGCTTAGTGAGACAGTGCATGAGTGTAGTATCCTCACAGGTTTATACATTCTCAGTTTATTCTGCAAGACAGTTCTGCAAGACAGTTCAAAAGTTTTCATTTTTAGTTAATTGCAACATATATGTATGGACCAAGAATTGTAATTAATAGTAACTGTAGTTAGTTTAAAACAAACCATAAACTGATTAATGTTAATCACACATTCCAAAAACACATTAATTAAAAGCAGAAACAAACACTCTTCAGTCATGTGGGAATAGAGTCAGCTCAGTTAAGTTTAGTGCAATGCCTGAATGTGGGCAGGTTGAAAAAGGAATGTTTGTCTCAGTCTCCATCTTTCAAAGTTGTAGTATGTTTCAGATTCTCTTATGTGATTGTCTAGGTTGCTTAAAATAATAGACTGCTGAGTGATGTGGGAAATACCAACTCTACAAGGATAATAACACTAGCAAACTGTGAATATAAGATAATTGCTTAATTGTATGCAATGAACAGCACACTAAGCTTTATGAAAGTAAAGTTCAATTCTAAATCAAAATGAAATAGATACCATCAGAATTTAACACCTGCCTTTCTAAAATTCTGGTTTTATAGGAATTTGAGCAACAATAGAATAACTACTCTGGAAGCAGGCTGTTTTGATAACCTTTCCAATTCCTTAATAGTTCTAAAACTGAACAGAAACAAGATAAACATGATTCCACTGAAGTCTTTGAAGCTACCTTATGTGCAGTTCTTGTAAGTGATTATACATTGTCAGTTTGAAGCCCATATATGGAGCATGTTAACAAATGTCATAAATTCATGCCAGAGAAGTATTTGATTTTTAAATGTATGTGTCTAATAAAATAAGTTAATAAGAATATTGGATAAATTTCAAGTGGTGGGTCATTTATACTACTGAATCCCCTGCTCGATGCAGGAATCTAAAGCATTAATAGTTCCCAACATTCCAGGATTCTGAATTCCAAGCAGGGATTGAATTACAGATAGTCCTTGACATATGATCATAAAAGAGCCTGCCCATTTTGCTCATAAGTAGTGATGGTCATAAATCAGGTCATCCACATGACTTACCTGATTAGCTCATTAAGTAAATCAGTGGTTCACTATAGGCAGGTTTTTGGCAAAAGTAAATACTGGTTTTTGGCAAAACCATCATAAAACATGGGCATGTAATAGTGAGGTTAGATAGATAGCCATAAATGCAGGCCAGTTGCCAAGAATCTGAAATGCAGTCATGTGACCACTAGAACCAACTCATAACCAACTCTTAAGTACCCCGAGGGAGGTCCAGCGTAACTGGTTGTAAGTTGAGACTACCTGAAGATGATGCCTTCTAGACCCTAGATTTTATTATTTTGTTGGAATAAAGTTCACATACTATAAATATATTACTCTTCAAATAACAGGTTTCAATTTCAAACCAAATACTTATATATTGGTATCATAAGTTAAATACAGCGATAGCATGCATTAAAATAATGGTTAATATAAGGAAATATTTTTAAAAATCTTCCGTTGAAGTGCTGGTAGAAAGTGTACCATCTAAACTCTTTGTTCAGCATGGAAATATTGTTCATCTAAGCATTTATATATTTAAATATATGTTGGTACTAGGTATGGTTTGACCATTTAGTTTTGGAGTTCAGTCTTTGTCATTTTGATGGCTAAATTATATTCTCTGTATTACATCAACATCTTGGTAATGTTTTTATTAGAATAGCAAGCATGGAAAAAGTTATATTTGTTGATAAAAGAGAGAGAGCTTGATTTCTGTTACCTGATACTTCAAATGTTATTTTCAGGGAACTTAAAAGAAACCGAATTAAAGTAATAGAAAGCCTTACGTTCCAAGGCTTGGACTCATTGAAATCATTAAAAATGCAACGCAATGGAATTAATAATCTGATGGATGGTGCCTTTTTTGGACTAAATAATATGGAAGAATTGTGAGTATACTATATAACCTCTTCATTAAAAATCTTAGATTTCATTAGTTGAAAGGGCTGATTAAGTTTACTGATAGGTGTATTGGTTTACCGATTTGTTTGAACAATATATTTCATTATAATTTTAATAGGTTTTTAAAATATTCCATAGTACACTTTATAAAGTTTTCAGAAAACAGTGGCAGATAATAATTATAACAACAGTAAAAAAATTAATGAATGTTGAATTCATTGCCTTTTGCTTTCTACTTAAATGTTTCTTTTCTTTGCCTTCTAAATTGTCTTGGCTTCAATATTGAGGACCTGTAGGTACAATAGTATTTAACAATAGCTTTGCATTTCTACTAACAAATTTATATATATGATATGCATTTAAATACATGCTTTAAAACATATGTAACATTTTCTTTTAATTCTGCAGAGAGTTGGAACAGAATAATCTGACAGAAGTAAATAAGGGATGGCTATATGGCTTAAAGGCACTGCAAAAGCTCCATGTCAGTCAGAATGCCATTAACAGGATTGGACCTGATGCATGGGAATTCTGCCAAAGTCTTTCTGAACTGTAAGTACTTAATTTTTTTTTACTGAGGTAAATTTAGTGGAATAAATTGCTATCTCAGTTGGTAAAGTTTCTTAATATACCTTATGAAAATGGATCTGACTTCTCAAATAAATTGATTAGCGGTATCACAACATTTCAACAATCTTGTTACTTACATCTTTCTCTTTATTGTGCCTTTCATTTCAGAGATCTGTCATACAATCAACTGATTCGCCTAGATGACTTTGCTTTTATTGGAGTGAATGTATTGGAAAAATTAAATTTGAGTGACAATAGACTCAGTTATATTGCTGATGGGGTTTTTAAAGGACTCACATATCTACAGACTTTGTAAGTGTATATAATTTGGAGGGAAACTTAACATTTCTCAGAAGGAAGTTAGCAGGAATAAAACTTAAGCACTTTCATCAAAGGGTGATAGTAACGCTTATGGTATTAAAAACACAAAGGGTCCCCTTTCTGACAATTGGCCTTAGATTATTTATAGGCATTTCAAAAGGTAAAATGTGACATGTTTATTATATCAAAGAGCTGAGCATTATTACTCAGGTTTATTATTTTCAGTACTTCTAGGTGCTTTTTTAAAGGATTCAGCATTTACATAGATCTTGTGTATAATGTAACATTGAGTAATTCTTATGGAGTCATTGATAGGTGCTACTTTACCAAACCATCTGTCTTCATGAAGAACTACTAAGTAAGCCTTTTTTTCTAGGCTGAGCTAGCACCCTCCTGTGCTAGGATAGGAGGCTGAAGTGCAGGTAGATACAAATATATATTATGCACAAACATAGCATCTGAACATATGCGGAATACTTTTCCCTTTCAGTCCACTGAAGAGCAACCTGGCCTTCATAAAGATCAGTTGAGAAAGGTTGATTGTGAAAATGGTATTATCCCTCAGGAATTTCCAGCATTTCTCTTTCTGGAAATTAAGCATTATTCATTTCCCTGGTAAGCTCTACTGATACAAGCATCAGTTTTCAAAAGAATAGGAGACACAATCTTTCAAATTTTTCCACTGAAATCTGCTCAAGGCTTTTTGTCTTTTCTTCACCATTAATCCATATACCCCCCAGTTATTTTTGTCAAATGGTTTTTTATTTTATTTTCTTTCTGATGCAAAAACAACATACCGTATATACTCGAGTATAAGTCGACCCGAATATAAGTCGAGGCACCCAATTTTACCACAAAAAACTGGGAAAACTTATTGACTCGAGTATAAGTCGAGGGTGGGAAATGCAGCAGCTACTGGTAAATTTCAAAAATAAAAATAGATACCAATAAAATTACATTAATTGAGGCATCAGTAGGTTAAATGTTTTTGAATATTTATTTCAAAGAAAAACAGTAAACTAGCTCTGTAAGTGGAAAAGAGAGCCAACAAAATCAATATGGTATCAACAATAACTTTAAAAGTACAAAAACCTTAGCTCAATCAGCAACCAAGCTAAAACACAAGAGTTAAAATCCTTCAAAACTGGATTCCTCATCATCATCTGTATGTCCAAACAGAGTCACTCTCTCCCTTGCAAGAAAAAAGCATATGTATGTGCTGCATGTACATCCTGTTTTGGAGAGCCACCATCTCTTTCACAGCTCTCCCTCATGCCTCCATTGCATGTACACACATGCCACGGCTCAGTAGTAGGTCAACATACAGATGTCACACTAGGTTCCCTCCTCAAAAGGAACATCCAACCTTTCTTGAGAAGTACAAACTTCATCTGTTCAGGATTATGGTGACAAAGGTGAAGGAGGATGGGCCTGAGAGAAGGGAAGGGAAGAAAAGATCATTGACAGAGAGAAATACAGGGAGAAACACCTGGAAGTGTGAGCCCTCGAGTTTCCTTAGGGAAGACCAGACAACAAGGGGAGAGGAGAGGAGGAGGAGGAAGAGGAGAGTTAAAAAAAAAAGAGTGGGAAGCCAACTCACGCGTGCCATCAAAGCCAGGGGGAAGTGGGGCTTTCTCCGCCTGCTGCCGCCAGAGGAGTGCGGGGGGGAGTGCGGGGAAAGGGGGTTCGTGCCGAGGCTCCGCAAGCGATTACCAGATTTGCAGCTCCGTTTGTTGGTGAAGCTGGAAGCGCGCAACGCAGGAGCTTGCGGGGGCCCCGGGCGCCCGTTAATGGGGAAGGAGAGGCCGCTTGGGGTCGCCAGGCTCAGGCAGCCACCCCCTCCCCTAGCAGCGAAGAGCTGCTCCGGGGGCTCCCGCCACGGCGCAGCCAGGCACTTTGTCTCGCTGCCCCCGGAGCAGCTCTTCGCTGCTAGGCTAGGGGGTGGGGGAGCCTGGCAGTTTCTTTGCGAAGCTGGAAGCGCGTAACGCAGGAGCTCGCGGGGGCCCCGGGCGCCCGTTAATGGGGAAGAAGAGGCCGCTTGGGGTCGCCAGGCTCAGGCAGCCACCCCCTCCCCTAGCAGCGAAGAGCTGCTCCGGGGGCTCCCGCCACGGCGCAGCCAAGCACTTTGTCTCGCTGCCCCCAGAGCAGCTCTTCGCTGCTAGGCTAGGGGGTGGGGGAGCCTGGCAGTTTCTTTGCAAAGCTGGAAGCGCGCAACGCAGGAGCTCGCGGCGGCCCCGGGCGCCCATTAATGGGGAAGAAGAGGCCGCTTGGGGTCGCCAGGCTCAGGCAGCCTCCCCCGCCCCCTCCCCTAGCAGCGAAGAGCTGCTCCGGGGGCTCCCGCCACGGCGCAGCCCAGGCACTTTGTCTCGCTGCCCCCGGAGCAGCTTTTCGCTGCTAGGCTAGGGGGTGGGGGACCCTGGCAGTTTCTTTGCGAAGCTGGAAGCGCGCAACACAGGAGCTCGCGGGGGCCCCGGGCGCTCGTTAATGGAGAAGAAGAGGCCGCTTGGGGTCGCCTGTGTGTCCCTCAGCGGGTAGACAGCCGCGGCGGTGATGCTGCCCTGGAGGCGCGATCGGTTGCAGCCACGCCAGCACAGGCCAGGCATGGTGCCGTAGCGGCTGACTCGAGTATAAGCCGAGGGTGGTTTTTTCAGCACAAAAAATGGGCTGAAAAACTCGGCTTATACTCGAGTATATATGGTAGTCGATTTTTAAATGGTTCCAAGAGATGGAAAAAGCTTCCAGAGATGTGTAAAGTGTTTGAAATTCTTTTGAATGTATAAAGCATAAAGAGCATGGTTAACCTTCATATTGTTAACCTTAGAAACATTTTAAAAGAAGTACTTGGAAAGAGTATATTCTTAGGTATTATCTTGTCTCAGGCAATATCCATCTTCCCAAAATACCTGGGATAAGGAGCCAAACACTACAAAGGCTTCCATACAAAGTTTCTTTATTGGATTATATCAGGCATCCTCAAGGTATAACTCATAGTTATGTTGGGATTCATCTAATGTCCAATCTTTGCATTGTTGTCTTCATAATGTGAAAAGATAGTTATCTTCATCCCATAATGATACAGCAAGGGAAGACTCCAGCATGTTGCTGGGGTCCAAGTAAGAATGAACAAACTCCCCCCAACCCAACCAGAGGTCAATTCAGTGACCAATCAGGATTGCAGATGTGACCACATGACATGAACTACATCTCCCATGAGGCATTAGCTACATTTCCCATGAGGTATTCCCTTAAGGGGACAGCTCACATTCCCAAACTAACCATATATTGTATAACCAGCACAGGTATAGAAATGGAAACTACACAACAAAGTGTAAATGAGACTGAGTTGAGGTAACAGGTTTTCTCAGGGAGAATAACTAAAACATAGCATGAGAAAATAGAAAGCAATGACGCTGTCTTGTCATTCCTAGCTATCATTAAGTATTATTGGGAAAGAAAAGAGAATAATCTGTTGCCCAAATAGTTAACAGCCTTCAGAAAACTTGCATAACCAGTCAGTTTTAAATTCAGTGCAGCCTTTTAAAGGGATTAGTTAAAGCTAATATTTTAAACTTGGAGTAGCATAAAACAAAAGAACAGCAGATTAATTAATGAATTTTGCTGGAATCTTGAGACACATCAAGTTGCTGACAGGCTAGTTTTTTGGTTCAGGGTCATTGGATGTTTACAGACAATGGTCTGAAAGTGATTAACAGGGCTCCAAGTATTTGTGCCTAACTGGGCATGAAATGTAAATGTAAAGGCCCACCCAGTAAAGACCTACTCAAAAGAACTTGTTCTAGTTACACATGACATTGGAATGTGTCAACTTCAACAGCCAACAAAGTTGTTCTCTAATAGATTTTTTCCTGTGTCAGTGGCTTTGTAGTGTAAACTAACTTACTGCCCTGGTTTCAGACTGGAATATAGAATATGTGTTGCATAATTATAAATCAAAGTGCACCATAGCATTTATTTTGCTATACAAGCTTCCTGTTATAACAGGTAGGGGAGAGGTTTAATGTTCCTTTCATTAAGGAACTGGTTATCAATTCCTGAAAATAATAAATTACCTTAAATATTCTCTCATTTTAGAAGCATGAGTACAACATCAGAGAGGTTAATTTGATAGTGCAAAATGTTGGAACATTATATAGGTAATCCTTGACTTACAACAGTTCTCTTAGTGATCGTTCGAAGTTACAGTGGCACTGACAAAAGTGACCTATGACCATTTTTCACACTTACAACTGTTGCAGCATCCCCATGGTCATGTGATTTACATTTGGATGCTTGTCAGCTGACTCACATTTATGACCATTGCAGTGTCGTGGGGTCATTATTATCTTTTGCAGCCTTCTGAAAAGCAAAGTCAATGGGGTAACTAGATTCACTGAACAAATGTGGCAAGAAAAGTTGTACAATGGGCCAAAACTCACTTAACAAGCTTCTCACTTAGGAACATAAATCTTGGGCTCAATTGTTGTCGTATATTGAGGACCACCTGTATCAAATGAGAGAAATAGAATATTTTAAAAAGTTGTGTTGATTTTTTTTGTTGTCATTGATAAACTATTGGCTAAGTTTTTGAATTCACTAAACTTAAATGAAAGTGAAAGTTGTTATAAATTTATGACTTGTCCTTAGCACTACTAAGATTATTAGATTTCAGCTAAACATCCTCTTTTCCTCTTAGGAGTTCACTGAATTGGTTTTAACAGCTTTCTGTTCTATACTTTAGAAGGATGTAGAGCACAAAGGAATAAACAGAAGTTACATTGGCATATAACAGAATTTGGGAATAAAACCACCCACATGTCCCTCTGAAAATACGTTTTATTCTGGCTAGCAATTCTTCATTCAACCTGTATCTCATCTCTTACTATGCTAATGTTATAAGCTTCTTGCTTCATTAACACAAAATCATTTACAACAATGGTACAACATTAATTCAGTTGAAGAGGCTCACCAGTCTGTGGTAAATGACATACTAAAGCCATTAAAGACTAATAGTGCTCAGCTGGAGTAATAGTGCTGTCTGGCTTCAGCTCTAGTGATTTTCCATAATTCCAGTTTCCCACTGGGGCTATGTTCATGTATTAATTCTTACAGTCGTATTTTTTAAACCAAATTATATCTCATTAGGCCAGCATTTATACTATCCATATGAAAAAAATTTATTGCAAAACTGAATCTTAAAAATGACAAAGCCTGCTTTGTTTGTCAAATATTTATTTGGAATATGTATTTATATTTTTAGAGATCTACGGAATAATGAGATCTCCTGGGCCATAGAAGATGCAAATGAAGCATTTACAGGTCTTGAGAGACTTAATAAACTGTAAGTTTTAAAAGTTGTAGAATTGATTGATTTAAGAGTGAAACCTTCAGAGTATGAAACAGTTTTATTGATATTTTTAGAAACCTTTCACATTGTTTAAAACTTAGGTCTGATATTAGAGTATTAAAAAAAGAATAGTTGAGCATGTCAGGTCTTATGAGTGTGATACAAAAAGATTTTCAACTCAGTTTACTAAAAATAGTCTCCTAATAACCTATGCCTTCAAGAAGACAGGGCTTTACTTGTAACATATGGATTGACGACTTCATTAGAAAGCTATAGAGGTCTGCCCAAGGAAATTTACAGCAAGACAAAGGGTTTTTTTTAAATAAAATTTTTGTAACCTTATGTATACTGATAGTTCTTCTTTTGACCCTCATAAAAGAAAAGAGTTAGTACAGCTTCATTGATAGATGAGAATCAATTAACATGTAAGTCCTATTATATAGATTCTATCTAGTAAGAATATATTTTGAAGAGGAGTTCCTTGTTGGGATTTGCTTTATTAAGTATTTTCTTAAAATCAGCCATATACTTTATATGCAGTCACAAAAAAGCAATATCTGCTCTGAGTCCCCCTCCCCCCTCCTCTCAATTGGAAAAAGAAAAGTTTTGGTTCTTTTACAACAAAGGCAGAAACTGATGCCAAGTTAGGAAAAGGAGAAAACGAATACCTTTCTCCTGAGTCTCCGATTAAAGGTTAGAATCTACCAGAAGCTAAAAAAATGCGAGAACAAATAGAGGACTTCAGCCTCAATACTCTCTTTGTCTCTAAGGAATACCTAACAAGTTGAAATAAAAACTGTTAAAAGAGTTTTTAATCTTTTTTTTTTTTCTGTGTGTGGTATTACATAAGAATCATTGTCTCTGTCCAGTTGGGTATTCTATGCAATCTTACGCTTACTATTCCCTTCTTTCTTTACCAACTTCTGAGATGAAATTTAATGTAGCAGTCGCTTTTCTACATCCTGTCACAACTTGCTAATTGTTGCAGACTGGCACCATCATGCGGTCTGCCTAAAATGTTGCATGTGTTTTTGCAAATTATTTTTTATTAAAATAAATTAGAATTCATATACTTTTCACTTTATTTATTTTTCACTTTGTTTATTTTGGTGATAATTGATTATCTTAGTTATGTTGCTACAAAAGGCAGAGACTTGAATTTTTTTTTTTTTTACACCAATGAACATTTGTCTTACTGTGGTATAAATATCTTTTTGGTTATTTTTTTTAAAAAGGATTCTTCAAGGAAACCAAATTAAGTCAATTACAAAGAAAGCACTTTCTGATCTTCAGGCCCTTGAATATCTGTAAGTATATCTTACACTGTTGGGGGGGGGGGAGAGAGCAATCTGTTTTTCTGTAAAATATATCCCAGTTTTTAAAATTCAATCATGAAACAAATTTATGAATACCTGGTTCTTGTTTAATTTTATAGAGATCTAACCAACAATGATATAGTATCTATTGAAGAAGGTGGTTTTTCCCAGCCTCTTCTTAAAGAATTGTAAGTATCTAATCTTGAAAAATGTTAAACTCAATGTTAATAAATTATTTGTACTGAAAAGAACTTGTATTTGTAACGTACTTTTTAATTGATATGGATTGTTTTTTCTGCTTAAAGCAATCATTTGATTAGTTAAACTACTTTTGAATTATCTTCCCTGTGACAAAGTGAATCCTTACTTCAGAGGCAAAACTTCTTAAGTTAGGCAATATATACTAATACTGAGAAGTAAAATGCAGAATGCATTAAACATTTCAGACAACATCTTTAATGATTAATGAAGAATAAAAACATAAAGACCAGCACATATAGACATTTTATTTTTATTTATTTATTTGATTTGTCAATCCCTTACAAGATACAGGTATAAAAATAAACATAGTTTTGAATACATGAAATAGATACTTGTAAGAAAAATAAAAAGAAACAATAGGACAGGGATGGTAGGCACGATTGGTGCGCTTATGCACGCCAACATCAAAGGATCCAATGTATTGTATTACCAGCTATATACAAAGTTGTGTTTAAGAAAGGATATATATGTTATATATTCAGAACTGTCTCTCTTACTTTGTTGATGTTTTTTAAGCCAAAACATAGTGTCTTGGTTCACATGATGTGCTAAATCAAATGACATCATAGTACATTTTAGTATTTCAAACCAGTGCTATGCTATAGTGCATGGGTGTCAAACTTGCAACGTAATGTTGCCGTTATGTGATGTTTCGTGACATTTTTTCCTTTACAGAGGCATGGCCTATGAGTGAGGCATCCAGCCTACGGGCAATCAGTTTGACAACCCTGCTATAGTGTATTACTAATTAATTCAGCTTAAAGGCTATAGTCAATATTCAGTCTTCATAAACTGCATTTGCAGAAAGATAAATATGGAATCACACTTTGCTATGTATTGCTGTTATGTTTACTTTTAAAAATCTGATATAAATATAGTTTTAATAAGACAGTTTACTTTCTTCATGGAGTTGACAGTTTCTTCATATCGTCTTGAAGTTAGTGCAGGTTGCTTTATCCAGTTATTTATTCTTGTAATGATTTACTATTTCGAGTAACATTCTTATCATAAATAACATTAGATACTGATTATATTTAGCAACAATTCTCTCTCATTAGTTATTACCTCTTTGATAATGTGAGTTGGTTGATAGGAATGTAAAATATTAAAGGCATTACATCTACAATAATTTTAGGAAAATCAAGCATATAATACTGAAATGTTAATGAAGTTTTTAACAGGAATAAGCAGAGAAAAGAATCATGCCCTGTAACTATAAGTGAGCTGTTATTTCTCTGCTTTCCAGCCTACAGCATTTTTCCTTGTGCCTTATGTTTTCAGGTTGTTGAACACTAGCAGCTTATTGTGTGACTGCCAGTTGAAATGGCTCCCACACTGGCTTTTCCACAGCCATTTGCAGGACACTGTCAATGTTGTTTGTGCTCATCCTGAATGGCTGGCTGGAAGGAGCATTCTCGGTGTGAACACTGAAGACCTTCTTTGTGGTTTGTGTTCTCTTATCCTTTTTTAAAAAAGAAAATGTCATTTTATGATGAACCTACAGTCCTGAAAAATTGTTGCATGTATGTATTAGGAAGAAAGATATATAATTTCACTAACTTATCCATCAAATATTCTACTTCGCTAACTTACCCATCAAATATTCTGATGAACAATCATGATTTTGGGGGTATATGTTAAGTACATATATGCCTAGCCCAAATGTAGGTTAAAAACCCTAAACTCAGATTTCAGAAGTTGTCTGGAACATTTTTTTCTAGTTTGTTCAATAAACAAACTTCACTAGAGGCAGATCTTCAAATAAGTCAACCTGGATTTTACCGGAAAGCTTAAATGATAGAGAAAAATGATAAGTACAGTGGCCTTAATACTTTGGAATTCTTTCTTTTGAAAGCAATATTAATGTTTTTTAGTGGTTTATGAATTGTGCCTGGCCTTGCATGGAATATTGAGGTCTCTAAAAGTCAACTTGAGGATAAAATGGAGGCTCTAAGGCAGTGTTTTTCAAACGTGGCAACTGTAAGAAGTGTGAACTTTGATTCTCAGAATTAAAGAATCTCTTAAAATTGCCAAGATTGAAAAACATGTTTCTAATGGATTAAATGAATATTTAAAAAATCTGCAGGACTTAAACATTTAAACATGCCCAATTTCTTGCTCGCATTAATTGTGACAAAGCTCTGGGAGCTACGGAAGAATCTTAGTGGGCTACGTGCAACTTTTTGGCTGAAGTTTTTATGGCAGATTTTATTTTACATTAGCAACATACAGTATAGTGTTAGCTTTTACATTTTTTGAAGATGGGCATTTTTCAGCAGCCAACCCCTTGTCTCCATGTTTGTTCCTTCTAACAACTTTTAAATAGTTGTCTACATACTTTCCTTGCCAATGGAAAATAAGCATGTGTTGATATTGCCAAGGACAGTATGGATTTTTCAAAATAGATTATTCAGATTCTTAATTAATTAAAGCTGGAGCAGTAAAAAAAGATACAAATTAATGCCACAAGATCTTTCCCTGACAAATATGGACTAAAAAGTGTTTTTCAACCCTTTGAACATATTATGAGAAATGAGAGGACTTCAGAAGATGCCTGGGTTGTCTTATGATATATCTCTTGTTATCATTGTAGTGTAACAATGATATGTCCCACATATCTATCCAGTTTCAAAGCTTCATACCCACCTACTCACTTCTGATGAATTAAACTTATATCAGTATTTACTGTTTTTCCCTTTTGAAAAGGACATGTAGCTAATTTTTATTTGTTTTTCATAGATGACTTTCCCAAGCCACAGATTAGAACACATCCTGAGACTACAGTTGCGCTTAGAGGAGCCAATGTTACCCTGACTTGCAAGGCCGTGAGCAGCAGTGATTTGCCTATATCTGCTGCCTGGAGAAAGGACAGTGAAATATTATATGATGCAGATATAGAAAATTATGTCAGGTACCAACAACAAGTTGGTGAAATCCTGGAATATACTTCTATCCTGCATGTTTTCAATGTGAACTTTACTGATGAAGGAAAATATCAGTGTATCATCTTCAATCACTTTGGGTCCAATTATTCCAACAAGGCCAAGTTGACTATCAATGGTATGCAGAAGTGGGGTTTTTGTTTTGCTTTGTTTTAAAAAGAAGAAAATCCTTGAAATTAATCTGTACAAAAGAGGGATTGAGAGCCTTTATCTTTCATGTAATTCCAATAATCGATTGCAAGTAAGCAATTTAGATCTCTGGCAAAAGTGATCTCACTTTTCCCAGGTAGTGCTGTTTGGAGAGAAGAGATATCTAAGAGAAAGAAATATGTGTTTACATAACCTTTGACTATAGTTTCACTGGTATGTAATACAACCCCAACAGATGACTTCCGTGGTCTCATCAGAAAAAAAAAAAAGATTTGCAAAGTTTGTTTAGCTTCCAAACGTGTGCCAACAATCTTTCCCTTTTCAGTTCCTGCCTAAAATAGTAGGTTAAAAAAAAAAAAAAAGCTGGTGCTAAGAAAGTTATGAAACTTTTCATAGAGACTAGGCATAAGGAGCATTTTTTTTTCATTTTTTTAAAAAGAAGAAAACAAAAATCAGTATAAATACTAAGGATTTTTAACTGTGGTTTAGGGGAAAAGCCATGACAGATGAGTTTACGTAACATGCTAAGTCCAAAACAAATAAGCCATGTTACAGTTTAACCTGGCGTGTTAACTAAATTAGATAACAGCCAACTTGCTTCTTGGCTGAATGATCCCAAAAAGACCAAGCTGAGGAAGAGGCAGCCACAGCAATTCCATAGGTGGAGATGGCTGTGGTAACTGCAGCAACAACAGTTTCTGTAGCTTCCCGTCTGGTATATCTACTGTACTAGATTCAGGAGAGCTGTAATCTAAGGAGTTAGTGGTAGCAGCAGCATTAGAAAGAGACCATGGAAGAAAAAGTGAGAGCAGCAGTCTCTCCCCTGTGCAGAAGAGTTGGTGCTTAGTCTTCCAGGTGCAATTGCTGAAGGAGGAGTAGAGTGGTGCCAACTACCATGGTAACGACCACAGTGGTAACAGGAATTATGCAAGCACCATGGATAATGTCAAGGCATGCCTGGAATGATGTGATTTAGTACATTAAGAAATACATGTTTTTCATATAACTTATTTCTTGGGTGGTTCAATCCTATTTCTGTGAATTGGCTTTTTTATCTTAAGATTTCCTCTCATCTGGAGACAGAATGCAGCCAGTTCCTCTGCAATGCCAGCATTCAGGTGCCCAAATACTTTTGGGCAGTCATTCACCTGATGTAAAGGATGAGGCCAGTAAGTTATATGAAAAACTTTTGCCCTTTAATTTCTAATGTACTAAATCAAACCATTCCAGTAAGGTTGTCTAGATTGAGGATGTTTTACTGTGTTTACTGTAATGAAACTACTTACTTTGTTAACCATAAAGGATGAAAAGATTTTTAAAAAGTGAAGACATGGGGAGCTCCAGAGAAACGGAAAATCATTTTGCTTTTTTGTTTCCCCCTCCAAATCATTATTAAACCTTGGGAGTAAATTAGATCTTAAGACAAGGCCAGATTGATGGATCTTAGTTTGTGATGGTTGTGGGTTTGCTTTTGTTTTGATTTTTTAGTGGAGAAACAACTATCTTTTGAGTCACAAAGTAGACTTGAGGATAATTTTTATCCACCACCTCCTAAAATCCAGATAATTTTCCAAATGTTTAGTATAAATCTAAGTAAAAAAATGTTTACACCTTTTAACAAGGGAACGTTTGTGTATTCTGCATGTCCTGTGTAAGGAAAATTCCCATATTAATTCTATTGCATTTTCATTCAGAGCTGCCTTCTTTTGTGAAAACACCCATGGATTTGACAGTACGTACTAGAGCCATGGCTAAATTGGAATGTGCTGCAGAAGGCCATCCACCACCCCAGATATCCTGGCAAAAAGATGGCGGCACAGATTTCCCTGCCGCTCGTGAAAGGCGCATGCATGTGATGCCCGAAGATGATGTCTTCTTCATAGTAAATGTGAAAATTGAAGATATGGGGATTTATAGCTGTATGGCACAAAATGTGGCTGGAAGTATATCAGCAAATGTAACGTTGACTGTGTTAGGTAAGCAGACTTGAAGCTACATGAGTCATTTTCATACTTGGATGTAATTCAGGTGGTTTGTCTCTACAGGTATAAGCTCAAGCTGTTTTCTGTCTGAGAAAGTTAAAATCAGTTATTGTGTATTAGGGCTCCGGCACTTTTGGAAGGAGGAATGTTAGGATTGATGGTTAACCATCCTGACAGTATATATAAAATAATACCGACATAGCGTAGTATCAGAAAATGTTGTCCTTAGATTTAGGCAATGAAAAACAATACTGTTATTTTGTTTTGAATTTAAATGTGGTCTAATCCCAAAGTGAAAATGAATCTTCAAATATTTATGGAAATATTTTTCCCATGAATCCCTAGTGTGAAGATATTTTGGTGCGTTTTCACATATTTTAAGTATCATATTTGTTTTTCCAGAAACACCTTCATTTGTTAGGCCTCTGGAAGACAGGACTGTAGCTCAAGGTGAAACAGCAGTTCTGCAGTGCATTGCTAGTGGCAGCCCTGCCCCTCGCCTAAACTGGACCAAAGATGATGGCCCTCTGACAGTGACCGAACGGCATTTCTTTGCGGCTGCCAATCAACTGCTCATCATTGTAGATGCTGGATTAGAGGATGCTGGAAAATATACTTGCATTATGTCTAATACACTTGGGACAGTGCGTGGCCATATTTATCTATATGTATTATCCTCACCAAACTGTGACTCCTCCCAAAGTGGCATTGGAATTGGAGATGATGGCTGGACAACAGTTGGGATTGTGATCATTGTTGTGGTCTGCTGTGTCGTAGGCACCTCTCTTGTATGGGTTATTGTTATCTATCACATGAGAAGAAAAAGTGAAGATTATAGCATCACTAACACAGGTGGGAAACCTGAAAATTCAGTCTTACTCATTTCATAGTTAGAATGACAGTTGGTAAAAGGAGTTATTCCATCTAAAGTGGCTTAGTTGAAATCTGTTTGCACATCCAGAAATACCTGTTTCATAAACTATCAAATATCTGTCAGAGAGGTAATGCCAGAGCCTTTGATTATCCTACATACAGCCTCTATATAGTCAAAATACTGAAGATTCAGAAAGCTGTAAATGAATATGCACAAATTCATCCCTATTTGTGATAAGCTTGCAGTATTTAACAGTTTATTGCATAACATTTTTCAAAAATTACATTTTGTCATGTCTTCAGGAAAAATAGTGTTATAGTATGGAATTAAATGTGAAAATTAATAAATGTTTATAGTTTAATGGTAGTAAATTAGCATTAGAAAAGAATAAATGAAAATGAAATGTTATTGTTCTAGCCATATTAGGTAAATTTTCTTTGTACAGCATGAGGCTGTGTTCCTTGATATCTTGCTTGAATGTTACTGTCTTAATAATAGATACCTAGTTGCTAGATTTAATGCCATATTGAAAATATAATGATTAACTATTGGGAGTTTTTTCCTCCTTTTTTTAGAAGAGGTAAATTTGCCTCCTGATATTCCTAGCTACTTATCTTCTCAAGGGACTCTGTCAGAGCCACAGGAAGGCTACAGTAATTCTGAGGCGGGAAGCAATCAGCAACTTATGCCTCCCTCCAATAATTACCTACACAAAGACCCAGATGGTAAGTCTTAAAGTGTCTTATTCTTAGGCAAAAATTAGATTATTTTCCACAGCCAATTTACTGTGACCCACCAAATGCTGATTATAATTGTTGAGATTTTTCAAAGAATGTAAATTGAATTACAATTGATCAAAGCAAGAGTAAACACATAATTAATTTCTTATGTAGCACATACTATTGATAGTCCTCAACTACCTATCGTTAAATGAATTTACCCCCATTTTGTGACCTTTCTTGCCACAGGTGTTAAGTGACTCACTGCAGTTGTTAAGATAGTAAGATGGTTGTTAAGTGAATCTGGCTTCTCCATTGACTTTGCTTATAAGAGAGTTGCAAAAGGGGATCAGGGAATCCCGAGATACTGCAGTCATCATACCTCATCATACAACCAGTTGCCAAGCATCCAAAGTTTGATCACATGACCATGGGGATGCTGCAACGGTTGTAAGTGTGAAAAACAGTCATGTCACTTTTTTCAGTGCCATTGTAACTTCAGATGGTCACTAAATGAATGGTTGTTCATTGAAGGCTACTTGTATAAGCACATTCTGAGTTTGCAACATGGGTAGGCAAAGACCCACTGAGTGTCAGGTGTGAAAATGTCATTTTTATTGATGCACTCCTTGCATCAGCTTAGATATCATTTGCCTTACCCTCCACAGTCAGTCCATCATCACTGCAGAACTAGTGAAAGAATGAAGCTTTTTTAAAAAAGGAAGTTCATTGGTTGGTTTCTTTTCCTTTTCTTTGTATACATGCTTTCTTTTTTTTAAAAAAAAAATTACTCTCATAGAAATGATTTAAAATCGGGAAGCTAGGATTGTTTGGTGAAAGAGAAGGCTATTTGGAGAAGAGGTGGAGAAGGGAAAATTATTTGTATTTTTCTGGATGCACTTGTATGAAGAAGCCCAGCAAGGAAGCCAGCAAACCCAGAACCAGTCCTTGGAGTCATGAAAGGGGGGAGAGTAGGTAAAGAAACAATTCCTTCCCTCCCCTCCCCTCTTCTCTTATTTCCAAGTTGTGCTTTCCAGTTTTCTTGGACTAAAATCCAATCCTACTTTTAACCAATTGAAGCTCTCCTAATAACACCTATAAAGCCAAGTGCTGGGAGAAAGCATCTCTTAAGCCTGAAGGCAAGGCCTGGAACAAATTGACAAGGGCTTGCTAGTTCCCCCTTCTAAGTCAAATGACAGAATGCTGGAATTGGATTCTCCCTCCCTAACCTCCCTAATGTTAGACTCGTTAAATGCTCATTATGAACAAGCTGTTCCTGCACTGAGCAAGGGTTGAATTATTGGACTAAATTACTTCTAAAGTCCCTTCCAAATGTATGAGTCTATTTCTTCTGGCTTTTATTTGCAAAACTCCATATCCTCAAAGATTTTCCCATAGATAGTAAAGTATTTGTCACTTGTTTTCCTATTAGAAGCAATCATGTCAGAGTATTACAATTTGCCATTATTATTTTTCATTAGGTGGCACAGAGCCATTGGTGATCTGCTCAGATTGTTACGACAATGCCAACATCTATTCCAGAAACAGGGAGTATTGTCCTTATACATACAACACTGAGGATGATCCACTGGATCAATCATTGTCCAGCCTAATGGTGCAGATGTCTAAAGAGCCCTATCCTGGATGCCCTCAGCACGAAACTACAACTATTAATAGCCTTTCAGATGGCCAAGATAGGTCTGTGTTTATTAACAGTCAAGACAGGCTACATGAGAGGAAACCATGTTCTCAGTCCTGTGGCAGTGGTAAGTGCCTTTTTTGGGTTGATATTTAAATGATTTCATTTTCACCTGAATAATGAATTGGCTGTTGCAAAGTGCTTAACTTCTACATTGCAAAATATACATTGTGAATCTGCCTTTTACAGAATTTTATTTTTTATTTATTTTTATCTCCCATTCATTATTTTTATTCAATAGGCGTTGAACATATCTTTTACTCCTCCTTCCTTGCTACAACAACCCTGTGAGATGGGTTTAGCCAAGGGAGTTATTGCCTAAAATCACCCAACTGCTTTTCATGCTTAAGGTGGGACTCAACTTCATGAGTTTCTAGCTTGTTGCCTTAACCACAAGGCAACAGTGGTTCTAAGTGGCTCTCAGATTTCACTTTTATTGTTGATGTCTAATTTCCAAGATCCATTATTCAAAATATATCTAAATGTAATTTGTTTATGAAGCTGAAACAATAGGTTATATAAACATTGTTTTCATATTTCCAGAAGTATATTTTTATTTGGTTTCCTGTATAAAAAAAACAAAAGGACACAAAAAGAAAAAAATGAAAAAGGCAAAATCATATTAACAAACTTATGGTTATTAAGCAAAATAGGAAAACATATATGTCCCTCTCTACAATTTTCTTTCCAACATCATGAAGTCAGTAGCCATACCTTTTAAAATATTTTGTCAAATCAGTAAATATGAACATTTTGAATTGTTTTCATGTCAAGAACATGGCTTAAATAATTCATTTTTAAATCTGATATATTCCAATTATTGTCAAAGTTTCTTGCAAATACCATTTATCTTACTGTGTTTTTGACCAAATTAAAAGATATTTTAATTTTAATTTATTTTAATTTTAAAGGGAAATTAAAAGATATTTTAATTTAATATGTTGCCATTCCATAGTTTTAGACAATCTGAAATTTTATTTCAATATTTTGATGACTGGATCAATCAGAAATTAATACCATTATCTCATGAATCTGTCCCTCCCCCCTAAAAAAGATTAAACTCCTGTTTTCAAACTGGTACTATCCCATAGTGTAAACTCTCATATGAATAAGAATGAGAATTACACAATACCTTCCAAATATGCTTTGTTGCATTTATTGCAGGAAATACATTTTTGACTTAAAAAGGACTAGTAAAGTTACTGTCAAGATTCCAAGTAACACACCCAATGGAATCAAAACTCCAAGGCAGACATATTCCTCAAAGTATTAGGCATGTCATATTGGCACATCTGGGAAAACCCGACTCTAAACCCCCCTTGGGTTTCTCCTTAGTTAAAAGTAAAGTTTTCCTTTCCCTGCCCATAAATTCCATCACACAGTCCAATCAAGTCACAGTCAAAGAGTCTGTTGGTCTCAGATCCCACCTCCTCGCAGCTGGTGGGAAAGTCCTTGGTCCGCAGAAGAAAGAATTTAATTTTGGATATAATCCCCAGCTATCTCTTACCTCCCCCCTTCCGTTCCCACAGCTCAACTCATCTCCGCTGTTGGCAGTCCTGGAGGTGCCAGGAGAAAATGGCTCCAGGGATGACAGTTACCTTATGTTGAAGCCCAGATTCCATATTCTATAAATATTGTTAGATGTATATGCTTCTTAATAAGTTTCTTTAATAGTTTGGAATACACTTTGGTTATCTTATGTTTGTAGATATACTGAATATACAGTTTTTTTTATAAAATGTACAAAATTATTCCTAAACATAGAAAAATAGCAAATACATGATTTAAATGTATTGTTATAGCTGAAATTGGGGATTGTTGAGAATCTTAGCGCTAAGGTTGTTTACAATTTTTCCTTCCACAGATCTTTTTCAACAGTCTTTATGGGGTATCAATAATGATCTGGGGTTGTTGCACCCTCATTGTTCATCTCCATCTAAGATCCAGGAGGTCCCAGAAGTTCTGCAAAATGAAGACATCTCAGAGAAAGAGCCAGAGCAAATTATGCCTCCTAGACTTCATCATAGATTACATCAATACAACTTTGATTTTAACAGGACTCAGGACATGAAAAAACATCGTGAAGATACATAAAAATGAAATAAGAAACATTAACAGCTTGAAACATTTGTTAGTATTTTTGCTACCTCATATTTTGACTCATGGCAAAAAAAGTTTCATTCTTCCAACAGAGGCTTAATAGAACAAACCACTGACTGCATGCTGGAGGGCAAAATCACTTTCTTCTGCTATTTTCCAATAAGTAGCATATATTAAAGCTCAGTCTTAAACGGATGGTGGAAAAAAGAAGATACAACACAGTGGTGGAATTGTGATTAAAAGCATCTCTGTTGTCTTGGAAATATCTCCAAGAATGGTTCACATATGTTATCTTTCCTGCTGAAAAAAAAATAACTTTAAAAGAGCCATTTAGCAAGATTCCTTGGCATTCATCAATATGAAACTTTTGCTTGATTTTTTTTTTTATCCATCTGACAACTAGCAGGAATTCCTGTTAGTATGTCCAATCACAAACTCTGTTTATTTTTTCTCTCTCTGAAGTATTCAGATGTAAATATATACACATAATATAAATATTTTGTATACACTAATGGAGGTGAGAGACTGAAATGTACAGTTTTTAAAAAAATTATGCTAAATACCACATTCTGATTTCTCTGACTTGTTTTTCTAGAAATCAGAAATTAATGTTTACTAAGAATGATACAAATTGACTGGTTCATTATTAATTTTTTTTGCACTCCATGACTGGAGTTATCAAATGCTGTGCCACTGCAGATTTTCATTCTTTGGTGGCACTTCTACTTCGTAGTTTTAGGTATGGGCAGTAATTGATGGAAAGAAGATTGTGCATAAGGAGAATTTCTTGTGAATCAGCTCCTGGTTTTTAATACAGGATAAGATATATATGATGTGAGAGATGGTTAAGTTGATGTATTAGTTGATATCTGAACCATTTTAATGTGAAGTCATTTTTAAAATTTCATGGATGTTAAAATGATTTTACTTTTTTCAAGCTTAGAAACATTAAAGTGATTACCTCTGTTCACACCCATGGCTGAGAAATTAAGCAATGAGTGTGTAAGATGTAAAGAATTAAATGAGTTGAACATCAATGTTTAGTCAAAAAACAGTGTTTCTCAACCGTGGCAACTTTAAGATATGTGAACTTCAACTCCCAGGATTCCCCAGCCAGCCATACTGTCTTCTCCATACTCCCTAAAGTTGGCTGAGGAATTCTGGGAATTGAAGTCCACAAGTCTTAAAGTTGCCAAGTTTGGAGATCTCTGGTATAGAAGAAACCTTTGACACAACAGGACTGGAAAGGAATTTGACACATTTCCTAATATATATTGTACACCAAGATGAAATGTTATACAACATTACAATTATGGTACAACAGTGGAACAGCTAGTAAAGGAAGATTATGTCAAAATAACAAAGGGTATAGACCTCAATAGTCTACAGATTCCTTTTTAGACTGAGATAATCTTGCTAATCTTTGCTATTCTTGAGATAATCTGTTTGTTAATTTTTCCTGCTATAATAATTCAGAGTTCTGGATTGCAGCTAAAAGACATCTCATAAACTGTATCAGCTATAGCAAGCATTTGTATTCTAACAAAATGTAGGAAAAATAATAATTGCAATGTAGTTTCATATCTATTTATTCAAATTTAAGTCCCATTAAGTGCAGCAGGTTTACTCTCAAGTAATTATAGGATTGTAGTCTAATTTGCAAATTAGTCACATTCTGAGTTTCATGTAGTATCTTTTCTCAGAGTTCAGTAAAAGATGCTTTGTAAACTATTTGGTATGCTTCTATAGTAAAATGTTGGCATGAAAAATTATTGAGGCAAATATGTTTCATTTGTCTCCAACATCGCTGCCTTCTAGAAAAAAAATCTAAAGGCTGAGCTTTTCCAAAGAGCTTTTGGTGGTGCAATGGTTAGACTGCAGGCTACTTCTTCTGACTGTCACCAGTTCAGTTCACAAGGTTAACTTAGCTTTCCATCCTTCCGAGGCTGATAAAATGAGGACCCAGATTGTTGGGGGCAATATGCTTACTCTGGAAACTACCTAGAAAGGGCTGTAAAGCACTGTGAAGTGGTATATAAGTCTAAGTGCTATTACTATATTGTACTGAGTTTTATTTGCTTTATTTGCATGTTATTTTATTGTTTAGTTTATTATGTAGTAAATGAATCAATCAGTGACTATATCCCCATTAATGGAAATAATATGTACTAAGCTCATGAGTAATATTTAACTGGAAAAGGCCCCTTTTACTAGCTGGAATTTTAGTTTTTTCATCAAGACTCTTATTATATAAGGCCAGACTTTCTGGCTGGAAGCAGTAAAATTCCTGTGTAAAATTCCTTTGTAATTTAAGAATCCCAGTGGGCTTGTCCCACTTACAAAAAGTAGCTAGCCAGGTAACTAAGCTATGAAAGAATGAACTCATTAAGTTGTTTGCCCTTTTGTTTTTTGTACCAGTGGAAAGTGCCAACTTACACATTGTTTATTTCTTCATAATATCGATGTCCCAAATCTTACAGGCATCTCTGGTTTGAAGTCTGTAGAGTGCTGAAAATACAAAAGTCAAGGCAGATTATTGTCAACAAGTAGATAAAGCTCAGCTTTCTAGGGCACAAAATAGCCATTTTATTTTATCTAAGATATTTGCTTCAAAGTAATAAACCACAAAAACAGTAGCTTTTGGTTAATCTTACTTGCAGCTACAATTTTAATGCTCGCTGCTTTATTGTCTGTGAGAATCATACTTGAATTTTAGCAGTAAAAAGCGAGACATTGAATGTACAGAATGGCCAGGAAGGTGATGAAATGGATAAGCATTCTGTTAACCTGATAACAGAGGCGCTTTATTATCATTGTAAGTGTTGAGTTTTGGAATTATATAAGAGAAAGGTTCCTGTTAAAAACCTTTGGTGAAATAAAGGTACACTGAGAAGGATAAGAGTCAGGCTACACTAAAACCATATTTTGTGTCTGAGAGGAAGCAAGAATTGTCTTTTGTAATCCAAATAAAAAAAATGGTGTGTGCTAAACAAAACTCTGCAATAGAAAGTTCTGCATTAGAATTTGTTGTTGCTGGTTTTGGATCTTCTTGAAGATGCAATACAGATAGTTAAAGCATTTCTATTTTACATGATGTGAAGTTAGCACTTGAGATAATTTTCCTTCACTAAGTGATGAAAACAGGTTATGGGAAATTGAGACAGATTGTGGAGAATCTGAGATACCAAACCTGGAAAAGTATGTAAGACCAGAACTTCATTTCATCTTTGTATATACTTCCTGCCAGATTGTAAATGACACATTGCACATCTCAATATTTTACTATTCACACTGGAAGTTCAAAAGCATCACTGTAGTGAGACAGATTTGGTAACCCAAATCTTGTTAGATGTAAGGAAGTTCCCATTTAGAAATCACAACTGGGACTGGCAACTCAGCTATTAAGCAGTTACAGGGTGAAACCATGGCTGTGCTTATGATCTTCAGCTTTCCGTTTCTTTATAGAAACTTGTAAATGTGATGATTGATGTGAAGTTATTTTTTCATTCCATGATAACTGAACAAGGACTTCCTGCATATCTTTATTTAAAACAAGTCATACAGCTTTGAGACTAGAATGGGTTCAGCATTCAGACTGGACATCTGGAATGAATAAAGTATTGAGGATATTTATGAGTACAAGGATGTCTAAAATTAAATTGTTGAGCAAAGAATTTAAACATTTCATAGTTTCTCTAACCTATGTTTTGGGAAGATGACTCCTTAGCAAGCAAATACTTTCTCCTATCTGAAAGCAAAATCTAAAAGGAATTGTGCCTGGGATTAGAATTTAGGCAATTTTGAAACACTTCACATGTGAGCTCTTTAAAAGATTTTTTTTTTTTTTTGCAGTTTTCAGAGAAGAAAATTACTGATACGTTTTCCAATGCCAAAGTAATTATAGCTGTAAATATCCAGGGCAATGCAAATCAATGTTTTCTTATAGCTGTTCTTTCCTTGTAACTATTTATATTTTCTCACATAATCAGAATGTATATTTTGTACAGCATGTGTAATATGTTTGTCTGTTGTAATATACCTTATCCAATAAAGGAATACACAGGTTTTTTGGTTGTCATGATCTATGAGGGGAGTAGTCTTCTGAACAATTAATTACATAGCCTCTATTACTTGTGCTCCATGTTTGAATATCTGGGCTTGTAAGTGGCTGCCTTGAACTTGTAGCATACCTAGAATTATCTAACAATGAAATTCAATGGTGAAGGTTCTACATTTAGGCAAGAAAAACCAAAAGAACAGGTACTGTATAGATAGTACATGATGCAATAGTAGTAATTGTGAGAGGGATCTTGGAGTCCTAGTGGACAACCACTTGAATATGAACTAGCAATTTGCTGCAGCTGCCAAAAAAGCCAATGCAGTCCTAACCTGCATTAATAGAGGGATATAATTAAGATCACATGACGTTAATACCACTACATACTTGGAATACTGAATCCTGTTTTGGTTGCTACAATGCAAAAAAGATGTTGAGACTTTTTAGAGTACAGAGAAGAGCAACAAAGACGATTAGGGGATTGGAGGCTAAAACATAAAGAATGGTTGCTGGAATTGGGTATGTCTAGTTTAGTGAAAAGAAGGACTAGGGTGACATGATAGTGTTTCAATATCTAAGGAGTTGCCATAAAGAAGATGGAGTCAACCTATTTCTCCAAAACATCTGAAGGCAGGACAATAAGCAAGAGATGGACTAATCGAGAAAAGCAACAGAATTAAGGAGAACTTTCCTGACAGAACAATTAATTGGTGGAATGACTTGCCTCCTGAAGTTGTATATGTTCCAACACTGGAAGTTTTAAAGAAGAGATTGGACAACCAATTATCTGGAATGGTATAGGTTTTTCTGCCTGAAGGGATTGGACTAGAAGATCTGCAACTCTGTTATCCTGTTATATTCTTTTCATATCATGCAGAAATGAAAAAAAAAGTTACTATTTTGACCTAATTCTATTAGGGTTAGATTTATAGTTCATGCACCTGTAAAATTGCTGATATATCATGAGAAGTATTGGCTACAAATTTTATGGGCATATTGTACATTAGATTCATAGCACTGCCAAAGATAGAAACTGACTAATCAGTGTAATAGAGAAAGTATGATGAAATTAAGATGTGTTTCAATCTTCTTTCCACATGAGCAAGTATAAGTACTTAAAAAGCTCTTTTTATATAACAATAAATGAATCAGTATTCAAACCACTGGATACTTTGAAAAGGTAGTTCCTTATCCTTATTAAAAAAAAACAGACACACACACATACATCTGTAATAGCTTTGGACAAGATTATAGCATGTCTAAAATGAATTGTTCAAAATATAAGAAATAATAAAAAAATATTTGTCCCATATTCACTTTATTATATCTAATTCAGAAATCATCTCTGCGTGTTCCTCAAGAATTGAGTATATAGTTTAAGTAATGATCTTGTACAATGGGAATGCATATATTACAAACTTCAACAAGCAGTTCATTGTCTGTTTAAAGTGCTCTAGCTTTAAATGTATATTAAATGTGGCCAGTGTGTTTTGAGGAAGACAAAACTGTATGATTGTGCACTAGGGGAAGTGTGATGGTATGTATCATAGTTGAATATTAAGTAAAGCAACAATCTTTTCAAAAAAGATTCAAGAATAAAATTAAAGAATAAACTTCCAATAGTTCAATTTTCAGATCTAATTTTCCTTTTAGGAAATACTACATTTATTAAAAAAAATTAAATGGAATTTACATTGTAAAGTTTGGCAATTATTATTTGGACCTTTCAAGGTTAGTTAAGCTTTAGAAAATTGACAGAACTGTCTCATAATAATATGACCTGTCAAAGTTTTGCCCAGCTTCATGCCTCCTGATCAGAATACCAAATTATTTACTGTCAGGTTCAAATTACACACTAATTTAATGTAATTATACGGCATCAAGTAATTGAACCTTAGCAACCACATAGATTTTTGTCCATGGTGATTAGTCCCTAACCTGGACTTTTAGCTCTTCTTACCACCCCCATCGTAAGCAGTACTTTGTTGCTAGTTATTCTCTTTCCTTCCATCTTTCTCAGTACCAGAGCCTTTTCCATAGAGATAAGTCTTCATATAACATGTCCAAACTAGGATAATTTGAGACTGGTCATTTGTGTCTCAATGTTTGTTGAGTTTGGTGATTGGTTTGGTGATTCATTTCTTTGTTTTCTTGACTGACCATGGCATTCTCGAGAGTCTTCTCCTGAGCTCGAAACATCAGTGCTGTTCTTATCTTACTTCAATGTCCAACTTTTGCTTTCATAAAAGGGGAAAATCCATTTTGTTTTTGGAATAATTTCTTTCTTTTTTTTTTAAACAAACTTTATTAATTTTACAGAAAACACAATACACAAACATACAAAACACAAAACAAACAAAACTAAAAGATCTTTTCTGAAGGCTGTCTGATCCCGGGTTGAAACTCTTCACACAGACACAAATTCAAACATCATATTCACTTTATATATCCTTCCATATCTTATTATCATTTTCTTTTTATATATATATATAAACCATATATATATATTTTTTTTTTTTTAAACAAATTTTATTAATTTTACAGAGAACACAAACAAAACTAAAAGATCTTTTCTGAAGGTTGTCTGATCCCGGGTTGAAACTCTTCACACAGACACAAATTCAAACATCATATTTACTTTATATATCCTTCCATATCTTTATATAAAATTGATAAAAATGGTTTATATATATATATATAAAAGAAAATGATAATAAGATATATAAACCATTTTTATCAATTTTATAAAAACAATGCACAAAGAATTAAGGCATAACAGCTTATAAATTCTTTTCTAAGAAAAAATAATAAAAGAAGAAAACCAATAGAACATAACAATTCCAAATTATAGTATCAATACTTTATCTATTTAACTTCATATCTTATCCCAGCTTCTCCTTTTCATCCAAATTATTTCTTGTTAATTAAAATTTTATTGCCTTTTATCAATATACAAAATCCAAAAAAACATAACAAAACCTTTATATATCCTTCCATATCTTATGATCATTTTCAATAACATTCTTTGTCTGTTCTATTTCCAACTATCCATTCATCTTTTTTCTTTTACTATACTTCTCCTATACACCAATTGGAGTAACGTCTATAACTCATTACCCTAACTTAAAAGTACTTCATATAACAATTTTTCTTGGGATTCTGTTTAATAGATTCTAAAATTACACAATGTATTTTATACTCTAAATACACATAAAAACACAATCTTATGTACCTTCCAGAATCCCTCTTTTATCCTAAATTAAATTCACCCATTGTCTTTGAATAAACTTTTTTTCTTTAGATCTTGCTTCCCCCCATTGAGGCTTCTCCTCCCCCCCCTTTCTCTCTTGCTTATTCTTCTCCTTGCCCTTTTTACCCCTTTGTCTCTCCTCCTCCCTTTTCTTACTCCCTTTCCTTTGCTTTCTAACCTTGCCTCCACCTTTCCGCTCATTTTTCTCTTTTTTGGTTGTTTTTATAATTCTTAAAATCCCCTTTTTCTTATCCTTTTTCTCCTCCTCCCCGGAAAGAACCCATTGTTCATCAAAGTTGGCTTCTTCTTCCTCTTCTTCTTTGTCCCAGTCCTTCTGCTGCGTAATCAACTTTTCATAAGTATGTAACGCCATTTCTAAAAATTGAAACAAAGTGCCCAAAGTATCTTCCTTTTTATATTTTTGATATTCAGTCTTAAGTTCATCCACAAGCGATGCCATCATGAAAAGAGAAACTTTTCCCAAAACAACCACAAGTATTTTTAATCAAAAATAATTCAAAAAAAATTCCAAAAATTAATACTTTTCTTCCTTCTTCTCTTTCTCTTTCTGGGGTTAATGTTTAATCAAAGAGGTCCAATTACCATATACCTTTCTTTGGGATTCTAGGCAATCTCCTCCTTTTTCAGCTTCTGCTCCAATTTTTTTTCCTCTCCCTTCCCACTTGCAACATCAATTTTAAATAATCAAAAATCCATACCTCTAATAAGGGTTTTCCAATTTCTTAAGTTTTTCAATGTCCAGGAACCCTTTTGTCCCTTAGCTTCAACTTAATTCACCTTCAATGTCCAAACATATTTCATATCAGCTGTTTCCATGGGGTGGGAGAGTGAAGAAAAAAAAAAGTTCCCTTTAACAGCTTCTCCGCCGCTTTCGATCTTCTTAGGGATACAATGTATCCTCCAGCAATTCAAACAGCTCAGTTCCAACAAATTTGAAATATGTTACTTGACCTGGCTCAGACAGGACTTTCACTCTTCTTGCTTCCTCCAGCACATTCTTACCCGGTTGCTGGCTTCTTCGTGGCGGCCATTGCTGACCGCCGCTCCACCGCCTTGGGAAAAAGGGGTTTTCCAGGACAAGGAAGGGGTCTGCGACACCCCAACCCCCTGTCCGGCTCCCCTCTCTCTTCGGCTGTCCCTACAGGGCAGCCATATCCCCCTGACCCATCTGGATCGGGCGTACCTCGGCGGCTAGCACAGCAGGAATCGCGAGTGGTCGCGAATTCCTGCTGCCCCGAAGGCACGCAAAACCGGAAGCTCCTGGAATAATTTCTTACAACCAGTGATGTGACAGAATATTAAAATCAGCAAGGAAATCCACACACTGGCATGCATACAAGAGCATCAATATTATATTAACTGAATTTCTTGTGCTAGCTGCGGATTTCTGGAAGTTGAAGACACCCATCTAAAAATGCCAAGGTTGATAAGCACTGAGCTAAGAAATTCCAGTTCATATGGCACCAGCCATGAATCAAACACCGGATTTTAACAAGCAGAAACACAAGCACAACATTACCCTTCTCTTTCTCTTTTCCATCTGCAATGTATTAGAAATACAAGTTTCTCCTTTCCCATCCCTGACTGCAGGTAAATAGTGAGTATGCATTCAAATTTGCATCAGGACATTGTGTTAAATTTTGCGCCCATGGATACATTTTAAGTGCACCTATTCCTTTGGGGATTCATGGAAATATTTGAACAGAAGCAAGATTTTAATTTTTTGCATGCGACTCTAAGTGCTCAATACATTTCCTTTCCTTCCTTGTTTCAAATATAAAAAAATACCCACAGATAGAAAAGCACAGCTAACTATTGGTTAACTAAAGAGAGGAATAAGGATGACTTCCTATTCTACAGAAGATAAAATTATGAGTATTTGAAAGTCTCAGTTCTCCAAGCATATTTAAAAATTAATTCTGCTGTCTTGGGTGGTCAGTAAGAAGGATATGGGCTTTCAGGGGAGATAAACATGGTGATAGAAAACAAATGCTTCTTCCCTGGAGTTTGCTTAATAATTTACCTCCTTTTGGTAGCTTTATCTTTATGTGATTACTGCCTTAATCATTTGAGAGTTGAAAGATAATTAGATACTGTGTTGGAAACATTTCTCTTATCCTTAATTTCCGATTGCTGGAATCCAATGTTGTCTCCCTAAGCAGTTTGCAGCCTCTTTGCAATCTTCATTGAACACCAATCTTTAAATATTAATGAGTAGCTACAGGTGGAAGAAGTCTATTTTTCCAGAGGGGCTTATTTTTCTCCTGAGAATGTAGATTGCATATTATATGCATATATGTGTCCCTAGATGGCAGCACAGCACTGCTAAAGTGGCTGTCCCCCGTTTCCCCCCCCCCCCCAATAAAAAGGCTGCAGAGAATCTGCAGGGTAGCTTGCTATGTTTTAGCAAATGCAGCTGGGAGGTAAAATAACAAGAAAACAAAAATATATTGAATATCCACTGGGCCATTTCTACAGAATAGGAATAATTGCCAGCACTGATGAAATCCTAGATTAGAGCAGTAATATTTACTTTTCCTAATGACTCTGGGCTTTTCATGTCTGTTATCTTCACCTTCTGCTCCCCATTCTTTGGCTTTAGCTAATAAAATTTACATAATGAATTCATTCATCCCCTGTCTCCAACATATTACACTTTCATCCATCCTGAAGAGCAATGAGCTTTGTAACCAAGAGCTTCTTTGTATAATCATGGAAACGGAGAATCCAGCTACCTGATTACAAGTTGGCATTTGTGCTGAAGTGAGGTTGTATTTTTTTCATCAGCCCAATCATGTAACATGAAGCCTGGTAGACATGGCCCAGTACAAGAACAATAGCAGTTTATTTTATATTTTTTCTAAAATTGTATTGTGATTGGAGGCAGAGATTACCAATTTCTAAAGCAGCTTTTTCCAGCCTGGTGTTTTATGATTTCCATTCCTGTAGTAGCAATGACTAACAATGCCTATTCAATATGAAACTTGTAAAGAATGACTACTGCAAACTAAAACATACATAGCATTACCAAGATCAAACAGACACATCATTTTTGAAAAATAAACAAACATTTGGCCTTGGAAACAGAAACATAATATCATAATTCAACACTTATACCTCTGGAATAATTCTATTAGCTATCATCTCTTTAATGGAATGTTTCCGATTAAACAAACAGCTGAATTTACTATAGGCTGTAGCAGATTAATCAACATATATTAATTGGTGCCTCTGAAACAATGACAGATGGTTATATTTAGCATTGTATTTTTATATTTATATTACAAAAGTTATCCTGTCCAATTATAAGGCAAGCTTGGGCAGTGCCCATAAGCAAATCACAAAAAAACCCCTTCCATCTGACCAGATTATCTCATCAATTAAAAGCAATACTGTACAATCTAAACAACAACTCCCAATTATCTAGGATTTGAGGACATCCCCTCACAAATAGTTCTTTCCTAAATGAAAACTAAGGGGCTAATCACAATGCTGGAAATGTTTTTACAAATATGGTCTGAAAAAGTCTGTCACCTAGTCTATGCCCCTTCATTTCTGGGGGAGCAGTGGGGGAGCGAATCCTTAGCAAGTCTTTCCCCACTTATTGGACCAGGTGGGCAGAATTGTACCTGGCCCTGATACAGTACTGCCAGACTATATGGAGCTTCAGAGGTGATACCCAGAATTGTGAACTGAGTCCAGAAATTTATATGGAGTCAGTCAGTACAGGGACTTCCAAGATGGATGTGAATACTTCAATTCTGTGTTTCCCAAACTAGTATTCTAACCATTGCATTATGCACAAATTGTAGTTTCCAAGACAAGTTGCAATAATTTAGTTATGAGATGATTTTAGCTACTATAGCGAAGGCACCCCAGTTTGGATATTTACTTAAGAATTGTCAACATACTGAAAAACATTTTGAAGAGGTTTATGTTTTAAAAAAAAGAAAGACCATCCTTCTTCTTCAACAGGATTGTGGCTTGTATGAACGTATAAAAATCAGCAATTACTTGGTTATATCTCTAACACTAATGTGAAAGCACAAATATTTTATATGGCATCATTTTTTTCCTATTTTAGTCATTTGAAAGATGACTGGGTACTAACGACTGATCGCCAAATAGGTGAATGTTCCTTCCAAACTTTGGATTTATTATCACATACCTTTATGTTCCTGGCCCTCCCCATCTTGTACATTCCTACACAAAACTGGTTTGCTTTTGGAAGCTTTACAGCTAAACATATGTGTTTATTTCAAATATTTTGTGCTTCTCTTCTGTGCTGTCAATCTACAGCTTTTAACTGAGTGTGCAAAAGACTGAATCACAAAGACTGTGGTTTCTTCCCCAAACCCCAAAAACTTTAACCTTAGACTGTCTACTATTAACCTCACCCCTTTCCTAAGAGGTCTGTAGGGAGCGTGCATAAGCGCACCAACGTGCCTACCATCCCTGTCCTATTGTTTTTTTTATTTTTCTTATATGTACCCATTTCATGTATTCATAACTATTTTTATACTTATATCTATTATCTTGCAAGCGATTGACAAATCCAATAAATAAAAATTCATTTTTCTGCCATTCTAACACTGCTCTGCTCATATGCTCAACTATGCAGACAGCCAGGAAAGCCTTATATAGTGTTACAACTTTCAGTTACCTGCTATTGCTATTAAGCCCATCCTAGAAAACATTAGCTAAATGCCACAAATGCATTTTTCCTCAGCCTACTCCTTCTGGTGACCATACCTAGATACTGTTTTCAGGAATCAGGAACAGCTGGCTTTGCATCTATTTCACTACAGTATGGAAATCACCTTCAAGAAACACAAGAGCTGATGCAAGTCCTCTAATTATTATACTGGGTTGTACATTTCTCACAATATATATAAACTGAAGTCGTTTATGAGAGCCTGTTAGTTCCCTTGAAGGCTATGTATAAGTCAAGAACAATAAAGCTTGTAAGAAGCTATGAAAAAGTATTTCCAAATTTGCAAATGTGTTGTACCTTATGATTCTTGACGAATGTATCTTTTCTTTTTATGTACACTGAGAGCATATGCACCAAAGACAAATTCCTTGTATGTCCAATCACACTAGGCCAATAAAGAATTCTATTCTATTCTATTTATTGTATTAATTTGAGAATAGTTTGACTAACAAGTAACATTAAATATAATTAATATTCTTGTTTCCATTTGATTCTCCTTTTTCATTGAAATCTTTACCATTTTAAAATTAAAATGGTAGGTTTTGTTTATAATTTTGTTCACACCCATTATACCATTGTTCAGAAATAAAATCTGAGAATTTCTAAGATGGCAGAAAAACTGAGTTAAAAATGGACTCTCTAGGTATTCTGGAGAAAAAAAATCTCGAGGGGGATAAAGAGCAGCTACCAATACATCCTTGCACCCTGCTGAATCCTCCATTCTAAGCCCTCATCCTTCAGTCATGTGATCCAGAGTGGAACATATAGATCTTGTCCCATGCTTCCCTGCGCATATGCTCTGTGTACTTTTCCTACCTTGACTTATTAGTTTAGATTGCAGATTGTACAGTTATTTTAATGTTCCTGGTCATATTGAATACTCAGATATGGTTTTCTTCTTCACACAACATGAAATTATATTAATAGATGTTTTGTCTGTAGTCCTTTTTCATCAAGCAAATGAATTTGAGTAACTGTTGCTTAAATGCCATTTTAAGGATCATTCTGCATATTTGAAGTAAAAATATTGTGATGAGGCCATTACTAAGAACAATTAATGATGTATTCAATGTAATTAACACTCTTCTCTAGCATACCCTTTTTATTAACTTCTGGCCTACTCTCTAAATGAATTTCCTCTTTTCTGAGATGTGAATCAAGTCCATATTCTTCCTGATATTATTGTAGCTATTTCTCTTTTTCTATTGTTTTTCTTTTAATGAAATGTAAGACTTTAAAATCTCAGGACTGGGGCTTCTGTATGTTCTTAGGCTTTCCTATGCAATTAACAGTTGGCAATATTTCCTTTATGCCTGATATTTAATGGTTGGCAATATTTCCTTTATGCCAGAACTATGTTGTACACTGCAGGGACTATGAGAGTTTATTCTTAAAAGCTTAAGATACATTTATCTGGATAAACCAAAATCTTACCTAATCTGTTCTTACAGTGGTCAACCAGATTTTCCTATTAAGAAGCCCTCAAGGATATAAGTTCAATAGCCCTTTCTGATTCACATTTTTATTAATGGGTTTTGAGGTGGGAGCTATTATATATTGTATGGTAGTCAATTCAGTATCTTCACTGTGTATAAGAAAAACATTTTGTCTCGCATAAATCTCACATTCTGTTTCATCAGTTCTAGCATTATACAATGGGAGGAAAAGTCCCACTCCACTTTTCCATGCTGTATAATGTTATATGTAAGTTGCTATTTATTTATTTGGGCTTTTTTTGAGATCGAAAAACTCAGTGTTCTATGTTTTTCTTTATTAAGATTTGTTCCCAGGTTTTTTGATCATTTTTGGAGCTCTTTCTTTTAGCTTTTTTCAGTTTATGTTAAGCTTGCAGTATGTTTTAAACTACAGCACTAAACTTCAATAAAGTTTAGGGGGTTCAATAACTGGGACCCTGCACATTATTCTAAAAGTACTCATAACACTGTGTCAGCTGCCACCTCATGCACGCTTGTGCCTCGCCATTATGTGGTGACAATCAAACGGTGGGAAGAGGGAACAAAGGGAGGAGGGTGCTTGGGGGAAAATGAAAGTAGAAGCCACCTTGAGATGCTGCCTCAAAGTCACACGGGTAGAAGGAGAGAGCCACATTCCAATGTGGGCTCAGACTGGCTGTTATAGAACAACCTGCAAGAACTTATTGGTGGGCAGCGAGAGGCAGACAAGGGGGTGGGAATAGAACTTAGTGATTTGGGCATGAACATTTCAGTTCTGGCTTTGCATTATTGTAATTTACTCCATTAAATTATACTTTTTAAACAAATAGTGTTAAGGATCAGTCTTACTTAGAGGTTCAAGATGAAACAGGTCTGACACACTGATTTATTTAATAGTGTTATGTTGTGTTTGCTTAAGAGTTATGTTATGTTTGTTTTTATTTGTTCCCTAAATATAGTCAATATAATATTCACATATCTTTTGTAATAGGCAGCCATAGATTGACTATTCCTATATACTGAATAACTTTTTGCTGATCAGTGACAATCAGCTTTGCATCCATCAAGCTTAATAAAAAGCTGTCTTAATAATTAAAATTAAAATAACAAACATACTATTCTGGATAATTTTCCTAAACTGGATTTACAAAAGAGGCTTGTTAAAGCTTTGAAGAATTTTGCAAGAAGGCAACCCAAATAAATTAAAAGAAATTAAGTTGTAGTTCATTACTTCAGAGGACTAAAGATTAAGATTGCTAAAAATAAAAGAAATGAATGTAAAGTTGGTTTATTTGATTAAAATAGATATTTTGTTATCTCTGATAATCCTAAATGAACTTTTGTTGATGAGGACTGAAGATTCATTTATAGATAAGAGATGGAATATGGGAAGAAGAGATCTGTCAGACATGAACAATCAGATCCATACCAAAGAGTTCAGTTAGCTATTTTATTGTTCAAATCTATAACACAGCAATCTTCTTAGACTTGACTGTTTGCACCTGGGTCAAACTAGATAGGATTCAATGGCATTAAAGGGGTGGTGGTAGTCATATCAGACTTTGCCATTTTATGCCCATGTAGGGATTCCAGATTAATTCCCCATTTGACTTCTTCCCCTATCTCAGCAGTCTCACTCTGACAAATTACTTATTTTAAGAGAAGATGGTGTTAAGGTTATTTATAATTGTTATGATGAAGGTGGAATATAAAGTCAAGTATATTCTTTTTTCTTTCTTTTCTGTTTTTCTTTCTATATATTCGGTTTTTTTTCTTATTCTTTTATTTTTGTTTATATTCTTTTTTTAATTGTAATTTTTAGTAAAATTAATATAAACATAATAATTATGAAAACTGAAGTGCTTTCTATCTCAAGTTCTATTCATACCCCTCAGCTTGTTAGGCTTATAACAGGATTTTGTTTAAGAATCAATATCTAGCCTAGGCAGGGCTGAAATTTCGAATTACGAGTTTTCTCATTTCATTCATGTGGGTTGTCTTGTTGTTCTCTTACATTCTGGAATTGGTTGAAGGAAAAGGGACACAACAAGAGTTTTTGTTTATCTCATTTTCTTTCTGGTGAGCTGCTATTGATTTGCTTCCTTAAAAGGACGCATGCTGATTAAACCATAAATATATATTGATGGGATTCTGTTAAAGGGAATCCAAGCAATGCCACTTTTAGCCCTCATCTGCATTCCAGGCTTTGCTCTCACTACCACAGGGATCCTGAATTACAGCTGGTAGAAGGCTGTTTCTCTTTTCTCCCAATAACATTTCACACTGTGTTTATTTCACTGGCTGACAGCCACTTTGTCCAAACTGAGGAGAAAAAAAATGTTATCTCTTTATTGATCAATGTAGCAGATTCCGAGCAACAAAATGCCTCCTGCTTATGCTATCTGGAGAAAGAGGCTGATGGGTGGATCAGGTAACTCAGTGGAGAGTTAACTGGAGAGAGGTTTGCTATATATCTTGGTTTATTTATAACAATATTTCTGAAAGTTTTTGCTCTCAGAACTCCTTCCTGCTTTTTTGAAGGACACTAGAAGAGCTTTTGTTTGTATGAGTTATATTTACTATATTAAAAATTAAAAATGATGCATTTCTAGAATATTTATTCATTCATGTAAAATAACAATACTGAACTCATTAGATATTAACATAGATACAATATTTTTCATGAAAAAACCCACTATTTTAAACAAATAAAAAATGAGAAGAGTGGTATTATTTCAAATCTTTGAAAAAACCTTCAATATCTGGCAAATAAAGAGATCCACGAGATGTTCCTGGGGGACTCCACCAGGGGTCCTCAGACTACACTTTAGGAAACACTGGCCTATAGCATTAGGCTGACAAAGTTGCATTTCCTCATGAATTCTGCAGGCCTAAGCAATGTGGGCTAGAGATAGCAGCCTTCATCATTTTCCTTCTTCCTGGCAGACACCACAGCTGTTAGACTGAAGCAATCTTCTTTGCAATTTATTCTTTCTTCCCAGCCAAAGATACCAGGTCAGGTAAATGTGAGAAAGATAGAGAGCAGCTGGTGTGATAACTTTTCCCTTAGCAATAACTTTCATGAAGGCGAAGTGGAAAAATTACTGTGAGTTTGCACACTCTCAGACAATTTCTGTCTCCAAAGCAGAACAAGCATATATGTCATTTGCTACAGCTAGCAAAATATATAGCTTGATGTTTAGATGTTAAACTTCAGCAAATAGCAAGAAAGTTAACTGGCAAAAGCAGGATATAAGGCAGGCAAAACGGGGAGAGAGGGAAAGACATGAACAGACTAGAATTTATATTGTCTATATTGTTAAAGTATATAGGTGATGCTCAAGTTAAGATGGTAATTGGAACCAGAATTTCTGTCATAAAACAATGTGGTCTTTAAGTAAAATATCACATGGCCACACTGTTTAGTAATGGCAATGTCAGCACTCTTTGTTGCTGTCATTTACTGAATCCCAGTGGTCATTAGGCAAAGATCCACCATTATCTTAGTCATTCCTGATTTGATTTCTCCCACCCCAGAGCCCCAGTAAGTTAAGGGATTGCTTTCTCTACCTTCTCTTGAACACACACACACACACACACCTATCTCATCTCCCCATTTCTGACTTTTGGCCACTCTACATAACAGAACTTCTCAGTGGCAATGGCAATGAGTGTAGGCTGCCACCCCCCCAGGTCCCAGCACTGCAATTACCAAGGAATGCATAAGGGGCGTGCATAAATGCACCATTGTGCCTCCCGTCCCTGTCCTATTGTCCCCATTTATTTGTACCTATTTCCTGTATTCTTACTCATGTTTATACTTATACCAATTATCTTGTAAGTGATTGACAAATCAAATAAAAAAAAAGCCATCTTAAGACCCACACTGTAGCCAGCCATTTTAATGACACAGTCCCAAGCCTCCACCATACTGCCAGTTGGCCTGCCCTATACAAAGCAGCTGCTGGTCCTGCTAAGCCTTCATCCTGAGTGCACTTGCACAAATTCTCCAAATAGTGCATTCCAACAGTGTTTCAGAAGGTGCCAGAGGCTTTATGAAGGTTTTCCAAGGCATCCCTTTGAAACCCAATGTCATGGATCATCTGATTTGTGCTGTCAGACTTGCACAGAACCTCAGAATAACCAGAACGCCTCATTCAGTCCTTCCCTCTTTCAGTCCTTCCTTTCCCATAATGCCACTATACCTAAACTTCTGTAAGCTGCAGGGATACGTGGAACTTTCATAATGAACAATATTTGCTGTTGAAGAATCACCCATAACAGAAGAAGCAAATGAAAATACGAGAAGAGAGTTGAACAGATTATATCTGTACAATACTGTACTATCAAGCAAATTTTGCTTAAAAGATTGTGTTTCTTTAATAATGATTTTTGTTAAAGTTCCAGGAACTCTGCTGTCCAAGAACAAGGAGAATTTGCAATATCATTCTCCTAACCATGAAGTCTTTACAGCTGAGGAACAAGTAGTGCTCCTTGTTACAAATGCAGTTTATTCTGCTTTTATCATTTGACCTAAGAGCAGTTTAAATCATGAATAATTCTTAGACATTGTTCTGGACTAGCAGGCTTGAAAGCCTGCAAAGTGGATTGGTCCGCTAACAGCGGGTCATGATTGGTCACTCCAGACTGATCCGATTGGCTGTTAAATGGGCTGCAGCAATTGGGCGAACCAAGTGCGGCAAGCTCAAACCACTGTCATTGGCCGTATAGCCGCAGCCAGCTCTATAAAAGGGGCTGCTGCGGCTAGGAGCTTTTGCTCAGATTGGAAGTCACCAATAAAGAGCTGTAGTCACTTTCTGAGTCTCGTCTCCATTCTTGGACCCATCCTTCCAGACATAACACTGGCGATGAGGATGGGATTCGGAGACACCAGAGCTGACTGAGCACTCACTAACAACCAACAGAACACGTGGCTGACAGCGCACAGACATCGGCAGAATGGCCAGCAGCCCTATACCCATTCGATCCAGCCAGCGAAGATTGGGACTCATACATGGACAAGTTCCAAATGTTCCTAGAACATTTGAAGGACAATCTGAAGGACGCCACAACAATCTGAAGGACGCCACTCCTGGCAAGAAATGAGCAGTTTTCCTGACGCATTGCGGACCTGCCATTTTTAAAATGGCCAAAGCGCTTGCAAAGCCGGCTGAGGTCAAAATGGTGGACTGGGATACCCTTGCTCCCATCCTCCGAACCACGCCCCAGCAGTACCGACTCTCATCCGCAGACACGAATTTTACCAAAGGGATCAACGTGAAGGTGAGAGCATCGGAGATTTTGTAGCTGACATAAGGAATTTAGGTGGTCTATGTGGCTTCACAAATCCAGAAGAAGCCATGAGGGATTGAGTTGTCCTTGGCCTCAGAGACCCCACGGTCCAAAGTAAAATTATGGCCAAGGGAGACATCTCCCTCGCAGATGCTGTTAGGGATAACATTGTTTACCCTAACTGGTTTAGGTAAAATAATAAATATGTTATCATAGTTTATTAGTTAAAGTGTCTGCAACTTTAACTGTAAGACTGTAATTAAGGGAGTGGTTGTGAAAGCACCATAAAAGAAGCAAGGAACGTCAGCTTGCTCTCTCTGACTTTATGATCCCTAATTACTGGATGAAGACTGCGTTTTTCCCTACTGGAACGGGAGAGAGATAAAGGACTGATTTATTGTAAGTGAACTGACATTGGATATTCTACACAGACTTTGCTAACTGAATATCCTTGAATGGACTGACTAAAACGATACATGACTAATGGACTATTATTTTTGACTATGCTATAAACTCTAAATGGAATAAACTATATTTTGATAGCACAAGCGTATCTGTTATTTTTACTGTATGTTAACAAACATACAAGCTTATCTCACTCATTTATCTGTGTGCCTATCTGACTAACGCTGCACATTCTGTTTAGCTTGTCTCCTTAACCCTAGTTGGGGAACCCAGGCTTAACACGAGTTATGGGCCCAGAGGCTGCAAAGTCAGTTTAACTAGGATAAAACAGATTTATGTAAAAAGTGAGAGTTTGTGTTGTTAAACGTTACAGTAAACAGACAGCTGTGTTTTATTAATTATAGTTTCATATCCATATAAAGAAAACATGGCACAAGTCAATCTACAAAGTTTGTCCCTTATATCCAAGCTGGATGGAACAAACTATGTATCATGGTCTATAAAATGTAGTCTACTTCTACGAAGAGAAGGTTTGTGGAACATAATTGAAGATCCACCAAACGTAGAGGAATGGGATCCAGAGATTGAGGAAGATAGACTAAAGATAAAAGACTTTATGCAGAAAAATGAACAAGCTATTTGCATAATAGGATTAACATTGACTGACCAGCAACTTGTTCATATCCATGGAGAGCAAACGGCTGTTGGGTGTTGGCAGAAGCTGAAGAGGATTTATGTCCGAGATAACGTTGGTGCTCACATAAATCTTACACGAAAGCTTTTCAGGACGCATCTCCAGAAGAATGGTGATATGCTTAGTCATTTGAATTCTATAAAAAGCATTTTTCAAGAACTGCACGAGAAAGAGCTTATTTTCTCTGAACTATACCAAGTCTACATAATTCTATCATCACTAAATGAAAGTTATGATAACTACGTCACTTCCCTTGAAATTGTGCCTAAGGAAAGTTTAACTTTAACTGATATAACTGGCAGACTGATTGAAGAGGCAAGAAGAAGACGTGAAAGAGATCAGTTAAGGAGGGAGCAACCTCAAAAAGAAGATAATGAATCTCCTACTGCATACGCAATTAAAAAGTGTTTTAATTGTGGAGGAAGAGGACATTTGGCAAGATTTTGTAAAAAAGCAAAGCGCCAGAACGCTGACCAGAATACTAAAAGTCATCAAAAGATAAATAAAAATTTAGAGTTTGCCATGTATATTAACGGAGCTGTAAAAAATAATTTATGGATGGTTGACAGTGGAGCATCCCACTGTATAACAAATGATAACAGAAATTTTACTAAAATGTCCAAGAGTACATAGCAGATATCGTTAGCCAATGGCTGGAAACTGAAAGCTAAAGGTCAAGGTATAGCATATTGTTCTTTTATAAAAGAGAATATAAAAATGTTATATGTACCACAACTTAAGTTTAATTTAATTTCAGTTAGAATTTTGGTTAAACTAGGATATGTAGTTACCTTTAAAGGAGATAACTGCATAATTGAAAAAGAAGATAAGAAAATTACTGCATCTTTAAGAGGTGAATTATATGTTTTAAATGATAATGGTTTAAAGGTGGCTAACACGGTTTATCATAATAAGAAACCTCATGATGAATGTATTCACTTGTTACACCGACGGCTAGGGCATTTAAATTTTAAAATGCTTAAGAGAACTGTTCAACTATCTAAAGGAATAAGTTTGAAACCTTGTAATAAGTATTTGCAATGTTCTATTTGCAATCAAAGCAAAAGCAAGGTCATACTGGCTAATAAAGTTGATGGATTTACTACCAAAGAGCCTTTAGAGGTAGTATTTGCTGATTTAATAGGTCCGAAAAAACCAAGTGTAGGAAGAGCTCGATGCATATTAAGTATAATGGACCACAATTCTAGATATGGGTTTTGCTATTTAATGAAGAGCAAAACTGAAACGTATCAAAATCTCTTTAATTGGATTAAATTTGCTGAAAGGAAAACTAAAAAGAAATTAGTAACTCTTATAACAGATAATGGTACGGAATTTACAAATAATAAATTCCAGAATAGACTTAGAATGTTAGGTGTTCAACATAAAAAGTCTGCACCATTTAGACCACAACATAATGCCTTTATAGAGAGAAGAGGCCAAACACTGCAATCAATGGCACGTACTATGTTGTCTGATTCAGGATTACCTGACAATTTGTGGGGAGAAGCAATAATGTGTGGTAATCATATATTAAATAATGTTGTTAATTCAACAACAGGTGAATTACCATTCACACTGTGGCATGGTACAAAACCTGATTTAAGTTACATGCACACATTTGGAGCACCAGCATGGGTGCATATCCCTTCACAACTCAGACACAAAGGACAGCATAGAGCTAAAAGATTATTTTTTTGTAGGATATGAATCTAATCACAGATCTTATAGATTCTGGGAACCAGGAACATCTAGAGTTTACACCAGTGCTAGTGCTAAATTCCTAGAACATGTAGGATGGAATAGATTAGAGCAAGATTTAAATAATGAAGTAATTATTGAACCCTACAAAAGGCAAAAAGATCAGACTGTTATAAGAAGAGTCCAATTAAAGAAGTCCACGAAAAACAAATAGGATCAGAACAAGAGGAAACTGTTGATCAGGAAGAGTTAGATAATCAAGAACAGTTAATAAATGAAAGTCCACCTGTAAGTCCTGTAATACCTAGACATACTACACGTGTAACTAGACCACCTGATAGGTATCAAGCAAGTATAGTTTGCCAAGTAACTAAAGTTCCAACTAGTATAGATGAACTTAGGATGTATCATGCTAAGGATCAGGAGAATTGGCAAAAGGCAATGGAAAAAGAACTAAATTCATTAAAGGTAATGAAAGTATATAGAGATGCTAAATTACCTCCAGGAGAAAAATCCATTGGATGCAAATGGATATTTAAAGTAAAAACTGGAAATGATGGGACTGTTACCTATAAGGCTAGATAAGTAGCTCAAGGATTTAATCAAACTGCATCTGATTATGATGAAGTTTTTGCACCAAGTCTTCAAGCAACATCTTTGAGAGCAGCTTTAGTGTGGGCAGCTAAGAAAAACTATGTCATTAACCATTTAGAGGTAGAAACTGCTTATTTGCATGCACCATTGCAGCACACTATATATTTGAAAAAGCCAATTATTTTAAAAGACAACAAATAGTAATGATTGTTGGAAACTCAAAAAGAGTCTTTATGGGTTGAAACAATCTGGCTTTGAGTGGAACCAATATATTGTGAAAGAGTTAAACAATATAGGTTTTAAATCTGGTTTAGCAGATCCTTGTGTGTTTAAAAGAGAAAATAATGGAACAGTGTCATTATTGTTATTATTTACAGATGATATTGCTTTGATAACTAAGACTAATAATGAAGCTAATGAGATTATATAATTATTAGCAAAAAAGATAAAATTAAAACATTTAGGTGAAATTAAAAAGTATCTAGGATTGACAATTAACAAAACAAAAAAATGGATTTAAGATATCTCAAGAAGATAAAATTTGCCAATTAATTAAAACGTATAAAATGGAACTTTGTAAACTGGCAAAGACTTCAATGAGTCAGGAAGTTTGCCAAACTGATGATCAAAGTCCCAAATTTGATAAGTCTATATATCAATTTTTGATTGGTAGTTTATCATATGTAAGCAATTGGTCAAGGCCAGAATGCTGGCACGTTTTAATTCAGATCCACATCAATGTCATTGGCAATCATTAAAGAGAATTTTAAGATATCTTTTTTTTTAAAAAAACAAATTTTATTAATTTTTTACAGAAAACACAATACACAAACATACAAAACACAAAACATAAACAAAACTAAAAGATCTTTTCTGAAGTTTGTCTGATCCCGGGTTAAAACTCTTCTCACAGACACAAATTCAAACATCATATTCACTTTGTATATCCTTCCATATCTTATTATCATTTTCATTTTTTTATATATATATATAAACCATTTTTATCAATTTTATAAAAACAATGCACAAAAAATCAAGGCATAACAGCTTATAAATTCTTTTCTAGGAAAAAATAATAATAAAAAACCAATAGAACATAACAATTCCAAATTATAGTATCAATACTTTATCTATTTAACTTCATATCTTATCCCTACTTCTCCTTTTCATCCAAATTATTTCTTGTTAGTTAAAATTTTATTGCCTTTTATCAATATACAAAATCCAAAAAAAAAAAAACATAACAAAACCTTTATATATCTTTTCATATCTTATTACCATTTTCAATAACATTCTTTGTCTGTTCTATTTCCAACTATCCATTCATCTTTTTTCTTTTACTATACTTCTCCTATACACCAATTGGGGTAACATCTATAACTCATTACCTTAACTTAAAAGTACTTCGTATAACAATTTTTCTTGGGATTCTGTTTAAAAGATTCTAAAATTACATAATAAATTTTATACTCTAAATACACATATAAAGACACAATCTTATATACCCTCCAGAATCCCTCTTTTATCCTAAATTAAATTCACCCATTGTCTCTAAATAAACTTTTTTTCTTTAGATCTTGCTTCCCCCCATTGAGGCTTCTCCTCCCCCCCTTTCTCTCTTGCTTATTCTTCTCCTTGCCCTTTTTACCCCTTTGTTTTTCCTCCTCCCTTTTCTTCCTCCTTTTCCTTTGCTTTCTAACCTTGCCTCCACCTTTTCGCTCATTTTTCTCTTCTTTGGTTGTTTTTATTATTCTTAAAATCCCCTTTTTCTTATCCTTTTTCTCCTCCTCTCCGGAAATGACCCATTGTTCATCAAAGATGGCTTCTTCTTCCTCTTCTTCCTTGTCCCAGTCCTTCTGCTGCGTAATCAACTTTTCATAAGTACATAACGCCATTTCTAAAAATTGAAACAAAGCGCCCAAAGTATCTTCCTTTTTATATTTTTGATATTCAGCCTTTAGTTCATCCACAAGCGATGCCATTATGAAAAGAGAAACTTTTCCCAAAACAACCACAAGTATTTTTAATCAAAAACAATTCAGAAAAAAGTTCCAAAAGTTAATACTTTTCTTCCTTCTTCTCTTTCTCTTTCTGGGGCTAATGTTTAATCAAAGAGGTCCAATTACCATATATCTTTCTTTGAGATTCTAGGCAATCTCCTTTTTCAGCTTCTGCTCCAATTTTTTCTCCTCTCCCTTCCCACTTGCGATATCGATTTTAAATAATCAAAAATCCATACCTCCAACAAGAGTTTTCCAATTTCTTAAATTTTTCAATGTCCATAAATCCTTTTGTCCCTTAGCTTCAACTCTCAAAACAATTCACTTTCAATGTCCAATATATCCAAACATTTCTGCTGTTTCCATGGGGTGGGAGAGTGAAGAAAAAAAAAAAAAGTTCCCTTTAACAGCTTCTCCGCCGCTTTCGCTCTTTTAGGGATACAATGTATCCTCCAGCAATTCAAACAGCTCAGTTCCAGGCAATTTAAAGGATGTTACTTGACCCGGCTCAGACATCACTTTCACTTTTCTCCTCCAGCGCAATCTTACCCGGTTGCTGGCTTCTTCGTGGCGGCCATTGCTGACCGCCGCTCCACCGCCTTGGGAAAAAGGGGTTTTTCCGGCAAAGGGGGGGGTCTGCGACACCCCCACCCCCCTATCCGACTCCCCTCTCTCTTCAGCTGTCCCTACAGGGCAGCCATATCCCCCTGACCCATCTGGATCGGGGGTACCTCGACGGCTAGCACAGGAATCGCGAGCTGTCGCGAATTCCTGCTCCCCCGAAGCCACGCGAAACCGGAAACCGCCTAGAATTTTAAGATATCTTAAAGGAACAATGAACCATGCATTGTATATAGAACCAAAGAGTGATTTGAGTCTTAATGCCTATGCAGATGCAAGTTTTGCAACTGACATAAACACTAGAAAATCAACATCTGGGATGGCTATATTATTTGGTAAGACACTAATAGGGTGGAGGTCAATCAGACAACAGCATATTAGCTTGTCCACGATGGAAGTGGAATTTTCATGTCTGTCATTACTATGCACTGACATAATTCTGTACAAACAGTTATTATTAGACATGGGTATAACTGTTAAAGATTCCATTATTGTGTACGAGGACAACCAGGCAGCCATAAAGTTAGCTACTAATATCGCTGTAAAAACTAGATCAAAGCATACTGATTTAAGATACTTAAATGTTAGAGAATCTGTGAAGAATGGGCTAATTAAATTGGAATACTGCATGACGGAAGAAAACATTGCAGACCAATTTACAAAAGCTCAAGGAGTAATCAAGTTTAAAGAAAGTTGTAACAAATATAATTTAAAGATGTAAATAGTTATATTATTATATTTACCTAAAAGGGGAGAATGTTAGGGATAACGTTGTTTAACCAAACTGGTTTAGGTTAAATAATAAATATGTTATCATAGCTTATTAGTTATAGTGTCTGCAGCTTTAACTGTAAGACTGTAATTAAGGGAGTGGTTGTGAAAGCACCATAAAAGAAGCAAGGAACGTCAGCTTGCTCTCTCTGGCTTTATGATCCCTAATTACTGGATGAAGACTGCGTTTTTCCCTACTGGAACGGGAGAGAGATAAAGGACTGATTTATTGTAAGTGAACTGACATTGGATATTCTACACGGACTTTGCTAACTGAATATCCTTGAATGGACTGACTAAAACGATACATGACTAATGGACTATTATTTTTGACTATGCTATAAACTTTAAATGGAATAAACTATATTTTGATAGCACAAGCATATCTGTTATTTTTACTGTATGTTAACAAACATACAAGCTTATCTCACTCATTTATCTGTGCCTATCTGACTAACGCTGCACATTCTGTTTAGCTTGTCTCCTTAACTCTGGTTGGGGAACACAGGCTTAACAGCCGCCCTAGCTGATACCACTGCAGCTGAAGCCACCCGCAAATCAGCAGCACATATGCGCCGGAGAAATGGGGCCAGCTGCCAAACCACCAACGAGACAGCAACGCCATCAGAGAAATACACGTCGGCCACCCATCGTGAAGATATCGAATTCTCATCAGATAGTGAAGAGGAAGAAGTGCACAGACTCAGGTCAGAGCACGAACAACGAGACCAGCGGGGTCGTAAATCGAATTTCCAATGCGCCGGATGTGGTGGAAACCACCCACGATCCGAATGCAGATTCCTAGACGCCATCTGTCGTTTTTGTGAGAGAAGAGGGCATATTACTAAAGTATGCCGGAACAAAAGTGGTTCAGTCCCGAACGGAAGGAAAACAGCCTCCGACAAACAGAGGGCAACCCCACCACTAATCGGGACCGCCCAAACAACCAGTGGAGCCAGTACAATAGAAACCAAAAAATTACTGGCGCACCCAGATGGGAAGAAGCACATCAGACCATCACCATTGGCCACGCTTCATCTTTAGACACCAGAAAAATCCATGTAAAGGTCAACATTGAAAATCGACCATGCATCATGGAAGTGGATTCCGGGTCTTCCCTATCCATGGTCTCCTGGAAAACCCTGAAGCAGCTGATTCCCAACATCTGCTGCCAGAACTTCAGCACTCAGAGACTTATATTAAAAGACTACCAGGGCAACCAGATTCCGGTCGTTGGTTCCAGTCATTTCCAGGTCTCCTTCAAGAACCACACCGCAATACTACCTCTCACCGTCATTGACAGAGACTGATACAGCCTACTGGGTCTATTGTGGTTCACGCCATTAGGAATCGAAATGGCAGGCATCAATCAGACTGTAGATGAAGACTGGGAAGCGGCCTTCATCTGGGATTTCCAAGAAGTCTTCAGTGAACAGCTAGGCAAGTACAAGGGGTCCCCTATCTCCTTTAATCTCCACCCTGATATCGCACCCATTCGCCTAAAACCATGCTGTGTCCCTTTTGTTCTCAAACCAAAAATTGATGAGCAACTGGACAAACTAATTGCACAAGGCGTGCTAGAACCCATTGATCACGCCCATTGGGAGACCCCAATTGTAACCCCCATAAAACCTGACAGATCTTTGAGAATTTGTGGGGACTACAAGGCCACCCTAAACCACCACTTTACAGCAGAGCGCCTATCCAGTACTCGTGGTCCAGCACCTCCTTCACTCACTTGGGGGTGGAAGAATATTCGCAAAGCTTGACCTGGCCCAAGCTTATCAACAGCTACCAGTAGATGCTCAAAACGCTGAAGCCCAAACCATAGTTACGCACAGAGGCGCGTTCAAGTGTAACAGACTCCAGTTTGGAGTAAGCATTGTCCAGGGCATTTTCCAAAGTCTGATGGAAAGGTTGTTACAGGGCATTAAAGAGGTCGTGCCCTACTTCGACGACGTGTTAATAGCTGCCCCAACAAGGAGTCAGTTAGAACAACGACTGAGAACAGTCCTCCAAAGGTTCAAAGACACTGGCCTCAAGGTAAAGAAGGAAAAGTGCCAGTTATGCACTGAAAGGGTTGAATTTCTTGGTTACCTCCTTGACAAACAAGGAATTCACCCTACAGAAAAGAAATTGGCTGCCATCAAAAATGTCCCAAGACCACAAAACAAAACAGACCTTCAAGCCTTCCTGGGACTCATTAACTTTTATAACATTTTCCTACCCCAGAAGGTGACCGTTGCTGAACTCCTTCATAGACTCCTCGATAAAAAGGCTTCCTGGATTTGGGGACGACGGGAGGAGCATGCCTTTCAACAAGTAAAGGACCTTTTAACTTCGGATGCAGTGCTCATCCAATATAATGAAACACTTCCTTTAACTGTGACTTGCGATGCCTCACCATTTGGAGTAGGAGCCATCCTGAGCCACGTCCTACCAAATGGCACAGAGGCGCCTATTGCATTTTTTCAAGAACTTTGTCAAAAACAGAAAGAAACTATAGTCACCTAGACAAGGAAGCCCTCGCCATTGTATCTGCAATCAAAAGGTTCCATGAGTATGTGTATGGAAGACCATTTTCCATCATCACAGATCATAAACCATTACTTGGCATCTTGGCTGGCGACAAACCTACTCCACATATTCTATCCCCGAGAATGACACGTTGGTCGGAGTTCCTAGCCGCCTACAACTACCAATTGAGACATCGCCCGGGGAAAACCATTCCCCATGCAGATGCTTTGAACCGCTCTCCATTGCCAGATTTCCAAGATGACCCGGCTCCCACGCTATCAACACTACAAATTGAGACACTTCCCTCACCGCCACTGACAGCTCAAGACATTGCATTGGAAACCAAAAAAGACTCATGCTTGGCACGAGTTCTTAGCTGGGTGGAGAGGGGATGGCCACAAACCGAACCCAATGAAACCTTTAAACCCTTCAAAAACAGACAGACAGAACTCTTCTCACAGAAGGGGTGCGTATTGTGGGGAGACCGAGTGGTTATACCACCAAAACTACAAAAAAAAGTTCTACAGTTACTACATGATGGGCACCCGGGCATCGTACGCATGAAAGCGCTGGTGAGGAGCTATGCCTGGTGGCCAGGTATGGACAAACAAATTGAAACCTGGGTCGCCACCTGTAGCAAGTGCCAAGAGACACACTCAGCCCCACCGAAAGCTTCACCAGCCGAATAAGAAACGCCCAGGGGTCCCTGGTCACGTATCCATATCGATTTTGCAGGACCTAAAAAAGGGCATACCTTCCTAATAACAGTAGATGCATACTCAAACTGGCTCGAGGTTAACAAGATGAAGACTACCACCACAGATGCAGTCATCAAAAAGTTGAACAGACTTTTCCCAACGCACAGCTTACCTGATGTCCTGGTATCCGACAATGGCCCTCAATTTACCGCCTTGGCTTTTGAACAATACTTAGCAGACCGTGGCATATGACACGCACTGACATCGCTGGCTCACCCGGCGGCGAATGGTAGAGCTGAACAAATGGTACAGTTCACAAAAAGAACCCTACAAAAAATGGAATAAGGCAACATCCATAATAAAGTCACCAGGATGCTCCTTCTCCAGCATATTACACCAAACACCACGACAAACAAAAGCCCAGCTGAGCTTCTGATGGCCAGAAAACTCAGATCGCCTCTAGACTGCCTACACCCTGCATACACCCTGGAAAAACCCCTGGGCTCCATCAGCAAACACCATGCCTTCAAGGTAGGAGACACTGTATTGGCTAAGAACTTTTCAGGTGACCCTCTGTGGATCCCTGCCAAAATAACGCAAATTACAGGCCCCCACTCTTACCAGCTGGAAACCACAGATGGAAAAGTGTGGAAAAGCCACATTGACCAGCTGTGATCCAGGCTAACCAGATCCCCCATCAGTGACCCTAACCACGACACTAGAGGGGGAAGGGAAACTGGGGGTTCTGAAATTGAGCTAACATCTGGCAGAGAAGAAAGAACCCCACAATCACCACATCAAAGCCTACAGTACTCTCCAGCTGATGAAGAGTCTTGGCAATCGATCGTCTCACCTAGTAGCAGCAACCAAACGGGTCCAGTGAATCCTGAGAGCACAAGCAGAAGCAGCGAAGGAGGTATGCCAATCAGCCCGAGGTCACCTGAAGGGAGTCACAGCTACGGAACCGGCTCACCGATCCAGGCGAGCAGCCCGTCGGAAGCCAAGACCGAGTAAAGACAATTCAAACAGCGCAAGTCAGGTAGACAGGTGCGGAGACCCGCCTACCTGCGAGACTATATAACCCCACCCCTAGACGGAACCTAGAGGGGAGGGGTGTTCTGGACTAGCAGGCTTGAAAGCCTGCAAAGCGAATTGGTCCGCTAACAGCAGGTCGTGATTGGTCACTCCAGACTGATCCAATTGGCTGTTAAACGGGTTGCCGCGATTGGGCGAACCAAGCGCGGCAAGCTCAAACCTCTGTCATTGGCCGTATAGCCACAGCCAGCTCTATAAAAGGGGCTGCTGCGGCTAGGAGCTTTTGCTCAGATTGGAAGTCACTAATAAAGAGCTGTAGTCACTTTCTGAGTCTCTTCTCCGTTCTTGGACCCATCCTTCCTGACATAACAGACATGTTTCCAGAAACTGTTTCTTACTTTAATACAGACATCCAGGGTTGTTCTGGTGCTCTTTTCTCTCTTCAGGGACAATTCTCTCTCTGAAGCCATGAGACTGGAAATAAATATGTGAAATTACATCTTAGATTACATTGATCTAAGACCAATTCTTGGTTCCCAGTAAAATGTAATATCTCAGCACTTCTTGTGTTTAAGTAGTCAGCCAGGAGCAGATTTTGAGCGGCTGGATAAGCTTTAATGATCCAGAGCAGGGGTCTTCAAATTTAACAGCTTCAACTCCCAGAATTGCTCCTCCAGTCATGTTAGCTCAGTAATTCTGATCCACAAGTCTTAAACTTGCCAGGTTTAAAGACCAGAGCAAAGTGAGTCTTCATTTGTGCTTTCACACATTCTGAGGTAATTTTTTCCATATTTTGCACAACTCTAATAGTGAATACTGTATATTTTAAAGCTATAATAAACCAGTATAATCTCCTTCATGATACCTGTCTGATACATATCTAAGAATACATGTTATTATTTGCCATGTAAATGTTATATGTATGTCTTTATAATAATAATTTACCAGAGGGACCAATGGAAGGACAAGAGCATTGGGAATTTCGTAGCCGACTTCCGAATTTCGTAGCAGACCTCAGGAGGCCTTTGTGGTTTTGCAAACTGAGAAGAAGCCCTAAGAGACCGCATAGTTCTGGGATTAAATGCACCGCATGTGCAGAGTAAACTGATGGCGAAAGGCGACATCAGCCTTACAGATGTCATCGCTGCCACTACTGCCGCAGAAGCAACCAGGAAGTCAGCCGCTCGAATGCACTGAGCGAACGCACCGCTTCACCAACTCGCTAACAATAGCCCACTTGCCGCTGAGAAGCACGCTACCACCACCCACCACAAAGACCTCGAGTCATCTCAGACAATGAGGAAGAGGAGGTCAACCGGCTCCACTCGGAATGAGAGCAAAGGAACCAGAGACGTCCGTGCCAATGTGCTGGTTGCGGGGCAAACCACCCACGATCGGATTGCAAATTCTTCGACGCACTTTGCCGTACTTGCGGAAAAAGAGGTCACATCGCAAAAGTCTGCAGAAGCAAGCGAGAGCCCAGTCCCAGCCAAAGGGAGAACAACCTCCCTCAGGAGACAAGCAAACCTCCTGAGAACCAGGACTGCCTGAACCACCAATGGAACAACCACTACTACTACAGAAATCGAGCACCTGCCTCTTCAATAAGACAAGAAGAGGCCCATCAAACCATTATTATCGGCCACGCTTCATCGTTCGATGCAAGAAAGATCCGCGTAAGGGTTACTATTGAGAATCGACCGTGCGTGATGGAAGTCGATTCGGGATCATCCCTATCGATGGTATCCTGGAAAACCCTCAAACAGCTGATCCCTGCCATCTGCCGCCAGGACCTCAGCATGCAACGAATCATCCTGAAAGACTACCAGGGAAACAGAATTCCAGTTGTTGGTTCCAGCCACATCCAAGTATCCTTCAAGGACCGCACAGCGACACTTCCCCTGACTGTCGTCGATCGTGACCGACCCAGCTTGTTAGGGTTACAGTGGTTCGCTCCACTCAGAATTGAACTAGCCGGCATACACCAAACCAGAAACGTTGACTGGGAAGAGGCTCTCATCCAGGAATTCCAGGACGTGTTCACAGGAACATTAGGCAAGTACAAGGGGACGCCTGTATCATTTCATCTCAGTCCCGATGTAGCTCCCATTCGGCCTTGTCGGGTGCCTTTTGCCCTAAAGCCGAAGATCGATGAGCAGCTAGATAAACTGATAGCCCAGGGCATATTGGAACTGATTGACCATGCCCGCTGGGAAACTCCAATAGTAACGCCCATGAAGCCAGATGATTTGTTAAAAATTTGTGGGAATTACCAGGCCACCCTAAATCATGCTCTTCAACAGAGCGCTTACCCAGTATCGGTGGTTCAACACCTTCTTCATTCCCTGGGTGGCGGAAAAATATTTGTGAAATTGGACTTAGCTCAGGCGTACCAGCGACAACTGCAGAAGCCCAGACAATAGTTACACATAGAGGCACTTTCAAGTGCAATAGACTCCAATTCGGAGTAAGTGTGGCGCCGGGCATTTTCCAAAGTTTAATGGAGAGACTATTACAAGGCATAAAAGGCATCGTGCCTTATTTTGACGACGTCCTAATAGCTGCCCCCACTAAAGAGTTATTAGTGCAATGACTCAGAAAAGTTCTTCAGAAATTTAAAGACGCTGGACTGACGGTAAAAGGGACAAGTGTCAACTTTGTATGGAGAGAGTGGAGTTCCTGGGATACCTTCTCGACAGACAGGGAATCCACCCCACCGAAAAAAAACTAACCGCAATCAAAAATGCCCCGAGACCTAGGAATAAGACAGACCTCCAAGCCTTCCTGGGACTCATTAACTTTTATAATATCTTCTTGCCCCAGAAGGCGACTGTAGCTGAGCCCCTACATAGACTTCTCGACAAAAAGGCTTCCTTGGTCTGGGGACGGCGTGAAGAGAGGGCATTCCAAGAGGTAAAAGACCTCTTAACCTCCGATGCTGTATTAATGCAATACAACGAGGCTCTACCTTTGACAGTTACCTGTGACGCCTCACCATTTGGAGTGGGAGCCATTTTAAGCCATGTCCTACCAAATGGGAATGAGGCACCTATTGCGTTCTTTTCGAAAACTTTGTCTAAGACCGAAAGGAACTATAGTCAACTTGATAAAGAGGCTCTCGCTATTGTATCCGCAATTAAACGTTTCCATGAATATGTGTATGGGAGACCCTTTACCATAATTACAGACCACAAGCCGCTACTTGGTATTTTGGCGGGAAACAAACCAACTCCCCATATCTTATCACCAAGAATGACACGTTGGTCAGAATTTTTAGGCGCCTACGATTACCGATTGCAACACCGCCCGAGAAAAACCATTCCCCACGCTGACGCTTTGAGCCGATCCCCACTACCAGACATCATAGAGGACCCAACTCCAACCTTAGCCATACTGCAAATCAAAACCCTTAAATCGCCGCCACTGACCGCTGGAGACATCACCTCAGAAACAAAAAAAGGACCCTGTTTTGGCACGAGTCATCAGCTGGGTGGAATGGGGTTGGCCGGTCAGCGAAACCAATGATACGTTCAAGCCATTTAAGAATCATCAAACAGAGCTATTCTCCCAAAAAGGCTGCATAGTGTGGGGAGACAGAGTCGTAATCCCAGAGAAATTGCAACATAGAGTATTAAAAATGTTGCACGATGGACATCCAAGCATCGTGCGGATGAAGGCATTGGCTAGGAGTTACGCATGGTGGCCTGGGTTAGATAAACAAATAGAGACCTGGGTAGCAAAGTGCAGCAAATGCCAGGAGACTCGCTCTACTCCTCCAAAAATTCCCCCAACCCAGTGGGAAACGCCTCGAAGTCCATGATCCCGTATCCACATCGATTTTGCAGGACCCACAAGAGGACACACTTTCCTCCTAACAGTGGATGCCTATTCAAACTGGCTCAAAGTCCACAAGATGAAAAGCACCACCACAGAGGTGGTCACTAAAAAGCTGAATAAGCTATTCGCTACCCACGGATTTCCGGATGTCCTGGTCTCTGATAATGGCCCCCAATTCACTGCCGTGCCATTCGAACAGTACCTGGCAGATCGGGGCATCCGCCATGCCTTAACATCGCCAGCTCACTCTGCGGCCAATGGTAGGACTGAGGGAATGGTTCAATTTGTAAAAAAGACCTTGCACAAAATGGACCACGGCGACATTGACGACAGAATAAACCGGATGCTTCTCCTCCAGCACATAACCCTAAACAGTACCATGAACAAACCCCAGCTGAACTCCTGATGGGCCGCAAACTTCGCTCGCATCTCGATCGCCTCCACCCAAACTACACACCGGAACAACCCCCAGGATCCACCAGCAAGTGTCGGGCATTCCAGGAAGGTGACCTCGTGCTTGCAAAAAACTTCTCAGGCGACCCATTGTGGGTCCCCGCTACCATAACACAACTTACGGGACCCTGATCCTATTGCCTGCAAACTACAGATGGTAAGATGTGGAAACGCCACATAGACCAACTCCATTCCAGATTAGCACCTAGTCCTATCTCAGCCCCAGAATCTCTAGCTGGGGGGGGGAGGGAACATTGAGGAGGCCGAAGAAGAATTAACAATCGAAACCCAACAGTCTACACAACCAACCAGGGGATACTCACCGCCAGAAGGAGAACCGAGCCAGGGAGTGGCCTCACCGCGTGACAGCACTGCGATGGAAACGGATCCAGGGAACCCAGAAGACAGCACTGGCTTAAGCAGAGAAAGCAGCCCAGGGCCACAATTTTTACCATCCAACCCAGCTAGCAGCCCACCGGAACCAGAGCCAGGACAGAAACCGGTGGAACAGCGCAGGTAAAGCAGACAGGTGAAGCGACCTGCCTATTTACGAGAATACATCATCCCACCCCTCAGACAGAACCTAGGGGGGAGGGGTGTTATGGACTAAGCCAACACAGCGATACAACCCTAAACAGCTTTTACTTTACAGCAGGCTTGTAGTCCTGCACTTCTCATTGGCCCGCAAATAGCGAGTCGTGATTGGTCGTTTTTGGCCAGTCTGATTGGCTCTTAACGGGCCCCTCTGATTGGACGCTTGCGAAAGCGGTAAACTCAAACCATTGGTTGTTTTGACAGCAGTCAGCTCTATAAAAGAGCTGCTGCTGCCCAAGTATTTGCTCTGTTCTTATTTTACAATAAAGAGTTGAAGTCATTGTTCGATGTCTCGTCTCCGTTCCTTGCGCCCATGCCCAGGACATAACAATTAAGGAATACAGTATTTGCTTATTTTGACTCAAAGCATCCTGCTATATATAGTTGCTTCATATCATGCAGGAACTGAAATCTAATGGAAAGAAAACTAAGGTAAAACTAATTTTCCTGCAAGGCTTATGGCTGCTAACTCATTTTCAGTCAGTGAGAAGATAGATATATTAGGCTGTCCTTTTTACATTTCAAAAGCATTTCAAGCATCTCAAGGTGGATATATTATACTTTGTCGCTTTTTGAGTGACACCTATTTGATTTTTTTTCCTGCTACAATCTCTTGAGTCTCAGTGGTTTCAAGATCACAGTAATTATAACTGAATTAAATAGATTACTGCAAATCTCTTTGAAAAAGTACATTTTAGTACCTTCTTAAAAATCTACCAGAAAGGGGGCCAGTCTAATTTCAGTGAGGAGCCAGTTCTAAAAGTGTTGACTGTACTACAAAAAGGCAGCACCTTCCAGCTCCACTTCCTGTAATGTCCCAGAAATGTGGGACAACAATGAACTCTCTCTTACATGATCATGGAATTTTTAGGCTAACATTAGCATTTTAAATTGTACTTGGAATTATACTGTTAACCAGTGTATTCACATGTAGTAGACTCCTAATTAGGGAACCAATTAAGACCATGCCCACCAGAGGTGGTATTCAGAAGGTTCTGACCAGTTCTAGAGAACCGGTAGCGGAAATTTTGAACTGGCAAATACCACCTCTGACTGGAGATTTTACAGTATCCTTCCCCTGCCCTGTCCCCCAAGCCACCCCACAGAACTGGTAGTAAAAAAATTTGAATCCCACCACTGATGCGCAACATATTCTGGACTAATTGTAATTTCTTGGTAATCTTTAAAGACAACAAAAACAGCAGACCCCCAACAACTCACATGGGTCTATAACAACTTGCCACAGCCAACTTGCCATGGCCAACTTGCTGCAGCCAACTCACCATGGCCAACTCACCACGGGACAATTCACCATGGAACAAGAGTTACACTGATATCAAAGAAATAGTGGAATAGAATCATTAAATAAAAAGTGCCACAGGAGGGACAAAATGAAATGTGAATGACAAAAATTAAAATATTTTTAAAAATTATTTTAAATAATTAAATTGAATTGCTGAATTGTCCCGCAGTGAGTTGTCCCATGGTGAGTTGTCCCACAGTGAATTGGCCATAGAGAGTTTGTCGTGGTGAGTTAGTCCATTCCGGAACTCTGGATGGCCATGTATTGTTGGGTATCCTAAGAAGCATACTGTACCATGAATTGTCAGATTATCTCCCTCAGAGCTTTCATAAGATAATAAAAAGCAGAGGTTGAAAGTACACTTCTTATACTAGTACAGGACCATGGGGTTGGCCTCTCCTCTGACATTACAACAGACTAAAATCACCCAAAGGAATGTGTTAAGTTCTGCACATGGGCGCAAGGAATGGAGATGAGACGGTGAACATGAACTTCAACTCTTTATTAATCATTGTGGAACAGAGCAAAACCCTAGGGCAGCAGCAGCCCTTTTATAGGCAAGCTGCTGATCTAGTAACCAATAAGAAACATGGAGCGTTAACCTCCTAAACCAATGAGAGAGGCTCTATAACAGCCAATCAGATTCTCCTGAACGGACCAATCCGATATCGCTATTATCGGCCAATCAGAAGTGCAGGGCTAGAACCCTGCTCTTTTCTAAAGGTTTTGATAACTTTATTTAAGCATTTTATTAGTTCATAACATCCCTTCCCCCGGGTTCCGTTTAGGGGGTGCGGTGACATAATCTCTGAGGTAGGAGGGTTGTTTTAATTGTCTATTGGATTTACGCTGTCCCACCGGTTCTTGTCTGTAACCTTGTTTTGGCGGGATGTTTTCTGGCAAGTTGGGTGCCGGTGGTTCCTCATTGGAATACTCAGTGCCGCTAATGTTCTCATCGTTGTCCTCTGGCCTTTGCGGACTTGCCTCTGTCGAGGTGTTCCTCTGTGGCGAGGTCCCCCCCATCTCTGATTCTTCTTCATATGTTACACCTGATTGCTGACTTTTTCGTTCGTGCTTTCCGCCAACTCGAATTTGGTTTCTTCAGCATCCCCTCCCCCTCAGTTTGGGAGTTAGCGGGGTCGCGGAAACTAGGTTGTAGCCTCGAGTGAAGCTGATCTGTATGATGTTTCCATATTTTTCCATCGCGGGTTTTCACTCGGTATGATCTGGGTCTGGTGGCTTGAATTACAGTTGCCTCGACCCACAGCGGTTCACCAGAAAGGTTTCTGGTGAAAACTAAGTCACCTACCTTGAATTCGCGGCATTTCCCGCTAGATCCACAGGGTTTCTCTGGCTCGTAAGATGGGTGTAGCCAGTCGAGATGGGAGCGGAGTTTGCGTCCCATTAATAATTCAGCTGGAGTCTTGTTGGTGACGCTGCGCAGAGTGATGTGTTGAAGAAGGAGTATTATATTTATCTTATCTTCAATGTCCCCATAGTCCATTTTGTAGAGGGTTTTTTTAACAAACTGTACCATGTGCTCGGCTATTCCTTTAGCCGCAGGGTGCCCCGTAGAAGTTAGCACATGGCGAATACTGCGGTCCGCCAGATATTGTTCAAAAGGAAGCGCGGTAAACTGGGGACCGTTGTCGGATACCAGAATGTCTGGTAGTCCATGTGTCACGAATAATCTGTTCAACTTCCGGATGAGGGACTCGGTTGTGGTACTTTTCATTTCGTGGATCTCGAGCCAGTTTGAATAGGCATCCACTGTTAGGAGGAATGTGTGTCCTTTAGTAGGTCCCACAAAGTCAATATGAATGCAGGACCACCCCATTCTGTCGGAGTTGCTTTCGGTGGGGCATTGCCAACTTCCTGGCACTTATAACAAGTCTTTAACCAGGCTTCGATCTGTTTGTCGATGCCCAGCCACCATGCGTAGCTTCATGCGAGTGCTTTCATATGCACGATGCCGGGGTGGCCCTCATGCAGTGTCTTTAATACCGCTCATTGTAAATGCTCTGGGACGATGACTCTATCCCCCCACAGAATGCAGCCTTTTTGGGAAAAAAGTTCTGTTTGCCGACTTTTGAAGGGAATGAAGTCGTCAGGGGTTTGATCTACTGGCCATCCTCATTCGACCCAGCTAAGAACTCGCATTAAGAAAGGATCACGTTTTGTTTCGATCGCGATATCTCTAACGGTTAGCGGCGGTGAATGTAGCGTTTCAATCTGGAGCGTTGTAATGGTTGGAGCTGGGTCGTCGACGGTTTCCAGAAGTGGTGCATGACTCAATGCGTCAGCGTGGGGAATGGCTTTCCTCGGGTGGTGTTGTAGTTTATAATTATATGCGGCCAAAAACTCCAACCAGCGACTAATTCTAGGGGATAATATATAGGGGGTTGGATTGTCTCCCACTATAATCCCCAGCAAAGGTTTGTAGTCGGTAACAATAGTAAAAACTCGTCCATATACATATTCATGAAACCTCTTTACAGCAGATACAACAGCAAGAGCTTCTTTATTGATTTGACAAAAGTTACGTTCAGCTTTTGATAAAGTCCTTGAAAAGTCGGCAATAGGGGCTTCACTACCGTTTGGCAACACATGGCTCAAAATGGCTCCTACTCCAAATGGTGACGCATCACATGTGATTGTTAAAGGCAAAGTCTCGTTATACTGCATTAAAACAGCATCTGAAGTTAATAAGTTTTTTACTTGTCGGAACGCGTACTCCTCTCGGTGCCCCCAGACCCAGGTTGCTTTTTTGTCTAGGAGCCAATGTAAGGACTTGGCTACGGTCACTTTGTGGGGCAGGAAGATGTTGTAAGAATTAATAAGCCCCAAAAAAGCTTGGAGATCGGTCTTAGTTCTGGGTCTTGGGGCGTTCTTGATTGCCTTTAACTTGCTATTGGTGGGGCGAATGCCTTGTTTATCGATTAAGTACCCCAGGAACTCTACTTTATCTGTACACAGTTGACACTTATTTTTTTTAATTTTAAGGCCAGAGTCTTTAAATTTCTGGAAAACCAGTCTGAGACGCTCCTTTAGTATTTCTCTATTCGGGGCAGCGATTAAAATGTCATCAAAGTAGGGTATGACCCCTTTTATTCCCTGTAATAGTCTTTCCATCAGATTCTGAAAAATCCCTGGGGCTACGCTAACTCCGAATTGGAGTCGGTTGCACTTAAAGGCACCTCGGTGCGTAACGATCGTTTGTGCCTCTGCTGTTTTTTTATCTACAGGCAGTTGTTGGTACGCCTGTGCCAAATCCAATTTAGCGAAGACTTTTCCACCCCCCAGGGAATGGAGAAGGTGTTGTACCACTGGTACCGGGTAAGCATTCTGTTGAAGGGCTTGATTCAGGGTGGCACGGTAGTCCCCACAAATCCTTAACGATCCATCCGGTTTGATGGGTGTTACGATCGGGGTTTCCCAAGGAGTGTGGTCGGTTGGTTCTAAAACACCCTGGGCTATTAATTTATCAAGCTGCTCATCAATCTTAGGTTTAAGGGCAAACGGTACTCGACGAGGCTTAAGGCAGAGGGGGGCTACTTCAGGGTTAAGGTTAAATATCGGGGTCCCCTTGTACTCACCTAGTTTGTCTGAAAAGACGTCCTGGAATTCTTGGACAATGGCCTCCTCCCAGTCGTCGCTGCTGGTTCAGTGAATGCCGGCTACCTCAATCCCAAGTGGAGCGAACCATTGAAGGCCTAACAAGCTAGGCCGATCACGGTCGACAACGGTCAATAGTAAAGATGCAGTACGATTTTTGAATGAAACTTGGACTAGACTGGATCCGACGACTGGAATTCGGTTTCCTTGATAGTCCTTGCGTATGATTCTTTGGAATCTGAGGTCTTGTCGCCGGACAACAGGAATGAATTGTTTAAGGGTCTTCCAGGAAACCATCGAGAGGGATGATCCTGAATCGACTTCCATCATGCAGGGCTGGTTTTCGATGGCGACCTTCACTTGGATCTTCTTTGCGTCTAATGATGAGGCGTGACCAATTGTAATGGTTTGGTGTGCCTCTTCTTGTTTCATTGAATGGGCTAGTGGTTTGTTTCTGTAGGAGTGGTTATTCCATTGTTGGTTCAAATGTTCCCAATTCACAGGACGACTTCCTGTGGTTTGGCGGTAGTTGGTCCCCCTCTGAAATGGGCTGGATCCTTGCTTGCTTCTACAGACCTTTCCGATGTGGCCTCTCTTCCCGCAAACATGGCAGAGCACGTCAAGGAATTTGCAATCTGATCGTGCGTGGTTTGCCCCACAACCAGCGCATTGATACTGCAATCTCTGGTTACGCTGGTGGCATTGGTCTCATTCAGACCGAAGCTGGTTGACCTCTTCCTAATCACTTTCTGATGACGATTTGAGGTCCTCGTGGTGAGTTGCCATTGCATGTTCCTCAAGGCGAGGTGAAGTTTCGCCGGCAAGTTGGCGGAGCGGGGCGTTGGTGTGGAACATTCGGGCAGCCGACTTCCTGGTTGCTTCTGCAGCAGTAGCGTCAGCGATGGCATCTGTAACGCTGATGTCGCCTTTCGCCATCAGCTTACTCTGCACGTTTGGTGCATCTAATCCCACAAATATTCGGTCTCTCAGGGCTTCTTCGAGGTCGGCGAACCCACAGAGGCCTCCCAGGCTCCGGAGATCCACGATGAAATCTGCAATGCTCTCTCCTTTCCGCTGGTTTCTCTGGTAAAATTCATGTCTCCGGACAAGCGTTGGTATGGTAGGTGCATAGTGGGCCCGTAGGAGGGGCTCGAGGATGTCCCAGTCCATGGATTTCACCTCAGCCGGTTTCGTCAGTGCCTTAGCCATTTTAAACACGGTAGTGCCACAGTGAGTCATACTGCTCGCTTTTTCCCAGTAGTGGCATCCTTCAAGTTGTTGGTCTCCAGAAACATCTGGAATCGGTCCATATATGAGTCCTAGTCTTCTTGTGTCGGGTCGAATGGAGCGGGTGGTATGATGCCGCCGGTCATGATTTCCGCCGTTGATGCGCCTTCAGCCACGTGCTCTGTTTAGTGCTCTGTAGTGTTCAGTCAGCTCTGACGTCTCTGAATCCCATCCTCGTCACCAGTATTAAGTTCTGCTCATAGGTGCAAGGAACGGAGACAAGACGGTGAACAGTGAACTTCAACTCTTTATTAATCATTGTGGAACAGAGCAAAACCCTAGGGCAGCAGCAGCCCTTTTATAAGCAAGCTGCTGATCTAGTAACCAATAAGAAACATGGAGCGTTAATCGCCTAAACCAATGAGAGAGGCTCTATAACAGCCAATCAGATTCTCCTGAACGGACCAATCCGATATCGCTATTATCGGCCAATCAGAAGTGCAGGGCTAGAACCCTGCCCTTTTTTAAAGGTTTTGATAACTTTATTTAAGCATTTTATTAGTTCATAACAGAATGAAACTCCTGCAAAACAGGATTTCCCATCAGCAACCCCCACAGTCAGGCCAATAAGGTGCCATGGTCAATAGGCACTGAGAAGTCTAAAAGAACAAAGAAAGTTACATTGCCCCATCCAGGTATCAACATAAGATCATTCAGGAAGTGACCAATGCTATCTCAGTCATATATCCAAGCCTGTCACTGTAGAAGAACAAGCTTCTAAGAAAATTGCAGGCACTTTTGCTGCATTTTCCTCCTCTTATTTGAGCCTTCTCCCTGGCATCAGCCCAGCAGAATTGTTTATGAAAAAATTAACTTTGACAGATATGGGCAGGAGATGTGTGTACTTTTGAAGAGCAGAGGATGAAGAGTTTTCTTCACAGAAGTGGATTTGTCCAGAAGAAATAGAAGAGATACAGCAAAGCCAAGACAAGTGCAATGTAGGAAAGTGTCAATGCTTTATCTGTCCTAAAGGTGCTTTTATTTCAAAATGCAACTGGACTTTCTGGTTTTTCTTTGAGGATGTTTTGCTTCTCATCCAAGAAGCTTCTTCAGCTCTTCTCTTTTGGATAAGAAGCAGAATGTCTTCAAAGAAAAAATAGAAAGTCCAGTTGCCTCTTGAAAAAAAAAAAGCATCTTTGGGACAACCATGACTTGTATAACTGAGAATCTCCATAGACAGTGCTTTATCTGTTGCCCACTGTTAAAGAAGAAAATAACAAAAGAAGAAATCAGAGGAGGAGAATTTAAAAGCAGACCAGGGTCTATAAGACTTCAAGTACCATTGTTGTTATATCAGTAGTAGTACATTAGCAATAATATAATTGTAGTAGAAATAGTATAATATAACATAAAATGCAAGTAATATAGATTATAATAGTAATAGAATATAGTATAGTGAACAATATAAACATCTCTTCAATCCTTATAGGGAGATATAAAAACCCCATTGCTTGGGGTCCAGTGCTTTTGATGGATCCTTTGAGCATGAGTCAATACAAATAGGTATAGTTTAAAAAGTACCCATGACAGTCAGCTACTGAAAGGTGTTACTTTTCTTCTGCCAAGTTAACTTTTCAGATATATTGTCTAACCACAGTCAAAGAATAATGAAATGACTATCATGTGTTTCAAAATTCTTTTCACAAAGAAGCACTAATGCAATCTTCTACAAAAATCTCTGGAATAAGTACAAAGGCTTACTAATGAACCAGCTTTTGGGCAACTGTTCTGTAAATATGTAAAGCAAGAAAAAGTCTTCCCTAAGGAAACATCTCAAATCCCTTTCTTTCTAACGCAGTAGTGCTATAGTGGCTTATGTAATTGTACATAAGCAAATATAATGATTACTGTAGAAGTTTAAGTATGTCCTACTTACTGTGAGTCCTCATTGGACATGCCTAATTTTTTTCTGTTTGCTGATAGCCTCAAGGGATGTAGATTCAAATTTACTATCAGTCCTTCTTTTGCAAAATGCTCATTTGAGAACTTTCATATGTCTTTGTCATGTGTGTGCGCATCTTTTCTTGATTGCATGTTCACCCGTTTGAACTTGCACTGATCTTGCTGTGATTCATTTCTAGGTAAATCAACTTTGAATCATTCTGGCTAAATAATCCATATAGCCTCAAGAAGTAAACTAGCTCAGGCTGAAAGTTGAAGTTCATTAGCACCCTAATTTTTGCTGGGAAAGGATTTCAAAGCTGTTCCCTTGCAAAGTAAAATGACAGTATTTTGGATTTTCAAATTTTAATTAATGCAGTAGAAAAGTGTTGTGTCCGCGAAATGATGCCAGGAGTCGGTGACTTCAAGTCATGCTCTTTTATTTAAAGTTGGAACCGAACTGGCGCAAAGGAAAAAGCTCGCGGCTTTTATTCCTTTAGCCACGGCGGCCGCGGCCAATGGCACCGCTTTGAATCTCCCCACGATTCGAATGGACCAATCGCGGGAGATTCTTAGCGAGCCAATCGGCGCGGCTCGCCTGACCAATCAGAGTGCCCCGCGCTTTGGCCAATCAAAGCGCGGGGATCACAAGAATGCTAATTAGGGACAGAACACCCCTCCCCTCTTGGTTCAGTCCTTACGTCGTGTAGTCACGTAGGTAGGCGGGGCTCCGTCTGAGCCTACTGGACCTGCGCAGCTCAGTCGTAGGTTGGATCCCGGCCAGTTCGGTCGGGATCTCTGCTGCTCCTGCTGCCGTCGTGGGAACCGGCTGGTCGGTCGGGCCGGGCCGCTCTCCGTAGCTCCCTCCTGGGCCTCCCGGGTTGGTTGAGCTGCGGGTTTCGCCACTCCCGCTTGGTCTTTCCGGGTCGGTCGAGCTGGCCTGGCTATCTCTTCCTGGCGAGGGGTCGTGATGGCTGCTTTCCGGTAAGTACGGCTGGTTTATTCTTCTTTGGTTTTGGTCCCCTGGGTATTCCCTCCCCCCTTGGTTTGTTTTGTGGGGGTTGGTTTCGCCTGTTTGTGCGTCGGTAGTCTCTTGGTTGGTAGTCCTCGACCTTAGTTGGTCGATGTGGCGTTTCCACGCTCGTCCGTCTGCTGTTTGTAGCCGGTACGAGTGTGGGCCTGTTATTTGTGTGATGACGGCTGGTATCCATAGTGGGTCTCCCGTCAGGTTTCTTGCGTATACGGGGTCGCCGGGTGCGAAGGTTCGGTGTTTGCTGGTTGAGTCTGGGGGCTTCTCCGGGTTATACGTGGGGTATAACCTGTCGAGTGGGGACCTTAATTTCCTCCTCATTAATAGTTCGGCTGGGCTCTTATTCATTGTGGTATTTGGGGTTATGTGTTGGGTGAAGAGTAGTTTGTTTATTTTCTCCTGGATCTCCCCGTGGCCTATTTTCCGGATGGTCTTCTGAGTGAATTGGACCATCCGTTCTGCCCTACCGTTCGCCGCCGGGTGCGCCGGTGCTGTGAGCGCGTGGCGGATGCCCCTTTCCGCCAGGAAATTTTTTAAATTCCAGCGAGGTGAATTGGGGCCCATTGTCGGAGATGACGACGTCTGGGAGGCCGTGTGTTGCAAAGAGTTTGCAGAGTTCCTTGATCACGGCCTCCGTGGTTGTCGTCTTCATGTTGCTTACCTCCAGCCAGTTGGAGTAAGCATCAACTGTTATGAGGAAGGTGTGTCCTTTTCTGGGCCAGGCGAAGTCTATGTGAATCCTAGACCAAGGTCCCCTTGGGGTTTCCCACTCTAGGAAACCCCAAACCTAGTGCTGTGGGTGAGCGTGGCCTAGTTTCCTGGCATCGTTGGCACCTTGCTACCCAGGTCTCGATTTGTTTGTCCATCCCTGGCCACCAAGCGTAACTTCTGGCCAGGGCTTTAATCCTAACGATGCCAGGGTGCCCCTTGTGTAGCAGTCCCAGAACCTTCCCTTGTAGCTTTTCTGGAATGACCACCCTATCCCCCCATAGTATGCACCCTTTTAATAACGATAGTTCCGTTTGGCGGTTTCGGAACGTTTTGACGGACTCGTCGTTGTCCCTTTCCGGCCACCCTTTATCTACCCAATGCAACACCCGCGCCAGACGTTTGTCTTTATTAGTCTCTCGGGCAATGTCTGACGCGGTTATGGGCAGGTTGGGTAGAGTCTCTATGCTGAGGGTGGTCGTCGTGGGTGCTGGGTCGGTGTCAGGTTCCCGTAGCGGCGAGCGGCTTAAGGCGTCTGCATGGGAGATCGTCTTATCCGGTCTGTGTATGAGTCCCTAGTTGTAGGCTGCTAGGAACTCGGACCACCTTGTCATTCAGGGAGACAGAATGTTCGGGGTGGCCCGGTTTCCTGCAAGGATTCCCAGCAGCGGCTTGTGGTCGGTTATGAGGGTGAATGTCCGGCCGTAGAGGTACTCGTGGAATTGTTTTACGGCGGCAACGATAGCCAGAGCCTCTTTGTCCAGCTGGCTATAGTTCCGCTCCGGTTTGGTGAGGGTCCTTGAAAAGAACGCGATGGGTGCTTCTTTTCCGTCGGGGAGGGTATGGCTGAGGACAGCGCCGACGCCGAAGGGTGATGCGTCGCATGTGACTGCCAGAGGTAGGGTCTTGTTATATTGTATAAGGACGATGTCCGAAGTGAGGAGGTCCTTTGTTCTTTGGAAGGCGGCTTGCTCGCGTTTCCCCCAAGTCCAGGTCGCCGCCTTGTCCAGGAGCCTATGCAAGGGCTCCGCCGCCGTCGCCTTTTGGGGCAGGAAAACATTGTAAAAGTTAAGTAGCCCCAGGAATGCCTGTAGTTCCGTCTTCGACTTGGGTGTGGGGGCTTCTTTGATGGCCTTGATTATTTGGTTTGTGGGGTGAATGCCGTGACGGTCGAGGAGGTATCCTAGGAATTCTACCCGTTCCGTGCATAGCTGGCATTTCTCCCTCTTGACTTTGAGCCCGGTCTCTTTAAATTTGGTTAGGACCTCCCTTAGTCGACCCTCTAGTTCGGCTTGGTTGGTTGCCGACACTAGGATGTCATCGAAGTAAGGTACCACCCCCTTGATGCCTTGCAGTAGTCTTTCCATTAGGCTTTGGAATATTCCCGGTGCCACGCTGACTCCGAATTGGAGTCGGTTGCATTTAAATGCCCCCCGGTGGGTGACTATGGTTTGCGCTTCTGCCGTTTGCTCGTCGACTGGCAACTGTTGGTATGCCTGGGCGAGGTCGAGCTTGGCGAAAACCTTGCCCCCTCCCAGTGAGTGCAGTAGGTGTTGCACTACTGGGACGGGGTAGGCGCTTTGTTGTAGCGCGCCATTTAGGGTGGCCTTGTAGTCCCCACAGATCCTCACCGACCCATCGGGCTTGATCGGGGTGACTATGGGGGTCTCCCACCGGGCGTGGTCTATGGGCTGTAGGACCCCTTGATTGACGAGCTTGTCAATTTGCTCGTCTATCTTGGGTTTAAGTGCGAATGGCACCCGCCTTGGTTTCAGGGGTTTTGGGGGGACGTTTGGGTCTAGGTTGAAAGATATAAGGGGCCCTCGGTACTTGCCTAGGTTTCCGTCGAAGACCTCTTGGAATTCCTGGGCCAGTTGCTGCTCCCAGCTGTCGTCGGTGACGTGGTTGACTCCCGTGACTGCGATGCCAAGCGGGGCGAACCATTGCAGTCCCAGTAGGCTTGGGCGGTTGCGGTCGACGATTGTCAGGGGAAGTCTTTCGGTGTGCCCTTTATATGTGATGTTGAAGTGTTTGGTTCCGACTACCGGGATGCGGTTTCCCTGGTAGTCCTTTACAATGAGTCTCTGGCTGTCTAGGTTCCTCCTTTGGAGGGTAGGCACCAAGCGCTTTATTTCATGCCATGCTATCATGGAGAGGTAGGACCCGGAGTCCACCTCCATTTTGCATGGCTGGCCCTCGATGCCTACCTCCACGTGGGCCTTCCGGGCATCATTGGTTATGGCGTGGCCGATGGTGACCGTCTGATGGGTCTCCTCTCTTCGCCGGTTATCGCCGCCTCGCAGGGATCGTCCGTTCCGGTCCCATCTGTTGTCCGAGGGGCGATCTCTGGTCCGGGGTGGTGTGCTCTCTCTCCTCCGGTCGCTCTGGTCCCATCGTGCCGGGCTGCGATTCTTCTTTAGGCGGCAGACACAGGCGATGTGCCCCTTCTTGTCGCAATGCTGGCAGATCGATTCGAAAAACCAGCATTCCGACCTGGGGTGGTCGCCGCTGCAACCAGCACAGTTGGTCCTCGACTTACGACCCCGCCGGTACCGTGGGTTGCGGCCTGTCTGGAGGCGATGGATGTCCTCCTCGTCATCTGAAGTGCCCGATGCCGAGTGGAAATCGCCCTGGTGGGTGGTCGTCTCGGGTTGGGCCTCAGTCGATCTCGCCGGGTTGTTGTTTCCCTGTGGTCCCCAGTGTTCGGTCTGCGCATGCGGTCGGCGGAAGTTCGGGTTGCTTTGGCGGCTGCGGCTGCGGTGAGGGTGTCTGCTAGGCTGATGTTGCCCTTGGCCATCAGCCGGCTCTGGAGGATGGGGTCCCACAAACCGAGCACGATTCTGTCTCGCAGGGCGTCGTTCAGTTTGTCAAATTCGCAGAGCCCCCCTAGGCGCCGTAGCTCGGCGACGAAGTCGCTGAAGCTCTCACCCGATCGTTGGTCCTCACGGTAGAATTCGTTGCGTTGGATCAGGATGGGTACCTCTGGAGCGTAGTGCCGCCGAAGTATTGGCTCGAGGATGTCCCAGTCCATCGCGGTCGCATTGGCGGGTTTGGCCAGCGCCTTGGCCATCTTGAATACCTCGGTCCCGCAGTGGGTCAGGAAGACGGCGTGCTTCATGGGACTGGTGGCGTCCTTCAGGTCGCTGCACTCGAGGAACATGTGGAATCGGTCGGAGTACGATTCCCAGTCCTCGGTGGCGGGGTTGAAGGGTGTGGGGGGTGCGATTTTCGCCATCGTGGTGGTTCGTCTGGCTTCCGTCGGACACGTGGTTTGGTTCAGGGTCTGGATCCCACCTTCGTCACCAGTGTTGTGTCCGCGAAATGATGCCAGGAGTCGGTGACTTCAAGTCATGCTCTTTTATTTAAAGTTGGAACTGAACTGGCGCAAAGGAAAAAGCTCGCAGCTTTTATTCCTTTAGCCGCGGCGGCCGCGGCCAATGGCACCACTTTGAATCTCCCACGATTCGAATGGACCAATCGCGGGAGATTCTTAGCGAGCCAATCGGCGCGGCTCGCCTGACCAATCAGAGTGCCCCGCGCTTTGGCCAATCAAAGCGCGGGGATCTCAAGAATGCTAATTAGGGACAGAACAAAAAGTATCACTAAAATAATGACTCAAAGCATATAAAATGTATAAAGTTGAGAGAAAAGTATCTTGACAATTACTACCAACCTGCCTTCAATCAAGGACCTGTATACTGCACGAGTCAAAAAGAGGGCTGTGACTCCTCACATCCCGGACATAAACTGTTTCAACCCCTTCCCTCAAAAGAACGCTACAGAGCACTACACACCAGAACAACTAGACACAAGAACAGTTTTTCCCAGAATAAATAATTCCTTCAACACTCTTCAAGTATTTCAAAGTCTGCACTACTATTACTGTTAATCTTTTCATCACTCCTTATCACTCATTCCCTCCCACTTGTGACTGTACGACTGTAACTTTGTCGCTTGTATCCTTATGATTTATATTGACTGTTTCCTAGTATGATTTGATTGCTTGTACCCTATGACTATCATTAAGTGTTGTACCTTATGATTCTTGACCCTTGATGAATGTATCTTTTCTTTTATGTATACTGAGAGCATTTGCACCAAGGCAAATTCCTTGTGTGTCCAATCATACTTGGCCAATAAAGAATTCTATTCTATTCTATTCTATTCTAAATTACATCAGAAGCAACAGTGCTGTAGCCTGAATATGGAAGGATGAAGAACGCAAATCAAAATCAAAATAAAGGCAGAAAAAATGAATTGGAACCAAAACAGGGATGTCAATATTTAGACGGGGGAGAGGGAGTTTCAAAATAGCAATAGTAACAGCATTTAGCCTCACATATCACCCCCAACAATCTGGGCCTTCATTTTACTGACCTTGGAAGGATAAAAGCCCTAAAAGGATCAAACTCCAGGCTTTGGGCACAGTTAGCCTGCAATACTTCATTCTAGTCACTGCGCCACCAGGGTTTGCCTCCTCACAAAAGGAAGAGGCTGTTTCAAAAATAAGCTTTATTATAAACAGAAGGCAAGCTGGCATGGGCTGTCTATGCACCAAACAGAGACCTGAGAACTTGCTAATCCAGAGCTCCTAAGGAGGCAGTTCCAGAGTTGCCCTTGTTAGCAGCGATATGCAAGTCTAATCAAAAGCTAATCAAAAACTCAAGATCCCATTAGCCTCCTAAGAATGCAAAAGCCTGAAGATCCATTCATGTGTAAAGACAAAACACAATTAAATGGAACTCAGTGAATCTATGACTTCCCCTGAATTGGAAACTATATTTTCACCATTGTAGCTTAAAATTCCATTTGCATTTTTATAGATTTTTTTTTTTTTTACTGTTGATTAATATTTGACTTTTAATGAACTGCAAATCCAAGATCCTTTTACTCTTATTATCAGGTATCTTCCATTCTATAAATTATATTTAGCAATAAATCATTTCTTGGTGCTCCTTCTAAGTGTCCATCCCTTCTTATTTGCTTTTTGTTCTTGCTTGTTTAAGATTTTTAATATTTTGCTAAGCCTTTGGTAAATTGACCAGATCCAGTATCCCCATTTTCTCCATGTAATTGTTTATCATTGCGTTCTTTATAGCTCCTTTTAAAAAATATATATACAACCCATTTTGGCTCCTTTTTTCAGGAAACTTCTCTCACTTTGCAAAAGCTAATTATCACTGTTGAGAGTATATTAAAATCTGCTTTCTTGAACTCTCAAGATATGCATTCTATTATATTCAGGTTTAATTTCCTATGCAGTCAAAAATTCCAGCATTACATGGACACTTTCTCCCACTATGTATATATTTTTTATTTTAAAAAAAATCATTATTCAAGGAAGCTAAGTGATCATTTTGTGTCTTCCTTTTCTGAAGAATAAAGCTGTTGATAAGGCCAGTCAAGAAATTTCTAGAAGGACTATATTTTCCAGAGTTTACCTCTCAACAGATTTTGAGATGTTGACCCTCCTATAATTGCCAATTCATATCTTTTTGAAATATTTAAAACATGCTTTTAGAAGGCATCATTCACATATTTTCCTTGGCTGGGTGGTTGGTAATGGATACCAGCAACAGTACTGCTTTTACAATTTCTACCATTTATTTAATTTATATAAATAATACCAGTTCTATTCCTTTAGATTTCCTTATAGCTGTTTTTTTTTAAAACATATACTGCAACCCCTTCCTTTCCATTTTTAAGCAATATTATATGGTGTGTTCATGTTCCCTTTACTAAATCATATTTATCTTACTATACTGAAAGTTCAATCTCATCTTATTTCTCATACTCTTAAGTCTATAAACAATGCAGGGCAAGAACTTAATGGATGAAGGTTGCTTCCAGTCCTTCACTGAGAGATTTAATAGGTCCCAGTATAGTGAACTCTTACACTTGCAGGGTATAAACTCTCATCTGAAGTTCTGAATCATGACTCCAACACATACAAAAAATCAGTTCAAATTGGATACTTCAATCAAATAAATTCTTCCCAGTGTTTTGAGATGTAACCCATCTGCTGCTGGATGTCCATCAACCAAGTAATATAATATCACAAATCAATCCTTCCTGCAAATATTGTTTCATTGGCAAATTCATGCATTTCTTTTTCCAGTTGTCTTCCAGGGAGGAAAATATGATAGACATATATCTAAATCTAAGATTTTCTAACTTGTTTCACATAGTGTCCAAAATGGAAGGTGATGTTATACATTGATCTTATTTGCCCCCCATATGGTTGAAACAAAGTGAAATCTATCAGTGGCCTTCATTGGTAGTCATTTCATTACTTAGTTCAGTAGCAGTTTATTTGCATGCCAGCTTCTGTCATTTTACATTTTTCTTGAAGAAGATAGCAATTAATAGATCTTTTCAACCTTATTTTAATGTCTCTTCCTACAGGAAAGAACTTCACTGAGAGTTTCTTCCATTTTTTTCAGAATTATTATTTCTTAGATATATTGTGAAATACAACGTGAGAATAAAAGTTTAAAAATGCTATCTCAGATACAATTAAGGAGCAGATAATCACACATTTCCTATGCAGACTCATTAGAAAGCAATTATCAAGTTTCCAAGATGGACATTTTTTAAATATTCATTAACATCTTTGCCGCTGAACAGAACAGATACAATTTTGGGAAAACATTATTTAATAGAACATTTAATAGAACATCTTTTAAACATTATTTAAAAGATTGTATGGAGTACATAAGCATTGGTGTTATGTGTTACGTCTGGTCCCCCAATCAATGTTAAGGAAACACGCTAAACAGAATGTGCAGTGTTAGTCAGTTAGGCAGACAGATAAATGTGTGAGATAAGTTTGTATGTGAGTTAACATTCAGTAAAAAGAAACAGATACACTTGTGCTATCAAAAAATATAATTTATTCCATTATAATTCATAGCATAGTCAAAAAACAGTCCATTAGTCATGTATCATTTCAGTCAGTCCATTCGGAGATACTCAATTCGCAAAGTCCGTGTTGAATATTCAATGTCAGGTCACTTACAATAAATCAGTCCGTATTATCTTTTCTCACCGTAGAGAAAAATCAACATTCCTTTCTCTCTCTTCCGTTCCAGTAGTAGAAAAACGCAGTCATCAATCCATCCAGTAATTAGGGATCATTAAGCCAGAGAGAGCAAGCTGCCATTGTCTTGCTTCTTTTATGGTGCTTTTACAACCACACCCTTAATTACATTCTTGCAGTTAAAGTTACACACACTTTAACCAACAAACCATGATAACTTATTTATTATTTTACCTAAACCAGTTAGGGTAAACAATGTTATCCCTGACATTCTCCCCTTTGGGTAATAATAATAATATAACCATTTACACCTTTAAATCATAGCTGTTACAACTCTCTTTAAACTTGACTACACCTTGAGATTTTGTAAATTGGTCTGCAATGTTTTCTTCCGTCATGCAGTATTCCAGTTTAATTAGACCATTCTTCACAGATTCTCTATCATTTAAGTATCTTAAATCAGTATGTTTTGATCTAGTTTTTACAGCAATATTAGTAGCCAACTGTATGGCTGCCTGGTTGTCCTCGTACACAATAATGGAATCTTTAACAGTTACACCCATGTCTAATAATAGCTGTTTGTACAGAATTAAGTCAGTGCATAGTAATGACAGACATGAAAATTCCACTTCCATCGTGGACAAGCTGATATGCTGTTGTCTGATTGACCTCCACCCTATTAGTGTCTTACCAAATAATATAGCCATCCCAGGGGTTGATTTTCTAGTGTTTATGTCAGTTGAAAAACTTGCATCTGCATAGGCACTTATACTCAAATCACCCTTTGGTTCTATATACAATGCATGATGCATTGTTCCTTTAAGATATCTTAAAATTCTCTTTAATCATTGCCAATGACATTGATGTGGATCTGCATTAAATCGCGCCAGCTGATTAATGCTATAAGCAATATCTGGCCTTGACCAATTGCTGATATATGATAAGCTACCAATCAAAGATTGATATATAGACTTACCAAATTTGGGACTTTGAGCATCAGTTTGGCAAACTTCCTGACTCATTGGAGTTTTTGCCAGCTTACAAAGTTCCATTTTATACGTTTTAATTAATTGGCAAATTTTATCTTCTTGAGATATCTTAAATCCATTTTTTGTTTTGTTGATTGTCAATCCTCGATACCTTTTAATCTCACCTAAATGCTTTAATTTTATCTTTTTGGCTAATAATGATATAATCTCATTAGCTTCATTATTAATCTTAGTTATCAAAGCAATATCATCTGTAAATAATAACAATAATGACACCGTTCCATTATTTTCTCTTTTAAACACACATGGATCTGCTAAACCAGATTTAAATCCTATATTGCTTTCACAATATATTGGTTCCATTCATAGCCAGATTGTTTCAATCCATAAAGACTTCTTTTTAGTTTCCAATAATCATTACTATTTAATTTATTATCTTTTATAACAACTGGTTTTTTCAAATATGTAGTGTGCTGCAATGGTGCATGCAGATAAGCAGTTTCTACATCTAAATGGTTAATGATATAGTTTTTCTCAGCTGTCCACACTAAAGCTGCTGTCAAGGATGTTGCTTTAAGACTTGGTGCAAAAACTTCATCGTAATCAAATGCAGTTTGATTAAATCCTTGAGCTACCAACCTAGCCTTATGGATAACAGTCCCATTATTTCCTGTTTTTACTTTGAATATCCATTTGCACCCAATGGATTTTGCTCCTGGAGGTAATTTGACATCTTCATATACTTTCATTACCTTTAATGAATTTAGTTCTTTTTCCATTGCCTTTTGCCAATTCTCCTGATCCTTAGCAGGATACATCCTAAGTTTATCTACACTAGTTGAAACTTTAGTTACTTGGCAAACTATACTTGCTTGATACCTATCAGGTGGTCTAGTTACATGTGTAGAACGTCTAGGTATTACAGGACTTACAGGTGGACTTTCATTTACTACCTGTTCTTGATTATCTAACTCTTCCTGATCAACTGTTTCCTCTTGTTCTGGTCCTATTTGTTCTTCGTGGACTTCTTCTTTAATTGGACTCTTCTTATAACTAGTCTTTTCTTTCTGCCTTTTGTAGGGTTCAATAATTACATCATTATCTAAATCTTGCTCTAATCTATTCCATCCTACATGTTCTAGGAATTTTGCACTAGCACTGGTGTAAACTCTAGATGTACCTGGTTCCCAGAATCTATAAGATCTGTGATTTGATTCATATCCTACAAAAAAATAATCTTTTAGCTCTATGCTGTCCTTTGTGTCTGAGTTGTGAACGGATATGCACCCATGCTGGTGCTCCAAATGTGTGCATGTAACTTAAATCAGGTTTCGTACCATGCCACAGTGTGAATGGTAATTCACCTGTTGTTGAATTAACAACATTATTTAATATATGATTACCAGACATTATTGCTTCTCCCCATAAAATTGTCAGGTAATCCTGAATCAGACAACATAGTAGGTGCCATTGACTGCAGTGTTTGGCCTTGTCTCTCTATAAAGGCATTATGTTGTGGCCTATATGGTGCAGACTTTTTATGTTGAATACCTGCCATCCTAAGTCTACTCTGGAATTTATTATTTGTAAATTCCGTACCATTATCTGTTATAAGAGTTACTAATTTCTTTTTAGTTTTCCTTTCTACAAATTTTAACCAATTAAAGAGATTTAGATACGTTTCAGTTTTGCTCTTCATCAAATAGCAGAACCCATTTCTAGAATAGTGGTCCATTATACTTAGTATGTATCGAGCACCTCGTACACTTGGTTTATTAAATCGGCAAATACTACCTCTAAAGGCTCTTTGGTAGTAAATCCATCAACTCTATTTGCCGGTATAACCTTGCTTTTGCTTTGATTGCAAGCAGAACATTGCAAATACTTATTACAAGGTTTCAAACTTATTCCTTTAAATAGTTGAACAGTTCTCTTAAGCATTTTAAAATTTAAATGCCCTAGCCGTCGGTGTAACAAGTGAATACATTCATCATGAGGTTTCTTATTATCATAAACTGTGTTAGCCACATCTAAACCATTATCATTTAACACATACAATTCACCTCTTAAAGATGCAGCAATTTTCTTATCTTCTTTTTCAATTATGCAGTTATCTCCCCTAAAGGTAACTATATATCCTAGCTTAACCAAAATTCTAACTGAAAATAAATTAAACTTAAGTTGTGGTACATATAACATTTTTACATTCTCTTTTATAAAAGAACAATATGCTATACCTTGACCTTTAGCTTTCAGTTTCCAGCCATTGGCTAACGATATCTGCTATGTACTCTTGGACATTTTAACAAAATTTTTGTTATCATTTGTTATACAGTGGGATGCTCCACTATCAACCACTCATAAATTATTTTTTACAGCTCCATTAATACACATGGCTAACTCAAAAATTTTCTTTTTCTTTTGATGACTTTTAGTATTCTGGCCAGCATTCTGGCGCTTTGCTTTTTTACAAAATCTTGCCAAATGTCCTCTTCCTCCACAATTAAAACACTTTTTAATTGTGTATGCAGTAGGAGATTCATTATCTTCCTTTTGAGGTTGCTCCCTTCTTAACTGATCTCTTTCAAGCCTTCTTCTGGCCTCTTCAATCAATCTGCCAGTGATATCAGTTAAAGTTAGGCTTTCCTTAGGCAAAATTTCAAGGGAAGTGACGTAAGTTATCAAAACTTACGTCTTGTGAAGACAGAATTATGTAGACTTGGTGTAGTTCAGAGAAAATAAGCTCTTTCTCATGCAGTTCTTGAAAAATGCTTTTCATAGTATTCAAATGACTCAGCATATCACCATTCATTTGGAGATGCGTCCTGAAAAGCTTCCGTGTTAGATTTATGTGAGTACCAACGTTATCTCGGACATAAATCCTCTTCAGCTTCTACCAACACCCAACAGCTGTTTGCTCTCTGCGGATATGAACAAGTTGCTGGTCAGACAGTGTTAGTCCTATTATGCAAAGAGCTTGTTCATTCTTCTGCTTAAAATCTTCTATCTTTTGACTATCTTCCTCAACCTCCGGATCCCATTCCTCTACATTTGGTGGGTTTTCAATTATGTTCCACAGACCTTCTCTTCGTAGAAGTAGACAACATTTCATAGACCATGAAACATAGTTCGTTCCATCCAGCTTGGATATAAGGGACAAACTTTGTAGATTGACTTGTGTCATGTTTTCTATATATGGATATAAAACTATAATTAATAAAACACAGCTGTCTGTTTATTGTAATGTGTAACAACACAAACTCTCACTTTTTACATAAATCTGTTTTATCCTACTGACTTTGCAGCCTCTGGGCCCATAACCTTTGTTAAGCCTGGTCCCCCAACCAATGTTAAGGAAACACACTAAACAGAGTGTGCAGCGTTAGTAAGTTAGGCAGACAGATAAATATGTGAGATAAGTTTGTATGTTAGTTAACATTCAGTAAAAAGAAACAGATACACTTGTGCTATCAAAAAATATAGTTTATTCCATTATAATTCATAGCATAGTCAAAAACAGCCATTAGTCATGTATCATTTCAGTCAGTCCATTCAGAGATACTCAATTCTCAAAGTCTGTGTTGAATATTCAATGTCAGTTCACTTACAATAAATCAGTCCGCATTATCTCTTCTCACCGTAGAGAAAAATCAACACTCCTTTCTCTCTCTTCCGTTCCAGTAGTAGAAAAACGCAGTCATCAATCCATCCAGTTATTGAGGATCATTACGCCAGAGAGACCAAGCTGCCGTTGTCTTGCTTCTTTTATGGTGCTTTTACAACCACACCCTTAATAACATTCTTGCAGTTAAAGTTACACACACTTTAACCAACAAACCATGATAACTTATTTATTATTTTACCTAAACCAGTCAGGGTAAACAATGTTATCCCTAACATTATGAATTAATAAAAGTGCTTAAATAAAGATTATTAAAACCTTTAGAAAAGTGCAGCGTTCTAGCCTGATTGGCCGATAATAGCGATATCGGATTGGTCCATTCAGGAGAATCTGATTGGCTATTAGCGGGCCTCTTTTATTGGGTAAGGGAGCTAGCGCTTCACGTTTCTTATTGGTTAATAGATCAGCAGCTTGCCTATAAAAAGGGCTGTTGCTGCCTTAGTTTTTGCTCTGTTCCACAATGTTAAATAAAGAGTTGAAGTTCACTGTTCATCGTCTCGTCTCCACTTCTTGCGCCCATGCGCAGAACTTAACACTGGCGATGAAGGTGGGATTCGGAGACGTCAGAGCTGACTGAGCACTACAGAGCGCTAAACAGAGCACGTGGCTGAAGACGCACCGATGGCTGAAACCATGTCCGGCAGCATCATACCACCCGCTCCATTCGACCCGGCACAAGAAGCCTGGGACTCATATATGGACCGATTCCAGATGTTTCTGGAGACCAACAACTTGAAGGATGCCACTACCGGAAAAAAGCGAGGGGTATTCCTGACTCACTGCGGGCCGACCGTGTTTAAGATGGCCAAGGCACTAGCTAAACTGGCTGAGGTGAAATCCATGGACTGGGACGTCCTCGAGCCCCTTCTACGGGTCCACTATGTACCAACGCTTGTCCGAAGACATGAATTTTACCAGAGAGACCAGCGGAAGGGAGAAAGCGTTGCAGATTTCATTGCCGAATAATTCTGGAATTAGAAGCAGCACATGTGCAGAATAAGCTGATGGCGAAAGGCGACATCAGCTTTGCAGATGCCATCACTGACGCTACTGCAGCAGAAGCAACCAGGAAGTCTGCTGCCCGAATGCGCCACACCCACGCCCCGCTCTGCCAACTCGCCGGCGAAGCATCACCTCACCTTGAGGGACATGCAACGGCAACCAACCACGAGGACCTCGAATCGTCATCAGAAAGTGATGAGGAAGAGATCAGCCGGCTCCGGTCTGAACGAGACCAACGCCATCAACGTAACCAGAGATTGCAGTACCAATGCGCTGGCTGTGGGGCAAACCACTCACGATCAGACTGCAAATTCCTTGACGCGCTCTGCCATGTTTGCGGAAAGAGAGGCCACATCGGAAGAGTCTGTAGAAACAAGCAAGGATCCAGCCCACCTCAGATGGGGAACAACTACCACCAAACCGCAGGAAGCTGACCTGTGAATCGGGAACCCTTGAACCACCAATGTAACAACCACTCCTATAGAAACAAATCACTAGCCCATTCAACGAAATGAGAAGAGGCACACCAAACCATTACGATTGGTCACGCCTCATCATTAGACGCCAAGAAGATCTTGGTGAAGGTCGCCATCAAAAACCAGCCCTGCGTGATGGAAGTCGATTCAGGATCGTCCCTCTCGATGGTTTCCTGGAAGACCCTTAAACAATTAATTCCCGCCATCCGGCGGCAAGACCTCAGATTCCAATGAATTATACTCAAGGACTATCAGGGAAATCGAATTCCAGTCATTGGATCCAGCCAAGTCCGTGTCTCATTTAAAAATGAACTGCATCCTTACCATTGACCGTAGTCGACAGGGATCGGCCTAGCTTGTTAGGCCTCCAATGGTTCGCTCCACTTGGGATTGAAGTAGCCGGCATTCACCGAACCAACAGCGACGACTGGGAAGAGGCCCTCATCCAGGAATTCCAGGACGTCTTTGCAGACAAACTAGGTGAGTACAAGGGGACCCCAATTTCATTTAACCTTAACCCCGAAGTAGCTCCCATCCGCCTTAAGCCTTGTCGAGTACCATTTGCCCTTAAACCAAAGATTGACGAGCAGCTTGATAAATTAATAGCCCAGGGTGTGTTAAAACCAACTGACCACGCTCCCTGGGAAACCCTAATCGTAACACCCATCAAGCCAGATGGATTGTTAAGAATTTGTGGGGACTACCGAGCCACCCTGAATCAAGCCCTTCAGCAGAACGCTTACCCGGTACCGGTGGTACAACACCTTCTCCATTCCCTGGGGGGCGGAAAAGTCTTCACTAAACTGGATTTAGCACAGGCATACCAACAACTGCCTGTAGATAAAAAAAACGGCAGAGGCACAAACGATCGTTATGCACCGAGGTGCATTTAAGTGCAACCGACTCCAATTCAGAGTTAGCGTGGCCCTGGGAATTTTTCAGAGCTTGATGGAGAGACTATTACAGGGTATAAAAGGGGTTGTACCATATTTTGATGACATTTTAATTGCTGCTCCGACTAGAGAAATACTAAAGGAGTGCCTGAGGTTGGTTCTCCAGAAATTTAAAGACTCTGGCCTTAAAGTAAAAAAAAAAAAAGTGTCAACTGTGTACGGATAAAGTAGAATTTTGGGGGTACTTAATCGATAAACAGGGCATTCAACACCCCAATAGCAAGCTAAGGGCAATCAAAAACGCCCCAAGGCCCAGAAATAAGACTGATCTCCAAGCTTTCCTGGGCCTTATCAATTTTCAACCTCAACGATTTTACAACGTTTTCCTGCCCCACAAAGCGACTGTAGCCGAGCCCCTACATCATCTGCTGGACAAAAAGGCAACCTGGGTCTGGGGACACCGAGAGGAACACGCGTTCCGACAAGTAAAAAACCTATTGACTTCAGATGCTGTTTTGATGCAGTATAACAAGATTTTGCCTTTAACAATCACATGTGATGCATCACCATTCGGAGTGGGTGCCATTTTGAGCCATGTGTTACCAAATGGTAACCCTATTGCCCACTTTTCAAAAATACTATCAAAAGCTGTACGTAACTATAGTCAAATTGATAAAGAGGCTCTTGCTGTTGTATCTGCTGTTAAACGATTTCATGAATATATTTATGGGCGAGTTTTTACTATAGTTACCGACCACAAACCTTTCCTGGGGATTATAGCGGGAGACAAGCCAACCCCTTATATATTATCTCCCAGAATGACTCGTTGGTCGGAATTCTTGGCTGCATATAATTATAAGCTGCAACACTGCCCGGGGAAAGCCATACCCCACGCTGACGCACTAAGCCATGCACCACTTCCAGAAACCGTTGACGACCCAGCTCCAACTGTCTCAAAGCTCCAGATTGAGACACTTCAATCACCACCGCTGACAGCTCGAGATATTGCGATCGAAACCAAATGCAATCCCATTTTGGCGCGAGTTCTTAGCTGGGTCGAGCGAGGATGGCCATTGGATCAAATCCCTGACAACTTCAGTCCTTTCCAGAATCGGCAGACGGAACTGTTTTCCCAAAAGGGCTGCATCATTTGGGGGGATAGAGTCATCATCCCAGAGCGGTTACAATGAGCGGTGTTGAAAACTTTGCATGAGGGCCACCTCGGCATCCTGCGTATGAAGGCGCTCGCACGAAGCTATGCGTGGTGGCTGGGTATCGACAAGCAGATCGAGGCCTGGGTAAAGACTTGTTACAAATGCCAGGAAGTTAGCAATGCCCCACCAAAAGCAACACCAACGGAGTGGGAAATACCTGGTCCCGTATTCATATTGACTTTGAGGGACCTACTTAGGGACACACATTCCTATTAACGGTGGATGCCTACTCAAACTGGCTTGAGATCCACGAAATGAAAAGTACCACAACCGAATCCGTCATCCGGAAGTTGAACAGATTATTCACGACACATGGACTACCAGATGTTCTGGTATCCGACAACGGCCCCCAGTTTACCGCGCTTCCTTTTGAACAGTATTTGGCGGACCGTGGTACTCGCCACCGGCGCTAACTTCACCGGTGCATCCTGCGGCTAATGGAAGAGCCGAGCGCATAGTACAGTTCGTCAAAAAGACCCTATATAAAATGGACTATGGGGATATCAAAGATAAGATAAACAGGATACTCCTTCTTCAACACATCACTCCACACAGCATCACCAACAAGACTCCAGCTGAATTATTAATGGGACACAAACTCCACTCCCACCTCGACCGACTACACCCGTCGTACGAACCAGAAAAACCCTGCGGATCTAGCGGGAAATGCCACGAATTCAAGATAGGCGACTTAGTTTTTGCCAGGAACCTTTCTGGCGATCCTTTGTAGGTCAAAGCAACTGTAATTCAAGCCACTGGACCCAGGTCGTACCGAGTAAAAGCCCGCGATGGAAGAATATGGAAGTGCCATATAGATCAGCTTCGCTCGAGGTTACAACCTAGTTTCTATGACTCTGATAACTCCCAAACTGAGGGGGGAGGGGATGCCGAAGAAACTGAATTCGAAATGGTGGAAAATACGAACAGAAGAAGTCAGCATTTGGGCGTAACACATGAAGAAGGATCAGAGATGGGGGTAAGCTTGCCTCAAAGGAACACCTCGTTAGAGGCAAGCCCACAAAGGCTAGAGGACAACGAGGACATTAGCGGCACCGAGTTTTCCAATGAAGAACCACCGGCACCCGACTTGCCAGAAAACGTCCCGCCCAAACAAGATTATAGACAAGAACCGGGGGGACAGCGTAAATCTAATAGACAGTCAAAACAACCTTCCTACCTCAGAAATTATGTCACTGCACCCCTTAAATGGAACCCGGGGGGGAAGGGGTGTTATGAATTAATAAAAGTGCTTAAATAAAGATTATTAAAACCTTTAGAAAAGTGCAGGGTTCTAGCCCTGCCCTTCTGATTGGCCGATAATAGCGATATCGGATTGGTCCGTTCAGGAGAATCTGATTGGCTATTAGCGGGCTTCTTTTATTGGTTGAGGGAACTAACGCTTCACATTTCTTATTGGTTAATAGATCAGCAGGTTGCCTATAAAAAGGGCTGTTGCTGCCTTAGTTTTTGCTCTGTTCCACAATGTTAAATAAAGAGTTGAAGTTCACTGTTCATCGTCTCGTCTCCGCTTTTTGCGCCCATGCGCAGAACTTAACAATTTCCTTTTGGTGTGTAAGAACAATGTCACAGAAGAGGTAAAGGATTCAACTATGAAGCAGTCATGATCAAAAGATTAGCTTAGAGTAGCATGGAAATTAGCTAAGAAAGCCCAGGATAGTATTCCAAAGACAGGTTTCTGTGTTTTCACAATACAGTATATGTTTAAACATGTCCTGACTTGCCTCATAAAGAGTAAATGCTTAGAAGCATTAGAAGAAACCTTATTAGAAGATTTAAGAATTGTGTATTGTGCAAGGTTGAGGTTGGGGTTTTTCATTTTGTTTTGTTAGACTTTGCACTTACCTCTTAATATGCAAATTTGTAAATATCAGTAGTTTGATTTTCTATGAACCTATACAGTCTCCTTTCAAAACTATCCAAATCAATACAAGTGCTGATAATGAATTACATATTTTAATTATGTTTTTTATGATAAAATATACTTTTCTCTTGATGCTAAATCTATGTTTACTTTGTATGACTAATGTTTCAGTTTTAATCCTCCCTCCTTCCCTTCCTTCTCTCACTACCAATTCATGAGACTCTAGGTGGCCTATAATATCATATCAAAATGACATTCATGACATCCAAATATTAAACATATAAAATGTTCCAATTCTTCTAAATTTGTTTCCCAAAAGCAGAGGAAGAAGATTGTCAATTGTCTTTTAAAGGAAAAAAAGACAATTTATTCTCAAAGGGTATGAGAAGATGCTACTACTTTACATATTTGCCAGTTTGAATCCCATTCATCTAGGCATCTTTTTGAAGCTCTTCACAAGTTTGTTTTTACACTACTACCCTGGTTATCATCAAGAAATATGGACTCTTCTAAAATCATTTATAGACAAGTGTTTAAGAAATATCAGCATCACATCAGTCCCTAAAAGAACCCAGTTTGTAGTTTCATATAGTTTCTTCAAAGTTTCCTTTTTATGCTTATTCTTACAAAATAATCTTAGAGGAAACATTCTGCATGCAATGATTAAGCTCTCTCCTTCCAAGTATCTTTTCCTTTCAATTTTAATTGAGAAATGAAATATCAGGAGAGGTAGAGAATAAAGCAGTAGTAATTACTAGAAATTATTGCTGTACCTTCTTTTTCCTACTAAATGTAGAATTGCTATATTTAGTTGTTGCAAATTGTTCTTTCGATGCCTGAATTTCTAGGTGGATAGGACTTTAAGCTCATAAAATGAATTAGGTACTGCTCATTTGATCCTGAATGAAATAATTCTCATATATCTGCAAAATATGAAAATAGTGAACTTTCCTTCAGAAAGGAAAACCTGGGTTTTTACCTAAGTGACCTAAAACAAGCAAAACACTTATTTCTAAATTAGTAAATAGTTCAGTATATTTTCAAATTAAGGCCATTTTTTTCTAATGGCCTGATGCACTTTGTCACTTTCTAGGGATCTGGTTACTAAAATGGAAAAGGCAAGTTATTTTTTATCTTCCAGTAGCTTTTTATCATTGTCTTAAACAAACAATTCATCAAGGCAAATTAGTATCTGCTCCTTATTTCAAGAACCATTCCTTCAATCAAAGGTAAGATAAAAGATCTAACACTAATAAGTTTAAAGGAAAGAAGAATGATTAGAATGAAATGTTGAAACAATGGATTGAGGGAAATTTGTCTTTCACTCAGATAAGATCTTAAGACTTGTTACACATCTCTGAATTTATGCTTTAAGCCCAGGATTTTGTCTTTTGGCAGCATCTCCTCTGCTGTCCAATGTAAAATATGATCTTAGAACAAAGCAAGAACAATTTTATCTCAGTAGGCAATTTGCTGAATAAGTTAAAGCATCCTTTATACATCTCTTAAATCCCCTTTTTTCCAACTTAATTCTATGATACCAAATATTGTTTTCCAAGTTTAACTTTCTGTCAGAATGTGCATAAAATAATTTGCCTATAAACTATCAGAATAGGACACACAGCCAACTTTCCGTTAAAGCAGAGAAATATAGATATTATGTCATGTGTCCTTGCACAGAGTTTTTAGATGTCTTCTATTTGATTTCTCTATTTTTATATGGTGTATATTTTTGTGATATTTTTTCATTGACCAGGAAACATTATGTGTGCCATTTTGTTTTTATTGGGATTCTTCTGATGCAAGTGGCCAAATGTTATTCTACAGAATTCAAATCCTCTACTGGGAATTGAACTCATGGATTGTCACATTTTAAATGATCATATGCAGTGCATTAGCTTTAGGAGTTACCAGATCCCAGTGTTTAATAGTTGTAGGAAGGGTTATCTAGAACCTATCAAAATGTTATATGCAAATTAGTTTCCCTTAAGCTCTCAGAGCAAAGAAAAGAGATACAGATGGTACCTTCTGACATATTGCCATGTATGGAAGTTTTGCATGACTTGCTAGGTGTGTAGTTTAGGTGTGCTAAAATTTATTCACTTCTAAGAAGTGGTTTCACATTCTAATAAATGTCTCCTCTCAAGGTATAAATATCAGCCATCTTACAATTTAGCAAGTAAAGCTTAAATATTTTGTACAAATAAAAATTATTATTACATTTGATTAATAAATAAATAGCCATACAGAATTACTTTCCATTAATTGGATGGCCATATAAAATTTTATGAATAAATAAATAGCCAGTCAGAGACACTTTAGGTGAAATAGAAACCATATAAATTTGATTAATAATTAAATAAATGCCCAAAGATACTTTCCATAAGATAGGTGGCCAAATAAATTTCATTAGTAAATAAAACCATTGCTTATGATTTTGATACTTATTATCAAAGTATATCTGAAGAATGTGTCTCAAAATAGTGCAGAAACCCAACCAAGTTGGTTGACTGAAAATTTTCTTAACAGTGGCAATGCTGTATTGCAATGATATTGGAAAAGAAAAAGTGCAGAGAAGAGCAACCAGGATGATTAGGGGACTGGAGACTAAAGCATATGAAGAATGGTTGCAGGAACTGGGCTTGGCTAGTCTGGTGAAGAGAAGGACCAGGGGAGACATGATAGCAGTCTTCCAATATTTGAGGGGCTGCCACAGACAGGAAGGATTTAAGCTATTTTCTAAAGCACCTGAAGGCCAGATGAGGAATAATGGATGGAAACTGAACAAGGAGAGATTCAACCTGGAAATAAGAAGAAACTTTCTGACAGTAAAAACAATCAACCAATGGAATAGCTTACCCTCGGAAGTTTTGGGAGTGCCATCACTTGAGACCTTCAAGAAGAGGTTGGACTGCCATTTTTTTGAAATGATGTTGGGTCTCCCGCTTGTGCGGGGGGGGTTGGACTAGATTATCTATAAGGTCCCTTCCAACTCTAATTATCTATTATCTGAAAAGGATCAGATTGTATATGCTTATGTTTGACTTTGTTATTTCTCTATTATATTGTCTATGGAGTCTATGGCGATTCTCAGTCATCCAGGTCATGGTTGTCCCAAAGGTGCTTTTTCAAGAGGCAACTGAACTTTCTTTGTTTTTCTTCTCTATTATTTTAGTTTTAATAAAGCAAAACAAAATTAGTGCAGGAATGCTAGAAAATACAAAGAAATGCTCCATCTTCTTTTTACCAAATGGGTCACTAGAAATACAAATTAGAAAAAGGGATTGGTGAAAAGAAATAAAATAGACAAGACTCATTCACCCCACATTAAATTCTAATTTAAAAATAAAGCCTGAGATGCAGAAACCCAATTGTAGCACCAACTCCAATTATATGCTTTGTTGGCACAAGTGACCTTCTGATAACACACCTCAATTTGCATTTAAATTAAAAGAGGTATTTTGGAAATAAATACCTATTTGTTTCTCAGGAGTCATGATTTAATCTCTACATTGCATTTCAAAGGCAAGCTTCAGACTTCAGGTGAGGGCACAGAGAATTCACTATGATCTGGATATTCTTTTTGCTGAGGCCTCTTTGCCATGTCAGAGAGATTTAAGATACCTCTGAAAGTGTATCCAAAAAGATGGCAATCAACCATAGCCCTATGGTAATATTTAGGTCATTAAACTATTCTTAGCAGAAAGGCTTATCTAATGACTCTATTTTTAAGAGATGATAACATTTGAAATTCACCTACCCACCTAACTGAAACACATTATCAGATAGGAACCCCAGGCTCTTCCCTATTAATCCAGTTAGGAATTTACTTAGATTTTTTAAAAAAACAACTTTTCCCCATTTACTTAGATTTTTTAAAAAAACAACTTTTCCCCATTTACTTAGATTTTTTAAAAAAACAACTTTTCCCCATTAAGGCTGCAATCTGCTTTGTTTGATTTAACCATTAACTTATTCTCTATGTACAAATACATATTGGTCTATAATATTGAGGAGTTTTATGCAGCAGGTTCTGACCAGTTCTGGAGAACAGGTATTAGAAATTTTGAGTAGTTCAGACAACCGGAAAATACCTCCTCTGGTTGGCCCCACACCCATCTATTCTCTGCCTCCCGAGTCCCAGCTGATTGGCTGGGTCTTCTTTTGTTGCCCTGCATAGGAGAACGGAACTGGAAAGCAGGTTAGTGGGGTGGGGAGGGAATGGGATTTTGCAGTAACCTTCCTCTGGAGTGGGGAGAGAATGGGAATTTTACAGTATCCTTCCCCTGCCACACCCACCAAGCCACGCCCACAGAACTGGTAGTTAAAAAAAATTGAATCCCAGCACTGGTTTTATGATACTTAGGTGTCAAAACAAACCAGCAACTGTAGACAAGCTAAATAATTACAGTATATGATATTCTTGTTCAACAACTACATAACCAAATGTGGGGATAACCAAACACACAATAAAATCTAAACAAGTTACCCTTTTCTAGTTTTCCAAGTGCACTTTTTATTTTGCTTTCTTAATATAACAGGTTTTTTTTTTAGACCTGACTTACATTTTTCCTGTACATTAGGGAAGAAACCATAAAATTTGTTTAACACTCAATATGCCACAAGGCAGATTTTTACTTTCATGTACCCTTTTTTTGCTTCAATTAAATTGAAGTTGTTGTGAATGTATAAAGTTTTAATAAAGCGTGAGCTTGGAGTAAAGTGCAGGGTTCTGGCCCTGCACTTCTGATTGGTTGTTAAACGGCCGGATCGGATTGGCCCGCTCCAGGGAATCCGATTGGCCCTTAACAGAGAGTTCCTATAGGTTATGAGAGCTGGTGCTCCTCGTTGGTTATTGGTTAATAGTTACTGGGGTTTGCCTATATAAGACGGGTTAAAACTACTATAGAGGCCAGAAGTCACTATGTAAATAAAGAGCTGAAGTTCACCGTTCAGAGGCTTGTCTCCATTCTTTCTCGCCCATGCTCCAAACATAACACTGGTGATGAGGATGGGATGTGGAGACATCTGAACCAACGAAACTTCGAAGAACACTGAGCAAGTGACAGACAACGCTACACAACGGAACCACGTCCGGCGTTGTCGTACCACCCGCTCCGTTCGATCCAGTACAGGAGGACTGGGAGTCCTACATGGATCGCTTCCAAATGTTCTTAGAAACCAACAACTTAAAGGACGCCACACCAGGAAAGAAACGGGCGGTGTTCCTAATGCATTGCGGTCCAACTGTATTTAAGATGGCTAAAGCACTAGCAAAACCCCAAGAAGTGAAGGCGATGGATTGGGACGACCTCGAACCTCTCCTACGAGATCACTACGCACCGACCATGCCTACGCTCGTGAGATGGCATGAGTTTTATCAGAGGAGCCAGCGAAAGGGAGAAAGCATGGCCAACTTCATAGCAGACCTCCGAAATTTGGGAGGCCTCTGCGGGTTCTCTGATTTAGAAGAAGCACTAAGTTCTGGGACAAGATGCACCAGGCGTTCAAAGCAAGCTGATGGCGAAAGGCGACATCAGCCTTGCTGACGCCATCGCTGATGCTACTGCAGCAGAAGCAACCAGGAAGTCGGCTGCACAACTACGCCGAAACCGCGCTCTGGTACCACCACCGACAAGCGACATTTTATCCAGGTCAGAGGGGCAGCTTGCAATGATGCACCAAGAGGACCTCTCTTCATCATCAGACAGCGACGAAGAAGGGGTCCATCGACTGCGGTCTGACCGGGACCACCACCCGAAGCCTTTATGCCCTTGCGATGGCTGTGGGGCCAACCATGCCAGGTCCGAATGCAAATTCCGCGACGCGCTCTGCCATGAGTGCGGGAAGCGAGGCCACATCGGACGGGTCTGCCAAAGCTTACCAGGACCCGGCCATGCCTCAAAAGGGACGAACTATCACCAATCGACAGGAAACCATCCTGTACAGCGAGAGCCAGTGAACCACTCCTACAGAAATCGAGTTTTGCAGAGAGAAGAGGCTCACCATACTATCACTATCGGTCATGCCTCAGCTTTAGACACCAAGAAAATATGAGTCACAGTAGCCATCAAGAACCAGCCTTGCCACATGGAAGTCGACTCGGGATCGTCCCTCTCGATGGTGTCCTGGAAGACCCTTCAACAACTCATCCCCACGATTCAACGCCAAGATCTCCACTTCCAAAGACTCATCCTCAAGGACTACCAAGGGAATCGAATCCCCGTCATTGGTTCCTGCTGAGTCTGAGTCTCCTTCAAGAAGCACACAGCGTACTTACCACTAACTGTCATCGATAGAGACAGGCCTAGACTACTAGGCCTCCAATGGTTCGCACCACTCGACATTGAAGTGGCCGGCATAAATCAAGTCAGCGGAAGTGACTGGGAGGGAGACCTCATCCATGAGTTCAGGGACGTCTTCGCGGACAGCTTAGGCGAGTACAAGGGGACCCCGATTTCATTCAGTCTAGACCCAAAGTTAGCTCCCATCTGACTTCGAGTTCTGTTTGCCTTAAAGTCAAAAATCGATGAACAACTAGACAAACTGATAGTTCAGGGGATGTTAGATCCCATCGATCACTCCCCCTGGGAAACCCCAGTCGTAACACCCATTAAGCCAGATGGGTCGATCCGAATTTGTGGGGACTACCGGGCCACTTTGAACCATGCCCTACAGCAGAATGCATATCCAGTGCCGATGGTGCAGCATCTCCTCCACTCCCTGGGGGGCGGAAAAGTCTTCGCTAAATTAGACTTAGCTCAGGCATATCAGCAACTACCTGTTGATGAAAAGATGGCACTGGCACAAACGATTGTGATGCACCGAGGTGCCTTTAAATGTACCCGGCTTCAATTCGGAGTTAGTGTAGCCCCGGGGATTTTTCAGAGCCTTATGGTGAGGTTATTACAAGGGATTAAGGGCGTGGTCCCCTATTTTAACGATGTATTAATTGCGGCCCCTACAAAAAAAATCTTACAGGACCGGTTAAAATTAGTCCTAAAAAAATTCCAAGAGGCCGGTCTTAAAGTAAAGAAAAACAAATGTAAATTGTGTACTGACAGTGTTGAGTTTTTAGGGTACCTAATTGATAGCCAGGGTATTCACCCTACTGAAAGTAAACTAAGGGTGATAAAAAAACACTTCCAGGCCATGAAACAAGGCCAATCTCCAGGCGTTCTTAGGCCTCATCAATTTTTATAATGTATTTTTACCGCATAAAGCAACGGTCGCTGAACCGTTACATCGGTTATTAGATAAGAAAGCAAATTGGTTATGGGGTCACCGAGAAGAACAGGCATTCTGCAACGTGAAAAAACTGCTCACTTCTGACTCTGTACTCATGCAGTATAACAAGACTTTACCGTTAAATATAACATGTGATGCTTTGCCTTTCGGAGTGGGCGCCATCTTGAGCCATGTACTGCCTAATGGGAACGAAGCCCCTGTTGCATATTTTTCAAAGACACTTTCAAAAACTGAGCGAAATTATGGACAAATCGATAAAGAAGCCCTCGCAATTGTGTCAGACGTTAAAAGATTCCACGAGTATGTGTATGGCCGGGCTTTTACTATCGTGACTGACCACAAACCATTATTGGGGATAATAGCCAGAGATAAGCCGACTCCCTACATATTATCCCCTAGGATGACTCGATGGTCAGAATTCTTAGCTGCTTATAACTATCGGCTGCAATACCGCCCAGGGAAAGCCATTCCCCATGTCGACGCATTGAGCCGAGCACCGCTTCCAGAGACTCTCGACGATCCTGCACCAACGGTAACCATGTTGCAAATTGAGGCACTCAACTCGCCGCCATTAACCACCCGAGATATCGCGAGAGAAACCAAACGCGACCCCACCTTAGCGCAAGTCCTAAGCTGGGTACAACGCGGATGACCATTGGACCAATTAGCAGATGACTTCACACCATTCAAGACTCGACAAACCGAGTTGTTCTCCCAAAAAGGCTGTGTCATCTGGGGCGATAGAGTCGTTATCCCAGAACGACTCCAGAAAGTGCTTCTGAGAACCTTGCACGATGGCCACCCCGGCATCATGCGAATGAAAGCCCTTGCGCGAAGCTATGCATGGTGGCCAGGCATTGACAAGCAAATCGAACATTGGGTTAAAGCTTGTCCAAAATGCCAGGAAGTGAGCAACACCCCACCTAAAGCCATTCCTACTGAATGGGAGACACCACGTGGACCCTGGTCCCGAATTCACTTGGACTTCGTGGGGCCAACCAAAGGCCACACCTTTCTACTAACCGTCGACACCTATTCAAATTGGCTCGAGATTCATCGCATGACAACTACAACCTCCGAGGCGGTTATCAAAACCTTGGAAAGACTATTTGCAACCCACGGACTACCAGACATCCTGGTATCCAATAACGGGCCCCAATTTACAGCACTGTCGTTCGAGCAGTACCTCGCTGACCGCGGCATTCGACATGCGTTCACCTCGCCTGCGCACCCTGTGACCAATGGCAAAGCAGAACGCATGGTACAATTTGTGAAGAAAACCTTACAGAAGGTAGACTACGACAACATTGACGACAAGATCAATCGAATCCTTTTTTTACAACACATCACACCACATAGCATCACCAACAAAACTCCCGCCGAACTGCTAATGGGATGAAAACTCCGCTCCCACCTCGACCGGTTACACCCAGCTTATGAACCGGAAAAACCACTCGGATCCAGCGGCCGCTGTCGTGCCTTCCAGGTAGGAGATTTGGTATACGCTAAAAACCTATCAGGTGACCCATTGTGGGTGGAGGCGACAGTAGTTCGTGTAACCGGCCCAAGATCCTACCTTGTCCAATGCCTTGACGATAGACTATGGAAATGCCATATCGATCAATTACGATTGCGGCTTTCGGCGGGCAGTCCTGAACTCCCCTATGACCAGACTGAGGGGGGGGAGGTATGGAAGAAGGTGAATTCCAAGAAGAAGAAAACCCGTTCGAAGGGAACAACGGTATAATAGAGACTCAGGAAGTGGAACCAGAGAGAGAAACAGTTGAACCTCAGGGAATTACAGAGAACATGGGCAACAACAGGGAAATGAACTCTGAACCAGAAACAGCCCCACTGCCAAACAACGATCTACCTCAGCGTGATTACAGCCAAATGACACAGCGAAAATCAAAGAGACTAATAAAACAACCGTCCTACCTAAAGGACTATGTAACTGCGCCCTGCAAACAGAAGCCAGGGGGAAGGGGTGTTGTGAATGTATAAAGTTTTAATAAAGTGTGAGCTTGGAGTAAAGTGCAGGGTTCTGGCCCTGCACTTCTGATTGGTTGTTAAACGGCCGGATTGGATTGGCCTGCTCCGGGGAATCCGATTGGCCCTTAACAGAGAGTTCCTATTGGTTATGAGAGCTAGCGCTCCTCGTTGGTTATTGGTTAATAGTTACTGGGGTTTGCCTATATAAGGCGGGTTAAAACTACTATAGAGGCCAGAAGTCACTATGTAAATAAAGAACTGAAGTTCACCGTTCAGAGGCTTGTCTCCATTCTTTCTCGCCCATGCTCCAAACATAACAGAAGTCATAAAAACTGATGCCCTGAGAGTCCATGTTATCCAAACTAGCCTTTAATTATTTCCTTCAAGTAGAAAACAATTCTTAACTAAGAATCTTTGGATGGAATTTTTGTCATCCTGCTGAACTGTAGAGGAAAATAAGATTCAGATGCCAGTTTCTCCATTCTTAAAATCAGAAAGAAGTTCAGAAAGTTTAGGGATATTTCTGAATGTCTTCCTATTATTCCTAACTTCTGAATTAATTTTATGAATTCTTGGAAATAGGTTTGTGTCAAGAATTATTTCTGCCATTCCTATTCTGCCTAGGGGGATCTCTGACACTTCAATACAAAGTACTACTTTCTTTCATGGTGTTCATTGCTAGATAACACAAGAAATTTATATAGAGGATATTTTTCTCTCCAAAGTTTTATGTTCAAGCTTCTGGAAAAGGGAAGATTTATTTGATTTATGATGATGCTTTTCAGGAGACTTAAGGATGTTTGTTTTTACAAGAAGCAAGGTGCTTTCATTTTTCATGTAGTTTTATATATGCCTTCAGGCATGCAATATTAACTTTCTTTTGGTTCTCTGACTACAAGGTGTAAAAACTCTCGCTGCTACTGGTCCTGTTAGTTGATTGGAGAGTTCCGCTGGGACACAAGGTTGTCAGCCACAATAATAATCCTGCTGCAAGGCTACCCTGTCTTGCATGCTAATTTGAAAAGAATTGCAAAACTTCCAATCATTTCCCCTCTTGGGCCTCCATTCTGCTAAGATCAAGAAAATTATACTATCTGCAATGTAGACTATTAGAATATAGCTTTACAACCTCATGCAGAGAAAGGACATTCCTAGATACTGGCATAATAAAGCTCAAAATCAATCTGCAGAGTAATCCATTTTTAAGTACAAAGCATGAATATGTGAATGGGAGGAGTTTATGTATTTGCTCCCAGCTGGGAGGCATAAATGGATTAAAAGGGGTGGGTGGAACAACCTACATATTTAAACTACATAGTTGTTTCTTTCTGATTTTCCTCTCCAGTCAAACAATTCTGCATTTTGTATTTCTCCTCTTATTTTTCCTCTGTTCTTCTGCTTGCCCTTTAATTCAGTCTACCTGCCAAACTGGCCTGGCAGAGAAGTCTAAGAAGTTTTGTTCAAGCCACAGGGGACATCTTTGCTTTCAAAACAGGTTCTGTCAAATGAAAGCAATTCTGTGGACTCTTGAAATGTTACTTAACAAGTTTCTTAAATAACAAGCAATTTGTGTTTTAATCAAGTTGATTATAGGATCAGAAAAGGTTTTTGCCTGTTCATGAGGGTTCCAGGATGTGTTTTTTTTAAAACTAAGATTTTGGAACCTCTAGTAAATATTGTGGTGGAAAAATTGCCTTTAAAAGAAGCCAGTTTCCTTTACTAAATTAGTGGAGCAATCTCTGTGCCCATAGCAAGCAAAGCCAAGAACTCCAGTGTCTTTTAAAAGCCCCAGTTTTAAACATTTATGAATTATATTCTATAACTCTACTTACATTGCCAAGTTCAACATACAACACCATCCTTCCAGAGTATTTCTACGGAGTACATAGGAATATAAGATCACCAACCCTTGCAACTGATTTACAATGTTATCAGCTTGTAAATTGAAAGGAACAAGAAGAATGAAGAAAATCTATGTCAGAAGATAGAATCATCCTGTCAGCACTAGATAAAATAATTGTTTTCCCATCTACAGTGTAAATCTGGGCATTTCAAAATAGAGGATAGAGTCAAGGTAAAGATTGCTTTGTCTTAAAAAGCAAGAAAATGATATTTATGCAAGGACACAGAAAAACAACTGATGTTAGCAATCCCTCATATGGGGACTTTGGTGCTCTCTGAACTTCCTTGTTTTCTTGTAGACATTTGAATATGAAGCCAAATAACATCAGTGTTTAGTAGGGAGTGGGGTTTGCTCTCATTTTATACTCAGACAAACAAGCTAACAGTAAACAACAGCCCAATCAAGGAGCCATCAGGAACACTTCCACCAATACTGACAGAGCCACTAGATTATAAATTGAGATCAAAACCAACTCCCTACTAGTATTGTTAATGTTGCCTGGTTTGGTAATGAAATATCTGCAAGAAAACAACCAAGCTCAGAAGCACCAAGGAGTCCACAATTCAACCCTCAGCTATAAATATTCTCTTCTATCAATCCTCATTATCCACACACCCTTTTAATTTTTAAAAGGTTTGGGATACTCAATGACTTCAATCATAGTCTTTCCCACAGCCTACTAGGACCAAGACAATTCTTGCATAGTGCTAGCTTCAAGCCTTTTGTAGCAGTTGTGTGCAAATATCCTCATCAGTCCATCCTCCTATTCAGCCAGTTACTACTCCCTCCAGACAGTTCTCCTCCATATTGTCTTTCTTATGTCATCACATTTGTTTTTCAAACAACAAAGCACTACCACATCTCTGTGTTGGGAAAGTAGCAAAAATCATGCTGGAGAGCCTGGAAAACATCCGAGGAAGAGATATGGTAGCCAGGAAAGATGGTGGAGTGGGCAGAAAGGGGAGGGATAAAGAATTGTGGATAATGGAAATCTGCTTGTCCCACAAATCTGCAAGAAATATTGCAACACTGCAAAATGAACTGTTCTTATTTCTAAAGTTATAAATATTGAAAAACAACAGAACCTTAATTAGATTCTATTAGCATGATTCTGTGGAATACTTTTGTCCACTATTTAGTGTTCAGTCTGGTGCAAAACAGAAAGGCAGTTCCATTTCTTTTGGACAACAAGAACTCTCAGGCTTAATTATGCATAATGGGTTTTTATAAGTAGCATTATTAGTGTTAAACTTTCATGAACACAAAAAGGTGGAATGGCATAGTTCCAATTTATATGTATGGATCAAATGACCTTATTAAAGGAGGAAAAATCTGCTCTGCTCTGTCCTGTCCTGGATTTGTGTTAGTGAAGAGTCAAGCTGACTAAGAAGTGGAGTTCAAATATCACTTTCTTAGCAATTTTTGTATGCCATTTTTGATAGACTAATTGGGTTTTTCTTCACTTCTGTAATGTTGTTCTTTGCATCTTCGCTTGCGCAAGCAGTGGGTGAGCGCATGTGCGTGTACTCCATTTATATTATGGCAGGCAGGCAGGCAGGCATGCTGCTCATGCAAACGGAGCTGTGTATGTGTGTGCTTGATGGCCACTCATGCAAAACCATCCCCTTTCCCCTGCCGATCTGCAAAGCCAGAAATGTTGAGGAACTCTGATCTCTAACATACAGTGTAAAGACTGAAATAGCCACTACATAGGACAAACTGATAGAAGACTAGCAGAGCACATCCACAAACACCAACAGAAGACATGATGGAAGCTCTTCAATTTCACAATTTCATTTGGGAGACTGTGGACATCCTAAACCAAGCCAAGTACAAAACTGCTAAAGAATTCCTGGAAATCTGATACATTGACAAATTGGCTATCAATAGACCCCTAGACATACTGTAAGTAACATCTACATACTATGCGAAGAGACAAGCAACAAGCCAAAAGGGAACAAACAAACAAACAAAAAACCTTCCCAACAGCATCAACATCCAAATGAGTATAAATTAACACCAAGATACAAGTTGTGGTGGCGTAATGGTTAGAACACAAGACTGCAGGTGACTTCTGCTGACTGCCAGCTCCCTGCAATTTGGCAGTTTGTATCTCACCAAACTCAAGGTTGACTCAGCCTTCCACCCTTGTGAGTTTCATAAAATGAGGACCCAGATTGTTGGGGGCAACTTGCTGATTCTGTAGAGAGGGTTGATTCTGTAGAGAGGGTTGTAACACAATGTGAAGCGGTATATAAGTCTAAATGCTATTGCTATTAACATCAGGTCAACAATCAAGAAATAAACAATACTTCAATCAAAAAACTGCCCAACAAGCTAACAGTAAACAGCCCAAACAAAGAACCCTAAACACTGACAGGGCAAGCCACAACAATGTAAGTTGAAAGCAAACTCCACTCCCAAGGTGGTATTCAGCAGGTTCTGACCAGTTCTGGAGAACCGGTAGTGAAAATTTTGATTAGTTCAGAGAACTGGCAAATACCACCTCTGACTGGAGATTTTATAGTATCCTTCCCCTGCCACGCCCACCAAGCCACACCCACAGAACCGGGGGTAAAAAAAATTGAATCCCACCACTGCTCTACTTCCTACTAGCACAGATGAGCATCACTCAAATTACTAATTTCACTAATGAAATTTCTGTAAGAAAACAACCAAACTCAGAAAGCACCAAGGACCGCACATATAAAGGCTTAGCAATTAAAAAAAAGTTATACCTGTTTTTAAAAGACAGATTAATACTCCTTAGCTGTATAGAAAAATAAATTAAACTGAGTCTGGAATATCATTGGGCTATTTCTGAACATGGGCCTCGTGGACTTCTGTAAATATGTTCAGCCAATGCCCCAAAATAACCCAGTCAACAATCTGAAGACATCTTGGAATTGTGTGACCTGAACAATATCCTCCTACCCTGCATTCCTTTCTTTGCACCCATGGCCTATTAGCTGAGCTATTTATAGAGACAGGTTTTGCATTCTTTCCAAAGAGTGAAACCTGTTCAAAGCATATACCAATGCTTGCCCAGTTCTTTTCTCACACGCATTAAAAATCATTGCTAGTTGTTCTTCCTGCCACCAGGTAATTCCAGGAGGGAAGGGAATGTGGTCAGATATTTTTTTAAATGAAAGCTGTAGGGCCGCACTGGTTACCTACATTCCTATAGTAACATAAGTCTCCATTTTTAGAATAATGCAATTTGTGCTAACATACTTTCTTCTGGTTTACAGACCAGTGATGTTATAATAATAAAATAAATATATCACAATACAAACACAGGGGTTAATTTAGAATTTAAAATTGTGTATAATTTTCCTTGGTTTATAATCTTTCACTCAATTCTATTGCTTTTTAAGCTCTTTGTAAGCCTCATTAGGGATGAGTCAGAGCATTCAAAGGAAATAATATTTGCCTGCTTCAAAGATTATAAGGTTTCTATCAGGTGGAAACATGTAATCTTCCCTTAAGTTCATTGCTGGGATTAATACTATGCCTGTGTTAGCACTAGAAGAAATTTTATTTATTTGAAGTACTTTTACCCTACTATTGAAGCCAAAAGTTTTGATCTAAACGATTTATGTAAAATCAGCAGAACAAGACTGACCTGACTGACAAGATTTACAGGTTAAAAGACATTTTATGAAAGAAAATGAAGAAAAGACAGGGCAGAAAAAACAAAAACAAAAGCACATTCAAACATCAGTTCTGAAAAGTTAAACATTTGCTTTTGTAAAAGGACCCCAATTATTCAGCAGAACTCATGAAATGGTCATATTTCCTTCATTCACTGATCTCTGATGGAAAGGAGCAGGACAGCTATTAGATATAATATTCTAATTCGGCATTATGTCCTCTATATCCATTTTTTGATCCAGCATCCATGTCAACTGTCTATAAAGGCTTTCTTTACATATTTAACAGCATCGTAGTGTGCTTATAAAAATAGCACGGAGTTGCTAACTTACGAGCCATTTTAGCTATACCTCAATAGGTTTTGGATGTGAAGTTAATAAGTTTCTACCACCTCCTCTAAACTAACCATAAACTCCCTTCCTGACTGGCCTTTAATTTCACCCATGGAAATTTCCAAACTTATCGTCCAGCTATTGTAAAAAAAAAAAAGAAAAGTAGGTGGTGGAAATCTGTTTTCAGCAGAACTAATGCAGAACTAATTCTGCTAATGCAGAATGGTGTGGGACCCTTCTGCCCCCCCCCACATGTATTGATTAGTTTATCCTCATGCCAAAAAACTGGTGGTGTTCTATTACAGTCTCAATCTTTTTAAAAAAGGCAACAAACTGATCCAGCTAATTTCTGCATAATCAGACTGTTGTTATTAGAAAACTTTATATTAGACATTTGTGTAAGAAATTCATATTTGGCTAAAACAAGTGCTAATCCTAGCTGATGAACAAGCAGGCTTTAGCACAGGACAATTATTTATAGATTAGTATATTATTCTAAACCGTCTGGTGAAAGAATACTTAGTTTTCTCTGTTAAGTTCTGCACATGGGCGCAAGAAGTGGAGATGAGACGATGAACAGTGAACTTCAACTCTTTATTTAACATTGTGGAACAGAGCAAAAACTACGGCAACAATGGCCCTTTTTATAGGCAAGCTGCTGATCAAATAACCAATAAGAAATGGGAAGCGTTAGTTCCCTTAACCAATGAAAGAGGCCCACTAATAGCCAATCAGATTCTCCTGAATGGACCAATCAGATGTCGCTATTATCGGCCAATCAGAAGTGCAGGGCTAGAACCCTGCACTTTTCTAAAGGTTTTAATAATCTTTATTTAAGCACTTTTATTAATTCACAACACCCCTTCCCCCCAGGTTCCGTTTAAGGGGTGCGGTGACATAATCTTTGAGGTAGGCAGGTTGTTTAGATTGTCTGTTAGATTTCTGCTGTCCCCCCGGTACTTATTTATAATCTTGTTTGGGCGGGACGTTTTCTGGCGAGTGGGGTGCCTCCGGTCCTTCATTTAAAAACTCGGTGCTGCTCCTGTACACCAATTGGAGTAACATCTATAACTCATTACCCTAACTTAGAAATACTACGTATAGAAGTATAGTAAAAGAAAAAAGATGAATGGATAATTGGAAATAGAACAGACAAAGAGAAATGAAATTGAATAGGAGTAAAGAGAAATAATGAGAAATTTGCTGAAAGATATTTGTGTGTCCATATGGAGATGGGATAAATTGGAATTATGTTGTATAAAAATAATGTTTTGTTCGACTTGTAAGGATTTATAATGTTAAGAGGTTTTATGTGTTTATGTATTTAATGGTTAATGATGTGTTGTTTTATCTTTAAAATTAATAAAAATTTGTTTCAAAAAAAAAACAAAAAACAAAAACTCGGTGCTGCTAATGTCCTCGTTGTCCTCTAGCCTTTGTGGGCTTGCTTCTGACGAGGTGTCTCTTTGCGGCAAGTCCATCACTCTCTCTGATCCTTCCGAATGCTCACTTCTTCCGCTCGTGCTTTCTGCTGTTTCGAACTCGATCTCCTCGGCATCTCCTCTCCCCTCAGTTTGGAAGTTACCGGAGTCGCAGAAACGAGATTGCAGCCTTGAACGCAGCTGATCAATATGGCGCTTCCATATTCTTCCGTCGCGACTTTTTATTCGGTACGACCTGGGTCCTGTGACTTGGATTACAGTTGCCTCAACCCACAAAGGATCGCCAGAAAAGTTTCTAGCAAAGACTAAGTCACCTATTTGGAATTCGCGGCATTTCTCACTGGATCCGTGTGGTTTTTCTGGTTCGTACGATGGGTGTAGTTGGTCAAGGTGGGAGCGGAGTTTTCGTCCCATTAACAATTCGGCCGGAGTCTTGTTGGTGACGCAGAGTGTGGTGTGTCTCTGGTGTGCAGAGTGATGTGTTGCAGAAGGAGTATCCAGTTAATCTTATCTTTGATATCGCCATAGTCCATTTTATGTAGGGTCTTTTTGATGAATTGTACCATGCGCTCGGCTCTTCCATTGGCTGCAGGATGCGCTGGCGAAGTTAGCACATGGCGAATATCACGGTCTGCCAAATACTGTTCAAAAGAAAGTGCGGTAAACTGGGGGCCGTTGTCGGATACCAGAACGTCTGGCAACCCATGGGTTGCGAATAATCTGTCCAATTTCCTGATGACAGATTCGGTTGTGGTACTTTTCATTTCATGGATTTCAAGCCAGTTTGAGTCGGATTCCACCATGTGTGTCCTTTAGTAGGTCCCGCAAAGTCAATATGAATATGGGACCATGGTCCCCTAGGTGTTTCCCACTCTGTTGGGGTTGCTTTCAGTGGGGCATTGCTAACTTCCTGTTCCCGGGTTGGCGGCAACTCATCGGGAACTATTATTTTGAATACGGGGGCCCCCCAGGGATGTGTGCTCAGCCCTCTACTTTTCACTCTGCTGACCCATGACTGCACACCTAAGCATGGTACCAACATCTTCGTTAAGTTTGCGGATGACACAACTGTTGTTGGTCTCATCCATAATAACAACGAGTCTAACTATAGGGATGAGGTGAGCCAGCTCACCACATGGTGTGGTGTTAACAACCTTTCTCTTAATGTTGATAAAACTAAGGAGATCATTATCGACTTCAGGAGAGCACGTACCCAGCACCCTCCTCTGTCCATTAACGGTACAGTTGTGGAGAGAGTGAGCAGCACTAAATTTCTGGGCGTGCACATTACAGAAGATCTTACCTGGAGTATCAACACCACATCACTTTACAAGAAAGCACAACAACGTCTTCACTTTCTCCGCAGACTGAGAAACGCCAGAGCCCCTACCCCTATCATGCTCTCTTTTTATCGTGGGATTATTGAGAGCATCCTGACCAGCTGCCTCACTGTGTGGTATGGCAGCTGCACAGCATTCTGCCGTAAGACCTTGCAGCGCACAGTGAGAGCAGCTGAGAAGATTATTGGTGTCCCCCTCCCACCCATTCACAATATTTATAATACACGCCTGACCCGTAAAGCTATTCAGATCTCAGGCGATGTCTCCCACCCCACACACAGCTACTTCAGCCTCATGCCATCAGGCAGGAGACTGAGGTGCCTTCGGGCTAGGACTTGTAGATTAAGGGACAGCTTTGTCCATCAGGCTGTCAGGCAGTTAAATTCCCTGCCAGTTCTCCCCCCTAGTCTGTTTCCGTTGTCTTCGCATTAATACTATATACATACATGAACATTCATTGTGTTTTAATTGCTGCTTTTCCCATGCACTTTAGCACTCACAGTACTTTTAATGTTTTAACTTTTATCCTGCATTTCTATTGCCCTCGAATCTGCTGCACTAGGGTTACTGTTAGTGTTTTATTGTATTTTATTGTTCATTGTATTTTTTTATTGTTTTTATTGTTTTTATTGTTCTACTGTATTTTATTGTATTGTTGTTACTTTTTTTACTGTACTGTGGGAGAGTGGGAACGTAATTTCATTCCTATATATGATTTGCTTGTCATGTATGGAGTGACAATAAAGGAACCTTGACCTTGACCTTGACCTTGACCTTGAGTCGGATTCCACCATGTGTGTCCTTTAGTAGGTCCCGCAAAGTCAATATGAATATGGGACCATGGTCCCCTAGGTGTTTCCCACTCTGTTGGGGTTGCTTTCAGTGGGGCATTGCTAACTTCCTGGCATTTGGAACAACTCTTTACTCAGGCCTCGATTTGCTTGTCGATACCCGGCCACCACACATAGCTTCGTGCGAGTGCCTTCATGCACACGATGCCGAGGTGGCCTTCATGCAAGGTTTTCAATACCATCGTTGCAGTCGCTCTGGGACGACAACTCTATCCCCCCAAATTATGCAGCCTTTCTGGGAAAACAGTTCCGTCTGTCGATTCTGGAAAGGACTGAAGTTGTCAGGGATTTGATCCAATGGCCATCCTCACTCGACCCAGCTAAGAACTCGCGCCAAAACGGGATTGTGTTTGGTTTCGATCGTGATATCTCGAGCTGTCAATGGTGATGATTGAAGTGTCTCAATCTGGAGCGTTGCAACAGATGGAGCTGGGTCGTCAACGGTTTCAGGAAGTGTTGCACAGCTTAGTGCGTCAGCGTGGGGGATGGCTTTCCCCGGGCGGTGTTGCAGCTTATAATTATATGCAGCCAAGAATTCTGACCAGCGAGTCATTCTGGGAGATAATATAGAAGGGGTTGGCTTGTCCCCTGCTATAATCCCCAGCAAAGGTTTGTGGTCAGTAACTATAGTAAAAACTCGCCCATAAATATATTCCTGAAATCGTTTAACAGCAGAAACGACAGCAAGAGCCTCTTTATCGATTTGACTATAGTTACGTTCAGCTTTTGATAGCGTTTTTGAAAAGTAGGCAATAGGGGCTTCACTACCGTTTGTTAACACATGGCTCAAAATGGCACCCACTCCGAATGGTGATGCATCACATGTAATCGTTAAAGGCAAAGTCTCATTATACTGCATCAAAACAGCGTCTGAAGTCAATAAGTTTTTTACTTGTCGGAACGCGTGTTCCTCTCGGTATCCCCAGACCCAGGTTGCCTTTTTGTCCAACAAACGATGTAGGGGCTCGGCTACGGTCGCTTTGTGGGGCAGGAACATGTTGTAAAAATTGATAAGGCCCAGGAAAGCTTGGAGATCAGTCTTATTTCTGGGCCTTGGGGCTTTTTGATTGTCCTTAGCTTGCTATCGATGGGGTGAATGCCTTGTTTATTGATTAAATACCCCAAAAATTCTACTTTATCCATACACAGTTGACACTTATTTTTTTTTACTTTAAGGCCAGAGTCTTTAAATTTCTGGAGAACTAACCTCAGGCACTCCCTTAGTATTTCTCTAGTCAGAGCAGCAATTAAAACGTCATCAAAATAAGGTACAACCCCTTTTATACCCTGTAGTAGTTTCTCCATCAAGCTCTGAAAAATTCCTGGGGCCATGCCAACTCCAAATTGGAGTCGGTTGCACTTAAATGCACCTCGGTGCGTAACGATCGTTTGTGCCTCTGCCGTTTTTTTATCTACAGGCAGTTGTTGGTATGCCTGTGCTAAATCCAATTTAGTGAAGACTTTTCTGCCCCCCACGGAATGGAGAAGGTGTTGTACCACCGGTACCGGATAAGCGTTCTGCTGAAGGGCGTGATTCAGGGTGGCTCGGTAGTCCCCACAAATTCTTAACGATCCATCCGGCTTGATGGGTGTTTCGATTGGGGTTTCCCAGGGAGCGTGGTCGGTTGGTTCTAACACACCCTGGCTATTAATTTATCAAGCTGCTCGTCAATCTTTGGTTTAAGGGCAAATGGTACTCGACGAGGCTTAAGGTGGATGGGAGCTACTTCGGGGTTAAGGTTAAATGATATCGGGGTCCCCTTGTACTCGCCTAATTTATCTGTAAAGACGTCCTGGAACTCCCGTAGGATGGCCTCTTCCCAGTCGTCGCTGTTGGTTCGGTGAATGCCGGCTACTTCAATTCCAAGTGGGGCGAACCATTGGAGGCCTAACAAACTAGGCCGATCCCTGTCGACTAGGGTTAGTGGTAGAGATGCAGTACGATTTTTAAATGAGACACGGACTTTGCTGGATCCAACGACTGGAATTCGATTTCCCTGATAGTCCTTAAGTATGATTCTTTGGAATCTGAGGTCTTGCCGCCGGATGGTGGGAATTAATTGTTTAAGGGTCTTCCAGGAAACCATCAAGAGGGATGATCCTGAATCGACTTCCATCATGCAGGGCTGGTTTTCGATGGCAACCTTCACCTGGATCTTCTTGGCATCTAATGATGAGGCGTGACCAATCATAAGGGTTTGGTGTGCCTCTTCTCGTTTCGTTGACTGGGCTGGTGATTTGTTTCTGTAGGAGTGGTTGTTCCATTGGTGGGTTAAGTATTCCCAATTCACAGGACAACTTCCTGTGGGCTGGCGGTAGTTGGTCCCCCTCTGAGGTGGGTTGGATCCTTGCTTGCTTCTACAGACTCTTCCAATGTGACCTCTTTTCCTGCACACATGGCAGAGCACGTCGAGGAATTTGCAATCTGATCGTGGGTGGTTTGCCCCACAACCAGCACATTGGTACTGCACTCTCTGGTTACGTTGATGGCGTTGGTCTCGTTTATACCGGAGTCGGTTGACCTCTTCTTCATCACTTTCTGATGACGATTCGAGGTCCTCGTGGTAGGCTGTCATTGCCTGTCCTTCCAGGTGATGTGAGATTTCGCTGGCGAGTTGGCGGACCGGGGTGTGGGTGAGCGCATTCAGGCAGCCAACTTTCTGGTTGCTTCTGCTGCAGTAGCATCAGCGATGGCATCTGTAAGGCTAACGTCGCCTTTCGCCATCAGCTTACTTTGTGTCGCTGGCGCATCTAATCCCAGAACGATTCGGTCTCTCAGGGCCTCTTCGAGGTTGGCGAACCCGCAGAGGCCTCCCAAATTCTGGAGATCTGCAATGAAATCTGCAACGCTTTCTCCCTTCCGCTGGTCTCTCTGAAAAAATTCATGTCTTCGAACAATCGTTGGTACGGTTGGTGCGTAGTGGGCCTGTAGAAGGGGCTCGAGGATGTCCCAGTCCATGGACTTCACCTCAGCCAGTTTGGCTAGTGCCTTGGCCATCTTAAACACGGTCGGTCCGCAGTGAGTTAGGAATACCGCTCGCTTCTTTCCGGTAGTGGCATCCTTCAAGCTGTTGGTCTCCAGAAACATCTGGAATCGGTCCATATATGAGTCCCAGTCTTCTTGTGCCGGGTCGAATGGAGCGGGTGATATGACGCTGCTAGACATGGTTCAGCCGTTGGTGCGTCTTCAGCCACGTGCTCTGTTTGGCACTCTGTAGTGTTCAGTCAGCTCTGACGTCTCCAAATCCCATCCTTGTCGCCAGTGTTATGTTCTGCGCATGGGCGCAAGAAGTGGAGACGAGACGATGAACAGTGAACTTCAACTTTTTATTTAACATTGTGGAACAGAGCAAAATCTACGGCAGCAATGGCCCTTTTTATAGGCAAGCTGCTGATCAAATAACCAATAAGAAACAGGAAGCGTTAGTTCCCTTAACCAATGAAAGAGGCCCGCTAATAGCCAATCAGATTCTCCTGAACGGACCAATCAGATGTCGCTATTATTGGCCAATCAGAAGTGCAGGGCCAGAACCCTGCACTTTTCTAAAGGTTTTAATAATCTTTATTTAAGCACTTTTATTAATTCACAACATTCTCAGTAATCAAATACTCAAAGCTACCAGTTTTGAGGTTCCTTTTCGGCTGCCTGAATAGATTTGAAGGCTGTGTTTAATTTGATCTCTAGAGAGAGGTTGTGCTGAAATTATTGAACACATCTATGGGTTATGATCTTCTTAGATTAATTATAATGTTCCACTAGAATACATGCATTTAAATCAGGTGCATAGTGAATGGGCGAATTCTAGCCCCAATTTCCACTAAAAGAAGAGTAAAACAAGGTTGTAATCCAGCTCCTTTTTATTTAATTTTTATATCAACTCCTTAATTCAAGCTCTAATAAAAGTGAATTTAATCCCTCAATGCTAGCAAATAAACCAATATCTGATGCAAGTTGGCCTTCAGTGGAATTTATGAGCCTTAGATGCCTTGGTGGCGCAGTGGTTAGAATGCAGTACTGCAACCTACTTCTGCTGCAGCCAGCTGCTTGCAATTTGGCAGATCGAATCTCACCAGGCTCAAGATTGACTTAGCCTTCCATCCTTCCGAGGTGGGTAAAATGAGGACCCAAATTGTTGGGGGCAATGGGCTGACTCTGGAAACCACTTAGAGAGTTCTGTAAAGCACTATAAAGCAGTATATAAGTCTAAGTGCTATTGCTATTATAATAGAAAAGAAAAGTTAACTATAAAAGTGGTTGCTTTCATACAATGATATGCTAAAGCAGTCCATGCTAATGCAGTCTATCTATAGAAAACCAACAACGAACAGATTGAACAAATCAAAACCTCTGAATACTTAGGAATGTTTCAGTCCTGCAATATCTGGAAAGGGTAGGAAAAACCAACTTCATCTCAAAATGCAATAATGATATTTGCCAACTATCATGGAAGTAATTATGTTCTCTCTGCAATCACACTTTTTAGGACCAAAGTGCTGAGCCTAACACTTTATGGTACACAAAGGTGTGCATATAAAGTTGTAAAGAATGTGGAGGTGATTCAATCCAAGTTCTTAAGAACAGTGCTTTGTATCCTTCACTGCATTTTGAATGCAGGTTTGACACTGTATATCAATAGAGGACTGCATGAGAATTTGCCAATGGAAATATTAGCTAACATTAATCTGGAGAGAGAAATTTCTATCCCAGTTAATCTTTATTAACAACTTTAGCTCCTCATAAAAAATCAACTGGAGAAAACATTCTCATGACTATAATATCAGCCCCTCGATCTTGTCTTTATCTACTCCTAACTATGTACAGGTAGTCCTCAAGTTATGACCACAATTGAGCCCAATTTTTCTGTGGTTAAATGAGACATTTTTAAGTGAGTTTTGCCCCATTTCACAACTTTTCTTGCCATAGTTGTTAAGTGAATAGTTATCAGTTGTTGATAAGTTAATTACTCGGTTGTTAAGTGACTCTGGCTTCCCCAATTGACTTTGCTTGCCAAAAGGTTGCAAACGATGATCACATAACCTTGGAACATAGCAACAGTCATAAATATGAGTCAGTTGCCAATCATCTGAATTTTGATCTCATGATTATGAGAATGCTACAAAGGTCATAACTGTGAAAAGTGGTCATAAGTCATTTTTTTCAGTGCCATTGCAACTTTGAAAGGTCACTAAACAAACTGTTGTAAGTCAAGGATACGGTATACAATATTCTCTCTGTCCCTTTTTGCTGTTATCATCTTAACACAATTTCATAAAGAGTTTCTGGAAGGGAAGTATAGCAACTTTCTCTTCCATAAGCGAATCTGTCTCTGTGCACATCACATGTTCGACTGAACTGTCCACTGTACCTTAAATGCTGCTCAAAATTAATTTTCACTCTTCCATTTAAGTTCCTTCAACTGTGCAATGAAAGAGAATATATTCTTCTATTGGCTAATACACCTTTAGAAATATCTAAAAAAGGTCACAATAATGATTGTTCAGTCATTATTGCCATAAGGAGTTGCCATAGTTAAGTGTTGATGTATTGTTCCATGTCAGAAAACAATTAGCTATTTTTTTCTTTTAATGTTTTCTTTTATCACATGTTTGTTGTACTCTGGTGGAAACCTACTGGGAAATATGATAAAAATGATAAAGATGTCCTGATCAAACATTCTTGGAAAATTTATGAAATAAGTGGAAAATATTTTATGCAGACACCTTATTTTGATGCTTCTTGAATTAAGGTAGACATTAACAGAAATTCGTGGGCATGTGAATGACAGTAATTTTTTTAGTTCAGAGAGTGAAAAACAAAAGTTGTAAATCTGAAATTGTTGTTTCAGACAATTTCTTCTAAATTTCTGGATAAAAACAAGTGCATCGGAGCTACTTTCCACCCCTCAGTGTGATGTGGTTAAGCATAGGTAATACATAAGGGGCTTTTGTCACATTATGAAGATACTCTGTGTATGGCTTTAAAAGAGAGAAAAAAACTATCTTGAATGACTTCTTCTCCCACTTCTGTTCACCATTGAAGCTGCAGCTTCTGAGCTAAAAAATATGAACAATGTGTTTTGCAAGCATGCTGAGAAGGGGCTAAAAGAGGCAATGAAGGAAACAGATGGCTTGCTTTGGTTGTCTATCACTCCAACTGAGGAGTTGTCCACAGAATATATGACTGGTATGTTTTTACAAAGTCTCTCTTAGGCATTTTGAATTCAGATCAACACATAAATGTTTTCTACTTTTCAAATAACTATTTTTTCCTCTATAACAGAAAATACAAGACTGTTGTATCAATAATTAACATGAAAGAAATCTATCATTTGTACTTCATTTTCAAATATAAAGATGGAAATCCATACAATTATAAGAAGCTACATTAAACTATAAGGGGTGTTTACCCTTTTGTGTTCAGGGAAAGGAGGATTAGAGTTTATGCAGTGAAAATGTCAAGCCAATGAAACGTTCAAGGAAAAGAAGTTCAGCTTGGCCAACTGCTTTGTCAGGCTCCAAAAACCAAAAAGGAATACAGAGTTACTTCTAAGCAGTTTCCTTTATTATTCTTCACCTTACCAAAGAATCTTACCAAATTAAAGCAGCTACTTGCCTCATTAAAGATTTACTCTGAGAAGTTCAAGGGAGGAGCTACCTGTCATCCCTGGATCCATTTTGAATCAGATTTGGGGCTGCCACAAAAGAGGATGTGTAACTGTGGGAATGAGAGTGAAGTGAGAAGGGAGGATAGCCACAACAACATTCTTTTGCCAGAGCTCAAGGTCAAGCTTCTGGAGTTTGGAGGGGAGTGACTGCACTTGGCAGGAGTTCAGAATGGAGGTGGATTGGAGAGTGTGACTCGAGGGTCATCAGTAAGGGGGATGGGTATGAGTTTAATATAGCAGGAGAAAATGTGGGGATTCAGATTCAGGTTTTCCCAGATGTGCCAACATAACTTCTCTAATAATTTCTTACTTTGATGGACTTTGAGTGCTGAATTGGGATGGAGAGTTTGGTTGGAACACTGACACTATCTTAACCCTCTTTCTCCCAACCAAACTATCTAAACTTTGCTGTCTCTTGTCCTTTGAAATGCAGCTGTTCCTGCATGGGAATCATGGAGGAGGGGCTGTATATATACAGTATATGCCAACCAACTTTTGTCATCATATTACACCATACTACCAAAAAGTTGTTGAGACCTTGGAAAAAGTTCAGAGAAGAGCAACTAAGGCCTGGAGACTAAAACATATGAAGAACAGCTGAAGGATTTGGGTTTGGCTAGTCCAAAGAAAAGAAGAATTAGGGGTGGCATGACAGCATTATTCCAAGTATCTGAGGGGCTGCCACAAAGAAGAGGGGGTCAAATTATTATCTAAAGTACCAGAGAGTTGGACAAGAAACAATGGTTGGAAACTAACCAAAGAGAGAAGCAACCTGGAATTAAGGAGAAACTTCCAAACAGTGAGGATAATTAACCAATGGAATAGCTTACCTTCAGAAATCACTGGAGATTTTAAAGAAGAAACTAGACAGCCACTTATCTGAAAGAGTATAGGTTGTCCTCCTTGAGCAGGAGGCTGGACTACAAGAACTCCAATGTCCCTTCCAACTCTAGTCTGTCTGTCCGTCTGTCTGTATCCATGTATCCATATCCAGATTATATTTGACCCACATCCTTTTTTTTTTTGTTTCACCAGTCATTCTATTTCAGACATGCTTTTATGGGTCTCACTTTGAACTTTACTATGTGTGTAGTTATTATTTTAAAATTTTCTCTGTTGTATTTGTTTTTAAGAAAAAAGAGAGAGAAATTGAATGACTTATTGACCTGAAGATGGACTTGTTTCCTATTAGCTATTAGCAAGAATGTCTGGAGTTGAGAAATAATTGATGTTCTGTCCTTAATTAGCATTCTTGAGATCCCCGCGCTTTGATTGGCCAAAGCATGGGGCTCTCCGATTGGTCAGGCGAGCCGCGCCGATTGGCTCGCTGAGAATCTCCCGCGATTGGTCCATTCGGATCGCGGGAGATTCAAAGCAGTGCCATTGGCTGCGGCCGCGGCGGCTAAAGGAATAAAAGCCGCGGGCTTTTTCCTTTACGCCAGTTTGGTTCCAACTTTCAATAAAAGAGCTTGAATTGAAGTCACCGACTCCTGGCATCATTTCGCGGACACAACACTGGCGACGAAGGTGGGATCCAGACCCTGAACCGAACCACGTGTCCGACAGAAGCCAGACGAACCACCGCGATGGCGAAAATCGCACCACCCGCACCCTTCAACCCCGCCACCGAGGACTGGGAATCGTACTCCGACCGATTCCACATGTTCCTCGAGTGCAGCGACCTGAAGGACGCCACCGGCCCCATGAAGCGCACCGTCTTCCTGACCCACTGCGGGACCGAGGTCTTCAAGATGGCCAAGGCGCTGGTCAAACCCGCCGATGCGACCGCGATGGACTGGGATGTCCTCGAGCCAATACTTCGGCAGCACTACGCTCCAGAGGTACCCATCCTGATCCGACGCAATGAATTCTACCGTCGGGACCAGAGGTTGGGTGAGAGTTTCAGCGACTTCGTCGCCGAGCTGCGGCGCCTAGGGGGGCTCTGCGAATTCGACAACCTGAACGATGCCCTGTGAGACCGAATTGTGCTCGGTTTGTGGGACCCCGTCCTCCAGAGCCGGCTGATGGCCAAGGGCAACATCAGCCTAGCAGACACCCGCACCGCAGCCGCAGCTGCCGAAGCAACCCGAACTTCCGCCGACCGCATGCGCAGACCGAACACTGGGGACCGCAGCGGAAACAACAACCCGGCGAGGTCGACCGAGGCCCAACCCGAGACGACCACCCACCAGGGCGACTTCCACTCGGCATCGGGCACTTCAGACGAGGAGGAGGACGTCCATCGCCTCCAGACAGGCCACGACCCACGGAACCGGCGGGGTTGTAAGTCGAGGACCAACTGTGCCGGTTGCGGCGGCGACCACCCCAGGTCGGAATGCCAGTTTTTCGAATCGATCTGCCGGCATTGCGACAAGAAGGGACACATCGCCCGTGTCTGCCACCTAAAGAAGAATCTCAGCCCGGCACAATGGGACCAGAGCGACCGGAGGAGAGAAAGCACACCACCCCGGACCAGAGATCGCCCCTCGGACAACAGATGGGACCGGAACGGACGATCCTCACGAGGCGGCGATAACTGGCGAAGAGAGGAGACCCATCAGATGGTCACCATCGGCCACGCCATCACCAATGACGCTCGGAAGGTCCACGTGGAGGTAGGCATCGAGGGCCAGCCATGCAAAATGGAGGTGGACTCCGGGTCCTACCTCTCCATGATAGCATGGCATGAAATAAAGCGCTTGGTGCTTACCCTCCAAAGGAGGAACCTAGACAGCCAGAGACTCATTGTAAAGGACTAGCAGGGAAACCGCAACCCGGTAGTCGGAACCAAACACTTCAACATCACCTATAAAGGGCACACCGAAAGTCTTCCCCTGACAATCGTCGACCGCGACCGCCCAAGTCTACTGGGACTGCAATGGTTCACCCCGCTCGACATCGCACTCACGGGAGTCGACCACGTCACCGACGACATCTGGGAGCAGCAACTGGCCCGGGAATTCCAAGAGGTCTTTGACGGAAACCTAGGCAAGTACCGAGGGCCCCTTATATCTTTCAACCTAGACCCAAACGTTCCCCCAAAACCCCTGAAACCAAGGCGGGTGCCATTCGCACTGAAACCCAAGATAGACGAGCAAATTGACAAGCTCGTCAAACAAGGGGTCCTGCAGCCCATAGACCACGCCCGGTGGGAGACCCCCATAGTCACCCCGATCAAGCCCGATGGGTCGGTGAGGATCTGTGGGGACTATAAGGTCACCTTAAATGGCGCGCTACAACAAAGCGCCTACCCCGTCCCAGTAGTGCAACACCTACTGCACTCACTGGGAGGGGGCAAGGTTTTCGCCAAGCTCGACCTCGCCCAGGCTTACCAACAGTTGCCAGTCGATGAGCAAACGGCAGAAGCGCAAACCATAGTCACCCACCAGGGGGCATTCAAATGCAACCGACTCCAATTCAGAGTCAGCGTGGCACCGGGAATATTCCAAAGCCTAATGGAAAGACTACTGCAAGGCATCAAGGGGGTGGTACCTTACTTCGACGACATCCTAGTGTCGGCAGCCAACCAAGCCGAACTAGAGGGTCGCCTAAGGGAGGTCCTAACCAAATTTAAAGAGACCGGGCTGAAAGTCAAGAGGGAGAAATGCCAGCTATGCACGGAACGAGTAGAATTCCTAGGATACCTCCTAGACCATCACGGCATTCACCCCACAAACCAAAAATTCAAGGCCATCAAAGAAGCCCCCACACCCAAGTCGAAGACGGAACTACAGGCGTTCCTGGGGCTACTGAACTTTTACCATGTTTTCCTACCCCAAAAGGCGACGGCGGCGGAGCCCTTGCATAGACTCCTGGACAAGGCGGCGACCTGGACTTGGGGGAAACGCGAGCAAGCCGCCTTCCAAAGAACAAAGGACCTCCTCACCTCGGACACCGTCCTCATACAATATAACGAGACCCTACTTCTGGCCATCACATGCGACGTATCACCCTTCGGCGTCGGCGCTGTCCTCAGCCATACCCTCCCTGACGGAAAAGAAGCGCCCATCGCGTTCTTTTCGAGGACCCTCACCAAACTGGAGCAGAACTATAGCCAGCTGGACAAAGAGGCTCTGGCTGTCGTTGCCGCCGTAAAACGATTCCACGAGTATCTCTACGGCCGGACTTTCACCATCATAACCGACCACAAGCCGCTGCTGGGAATCCTTGCAGGAAACCGGGCCACCCCGAACATTCTGTCTCCCCGAATGACAAGGTGGTCCGAGTTCCTGGCAACCTACAACTACGGACTCATACACAGACCGGGTAAGACTATCTCCAATGCAGACGCCTTAAGCCGCTCGCCGCTACCGGAACCTGACACCGACCCAGCACCCACGACGACCACCCTCAGCATAGAGACTCTACCCAACCTGCCCATAACTGCATCAGATATTGCCCGAGAGACTAATAAAGACAAATGTCTGGCGCGGGTGTTGCATTGGGTAGAGAAAGGGTGGCCGGAAAGGGACAACGACGAGTCTGTCAAAACATTCCGAAACCGCCAAACGGAACTCTCTTTATTAAAAGGGTGCATACTATGGGGGGATAGGGTGGTCATTCCAGAAAAGCTACAAGGGAAGGTTCTGGAACTGCTACACGAGGGGCACCCTGGCATCCTTAGGACTAAAGCCCTAGCCAGAAGTTACACTTGGTGGCCAGGGATGGACAAACAAATAGAGGCCTGGGTAGCTAGGTGCCAACGATGCCAGGAAACTAGGCCAAGCCCACCCACAGCACCCGTCCTAGAGTGGGAAACCCCAAGGGGACCATGGTCTAGGATTCACATAGACTTCGCTGGGCCCACAAAAGGACACACCTTCCTCATAACAGTTGACGCTTACTCCAACTGGCTGGAGGTAAGCAACATGAAGACGACAACGACGGAGGCCGTGATCAAGGAACTCTGCAAACTCTTTGCAACACACGGCCTCCCAGACGTCGTCGTCTCCGACAACGGGCCCCAATTCACCTCGCTGGAATTCGAAAAATTCCTAGCGGAAAGGGGCATCCGCCACGCGCTCACAGCACCGGCGCACCCGGCAGCGAACGGTAGGGCAGAACGGATGATCCAATTCACTAAGAAGACCATCCGGAAAATAGACCACGGGGAGATCCAGGAGAAAATAAACAAACTACTCTTCACCCAACACATAACCCCAAATACCACAACCAATAAGAGCCCAGCCGAACTATTAATGGGCAGGAAACTAAGGTCCCCACTCAACAGGTTACACCCCACGTATAACCCGGAGAAGCCCCCAGACTCAAACAGCAAACACCGAACCTTCGCACCCGACGACCCCGTATACGCAAGAAACCTGACGGGAGACCCACTATGGATACCAGCCGTCATCACACAAACAACAGGCCCACACTCGTACCGGCTACAAACAGCAGACGGACGAGCGTGGAAACGCCACATCGACCAACTAAGGTCGAGGACTACCAACCAACAAACCACCGACGCACAAACAGGCGAAACCAACCCCCACAACACAAACCAAGGGGGGAGGGAATACCCAGGGGACCAAAACCAAAGAAGAATAAACCAGCCGTACTCACCGGAAAGCAGCCATCATGACCCCTCGCCAGGAAGAAACAGCCAGGCCAGCTCGACCGACTCAGAAAGACCGAGCGGGAGCAGCGAAACCCGCAGCTCAACCAACCCGGGAGGCCCAGGAGGGAGCTACGGAGAGCGGCCCGGCCCGATCGACCAGCCGGTTCCCACGACGGCAGCAGGAGCAGCAGAGATCCCGACCGAACCGGCCGGGATCCAGCCTACGACTGAGCTGCGCAGGTCAAGTAGGCTCAGACGGAGCCCCGCCTACCTACGTGACTACGCAACGTAAGGACTGAACCAAGAGGGGAGGGGTGTTCTGTCCTTAATTAGCATTCTTGAGATCCCCGCGCTTTGATTGGCCAAAGCGCGGGGCTCTCCGATTGGTCAGGCGAGCCGCGCCGATTGGCTCACTGAGAATCTGCCGCGATTGGTCCATTCGGATCGCGGGAGATTCAAAGCGGTGCCATTGGCCATGGCCGCCGCGGCTAAAGGAATAAAAGCCGCGGGCTTTTTCCTTTACGCCAGTTCGGTTCCAACTTTCAATAAAAGAGCTTGAATTGAAGTCACCGACTCCTGGCATCATTTTGCGGACACAACAATTGATGTCAAGTTAAACCTAATAATTTATGGAATATCACCACATATTAGCAATATTACCTTGCATAATGTCTCAGGTATCTCCCCCATCCCAAAAACATCAATTATCCCAAATCTTGTCATATTGTCCAATTTTAGCCAATTTGTCCCAATCTTGTAAGAGCTCACATGATATAATTGAAATATCTTCATCACAGCCAAATATTACATAACTTTGGCAACTGAAAAAAAATTGTAGAGTCATTATTTGGATTGCAGCTGTCCATCTGACAGCTTCTGGATGCAGTATTGCCAACTCCTGCTATATATAAACCAATTAACAAATTTTTAAAAGTAAAATTTAGAACTTACAATATATATTCAGCCTAAATAACATTTTCTTCTTATTTTTAATTGAATGACTACAGAAAACCAACATTTGCTACACCTTGATGTATTCAAAGGGGTTCCATTCTGCTCTGCTCTTCCTTCCTTATTTATCCTTTCCTTCTGGCTGCCCTTTTAACTTTTTAAGCCTGACAGCTTTGATTTCTTTTCCTCTGGTGATTACAGATCATAAGGCTGTTGACATCTGCCTCTTCCATTATTACTACCCACCTTAATGTTGTTGTTTTGTATTACTGTCAAATTGTATCTTGGGAAGTGCATGGCTGACCTGTTATCAAAGAAAAGCAAAAGTCAGTGCAAGGTTTCCCATCTCTAACTAAACTCTTTTTTTTCTTCAAATTAATGATAAGGGGATGATTATTGAGGTCAGGACACCTACATGAAATATAAAACCAGCAATTGCTTTTGCAGCTGGAAATTATACATTAATGCTGCATGCCCATTCATGCTGCGTATACATGTCAACAGAATGTGGGTATACATCCATTCATCTAAAAGCATGTCTGCAGAAAAGCCCAAATAAAGATGTTACCTCTTTATGGTTTTCTCCCTTCTAAATGAAGTAATAGAAGCTCTGTCTGGACTTAGACTGAGACTGTGGAACATAAGGAAAATTAGAGATGTTTCCATCAGAATAGGGAAACCTTAAACCCCAGATCACACGTGGTGCCTATTGATATTCACACAATTTTTAGTGTAATGTCAAAAGCCAGGCAATCAGTTCAAATATTTGGCAAGGACAAACTGTCCTTATTAAACACTGCTAAGAACTACTTCAGGGCCTTGGCATGGAGTTCATTAGATCTCTAGATGGACAATCAGAAGTTGCCTAGATAATTTGGATTTCAGCATGATCTGGAGTCTTGAAGTTGTTGTATATCTCATTGGTTGAATATAAAAAAAAGAAAAAATAAGTGCATTAAAAATATTCTCCATATCCAAGCTTTTTCTATATAATTCTTTGATCTCATTGATATAAATGTGTGTAGAGACAAGGAATTAGCTGTATATATTAAAAAGAAAACCAGTGTTTTCATTCTGGCAACAGAGTGGATGAGATAATTATCTTCAGAGGAACTGATTCCCACCCATTCCCACCGCTATGTGTGTCAGATGCCTGTTTAGTATTATATGTGCAGCACTACCACACCTCTGAGAAACCTACAAGCTTTTTCTCATTGTTTTGGGTTGTTTTAGCTGAAAGTCATTTAGATAGACCTGTCCTCCAAAAATTTTTCTAATCCTTTAAAAAAGCCATATAACTCACAGCTTTTTTTGCTCTCTAATTCCAATCTCTTCCTCAAAGGACAAATACCAGAACTCTTCCTGTGCTCAAAGGATCACACTGTAAGACCAGACTTCTTGATATCACAATTGTTTCTTGCCTCTGTGATGAAAATGAAGGAATCTATTGGGTTAAAAAAAACCCTGAAATCTGCTGAATTCATAATTGGAAAGGAAGGGGAAGTTAAGCGAATGGTAGAAGATGGTGTGTGAGGATAGCTATTTACAATTTGTATCATTTCCTTTGTCTAAGTTTTACTTTTGGAAGATGTTGTGTGCTGAATAAAAGTAACAATATATTCACACATTAATTACTCTTCAGCAAATTAATTTTTGTCTGGGAACACCTACCTAATTTAGAGTTGTCTCAAAATAAGCTTTATTGCTCTCAGAATGACAGACTATTAGGGAATACCAGAAAAATTATAAAAACCCAAAACCATCCTAGAACAGGGTGTCAAACTCACTGCCCACAGGCTGGATTTGTCATGCACTGGCCACCCCTACTCCCAGTTTAGTGAAGAGGGAAAAGTCATGATATGTCACCTGACGACAACATGATGCCGTGAATTTGACACTCCTGTCCTAGAAAGGTGCAGGAGCAAGTCCCCTCCATACTACTGCGAAGAAAACTTTTTAGAAAATGAACCATCAGGAATCCAACTCAACTCAAAGAAAAAAAAATACTTGTTTAGTTCTTATGTCCACCTCCAAAATAAATTATGTATTTTTATAACTGGTAGTTGGTTTCATAAGCTGCATCTGATTCTATCTGAAGCAGATTGCAGCATTCATCAGGAGGACTAGCCCAGTTTCAAAAAGCTAACCCAGATTTTGATCTGGCTAATGGTTAAATGGTAGACTTGAAAAAAAACCTTATTGACTTTATTTCAATTTAAATTGTAAATTTAAATTGTAGCTTTGAGTCAGCATTGCTTTTTACAATCCCCTGAATAAATCCCTGCAGATTTCTTGGCAAGGTTTTTTTCAGAAGTGGTTTGCCATTACTTCCTTCTAAGGACTGATAGAGAGTGACTGGCCCAAGGTCACCCAGCTGGCTTAATACCTAAGGCAGGAATAAAAATTACAGTATCCTAGTTTCCATCCTGGTACCTTAATCAAAATCCCACACTAGTTCTCTGCTTACTTGGAAGTTGAAAAAAACATTCTGGAAGAAGTAGAAAACTATTTTCACATTGTTGCTAAGAAAACTACATGGAGTTCACTGAGAGCTGAATTCAATTTGAAAGAGGTCTCCAGAGATTCTACTGTAAATTCAGCTTGGTAGAGGTAGCTATTCCTCTAACTGATTAAACAGTTTCCTTTTATTACTAAAAGCTGATAGTTAATAGTGAAACTGAAAAATGATGGAAAAATGTGTTGGTTTTCTCTACCCCAACCAAAGTGATTGCTTCCAATTTTGCTCTGTAAATTTGGGCAGTTTTAAAAAGCAGACAGAAAACTCGCCCTTGAGTCTGATTATGAAACATATGTGGCCCCCGAGGACAGTGAAACTTTAAATGTATTATATAAGGTATAAATATCTGATGAGCTTTAAGGGAACTATTGAAATTGTTTTGCTAGTACTAGGAAGAAAAACAGATATACTGTATATACTCGAGTATAAGCCGAGTTTTTCAGTGCTGAAAAAAAACCCCTCGGCTTATACTCGAGTCAGATTCCCCTCTGAAAAAAAATGGTGTGGAGCTCCGAAGCTGGGCAGCCGCTTCGCTGCTTCCGTGTTTCCTTTGCAACTTTTAAGCATGGGGGTGATCGGAAGCAGAAAAGTTCTTGCATGAGGATATATTGTTTTTTCTTTTTTTAACTGTTTTTAGGGGGGGGGAAAGACCCAACGCCATGTGAGAATACTCAGACACGAAATCTATCCGACTGAAAATAAGTGTGTGTGTGGGGGGGGGATTTTAACAGAGGTAAGATGTAGGGAGAAGGCAAAAGTGACGGAAGATCCTTCAGGGGAAACTGAGGGGGAGACTCACCCTTGGTCCAGATGAGCCCCCTTCCCCGCCCCTAAGGAAGCAGAGGCAGCCAGCAAGGGAAGGCAAGCCCCACTTCACGGACTCCGTCCATCCTCGCTCCCACCCACCCACCCACCCAAAGCGATGAAGTCCCCCAATTGCGCAGCCCAGAATTGCCCTCCCCTCAGGGAGCAGCAACGACGCCCAGTGTTTCCCGAGACAAGAAGCTCCGCCATGCAATGAAAGCACCCTGGCTCTAGGCTCTAGGCTGAGAAAACAACGCGAGTCGAGGACGCTTCGGCTCCACTCAGCTTCGTTTCCTCAGCTCCAGCTGCTTTCAGTCCACTCGGGAGGAGGGGGAGGAGGTGGTGGTGGCGGCTCGTGTTGTTTTCTGAACCTGCGAGCCTAGAGCTCAGAAAACAATGTGAGCCGCCGCCGCCACCTCCTCCCCCTCCTCCCGAGCAGACTGAAAGCAGCTGGAGCTGAGAAAACGAAGCTGAGCAGAGCTGAAGCAACCTCGGCTCGCGTTGTTTTCTGAGCCCATGAGCCTAGAGCTCAGAAAACAATGTGAGCCGCCACCACCTCCTCCCCCTCCTCCCGAGCAGACTGAAAGCAGCTGGGCTGAGGAAATGAAGCTGAGCAGAGCCAAAGCGACCTCGGCTCGCGTTGTTTTCTGAGCCGCGAGCCTAGAGCCAGGGCGCTTTCAGTGCATAGCGGAGCTTCTTGTCTCGGGAAATACCGGGCATCATTGCTGCCTCCTGAGGGGAGGGCAATTCTGGGCTGCACAATTGGGGGACTTCGTGGCTTTGGGTGGGTGGGAGCAAGGATGTTGACTTTAAGCGCTGCCGACCAAGTGTTTCACAAATACCAGTGGGACCTTCGTCCACCACCACCCCTCCATCTTTTGCCTCCTTCCTTCTGATCAATCAGGTTTTCCCAGTATTTGTTCACAGCTGCGTTTTCTCTTCTGCCGTGCTAGGCATTGAACACGGGGATTTCTGATTCCCCTTACATGTGTGGGGATATGCCGTGGGGCATTTTCTTCCAAATGCCCCACGGGCAGAGAACACTGACTTTCATGATAGTGAGATCATTTCCCAAATTAATTGATTCACTAACCCAAAAGAAGAAAATGTTGATGACAGTGGGAGGCAGGAGTCACTCTCTCCCTTGCAAGAAAAAAGCAAGAGCCGATCTTATGATCTCTCCCTCTCTCTCTCTCTCTCCCCGTAATATAGTCAAGCCCTTTCCAGCACGCGGGATCCGCCCCCGCCGCTTTGCACCTTGCAAATGCAAAAACCCCAGGATTTTGCATTTGCAAGGTGCAAATTGGCGACAGCAGATCGCGCGTGCTGGAAAGGGCTTGACTGTATTACGGGGAGAGAGAGAGGGAGAGATCATAAGAATGGCTCTTGCTTTTTTCTTGCAAGGGAGAGTGACTCCTGCCTCCCACTGTCATCATCATCATCTTTTGGGTTAGTGAATCAATTAAACCTTTCATGATAGTGAGATCGTTTCCCAAATTTCCCTTAAATCAGGGAAGAAATCAGAAACAAACCTTTGGACTGAGAATAAGCCTGTTCCTATGATGCCATTTTTGTTCACTGCAGTGTGAAAAGTGTGAAAAAACACACTTCTTTTTCTTCATCTTCTTGTTCCCTATTTACTGGTCTCTTTCAAAGAGGAAATTGTGAACATCAAACTTATTCTCAGCTGTCCTAGTGAAAGTTTTTATTGGTATCTATTTTTATTTTTGAAATTTACCAGTAGCTGCTGCATTTCCCACCCTCGGCTTATACTCGAGTCAATAAGTTTTCCCAGTTTTTTGTGGTTAAATTAGGTGCCTCGGCTTATATTCGGGTCGACTTATACTCGAGTATATACGGTAAGTATTAAAACCTACAGGAATTTCCAGGATGCTATCTGCCTCTGTCCTCTCTTTTTCCCTCTCTCTGTCTCAGAACAGGATATGAGACCAAGTGAAAATTAATTTTGACTCATAAAAAAGAAATAAATGAGAGATGATTGGCAGACTGAACTTATGTATTGTACACAATCTGCAATGATTCGTGAAAATTGCTCAGTTAAATTTATAATTACATGCATACATATACACACATGCATACATATACATGCATACAATTACATGCATACATATACATCCCAGTTGCCACATTTAAGATTGAAAAATTGCTGTACATAGGGTCACAACCTTAGTTTCACACTAGCAAACTCAGTATGGATACATTAAGCCAAGATATTTTGTGGGAATTTTGCCTCCACATATTCAGCAACAATGCTCATCATCTATCCTTAATAATATCTTCAGTAATATGATCAAAGTGAGTGGGTGGTTATTGAGGTTTTTGAGATCAGTTGCTGTTGGCACTTCTGCCTTACTGGACCCATCAATATCCCAGATCTTCAGTCTTTAATATTTAGTAGTGTTTTTCTTTCCCTCACATGCACTCTGTGCAAGCTGTGCCATTTGACAGTGACACAACTTCTGCAGATGGCACATCTGGGGATCTGAATCAGGAATAAGACATAGGAAAATAGAATTTCACATTCAGATGCAATGAAAGATGCTATTTAATTAATAGTGTTAGATAATAGTCAGTCTAGTGACATTCATTCTGTGAATGTAGACAAGGCATTTTTTGCCTCAGGTTCATACATGCATTTTCATTGGTTGCGTTCACTCCTGCTGTGAAGACATAATGTGGTTTAGTTTGTATGAATCCACCTATGTTGTGTAAATCACAATACAATGCAAATTGCATAAATACACACAAGAATTAAGGTTTATTAAAACATAGTAATCTAAAATCTTGCTAATAAACCCATTCTCTCACTAAAAACTTATTCAAAATTTATCCTCCACCAGCTAATCAGACTAAACCTGTGACATAGCCCAAACTATCTAGTTGGCTATTCTTATCCCTTCTATCAAAGATTTTTTTTCCTTCAGATCATCCTTAGAGAACACACCTTCGATCGCCTTGCCTAAATTTTGCATATATAGAACTAAATAACTCAGGTGCCTATCCTGAAAGAGAAGGGGAAGTTCCGTATGAGGAAAGCTTTGGTGCAAAAATGATTAAAACAAATGAAACTAGATCTCTGGATATGAAAGAAAATTTAATGAGAAAAGAGAAACAAGGGAAGGCAGCGATTCTATGTAAAATCAAAATAAATTATTGGATCTTAGTTCATAGAGTTCATTGCAGAAAAAGCAATGGGACAGAAATAGTATGAACTCCATTTTAGAGATCTCGATAGGCAGGCTTTCCTTGTGCTGCTGTCTTTCTCCTCCTTCTTTTTCTTTCTACCTTATTTTATAGAAAATACAGGATAAGTGAAAGTTAGCTTCTTCAGGGAATCTATTGTATCATCCAATCAATCAAAATGTTCCATCTTTAATGTCCTGGATCTGTCCAACAAATCAGAAATTATTTAATGACCAAACTTATCTTCCAAATGACCCTGGAAATGATAAAGTGGCACTCTTGTTTGCACAGTTGTGTCATTATACAAATTGTGTTATATTAACATGCTTTTTGGAGAAACAAACGGCATTTATTCAGGCCTCTAGGCATAGGGTCAACTTTCTAGATCCTTTAGGAAGCATTATGTGTCATAGCAAAACAATAGGGTTGTCAAAAGTGAAACAAAACAGCAGAATGTGTAAGCACTCCCCTCCTTTCTTCCCTCCCTCCCTTTCCCCTTTACACACACAAACACACATACAGAGAGCAGTTTGAAGCAACCTGGATATTTAACTTATCTGCTTCTAATTCCTTCTAAAAATCAATCACTTGATCATTCTTTCACTTTGTCTAAGTTGGACTCTTCTTTTTCCTTTAGATATTTTTTAAGCAAAATATTTGATGCAAAACAAAATATTTTTTTCTGTCGTAGGTTTATATTAGCTGATAAATATATCACATTGCTATTTCATCTAGTTTGCCTATCGTTTCTTTTCTGACTCAACATTTTAGCCTGCTAACTATTTTGGTTTGTTTTTGTTTTAATCAGGCACATGATATATCTTATACTCTTGATCAGCGTTCTGTGAAATTCCCAGCTGGTGACGAATAGGCTCTGGAATCATGAATCAGATCATCCAACCTGCCTGCAATTATAAAGAGATTGATGGAGGTTCCAAGAGTGCTGAATAAATGCCTAGCTTTCTTGGTGCTTTTCTTCCCAGCATCCCACAAAATAAAGGAAACAACAGCAGAGAAAAAAAGTATTTCTCCCTCATCTCTCACATTCTTTGTTTCTTTCCAGACTGCTTCAGCAATGGCTTTAATTCCTTGCTTTCTTGTAATGCGATACTAAGCAAATGGCTAAGAATAGTTAATGCACTATTTGTCTGAGGTTAGTGAAGTGCTCGATAACATTGATAGGCATATCCATATGCATCACTGGATAGTATTCCGTGCTATACAAATATACTCAAATGCAGTATATTATGGCATTTGTAAAGTCTTCTGTTTGCAAAAGTTGGTATTGTTCATCTTTGTCCTATAATTTTATATGCAGTTGCCCAAGTGAAATAGTGGCAAGCTTCCCATTTACAGGTCCAATCTCCTCCATCCATTAGGTAATATTAGACAATTTGGCTCATTTTACTCTGATAAATTTTACTTTCTTCTCATAAAGTGTTTCTTTATTTCTGTCTTTACTCAAGCCAAGTCCCAGAAGCTTAACCATGGCAGGAAGCAGATTGAAGATTAATGGTCTTTGTTCATTTGAAAGCTGGAGACAATAATTGTTTTCTGTCTACCTGAAAGCTAGGTGTAATCTGACATTGATTATATCAACCACAAACCACGGCATTGAATCTATGATCTCTTTCTTGAGGCTGCTTTTTAACTGCAGATATCATTGCTGAACCATCTCATCTAATTTGGGATTTGTATGTGTGTGTCTTCCATGTTTTCTGTTTTTCTTAGGCTTTCCCAATGAAAACATTCTGAGAACTTGAAAGTCTAGACACTCTTCAGTTATTTGACTTGGTTCCAATAGACCAGGGATCTCCAAACTTAATTTTAAGACTTGTGAGGTTCAATTCCCAGAATTCCCCAGCCAACCTGGCTGGCTGGGGAATTCTGGGAGTTGAAGTCCACAAGTCTTAAAGTTGCCAAGTTTGAAGATCCCTGCAATAGAGGCATCACTCAAATTAGTTTTGGATTTACCTTCTGGCAAGAATTAATTTCTAAAGCCATTTTCTAAACTTTGTAATTACTTTCTTTTAATTACTTTCAATTATTTTCTAAACTTTTTAATATTTAGTTAGTACTGTAATAGGTCTAGCTGTGAGTAAAAGCAAATTTCCTAGTTATGCTGACACCTGTGAATTATAATATAATAATTCATCTTTGTACTTAATTCATTTTGTAGTGTTTTAACTGGCTTAATTGTGTTTATGGTTGTTTATTGCCCAGAGTCATTGGTTTGAGCTGGCTATACAACTGAATGAATGAATTGAATTGAATGACTGGTCTACTTTGATTAAAATTTTTATTTATTTATTTAGGAAATTTATATTGCCATCTATTCGCACCTGGTGACTCAAGGTAGCTTACAAGAATATAAAAAACAATAAAACTGATAAAAGAGAGAATCATATAATAAATAATATAATAACCTCCCAACCCAGTGAGAACACATCACTATATATATATATAAGTTTTCGCAGTTACTTACATGTATGGTATTCAGCTTTGTTTGGGTATTTTTCCATGTCTTTATATAATCTATAATGATGTGGGAAAATACCGAACAAAGCTGAATACTATATATATATATACACATATATACACACACACACATTTTGAATACAGTGTATTGTCAGGGCATATCACATGAGCCATTTAATGGGCTCCATCCCGCTCTGCATTCCCCAGGCTTACTGGCAGAATTAGGTCTTCAGCAGCTTCCAGAAGAATGTCTGGAAGAGTGGGGGCCATTCTAATCTCTGGGGGAATGATGTTCCAGAGAGAGGGAGCCACCAAGGAGAAGGCCCTTCTTCTGGGTCCCACCAGGTGTATCTCCCTAAGGGATGGGACCTGCAACATTCCTTGCCTCCCCACTTTGGTGGGTCAGGTCCCTCAGATAACCTGATAAATTGATAGCTTCCTACTAGAATCTAGGTTATTGTACCATTTGACAAATAAAGATCAATCTTATTTATACACTTGGGACTGAAGATGGGTGACATCATTAGTTGATCAGATAACATACATAGATAGTTTTTATATTTTTATATTTCTAATCTAACTCTCTGGGAAACTGTAAATCCTTCTCCTCTTTGCAGTATATCAGTTTGCATTTCTAATGGATAAGCAGTTCCTATTGATGGATAGACTGCTTTGCTTTCATCAGCTCAATTTGTAGTGAAGTTAAAACTTTGCCAAATACTCCTACATATGAAATTGTTCTGTCTCACCTGTGGCCACGAGGTGAGAGTCCAAATGTCCAAAGGAAAAAACATGAACAGACAATATCAGGGACAACAGAGTTAACTTTCCTTTGGCTGAATTCGTCATTGGCAGTTTTCCCAGAAGCTGTCTGCAAATTCAGATAATGAGCAGAACTATAAATCAGAGCCAAACGGTAAACAGAAAACTTTTTCCAAACTGCAAACGCAAATAACAAAGTTTGACCTGAACGGGGATTCCAAGCTAACACGCCCCCTTATATTTCCTGAGGGACATGTCAGTCTCTTTCCTCAGTCTCTGATTCGACGTTTCCTTCCAGTTTGTGCTTGACGTTTCTGCTTACGTCTGTTCCTTGCATCAAATCAAGATTCTTCGGTTTGATCTTCATCCAAGGACTCTGGCATGTTCTCCTGATTATCTGCCGACACAGGTGTAACTAATGAGGAAGGTCCTGGAGAGGATGAGGATTCCGAAACTTCCAGCAAAGCAGGTTCAAACCCCAATGCCCTATCTTCCTCTTCCTCCTGACTCCCATTTGTGTCACTCAACAAGGCAGGCTCAAACCTTAATGCCAGATCTTCCTCATCACTCGAGCCTATGTCTTCTGACAAAGCAGGTTCAAATCTCTGAGTCACAACATGAAATGCTATGAAAAGCAAAGATATGTTTTAAGTCAGACAGGAAACTCCATATGAAGCTGGCATATTTGGCAACTATCTTTACCAGCTATCACTAATCTACAAATTGATGTTGCAGGTATGGCTGCATTTACTATTTTACATGTCTACAAGGGAGTAATGATGCTGAGTTGTCTTTTTGGACACCTAGAAAGATTTATGGGCCACGAAAATCTTGGGTTAATAGCTGAAGGTTTATCTGGCAACTGGATGAGCAGTTTGATTGAACAAAATTAGAGTGACATTTGGGTGACCTTCAGAGTCTGAATCATGCAGTCTCCCTAAGTAATGTAGGTTTTGGATGGGATAAGATAGGATTTTTAAGCCAGGAAATTAATGCTAATGAACTGTCTGGCTCCAGTTGTCAGAAAGACAACCAGTCCAGGTTTTGTTCTCAGATAAGAATTTGTCAGCCTGCAGCCCAGAAAAAAAGTAAGAAAAAACAGCAGATGAGAATACGAAGTTGATAGAGACATTTAAACTTTGTAGGCAGAATAATTAAGCAAATCAGTATGGTCAATAAACTGCTCTGAGTCTACTCCTCATTCAAAGATAATGGGTTTTCCAATAAGAAGCTCATGAGCACTAATGAGTCTGTCCAGCGTCTACCTGGATGCCCTCTAGATAGGCAGAGGCTGATTCCCAGAACTCTCAACAATGCCAATGCTGACTGAGGAGTTATGGGAACTTTAAACTATTGGAAGGCAGCCCACATTGAAGAAAGATGGTTTAGGTTTTAGGCTCTTTGTGGCTAAAGTAACAAAGCAAACAATTTACTTCAACACGGGAGGTAGGTGTGAAATTTTATTCCTACAAAACTGTTGCTATTATATTATTTATTTATTTATTTCATTTCATTTATTTGTCAAGCAATTATAAGATAACAGGTATAAGTATAAGCATAGTATGAACACATGAAATGCTACATATAAGAAAAAAAAACAGTAGGACAGGGACGGTAGGCATGTTGATGCGCTTATGCATGCCCCCTAATTATTAATAATTAATTGATTGATTAATTAATTAAATTATTAATAATTAATAATGACTTATACTACAAAATAATTTAAACAAAGGGGTAACAAAAGGTCAAAGTAAGAAATGAAATGAGGTGTTTTTATTTTCCTCTTGGGCTAGAATTGACTCTTCCTGGTCCAATCATTAGGAAAAACTGAAAAGTTGTACTTTAATTTAGTTTTCTTTACTAGTTATTTTTCACCGTTTATTTGGATAGTTTTTATATTTCCTGATTGCTGCCAATAAGCCAACACACATTTTAATACTTCTTCAATGTATACTGATACCCATACATGATACCAGTCAAATATCTTCCTACAGTCTAACCCACCACCACGTTCCTTTTTTTTTTTCATCTATCACCAGTGTGAAGTCTGCCTCAGTGAGGAACCAATTTTATGATCTCTAAAGATGCAATCTTATTCTTGCCATTGTGTATGTTTGGAGTCTTCACTATCATGAGTTGATGTCATTTATAAAAGACAAGCACAGCTAGCAGAAAAGAACATGTTCAGTGTGTCCCTTAGTAATGAATGCCCTCATCCTTACCCATACTGCTTTACACCCCTCCCACAAGTGATTCAAGATTGTGGCATGCTTGCAGCTAGGATTGTAGAATAGATTCAGTTTGATTTGGAACTTGAAAATGTAATTGCAAATTTAAAGAAAGGTGTGCCTGATCAGAATTATTTAGGCATGATCAGTGTCATGCCATATGGAATGGGTAAATACAGCCTGATGATGCAGAGGTGTGGGATCTGGATCATTATGGAATATTGTCACATAAGTGTTACCGTGTTTCTCATATAATAAGGCCAGGTCTTTTTTTTTTTTTTTTTTTTTTGAGCCCTGAAAAAATGGCTAGGACGTCTTTTCGTGGGGGAATTAATTTCTCCCCCCCCCCAGCGCATCCTTGCCCAGAGTGCCCCATGGGCAACCATGCCTCACCACCAGCCACTCCTAATGGCTGATCATGGCGGAGTGCAGAGGGCTCCCTACCCCACCAAGCACCTTTGCTGCAGACCTGGGGCAGCGGGTGGGCAGCGGTGGCATGGATGTCCTCTGGCAGCGTTTCAGGCACTTCTTGAGCCTCTGTAGCTTCCACTGTTCCCACCAGTGCTGGCGAGTCTCCAACAACAGTGTCTGAGTCACTCCTGTTAAGTATGGAGCATCGGTGCGAATAATGGAGACGAGCCGGTGGAAACAGTGAACTTCAAACTCTTTATTTACATGGTGTGACAGCTCAAACTCGATGGCTGCTATAGCCTTCCTTATATAGGCAACTCATTAACTATTCAACCAATAGTAACCTGGGAGCGCTAGCTCCGTTAGCCAATGAGAACGGCCTGTTAATGGCCAATCAGATTCTCCTGAACGGACCAATCTGATCTCACTATTTAACAGCCAATCAGAAGTGCAGGGCCAGAACCCTCAAGATAACTCTTGATAACTCTTGATAACAAGATAGCTCAAGATAACTATTAAACATTTATTCATTCACAACACCCCTTCCCCCCGGGTTCCGCTTACGGGGTGCGGTCACGTAGTCCTTGAGGTAGGACGGTTGTTTTGTTAGTCTTTTTGATTTTTGCTGTGCACCCAGTTTTTGGCTGCACTCTTGTTGAGGTAGGGTGTTGTTAGGGATAACATTGTTTTACCCTAACTGGTTTAGGTAAATAATAATATGTAATCATAGTTTATATGTTAAAGTGTCTGTAACTTTAAATATGAAAAAGTAATAAGGGGAGTGGTTGTGAAAGCACTTTAAAAGAAGCAAGATGACAGCTTGCTCTCTCTCTGGCTTTGATGATCCCTGATTACTGCTTGGAATCAAGACTGCATTGCTCGAACGGGAGAGAAACAAAGGACTGATTTGTAAGTGAACTGACATAGGATATTCTGCACGGACTTTGCTAACTGAATATCCCTGAATGGACTGACTAAATGATACATGACTATTGGACTGTTATTTTGACTATGCTATGAACTCATAATGGAATAAACTATATTTTTGATAGCACAAGCGTATCTGTTATTTTTACTGTATGTTAATAAACATACAAGCTTAGCTCACTCATTTATCTGTGTGCCTATCTGACTAAGTTGCACATTCTGTTTAGCTTGTCTCCCTAACCCTGGTTGGGGAAACCAGGCTTAACACTGGTTATGGGCCCAGAGGCTGCAAAGTCAGTTTAACTAGGATAAAACAGATTTATGTAAAAGTGAGAGTTTGTGTTGTTATACATTACAGTAAACAGACAGCTGTGTTTTATTAATTATAGTTTTATATCCATATAAAGAAAACATGGCACAAGTCAATCTACAAAGTTTGTCCCTTATATCCAAGTTGGATGGAACAAACTATGTATCATGGTCTATGAAATGTAGTCTGCTTCTACGAAGAGAAGGTTTGTGGAACATAATTGAAAATCCACCAAACGTAGAGGAATGGGATCCAGAGGATGAAGAAGATAGATTAAAGATAGAAGAATTTATGCATAAAAATGAACACGCTATTTGCATAATTGCGTTAACCTTAACTGATCAGCAACTTGTTTATATCCACGGAGAGAAAACGGCTGTTGGGTGTTGGCAGAAGCTGAAGAGGATTTATGTTCGATATAATGTTGGTGCTCACCTAAATCTAACACGGAAGCTTTTCAGTACGCATCTCCAGACGAATGGTGATATGCTGAGTCATTTGAAAACTATGCAAAGCATTTTTCAAGAACTGCATGAGAAAGAGCTTATTTTCTCTGAACTACACCAAGTCTACATAATTCTATCTTCCCTTGATGAAAGTTATGACAACTACGTAACTTCCCTTGAAATATTGCCAAAGGAAAGCCTAACTTTAACTGATATAACTGGCAGTTTGATTGAAGAGGCCAGAAGAAGGCTTGAAAGAGACGATTTAAGGAGGCAGCAACCTCAAAAAGAAGATAATGAATCTCCTACTGCATATGCAATTAAAAAGTGTTTTAATTGTGGAGGAAGAGGACATTTGGCAAGATTTTGTAAAAAAGCAAAGCGCCAGAACGCTGGCCAGAATACTAAAAGTCATCAAAAGATAAATAAAAATTTAGAGTTAGCCATGTATACTAATGGAGCTGTAAAAAATAATTTATGGGTGGTTGACAGTGGGGCATCCCACTGTATAACAAATGATAACAGAAATTTTATTAAAATGTCCAAGAGTACACAGCAGATATCGTTAGCCAATGGTTGGAAACTGAAAGCTAAAGGTCAAGGTATAGCATATTGTTCTTTTGTAAAAGAGAATGTAAAAATGTTATATGTACCACAACTTAAGTTTAATTTAATTTCAGTTAGAATTTTGGTTAAACTAGGATATGTAGTTACTTTAAAAGGAGATAACTGCATAATTGAGAAAGAAGATAAGAAAATTACTGCATCTTTAAGAGGTGAATTATATGTGTTAAATGATGATGGTTTAAAGGTGGCTAACACAATTTATGAAAATGAGAAACCTCTTGATGAATGTATTCACTTGTTACACCGAAGGCTAGGGCATTTAAATTTTAAAATGCTTAAGAAAACTGTTGAATTATCTAAGGGAATAAGTTTGAAACCTTATAATAAGTATTTGCAATGTAATGCCTGTAATCAAAGCAAAGCCAGGGTCACACCGGCTAATAGAGTTGATGGATTTACTACCAAAGAGCCTTTAGAGGTAGTATTTGCAGATTTAATAGGTCCCAAAAAACCAAGTGTAGGAGGAGCTCGTTACATACTAAGTATAATGGACCATTATTCTAGATATGGGTTTTGCTATTTAATGAAAAGCAAAACTGAAACGTATCAAAATCTCTTTAATTGGATAAAATTTGCTGAAAGGAAAACTAAAAAGAAATTAGTAACTCTTATAACAGATAATGGTACAGAATTTACAAATAATAAATTCCAGAACAGACTAAGAATGTTAGGTATTCAACATAAAATGTCTGCACCATATAGGCCACAACATAATGCCTTTATAGAGAGAAGAGGCCAAACATTACAATCAATGACACGAATTATGATGTCTGATTCAGGATTACCTGACAATTTATGGGGAGAAGCAATAATGTGTGGTAATCAAATATTAAATAATGTTCTTAATTCAACAACAGGTGAATTACCATTCACATTGTGGCATGGTACAAAACCTGATTTAAGTTACATGCACACATTTGGAGCACCAGCATGGGTGCATATCCCTACACAACTTAGACACAAAGGACAGCATAGAGCTAAAAGATTATATTTTGTAGGATATACATCTAATCATAGATCTTATAGATTCTGGGAACCAGGTACATCTAGAGTTTACACCAGTGCTAGTGCTAAATTCCTAGAACATGTAGGATGGAATAGATTAGAGCAAGATTTAAATAACGAAGTAATTATTGAACCCTACAAAAAGCAGAAAAATCAGATTAGTTATAAGAAGAGTCCAATTAAAGAAGAAGTCCACGAAGAGCAAATAGGACCAGAACAAGAGGAAACAGTTGATCAGGAAGAGTTAGATAATCAAGAAGAGTTAATAAATGAAAGTCCACCTGTAAGTCCTGTAATACCTAGACGTACTACACGTGTAACTAGACCACCTGATAGGTATCAAGCAAGTATAGTTTGCCAAGTAACTAAAGTTCCAACTAATGTAGATGAACTTAGGATGTATCCTGCTAAGGATCAGGAGAATTGGCAAAAGGCAATGGAAAAGGAACTAAATTCATTAAAGGTAATGAAAGTTTATGAAGATGCTAAATTACCTCCAGGAAAAAAATCCATTGGGTGCAAATGGAAATTTAAAGTAAAAACTGGAAATGATGGGACTGTTACCCATAAAGCTAGGTTAGTAGCTCAAGGATTTAATCAAACTGCATCTGATTACGATGAAGTTTTTGCACCAAGTCTTAAAGCAACATCTTTAAGAGCAACATTAGTGTGGGCAGCTAAGAAAAACTATGTCATTAACCATTTAGATGTAGAAACTGCTTATTTGCATGCACCGTTGCAGCACACTATATATTTGAAAAAGCCAATAGGTATAAAAGACAATAAAGTAAATAGTAATGATTGTTGGAAACTCAAAAAGAGTCTTTACGGGTTGAAACAATCTGGGTTTGAGTGGAACCAATATATTGTGAAAGAGTTAAACAATATAGGTTTTAAATCTGGTTTAGCAGATCCATGTGTGTTTAAAAGAGAAAATAATGGAACGGTGTCATTATTGTTATTATTTACAGATGATATTGCTTTGATAACTAAGACTAATAATGAAGCTAATGAGATTATATCATTATTAGCTAAAAAGATAAAATTAAAGCATTTAGGTGAAATTAAAAAGTATCTAGGATTGACAATTAACAAAACAAAAAATGGTTTTAAGATATCTCAAGAAGATAAAATTTGCCAATTAATTAAAACGTTTAAAATGGAACTTTGTAAACCGGCAAAGACTCCAATGAGTCAGGAAGTTTGCCAAACTGATGATCAAAGTCCCAAATTTGATAAGTCTATATATCAATCTTTGATTGGTAGCTTATCATATATAAGCAATTGGTCAAGGCAGATATAGCTTATAGTGTAAATCAGCTGGCACGTTTTAATTCAGATCCACATCAATGTCATTGGCAATCATTAAAGAGAATTTTAAGATATCTTAAAGGAACAATGAACCATGCATTGTATATAGAACCAAAGGGTGATTTGAGTCTTAGTGCCTATGCAGATGCAAGTTTTGCAACTGATATAAACACAAGAAAATCAACATCTGGGATGGCTATATTATTTGGTAATACACTAATAGGGTGGAGGTCAATCAGACAACAGCATATCAGCTTGTCCACGATGGAAGCGGAATTTTCATGTCTGTCATTACTATGCACTGATTTGATTTTGTACAAACAGTTATTATTAGACATGGGTATAACTGTAAAAGATTCCATTATTGTGTACGAGGATAACCAAGCAGCTATAAAGTTAGCTACTAGTATTGCTGTTAAAACTAGATCAAAGCATACTGATTTAAGATACTTAAATGTTAGAGAATCTGTAAAGAATGGGCTAATTAAATTGGAATACTGCATGACGGAAGAAAACATTGCAGACCAATTTACAAAAGCTCAAGGAGTAACTAAGTTTAAAGAAAGTTGTACAAATATGATTTAAAGATGTAAATAGTTATATTTATTATTATTTCCTAAAAGGGGAGAATGTTAGGGATAACATTGTTTTACCCTAACTGGTTTAGGTAAATAATAATATGTAATCATAGTTTATATGTTAAAGTGTCTGCAACTTTAAATATGAGAAAGTAATTAGGGGAGTGGTTGTGAAAGCACTTTAAAAGAAGCAAGATGACAGCTTGCTCTCTCTCTGGCTTTGATGATCCCTGATTACTGCTTGGAATCAAGACTGCATTGCTCGAACGGGAGAGAAACAAAGGACTGATTTGTAAGTGAACTGACATAGGATATTCTGCACGGACTTTGCTAACTGAATATCCCTGAATGGACTGACTAAATGATACATGACTATTGGACTGTTATTTTGACTATGTTATGAACTCATAATGGAATAAACTATATTTTTGATAGCACAAGCGTATCTGTTATTTTTACTGTATGTTAATAAACATACAAGCTTAGCTCACTCATTTATCTGTGTGCCTATCTGACTAACGCTGCACATTCTGTTTAGCTTGTCTCCCTAACCCTGGTTGGAGAAACCAGGCTTAACAGGTGTTGTTTGGCGAAACGGGTGCCTCTGATTCAGAGTTCGCGTTTTCGTTGTCACCAACATTTTCGGCATCACCCTGAGGTGAACTCACTCCCATCCCTGGTTCCTGTTCTTGCGTTTCTGTTCCGCTATCGTTTCCTTCAAAAAGGTTTTCCTCAAGTTGAAATTCGTCTTTCTCTGTATATCCCCCCCCCTCAGTTTGGTTATTAGGGAGCTCGGAATTGCCTGACTGCAGCCTTGATCATAGTTGATTGATATGGCGCTTCCAAAGTCTATCGTCAGGGCATTGTACAAGGTATGATCTTGGGCCAGTTACACGGACCACAGTCGCTTCTACCCACAGCGGATCGCCAGATAAGTTTTTAGCGAACACCAAATCGCCTATCTGGAAAGTACGGCATCGGCCACTGGATCCGAGTGGTTTCTCCGGTTCGTACACTGGGTGTAACCGGTCGAGGTGGGAGTGGAGCTTTCGTCCCATTAGCAGCTCGGCGGGAGTTTTGTTGGTGACGCTGTGAGGCGTAATGTGCTGTAAAAAGAGCCTTCGGTTTATCTTCTCTTCGATGTTGTCATAGTCCACTTTCTGTAGCATTTTCTTGACAAATTGTACCATGCGCTCGGCCCTACCGTTGGCCGCAGGGTGTGCAGGCGAAGTGAGCGCATGTCGGATACCACGGTCAGCCAGGTACTGCTCAAAAGACAGCGCGGTAAATTGGGGCCCGTTGTCGGATACCAGAACGTCTAGTAATCCGTGGGTTGCAAGCAGTCTTTCTAGTTTTTTGATGACCGCTTTGGTGGTCGTGTTCCTCATTCGGTGGATTTCGAGCCAGTTCGAGTAGGCATCTATGGTTAACAAGAAGGTGTGGCCTTTGGTCGGCCCAACAAAATCTAGATGGATACGGGACCAGGATCCCCGCGTGTCTCCCATTCGGTTGGGATTGCCTTCGGTGGAGCATTGCTTACTTCTTGGCATCTATGACAAGTTTTGACCCACGATTCGATTTGTCTGTCGATGCCTGGCCACCACGCATAGCTTCGTGTGAGGGCCTTCATGCGCACGATGCCAGGGTGGCCATCATGCAAGGTTCTTAGTAGTGCCTGTTGGAGTCGTTCTGGTATAACGACTCTATTGCCCAGATGATACAGCCCTTTTGAGAAAACAACTGTTTGTCGACTTTTGAATGGTGCGAAGTCATCTGGTACTTGGTCCAATGGCCATCCGTGTTCCACCCACGTGAGGACTCGTGCCAAGGTGGGGTCACGTTTTGTTTCTCTCGCGATATCACGGGCAGTTAATGGCGGCGTACGAAGTGTCTTGATCTGCAACGTTGTCATTGTTGTCATTGTTGGAAGCGGTGCATGGCTCAACGCGTCGGCGTGGGGAATAGCTTTTCCGGGGTGGTATTGCAGTTGATAATTTTAAGCAGCCAAGAATTCTGACCAACGAGTCATCCTGGGAGATAATATATAGGGGGTCGGCTTATCCCCAGCTATTATTCCCAGCAAAGGTTTGTGGTCAGTCACTATAGTAAAAGCCCGGCCGTACACATACTCATGAAATCTTTTGACAGCTGATACAATTGCAAGGGCTTCTTTATCAACCTGGCTATAATTTTGCTCAGTTTTTGAGAGTGTCTTTGAAAAATAGGCAACAGGGGCTTTGCTACCATTAGGCAATACATGGCTCAAAATGGTGCTCACTCCGAAAGGCGATGCATCACACGTGATATTTAACAGTAGGGTTTCATTGTACTGCATTAGTACAGCGTCAGAAGTCAGTAGCTTTTTTACATTACAGAACGCCTGCTCTTCTCTATGACCCCATACCCAATTTGCTTTTTTGTCCAGTAGGCAATGTAAAGGTTCAGCAACAGTCACCTTGTGCAGCAAGAATACGCTATAAAAATTGATGAGGCCTAGAAATGCCTGGAAGTCGGCCTTATTCTGGGGTCTGGGAGCATTTTTTATTGCTCTCAATTTGCTATCTGTCGGGTGAATACCCTGACTGTCAATTAAGTACCCTAAAAATTCAACACGATCTGTACACAGCTTTCACTTATTTTTCTTCACCTTAAGGCCTGCGTCTTGGAATTTTTGGAGAACTAGTCTTAGATGATCCCGTAAAATTTTTGGAGTGGGGGCAGCAATTAACACATCGTCAAAGTAGGGGACAATGCCTTTAATCCATTAGTCTTTCCATTTGGCTCTGAAAGATCCCCAGGGCTACACTCACTCCGAATTGGAGCCGCACCTCGATGCATTACGATTGTCTGTGCCTGTGCCGTTTTTTCATCAACCGGCAGTTGCTGATAAGCCTGAGTTAAGTCTAGTTTAGCGAAGACTTTTCTGCCCCCCCCCAGGGAATGGAGGAGGTGTTGCACCACCGGCACCGGATATGGGTTTTGCTGCAGGGCGTGGTTCAGGGTGGCTCGGTAGTCCCCACAAATTCTAATTGAACCATTCGGCTTAATTGGTGTCATGATTGGGGTCTCCCAGGGAGAGTGATCGGTTGGCTTTAAAACTCCCTGGGCTATCAACTTATCGTCGATTTTTGGCTTTAGTGCGAACGGAACTCGACGAGGCTTTCGGCGGATGGGACCTATTTTTGGATTAAGGCTAAAGGATATCGGGGTCTCCTTGTACTCATCTAGCTTTTCCACAAAGATGTCCTTGAATTCATGGGCGAGGTCCTCCTCCCAGTCACTGCCGCCGATTCGGTTAATGCCTGCCACTTCAATGCCGAGTGGTGCGAACCATTGAAGGCCTAACAGGCTAGGCCGGTCCTTGTCGATCACTGTCAGAGGTAAGTACGCTGTGCGGTTTTTTAATGAAACCCAGACTCGACTGGATCCTACGACTGGAATCCGGTTCCCCTGATAATCTTTTAGTACGAGTCTTTGGAATTGAAGGTCTTGGCACCGGATAGTAGGGATAAGTTGCTTGAGGGTCTTTCAGGAAACCATCGAAAGGAACGATCCCGAGTCGACTTCCATTTGGCAAGGCTGATTTTCGATGGCCACTTTAATTCTGATTTTCTTGGCATCCAATGAAGAGGCGTGACCGATAGTGATAGTTTGGTGAGCCTCTTCTCGCCTCGTTAGGCAATTCATGGGTCAGTTTCTGTAGGAGTGGTTTGCTGGTTCTCGCCTTACAGGACAGTTTCCTATCGATTGGCGATAGTTGGCCCCTTCGAGGTCTGGCTGGGTCCTAGGAGACTTCTGCAGACCCATCCGATATGGCCTCGTTTCCCACATTCATGGCAGAGCGCGTCGCGGAATTTGCAATCGGACCAGTAATGGTTGGCCCCGCAGCCAGCGCATGGTTGCTGGGACTTCGGGTAATGGTCCTGATCGGACCGCAGTTGATGGACCTCTTCTTCATCACTGTCTGACAACGAAGAGAGGTCCTCGTGGTGGGCCGTCGGAAGCTGTCCTTCTGACTTAGGTGAAAGTTTGCAGGCTGGTTGGTGTGTAGGAGTGTGATGAGAGTAGGATGGCCCTGGCCTTGCTGGTCTTTCAGACCAGCCTGCTGACCCAAGTCTGCAGCAAAGGCACTTGGTGAGGGTAGGGAGCCCTCTGCATTTTGCCATGATCGGCTGTTAGGAGCGGCTGATGGCGAGGCATGGCTGCCCACGGGGCTCTCCTAATGGCAAGTTCCCCCCACCCTCCCCACCCCAATTTTGCATGTTTTAAAATAGGCCTAAATTTGGGGGAGGGGCTTAATTTCATTTTATGCCTAAAAAACATGCTGGATCTTCCTATTTTGGGGGCCGTATTGTTGGAGAAACATGGTAATAGCTTTGCCTTAATGGTTTCCGACAGTAATAATAGCAATGAAAGTTGATGGTCTGGACATTAAAAATATGGTTATCAGCTATTGAACTGTGTTAGCATCCTGAAAAAAAAAAAAACGTAAATGCTGCAATTAAAGAATGGTAGCGCAATAAAAGAAAGCAATGCAACATCGTTCAGAGTTGAATTAAAAAGAAGATATTTCTCAAGATACACATGAAATGTGCAAATGCATAGCAGTTGTATTATAGTGACAAACTTCCATTTCTTTCTTTAGCTACATTAGGGCCCTTTTATTTCCTATATTTTTGCAGTGAACCATATAATAAGTACATAGTTAAAAAAAAAAAAAAAGCTTGGAGATTATGAGCTGCCAGATGTTTGTGTGGGTTTTTTTTCCCTTTTCTTTGCCTGCTTCACTTCTCTTTCTTTGGGCATTAAGTGCATCTTCCTGGTCTGCACCAGATGGCTTCATATAAGGAAACGTGTTTAACAAATCTTCAGGGGAAGGTAAGGAGAGGGAAACTTTATTAATAGAGGCTGCTGTTACATCATTCGCATGAGGGCCCTTTCTTATGAGCAAGAAATAAATGAATTCATTAAAAAAAAAGGACCATGGAGAGAAGGGAAGGGAAGGAGGAGGAGAGGGGAGAGGGGAGAGCAGAGAAGGGAAGGAGGGAAGGACAGGGCAGGGCAGGAGAGAGGAGAGGAGAAGGTGATTCACTGTGAATGTATCTTTACAGTTCTACTGGCTTTCTTGCTTGCTTCCCTGCCCTGCCAAATTGCAGTGATGTGTATAATATACAGTAGACAAGAGGATGCTTGCAGATGAGGCAAAGATTTTTGCTCAAATCCTGATGAAGATTTAAAATGTCAACAAACCTATTATTGAAAATGATAGAGCTTTTAAAAAATAAACACCCAAAAGAAAAGTAGATTTTTTAGTATTCAAAACAATATATCCTTAGTACAAACCTGTTGTGTGTCAGACAAATTGACTGATGAATGCTCTGCTGGTATTTGAGAAACAGCAGGACAAATGACGAGCTATCAGGTATACTAAGAACAGTTGGTCAAAATCTTTTGATCTGAATTAGTTGCGGAAAGACTTGTTTCTTTTCACCACAGTCGGTATGTTCAAGTGTATTAGCGAAATAAACTGCAGGAAGTCCTCGACTTACGGCCACAATTTCTTTCTATTGCCAAGTTAGGCAATTTTTAAGTGAATTTTGTCTCATTTTATGACCTTTCTCATCACAGTTCTTAAGTGAATCACTGAAATTGTTATGATAGTAACATGATTGTTAGGTGAATCTGGCTTTCCCATTGACTTTGCTTGTCAGAAGGTGATCACATGATCCCTGGACACTGCAGCCGTCATAAATATGAACCGGTTGTCAAGAATCTGAAATTTGATCATGTGACCATGGGGATACTGCAATGGTCATAAATTACTTTTTTCAGTGCTCTTGTAATTTCAAACAGTCACTAAATGAACTGCTATAAGTCAAAAACTCCCTGTAAAATTATGAATGACCTTTCCTCTGTCAGTGTGTAATGTATAGTAAAATCCTTTATCTCCTTAAATAGTTTTGGCCTGTATTTTTTTTCTAAAAATCCCTTGGTAACAATGTTGCTCCCTCTTTGCTCTCACAAACCAGTACTTCCAGAATAATTCACAAAGTATTGTGCCCTTCTAAGTTTTTAAGTAATACATAGACTTTCCAGATTGACCAGGGCAAGGAAAATCATATTCATCACCTATCAAGTTTTCAAAATATTCAAAATGCTTGGCAATGTGGCATTTGAACATGTTGAAATTACCATGTAATTTTGATATTTTTGAAGAAAAAAATTATACTGGCAACCCTGAGTATCCTTTTTGCAGGATATAAATCCACTAAATAGATCAGTGCTGTCAAACTCCCAGCCTGCAGGCCAGTTGCATCACATGCTGGCCACACCCATGCCCAGTTTGGTGAAGGGGGGAAAGTCCCGATTCGTCACATGACACCACCGTGACAACGTGAGTTTGACACCCCTGAAATAGATAAAGATGGCCAGTTTAGTATATTAGCTAAAGAAATCAGAGTAGAAGCTGAAAAACTATTAGTTCTAATCCTGTCAAGCACAGAAGCCAGTAGGATGAATTTGGACCATTCACTCTTTCTCAAATTTAGGAAAAAAGCAGGAGTAAATCACTTATTAAAAAGTTGCCAATAATACTTCAGGGATAAATAAGCCTACCGTATATACTCGAGTATAAGCTGAGTTTTTCAGCCCATTTTTTGTGCTGAAAAACCCGCCCTCGGCTTATACTCGAGTCAGCCGCTATGGCACCATGCCTGGCCTGCGCTGGCGTGGCTGCAACTGATCGCGCCTCCAGGGCAGCATCACCGCCGCGGCTGTCTACCCACTGAGGGCCGCACAGGCGACCCCAAGCGGCCTCTCCTTCCCCATTAACGGGCGCCCGGGGCCCCCGCGAGCTCCTGCGTTGCGCGCTTCCAGCTTCACCAACAAACCGCCAGGCTCAGGCAGCCTCCTCTGCCCCCTACCCTAGCAGCGAAGAGCTGCTCCGGGGGCTCCCGCCACAGCGCAGCCAGGCACTTTGTCTCGCTGCCCCCAGAGCAGCTCTTCATTGCTTGGGTAGGGGGCGGAGGAGGCTGCTTGAGCCTGGCTGTTTGTTGGTGAAGCTGGAAGCATGCACGCAGGAGCTCGCGGGGGCCCCGGGCACCCATTAATGGGGAAGGAGAGGCCGCTTGGGGTCGCCAGGCTCAGGCAGCCTCCTCCGCCCCCTACCCTAGCAGCGAAGAGCTGCTCCGGGGGCTCCCGCCACGGCGCAGCCAGGCACTTTGTCTCGCTGCCCCCGGAGCAGCTCTTCGCTGCTAGGCTAGGGGGTGGGGGAGCCTGGCAGTTTCTTTGCGAAGCTGGAAGCGCGCAACACAGGAGCTCGCGGGGGCCTCGGGGGCCCGTTAATGGGGAAGGAGAGGCTGCTTGGGGTTGCCAGGCTTAGGCAGTCTCCTCCGCCCCCTACACTAGCAGCGAAGAGCTGCTCCGGGGGCAGTGAGACAAAGTGCCTGGCTGCGCCGTGGCGGGAGCCGCCGAGAGGAAGAGGGCTGCCCTTTTCTGGGGATCGCGGCTTTTGCAGCTCTCCTGTTCAGTCCCCAACGGTGAAAAGACTTTCAGAGCTGCGGGCTCTCCTTCCCCATTAATGGGCGCGCTTCCAGCTTCGCCAACAAACGGAGCTGCAAATCTGGTAATCGCTTGCGGAGCCTCGGCACGAACCCCCTTTTTCCGCACTCCCCCCCCCGCACTCCTCTGGCAGCAGCAGGCAGAGAAAGCCCCGCTTCCCCCTGGCTTTGATGGCACGCATGAGTTGGCTTCCCACTCTTTTTTTTTTAACTCTCCTCCTCCTCCTCCTCCTCTCCTCTCCCCTTGTTGTCTGGTCTTCCCTAAGGAAACTTGAGGGCTCACACTTCCAGGTGTTTCTCCCTGTATTTCTCTCTGTCAATGATCTTTTCTTCCCTTCCCTTCTCTCAGGCCCATCCTCCTTCACCTTTGTCACCATAATCCTGAACAGATGAAGTTTGTACTTCTCAAGAAAGGTTGGATGTTCCTTTTGAGGAGGGAACCTAGTGTGACATCTGTATGTTGACCTACTACTGAGCCGTGGCATGTGTGTACATGCAATGGAGGCATGAGGGAGAGCTGTGAAAGAGATGGTGGCTCTCCAAAACAGGATGTACATGCAGCACATACACATGCTTTTTTCTTGCAAGGGAGAGAGTGACTCCTGCCTCCCACTGTCATCATCATCATCTTTTGGGTTAGTGAATCAATTAAACCTTTCATGATAGTGAAATCTTTTCCCAAATTTCCCTTAAATCAGGGAAGAAATCAGAAACAAACCTTTGGACTGAGAATAAGCCTGTTCCTATGATGCCATTTTTGTTCACTGCAGTGTGAAAAATGTGAAAAAACACACTTCTTTTTCTTCATCTTCTTGGTCCCTATTTACTGGTCTCTTTCAAAGAGGAAATTGTGAACATCAAACTTATTCTCAACTGTCCTAGTGAAAGTTTTAATTAGACAACAATTCTCTCCCATAGCATTATTATGGATTATTTGAGAAACACTTTGCCATGGAAAAATGTTAAGAATGTGAACATATTTGATTTTAAATGTAATGCCAGTTAAGATCTAAAGTTTCCTAAGAGGACTTTCATCTGTCAGGCACTTCATCTGTCATGCACTAAAAAATTAGTTTATGGAAAGCGAAACGGTGTGCATGTGTGTGTGAAACTAACCTCATTTACATTTTAAAGCACTCTAGCCTGAATGAATATCCACTTTTGTCCATAAATATAACATACAGATGATGAGGAGAAATCCAGTTTTGAAGGATTTTAACTCTTGTGTTTTAGCTTGGTTGCTGATTGAGCTAAGGTTTTTGTACTTTTAAAGTTATTGTTGATACCATATTGGTTTTGTTGGCTCTCTTTTCCACTTACAGAGCTAGTTTACTGTTTTTCTTTGAAATAAATATTCAAAAGCATTTAACCTACTGATGCCTCAATTCATGTAATTTTATTGGTATCTATTTTTATTTTTGAAATTTACCAGTAGCTGCTGCATTTCCCACCCTTGACTTATACTCGAGTCAATAAGTTTTCCCAGTTTTTTGTGGTAAAATTGGGTGCCTCGGCTTATATTCGGGTCGACTTATACTCGAGTATATACGGTAAGTTGCAATAAACTGATCAATATACTGAAGGGAGCTATATGCTAAGCACAATAATATGACAAATATAGAAATCCATGATAGTTTTTAAAGAAGAAACAGGAGAATAATATAACTGCTAAAGCTTTGGATAATTAAGCTGTTTCAGATTGTTATATACATGCATATATACATAGCAATGACATTTGTGAATCAAACCAGATCCAAGACACAGAGATGCATCTATGTCCAGTATCCAGGAAACTTCATAGGATGGGTAGTAATGACAGCCAGGGCTTTATACCAAATAATATCCTTATAAAGTCATCAACAATCTTCTCTTTACAAAATATGAAAACAAGAAGTTGATGTGCAGGGCAGCCATTTGAGTTTGCCATGCTTATAATCACAGTAGCAATCACATTTACTAATCGGTATATAATTCAGCAGAAAACATGGAACAACCAGGCATTGGTTTTCAAATGTGCTCAGTCAGCATTGATATGGCAGTAGAGCTTCAGTGAATATGCCACTTTCCAGTGGGGAAGAAAAGTGGCGTTTTTTTCCTGATAAATCTTATTTTTAAATTAGCTGCATGTCAATGTGTTGAATAATGCATCTCATAAATAAAGATGTACATGTACTTCTAAGACTGCTTCTCACTATATTCACAACTGCATAGATTTCTCTGAAGCCAGATAAGCACTAAAGAATCGTTGATTACCCTTAAGATTACCATAGAGAGAAAATTTGTTTCCTTCTACTATTTTCTTCTTTTTACTCCTACAAAAACTTCTTAAAATAAGGTATGAGTGTGTTTCAGATGTTAATTCTTGGTAGCCATCTATTACTAAGGGAAATCATCACTGTACATAAAAAACCAATTGTCAGGGAGTAGTGCTATTAATTGTTGATTATCAAATGATGTAGGATAAAACTGAATGATTTCAGTGTTTTACACACACACACACACACACACACACACACACATATATTAAGCACTATTTGATATAATAGTTGACTACACCAAGTGAAGTGCATCAGAGGAACTTCCCCCCAAATACAACTTTACTACTACTGATCATCTTCTGAACTATATATTAACCACCTTCAGCCATTCATAATGAATGCAAGCGGGTCACGTTACTTCATTAACATTAACTAGCTTCAGACTTCAGAAGTTAAATTATGCATGAAAATCTGAAGAAAGTATATCTGTTCAGAATACAATTAGGGATTTCTCTACAGCCATGTTTCTAAATCTTGGTAACTTTAAGATGTATGGATTTCAACTCCCAGAATTCACCAGCTAACCATGCTGACTAGGGAATATGGAGATTTAGAGTCCACATGTTAAAGTTACTAAGGTTGAGAAACCCTGATAGTGCAGGTTCCTGAGCCTACTGAGACTTTTAATGCGTAGCAATGGCAAAGCACTTAGACTTATATACCATTTCATGTGCTTTACAGCCCTCTCTACAGAGTCAGCATATTGCGCCCTCCCCGCCAACAATCTAGATCCTCATTTTACCCACCTCAGAAGGCTGAGTCAACCTTGAGTCAGTGAGATTCGAACTGCCAAACTTCTGACAGCTGGCAATCAGCAGAACTATCCTGCAGTACTGCATTCTAACCACTGTGCTACCACAGCTCTTATCCAATTGAACTTGCACAAAAATTTTTTCCCTGGCCTTCATCTCTCTGAAGCTTCCATTTACAGCTTGAGAATTATGTGTGCAATTCATGTCCTGTGTGTGATTATTTTGAATTTGTGCATAAATAACCATCAAACTAAGAAACAGAGGCGTATCCATATCTAGGGTTTGGCCCCACATTTTATAAACTGTGCATATTCTGAGGGGCAGGCTTCAATGTAACATAAAGAACCTGACCCTGACCCTCCATTTAGGGAAAAATGCAAATCTTTTGGTTCTGTCCACAAGTTTTTTGCAGTGTCAATCAATTTGAACATACTTCCAATGTCAAATTTTAGTTCCACAACATTAAAAGGCCGCCATCGAGCAGCAGAAATTGAATTTCTGCACAGAAAGCAATTGCATGTTGAATTCACTGTCTGAACATGTACACATAAAAACACTTCATATACTCATTACAGCTGATAAAGTATATTTCCTGCAAATGTTATTCACAGTGCACTCCCTAGGCATGTTTTCTTAGAAACCCCACTGTGCTTATTCTCTAGATGTGCCCTGGATTGCGTTGCAGCTTCTCTCTTGTGCTTTCTCAAGCTTTAAAAGAAGGAATGCTGTGATTCAATTATTTATAGATAAGGATTCAAAAGCCAGGATAAAATAGACTGTTACAAAATAAAATTAATACAATATATCAAATGTGGAGAGGAATATCAACAATGTATGCATGATGGTATGCAGGAGTTTTCTCATGTGTTCCTTACACTAGTGAGGTCAAAAAATGTATATCATAATGTCCTAATTTTCATTTGCAAAATGGAAGTATGGAAGAATGGAGAGCAAAGACTTGTAATCCATATGTAATAATGGACATAAATACCATACATGTTACCCCCATGTATGTGCAATTTTGCAGGTTCTTGGTCATCTTTCTGGGGTATCTTTAAGGGGAAGATTTGTAGAATTTCAGAATTTTTGACTTGGAATACCTGAAGGGTTCCTTGCATCTACTTCAACTAGTCTAATCAAGATCTTTCTTCAGCTGCTTTCATCACAGTAGCCACCAGAGAATAAGCCATGAGGTGTCCTGATTATGAAATGTCATTACCAAGGCTTACTGTGTCCTATCAACACCACAGAGTCTTTTAAGTCTTTTCGTTGCATTTTGGTTGGGTACTTTTCAAAGTCTTTGTTCATGCATCATTTCATGATGATGATTTTTAACCCATCCAATTACTGAAAGTGCTTGCATTTCAAAGTTATTTAAAATATTAAAACAATAACATTTATTGGTAAAGAGCACAGGAAATGCCCCCCCCCAAAAAAAACCCAGCCAAAACTACAGTTACAATGTAATGTGGCCATTAAAAATAGTGAGCTCTTTTATTTACTTATCTACTGTTGCTTCAGCTTTTACAAGTTATTTTTATTTTATGATTTGCCTTTTTATGTCAGATGACTTGGGGGGAGGGGAAAGAATATCTGAAGGTAAAGATACAAATCTTATAAATAATAAATTTGTATAAGTTTTTCAAAGCTGTATTTTATTTGTCTAATTATTCACTTTATATAGCCATTCATCTCAAACCAGTAGTTTTGGGCAGAAAACAATCATAAAAACAAGTAAAATACAACACAGAAAAAAAATTAAATGCAAACTGTTAAGTACTGAACATGGGTCGGAGTAAATGGAGACAGCCTCTGAATAGTGAACTTTCAGCTCTTTATTTGCATAGTGACTTCTCAAAAACAACAACAGTGAACTCTGCCTTATATAGGCAACCCTTGTGAGAATTGTCCAATAACGAGCTATGAACGCTAGCTCTTTTAACCAATAAGAATTCTCTGTTAAGGGCCAATCGGATTCCTCAGAACTAACCAATCCGATCTGGCCGCCTAACAGCCAATCAGAAGTGCAGGGCCAGAACCCTGCACTTTACCTCAAGCTCATACTTTATTAACTATGGTACATACACAACACCCCTTCCCCCTGGCTTCTTAATTACGGTGTAGTTATATAGTCCCTTATATAGGACGGTTGTCTTTTAACTCTTTCGGATTTTCGTTGGATTGGTTGGTTGCAATCCTGTTGAGGTAGATTGTTGTTTGGCAGTGGTTCTGCTTCTTGCTCAGCTGCAATTTCTTGCGGTGCAAACGTTTCTCCTTTCTGCTCCATTTCCTGAGTATCACTTAGTTCGTCGCTCCCTTCAAGCAGATTCCCTGGAACTTCATCTTCTTCCGTACCTCCCCCCCTTGGTTTGGTCATGGGGGAGTTGTTGACTGGCCATTGTGAGTCATGACCATAATTGGTCAATATGCCGTTTCCACAGTTTATTGTCACAGCATTTCACTACGTAGGATTTAGGGCCGGTCACTCGTACTACTGTCGCCTCTATCCATAACGGGTCGCCCGATAAGTTCCGTGAGTAAACGAGGTCTCCTACCTGGAAGGTGCGACAGCGGCCGCTGGATCCTATTGGTTTTTCCGGTTCGTAAGCAGGGTGCAACTGGCTGAGGTGGGAGCGGAGTCTTCGTCCCATCAGTAGTTCGGCGAGAGTTCTGCCGGTGACGCTATGTGGAGTTATGTGTTGCAAAAAGAGAATTTGGTTGACCTTGTCATCGATATTGTCATAGTCCACTTTTTGCAAGGTCTTTTTAACAAATTGGACCATGCGTTCAGCTCGGCCATTGGTCGCAGGGTGCGCAGCTGAGGTGAGCGCATGGCGGATGCCGCGGTCAGCGAGGTACTGCTCAAACATTAGTGCTGTAAACTGTGGCCCATTGTCGGACACCAGGACATCTGGCAATCCGTGGGTTGCAAAGAGTCTGTTTAGAATCTTGATCACCACCTCGGAGGTTGTAGCCGTCATACGATGAATTTCTAACCAATTGGAGTATGTGTCGACTGTCAGCAGGAAGGTATAGCCCTTGGTTGGCCCCGCGAAATCCAGGTGGATTCTGGACCAGGGTCCATGTGGTGTCTCCCATTCAGTAGGCATGGCTTTTGGTGGGGCATTGCTGACTTGTTGACAATTGGAACACGCTTTAACCCACTGCTCGATTTGTCAGTCCATGCCCGGCCACCATGCGTAGGTTCGTGCAAGCACCTTCATTCGCACGATGCCGGGGTGGCCCTCGTACAGAATTCGCAGCAGCGTCTTCCAGAGTCGCTCTGGGACAACGACTCTATCGCCCCAGATGATACAGCCTTTTTGGGAAAAAAGTTCAGTCTGTCGAGATTTGAATGGTGCGAAGTCATCTGGTACTTGGTCCAATGGCCATCCACATTCTACCCAGCCTAGGACTCAAGCTAGGGTGTGGTCTCATTTGGTTTCTCTCGCGATGTCTCGGGCGGTCATAGGCAAGTTGAGTGTTTCGATCTGCAACATGGTTGCCATTGGTGCCGGATCATTGAGAGTCTCTGAAAGCGGTGCTCGGCTTAATGCGTCGGCGTGGGGAATGGCTTTCCCCGGGCGATATTGCAGGCGATAATTATAAGCAGCAAGGAATTCTGACCATCGGGTCATTTTAGGGGATAATATTTAGGGGGTTGGCTTGTCCCTGGCTATTATCCCTAGAAACTCAGCATTGTCAGTATACAATTGACATTTATTTTTTTTCACTTTAAGTCCGGCCTCTTGAAATTTTTTTAGGATGCATTTCAAACGGTCCTGTAAGATTTTTTGGGTAGGGGCTGCAATTAATACGTCATCAAAATAAGGGACCACACCCTTGATTCCTTGTAATAACCTTTCCATAAGGCTCTGGAAGATCCCCGGGGCTACACTAACTCCGAATTGCAATCGGGTACATTTAAAGGCACCCTTGTGCGTTACAATTGTTTGGGCTTGAGCCATTTTTTCATCCACTGGTAATTGTTGATAAGCTTGGGCTGAATCTAATTTAGCGAAAACCTTACCGCTCCCCAAGGAATGGAGGAGGTGCTGCACCACCGGAACTGGATACGCATTCTGCTGTAGTGCGTGGTTCAAAGTGGCCCGGTAGTCCCCACAAATTCGGATTGACCCATCTGGCTTAATGGGTGTTACAATACGGGTTTCCCATGGAGAGTGATCGATGGGCTTCAACACCCCTTGAGCAATTAACTTGTCGAGTTGTTCGTCGATTTTTTGCTTTAAGAGCAAATGGAACTCGACGGGGCTTCAAGCGAATGGGAGCTACTTTTGGATCTAGACTGAATGAGATCGGGGTCCCCATATACTCACCTAAGCTGTCCGTGAAGACGTCGCTGAACTCAGAGATAAGGTCGTCCTCCTACTCACAACCACTGACTCGGTTCATGCTGGCCACTTCAATGCCGAGTGGCACGAACCATTGGAGGCCTAGTAGGCTAGGCCTATCTCTATCGATGACCGTTAGAGGTAAGTACGCTGTATGCCTCTTGAAGGAGACTTGGACTCGACAGGACCCGACAACGGGGATTCGATTTCCTTGGTAGTCCTTGAGGATGAGGCGTTGAAATTGGAGGTCGTGGCATTGAATTGTGGGGATGAGTTGCTTGAGTGTCTTCCAAGACACCATCGAGAGGGACGATCCCGAGTTGACCTCCATGTGGCAAGGCTGGTTCTCAATGGCTACCGTGACCCGGATTTTCTTAGTGTCCAAAGCTGAGGCGTGGCCGATAGTGATAGTATGGTGAGCCTCTTCTCTTTGCAAAGCTCGATTTCTGTAGGAGTGGTTTACTGGTTCTCGCCTTACAGGACGGTTTCCTGTCGATTGGTGATAGTTGGCCCCTTTTGAGGCCTGGCTGAGTCCTGGTAAACTGCGGCAGACCCAGCCGATGTGGCCTTGTTTCCCGCACTCATGGCAGAGTGCGTTGCGGAATTTGCATTCGGCCCTGGCATGGTTGGCTCCACAGCCAGCGCAAGGGCGTAAGGGCTTCGGGCAAGGGTCCCGGTCGGACTGCAGTCGATTGACCCCTTCTTCGTCACTGTCTGACGACGAAGAGAGGTCCTCGTGGTGCGTTATTGATAGCTGCCCTTCTGTGCTAGGTGAGATTTCGCTGGCCGGTGGTGGTACCGGAGTGCGGCTTCGCCGTAGTTGTGCAGCTGACTTTTTGGTCGGCTCCGCAGCTGTGGCTTCAGCGATGGCGTCAGCAAGGCTGATGTCGCCTTTCACCATCAGCTTGCTTTGCATGCCTAGTGCATCTAATCCCAGAACTATTCGATCTCTCAGTGCCTCTTCTAAATCGGCGAACCCGCAGAGGCCCCCTAAATTTCGGAGGTCCACCACGAAATCGGCCACGCTCTCTCCTTTTCGTTGGTTTCTCTGATAAAACTTGTGGCGTCTCACGAGTGTAGGCACGGTTGGCACGTAATGGTCTCTCAGGATGAGTTCGAGGTCGTCCCAGCTCATGGCTTTCACTTCTCGAGGTTTGGCGAGTGCTTTAGCCATTTTAAATACGGCTGGGCCGCAATGCGTCAGGAACAGTGCCCTTTTCTTTGCTGGTGTGGCTCCTTCAAGTTATTCGTCTCGAGAAACTTTTGGAAGCGATCCATGTAGGATTCCCAATCCTCTTGGTTTGGATCGAATGGAGCGAGTGGTATGATGCCGCTGGACATGGTTCTGTTATTGGCGTCGTCTATCACGTGCTCGGTATTGCTTCCTGGCTTCTTCGGTTCAGACGTCTCCACATCCCACCCTCGTTGCCAGTGTTAAGTACTGAACATGGGTCGGAGTAAATGGAGACAGCCTCTGAATAGTGAACTTTCAGCTCTTTATTTGCATAGTGACTTCTCAAAAACAACAACAGTGAACTCTGCCTTATATAGGCAACCCTTGTGAGAATTGTCCAATAACGAGCTATGAACGCTAGCTCTTTTAACCAATAAGAATTCTCTGTTAAGGGCCAATCGGATTCCTCAGAACTAACCAATCCGATCTGGCCGCCTAACAGCCAATCAGAAGTGCAGGGCCAGAACCCTGCACTTTACCTCAAGCTCATACTTTATTAACTATGGTACATACACAACACCAACAGCATCCAAGAGATATTATCATCTGTTAGTGTCAGCATAGGCAGGAAATAGGGCCCTTCACATGGGGACTCCAGGCCTGGTTCTGAAAGACCAGCAAGGCCAGGGCCAACCTACTCTTAGATTAGAGGATGCTCCAGATTTTAAGCAGTACCACAGAGAGGTTCCCTTTTGGTCCCTGCCATTTGACATTCTTTGACAGAACCCATAGCATCTCCCACTTGCCAGAGTAAAATGGACTGATGAAAACAATTAGATGACAGTGCCTTGGGTAATGTAGTCCCAAGCCATGAAGGGCTTTAAAGATGACAACCAGCACCTAGAGTTGACTCAGAAACAGGCTGGCAAGCAATGCAGCCCCTGAAGTAGTGGCATTGCATGTGAATAGATAACACCGGTGCAGCTGCCTTTTCTACCAGCTGAAGTTTCTGAATTCTGGTCAAGGGCAGCCCCATTGAAGGCATGTTTCAGTACTCCAAAGTATTCCTTTTCAAACACAACTGGATTTACAATTATAGATTAATTAGGCCATCTATAAAAGTGGTGAGTTCTTTCCCAGGCCGATGCATGGAGTTGGCACTCCAGTTGGAGCCAACTCTCTGCATGAAGGGAGAGGATGGACAGACCAAATTCACACCCAATTAATTCTTTTGCTTCTTGCCAGATATTGAAAATGTTCTGGCACAGGCCTAACCCCAGCCCCTCATTGGTTTGACCCTAGCAGCTTTTTATACGGTCATTCAAACAGAGCAGATTGTTAATTAACATCGTAAATCCCTAGAAATGGCTGCCATATGACTGGAGCACTTTGCTTTCCTGGGAAATGGCACTGTCCAATGATGTAATAAGCTCATTGTAACAGCTTGAATTAAATCTTTGTTGTTCTGTAGCAGGTTAATACAATGCCAAGCATGACAGACCAGTTCTGTAGCCAACCTTATGCAGAAGCCCTCATTTTAAGTAGGAAAGTTCAAAAGATGGTCACAAATTCAGACCCCAAATGTGTTCCCTTTCAGTTTTTTGTAATGAATGTATCTGGAAGAAAACTAGAGTTGCAGTGAGAAAAAGAAAATCCCATAATCAACTCAGTTCTGTAGCCATTCTTGCACTGCAACCGATCAAGGTGAAATTGAAAATAAATGGGACTTTGCTATCTTCATGATTGCATTCTTTGGGCAGGTAACTTCTTAGGCTTATTACCACTGATGAAATGAAGGAAACACATGCCTATTGTTCTCTCCAAGAAATGTCCTATTTTTCTAAGTGAATAAAACCAGGAGTGTGGCAGGTCTCCATCTATATATGCCTTCTGTTGTCAGTAGGTGCTATTTAACTAGATTCATATTCATATTCGTAATTCAAAGTCTGTCAATTTAGAGACCAACACAAATGTTTAGCTGAAAATGTAATCAGCTGCTAAATTGAGATTGGCCTATAGATGTGTTAAAATCGGAACATTATTGCTGCCTGTGCTTGGAAAAAGAAGGCATTTCCAATTGCAAAATATTCAAAGCCAATCTTCTGTGTACCTTTTTTTTTTTTAATAAGCAAATTTTATTAATTTTTAAAGACATACAAAACATAGATACACAAAAATACAAAACATAAAAACATAAAAAAATCTCTTTTCTGAAAGTTGCTTAGTCCCGGGTTAAAACTCTTGGTACAGACACAAATTCAAATTCATATTCATTTTACATACCATTCCATATCTTATTAACATTTTCATTTTTCTATGTAACTTCTCCTTTCTTTTAAATTTTCTCAACTTTATTTTACTTATCTCCTCTCAATTCAAATCATAATATTTATTATTCTTTGTCTGTTCTATTTCCAACTATCCATTTATGTTTCTTCTTTGAAAAAAAAAAAACTTCTCCTGTACACTAATTGGAGTATGATGCCTTTATCTCTTTCCCTTATATTTATAATACTTAATATAGAATACATAGCTTACATTGGGATTCTGTCTAGTACATTCTAAAATTATGGAATATTATCAAAACAATACAAATCAATTCATTAATATTAATATTCATTTATATCTTAAACATTTAACACATTTTTTTTTCAGTTAAATCACATACTTCTATGGGAGCACCTATTTTCCATAATTACTCCCCCCCCCACATCGCATATTATAGATCATTATTTCATTATATGTTCCCCCTTCTCCTTCAAATCTCTCATTTTGCAAATAGTTTTACTAGTATAACATGGTCTAATCATTAATATTAACAATCATTTATATCTTAGACATTTTACCTGTTTCAATTAAATATCATGCCTTTGTGGGAACACTTCTTATACTTTCCAAAATTATTCCCGCCCCCCCCCACATCACATATCTTAAATTATTATTTCATTAAAATACTCCCCTTTCTTAACAAAGATTTCACTAAATTATACTAAATATTTCATCACATTTTAAATTGCATATTATTTCCGATCTTCTATGGTTATTTCTAAGTACAGATATAGAAATACAATCTTATGTACCTTTCTAGAATCCCTTTTTCAATAAAATTTATCCATTATCTCTAAAAAACTTTTGTTTCTTTGCATCTTGCTCCCCACCATTAAGGCTCCTCATCCCTTCCTTTCTCCCTTGCTTCTTCTTCTCCTTGTCCTCTTTACCCCCTTGTCTCTCCACCCCCCTTTTATTCTGCTTTCCTCCTTTCTGTTGTTTTCTAGCATAGTATCCCCTTTTCACCTCATTCTTCTCTTTTTGGATTGTTTTTCCAGGTCTTAAAGTCTTCTTCTCCTTTTTCGCTTTCTTTTTTTCTTCCCCAACCAAAGTCACTTCTTCTTCAAAGATGGCTTCTTCTTTGTCCCAATCATCCTGTTGCTCATTCAACTTTACATAAGTACAAACCGCCATTTCTAAAAATTGAAAAAGAGTGCCAAGGACATCTTTCCCTTCTTGCTTTTCATTTTCATATTTTTGGTAAATAAGTTTTAGTCCATCCACAAGTGATGCCATTATGTAGAGAAAAAGTTTTTCCAAACAACCACCCAAGTGCTTTTAATCAGAAATAATTCTCAGAAGTTCCAAAGTCACCAAGCAGTCCAAACAAGCTGTTTCTTTTAAATACTTTCTCCTTTTTCACTTTCTCTTTCTGGGGTTAAAGTTTAATCACAAAGTTCTCTTTAAAATATATCTTTTGGAAGTCTTATGATGTTTAGTAACTCTTTAAAATTAACTCTTTAGAGTTTTAGGCAATCTTCTCCTTATTTTCAAGTTGCTCCAATTTTTTTTTTCCTCTCCCTTCCCACTCACAGCCAAAAAAGATTCTTTTTTTTCCCCTTTAAATATTCAGAAATCCTTATCCCTTCAACATTCAATTACCTCCAACACAGGTTTTCAGATTTCTCTTATGGTTCCATCGCTGTCATGTTAGGAAGGAGAGTGAAAAGAAAATTTTTTTTTTCCCTTTTAGAATGTTCACTGCTTGTAACTCTTTCTGGGAATAATGTATCCTTAGCAGCCTTCCAAGTTCCAGGGCACTCTCTCTTAGCTTTGTCCCAGTCAGAAGCAACTTTCACAGCTCTTCCCTCTTCCTCCAGCACAAATCTTACCTGGCTGCAGACTTCTTTGTGGCGGCCATTACTGACCGCCGCTCCACCACCTTGGGAAAAAGGGGTTATTCCTGGCTGAGGAGGGGCTCTGTGATACCCCCAAACCTCTATCTGGATCCCCTCTCTCTTCGGCTGCCTCTACAAGGCAGCCATAGCTCCCAGACCCATTTAGATCGGGGGCACCTTGGCGGCGAGCGCAACAGGAATCGCGGAGAGTTGCGAATTCCTGCCGCCGCCGAAGCCACGCAAAACCGGAACAATCTTCTGTGTATCTTTTAAAGATACCAAAAATTGTTGCCTCACTTTAAATATTTCCCTACTCATTTATGTGGAAAGTGGATCAAGAATTTCTCTTGCCTCTTTGTGATTATTTTTAATAGGAGGACTATTTTCCCCAAAGCATTTGCTATTAAGATATTGGTAAACAGAATCACTGAGATGATATAACATAATCTGGCAACTCTCGAGTTTCATGAACTCTTGCTTTGTTGTCAGAAGGAAAATAAATGTTGAAATATCAGAATTCCCAGAAGGTCAAAAATTACATTTTTCCAAGCATGAATTCCAGCAATATTAATGTTCCAACTGTATATCTTCATAAAAGAATTCTAAAAATAAAAAGAAACTGGGCTGATTTTCTTATTGTATATTTTAAGGGCTGAATTGTGTTTATTGCATCATTCTAAATATTCTTCATAATTTTACTCATATACATTACTGCACATCTCAGGGTTTGAGAATCAGCACTTCATATATTCCTGGATTCTATCAAGAGATACCACATGAAATTTTATCTTAACAATAGACACATTACCATATTTCAGTAGAGAGAAGTTCCCTGTGAATCGGCTTCAACATGGGTCTGAAAGCTTGGAAGACTAAACCTTTGGTTCTGATGACTGGCCCACATTGGATCCTGTAACATTAGGCAATATATGACCCATTGGGTCATCCTTTCGGAGATATTTCCCTAGTTAAACAAAGAAAAAAAAAGATTGCATGTAGGTAAAAGAGCAGTGGCAGTGGGAATCGCTTCTTGATTGATATTGTTGAGGGGAATTCATGTTTTTCCATGAGAAAAAAAATGCACCCTGACTCCCCATCCTTGAATGTCCCAATATCTCTTCTATCAATGCCAGCACCTCGTAGCTAGGCCTACCTCACCAGCAGGCATCCAACTTGCTCCCTCATCCTTTCTTTGCCATCCACTACTGGTAAAAGATTACAATTTTCAGTGCCTTTCTACCAGCCAATTGGGCACAGTAGTGGGAGTGGGACTGCCTTCTGACTTCCTACAAGCTTCCGCATTGACTTTGTTCATGGAAAGCTGACAGAAAGTGCCAAAATTCACTCTGCTCCCCCACCTTCCACCAAATTGCCTACCATTGTTCTAAATGGAAAGGGAACAAAGAGAGCGAAAAACACAAAATTGGTGTAAGACAACAGTTATGTTGAGAACAGCCCATTCCCCTCTGCCCTACAATATCTCCCCAGGCCTGATACCACCATATTTCAATGACTGTCCCCTACCAAACCAATGGCAGCCCCTTCCCCAGATGCAAGGTGCCCCCCAAAAATAGAAACAGGGGCCACCCAGTGTCCTCCCTATCCATTCCTGGGAGGGAAGCAGGACACCCCAAGGCACATTAGCTTCACCAGTTCTCAGGACCAACAGAGTACCTAGTGCCCATATGCTACCATACCTACACAAACCCCACTCCATATTCACATACTAAACACACACAGGTTCTCTCCTCTGCTGCTACCACTTGCTTGTCCCTTCATTCAGCCTACCAATTTCTCCCTTGGCTGTCACAGGAAGAAGGCATCAGTGTATTCACAAAGGCACTCAGAACAGTTTTTCTTCCTTCATTCTTCCTTTCATCTCAAGGTAGCTATGTATCCCGGAGGGCAGGTAAAGTGGCCTCCAAAAAAGAAAGGAATCCATAGTAACCTGCCAATCTACTGTCCCCTCGCTTCCACACACACTGACTCACCATTCACATGTCCAAAGTCCCAGATTCCCACAAGGAGAATAAAGCAGATGCTACAGAAGGAACCAGGCAATAGTAAAGACACCCAGGAGTAGAAAACCCAGAAGCCCCAGCAGCAAAAACCATCTAGCAGCTGAATCCATCAGAAGCAACCAACAGCAGCATCCTGCATCAGCCCATTGCTCAGCCCACTCTTGGTGTCTAGTGCAATCTAGCAATCTTGCCATTTGAAGCTACATTCACTTGGTTTCCTTGGATAATTTTGACTTCTACTATTATGGAAGGCAGTCAAACAAAATAAAATGCTTTTCAATATTCCATAAAGTTAGTAATTTTGTTATTTACTTATATCAACTATTTTTTAAATACTTTTGACCAGCTCCAGTAACAGATCACAAGCAATGATGATCAGAGCACAGAAAGCTGCCTTTTTGAGAATCTTGTTTTCTTACTGACCTTGGTTTCATACTTCACAGTTGTCTTATCCAATGGCCTTTAATAAGGGCATTTCATCTGATGATTAATTAGCTGCTTTGCCACAAGCAATTATCAATCAGAAAGGTGATGATACCAAGAAGCTTGCTAGAAAAAATGTGATAATAGTGTTAGTAACCTTGTATATTGCTAAATAGGTATTAAGTGTATTGAGGTAATTAGAATCTTGGAAGGATTCCAGAAACTTGTTCCAAAGGGAGTCACACATAATTTAAATATGATTGTAAAATGGAGAGGAGGTTCTTGCTTCTTAAATGAAAATATAAATTTATAGGAAACAAATATAGGCACACACACATATATGCATCTGCACTTGATAAATAGCTTACCATTATTTGTAAATTTCCTTTATAAAATATTTTCCTATTCCTCTCATGAAGGACTTCCTTTACAATTTTAGCATAGTGTGTTGCTTTGACATGATCTGAAATAATGTGTTCTCTTTTTCCCTTTCTGAAAAGCTAAGTCATGATCGTCATGCTGACTAGAATAATATTCTTCTGTGGCATTCAATTCCATTTCTGAAGATAAAAGTCAGTTGATACAAGATAGGCCAATCTTAAATATAAAAATAGAAACTAATTCTAAAAATGTCCGAAAGACCTGCATGTTTTCTTCTCCTAGCTAAAGGAAAGCGCTGCCCCAATCAAGCTGTTCTTGCAGTGCTCCAAGTAAAGAATTACACAGTTACATTCCTGCTACATTTCTAACTTTATTTTGACTTGATTTGATTTGTCAATCGCTTACAAGATAATAGGTATAAGTATAAACATGAGTAAGGAAATAGATACGAATAAATGGGGACAATAGGATAGGAACAGTAGGCATGATTGTGCACTTAGGCACACCCCTAACAGACCTCTTAGGAATGAGGTGAGATCAATAGTGGATAGCTTGAGGTTAAAGGTGTGGGACTTAGAGGATGTAACAACAGAGTCAGGTAGTGAATTCAAGGCATTGACCACTCTGTTGCTGAAGTCATACTTTCTGCAATCAAGTTTAGAGTGGTTTACATTGAGTTTGTATCTGTTGTGTGCTCTTGTATTGTTGCAGTTGAAGCTGAAGTAGTCATTGACTGGTAGGACATTGTAGCAGATAATTTTATGTACTATGCTTAAGTCCAACCATAGGCGGCATAGTTCAAGCTTGTCCAAGCCCAAAATTTCAAGCCTGGTGATATAAGATATTCTGATGCAAGCAGAGGAGTATAGTACTCTTCTCGTGACATACTTCTGGACTCGCTCAATTGTATTAATGTCTGATATACAGTGTGGATTCCAGACTGATGAGCTGTATTCAAGCATTGGTCTAGCAAAAGTTTTGTATGCTCTGGTTAGAAATTCAATATTTCCAGAGGAGAAGCTTCATAAGATTAGCTTTACAATTCTTAATGCCTTTTTGGGAATGCTGTTACAGTGAGCTCTGGTGCTTAATCATTTGACATGAGTACTTCAAGGTCATTGACAGAGTGAGGATCATCAACGAGGTCAATCATCTCTCTCTATTTAGACTATACATGTATGTTAATTTCATGATTCTAAAAGCCAAGGGATATATGTATGTATGTATGTATGTATGCATGTATGAAGGAGAGAAAATGTTATGTGTAATATATTTCAGTATACTGATGTAAATCTGCTTTGGGGCATCAACTAGTTAATGTAAATGTGACTCTTAAAACAGTGCCATCTTGCTTGAATAAATAGCAGAACTGTGATTCTCATGGATTTTAGGAATATATGTTGTGAAATGTGTATATAAATATATGTGTGCGTGTGTGTGTGTGTGTAGTATAGTGTAGTTTTAATTGTGGCTATTGTTGAATTTATTTTAAGTGAGCTAGGTTGGGAGAAGATGAGTGTGGTTTTAAAATTGGAGGAAGAAACATCAATAACACGCACTGTATATATGACATAATCCTGATAGCTGGAAATGCAAGTTATCTGCAAGCTGCAGTAATAAAAGTAAAACGGATGGGACTAAAATGAAATATAAAGACAAACTAATGATAACAGGCAGAGTTAATGATAACAGCCTGAGAATTGACAATAAAGATATTGAAGTAGTAGATAGCATCTGCTTTTTTACAATCAACTTTCAACTGTAAAGGAAGAAATATGCTGTTGACTAGTACTTGGTAGAACAACTGTTAAGGCCTTGGCAAATATTCAAAAGATTTGATGTCTGTATATCTACAAAGATATTAAGTGTTCAAGTGCTGGTATTCTCTGTGACATTATGGAAGTGAAATTGGACTTTAAAGCATCAGGCTAGGAAGAGCCTGAACTTTGGTGTTAGAGAAGACTCCCACGAATGCTATGGGCAGTCAAGAAAACAAAGAAATAGATCATTGAACAATTCAACCCTAGAAATTCTCACTTGAGCCCAAAATGAACATTGCTCACAGTCTCATACTTCAGAAGCATTATGTGAAGATCCATTTCTCTGGAAAAGTGTCTAAATGCTGGAAAGAGTGGAAGGAAAGAGAAGGGGATTACCTGCAGCAAGGTGGATAGACACAGTTGCAATGGCAATGAATACACCATTGGAAGGCATGAAAGACCAGTTTAGGGCAATGAAGAAAATTTATGCGAAGAGTTGAAAATAACTTGATCACACAGTTGTGGATTAAAGAATGAAATGTATGGCAGAAGGTACAAATTGGTGTCATCTAGCTTGCTATGCAAATAACACAAAAGTAGGGGGGAAATAATCAGAATACATTCAGAAAATGCAGAAATAAGTTGTAGGACAAACTATATACCCCATGCCTGTTGGGTCATTTCAGAGATATTTCCTTACCTAAATAGAGAAACAAAATGACCACAGATGGTTAAAGATAAAAAGCAATGTGGATGGGAATGATTTCTGGCTTCCTGTCAACATCCTTGTGGAGGTTCCCTGTGGGAAACTAGCAGGGAGTATCAGAAACCCCCCCTCCCTCCTTCACTTTTCCTCCCCATAGCAATTCCATTGAAACCTTATAGAAGTCTGAGAACAGTTTTAAAGGCCAATGCATCTTGATGTACTGAATACATAAGTGCTTTCTTAAGGACTGTTACCCATAAATCTTAAAATCCTTTGTCTATCATAACACTATTATATCCTAGAACCAGGATGGATCTTTCAAATTTATATGATAATAAGGTCTAATAAATGAGTAGGAAGCATTGAGAGAATAAAGAGAGCAATGTGTCCAGCATTAAGATCTGCAGCTCATCAAAAAGCATTTGTGACTGCTGTGATCTTAGGTTGGAGTATTTTATTAAAGTCATAAAAGTGTAACTTCTTTTGCTATTATAAAAGTGACACAGACTTAGCCAAATTAAAGGAAAACAACATTTTGAAACCTGTGAAACCCTTGGAATTGGGAGAATATGAGCATTTGCCAAAAGAGCTGCTTTCAGGCAAAGGAGACGATACAAAATGCTGACGCTATGATAACAATAAATAAAGGAATCAAACTTGTACGTTTTGTGCCAAGTACAGGGCATTTACATGATGGCACTGCTATGCATATCCTTTGTCCCTCCCCATGGTAACCCATGCCATGGGGGCGAACAAGGCAGGCATTCTGAGTGACACCACATCCATTTGCTAAAAAGCCAAGGGGTACAGTGGCTCTTCACTATCTCTCAAGATCTTCTCTATCATATAGGTCATTTTTTTCTAGACATGTTTCCAAACCACCTATTTTTATTTTATTTTCCTTTTTTTAACAGAATAAAAAACAAAGAGAATGTCACATTACCTATTCCTTATTTAAGCGTGTTTATTCCTTCTCAGACCTTAGGTCAGGATGATAGATGTTATCGTTCAATATCTCTGTTGTTGGAAGACTATGCTTGCCTAGGTTGGTGAATATGATGCCTCAGTGGTTGAAGAAGGATCAGAGCATGAATCTTTGTTTTGGGATTTACCCAGCACAGTCTGTTCCTAATTGTTGACAGTTTCTGAAACCAGCTCATTTTCTATCTGTTCCATCAAAATGTCAATATTGGTTTTGCTTTTCTGCCAGCTGAGCCATTTAATTTCTCGCAGCAAAGGGCAATTTCTATAAGAAGAGAGCCAAGAAAATATTGCATGCTTGGGGTAAAACGGAAAGGCCAAATCTGCTCACATCCCAGATCAGTGCCAAAATCACTAATGTGCTGACATGGGTTCAGTGCCTGCAGTTTTGTTTGCAGTGACTGCCTCTGTGTGATGGTGCTCAAATAGGAATTGGTAATATTTTAGGAGGAGAATTGGTTAATCTATCGTAAGCAAAAATCAACAGGAATTGGGTGGCTTCTTTTCAGATGAACCTATTTTTAAAAAAGGAATAAGATTTTATCAACGAGAGTTTATTTAATGCACAAACTATGAAATATTGTTGACACAATTGTATTCCTTTAAAAAATGTGTCTGTCTGAAAAGAAATTACCAGATTCCTATGTTAGTCTGACTTGTTTGATTATTGAAAAGACAACATCTAATTTGATAGTGACTGGAAAGTTTAATGGACTTTTGCTGAAAATTGAAAAAAATGAACTTGTGATTTATGGGTATGATTATTAGAAGAATATGGGAAGATGGGAGCCATGATGTAACCTTAGAGAGAGAGGATAAAATATAAATGCATTTATAACTGCAGAACTGCAGATGGTAAGAAGTCACTTCTTTATATCGTTCTTTCTTTTCTTTTGTCTTGTTTTTTTCTTTCAATTTTTCTATTTACAGTTCTTTTACTTTTCTATTTTTCTTTAAAATTATATGTTTTCACTTTGCAAAAAATAAATAAAAACAAAACCAGAATGTGTTACTCTGAATAAAAGCAGCCAGGATTATCTGGAATAGAAATTAAAGTTTCAGCCATTGTTTTCTTTGTAAAATGAATGATCTTCCATCTACGCTATGGATTTTTAGAATAATTTGAAAGCAATACATTTATAATTGTTTGCCTCAAAAGTAGTAGTTAACATAGATGTTGATGTTCCTTACACAATCCTGATTGCCCATTACAGAGCTGAAAACCACCATGCTAGATCGAAGGAGCATTGCATGAATCTATATTCTCCTTCTGCATAACCTGATTTTTGGATATACACTTAGCATCCCAGAAAGGAAATTCCATGAAATGACTCAGCAGTGAATAAAAACACTGAAGTTCTAGTCAAGTCTAAAACAGATGTAATGGCCAGCATCTTCTACTCCTTCCAGTTTGTACAAATTGAAAGAAAAGCTTCCAACTCCATTTCTTTGAGGATAAGTTCGCCACAGGGCTGTGTCTTGAATCCGCTACTGTTTACCTTGATGACCCACAACTGCTGTGCCAAATCTGCTACAAATCATATTGTGAAGTATGCAAAAAACATGGCAGTGGTGGCTCTTAACCAAGACAACAATGAAAATGCTTATAGGGAAATGGTGAAGGCTCTGGTGGACTGGTGCAATAAAAAATCACCTGGTTCTAAATGTTAGGAAAGTAAAGGAGATCACTGTAGATTTTAGAAAGAGCCAACATAGTTATACTCCACTCAGTATCACATTTTACTAAACTGTAAAGCACTGTGAAGTGGTATATAAGTATAAGTGTCAGCCCTGAAGCCATTTTTTAAGCTGGGGCCATTTTGGGAGCATCTTCAGGGCTGCCACAGCCAGGTTGGTTGGAGCTGTGAGAACATAAGAGGGGAGATAGAGATAGCCAGGGATGTGTAGCCAAAACAATGTTCTTTCCCATGGGAGCCAAGGACATTCTACCAGGTGTTGAAAAGGTGTGGTCCAAAGCCAACCAAGATGGTGGCTGTGGCCTGGTTGGACCATTTGACAGACGTGTAACCTGAGTGGAAGAACTCTGGGGTTTGATTTGAGTGGGGAAAACCTCAGTTCCTCCAAAGTCAGGTTTTTCTCAGATGTGCCAATATGACATGCCTAATAAATCTATACTTTGTGGAATACGTTTCCCTTGGAGATTTGGTTCCATTGTGTGTGTTAACTGGAACCCAGAAACTAAGTGCTATTGCTTTTGTTATAAAGGTGACCAATTGTTATGAACTAATAAAGGTGCTTAAATAAAGTTTTAACAAACCTTAAGAAAAGCAGGGTTCTAATCCTGCACTTCTGATTGGCTGATAATAGCGATATCGGATTGATCCGTTCTGGGGAATCTGATTGGCTGTTAATGAGCCACTCTCATTGGTTCAAGGGTTTAACACTTCCATGTTTCTCATTGGCGAATAGGTCTGCAGCCTACCCTATAAAAGGGCTGCTGCTGCCCTAGGGTTTTGCTCTGTTCAGAATGATTAATAAAGAGTTGACGTTCACTGTTCACTGCCTCGTCTCCGTTCCTTGAACCCATGCACAGAACCTAACACTGGCGACGAAGGTGGGATGCGGAGACATCAGAGCTGACTGAACACTACAGAGCACCAAACAGAGCATGTGGCTGAAGGCACATTGACAACGGAAACCATGTCCTGCGGCGCCATACCACCCGCTCCATTTGACCTGGCACAAGAAGACTGGGACTCGTACATAGACCGGTTCCAGATGTTTCTGGAGATCAACAACTTGAAGGATGCCACTACAGGGAAAAAGCGAGCAGTGTTCCTGACCCATTGCGGGCCTGCCATCTTTAAGATGGCCAAGGCACTAGCGAAACCGGCTGAGGTGAAAAGCATTGACTGGGACATCCTCGCGCCCCTTCTAGGGGCCCACTATGCACCCGCCGTACCAACGCTTGTCCGAAGACATGAATTTTACTAGAGGGACCAGCGGAAAGGAGAGAACGTTGCAGATTTCATTGCGGATCTCCAGAACCTGGGAGGCCTCTGTGGGTTTACAGACCTCGAAGAAGCTCTGAGAGACCGAATAATTCTGGGATTAGATGACCAAACTACACAGAGCAAGTTCATGGCAAAAGGGGACATCAACCTTGCTGATATCATCAAGGACGCTACTGCAGCAGAAGCAACCAGGAAGTCGGCCGCCCGAATGCGCCGCACCAATGCACCGCTCCGTCAACTCACCAGCGATACCTCAACTCGCTTAGAGAGGCACGCAACAGCGACCCACCACAAGGATCTCGAAGCGCCATCAGAAAGTGACGAGGAGGAGGTCAACCGGCTCCAGTCTGAACGTGACCAACGCCACCAGCGGAATCAAAGACAACCGTACGAATGAACAGGTTGTGGGGCAAACCACCCGCGATCAGACTGCAAATTCCTCGACGCGCTCTGCCATTTCTGTGGGAAAAGAGGCCACATCGGGAAGGTCTGTAGAAGCAAGCAAGGATCCAGCCCACTTCAGAGGGGAAACAATTACCACCAGACCACAGGGAATCATCCTGTGAGTCGGGAACATTTGAACCACCAATGAAACAACCACTCCTACAGAAATAAAACACTGGCCACTTCAACGAGACAAGAAGAGGCACATCAAACCATTACAATCGGTCATGCCTCATCGCTAGATGCAAAGAAGATCCGAGTGAAGGTCGCCATCGAAAATCAGCCTTGCGTGATGGAAGTCGATTCAGGATCGTCCCTCTTAATGCTTTCCTGGAAGACCCTTAAACAATTAATCCCTGCCGTCCAGCGTCAAGACCTCAGAGCCCAAAGAATCATATTCAAAGATTATCAGGGGAACCGAATTCTGGTCGTTGGATCCAGCCAAGTCCAAGTATCATTCAAAAATTGTACTGCATCATTACCACTGGCCGTCGTCGACTGTGACCGGCCTAGCTTCAATGGTTCCCTCCACTCAGGATCGAGGTAGCCGGCATTTACCAAACGAGCAGCGATGACTGGGAGGAGGCCCTCATCCAGGAATTCCAGGACGTCTTTGCAGGCAAACTAGGCGAGTACAAGGGGACCCCGATATCATTTAACCTTAACCCTGAAGTAGCCCCCATCTGCCTTAAGCCTCATCAGGTACCTTTTGCCTTTAAACCAAAGATTGATGAGCAGCTCAATAAATTAACAGCCCAGGGTGTTTTAGAACCAACTAACCACGCTCATTGGGAAACCCCAATTGTAACACCCATCAAACCGGATGGATCGTTAAGGATTTGTGGGGACTACTGGGCCACCCTTAATCACGCCCTTCAACAGAACGCTTACCTGGTGCCGGTGGTACAACACCTTCTCCATTCCCTGGGGGGCGGAAAAGTCTTCGCTAAATTGGATTTAGCACAGGCGTACCAACAACTGCCTGTAGATAAAAAAAACCGCAGAGGCACAGATGATCATTATGCACCAAGGCATCTTTAAATGCAACTGATTCCAATTCGGAGTGAGCGTAGCCCCAGGGATTTTTCAAAGTCTGATGGAGAGACTCTTGCAAGGGATCAAGGGGGTCGTGCCATACTTTGATGATGTTTTAATTTTGGCCCTGAATAGAGAAGTACTAGAAAAGCGTCTTAAAGTGGTTCTCCAGAAATTTAAAGACTCTGGCCTTCAGGTTAAAAAAAATAAATGTCAACTATGTACAGATAAAGTAGAGTTCTTGGGGTACCTAATCGATAAACAAGGCATTCACCCCACTAATAGCAAACTGAAAGCAATCAAAAATGCCCCAAGACCCAGAAATAAGACTGACCTCCAAGCTTTCCTGGGGCTCATTAACTTCTACAACATATTCTTGCCCCAGAAAGCGACCGTAGCTGAGCCCCTACATAGACTTCTCGACAAAAAAGCAACCTGGGTCTGGGGACACCGAGAGGAGCATACATTCTGACAAGTGAAAAACTTACTAACCTCAGATGCTGTTTTAATGCAGTATAACGAGACTGTGCCTTTAACAATTATATGTGACGCATCACCATTTGGAGTAGGAGCCATTTTGAGTCATGTGTTACCAAATGGTAGTGAGGCCCCTGTTGCCTATTTTTCAAGGACCCTATCAAAGGCTGAACGTAACTATAGCCAAATCGACAAAGAGGCTCTTGCTGTTGTATCTGCTGTGAAACGGTTTCATGAATATGTGTATGGACGAGTTTTTACTATTGTTACCGATCACAAACCTTTGCTAGGGATTATAGCGGGAGACAAGCCAACCCCCTATATATTATCACCTAGAATGACTCGCTGGTCAGAGTTCTTAGCTGCGTACAACTATAAATTACAACACCGCCCGGGGAAAGCCATTCCCCACACTGATGCATTCAGCCATGCCTCACTTCCAGAAACTGTCAACGACCCAGCTCCAATCCTTACAACACTCCAGATTGAAACGCTACATTCACCGCCACTAACAGCCAGAGACATTGTGATCGAACCAAAACGAGATCCTGTCCTGGCACGAGTTCTTAGCTGGGTCAAATGAGGATGGCCAGTAGAACAAACCCCTGACGACTTCACCCCTTTCAGAAACCGGCAAACAGAACTTTTTTCGCAAAAAGGCTGCATCCTATGGGGAGATAGAGTCGTCATCCCAGAGCGGTTGCAACGAGCAGTATTGAAAACATTGCATGACGGTCACCCCGGCATCGTGCGTATGAAAGTGCTCGCACGAAGCTACACGTGGTGGCCGGGCATCGACAAGCAGATCGAAGCCTGGGTAAAGACTTGTCTAAAGTGCCAAGAAGTCAGCAGTGCCCCACCTAGAGCAACTCCAACAGAGTGGGAAACCCCCCGGGGGCCGTGGTCCCACATCCACGTTGACTTTGCGGGACCTACTAAGGGACATACGTTCCTCCTAACAGTGGATGCCTATTCCAACTGGCTCGAGATCCACAAAATGAAGAATACTACAACTGAGTCCATCATCCGAAAATTAAATAGGCTATTCGCAACGCATGGGCTGCCAGATGTCCTGGTCTCCGACAACGGACCCCAGTTCACCGCCTTGGTGTTTGAACAATACTTAGTGGACCGGGGTATCCGCCATGCGCTAACTTCGCCAGTGTACCCTGTGGCTAACGGCAGGGCCGAGCGCATGGTACAATTTGTTAAAAAAAACTCTCCACAAAATGAACTATGGGGACAGTGATGACAAACTAAACAGAATACTCCTATTCCAACACATCACTCCGCACAGTGTCACCAACAAGACTCCAGCTGAATTGTTGATGGGACGCAAGCTCCGTTCCCACCTTGACCAGCTCCACCCGTCCTACGAGCCAGAGAAACCCTGTGGATCTAGCGGAAAATGCCACGAGTTCAAGGTAGACGACTTAGTTTTCGCTAAAAACCTCTCCGGTGAACCATTATTACGCAACCGTAATTCAAACCACCGGGCCCAGATCGTACCGTGTGCAAACCTGGGATGGAAAAATATGGAAACGCCATATAGATCAGCTTCGCTCTAGGCTACAACCCAGTTCCTTTGACTCCTGTGACTCCCAAACTGAGGGGGGAGGGGATGTCGAAGAAACCGAATTCGAGATGGTGGAAAGCAGAAGTGAAGGAAGTCAGCAATCGGGCACGATACATGAAGAAGAATCAGGGAGGGGATTGGCCTCGCCACAGAGGAATACCTCAACAGAGGCAAGCCCGCAAAGATCGGAGGACAACAACGACAGAATTAGCGGCACCGAGTCGTCCAGTGAGGATGCGGAACCGCCTGTACCAGATATGTCCAAAAACGTCCCACCGAAACCGGACTACAGACAGGAACCAGTGGGACAGCGCAAAACTAATAGACAGTTAAAACAACCTACATATCTTAGGGATTATGTCACCGCACCCCTCAAACGGAACCCGGGGGGGAAGGGGTGTTATGAACTAATAAGGCGCTTAAATAAAGTTTTAACAAACCTTAAGAAAAGCAGGGTTCTAATCCTGCACTTCTGATTGGCCAATAATAGCGATATCGGATTGGTCCGTTCTGGGGAATCTGATTGGCTGTTAACGAGCCACTCTCATTGGTTCAAGGGTTTAACACTTCCATGTTTCTCATTGGCTAATAGGTCAGCAGCCTACCCTATAAAAGGGCTGCTGCTGCCCTAGGGTTTTGCTCTGTTCAGAATGATTAATAAAGAGTTGAAATTCACTGTTCACTGTCTCGTCTCCGTTCCTTGCACCCATGCACAGAACCTAACACCAATAGTATTAAGTTTCTGGGGTTGTAGATAACTAACAATCTGAACTGGTCTTTCCACACGTCATCCTTAGTGAAGCATGCAAACCAGCATCTGCATTTCCTGCACCAGATGAGGAGAGCACATCTTTCTCTTTCTGTCCTGGTCAGTTTTTGCAGAGGCACAATGGAGAGCATTTTAACAAACTGCATTATTTGATTATATGTCACCAGTGCAGTGGTGGAATTCAAATTTTTTTACTACCGGTTCTGTGGTGTGGCTTGGTGGGCGTGGCAGGGGAAGGATACTGCAAAATCTCCATTCTCTCTCCACCCCATTTACCTGCTTTCCATCTCCATCCTCCTGTGCAGGGCAACAAATGAAGACCCAGCCGATCAGTTGGGACTCAGGAGACATAGAATAGATGGGGGCGGGTCCAGTCAGAAGTGGTATTCTGAACTACTCAAAATTTCTGCTACCGGTTCTCCAGAACTGGTCAGAACCTGCTGAATACCACCTCTACAGCAGGGCCTCAGATAGAAAACCTATACAGACAGTGATAAGGACAGCTGAGAAGATTATAGAAAACTTGCTTCCTGTTATTCAAGGTACTGCTTATAAGTGCTATGTACTTAGAGCTCAAAGCATTGTTAGAGACCCCACACACCCACTTTACAGACTCTTTCTGTTGCTCCCCTCTGGGAGAAGGTTTCAAAGTATTTCTAGTAGGACTAGAAACAGCTTTGTTCCATATGCCATCTGTCTGGTAAACTCACAAGATTTATTTTTCTCACCTTGTACATGTATACATCTGAACTAGACTGTGTTGTTTCTCTGTGTCATATAATATATGTAGGTATATGAATAATTTTGTGTTATTTATGTATTTATTGTGTGATGTTATATTGGAGATGGTGACCCTTTGAGAGGTGTATACAACAACATTTCATTTTAATGTATGCCGATTAGTGTACATTTAAAGTGACAATAAAGTTATCCTAAGTCCATTCCTCTATTAAATACAGCTGCAAATAGTACAGAGAGTTCTTGTTTTTGTACTACAAATTTAGTTCCCTTTCTCCAATATTGCCTAGATAGGATTTTAATTTATCCCTCTATTACTGCTCATTGAGGAAAGCAGTCATTACCATGTCCATTAGCAGCCTCACAATTAAATTGATCTAAATTGTCCTCTTTGGTGATTTTAATCAATCAAAATATTTGATGCATTTTTATATCACATTTGGATGTCTTAGAAACTGATGTTTTGAAAATGTCGATGTAGGAGAAGCAAATTGTTGATATAATTAATATAAACATTATTAATGTATATGCACCATCCACAATTATTTTGATGATAATTAAGGGTATGTAAAATTAAAATTATTTAAACAAAAATGATAACTATAAAAATATTTAGTGAAAATATCTTCCAAGAAGTTTGTAACAGTGAAAACTAAAAAGTCGATTTTCACTCAAGCATATATATCAAAATATATATTTATAATTGAACAATTACAGTATATTGATATAACATCACTTTTTATCAATCAACAAAGGAACTAAGATAAAACCAACCAAAACTAAAATATCTTATATCTAACCTTCACTAGTAATTTACCAGACCTTCCAGGAATGCTTATTAGCAATGGGAACATCTATTTCTAAATACAGATATTTAGGGTAAGATTCCATTAGATGTAGAAGGTTTTGGCTTGCATTTTTTGTTCCCTAGAGTCTAACTTCATACATTTGCCCCTGAGCACAGTAAGTCAGGTAGTCAGAAAGCAGGAGAGCACTACCAGACAAAATAACATGAAAGACCTGGGAGATAATATTTCTTTGCTAGCCTTAGCTTTGGTTCAGCTTGCAATGTCTGATGAAAATTGTAGCTTATGGGAAGAGAGCATTCAGCTGCTCCAGCTTCCCATTTAAACTATTAAGTTGATTTCCCACAAAGATAATTTTCTGCTTCCCTGGCTTGGTTCTATTCATCTTTTAGAAGGTAATTAGTATCTCTTCAGTGTGCTTTTATGCCCAACTAATTGCACCTTGGTTCATAAGTTAATGCTTACCTATTTAAGATAGTGCTGTAATACCCAATTAGGAATGAGCCCAGGCAGAAATGTACACTGAAATACTAGGGTTTGCCTTGCTGGTTTAACAATCTTTTGGGTTTTCAGTAAGAACATTTTATTTTGATGCCTATTCCCTAGTTAAGCATTTTACGTTTGTTCTAATAAGACTGTTTTCCCCACATGGGCAATTCTGTCACCAACATCTTTGGGTGCCATTAAATCTGGGTATTCACAGTTCAGAGGACCCAAGATCACCACCTGTCTTTTTCCACTATAGCTCCTCCGGAAAAAGGCACATGCCAGGTACAACTGTAGCCCAGCTCTGCAATGCTCCCACATTTAAAAAATGGTCACAGAACAAGAAGCAAATACAACTGGGCACAGAATGAAGCTAGATGCAAGCCTAAAGCAAAGTGGTAAGAATGGCAAAATGTTGCTTTTTCTTCAACTTGATTGCATCTGTGGAAAGCCATCTAGTTGCATTTTAAATCGATCCAGTTTAAATTGCAGCCACTCATCTCATAACAGATGAGATCTATTAAAGTCAGGAAACATCTCTGTTGCTAGAGCTGTATTGACTTCTAATTTTCTCCCAGGTTTCATTCAAGGTGTTGTTAATTTCACCTATAGAGCCATATATGACTAATCAGCTGAGTAGCTTCACAAACATCTACTGCACATTGAATCTGTCCACTCCAGTGTGATTTACCAAAGAAATGTAAGTTAATTTCTGATAGGAAATAAAGCAGGTATGGGCTTAGATATCAGCATTCTCTGTTATGATTCCCTTCTCTGGAACAGCTTGCTCCTTGAGTTAAGTTAATACTAATAATGCAGAGTTTTTAGAGGTGGAAAACTTGGCTGTGTTAATTTATAATGATGCTTTTCCTAATTATTGAGACAAATGGGCTGTTGCAATGATTATTATGGATATTTACTCATATAATGACTTGGACAAGGATCTTTATTGAGCTATTTGTCCTACTGTATTATTGTAAGCTGCTTAGAATTTGAGGAACAAAGGAAGGAAACAAAAACAAGCAAGAGCAGAAAATGTGAGCCAGGGTGGTAGAACACACCATGAAGTCTCAGATAATATCTTGCCCAGAGCTCCTCAGTTTTATCAGTACCTCTGCTAATGCTATTTTGAAGTGGGCTGCAGAAAAGAAAATTAACCAAAAGATGCAACAAAACTTCAACTCCTTTCCAATTGTGCAATAATAGTTAGTGAAGTTATTGCATTTACAGGATAGTTTTTCTGGATTACATCTTCAAAACTAAAACAAGCAGTACTTTATGTTCATTTCTTAGCATCAGGGAAATCGGGAGATCCAAGCAATTCAAATGGATATAGAGATTTATTGAAAGCTTAAGCTCTCTACAAGAATCTGAACTACTAACGGCCAAAGAAAACTGATAATAGATATGGGTAGAAAGAATTCAAAGTAGCCTGAATTTAATGCTCTTATGGGCATGAAGGGATTCATGACTGATTATGCGTGATTGATCCCTCCCTCCAGCTCAGCCTGGTCATCTCCTACATCTGACTTGTTATTTGTCTGGATATTTTCTTCCTTCATTTTTTGTTCTAATTTTACAGCCTCAAAATGTAACTGCAGGGAATTAGGTCTATCTGAAGGAAAAATAAAAATTATTGTAGCATCTCAATAATAGCAGGAGTTTTCCCAACAGGACTCCTTCTCATATTGAATTCAAATGCTGCATGCAACAGAAACGCAGTTATAGAAAGGAAGTATCAGCATAGCAACTAAAATTTCAGAGGTTTCAGATAGGTATTTAAAACAGAGACATGCAGCTACAAAGAACAGCGACAATAAGCCAAATGCTCTTCAGATATGGTCTAGGGCAGGGGTGTCAAACTCAAGTCATTACGGTGGCGTCATGTGACATATTGGGACATTTCCCCCTTCACTAAACCGGGTGTGGCCAGCACATGATGCATCCAGTCCGCAAGCCGGGAATTTAGCAGCATAGAAACTTTGGAATGCTGATAGCCAGGTAGAAAAGGAAAGAAGAGTTGAAGAAAGGAAATGTATTTGCTTTCTAATTGTTGGAACATCTCAAAAAAGTACAAAAATGGAAGTTAGGACTATGCAGTGCTTTGCATATGAATCCAACACTTTGGAGCATTAAGATAGTACTTGTTTGGAACTCTTTACAGTGGTCCCAGCTGCTATACCATTCAGTGAAAAATAGTGGCTGTTTTAACTTGTTTAGATAGAATCTAGAGTCATGCTCCTGTCAGCCACACTACGTGGATCAGACCCAGAAATCAAAGAAGATTGAGATTGGCTATAATAACAGAACCTTGCAAATCTGATTGTGCTGTACCTACTTTCCCCTTATATTTCAGTGAATTATGAATGCATCTGTGTGATCTGCTTCCAAATATTATCAAATGTTTCAACCCCTTTTGACTGGTTTGTGTACATTTTTCTCAAATTCATCCTCTTTATTCTCTATAGTTCCAGCAGCTTTTGAGAATGAAATCCAAACTGCTGGACAGCTCTAACAGAACAGCAGCTCCCATTCATAATAGAGATTTTGGCCTTGAATGTATCATAAGATTCAGTATTGAACCAAACCCTCCTGAAACAATAGAAGTCAGGGATCAAATTATCTTTTAGATTGCTTGTCCTGTCTCTTTAAGAGACCTATTTATTTGTATTGATTTTGGGGTTTATTATGTCAATTTAAAGATGATTTGGGGCTTCTACATGGGTAAAAATATTCAAGAATAAATAAATAGAAGATATAAAAGTGGCAAAAACAGCAGCTTTGAAGATCCTTGAAATTGGAGTGAGTGAATGCTAATATTACATGACTTATCTACATGGGTTTTGGAAGATACTAATGCATTATTTATGGCCAGCCAGCAGGCAGAAGCTGTGGAAAGAACTTTGGGAAAATCTCCTATGCAAACAGCAGGTGCAGACAAATGAGACCAGCTGCATAGGTGATGGCTGGGGAATTTGTGAGCTTGATTTGCCTAAATGCTTCAAGCTCAGACCCCTGGGACTTTTATCCCCCCACCTCCAAGTCAGTTTCTTCTTACAAAGGTCTCTGAACTTTACTTACTGAGAATAATTGCTCCATCTGCAACGGAAAGCCTAACAGGCACTTTGATATATTTGTTTGGCTTGCCTTTGAAAACAAAGAGTAACATTTTAAGTTCATTTTTAAAGTTTTTGTCTGTCCTGGGGGAGGCTCTGATTTCATACTTTAAAAAAAATGAATGTACCATTTGTTAAATTTTAAATACACAAGAGTGCTTTTTCTCATATCTTCATGATAAACTCTCACGTATTTCAAGTTATGTAATATACCAGGAATATACCAGAAGTATATCTGGTTCTCTCATAAACATAAGTTTGTGCAATTAACTGAAATCTGATTCAATCATTGTAGTTCAACGTATTGGGTAAACCCAGGAAATGGAGTTTATTCAATACATTGCAATTAAGAAAACAAACAGTTTGTATTCTGAACTAGCAGGCTCGTAAGCCTGCAAACCTGACTGGCCCTTTACACAGCAGGCTCATAATCCTGCATATTTGATTGGTCCATGAACAGCGAGTTGTGATTGGTCATTCTGGACTAATCTGATTGGCTAGTTAGCAGGCTGCCGCGATTGGACGCTCCAAGCGCGGCAAACTTAAACCATTGGATGCTATGATAGCAGCCAGCTCTATAAAAGGAGCTGCTGCTGTCAGGCTCTTTGCTCTGTTTTCCTGAAGTCACAATAAAGAGTTGAAGTCACTATTCGATGTCTCGTCTCCGTTATTGCGCCCGCTCTCCAGGACAGAAGAGTTTGTACATCACAGAAATATGCAGGCATTCTGCAAACTAAGCATAATTTTCAAGAACAATCTCCCCTTATGCCTGAAGAAAAAAGTCTTCAATCAGTGTATGTTACCTGCTCTAACATATGGTAGTAAAACATGGACACTAACCTCACAATCTATACAAAACTATGAGTGGCGCAAAGAGCCATGGAAAGACACATGCTCAGCATTACAAGACATGATAGAAAGACCTGCACATGGATTAGAGAACAAATTAAAGTATATAATATCATCAAGAGAGTAAAAGAATTAAAATGGAATTCACATAGCAAGAAAAACTGATGGCAGGTGGACCAAAGCAGTCATATAATGATCTCACTTGATAAAAAGTATCCATGAAAGAGACCTAAAACAGATGGATAGATGACATCAGCAAGTATTGCAGGCCCAATTGGCAAAAGAAAGCTCAGGATTATTTAGGTTGGAAACATGTGGAAGAGGTCTTCATCCTGCAGTGGATAAACAATGGCTAAAATGATGGTGATGAAGAGTTTGCAGACTGAAAAAATTGCAAGATAATTTTTATGAGATGTTTTAAACACCCATAAAGGAATAGAATAGAGGGCATATTAATACTTAATGTGAATTAAGAGAAGATAATTTTTTTCCCGATAAGATAGAACTGGAGTGTTTAGCGTACCCATTTGCAGAATGTCCTACTTCTCCATTGGTAGAAGATTTTTCTGTCCTTTTTCTCCTACTCTGTTATAATTCTGTGGGTCTTCTGCCAACATCCAAGTAAGCCTGGATAAAGTCTCTGTGTATTATACTTTGAGGAATGAATACTTTTGATTTAACGATAGAAAGTTACCATTTTAATGCAGCCCAATTGTAATCCTGCTGGAGGTGAAAAATTCACAGTGGAAGTTACTACTGTATATTATAAAAGTTAGCTTTTAAGTGTGTTCTGAAATTGATGTAGCTGTTTTTGTCTGGGCAGTTCTATAAAATAAGTTCAGTTTCCAATTTTTAAGTTCCGTTATAAATTGACTTATTATAGATCTTACGCAAGTTTAGTTTATAGGAAAATCTTCTAGTTTTAGGGGTGTGTGTGTGTGTATACTGTTATCAATGGGAGATCAAACTTCACACCAGTCCCAGCAATCAATCTCTTCATTCCCTAAAACATTGAGTGCATGTGTTTTGAACCCAGATTTTAAATATGAGCCTTTTCTTCTGCCTTTTCAAATGAATAGATTTTCTCAAAATTAAAGGTTGACATCTGTCATATGTTTACAGAACAATTCATTCTGCTTTTAATGGGTGGGCAGATTAGATTTTTATTTCACCTTTTTTTTCTTCATATAAACTCAAGGTGGCAAACATTCTTTCCTTCTCCTATTTTCCCCACCATGACAGCCCTGTAAGTGAGTTGGGTTGAGAGTCCGTGACTGTAACCAAAGTTACCCAGACCAGAGAACTTTCATGTCTAATGCAGGATCAGAACTCAAGTTCTCCTTGTTTCTAGGCCAACATTTTAACCACTACACCAAACTGGCTCTCTAGTTCCCATCTTGACAGCTTCGATCCTCATATGACACTTTATGCTTTGCAAATATTATTGTGCATAAAATAGCAACTGCTACCCAGATTTAGTGCCAGATTATTCACTATCCAGATACAACTTTCTTTTGTTTTCTTTTTCCAATAATTTACATTAATATGATAGAAATGGTTTGGTGTAAGAAACTGATCATATGAATATTAGAGCAATGTATGGGCTGATAGTATCTGAATATATTATAGTCAGATTATGTTCAATGAAAACAAAAACCTAATGTGGCAACTGGACAGGGGTGGGATTCAATTTTTTTAACAACTGGTTCTGTGGGTATGGCTCAGTTGGTGGGCTTGGCTTGGTGGTCATGTGACTGGCTGGGTGTGGCCAACTCAATATTCACTCACATCAAGATACGCATCTCCTCTCCTGGCCTCTCATGACTGTGGGGATGCTCCAACAGTCGTAAGTATGAAAAATGGTCATAAGTCATTTTTTTCAGTGCCATTGTAACTTTGAATGGTCACTCCCTACAAGCAAAGTACCAGCAAAGGAGAGGAAAAACTCCAGGGAAGTTCCTGAGACAAGAAGTCTAATCCTGCCAAAAATGTAATAACGGTTAACGGAGAGGCAATTTCTGTAAGCAACACCAGGATGTTTCCTTCCTGCCTTACTTACAGGATTAGGCCAGTAATTTCTTCTAACAACCGGTTCTCCGAACTGCATAGAATGTTAACAACTGGTTCTAGAAAATAGGTGTGAACTGGTAGAATCCCATCCCTGCAACTGGAATAAAAGAAAAATTCATTTTAGGGATGCTTAGAAAAGGATTGACAATGAAACAACAAATGTTATAATTCTTTTATCCTACAATTAGACTATTACATCACATTCTGATTGTTATATCAAAATTATAGAGAACTTGAAAGAATATAGAAAAAAAATACCTGTTAAAATGACAGGGTCACAAATGTTTCATAAAAGAAAATAATCAAAATTTCATACTTTTCTTTTTAGGAAAAAGCAGAATAAAAGGGGAAATAATATTGGAATAGAAAATTATGGATGGGACAGAAAAAGTAGTAGGGAATATTTCTTGTTTCCATTATACTATTACTGGGATTACCTAATGAATCTGAAATGTGAAAGGTTTAAGAAAGAGGAACTCAGATGTTCTTTATAACACACATAATTGAACTGCGGAGCTAGCTAATCACAGCATACATTGTTATCTTTGAAAAATTGAATTCATAGAATGTACAATTGTTATGATGCTTGTCAACTATTTCCAGGCATGAGAGCACAATGCCCTGAAATATTGTCACTGAAGAAGAGCAAGAAATGGCTATGATTCCATCATTAAACACCATCTGCTGGCTTCCATGGGATCTGGCTAATATTTATAAGAAACAAGATGCTGTTTATTTAAATGGGACTTTATTCTATTCTGGCAGGGTTTCAAGCATCCTTATAGTTTCTAGCAAGGATTATTTCAGGTGTGGTTACTGTTCTGTCTCATTCAAAGAACTGGGGATTGGGAGGCAAAGAAACAAGTTTGATAATATCAAGTTGTATTTTTCCTGGATGTAGAGGATGTATTCCCCCATATCCATCTTTTTTTTTTTTTAACTGGAATACATGAAAGTTGAAAGCATCCTGTCTGGTGCACTCAAAAATGTCAGGTTTAATCCACTTTTCCAAAAATTTTCAATAATCCAGTTTGGTATGGTGCTGGTCTAGAAAATGGGAGACTGAATTCTAGGCCACTCTTGGGGATGAAACCCTGACAGATGACTTTGGATCAGTCACTTTCAGCCTAACCCATTTCACACAGGATGGTTATTGTCCAGAAAATAGGTGGTATAAAAATCTAATTTTTACATTTCTTTTTTTTAAAAAAAAACAAATTTTATTGATTTTTTGAAGACAAACAAAACATAGGACATGAAAGCATAAAACCTCCTTTCTAAAAATTACTTATAAGTTTTAACAAGGCAAATAAAACATTATTTTTTAAGGCATAGTTCCACATTATCACATTTCCATTTAAGCACATATATATCTTTTCCAAATTTCTCATTGTTTCTCCCTTCACTTTTATTCAATTATATTTCTTTCTATCAGGGTTTTATTAATTCTCAATCAAACATAAACACACAAAATACAAAACATAAAACAAGACATAAAAAGATAAAACCTCCTTAATTATCATTTGTACATGTCTTTTCCAAATTTCTCTCCCTTTAGTTTTATTCTTCCAAGGTTTTATTAATTCACAGTCAAACATAGTTCACCAAAACACAAAACATAAAACATAAAACTTCTTTTGAAAAGTGGCTTAGCCCCGGGTTACATCTTTTTTTCAGACCTAAATCAAATTCAAGCTCACCTTATATACCATTTATATCTTATTAACCATTCTATATTTTCTATATAACTTCTCCCTTCTTTTCACTCTCTTAATTATATTTTATTTATTTCATCTTATTTCAAAATCATTATGCTTGTATCTTTTGTCCGTTCTTTTCCAATCATCTATTTATCTCTTCTCTTTTGCAAATAATTTCTCCTGTAATCACTTTTAAAGTATGACGACTTTCTATCTTTCCCTTAAAATAACACTTAAAATAATACATAATTTCCATCCTGATTCTGCTTAGCACATTTTACATGTTGCATTTTAAAATAAAAGAATAATAAACTTATAATATAGTTAAGTATATAATTTCTATTCTAGTTCTAATTCTAATTAATACATTATTTTAGAATTAAAAAATGAAATAGTAAATTTATAATAACATTAAAACAATAATGAATTAAACTATAACTATAACTATAACTTAATCATTTTACACATTCCCTTTAATATTTTACCAAATATTGAGGTCTATTATGAAACATTTTAATATTTTAATATTTTGTTAAATCTTATAATATTCCAATAGACTATTTCAAATGTAAATACTACAATAATATCTTATGTACTCTTGCAGAATCTTTCTTTAATTATACACTATCCTTTATCCTTTATCTCTAAAAAAAAATCTGGTTTTTGGCATCTTGTTTCAGACTGTGGCTTTTCTTCCCTTTTTCCCTCCCTTTCTTCTCCAGTCTGGTCTTTTTGCGCCCCCCCTCCTAACCTCCACCTTTTTAACTTCCCCTCTCTGTTGTAATTCTCTTTTCAACTACTTTCTAACATTGTACCTTTTTTTCACCTTATTTTTCTTTTTCTTGGTTGTTCTATTGAATCTTTTTTTTTTTTTTAAACAAATTTTATTGATTTTACAGAACACAAACAAAACTAAAAGATCTTTTCTGAAGGTTGTCTGATCCCGGGTTGAAACTCTTCGCACAGACACAAATTCAAACATCATATTCACTTTATATATCCTTCCATATCTTATTATCATTTTCTTTTTTATATATATATATAAACCATTTTTATCAATTTTATAAAAACAATGCACAAGGCATAACAGCTTATAAGTTCTTTTCTAAGAAAAAATAATAAAAGAAGAAAACCAATAGAAGAAGAAGAAGAAGAAGAAAAGGAAGAAGCCATTTTTAATGGACAAAAAAGTTCGATTAAAAAGAAAATAGGAAGAGAGGAAGGAAAAATGAGAATTTAAGATTGTTCTATTGAATCTTAAATTCTCATTTTTCCTTCCTCTCTTCCTATTTTCTTTTTAATCGAACTTTTTTGTCCATTAAAAATGGCTTCTTCCTTTTCTTCTTCTTCTCCTTCTTCCTCAAGTATTTGCTGGTACGTAGAAACCGCCATTTCTAAAAAGTGGAAGACAGCTTCCAAAGAATCCTTGCCTTTTAATTTTTCATATTCCATTTTTAATTCATCCACAGATAGTGCCATTGTGAATTTTTAAGAACAACCCAGATGTTTTTAATCTTAATGTAATTTCCAAATGTCAAAGTTATCAAACAATCCAAATAGACAAAAATTATTTCTTCTTCTTTTCTTTGCAATTTTTCCTCCTGGGGTAAAATCCCAAATATATTTTAAAGCCGTATTACAGTTAGTTGCTGGTCTTATAATCTTCAAGGCATATCCTCCAACAAATTTTTAAAGATTTTTTTTTTAGTCCTCTCCTTCCCACTTATAACAAAGAGATTGTTTTTACCTTAAAGAAGCAGGTTTTTCTGTGCTCATTTCCTTACTCCGTAAGGAAGGAGTTCCTTTCAGCACTTTCACCGCTGTAACAATCTTTTGGAAACAAATGTATCAATCCAAAAGTCAAGTTTCCAGGGTGTTTTAAAAGTAACTTAATGTCCCAGTTCAGCCAAGAAAACTTCTCCTTCTGGTTCTTCCTCCTGCACAGTCTTATCTGGTTGAAGATTTCTTTGTGGCTGCCATTTCTGATAGCTGCTCCACCGCCTCAGGAAAAAGGAGTCTAGCCGGCTGGGGAAAGGGGGTGCTATATCCCCAGACCCCTGCCCGGATCTCCTCTGTCTTCCGCTGCCCCTTCAGGGTAGCAACAACCCCCAAATCCAGTTGGATCGGGGGTACCTCAGCGGCGAGCGCAGAGAAGCGGATTCCTGCCACCGCCGAAGCCTTGCAACCAGAAGTCCTCTAATTATCACATTTCTTAACATCTGTTGAGGTTGGCTTTCAATTGCCTGATGATTCCTGCAGGTGCATCTGTCCCATTTTCTCCAGTGTGAAATACAATATAGAATTCATTTCAGTATATAAACATTGCATGTAACATATATGGACATGTAAAAAAATTAAAAATAACATTATATGACTTTTTGCTTTCTTTGAAGTAAATTATTTCCCATGGTTAAGATAAAGGAGTACAATTTCAGAACCTTGCCAATTTATTCTAAGATATGAAGTAACAAATCCCATAAGTGACTCTCTTTTCCCCTGTATCATTGTATGTAATTAAATACTAATGAATTGGCTAACAATTTGCTATTTCATGACAGTGAGTGCCTGCTGCTGGAAGCTGATGTTTAAAGACAAGAGTTATTTGCCTAATGATAAGTTTGTGTCAGGCACAAGCAACAAGAACAACTCCAAGAATGATCAAAGAGGCTTCTTTATTGATGAATGCTAGTGTACAGGAATCTCACCAGAATATTTCCCCTTGGGAAAGGATAGATATTCTCCTAATGCATGAACGCCAAAAGTTTCCCACACACACACATAATCTAAACTGAAATGTCTTCCTGTTAGGGCCTCCTCCCCTTCAGCTGGTGGTTCCTACACTGGTTGTCTGTAAATATGGAACAAATGTTGATCAGGTGGCTTCCATGGGAAATGGTCAACTGAAGACAATTCCATAGACAAGCTGAAACAGGTCAGCTTTGATGTTCTTCTGAAAAAAGAGAATGATGAGAGATTGCCCAAATTGTTTAATATGATCATTCCTTTACCTCACAAGGATCAGAAGACAGCACTCTCAGATGAGGGAGGTTAAGGAGGAGGTGGAAAAATCACCATCTTGCTCCAGCTGCATATTGGAGCCCTTCAGGGGCACTAAATTTATGCACTTCTCTTACTTACTATTTTTAGAAATTGCCTATTAATGGATTTAAGGAAGTTAGACACCTTTAGAATGATAAGATTGGAAATACTGGCTGAGTGAACACTCTTAATCCTCACTATAAGAATATGAAGAATTATTTTATAATTTCTAAAATCTTAAAATAAACAGCAAAATGTAAAGTAATATTTTGGCTACAGACATTTTAAGGCTTCAAAAATGTTGGTTTTGAATATTAAAATTTTGAAACTATTTTTCAAAAAAAGTATGCTTGTGGTAAAGAAAAATTGTTTTTGAGATTGGAGATATAAGGCAAACAATTTATAATGGCATTTAGAGACATCTTTGAAAAATTGCATAAAGATCAGCATCAAGAAATGGAGTGAACAGCCTGCTACGGAATGAAGATATCACAGAACAAGATAATATATCCAGCAAAATTTACTTGCAGAGAAAATGAATATTTTGAATGTTCAAATCTGTCTCCAGATACGCTGGATAAGATTTTAAAAACCAAGAGGGAAATAAAAATGAGAATCCCAAAAAATAACTGAAATAATTCCCCTTTGTTAGATTTACAAAAGAGACCATTTAAGACACCAAAGGAATTTGTAAAATGGTTCTTAACCATCCAAATGGATCATGGAGAAAGACCCTTTTATATGAAAAAAAAATTTACAAAGTTGTTTTATTCAATAAAGGATAAAATGGGATATGTTATTATTCTGGATTGTTCTTTTTGGATTTTTTTTTTAATACTGATTGCTCGATGCGATTATTATTTTCTTTTTGCTTTTTTGTCTCTATTAAGATATAAGGATTATTTCATATCTGTGAAATATGGATGTGCCTATAGAGTGGAGATATGGAATACGTATTTGAAAATAAGATATTATATATGTGTAATGGGGTTTTTTTAAACTTTGTTTATATTAGGATATTGTGGCCATTGAATAACTTTCAAAGGAAATTTCAGTAGTTAAGAAGTGGGATATGGAGTGTTGAGTTTTATATAATTGTTCATTTTTGTCACAAACAAGATGGGGATATCTTTTTAATATATTTTTGTAATTATTTTTCTCTCACACTTTATTATTTATTGTTTTATTCATGCCTCTAATAAAATTATTTTTAAAAACAAACAAACATGTACATCAGTCAAGGTTGTGGTCTTTTAATTACTTAGATATGAAATAAGATGTGAATGAATTCCACAACCACAAGCTATCTTGGATGAAGGAGATGAATTCTGTTCTTTCTTAACTCTTAAATATACTGTAGGCCTTGCCCATTTCTTCCAAACTTTGACAATTTATAGTTTTATAGTTGAGGGGGGTTATTTTAAAAGGTGAACTAATGGCATGTAAGAAAGGGAACCTAGGAACTGATTGTTAACTTTCTTTTATGTATGTGTCCCTCAGCTATTCACCTACTCCTTTATTCATAAATTGAGAGGAGATCTAAGTTCTTAAAATTACGTCTTTGAGAATGTATAGTATATTTATATATCTGGCTATATCTGCTGAGGAAGGATCACTTCTAGCTCTTTATCAAAACTTATAAAATTACAAATGAAGGCAAGTATATGTATTCCGGGATAATGTTGTACACATTCCAGTAGAGCAAGGTGTTGTGAATGCATAATACCAATAAAGTTATCATTGAGCTTGAAGTCTAGTGCAGGGTTCTGGCCCTGCACTTCTGATTGGCTGTTAATGGCAGGATCGGATTGGCCCGTTTAGGAGCATCCGATTGGCCATTAACAGGCCATTCCTATTGGTTAATGGAGCTAGTGCTCCAGGTTCGCTATTGGGTAAATAGTTAATGAGTTGCCTATATAAGTAAGGCTAGAGCAGCCTTTGAGCTGAGCTGTCACAATATGTAAATAAAGAGTTTGAAGTTCACTGTTTCTACTGACTCGTCTCCATCATTCGAACCCATGCTCCAAACTTAACACTGGCAACGAGGATGGGATTGGATGACATCAGAGCCAACTAAGCATGTGACGGAAGCACACAACGGCGGAACTATGTCCAGCGGCGCAATACCACCCACTCCATTCGACCCAGCTCAAGAGGACTGGGAGTCTTACATGGATCGTTTCCAAATGTTTTTAGAAACAAATAATATGAAGGATGCAATGGCCGGGAAGAAACGGGCAGTATTCCTGACGCACTGCGGCCCAATGGTTTTCAAAATGGCTAAGGCATTAGCGAAACCGGCTGAAGTGAAGGCCATGGACTGGGACGTCCTCGAACCGCTGCTAAGGGCCCACTATGCACCCACCGTTCCAAAGCTCGTAAGATGACACGAGTTCTATCAACGGAACCAGCGGAAAGGAGAAAGCGTCGCCGATTTCATTGCAGACCTCCAGAACTTGGGAGGCCTTTGCGATTTCACCAACCTGGAAGAGGCTTTGAGAGACAGAGTAGTCCTTGGGCTAGATGCTCTAAACGTGCAGAGCAAAATAATGGCAAAGGGCGACATCACCCTTAAAGACGCCATAGCCGAAGCTATAGCAGCAGAGGCGACCAAGAAGTTGGCTGCTCAACTACGCCGAATTCGCACTCCAAACCACCAACCGGATGGCGACATTTCACCTAGTGCAGAATGGCGATGTTCCACGGCCCATCATGAGGACCTCTCTTCATCGTTAGACAGCAACAAATAAGAGGTCCATTGCCTGCGGTCCGAGTGGGAACAACGACCGAAGTCCCAATGGCCGTGCGCGGGCTGTGGAGCCAACCATTACCGCTCCATTTGCAAATTCTGCGATGCACTCTGCCACGAGTGCGGGAAACGAGGCCACATCAGTCGGGTCTGCAGAAGCCTCCTCGGACCCAGCCAGACCTCAAAAGAAACCAATCCCCGCCAATCAATGGGAAATTGCCCTGCAAGGCGAGAACCAGTAAACCACTCCTACAGAAACCGACCCGTGAACCGTCTAGCAAGACGAGAAGAGGCTCACCAAACACTCACTATTGGCCATGCTACTTCATTAGACGCTCAGAAAATTCGGGTCAACGTGAACATTGAAAATTGGCCCTGCCAGATGGAAGTAGACTCGGGATTGTCTCTTTCAATGGTCTCATGGAAGACCCTCAAACAACTCATCCCCACTATCCGGCGCCAAGACCTTAAGTTCCAATGGCTTGTGCTTAAGGACTACCAGGGGAACCGAATCCCAGTTGCAGGATCCAGTCGAGTCCGGGTGACATTCAAGAACCTCACGGTGTACTTACCCCTGACGGTGATTGATAAGGACTGGCCTAGCCTGTTGGGCCTACAGTAGTTCGCACCCCTCGGCATCGAAGTGGCAGGCATTAACTGAATCGGCAGCAGTGACTGGGAGGAAGACCTCGCCCACGAATTCCAGGACGTATTTGAGGAAAAGCTAGGTGAGTACAAGGGGACTCCGATATCTTTTAGCCTTGATCTAAAGATAGCTCCCATCCACCTTAAGCCTCGTCAAGTTCTGTTCGCGCTAAAACCGAAAATTGACGAGCAGCTCGATAAGTTGATTGCCCAGGGAGTTTTAAAGCCAACGGATCACTCCCCTTGGGAAATGCCGATTGTGACACCTATTAAACCGGATGGCTCCATTAGAATTTGCGGGGACTACCGAGCCACCCTAAACCACGCCCTGCAACAGAACCCTTATCCGGTGCTGGTGGTACAGCATCTACTCCATTCCCTGGGGGGTGGAAAAGTCTTCGCTAAACTAGACTTAGCTCAGGCTTACCAGCAATTGCCGGTTGACGAAACAACGGCACAGGCACAGACTATCCTAACACACCGAGGCGCTTTTAAGTGTACGCGGCTTCAATTCGGAGTCAGTGTAGCCCCAGGGATTTTTCAGAGCCTAATAGAGAGACTATTGCAGGGGATCAAGGGTGTTGTCCCCTATTTTGACGATGTGCTTATTGCTGCCCCCACTCAAAAAATCTTGCGGGAGCGTTTATGATTAGTATTAAAAAAATTTCAGGAAGCAGGCCTGAAAGTCAAGAAAAATAAATGCAAAATGTGTACCGATCGTGTTGAATTCTTAGGGTACCTAATTGACAGTCAGGGTATTTACCCTACTGATAGTAAATTAAGAGCAATAAAGAACACTCCCAGACCCCAGAACAAGACGACCTCCAGGAGTTCTTGGGCCTCATCAACTTCTATAATGTTTTCTTGCCGCACAAGGTGACTGTCGCTGAACCGTTACATCATCTTTTAGACAAAAAAGCAAACTGGGTATGAGGTCACAAAGAAGAGCAGGTGTTCCGTAATGTAAAAAAACTACTGACTTCAGACGCCATGCTGATGCAGTACAATGAGACTTTGTCAATAAACATAACCTGTGATGTATTGCCTTTTGGAGTGGGTGCCATTTTGAGCCACGTGTTACCTAACGGTAACGAAGCCCCTGTTGCTTACTTCTCAAAGACGCTCTCAAAAACTGAGCGAAATTACAGCCAAATCGATAAGGAAGCCCTGGCGATTGTATCAGCAGTTAAAAGGTTTCATGAGTACGTGTACGGCCGAGTTTTCACCATTGTAACTGACCACAAACCATTGCTGGGGATCATTGCTGGGGACAAGCCAACTCCCTACATACTTTCCCCCAGAATGACCCATTGGTCAGAATTCTTGGCTGCCTACAATTATCGACTACAATATCGTCCTGGTAAAGCCATTCCCCATGCCGACGCGCTGAGCCGTACACCGCTCCCTGAAACTATCAACGATCCTGCACCAATGATGACAGTGTTGCAGATCGAGACACTCCACACGTTGCCATTGATTGCCCGTGACATCGCGAGAGAAACAAAACGCGACCCCATCTTGGCATGAGTCCTCATGTAGGTAGAACGTGGATGGCCATTGGACCAAGTACCAGACGACTTCGCACCATTCAAAAGTCGTCAAACAGAATTGTTCTCGCAGAAGGGCTGTGTCATCTGGGGTGATAGAGTCATTATCCCAGAATGGCTCCAACAAACGCTTCTAAGAACTTTGCACGATGGCCATCCTGGCATCGTACGCATGAAGGGCCTCGCACGAAGCTACGTGTGGTGGCCAGGCATCGATAGACAAATCAAATCATGGGTTAAAACTTGCAAAAGATGCCACGAAGTAAGCAACACTCCACCAAAGGCAATCCCATGAGTTTCATGAGTACGTGTATGGCCGAATGGGAGACGCCGTGGGGACCCTGGTCCCGCATCCATCTGGACTTTGCTGGGCCGACCAAAGGCCACACGTTTCTGCTAACCATCGATGCCTACTCGAATTGGCTCGAGATTCACCAAATGAGCAGCACAACCACTGACGCAGTCATCAAAAGACTGGAAAGACTTTTTGCAACCCACGGATTACCAGATGTTCTGGTATCTGACAAAGGGCCCCAATTTACCACCCTACCTTTTGAGCAGTACTTGGCTGACCGGGGTATTCGACATGTGCTCACTTCACCTGCGCACTCCGCTGCAAACGGTAGGGCTGTGCGCATGGTTCAATTCGTCAAAAAGACTCTTCAAAAGATTGATTACGACAACATCGATGAAAAAATCAACCGGATCCTTTTCCTGCAGCACATCACACCTCACAGCGTCACCAACAAAACTCCCGCTGAACTGCTAATGGGACGAAAGCTCCGCTCCCACCTCGATCGGTTACACCCAGCCTACGAACCTGAAAAGCCACTCGGATCCAGCAGCCAATGTCGTACCTTTCAGGTAGGCAATCTAGTATTCGCTAAAAACTTATTGGGAGATCCGCTGTGGGTAGAAGCGACCATAATCTGTGTAACCGGCCCAAGATCATATCTCGTTCAGTGCCCTGACAACAGATTGTGGAAGCGCCACATAGATCAGCTACGATCGCGGCTACCACCTCACAATTCCGAACTCCCTTTTGACCAAACTGAGGGGGGGGAGATACAGAGGATAGTGAATTACTATTTGAAGGAAACCTTTTCAAAGAGACTGATAACGGAACGGAAACGCAGGAACAGGAACCAGGGACCGGAGTGAATGCACCTCAGGAAATGGCCAGTGATATTGATGACAACGAGAATGCAAACTCGGAACCAGAGGCACCCTTACCTCTAAACAACGATCTACCTCAGCAAGAGTGCAGCCAACCACCAGGCACCTTGCGAAAATCGAAAAGACTAATTAAACAACTGTCCTACCTTAAGGACTATGTAACCCCATGGGCCGAAGCCAGGGGAAAGGGGTGTTGTGAATGCATAATACCAATAAAGTTATCATTGAGCTTGAAGTCTAGAGCAGGGTTCTGGCCCTGCACTTCTGATTGGCTGTTAATGGCAGGATCGGATTGGCCCGTTTAGGAGCATCCGATTGGCCATTAACAGGCCATTCCTATTGGTTAACGGAGCTAGTGTTCCAGGTTCGCTATTGGGTAAATAGTTAATGAGTTGCCTATATAAGTAAGGCTAGAGCAGCCTTTGAGCTGAGCTGTCACAATATGTAAATAAAGAGTTTGAAGTTCACTGTTTCTATTGGCTCGTCTCCATCATTCGCACCCATGCTCCAAACTTAACACAAGGGTGACTGACCCAGATTGGATCCTCGTATACATTTGCCCTCAGAAGGTTATTTATTATCATGCAATGGATCAGAATATTGTTATGTCTTTAAAAAAAAGGAACTCTGTCACTGCTGTCTCTTGCCTATTACCCGTCAACCTTCTATTTCAAAGAAGCGTGTTAGTTCATAGGAAAATTCATAAAATTCATTTACCAAATAATAAAGCACCAACTTCAATACAGAAGCTAGGAAGTCCTGAACTGAAGCTAAGAAATGTGAATTATGTAATCCACACTTGCCTTAGATAAGAGTGAGGATCAGAGGTGGTATTCAGCAGGTTCTGACCAGTTCTGGAGAACTGGCAGAGGAAATTTTGAGTAGTTCGGAGAACCGGCAAATACCAATTCTGACTGGAGATTTTACAGTATCCTTCCCCTGCTATGCCCACCAAGCCGGGCCCACAGAACCAGTAGTAAAAAAATTTGAATTCCACCACTTGTGGGAATGTCAGTTTTTCCTTTGCGGACAATATGCATTTTCTTGTTTTGAAACACCTATTGGTCCTTATGCTTGTCCTGCTTGTTCATTCCCCCTGTCCCTTTCTAAAAGGAACAGCTTTTGACTGTAAGTATTGTACTTTTTCTACTGCTGTCTCATGAATAATATATTATAAGATGTAATTCATTGTACTAATACAGCTTGCCAGCATAGTATTCTTTAAGTTATTGCTACTGATGAAACACAGACCAAAGGTTAGCCTGATTATGAATATATAAATACGTGTACACAGGATTCCTTGACTTCCATTTTATTAATTAGAAATGAATTGTTTATGAATATATAAATAAATGTACACAGGATTCCTTGACTTCCCATTTTATTAATTAGAAATGAATTGTTTTCCTTAGCACACAGGATGCAACAAACTGTAATTATGCCTCATCACTTCTAAGCAGTATGTCAGTGTTTCTTTGTTTGATTCTTTGTTTTTATGGACCTGCAAATTATCTCTCTTTTCATTAGTTAGAAAAGGCAAATTAAATAAGGTTCATGGCATTCAACGTTTTCAAAGCAAACTCAGTAGGGTAGGGAATGAGATTTGTGTGAACCATTTAAAGATGGTAGGAGAAGTAAAGACTTAAGAGGTTTGAATGAGAATGGAACTTATCATTTGGAATATAACATAAAAATAGCTGAATGGTTGTCTGACTTTATCTAAAGCAAATAATAGTTTAGATTCTTAACTAATATGGAGCATGGTTAATGTATCTTTTAAAAGGTTCCTTTAATGAAGAAAGTTATTGACACAATCAAATGTTCAAGTGTTTAATATAGCACATTCTCCGGTCATTTGCAATCAGATTCATTTTGATTGCAATCAAAATAAATTGATTGAATTAAATTAAACCAAGATAACTAAATAGTTTGTGACAATAAAGGTAATCATCAACAATTTTCAGAATTGTTATGGTATAGCTAAATGCAAATGTTATAAAATTGTTCTTTGTCAATTGATTCTGGAGGACTAAGGGAATAAAGAAGGAAGATAACTCACATGTCAACAGTACATTCTAGAAAGAGTTATAGAATAGTACCTTCTTGATAGTACCAAACATCTGTATATCACATATTTCATGTACATATATCTCTATTCAGACCTGGAAAAGATAAATATTACTATCAAATAGTATTATGAATCTTCGATTTTGCTAAAACACAAGTAGTCATTAACTATTTTAATTGAGTAAACATTACTTGAAATAAGGACTACTATTGTATTAATGCTATAATTGTGAGAACAGTAACCTGAAACTAGGAAATACCTTGAACATATCTCTGACCAACAATCTAGTGTTAATTGCAGCAAGAGTTAGGAAATAATACTGAGATAAATATCTGCTAAACTAAATGCATATATAATTCATATTCATTCACAATTTGAAATTGCGGTCCATCCTTTTTCAATATTCATTCTTCTCAACTGACTATTTTTCTCATTTGATATGAACAAATAGCAGAATTTTGTTTAGAAAGCAGTGAGAAAATAATGCATTTGCTATTTATGCATTCTAAGTGTGAATGTGATTCATGTTCCAATCCCTATAAATGCCTTGCTCATATGAGAGTAAATATATTAATTCCTGTACACAATGAAGCAGAATAGGTCATGAGTCCTATTGTAAAATGTAGTATGTCATCGTTTTAGATTGCCAAAGGTGTAGAACTATAGCTCCCAGCATCTTCCATCATTAGTTATATACACTCAGAGTACTAAATGTCACTCAGCAACATACTGAAACCCACAGATTCCATGTTTCTGCCACATATAATTCATATTTGCTAAAGTAATTCTGTCATTGCTAACGTTAAATCAATGCATGTTAGTTTGTACAGCAGCACATGGTAGTTTTTATTATTTTATTTGTTTATTTTTATGTATTTTATTTTTTCCAGCATATTGGACTATCGCTCCCATCAATTTACATAATTAAATAAGTTAACATTATCTGCACTAAACAATAAAAGCAGAACAGCAGCACTTGTTACAATTCTATCTCACTAGCCTTGGGAATTAAAATAACAGGCAGCCTTGGAGAGAGAGTAATTGTAGTGTGAAATGCATAAAGCCAACCCTTGATAAAAGAGTGCTTTTCTGCAGCAACTATGAACAGGAATAAACAGACTCCTACAATTCTTCAAAGTAATCCCATGACAAGGTGGAACAGTTTCCTGAATGAGGATAAAGCCAGTCAGCATCCCTCATGGAAGGATGACCTTTAAAAGTTCCATGTGAGTGGCAACAGAAGAAAATGGCTTCTGACTCTAAAGAACTGACAGGATGGAGTTTCTCAGAGGTTAGTTGCCAGCTATTCTGTTACCATAAAGTTGTAATGCAGTGCAGCTTCCTGAGTTTAGCAGCTCCAGGGAAGGCAGTTTCTGGATACTGTAAGATGGTATGAAAGGCATCTAATCTTCATAGGCTATGCAATCTGTTAAGTCCTGAGCATGGGCACAAGGAACGGAGACGAGGCATCGAACCGTGACTTCAACTCTTTATTTGTAACTTCAGAACAGAGCAAAATACTTGGGCAGCAGCAGCTCTTTTATAGCTGTCACAACAACCAATGATTTGAGTTTACCACTCAAAGGAAGGAAGAAAAGTATTAACTTTTGGAACTTTTTTTTGAATTGTTTTTGATTAAAAATACTTGTGGTTGTTTTGGGAAAAGTTTCTCTTTTCATAATGGCATCGCTTGTGGATGAACTAAAGGCTGAATATCAAAAATATAAAAAGGAAGATACTTTGGGCGCTTTGTTTCAATTTTTAGAAATGGTGTTATGTACTTATGAAAAGTTGATTACGCAGCAGAAGGACTGGGACAAGGAAGAAGAGGAAGAAGAAGCCATCTTTGATGAACAATGGGTCCTTTCCGGAGAGGAGGAGAAAAAGGATAAGAAAAAGGGGATTTTAAGAATTATAAAAACAACCAAAGAAGAAAAAAATGAGCGAAAAGGTGGAGGCAAGGTTAGAAAGCAAAGGAAAAGGAGTAAGAAAAGGGAGGAGGAAAAACAAAGGGGTAAAAAGGGCAAGGAGAAGAATAAGCAAGAGAGAAAGGGGGGGAGGAGAAGCCTCAACGGGGGGAAGCAAGATCTAAAGAAAAAAAGTTTATTTAGAGACAATGGGTGAATTTAATTTAGGATAAAAGAGGGATTCTGGAGGGTATATAAGATTGTGTTTTTATATGTGTATTTAGAGTATAAAATTTATTATGTAATTTTAGAATCTTTTAAACAGAATCCCAAGAAAAATTGTTATACGAAGTACTTTTAAGTTAGGGTAATGAGTTATAGACGTTACTCCAATTGGTGTATAGGAGAAGTATAGTAAAAGAAAAAAGATGAATGGATAGTTGGAAATAGAACAGACAAAGAATGTTATTGAAAATGGTAATAAGATATGAAAGGATATATAAAGGTTTTGTTATGGTTTTTTTTTTTGGATTTTTTATATTGATAAAAGGCAATAAAATTTTAATTAACAAGAAATAATTTGGATGAAAAGGAGAAGTAGGGATAAGATATGAAGTTTAATAGATAAAGTATTGATACTATAATTTGGAATTGTTATGTTCTATTGGTTTTTTATTATTATTTTTTCCTAGAAAAGAATTTATAAGCTGGAACTTCCGGTTTCGCGTGGCTTCGGGGCAGCAGGAATTCGCGACAGCTCGCGATTCCTGCTGTGCTAGCCGTCGAGGTACCCCCGATCCAGATGGGTCAGGGGGATATGGCTGCCCTGTAGGGACAGCTGAAGAGAGAGGGGAGTCGGATAGGGAGGTGGGGGTGTCGCAGACCCCCCCCTTCTCCGGGAAAACCCCTTTTTCCCAAGGCAGTGGAGCGGCGGTCAGCAATGGCCGCCACGAAGAAGCCAGCAACCGGGTAAGAACTGTGCTGGAGGAAGTGTGAAGAGTGAAAGTTCTGTCTGAGCCGGGTCAAGTAACATCTTTTAAATTGCCTGGAATTGAGCTGCTTGAATTGCTGGAGGATACATTGTATCCCTAAGAAGAGCGAAAAGCGGCGGAGAAGCTGTTAAGGGGAACTTTTTTTTTTTTTTTTACTCTCCCACCCCACGGAAATAGCAGAAATATTTGGATATATTAGACATTGAAAGTGGATTGCTTTGAAAGTTGAAGCTAAGAGACAAAGGGATTTTTGGACATTGAAAAATTTAAGAAATTGGAAAATCTTTGCTGGAGGTATGGATTTCTGATTATTTAAAATTGTCATTGCAAGTGGGAAGGGAGAAAAAAAATTGGAGCAGAAGCTGAAAAAGGAGGAGATTGTCTAGAACGTCTTTGTGGATCCCAAAGGAAGATATATGGTAATTGGACCTCTTTGATTAAAAATTAATCCAGAAAGAGAAAGAGAAGAAGGAAGAAAAGTATTAACTTTTGGAACTTTTTTTTTAATTGCTTTTGATTGTCTTTGATTAAAAATACTTGTGGTTGTTTTGGAAAAAGTTTCCCTTTTCATAATGGCATCGTTTGTGGATGAACTAGAGATTGAATATCAAAAATATAAAAAAGAAGATACTTTGGGCGCTTTGTTTCAATTTTTAGAAATGGCGTTATGTTCTGTTGAAAAGTTGATTACGCAGCAGAAGGACTGGGACAAGGAAGAAGAGGAAGAAGAAGCCATCTTTGATGAACAATGGGTCCCTTCCGGAGAGGAGGAGAAAAAGGATAAGAAAAAGGGGATTTTAAGAATTATAAAAACAACCAAAAGAGAGAAAAATGAGCGAAAAGATGGAGGCAAGGTTAGAAAGCAAAGGAAAAGGAGCAAGAAAAGCGAAGAGAAAAAGCAAAGGGGTAGAAAGGGCAAGGAGAAGAATAAGCAAGAGAGAAAGGGGGGGAGGAGAAGCCTTAATGGGGGGAAGCAAGACCTAAAAAGAAAAAGTTTATTTAGAGACAATGGGTGAATTTAATTTAGATTAAAAGAGGGATTCTGGAGGGTATATAAGAGTGTGTTTTTATATGTGTATTTAGAATATAAAATTTATTATGTAATTTTAGAATCTTTTAAACAGAATCCCAAGAAAGATTGCTATATGTAGTATTTCTAAGTTAGGGTAATGAGTTACAGATGTTACTCCAATTGGTGTACAGGAGAAGTATAGTAAAAGAAAAAAAGATGAATGGATAATTGGAAATAGAACAGACAAAGAATGTTGTTGAAAATGGTAATAAGATATGGAAGGATATATATGCTTTTTTTTTTGGATTTTGTATATTGATAAAAGGCAATAAAATTTTAATTAATAAATAATTTGGATGGAAAGGAGAAGTAGGGATAAGATATGAAGTTAATATTATATGAAATATTGATATTATAATCTGGAAATGTTATGCCTTATTGGTCTTTTATTATTATTTTTTCTTAGAAAAGAATTTATAAGCTGCTATGCCTTGATTCTTTGTGCATTGTTTTTATAAAACTGATAAAAATGGTTTTTATATATATATATATAAAAGAAAATGATAATAAGATATGGAAGGAGATATGGGTTGAATATGATGTTTGAATTTGTGTCTGTGTGAAGAGTTTTAACCCGGGAACAGACAACCTTCAGAAAAGATCTTTTAGTTTTGTTTATGTTTTGTGTTTGTATGTTTGTGTATTGTGTTTTTGGTAAAACTAACAAAATTTGTTTTTTATAAAAAAAAAGGAAAAAAGAATCAATAAAACCTTGGAGGAATGTTAGATGAGAATAATTTAAACAAGCCAGAAAGAAAAGAATATGATGACTACAAAATGGATAAATATGGAAGAGAAATGAAATTGAATAGGAGTAAAGAGAAATAATGAGAAATTTGCTGAAAGATATTTGTGTGTCCATATGGAGATGGGATAAATTGGAATTACGCTGTATAAAAATAATGTTTTGTTTGACTTGTAAGGATTTACAATGTTAAGAGGTTTTATGTGTTTATGTATTTAATGGTTAATGATGTGTTGTTTTATCTTTAAAATTAATAAAAATTTGTTTCAAAAAAAAAAAGAATTTATAAGCTGTTATGCCTTGATTTTTTGTGCATTGTTTTTATAAAATTGATAAAAATGGATTATATATATATATTAAAAAATGAAAATGATAATAAGATATGGAAGGATATATAAAGTAAATATGATGTTTGAATTTGTGTCTGTGTGAAGAGTTTTAACCCGGGATCAGACAAACTTCAGAAAAGATCTTTTAGTTTTGTTTATGTTTTGTGTTTTGTATGTTTGTGTATTGTGTTTTCTGTAAAAAATTAATAAAATTTGTTTTTTAAAAAAAAAAATAAGGCAAGACCCCTTTTATGCCTTGTAATAGTCTCTCCATCAGACTTTGGAAAATGCCTGGTGCCATGCTTACTCCGAATTGGAGTCTATTGCACTTAAAGGCACCTATGTGTGTGACTATTGTCTGGGCTTCTGCAGTCTTCGCATCTATGGGTAGCTGTTGGTACGCCTGAGCTAAGTCCAATTTTACAAATATTTTTCCGCCACCCAGGGAGTGAAGAAGGTGTTGGACCACCGGTACCGGGAAAGCGCTCTGCTGAAACGCGTGATTTAGAGTGGCCCGGTAATCCCCACAAATTCTTAATGATCCATCTGGCTTTATGGGTGTTACTATTGGGGTTTCCCATCAGGCATGGTCAATCAGTTCCAACACACCCTGGGCTATTAATTTGTCCAGTTGCTCATCAATCTTTGGCTTGAGTGCAAAAGGCACCTGACGAGGCTTAAGGCGAATGGGAGCTACATTGGGACTGAGATTAAACGATATAGGGGTCCCCTTGTACTTGCCTAACTTCTCTGTGAAAACGTCCTGGAATTCCTGGACAAGGGCCTCTTCCCAGTCATCGCTTCCAGTTTGGTGGATGCCAGCTAGTTCAATCCCGAGTGGGGCAAACCACTGTAACCCTCGCAGACTGGGCCAGTTACGATCGACGACGGTCAGAGGTAGTGTTGCAGTGTGGTCTTTGAAGACTCCAACACTCTTGTTTTTCCATTGGTCCCTCTGGTGTCTTTGGATGAGTGTTGGCACCGCAGATGCATAATGGGCCCGGAGGATTGGCGAGAGGTTATCCCAATCCATTGTCTTCACCTCCGCTGGTTTTGCAAGCGCCTTAGCCATTTTAAACACAGCGGGCCCGCAATGGGTCAGGAATACTGCTCGTTTCTTGCCAGGCGTAGCATCCTTCAGATTGTTGGTCTCCAGGAACATTTGGAACTGGTCTATATACGAATCCCAGTCTTTGTTTGCCAGGTCAAATGGAGCGGGTGGTATGGCGCCGCTGGTCATCCTGCCGTTTGTTGCTTGCGCTCTCAGCCACGTGCTCTGTATTGTTCGATGAGTGTTTAGTCAGCTCTATCGTCTCCGCATCCCACCCTCGTCGCCAGTGTTAAGTCCTGAGCATGGGCGCAAGGAATGGAGATGAGGCATCGAACCGTGACTCCAACTCTTTATTAGTAACTTCAGAACAGAGCAAAATACTTGGACAGCAGTAGCTCTTTTATAGAGCTGGCTGCTGTCACAACAACCAATGATTTGAGTTTACCGCTCTAACAAGAGTCCAATCAGAGATGACCCGCTGTCAGCCAATCAGATCAGCCAGAAATGACCAATCACGACTTGCTATTCGCGGGCCAATGAGAAGTGCAGGATTATGAGCCTGCTGTTAACGTAAAGCTATTAGGATTGTTAATGAACGTGTTAGCTTAGTACAAAACACAATCATTCTTTTCATGTCTGCCTTTCCAATTTAAGAAAGGCAGTACTAAATTTCTAAAGTAAAATACAATAACACAATGCCCAAAGCAGCTTGCTATTCAGGTAGTCATCTATAAAAAGAGCTCTCCCCTCACATGTCCATTGTTAAACCAGCTCTGCAGTAGAGAAATGAGCCTGGCAGAATTATCCTTTCTTCTCTTGTGGTGCAACTGTTTTTTTTTTTTTTTTTTTCACAGTTCAAATGAATCCACAACCTACTATGTCATGTTAGCTGGCAAATATGATTTGCAAGTCAATATCAAGGTTTCACTTGGAGGACAAGGGCAAATTATCGTGAGGTTTGCATCTAGCTGGAGAAGAAAAACTCTTACATTTGTGAGAGAGCAGGAGAAAAGATATAAGCATAGAACATGGCTATGCAGAAATAAGGGGAAATGTGGATTTCCAGATTTTGCTAAATAAATTTAAAAAATGCTTCATTAAGCCATCATCCTCTCCACCTCCAAAACTTCTCCATTCAACTTGATCATATCTTGTTGATGCATGGAACTATTGTACCAAAGTTGCTACTCATCCTTTTTCCCAAGACCAAAACTTAGATATTGCCAAAGATGTAAGGATGACTCTGCCGTCTCCATTCACTAGAATTTCACGGGTCCAAAGGTACCAGTACCAGTTTCTTTTATTGAATTATTTCTGACCTTTATTATTTTACAAATAATTAAGGACAGCAACATACTATTCCCCCTTTTCCTCGTCTTTTCCCCATAAAAGTCTCCCTGTGAGGTGAGTTGAATGAATGACTGACCCAAAGTCACCCAGCTGGCTTCCATGCCTAAGGTGGCAGTGGAACTCAATATAAATTCTCTATTGTTTCGAGGCAATGACCAGTTGCGAGAATTGTGTGAAATTACAAATAAGATAAATCATCTCTATGGGTTCCTTGGTACTCTCGGCACCAACAGGCAAAGTACTATATGTTACATTTTCCCCTTCCTTTCCATTTGTATCCTTAACCATAGATGAGTTATTTTAACTCCATATCAAACCATAATAATCGCTGCTATTTTCTAGTTGAGTCCTAGAAAATAAACTTTCCAGATGTTTAAATCCGTCTTGCTCTGGAATACATTGTATGAAGTCCTTGAATTTTTTGTGAAGTGGTAGGGAAGAAGGAGGCCACTTTTTCATACAAAGGTGTTTACAGGTAGCTATTTACAAAACTGTCCCCCTTATTTCTGCAGTTGGTGAACCAGCCATTATAAATATTGCAGTGCTTTGCATGTGCAGAAAAATGAACTAGTTTAGGTACTTTTCTATTCTATGCACTTTAGCTTATATTTCTTTAGCAAAATGTTAATGTGATTAGAATAGTAGATTTCAAGAGATACCTTATCAGGATTGTATCATTGAAAGCATTTGCTCTAGTCCATTTGTACACATTTCAAAATAGTTACATCTTTTTAGTAATTGAAACAGTAAAGTGCTTCAACCTGTTGGCTTTTGTGATGGGTAAGAAAAATATTTGCAATTTTCTTCTATTTTTATTTTTCAGTTGAATCTTATAACAGCTAAATTACTGTATATACTCGAGTATAAGCCGAGTTTTTCAGCCCATTTTTTGTGCTGAAAAAATCCCCCTTGGCTTATACTTGAGTCAGATTCCCCTCTGAAAAAAAAATGGTGTGGAGCTCCGGAGCTGGGCAGCCGCTTCCCTGCTTCCGTATTTCCTTTGCAACTTTTAAGCATGAAAGCAGAAAAGTTCTTGCATGAGGATATATTGTTCTTTCTTTTTTTAACTGTTTTTAGGGGGGGGAAAAGACCCACTGCCATGTGAGAATGCTCAGACATGAAATCTAGTCGACCGAAAATAAGTGTGTGTGTGTGTGTGGGGATTTTAACAGAGGGAAGATGTAGGGAGAAGGCAAAAGCGACGGAAGATCCTTCAGGGGAAACTGAGGGGGAGACTCACCCTTGGTCCAGATGAGCCCCCTTCCCCACCCCTAAGGAAGCAGAGGCAGCCAGCAAGGGCAGGCAAGCCCCACTTCATGGACTCCGTCCATCCTCGCTCCCACCCACCCACCCACCCAAAGCGACGAAGTCCCCCAATCATGCAGCCTAGAATTGCCCTCCCCTCAGGGGGCAGCAACGACACCCGGTGTTTCCCGAGACAAGAAGCTCCGCTGTGCAATGAAAGTGCCCTGGCTCTAGGCTCACAGGCTCAGAGAACAATGCGAGGCGAGGTTGCTTTGGCTCTGCTCAGCTTTGTTTCCTCAGCTCCAGCTGCTTTCAGTCCACTCGGGAGGAGGGGGAGGTGGTGGTGGCGACTTGCATTGTTTTCTGAACCCGCGAGCCTAGAGCTCAGAAAACAATGCGAGCCGCCACCACCACCTCCTCCCTCTCTTCCCGAGCGGACTGAAAGCAGCTGGAGCTGAGGAAACGAAGCTGAGCGGAGCCAAAGCAACCTCACCTCGCGTTGTTCTCTGAGCCTGTGAGCCTAGAGCTCAGAAAACAATGCAAGCTGCCGCCACCACCTCCTCCCCCTCCTCCCGAGCGGACTGAAAGCAGCTGGAGCTGAGGAAACGAAGCTGAGCGGAGCCGAAGCAACCTCGCCTCGTGTTGTTTTCTGAGCCTGCGAGCCTAGATCTCAGAAAACAACACAAGCCGCTGCCACCACCTCTTCCCCCTCCTCCTGAGCAGACTGAAAGCAGTTAGAGCTGAGGAAACGAAGCTGAGCAAAGCCGAAGCGACCTCGCCTTACATTGTTTTCTGAGCCCGCGAGCCTAGAGCTCAGAAAACAACGCAAGCTGACGCCACCACCTCCTCCCCCTCCTCCCAAGCGGACTGAAAGCAGCTAGGGCTGAGGAAACAAAGCTGAGCGGAGCCGAACACGAACAGCTCGTGTTGTTTTCTGAGCCCACGAGCCTAGAGCCAGGGCGCTTTCATTGCACGGCGGAGCTTCTTGTCTCAGGAAATACTGGGCATCGTTGCTGTCCCCTGAGGGGGGGCAATTCTGGGCTGCACAATTGGGGGACTTCATGGCTTTGGGTGGGTGGGAGCAAGGACGTTGACTTTAAGCGCTGCCGACCAAGTGTTTCACAAATACCAGTGGGACCTGCATCCACCACCACCCCTCCCTCTTTTGCCTCCTTCCTTCTGATCAATCAGGCTTTCCCAGTATTTGCTCACAGCTGCATTTTCTCTTCTGCCATGCTAGGCATTGAACGCGGGGATTTCAGATTCTCCTTACATGCGCGTGGATATGCCACGGGGCATTTTCTTCCAAATGCCCCACGGGCAGAGAACACTGACTTTCATGATAGTGAGATCATTTCCCAAATTAATTGATTCACTAACCCAAAAGAAGATGTTGATGACAGTGGGAGGCAGGAGTCACTCTCTCCCTTGCAAGAAAAAAGCAAGAGCCGTTCTTATGATCTCTCTCTCTCTCTCTCCCCGTTATACAATCAAGCCTTTTCCAGCACACGGGATCCGCCCCTGCCCCTTTGCACCTTGCAAATGCAAAAACCCCAGGATTTTGCATTTGCAAGGTGCAAAGCGGTGGCGGCAGATCGCTTGTGCTGGAAAGGGCTTGACTGTATTATGGAGAGAGAGAGAGATCATGAGAACGGCTCCTGCTTTTTTCTTGCAAGGGAGAGAGTGACTCCTGCCTCCCACTGTCATCATCTTCTTCTTTTGGGTTAGTGAATCAATTAAACCTTTCATGATAGTGAGATCGTTTCCCAAATTTCCCTTAAATCAGGGAAGAAATCAGAAACAAACCTTTGGACTGAGGATAAGCCTGTTCCTATGGTGCCATTTTTGTTCACTGCAGTGTGAAAAGTTGTGGGAATAAACTTTGACTTCAATATTGGGTAATGATTAGTCTAAGACCTTATACATACATGTCTGCCTAAGGGTCACTGAGATAAGCAAGGAAATTAAAAACAAACACCAGAAACAATTAAGCAGCTCAGACAATTGTAAACAGTTCTGTGTACTATATCTAATTATTGTAATCCACAATGTGAATGCTTACTATGTACGAAATTCTCAATAAAAGGGAGCACTAGAATTTGCTCTAGACTCCCATCCTGAGTACACCAGCCTCTGTGTCTCATTCTTTCCATGGGAGACCACCACAAGTGGTGACCCCGACGTGATCCACTGCAGGTGGTATGTGTCCAGACCTCCGTGTTTCCTCACCTGGAATAGGTAAAGTACGTACTTAACTATTGCTGGACAATAGGATTATTCAGGGAGCATGGGGGGAAAACTCTCTCAGCCACAGGAACGGCATGTTAGTGAGCTGCTGAAGTTAGTCAGGACAAACTTCTTTATCTTTAAACCCTCTGGGGGGGAGCAAATATTTCTTTCAAAAGATAATGTGAGAGAGCTGCTGCAAGAGATCTGGCGGCAATGTCCCTGGTATCCAGAGAAAGGCTCTTTAAAGTTAGACACATGGAGGAGAATTGGAACTATCTTTCATGAAGAGCCACGGGCAACAGTTGAAATTTTGATATATTGGAAGGTTGTTATGACTGCTTTAGAGACCCAGCAACAACCTCTTTTAAAAACTTTAGTAGAACCTTCCCCTTGTAAAGGAATTGTATTGCACCTGCCTTCCCCAAAACTGGAGTGTGCTTTATCATTTCCACAGCCTATGCCTGTGGATGAGAAAATCCAACCAAAAATGGGAAAAGTTCAAGCCATGATGCATCAGGCTTTCAATGAGGGGAAATTAGAGTCTGATGAGATTACCCAGATGAATTTGTTTCCAGTCAATAGGCAAGTGGATGCTCAAGGCAATCTGCAGACTGAATGGGTTCTGATTCCTTTAGCAGTTTTTAGGGAAATTAAAAAAGCAGTAAAAGATTATGGTATTCAAAGTCCTTTTACAAAGGGGCTTCTGACAAGTTTGGCTACCTCACGCATGATTCCTAGTGACTGGAAAGATTTAATGAGAATGATATTGAGCTCTACTCAGTATGTGGTTGCGCGTTCCGCAACGGAAGTAAACTCTGTTTTGAATCATGACTACTGGACACAGATATCAAGGGGAGTTATTCCACCTTTAGGAGTCATGATGAACTATAGAGATTTGCATTGTTTAAAGACACCATTAAAATGCTAAAGCTGCTTGAAGAAGAGCAAGGAAAAATCCTTGACTTTGTCCTGCAAACCAGATATGCAGTGGACTATTTTGGTTGCGCAAGGGGGAGTTTGCGCTGTGATTCATACACATTGTTGCATGTATATCTCTGATTATTCTCCAAACATTACAGCTACTGTACAGAATATGGAACAAACCCTGAGTGAGAATCCATTACAATTGGAGGACAAGGGACTGGACGTGTGGTCTGCACTTTGGTCCTGGTTGCCAGATGGTTCATGGATTCGTCACCTAATTGTTGGAGTGATATTGCTTTTTATACTTTCTCTTTGGGTATGCTGTTGTATCCAATGTCTCCCTGGACTTTTAGGAATGTGTCGGGTGAAGCCTACGGAAGGAGAACTGTTGTTCCAGATGGCGAAAAGCTGCCGAGGCATCCACGATCATCAAAAAACTAAAACAGGGGAGATGTGGGAATAAACTTTGACTTCAATATTGAGTAATGATTAGTCTAAGACCTTATACATACATGTCTGCCTAAGGGTCACTGAGATAAGCAAGGAAATTAAAAACAAACACCAGGAACAATTAAGCAGCTCAGACAATTGTAAACAGTTCTGTGTACTATATCTAATTATTGCAATCCACAATGTGAATGTTTACTATGTACGAAATTTTCAATAAAAGGGAGCACTAGAATTTGCTCTAGACTCCCATCCTGAGTACACCAGCCTCTGTGTCTCATTCTTTCCATGGGAGACCACCAAAAAAAGTGTGAAAAAACACACTTCTTTTTCTTCATCTTCTTGTTCCCTATTTACTGGTCTCTTTCAAAGAGGAAATTGTGAACATCAAACTTATTCTCAACTGTCTTAGTGAAAGTTTTTATTGGTATCTATTTTTATTTTTTAAATTTACCAGTAGCTGCTGCATTTCCCACCCTTGGCTTATACTCAAGTCAATAAGTTTTCCCAGTTTTTTGTGGTAAAATTAGGTGCCTTGGCTTATATTCGGGTCGACTTATACTCGAGTATATACGGTATGTGCATGTTTGAAAAGTCAACTTCAAGCATGAAATTTTTAATACCATATTGATTTTGATACTGCCAGGAACCAGTAAGAGTAAATGATATTTTACCTAAGGTCTAATGAAATATGAGTTACTCTTTTTAGAACATTTTACTTATTGAAATAGAATACAGTGATGTCACTTGTTAAGCACATAATTGGATAGGGAAATAGCCATTTGGGAATGTAAGGTTAAAAGTAGAATTTAAAACAACATAAGGCTTTTATTTTGTTTTTTTCATCATGAAGATGGATCAGAAGGTTTGTCAAGTTGAAGTTATCTCCTTGTTGAAGAAGATGACTCAGGGAAAGAACTTTCAGATTAAGAGTAAAGATTCAATTGAAGATTGAAATAGAGAGAATAAGGCAAACCTTTGATTCAAAGAAAACAGCTCATTGGAAGCATCCAAAGAAAAAGATGGAACTACTTTGGTGAAATGATGGTGCACGCATTTCTAAGGATATTTATTTCAAGCAGTTGTTTTGTTGTTTTTAAATTTTATATAGAATTATGAGATGTTTTTGAAGCTTTCTGAACATAGTTGTTTTATACAGAATTATCTTTAATAGAATAATGTATTGTATATAGAATTATCTTTAAAAAAATAAGAACAGATTCCCAAAATAGCTAGGAAACATCCTGATTGCCTTAAAATATTGCATATATTTCTCTTAGAAATATTAATTCTAGATGAAACCATTCTGACCATTTATTTCCAGGAATATTTTCATTTTTAATTAAAATGGGGTTGCCTGTCTGGGGCTGCAAAATTCCAAATGATGATAAATTGGCATAAGTTTTCTGTATTATTTCTATATTACTTTCTCTGGATTTTTTCATTTTAATTTCATTTAAAACTCATGGGCTTCATTTAGTTGTCTAAAGTTCTTTCTTATTTAAAGTTCATTGCCTTTTTTCATTGAACCCATGCTCACAAAAGTAAGGAAGGGACTTTGGTAGCATTTAATTCTAGTCATTAAATGTCATGCTGATGTTTTAGTAATTATTTATTATTGCGATGTTGTTTTAATAGGAGTTTTGGTTTCTTACATGACTTTGGGGGATGGCAATGGCTTTTGGTCAAATTTTGGCAGATCTGGGGATTCCTCTTGAAGATGTGACTTTTCCAGGAGTGTCTGACTTCAGATTTAGCCTCTGCACTATTAAAATAAAAAGCAAGTATGAAATTAAAACAACATTTAAAAGAACCGAAGTTAAGCATCACTTTAAAACAAAGCTCAGTTAAATAAGCTACACTAAGCAGAGCAAAAAGAAAAGAGAAATAGTGGGGGAAATATAGGCAGATGATCAGAAAAAAGAAAAAAGCATCTAACCAGGTTCAAAGATTTGGCCTTCATCACGCATCATGGCTTTGAACAGTCAAGACTTTCACATAAAGCTTTTTGTAAGAAAAAGGAAAAAATAGACTAGGTTATGAACCTTAGAAGTACACAATGAATTTCTTTATGTTGCAAAATATAAAAAGGTCCTAAGATTATTTTATACACTGGGAGGAGATAGCTATTTCATGTGTAAGAGAGAAACAATGAAAGTTTTGAATCAGGTGACACAAAGAACCTTGGTTTGGGATTTGAAATCATTAATAATGGCTTAGGTTGCTGCTTGCTTTCCTGGAGCTCAAGTGTAGGAACAGTAAACTTTGATAGCTGAAGTCTGAGTGCTGCTGAAGCATAATTTAAGCTTGTTTGTTTGTAGTTGTACACAATATTTCAATCCTGAATTGATTATGGGGTTAATGACAAGGGTCAAAAACCTATTAATTACAAATCCCAGGATTTTTAATTCCACATATTTTCCTATGACATAAAGTTGCAATGTCCTTGGCAGACATTATTTTAAATAATACTTTTTACATTTATTTTATTGTTTGCATAATTTCTTTTCAGTTTCTATGAATATGAACCGTAAAGAGATATACATGTACACATAATAAACAAATATACACAATATATCTTGTGAAGAAATGTAGCACGGGTTGCTGCGTTTGCACAAAATACCTAACCTGATTACTCAACTAATCTGCTGGATTTACATAATATTTTAAACCATAAATGATCTAAATGGACTGAATTTGCACCTGGAAAACTACAAAAACCTAACCAAGGTTAATACTAACCAAACCTAGCATGTTGTACAAATACACGTTGTTGTGTCCGCGAAATGATGCCAGGAGTCGGTGCCTTCAAATCATGCTCTTTTATTAAAGTAGGAACCGAACTGGCTCTTTGCAAAAGGTTCGCGGCTTTTATTCTTTCAGCCGCGGCAGCTGCGGCCAATGGCACCGCTTTGAATCCCCCGCGATTCGAATGGACCAATCGCGGGAGATTCCTAGCGAGCCAATCGGCGCGGCTCGCCTGACCAATCAGAGTGCCCCATGCTTTGGCCAATCAAAGCGCGGGGATCTCAAGAATGCTAATTAGGGACAGAACACCCCTCCCCTCTTGGTTCAGTCCTTACGTCACGTAGTCACGTAGGTAGGGGGGGCTCTGTCTGAGCCTCCTGGACCTGCGCAGCTCGGTCATAGGTTGGATCCCGGCAAGTTCGGTCGGGATCTCTGTTGCTCCTGATGCCGTCGTGGGAACCGGCTGGTCAGTCGGGCCGGGCCGCTCTCTGTAGCTCCCTCCTGGGCCTCCCGGGTTGGTTGAGCTGCGGGTTTCGCCGCTCCCGCTCGGTCTTTCCGGGTCGGTCGAGCTGGCCTGGCTGTCTCTTCCTGGCGAGGGGTCGTGATGGCTGGTAAATATGGCTGGTTTATTCTTCTTTGGTTTTGGTCCCCTGGGTATTCCCTCCCCCCTTGGTTTGTGTTGTGGGGGTTGGTTTCGCCTGTTTGTGCGTCACTGGTCTCTTGGTTGGCAGTCCTCGACCTTAATTGGTCAATGTGGCGTTTCCACACTCGTCCGTCTGCTGTTTGTAGCCGGTACGAGTGTGGGCCTGTTATTTGTGTGATGATGGCCGGTATCCATAGTGGGTCTCCCGTCAGGTTTCTTGCGTATACGGGGTCGCCTGGTGCGAAAGTTCAGTGTTTGCTGTTTGAGTCTGGGGGCTTCTCCGGGTTATACATGGGGTGTAACCTGTCGAGTGGGGACCTTAATTTCCTCCCCATTAATAGTTCGGCTGGGCTCTTATTCGTTGTGGTATTTGGGGTTATGTGTTGGGTGAAGAGTAGTTTGTTTATTTTCTCCTGGATCTCCCCGTGGTCTATTTTCCGGATGGTTTTCTTAGTGAATTGCACCATCCGTTCCGCCCTACCGTTCGCCGCCAGGTGCGCCGGTGCTGTGAGCGCGTGGCGGATGCCCCTTTCCGCTAGGAATTTTTCGAATTCCAGCGAGGTGAATTGGGGCCCGTTGTCGGAAACGACGATGTCTGGGAGGCTGTGCGTTGCAAAGATTTTGCAGAGTTCCTTGATCACAGCCTCCATGGTTGTTGTCTTCATGTTGCTTACCTCCAGCCAGTTGGAGTAAGCGTCTATTGTTATAAGGAAGGTGTGTCCTTTTGTGGGCCCGGCGAAGTCTATGTGAATCCTAGACCAAGGTTCCCTTGGGGTTTCCCACTCTAGGACAGGTGCTGTGGGTGGGCTTGGCCTAGTTTCCTGGCATCGTTGGCACCTTGCTACCCAGGTCTCAATTTGTTTGTCCATCCCTGGCCACCAAGCGTAACTTCTGGCCAGGGCTTTAGTCCTAACGATGCCAGGGTGCCCCTCGTGTAGCAGTTCCAGAACCTTCCCTTGTAGCTTTTCTGGAATGACCACCCTATCCCCCCATAGTATGCACCCTTTTAATAACGAGAGTTCCGTTTTGACGGACTTGTCGTTGTCCCTTTCCGGCCACCCTTTCTCTACCCAATGCAACACCCGCGCCAGACGTTTGTCTTTATTAGTCTCTCGGGCAATGTCTGACACGGTTATGGGCAGGTTGGGTAGAGTCTCTATGCTGAGGGTGGTCGTCGTGGGTGCTGGGTCGGTGTCAGGTTCCGGTAGCGGCGAGCGGCTTAAGGCATCTGCCTGGGTGATCGTCTTACCCGGTCTGTGTATGAGTCCGTAGTTGTAGGCTGCCAGGAACTCAGACCACCTTGTCATTCGGGGAGACAGAATGTTCGGGGTGGCCTGGTTTCCTGCAAGGATTCCCAGCAGCGGCTTGTGGTCGGTTATGATGGTGAATGTCCGGCTGTAGAGATGCTCGTGGAATCTTTTTACGGCGGCAACGATAGCCAGAGCCTCTTTGTCCAGCTGGCTATAGTTCCGCTCCGGTTTGGTGAGGGTCCTTGAAAAGAACGCGATGGGTGCTTCTTTTCCGTCAGGGAGGGTATGGCTGAGGGCAGCGCCGACGCCGAAGGGTGATGCGTCGCATGTGACGGCCAGAGGTAGGGTCTCGTTATACTGTATAAGGACGGCATCCGAAGTGAGGAGGTCCTTTGTTCTTTGGAAGGCGGCTTGCTCGCGTTTCCCCCAAGTCCAGGTCACCGCCTTATCCAGGAGCCTATGCAAGGGCTCCGCCACCGTCGCCTTTTGGAGAAGGAAGACATTGTAAAAGTTAAGTAGCCCCAGGAATGCCTGTAGTTCCGTCTTCGACTTGGGTGTGGGGGCTTCTTTGATGGCCTTGATTTTTTGGTTTGTGGGGTGAATGCCGTGACGGTCTAGGAGGTATCCTAGGAATTCTACCCGTTCCGTGTATAGTTGGCATTTCTCCCTCTTGACTTTGAGCCCGGTCTCTTTGAATTTGGTTAGGACCTCCCTTAGGCGACCCTCTAGTTCGGCTTGGTTGGTTGCCGACACTAGGACGTCGTCGAAGTAAGGTACCACCCCCTTGATGCCTTGCAATAGTCTTTCCATTAGGCTTTGGAATATTCCCGGTGCCACGCTGACTCCGAATTGGAGTCGGTTGCATTTAAATGCCCCCCGGTGGGTGACTATGGTTTGCGCTTCTGCCGTTTGCTCGTCGACTGGCAACTGTTGGTACGCCTGGGTGAGGTCGAGCTTGGCGAAAACCTTGCCCCCTCCCAGTGAGTGCAGTAGGTGTTGCACTACTGGGACGGGGTAGGCGCTTTGTTGTAGCGCGCCATTTAGGGTGGCCTTATAGTCCCCACAGATCCTCACCAACCTATCGGGCTTGATCGGGGTGACTATGGGGGTCTCCCACCGGGCGTGGTCTATTGGCTGTAGGACCCCTTGCTTGACGAGCTTGTCAATTTGCGTTTCGGGGGGACGTTTGGGTCTAGGCTGAATGATATAAGGGGCCTTCGGTACTTGCCTAGGTTTCCGTCAAAGACCTCTTGGAATTCCCGGGCCAGTTGCTGCTCCCAGCTGTCGTCGGTGACGTGGTCGACTCCCGTGAGTGCGATGTCGAGCGGGGCGAACCATTGCAGTCCCAGTAGACTTGGGCGGTCGCGGTCGATGATTGTCAGGGGAAGCCTTTTGGTGTGCCCTTTATATGTGATGTTGAAGTGTTTGGTTCCGACTACCGGGATGCGGTTTCCCTGGTAGTCCTTTACGATGAGTCTCTGGCTGTCTAGGTTCCTCCTTTGGAGGGTAGGCACCAAGCGCTTTATTTCATGCCATGCTATCATGGAGAGGTAGGACCCGGAGTCCACCGCCATTTTGCATGGCTCGCCTTCGATGCCTACCTCCACGTGGACCTTCCGGGCGTCATTGGTTATGGCATGGCCGATGGTGACCGTCTGATGGGTCTCCTCTCTTTGCCGGTTATTGCCGCCTCGCAGGGATCGTCCGTTCCAGTCCCATCTGTTGTCCGAGGGGCGATCTCTGGTGCGGGGTGGTGTGCTCTCTCTCCTCCGGTCGCTCTGGTCCCATTGTGCCGGGCTGCAGTTCTTTTTTAGGCAGCAGACACGGGCGAGGTGTCCCTTCTTGTCGCAATGCCGGCAGATCGATTCGAAAAACCGGCATTCTGACCTGGGGTGGTCGCCGCCACAACCGGCACAGTTGGTCCTCGACTTACAACCCCACCGGTTCCATGGGTCGCGGCCTGTCTGGAGGCGATAGATGTCTTCCTCATCATCGGAAGTGCCCGATGCCGAGTGGAAGTCGCCCTGGTGGGTGGTCGTCTTGGGTTGGGCCTCGGCCGACCTTGCAGGGTTGTTGTTTCCGCTGCAGTCCCCAGCGTTCGATCTGCGCATGCGGTCGGCGGAGGTTCGGGTTGCTTCGGTGGCTGCGGCTGCGGTGAGGGTGTCTGCTAGGCTGATGTTGCCCTTGGCCATCAGCCGGCTCTGGAGGACGGGGTCCCACAAACCGAGCACGATTCTGTCTCGCAGGGCGTCGTTCAGGTTGTCGAATTCGCAGAGCCCCCCTAGGTGCCGTAGTTCGGCGACGAAGTCGCTGAAGCTCTCACCCGCCCGTTGGTCCCGACGATAGAATTCGTTGCGTCGGGTCAGGATGGGTACCTCTGGAGCGTAGTGCCGCTGAAGTATTGGCTCGAGGACGTCCCAGTCCATCGCGGTCACATCGGCGGGTTTGGCAAGCGCCTTGGCCATCTTGAATACCTCGGTCCCGCAGTGGGTCAGGAAGACGGCGCGCTTCATGACACCGGTGGCGTCCTTCAGGTCGATGCACTCGAGGAAAATGCGGAATCGGTCGGAGTATGATTCCCAGTCCTCGGTGGCGGGGTTGAAGGGTGCGGGGGGTGCGATTTTCGCCATCGTGGTGGTTCGTCTGGCTTCCATCGGACACGTGGTTCGGTTCAGGGTCTGGATCCCATCCTCGTCGCCAGTGTTGTGTCCGCGAAATGATGCCAGGAGTCGGTGCCTTCAAATCATGCTCTTTTATTAAAGTAGGAACCGAACTGGCTCTTTTCAAAAGGTTCGCGGCTTTTATTCTTTCAGCCGCGGCGGCCGCGGCCAATGGCACCACTTTGAATCTCCCGCGATTCGAATGGACCAATCGCGGGAGATTCCTAGCGAGCCAATCGGCGCGGCTCGCCTGACCAATCAGAGTGCCCCGCGCTTTGGCCAATCAAAGCGCAGGGATCTCAAGAATGCTAATTAGGGACAGAACAACGTAGTGATTCTTTTTCTGACCTAGTTAAATGCTCTATGAATAAGCTGTTCAGTTTAGAGTTTAAAGTATCAATCATCAAACATGCAAATGCAAATGAATTACCTTTTTAGGTGAGTGCACAATTTGAACAATATCCCCTGAAATTGTACATGTTTATCATCACATGGAACTGAAATATGCGGAATCTCCTTATTTTCACTTTAACAATATTCTCACGGAAGGTTCATTTTGGGGAGATTAGTTTATAAAAACCCTTGTCTTCATTTTTACCCATATAAACTATTTTCATTTATGTTCTATTCTCTCCACTGTCTTCCCCTCCCCTCATCTCTTTGAATTTCAGCAATGTGTTTGCGCCAAGAGAAGCTCTAGTTCTCTGATTATATTCTGGCCAGTGAGTGGGATGCCTTAATCTGCTTGAGCAGTTTTATAGCAATGGGCTTTATATGTATTGCACGCCCACATGATGCTATTTTGGAGAAAACTTGCCTTGTCAGGAACCTGATATTTGTAGAAACAGACAAAATTTGGCCTCAAATGGATCTTCAGGAACTCAGAGCTGAATATTATAAATATGAAATGTTATTCCTGATGACAATTCACACATTCACTTCTACATTTTTTTCAGTATTTCTCTGTCATATCTTTTGATAAGAATTCTTTCATCTGCAGGAATGCATTGTGTCAATAAACTCAGTCTTTAATCCAAGATTATATTTTCCATGCAGGGATTCTGACTTAGAACATTTGAATGGGCAGTAAAGGATGAATGGCTGTTCGTAAGCAAATTGCAGTTTTTTCTTACTAATACCATATTACTTCTGATGAAGGAGCATGATCTTATTTTATAAATTCAATTGGTATCGTGTCCACTTATAAATGAAAGGATCCATTAGAATTCAGGAGCATTTACTTCTGAATAAATATTCCTAGATGCGGAACTCAACTACTGTGGTCTGTAAATTATGTTTCATGGCTTAGTATAGAAAAGAAGTGTCAGTCAAACTCAATTTCATTGAGGGCCACATCAGGGGTGTGGTTGACCTTGGGGCCCCCGGAGGATGTGGCTAACTGGGTGGGTGTGGCTGACTAGGTGGGAGTGGCCAGCTTGATGCCACTCCCCAAACTGCTGCATGTTTTCTCTTCACATTGAATAGACTAGATAGTGTAAGACATCACTATCTTATTCTATGAATTTACCTAATTCTCTTTCTTCCACCTATTTTCCCCATAGTAGCAACTATGTGAAGTGGGTTGGACTGAGAGGGAATGACTTGGCCAAAGTCACCAAGCTGCTTTGTTTGAGGGAAGTCTAGAATTCCCAGTCTCCTAGTTTCTAGGCTAGCATCTTAACCACTACACTTAACTGGCTTTTTAAGATAACTTCCTTTGGATTAATTTTGACTTCTGGTATTTTCATGGACATATTCACCAGTTTTCTTGGCAACAACATGGAAGTGGTTTGTCATTATGCTTTAGGGGGCAGTCATGTAAATGGAATAATTTCCTAAACTCTCTACTGAAATATTAACCAGGTTCAGCCCTGTTTATCTTCAAAACCTAGATGACTGCTACTACTTGAAGGCTGATAGATAGGCAAATTACTATTTGGAACTGATTAACTATTCATCTCATGCCTTTCATTGGTTCTTTTGTGGAAACATGGCTGAAGCTCAGGGCATGATCTTGACTCACTAATGAGCCATTTTGGAACAAAAATAAATCCTCATGGGAAGATGCTGGGATATGTGGCCAACTTTGCTATTATTTCAGTCTTAGTTCTACCAATCTATGGAGAGGAGCCAATAGCTTTCCTTGACTTAGGAAAAGGACTGCTGTACTTAAAAAAAAAAAAAAAAGATTCAACACAGTGAGATGCTTGGATTATTGTAGCAATTGGGCCAGATCCAGCTGAAAAAAAGTAATCTGTTAAAAAGGACTGATGCTCTGATCATAATCTAACTAGATGCCTATTCTCAAATAACAAATTCTGTGTGACACATTTCTGCTTCAACTGGAGATACAATAGGCGAAGCCAGAATGTCCATTGTAGCAGTCATTTGTATGTTTGTATTTTTTTAAAAAAAAATACAAGCAATATTTTTCCTCTTATTTTTCTAAGAGCCTTTTTCTTCTCTTTTTTTTATCTTGACCCCTTAGAGCACATCATGTGTTATTTCTTCTCCTTTATCTCATCATGTCTTTATCTTTGCAAAAATGCATCTGTACAAAGAGCACCATGAGAAACAATATTGTGTCCTGTGCCTCTCATGTAACAGACAGCGTGCAAATGATTTCCACTATTCTGATATGCTTCGTGTCACGAGCTTCACAAATATATATATATGCAACGTTTCAGCAGAATCTCATCTGCTATCATCAGGCTTCTGTATAGTGTTCATCTGAAGTGTTCATCATTATCAGATGAACACTATACAGAAGCCTGATGATGGCAGATGAGATTCTGCTGAAACATTGCTACAACTTTAAAAGAACAACTAAAATGACATGGGAAAATACCCGAACAAAAGAGTCCAAATGCTTTAAATGCATATATTGATTAGTTTCACTGAGACAGCCATTTTACTGGAGCTTACCTCTGAGAAAGCATGTTTAAAATTTCATTAAAGGAGCTTGTACTGCATAAGAATGCCAAATCCTCACTTTTATCATCAGACTTTGTCATTAAGATTTCCATGAAGTTATGGATGGTTATTTCTTGCACATAACATACCATTTTGCAATTGGATAACAGTAAAAGCAATATAAAATCAGAGTTTTACACACACACACACACACACAGAGAGAGAGAGAGAGAGAGAGAGAGAGAGAGAGAGAGAGAGAGAGAGAGAGAGAGAGAGAGAGAGAGAGAGAGAGAGGAAAACAAGATCAAAATAATTCTGTCTCTGACATTTGATGCTTACCCTGATGCCTTCCATATGCATCTGGGAATAATGTGAGTCGCAGTTTAATTTGTCTAGAGAGAATCAAGTAGGGAAGGCTGGCTTAGATGAACAAAATAGATCAGGAGGCACTAAATGATGATAAAGATAAAAAATAAGCACAATGTGAACTTCTGTGTAGCAGAGATTCCAGATACAATATCTTCTTTCAAAAGGCCATCCACCTTACTCCAAATGAGAGAGGAACATACAGTAAGACTTTCTTGGTTTTATATATATATATATAGAGAGAGAGAGATAGCCACAGGACATGAGATTGACTTTAAAAATACCAGAATTATCGCCAAAACCGAACACTTCAACAACAGAATAATCAGAGAAGCCATAGAGATAGAAAAACGCCCACACAGCATCAATAAAAGAGATGACACCTCCCGCCTACCAGCCATTTGGAAACCCGCCCTCATGAACAGACAAGTACCTAACATGAAGAATGACACCAGATCCACACCCATGAGGGCCACACAAGATGCCACCACCACACTTCCACGTAAAAAGCAGACTCATACCCATACAGAAGATGAGACATCACCTCGGACCAGAAGCCGCACTGCAGCTGCATCATTACCCACTTCAAACCCCTCCGAGCCATACATGAAGCGAACTGACCCCCACCATGAAGATGTGGCACGACCATGAACTCGAAGCCAAACAGCAAGATCACAGCTCACCAGCTCAAATCCCCCAGCAACTAAGACTAACCTGAGCACAACCAAGCTCCCACCTGAACAGAACACACCTCCAGCCAATCAGAACACGGCCAACCCCCAACCAATCAGAACACAGCCAAACCCCCAACCAATGAGAACACACCCCCACCCAATCAGAACACAGCCGAGCCCGCACCCAATCAAGTCACACCCCCACTAGCAGTTAAAAGGAAGAAGCAGCTGCAAGCTCACATCACTCTGAGAAGCACAGAGCTGAAGACACAAGCCTGAAGATGATGAATGAGACTTCATCGAAACATTGCCTAGATACTTCCAATCTTACGTGGGAGAAAACCCGAATAACCAAAGATATATATATATATATATATATATATATATATATATATATATATATATATATATATATATATATATATATATTCTTAAGTTTTCGCGGGTACTTACATGTATGGCATTCAGCTTTTTTCGGGTATTTTCCCATGTCATAGTAGTGGTGCTTTTAAAGTTGTAGCAACGTTTCAGCAGAATCTCCTCTGCCATACAGAAGCCTGATGATGGCAGAGGAGATTCTGTTCTGAAACGTTGCTACAACTTTAAAAGCACCACTACTATGACGTGGGAAAATACCCGAACAAAGCTAATGCCATACATATATATGTGTGTGTGTGTGTGTTTTCTTAAGTTTTCGCGGGTATTTATATGTATGGTATTCAGCTTTGTTTGGGTATTTTCCCATGTCATTATAGTTGTGCTTTTAAAGTTGTAGCAATGTTTTGGCAGAATCTCATCTGCCATCATCAGGCTTCTGTATTGTGTTCATCTGTGAGTCAGACTTTCACAACTGTTTCTGTTTTAAATTTGGTGCTAACCTACATTGTGCCAGAATGGTTTTTTCTTCATCCTGATTGGTTGGAAGTCTTGGTCTGTGTTTATTGGTCTTGGGGTTTGCAACACAGCAAATTGCTTGATTGGTGTTTCTAATATCTTCTGTCTGTTTTGTAGCTTTTTTTGTCTTGATTGGCTGGCAACATTGTGTTTCCTGTATTGGAGGCTTTTAGTGCGGCTTGGCTCCAAGTAAATGGACGGCCATCATTTATTAGGAAGCTAGGTTTCATCTGGGTGCCTGGTTGGGGTGTGTTTGAGCTGGAGGTATCAGGGGGAGTCTGTTTGTGCCCAGGTGTTTGCCTGGCTTGTGGTGTGGAGATTTTTTTTGTTTGAGAGTGCAGGCTTTGAGATAATTGACAGTCTGGTGGAGTCATCTCTTCTATTCATGCTTTCAGGTCTTTTTTCAATCTCTATGGCTTCTCTGATAATTCTGTAGCTAGTTATTTCAGCTTGGTTTGTTTGTATTTTTAGTTACAGTTTGTATGTACCTTGTTTTGGACTGAATTTTCTAGAGTTAAAGGCTGTTCCTCAGGGAGGTTTTCTCCAGCCGAAGGTAACCTGGACATTGGGGGCAAAGTTGGACATAATAAAGGGACTCTTGTTGCTTATTTGACTGTGTTTCCTTTGTGCCATGCCCCAGGTCATCACAATATAACAAGTTCCCAAGCTGTGTAACAAAATACATCTTGGATTGAGTTTGTAAGCGGACCATCTGCTAAATTACCTTCTCAGAGAGGAACAGTTGATGCTAAATCTAATGTTCTTGTGGTACCAGGCAAATAAGTTTTTATACTTCTAAGGTTTTCCATGCTTTTTTTTTAACTTAAGGTTTAAATTTATTATTTCTGCAAAACAACTTAGAGTTTCTTAGAAACCATTTTGTGTGAAATGTGTACAGAAAAATTGTGCACTTAAATGATTGTGTGAGAATTTCTGTGCTATAGAAGTGTAGCAGCTAAGAATGAAAAGACATTGGCTACAGGTAGACTGAATCAGTAGACTGAATCAGTCTACCTGTAGCCAATGTCACTGTTTTATGTTTTATAAGCTTTGTGTTGCCATTATCTCAACTTATGAGAAGGTGGTTCATTTTTTTCTTCTCTCCTTTCTTGTCTGTTCTTCTTTTGTGATACAGGATTTACATTATAAGTATGCAGTATGTTACTTTTAACTGATTTGTTTCCCAACAATATACTTGCTAAACTATTGAAAGCACACATTCCTGCTAAATTTTTGAAAGCAAACTTGTGGAAGCACATACTTCTGCTTCTGCTTCTGCTTCTGCTTCTGCTTCTGCTTCTGCTTTCTGCTTCTTACTTTGCTGCTGGATTAAGCATGGGTATTTACCAGCCAGCCATCTTGCCTATTGATGTGTAGACTCTATGTGTCTCACAGTCAATTGCAATGATAGCTCAGTTAGCAAACTCTTTCTACAAACAGACTTTGTGTTCTATTCCAGTAGAAAACATAAGCCTCTGTTTAATATAACCAAAGAAGATCCAGCTGGAAAACTTTTTGTGCTTTAAGACAGATGAACATGGCAATATTGGTGAAAGCTGGAATTTTCTTAATGTCTTGGTATCTAGTATAATTTATTACACTGCAGTGCATAATGTATAATATTTAGTTTTTCCCCCTGCTGAATCTTATGTCAGTTGAATTATTTTACTTGTACACAGTAATTTTACTTGTACACTACTTCCTTCAATTCAAGCAGAATCTTACTAATTCTGCATTGCAGGAAAAAGCAAATATTTTAGCTAGGCTTACTGTTTACTGTTCAAGACTTTGAATTGGTGAAAATGTAATCTGCTACTACTTGCAAACAGTCCTCCAAATGAAGTCCTGGAGATGCTGCATGGACCAATGAGACCAAGTTTATATTTGCATTCAGACATGGAGCACATTCAGTGACTCTATTCAATCATACTCTTTGTACAATCTACTTCCTATGTATGCAGAAAAATTAGAGGACATCCCTGTGGATACCATCTTGAGTTCTCAGAAAAAATGTTTGGAGTTGGAAGTTGGAAATATGAAATAAATAATTAAGATTTTCTTTCTGTGAATTTTATATGTAATCCCTCTTATATTCAATTTAATATCCAAATTACTGCAGTTTCAGCCTAACTTTTGAATGAGCTCCATGATTGATGCCCTCTTGCCCTCTTCCTTTCAAAGTCCTCTTTAGTTTCAGTTGTTTCATCTTTTGTTTTCTTTCTCTTTTAATTATAAAGTAATTCTCCACTTTAATTCATTACAACTACTAAAGAAATATCTGCTTTATCTCCAGTATTACATTTCCCAAAGCATGGGTGAAGACAGGCTACTAAAATATTGATTGCATAAATTAAATATTTTTATTTTAGTCTTTCTACTGAAGTATACAACATAAACATGCATATTCCCATTAGGAGGATTGCCAGGCAGCTACATTAAAGTACAATCTTCTGTTTTTGAACTGACAGAAAAATATGCTGGCATGAACTAAAATATTCTAGGGGCTGAGTCCTCTTTTGCCTCAGAAACAAGGTGAGCAAGTGGCATTGTCTTTACAGTTTTAATGTGGAACAAGTAAAGTAATTGGTGGAGTCTGGCTTCATTTTCCCTGCCACTGATCATAATCTCCCATCAAAATAATCACCAACTGTTCTCTGTAATATTTGATGAGGTAGGGCTGGTTGAATGTGGCTGATAGTTTGAATGGCAGGTTAGACATCTTTCAAATCGCTCGAATAACAAGTCACAGTTAAATATATATTCTATGATATGGCAGTCAAACTATTTCTAACATGAATCTAATACTATTTTGAAGATAAAGTACAAAGAAACTCTTGTAAGAAGCATTGGGGCACTCCCTTTACCTCACTATGGGCTCTTCCTCCATAACTGTGAGTTTTCAATTAATCCAACATGCATGGGCAACTGGCTTGCTGTAAAACCCTGAAGGTAAACCAGAACAGAAGATGGATTCAACAGAAAGACTAGAATTATAGTTTATTGAGATAGGCTTTCTTTTTTCTTTTTTAAACAAATTTTATTAGTTTTTAAAAACAACACACAAACAAACAAAACGTAGAATATAGTAACATAGAACATCTTTTCTGAAAAACAAATAAAACATCTTATTTAAAGACAGGATAATTCCAAATTATCACATTTCCATACAAACACAGTTTAATATATATATTTATCTTATCTGTTCAGCTTCCTATCTTTTCCCAACTTCTCTTTATTTCTCCCTTTCCTTCTATTCAATTATATTTCTTTTACCTTGAATTGTATATATTCATTACATCCATATGTCTTATATAATTTCGTTATTCTCTCCCAACATTCTTCTAGAGTTTTATTAATTCAAACATAGACAAACAAAACACAAAACAAAAATACATAAAACTTCTTTTTGGAAAGCGGCTTACCCCAGGTTACAACTTTTTGTACAGACATAAATCAAATTCATGCTCACAATATACTATTTCATATCTTATTTAACATTCTATATTTTCTCTCTTCATTCACTCTCTTAATTCTATTTTATTTATTTCATCTCAATTTAGATAATTATACTTGCATCTTTTGTCCGTTCTCTTTCAATTATCTATTTATATTTTCTTTCTAATACAATATTTCTCCTGTAATCACTGGTTGAAGTATGACAAACTTTTTATCTTTCCCCTAAATTTAACACTTAAAATAATATATACTTTCCATACTGATTCTGCTTAGTACATTCTAAGTATTACATTTTAGAATAATAAAAAAAGAGAATTAAGTTTATAAGATAGTAAAAACAGTATTCCATAGAAAGTTAAACTCTATTGTTAAATCTTAAACATTTTTATATATTCCCTTTAATGCATTATTAATTCATATAATATTTCAGTTTTCTAGCTCAATTTCAAATACTAATATCTACAATACAATCTTATGTACTTTTGCAGAATCATTTTTTAAATTATAATTTACCCTTTGTCTCTGAAAAAAACCTGTTTTTTAACATCTTGTTTTAAACCTTTATGACTTCTCTTTCCTTTTTCCCTTCCTTTCTTATCAATTCTAGCCTTTTTGCCCCCTCCCATCTCTCAAGCTCCCCTCTCTTAATCTTCCCTCCCTGTTGTATTTCTCTTTTCTGTTGCTTTCTGACATTGTATTGATTTTTCATCTTATTTTTCCCTTTCTTGGTTGCTTTTTTAAGTTCTAAATTCTCCATTTTCTTTCCCCCTTTCTCTTTTCTTCCTCAAGTAAGATTGTCTGTTTGGCTTCTTCTCCTTCATCCCAGCCTTCTTCTTGTTGCATTTCTTGGTAGGTAGAAATCACCATTTCTAAAAAGTGAAAAATAGATCCAGAAGAGCCCTTGCCTTCTTGTTCCTCTTCTTTTAGCTTTTGAAATTCCATTTGCAATTCCTCAACAGATAATGCCATTTTTTTTCTTAAGAACAACCCAAATGTTTTTAATCGTTCAAGAAATAGTTCCCCAAAATCCCAAAGTGACAAAGCAATCCAAATCAAAACAAATTGTTTCATTTAGCACTTTTTTCTTTTTATATTTTCTCTTCCTGGGGTAGAGTTCATTTACACAGTTCCAAAGTAATTTTTTAGAAGTCCTTATTGCCTTTTATTTCTGGTCTTATAAACTCCAAGCAGTCTCCTTCAGTACAATCTTAAAATAAGTTCTTTACCTCTTCCCTCCCACTTATAGCAAAAAAAGTTTTAGTTTTTAATTCCAATGTTCAAAAATCTTTTATCCCCTTGGTTTTAAATTTCAAGTTTAGTTACCTTCTGTGCCCAAGCAGGTTTTTCCGATTTCCATCAGCTATTTCCATGGGGAGGGAGAGAAAATAACTTTCCCTTTCAATTTTCTTCCGCCGCTTTCCAGTCTTCTTAGGAAACAATGTATCATTCAAGCAATTAAAATTCCAGAGTGTTTAAAAGTTCCTTATTGTCCTGGTTCAGCCAAAAAACTTTCACTTTCTCCAACTTCTTCCTGCACAATCTTACCCAGCTGCAAGCTTCTTTGTGGCAGCCATTGCTGACTGCCACTCCACCGCCTTGGGAAAAAGGAGTTTAGCTGGCTGAGGAGGGGGTTTGTGATACCCCCAAACCCCTATCCAGATCTCCTCTATCTTCGGTTGCCTCTATGGGGCAACCATATCCTCCAGATCCAGCTGGATCGGAGGCACTTTGGTGGCGAGTGCAGCAGGAACCGCACACTATCGCAGATTCTTGCTACCACCGAAGCCTTGCAAACCGGAAATCGAGATAGGCTTTCTAAAGATTCTTAATATCCCAAAGGTTTGGAATATAGTTCTTGGCAAGCATTTCAGAAAATAGCTAGTCAGTAATGTCTGTAAAAGCCCAAATGACTGAAATGGCTATAAATGGTGCCCCCTAACTGGATGGAAAGGGATGTGGCCACAAAAGCCTAAAGAGGCCCTCATTGTAATTTGTGACTACATTGTGGCTAAAGTGTTTGTAAAACTGGAACAGCTAAAGATGACTTTAAAGTGGAGAACTGGAAGACAGCATGAAGATAAGCCATATCACAACAACTATAGAGCCCATTTGGGGAGCAATTAAGGGATGTGAGGATGAGTCCCTTTATATGTATAACTATTACACAATAATATTTCTTTTTAAAGTTTTCAGGGAAGAGCATTTTTAATACAGTACAGTCACATCCAATTGTTTGCAATTCTCTTTTGAAGTCTATTAAAAACTAAAATTAGACTTCAGAATATGTACAGTGCTTTGTGCTCTACTACCCTTAATAATGGTCCAAATAATTTTGAAGTCCTTATGCTAAGATCAGTGAGAAGAGAAACTTTTCATCTATAGCAGGTAATATTTGAAGTTCCCCTTAACATAAGAAATACACAAGAAAAAGACACAATATGACAAAGCCTAATTCAATATAAATAGACAGGCTTTATGCACTGAAGTACCCTTTCACAGTTTATCACTGTTCACTAAGGGAACAAAAGTGATTGTCATTGACCAGATGATCAAAAGAATTAGATCCAGTTGCTAATAAAAGTTCATGCTCATGTGTTAATGGCAATAATTTTAATCACTACCATGTTTTTTTAAATCCAAATCATAGTTTTTAGAAATAAGCATATCACCAATTGTAGCATTTGAAATAAATTATTTCTTTCCTCTCCAGCATTACAAAATGTGCATCTGGGTTGAACTTTCACACATAGTACACCAATTTGTATAATTAACTGATGGCAACAATTGCAGTTTACTTAACACATCCCACATCAACATGCAAATACTGTACAGAAGGCCCAGATTTGCAAGCACAATATGCCTAGTGACTTGCAGGTCAATCCAATATCTACCCACTGAAGACCCTTACCACTCTCAACTCCCCTGAGATCTTTAAGCTCCAGATATATGATGATTGCAGTATAGCAACAATATTTTTGTTAAGTCTGGAGCATGAGTGCGAATAACGGAGACGAGCCGGTAGAAACAGTGAACTTCAAACTCTTTATTTACATGGTGTGACAACTCAAACTGGATGGCTGCTATAGCCTTCCTTATATAGGCAACTTATTAACTATTCAACCAATAGCAATCCGGGAGCACTAGCTCTGTTAACCAATGAGAATGGCCTGTTAATGGCCAATCAGATTCTCCTGAACAGACCAATCCGATCTTGCCATTAACAGCCAATCAGAAGTGCAGAGCCAGAACCCTGCACTTGACTTCAAGCTCAAGATAACTTTATTTAACATTTATTCATTCACAACACCCCTTTCCCCCGGCTTCTGCTTACGGGGCGCGGTCACATAGTCCTTGAGGTAGGACGGTTGTTTTATTAGTCTTTTTGATTTTCACTGTATGCCTGGCATTTGGCTGCACTCTTGTTGAGGTAGATCATTGTTTGGCGAAAGGGGTGCCTCTGGTTCAGAGTTCGTGTTTCCGTTATCACCAATATCTTCAGTAACTCCCTGAGGTGAACTCACTCCCATCCCTGGTTCCTGTTCCTGCGTTTCAGTTCCGCTATCGTTCCTTTCAAAAAGATTTTCCTCTAGTTGAAATTCGTCTTCCTCTGTATCTCCCCCCCCTTCAGTTTGGTTATAGGGGAGTTCAGAATTGCGTGACTGCAGCCGCGATCGTAGTTGATCGATATGGCGCTTCCAAAATCTATCATCAGGGCACTGTACAAGGTATGATCTTGGGCTGGTAACACAGATTACCATCGCTTCCACCCACAGCGGATCGCCCGATAAGTTTTTCGCGAATACTAAATCGCCTACCTGGAAGGTACGGCATCGGCTGCTGGATCCAAGTGTTCTTTCCGGTTCGTAGGCTGGGTGCAACCGGTCGAGGTGGGAGCGGAGCTTCCGTCCCATTAGCAGCTCGGCGGGAGTTTTGTTGGTGACGCTGTGAGGTGTGATATGCTGTAGGAAAAGGATTCGGTTGATTTTCTCGTCGATGTTGTCGTAGTCTATTTTTTGTAGCATTTTCTTGACAAATTGTACCATGTGCTCAGCCCTACCGTTGGCTGCAGGGTGCTCAGGCGAAGTGAGCGCATGTCGGATACCGCAGTCAGCCAGGTACTGTTCAAAAGACAGCGCGGTCAATTGGGGCCTGTTGTTGGATACCAGAACGTCTGGTAATCTGTGGGTTGCAAACAGTCTTTCCAGTCTTTTGATGACTGCTTCGGTGGTCGTGTTCCTCATTCAGTGAATCTCGAGCCAATTCGAGTAGGCTTCTACAGTTAACAAGAATGTGTGGCCTTTGGTCGGCCCAGCAAAATCTAGATGGATTTGGGACCAGGGTCCCCACGGTGTCTCCCATTCGGTTGGGTTTGCCTTTGGTGGAGCATTGCTTACTTCTTGGCATCTCTGGCAAGTTTTGACCCATGATTCGATTTGTCTGTCGATGCCTGGCCACCACGCATAGCTACGTGTGAGGCCCTTCATGCGTACAATGCCAGGGTGGCCATCGTGCAAGGTTCTTAGTAGTGCCTGTTGGAGTCGTTCTGGGATAATGACTCTATCGCCCCAGATGATACAGCTCTTTTGCGAGAACAACTTTTGAATGGTGCGAAGTCGTCTGGTACTTGGTCCAATGGCCATCCGCGTTCCACCCATGTGAGGACTCATGCTAAGATGGGGTCGCATTTTGTTTCTCTCGTGATATCATGGGCAGTTAATGGCAGCATATGAAGTATCTCAATCTGCAACGTTGTCATCGTGGGTGCGGGATCGTTGATGATTTCTGGGAGCGGTGCACGGCTCAACGCATTGGCGTGGGGAATGGCTTTACCGGAACAATGTTGTAGCTGATAATTGTAGGCAGCCAAGAATTCTGACCAGCGGGTCATCCTGGGAGAAAGTATGTAGGGAGTTGGCTTATCCCCAGCGATTATCCCCAGCAACGGTTTGTGGTCAGTCACTAAAGTAAAAGCCCGGCCGTACACGTACTCATGGAATCTTTTAATAGCCGATACAATTGCCAGGGCTTCTTTATCGATCTGGTTAAAATTTCGCTCAGTTTTCGAGAGTGTTTTTGAAAAATAAGCAACAGGGGCTTCGCTACCGTTAGGCAATACATGGCTCAAAATGGCGCCCACTCCGAAAGGTGATGCATCACATGTGATATTTAACGGTAAGGTTTCATTGTACTGCATTAGTACAGCGTCAGAAGTCAGTAGTTTTTTTACATTACAGAACGCCTGCTCTTCTCTATGACCCCATACCCAATTGGCTTTTTTATCTAGTAAACGATGTAAAGGTTCAGCAACAGCCGCCTTGTGTGGCAAGAATATGTTATAGAAATTGATGAGGCCTAAAAACGCCTGGAGGTCGGCCTTGTTCCGTGGTCTGGGAGCGTTTGTTTTTTTTTTGTCCTTTCCATTTAATTTTCATTGGATTATGGTCTGCCCGCGTACTTGTTTCAATATTCATTTCTTGAATATTAGATAATAATTCTGTTGATGTCCAAATCATATCTATTCTGGACCACAATAAATGCCTGTTTGAATAAAAAGTATATTGTTGAGTTTTAGTATTGCTTTCTCTCCATGTATCTTTTAAATTTAGTTCATCTGTCATTTTAAAAAAGGATTTAGGGAGAGTTTTCCTATTTTGTCGTGTTGTTTTTGCTGTATAGTCCAGTTTATTGTCTACAATTCCATTAAAGTCCCCCATCATAAGTATATTAACATAGTCCAGTTCAATCATTTTCATATGTAATTTTTTTATAAAATTCTTCTTGCTTATCATTTGGGGCATAAATTGCAACCAAGAGAGTTTTTATATTATTATCCACTATTTCAACTATTAATACTCTTCCATCTTCATCCGTATAAATCAATTTGGCTGGAGTGGTTTCTTTAACGTACAAAACCACTCCTCTTTTCTTACAATGAGTCAGAGAAGTAAATATTTTCCCTAACTTTGGTCGTATCAATAATTGTTCATGTTTTTTTTTTTAGAACAAATTTTATTAATTTTACAGAGAACACAATAAAACATAAATAAAACTAAAAGATCTTTTCTGAAGGTTGTCTGATCCCGGGTTGAAACTCTTCACACAGACACAAATTCAAACATCATATTCACTTTATATATCCTTCCATATCTTATTATCATTTTCTTTTTTATATATATATATAAACCATTTTTATCAATTTTATATAAACAATGCACAAGGCATAACAGCTTATAAGTTCTTTTCTAAGAAAAAATAATAAAAGAAGAAAACCAATAGAACATAACAATTGCAAATTATAGTATCAATACTTTGTCTATTTAACTTCATATCTTATCCCAACTTCTCCTTTTCATCCAAATTATTTCTTATTAATTAAAATTTTTTTTGCCTTTTTTCAATATACAACATCCAAAAAAAAAAAAAAAACATAACAAAACCTTTATATATCCTTTCATATCTTATTACCATTTTCAATAATATTCTTTGTCTGTTCTATTTCCAACTATCCATTCATCTTTTTTCTTTTATTATACTTCTCCTATACACCAATTGGAGTAACGTCTATAACTCATTACCCTAACTTAAAAGTACTTCATATAACAATTTTTCTTGGGATTCTGTTTAATAGGTTCTAAAATTACACAATGAATTTTATACTCTAAATACACATATAAAAACCACAATCTTATGTTCCTTCCAGAATCCCTCTTTTATCCTAAATTAAATTCACCCATTGTCTCTGAATAAACTTTTTTTCTTTAGATCTTGCTTCCCCCCATTGAGGCTTCTCCTCCCCCCCTTTCTCTCTTGCTTATTCTTCTCCTTGCCCTTTTTACCCCTTTGTCTTTCCTCCTCCCTTTTCTTACTCCCTTTCCTTTGCTTTCTAACCTTGCCTCCACCTTTCCGCTCATTTTTCTCTTTTTTGGTTGTTTTTATAATTCTTAAAATCCCCTTTTTCTTATCCTTTTTCTCCTCCTCCCCGGAAAGAACCCATTGTTCATCAAAGATGGCTTCTTCTTCCTCTTCTTCTTTGTCCCAGTCCTTCTGCTGCGTAGTCAACTTTTCATAAGTACATAACGCCATTTCTAAGAATTGAAACAAAGTGCCCAAAGTATCTTCTTTTTTATATTTTTGATATTCAGTCTTTAGTTCATCCACAAGCGATGCCATTATGAAAAAAGAAACTTTTCCCAAAACAACCACAAATATTTTTAATCAAAAATAATTCAAAAAAAAAATTCCAAAAATTAATACTTTTCTTCCTTCTTCTCTTTCTCTTTCTGGGGTTAATGTTTAATCAAAGAGGTCCAATTACCATATACCTTTCTTTGGGATTCTAAGCAATCTCCTCCTTTTTCAGCTTCTGCTCCAATTTTTTTTCCTCTCCCTTCCCACTTGCAATATCAATTTTAAATAATCAGAAATCCATACCTCCAACAAGGGTTTTCCAATTTCTTAAGTTTTTCAATGTCTAAAAACCCTTTTGTCCCTTAGCTTCAACTCTCAAAACAATTCACTTTCAATGTCCAATATGTCCAAACATATCTGCTGTTTCCATGGGGTGGGAGAGTGAAGAAAAAAAAAAAGTTCCCTTTAACAGCTTCTCCGCCGCTTTCGATCTTCTTAGGGATACAATGTATCCTCCAGCAATTCAAACAGCTCAGTTCCAACAAATTTGAAAGATGTTACTTGACCCGGCTCAGACAGCACTTTCACTCTTCTTACTTCCTCCAGCGCAATCTTACCCGGTTGCTGGCTTCTTCGTGGCGGCCATTGCTGACCGCCGCTCCACCGCCTTGGGAAAAAGGGGTTTTTCCGGAGGAGGAGGGGGTTTGCGACACCCCCAACCCCCTGTCCAACTCCCCTCTCTCTTCAGCTGTCCCTACAGGGCAGCCATATCCCCCTGACCCATCTGGATCGGGGGTACCTCGGCGGCTAGCACAGCAGGAATCGCGAGCTGTCACGAATTCCTGCTGCCCCGAAGCCACGCGAAACCGGAAAACCCAATTGTTCATGTTGTTTTTTAATGTGTACTTCTTGTAAGCAAATTATATCAAATTTTAGCTTCTCTAATTTATAAAAAGTTTTCCTTCTTTTGATAGCTGAGTTCAGTCCATTTATATTCATGGAAATCAGTTTTTTCTCCCCCATAGTTATGCTTTATATTTAAGTCTAACAGCTCTCATGGATCTTATTTCACATTGTTCTTTGATCTCCATTTGTCCACCTATTGCTCCTTCTTCCTTTTCCATCTCCATTTGGTCCTCTTCAAATTCAATTAAAATCTTTTCTTTTTCCGTCTCCATTTCTCTTCTTTTGAAAAATTCCTTATAAAACATTTCTGCTTTCGCAATTGAATCAATTCTGTATCTCTGTTCTTGCCATATAAACATTAATCCTTCTGGAATCAGCCATCTATAGTTCATCTCTTTTTTCAATAGCATTTTAGTCAAAAATCGATACTCTCTTCTAATCTCTCTCATTTTCTAGGTACTTGTTTTAAGACCAGAATCTCTTTGCCTTTATATTTCAACCCCTTCTCTCTTACCACTTGTAATAGTTTTTTTAGTGAATCTAACGTGGACCTCTCTTGGTAATTGGTTCCTCATTGCATATCTTGTGAAGACTCGATATATCTCATCTACTCCATCCATCATCTTTTCCTCTGTTATTTCCAAGACTCCAGCCAAAATTTCAATCATTACAATTGAAGGTCTTGGCATCGGATAGTAGGGATGAGTTGCTTGAGGGTCTTCCAGGAGACCATTGAAAGAGACGATCCCAAGTCAACTTCCATTTGGCAAGGCTGATTTTCGATGTCCACTTTAATTCGAATTTTCTTGGCGTCCAATGAAGAGGCGTGGCTGATAGTGATTGTTTGGTGAGCCTCTTCTCGCCTCGTTAGGTGATTCACGGGTCGGTTTCTATAGGAGTGGTTTGCTGGTTCTCACCTTACAGGACGGTTTCCTGTCGATTGGTGAAAATTGGCCCCCTTCGAGGTCTGGCTGGGTCCGAGGAGACTTCTGCAGACCCGTCCGATATGGCCTCGTTTTCTGCACTCGTGGCAGAGCGCGTCGCAGAATTTGCAATCAGAGCGGCAATGTTTGGCCCCGCAGCCAGTGCACGGTTGCTGGGACTTCGGGTAACGGTCCCAATCGGAGGTCCAGTTGATGGACCTCTTCTTCGTTGCTGTCTGACGATGAAGAGAGGTCCTCATGGTGGGCCATCGAGAGCTGTCCTTCCGACTTAGGTGAAAGTTCACTGGCTGGTTGGTGTGTCGGAGTGCGATTTTGGCATAGTTGAGCAGCCGACTTTTTGGTCGCTTCCGCTGCCGTAGCATCAGCGATGGGATCGGCAAGACTAATGTCGCCCTTAGCCATTATTTTGCTCTGCACGTTTAGAGCATCTAATCCTAGAACTACTCGGTCTCTCAAAGCCTCTTCTAGGTCAGCGAAATTGCAGAGACCTCCCAAGTTTCAGAGGTCCGCAATGAAATCGGCAATGCTTTCTCCTTTACGCTGGTTTCTTTGGTAGAACTCGTGCCGTCTTACGAGCGTTGGAACGGTCGGTCGGTGCATAGTGGGCCCTTAGTAGCGGTTCGAGGACGTCCATGGCCTTCACTTCAGCCGGTTTTGCTAGCGCCTTGGCCATATTGAATACGGTCGGCCCACAGTGCGTCGGGAATACCGCCCGTTTCTTCCTGGTTGTGGCATCCTTCAGATTATTTGTTTCCAAGAACATTTGGAAATGGTCCATGTAGGACTCCCAGTCCTCTTGCGCTGGGTCAAACGGAGCGGGTGGAACTACGCCGCCGGACATGGTTCCGCCGTTATGCGTTTCAGCCACGTGCTTGGTTGTCTTTGTCGTTGTTCTAGTTGGCTCTGACGTCATCCAATCCCACCTTTGTCGCCAGTGTTAGGTCTGGAGCATGGGTGCGAATAACGGAGATGAGCCGGTAGAAACAGTGAACTTCAAACTCTTTATTTACATGGTGTGACAACTCAAACTGGATGGCTGCTATAGCCTTCCTTATATAGGCAACTTATTAACTATTCAACCAATTGCAATCCGGGAGCGCTAGCTCTGTTAACCAATGAGAATGGCCTGTTAATGGCCAATCAAATTCTCCTGAATGGACCAATCCGATCTTGCCATTAACAGCCAATCAGAAGTGCAGGGCCAGAACCCTGCACTTGACTTCAAGCTCAAGATAACTTTATTTAACATTTATTCATTCACAACAATTTTGTTTCTGGTTGCCCTGAATTCCATCAGCTTTCAGTTGGAGGAAGATTTTCAGCTGGAAATCTTTTAGATAAAGACAGAAATTGATCCATGGAGGAGTTGAAGCAGATTAAAACTTTCTCACAGCATTTTCATGCATAGTGGGAGTTATGCTGTGATTAACTTCACAGCCTCTTCCCAATCCAATTCCTCCAATGTAAGAGTATGTATTATAAGGCTATGAGGTTGTCATAACATACTCTGTTTAAGATGTTTGAATAAGTTCAGTAAGAACCAGATTCATTTTCCTGCTTGATTGTGAAGATCACAGAATGACTTCAAGCTAATTCCCTATGTTGTGACACAGGAAGGTTGGTCTGAAGATAAAGTGTGGGTGACTCCCAAATGACTTGCTTATAAACCCCTAGGACAGTGTCTTTATGTAGAATACCATATGTTGCCGTCAGCCACGTGTACACAACTATAGTTTGTTGTTTCATAAACTCAGGCAAGTCTCATTTGCTGATATTAGATTGATATTAGTAATTTTAAATTGGCAATGGAGACAAGCTGTCACATTAAGAGGAAATACTATTCTCATATGCAAAAGAAAATTATGCAAGGTACATCATATTGTCCTTTAACAATCTGTCTAATTCTTGTTCCCTTTATCTAGTCCAGATTCATGCAGCTTAATATTCGGATACAATAGCACTGAAGTCTCTTAATCTTTCTCCATGCTGATTGTGGGATTATGGAAGTTGAAATCTAGTTGACCTCGAAGGCATTAGATTCAGAAAAGCTTCAACAGATTATTATGAGCCATTGTTTATGACAATAATCTGTAGATCTGTTGTTTGGGGCCAAGATTCCAGAATCCTTCCAGAAGGTGCTATCAAACACGATGAAAGGGAAAAGAATTAAGACATCAGCTCTGCACAATAAACAAGTTCATAAAACAAGCAGGTTTTCCAGAAATCTTCTTTATTATACAGTAGAATGACAAAATTTAGAAAGCCTGTTAAGGTCTCCTACTTCCCCAGCTTTTGTCAAAGAAAATCAAGGTGGGATTTTGAGTTTTTTTCTCAAGCTTTCCACTTTCTTAGTAGCTATTTCCATTCCCTTGGTAGTTCATTGCTCTCTTCCCTCTTTTTATAATTTTTTTTAAATTAAAAATTAAATATAAGCATTATAATTTTTCTTCATGTGTGAAAAAAAATCAAATTATTAATTTTAATATAATAATACAAGACATTTCTCTCTTTTTAAAACTGTAAATTGTATTATTAGAAATATTGCTGCAAAATGATAGTTCTCAGTTTCCCTTTTTTCTTTTATGATTTCAAAATACCTGAAAATTATGCTGTAATCATACAATAAGTTATAAACTTATAACTGTACTTATAACAACTCTTGTAAAAAAGATTGGAAGCTACTTTTTTGTACTTTTTTTCTCTTATTTTTTTTTCTTCTTGCACTTTTATTTTTCTCCTTGATTTCTTTCTTTTTCTTCTCCCTTTTATTTTATTATCAAATTTATATAAACACCTGTCAGACAAAAATAGTTCTCTGGGTCCAGCAACAATCAAGCAACCACAAATATAAAATAGGCAATATAAAAATATAAAATTGGCAATATAAAAATATAAAATCCAGATTAAAATAGAAATTATAAAAAAATATTCAAATCCTTTTTCTTATACTATATTAGTTTATATTAGATGTTATCTTCATTCTTTTCTTTTTTTTAAATGATTTTATTGATTTTCTACAAACAAACAAAACATAAAAACATCAACATCTCTTATATACATACAGTGTGTCGGTTGGTTCATCAGTTTTGTGCATTCATTTCGTGGTCTCAATTACAGTTATATTACATAATAGCTCATATTGTCAATCCAAACTTATATATCCTAATATCGCTATTAGAAAATCATTTGACTATACTTTTAATCATTCATACTTTATGAGATAACAATTCTTTAAACAATTTATTCTATAACAAATCAAATAATCATACCAGATCTATCCTAAAAACACTTTATAAATATGATGTCAAATAACAAAAGAGAAAAAAAAAGCAAAGATATTCCTTGCTGTCTAACATTCTAAATATTCTATTATTGTGTTTTGTCATCCAACCATTGATAAAAAAAACCCCCAAATTTCATAAAATTGTTTATCCTCTTGCTCTCTAATTTCAAATGTCAATCTACTCATCTCAGCACATTCTAATATTTTCTTAATAATTTCTTCCTGCGATGGTATTTTCTCATTCTTCCAATTTTTAGCAAATACAATCCTAGCCGCTGTTAATACATTTACAATCAGATATTTCAAGTCTTTACTGTATGTATTGGTAAGATTCCCAATAAAAAGAACTCCAGTTTCAAATCTATACGTTTCTTTGTCATTTTTTCCAACCACATGCAAATTTTAGTCCAATATTTTCTGGCGTCCTCACAAGTCCACCACATATGGTAATATGAGCCAGGTATCTGATGATATTTCCAGCATTTTTCAGATTTATTCTTAAACATTCTTGCTATTCTTGTCGGAGGAAAGTGCCACCTGTAAAACATCTTATACAAATTTTCTTTATATGCTGTTGACATTGTCATTTTATAATTTTGAGACCACAATTTTTGCCATTTCTCTAAATTAATCTCATATCCAAAATTCTTCCCCCAAACAATCATAGTTTCTTTAATTTGTTCTTCCTCTAACTTAATTCCCAGTAAATAACCATATAATTTTTTAATCACTTTCTCATCAGTACCCATCAAGATCTTATCTAGATCAGTCTGTTTATCATAAAATCCCTCTGTTTTAGAATCTTCATCATACCTTGAACGTATTTGCACATATGAAAACCAATTCATCTTTATACCTTGTTCCTCTAAATTTTGTATCGATTTAAGTTCACCCTTTTCATCCAATAGTTCCCCATATCTAACTGTTTGTTCCTTCTTATAAATTATAGGATAGGAAAATGCTTCAATAGTCGATAACCAAACTGGAATTTTCAAATAACATTGTCTTTTTATCTTCTCCCAGTTTAACCACAAAGACTCCCGTATATAATGACTTCTAAAATAACCCTGTGTTTTAGTTCCCTTATACCATAAAAAAGCGTGCCAACCCAACAGCAAATCATGACCTTCTAGTGTTAACAATCTTGTCTTTCTTAATGTTATCCATTCCTTTACCCACATCAAATTTGCAGCTTGGTAGTACAATTCCCAATTGGGCAGGCCAAAACCTCCTCTAATTCTAGCATCTTGCAAAAGCTTTAGCTTTATTCTTGCTTTCTTACCTTGCCATATATACTTCAGCATAAATTTATTTAAATCTTCAAAATAGTCTTTTCTGAGCCAAATTGGCATTGTTTGAAACAAAAATAGGATTCTGGGTAAAATATCCATCTTGATTGTTGATATTCTCACTATTAATGACAGTTGTAAATTTTCCCATTTCATCAAATCTAAAGCTATCTGTTGTTTAAGTTTAATATAATTATTCTCTTTTAATGTGCTACATCTTGCTGTCAAGTATATCCCCAGATATTTGACCTTATTCGTAACTTGGATTTTCAGCAGGTCTGCCAATTCTTCTCTTTGTCTTAGTTGTATGTTCTTTGTCAAAATCTTTGTTTTGTCTTTATTTATTTTCAAACCAGCCACCTCACCATATATCTCTATCTTTTCCAATAACTTTGGAGCTGTTTCTAACGGATCTTCCAGGATAAAGGCTAAGACATCAGCAAAGGCTTGCAATTTAAATTCTTCCTTTTTAATTTTCATTCCTTTTATGCTTTTATCATCTCTAATATTTCTATTCAACACTTTCAAAGTCAATACAAATAGCAAAGGAGATAGGGGACATCCTTGTCTTGTGCCTTTTCTTATATTAATAAAGTCTGTAAGTTCTCCCTCTGTCGTGTCCGCAAAAGATGCTCAGAGTCGGTGACTTTCATTCAAAGCTCTTTATTAACAATGGGAGAACCGAACCGGCGAAAGGCAAAAAGCCCGCGGCTTTTATACCTTTCGCAGCGGCGGCCGTGGCCAATGGCAGCGATTCAAGTCTCCCGCTCTCAGTTTGCACCAATCGCGGGAGACTTCAATCGGGCCAATCAGCGCGGCTCGCCTGGCCAATCAGAAATCCCCGCGCCTTAGCCAATCAAGGCTCGGGGATTTCGAGTATTCCAATTCAGGACATAACACCCCTCCCCTCTTGGTATGGTCCATCACGTGGTGTAGTCACGCAGGTAGGTGGGGCTCCGTCGAGTCCTAGTTGACCTGCGCAACTCACTTGCATGCTGTAACTCGGCCGGAGCGGTCATCTTTTTGGCTGCTCCTGCCTCTGTGCGAACCGGCTGGATGATCGGGCCGGTTCTTTCGCCGTGGCTCCCGCCTGGGCCTACCGGGTCGGTTGAGCTACGGATTTCGCCGCTCCCGCTTGGCTTCTCCGAGTCGGTAGAGCTGGCCAGGTGGTTCCTCTCCGGAGGGGACTCGCGATGGCTGTGTTCCGGTGAGTATTTTTGGTTTATTTTTTCCTGCGATTGTCTCTCCGGGTATTCCCTCCCCCCTTGGTTCGTGTCTTGGGGGTTGAGGTCAGTCGCTGTTCGTGACCTGAGCTGGTCGATATGTCGTTTCCAGGCTCGCCCATCGATGGTTTGGAGCCGGTACGACCGTGGACCAGTGACTTGAGTTATGACGGCTGGGATCCATAGGGGGTCCCCCGTCATGTTCTTTGCATAGACTAAGTCACCTGGGTCAAATGTCCAGTACCTGGAGCTGGAGTCTGGGGGCCGCTCCGGGTTATAGGTCGGGTGCAATCTGTCGAGTGGGGACCTCAGCTTTCTGCCCATTAGAAGCTCTGCAGGGCTCTTGTTAGTTGTGGTATTGGGAGTGATGTGCTGTATGAAGAGCAGTCTGTTGATTTTGTCGCTGATCTCCCCGTGGTCCATTTTCCGGAGGGTCTTTTTCGTAAACTGGACCATCCGTTCCGCCCTACCGTTCGCCGCCGGATGTGCTGGTGCTGTTAATGCGTGGCGGATACCCCTCTCCGCCAGGAACCGTTCAAAATCGATGGAAGTGAACTGGGGCCCGTTGTCTGAGACGACGACGTCTGGGAGGCCGTGTGTGGAAAACAGTTTACACAGTTCTTTAACGACGGCCTCTGTGGTAGTGGATTTCATGTCGCTTACTTCTAACCAATTGGAGTACGCATCAACTGTGATTAGAAAAGTATGCCCATTTGTGGGGCCAGCAAAGTCTAGATGGATTCTAGACCAGGGCCCCCGTGGTGTTTCCCAGTCCCGGATAGGTGCTGCAGGTGGGCTGGATCTGGTCTCATGGCATCGGTGGCATTTGGCGACCCATGCTTCAATTTGCTTGTCCATCCCTGGCCACCAAGCGTAACTCCTGGCCAGGGCTTTAGTCCTGACGATGCCAGGATGACCCTCATGTAGCATCTCTAATACCCTCTCTTGCAATCTGTCCGGAATTACCACCCGGTCACCCCACAGAATACACCCCCTTAGTAGTGAAAGTTCAGTCTGGCGCTGACGGAATGTTTTAAAAGTCTCGTCACTGTCTTTCTCCGGCCAGCCTTTTTCTAACCAGTGTAAGATTCGCGCCAGACGCCTGTCCTTAACGGTTTCTCTGGCAATGTCTGATGCGGTAATAGGTAAACTCTCGATACTTAGGATGTTTGTTGTTGGTGCTGGGTCAGGTTCAGAGTCAGGTAAAGGTGAGCGGCTTAAAGCGTCCGCGTGCGAAATTTTCTTACCTGGCTTGTGTAGCAGTTCGTAACTGTAGGCTGCCAGGAATTCGGACCATCTTGTCATCCGGGGTGACAAGATGTTTGGCGTGGCTCGGTTTCCAGCGAGGATGCCCAGCAATGGCTTATGATCCGTCACGATGGTGAACGGGCGGCCATACAGGTATTCGTGAAAACGTTTAACGGCAGCAACTATAGCCAAAGCTTCTTTGTCCAGCTGGCTATAGTTCCGTTCCGGTTTAGTCAGAGTCCTGGAGAAAAAAGCGATGGGTGCTTCTCTCTGGTCTGGGAGGGTGTGGCTGAGGACAGCGCCGACGCCGAAGGGTGATGCATCGCAAGTGACAGCTAAGGGCAAGGTTTCGCTGAATTGCATCAGGACGGCGTCGGAGGTGAGGAGGTCTTTGGTTTTTTGAAAGGCGGCTTGCTCTCGTCTCCCCCAAGTCCAGGCTGCCTTCTTGTCTAGGAGTCTATGTAAAGGTTCCGCCGCCGTTGCCTTTTGAGGTAGGAAAACATTATAAAAATTTAGTAAGCCTAGGAACGCTTGTAGTTCCGTTTTGGACTTTGGGGTGGGGGCTTCCTTGATGGCTTTCACTTTTTTAGTCGTAGGGTGAATGCCATGCCGGTCTAGGAGATAGCCCAAAAACTCTACTTGCTTTGTACATAGTTGGCATTTTTCTCGTTTGACTTTAAGTCCTGTTTCTTTAAATTTTGTTAAGACTTGTCTGAGTCGGTTTTCTAATTCGGCTTCGTTTGGCGCCGCCACTAATACGTCATCGAAATAGGGCACCACCCCCTTGATGCCCTGTAGCAAACGTTCCATCAGGCTCTGAAAGATGCCTGGTGCCACGCTGACTCCAAATTGGAGTCGGTTACACTTGAAAGCCCCCCGATGGGTCACGATTGTTTGGGCTTCCGCCGTTTTCTCGTCCACAGGTAGCTGCTGATATGCCTGGGCGAGGTCGAGCTTGGCAAAGACTTTGCCCCCTCCCAGTGAGTGCAGTAAATGTTGCACTATTGGGACTGGGTAGGCGCTTTGTTGCAACGCGCCATTTAGGGTGGCCTTATAGTCCCCGCAGATTCTCACGGACCCATCTGGTTTTACTGGGGTCACTATAGGGGTTTCCCATCTGGCATGGTCTATCGGTTGCAATACCCCTTGTTTGACGAGCTTGTCGATCTGCTCGTCAATTTTAGGCTTTAAGGCGAATGGTACCCTTCTAGGTTTAAGCCGCTTAGGGGGAACCCCTGGGTCTAGGTCAAACGAGATAAGGGGCCCCTGATACTTGCCCAAGCCTCCATCGAAGACCTCCTGGAACTCCTGGGCTAGCCGCTGTTCCCAAGCTTCGATGGTGACGTGGTTGACACCTGTCAGCGCGATGTTAAGCGGGGCGAACCATTGTAAACCCAGTAGGCTTGGGCGGTCGCGATCGACGATTGTGAGTGGCAGTTGTTCGGTGTGGCCTTTGTAAGTTATATTGAAGTTCTTGGTGCCCACTACCGGGACGTGATTCCCTTGGTAGTCTTTTATGATGATCTTTTGGGCATGCACGTTTCTTTTTTGTAGTGTAGGCACCAGTCTTTTGATTTCGCGCCATGCAATCATGGAAAGGTAGGACCCGGAGTCCACTTCCATTTTGCATGGCTGGCCTTCGATATGGACTTCTACGTGTACCTTTCTGGCGCCGTCGGAGATGGCGTGGCCGATGGTCACCGTCTGGTGGGTTTCTTCTTTTCGCCGACCGTCGCCGCTTCTTTGAGATCGTTGAGTGCGGTCCCACCGACCGTCTGGCTGGCGCTCTCTGGTTCTGGGCGGGGAGCTTTCTCTCCGTCTGTCGTGCTGTTCCCATTTGGGCGGGCTGCGGGTCTTCTTTTGGCGGCAAACTCGGGCGATGTGACCCCGTCGTTCACAATGCCTACAGATAGAGTCAAAAAATCGGCATTCTGACCTGGGGTGGTCGCCGCCGCACCCGGCACAGTTGGTCCTCGACCTACGACCTCTTCGATTCCGTTGGTCGCCGCGTCCCGTCTGCACGCGATGTATGTCCTCCTCGTCTTCCGACGTGCTGGAGGTTGACTGGAATTCTCCGTAGTGTGCGGTTGATTCGCTTCTAGGGTCGGCCGACCTTGCCGGGTTGTTGTTTCCGCCCTTCGCGTCAGATCTTCGCATGCTGTCAGCAGACGAGCGGGTTGCTTCTGCGGCTGCGGCTGCGGTGAGGGCATCTGCTAGGCTGATGTTGCCTTTGGCCATAAGCCGGCTCTGGAGTGTAGGGTCCCATAGGCCGAGCACGAATCGGTCTCTTATGAGGCTGTTCAGACCTTCAAACTCGCAGAGTCCTCCTAGGCGCCGCAGCTCGGCGACGAAGTCGCTCAATTTCTCGTCTGGTTTCTGATTTCGGCGGTAAAACTCGTTGCGCCGTATCAGGATGGGGACCTCGGGGGCGTAATGGCGCCGCAGTATAGGTTCGAGGACGTCCCAGTCCATGGCGGTTGCGTCTGCCAGCTTGGCCAATGCTTTGGCCATCTGGAAGACCTCTGGTCCGCAATGCGTAAGGAAGACGGCGCGTTTTAGCGGGCCCGGGGCGTCCTTCATTCCGGCGCATTCCAGGTACATACGGAACCGATCCGAGTACGATTCCCAATCCTCGGCGGCGGGGTTGAAGGGGGCGGGCGGTGCTATCTTCGCCATCTCTGCGCTGGAGCTGGTTCTTGGGTGGACACGGGGTTCGGTTCAGGGGCGAGATCCCATCCTCGTCGCCAGTGTCGTGTCCGCAAAAGACGCTCAGAGTCGGTGACTTTCATTCAAAGCTCTTTATTAACAATGGGAGAACCGAACCGGCGAAAGGCAAAAAGCCCGCGGCTTTTATACCTTTCGCAGCGGCGGCCGCGGCCAATGGCAGCGATTCAAGTCTCCCGCTCTCGGTTTGCACCAATCGCGGGAGACTTCAATCGGGCCAATCAGCGCGGCTCGCCTGGCCAATCAGAAATCCCCGCGCCTTAGCCAATCAAGGCTCGGGGATTTCGAGTATTCCAATTCAGGACATAACACCCTCCATCATTACCTTTGCTATCTGCTTATTGTATATGGCTTCTATTGCTTGAATAAATTTTGAATAAAGCCATCTGCTTTTCAGGATGTGCCTCATAGTATTCCAAAGTATCTAGGATTATTCTCATATTGTCCCTAATTTGTCTCTTTGGCAGAAATCCATTTTGATCTGGATGAATGAAATTATTTAAGTATTTTTTAAGTCTTTCTGCTAAAATTGAAGCAAAGATTTTATAGTCTGCATTTAATAAAGAAATAGGTCTATAGTTCTTAATTTGCAGTGGATCAGCCTCTTCTTTTGGAATAAGTGTAATATAAGCCTCTGACCATGTTTTGAGTATCATCTTCTTTGACATAACTTCTTTCATAACTTCTAGCAATGGAATGCTCACTGATTCTTGTAATGTTTTATAGCATTCTGCCGGAAGCCCATCTGGACCTGGTGCTTTCCCATTATTTTGTTTCTTAAGTGCTTCAATTAGTTCCATCATTTTTATGTTGCTTTCTAGCATTTCTTCAGTCTCTTTAGATTTCTTAGGTAGGTTAGCATTCTGTAGATACTGTTTGACTTTTTCCTCATCAATATTCTCTTATTTATATAGTTGCCCATAGAAGTCTCGAATAATTTCCTTTTTCTCCTTATTACCATAACAAACTTGGCCTTGGTCATCTATTAACTTCAATATTTTTCTTGATTCTTTTTCCTTTCTCAATTTGTATGCTAGCCATCTACCTGGTTTATTTGCATCTTCAAAATAATTCTGTTTAGCATTTCTAATTTTCTGTGCCAATTCTTCTTTTTCTATTAATTCTATTTTATGTTTAGTTATGTCCAACTTCAATTTAATATCCTTTTTCTGTGGCGTTTTCTGTAACTCTTTTTCAAGTCCTTTATACTCATCCTCTAATGTCTTAGAGGCTAGTCTTTTCAAGATATTTCTTTTCCTTGTATAGTCTATTGTCAAGCCTCTGGCATATGCCTTCATTGTATCCCATACATTCTGCATTGATATGTCTTCTTTTTTATTTTCCTTTAAAAAAAAGCCAGTTCTTTCTCCATCTTCTGTATGAAGTCTTTTTCTTTTAGTATAGTATTGTTTAATGTCCATCTCAATCTTTTTTTTTTGTCCCTTCCATTTAATTGTCATTGGGCTATGATCTGCCCAAGTACTTGTTTCAATATTTGTTTCTTGAATATTGGATATTAATTCTATTGAGATCCAAATCATATCCAATCTGGACCATGATAAATGTCTATTTGAATAGAAAGTATATTGTTTAGCTTTAACATTTCTTTCTCTCCAAATGTCTTTTAAGGTTAATTCATCTGTCATTTTAAAAAATGATTTTGGGAGAGTCTTTCTATTTTGCTTTGTTGTTGTTGCTATATAGTCCAGTTTACTGTCCACAATTCAATTAAAGTCTCCCATCATAATTATTTTAACATAGTCCAGTCCAGTTATTTTCATGTGTAATTTTTTATAGAATTCTTCTTGTTTATCATTCGGAGCGTAAATTGCAATCAAGAGTATTTTTATATTGTTGTCCATTATTTCCACCATTAATACTCTTCCGTCTTCATCAGTATAAATCAATTTTGCTGGGATGGCCTCTTTAATGTATAAAACCACTCCTCTTTTCTTACATTGAGTCAAAGAAGTAAATATTTTCCCTAATTTTGGCTGTACTAACAATTGTTCATGTTGTTTTTTAATATGTACTTCTTGTAGACAAATTATATCAAATTTTAATTTCTCTAATTTATGAAAGGTTTTCCTTCTTTTAACAACTGAATTGAGTCCATTTATATTCATTGTAATCAATTTTTTTTCTTCCATGATTATGCTTTATATTTAGGTCTAACAGCTCTTGTGGATCTTACTTCACGCTGTTCTTTACTGTCCACCTGTCCACCTACTGCACCTTCCTCTTTTTCAGTCTCCAGTTGTTCCTCTTGAAACTCAATTAATGAGACCTCTTTCTCTGCCTCTTCTTCTCTCCTTCCAAAAAATTCTGCGTGGAAAAGTTCTGCTTTCTCAATTGAATCAATTCTATGTCTCTGTTCTTGCCACGTAAACATTAGTCCTTCTGGAATCAGCCATCTATAATTCACTTCCTTTTTCAATAGCATTTTGGTCAGGAATCGATATTCTCTTCTCATCTCTCTCACTCTTCTGGGTATTTGTTTTAAAACCACAATCTCTTTGCCTTTGTATTTCAATGTCTTCTCTCTTATAGCTTGTAATATTTGTGTTTTAATGGATTTTTTGGTAAATCTGATATGGACTTCCCTTTGTAATTTATTTCTCATCGCCTATCTTGTAAAAACTTGGTATACCTCATCTACTCCATCCATCATCTTTTCCTCTGTAATTTCCAAAGCATCCGCCAAAATTTCTATCATTATCACAGCCAAGTTTTGTCCTTTTTCTTCTTCTATATTTTGAAATCTGAGATAGAATTCTGACCTCTCCATCTCCCACCTCAACATCCCACTTTTATCCTGTTCAACCACTGTTAATCTGCTGTCAATATTTCCAAACTTCTCCTCTCTTTGTTTACCTTCTTCTTCAATTTTTTGGAATCTCTCATCATACGTCACCATCATTTGTTGAATATTTTCCACTTTTTCATCAGTCTTCTCTGTTCTTTGTTCAATAGTATCTGATTTTATCTTGAGATCTTGGATTCCTTGCATAATGATCTGTAAGGTCACTTTTTCTTGTTGTTTATCTTGCTTCAACATTGTCTGAATTAAACATTGTCCTCCAGCTGGTGGGGAGGCAGAGGTAGAGGTAGAAACGCCAAAATGTATGGGTTTCCTGCTCATTTTAGACGCTTCAAGACCTTCAAATTCTTTTTAAATTTTAATCCAACTGGTAGAATAGCCAATTATAATCCAAAATGGAAAGATCCAATAGTAAAAAGCCTGATGGCAAAAAGGAAAAATGAGAAAGAGAAGAAGAAAGATCTTCAGGTTCTTCTAGACCCTAATCCAATTATGAAGTAGTCCACAATAAAAAATGAAAAATAGAAAGAAGAAAAAAGCCCAAATATAATAATAATAATTTAAAAAAAGAACAAAAATAGGGGAAAAAAAGAAAAAATTCCTTCAGGTTCTTCACACCTTAATCCAATTAGGAAATCTCAATAATAAAAAGGAAAAGGCAGAATGGTCCAAAAACATGGATGGAAAAAGCAAAAAATCCCAGTAAAAAGAAGGGAAAGAAAAATAAAGAAAAAATTCTGAGGCTTTCCCTTTAAAATAAAAAGCAAAAATAAGAATATTACTAAAATTAAAATTTAGAGAAGCTGGTAAGGAGGGGTACCACAACTGAAAAGAAATAAGAAAACATACTGCACTTTGTTTAGTTGTCCAAGGCTCTTATGACTCTCTTCTCCACAATCTCCAAAGCCAAGCCTCAAATGTTAAAATGTTGATAAGAGTCCAGGAGAGCACCTGTAATAATATTCTCACCCATTTCACTTTCAGCCTCTTCTTTTCCAGACTTCAGCAGCTATGGAGGCTGCCTCTCCACCGCCAGCAAAAGGACTTCTCCCGGATCAACCAGGGACTTTGCAATGTCCCTGGGATCCAGAGAGTTTGCCCTTCATGATCACCGTCTCTATGGGGCGGTTTAGGTCCGTTGGGACTGACCGGGGCGAAAATATCAGCTGCAATCTCGGAGCCCCGACATTGCAGCTGTATCGCCGTGATGAAGCTCCGCCTTCTTCATCTTCATTCTTAATATATATGTGCGTGTGTGTATGTATACGTGTGTACACACACACATTTTTAATCTATCTATATGCTCTGAAATTAAGGTGTTTTCATATCTTTTGATGGTTAGTGTTCATGGATGCACTCTGCTAGTCTATTCATTAAATTAAGTATATATGAGCAACTAAATATGTAGACATACTGAAGGTATCCCCATATATCCTGGAGAAGGTCTATGTAGTCATTAAGACCTGATACCAAACTGATGGCACATATTCAAAATTATCAATCAAAAGATAGATCAGTATCTTTTGGTAAAAATTTGAAAATCAATAAATTAGCAAGGATTCTGACATGGTGACAACAAAAAATATCTAAACTTAAGTTAGAATGTGAGCACAAATGAGCACAAATTACTATTATGACAGCTTGGACTAGTCAGAAGCACAAATTTATTTGGATAGACCATGAATTTCCTTTAGTTCTGATATTCATATTTTATCAGAATTAATTTTGTAATTTAAGCATTAAGCTAATCTGTGGATGTTACGATCTTAGTGAAAATAATAATATAATAATTCACACAATCTGACATCTTCTTTTGTTTTGCATAACATTTACTTATCAATAGTAATAGTAGTAATCAAAAAAAAGTTTTTAAAGGGAGGAAGTTGTTATGAAAGTCTTCTTTCACAACGCTCATGATGTTGCTAAGTGCCAGAAAGTGATTTTAAGCTTTCTCAACTTATTGGTCACAACACATGTTTCCTTTGTTTTCTAATGTTGCAGTCTACTAATCTGATGGTTCTAGTTGTGATGCAAGTCTTTGTGTTTTCAATAATCAACTTCTTGCCAACCTACATTCTTTATTAATATTATTTTCCAGAGATACTTCCTTGAGGGGTGGCTAATTACACATATTTTTAGGAAGGCCCCAGTAGATTGAGATCAAATTACTATTATGTAATATGTCTCTTTAGATCAACAGATGCTACTGATGCCAGAGGACACATGTTTTTATATAGAAAGATACATACCTATTTTTGAAAATATTTACAAAATAAATGGTTCACAAATTGTTTTGGTGTTAGAGCTGCTTGAATGCAAATGATTGCTTTCTCTTCATCCATGTCAGATAATAAATAGCATCTCAGAGCTTTTCATACCTTCTTCTCTTCAGGATTTAAACATAGAAAGGGAAAAAGGATGACATAAAACAATTGCCCTTTATTTATGCTCTTCAGAGTCTGTATTAGCATTATTTCTGTCACCTCTTTTGCACAGACAATGTATTATTCCTGAGAAAATAATTACTTTATGGAATTCATTATGGAATCAAACTGGAAATAAATGGAAGAAGACATGAAGAAGCACATGGAGCTATACATAGATTGATCCAGTTAATCCAAATAAATTAATTTGCATAATAAGGGAGTAATGAATTAACATGCCACCCAAAAGAAAATTGCATCTCTGAGTTCCCTGATGCATTGCAAAAGAACTGTATGGGACAAAAGTCTTTTGTAAAGGGTATTTGCTTGTCCAAGCAAAATTTCTTGAAGTAGCACATACTTATATTAGACATTCTGGGAATAGTAAGTTTCAAACTGAAATGAAGATGAAAAACTGAATTGTTTCACCATGACCATTATATATATAATGCGCATATCATAAAATAGCCACCAAAGTAGAATACAAGTAAACATTGACCTATGACTATAATGGAACCTGTCCATTATGGTCCCAAATACTGATGTCCATTAAGCAAGATCTCACTTTATACACCCCCACTCCCTGGGTTCTCTGATGGAGCCATTGTGTAGGTTGTTAACCTAAACACAGGGGGCATCATGGAGAACCATGATAGAAATGGCCCTAGTTGTTCTTGCCAAATAATAATTTAGCATGAAGGATTTCCTTAGAATTAAAGGGAGCCATATAAATACAATTTAAATAAATAAAATAGTTCAAGAAATTTCTCAAAAGACTCTTCCTTATCATTTTATTAGAAAAAAAACAAAAGCTTAATTCATATTTGATAAACCCTGCACATGAGCAACCTGCTGTTACAGATTAGGCCTAGACCTATCCTTCCTAAATTTTACTAATTTTTTGGTCAGCTACCATGATGTAAAAGCCACATCTTGATAACTTAATGGATTTCGGTCTGGAGGATGTAGTCAAAAAGGACATATATCTTTTTAAAACTGAATGGTTGCTTTGGGAGAAAGTAAAGATTTTAGGCTCAAATGTGAAAATAATAGAAAATGTACAAAGTAGGTTGCAACTCTTCAGTACCATCTCCAACAGCAAGGTGACTGTGAGCAAAGTTTATTGAAACTTTATCAAAGGTCCCATATAGCACCAGTCTACAACAGATTAAACCATTTTTTTTTTCTGGGGTAACTCTACAGCTGCAGAAGGCAATACTACCATCTTGGGAAAGATGCAGCTGAGTTATAGAGTTGTAGAAGTTGCTAACAAATGCCTTTCGCCTTCTGAACTACCTTTTTTTTTCTTTCAAATATAATATGCTGCAATAGTCCTATTATCCAAAGTACACAAAAAATATTTCTATTGTATGAACCTCATATTAAACATTAGAAGAACTATTCACATTCTAAAAGCAATTCTTCAATTGCTTCTAAAAGAACATATTTAAAATAATGTCAGAAAACAAGATGGCTGCTGAGCAGGACAACCTATAGTGTGAGAATATTTTGCAGATATTTATTATTTAAATTAATTCATCTAAAACCTTTTATCCCCAAGTCATTATGATTTAGAAAAAATGTGTTTGGTTTCTACCATGTCAAATTACTTTTAAAATGAAGTCAATATTTTGAACTATATTATGTATGGTTAGATAAGCCTGCATATTTTTTATTTCTGATGTGAATTTGTTTTCTTAAGAAAAAAATTAGACATCACATAATTCTAAAAAAAAAAGTGGATACTCTAACTTGAAGAATCAATGATATGTTCCTGGGAATGGGCGGTGCACTTATGGACTGGGGCTTCTAGAAAGCAAAGCATTTGTTTTGATTAAAAAAAAACATATTGCTAATGTACCATTAGGAAGACCCAAAGAATAAAGGATTGTCTTTTATGTGGTTAGCCGTCTGTCTCTGTAGGCTTTGTAGTGGTTTTTTTTCTATTTATATCTCTGTCCTTAATCCTATATATTAATGGCAAGCTTGTGCTCCGCATGTGAACTCTTATGAAAATTAAGCAGACTTATGGGAGCTTCAAGGTTTGTGGAAATATGAAAAGCCTTTGAAGAATAAAATCTAAAAGATAAAAAAGCACAATGATGAGTAACAATGCTTGGATAACATGCCCTCCAATATGAATTTGTTTGGAGTAGTAAAAAGAACAAAAAAAAAGGCACCAAACAGATCGGATGCTAAGAAAACTGTCCTTTAACACCAGAGTGAAACAAAATTTTATCCTTCAGCTCTTCTAACTACATTCATGTAGTCTGACCTAGATCTAGAGTCTTGACTATCTAACCTGTTATAGCATTGCCACCTCTGTTTTGAAAGCCAGTGGATAGAAACTAGGGAAATACAATATTTCATGGAGAAGCATCTTGGGAGGACAATCTAACACTGTTTCCAAACTGTCTGTCCTCCCAAGGTGCCTCTAGAGTCACCCAGCTTCTGCAATCAGGAAGAACAGGCAATGCTACACTCAAGTGAACACTGGGAGCTTCCAATAAAAATCCTCTACATGACGGTAGTCATTATTTGAACGAGCTGAAAATGCACAATTTTGAATGTTGAGCCTGAGCTTTGCACATAAACCCTTTGGGGGGGGGGGGAAACCTGGTCTTACTTACAAACTGTATTTCTGATTTTTCCACTGAATCTCAACTACCTATAAGAAATCTTCCATATCAATCTTTCACAGGATTAGAATTAAGAATCTGCTATCGATTCCACTGGAAATGCTGCCATTGTTTTTTTCTTAGTATCATATAGAGTTGGAAGCAGAGATGGTATTCAGCAGGTTCTGACCAGTTCTGGAGAACTGGTAGTGGAAATTATGAGTAGTTCAGAGCACCAGCAATTACCACCCCTGACTGGAGATTTTACAGTATCCTTCCCCTATCACGCCCACCAAGCCACGCCCACAGAACCAGTAGTAAAAAAATTTGAATCCCACCACTGGTTGGAAGGGAACTTGGAGGTCTTCTAGTCCAATCCCCCTTGCTCAAGCAGGAGGCCCAATACAATTTCATACAAGTGGCTGTCCAGTCTCTTCTTAAAAGCCTCCAGTGATGAAGTACCCACAATTTCCTTTTAGACTAGGATAGCTAACTATTTGAAGAGGTGAGAGAGTGATATGATGACTATCAGGAAGAGGGAGAATGAAATTATGAAATGTATCCAAGGTTAAAACATCTTTGTTTCCTGCCTGCCATTCTTCCTGTTAGTTTTGGATGTCAAAGAATACATTGCTAGAAAAAAAAAATCCTTGAATTGCTGAACAACTTAAACATGCAATGTATGGAACAATCTCAATGGTGAGATTACTGTCCTTCAGTAGATGACTAATTTAGATTATGGAAATTTCTACAGGCCTGTTCATGGCCGTGCCCTTGGGATTCCTTTCTTCTCTCTGTGTATATGTTAATGTATGAACAGTCATTCAGTCAAAACAAAAACAAAACTTTGTGCAGGTATTTAGAAGTTATGTGCAGTAATAAGCCATCTAAAAAATTTTTAAATCTTTTTTAAACATAACGAGAATTTTGCAGTAAATGCTATTTTGGCACTGGCACCATTTGGAGATTGTGGCTGTATGCTGCTCTTGCCTTTAATGTTTGTATCCTGGGTCAGTCCCTCGGTGTCTCAGTAGTGGATAGAAGCTACACCAGAGTAGGGAGTGTAGAAATCCAGACAAGTCCCACATATATGAGGCCCAGATGGTGGAGAAGATAGACTGCAAAACATAATTTAAAAGGTGATTTTCTTTATTAAGGAGAATTGGATTTATATTAGTTAATGCACAGAATGTGGATGATACATGATGGGTGAATAAAGAATTGTGTGGCTCAGTGGCTTAAAGATGCCGGAGATGGTCTGAATTTCAGTGGTTCAAGTCCTAGCACTGCATGGTGGGATGAGCTCCTATCACTCACCTCAGCTTCTGCCAACCTAGCAGTTTGAAAGCATGTTATATGTGAGTAGATTGTTTCTTGTTTTGCCTTCTGGTGCTTTGGAAAATAACTTGACCCCTCTCTTCTTTGTGGCAGCCCGTCAAATACTAGAATACTGCTATCATGTTACTCCTAATCCTTCTTTTCTCTTGACTGACCATATCAAATTTCTACAACCGTTCTTCATATGTTTTTATCTCCAGGCCCTTAATCATCTTAGTTGTTCTTCTTTGCACTTTAATAAAATAATCTATCTTATTTTCTATTTTATGATTCAAAACTCATAACTTTTTTTAAAAAACAACAATTGGAGTAAAAAGGAAATTGTAATGGTGTGTGGGAATGACCTGGGTAAACAGGAGGAATCAGACAAGCATCATGAAAAGACATCTCAGGCCACAGAAAGAAGGTTTTGCATGTGTAGGAAGCATTTCAGAAGGGACCCTCCCTAGTTTTCTGGATTGCAAGATTCTGTTAATGTAACCTTACATTAAAGATGGTGTTAGTACTCATAGTTTGTGCTTCTCGACTAGGCTACCTTAGTAGGCTAACAGAGACAATAAAAATGTAAAATGAACAGATCCTATGCATTTCAAAAAGCCTGGAATTCTTACAAAATGTCCTGATATCACCTTTTGACTCCTAAATAGTGAATTTTAATGAAATAAAAATGACTTCTTTAGAATGGTGGTAAAGAAAGAGATCAGGATCAAAGTATATCTTGACTTCAAGGAAACATAAAGCAATGAAAAATTAAAGTTTCTGTAAAAATTTTGCTTTATTCTGTGTTGGAGATCCCAATTCAATAGTGACCACAGGGAGTGGTAGGGTTTAACTTAAGGCTTGAGGATTTACAAGGAATAATGGATGGAAATTGAACAAGGAGTGATTTAACATGGAAATAAGGAGAAACTTTCTGATAGTGAGAACAATTAACCAATGGAACAACTTGCCTTCAGAAGTTGTGGGAGTGCCATCACTTGAGACTTTCAAGAAGAGATTGGACTGCCATTTGTCAGAAATAGTGTAGGGTCTCCCACTTGGGCGGGGGATTGGACTAGATGACCTACAAGGTCCCTTCCAACTCTGATTATCTGTTATTATTTATTCTTGTGCCCTTTGTCCTATCATTTGTCCTATACCTTCTGTTTGTTTAAAACAGAGCTATTCTGAAGTTAATTCTTTCTGCCTTTTTTTTAGGAACGCAAACCCAGAGCACATACATTTTGATTCTTCACCTGAGAAAAAATAGTTAGCTAGGAGCTAGGCTTTGTCTACTACAATAATGAACATGTTGTAAATAATCTTCCTTCTATTATAGCTATAGTACAATAGTTACTAAGTCCTGATTTTTGTTTCCAGAAATGCTGTTATGCAGTCAGAATGCTTTTAACCTTCAATATAATAGGGTTATCAGCTGTATAGTAGTCCTTGACTTACAACAGTTCACTTAATGACTATTCAAAGTTACAGTGGCACTGAAAAACTTACAACCATTTTTCATATTTATGACAATTGCAGTACCATATTTATGGTGGTTGCACTGTCCCAAGGTCACATGATCCCCTTTTGCAACCTTTTGGCAAGCAAAGTCAATGGGGAAACCAGATTCGCTTAACAATTTGGTTTCAGTTAACAACTGCGGTCATTTACTTAACAACTATGGCAAGAAAAGTCATTAAATGGGGCAAAACTCACTTAACAAATGAACCTTGAAAAAAATATGGGCTGAAATGTGGTTATACAATGAAGACCACATGTAATGATTAAAGTAAAGGAGAGGCTCCATACTGAAGAGACAAAGACTGAGTCTTCTGAGATTAAAAAAAAATAAAATGGAGATGGGAAAATCTCAGTTCATAGAGAATCTGGAAGAATCAAAAGCCTGCCTGTGGTCATTCAAAATGGAATGCTCCTGAAATCTCAATGAACGGAATCTCAAAATGGAATGCTCCTGAAATCTCATTTGTCCTAGATTAGGATTCACAAAAGTAGAACAGGAGGAAAAACCTGGAATGCTACAGATGATAGAACAGCTGGGAAATTCTGCTTGGTAATGAGTGGTCATATATTTAAAGAATTTAAGTCAAACAAAAGGAATCTGGAAAATTCAGTCTTAACATGTGAAAAAAAAATCTCCAAGGTACATTGTCTCAGAAAGCTATTCAAGAAGTCTGTAAGTGAAGGGAGGGGATTAAATCTGCATATAAATCAAATAAAAGATATTCCAATTAGCCTGAAAGGTTGAACATGCCTATGAAGAGAAAACAAATGTTGCTTCCTTTATTTTAAATTACCTAGAAGTTATCAAGCCATGGTAGATGCAAGATCGAGGTAGAAGCAGATACTAGTTTTGTATAAATAATCTGTAAAAACTATGATGTATTTAACTCTGAAGGTCCAGTTTTCAAAACAAAGGATGAGGGGAGAGGAAATTTTTCATTTGCAGCTCAGATTATTTACAAATCAATTTTCTTAGAAAATAGAGATAAAACAAAATTGTTTGATTATATTTCCAAAAGTGATGATTCATCTCAGCCTTGTTTTTTTAAAAAAAGCCAAAAGTACAATAATGAATGTAACAACAAATGAGATGCTGGATGTGTGTATTTTGATTCTGCAGAACATCTTTCATTGGTGTAAAATACACCAATGAAAAAGGATGTGATGCAAGATTTAAAGGCATTCATTGCTATGTGACTATAAAGGGAGTATTGCTGATAAAAGTACATACTGATAGTATGGACCAGAGGTGGTATTCAGCAGGTTCAGAACCGGTAGCAGAAATTTTGAGTAGTTCAGAAAATCAGCTAATCCCACCTCTGACTGGAGATTTTACAGTATCGTTCCCCCGCCACGCCCACCAAGCCACGCCCACAGAACCAGCAGTAAAAAAAATTGAATCCCACCACTGGAATAGACCATCTGAATTAGACTGTGCAGAAAATAAAGTGAGGGTAATAAATAATTGAAAGCATGGTATTTGAATAACCAAATGGTATTAGAGAACTAGGCACAAATAACCCATATGTTATTTATATATTATAGAAATTGGTTACACCGTTAAAGGTGCCACCATGTGTGAATTAATCCTGGTGAATATGTTGTACAAAGCCAAAGACACCAACCAATGAATACAGAGAGAAAATTAAAAAAAACAAGCTAATTCCCAGTAGAATTGGAGATCATTGCACGTCATCATATTATATGGAAACACAATTATTTTTGTTTTCTTAAGTTTTCACGGGTACTTTCATGTATGGCATTCAGCTTTGTTCGGGTATTTTCCCACATCATTGTAGTTGTATTTTTAAAGTTGTAGCAACGTTTCGGCAGAATCTCATCTGCCATCATCAGGCTTCTGTATAGTGTTCATCTGTGAGTCAGACTTTTACAGTGTTTTCAGATTTAAATTTGGGGCAGCCTATTATTTGTGAATAACTGTTGGGAACATTTATGATTAGATTTGAAGTACTAAAAACCCCATAAATTGTGTTCACTGGAGCAGAAGCACAATTATTTTTGCATCTACAGATATTACAAAGTTACATTTTGCCACTTAGTGAAAAGAGGTGCTGAAGAAATTAACATAAATATGAGAGAAGCTACAAGTGTTGTAAATAGACAATAAAAATGAATATACAACAGAAAACATGTAAAGGTACCAGAAAAAGCTGGAAATTGCATGCAGTCATCAGGTGGATCACTGCTTCAACAGTAATACATTTAAGAGTTATGAAATCTAAAAATAGTAGTAACTTGCTCCAGAATTATGATTAATACTTCATAATTCAAGTTTTCTTGTCATATTTTTAATCTTACATTTATAATTATTGATTTTTTTTATAATGAATATATTAAATGAATGTTTGTTGATAATGCAGCTACTTTGCTAGATAGCGTGCTGCTTTCTCTGTTCTAGCACCATTCAGATCTCATGAGAATAATTCAAAAGTTCCTGGTTGGTATGATAGTCATTTATGCTTGTTGAAGAATTATGGAAGTTGTAGTCTATGACATTCAGACAAAAACAGAATTGGAAGTATTTGATCCATACTTCTGCTCCAGTGAACACAATTTATGGGGTTTTTAGTACTTCAAATCTAATCATAAATGTTCCCAATAGTTATTCACAAGTGCCATCAAGTGCAGCTATCATTACAAATTTCCATTTTCAAGTTTTTTTTATTTCAGCAATGATTTTCCATTAAAAGCCTATAATTAAAATAATTAGTATAAAAATTGTCTTGTAATCAACTTAATTTCAATTAGGTTTTTTAAAACTGTATAGATGGAATCTTGAGGAAGATTTTGAATATTAAAAGATAGCATGCTAATAGCATCAATCAAAAATTTATCCAATGAATTTGAATTATTTCCAGTGCACACACATACACACACACACACACACACACACACACACACACACCTTGCTGTCTTTTAACACAGTTGACTAGAGGTCATGCAGAAACCATTTAAAATATTGATGTGAATGTGAGATGCAATGATTGAAGTGTTTGACTAAGACTGGAGTAACTTGGGCAGGTTCTCTCTCTCTCTCTCTCCCTCCTTTCCTCTCCCACTCGATCCTTCTAGCTCTCTAACTCATCTATCTCTCCTCAACTTATCCCATAGGTTTTTGTGAAATGAAATAATGGAAACTCCCCATTACATCTTTCTCCTAGAGGAAAATTCAGATATAAATCAAATAAATAAAATGATAAATAAATTTTCTAAATATGAAATCTCAGCACTGTTGTACTTTCTTGAAATTATGTTGGACTCACCCCAAGCCAATACCTTTCAGGTTATAATAAAATAGAAATATGAGCCAAATGACTGTAACAATAGGATTGTCATATGCTAAAACCTTATATTCGTAAGATCTTCCTAATAAACCCAGAGGAAAGATACATTACAAAGCTGCTATCTTGAGATAATTTAAACGATCTATCATGGAGGAGTTGCAGATCCTAAAAAGGGTTAAGATGACTCCAGCTTGAGATGGACTTGTCTCATGGCAGTAAGAGAATCAAAACAGCATTATTTCTCCCATTTTATTGCAGCCACAGAGTGTCACCCTGCAGCCCTATTCTGGATTACCTGGTCCCTTATAGGAGAGAGGAACTAGGCTGATCATCTTCAAAGCTGCACAGAGGAATTTGTTCAAAGTCACCTGGATTTGTTCCCAGTGAAAACCCATGCATGGTTACAGGTCTGTGTGAGATGCCCAGGGAAATGTCGTGCCTGGTTATCTGGGAACAATTAGATCCTGTTGAACCTGATGAAGCAGGCGGGGTCCTCCATGCTATCAGTGTAACCACCACCTATCAATCTGATTGTTGTTCCACTTTGTCCCAAATTCCAGAATAATGACTAGCAGGTGGGTTCAAGCAGTGATAAATTCCTCAGTGCAGGAGGGGAAGTTCCCAGGGCCTTTTAAGCAGGCCCTTTCCTTAAAAAAAAATAAATCCCTTTATTCTACCTACCTGGAGAACTTTTGTTGAGTTCCTCATCTTTCCTTCTTAGGGAAAATAATAGAAAAAGATTTTAGAAATATTTATCTTTTATGACTTTAATGCTTTTAATGCTATAAGACACCTAGAGTGTCTTTGAAAGAAGACGGGCAGCAAATAATAAAATAAGTAATGATTTTGGGGTTTTCCTAAATGTAGAGCATTGCTCTGACTTTGCTTTATACCTGATAAATAGAGGACGGAAAGGGAAAAAATGCATACATTGCTCAGTCTTGCTTTATGAAATAATAAGGTCTAAATCTCCTGCATTACTTCAATCCATAAAGTGATTGCCAATAGCCTATACTAATCCTTTTTCAAACATATGTCATCCAGATGTATTTGAATAAATTCTCTGTGATATTCAGCCAAAGGTTTGCTGTTTGGGGATTATGGGGTTTGTCATCCAACGTATCTGAACAGTACCAAGTTGAAGAGGTCTGGCTTATATTTGTATTATGATAGTCTGGGTATCCATGCAATGAATATCCTCTTCTAAATGCATAAGTGCACCAACGTGCCTGTCCTAATGTTCCCTTTTATTCGTATGCATTTCATGTATTAATAATCATGTTTATACTTATATTTGTTATCTAATACATGCTCAACAAACAAATAAATAAAAAATAAATTCTATAGCAAGCAGTTCTGAAGTGTTTAAACCCCAAACAGTGAACCTAAAATGAAGAGATAATGAATATTATCTATATTCTAATGTTTCATCATTGCACAGGCCAGGTAATGTATCTAGACTAGTAGGAAATTACTCTATTTTAAATTATAGTACCTGTAAGGGAGATCAGTTTCATAAGAAAGAAGCATTTCCAGTAGTTTTTCCCCTTTAAAAAAAGGAATTAATGAATGGAATTTACATGTGCTCAAAAATTAGCTCTTAGAATCTTGTGACAAAGTAATAGTTTTCTTTTCAAGTTTCATTTGACAAACAAGCATGACAAATTTATTTTCTAGGCTCCACACACTTAGATGGGCGGTAGGCAATTTGCAAAAAGCTAAGTTCTATTTATTGTTTTTCAGACCATTTAGTTAATTTTACAATACCTTGGGGATGGTTGCTGGCTGCACAGATGAGACACATTTCACAGGATTACTGGACCAGAAAGGAGAAAGCAACCTAAACTGTTTCCTAGAAAGGTGTTTCATACTGTACCAAACCTCCTTTGTCTTTTATATTTAATCTACTGTTTGTCTTTACCAAAAACTTTTCAGAAAAGATAAATATAGAAATTTTATATCAAGATTGGTCAAACTCAAACAAATATTTAATACTTAAACCCAAAATTGCTGGTTTATGACAAAAACAATTTGTTCCATAGCCAACAGACAACCCATGGAAAATGTGCTATGACAGCCATACAATTGGTTTCTTCCTTGAGATGCAAAAAACTTTATGTCCTTTTGTATTTTTCCAAAGTGGAAGGTAAATCTTTGGGGAAGGAACTGCTCTTTAAAACTCAGATTTTAAAATACCAGTAGGATGCTTGCATTTCACCAAAGCCAAAAGAGAAACTGAAATAATGAGTACTATTTGAGGCCAGAGGCAGTTGTATGGACCACAAATAACAGATCATTATCAGTTATATGCAGTTATTAATACCACGTAATGTTATTAATAACCACGTAATGTTGATGAACATAGGATCATTGTTTTATTATAACATCTTCTGAAGTTGTTTTTGCATTTTTTGCATTTTTTCCATATTTGCTTTTTTTCCCTCATATCCCAAATATTAAACTTTATAAGGTCAGATGTTAAAAAAATATCAACATCATTGTGCTGTTTTCTGGCACAAATTTCAGAAGGTGCAGAAAGTGTACATTTAGAATATAGAATTATCAGCTTGAATAATTGTTACTATATTTCATATCACTTTAAATTTGTAAGTTATATCCCTGATTACTATTAGTAATCAGTAAGGAGTTTGCCTTCCATTTCACCATATCTCATGAGGCTTGGTGAAAATCAGTTCATACCAAGGCTGCAAGAAATGTTGATAAAATTATAAAATGATTCGTTCATATCCTCATTTCTTCTTTTTCATACAGCATGGCTCCAGAAATGTATTTAGAAGCTTTAATTGCACTTCTTGTGAATCCATCCCAGTTCAAAATATTATTGTGAAATTATTTTTTTTAACAAAGCACAATTAAATATGCTTTGGTTATGATGTGAAATATTTGCCATCAAGTTGTGCTTAACTCCTGGTAACTATATAAGAAAGCTTGCCAACTTGATCTCTTTCTAGTAACTGCAGATGGCTCCTCCAAAGGCATGCCAAGCATAATTTTACTCCAGCTTTTATTCATATGTACATACATTATCCTTGCTAATCGTCACTTGGGGACAGTCCAATATAGTCTAGTTCTTCTTGCACTCATTGTACTTTTAGAATAGAAAATAGGTATCACTATGGATTTTGGAATGTATTTTAATGAGTTAGAGTTTGTAACAATCTTAAAAGCCCACCAAAGTCCCCTCCCACTTCAGCTTGTACCTAAAACAATCTGAATTGTTTTGAGTTTCTCACACTTTTTTTACTTTCCCAGGATTAAAATGGCTCAACATTTCCTTCCCTTCATGCTCAAGATCCACGTTCCTTCACAACATTTCCACCATCAGAGTCACTCCCTCCTCCAAGACTTGAAGATGGACAGCTGATCAAGGTCAATTGACAAGTCTGAAAGATTTAGATGAAGCTACTCCCTCCCTCCTGTTGCTTGGCAAAAGCAACTAGAGAGACTGATATGGCAGGAAGCAATGAGTTTTCTTCCTTATTTGATGAGTCCAAAGGCAAATTTGAGGAACAAGGCTTGCATGGGTATTTCAGATGGAATTGATAGGTGAGTGAACACTTCTGATCTCTTTCCAGGATCATTCCTTATCTGGATAGCATTTTCAGTGAACCATATTAAAGTCTTCTCTTTCTACCTCTAGAACCAAAATATAATCCACCTTTTATGCCTTTTCTATGTTTTAAGAGAAAGGACATGGAGACCACTCTGTGGATTATACTTTCATTGATATTTGAAATAGTCAATTACCATTGCAAGAGTTCTTGGTATTCATTTATTCTCAGCTGTAAAGAACCTGTATATTGCAATATGGGATCTGATTTGAAGGTCTATCATCAATATTCTTCAACTGCATGGGCTTTTCTGTTTTGTTTTGTTTTTTTAATCTCAAAGCTCCATTTAATTATCTGAGAGTCTGTTATGAAACTTTTGGAAGAACAAAGTTTTGGAGTAATTTGAGTATTTATTCATAAGGTCACTCATGTTTCCACAGATGCAACTTTTCTAGCTAATTCTGAGCAAGGAAATTTAGCAGGTCAAATCATCACTATATCCTGTACAGTAAAAACACAAACTTGCCTTCAATGTTTTTTAGCTATCTAGAAGGATCTTCTCTTTAGTTTGTTTAGCTCTACGCTATTGGAATTGGGGATATCAAGAGATGATAAGAGACATGTAACTATCCCTCTTTATTATTCCTCCACGCGTTAATTTCTTTAATCTGTCATCAATTACCAGATAACGCTGAAATAATTCTTTCAAATTCTCAAAATTGGTTGATCATTCCAACATATATCACTAGCATACAACTAGAATTCAGTAATGCTTGGCAAATTGATAGCTTCAATTTTGCAGATTGTCCTGTTGATAGTTTTCATTGCTAAATCATCAGATACACCTATACATTTTTGCATGAAATGCTTACAGTTACATGGATTGAATTTTTACTCTCAATGAATGGAAACACCCATGTGGCTTCTCCTTTGTTCAGCAAGCTAACAAAAGTAACATGGGTCCAATCTGTAGGAAATTCCACTGGCCTCATCCCAGATATTGCATTGTCACATTGTACAGCCTTCTGTGTATTTACTTACTGTTTATGCTGCATTATTTCAGCCATTTGTTTTGCAGGCAGCAGATTGTCTCAAGGATCTGTTGCCGTCTACATCTAGAAGGCAAGCTCCAACACCTCTCCAATGAGAGATTAATATGGCCATTAAAATTTATGTCAGCTCTTTGAGCTAGTCAAGATTGGGAAACAAGAGTTGCTAGAAGCCTTGGGATGTACTTTAATGCAGCTAGAGTATTGCAACAGAATCTTAAAAGCTTGTCAAAACCTTTACTTCAGTTTATACCTAACATACAATCAAAACAGAATTATTTTGTGTTTCTCATGTTTTCTACCTTCCTAGGACTCAGATATTTTTTCTGTAGGTTCAGCATTCCTCTCACCTTCTCTGAGTCAAATCCACATTTCTTCACATAGAAAGTTTATTATTTTAATCTGATCTTTCTTGTCACTGAAATATCCATATCCTTCAAAACCTTATTTGTTCTTAATCCTCTCTCAAGTATACCAGTCAACTGTCAATTGTTAATCGCCCATGAGCCCAAGAAAACAAAACTATTACTTTCAGTTCAGTACTATCTTCTATAAACTCAGTAAGTGTTGGGTAAATATAACTTTTGTTTTCTTAATATTTAACATTATCCCAGCTTTTTTCATTTTTCCCATTTTTATAATGAGCTCTTTTAAGTTGTCTTTACTTTGGACAAAAGAAATAGCATTGTCTGCTTATTTCACATAAATGTTTCAAATTCCCAATTTTTATTTCAACTGTCACCTAATAGTCCAATCCTGATAGTTTTATAATTATTATATAAGAGATACAAAAACAATAAACATTTCACCGACTTCCCTGCTCTAATTCATTTAGTTTTTTTCTCCAAACTGAGTTCTTACACAAAAGTTTTTGTTCATTTCAAATAGCACTTCGAAGACTAGCTTTAGCACTTTCAATATGGTCCATATTTGGTACAGGTAGTCCTTGAGTTACATCTGTTTGTTGAACAAGCATTCAAAGTAATGACAGTGCACAAAGTTATGACAAATGACTTGCACTTGTTCCTCAAAGTTCCTGCCATCTCAATACTCCTACACTCACATGATCAAAATTCAGAATTATCATTTTCAACTGACCCATCCATCCCACCCAACCCTCCTTGCTAGCCATTGACCCCATCTATGCTCCCCAGCACCCAGAAGCTGCCTGCAGAAAATCTCCCATCCTTGCAGCTCTCACCACTGAACTGCTTGCCTTGGATTCCTGCCTCTTCCCTTGTGGAAAGTTGTAACCCATGTTGCTACTCCGTGTCTTCATATGAGATCCTCACTTAAAAATCAGCAACCAAGACTGCCAGGATTGCTGTCATTAACCAATCCAATCATATGACATCATGCTTTATTACTGCATCACTTAGTGATAAAAATTCCAGTAACAGTTGCCATCATAACCCAAGGACTACAGGTATGATTGTTAGGAATGTAAAACACCTAACAGTTGGGTTGGAAATAAATAAACCAGGATAGACATTTTAATACTGTCTCTTTAAGGGAATGCAAAAATTGTAATTAGGTGTGGTTCCTCAAATGACCATAAGATGGAGCAAGAAACCTGTTTCCCAGAGAGTGTTGCTCTGATGTTTGCTGTTTTTGGTTCCTGCATTTTTCCCTATTGATTGTTGCTGATCGTCGTTCTTCTTGGATTTGATGTTAGTCTATTTACTGAACTTTTTATGATACTGGACTTTGATTTTGGATTATCTCTGGACTGAAAACTGACTGCTATAACTGATTTGGACTGTTTGTTGGACTTTGCTTAAACATTTACTGGAAGTAAATACCTACATTTTACTATACAGTGTATCTGTGTGCTGCTTGTGTGTTATTCTTCACCACTCTCATTACGTCTCCCTGTGTGCGCTTATTCTCCTAACGGCGAATTACCTCAATACTGGTTATGGGCCCAGGCCATACCAGGCTCAAATAGTGTGAATACACAGTAACGTATACAGACAGCTGTTTACTATTTAATTGTGGTTTACTGTCCTGGTAAAGATGGCACAAGACCCATCAACAAGTCTATCACTGATAACCTGGTTGGATGGAACAAACTGTTTCCTGGTCTATGATATGCAGTCTACTTCAGTAGAGAAGGGTTATGGACTGTAGTTCAAGATCCACCAGATGTAAATGCTTAGGATCCAGATGATTAGGACAATGCTAAAAAGTTAGCTGACTTTAAATGGAACAACGAACGAGCTCTTTGTATAATTGGACTAACACTGAGTGACCAGCAGCTAGTCCATATTCGTGGAGAAGAGTCTGCTGCTAGGTGTTGGGAGAATTTGAAGAGGATTTATGTTCATGACAGTGTAGGTGCACACATACATCTTGCACGTAAACTGTTTAGAGCACGTCTTCTGAAATGTGGAGATATGTTAGCTCATTTGAACTTCATGAAAAGAACTTTGCAAGAGCTACATGAAAAGGAACTGATATTTTCAGAGCTGCATCAAGTTTACATCATTCTTTCCTCATTGGATGAAAGTTATGATGTTTACATATCTTCACTGGAAATCCTGACCAGAGATAAACTGACATTGACTGACATAACTGGAAGGTTGTTAGAAGAGGCAAGAAGATAGCTGGATAGGGACAAACTGAGGAAGAAACAACCACAAGAAGAGGATTTGTTTTCAACTGCCTTTACTGTTAGGAAATGTTTTTCTTGTGGGGCTAGGGGACATATAGCTAGATTCTGTAAGAAGGGAAAATGACAAAATACTGGTAATCACCAGAAGGCTAAGAAGAATGTTAGTTTAGCTATGTCTAGCAATTCAACTATAAACCATGATTTGTGGGTAGTTGATAGTGGAGCATCGCAGTGCATTACTAAAAATAGAGAAAGTTTTGTAGAGATGTCTACGAGTAAGCAACATGTATCATTGACAAATGGATGGAAGATGAAAGCATCTGGTGAAGGTACTGCATATTGTTCATGTATAAATGAACAATATAAATATTATATGTACCTAAACAAAAATTTAATTTGTAATCAGTAAGGGCTTCAGTTAATATTGGTTATGTAGTAAACTTTAGGCGACATAACTGTATAATAGAGAAAGAGGGTAAAAGTGTTACTGCTCTTTTAGAGAATGATTTATATGTTATACATGATGACCAGTTGCAGATGGCTAACTCGGTTTATAACAATGTTAAGCCACATGATGAATGTATACATTTACTTCATAGACGTCTAGGGCACATTAATTTCAAAATGTTGAAACAAAGGGTTCAATTGTCAGAGGGAGTAAAATTAAAACCCTGGAATAAGTTCTTAAACTGTAATGCCTGTAGTCAGGAGAAAAGCAAGGTTACTCTCGCAAACAAACTAAATGGGTTTAAAATCAAAGAACCTTTAGAGGTTGTGTTTGCTGACATAAATGGTCCTAAAAAATCCAGTTTGGGAGGTGCCTGCTATATTTTGAGTATAATGGACCATTACTCATGGTACGGTTTCTGCTATCTCATGAAAAACAAAAGAGAAACATTCCAAAATTTCTTTAATTGGCTGAGGTTTGCTGAGAGAAAAATGAAACATAGAGTGATGACTTTAGTGACTGATAACAGGACTGAATTTATTAACAAGAGATTCCAAAGTATGTTAAAATTGGCTGGTGTTGAGCATAAACCTTCTGCACCTTACAGACCACAACATAACTCATTTATAGAACGAAGAGGGCAAATGTTACAAGCCCTGGCTCACACTATATTATGTGATTCAGGTTTGCCTGAAACACTATGGGGTGAAGCCATAATGTGTAGTAACCATGTTTTAAACAATGTGATGAACACAACAACTGGAGAATTGCCATTCACTCATTGGCATGGCAGAAAACCAAATTTAAGTTATCTACACACATTTTGAGCACCAGCATGGGTGCATATTCCCTCACAAATAAGACTGAAAGGGCAACATAGAGCTAGGAAATTATTTTTTGTAGGTTACGAGGCCAACCATAGATTGTTTAGATTCTGGGATCAAGGCACAGCTCATGTTTATTGTTGCACGAGTGCAAAATTTCTTGAGCATGTTGGGTGGGATAAACTGGAACAGGAATCCAGCAATGATGTTATTATTGACACCCAAATAGTCCCTAAAGATGAAATAAGTAAACCACAAATAGCCATTAAAGAGAAAGAACTGGAGGAGATAGAAGAACAGGAGCAGGTGAAACAGGTGAGTCCAGCAGTAAGCCTTGTATTACCAAGATGTTCAACCTGAGTAATATGACCACCTGATAGATATTAGGCTAGTGTTGTATGCCAGGTGAATACAGTTCCTGGTAACTGAACTGAACTGAAACTATCCTGCTTAGGATCAGGTTGCTTGGCAGGAAGCAATGGATAAGGAACTGAAATCCTTACAAAGGTTGGAGGTATATGAAAATGTTAAGTTACCATCTGGTAAACATGCCATAGATGTAAATGGATTTATAAGCTAAAGACAGGTGTAGATGGGACTGTTACCCAAAAAGCCAGGTTAGTAGCACAAGGGTTCAATCAGACAGCAAATGACTACAATGAGGTGTTTGCATCTAGTCTGAAGGCTACTACATTACGAGCAGCATTAGTGTGGGCACCTAAGGAGGAATACATTGTAAATCATTTAGATGTAGAGATGGCATATCTGCATGCACCGTTGCAACACACTATATATTTAAAGAAACCTTTAGGTATAAAAAATGATAATACAACTGATTGCTGGAGATTGAAAAAGAATCTTTATGGCTTGAAGCAATCAGGATATGAGTGGAACCAGTGTATAGTTAAGGAATTAACTAAGATAGGATAAGTTTTGTAGCTGGCATGGCTGATCCATGTTTGTCAAAAGGAAAAGTGATAGTGTAGTTTCATTGTTGCTATTGTTTACTGATGACATAGCATTAATCACCAAAACTGAGCAAGAAGCTACTGAAATAATTTCACTATTAGAAAAGAAATTTAAAATAAAATGATTAGGTGAAATTAAACAATATCTTGGTTTAAAGATAGATAAAACTAGGGGAGGATACAAAATCTCACAGGCAGATAAAATTAACCAATTACTGAAAAATTTTAAAATGGAAATTTGTAAACCGGCTAAAACACTGATGAGCCAGGAGTTTAGCCATAGTGATGTTCAAAGTCCTGTTTTTGATAAGAACATTTATCAGTCCTTGATTGGTAGCTTATCTTATCTCAGTAATTGGTCAGGGCCAGATATAGCATACTGTGTTAATCAATTAGCTAGGTTTAATGCTGAGCCAACTGAAAGACACTGGCAAGCTGCTAAGTGTGTGTTAAGATATCTGAAACAAACAATGCATTATGCATTATATTTGGAGCCTAAGGATGAACTAAGTTTAACTGCATATGCCTATGCAAGTTTCACTGCAGACATAAATACATGTAATCAACATCAGGTACTGTAGTGTTATTAGGAAAAGTGTTGATTGGATGGATGTCTATTCAACAAAAACATCTAAGTTTATCAGCAATGGAGGCTGAATTCTCATGTTTGTCTTTATTATGTAAAGATTTAGTTTGTTGTAAGCAACTATTGATTGATATGGGAATTTTTGTAACAGATTCTATTGTTGTTTATGAAGACAACCAATCAGCAATACAGATGGCTTCCAATCTTGCTGTAAAGACATGATCAAAATACACAGATTTAAGATATTTAAATGTGAGATAATGTGTGCAAAGTCAAATGATTAAACTGGAATACTGTATGTCAGAAAATAACATTAGAAAAAGGTGGAGCCTTCTCGCCAACCGACAGTAGATCGCAACTCTCTGCGACTATCGTTCATGCTCTTTCGTTGGAGAGCCCCAATTATTCTGATTAGGGGCTTGGAGGGGCAGCGGAGTAAGAGGAAGCAGCAAGCCTGTCTGTGGGGAGCCGCATCTCCCCCCCCCCAGGGCTTGGCTTTTTTTCCTCCCGAAGACAACTGCAGTGATGGTCTAAAATGGCCATCCCGAAGAGGATGACTCAGCTTGACTAAGATTTGTGCAGGATGGAAGAAAGAGGTGAATAACATCTGAACCAGGACAACTGGGCAGTATAACCAAATAAAAGTACCCCGGGATTCAGGTAATATGAAATTTTTAAGAAAAGAAAAGTGAGCTGCGAAATTACAAAGGGACAGAGAAAAAAAAAAAGGAAAATATTTTTGACAGCTAAAGGGGGCTTCGAACTGGGAAAGGAAGAAGCTGGAATTAAAGATTTAATGAAATTGGACTAAAATAATTTGGGAATAATCAAGTATAAAATTAAAGCTGGACTTAATATTGCCAAAGAATAATAATAATAAAATTTATAAATTGGAGACTGGATTGTCTTGGAATATTGAGGTTCGAAAAACCTTAAATAAAAATATAGGGGGTAAAAAAGTGAAAACTTTGTATAATGGAGAGTGTCACCTTTTGATAAAAATTTAGTTCAAATAAAAAGGAAAGCATTTTGTTTTTGAATGAACTGGTATAAAAATACAGAAATATTGAAACAAAGTAAGAATTTTAGAAAGTGAAAGCAGAAACAGAATAAAGGAAAAAGCAAGGAAGGAAAGATTGTTTGTGGGACTGACTGATGTTTTTGGTATGAACCCTGAATTGGAATAGCTGAGAACTTTAAAAAATTGAAAGAAGAAAGAAGGAAAGTAAAAGTGGGGGTTTTTTTGTGGACTTTGAGGATTATAAAATATAAGAATGATGATATCTCTTTGGGCTTAAAAATGGAACTTAAAAATATGAGAGAATTACTACAGGAAAGAGGAGAATCACTTTGCTCTGTGCTAGAAAAAATGGAAATGGCGATTGAAGAACAAGAAGAAAGATTCTCATGAACTTCCGGTTTGCGTGGCTTCGGAGCAGCAGGAATTCGCGACAGCTCGCGATTCCTGCTGGCTAGCTGCCGAGGTACCCCCGATCCAGATGGGTCAGGGGGTTATGGCTGCCCTGTAGGGACAGCTGAAGATAGAGGGGAGCCGGTTAGGGAGGTGGGGGCATCGCAGACCCCCCCCTTCTCCGGGAAAACCCCTTTTTCCCAAGGCGGTGGAGCGGCGGTCAGCAATGGCCGCCACGAAGAAGCCAGCAACCGGGTAAGAACTGTGCTGGAGGAAGTGTGAAAAGTGAAAGTTCTGTCTGAGCCGGGTCAAGTAACAACTTTTAAATTGCCTGGAATTGAGCTGCTTGTTGCTGGAGGATACATTGTATCCCTAAGAAGATCGAAAGCGGCGGAGAAGCTGTTAAAGGGAACTTTTTTTTTTATTTTTTTTTTTACTCTCTCATCCCACGGAAAAAGCAGAAATATTTGGATGTATTAGACACTGAAAGTGGATTGCTTTGAAAGCTAAGCTAAGAGACAAAGGGATTTTTGGACATTGAAAAATTTAAGAAATTGGAAAATCTCTGCTGGAGGTATGGATTTTTGATTATTTAAAATTGTTATTGCAAGTGGGAAGGGAGAAAGAAAAATTGGAGCAGAAACTGAAAAAGGAGGAGACTGTCTAGAACGTTTTGGTGGATCCCAAAAGAAGATATATGGTAATTGGACCTCTTTGATCAAAAATTAATTTGGAAAGAGAAAGAGAAGAAGGAAGAAAAGTATTAACTTTTGGAACTTTTTTCTTTTTTTCCTTTTTTTAATTGCTTTTGATTGTCTTGGATTAAAAATACTTGTGGTTGTTTTGGAAAAAGTTTCCCTTTTCATAATGGCATTCTCTGTGGATGAACTAGAGATTGAATATCAAAAATATAAAAAAGAAGATACTTTGGGCGCTTTGTTCCAATTCTTAGAAATGGCGTTATGTTCCTTAGAAAAGTTGACGCAGCAGAAGGACTGGGACAAGGAAGAAGAGGAAAATGAAGCCATCTTTGATGAACAATGGGTTCCTTCCGGAGAGGAGGAGAAAAAGGATAAGAAAAAGGGGTTTTTAAGAATTATAAAAACAACCAAAAGAGAGAAAAATGAGCGAAGAGATGGAGGCAAGGTTAGAAAACAAAAGAAAAGGAGCAAGAAAAGCGAAGGGAAAAAGCAAAGGGGTAGAAAGGGCAAGGAGAAGAATAAGCAAGAGAGAAAAGGGGGGAGGAGAAGCCTTAATGGGGGGAAGCAAGATTTAAAGAAAAAAAGTTTATTTAGAGACAATGGGTGAATTTAATTTAGACTAAAAGAGGGATTCTGGAGGGTATTTAAGAGTGTGTTTTTATATGTATGTATATTTAGAATAAAAAATTTATTATGTAATTTTAAGAATTTTTTAAACAGAATCCCAAGAAAGATTTATATGTAGTATTTTTAAGTTAGGTAATGTGTTATAGATGCAACTCCAATTGGTTTACAGGAGAAGTATAGTAAAAGAAAAAAGATGAATGGATGTTTGGAAATAGAACAGACAAAGAATGTTGTTGAAAATGGTAATAATGGAAGGATATATATGCTTTTTTTTTTTTTTTGATTTTGTATATTGATAAAAGGCAATAAAATTTTAATTGATAAATAATTTGGATGGAAAAGAGAAGTAGGGATAAGATATGAAGTTAATATTATATGAAATATTGATATTATAATCTGGAAATGTTATGTTTTATTGGTCTATCATTATTATTTTTTTTTTAGAAAAGAATTTATAAGCTGTTATGCCTTGATTTTGTGTGTATTGATTTTAGAAAACTGATAAAAATGGTTTTTATATATATATATAAAAAAGAAAATGATAATAAGATATAGAAGGAGACTTAGGTTGAATATGATGTTTGAATTTGTGTCTGTGTAAAGAGTTTTTAACCCGGGAACAGGCAACCTTCAGAAAAGATCTTGTAGTTTTGTCTATGTTCTGTGTTTGTATGTTTGTGTATTATGCTTATGATAAAACTAACAAAATTTGTTTTTTATTAAAAAAAAAGGAAAAAAGAATCAATAAAACCTTGGAGGAATGTTAGATGAGAATAATTTAAACAAGTCAGAAAGAAAAGAATATGATGATTATAAAATGGATAAATATGGAAGAGAAATGAAATTGAATTGGAGTAAAGAGAAATAATGAGAAACTTGATGAAAGATATTTGCGTGTCCATATGGGGATGGGATAAATTGGAATTATGTTGTATAAAAATATTGTTTTGTTTGACTTGTAAGGATTTACAATATTAAGAGGTTTTATGTGTTTATGTATTTAATGGTTAATGATGTGTTGTTTTATCTTTAAAATTAATAAAAATTTGTTTCAAAAAAAAAAAGAAGAAAGATTCTCAGAAGAGCAGGAATTGACTCAAGGAGAAGACATTTTGAATGGACAATTAACACAAAGAACATTACAAAGAAGTGGGGAAAGAAGGAAGGTTAAAAAGTTGAATTTTAAGAAAGCAATTAAAAGAGGGAATAATTGTGAAGTTAGAAAAGGCAGGAAGATTCAGCAGGAAAGGGAAAGGGAAGATATTAAGAAGGAGAAAAATTGGAATGAGAAAAGTCATGGGGAAAAAAGAGGGAGGAGAAACAGTAAGACTAGTAAAATATTGAAAGGAAATTGTTTCTTTACAATTAAAAGAAGGAATACTTGTGAAGTCAGGAAATGTAGAAAGAATGAGAAAAGACATGGGGAAGAGACCGGGAGGAGACTTGGGTTCGCTCCCTGGACAATGCACCGGAGAAGCAGTAAGAAACAGGCATGCGTCAGAAAGAACCACAGAACTAGTAAAATGTTGAAAAGAAATTGCCTTTTCAGAGATAATGGTTGATGAATTAAAAGGGAGATTCTGCAGGGTGACAAGGGTTAATAAGAATATTTCTGCAATTAAAAATATTTAGAAAATAGGGTAATATAGATATTGATAACTCTTATTAAAGGGGGGAAAATATGTTGTGGAATCCAATTGAGAAGATGTAATGACTAATGGTTTATTGGGAATTAAGATGAGGGAATAAAGGTATATTCTAATCATTAAGGTGTCACACTCAAAAGAGTAAAAGAGGGGAAACTTATATTTGTTCTTTTTTCTTTTTGTGTGGGTGTGTTAAGATCTGTATCAATTTAGAACTTATTAAATGTGTGCAATTGAAAGGGAATGTGACAGACTAAAGAACCAGCTAAATTAATAAGTTTAATATAGATTATTAAAAGCAAGGAGAGACATTGGTAACTTCATTATTACCACTATTAGGCAAATATATATTGTTTATTTGTATTTTTAAAATAAATATTAAGGATTATATCTGAAATAATTGAAATGAAATTAAATGTCTAGATTGGGATTAACAAAATAATTTAGAATTAAACCTTATTAGTATTTATTAGGTAAATACATATTGTTTATGTTTAAAAACAAATACTAAAGGATGAACTTGAAATAATTGAAATGAAACAAAATTGATTGAAATTAAGAAAAGAGGCAAGAATTAATGTGTTTGTTTCTCTCCCTACTGAAAATTTGGAATGGAAAAGTAATAATAGAATTAAGTATGCATATATCATTGTATAATTTCTGTCATATTTGTATGTAAAGATGATGACCCGGAAATATGTTGTCCACCAAAAAGAGATTTTTGTTTTTAATGTGAAAACTGAATAAAGTTTGTTATAAAAAAAAAGAAAAAGAAAATAACATCGCAGATCATTTTACAAAAGCCCAAGGCTCTGTAAAGCATAAGGCTTGCTGTGAAGATCATGGACTTAATATTGTCCTACCAAAAGGTGAGAATGTTAGGAATGTAAGTCACCTAACAGTTGGGTTGGAAATATATAAACCAGGATAGACATTGTAATACTGTCTCTTTAAGGGAATGCTAAAATTGTGATTGGGTGTGGTTCCTCAAATGGCCATAAGATGGAGCCAGAAACCTGGTTTCCCAGAGAGTGTTGCTAGTTGCTGGTTGGTCGATGTTCTGATGTTTGTTGTTTTTGGTTCCTGCATTTTTCCCTATTGACTGTTGCTGAGTGTCGTTCTTCTTGGATTTGATGTGAGTCTATTTACTGAACTGTTTATGATACTGGACTTAGATTTTGGATTATCCCTGGACTGAAAACTGACTGCTATAATCATGTATGACTTGGACTGTTTGTTGGACTTTGCTTAACTGGAAGTAAATACCTACATTTTTCTATACAGTGTATCTGTATGCTGGTTGTGTGTTATTCTTCACCACTCTCACTACACCTCTGTGTGTGCGCTCATTCTCCTAACGGGGAATTACCTCAACAATGATCTACATATGAAGGAACAAAAATGGGGGAATAACAATGCAAACCAAAGCTTCCAGTTTCTTCACAGCCATGATGTAGGAAAAAAGATGAGTGAGGGCTTCCAGTGATCACTTCAAGAAACAAGATGTTGAATTCAATAGACCTCAGGAGTGACCCAACTAAACTCATATGTCCAAGTGTCACTGATATTTCTCAGTGTAGGATATGTTGGATGGAAAATACAATCTGTTAGCTGTAATTATATCAGTTTCCCTAAGTGATTCTGCAAAGAAGGTGTGGGAATGATAGCAGATGGTTGGAAATGAAGATGATAGGCATTTTGAGCTCAGTTCATCTTTGCAAGGTATATGCTGCAAACTATTGTGGCCTGGTTATATCAAATCTGCAACAGCAGACACTATATGGTATCAAAATAGAATAAAATGGAAATACATCAAAAGAGAAACAAAATGAACTATTTTGATTCTTATAGGGAAACAGAAATTTGGAGATAATAGAAACATGGATTTGAGATGTAATTGGACCAGGTAATATAAAAGGAGGATTTCAGAACATTTTTTTCATATACTGTGCTATATAAGATGATATGTTCTGGAGTATATAATTCTTGAGATCAAATCCAGTTTAAAGACTTACAGCCATAGGAAACTACTGTAAGGGAGGGCTTCAATTTGCATTGGGCATCTGAAAAGGAAATTCAGCTTTTTTAACAGAGAAAGTGGGTTTAGTTCTGAAGGGAAATATTTCTATAAAGGGCATTATTTTGAATTGTCCACGGCTGGATTATATGAAAGAAGAAAATTGATTTCTGCATTCCTAATATTAGTTTGTCATCAAGCCACACTTTTTAAACTGCCAATTGCTAAACATTCCTGCTGTTTGAAACTACAGCTATATACAGAAATATTCAGTTTCTTAGTAGAACAATAGAGAAAAAAAGTGGCTTGCTTTATCTTGGATTGAATCTGACTGCATGCATATTTGATATTATATTTGGTGTTGTTTTTATATTTTTTCTAATTAAAATGCATGTTAAATATTTTCAAGTTTTATTTTAGTCTAGGGCCCCATAGTCACAGCAACATTGGCAGACAAATCTCCTGTTCTCCACTAATGTGAGATTTGCCTCCAGTGTCCAACTACAGATGGTTGCTGTAGCCTTAATTTGTTCAACTAATTAAATCTTGCAGTTCATGCCAGGCGTGCTGTATTTTCACTTGTCCAGAGAAATCCATATTAGTTTCTTAGAAGGAAACTGAAGGCATTTAAGTGAAAATAATTTTATATAAATCAGATATTTACTACTCTAGTATGTTTGGAACCATCCAATGTTCATTTTCTCCAAAAATAGGCATTAATATTTTTGACTGGAAACTGTTTCATTATATCATGATATATTATAGCAACACTGATATATTCAAATTTTGATAATGCTCATAATTCAATTAATGTTGATGCTTAGTTTGTTCCTACACAAACAAATTATTCTTCATGTAGGAAAAGTACAAGGATAGAATGTAATTACTTGGATGCAGCACTGAAACTGTTAAGTACTTGGACATGGGTTGGAGTAAATGGAGACAGTCTTTGAATGTGAACTTTCAGCTCTTTATTGCATAGTGACTTCTCAAAACAATAACAGTGAACCCTGCCTTATATAGGCAACCTTTGTGAGAATTGTCCAATAGCGAGCTATGAATGCTAGCTCTTTAAACCAATAATAATCCTCTGTTAAGGGCCAATCGGATTCCTAAGAACTAACCAATCCGATCTGGCCGCCTAACAGCCAATCAGAAGTGCAGGGCCAGAACCCTGCACTTTACCTCAAGCTCATACTTTATTAACTATGGTACATACACAACACCCCTTTCCCCTGGCTTCTTAATTACGGTGTAGTTATATAGTCCTTTAAATAGGACGGTTGTCTTTTAAGTCTTTCGGATTTTCGTTGGACTGGTTGATTGCAATCCTGTTGAGGTAGATTGTTGTTTGGCAGTGTCTCTGCTTCTTGCTCAGGTGCAATTTCTTGCAGTGCAAACAATTCTCCTTCCTGCTCCATTTCCTGAGTTTCACTTGATTCGTCGCTCCCTTCGAGCAGGTTCCCTGGAACATCATCTTCTTCTGCACCTCCCCCCCCTCGGTTTGATCATGGGGGAGTTGTTGACTGGCCGCTGTGAGTCGTGACTGTAATTGGTCGATATGCCGTTTCCACAGTCTATTGTCACAGCATTTCACTACGTAGGATTTGGGGCCGGTCACTCGCGCTACCGTTGCCTCTATCCATAACGGATCGCCTGATAAGTTTCGTGCGTAAACGCGTTCTCCTACCTGGAAAGTGTGACAGCAGCCACTGGATCCTATTGGCTTTTCCGGTTCGTAAGCAGGGTGCAACCGGTCGAGGTGGGAATGGAGTCTTCGTCCCATCAGTAGTTCTGCGGGAGTTCTGCCGGTGACGCTATGTGGAGTTATGTGTTGCAAAAAGAGAATTTGGTTGACTTTGTCATCGATATTGTCATAGTCCATTTTTTGCAAAGTCTTTTTAACAAATTGGACCATGCGTTCCACTCGGCCATTGGTCGCAGGGTACACAGGCGAGCTGAGCGCATGGCGGATGCCGCGGTCAGTGAGGTACTGCTCGAACATCAATGCCATGAATTGTGGCCCGTTATCGGACACCAGGACGTCAGGCAATCCGTGGGTTGCAAAGAGTCTATTTAGGATCTTAATCACTGCCTCGGAAGTTGTGGCCGTCATACGATGAATTTCTAACCAACTGGAGTATGCGTCAACTGTCAGAAGGAAGGTATAGCCTTTGGTTGGCCCCGTGAAATCCAGGTGGATTCTGGACCAGGGTCCACGTGGCGTCTCCCATTCAGTAGGCATGGCTTTTGGTGGGGCGTTGCTGGCTTGTTGGCAATTGGTACACACTTTGACCCACTGCTCGATTTGCCGGTCCATGCCCGGCCACCATGCGTAGCTTCGTGCAAGTGCTTTCATCCGCATGATGCCGGGGTGGCCCTCGTGCAGAATTTGTAGCAGCATCTTCCGGAGTCATTCTGGGACAACGACTCTATCATCCCAGATGACACAGCCTTTTTGGGAAAAAAGTTCAGTCTGTCTTGCTTTAAACGGCGCGAAGTCATCTGGGACTTGGTCCAATGGCCATCCGCGTTCTACCCAGCCTAGGACTCGAGCTAGGGTGTGGTCTCGTTTGGTTTCTCTTGCGATGTCTCGGGCGGTCATAGGCGGCGAGTTGAGTGTTTCGATCTGCAACCTGGTTGCCGTTGGTGCTGGATCGTCAAGAGTCTCTGGAAGCGGTGCTCGGCTTAATGCGTCGGCGTGGGGAATGGCTTTCCCCGGGCAATATTGAAGGTGATAATTATAAGCAGCTGGGAATTCTGACCATCGGGTCATTCTAGGAGATAATATGTAGGGGGTTGGTTTGTCCCCGGCTATTATCCCTAGCAATGGTTTGTGGTCAGCTATAATGGTGAATGTCCTTCCATACACATATTCATGAAATTTCTTTACAGCTGAAATGATTGCGAGAGCTTCTTTATCAATTTGTCCATAGTTCCGCTCTGCATGTGAGAGAGTCTTCGAAAAGTATGCAACAGGGGCTTCGTTCCCATTAGGCAGTACATGACTCAAAATGGCGCCCACCCCGAAGGGCGAGGCATCGCAGGTTATAACTAATGGTAAAGTCTCGTTATACTGCATAAGTACAGAGTCAGATGTGAGCAATTTTTTAACATTCCGGAACGCTTGTTCTTCCCGGTAACCCCATACCCACAATGCTTTTTTATCTAATAACCAGTGTAACGGTTCAGCAACAGTCGCCTTGTGCGGTAAAAATACATTATAGAAATTAATGAGGCCTAAGAATGCCTGGAGATTGGCCTTGTTACATGGCCTGGGAGCATTTTTTATCGCCTTTAATTTACTTTCGGTAGGGTGGATGCCCTAGCTATCAATCCGATACCCTAGAAACTCAACACTGTCAGCATAAAAGTGACATGTATTTTTTTTCACCTTAAGTCCTGCCTCCTTTATTTTTTTTCACCTTAAGTCCTGCCTGCTGGAATTTTTTAAGAACACATTTCAAACGATCCTGCAAGATTTTTTTGGTAGGGGCTGCAATTAATACATCATCAAAATACGGAACCACGCCCTTGATTCCCTGTAACAACCTTTCCATGAGGCTTTGGAATATCCCTGGGGCCACACTAATCCCAAATTGCAATCAAGTACATTTAAAAGCACCTCTGTGCGTTACAATTGTTTGGGCTTGGGCCGTCTTTTCATCCACTGGTAGTTGTTGATAAGCTTGAGCTAAATCTAATTTAGCGAAAACCTTTCTGCCCCCCAAGGAATGGAGGAGGTGCTGCACCACCGGAACTGGATACGCATTCTGCTGTAGGGCGTGGTTTAAAGTGGCCCGGTAGTCTCCACAAATTCGGATTGACCCGTCTGGCTTAATGGGTGTTACAATAGGGGTTTCCCATGGAGAGTGATCGATGGGCTTCAACACCCCTTGAGCAATTAGCTTGTCGAGTTGTTCGTCGATCTTAGCTTTAAGAGCGAATGGAACTCGACGGGGCTTCAAGCGAATTGGGGCTACTTTTGGATCTAGACTAAATGAGATTGGGGTCCCCTTATACTCGCCTAAACGGTCCGCGAAGACGTCGCTGAACTCAGAAATAAGGTCTTCCTCCCACTCACAACCACCGACTCGGTTCACGCCGGCCATTTCGATGCCGAGTGGCGCTAACCATTGGAGGCCTAATAGACTAGGCCTATCTCTGTCGATGATCGTTAGAGGTAAGTACGCTGTATGCTTTTTGAAGGAGACTCGGACTCAGCAGGACCCGACCACGGGGATTTGATTTCCTTGGTAGTCCTTGAGGATGAGGCGTTGAAATTGGAGGTCTTGGCGTTGGATTGTGGGGATAAGTTGCTTGAGTGTCTTCCAAGACACCATCGAGAGGGACGATCCCGAGTCGACCTCCATGTGGCAAGGCTGGTTCTCGATGGCTACCATGACTCGGATTTTCTTAGTGTCCAAAACTGAGGCGTGACCTATAGTGATAGTAGGGTGAGCCTCTTCTTTTTGCAAAGCTCGATTTCTGTAGGAGTGGTTTACTGGTTCTCGCCTTACAGGACAGTTTCCTGTCGATTGGCGATAGTTGGCCCCTTTTGAGGCCTGGCTGGGTCCTGGTAAGCTGCGGCAGACCCGGCTGATGTGGCCTCGTTTCCCGTACTCATGGCAGAGCGCATCGTGGAATTTGCATTCAGCCCTGGCATGGTTTGCTCCACAGCCAGCGCAAGGGGGTAAGGGCTTAGGGCGAGGATCCCGGTCGGACCTCAGTCGATGGACCCCTTCTTCATCTCTGTCTGACGACGAAGAGAGGTCCTCGTGGTCCTTAGTAGCTGCCCTTCTGAGTTGGGTGAGATTTCGCTGGTCGGTTGTGTTGCCGGAGTGCGGCTTCGCCGTAATTGTGCAGCTGACTTTTTGGTCGCCTCCGCAGCCGTGGCTTCAGCGATGGCATCAGCAAGGCTGATGTCGCCTTTCACCATCAGCTTGCTTTGCACGCCTAGTGCATCTAATCCCAGAATTACTCGATCTCTTAGTGCTTCTTCTAAATCAGCGAACCCGCAGAGGCCCCCTAAATTCCGGAGGTCCTCCACGAAATCAGCCATGCTCTCTCCTTTTCGCTGGTTCCTCTGATAAAACTCGTGGCGTCTCACGAGTGTAGGCACGGTTGGCGCGTAATGGTCTCTCAGGATGGGTTCGAGGTCGTCCCAGCTCATGGCTTTCACTTCTCGAGGTTTGGCGAGTGCTTTTGCCATTTTAAATACAGCTGGGCCGCAGTGTGTCAGGAACAGTGCCCGCGTTTTTGCTGGTGTGGCGTCCTTCAAATTATTTGTCTCAAGAAACATTTGGAAGTGAACCATGTAGGATTCCCAATCCTCTTGGTTTGGATCGAACGGAGTGGGTGGTATGATGCCGCTGGACATGGTTCCGTTGTTGGCGTCGTCTTTCACGTGCTCGATATTGCTTCCTGGCTTCTTAGGTTCAGACGTCTCCAAATCCCACCTTCGTCGCCAGAGTTAAGTACTTGGACATGGGTTGGAGTAAATGGAGACAGTCTTTGAATATGAACTTTCAGCTCTTTATTGCATAGTGACTTCTCAAAACAATAACCTGCCTTATATAGGCAACCTTTGTGAGAATTGTCCAATAGCGAGCTATGAACGCTAGCTCTTTAAACCAATAATAATCCTCTGTTAAGGGCCAATCGGATTCCTAAGAACTAACCAATCCGATCTGGCCGCCTAACAGCCAATCAGAAGTGCAGGGCCAGAACCCTGTACTTTTTACCTCAAGCTCATACTTTATTAACTATGGTACATACACAACAGAAACGTTACAAAGTACTATGATATTGGTTATTATTCTCAGTCACTGAGTACCTATTAGATACTATCTGAAGCTTGGAACAGATTAACATTCATCTTTTAAATTACTCACACTTTCATCAGGCCTGTGTTTGTGTGCATGTTTGTGTTCATGTGAAGATATAGATATAAAAAACACTGATGCAAAGATTGGCTCATATGCCCAAGGAAGATAGCAAATCCATGGACAAAAGACCTCAGAATCAAATCCACTCTAAATACCTTGGTGGTAGATATCTATGGAAGCAAGGCATAAAAGGGGATGTATTACAAGTGATGAGAGTCTCTTTGATGTAGTGATTAATTGGGAGACTATCACTTCTAGGCCTAAAACCAGCTGGGAAGCCTTTCTTTCAGCCCCAGAAAGAAGGCAATAGCACACATTTCCAAAAATGTTGCTACAGAAACTCCAGGGTGATGTCTAGGCAGTTGCCAAGAGTCAAGAATAATTTGATGGTGCCTGCACATACACATGCGCACAGACACAAATTACTAATCTGCAATTGCCTGTTACAAATGATAGGGTTGGGGCTTCAAGTGATCTTGGCTGTAATTTTAATCTGAATTTGTTTTTCAGGCTAGAAATTATCTGGTGAAATGTGAAATGAATTTACACAACTATGGAACTGTGGAGTTAGAAGGAGATACAGGGATCATACAGTCCAATCCTCTACAATGTGCAGGAAAATCAATTAAATCAAGGTTGTCCAGCCTCTTCTTAAAAACCTCTAGAGATGAGGAACCTACAAAATTCTAAAGATAAACTGTTTCACTGTTATACAGATCTTATCATCAGGAAGTCTTTCTCTATTGTATTTAAATAAAATCTAGATTGCTGCAAGTTAAGCCCATTATATCTGGTTCTAGTTTCTATGGCCATGGAAAAAAAGTTCCTGATCATCTTTCTTATGATTCTTATGATATTATTTTACATTCCTGAACATCAATAATATGTTTCTACTCAATTTATTAACCTTCTTCAGTTTGTCTTCACGGGGTATGTCTTTAAGTCCCAGTATCATCTTTGATATCCATCTTGGACTGGTTCTAATGTATTTACATCCTTCTGGAACTGTGGTGCCCAGAATCTTGCACAACGTTCCATGTATATCCTCATCAGTGCAGAATAGAGAAGAATAATTAGTACATGATTCTTTGATACAATGCTTCATCTAATGCAGCTATCTCATGGTATTGAGATATTCAGATTATTGTCAATGACAGGACATCTACGTCTTTCTCCAATGTGTCTTTTTAAAACCATGAATTCCCCATCTTATATGTATGTTCTGCATTTGTTCTTTCTAAGTATAATGCCTTACATTACTTTGCAATCTTATTCTGCATTCTGGATTCTGGTTGGCCCTCCCAATTTTGTGTGGAGCTACAAATTTGACAAGCAGTCTAGCAACATGCTACGAGGTCATTGATGAAATTATTCAATAGTGCTAGCCCCAAGGTAGATCCCCATGAGTTCCTATTGGCTATTGCTCTTGATCTTGACACCGTCCACCAATGCAGATCTCAGAATGTGGTGACCCATCTATTAGTGGACTTTCTTTATTGTTGGGTCATCCAAACAACATCTTAACAGCTTATTAATAATAGTACCACATGGAACTTTTGTCAAAATCTTTGCTGAAATTGAAGACTTTATATTCATAGTATTCATTCAGATGATTGTCTCTTAAGCATATGCAGAACACACTTTCTAAAATATGCAGTGCAAATATGTCTGATTTGTAACATCATTATTTTTGAAACTTACCACTTTTTTTCTTCACTACTTAGTGAGAATCTTGTCTTCCATCTATACTGGTTTATATGGACAAACATTCACTTAATTCCTGATAACAGAAACACCAATGTGTGAAGCCAAAGTGTCATTTTTTAAAGAAAAGGGTACAGTATAGGTCAGGAATCTTCAACTTAGCATCTTTAAGACTTGTGGACTTCAACTTGTAGAATTCTGGGAGTTGAAGTCCACAAGTCTTAAAGTTGCCAAGGTTGGAGAGATCAGTGGTCGCCAACCATTGGGCCAGGGACCACTGGTGGTCCACGAGAAAATTTTGGTGGTCCACAGAGAAATGTCACCCAAAAAGCACCCAACCAATTAATGTGGTGTATGAAGGATGTGTGTTCATATTTATTTTCATGGTCATGATGTGCACTGAAGATGGTGTTTGATTTCATTGTACAAGGTGCAATGACAATAAAGTAAAGTAACTAACTAAACCAGGCTGCGTGGGAACACAAGGCTGCGCTGCCCACATAGCCCACAGGAACAAAAAGCTTGTGTCACTTGCATTGTGAACAACACAAGGTAGTGAGGGGAGGGGGAAAGGGGGAACTTGCTCCACTCGCCCCACGCACCTCACCTGTCCACCTGACTGCTTCTTTCCGCTTCTTTCTTCTTCTTCTTTTGGCTGCATGCAAGGAAAGCAGCAAAAGTCTTTCTTTCTCTCCCCCAAACTCCCCCAGAAATGAGTCTTTGGGACCCTGCAAGGCATCCTGCTCCAAAAGGCTGTGCCGGTGCAACAAATCTCACAAAGTCTCATTTCTGGCAGAGTTCGGAAGAGAGAAAGGAAGACTTTTGCTGCTTCTGCTGCTTTCCTTGCATGAAGCCAAAAGTCTCTCTCTCTCTCTCCCCCCTGAGAACGGAGCTGGAAACAGTATCATGCAATCCCAAATAAAGAATGATTGATCAGTAGGAAAACGGGATGGGGAATTTTCCTGCAGACTTTTTTGGGGATTTACCCAGGGTCTCTGGTCCGTGGGATTTAAAATTATGAGTTTGGTGGTCCTGAGGTCCAAAAGGTTGGCAACCCCTGGTATAGATGACATGCCACCAGAATTGAAGGCTTTACTTTTCTGTATCTTCCTCTCCCAAACCTTTTCTATAACTTTGCCCAAATTCTCCAGAATATGTAATTCGTACAGTTCCCTAAAGAGAGCATTTTAGGCTATTAGTTATTCTGTCCCAAGAGCATCTCTGAAAATGTGAGTGGGAAAAAGAAGGTTGTTGTTGTTTTTTTAAATCTGTTTACCAAAGGGAATCTTAGAGCAATCTCAGAGTTGGTTTTTGTCAGCCTAATGCTGACAAAATGCCTCCACTTACTCACACATTAATGATTGTGAAATTTTTATCCAGCTAAGAAAACATGAATTATGCAGCACCAAGAATATATTAGTTAGCTGTGTCGACTCTTCAGAAATGACAGTGTTGCTTAGCTCAAGGGTATCTTTTAAAATTGAAATTCAGCTGTCAATGCTCCTGAGTTTTGATGCCCACCATAGGGCTAGCTGAGAAACTGACAGGCACAAATGGACTTTATCAGGTTTGCAAACTCTTCTAAAGAGAAGTGGAATCCAAATGCATACATCTAGTTAAATGAATTCTGGTCTACAAAAGCTTGTGTGATCATGAACTTTAGTCTTTCAGATACCATAAGATGCTTTGTTGCTTTGCAAGTAACAACTAGTGCATGTATTCTTGTAAAACAGGGGGCCCCAATTGTGACCCATTCAGAAGTGGGCTGTGCAAGTCTGGATGAGTGGCGCACATGTGCACACAGCTCCACTTGTGTGAGCGCTTGCAGTCACATGCAAAACTCCATTTGTGTGAGTGGTGCATACATGCCTGCCACTCACATGGAACCATCATCTTTCCCCTCCCTCCTGCCAGGCCACCAAATTTCCTTGATTAGTTCTTAATTTTGTTTTCTTATTTCTTCTCCACATTTCAAATAATGATAAAGCTTAGCTCAGTCTTCCTCAGATCTATGCCCTTCAGTTGCCTTGAACTACTGCTTCTTTAGTGTCCAAAGGAAATAGGGGTGAACACAGAGAATAGTCCAAATAGTCAAGATACTGGAATAGACCTTTGGCTATTCTTTTTAATGAGTAAATCTTTGATTGCACCATCACAGACTCCATCTTCACTAATTTTTTTTCCATGCCTTAAGGATATCCCTTGAGTACAACCTTCCTATCATTTCTCAGATTTCAAACAGCCTAACTATCTTATTTAAGATGGAGAATTAACCTTCCATAGCTAATTCTTGGCAAATGGGTTTTCTGTAATGTTTCTATTTTCTTTTGTTCTGATCTTTTACCCACTTTTTTTCCTCGTTACTCAATGAGAATCTCTTCTTCCGTCCATACCAGTAAATATGGACAAAGATTCACTTAATTCCTGATAACAGAAACGCTACTGTGTGAAGCCAAAGTGTGATAGCATCTCACACTGTTTTTGTACTAGTAACTTATATAACTTTTTAGCATTATTAATAACACCAGTCAGCTTGAGGCCCCAGTGGGGGAACAAAGCAATGGAGGTGGTTGATTGAATAATAACTGATCCGACCTCCTCCCCCACTCTGTCCCCTCCCTCCCCATGTGTCTTTGGTTTTAATGTTTGATTTTAACTTTTTATGTTTTAACTTAGATGTAACTGTAAGCTGTCCAGAGTTACCCTATAGTAAGATGGGCGGCCGATACATTTTATAACTAAGATAAAGGAACTAACTCCAGAGTAATAAGAAAATGCAGTAATAAAATAAATATATAAATATAAAGAATCAACATTCAGATAAATACATCACTTTTACAGGATACCTCAAGCTGTTTGATGTTAATGGATTCAATTGCCTGAACTATAAATGTAATGCTTCTGCTCACATCTGACTACATCAGAGTCAGTAGGTAATAGGACAGTCTACAATCCAAACCCAGTGGGCTTGCTTTCAAAGTAGGAATATTAAGAATCAAAGCTTATGGAGCATTACTAACACATCATTCAGGTAATTTAATGCATGCTGTCATGTGATGTTGCTAAAACTAGAGTTGGATGATACCACAGTGGTGGCTAACCTTTTGGGGCTCCTGTGCCAAAAATTGTATGAGCACCAGCACCCAGAAGGCAATGCACCCCCGGCCTCTGCACTTGTGTATGCAATCCCCCCAACCTCCCTTACCTGCACTGGGCCTCACAGCTCATTTTCGGCTGGTTTGCGGCCTTTTTCGGCCTCAGGCCCGTTTCATCACTTCTGGTATTAACAGGAAGTGACAAAACAGGCCTATTCGGCCCGCAGAGGCCTTTTTCAAGCCTCTGGGAAACTGAAAAAGGCCTCAAATCAGCTTTGAGGCACGCGCCTGTGCAGTAAGCTTGCCTGCAGCTCGCATGCTGGCACAAATGGCTCTGCGTGCCACCTGTGCCATAGGTTTGCCATCAGGGTGCTAGAAGATTCTATAACTAACTAATGAGAAGTCTACCACATGATAGAGCAGAAGAGGGAAACATGGGAAAATGGAAAGTTTCATTTTCAGTACAAGTGGTCCTTGACTTACAATCATTCATTTAGTGACTGTTCAAAGTTACCACAACACTGAAAAAAAGGAACATATGACCAGTTTTCACAGGTACAACCATTGCAGCATCCCCATGGTCACATGATCAAAATTCGGGGTCTTGGCAACTGACAGGTATTTATAATAGTTGCACTGTCCCAGGGTCATGTGATCACCACCTGCACTCTTCCCAGCTGGTTTCCAACAAGCAAAGTCAATGGAGGAAGCCTGATTCACTTAATGACAGCATCAATCCATTCAACAACCATGGCAAAAAAGTTGTAAAATAGAGTGATATGGTTTCAGGCATGGGTTAAATGAATGGAGACAGTCTTAGTTGGTGAACTTTCAGCTCTTTATTACATAGTGACTTAAGACTTTAATAACAACAACTCTGCCTTATATAGGCAACCTTAATGCGAAATAACCAATAGGGAGCTGTAAGACGCTAGCTCCAAACCCAATAAGAGTCCTTCATTAAGGGCCAATCGGATTCTCTGAACCCAACCAATCCGATCAAGCCGCTTAACAACCAATCAGAAGTGCAGGGCCAGGAAATCTTCCGGTTTGCGTGGCTTCGGGGCAGCAGGAATTCGCGACAGCTCGTGATTCCTGCTGTGCTAGCCGTCGAGGTACCCCCGATCCAGATGGGTCAGGGGGATATGGCTGCCCTGTAGGGACAGCTGAAGAGAGAGGGGAGTCGGATAGGGAGGTGGGGGCATCGCAGACCCCCCCCTTCTCCGGGAAAACCCCTTTTTCCTAAGGCGGTGGAGCGGCGGTCAGCAATGGCCGCCACGAAGAAGCCAGCAACCGGGTAAGAACTGTGCTGGAAGAAGTGTGAAGAGTGAAAGTTCTGTCTGAGCCGGGTCAAATAACACCTTTTAAATTGCCTGGAATTGAGCTGCTTGTTGCTGGAGGATACATTGTATCCCTAAGAAGAGCGAAAAGCGGCGGAGAAGCTGTTAAAGGGAATTTTTTTTTTTTTACTCTCCCACCCCACGGAAAAAGCAGAAATATTTGGATATATTAGACATTGAAAGTGGATTGCTTTGAAAGCTAAGATAAGAGACAAAGGGATTTTTGGACATTGAAAAATGTGAGAAATTGGAAAATCTCTGCTGGAGGTATGGATTTTTGATTATTTAAAATTCTCATTGCAAGTGGGAAGGGAGAAAAAAAAAATTGGAGCAGAAGCTGAAAAAGGAGGAGATTGACTAGAACGTCTTTGTGGATCCCAAAAGAAGATATATGGTAATTGGACCTCTTTGATTAAAAATTAATTCAGAAAGAGAAAGAGAAGAAGGAAGAAAAGTATTAACTTTTGGAACTTTTTTTCTTTTTTTAATTGCTTTTGATTGTCTTTGATTAAAAATACTTGTGGTTGTTTTGGAAAAAGTTTCCCTTTTCATAATGGCATCGTCTGTGGATGAACTAGAGATTGAATATCAAAAATATAAAAAAGAAGATACTTTGGGCGCTTTGTTTCAATTCTTAGAAATGGCGTTATGTTCTTTTGAAAAGTTGATTACGCAGCAGAAGGACTGGGACAAGGAAGAAGAGGAAGAAGAAGCCATCTTTGATGAACAATGGGTCCCTTCTGGAGAGGAGGAGAAAAAGGATAAGAAAAAGGGGATTTTAAGAATTATAAAAACAACCAAAAGAGAGAAAAATGAGCGAAAAGATGGAGGCAAGGTTAGAAAGCAAAGAAAAAGGAGCAAGAAAAGCGAAGAGAAAAAGCAAAGGGGTAGAAAGGGCAAGGAGAAGAATAAGCAAGAGAGAAAGGGGGGGGAGGAGAAGCCTTAATGGGGGGAAGCAAGACCTAAGGAAAAAAAGTTTATTTAGAGACAATGGGTGAATTTAATTTAGATTAAAAGAGGGATTCTGGAGGGTATATAAGAGTGTGTTTTTATATGTATATTTAGAATATAAAATTTATTATGTAATTTTAGAATTTTTTTAAACAGAATCCCAAGAAAGATTGCTATATGTAGTATTTCTAAGTTAGGGTAATGAGTTATAGATGTTACTCCAATTGGTGTAGAGGAGAAGTATAGTAAAAGAAAAAAAAGATGAATGGATAATTGGAAATAGAACAGACAAAGAATGTTGTTGAAAATGGTAATAAGATATGGAAGGATATATATGCTTTTTTTTTTTTTTTGGATTTTGTATATTGATAAAAGGCAATAAAATTTTAATTAATAAATAATTTGGATGGAAAAGAGAAGTAGGGACAAGATATGAAGTTAATATTATATGAAATATTGATATTATAATCTGGAAATGTTATGCCTTATTGGTCTATTATTATTATTTTTTCTTAGAAGTGCAGGGCCAGAACCCTGCACTTTACCCCAAGCTCGCTTTTATTTTAACTATTTACATCCATAACATAGAGCAAAACTCACTTAACTGCCTTGCTTAGCAATGGAAATTTTGGACTCAACTGTGGTCGTAAGTCAAGGACTACCTGCATCCTCAGGTGTTGCCAACCTTTTGGACCTCAGGGACCACCAAACTCATGATTTTAAAACCTGGTTGCTATACAACCAGGCCAGAAACATATTAACAAGAGAGATCAGAGCAGCAAAAAGAAGCTACTCTGAAAAGTTAAAGAATCAATTCTCAACAAATGAACCAGCAAACATGTGGAAAACTCTTAAAAACATCACTGGCTTCAGCAAATCTTCCCAGGCAGAAGGAAATCAACAACTAGCAGATGACCCGAATGTGTTTTACTGCAAGTTTGAAAAGAAACTACAGCCACCTATCTCCACAACCCACATCTCAAACATACCACCAACAGCCAAGCCTCCTACAACTGGCCAGAGTCCATTGGGCTCACAACCTCTGGTGATCACAGAAAAAGAAGTGCAAGATCTATTACACAGGCAGAAGCTGGGAAAAGCACCAGGGCCAAACAAGATAACTCCTTCTTGCTTAAAAGTCTGTGCTGACCAATTGCTCCCCATCTTCACCCAAATCTTCAATAGATCATTAGAGATGTGCTGTGTTCCTTCCTGCTTCAAATGTTCTACCATCATCCCAGTGCCAAAGAAGCTCTCCATCAAGGAACTGAATGACTACAGACCAGTTGCTCTAACATTTGTAATTATGAAAATCTTTGAAAGGCTTGTGCTGTCCCACCTGAAAACGATGGTCCACTGTTAGATCCCATGCAGTTTGCATACCGAGCAAATAGATCGACAGATGATGCTGTTAACATGGCTCTGCATTACATCCTACAACACCTTGAATCTCCAAATACCTACGCAAGGTTCCTCTTTGTAGACTTCAGTTCAGCATTCAATACCATCATTCCAGACACTCTTCTAAGTAAATTAAACCAACTAGCGGTACCTGAACACACTTGTAAGTGGATCATAATCTTCCTAAGAGACAGGAAGCAGCAGGTGAAGCTAGGTGGAATCACATCCAATACCTGTACAATCAGCACAGGGGGCCCCCAAGGCTGTGTGCTATCTCCACTTCTCTTCTCCCTATATACCAATGACTGCATCTCAAACGATCCATCTGTTAAAATACTGAAGTTTGCTGATGACACAACAGTGATTGGTCTCATTCGAGACAACGATGAATCTGCATACAGACAGGAGGTTATACAACTCACCTCATGGTGTAACTGGAACAATCTGGAACTGAACACACTCAAAACTGTAGAAATGGAGGAAAACTTTAGAAGAAACCTTCCCATACTACCACTTCTTACAATACTAGACAACACAGTATCAACAGTAGAGACCTTCAAATTTCTAGATTCTATTATATCACATGACCTAAAATGGATACCTAACATCAAAAACATCATCAAAAAAGCACAACAAAGAATGTTCTTTCTGTGCCAACTCAGAAAGTTCAAATTGCCCAAGGAGCTGCTGATACAGTTCTACAGAGGAATTATTGAGTCTATTATCTGCACTCTATAACTGTCTGGTTTGGTTCTGCAACCCAACAGGAAAAACACAGACTTCAGAGGATAATTAGGACTGCAGAAAAAACAATTACCACCCACCTGCGTTCAATTGAGGACCTGTATACTGCACGAGTCAAAAAGAAGGCTGTGAAAATATTTACAGACCCCTCACATCCTGGACATAAACTGTTTCAACTCCTTTCTCAAAGCAACGCTATAGAGCACTGAACACCAGAACAACTAGACACAAGAACAGTTTTTTCCCAAAAGCTATCACTCCGCTAAACAAACAATTCCCTCAACACTGTTCAACTATTTACAAAGTATACACTACTATTACTGTTAATTTTCTCATCACTCCTTATCACCCATCCCCTCCCACTTGTGATTGTAGGACTGTAACTTTGTTGCTTGTATCCTTATGATTTATATTGACTGTTTCCTAGTATGATTTGATTGTTGATTGTACCCTATGACTATCATTAAGTGTTATACGTTATGATTCTTGATTGTGAACGAATGTACCTTTTCTTTATGTATACTGAGAGTATTTACACCAAGACAAATTCCTTGTGTGTCCAATAACACTTGGCCAATAAAGTATTCTGTTCTGTTCTGTCCTGTCCTGTTCTGTTCTATTCTATTCTATTCACAGACCAGAAACCCTGGGTAAATCCCCAAAAAAGTCTACAGGAAAATTCCCCATCCCGTTTTCCTACTGATCAATCATTCTTTATTTGGGATCATAGGATACTGTTTCCAGCTCCGTTCTCAGGGGGGAGAGAGAGAGAGAGAGACTTTTGACTTCATGCAAGGAAAGCAGCAGAAGCAGCAGAAGTCTTTCTTTCTCTCTCCCAAACTCTGCCAGAAATGAGACTTTGTGAGACTTGTTGCACCGGCACAGCCTTTTGGAGCAGGATGCCTTGCAGGGTCCCAAAGACTCATTTCTGGGAGAGTTTGGGGGAGAGAAAGAAAGACTTTTGCTGCTTTCCTTGCGTGCAGCCAAAAGAAGAAGAAGAAAGAAGCGGAAAGAAGCAGTCAGGTGGACAGGTGAGGTGCGTGGGGCGAGTGGAGCAAGTTCCCCCTTTCCCCCTCCCCTCACTACCTTGTGTTGTTCACAATGCAAGTGACACAAGCTTTTTGTTCCCGTGGGCTATGTGGGCAGCGCAGCCTTGTGTTCCCATGCAGCCTGGTTTAGTTAGTTACTTTACTTTATTGTCATTGCACCTTGTGCAATGAAATCAAACACCATCTTCAGTGCACATCATGACCATGAAAATAAACACAAGCACACATCCTTCACACACCACATTAACCGGTTGTGGGGTGCTCTTGTGGGTGACATTTCTCTGCGGACCACCAAAATTTTCCTGCAGACCACCAGTGGGCCCCAGTCCCACTGGTTGGCGACCACTGCTCTATTGGATCCAAGATAGAATGCAGACAGTTGGCATTATTTTTGTTCTTATTGTTTTTTTCTAACCCTGTACTTTTAAAATCCTTAATTTGGCAACATTAAGATCTCTGCACATGTTCATATTGCCTATATTTGCAGAACTAGATAAAACAATTGCAGACTATTAAAGCTGCTAAGGCTTATTTTAAAAGTTGTTCCAAATTCCAAAGCACTTGAAAAGAAATTACAATGGTTTCCCTCTGTTTATAGCTGCATATCAAACAACTAGGGCATTGAAGTTCATTCTTATGACAAAAAGTGTAATAACATATTTTTAAATCTCAAACGCTACTTACAGGTTTGCTTGGTCTGACTTAGTGTTATTATAAAGAAGACTCGCTGTTGTTAATTGTGTCTGAATCATGTCATGTTTTCTTTAAAGGCACATAGACCTTTTCTCTATATTAGTTTAGGTTAGGTTAGTGTATTGATTAGTCCATAGGCCAATATAAAAATACAGACAGACAAACACAAATTATTAATAAATTCTTATAAAAACAATTTGGAATGAAATTGGAGTAAAATACAATATTGATAACTAAACTAAACTAAACTTTCTCTACATTTTATTTCATGTTCAAGAAAAAGAAACCTACAAAACATAATATATGCTATAACTTGTAAGCTGTTTATCCATAAATTTAAAATTCGTCACTAATGTTTTCCCAATCTATCTTTCAGCAGCTTTTTCTTATAGCCCTGTCTATGATTTTTTTCCTATATTTGCTTGATCTTTCTTAACTTTTTATTTCAGAATGTAGGGTGGCATTTCTCTTTTCTCTTAAATATGCCACTTTTGATGTAATATGACAATCGTCTGCAGGTTTTTGCCTTTGACTAGTCCACAGCTTTATGCAAAGGTATGCCATTTAATAACAGAATAACAGAGTTGGAAATAATCTTGTTGGTTTTCTAGTTCAACCCCCTGCTCATTTCAGACAAATCGATGTCCAATCTCTTCTTAAAAACCTCCACTGTTGGAGCACCCATAATTTTAGAGGCAAGTCAATCTACTGATTAATTGTCCTGTCAGGAAATTTCTCCTTAGTTCTGAGTTGCTTCTCTCCTTGATTAGTTTCCACCTATTGCTTTGTAGCAGCCCCTGAGATATTGGAACGCTGCTATCATGTCACCCCAGTCCTTCTTTTCATTAAACTAGACATACTCAATTCCTGCACCATTTTCATATATTTTAGCTTCCAATTCCCTAATCATTTTTGTTGCTCTTCTCTGCACTGTCTGTAGAATCTCAATATCTTTTTTTATATTGTGGCAACCAAAACTGGAGGCAACTGTGATTATAAAGTGGTATTAACACTTTCTGTGATCTTGATTCTATCCCTCTGTTAATGCAGCCGAGGACTGCCTTGGTTTTTTTGGCAGCTGCAGCATACTTCTGGTTCAATTTAAGTGATTATCCATTAAGACTCCAAGATTCCTACTTTTAAGTAGGTACCATCTATTCTGTACCTCTGCATTTGATTTTTCTTGCCTAAATGTAGAACTTAACTCTTCTTATCATTGAATTTCATTTTGTTAGACAATGTTCAAACCTGTCAAAATCCTTCTGTGTATTGAGCCTCTTTCTAGGATGTTGACTATTCCTGCCAGTATGGTATCATCTGCAAATTCAATGAGTTCCTCTTCTATCCCTTTATCTAATTTTTTTAACAAGTTTTTATTGGTTTTTAAAGACAAACAAAAACAAACAAAACATAAAAACATCCAACTTTCTTTCATAAACGTACAAACAGTGTGTCAGTTGGTTTACAAATTTTTTGTGCATCGATTTCAAAGTCTCAATTGCAGTTACATTGCATAATAACTCATATTATCAATCAGAAATTGAATACCCTAGTATCACTATTAATCAGTCATTTGACTATAATTTTGTTCATTGATACTTTGCGAGATAACTATAATTTACTTAGTTTATTTTATAACAATTCATATAATCATCCCCAAATCTATCCTAGAAACATTTTATAGATATAATAACAAAAGAAGAAATACATCTTTATATATTCATTATTTTCTAAAATTTAAGTATTCTATTATTATATTTTATTATCTAACCATTGATAGAAAAGGTCCCAAATTTTATAAAATTGTTTATCTTCTTGCTCTCTAATTTCAAATGTCAATCTACTCATTTCAGCACATTCCAATATTTTCTTAATAATTTCCTCCTGTAATGGTATTTTCTCATTTTCCCAGTTTTTAGTAAATACAATCCTAGCCGCTGTTAATACATTTACAATCAGGTATTTCAAATCTTTACTATATGTATCAGGTAAAATTCCCAATAAAAAAATCTCTGGTTTCAAATCTATATGTTTCTTTGTCATTTTTTCCAACCACATGCCCAGTATTTTCTAGCATCCTAACAAGTCCACCACATATGGTAATATGAACCAGGTGTCTGATGACATTTCCAACATTTTTTGGATTTATGCTTGAACATTCTTGCAATTCTTGTGGGGGAAAAATGCCACCTGTAAAACATCTTATACAAATTTTCTTTATATGCTGTTGACATTGTCATTTTATAATTTTGAGACCACAATTTTTGCCATTTCTCTAAATCAATCCCATATCCAAAATTCTTCCCCCAAGCAATCATAGTTTCTTTAACTTGTTCTTCCTCGAGTTTAATTTCCAATAAATAACCATATAATTTTTTAATCACTTTTTCATCAGTACCTGTCAAAATCTTATCTAAGTCAGTCAATTTGTGATAGAATCCTTCTGTTTTAAGATCTTCGTCATACCTTGAATGTATTTGCAAATATGAAAACCAATTCATCTTTATACCTTGTTCCTCTAAATTTTGCATCGATTTAAGTTCACCCTTTTCATCCAATATTTCCCCATATCTAACTGTTTGTTCCTTTTTATATATTATAGGATAGGAAAATGCTTCAATAGTCGATAACCAGAATGGAATTTTCAAATGACATTGTCTTTTAATCTTTTCCCAATTTAGCCACAGAGACTCCCGTATGTGATGTCTTCTAAAATAACCCTGTGTTTTAGTTCTCTTATACCATAGAAAAGCATGCCATCCCAATAGCAAATCATGTCCTTCTAATGTCAACAATCTAGCATTTCTTAATGTTATCCATTCCTTAGCCCACATCAAGTTTGTAGCTTGGTAGTATAACTCCCAATTAGGCAAACCAAATCCTCCTCTAATTCTAGTGTCTTGCAAAGGTTTTAACTTTATTCTCGCTTTCTTACCTTGCCATATATATTTCAAGACAATTATATTTAAATCTTCAAAATAATCCTTTCTAAGCCTAATTGGTATTGTTTGAAACAGATATAAAATTCTAGGTAGGATATTCATCTTGATTGTTGAGATTCTCCCTATTAATGACAATCGTAGATTTTCCCATTTCATCAAATCTAATGCTATCTGTTGTTTAAGTTTAATATAATTATTCTCTTTTAATGTGCTACATCTTGCTGTCAAATATATCCCCAAATACTTGACCTTGTTCGTAACTTGAATTTTCAATAGATCTGCCAGTTCTTCTTTTTGTCTTAATAGCATATTCTTTGTCAGGATCTTTGTTTTTTTATTTATTTTCAAACCAGCCACCTTACCATATGCCTCTATCTTTTCCAATAAGTTTGGTGCTGTCTCTAAAGGGTCTTCTAATATAAAAGCCAAGTCATCCACAAAGGCTTGCAATTTAAATTCCAAGTCATCCACAAAGGCTTGCAATTTAAATTCTTCTTTTTTAATTTTCATTCCTTTTATACTCTTGTCATCTCTAATATTTCTATTCAACACTTCCAAAGTTAGTACAAATAGCAAAGGTAATAGTGGACATCCTTGTCTTTATCTAACTTTTTGATGAAGATATTGAAGAGTATTGGGTCTAAGACAGAGCCTTGGGGTACCCCTAGTTTTGTAGACCCACAACTAGCTTACAGTCATTTCAGCTAGATGTTGTGATTGCGAAATGTATGCATGTTGGTTTCCTGTACACATTTTTCTTTAAATAAGGGAAGGACTTGCTGCAAATTTCTTCTTCTTTGGTTACCATTCTTAGGGAATTTTTTAAACACAACTCTCTAACTTTTAATAATAGATATTGTATGAACTTGAAAAGAAAGTGATAACTGATATGTAGAATCTAAGATTCCTTTAAGAAGGTCTTTCTTGGAAGATCATTTATCATGTTCAGAAAAGAAAACAAGAATATTCTATTGCTGTTGCTCCCTTCTGGTTTCTGCAAGTTATAGATTATAAATAAGCAACTGGGAAAGAATTTTATAGTTTTATTTTCTCTTAGCGTTCCCCTGATCTATGAATCATCACAAGCAAAATCTTTCTCAAGAAGCTATAATAAATCATAAATATTTATAGCTTCTAATCACAAAGCAGCAATGATGCAGGAGAAATAATATTCGATCTTGTTCTGATGCAGTCGGCATAAAGCCCACAAATAGTTGGTGGATGCCACTTTCTCCCTCTCTCTCTCTCTCTCTCTCATACATATAATTAATCCCTCTTTGTAAGTTAAGAACCTGAAGTGTAAAATATCAAATAAAGAGACTAAATCCACATCCCAGGTTGAAAAGGGGGGTCTGAAGTTGTTAGACATTCCAGGCAAAACTAATAATATGAATAACTATTTTTATAGGAATCAAACTCAGCTCTAGTTGGTTAAAAAAAGAATGCCAAATGAAGAAGCTGATTAAAAAATAGTGAGCATTATACATCTGGCAACCTTATTTCAGCAAGTATTTAATTCTTGTTTCTTTGAGTTAAGTAAAAGTGAAAGCTTTCTTAATAAAATGAAAAACTCTCATGCTTTCAGTTCAGCTCATGGTTTGGTAGGTTTTGATCCACTGAAAAGTATTTTAGTTCCATCTGAAATTGAGTCCAAGTGATAAAAGAAAAGGTTAGTAAGAGATAGTAAAAAATTTAAGAAGGCATATCTGAAAGGATATCTGCATAATGACAAATGTGACAGCCAGAAAAAGATACCTAACACTAGCGATATGAAAGGGATATGAAAGGAAAGATATTCAGCTCAAATATAATACATTATGTTTTGCTCCTGAGTCTCCTGGGAATTATTTGATAACTCAATCTTCTGTAGTGTAGCTTCAGCATTTCTTTGTTGCCCAAGAGAAAGAAACAGGCCAATCCACTGCTGGGAACCAGAAGAAAGCTAACACCTTTACAAATCACTTATCACCTCAGTCTGACCTGATAAAATGTGTAGTTGATTTGTTACTCAATGTACTTGCAATATAGAGATCTGAATCTATTAATTGGTTCGGAATGTGATTATACACAGCTGGTTCTTAACAATAAAATTCTTGTGACACAATCTGATTATCTCCATATCTGAGTTTCCCATCTAGTATAACACCACCATATCTCCAAGGACATAACCGTTATGCAAAATATGAAATGGCATTATAATAAGAGCAGTGGTTCCCAGTAGGAAAAAGGAAGGAAAAGAGTTTACATCTTGTTCAATAATAAAAAGGCTAGACTGAAGAACCTGTCAACCATAAAGCTGCTGTCTGACAAATCAGCTTTTACAACATCTCAGCTAGATTCACTTTGATGTTTGTGCAACAGCATTTTGTTGAATAAAAATATTTGGTTGGGGGGGGGGTGTTGGGATATGTTTGTTTGAAAGTAATTTTTTTGCTTCCTGATAAGAACATTTCTTACCCAGTTCTCCTTTTGTGATAGCAACTCTAATAGTGATTTAACACAGGTTAGAATATCAGATTCTTCATGTTTGGAGAATTGTGACTAACTGGTCACTTTGACCCAGAATTAATGCATGTGCAATGCAGTCATAATCCACGTTCTCAGAGAGCCACTTTAAAAAGCATAATAATTACTAATTAATTATAATCATCCTAACCAACACATCTCTGACAACTGCTATTCACCTGCACAAATTACAATCTTGCACTACTGAAGATAGTACCATGAATGGAAGGCAGTAACTGATCTGTGCTAATGACTCAAAGAACTATCCTACAACTTTTGTACATAGTTCACAGTCAGAAAACTAAAAGAGATCAGAGTTCTTTCCTTTATACAACTCGTTGCATACCCATGCCCTCAACAGCCATAAAAGCAAACAAGAAGCCTGTGAATGTTTGTAGTCTTCCACTTGCTATATTAAGCAGGATGGACATGCTACTTAGTATATGAGAAAAGTGGAATATTAACAAGGCCTTATCTGGAGCTAAATCTCACTGATTAGAAATATCTATGAAACAGGGCTTCCGGTTTCGCGTGGCTTCGGGGCAGCAGGAATTCACGACAGCTCGCGATTCCTGCTGTGCTAGCCGTCGAGGTACCCCCGATCCAGATGGGTCAGGGAGATATGGCTGCCCTGTAGGGACAGCTGAAGAGAGAGGGGAGTCGGACAGGGAGGTGGGGGTGTCGCAGACCCCCGCCTTCTCTGGAAAAGCCCCTTTTTCCCAAGGCGGTGGAGCGGCGGTCAGCAATGGCCGCCACGAAGAAGCCAGCAACCGGGTAAGATTGCGCTGGAGGAAATGTGAAGAGTGAAAGTTTTGTCTGAGCCGGGTCAAGTAACATCCTTTAAATTGCCTGGAACTGAGCTGTTTGAATTGCTGGAGGATACATTGTATCCCTAAGAAGAGCGAAAGCGGCGGAGAAGCTGTTAAAGGGAACTTTTGTTTTTTCTTCACTCTCCCACCCCATGGAAATAGCAGAAACGTTTGGATATATTGGACATTGAAAGTGAATTGTTTTGAGAGTTGAAGCTAAGGGACAAAAGGATTCTTGGACATTGAAAAATTTAAGAAATTGGAAAACCCTTGTTGGAGGTATGGATTTTTGATTATTTAAAATTGACATTGCAAGTGGGAAGGGAGAGGAAAAAAAATTGGAGCAGAAGCTGAAAAAGGAGGAGATTGCCTAGAATCCCAAAGAAAGATATATGGTAATTGGACCTCTTTGATTAAACATTAACCCCAGAAAGAGAAAGAGAAGAAGGAAGAAAAGTATTAACTTTTGGAACTTTTTTTTAATTGTTTTTGATTAAAAATACTTGTGGTTGTTTTGGGAAAAGTTTCTCTTTTCATAATGGCATCGTTTGTGGATGAACTAAAGACTGAATATCAAAAATATAAAAAGGAAGATACTTTGGGCGCTTTGTTTCAATTCTTAGAAATGGCGTTATGTACTTATGAAAAGTTGATTACGCAGCAGAAGGACTGGGACAAGGAAGAAGAGGAAGAAGAAGCCATCTTTGATGAACAATGGGTCCCTTCCAGAGAGGAGGAGAAAAAGGATAAGAAAAAGGGGATTTTAAGAATTATAAAAATAACCAAAAAAGAGAAAAATGAGCGAAAAGGTGGAGGCAAGGTTAGAAAGCAAAGGAAAGGGAGTAAGAAAAGGGAGGAGGAGAAACAAAAGGGTAAAAAGGGCAAGGAGAAGAATAAGCAAGAGAGAAAGGGGGGGAGGAGAAGCCTTAATGGGGGGAAGCAAGATCTAAAGAAAAAAAGTTTATTTAGAGACAATGGGTGAATTTAATTTAGGATAAAAGAGGGATTCTGGAGGGTACATAAGTTTGTGTTTTTATATGTGTATTTAGAGTATAAAATTCATTATGTAATTTTAGAATCTTTTAAACAGAATCCCAATAAAAATTGTTATACGAAGTACTTTTAAGTTAGGGTAATGAGTTATAGACGTTACTCCAATTGGTGTATAGGAGAAGTATAGTAAAAGAAAAAAGATGAATGGATAGTTGGAAATAGAACAGACAAAGAATGTTATTGAAAATGGTAATAAGATATGGAAGGATATATAAAGGTTTTGTTATGGGGTTTTTTTTGGATTTTGTATATTGATAAAAGGCAATAAAATTTTAATTAATAAGAAATAATTTGGATGAAAAGGAGAAGTAGGGATAAGATATGAAGTTAAATAGATAAAGTATTGATACTATAATTTGGAATTGTTATGCTCTATTGGTTTTTTATTATTATTTTTTCCTAGAAAGAATTTATAAGCTGTTATGCCTTGATTCTTTGTGCATTGTTTTTATAAAATTGATAAAAATGGTTTTTATATATATATATAAAAAAAGAAAATGATAATAAGATATGGAAGGATATATGGGATGAATATGATGTTTGAATTTGTGTCTGTGTGAAGAGTTTTAACCCGGGATCAGACAACCTTCAGAAAAGATCTTTTAGTTTTGTTTATGTTTTGTGTTTTGTATGTTTGTGTATTGTGTCTTCTGTAAAATTAATAAAATTTGTTTAAAAAAAAAAAAGAATCAATAAAACCTTGGAGGAATGTTAGATGAGAATAATTGTAAACAAGTCAGAAAGAAATGAATATGATGACTATAAAATGGATAAATATAGAAAAGAAATGAAATTGAATAAGAGTAAAGAGAAATAATGAGAAATTTGCTGAAAGATATTTATGTGTCCATATGGAAATGGGATAAATTAGAATTATGTTGTATAAAAATAATGTTTTATCCGACTTGTAAAAATTTATAATGTTAAGAGGTTTTATGTACTTAATGGTTAATGATGTGTTGTTTGTCTTTAAAATTAATAAAATTTGTTTCAAAAAAAAAAGAAATATCTATGAAACAGATTGACTTGTGAACTGACAGACTTATTGTGCCCATTTAAGACTTTTGCCTTTGTTCTCTTTAGAGGACTATTACACAATTAAGTCTGGTGGCAAACAGCAGATAAGGGAATGCTGTAGGTTAGAAGAGCAACCAACCCACTATTCTTCAAAATCTGTAGCTGAACCACTATATACAAAGTGAATTTGTCAATGTGTACTGTAGTTACTGGCAAGATCAGTCAAGGAATCAGCCAAGAGTAGCACTGTTTTCTTACCTACCACTGTATAACTATATCTATTCATGTAAACATCTCTTCTTCTGAAGATGGAACTGGCTATGACTGAGAATGGTTGTCAATTCTGTACTTGTTTTTAGCTTCATCACAGAATTACAGGCTTAGGATTGAATGTATTTTGCCAAGTGACAATTGAGCCCCTGAAAATTAAGCATGCCACAGTGATATATGATGTTTAAAGAACATTCAATACCTTTAAGACAAGATTATACACATTTATGTTACATGGTTCCATCAATAGTCTCTTATAATAACTATGTCATAATTGAATATCAGCTACTGGGGAGAAGGTCTTTGCTCTCATCTCCTGTTTCCAATACAATATAAATTTGATTTTAAAAAAAGGGACAACAGAGGAAAAAGGAGTAAAAGAAAAGGATAAGTCTAAAAGAAAAATATAAAAAGGGTAAAATCAAAATAAATTACTAATTACCCCAAATGATTTCAAAGTCAACTTCCTTGGTTTTCTGTTCAAAAAGATGCAATTCAAAAAATGCGTGCTACATATTTTTGTTCATACTACCTAGACCATTGTTTCTCAAACTTGGCTACTTGTAAACATGTGTGGACTTGAATTCTAAATCTACCTAAATCTGTCTGACTGCAGAAGTCAGAAGTCCATGGAATTTAAAGTGGCCAAGGTTGAGGTCCCTAATCTAGACAAACCTTTAGCCTTATCTAGCAGAAAATTAATATGTAAGTGCCTCATATTGAAACACACATATACTGCCCATTTACTAGCCTTGGGAACCACCATTTAGTTTCACCTCCCATCTCAACTTTTTCTCTTTTAGAAAGGAATTTTCCTTTAGTTATATTTCAGGGGTGTCAAACTGGCAGCCCATGGACCAGTTGCAGGCCACATCCACCCCAGCTCCATAAAGGGGAAAAAAACATTCTGATATGTCACATGATGGAACGGGATGCCATGAATTCGACACCCGTGCTGTATTCCTATAAGTAATTGAATATTGATACTCCTATAATCCTTGAAACTGTTATTAATTCTGTTCATGACTGAGTCTATTAGGATTAAATGTAACCTCTCGAGGGTTAACTGGGTTAGTAGATCAATGTTTTATGTTCCTAAAACATGTTAACCCCCTTAGTTAAATGAATTGTGAGAAACCCTGACAACTGGATTACTTATAGCCTCAGATACTCCCCATACTAGTGGCTCATGGGGAGTATCTGAGGCTATAAGTAATCCAATTCCATCTGAGGTTGATTGCCCAAAGATATTTCTAAGCAGTACGTTTGCTGCCAATTTAGAGAAGTCTGCCTTGATGTAGAAAGCAATTTGCTTTTAAATTTATGATGCATTGCATTATGATGCTGAGTAATGGAATGTGAAATAAGTTTCTTAAAAACCTTTTGTTTTGCATCCACATGCATGCAAGACTGCAGGAGGAAAAATACAATACATTTGGGCAATTATCTGAATCAAAATATTGTCATTGTTGGCAGGTTTGAGGAAACCTGGTTCCTTTCCAAAACATTTAGTTCTGCTATGTATTTGGGGAAAGAGAATGAGAAAATACACTTAAAAATCCAGCCAAATTCTTTTGCCATTTTAGGCTGTTGTCTCTCTGAGCAGAATCTGTAGTACAGAGGCCCACCACCTAAAATGCCTATTAATGAAACATGAACATATGTGCCAGTTGCAAACCCCATAATCCAAACAGGCATGTGAATTAATGGCCAATACAGATGCACCTTAAGAAAACCATCAGGGTTGCTTCTGCATTTTTGCAAATGAGACCCTGGAGGATTTTTAAATTTTGAAGGCATTCCTGACAATTTTGCTGTCAGATCTAAGCTTATGAAAAGCAAGCCTAGCAGAGCTTGGCAGCTGAAGTGCTGACTCTCTTATTTGTGATCCCTGGGCAACGTTATCCTTCATTTTGATCCATTTTTGTTGGTTCAGAATAATGAGTTCCTTTTGCCAACTTTATTTAATGGGTAAGAATTAAATAGACTGGTTAACTAGGAGTTTTGTGAAACAAGATTTAGAGTACCAAAGCCATTCAAGGTTGAGCATTATCAGATGAAGTACGAGGGGAAAAGAAATGTTATGTATAAAGAAATCCTGGCACTGCCCAGTTTGATTATTCTCATAACAGAGCTGAAAGCAAATTCCATAAAAGGGTTGGGTTGTATAATTAATCATAAAAGGGTGTTTATCTTTCAGCCACAGAAACTAGAGCCCAAGAATTCAAATCTAAGGTATTTTATTGACATAACCAATATGCAAGCTCCACAAGAAAACAACAATAACAAAATGGTAATATCATAAAATAAGGTGGAGAAATCACCTGGATCAGACATTTCCAAAATCAGAATAATGAGATTTGATCTGGAAAGGATGAAAAATAGCTTGCAAATTCTGCAAAGTTGACTAAAGAAATTGATTCCTACAAGATATAAATATAAGGGATTGTTGATTTAGTCTGTATGACTGTAAGGTTTTCCTCATGGGATGTTTTGTTTGCTTTTTGTTACACTAGAACCTGAAGATATTTTCAACATGTTCTGGAGCAACATGTTCTGGGTTTTTTCCTCAGTGTAGCTTGAAGAAAAAGCCTTAATTACATAAGAGGGAGATCAAGTAGAGGTTGCTCATTCTTCCTTGCCTGCTCCATAGTTTCTCTTGTTGAATAATATGCAAAGCTGCAACTTCATTTTCACAGGGGGAGAAAGATGGGATAGATTGGATCATATGGTTGATTCTTTGAAGCATGCATATTCCAGTGGTGGGATTCAATTTTTTTTACTACCAGTTCTGTGGGCATGGCTTGGTGAGCATGGCATGACTGGGTGACCGTTGCTTGGTGGGCATGGCAGGGGAAGGATACTGCAAAATCTCCATTCCCTCCCCACCCCACTAACCTGCTTTCCAGTTCCGTTCTCCTGTGCATGGCAACAAAAGAAGACCCAGCTGATCAGCTGGGACTTGGGAGGCAGAGAATAGACGGGGCGGGGCCAGTCGGAGGTGGTATTTGCCAGTTCTCCAAACTACTCAAAATTTCCGCTACTAGGTTTCCATAACTGATCAGAACCTGCTGAATACCACCTCTGCATATGACCAATGAATATTATCAGTTTATTAAACATTGGTTATCAGAGTTCTCTTGGAAGGTAATGTTGCTTTGAGATTTATCCCCTTTCTCAAGTCACAACTTGTTCTTCAGTGCCACCAGCCACAAAGTTTAATTCTGATTTATCTTCTCCTAACAGAATGTTACACTACTTTGCTGGGCCTTAATCAGAACCTCAAGTTCATCTCAACACTCTGAATGTGGGCTCAGTCCTTACCAGTTCAAAGTTCAAGCTTATTTTAAATTCAGTGTGACTGGGATGTCCTTTGATAATGAGTGATTGTATACTGGGCTAACATAAATGCTGGCATGAAAGTTTGCTCTTTAGAAGAATTGGGGAACAGCAAGTCTTTTAAATGATTCTTCATGCCAGCTTCTTTTTCTATTGCCTTCCTATGCCTATGGCATAGTTCACAATGTCATCCTGTGTCTTCTGCCTTGCCTTAGTTAACCCAGTCTATTGCTAATAAACTACAATTCTGAAACAACCAAATCCTGCTCAGAAGAGGCTGGTATGCCCTGCCCAGTCAACAACAACCCAAACTATGATTAGAAATTCCTTTTCAAGACAAAAGCTTGTCAATCAGATGTGGCAAAGCATTAAACCTAGTGATTAGAAGCAGTACAGCAGTACAGCCATCACAAGTAAAGATCAAAGGGCACCCTTCATGGTCACTTTTTTTGGAAACAAACAAAAGGAAGTAAATCTTATTTTTCTTTCTATATTTTTAAAATTCTATTATTTGTTAAGTTGCAATAGGGTATATTTCACTTTGATGCATAATTTGGCAATCTCTGTGGTATTCACACTATCTCTCCTTCAGAAGGATATAAGGAAAGACTTTCAAAAATTTGGCAAAACCTTGAAAATATCCTGCTGAAATCTGGCAAAGGTCTTTTCCCCCTGAAGAATTAATTATCCCTGGGGGTTTTTTTTTATACTAATCAGTCATTTTAAAAAGGACCTCTGATTTTGATGCTTCCCATTGTAGCCAACGATGAATCTTTTCTTTGAGCTGAATCTTGATTGAAGTGACTTGAATAAAATTTGTTTTTAAAACTTTAACTGCAAGCTCAAATCAAATCCCAACTTCTCCAAAATTTGAATCATCAGTTCAGATCAGGGCTGATTCATGCTATTCTAGGATTCTTTATAATGGCAGAGATAACATGGAAAAAGTTTCCTGGAAATATGTTTTCTAATTTCTTCATTAAAATTTAAGGGAATTAAAAGTTTAATTGAATTATGTTTTAACTGTAGTTATGTTTTTAATGTGAACTATTCTGACACATCCCAGTGCATTACCAGCTAGGCTGAATCTTGTTCCTGATCTCAGAAGAACTATGAAGAATTCTATGAACCAGGAGACAGATTACATTTTAAAAACAGCAGCAGATGATATCAGTGTCTTCTTGTCCAGAGGAATGCTTTGCTAACATGAAATAAACCCTCAGGCTTCAGACCCACCAAGTGCTGTGCCAAATAGTTGTTCATCTAGATGAACACAGGAAGGAACCTGGAAATATTTGACATCTTTGCAATAGCAGACAGTGGACAACTATTGTATGTTTTCCTCTTTAATCATAACAAACATTCTAATTTAGTTGGGCAGCATCTGACAGTTTTCAGCCAAATCTCAGGAAATCTGTGATTTACTGGCAAAACCAGGAATCAAAGCCAGACAGTTTGATTGCCAATGCAAATTCCCATTGATAGTGGAGGACAGCTACTGCCTAGGCGTAAAGAATTATCATGATGGTTATTGTTCCTCTAGCAATCCCACCAACCACTGACCAAATTTCTATTAGCCTGATCTAGGTAAAATAGTTGGTAATAATTCAGAGGAATGAGCTGGTCCAGCAGATGAAAAAGAACTATTGGTACTCCATTCTGGTGCTGGCCAAGAACTCTGTAGTAGCCATCCAACTCTAAATGCCCACTACATCAGAGGTGTCAAACTCACGTTGTCATTATGGCATCAGGTGACATATTGGGACTTTTTTCCACTTTGCTAAACTGGGCTGGGGCAGGAGCAGCACATGACACATCCGGGCTGTGGGCCGCAAGTTTGATACCCCTACACTACATTGACTGACAAATAAAATTGGTATTCTTCCAAATATACTGGCTTTCTTGAGCAAAGTGAACTATACATCTGTCTGAGACCAGATTATTTTTCCACCAATAAAACCAGATGTTGTTGTTCAGACCCTAAATTATGTCCAGCTCTTTTCAATCCCATGGACATAGCATGTCCTCTACTGTCACTTGGAGTTTGCTCAAATAAGCCCAGATAAAATTTATAATTAAACAAACTGAGGGGACTGTAGAATAAGTTCTTCTTTTGATTCAGAACACTTTAGATTAGGACAGCTATGTAAATTCTGTAACATAACTTAGTGTAACTCAAGTAATTGTTAAACCATTAAATCCCTATTTCCCATAAGTTAAGCAGTTGGTGAAGGAGTATGCTGCTGAGTTTCAGCTATCGGGTCAGAGTATGGGCTAAAATGAAAGAGGCTTAATAACCCAGTTCAAAGAGAAACCATTAGATAAAGTTTAGGATGAGCTGTTTAATTTTGGGCTTCACAGCCACTGCTGTGAAACCACTATGGTCCTCAACTGTCACTCATCTATCTACCTTGTAAAAATTAGCACTCACTACTCTTTTCCTCTCACTTCTGAACTTTTGAAATGGCTGCAGAAAGTTCACATTTTACCAAAGTGGATCTCAGAAGAGTTTACAGTCCAATTCATATTAAAGAGGAATACAGATTTTGAATGTTTAAATATGTTCAGATCACTGGTGGGATTCAAATTTTTGTACTACTGGTTCTGTGGGCGTGGCTTGGTGGGCGTGGCAGGGGAAGGATACTGTAAAATCTCCAGTCAGAGGTGGTATTTGCTGGTTCTCTGAACTACTCAAAATTTCCACTACCAGTTCTCCAGAACTGTCAAAACCTGCTGAATAGCATCTCTTGTTGTTTATTAAAAAAACATTTTCTTTGCTTTTAAAAATTTACAGTAATTACAACCATTTATTCCAGCTATACATCTCAGTAGATTGCTAAGCATCAACCTTTCAACCTACTTTCAATGTGGACACTCTTCCTGTGATTACTGAATCTGAGCCAAGAGGGCTTTCCAGAAAGTAAATAACTTTCCATTTCTCTCCCATACAGCACTGTCAATCATGCTTCATCTAATTATCAAAATACACTCTTCTTTCTGTGTTATTTTTACTTTTAAGGTTTTACAATAGTTGTAGCAAAATATTTTTCTCCTGCAAACTATTTTAATGTCAGATCATTTTGTGCTCTCTCTCTCTCTCTCTCCCTCTCTCTGTATATATGTATATATGTATGTTTTCTTTAGTTTTCGCGGGTACTTACATGTATGGCATTCAGCTTAGTTCGGGTATTTTCCCACGTCATAATAGTTGTGCTTTTAAAGTTGTAGCAACGTTTCAGCAGAATCTCATCTGCCATCATCAGGCTTCTGTATAGTGTTCATATGTATATATGTATATGTGTATGTATATGTATATGTGTGTGTGTGTGTGTGTGTACATGTACACACACATGGAACCTGAATAAAAGATGTAATTATTCTAAACCAGTTTCATTTGAAATATATTTCTATCAACATGATGAGGTATATAATATGATCAAATAAATTATCCATCGATAATATCTATTGATGTGAAATATCTTGTATAATGCCTCCTTAGAAAAATATCTTCAAATCACAGTTCAGAACATCTGTTTACACGATCTTAACAGCAAAATTATCTATTTCACTCACAAAGGATGGTTAAAAAATGGCCAAGATACAATATGAACATCTTATTTTAACCCACCTATTTCTCCAGAAGGATTGCATTCCTAACATTCTGAGAGTACATAATATTGTATGTGCTGTTCCCTAAGGATTCATGATGTTTATTGTAGTATACATCTGGTTTGAATGAATATTACCGTGTAAAATATTTTTCTCTGATAACTATGAACAGACATAGAACTCATGTTTTATGCTTCGAAGTGGCTGTTCCCAATCCACCAGATACTTGATATTATGATGTTTGTATATCTTTTAAAAATCACACAAGTGGCAGACTGATGGATTAAGCAACTGAAATATTGTCTTATGCAGCTAATCTTTTTTGTCCAATCCTATGTCCAAACAGCTAATGGCAACTCAATATTCTTTCAGCTTTCATAACTAACTTTTGAAAATAAATCTAGCTTTTTTTCTGTCTGCAGTATTTTCATCTCATTGTTATAAACTATAATATCCTTCTCTTACACACTAGCAGTACCTCTTGTGATGTACTCTCAGCTGGCAAGCAGAAACAAAGATAGATTACTATCTTTATCATGACTGTTATATTCCATGAATTTATGTTACTACCACGTTTTCCTATTATAAGTTTTCCTTAGTCTACAGCCAACTTCTCTAGAAGGAACCAGAGCTTCATAAAAACAAAACAAAAAGTATACATATTCCCTTGGTGTGCAGCTAAATACAATTTTCTCATCAAAGATTTGATTGGTTTGAGTTTTATAACAGCATGGTATTGCTTATATGGCAAACATTATATAATCCTCCATGAGCAACTTCTTTTATATGTTATACAAAGAAGAAACAAAAAAGTAGTTAACTATGCTGAGGTACCATCTTACATCTCCCATTAACTACACTAAATGTAATTAACATTTATAAACTATTTTATGTTAAGATTTATGACCATATCATATCACAACTGATCTTCAGTCATTCCTTTCTCTCCCTTTCACCCAAATGTCATATGTACCTTTATCTGTATTCAATGAATAAATAAAAAATAAGGAGCCCTAATGGGGCAGTGGGTAAAGTGCAGAATTGCAGGCAATTTCTGCCCACAACATGAAGTTCGATCCTGATGGTGCTCAAGGGTGAATCAGCCATCCATCCTTCAGAGTGTAAAATAACAGTGACATTGTAAACTACCCAGAGAGTGCTATAAATACCACAGGGTGCTATATAAATCTAAATGCTATTGCTAAATAAAAATTACTAAGTGTGATTACATTAATTTTTGTTTAAAATATTTTTCCTTTTATATGTGTTTCTGCTATACAGTATACAATAAAACCTCATTACCCCTTTTGCTTTTAAAGTACAATCAGTCTAGTTTGAAAGTGGTATGCTACTGTATTGATTAGGATCAGAAAGCTAGTATTTCCAGTCAAGATATTAATGGGTAGATTTGGGGCTAGTTTGTGAAACTCAACCTAATGTTTAACTGGTGAAGGCCATATTCCTCAAGATTATGGTGGGGCAGTTGGAAGTCATAGTCAATCATATTAAACTGAGTACAAGACTACTCATGTCTCCTAATTGATTAAAAAAAAAGAATGCCAAATGAAGAAGCTGATTAAAAAATAATGAGCATTATACATCTGGCAACCTTATTTCAGCAAGTATTTAATTCTTGTTTCTTTGAGTTAAGTAAAAGTGAAAGCTTTCTTAATAAAATGAAAAACTCTCATGCTTTCAGTTCAGCTCATGGTTTGGTAGGTTTTGATCCACTGAAAAGTATTTTAGTTCCATCTGAAATTGAGTCCAAGTGATAAAAGAAAAGGTTAGTAAGAGATAGTAAAAAATTTAAGACATATCTGAAAGGATATCTGCATAATGACAAATGTGACAGCTAGAAAAAGATACCTAACACTAGCGAAATGAAAGGGATATGAAAGGAAAGATATTCAGCTCAAATATAACACATTATGTTTTGCTTCTGAGTCTCCTGGGAATTATTTGGTAACTCAGTCTTCTGTAGTGTAGCTTCAGCATTTCTTTAATGCCCAAGAGAAAAAAACAGGCCAATCCACTGCTGGGAACCAGAAGAAGGCTAACGCCTTTATAAATCACTTGTCACCTCAGTCTGACCTGATAAAGCTAAGTAAAAGTTAAAGCTTTCTTAATAAAATGAAAAACTCTCATGTTTTCAGTTCAGCTCATGGTTTGGTATCTAGTAGGTTTTGATCCACTGAAAAGTATTTTAGTTCCAACTGAAATTGAGTCCAAGTGATAAAAGAAGACTACACAGGTAGTCCTCAACTTACAACAGTTTGTTCAGTGACCATTCAAAGTTATAACGGTATTGAAAAAAGTAATGTATGACCATTTTTCACACTTATGACTGTTGCAGCATCTCCGTGGTTATGTGATTGACATTCAGATTCTTGGCAATTTTTTCATATATATGATGGTTCAGGGCCCTGAGGTCATGTGATTATCTTTTGTGACCTTCTGACAAGCAACATCAATGTGGCAGCCAGATTCCCTTAACAATCATGTTACTAATTTAACTACTGCAGTGATTCATTTAAGAAATGTAGCAAGAAAAATTGTAAAATGTGGCTAAACTCACATAACAAATTTCTCACTTAGCAACAAAAAAACTGGACTGTGGTTATAAGTTGAGATCTACCTGTAGATATTTCCCCTTCCAGAGGAAATTTTGGAGATCCTTCTTCAAATATTGGTGGGAAGGGTCTCAATTATACGGTAGAATAATTTGGATATGTTTTTTCCAAGGAAATTTATCTGTTGCTAATTTTAATTTGCTTCCAGCATGCACAAAAGTCTTTTTAATTTCCTTAGAACCTTTTTCAGATACTTGTAAAATTGATTTAATTTACTGCTGCATTAGCCTATTGGTTCCAAATTGTTTGTAACTGATCTTTAGAGAATTGCCTTACCACAAGATATAAATCTATACTATCAGATTTTCCCAATCTACTATCTTCCAAAAGTGTTGGTACTCTCATCATCCCCAACCAGCCTGTGTTAAAAAGGGTTATAATTTTGTAGGCAGTGGATTTGGGAAGCCTCCTTAAATAATATTTCAGACAGAAAACTGGGACACTGAAGGTCCAGACTTCATGTAGATATATGAAAATCTAGAGTTTAAATTATAGCAATATTTAATTCAAATAAAATATTTAAAGAAAATAAGACCCTTCAGTTTATGATGTATAATGCTTCCCAAGTGATTTTGATGTTGGACAGTTTCTTCGTGTTGCTTTGGAATCTTATGACTTTAATGCATTTCTTTCTAAAATATGCACACCCAAAATGTATAATTATCTGATCTGCCATAAATCTACTATGATGTCTCTTTCTCCAGTGGGGGTCTACTCACTTTGATTAAATACCACTTTTCCCCAGTGATGCTGGCTGCTTGATTCATGGCATCATGCAGAGTTTGACATGACCCTGCAGTTATTTATCCATTGTTACTGGAAAAAACATATTGGGGCAGTTTAACTTTTTGATCATCATAATTGCATCCTAACAAATTATGTGTCAGCCCTTTATGTGTAATTCTAGCTTCAACAGTAAATATTTATGTTTATTCATTATTTTGTGGCAATCTTTAGAGGTATGGTTTTTGGGGCTATCTTATCTATCTTCTCTTATATCATTTCTTATATCTTATCTCTATTATGGTATTATAATAGATATTATAGGTACTATAATACAAATACACAAAAAACAATGTGAGATATAGTCTTTGAAATATATAATAAAATGAAAAAAATCATTGAAGTAAAAATATGCATATTGTTAATTCACTAAATATCCAAATATATCTGTCTGTATATTGTTAGTCCATGAATAGACGTTATATTTATTTTTCACTGCATTTTCTTTATTTACAGATAATCAGAGTTGGATGGGATCTTATATGTCATCTAGTCCAACCCCCATCCAAGCAGGAGACCCTATACCCTTTCTGACAAATGGCAGTCCAATCTCTTCCTGAAAGTCTCAAGTGATGATGCTCCCACAACTTCTGAGGGCAAGTTGTTCCATTGGTTGATTGTTTTCACTATCAGAAAGTTTCCCTTATTTCCAGGTTGAATATCTTATTGATCCGTTTCCATCCATTATTCCTTGGCGTTCAAGTGCCTTAGAAAATAGCTTGACCCCTTCCTCTCTGTGGCAGCCCCTCAAATATTGGAAGACTGCTATCATGTCTCCCCTGGTCCTTCTCTTCACTAGACTAGCCATGCCCAGTTCCTGTAACCATTCTTTGTATGTTTCAGTCTCCAGTCCCCTAATCATCCTGGTTGCTCTTCTCTGTACTTTTTCTAGAGTCTCAACATCTTTTTTATAGTGTGGTGACCAAAACTGGATGCAGTACTCCAGGTGTGGTCTTAATAAGGCTTTATAGAGTGGTATTAGTACCTCACTTGATCTTGATTGTATCCCTCTGTTAATACAATTTAGGATTGCATTAGCCTTTTTGGCAGCTGCTGCACACTGCTGGCTCATATTTAGCTGATTGTCCACTAAGACTCCAAGATCCCTCTCACAGTTCCTGCTATTGAGCCTGGTTTCACCCAGTCTATATATGTACTTTTGGTTTTTCTTGCCTAAGTGTAGGACTTTACTTTTCTCTACATTGAATTTCATTTTTTTAGATATGGTCCAGTGTTCTAGTCTGTCAAGATCCATCTGGATCTTGAGCCTATCTTCTTGGGGGTTAGCTATTCCTGCCAGCTTAGTATCATCTGCAAATTTGGTAAAGTTCCCTTCTATTACCTTATCTAAGTTGTTAATGAAAATATTGAAGAGTACTGGGCCTAAGACAGAACCTTGTGGCACCCCACTGCTTATTTCCCTCCATGTAGACTTAAACCCATTAAGGACTACTCGTTGAGTATGGTTTGTCAACCAGTTGCGAGTCCATCTAGTGGTGGTGCTATCTATTCCACTTTTTCATGTGATCAATTTTTTATTCAGTTTGAACTTACTCCAATAATAATAACTTTTGATTGATGTGCACATATGCCACAGTGTACTAAGAAACAATTGGATTAACTGCTCTGAACTCAAAGCGATCCTTGGATTAGCTACTACTACATATCAGATTTGAATTCCCAATTCTTTAGAGCCTTTTGCTTAATCATTTTGTGTAAGTTTTGCATGGCCATCACATGATCTTGTTGATTCTGATCAATTGGATATAATAGAACAGAATAACAGATTTGAACTGTTATTTGACTGAACTGTTTTTCCATGTGAATCTTAAGCAACTTGGCCATTGTTGTTATCCATAGGGTACCACTAACTCTACCATAAATTTTCTTACATGTTTTTATAGTTATTTATTCATTATTGGTCATATATTCAGTTAGTTATTGGCATAGGCCATGACTATATTTCATAAGATTGGCTGAAGTATACATGCAGGCTTGTTAACAGTGCCAAAAGAAATGGCTGTAAAATTAAAAGTGCCATGTGTCATAGTAATGAGATCAGTCCTTTCTTCTAGAATAAATGATACAGGCTTAGAAAGACTATGTGAATGAGAAGCTAGAATACAAGTAATTAAGGAGCTCCATTAAAATATCTACATGATTACTTATTTTCTTTCAAAGGGAGAATCATCAATCACATTTTATAATTATAATTTTTGTCTGTTTCATTATTGAGGCTTACCTTTTAAATGAAATTATAAGCATTTGACTCATGAGGGAAAACATTGAAAGTCCATGCAAGCAAACATAACAGAATGTGCAATTTTTAAATACTCTAGAACTGCTTATTACGCTAGAAGTTATAAAAAACAAAACAAAACAGAGAATAAGAAGATGAAAAATAAACTAAAGACACAAGGCTTACTGTAAAAATGAAGTTGGGGACAATATGTGGTATCTCAGATGAGTCTCAAGTTTATAGGACAAGGTAAATAATTGTTTTTCACCCTGATCCTCAATTTTGTAGAGACAAAAAGATTGTTTCTTGTCTACCGTTTGTCAATAGCAATGAATATAAATGTCTTAGCTAGCAGAAAGCAGAAACATAATAAGGCCATACTCTTTATAGTAACAACTCTAGAGGGGATTTTAGATGCAAAATATGAAATAAATTAAGCTAAAGTATACATGCATATATGGTGGAAGAAATGGGACTCTCAACATATAGTCTTCCTTTAGATTACAGTAGACAATCTATGCCCCATTGAGTATCAAGCACAGGAAACCAGTAGTCAAGATGGTTTAAATAAATACAGGTTTAGTGGATGCTAATAACCTCTACAAGAATCTGGAGTACTGGGAGGGCAGAACTGGTGTCGCAATGATATGGCATGCGATCTGAGATCGCTGCCGATATCTTTGCTCCTGGACAGTCCGAACGGATCTAAACCTTCCCGAAGAGACAGTGAATGTAAAGAGCGCATCCTGTTGATCCCAATACCGCAAAGTCCCTGGTAGATCCAGGAGAAGCTTTTTGGCAGCGGCAAAGAGGCAGCCATTAAAGCTGCTGAAGTTGGGACAGCTCTGGAAGAGAACGGAAAGAGAAAGTGTGCCGGTTTGGTGAGAATTTTTTCTTTACTTTAAGATTTGAAAGGACACCCTAAGGAAAAGAAAGAATCTGCAAAATTTTAGACAGAAGTGATCAAGAGGCAATTTTAAACAGGAAGTCAAATTAATATTTTTTTCTTTGCTGGACTTTTTATATATGATCTTATACTTTGAAACTGGACTGGGTTTTTTCTTACCTATTTTTTCTCTTTTGTCTTTTCTCCTTTTTGACTCTATAATATTTTAGGTTAGAGACTCCCTTTTAGTCTTTTTTTAAAAAAAATATCTTTTTTCCTTTTTAATTATTTTTTATTATATCTTGTTTGGAAAAGAAGGGGGAAAGTGAAAGCAGAGGATACTTTGTAACACTGCCAACTAGAGGCTTGGAAATATTGTATCTCTTTTTTTTTTCTCTTGACCAGACAAAGCTGAGAAAGAACTGAGACTTCTTTTCAAGGACTTTGAGCCTGTTTGATAAGATAGAGGGAAGAGCACAGGAGAGTATTATTGCAGGTGCTCTTCTGGGTTTCTATCAATAGCTGGAGTCTGGTGTTGAAGTTTACAGAGAAAAAAGATGATAAGACTCTTGAGAAGAGAGTTATAAAATTGAACAAAAGCCTTGGATAACTAAATAAGGTGCAGTGTGCTCTTTTTACTTTTTTACTTTTTTTAAGCTGGGCTATTTCTTACTTTAACAAACCCCCTCCTTATTAGCTTAAGTTTTGTGATAGCTATTTGGATCTTTGGCTTTTTGGAACTTGTTTTTGTCTTTTTTTTTTTTTTGGAAGCTTAATTTTTACATTTGCATTTTATTTTAAAGGAAATGTCTTAGTATTAATGTTTTCCTTCTTCTTTTTTTTAAGGGAGTAGCCTTTTTTCTTTTTTTCTCTCTCCCTACCCTGTATTTTTTTATTTACTTTCCATATTGGGGGGTTTTTTTGTGGCTTCCTTTTTTTTTGTATATCTTTTCATACCTGAGACTTTTTAATTGGATTAAGGTGTTGAAGAACCCGAAGAACTCCTTTTTTTTCTTCTTTAGTTTTTTACTTTCTATTTTTCCACCTCCTTCAAGATTTAACATTTTTTTTCCTTTTTCGGTTTATGGTTTTTTCTTCCTTTTTTGAGAGTTTACTGCTATTTAACTAATCGATTGGACTAAAGTATACAAGAGCCTGAAGAATGGTTTTTTTAAATTATTATTATTATTATTTCGCTTCTTTCCCCCCCACTATTTTTACTTGGAATTACAATTGGTTATCTCACGAGTGGATTAAGGTCTAGAAGAACCTGAAGATTTTGAATTGTTTGAAATGAGCAGGAAACTAACAGTGGCTGGTTCTTCAACTTCTACTTCTTCCTCTTCACCATCTGGAGGACAATGCTCAATACAGACATTGTTACAACAAGAAAAAGAACAGGAAAAGGTGACGCTGCAGATGATTATGCAAGGAATTCAAAATATAGAAACAAGAACAGAGAATATTGAAAAGAGAACAGAGAACACTGAACAAAGAACAGGAAAATCTGATGAAGAGGTGGAGAACATTCAACAAATGATGATGAAATATGATGAGAGATTCCAAAAAATTGAAGAAAAAGATAAACAAAGAGATAAGAAGATTGGAGATATTGATAGCAGATTAACTGGGGTTGAACAAGATAAAAGTGGGGTGCTCAGATGGGAGATGGACAGATCAGAATTTTACCTCAGATTTCAAAACATAAAGGAAGAAAAGGGACAAAACCTAGCTGAGATAATGATAGAAATCTTGGCTGAAGCTCTGGAAATAACCAAAGAGAAGATGATGGATGGAATAGATGAGGTTTTTTGAATCTTCACAAGATATGCAATGAGAAATAGCTTACCAAGAGAAGTTCACATCAGATTTACAAAGAAAGCCATTAAAATGGAAATATTGCAAGTGGCAAGAGACAAAATACTGAAATATAAAGATAAAGGGATTATGGTCCTGAAACAAATACCCAGAAGAGTGAGAGAGATGAGAAGAGAATACTGATTCCTGACTAAAATTATCACATTAGTATCACATTATCACATTAATAGAATGGGAAAAGATCTGGAGTAGAAACAATAAGATCACAAAATCAGCAGCATATAAAGAAAATGCTTATAAAATGTTTTATAGATGTCACCTTCCTCCCTCGAGATTAGAGAAGATGCGCCCCAACATAAGTCCGAAATGTTGGAAATGTAAAAGAATAGATGGAAGCTTTTTTCATATGTGGTGGTCCTGTAAAGAAACCCAAAAATACTGCAGAGAATTAGAAATTGGCTGGAAGATATACCAAAAGAACAGATTGAGTATAAACCAGAGTCCTTCCTTTTAGGGATTTTCGATAAACAGCTACCTAAAAAAGTACATAACAATACACATATTAACAGTGGCCAGACTAGCATTTGCTCAATGTTGCAAACTACCGCACATATCTACAGAACAGATGATCATCCAAAAAAATCTCAGACTGTGCAGAAATGGACAAACTAGCCTTAAAAAATAAAGATTCTTCAATATATTTTAACAATTGGAATTGCTGGTATAAATGGTTAGATCAAAGACAGATTTTATATCATAAGGTAAAAAAAGAATAGGACAAACCTATATGAGTGATATATAAACATATATATGGATGAGATGTGTATATATGGCATAAATCAAGAAGAGAAAAGATCTTACAAACTGTTGAAAATGAGAATGTTTTTAAGTGTTCATTTTTCCTTTTTTTCTCCTTTCTCTTTTCTTTTTCTTTTTCCTTTCCTTTTCTTTTTTTTTCCTGCTTTTCTACTTGTGTATGTGTTGTTGACTTGTTTTTAATTGTAAAATTAATAAAATTTGTTTTTTTTTTTAAAAAAAAAGCTGAATTATTTTATACAGAATATATCGGAGGGAAAGAGAAGGAGACAGAAAAAGAAATGTCACTAATTGAATTCCAAGAGGACTGTCAAATGGTGACTGAAAAAGAAGAAGGTGCAGTAGGTGGAAAGGTGGAAGTTAAGGAACAGCGTGAACCAAGATCTACGAGAATTGCCAAACCTACCTGTAAAGTATAATCATGGAAGAGAAAAAACTGATTACAATTAACATAAATGGACTTTACTCAGCTGTTAAAAGAAGGAAAACTTTCCATAAATTAGAGAAAATTTGATATAATCTGTCTACAATAAGTACATATTAAAAAGCAACATGAACAACTGTTGATACAGCCAAAGTTAGGGAAAATATTTACTTCTTTGACACAATACAAGAAAAGAGGAGTGGTTAAAGATATTATCCCAGTGAAATTGATTTATACCGATGACGATGGAAGAACACTAATGGTGGAAATAATGGACAATAATATGAAAACACTCCTGATTGCAATCCCGAATGACAACCAAGAAGAATTTTATAGAAAACTACATATGAAAATAATTGAACTGGACTATGCTAATATAGTTATGATGGGAGACTTTAATGGAATTGTAGAAAATAAACTGGACTATACAACACAGAAAACAACAAAGCAAAACAGAAAGACTCTCCCTAAATCCTTTTTTAAAATGATAGATGAAATAAATTTAAAAGACTAAACAATACACCTTCTGGTCAAACAGACATTTATCATGGTCCAGAATAGATATGATATGGATGTCAACAGAATTGTTAGCTAATATCCAAGAAATAAATATTGAAACAAGTACTTGGGCAGATCATAATCCAATGACAATTAAATGGAAAGGACAAAGAAGAAGATCTAGATGGACATTAAATAATACTATACTAAAAGAAAAAGACTTCATACAGAAGATGGAGAAAGAACTGGCTTTTTTCTTTACGGAAAATAAAAAAGAAGACACATCAATGCAGAACGTATGGGACACAATGCAGGCATATGCCAGAGGCTTGACAATATACTATACAAGGAAAAGAAATACCTTGAAAAGACTAGCTTCTCAGACATTAGAGGATGAGTATAAAGGACTTGAAAAAGAGTTACAGAAAATGCCACAGAAAAAGGACATTAAGTTAAAAATGGACATAATTAAACATAAAATGGGATTAATTGAAAAAGAAGAATTAGCACAGAAAACCAGAGGTGCGAAACAGAACTATTTTGAAGATGCAAATAAACCAGGTAGATGGTTAGCATATAAATTATGTTAAAGAAGAAGATACCTAAATCATGGTCAGAAGCTTATATTACACTTGTCCCAAAAGAGGAGGTCGACCTATTACAAATCAAGAACTATAGACCTATTTCCCTACTAAACGCAGATTATAGAATTTTTGCTTCAATATTGGCAGAAAGACTTTAAAAATAGCTAAATAATAATAATCCAAAATGGATTTCTGCCAAAGAGACAAATTAAAGACAATATGAGAGTAATCTTGGACACTTTGGAATACTACGAGGCACACCCTGAAAAACAAATGGCTTTGGTATTTTTAGATGCACAGAAGGCATTTGACAATGTGAATTAGCGATTCATGTTATTACAGCTGAACAGATGGGCTTTGGTAAAAAATTCATCCAAGCAATAGAAGCTATATATCATAACCAAATGGCAAAGGTAATGATAGCGGGAGAACTGACAGACTCTACTGATATAAGAAAAAGAACAAGACAAGGGTGCCCACTGTCACCTTTGTTGTTTGTGTTGTTTGTTGTCTTGGAAATGCTAAACAGAAATATTAGAGAAGAAAAGGATATAAAAGGAATGAAAATCAAAAAGGAAGAATTTAAGTTGCAAGCATTCACAGATGATCTGGTTTTTATTTTAGAAGACCCACTAGAAACAGCATTAAAATTGACAGAAAAGATAGAGGCATATGGCAAGATTGCTGGTTTGAAAATAAATAAAGACAAAACAAAGATTTTGACAAAGAATATGTTATCAAGACAAAAGGAAGAATTGGCAGATGTATTGAAAATCTAGGTCACAAATAAGATCAAATACTTGGGGATATATTTGACAGCAAGATGTAGTACACTAAAAGAGAATAACTATATTAAACTTAAGCAGCAGATAGAGCTAGATTTGGCAAAATGGGAAAATTTACAACTGTCATTAATAGTGAGAATATCAGCAATCAAGATGAATATATTACCCAGAATTTTATATTTGTTGCAAACAATTCCAATTAGGCTTGGAAAAGACTATTTTGGAGATTTAAATAAAATTGTGTTGAAATACATACGGCAAGGTAAGAAAGCGAGAATAAAATTAAAACTTTTGCAAGACGCTAGAATAAGAGGAGGATTTGGTTTGCCTAATTGGGAGTTGTACTACCAAGCTACAAATCTGATGTTGGTCAAGGAATGGATAACATTAAGAAATGCTAGATTGTTGACATTAGAAGGACATGATTTGCTATTGGGATGCCATGCTTTTCTATGGTATAAGGGAACTAAAACACAGGGTTATTTAGAAGACATCACATACGGGAGTCTCTGTGGCTAAATTGGGAAAAGATTAAAAGACAATGTCATTTGAAAATTCCATTCTGGTTATCGACTATTGAAGCATTTTCCTATCCTATAATATATAAAAAGGAACAAACAGTTAGATATGGGAAAATATTGGATGAAAAGGGTGAACTTAAATCGATGCAAAATTTAGAGGAACAAGGTATAAAGATGAATTGGTTTTCATATTTGCAAATACATTCAAGGTATGATGAAGATGTTAAAACAGAAGGATTCTAAACAAATTGACTGACTTAGATAAGATTTTGACAGGTACTGATGAAAAGGTGATTTAAAACCTGTATGGATATTTATTAGAAATTAAACTAGAAGAACAAGTTAAAGAAACAATGATTGCTTGGGGGAAGAATTTTGGATATGGGATTGATTTAGAGAAATGGCAAAAATTGTGATCTCAAAATTATAAAATGACAATGTCAGCAGCATATAAAGAAAATTTGTATAAGATGTTTTACAGGTGGCATTTCCCCCCCACAAGAATTGCAAGAATGTTCAAGAACAAGTCTGAAAAATGTTGGAAATGTCATCAGACACCTGGCTCATATTACCATATGTGATGGACGTGCGCAGATGCCAAAAAATATTGGATTAAAATCCACACATGGTTGGAAAAAATGACAAAAAAGCATATAGACTTGAAACCATACATATTTTTATTGGGAATTTTACCTGAAATATTTAGTAAAGAATTGAAATATTTGATTGTAAATGTATTAACAGCAGCTAGGATGATATTTGCTAAAAACTGGAAAAATGAGAAAATACCAACACAGGAGGAAGTTATTAAGAAAATAATGGAATGTGCTGAAATGAGTAGAACAGGGTTTTAGTCTTCCAATGGCCAGCTGATCAGAGCAGAAATCTGTGAAAACAGCAGCCATTTCCTCAAGTAATTATGAGCAATAAAAATGGCAGCTGCTTCCAGGGGGCATTGAGAGCAAGCCTAAGCACTGTGGGATTGCATCAGGATGGGATGGTGGGGGAGAGAGGCAGGAGATCACTGTAGCATCCCTGTAGACTGTCATAAGGACACTGCAGCTGTCACAACTTTGTATGTAGTTTGTATGTAGTTTAGGATCTCTGTCATAACTTGAATAATTGTTAACTGACCTCTTGTATCTGAGGACTGCATATACTTGCAAATTCACATAGTAATATGGATTACTATGGATATGCAGCCCTAAGCCACTCATGCTTCACAAGTTTGATGAGGTACCATTGATTAGTACTTTATGATTTTTTGAAGGTCTTAGTTGTTGATGATGCTATTAGTTATCTAACAACTAATTAGACTGATACCATATTAGTTTGTAATCAGAATATCATGGCATACCTTACCAAGTGCTTATTTCATATGAGCTGCTATCTCAAGGACATTCTAAAATAAAATGATCATAAATAAAATAAATTGTTTCTATGAAGACAACAAAATGTACATTCATTTAACTAGAGAAACATTTTTATTCTAGTGCATTATTTTAAGATACAAATGAATTGAATACCCATAAAAGTGTCATTGTGCATAAAGTCTGTGGGAAGGTGAAACATGTATAGTTACTAATCTTATAGGGAAAGTACTTTAAAATAAATTAATTTTAGTTTGCTTTTGACAATAAAAAGGCAGTTGCTTATTCATTGCATAATGATTACATCACAAATAACAAATGCAAACATAAGCCTTTCACTGTCTTGCAATATAATGATAAAATGTTGCTGTTGTTTTCAGTTGGCAGCTCATTCATCTGGCAATTTGACAAAAGAATAGCCAGTCTTGAAAATTGTCACTCCAGGAACAGTAAGAAAAAAATCCGAAGAGATATTGTGTGACAGCCAGTTTAGAAAAGAAAGGTACGTTATTTCATGTATCTTGCCACTAACCTAGGTATATGTTCATCAAAGGACTCAATTTCTAATGTTTCATATTTAAACATGATATTTCAATGGGATTCTGTGACACATTTTTCTGTCAGCAAATGTTTTCCTATTTGGAAGACTCAGATTTCTTCAATATTAAAGTTAGGAAACTGAATTATGGACTGAAAACAGAGAGAGATATAGAGGGGCAAAACTATATCTACTATTGTGGTGTGAAATCATGGCTAGAGACAGGAGTCTAATGCCTGGGATGATACAGATAAAAACCTAATTGATTAGTTCAATGTTTCTCAACCGTGGCAACTTTAAGATGGGTGGACTTAAATTCCCAGAATTCTCCAGCCAATTGAAAAGTTGCCAAGGTTGACAAAAACAGTCATAGAATAAAGGAAAAAAGCACAATAGTTTTATTATGCCTGAGATGAAATAAACAGTAAACAAAATTAATCTGTCCAGGCTAAAATCGTGACCTAAGTGCAGAGCAAAATTGTAAAGTGCTTGCAGAACAGATCATTCAGGTGCACTTGATCAGAAATAATTTACAAATGTAGGCATGTGCCCTCGACATATTTTTGTACAGTATTATGAAATTAAATGTGTATAAATAATTATAAAAGTTACTTAACTATTTACAGGGGGATGGTGAAAGACAATCAATCAATACTCAGTTTTAATTTTTTAATGTTTTTGATTATATTTTCCATTTTTTTGTATTTTTGAATTTTGTAAACTGCTCAGTCATACAGATAAATAGCTACATAAATTGAATAAACAAATGAATAAAGTGTACCCATACTTAAACACATGGAGAAATCACATTGAATTCCAGTGTAAGAATCAATATTTTTATGTTCACAAGTTCACAAGTTCTATCTTCCATCAAAACAAAAGATAGATGGAAAGTAATCGATCCACCTAAAATGGAGGTAGCAGTGATGTCTGTCAATTCACATCACAGTGAAATCAAACTTCTCCCAACAATTTTATTAATTGTTAATCCTAACAAGCAGAGGCTATCACTTTGATATCTTCATTATCAGTTCCAAAGCTGGATGCTGTACCTATTGTCATTAGTTGGTCTTCTTCATATTTAGTCCCTAAGCCCATTATTCCATATATTCTGTGTCTCTTATTGCTAGAGCTTCCAGATCATTTACATTTTTGCCATTGTTACTAAAGTGAACATCTGCCTCCAGCATTTTCCTAAGTTACTGTTGTCTAATATTGGTGCTTGTTTAGCCAAGCAACTGGGATGGTCTACCTGCCTTTGTGATCCTACTAGGATTATATATCCTTGGCATACTCCCACTCATTTTTGCTTATCTATCCTAAAAACATTCACACCATCATGATGTGGCAGTAGACTAAGACCTGGAGAAAAAAATATTAATACACATATATGTAACAATACTTAGACATTTATTTGTGCTACTGGAACTGCTTCTATCCCCAATTCAAATCTGGCTTGTTGCAGTATGACATGCTTTTTTACTTTTGTAACTCTAGACCTTTTTACTACTTTTTATCATGGAATAGTTGAGCTAATAGGAGGAACTGGTGATTGTACAAGAAATCAGCCACCCATGTGGATCATAGGTGGGTTTGGATAGATATTCCTTCTACCTCCAATATTTTGCCAGATATAGAAAAATTAAAAGACCATAAAAGGATATGCAGTATTTACATGTATTTAAAATAGAGAAATTACTGCCGTAAATTACTGTGGTCACAGTTTCAAAGGGGGATTCATTCATATTAGATAGAGCTATCTGTATTCTAGTCTTCTTGGCTGCAATATCTTCTGAATCAGATGGCACAATTTAAATATTAGCTGCTAGAAAATTAGCCATGTTCTTGTCCAATTCATAAACTTCTTGGATCTGTATTGTTTATATCAGTTTCTGATAATATGAAATATTGGCCTAATTTAGCTGCGCTGTTAAAATCATCCTGATAAAGATATAAGTACAACATTCCCTATTTCATCGCCCTATATAATATTAAACTGAACTTTAGCAAATAGACAGATCTTTTAGGAACATGAAAAAAAATCAGAAAACATAATGGATAATGGTAGAGCATTAGCTGGGATTTTTCAAGAGCAGGAATATATCTATACTTTTGCAAATTAATGGATGGCCTACAGGTTATATATTAAAATGACTGGTGGAGTCTGTGAAGCCAAAGATTTGCAGAACACTCTGTCTCTGCTTGTCCCATGAGATCTAGCAGAGTGAGCATGCTCAGGTCCCTTTCATGTTACAATATCACCAAACAAGATCTAGGAAGTGGCAATTGTTGCAATACCTACCTCATGAAACAGAATTCTCTTCAGAATTGGATAGCATTGGCCTTGTTGGCCTTTCTTGAGGCCCAGAAAACCTGTTTTTCCACTAAGCAGTGGGCCACAACATTGGATGGACCTGTCCTGAAATGACTTGGAATTGAAGTAGGTTGTGGTTTAACCATGAGGTTTTTGGGGGATTTATTTGTTTTGTTATTAGTTTTTATGATTTAACTATTTGTAGGCTGCTGAGAGCTGCTATTTATGGCTGCTATTTATATAGCCTATATAACATCTAAAAAGAAAAAAGAAATACATGAAACTTCATTGGTGTGTGCTAATATATTGTCTATAATTTACTATTAGAATACTTGGATATATGATTCATTTTTGTTCCAAAACACTATGTACTTAAAAGACTGAATGAATTTGAAAATGTGTTTTGAATATTACCTTGTGATGTTGTTACCAAAAAAATATGTAATTATATTAATTATGTTGAGAGTAAACCAACAGGAAAGATTCCTTTGAAGGAAAATCTTAAATCTGAACATGGTTAAGCATTAATTCAGGATGAATGATGCTAGTCACCAATTTTCTTTTGCTTGACTAGATTTCTTGGCTTCTATGAAGCCCAGTTTGTTAATGTTTCTTTCTCTATTTTTTATCAGAAGGTCACCTCGAGCTACAATGAAAATTGTGAATGCTCATTAACATAATTAAATCAAAAAAGGATTTCTCAGCTTGACTAGGGTTTATCTTACAGTTCTAAGACCACAACTAAGTCACATAGTTGTACCATTTGAGAAATAATGTTCTAATGCCTAAACTTCAAAGGAATTTTTGAAATTACCATGTAGCCCAGTTCTAATCCAGTGAAGCATTGCTTAATGGTCCGTTTAATTTTTGTCTTGATTGGTCTTTAATAAGCTGCTCAGCTTGAACACTGCCTTCATATAAGCAGTACAATAATACAGAATTACTTTAGGCATCCTAACTTCTCATAATGTTCCACTCTATCTTTCCATCCTATGGAAGGTGTTCTCTTCAGCTATGGTTTCATGCTATTTCAGTGATGAACCAATGTACAGAAGGATTAAAATGTTAAAATGCTTTTCAGAAGATCATCATTCTTGGTACCTTGAAAAATCATATCACTTACTCCTTTTAAGTTATGCACCTTAAGAAAATAAATCCATTCTGACATGTAAAATTGTCATACAAAACTACTAGCAGGCTTTTAGCCAGCTTGGCCATTTCATATTGCTGACTGCAGCAAAGTTGGAGAGGAAAACTGAGGCAAGAAAGATGTGCATAATTATAATTTTGCTTTATGTCTGCTCTTGCAAAATCCACTATATTTCGATGACACATAGAAACTTTCACATATTTCACATAAAAACTTTCACATATTTGTTCAAGACAAAGTCAGATTTATTTTAGGAAAAGGTTAATGTTAAGAAAAGTTAACAAAGTTTCGCAAAGGGATCTGTGATTGCCCTAGTTAATTGTATTGTACTTTCTATGTTAGAAACTCCAATGATAGTTCAAAAGCATTTCATTAGACAGTGGCCAGCAATCATGTCCTACATTTATTACTTTAATGTAAGAGGACTATTCATAGTCCTACAGTTAAACCTATAATTGCACATCTTTAATTTAAGGACACTGTTGCTGAGCTGTCTTCAAACAATAAGTATGTGAGCATACTTGATATGCAATTATTATAATTGGCTTTCTGCTAATTGGTGTTTAAGTAAAATGAGAACCAGACAAATATATGGAATAATTGCCTTCAGTAAGGATGTTTATTCTTAAGCTCTGAAACAGACAATAACTAATGGGAAGTGTCTATAAACAACCTGGAATTAAGCAGAAACTTCCTAACAGTGAGAACAATAAACCAGTTGCTTTCAGAAGTTGCTTTCTGAAGTTGTGAGTGCTTCATCACTGAAGGTTTTTAAGAAAAATGGACAGCCACTTGTCTGAAATGGTATACTATAGGGTCTCCTTTTTGAGAAGGAGGTTGGACTAATTAAAGATGTTGAGGCTCTAAAAAAAATGCAGAGAAGAACAACCAGGATGATTAGGGAACTGGAGACTAAAACATATGAAGAACGGCTACAGGAATTGGACATGGATACTCTAGTGAAGAGAAAGACCAGGGTTCTAATATCTGAGGGACTGCCAGAGAGGAAGGGGTCAAGCTATTTCCTAAGGCACTTGAAGGCCAAGGAATAATGGATGGAAAGTGATCAAGAAGATATTCAACCTAGAAATAAGGAAATTTTTTCTGATAGTGAGAACAATAAACCAATGAACAGCTTGCCCTCAGAAGTTGTGGAAGCTTCATCACTGGAGGCTTTCAAGAAGAGATTAGACAGCCATTCGTCAGAAATGGTGTAGGGTCTCCTGCTTGGATGGGGGTTGGACTAGATGACCTACAAGGTCCCTTCCAACTCTGTTAATCTGTAAAACTAGGAGATCTTTAAGGTCCCTTCTAGCTCTATTCTGACAAAAAAAAAAAAAAAAGACTACTGGAACAATGAGGTGAATATTGCACTTAAAATAGCTAGCTTCACAGACTAGCTCTTTGTTATAAGTGGGAAGGAGAGGACTAAAAACAATCTTTAAAAATTTGTTGGAGGAGGTGCCTTGAAGATTAGAAGACCAGCAACTAACTGTAATATGGCTTTAAAATATATTTGGGATTTTGCCCCAGGAGGAAAAATTGCAAAGAGAAGAAGAGGAAATAATTTTTGTCTGTTTGGATTGTTTGATAACTTTGACATTTGGAAATTACTTTAAGACTAAAAACATCTGGGTTGTTCTTAAAAATTTACAATGGCACTATCTGTGGATGGATTAAAAATGGAATATGAAAAATTAAAAGAAAGAGAACAAAATGGTAAGGATTTTTTGGGAGCTGCCTTCCACTTTTTAGAAATGGTGGTTTCTACGTACCAGCAAATACTTGAGGAAGGAGAAGGAGAAGAGGAGGAAGAAGAGGAAGAAGCCATCTTTAATGAACAAAAAAGTTTGATTAAGAAAGAAAATAGGAAGAGAGGAAGGAAAAATGAGAATTTAAGATTCAATAAAACAACCAAGAAAAAGAAAAATAAGGTGAAAAAAAGGTACAATGTTAGAAAGCAATTGAAAAGAGAACTACAACGGAGAGGGGAAGTTAAAAAGGTGGCGGTTGGGGGGGGGGCAAAAAGACCAGACTGGAGAAGAAAGGGAGGCAAAAAGGGGAAAAAAAGCCACAGTCTGAAACAAGATGCCAAAAAGAATTTTTTTTTAGAGATAAAGGATAAAAGATAGTGTATAATTAAAGAAAGATTCTGCAAGAGTACATAAGATAGTATTGTAGTATTTGCATTTGAAATAGTCTATTGGAATATTATAAGATTTAACAAAATATTAAAATATTAAAATGTTTAATAATGATAGATCTCAATATTTAACAAAATATTAAAGAGAATGTGTAAAATGATTAATGTTTAGTTATTGTTTAATTCGTTATTGTTTTAATGTTATTATAAATTTACTATTTCTTCTTATTTTAAAATAACGTATTAATTAGAATTAGAACTAGAATGGAAATTATATACTTAACTATACTATAAGTTTATTATTTTTTTATTTTAAAATGCAACATGTAGAATGTACTAAGCAGAATCAGGATGGAAATTATGTATTATTTTAAGTGTTACTTTAGGGGAAAGATAGAAAGGCGTCATACTTTAAAAGTGATTACAGGGGAAACTCTTTGCTAAAAAGAAGAGATAAATGGATGATTGGAAAAGAACGGACAAAAGATAAAAGCATAATGATTTTGAAATAAGATGAAATAAACATAATATAATTAAGAGAGTGAAAAGAAGGGAGAAGTTATATAGAAAATATAGAATGGTCAATAAGATATGAACGGTATATAAGGTGAGCATGAATTTGATTTAGGTCTGTAAAAAAAGTTGTAACCCAGAGCTAAGCCACTTTTCAAAAGAAGTTTTATGTTTTGTGTTTTGGTTAGCTATGTTTGATTGTGAATTAATAAAACCTTGGAGGAATAAAACTAAAGGGAGAGAAATTTGGGAAAGGCATGGACAAATGATAATTAAGGAGGTTTTATTTTTTTATGTCTTGTTTTATGTTTTGTATTTTGGGTGTTTATGTTTGACTGAGAATTAATAAAACTTTGATAGAAAGAAACATAATTGAATAAAAGTGAAGGGAGAAATAATGAGAAACTTGGAAAAGATATATAGATGTTTAAATGGAAATGTGACAATTTGGAACTATGCTGTATAAATGTCTATACTCGATTGAGAATTAATAAAACCTTCGTAGAAAGAAATTTAATTGAATAAAATTGAAGGGAGACATAATGAGAAATTTGGAAAAGTTATACCGTATATACTCGAGTACAAGCTGAATTTTTCAGCACATTTTTTGTGCTGAAAAAAACCCCCTCGGCTTATACTGGAGTCAAATTCCCCTCTGAAAAAAAAATGGTGTGGAGCTCCGAGGCAGCCGCTTCCCTGCTTCCGTGTTTCCTTTGCAACTTTTAAGCATGGGGGTAATTGGAAGCAGAAAAGTTCTTGCTTGATGATATATTGTTTTTTCTTTTTTTAACTGTTTTTATGGGGGGGAAGACCCACCGCCATGTGAGAATGCTCAGACACGAAATCTATCCGACCGAAAATAAGTGTGTGTGTGGGGGGGATTTTAACAGAGGGAAGATGTAGAGAGAAGGCAAAAGCGACGGAAGATCCTTCAGGGGAAACTGAGGGGGAGACTCACCCTTGGTCCAGATGAGCCCCCTTCCCCTTTCTCTAGGCTGAGAAAACAACGTGAGCCGAGGTTGCTTCAGCTCCACTCAGCTTCGTTTCCTCAGCTCCAGCTGCTTTCAGTCCACTCGGGAGGAGGGGGAGGAGGAGGTGGTGGTGGCAGCTTGCGTTGTTTTCTGATAGTGAGATCATTTCCCAGATTAATTGATTCACTAACCCAAAAGAAGAAGATGTTGATGACAGTGGGAGGCAGGAGTCACTCTCTCCCTTGCAAGAAAAAAGCAAGAGCCGTTCTTATGATCTCTCCCTCTCTCTCTCTCTCTCCCCATAATACAGTCAAGCCCTTTCCAGCATGCGGGATCCGCCCCCGCCGCTTTGCACCTTGCAAATGCAAAAACCCCAGGATTTTGCATTTGCAAGGTGCAAAGTGGCGAAGGCGGATCCCGCGTGCTGGAAAGGGCTTGACTGTATTACGGGGGGAGAGAGAGAGAAGGAGAGATCATAAGAACGGCTCTTGCTTTTTTCTTGCAAGGGAGAGAGTGACTCCTGCCTCCCACTGTCATCATCATCATCTTTTGGGTTAGTGAATCAATTAAATCTTTCATGATAGTGAGATCGTTTCCCAAATTTCCCTTAAATCAGGGAAGAAATCAGAAATAAACCTTTGGACTGAGAATAAGCCTGTTCCTATGATGCCATTTTTGTTCACTGCAGTGTGAAAAAACACACTTTTTTTTCTTCATCTTCTTGTTCCCTATTTACTGGTCTCTTTCAAAGAGGAAATTGTGAAGGCTATTCACCTTTATTTTCAGTTGATATGAGTAACACTTGTTTGCCAAGCAAGTGTGAAGTAAGTTGCCTGCCACCAATTTTGTACTCGAACAGAAGCATTTTATTCCAGTGGCCAATGAAAAAACAATTGACCCTCATATAACGGTTTAAATCCAAATTGATTATAATACCATGGAAAAAGATACTTTGAAGAAAATATCAGGAAAGAGTTCCAAGCCAGTTAGAGTAATCTAAATATTTCTTCCTAGAACTGCCTTTTGTCTTGTCATCATTATTCCACCTATAGTCCCTTATGGATCATAGAAAACTAGGACATGTTTTAAATATTCTAGACTGTTTTATCTATCTATCTATCTATCTATCTATCTATCTATCTATCTATCTATCTATCTATCTATCTATCTAGAAGATTTATATGGCCACTCACCCTGAGTGACTCTGGGATGCTTACAAACAATAAAAATTCAATATAAAGGAATTTAAAAAACCCAACCCCACTAGTTTCTGGAATCTAGTGGGAGTCTCTATTGTTTACAAGGACAGCACATGCTTTGCAAATGATTTGAAAGAATTGCATTGGATTAGTTCACTGGAATGCTAGAAAGCTGGAATTCAGGTGAAGTCAACAGCATCAACATAGCAGACACAACTGGGCAGCATATACTAATACATATAATGAATGCTTAAAGGATGTGGGGCTGAAATCACAACCTTTGTTGATCCTATCAGAAAAGTCCTAATTTCACTGCAATTCATTAAAGTAGTCCTTTTTTATATTCCTTGTGAACCTTTTAAAGGTTCTGAGTGCATTAAGATGTTGATTTAAGCATTAGAAGAAGATGACGGGGAGGGGGGATAAATAGCAGAGAGGTGCTGTGTTCATGCGAAATCTGAAGCACTTCTTTGCAAATAAATTTCACATTGTGCACAACAATGTTGATTATCTCTCCAAGCTAATTTATGTAGATTTTTAATCTCATTGGGAGTAAAGTGGATTTTTATAAACTAGGAATGTTAAGCAGAAATCTCCAATATTGTCTTTTTGGGAATAATTGGAAAGAAATAACTCAAATCAAATTTTTACTACACATCAGCAACCCTAAACTACATAAGACTTACTAAACAAAACCTATATAATATAACCTACAAAAGAAACTAAAGTATACAAGATGAAAAATGTACAATCATGCTTATGCTATTTTGTTGTCATACAACTATGAAAAAAAAACCTTTGCCACAGTGAAAGGTTCTTATTTGCCAGGAAAAATTGAACAAAATTCCTGAGTCCATTCCAGAAATGAAGTTAGAAGAGGTGTTAATAGTTCTTCATGTATGTCTCAACAGAAATTACATAATGAGTTTTTGTTTCAGTATGACCTTCCATACAAGGGCAGAGACTTTCTGCATATGGAATTTTATATATTTTTTTCAACCAGTATTGCTGACACTATAATATTCATCTATAATAATGTGAATATTTTTGGAAATTGATCTAAGTACTATGCTGCTTCAAGTATGCATTACTACAGTCCAATTGTACCCTTGATGAGAGTGTATTGTGACTGTAATTCTATACAGATAGTCCTTGGCTTGCAACAGTTTATTTAGTGACTGTTCAAAGTTACAACAGCACTGAAAAAGTGACAAATGACGATTTTTCACACTTACTCGCCCATGCTCAAACTTAACACTGGCGATGAGGATGGGATTTGGAGACATCTGAACCAACGAAACTTCGAAGAACACTGAGCACATGACAGATGACACCAACAACGGAACCATGTCCGGCGGCATCGTACCACCCGCTCAGTTCGATCCAACACAAGAGGACTGGGAGTCCTACATGGATCGCTTCCAAATGTTCCTAGAGACAAACAACTTAAAGGACGCCATAGCCAGGAAGAAACGGGTGGTGTTCCAACCATATTTAAGATGGCTAAAGCACTAGCCAAACCCCGAGAAGTGAAGGCCATGGATTGGGATGACCTCGAACCTATCCTGCGAGACCACTACGCCCCGACCGTGCCTACGCTCGTGAGACACCATGAGTTTTATCAAAGAAGCCAGCGAAAGGGAGAAAGCGTGGCCAACTTCATAGCAGACCTCCGAAATTTGGGAGGCCTCTGCGGATTCACCAATCTAGAAGAAGCACTAAGAGATCGCATAGTTCTGGGACTGGATGCACCCAGCGTCCAAAGCAAGCTGATGGCGAAAGGCAACATCAGCCTTGCCGACGCCATCGCCGATGCTACCGCAGTGGAAGCAACCAAGAAGTCGGCTGCACAACTACGCCGAAACCGCGTCCCGGTACCTACACCGACAAGCGACATTTTATCCAAGTCGGAAGGACAGCTTACGACAACGCACCATGAAGACCTCTCTTCATCGTCAGAAAGCGACGAAGAGGGGGTCCATCGACTGCAGTCCAACCAGGACCACTACCCGAAGCCTGTATGCCCCTGCGCTGGCTGTGGAGCCAACCATGCCAGATCCGAAAGCAAATTCCGCGACGCACTCTGCCATGAGTGCGGGAAACGAGGCCACATCGGACGGGTCTGCCGCAGCTTGCCAGGACCCAGCCAAGCCTCAAAAGGGGCTAACTATCGCCAATTGACAGGAAACCATCCTGTAAGGCGAGAACCAGTAAACCACTCCTACAGAAAGCGAGCTTTGCAGAGAGAAGAGGCTCACCATACTACCACTATCGGTCACGCCTCAGCCTTGGACACTAAGAAAATCCGAGTCACGGTAACCATCAAGAACCAACCTTGGGAACTTCCGGTTTGCGTGGCTTCGGGGCAGCAGGAATTCGCGACAGCTCGCGATTCCTGCTGTGCTAGCCGTCGAGGTACCCCCGATCCAGATGGGTCAGGGGGATATGGCTGCCCTGTAGGGACAGCTGAAGATAGAGGGGAGTCGGAAAGGGAGGTGGGGGCATCGCAGACCCCCCCTTTCTCCGGGAAAACCCCTTTTTCCCAAGGCGGTGGAGCGGCGGTCAGCAATGGCCGCCACGAAGAAGCCAGCAACCGGGTAAGAACTGTGCTGGAGGAAGTGTGAAGAGTGAAAGTTCTGTCTGAGCCGGGTCAAGTAACACCTTTTAAATTGCCTGGAATTGAGCTGTTTGTTGCTGGAGGATATATTGTATCCCTAAGAAGAGCGAAAAGCGGCGGAGAAGCTGTTAAAGGGAATTTTTTTTTTTTTTTTTTTTTACTCTCCCACTCCACGGAAAAAGCAGAAATATTTGGATATATTAGACATTGAAAGTGGATTGTTTTGAAAGCTAAGATAAGAGACAAAGGGATTTTTGGACATTGAAAAATGTGAGAAATTGGAAAATCTCTGCTGGAGGTATGGATTTTTGATTATTAAAATTCTCATTGCAAGTGGGAAGGGAGAAAAAAAAAATTGGAGCAGAAGCTGAAAAAGGAGGAGATTGATTAGAACGTCTTTGTGGATCCCAAAAGAAGATATATGGTAATTGGACCTCTTTGATTAAAAATTAATTCAGAAAGAGAAAGAGAAGAAGGAAGAAAAGTATTAACTTTTGGAACTTTTTTTCTTTTTTTTAATTGCTTTTGATTGTCTTTGATTAAAAATTCTTGTGGTTGTTTTGGAAAAAGTTTCCCTTTTCATAATGGCATCGTCTGTGGATGAACTAGAGATTGAATATCAAAAATATAAAAAAGAAGATACTTTGGGCGCTTTGTTTCAATTTTTAGAAATGGCGTTATGTTCCTTTGAAAAGTTGATTACGCAGCAGAAGGACTGGGACAAGGAAGAAGAGGAAGAAGAAGCCATCTTTGATGAACAATGGGTCCCTTCTGGAGAGGAGGAGAAAAAGGATAAGAAAAAGGGGATTTTAAGAATTATAAAAACAACCAAAAGAGAGAAAAATGAGCGAAAAGATGGAGGCAAGGTTAGAAAGCAAAGGAAAAGGAGCAAGAAAAGCGAAGAGAAAAAGCAAAGGGGTAGAAAGGGCAAGGAGAAGAATAAGCAAGAGAGAAAGGGGGGGAGGAGAAGCCTTAATGGGGGGAAGCAAGACCTAAGGAAAAAAAGTTTATTTAGAGACAATGGGTGAATTAAATTTAGATTAAAAGAGGGATTCTGGAGGGTATATAAGAGTGTGTTTTTATATGTATATTTAGAATATAAAATTTATTATGTAATTTTAGAATTTTTTTTAAACAGAATCCCAAGAAAGATTGCTATATGTAGTATTTCTAAGTTAGGGTAATGAGTTATAGATGTTACTCCAATTGGTGTACAGGAGAAGTATAGTAAAAGAAAAAAAAGATGAATGGATAATTGGAAATAGAACAGACAAAGAATGTTGTTGAAAATGGTAATAAGATATGGAAGGATATATATGCTTTTTTTTTTTTTGGATTTTGTATATTGATAAAAGGCAATAAAATTTTAATTAATAAATAATTTGGATGGAAAAGAGAAGTAGGGACAAGATATGAAGTTAATATTATATGAAATATTGATATTATAATCTGGAAATGTTATGCCTTATTGGTCTATTATTATTATTTTTTCTTAGAAAAGAATTTATAAGCTGCTATGCCTTGATTCTTTGTGCATTGTTTTTATAAAACTGATAAAAATGGTTTTTATATATATATATAAAAAAGAAAATGATAATAAGATTTGGAAGGAGATATGGGTTGAATATGATGTTTGAATTTGTGTCTGTGTAAAGAGTTTTAACCCGGGAACAGACAACCTTCAGAAAAGATCTTTTAGTTTTGTTTATGTTTTGTGTTTGTATGTTTGTGTATTGTGCTTATGGTAAAACTAACAAAATTTGTTTTTTATAAAAAAAAAAAAAAGGAAAGAATCAATAAAACCTTGGAGGAATGTTAGATGAGAATAATTTATACAAGCCAGAAAGAAAAGAATATGATGACTATAAAATGGATAAATATGGAAGAGAAATGAAATTGAATAGGAGTAAAGAGAAAAAATGAGAAATTTGCTGAAAGATGTTTGTGTGTCCATATGGAGATGGGATAAATTGGAATTATGCTGTATAAAAATAATGTTTTGTTTGACTTGTAAGGATTTACAATGTTAAGAGGTTTTATGTGTTTATGTATTTAATAGTTAATGATGTGTTGTTTTATCTTTAAAATCAATAAAAATTTGTTTCAAAAAAAAAGAACCAACCTTGCCACATGGAGGTCGACTCGGGATCGTCCCTCTTGATGGTGTCTTGGAAGACACTCAAGCAACTCATCCCCACAATTCAACACCAAGATCTCCGTTTCCAACGCCTAATCCTCAAGGACTACCAGGGGAATCGAATTCCCGTCGTCGGGTCCTGTAGAGTCCGAGTCTCCTTCAAGAAGCACACAGCATACTTACCTTTAACGGTCTTCGATAGAGATAGCCCTAGCCTACTGGGCCTCCAATGGTTCGTGCCACTCGGCATTGAAGTGGCCGGCGTAAACTGAGTTGGTGGCTGTGACTGGGAGGAAGACCTTATCTATGAGTTCAGGGACGTCTTCGCGGACAGCTTAGGCGAGTACAAGGGGACCCTGATCTCATTCAGCTTAGATCCAAAAATAGCTCCCATTTGCCTAAAGCCCTGTCGAGTTCCATTTGCCTTAAAATCTAAAATCGACGAACAACTTGACAAACTGATAGCTCAGGGGGTGTTGGAGCCCATCAATCACTCCCCGTGGGAAACCCCAATCGTAACACCCATTAAGCCAGACGGGTCAATCCGAATTTGTGGGTACTACCGGGCCACTTTGAACCACGCCCTGCAGCAGAACGCGTATCCAGTTCCGGTGGTGCAGCACCTCCTCCATTCTCTGGGGGGCGGGAAAGTTTTCGCTAAATTGGATTTAGCTTAGACATATCAGCAATTACCAGTAGATGAAAAAACGGCACAGGCCCAAACTATCGTGACGCACCGAGGTGCCTTTAAATGTACCCGGCTGAAATTCGGAGTAAGTGTAGTCCCGGGGATTTTTCAGAGCCTTATGGAAAGGTTATTGCAAGGGATTAAGGGCGTGGTCCCCTATTTTGACGATGTATTAATTGCAGCCCCTACAAAAAAAATCTTACAAGACCGGTTAAAATTAGTCCTAAAAAAATTCCAAGAGGCCGGTCTTAAGGTTAAAAAAAACAAATGTAAATTATGTACTGACAGTGTTGAGTTTTTAGGGTACCTGATTGATAGCCAGGGCATTCACCCTACCGAAAGTAAATTAAAAGCGATCAAAAACACTCCCAGGCCATGAAACAAGGCTGATCTCCAGGCGTTCCTAGGCCTCATCAATTTTTATAATGTATTTTTACCGCACAAAGCAACTGTCGCTGAACTGTTACACCGATTGTTAGATAAAAAAGCAATTTGGTTATGGGGTTACCATGAAGAACAGGTGTTCCGAAATGTTAAAAAACTGCTCACTTCTGACTCTGTACTCATGCAGTATAACGAGACTTTGCCATTAGTTATAACCTGTGATGCATCGCCTTTGGACCAGTTATCAGATGACTTCACACCATTCAAGTCTCGACAGACAGAACTCTTCTCCCAGAAAGGCTGTGTCATCTGGGGCGATAGAGTCGTTATCCCAGAACAGCTCTGAAAAGCGCTGCTGAGAACTTTGCACAATGGCCACCCCTGCATCGTGCGAATGAAAGCCCTTGCACGAAGCTACGCATGGTGGCCGGGCATTGACAAGCAAATCAAACAGTGGGTTAAAGCTTGTCCCAAATGCCAAGAAATCAGCAATGTCCCACCAAAAGCCATGCCTACTGAATGGGAGACAGCACGTGGACGCTGGTCCGGAATTCACCTGGTCTTCGCGGGGCCAACCAAGGGCCACACCTTCCTGCTTACCATCGATGCCTACTCCAATTGGCTCGAAATTCATCGCATGATGACTACGACCTCCGAGGCGGTCATCAAGATTTTAAACAGACTCTTTGCAACCCACGGATTACCAGACGTCCTGGTATCCGATAACGGCCCACAATTTACTGCACTAGCGTTCAAGCAGTACCTCGCTGACCGCGGCATCCGCTATGCGCTCACCTCGCCTGGGCACCCTGTGACCAATGGCCGAGCAGAACGCATGGTCCAATTTGTGAAGAAAACCTTGCAAAAGGTAGACTACGACAACATTGACGACAAGGTCAACCAAATCCTTTTCTTGCAACATATCACCCCACATAGCGTCACCAACAAAACTCCCGCTGATCTTCTAATGGGACGAAAGCTCCGCTCCCACCTTGACCAGTTGCACCCTGCTTATGAACTGGAGAAACCACTAGGATCCAGCGGCTGCTGTCGCACCTTCCAGGTAGGACACCTGGTTTATGCAAAAAACCTATCAGGCGACTCGTTGTGGGTGGAAGCGACAGTAGTACGTGTAACCGGCCCCAGATCCTACCTTGTGCAATGCCTTGATGATAAACTTTGGAAACGGCATATCGACCAATTACGGTCGCGGCTTGCAGCGGCCAGTCCGCAACTCCCCTATGACCAAACTGAGGGGGGGGAGGTACGGAAGAAGATGAAGCCCTAGGAAACCCGTTCGAAGGAAACAATGATTTAATAGAAACTCAGGAAGCGAAGCCGGAGGGAGAAACGTTTGCACCTCAGGGAATTGCGGAAAATGTGGGCAACGACGTAGAAGTGAACTCTGAACCAGAGGCAGCCCCACTGCCAGACAACGATCTACCTCAGCAGGATTGCAACCAGCCAATACAACGAAAATCAAAGAGACTAAAAAGACAACCATCCTATTTAAGGGACTGTGTAACTGCGCCCTGAACTTAGAAGCAAGGGGGAAGGGGTGTTGTGTATGCAATATGATTAATAAAGTGTGAGCTTGGAGTAAGTGCAGGGTTCTGGCCCTGCACTTCTGATTGGCTGTTAAACGGACGGACCAGATTGGCCTGTTCCGGGGAATCCGATTGGCCCTTAACAGAGAGTTCTTATTGGTTATAAAAGCTAGCATTCCTAGCTTGTTATTGGTTAAACGTTACAAGGTTTGCCTATATAAGGCAGGTTTTACTGCTGTTAAAGCAAGCAAGTCACGATGTAAACAAAGAGCTGAAGTTCACCGTTCAGAAACTTGTCTCCATTCTTTCTCGCCCATGCTCAAACTTAACAGTAACCGTTTATTTTTACTTGCTGCTTTTCTGTAAAATGCTTCTTATGCTGAAACCCATAAAGGTATTTTGGGGCACAGGTTGAATTTATGTGTGCTCCATATTCTCAATTTGGCACTTGTAATTTTTAAAATCTACATTAACCTTAATAGTAGCATAAAACCATTCTGGTTTTTATGTAGTTATTGTAATGGTATTTTTTGGTTGTTGTTGTTCTCATTTGCATTATTTATTTGTATTTTGCAATCTTTAACTGCATGAACCACCCAGAATTGTATGTGCAATTCAAGTGACTATACAAATGTAACAATTAAATAAATAAAACAAATATAATATTGTTATTAATATTATGTATACCATGTTTTACCTGAAGTTGGTAAAGTAGAGTTAGAAATCAAAAATATCTGCAAGTTATAGTCAACAAACCTTTAAAAAGAGCAATAAATGAATGCAAAGATTAAGAGAAAATTGAGAAGAAAATTCAATGTTCTGTTCAGCTTATAATTCCCCTTATCATTTCATCTCTAAGCTTTTTAGCCTTATGTTTAGCATTCTTTAGCTTGGCAGCCTACAGAGATGGGAATACAATCCTCAAAGTTCCAAATCAACATGTAGGTTAAAAAGTAATAAGTCTCATGGGTTATTTCTGAGTAGGATTTCCAGGTTGCAGTTGTGAATCCTGATGGGTTGGCCAAAAGCAGACACAATATTTAGGACTGAAGCCTGGAAATGTAGTTTCATATTTTTAATAAACTATGAATTCATAGATTGGTTGTAAGTGTGCATTTTCTACTTCAGTAAGCTAGCTAAGTTGCACCTTGCAAGCCCAATTCCTTTTCAGTGAATTTATTCATTCATTGTATTACCTATGTATTCTACTTATGTATAGATATGGGAATCAATACATTGTTTCGTGAAGCAATAGCTATCAAAATGAACAATGCACATTTATACCACAAAACATTTGTGCAAGGTTGAATAATAGCATGTTCAAGGCAATTTATTTAAATGCTATAGCATGGAATCCTCAGTTCCATACCTAAATGGCAAATAGCCCACAGAATATGTTTTCTCCTAAGAATATGATGAGAGTAAACATACTTTCAGCCATAAAATGCTGTTTTTGAGATGGTTAATAGTACTGCTAGAATATAGAGTGCATTATTATTTGATTTAGAACATATTTGTTTAAAGTGATATTGTTAAGTTCTGCGCATGGGTGCAAGGAACAGAGACGAGACAGTGAAGAGTGAACTTCAACTCTTTATTAATCATTCTGAACAGAGCAAAGACCTAGGGCAGCAGCAGCCCTTTTATAAGGCAGGCTGCTGATCTAGTAACCAATGAGAAACGTGGAGTGTTAACCCCTTTAACCAATGAGAGTGGCTCATTAACAGCCAATCAGATTATCCTGAACGGACCAATCCGATATCGCTATTATCGGCCAATCAGAAGTGCAGGATCAGAACCCTGCTTTTTCTAAAGGTTTGATAAAACTTTATTTAAGCGTTTTATTAGTTCATAACAGATATGTATATTTATGCACGGATAAATGAGAAAAGGAAGCAAATAGGAATTTAAGCCAACATACAACATTGTGGACAAATATATTCTAAATCACAGATGGTTGCAGTTGATTGCCAGAACCATATTATTTATTATTATGATAACAAAGTTTTAAAAGAGTAATGCCTGAACTGACAGACAAATTACAATGAAAAATGAAGACAATAGAAATTAAGACCTTGATATTCAGCTATATTAATGAAAATATCACCGATGGAGAAATGATACACTATGGGAACAGGAAGGCAAATAATTCATGATGTGACTATATTTAACATTGATATTGACACTGAAGTAGTAACAAGTCCTTGCAGGAAAACACCATGTCAGTTCAAGACTCTTTAACACTTGATTAGCTGTCACAGCGTATTGTTTGTGCTGCAGCCAATTCTGCATTGTTCCATCAACAGTTTCCTTTTAACAATCCATAATTACATCTCCATAAAGTCATGAGGAGTCAAGTTTAACTTGGAAAAGACTTGACTTTATAATACCGATTATAGAGGAAAGCTAGGGCATTTTGTGCAGGAGTGTGTAATAGAAAATGTAAATAGCAGGGATTAGTTCTGTTAAATAATTTATGTGTTTTAATACCAGATGAAAAATCTGTTTGTAATAAAAATACACACGGAGAAGAAGCAAGCACATGAACATTGGATTGGCCACAAGCAAACTTTAAAATATAAGCTGTGCCTCCATTACACACTTTATTACATAATATGGAAGAAATTTCAAAAGTGACGGAATTAATTACAATTCATTTGAATTGTTTTTTTAAAATTAAGAAATCAAACTATTCCTGCTCAGGACAAGACTCCCTTAAGTGACAAGGCTTCTATTTGCCAGTGGACTGTTTGAAGCCTGACAGAGGGTTGATCTTTAAAGAGCTGGTGGGGTAAAGTATATTTTATGCATTTATAATAACTTTTGGAGGGTGGGGAAAAATAGGCACTTCTTTTTAAAGATTACAAGCCACTTCAGTTTTACATCTTCAGTCCCTTTATTCTGCCTCTCTGTTCTTTTAAAGCACTTGAATTGACAACAGGCTCAATAAATCCTATCACCATCACAGAACCAAATGGATGCACGTAGGGAATTTAGTGTTCATACATATTCAATGGCATGATATATTTCAGGCAGGTACAGCTTTAGAAAAAAGTCAGATGCAAAGGGAAGTTCAGCACACAGTAATCTTTGTGCTTCAGAGAGGTAACAACCATTGCCTTGGAATCTATTTGCTATATTTTTACCCTTATATGATGTACGGTTTTAAATAAAAGCCACAGAGTGAGGCAGACATACAAAACAAACATGAAATCTTGTTTCTTATCTTGTTCAATAAGGAACATAGCAATTTAATTTGTTTTCTTTCATATAAAGAATTGACATTCAATTGAAGTTATAAAACATAGATCAGAGGCATCTAATCTTAGAATTTTAAGATTTGCATTGAAAGCCACCAAGATGTCCAGTCAATATTTGGAAAAACTAGAGTACGGTATATAGATTCAAGTTATGTATTGCTGACATGTGTAAGCATTCCTTATAATGCATGTTAAGTATTATTTATTTACTTTGTTCAAGAACTGAGATGTCCATTCTTATTTCTAAGTAGCTTGGCTAATCCTTGATGTAAGAGGTGAATACTGTTTTGCAGTTCATTGGTGAAATTAGAATCTTTCAAATTTCTAAAATAATAAGTGTACTGTATGGCTACAAAGATAAAGCATTTTAGCCATGTATTTAGCTAAGTATTAAGATTAATCTCAAATTAAACTACTTTACATTATTTTTTTTCTTCCAGAAATTTCTCTAGATTAAAATTACAGAGCATCCTTTCTAGATCTACCACAGATTTTAAATTTTGGCTTAATCTCTATGTTCTTCTATTCTACTTTACTGTGACGTTTTAATTCAGGCATACTGAATATATTAAAATATATTTCTGATAAGGAAGGAATTATATCATAATAATGATCTACAGAAAAATGTGGAAATGAATGAGGAACAATATATTTTGCAAACAAACTAAAATATGATTTGAAACCTCAATTTCTTAATAATCAAATAGTATTAATATTGTAATGCACACTAACATTGTACCATTTTGGGGAACATAACTATGTTATTGAAAAAGTCTACATTGAGTAGATAAAAGGACTAAAAATGGAATTCTGGAGAATTATAACAGGAATTATTTTCAGAAATGTTCTACTCTAAATAAAATAAATTAGAATATTTTCATCCTAAACAAGATTTTTTTTGTTCTTACTGCAAACTTGTTTTTCCTAGAACATAAAATTTACAAGTTCAGAAGATCTTCTTCAATACATAAATCCCTTTGAAAAAGAAGTGTTTATGCCTGCCTCACTTTAGGATAGATTATTTGGAATAAAGCCTATTGCAGTCTTAATGACATTTTAAAAATGGACATTAAATTAGACTGCTCATAAAATTAGAAATAAGTGTTTGCATTGTAGTGCTGTCTTTTTTCTTGTTCAGACTTGCTGTCTCTGTTAATTTCTAACCTCCAAATTTAGAGGACAATGCAAAATAATATTGTGATGTATAAAGTTGCTATCTTTCCCAGACTTCCTGATAATTTTCAATTTTCTCCTGATAATAGAATAATAGAGTTGGAAGAAACTTTGGAGGTCTTCTAGTCCAACCCCTACTCAACCCCAACTCCTACTCAGGAAAGCCTATGACATTTCAGACAAATGATGGTCCAATTTCTTCTTAAAAATCTCCAGTTTTGGAGCACCCACAACTTCTAGAGGCAAGTCCTTCCAGTTAAATAGTTGTCTTTTCATATAGAGAATTGAAGTGTTGGAAGAAATTTAGGTTACATCTTTTTCTGCCTTTTATCCATTAAAGGAGACATATAAAATATGTGGGTCCTGATATTTCTTTTCTTCTCACAGACCCCTCTCAAACAAGTAAAAACTCCTCTTTTTTTGTAGCTTGGACCAAATTTCTTCAGTTAAGAAAATTAACTGAAGCCCCATGTTTTTGTTTACCTTGTTCCCAGATTACTGCAATTCATTCTACATCAGGATGTCCTTGAAGATCCCACAGAAACTTGAACTGGCATACACTGCAGATGCCCATGTTCTTTTCAGAGAATTGTGGTATTTTCATATAACACTGTTGCTATGGGAGCTGCTTTGATTACTAGTCAGTGTGCAAGTGCAATTCAAGATTGTTAATTCTAAAATCTTATGTAGTTTCGGAACTGGATATATTAGATACAATCTATCCCAATCTGTATCCCTAAATTTTATCCACCCAACCTGGATAAATAGGGATGCCTACAAATATTACCTAGGCATTGGAAGAAACACCAAAGTGAGCCATTCTTGGTGATTGCTTATCTCTTTTGTGCAAGAAGGTCCCCTTTATTGTGGCCTTCCAGAGAAGAATTAAAGCCATTTTTCCATAAGGCTTTTGATGATTAAGCAGCCGGAAGAGGATCTGTGCCATTTATTCTATCCATTAGAGAGAATATTATTACATTGTACTTTGTATACTATCCAGTATTGATCAAGTGAGGAAGCTTATGAATGAATGAAAATATGAATGAATCAGTAAGTAAATGGTTGTTTTATGACTTCCATTTTACCTGTTATAAGTGCTGAAAGAGCTTTTCCCCTACCCATTTTTGGAGTAGAGAATTTGACATGCTAACAAAGCATAGAGCAACCATCAAGCCTACAGAAGAAGTACCTAGTTGTGCATTTAGGCCACAAGAGACTTTTTAAGTGTTGGAAGACGCATCTCTAATACCATCTTTTTTAGGAAGTGGGAAATTTTCAGATGATGACTATTAAGACTCTACTTTAAGGTATTATATCATACTCAAATAATCAATTTATCCTATTCTATGAGCATTGTATTTTCTTATGTCCTACTGAAACCTATAAATAATTAAAAAAACTTGTGAGGCAAAAATTATAGTTACAGTCAACAAGCTAATGTTGTCAAGTGTCATGTATCAAAACAACACCATTACAGACCTTAAATTTCCTGAATTAAAATATCCAAACTCAGTCTGGCTTCTGGACTCTCTGACCATGTTCACATGACACACAAACAACACTGAGGTTTATTTTTAAAAAAAAGTTCATGCAAAGTTCAAATAGTACACTAAGACATAGTCCCATTTTAGTGGTGACTAGAAGACCTCCAAGATCCCTTCGAATTCTATTATTTTAATATTCTGTTCTCTTATTCCGTTATCGTTTTTATACATATATTTCTATAAACAATCCCCAAGAAAACAAAAATAGTTGTTAACTATTTTTGTATGTACACTTTATGAACTCAGAAAGAAAATATTAGTTGCATTTGTGATTATTCAGATCACTTGGCTTTTTCTATAACTTACCAAAATTAAGCATAAAAGACAGTGTAGTGAAAGTTATTTTTAAACCTTATTTTTGTAGAACTAAAGCAATTAAGAAAGAAGATTGTTTTTCTTTCCAGCAGTACTGAATTGAGAACTATTCTGAGCTCAGTTTGCAAAGCAGAGGTTGGATACTGATAAATAGACATTTCAATACCTGGAGACAGCAGAAGAGAAAAGAAAATAATAAAATATGAAGACCTGCAGATAGAAGTTAAAACCACTGTGGCAAAAGAAAGCAAAGATAATACTAACAATAACTAATGCCCTGGATGCAATTCCAGAACTTCTGAAGCACCATTTCAATACCACTGACATCACCAAAATTACCACCAGTCAATTACAAAAGGCAGCTTTACTTACATCCTGAGATGGTACCTTTCATATTATTAAACCACATCAGCCTCTCTCAGGTCCTTGGGAAGTACTTGATATATGGATAAAAATACCAAACCCAGTCTGAACATCTGGCTGACTATGAAATAAACCATAGTAATACCAGAATGGGAAGAGAGTGAGAAGAGATATAAATATATTGATCAGCAATTCCTGAAGGACATAAAACAGCAGGTTTTTAAAAATTGCTCAAAAAAAGAAGAATATATTGTACCCATATCTGTACACACAGTTCAAACATGTTACAGGACAGTTTTATAGGACCAGATCAAGGGAGTATAGAAAAGGGAGACAAAAGACTGCAATAGGTATTGGTTTAAGCAAACTACAAAGTACAATAGACTATTCTGATAATTCACAAATTTGCTAAAGGCTGATAGCAGTATAATGTACATGTCAGAAAACTAAACCTTTCCTAGGGCGAGAAAATAGAGTACCAATAGCATCATGAAATAATAGGGAGAAATTGTGTCCTGTCAATGTTCCACTGAACAGACCAGTAGATTGTCTTACTTCTCATTATTTGTTATTTATATAGTACTTTGAATTAATTGGACAATTAAAACAACAATAAAATATAAAATAGATACAATTAAATAAATAGAAACAGGGTAAAATAAATTTGATCTGAGACAAGGTAATGCCAAATTAGCATCAAAACAAGTGCCAGATGAGCCTTTCTGGACTGAACATTCATGGAATGGATTGTACACTGAAAAGCCTTCTTTGTTTTCAGCCATAAACTGTACCTGTGTCTGTGGGAATCAAAAGATCTGACAGCTTGGACAGAAGTTATAGGACAGAATCCTTTGGGTTCCTTTACCTCTTAACTGTGAAGAGCTTTCAAATTTGTCCGCAAATGGGCTATGAGTTACTAAAATAGTCAATTATGTAATTTGGTCTTTTCACAACCAATTTCAAATATAATATGGATAAGCAAGTGATAGAGAAAAAGTAAGGAAAAGGTGGATTTACAAGATAAATGAAGTGTATAGTCCCCTATCACATGCCAAATTATTTTATAAATTATTGATGAGCACCCAAAAGACTTAATTCATTCAAGGAAATGGATATGAGGATTATAATAATTAACAATACTTGCAAATTATCCATAATAAACTGAACAATAATGAAACTAATCACCTAAGAAGTGAGACATAAATAATTAGAAAAAAAAATCAGCTCAGTTTAGCTTTTTCTATTTCTCTGTGTGTTTTATTACATATATTCGAAACTTAAATACTCTTTTTCTTTCATATTATATATAATATAATATGGAACTTGACAGTGAACATGAAATTGATTACCAAGGGTCAAACTTAAAATACAATACAGTAATATTACACACACAATTTTTTTTAGGGAGTGTACCTTCCAGTCAGTTTTTAACTCCTAACAACTACCTGGAGCAGTTCTTGCAGTTTTCTTGGCAAACATTTTCAGAAGTGGTTTTCCATTGCCTCTTGTTTAGGTCTGAGAGAGAATGGTCCAAGGTCACCCAAGTGTCTTTGTTTGAAGAATTTACATGGTAACCCATTTACTTTCAGTGACTCTAGGTGGGTTATAAAAAAAAACATAAAAGCAATAATCCCCCAGCCCCCTGATGACAACAAGCCATCAAACAAGCCACTTGATGGGCTCCATTCCGAGTTTCCCAGGTCCATTGGCAAAACCAGGCCTTGCATGTTACAGTAGGGGCCAGTCTAATCTCCTTGGTGATGAAGGGGAGGGAGCCACCACAGAGAAGTCATTTCTTCTAGATCCTGCCAGATATATTTCATTAAGCAGAGTTAGATACAGTTTCTACCCAGATGGGTCATACACAAAACCATCTTTCTGCACACAAGTATACAGAACTGTTTCTGAAGCAGGCACTCCTTGGTATCCTCTAATAACAATTTGTAAAAATGTTTTGTTTTTCGTTTAAGTTAACAAGGCTAGTTTTCCTTAAGTCCTGCACTTACAAAGGGTGACCTATATTAAAAGATCTTAAGAGTTTCATATTTTCTATAGTGATCTGTTCTTCACAAAGTAAAAAAAAAGTCTCAGGAAATATAGTAGAGGCAGACTGATAGCTGTAAAAAAAAAGTAGAAAAGTAGAAAACATCCTTCATCCCAGTTTCCCAGCTTTCTAAAACCTCAGCTTACCAAGACAAATTGTTTTTGATGTATTAATTATAACTTCAGCAAAAAGGTTGGGCTGGATTCCTGAACGCTGAAATTTGTCATTTTCTTATTTGCTAATTACTGCAAGTGACTTCAAATCAAAATGATAATTTACAATGGTAACAATAGCAATTACCTATATGTAAATTTACAGTACTCAAAAAAATAAAGGGAACACAAAAATAAGACATCCTAGATCTGAATGAATGAAATATTCTTATTAAATACTTTGTTCGTTACGTAGTTGAATGTGCTGACAACAAAATCACACAAAAATTATCAATTGAAATCAAATTTAGCAACCCATGGAGGTCTGGATTTGGAGTTACACTTAAAGTTATGACCTCCCTACAATGCCTGGGCATGCTCCTGATGAGGTGGCAGATGGTCTCCTGAGGCATCTCCTCCCCTGGACTAAAGCATCCCCCAACTCCTGGACAGTCTGTGGTGCAATGTGGCATTGGTGGATGAAGCGAGACATGATGTCCCAGATGTCCTCAGTTGGGGAACGGGCAGGCCAGTCCATAGCATCTTGCAGGAACTGCCGACAAACTCCGGCCACATGTGGTCTAGCATTGTCTTGCATTAAGAGGAACCTAGGCCCAACTGCACCAGAATATGGTCTCACAAGGGGTCTGAGGATCTCATCTCGGTACTTAATGGCAGTCAGGCTACCACATGGAGGGCTGTGCGACCCCTAAAGAAATGCCACCCCACACCATTACTGACCCACTGCCAAACCGGTCATGCTGGAGGATGTTGCAGGCAGTAGAACGTTCTCCACAGCATCTCCAGACCCTGTCATGTCTGTCACATGTGCTCAGTGTGAACCTGCTTTCATCTGTGAAGAGCACAGGGTGCCAGTGGTGAATTTGGCAATCTTGATGTTCTCTGGCAAATGCCAAACATCCTGCATGATGTTGGGCTGTAAGAACAACCCCCACCTGTGGATGTCAGGCCCTCATACCACCCTCATGGAGTCTGTTTCTGACTGTTTGAGCAGCCACATGCACATTTGTGGCCAGATGAAGGTCATTTTGCAGGGCTCTGGCAGTGCTCCTTCTGTCCCTCCTTGCACAAAGGCGGAGGTAGTGGTCCTGATGCTGGGTTGTTGCCCTCCTACAGCCTCCTCATTGTCTCCTGGTGTACTGGCCTGTCTCCTGGTAGTGCCTCCATGCTCTGGACACTGTGCTGACAGACACATCAAATCTTCTTGTCACACATTGATGTGCCATCCTGGATGAGCTGCACTACCTGAGCCACTTGTGTGGGTTGTAGACTCCGTCTCATGCTACCACTAGAGTGAAAGCACCGCCAGCATTCAAAAGTGACCAAACCATCAGCCAGAAAGCATAGGAACTGAGAAGTGGTCTGTGGTTACCACCTGAAGAACCACTCTTTTATTGGGGATGTCTTGCTAACTGCCTATGCTTTCCACCTGTTGTCTATTCCATTTGCACAACAGCATGTGAAATTGATTGTCAATCAGTGTTGCTACCTAAGTGGACAGTTTGATTTCACAGAAGTGTGATTGACTTGGAGTTACATTGTGTTGTTTAAGTGTTCCCTTTATTTGTTTGAGCAGTGTATATTGCATTTCAGCAATTTCAAATGAGTCTTTGTACTTTAATACCAATAATAAATAACAAAACAACACTATTGTTTTATGGAATATAAGTTATAATTTATAGGTATGGAATAAATTTCAGTTGCAGCAGTTATTTAGAATGTACCTATCAAAGGATTGGGTATTTTAAAATCACTTAGTAAATATATTATATTTTTGAAGTCCAAATTAAACAGCCAACTATCACTACAGTGCCGCTTTTCAACTGACTGAAAAAGGTCAGCATCTCAAAAAGCCTATATGTCCTAATGATTCGCATCATAACTTTTCTGAAGTTGTTAAGTTCAATCACCATCAATTTGGTGTCAGATTTATGGATGGAAATCCTTACTGACAATTGTAGCAACTAGGCATGGCATATGAGACCATAATGGTCACTGAACAGTTTGTATGGATATAGCCAACTGTATACAAACAAAATAACTGAGGAACATAGGCAATGATAAAACAGCATTCATGCTATCTGGATTGGATTCAGATTGATTTGCTTTATGTTCATAAATTGAATTGAGCCATGGGTTTTTGTTTTTTGAATAAGCTTATTTTGCACAATATGTTAAACTATACAGTATGGTTTACAAAAATAGTAGCTAGTTTTCATGGATCGATATTAACACTAAAAGCAAATAACTCAACATTATGACTTGCTGCATTATGTGCCCAGAGCAGATTATTGTTATCAGTGGGATTTAAGTTAGTAATTACTCATTTAAGTCCTACTCAGTTCATCGGCTTGCTCTGAATTTGACTAAAAACCAGTTTGATTGTATATCCAGATTGAACCTTTACAAAGTTAATTGATATAAATATACAGGTAAAACATGTACAATAAAGAGTACAATAAAGAGAGATGAAGCTAGATATGGCTATGGCTTCAGTGGATAAAAACAATGGGCAGAAGAATTATTGACGTAAGAAACAGTGAGAGGGAAATGAGAGAATGGAAGAGCTCAAATGAATATTTTTTTTCCCTGTTGCCCATCCAAATCTTCAAAATGTCTGGGATACTAGGAATGCTTGACAAAAATATAGTTGCCAGATTGTTTGCCAAATCTGACTAGCAGTGTTTCTGCAAAGTCCAAGTGCTAAACTTCCCATTCAACCCTGACTGAAAGCCATACTAGTGAGCTTGCTGAGATGACATAGAGGTCTTGCTTAGACTGCTCACTGAAAACTGAGTAATAACATCTTCTGACAATAACCTTGAAAATAAGCAAAGCTTTTATTTTCTAATTACTTTATATGCTGCCTCAATACACATTAATAATTTAACCATCAAACTCTTCACTATGTTCCTGTGATCATCTGCATTAGAATAGTCTGGAAGAGGTTCCAAGGACTCACTCCACATTCTGTATTTAAGAACATGCTTGCTCTGAGGTTTGAGTGTTTCTTGTAGTGAAGGCCATGTCCCAAAAGGCCATTTCTTGGGCACTTGACCATATTCTTGGTGATGATGCAATATCTCTATGGCAACCAGAGTTTACTGAACCTTCCAGCTGTACAGAGATAAGAAAAAAGAGTCATTTGATAACCCACAAGGTTCCAGAAACATCAGAGCTAGCTGAGCATATATATGCATTTTAACAAATCCATTAGCAAATGAAACATAAACTTACCCTATTCAAGCCAGATAATTTTTGCAAGGGAATTAGTTCAAATGGTAAAATACTTCCTTAAGATTTAGAAAGAATCAAATCATACATTCTCCAACAAAGTCTAATTCAGTAGTATAACAACAGAAGATGCTGGATACAATTCTCAGTATAGAAAAAGAATTAATGGGGAAAAACAACCTGTGGATATATAAAAAATCTCTTCTTTATTTTCCTTCAGATGTTGTTGTTGATTATGAGGACAGTGATGATGACAGAATAACAGAAGAGACTTTGGAGACTCTGCTGTAGCAAGAGACCCTATACCATTTCAGAAAAATAGCTGTCCAGTTTCTTCTTAAAAACCTCCAGTCTTTGACCACCCATAATTGATGGTGATGATGGATTATGATGATGATGATTTCATATTCATATATTAGTCTTCTTCCAAATGCATCCTTGATAATATCCAAGTGAATATGTAGCTAGTAAATGTTGTTAAATTAATTGCAAATTTTAGGAGCCAAATTTCACTGAAAAACATGTTCAGTGGAAACATGCTATTCTGCCTGTAGTTCCCAAAACACGCTTTAATAGTTTAATATAAAAGCTTTATAACTGTGCCTAAAATAGCTCCTTTCCCAATCTCCTTTGGGAGTGTGGTTTTTGACATGTCACATGGTCTTGAGTCAAAACAAACATATTCCCCTGTTCCAGAGAAATGAGTTTATATGCAGTAGAGACAGTGCATGGTTTCTTTTAGGTCACCCCTCCATTTCAGTAACTCTGATGACCTAAGTGCAGGTTATTTTTGTATTCAGTAGTGCAGCTCAGGCTGAAGTCTGTAGCTTCATTTTTTATATATATTTGAAAATATTTTATAGTCAGGGCTTGGCTTAATGATATATTACTTGGTTACAATATTTATAGTCAGGGCTTGGCCTACTGACATATTACATGGTTACAATACTTATCATTCCACACACACACACACACTCTTTTTTTTAGAAAAACAAATGCGACTAAAGACATTTTTCTCCAATAAAATAGGAATTAGTCCCAAGTTACTGGAGTGCTTTGCAGCTGAAGTAATATATTGATTTTTCTAAATGGGATATGTATAAGATCAATTACCATGGAGTTTAAGGGCTTATCTTCTGCCAGACTGTCCCATTATCAGATTGCCAGCAACCATTTTGGAAGGGTTGGAACAGACAATACCACTCTCCACTCACCCTTTGTGAACTCATTCTCTGGATACTTTTCCTGCTCCACACTCAAAGCAGACTTTTATTTCTGTCTGTTCAAACACTGCTGATTTGCCTGCTGTGCTTAATTTTCTTCTAAGCCAGCTCCCGTATTCACTTGGCTAGAAATAAAATAACCTCCTCAATGCATTCAAAAGCTGCCAGATTGGACTTCCGGTTTGCAGGGCTTCAGCGTCAGGCAGGAATCCGCGATCGTGCGTGGTTTCTGCCTGGGCTCGCCACTGGAGCTTCTCGAGCCAGTTGGGCTTCAGGGCTAAGCCACCCTGTAGAGGTGGTGAAGAGGGGGGAGATCCCAGCAGGGTTGAGGGAAGCCACATCTTTCCTCCCCAGCTGGCTAAACTCCTTTTCCTGAAGGCGAACGAGTGGTGGTCAGAAATGGCCGCCTCAAAGAAGCACTCATCCAGAAAAGAAAGTGCAGGAGGAAGTTAAGAAGTGAAAGTTTTGGCTGACTGGGATAAGAAGCAACAATCAATGTATCCTGGAATTTAAATTTTAAAAAGATCGCTCCTAAAAAAGATTCGGAAGCAGTGAATGAAAGTGAAAGGGAAAGTTTTTTTTCTTTCACTCTCCTTCCTTATGTTGACAGCAAACAGAGATGAATGAGAAATTGGAAAAACCCGCTTTGGCATCAAGAAGTATTTAAATTGGATAATTAAATGTCAAGGGGAGAATAAGGATTTCTGAACATTAAAAAAAAATATTTTTTTTGCTGTAAGTGGGAAGGGAGAGGAAAAGAATAAGAGTAGGATTTGGAAGGAGGAGACTGCCTGGAATTTAAAAGAATTTGATTAAATTCTAACAAGACTTCTAAAAGATACATCTTAACTGGAACTTTGTAACTAATAGTAACCCCAAGAAGAGAAAGTGAAAAAAGAATAAAGTGTTAAAAGAAACAGCTTGTGTGTATTTGGATTGCTTGGTGACTTTGGGATTTTTGGAAATTATATTTGAATGACTAAAAACACTTGGGTGGTTGTTTGAAAATATTTTTACAATGGCATCACTTGTGGATGAACTGAAAATGGAATTTAAAAAATGTAAAGAAGAGGAACAAGAAGGGAAGGGCTCTCTTGGCTGTTTTTCAATTCTTAGAAATGGCGATTTGTACCTATGAGAAACTACAAGAAAAGACCATGCAACAAGAAGATTGGGACAAAGAAGAAGCCATCTTTGATGAACAAGTAACTTTACTTAGGGAAGAAAGGGGAAAGGGGGGGAAAGAGAATGGAGACTTTAAGACCTAAAAAAACAACCAAAAAAGGGAAAAATAAGGTGAAAAGTGGATATAATGTTAGAAAGCAACAGAAAAAGGGAACACAGAAGAAGGAAATGGAGGTAGAGAGACAAGGGGGTAAAAAGGGCAGAGAGAAGAAGCAAGGGAGGAAGCAAGGGAAGAGAAGCTACAAAGGTGTGGAGCAAGATGTAAAGAAACAGGACTTATTTAGAGATAATGGGTAAAAATTTAACTGAAAAAGTGATTCTGCAAAGGTACATGAGATTGTATTGTTATATTTGTATTAGAAATTATGTTAGAAAATTGGAAACAACATATGATTAAAAAGTGGGATAAAATACTCAGTGTAACTCAGTGAAACTTCTGTGAACAAAATAAATGAAATAAAATAAATGAGAGAATTGAACTAGGAAGGAATGGGAACACTTTAATGATATAATGTTTTAAAATATGAGTGAAGTGGGGGGAAGCAACTATGGAAAGTTTATAAGTGTTTCCATAGAAGTATGATACTTATTTGAAAAGTAATGTGTAAAATGTTTAAGATTTAAATGAATACTAATATTAACAATAGATTTGAATTGGCAGGGATTGTTATTTTAATTATATTACATATTTATAATTTTTTCTCTTTTTAAAATATAGTGTGTAACTTTAGAATGTACTAAGCAGAATCCGAATGGAAGTTATGTATTATATTAAGTGTTATAAATTTAGGGGAAAGATATAAAGGCGTCATACTCCAATCAGTGATTACAGGAGAAATTTTGTTTAAGAAGAAAAGATAGTAGACAGCTGGAAACAGGACAGACAAAGAATATAAGTATAATGATCTGAATTGAGATGAAATAAATAAAATAAAATTAAGAAAGTTAAAAGAGGGGAGAAGCTATATAGAAAATGTAGAATGGTAATAAGATATGGAATGGTATATAAAATGAACATGAATTTGAATTTGTATCTGTACGAAGAGATGTAACCCAGGATCAAGCTGCTTTCAAAAAAGATGTTTTATGTTTTTATGTTTTATGTTTTGTTTGTTTATGTTTGTTTTTAAAAATCAATAAAAATTTTATATATAAAAAAGCTGCCAGATATTATTGTTGTTGTTGTTGTTAGTCACACAGTCAGCCAGATGTTTAGATTGGATTTGGCATTTTTACCCACCTATTGAGTCTTTCCCAAAGACATGGGATAGGTGAATGTTGCTTGGTGATGTTAGATGTATTGTTGCATTATGTAAGATGTTCTGTTGTTTTGCAATTGACTGATGGTGATTTTGTCAATGCTGATAGTGTTCAAATGTTTTGATACAGTATTGAACCCAAGGCAGCTAGTACTATTAGTACTACATTTGCTTTCTTTTTCCATAGCCTTTTACTTCTATTTGTAGGGTTTTGCATGTTGTGATTTTCTTCATTCTCTTCAATTTTGATGACTCCAGGTACTGCTTGTGTTCATTTTCCAAACTTTTTTGTGTTTCTCATTGACAACTATTAAGTTTGGAGTGTTATGTGGTAGCTGCTTATATTTGAATTCTGAAGTCCTACAACAGTTTAGCTTCTTCATTTTGTATTACTTTGTTTATTTTGTGGTCCTGCTCGATCTTACTTGCAGACAAATGGTCTTTCTTGCAGATTTTCTAATGGATCTTTCTTGCTACTTTGTCATGCTGTTGTTTGTAGCCAGTCTGTGCGATCTCTTTACAGAAGCTATCTAGGTGGTCCAGTTTTCAGCTTCTTTGCAGAGGCAGCATCTGTTTTCTGTTGCTTTCATCTCAACTCTTGGTCTCTTGGTCTCAATTCTTGGTCTCTTTCTTCAACTTTCTTGTTCTTAGCCATTGCCTGATCTTGTTACCTGCTTTGCCTGCTATTTTTGTTGTGTACTGAACATGTAACATTTTGCCTTGTCATGTCTCCTTTCTATTCTTCTTTTGGCCTTTCTTGAAGGCCAGTTTAGACTTTCCAATAAGTTTCCACAATATACTAGTTTCAATGCTGTCCTTCAGATATTCTTCATTGCCTTTTCTTCTTCAACCAGTTGATGAACTTGCAACATTCTGTACCGATATATTTTCCTTGGTAAGTAGAATCATTGCTGCATAGATGGAGGACATGATTCATTGTCATTATTTTTTTGGTCTTCCTCTGCATGGTTTTTAGTTCTGCTCAACTCCAAAAAACAAACCTCATCTCTATCTGGACAATCTAGAAAAACATGATGATATCGTTTATAAAAACATTTTTATTTTGGTTGGATAAAAATATCCCAAATTATATGCAGAATCTCCATAGGCTGATGAGATTCTTCATTATGGACTGCTTTCTTTATGTGGAAATAATAGGGAAGTACAGAGGAATTACCTTTATTTCCTCTCATGTACTGTACAGCTTTTTAAAAATGTCTGTAGTAGGCAATGAATTGAGAGCCTGGGAATTTCTTATGTATTCCAAAACTCAATTGGTCCTATCACATGAAAAAAAAAATCAATTTCTGGTCCTTTGTTATTGCTAATCTATTTCAAATTGCCCAAAGATCTAATAACTCTTCATCCCTTGAACTCCCTAATTTTCCATTTCAACATCAGGGGCACTGTGACAAAGACGTATTTATTCCTTGACAGAGAAATTAGTAGAACAGCAACTCTGGAGGTGGAAAGTTTTACAACACTGCCCAAGCGAATTTGTTTTGCTGCAATAAGCAGCTCTTGAGTTCAGGCACTGGCTGCAGCTTCAAAAATACTTTCAAACACAATAACTCAAGGGAAAATTCTAATAAATGATGTAATAAAGAATCCTGCCATTTCAAAATGTTGACATTTCTTAAATACAAGAGTACAAAGTTGAACCTTAAAAATGCAGGACAGAAAATCAACTCATTTGAGCTGTGCTGCTAGAGAAGTTTCCTGTATATTCCTTGGACAGCAAAAGTGATTAACAAACAAGTAATGGAAGGCATAACACCAGGCATGGCCAAATCACAAAACTGTGTCTCACTTATCTTGACCATATCGTGTGGAGGAATTCACTGGAGAAAGCAATTTTGCTTGGAAGAGTTAGTGGTAAAAGGAAACCAGGCCACCCAAAAACATGGTGGTTGCACACCATCAAAATTAATGCCTGCCAGACCATGGAACAACTCAAAGAAGTAGTGCAAGATTAGAAGATCTAAGAGACCATAGAATCCATAGAATCACCAAGAGCTGGACACAACTGAATGGATAACATCATCATCATCCTATATACAACTATTCAAATTAACAATTAATTATATGTAAAAGTCTTTTAATAAAATTTAACAGAATAACAAGAGATGAAAGAACCTTAGAGGTCTTTTAGTCCAAACTCCTGCTCAAGCAACTGGTTATCCAGTCTCTTCTTAAAAACCTCTAGTGTTGGAGCACCCAATTTCTGGAGGCAAGTCACTTCACTGATTAATTGTTCTGTCAGGAAATTTTTCCTTAATTCTAGATTGGATCTCTCCTTCATTGGTTTCCATTCATTGTCCTGTCTTCGGCTACTTTGCAGAATAGATCAGCCCTTTCTTCTTTGTGGCAGCCCCTTAGATATTGGAACCAGTGGTGGGAATCAATTTTTTTTACTACTGGTTCTGTGGGCCTGGCTTGGTGGGCATGGCAAGGGAAGGATACTGTAAAATCTCCAGTCAGAGGTGGTATTTGTTGGTTCTCCGAACTACTCAAAATTTCCTCTACCAGTTTTCCAGAACTGGCCAGAACCAGCTGAATACCACCTCTTATTGGAACACTGCTATCAAGTCAGTTCTAGTCCTTCTTTTCATTAAACTAGACATACCCAATTCCAGCAACCATTTTTCATATGTTTTAGCCTCCAGTTCCTAATCATCTATTTGCTCTTCTCTGCTTTGTTGCTCTTCTTTTTAGAGTCTCAACATCTTTTTTTTATCAGGATGTCCAAAACTGGATGCAATATTCCAAGTATGATCTTATCAGGGCTAAAAGGGTTTAGCAGGTTGAATATTGCCAAGCTGGATGGGCTGAATGAAAGAAAACAAGCTAAAATTAATTTCAGACAATATGGAATACTATTAGTATAGGAACCTGGATTCAGGGCTTCTTTCTGGATTAACAGGGTTGGTCTGCCCCTGAAAGAGTATATCCATAGTCTGGGAAGGTTTTTTGATTCTCCACTGTTACTGTTTTCATACCTAGAGAATACAGCAAAGAATTTTTCCCCTTCATTACACCTAGATCATCAGCTGCTACCCTTCCTGAATTGGCTGGATTTAGTAACTATGTCCACCAACTTCATTATGTGTTGTCTTGACTGTTGCAGTATGCTTTGTATGAAACTATCCTAAGAAAATATGTAAAAGCTGCAGTTGATGTAAAATGTGGAAGTTAATTAGTGCAAGGTACAGTGATTTTATGAAGTTTGTTCTGAAGACTTGTTACTAATTTAAAGTCAAACAATTTAAAGTGTTGATCTTTAATGCATCACTTAGACCAGACTTTCTAAGGAAAAATGCCTCTTTCACTAAGAAACATCTCAGCATTTCAGATCTACAGAAGAGGCCCATCTGAAGATATCCCTGTTGTCAGGTCTTTCTTTGTCTGGCATACATAAAAATAGATTTCTCCTGGATTTTTCTCAGGGTATAGAACAGATTTCTTTAAGGATTACACTTAGTAAAAAGATACAACTCTTTCAACAGATGTAGAATTGTTAATTAATTTTAATATTAATTTGTTTTAAATTACAATTTATAGTAGAAATTGCTTTGAATACTCTTCTGAGCAGAAGAGTAGAATATAAATTGAAGAATGTAATAATGATTAAATGATGATAATAACAATGTGTAGGATTTAACTGTATTATACAATTGCCATTGGAAATTTCCTTGTCTATTTCTTCATCCTGACTTCTTTTTGCTTTTTTAAAAATTGCACCTGGATTATTGTATCTGCTTTTGCTGATTAATTAGAAAATAGATCATTATTAATGTTTGGTTTACTGTTTATTTAGGTGATATATTGTATGACTTTTGCATTTTTAACTGAAGTTTTATTTATAATGATAGTACACATTATACCTAACTGGTTCTATGAAGAGAGGACTCTATTTCCATTAAGAGGATAATAAACTATTTTAATACTAAATAAATTGTATAAACTGGTATTTGGGATAATAACATGCTTATTATTACAGCAGACTTGTCTTTTCAGATATTCAGGACTACATTTCTCATTAGTCCCAGATAGCATGGTCAATGGTCAATGATACTGAGAATTGTAGGCCAAAAGTAGTGTAGTTTTTGAAATTGCTAACCCATACTTCCAAAAATAAACATTACAGGATGTTCTTAAACTTGTCTGAAAAGACTCTTTTTGTGAAGAAGGTGGGGCAAGGCATATTTCGGGTTTATGATCAAGGAATCCCAAGAATCACTGGATTGCAGAAGACACATCTGATGTGTGTGTGTGTGTGTGTGTGTGTGTGTGGTGTGTGTATGTGTGCATATACATATTTCCAAGTTCCACTTATCCACAGTATCCATAGATATTATATCTATTTATCATCTGAAGAGTAACTTCTGGGTTAATATTCAGTTTGTTTAATGATCTTGGCTAGAATCCAGTACTGAGCATGTGATATGCTTTCTGATATATTGGCAGACCTGCATAGTGCTTTTATGAAAAATAAAATTCTGTCTGAAATTACCCTGCAAATTGAAATGTAATAACATGTCAAACATTTCTTGCATCTTTTTGTGCTACCTGTAGCGCAGCTTGTATTTGACAATCAGTGTGAATCTGACGAACAAAAGGGAAATTATGGAAATGGAACAGGCCATTGGAATTAGAGCTCATGAGAAAAAGAGTATATTTATATGTATAAAAAAGATGATTTGTCCCTAATCCCTTTGAATATGACAACGAAATCTGACGTCTGCTAAAGACATCTTAAATCTCACTAAAGATGTAAAACCTATGATATGGTTGAAACATTCAAAATACAAAACAGCTTCAGGTAAATACTGACAGGGAATAGGTCAACATTATAGAAAGGCTGGCAAAGAGGATTTTAAGAAATAATTATCAGGGACTAGAAAACATTATTTAGCATATTATCTATGCAAAGAAAACTTAGGAAAGACTGGGATTTTTAGTATTTTGGCATCCATTATTAGTGGAAGGCCTTAGTTATCTTACTTTAATGTCATTACCAAACCTTCAAGACTACAATCAAAGTTATCAGACATTAAAGTTATCATACAAGGACTAACACTGTTGCTTTTTGTTACCATTTTGAAGAGGGAAACCCCAACTGTTGATTCTTTGTGCTACAATTCAGGATTTTATATAGAATAAAAGCTTACCAACATTTTTTTCACTACAGAAAGAAAGTGTAGACTTACCTATTTAATCTAAATCAGGGCTGTCAAACTCCTGGCCTGTGGGTTGAATGTGTCACACGTTGCCCATGCCCATGCCCTGTTTAGTGAAGGGGGAGAAAGTCCTGATACATCGCATGATGCCACCGTGACGATGTGAGTTTGAAACCCCTGACCTAAATTATACTTACGTTTGGCAGAGCTATCCAGTTGTAGTTTTCAAATCAAGTTCACCCAAATTGGGGGAGGGAAGTGGACTATATTAAATTTTCAGAACAAATTATAGATGATCTCACAAAATGACAATGTTGGATGTAGATAACCAAAAAAATAAGCATCTTTCATGAGATAAAACTGTTCAAATTATTCCCTACCACTTTCAACTATCCAATTGTATCATCTAAGATTAGCTGTTTTTAAAAAATTTCAACCCTTCTACTTTTTTTTTTCTTTCCTGAGAAGGCCTTTAGAAATAATGTATGGCAGGGAAGCTTTATTGCAATAGAAAACTGGCATTTTCTTTTAAATCATACTTATTCCCTATTTAACTTTTAAAAAATCTAAACTATATGTATGAAATGTGATTGACAATAGAATCTAATGGACTCAGAAATGCCCATGTGCAAGTTAGTATCTGCACGATGCCTGGGCAATAACTCCAAATAAAAAATACCCTATATGCTAGCAAAGGCAAGGAGAAATTCTACTTGAAAAATAAAGTGGAAGGTAAAGACCCTGCCTTCCCTGCACTCCCAAAATAACCTGATGATGAACATTATTCACCTGGATTATTATGTCAATAAAGTATTACTTACCTTTACTGAATGAAAAAAATGTATTTAAAAGGCCTTTAAAAAGTCTTGAACTTACAGCTAGATAAAATTTAGTATTATGTATTATAGAGAGAAAAATGAAATGCATTGCATTGAAATAGCGAAAGATTGTAACATAATAGCAGGAAAAGATCTGTTACTGCTTCTGTATATTGAAGAGAAGTGTTGACATGTTGAAACATGAATTCTGACAGAAAATTGTTGAAAAGCATTATTCACGCTGGAGCTCAGAAAAGCTTTAAGAATTACAAAAAGGAAAATGCTTCTGTAAAGGTGGTTGCCTTATAACCTAGGCTGTAAATATTCATTAGCTGGCAAGATAAGACATTCATGTATATTTAATCATTATGATCCTCTGAATAGTGTGTGTCAGGGCCCATAAAAAACAGATTACTTCCTGTGATGTTTCCACCTGTAATACTTGCTTATGTAACCCACCCACTTAACTTGGGGAAGTTAAGGAACAATTTCAGTCTAGCAGAGATGTAACACAATATTTTGTAAAGACCCAGAAAAAAATAATTCTCACAAAATATCCAAGAAGTGAAATGTAGCATAGAAGTAATACACTTTCATAGCATAGCTTCTGTGCACTTTTTTTATGTCCAAATTTTCAAAGCCTGAAATCCCCATTGAGGTTGATATGATTAATAGTTGCATGTAACATTGACATCATGTTTCTTTGATATTCAATGTTCGATGTCACATTTCCAAAGGGCTACAGATAATTAGCAATAGATTCAGAGCACAACAATCCAAATGACAATGTGTAAAGTTTCTCTTGGATCAAGTTCTGATTATTTTAGACATAGAGGGAAGAGAACTTACCTGCCTTTTTTAAAACAGCTAAGCAGGATTACTACTTATATGGAAGATAAGCAGGAAATCTTATAGGAAGCTTAAAAAGATAACCCTAAAAGAAGGCAATAGCAAAATTCTGTATTTTTTAAAAACAAAACAACAACCCTTAATATATCATGCAGCCCTTGGAAAAGGTTCTTGCCTTAAGGAAGATTTAAAAATAAGTTCTGTATAATAAGTTTAAATACATTTTTCCAGAGAGTTCTAAAATTTAAACAAACACATTTTACATTTTACTTAGACCCATGAAATGAATTTCATAGATGGTATTGGGTAGGTGATTCTGCCTTTCTGAAGATTTTTCAAACGATTAGACAGCCATCTGGAGCTTCTCTGCTAAACAGGAATTCATTTTGACAGACTAGAACTCCCACTTTCAATGATATTTTTCACCAAAAGTTTGACCTACCTCTAATAACTACCGCTGTTTTACACATCATGGCAATTTTCTAAATGCTGTTAATAAGAAACTGCAACGATGAAAATATATTATGCTTCTTTCTCAGCAGTCTGGTATTTGGTATCCTTCTTCATTATATAAAAAAAAAACTTGTTAGGAGGACTATGAAAACTATAAAGCATAAGGCCTAAAGTATGAGAAGGCAGAGATAATATTGAATTACCCAAAAAATTGAATGAGACTTCAGATGAGGCTAAAACAATGCAAAGTTAAGTTTACAAATACAAAAATGGGATGAGATCAAACCATTTTCTGACAGACTTCATTTATATTCATGTATTTATATGTCTTCTTTTTCCTATGCACTATTATACTGTACTTTCTTTTTATCAGCAAAATACTAATGAATTAAATTAGAGCTTCCATGAGTATATAAGGGATAAAGTTTCCTAGAGCATCATCCCATGCTGATGCTCTGATGCATACAGTTTTAATTGAACGGCTTTCTAGTTTCATGAATAAGACTGTTGCTTAGACTGGTGCTTCCCTACCATCCATACATTCATAAAAGTTGAAACATCTGAAAATAAATACTACCTGTGTCCTTCAGTATGCCAAGTAGAACCCTGCAATTTTTCTCTGAAAAGAGCCAGTCTAACTTTAAGTAGAGTGAGGCAACCAACTTAAGGCAGTATTTCTCAACCTTGGCCACTATAACGAGAAACAAAAATTTCATCAAATTATGTATATATGTGTAAATATATTCTATGATGTAAACAAATATTTAGTTTAAGGTGCTATTGTTGCACTTATTCCAATTTCTACTCAGACTTTAAGAAAATCCAGCAAATTAGAAATTTGAGTGTTTAATAATTCTGCAACATAATGAAAACTGCTGAATTTCGTATACTATAAAGGATTTAGAAATTACACTTCTTTAGCTAAAACTTTGCATTAGTATTTTAAGTCAGAAGTTTCCAGTGAATTATGTTTCCAGATCTATTGAGTCTCAAATTCCCAGATCTCCTTGCCAGTATGGCCAGTTAAATAAAGATGCAAAATATAAGAGTGTCCTTTCTTTTGATAATCCTATCTAGCAGATTTGGTCTATAAAAAGCTGTTCATACGAATGTGTATGTCAGAGGAAAGATGCACTTTGACTCATTCAGTTTTTAGACTGTACTATAGGCTCTCTTTAAGCCAGGAACTTGTTGGCTTATTTCTAATGTCCTGAGACGACATATGGCGAATGTCCAAAAGACATGAGGATTTTATTTGTTCTTGCAGAAATCCTGAGGGCTTTGTTATTGCCTGTTAGAAGCAGATAAGATGGGAAGCAAATAATGACTGGGATTTTCAGTATTTTTTATGCTGCATTTGAGGTTGGGGTGTGTGTGGAATTTAAACAGAACCTTATAATGCCCTTGGCATCAGGACTAGAGTTATAAGGAGCGGCCATCAATTTATCCTTTTATGATGACCCACTCAACTACTATTTTTAGAAAGATACAGGAGAGCTACACTTTTGTTAAAATTGGCAGAGATTGTAGGGCAGAATTTCATATCCCACTACATTCTTTTCTTTAATTAAAGAAGAACCTGAGACCAGAATCTCCAGATACCTGCCCACTTGTCTACAATGTTTTTTTAAGATACTGTACCCATTTATGTTAAATTGAAATCTTCTGGTTCTGTTTTTGCTTTATTCATCTGTCAAGTTGTTTATTTTGATCAGATATCTAGATCGCAGATATGTCAGTCTACTGATGGGATTCAAATTTTTTTACTACCAGTTCTGTGGGCATGCCTTGGTGGGTATAGGGAAGCATATGTAAAATCTCCAGTCAGAGGTGGTATTTGCCAGTTTTCTGAACTACTCAAAATTTCCACTAGCGGTTCTCCAGAATTGGTCAGAACCTGCTGAATACCACCTCTATTTCAGTCTCACTGTAAGGACCTGTGAATCACAGAAATTATGTTCAAATTACCTTCTGATACCATTCAGATTCAATTTATTGAGGAATTAAAATTTCAAATCAACAGCAAGTTTATATTTAAAACAGTTCAGGAAAGTCACCAGATTTTTCAAGCTTTAGAAATACTGTTTCCAATAAGCTGGTTTATTCTCAAGCAGCAGATTTATTTTCTCCCAAATAAGGTATAGGATAGCCATCTAACAAGAATTCTCTGAAGACCAAAATTGTAGATTATGGCATTCATCTTGTCCTTTCAAAAGATTCAATGGAAGAAAGGTTGAGAAAATACAAATGATCTGCCAATTACTTTAGACAGGAAAAAGAAAATCATTCTGATATCATTTCTGTTGATTGTTAAGATTGTTGTAGAACTTTTTTGATTTGTGCTTCCAGGTCAGTGTCACCTCTTAGTGACCACATACATTTGAACAACTTGTTTAAATAAATCAAACAATTCTAATTTTTTGATTCAATTAATATTATTTGCATTCATCTGAAACGTGTTTATATTTAGGTGTGGTATAAGACCTACTATTCCTCACAGAAATAAACATCACATATTACCTTCTTCAGTATGATGCTTCTGAATGTTAAGGAATGAACAACATGAGAAGGACATTTTGAGGAATATTTTGAATAGAGAATATATAGACAATTGTTACAAGTTGTAATTAACTATTATTTATTTAGGGCCCTTAAAAAAATCACACCATTAAATAAAGTCACAATTTCTCGTAGTAAATATATATATATAAAAGACATAAACTTGAGTTGTAAATCATAGTGACTGGGTTTATACAACATACTTTACTCAATTAACAAACTATTGTTTTGTCAAAATGCAATGTATAAACCCAACCACTGAATATATTAGGAAAATAAATTCTCAATCTGAATTTTTATATGGCAGGACTTACATTTTATATGGTAGAACTTACATTCTTCTTTGCGTTAATTTGCATTCACATGGCAGTATTGTTCTTAAAAGACATATTAATGGCATTTTTTTCCAGTTTGTCACAGTGTGAGTTGATGCTGAGGTTGAATACCATTTGCATGTCTCTGATTGCTCAAGTCCAGGGGTGTCAAGCTCAATTTCATTGAGGGCCGCATCAGGGTTGTGTTTGATCTCAGGGAGCCAGGGTGGGTGTGGCCAAAATGGACATGGCCAGCATGACATCACTTATGTCAGAGGCGCTGTGGTGGCCCGAGCGCATTGCCAGTGAAAACGGGCTCCCAAGCTCCATTTTTGGCTGGGATGGCCTGTTGCAATCCTCTGCCAGTGAAAACGAAGCTCAAGGGGCACACATGGCCCTTACGAGCTGTTTTTGGCTGGGATGGCCTCCTGCAACCCTCTGCTAGCAAAAATGGAGCTTGAGAGGGCCATGCATGGCCCTCGCAAGCTCCATTTTCACTGGCAGAGGCACTGTGGGCCAGTCCCTCACTGTTTTCAGAGTGGCCCTGTGGGCCAGATCTAAGCATCCTCTGGACCGGATCCAGGCCCCAGGCCTTGAGTTTGACATCCTCTAGTCAAGGGAATCTAATCAGCCCATGCTGATACAGATCATCAGTAAAACCTGGCAAGTCTAGTCAATGCTATTTTAAAGATTCATGAATTCTGTAGCTGTGACTGGTGGAAGTGCTGTTTGTCTTACAGCACAAATATTCTTTGTTGCATTTTAATCAATTTCAGGCCTGAAAATCATAGCCATATTTTGAAGGATGTAGGGAATGTTAAGAGGGATAAAGTTAACCTCATAATGTAACATATGAATAATAATCTTTAGCTGTCTGACATAAAAGACAAGAGTATTTTTTAGAAACAGAAATGGGAAAAGCCCAGGATCTCACTTACCTAGAACAGTGGATGCCTTTTCATCCTTGAGCATTTCAAATAAAAGGCTGGCACACTTAAGAAACTTCTTATATACATATATGGATATACATATAGCTAAAATACTGTTTCTAAGAAAGCTAAAATTATGTGTTTGTGTGTGCGCAATATGTAATATATAGCTTTATATAGCTTTCCCATATCTTACGTTACAAAGAGCCCTTTTAGTGGGTATATTACATGCTTCATCTTATGATGATGCATTTTCTATTATTACACTTTGTCTTCCTTCTGTCCTGAAGGAAGACAAAGTGTAATGATAAACAGATAAATTCTGTTTTCTTGCCTACCAAACAAATATGTTGATTAAAAGCTGTCTCTTTCCACTCTAGGTACAATAGAAATAAAAACACTTAAGAATATTTCCATTTGGAATGCATTCATAATCATTGTGAATGAGAAATATTTGTAGTGCATGTTCTACAAAATACATTAGTTTCCAGGCATCTTAGCTTTGAGATCTGTAATATGTATTTATTCACACTGTAGTTCTTCAAATAGGTAACTGAGATATGGATCTTCCTCAGGATTATCTCTAGATGAGCACAAATCCTTTACATGCTTTTGAAGAAAAATGAGAAAACAAAGGTGATCCAATAAAATGTATGCCATGGAGATGGAGTTATTTTGTAATAGCATATATAAACTACAGAATACTGAAGGGTGTTGCAAAGATGTTTGTCATTAGTATATTTGAGCTGATACGGTGACAGCTATCTATATAGATACCTATGAGTGGCATTTGAATCCCTTAAGCAGATGTTTGCTCAAAAGCCTGTATTGAAGCCTCCAAATACTGAATTGCCATTTTTAATTCAGGCAAACGCCAGTGACATGGCAGTGAGAGCTGTTCTTTTACAAAAGAATTCAAACGGTAGCTTGCAACCATGTGCTTATACATCAAGGAAATTAAGTCCAGCCGAGGGGAATTGGGCTGTTTGGGAGAAGGAGGCCCAATGGGCTTCCACTCCAGTACGATGGGCTTTGTTGACAAAGCACAACATCCGTTTGAGATATGGACAGATCATAAGAACCTGGAGGCACTCCAATCACCTCGAAGATTATCACCTAAGCAGGTCCAGTGGGCCCTATATTTTTGTTGGTTTAACTTCGTCCTAAAGTACATATCAGCAGGAAAGAATTTTTTAGCAGAATTTTTTTACCTCTGCAAGGTTACCATACTATGACAGCAGACGAGAGGTAATAGTGCAACCAATTATACAAGGGAGGGAGACTCTACAGTCATTACAAGTGAAATTATTGGCTCAAGATTTACCAAATGCTATAAAGGGACACCCATGGTTAGCAAAGAACCAAACGCAATATGATATCAGCAATGGTATTGGATGGAGAGCAACAAAACTATATATACCAAAACTTTTGATGACCAAAGTATTACACCATTGCCACAATGTTAGATAGGCTAGACATTATGGATTCTTAAAAACATTACATCTTGCCAAAAAGCAATTTTGGTGGCCTTCAATGAGATCAGATATTGAACATTATGTAAAGACATGTATGGTTTGTGCTACCACTACATTCCAATCTGGAAAGCCTCTGGGATTATTACAAACAGTACCAAATCCCACTAAACCATGGCAGGACATTGCCATGGACTTTATAGTACACTTACCTAATATAGGTAAGTCTACTATAGGATATACATTGATCTTGATGGTCATAGATTTATTTTCAAAGCAGGTGCACTTTATCCCATGTGCTGGTTCACCCTCTGCTTGAAAATTAGTTACCATGTTCATTAAGACTATCTACCAAGAAGGATCATCGCGGATCAAGGAGTGCAGTTTACTGCTCGGTTTTGGCGGGAGTTCACACGTTTAATCGGTTTTTCACAGGGGTTAAGCACGGCTTATCATCCGAGCACCAATGGTGCTGCAGACCATACTAAAGCAGCCATAGAACGATACCTCTGTTGCTATGTTTCCTATCAGCAAACAGGTTGGTTGAAATTGTTACCGTTTGCGGAGTTGGCATATAATAACACCAAACATTGTAGTACTGGACAAACCCCATTCTTTATAGTAAATGGCATGGAATTTGTACCAATTCCTGAGCGGGAGCAAGGAGGACAGGAACCCATGACTACAACTATCCGTTCTGAAAGAATAAAGGAAACATGGAAGAAGGTGCACCAAAAATTGCACAATGCTTTTGTTGCTTATAAGAAACAGGCTGATAAGAAAAGAACTGATCATAAAAATGTTCAAAATAGGAGACCTTGTATACCTCTCCACTAAATATCTAAATTTGGGGCTGCCATCAAAGAAACTGGGTCCTAAATATGTTAATCCATTTCTAGTGATTAAGATAATTAATCCTGTCACAATACAATTGAAATTACCATCACAATTTAGATGAGTGCACCCAGTTTTCCATATTAGCCTCATTAAACCAGCAAACATGGTGAATCCTGACACCCAATCTGATCCTCCAGGCCCTGTACAAGATGATCAGTATGAGATTAGTGACATACTTGATTCCCGTAGACACAGGGGAACCTTGCAATACCTGGTTCGTTGGAAAGGGTATCCCATCGTAGGCATTATGGGTTGTCCATTCAGAGGTGTGTGCTCCTCGGCTATGCCGACAGTTCCACCTAAAGTATCCTGCCAAGGAAGGGGAAACATTGTATAACATTTCATCTGTTCATTCTCTTTTTCTAGGTGGCTCTCTGATAGAGAGGGCAGCCTTTCAGGCTCCATTAGTGCTGATAAACTGAGCCCGTCAGCACGTTTGCTAGAGCCATTGAAGCCTGACATTATATACTTCTGGGATTGTTTAGCTGCATCAGACGCATTGTCGATGGAATGGGATGGTCAACGGTGATGACAGGGGGAATCCGGAAAATCCCGTCCTTTTGTGGCTTTTGGAATCGACTGTAGTGCTGCAATGGATGATGGGGAGGGGAATCTGGGTATATAGTTTACTCTCAAGTAGATAGGGTTCATAGGCAAAAGATAGAATGCAGAGTTAGGAAACAATGGACATATCAGGTATAACCGGTTGGTGACCTAGAGGGTAATTAAGGGGCTAATAAGGGGCAAGTATAGGAGATAGGAACATTTAGGTGGGTGTGTTTATATCTTTAAATAGCATTGGAAGGTAGAAGCTTCCAGTGCTAACCTAGACCGGATCGTATGGTGTTCTTGCCAGATGGGAAGTTTGTTGTTTGACATTAAACACCTTAAAACCTGCTTTCTGCTGTGGTATGGTGGTTTGCATGCAAATCTGTGAGTTTTCAGAAGATCGGCTGAGAAGTATATTTTTGAAAACTATTGAACATCAAGAATCAGAGAATTATTTCTTAGAAACTTGAAGCATAAATTCTGTTTTAAGGACTTTTTCACAAGGTTGTCAAAAGTCTTTACAAATTTTGTTGGAAGCTTCTCAGATGAGGCATATTTCAAGAATTAATCCACTAAAAAGTGTCATTCTGTATCTAGTGCAAGAACTAGTGCAAGACCATCTTTGCTAATGGTCCACAAATAGAAAGAACCTGGAACAAGTCTCTATACTGGATTGTAATCTATCGAATTATCTTACTTTATCAGAAAACTATTGTTTTTCAAAATAAAGGAAACTTATAAATGTAGATATGTATGTCTTAAATCTTTATGCTTCTAATCTTCTCTAAGGTATTCTAAGTATCTCCTGTATGTACACTATCTACATATACATGAAATCCTTTTAGGTATTTTACTCACCTGAAGTTGTTATAAGAAAATAATCTTGAGCAACCTCTATTCTGAAAACATGGAAGGAAAGATTAACTATTGTATCTACTTTAGTCTTTCTTAAACACAATTGTTTAAAAAATTATCTAACTTCTAGTGAACTTTCCAGAGAAGAAAATAATTGATGGTGCCTAATGTTCCTTGCATCCCTGATTAATCCTGGGAACATTCCAGAAAAGATAATCAACCAAGCTAGAGCCAAACAAAGTCATAACCAGAGGCTAATATGGTTTTGTCAAAAACAGATCATGCCAACAAATCTTATTGGATTATTTGACAATGTGACAAAATTAGTATACCAGAGAAATGCTGTGACTATAATTTACTTGGACTTCAGTAAGGCATTTGATAAACTAGGCCACAATCTACTACTTGATAAAATAGAAAAATGTGGGCTACAGACCATCACCACCAGATGGATTCATAACTGGATGACCAATCACACTCAGTGTGTATCTTTAATGGAACTGTATTTACATGGATAAAAGTATGTAGTGGAGTACCCCAGTGCTGTCTTTGGCCCAGTATAACTTCATCTATTTTTATAGATGGGGGATGGAAATGAAACTCATCAAATTTGTAGACAACACCAAGTTGGGAGGAAGATAAGGAATAGCCAATACTCCAGAAGATAGGCTCAAGATACAGAAGGATTTTGACAGCCTGGGCCCTATCTAACAAAATTGAATGCAATGGTGAGAAAAGTAAGATTCTAATTTATAGAAGAAAAACCAAGTGCAAAGTTACAGAATAGGTTGTGTCTGGCTCAAAAGAAATAACTCCAGGGATCTTGAAGTCTTAATAGACAATTATTTAATTGTAAAGCCAGTAGTGTGCTGCAGCTGCCAAAAAAGCCAACACAGACCTAGGCTGCATTAACAGAAGATACAATCAAGATTATGTGAATCCTTTTATAAAGAAAACTACACTTGGAATATAGTATCTAGTTTTGGTCACCATGATATAAAAAAACATCTTAAGTCTGGAGTGCAGAGAAGAGCAACAAGGATGATAAGGAGATCGGAGGCTAAAACATATGAAAAACGGTTGCAGGAATTGGTGTGTCTAGTTTAATGAAAAGAAGGCCTAGGGATGATTTGAAAGCAATGTTCCAAAATCTAAGGGGCTGTCACAGAGAAGAGGAATCACATGAACATAGCCGATCACAGCAGCACTGAAATGACAGTACTGCAGTGGCACAGGAGTAGCCACAATTTCCCCAAATTTTATTCCCATATGAGTAACGAAACACAGCATTCTGTAATTTAGTCTCTTTGATGTACCTTGGTTCAATAATTGTTGTCTTATGAGGCACTCCTTCATCCAGCTGAAGGTTCCAAAGAGCAGTCTCAAGAGTTTTAGTACTATATACAGTAGATGATTTATCAGAGAAATTGCTATTAATAAACAGTATTCATTGATCTGCATTTATATTACTATTTCAAAATAAAACATAACTTTTACAAATTAAAATGATTTGACAGTGCATCACTAATGTCTTTCAATATTTACTATAAGATGATGTTCAGTTTTTCTCACTTTTATCATCAAAGTGTGAAGAAACCATGTATCTTTGTGAGTTATTTTCACATCTGTTGGCAGAGAACCAAATCTACTCTAAATGGCTTAGAATGCAAGGAGTCAAACCTGCCTTCAATATAAACCAGGCAGATTCAAAGAAATCATACCATATCTGTATCTGACGCAATTTTACCACATGATGCAACACTCACTTAATATTTCCCTAGGTGTACATGAAAATTTTAAATAATGTATTTCTTCTTTTCAAGGAGCTCTTAGAAAATGATTTTATTCTCAATTAAAACAAAAATCATCATCATGGCTTCCTTGATATACCTGTTTTATTTAAGATTGGTGCGGGGAGAGCCACTGAGCAAGTAACAAAGTTTAGGACATCTTTGAGGACAGAAAGAACTATATACTGGCTAATCAGGATAGAGTTTTATTGCCATGTTTAACACAAAAAGAAATTAGACTTTTTCTAAATTCATTTGGATTTTCAGTGGTAAAAAGGGCTCAAGATTCAAAGCTGTTATATGTCATCCAACATAATAAAAACATTGGGATATGAATTTCAAGAGTCAATCAGTCGGATTGAAACAATTGTTTTATTATTGCAGAGAAGATACCTCTTTTGGAATCTGTTACACTACCTGCTCTTCCTGTTTTTGGTCCCAGATAAGAATGCAAGTATTTGAGCTATTCTGACACACCCATTTCCATATGCAAACAACAGTGTAATTGCACTCTCCTGTTATAACAAAGTTAATTTTTATCTGTGCAGGGATTTTTTTTTATAGTTCTGGCATGAAGTAAAAGCATAAAGTAAAAGGATTTTTAAAAATCAAACACAAAATATATAAGGAAACCATCAAAAGCATTACCTAAGCAAACTTATTAAGCTAAAAAAAAACAGGCTGTTATTCTTTTTTATTTTTAAATGTGGAGAAACCCCAAATAGTTGAATGGCAGGATGGACCACATAGTTTAAAGCAATAGGAAGTATGCATGTTTATGTTGACATGTTCCAATCTGAAACCAGAGTTAAAGGTCAAAAACAAAGTTCCTAGACCCCAGCTAAAGAATGCTACCTTTGTTCATCTACTTTTCAATTCACAAAATCAACAAAATTTAAAACATTAGGAAGTTAAATATTTGGACAAAAATACTAGCATATGGACTTTTGCAGATAAAACCTTTGACCTTACCAACTCATATCGGTCAATAGCATTGATCAAAATACCAAAAATTACAGAAAGATAAAGCATATTAACAAGCAGGATGGCTAATATTCTTTCCAAATATGTTTATGAAGCAGGATTTATGAAAGGCAATTTGCACATCCAATACGAAAAATTCTCATTGTAAGGCTTAGTTAAAAATCAAGAAAAGCAATGACTAGTACATACAGTACATGAATTACAAGCAGTTGCTTGCTATCATTTGAAGTTACAATGGACCTCCCTACTTACAACATTTATGGCCACTTCCAGCACCCTGTGGTCACATGACCATGTTTTATGATGATTTTTTGCTGAAAATCAAAATTTACTTGTTTTTTGGCAAAACTGCCCCATAATGAATAATTGGTTCACTTAACAATGCAGCTTCCACTTAGCAAAAGAGCAACAGTGGCACAGTGGTTACAGTGCAGTACTGCAGGCTACTTCTGTTGACTACCAGCTGCCTGCAATTTGGTAGTTCAAATCTCACCAGGCTTAAAGTTGACTCAGCCTTCCCTCCTTCCAAGGTGGGTAAAATGAAGACCCAGATTGTTGGGGGCAATGTACTGACTCTGTAAACTGCTTAGAGAGGGCTGTAAAGTGGTATATAAGTCCAAGTGCTAGCAACTGCCACAAAGAAAATAATGTACAGGTAGTCCTTGAGATAAGATAGGATACTTATTGGCTATTCTAAATTACCACAGTCACCCCCCAAGCTACATATGACCCTGTTTCAATGACCAATGCCTTCTGGAAGTTGTGCTATTTTCAGTACATTGACAATTCCTTGCAGAAATGGTGGTTGGTTTTAGAGCTTTCTGTTCCAATCAGCTGGCCATTGGGTGGATTGCTCCTGGCTCTTGCTAGGCTTTGGCAAAGCCAACCTCCTACATGCAAAGGGAGCAGCTTCATGAGGAGCCTCTGAAATCCTTTTCCTTGCTTAATGTCCTCCCTCCTCCAGAAACTCACATTTCTTCCAAAAGGAAAAAAAAAGCTGGGGAGGGGGGATAGACAACAGACTTAATCTTTCTAACCTTGTTCCATTAGGTGCTGAAACTCCACCTCTGCCCTCCAATCTCTATCCCTTTTAAAAACCTCAATTGTTAAATTTACTGTATGCCTGGAAAGAGAGTGACAAAATCTGTAAATTAGTTACCATGAGTGACTGCCAGGGAGTAGAGGAAAGGAAGGAGGGAAGGGAGGGATGAAGGAAGGAAGGAAGGAAGGAAGGAAGGAAGGAAGGAAGGAAGGAAGGAAGGAAGGAAGGAAGGAAGGAAGGAAAGAAAGAAAGAAAGAAAGAAAGAAAGAAAGAAAGAAAGAAAGAAAGAAAGAAAGAAAGAAAAATCTTTTTCAGTTTGCATTGAGGAGCTGAAGAAAAAATTCAGCTCAAAAAGTTCAGCCAGCTAGAACACAACACATGCAGCAAATGGACAGAGGTTGGGTCCTTCCAAAGCCTTTTGTTGTTTGTCCGACTGCCTTTAAGGCCGAGCTAGGGCCCCTCTAAAGGCAGTGGGGAAGAGTGAGACTGTCTCTCTTAATGGTTCTCACCATTTGCAACCATAGCGGGCAGGCTCCATTGTGGTCATAGTTGGAGGATTACCTGCATTATCATTAAATGGAACAAAGGAATTTGACAGTCTGCTGTCTATTCTATTTTCCACTTCAAAATACATGAATTTCAATATTAAATTTCTAGAATTTGAAATTTTATAGCAAAATATTAATACCATTATTAGAGTTAATGATACGTTAATGACTTGCTCAGTACTTTTATAACAAGAGGTACTAAACAAGATTCCCACTGTCCCCAACCATGATTTGCTATATGGTTAAAAACTTAATAAAGGGGGGAAAAGTTTGGACAGAAATGAATGGTAATTATGATGTACCGTCAATGTTGATTCTGAGTGATAGATTTTCTCCAGGATGACCCTAGTTTTTGTCTTCCAACAGTGTAGCCATCTTTGCTATATTTGAGTACAACTTTTTGTTGCTGGTCTTCCTTCCCCCACCAAATCTTATAAAAGTCTATCAGGGATCCAATAATCCTTGATAGATAACCAGGTAACCAATAATGTATATTGTTTCTTGGTCTTTTCTCAAGCCAGTTTGAACATCTGCCATCTACTATTCTGATGGATGTTCCTAAGCATTATTTTGCAAAATTAGAAATGGTACTACAGCTTGCATACTCTGTTGTGTTTCCTTTCTTAGGTATTAGAATGTATACTGACCTATTTTAATCTGCTGGTCACTGTGTCATTCTACAAATCTGCTGGCACAGTATGGTTAGAACTATTACAAATTCTTTTTCTGCTGCTTACCATAATCCTGTAGCTATTCCCATCAATTTCTGTAAGCTTCCAGAGATTCTTCTGGGTAACGAATATGTTCTACAGAATATGAACACCCAAAAATATGTCAATTTTTAGAGCCACCCATTTCTAACACATGGTTCTGAGTGGTTTACAACAACAAATAATATGAAACAAAGTAATATAAAATCATATATGCAAATACCATATAACACAACAAATACCATATAACACAACTGCAGCTGAGGTATTAAAAAAACAACATAACTACTGCTGTACAACACAGAGAGATTCCCAAACCTAATGGCAAAACCACCTCTTTATGGCTTTATGAAAACAGGTTTTGGGTCAATCTGAACCCTGGTGGGGAAGGAGTTGTTTCAAAAGGCTCTCTTTCTGGGCCCCACCGGATGGTGTTCCCTAATACACGGGATCTCTTCTGCAGGCCTAATGGAAGATGGAAGTATCAAACTAGTGAGTGGGCATGGCTTGATGTGTGTGGCAGGGGAAGGATACTGTAAAATTTCCATTCCCATCCCACTTCAGGGGAAGGATACTCAAAATCTTCATTTCCACCCCACTCCAGGGGAAGGATACTGAGGTGGTATTTGCCGGTTCTCCGAACTACTCAAATGTTCCACTACTGGTTCTCCAGAACTGGTCAGAATCCGCTGAATACCACCTCTGATTACAGTGCTCAGTGTACAATGCCAGACATTGAAAGAGTGGCAATTTCACAAAACAAATATTGAAGTAGTGATTATGCAGCACATTAAGACCAAACCCTGTCTCCTTATACAATGATTAAAATAAATATTTTTAAAAAGAATCAGAAATATGTGTAATTTCATTAGTTAATATCAATTAACTAATAAAGTGGATTATAAATATGTACAAATTTATGGGCAGAAATATAAAGAAAAGGAAAGCTACAATTCATAGCACATATTGTTATGGAGTAAGTAATAGGTAGAGAAATGCATGACATAGCTGTTAGTATCTGCATTTCTTTATAAAAATAGATATCATAACTCATATATTCAATCATTTTCTTGTTCTTAGTGGAAAAGACACTAACATAATTGTGAGCATGTTTTACATTAATGCCACTTCTATAATTGCATGTATTTTGAATAAAATACATATTTTGATTTGTAACATATATAAAGTTTTTTCCTCGTTGAATTTACTTATATTCTGCTTTTCTTTACGATTCAAAGTGATATACATAGCAATTCCTTTTCCATTTTTTCCAAAAATATCACTCTTTGAGGCAGAGATAATAAATTATATAGATTTGAACCTGGATCTCCCAAGTCCTAGTTCAGCACTCTAATTCATGCACATCACTGGCCAGATTCAATAAACCCTGAAATGCAGCTGTACATTTTCATAACTGCTTGAAAAGAGGGGTGACAAAGATACATAACCACAGAATGCTTTCTGATGCTCCATTTGCTGTAGATTGATGGCTATACAATATATTGAAAATCAGACCTCACTATGCCTCTGAACACCAATCGGTATAATGGTGCTGCTGAGGCACTGCTTTATAATAATAATAGTAAATATATTGAATTTATATTCTGTTCAATTCCCAGTGACTCTGGGCACTTTTTTTAAATGGAAAAGTCAGCTACAAAAAACCCCCCTATAAAGTCAGAATGTAGGCACTAGGTCTGATCGAGCATATTCTTTACATTCTTAAGTAAATTCCAATATGCTTATAAAGAATACAAGGAAAAGATTGGGAATTTTGTTTCTACAAAGCAGCTTCAAGGATGGAAGTCAGAGAATGAGGCTGTCCTGCTGAGATTTCCGCCTTTCTCAACCAGACATCTTTTACTACATATCCCAATTACACCGCCCTGGTCCGGGGAAGTCAGAGTTGTAGTCGTTGTGCTAGCGCAGTGGCTTCGAGCCAGCTATTGGCACTAAGCAGAACAGCGGCTCCCTCCTGATCTCATCTCTTCCCTTGGAGGGGGAAAAAGAATGTGAAAAGAAGGCAGCCGCTTCGGTTCACTCCGCCGGACGGAAATGGGAGCTCGAATTACGGTCCAGAGAGAACGGACTGCCGAGGGGAAGGCTTGTTCTTCAGAAGAGCTTGCAGGCGGACGCCAATGATAAATAGCCTCCATTTGCTCACCCGCTGTTTCCGTGCACTGCAGAGGATGACTTGGGGCCGCGCTTTGGGGCAGTAAAAGTACTCTCTCCCTTTAGCTCCATTTTTTTTTGTGGGTACAACCTTAATTGACCGGAGAGAAAGCGAGCTAGAGAGAGATAGCAGGCGAACGCGTGGCGTTCAAGACAGCCACAGGGAACTGCCGTCCCTGCGGGCGGCCCGCTCTCTTGCTCTCCGGGCCAGGAGGATTAGGTTTACGGCGCGTGGACAGTGTGGCGTCTAGGGCATAAAGCGGGCCCTATCATCGGCAGGATGCATGTTGAATAAACTGCGTTGGGTTGGAGTTATCACTCGCATTTAAATGTGCAGTTATTTTACTGTTTTGTGCCTCGCTCGCTTAGAAGTTCTACCCAAGTCTCGTCTCAACCCACCCCAGTCCTGAAAGTTCCCCCCTCCCCCCCTTTTTTTTTCCTGGACGTCACTCCATTTAGCCCCGCCCGTCAACTGCCGGGCGGGGCTTAACCCAACGCCAAGGGAAAAAGGTGTTGCCAACGAAGGCAAGGGGGCGTGTCCTGATCGCCGCGTTGAGGGCGCCAGTTGGGAGGCAGTCGCGGCCGGTGGTGGGAGAAGAAGGTGGGAGGGTTCGTACGCGGACGTCTGGTTGGCCGCTTGGCCAACCGTCCGTAAGGCGAGCTCGGCGGCGGCGGCACAGGGCGGCGCGCGCGCGGAGGGGCGCCCATGGTGTGGCCTCATGTCTAAGACTCTGCGGAGGAAGCGCCACTGGCTCAGCAAGGTGCAGGAGTGCTCCGTGTCCTGGGGGAGCGGCTCCGGCCCAGACCCCGATCTCCTGCGAGGCGGCGCCGAACGGGGAGAATTCCCTTACCTCGGGGGCCGCCTGCTGACGGTGGCCGACTCCGGCGGCGGACCTGGTTCCGTTTTGCTTTCAGGGAAGCCTCCTGCCCTCGGGGATGTATTGCTGGAGGTAAACGGGACCCCGGTGAGCGGCCTCACTCACCGCGACACCCTAGCCGTCATCCGCCACTTCAGGGAACCGGTGCGCCTCAAGACCGTGCGGCCAGGTCAGTCCGTCCGAGCGAATGGTTGTCGAAAGGGGGGGAGGTCGATTCTTTCTCACCCCTTTTCCTTCTCCGCGAAAGGGGTGGGAGACAGTCCCGAAGTCACCGCCTCTGGCTCCACCCAGCGCACCTGCTTCTCTTTTAACATCCCCCCCCCCCCAAATTGTGGGTCTTTCCCGGTCTTTATATTCGTGCTTTCCAAGCCCTCCTTTCCCCCCCTTCTTAATCGCGACTGTACTTCTCTCTTCTCCGCTCAAAGCACTTCTCCTATCCACCCTTAGCACCACCCAGAATCGTTTTCCCCCACCCTCCAATCTGATCCCTGTAACGTTTTCCCTTCTCTTTCTACTGCTTCTCTTATCTCCCTAACTGATGGACATCGCTTTTGTAAATTCTGTATTTCTTGGAAGATTAAGCTGTCCTATCTTTCTGCCGTACCTTTTATCCTTTAGGGCATTCATCAATTCTACCTGTGCCACCTTTCTTTCTCACTTCCAACAACACTTCTGTGCCCAATGTTTCTTGGGTGTTTTGTCCCATTTATATTCCGTGTCCTTTTTACAGCTCTCTCCCACCTATTGTTTTCTGTTAAGGCAAATCTGACCCACTGTCACCCCTCCCGGTACATCTGCTAAATCCCTTCCCTGAACAGACCTGGTCCTTCCTGTTTACTTCAGTATCCATCTTCCGCTCCAGTGCTGGTATCGTAACTGAAGTGTTTCACTTGTAAGACCTGCTTTAACACAAGAGTGGTGGTTAGGCTTTGTGGTAACAAAGGACTTCAATAGCATTTTATGTGGTTTGTTCCATTAATGCCTTATACAGTATTAGGTGTGATTATCATCCTAGCCTAGTGGCTTCTTTTACCCTTTTAATGAATTAATTTTTCTGTGTAGAATATTGGCTTTTGGTTTTATAGTTAGTCAGAAATATTTGACCATGAAAGCTTTCTGCTGTAAACAAATAGTTAATATTTGAGATGTCTTTTCTGACAATTCCACTAGAGTTTATAAGAAAAAAACAATTACTTTTGCATGGTAACATATCTCTTTTTAGTTTCTTTTCCGTGTATACTCAATTCTTAGGGAGAAGGGGGAGGGGAACAATTGTAACAGTAATTCATGCTTGAGCAAACAGGTTTTAGCATGCTGCATCTGTGGTGTAGACCCTGCAGCCCTTTTCAGTAAAATAGATTAATATTACATGGTTCAAAGCTTACTTCTGATTTCTTGTATTGTTGATCTGATTTTTTTTAATCTGTGAGGTAATAACTTGTGATTAACCTTCTGTTTTAACCTTCCCTGTTTTCATAATCTGATGAATTCTTAGCAAATCTAGTTGTTCGTGTAGGTTATAAAAATGAAGTTTCCAGAATACCAGCATTTATTAAAACATAATGTTATCCTTGGAGACAGTTAGCAATTGAACATTACTAATAACTGTCTTTTAGGTTGCTTTTACTTGTTATTGGAATTCATTATTTCTTTGAATAAAATGTGCAGATCTGTAGAACAGTAATACAAATTACTAGAGAAAAACTCAAACAGTGATTCTTCATTTCATGGTCAATTGAAGAATAAATTAACATATTCTTAATGGATGTATTTGTTTTAAATAAATAAACATTTTTTAGAATAAAAATGATCTATTGACCTGAAACAAATACTAAACAGTGTTTTGACCCGGAAGCTTTTACATGGATATTATTCTGTGTAATAAAATTATTTTGCATTATATGATAACATCTAATTTTTTTGCCTGTATTTTCTACATTTTCTGTATAGGTTGCAAATCGTTTTATATTGATATGGTTCTGGGTAATTAACAAAAACTAAGAATATCTAAAATAAAAGCCTGTGTTGAATACATAAAGTATGGTTGATTGTGTCTATAGGGCAGCAAACTAAATTCTCTGTTTAATTTTAATGTTTTATAATGAATGTAAACTGCTCAGCTTCTGCTTCTATTTCTTCTGAGATGGAAACAAAAATTAGACTTTTACTTATGATTTACTAATAGCTTGTAAAATTAAGCATTTTGCTTTTCTTGTATTAATAAATCTTCAGATTGACATGAGATTATTATTTTGGGGTTACAGTAGTGTATGCACAATTACAGTTACTTATAATGAAATTGAGAGCAAAGTTTTAAGGCAGAATAATTTATGAAACTAATAATTTTCTCTTTCTTCCATCCAGGATGACATGGTTACACTGCAAAAAAAGACTATATGTTGTATACATTTAATAGTATAGTGTTCTTGTTTTATAAAATAGCATACTACAGTCAGCATGACCAGCAGCTTTTGATTGCCTTGTCCTTGTTGATTCATTAAAACTGCAACATCACATTTGTGGAAATGAAATCCAGAATTTAATTATGTGTGGTATGAATAAATACTTTATTGACTGTTCAGCTTCAATTGAATAGTATAATTAGTCTTTGGTTCTGCTATTCTTAGGAAGGGAGAAGATTTTCTCTGATCACTTTTTCCATACCTTATGTAACTATCTACACTTCCATAATGTTCCAATTTGTTTTTCCCTTTTTTCATAGAATAATTGCTTTAACTCCCTGGTTGCTTAAGTTGTCAGTTTTTGCATCTTTTTTATATATAATATAGTTTTTTGGGAACTACAGTACCAATAACAAGTGTTTATATGGTGACACATGATACATTTGTATAATAACATTATATTGGCTATTTTATATTTAATCCAGTTCTTAATGGGTTCTGTAATATAAAGATGTTCCCCCCAACTGTTATATTGCTTTTGTGAGTTATTTACTGCAGCTCTAAAATGACTTTCTACTAGCTCCTTAAATGTCAGATTTGTTTAGCATTTAGCATTTACCTTTGCATACTAAGAGTTGCTTAGTTATTTTAATATCCCTTCATTCCTGTGTGGAACTTTTAGCAATTCTTTTTGGCTTTACCAGTGTTAAGAAAAATGGATATGGTGAATGATGTAGGTATTTTGTTCTCTGTCAGCCCTTTGAGGTAGTCAGGTCAAGAAACATACTGGTTGGATTCTAGGAATACTTCTGTATAGTATTGTAGAGAAGGGGTGTCAAACTCAATTTCACTGAGGGCCGCATCTGGATTGTGTTTGACCTTGGGGAGGCTGGGAGGGGCCTGGCCAGTGTGAGCATGGCCAGCTTGACATCACTCAGGTCTGGGGCACCTGTGGTGGCCCTGAGCACTCTGCCAACAAAAGTGGGCATCCAAGGGCAACTCATGGCCCACACGAGCTCCATTTTTGGCTGCGATGGCCTCCTGCAACCCTTGCCAGAGAAATACGGAACTCGGCCCACCCTCCCTAGCTCCATTTTTGCTGGCAGAAGCACTGTGGGCTGGTCCTTTCCTCTTTCCAGGGCGGCCCTGTGGGCCATATCTAAGCACCCTGTGGGCCGAATCTGGCCCCCGAGCCTTGAGTTTGACACCCTGTTGTAGAGAATATTAATATACTCTTAAAAGCTTCTCCAAACCATTAACTGTTCTCTTTTAATCACAGTAAGGGCAAGCAAGACAAGGCTGTTCTGAGTCCTTTTCTTATACTTTTTATTTTCCCAATGCTGAGCAATCATTTCATTTCAAGGCCAGAACTAAATTCATCTACTTAAGAGGGTGAGCAGCATACTTGCCTGCCATCAAAAACCATCCAGCCTAAGATCCCAAAAAGAAACATATTCATTCATATTCAACATATTCATATTCATCCATGAGAGACACAAGAGAGCATTCACCACCTCCTTGGCTAATCATTTTGACAAGGGCTTTACCAGTCCCCCTCTGTCCTTGATGATAGGGAAAGCAAGCTTTGTGGTGGAAAAGGAGGGGCAAATGGTGGCAGCATGGCCTCTGATCCCTACATTGAAGAAGGTTGCCAACCCCTGCTTTATATGTTCTGAATGAGATTTTAATGTTATGTTGCTAGAGGTTTATTTTGTTGTGGGAACGGAGAAGCGTGTATACTTCAGTTGTAGTTTCTTGCAAAGGATTAAAACTGGAGAAGGATAGTATAAAGTAATTACAATAGAGGAGAATATATGTGGCTTATGGCTAAAATATAAAGCAACTGAGTTGTATTTTTATGATAAGTATGATTGCCTAAATGATCACCATGGTATTGCCCAGTTTGTACAATAATCAGGGGAATCAGATAACAAGGAGAAGTAGAGTTGGGAGTTGAAATATACCAATGGAAGCTCTAGGTGATATCCCCTGGTGAATGAATGTTGATATTTTAATAGCATAGGGACATAATAAATTTCTTGGGGATGTCATAGAACAATGGCCAAGGTCTTAAACACAGTATGAGCCCACCATCATAAGAAGGATTAAACTATTGGCAAAACTAATGATCAGTTGTGTTAGGCAATGGAGGAGAATACCATAGTTGAAGGTACAGTTCAGAGATTTTTGTTAATGAAGATTATAAAACATAGTGATTCACTATAGCCTTCTCATGTTCACCAGTCAGCTGGCTAAACTATAGGCCCTTTTCTGCATTCACTGCCATTCAGGTAAAATATGAAAATAGATTTGAATTGGATAGACTCTTTATTTTTTGAGAATTTGTTCATTGATGTGTGGTTGCAGAAAAGTTGAGAAATGCTGGTATAGATAGCTTTCATTAAATTGAAAAGATCTAGTAATTGTATTCTCCCATTTTGTTTCTAGTATGGGCTTGATGATCAAATCCATCCCACTTCTATATCCCATTCAAAAACCTAATTGAAATAGATAAGTATTTTCCATATGTATCTGAGATTGTCAGAACATAAATTTTGTTTCCTAGCTACACATTATATATATATAAAATAAGATTTTAATAGCTATCTATTTGTGGTCAAACAAGAACTTTTAAAGCGGATAGTCTTATAGTCTTCCTTAAGCTTGAGAAGCCATACCTGTTTCTCAGAGCGGCATTCATATGGCTAGTCCTCTATTGTCTAGTTTAGTCAGACAGGAAAGGCAAGGATCGTGTAAGTAAGGAATTGTTCTCACCTCTGTCCACTTTTCAAAATTTACAAGTTGAACAAATTTCCAAATACCAGAGAATTCATTACCAAAGTTACATAATCATACCTATCTCAATACTGGAATGCAGACTGAGACTAAATTATATATCTTAATTCATGAGAAATTATGCAAACTGCTTAACCAGACTGCTTAGTTTCCCTGTGTCTGGCGTCCAAGTATAAGAGGCATCATGCAATATGGAGCAATAAAAAAGAAGCCTATTCTAGACTACTGTGATATCCTCCATGGCTTTTACATACCTGAAATGGCAATTAATGGCCTTAATTTCTGTTTAGTCCAGGGGTCTCCAACCTTGGCTCCTGGAAGCCTGGCGGACTTCAACTCCCAGAGTTCCACAGCCAGCAAAGCTGGCTGTGGAATTCTGGGAGTTGAAGTCCACCAGGCTTCCAGGGGCCAAGGTTGGAGACCCCTGGTTTAGTCTAATATATCTCACAATTTCTTTAATTTGTATGGAGATATTCTCACATCTTTTCTGTTTCATCATTTTGTTTCCCATTAATACATATTGTGCTGTGCAAGAGAGAAGTCATTTTATTGCCTCAGATAAAAGCTAGACTCTGAAATACAGGTGAAACTTGAAAAATTAGAATATCATGCAGAAGTTCATTTATTTCAGTAATGCAACTTAAAAGGTGAACCTAATATATGAGATAGACTCATTGCATGCAAAACAAGATAGTTCAAGCCGTGATGTGTCATAATTAAGATGATTATGACTTACAGCTCATGAAAACCCCAAATCCACAATCTCAGAAAATTAGAATATTGTGAAAAGGTTCAATATTCTAGGCTCAAAGTGTCCCACTCTAATCAGCTAATTAAGCCATAACACCTGCAAAAGATTCCTGGGCCTTTAAATGGTCTCTCAGTCTGGTTCAGTAGGAATCACAATCATGGGAAAGACCGCTGACCTGACAGTTGTGCAGAAAACCATCATTGACACCCTCCATAAGGAGGGAAAGCCTCAAAAGGTCATTGCAAAAGAAGTTGGGTGTTCCCAAAGTTCTGTATCAAAGCTCATTAATAGAAAGTTATGTGGAAGGGAAAAGTGTGGAAGAAAAAGGTGCACAAGCAGCAGGGATAACTGCAGCTTGGACGGGATTGTCAGGAAAAGGCCATTCAAATGTGTTGGGGACTTTCACAAGGAGTGGATAGGCTGGAGTCAAGAGCCACCACATCAAGAGCCACCACACAGAAACGGATCCTGGACATGGGCTTCAAATGTCACATTACTCTTGTCAAGCCGCTCCTGAACAACAAATGTCATAAGCATCTTACCTGGGCTAAAGAAAAACAATTGGTCTGTTGCTCAGTGGTCCAAAGTCCTCTTTTCTCACTTTTGCATCTCATTTGGAAACCAAGGACCCAGAGTTTGGAGGAAGAATGGAGAGGCACACACTGCAAGATGCTTGAAGTCCAGTCTGAAATTTCCACAATCTGTGTTGATTTGGGGAGCCATGTCATCTGCTGATATTGCTGCACTGTGCTTCATTAAGTCCAGGGTCAACACAGTCATCTATCAGGAGATTTTGGAGCACTTCATGCTTCCTCTGCAGACGAGCTTTATGGAGATGCTGACTTCATTTTCCAGCAGGACTTGGCACCTGCCCACACTGCCAAAAACACCAAAACCTGGTTCAATGATTGTGGGATTACTGTAATTGATTGGCCAGCAAACTTGTCTGACCTGAACCCCAATAGAGAATCTATGGGGCATTGCCAAGAGAAAGATGAGAGACATGAGACCGAACAATGCAGAAGAGTTGAAGGCCGCTATTGAAGCATCTTGGTCTTCCATAACACCTCAGCAATGCCACAGGCTGATAGCTTCTATGCCACACCGCATTGAGGCAGTAATTGCTGCAAAAGGGGCCCAAACCAAGTACTGAGTACATATGCATGCTTATACTTTTCAGAGGTCCAATATTGTTCTATGTACAATCCTTGTTTTATTGATTGCATGTAATATTCTAATTTTCTGAGATTTGGGCTTTTCATGAGCTGTAAGCCATAATCATCACAATTATGACACATCACAGCTTGAACTATCTTGCTTTGCATGTAATGAGTCTATCTCATATATTAGTTTCACCTTTTAAGTTGCATTACTGAAATAAATGAACTTTTGCACGACATTCTAATTTTTTGAGTTTTATCTGTATATAGTTAGAAAACCTGAAATTTCACATTTTAGTTTTTAAGAACATTTAGTGGACTAACTGAACTGTTTATTTTTTTTACTTTTTAATAAGGCTTAGATAGAATTTCTTGTGAAGACTAGTTTATTTAGATACTCTGAAAATGTCAGTGTAAGCCTGAGGATCTAAATTCCTACATTTTCTGCAGTGAAGACAAATGCAACCAACTGATCCCAGTTCTTTGTATTTTTTATTCTGTTTATAACCACCTTAACATTTTTCTTACCTAGGAGTCTATCCATTCTCAACTTGCTTGTTTTACTGCTTTTAATAATTGAACATAAATCAAATATACTGCTAATAACAATTGTGAATAATTTTTGTTTGCTTGCATTTCTTTTGTTTAAGTCAGTAATATCCGTTGCAAAAGGTGAAAAAGTGTCAGTGGTCAGATGCCACTTTTTTCAATGCTGTTATAACTTTGAGGGGTTACTAAACAAAATTTAAGAACTACCTATATGCTCCATTATGGTGAAGATGGCATCCAGGATTGGGTTGTCAGTTGCTGCTAGCTGATTGGACTGAGTTTGTCCAATCTGTGAGGACACTCCCCTGTTACTGAGGGTGCTCCAGAAATTGACTCAGTCAAGCAACTAGGACAATGTGTTTTTAGTACTCTACAAATTTGAGATTAATTAAGGTAAAATCAGACAAAATCCAATCCTGAATGCTATCATAGTGACAGCCGGCTATTGGTCTCCCAGCTGAGTGGCTGTCAAAAGATCGATCTTTCAGGGTTTCGGCCTGGAGCAATGTGGATGGATCGGCCAAGGGCCGATTCTCTTCAAGTAAGAGTGGCTGACACCGCAGTGTGTCAGAGGAAACCTCCACACTCTAACTGTCTTGGTTTGGGAGGGCTATTGTGCGGTTTTAAACGGCTGTCTTAACCCTGTTTGCTCCACAGCAGTGAAATTTTAAAAGGGTGCAAAACAGCTGTCATCGGAGTCTGGAGTTGACAGCTTTAACACTGCCAAATTTTGGTTTAGGTTCTTGTTTAATTCCTTGAGTTGTCAAATCCACAGGTCAGCAGACACTCCCAGGGGAGTTAGGTTACCTGTCATTTGTTTAAAATGGCAAATTCAACAGTAAATGCTGGCTGTGTGAATATGGGAGTAGAGGAAACGGCTCGCTGGCCATTTAGCTCTCTCAGCCCTACAGCCAAATATTTTAGCCACATTAGAAGACCCCAAGCCAAGAAGGGGCTTGAAAAGGCTCCAAGGCAGCAGAGCGGGATAAGCGTCATAGGGACTGAACAGGCTGTGAGCTAAGGGACAGCAAGAATCAGCCCAAGAAAGTCTGGAAGCTGTTTCAAACAGTACCAGATTGATCCCCACCAAAATGAGGAGTGACCGTTGGAGAAAAGAGCCAGGTCTCTTCAAAATGATAGGAGGCATTTGCAGGTGCTGGCCACAGGGGAAGCTGAAGAGCAGTTTGGATTGAAAGAGCCTGAAGTCTCTTTTGACATCTCTGAGGGAAGAGAATTTTTCTCTGTCTGTCTAGCAACAGGACAGCTAGCAACAACTGTATAAAGATCCAGAGTGCTCCACCCAGCAGTGGGACAAGATCTAGATGTTCAAGATCCAACATGCAGGTTTTGCTAGTGGAAGCAGTAAAGCAAGGGGTATTTGCAGCCCTAAAGCAGTCTAGACAATCTCCCTCAGTAGCTTTTTGCTCTTCTTCCAGACAGGGCTTGAGACAAGTCTCTCAACTTCTTGATGACCTTTCCATGTATTCTGAGGCTGATTCTTGTGCTCCTTCTACGTGATCACTCTGCCCATTCTGACATGGGAGATCAGATAGAGAGAGAGAGAGAGACCTCTGTGATATTGAAGGCCTGGATTCTGAGAACCGTCCCTATTTAAATCGCTCCTCTTCATGGCAAAGAATTCCACAGAGCAAGGCAAGGCTCCTGCACCACCTGAGCCAGCACATGCATCTGAGGACCCCAATGATCCGCTCTTCTCTGAGAAGAGTCTTCTCGGAGAACACCATAACTGCAGAGGTCATCCCTTCACCAAAGATGTTTACAACGGTCATCCAGAGGCAGTGGTCTTCTCCTGGGTCAGGTCCAAGCTCTTTTTCCCTTGATGGGAGGTTGTTTAACAGTGAGCTGATCTTTCCAGAGCTCCGGAAGTACCCACAGAAGACGTCCCGGTAGCTGCTCTGCAATCCAATTCTGAGAGTCCTGCTGAGCCCAAAGACTCACTGAGAACAGAAGACAAGAGGGCAGAACATATACTTCAGAGGACTCATCAGTCAGCAGCCTGGGTAGTGAAGGCCTCCACTGAAGGATCCTTTTTCAATAGGGCATCACTCATCTGGCTACGTGAACTGCAGGAGAGAATTCTAACTAATTATGTCAGATCTCATCAGCATATTAATAAGCTTCTAGTAGCTGTTGAGTTCTTGGCTGATGCCACCCTCAGTGCAGCCAGGTGTGCTTCAAAGGTGATAGGATCGTCTGTAGCCTCTTGAAGTCTGTTCTGGCTCAGGCAAAGGTGGGCAGACAGGCATAAGTGGAGATTGACCACTGCCCCCTTCAAGGGGGAGAAAATATTTGGAGAAGCACTGGACAAGGTCTGGTGGACTCCAAAGGCAAGGGGAAGATTTTGCCTCCCAGTTCAAGAAAGGGCGACTTCCGCTCGATGCCTTATTTTCGCTGCCCCTCCCTTAGGGCGACTGTAGCTGGAGGAGGGTTTTCTAGTCTCATCCCCAGGCAGAAACAACAGCAGGACAGGATAGGTAGAAACCTCCAGCTCTAGAAAAAGCGGCCCTTTCGAGGGGGAGGGGGTCATCCCTTCTGACGCCCTAGAGAAATATGCTGTCAACCCTCCCATTGGGGGATGTCTGGTCTTGTTTGCCAGGCATTGGGAGGAAGTAACCACAGACACCTGGTTCCTGGAGATAGTCCAATTGGGCCTTTCTCTAGAGTTCCTCTCCTTACCCCCGAGGTTTTTTTTTCATTGCCCTATTTCTAAAAACAGAGAGAGGAAGGTCCTCATGGAAACAGCTATTCATCACTAGCTGGAGATCCATGCTATTAAGCTGGTGCCTGAGGACCACCAAGGGATGGGATTTTATTCCATCCTGTTTATCATACCAAAGGCCTTGGGGGGTTGAGGGCAATTCTGGATTTAAAGCATCTAAATCGCTGACCAAGATACAGGCAGTTTAAGATGCATTCCCTCCAGTCTATTCTGGAGGGAATTAGGGAAGGGGACTTCCTCACTTCCATAGATTTAACTGAAGCCTATCTTTATGTCTCCATTATACCTGCCCATAGACAATTCCTCAGGTTCTGCAAAAATGGCAGACATTTTCAGTACAGGCCCTTACCCTTTGGTCTTTCATCTGCTCCTAGAACATTCACGAAACTGTTAACAGCCCTCTAACTCACCTTAGAGCTATCTCCGTCAGAGTCCAGTGTTATCTGGATGACATCCTGGTCCAGTCCTCTTCACCATTCAAGCAGCGGAGAACTTGGAGCTCACCACCCAGGTGCTACAGGAGCATGGTTTTTCTGTCAATAATGCCAAGAGCCATTTCACTCCCACCAATAGTTTGCTCCACCTGGGAGCTGTAATGCATAACATATCATGCAAGGTGTTCTTGTCCCTGGAGCATCAGGACAGTATGAGGGAATTGATTGGGCAAGTGAAATCTAGGAACAGGGTTCCCCTGGCTACGCTTTCTAGAATCCTAGAAAAGTTGATCTCATGTATTAATATAGTGCCCTGGGCTAGGTTGCATGCCAGGGCACTCCAGTGGTTTATTCTTCCTTATTAAAGCACAGGCAGGTGTTGTTCCCATTCCCAAGTCAGGTTAAAATCAGAAGTCATCAAGTCCCTTTGGTGGTGGTTATCTGGGGCTCCTTAGGAAACCTATTCAAGGACCCTAACCAGCTGGTGCTGACCACGGATGCCAGCCTTTATGGCTGGGGAGTTCATCTCCAATCCAGGATGGTCCAGGGACAGTGGTCCCAGGCAGATTCGGACCACAACATTAATTGATTAGAACTCAGGACAGTCCACCTGGCCCTGAGGCAATTCTACGAAGTAGTAGCAGTCTTGGTCTTAACTGACAATGTGACCACTAAGCTGCAATGTGACCACTAAGCCACATGTAAATCGCCAAGGGGGAACACATTCAAGGCCCCTGATGCAAGAGGCAAAGCAGCTTTGCCTTGGCAGAAAGGCATAATGTATCACTGAGAGCTAACCAGATTGCAGGTGTATCCAGTGTTGAAGCAGACTGGCTGAGCAGAGCCACTATAAACCACACAGAATGGTGTTTGCACCCCGCTTTGTTTCAGGAGCTGTCCGAGTGCTTCGGACAACAAGCAGTAGACATATTCGCTTCTCAGGACAACGCACAACTCCCGAGATTCTTCTCTAGGTTTGCAGTTCCAGGGGCAGAGGGGTTGGACACCTTACGCAGTCCTTGGCCACGGGAACTCCTCTATGCCTTTCCTTCACTGTCCCTGATCCTGAGGATGATACAAAAACTATTGGGGGAAAGAGCAGAGCTCATACTTGTGGCTCCTCATTGGCCCTGACGGCCATGGTTTGCAGACTTAGTACACCTACACCTATCTGTGATCAAACCTTGGAGGTATTCTGGCGGACAGAGTATCTCTCAGCCAGGTGCTCTTGTTGCATCCAGAACCTCAGTGGCTTCAATTGACCACTTGGAGATCCCCGCTTGGAACGGGGATTTCTGTTCTGTTCCAGGACCATTACTCCTTCAAGATGATACAAACCATTCAGGCCTCCAGGAAGCCTTCCACCAATCATATTTATGATGTGACCTGGATGGCTCTCTGCGAATGGTGCTCTCGATCTGGGATGGACCCTACCGAGGCCTCAGTCACCCAGGTGCTGGACTTTCTTCAAGAAGGACTTGACAAGGGCCTGTCACCCAACACATTTCAGTGGCAGGGGTGGCCTTATCTTCTGTACCTTCTTTGGGAGGCTCAGAATCCCTGTCTAGTCATCCTACTGTCCGCAGATTTCTGAATGGAGTTACAAATCTGAGGCCTCCAGTAGTTCATCGATACCCCATATGGGAACTCTCTAAAGTACTGCATTCGCTGACTGAGGCCCCATTTGAACCACTGAGATCTACTTCTCTGCAATTTTTGTCTTGCAAGGGGGCCTTCTTGGTAGCCATCACCTGAGCCAGAAGGATTTCGGTCTTGGCTGCTTTATCTGTCAGGAAGGGCCTTTGTATTTTTCACCCCAACCGAGTTGTTTTGAGATTGGACCCTTCATTCATGCCAAAGGTGAACTCTTGGTTCCACAAGGCCCAGGAACTGATATTACTTGATTTCAGCCCAGCATTCTAACCTCATGAGCCTCTGTGTTCCTTATCTCCAACAAATGAGCAATTCCTGGCTGTAAAAAAAGGATCGCCTTGTTTTATTGACTGTGTAAAGCTGATGCTGCTCAAATAAAATAATACAAAGGGAACTTGGTGAAATCAACAAAAATATGAAGTCTCTTGGTATGAAAATACGAGCGCAGTTCTAATGGATTAATTTTTTATTATTCAAATAGAAAATGGCTATCACTTTGCAGATAAGGAACAGGACCATTTTCTGTGTAAGAGGGTGACATTTTCCCAGCAACCCTACCATTAATCTAACACATTAAATAAGCACATTAAATTAAGTGTGGGTCCCATTTCCCGCCATTGGAGAACCTTCAGCTTCGTCTCTTGAAGCAGAACAAAGTGTCTGCTTTTGACCTTGTTAATTAGAAGACTTCTGTTGAAGCCACCTCTGGATGGAGTTATTTTATCTCCATTCTCTTAAGCCCCAAGTTCCAAATTGTGCCACTCAATCAATGCCTAATGTTGCCTGTGGCTGTTCTGTATTTAGTATTTTTAGTATTTATTTGATTTGTCAATCGCTTACAAGATACAGGTATAAGAATAAATATAGTTTTGAATACATGAGATAGATACTTATAAGAAAAATAAAAAAAAACAATAGGACAGGGACAGTAGGCATAATTGGTGCGCTTAGGAAGGAAGTGAGGTAAATAGTAGACAGTCTAAGGTTAAAGTTTTTGGGGTTTGGGATAAAAACCACAGAGGCAGGTAGAGTATTCCAAACATTGACCACTCCGTTGCTGAAGTTGTATTTTCTGCAGTCATGTTTGGTGCAGTTAAACTTGAGTTTGTATCTGTTGTGTGTTCTTGTATTGTTATGATTGAAGCTGAAGTATTCATTTGCAGGTAGGACATTGCAATGTATGATTTTATATACTATATTTAGATCGGACCGGAGGTGGTGTAGCTCTAGGTTTTTTTGGTCTAGAGTTTTAAGTCTGGTGGCATAAGGTATTCTGCAATGAGTATGCTCTAGTTAGTAGTGTGATATTACCAGAGAAGAAGCTACGTAGAATTAGATTAACAACTCTTAATGCCTTTTTGGCTATGTAGTTACAGTGGGCTCTAGCACTTAGATCATTAGAGATGAGTATTCCAAGGTCCTTTACAGAGCTTGGATCATCAACAAGATCTTGACTATTCAGCTTGTATTTTATTTTCTGATTTTTTATTTTGCCAGTATGTAAGACAGAGCATTTATTTGTTGAGATTTGAAGTTGCCATTTGATTGACCATTCTGATACATAGTCAAGGTCTTTTTGAAGAGTAGTAGTATTGTCTATGGTGTTGAATAGCTTTACATCATCAGCAAAGAGAACGCAGTTCTTCTTAATATCATCACAGAGGTCATTTATGTAGAATATGAAGAGAGTTGGTCCTAAAACACTACCTTGGGGGACACCACTGTTGACAGGTACAGAATTTGATAAGACACTCTCAATTTTAACCATTTGTTGTCTGTTTGTCTGGAATGCTTCTTTCCAGTTATGTAGGTGTTCAGAGATACCATAAGATTTTAGTTTTAGTAGTAGTTTGTCATGTACCACTGAATCAAAGGCTTTACAGAAGTCTACATAGATTGCGTCTATTGCTTTGCCCTGATCGAGTTGTGTAGTCCATCTGTTTTTGCAGTGTAAGAGTTGCAGATTACATGATAGTTTTTTTCCTGAAACCAAATTGTTTATTAGAGAGTAGGTTGTTTGTTTCTAAGTGGAGGATGATGGATTGGTTAATAATGGATTCCATGACTTTACAGGTGATGCAGCATAAAGAGATTGGTCTGTAATTTTCAACTAGGCTGGGGTCTCCCTTTTTGAAGATGGGGATGACCGTGGCTTGTGACTATAGTTTTGGCAAGGAGCTGGTCCTGAAAGATTTTTTCAAAGATTATGCTTAGAGGTTCGGCTATGGCAGTGGATAGCACTACTCCTAAAACTAAAATCTTATGGTATCTCCGGACATCTGCATAACTGGATAGAAGCACTCCTGTCAAACAGACAACAAATGGTCAAAATTGGGAGCATTCTATCAAATTCTGTACCTGTCAACAGTGGTGTCCCCCAAGGCAGTGTTCTAGGACCAACTCTTTTCATACTCTACATAAATGACCTCTGTGATCATATCAAGAGCAACTGTGTTCTCTTCACTGATGATGTAAAGCTATTCAACACCACAGACAATACTGCTACCCTTCAAAAAGACCTTGACTATGTATCAGAATGGTTAAACAAATGGCTACTTCAAATATCAACAAATAAATGCTCTGTCCTACATATTGGCAAAAAAAATCAGAAAATAAAATATAGGCTGAATAATCAAGACCATGTTGATGATCCAAACTCTGTCAAGGATCTTGGAGTACTCATCTCTAATGACCTAAGTGCTAGAGCCCACTGTAACTACATAGCCAAAATGGCATTAAGAGTTGTTAACCTAATCTTACATAGCTTTTTCTCTGGTAATATTACACTAATAACTAGAGCATACAAAACATTTGCTAGACCAATACTTGAATACAGCTCATCAGTCTGCAACCCACATTACGTATCTGATATTAACACAGTTGAGAAAGTCCAGAAATATTTCAGAAGAAATGTTCTCCACTCCTCTACTTGTTGCAGAATACCTTATGCCATCAGACTCAAAATTCTAGACCTCGTCAATGAATACTTCAGCTTCAACCATAACAACACAAGAGCAAACAATAGATACAAACTCAAGGTTAGTTGCAACAAACTTGATTTCAGGAAATACGACTTCAGCAACAGAGTGGTCAATGTCTGAAATACTCTACCTGACTCTATGGTTTCTTCCCCAAACCCCAAAAACTTTAACCTTAGGCTGTCTACTATTGACTTCACCCCTTTCCTAAGAGGTCTGTAAGGGGCGTGCATAAGTGCACCAACATGCCTACTGTCCCTGTCCTATTGTTTCTTTTATTTTTATTTTTTATTTTTCTTATATGTATCAATGTATTCATAACTATGTTTTTACTTTTACCTATTATTTTGTAAGCAATTGACAAAAATAAATAAATAAAATAAAATTATAAGCTGGACTCCTTTGCATCTTTGGATGGAGAGTTCTTCAAAAGGTCCACCCTGTCTAAGGGCTTCAGACCGAACTAGGCCCTCCCATAGGACAGCCATCTTTGGTATGTCCCAATCCTGGATGCTATCTCCACCATAATGGAGAAGGGTCATTAGTTCTTACCTGATACGACTTTCTCATTTGGTGGGGATAGTATCCAGCCCCACCCTGATGGAAGTCCGTTCCGAATCCAGTAGAGCACAACAACAACAAGAAAACACGTCAGTCTGTCACTATTCCTTCACCAATTTCTAGGGCACCCTTAGCAACAGGGAAGTGTCCTCACAGATCTGACAGACTCAGTCCAATCAGCTAGCAGCAATTTACAACCCAATCCTGGATTCTATCTTCACCAAACGAGAAAGGTCGTATCAGGTACGAACCAACTACCCTTCTGTCAGTGCCACAAAACACATCAGCATGCATTTGTTAAATAGGTTACTGGATTGCTAATGTGACGTAGTCATAATCTGGACCTCAAGCAGTGTTTTCATCCTAGTGTCTCTGTATAATGTAACTGCATTTCACATAATTCTCATTCAGGAGCTTGTTAGAGAAATTTGGTCTAGAAATAAATTATGGTTGGGATTCTTTCAGAGACACCTAAGATAGCAGTAAGTGGAAATGTTTCATTAAATAATACAGGTACTCCTCAAGTTATGACCATTCATAGTTATGGCAACACTGAACAAATGGCACCTACATCCATCCTCAAAGTTATGGTCATTGCAGTGCCCTCATAGTTACAGGTTCAAAATTTGGGTGCTTGGCACCTTATCCACACATATGACCTCAAGAGCATTCCCCCATCTCTCCCATATTGGTTCCTCGCATTCTGAGGCCCCTGCTGCCCTGCACTCCACCACCCTACCTGACCTTCACATTGCCTTGCTACTGCTGATGCTGAGGCTTGCCTGGCCTTTGTGGGACAGCTGGTACCTGTGTATAGCAGTTCCTAATAAGACTTGGGGAAAGAAGATCTTGTGCAGCCAACAAAAAGTTGTAGTACTATAAAAACTCAAAACTTTTAAGTTTTCAGAATCATTTGTCATACCCAATAATACCATAGCTCAAGGGAAAAATGTTTGTGATGGGAAGAAGAAAAAAGAAACGCTTCATTGCATTTACATTTCATCTTAAGGCTAACAAAACTTAAATTCTTTGATTTCAAAACAGCCAGAGTCATCCCTTAATCTTGTCCAATAAACAATCCTGGACTTAAGCTTGTATGCTGTTTGTATCTTTTGAATCATCAATAATTTTTTTATTATCAATTTTGCTCTGTGCAAAGTATATTTTCTTATCTTTGCTTTTTTCTGACTTCTAAACAATAATTTCTCCAAAATTTGAATGCTGCCATTTTGAGAAATGCCTTGTTTTAAGTTATTCATGGAAGAAAATGTTTTGCTTCTTTGGGTCATATTTTAATACAGTTTTTACCCATCATACTTTTTTTCTGAATTTTCACATAATTATTTTGCCTTCTAGAAACTTGCGTAACAGGTTTAACCTTTAACTTTAGTTGTTCAATCTATTTCTCTGGAAGACTGCTATATTTAGTTTTACCCCAATATGCTTTGTATATTAGGAACATATCTTAAAAACCCTTTGCTTGAATGTGGAGTGCAGGGCAGCAGGGCAGCAGGGCAACTAGTCTTTTAGGCAATGCTGCTGAAACAGCTGGCTACAGTGCGGGGCTTAAGGTGACATTTCTCAGTGGCAATGGTGGCACTGGGGTTGAAATAGAGACCTGGAGACATTGATAGCTGGCTGAGACTGCTAAAGGCCCCAGGCTGCCCCACTATTGCTTCTGCCAAGTGTCACTGTGCAGAGTGGCCAAAAAATAGATGAGGAGGGGAGATAGGCAAGTGGGAGTTCAAGTCCCCTGCAGTTATAAATGACTGCTGGTCCAATTTTTGATCAGGTGACTTGTGGCAGTGCTGCAACAGCCATAACTGAGTACAAGTCATCAAACCCTTCATTCAGAACTATAATAAATAGTCACTGAACGAATGGTCACAAATCAAGAACCATTTGTACACTTGATTTGGATTTAGTGTTAAGTAGTTTAGTTTTAAGATTGGTTGTATGCAAGAAGGTGGATTTAAAAAATTGGCAACTTCAGTAATTAATACTACCAGCATATTTATGAGAAATAGTGTATCAATTGATATGTGTTCATTCTTCAACTATGTATTCCTTCTTGCTATAAAACAATTACAAACTGATTTATTAAAAATTAATGTATATATAAATTGCACTGATTTATTAAAATTAATGTGTATATGTGTGTGTGCATAAAATCTTCAACCACTCATGTTGCCGAAACTAATTGCACACAGAAAAACCAAGAACATATGAACATGACACATCTCTGCAAATATATGAAGTTAAGAGGATTAGGGATATCATCATGCAGGTCCTATCACTAATGTCCCGGGGAACTGATATTTGTGTTAACCTACTAAAGTAGATGACTATTCATAGTATATTTATAGGATTTTTTATTCTCTGTGCTAAATGGCATTATGTCATATATAAAATATAAACATAGCTAAATGGACATCCATGTGATATTAATGTAATTTTGTGTAGCTATTTCAAACATACATTCAAATGTTAGGAAGAGCTTGTCTAAATCTCTTAGACTTGTATGCATACAGCCGAGCATTTGCATAGGGCTTTTGTGAATGACCTTGTTTTTGTTTAGAAATGTATACAATTTGCAAAACAGCTTGTATGAACTGGGATTTATGTTACTGGAGTACATGACAGAAACAATAGTAGATGTCCTCCTCCCCGTCCCCCTCCCCCATGTACAAATCATATGTACAATGTCAAGGACCTTGGAGTACTCATCTCTAATGATGTAAGTGCTAGAACCCACTGTAACTACATAGCCAAAAAGGCATTAAGAGTTGTTAACCCAATCCTACGTAGCTTTTTCTCTGGTAATATCACACTACTAACTAGAGCATAAAAACATTTGCTAAACCAATACTTGAATACAGCTCATCAGTCTGCAACCCGCATTACATATCTGATATTAATACAGTTGAGAAAGTCCAGAAATATTTCAGAAGAAGAATTCTTCACTTCTGTACTCATTGCAGAATACCTTATGCCACCAGACTTGAAATTCTAGACCTAGAAAACATAGAACTACGTCGCCTTAGTTCCAATCTAAGTATAGTATATAAAATTATATATTGTAATGTACTACCTGTCAATGAATACTTCAGCTTCAACCATAACAATACAAGAGCACACAATAGATACAAACTCAAGGTAAACCGCACCAAACTTGATTTCAGGAAATACGACTTCAGCAACAGAGTTGTCAATGTCTGGAATACTCTACCTGCCTCTGTGGTTTCTTCCCCCAACCCCAAAAACTTTAACCTTAGACTGTCTACTATTGAGCTCACCCCTTTCCTAAGAGGTCTGTACATAAGCGCACCAACGTGCCTACCGTCCTGTTTTGTTCCTTTTATTTTTTGTTTTATTTTTCTTATATGTATCCTTTTCATGTATTCATAACTATGTTTATACTTAGACCTATTATCTTATAATCGCTTGACAAAATAAATAAAATAAAATAAATTAAAAAAAAACAGTGTACATGTGCAATGTACTTAGAACAATCTTAGGGTTCTTACACATAAGATATTTGCATTACTCCAGGATTGGATACACAGTCCTTTGCCTTTAGCTTCTGGCTCATTAATGGTTCAGAACTGTAGGGTTTTTTTTCCTGGAAATGTTGGAACTGATGGGAATTGATTATTTCCTATTGGAAAGAACTCTTATTTCTAAACTTCCGCTGATCCTGAAAGTTTGGTAAAGGGAATACTGACTTGATACATTTGTAACCCAGGATCATGTGAAGTAACAGATTTTTTTCAGAGTATTTATAAGCCAATTTAATATCAGTCTTTTTGGATTTGTTGTAGTTTTATTTCCTTTTGTATGGATTGGGAGAGGAGGATGACAGGATTTTATTTGCAGAAATTTGGATGTAACCATTTTTTTATTTCTTGTTTTTCAGTGAGCCAGCAGTAGAGCTGACTACATTAATTTTCATTCTGCATTTAAATGATTGGAGAGTTGGTCCAGTGTGGAAATGTTATTAAGAGTTTTTCATACAATACACTACAATATACAGTATAATAATGGATCATCATCTGCTTTTGTAAGTGTTTTATTATGGGTAGGATTTTCATACAGATGGAGGTAATTTTAAATGTGTCTTCTGCCCTTTCTTCATGAGTTTGCAGTTGTGCAGAGACTGCATGACTTTAAAATATAGATAGATAACTTTGTTCTGCATAAATTATTTCTTTATATAAATTGAATTGAAATATAAATACATAGAAGTAAAGCAAGAAAGCTTGAAAGTAATGATTGCAATGAATATAGGGTTATAATTAAGATCAGCTAGCAACTAATGCTGCTAAATTTTTATTGTCTGAATAATTTTAAGAAGAAATCATTTATATTCATTGATTGGTCAAGTTTTTAAAAATATTTTTATTAGGGACCTGCGACTAATATTTTTTTCTGATCTTTTAACAGAAGCAACAGAGGTTTTTTTCAGTTAACCTTGCCAAAGCTATCTTTTTTAAAAACTTTCTTTTATACGTTTTGTCTCAACCAGTCTTTTCACATAAGGTTATAGTTGAGTCCTGATTGACATTGCTTTCTTTTGCATAGCTATATGGTATAGTGAAAAACTAATTGTGTTTTTTGTCTTTTCTGAATTTAAGCATAATTTTGTCACTAAATGGTTGAGATGTGGGTCCTACTAATGTGGGTCCTTCTCATAATTTCTTGATTTTGATTTGTATGGCTGCAGAAGGCTAAAAACATTTAAAATACAATAGAAATCATATTTTTATGATTTCATTGTGCCAGAGGCAATTCACATCAAAAGCATTTAAGACATGGCCCAGTGTCTTTAGGAAAAACTGAATTTTCAAGGTCTTTCCTGAAGCTGGTAGTGTTGGGCCATCTGAATTGTCAGGGAATGACAGAGAAGGCATGCCTTCTGGGTTTTATAAAATGACACTGCTTAATTGATAAGACCCAGAGCATGCCAATCCTGTCATATCTTGTCAGATAAGCAGAGATAGTATAATGGACGTCTGAGCAAGACAAAATGTATACAGCCTCATACATCCAATATAATATGTGCCAATAAGAAAAAAATATTTGCCCAATAGATTCAGTAAATGGTTTTAACATTTTAATTGCAGTAATTGTAATCAAATACTTCTGGTAATTCAAAATTCAGCTCTGACATGTGCAAGGGGTTTGGTCAGATCTGTTATCTAACTCCTTTAGCTCCTTTAGCTCATACATTTCATACTGTTGTTTTTGTTGCTGTTGTTGAACTGCATATTTCAAGTCCCACTAGAATGTTTCTGTAAGATTTAGATTTGCTTGTATTTTGAGATAATTTTCTTACTGCATAGCCCACTTGAGCTTCAGTTACCAAAAAAGATTGCATATTTTCTGCAAAATTCTGCATATCAGAATTTTCTGATTCAAAACAGAATTTATGTTTTTTTCAATAATCACAAATTAAGAAGCCGCAAACTGTACCTCATCCATGCTTTCCAATTGATATGAGCATCTTATTGAGGAATGCTCTGATTGGTTTTCACAAGATATAAAGAGCTCCAGATAATCTGAACATTTTCACTTTCCATTCCTCTGTCTGAAAAACATTCCTGTGGATATTTGGAAAATACCTCCCCCCCCCCATACTTGAGGTGCATATTTTTAGTGATCAGTGATTTTTGCCTTGCTATTGTCCCATGATTCCTGGTGCTTACCCATTGCTTTTCTGGTTGTGATATCATATATACGTTGCCTTGAATGCAAGAGAGATATACAAATCTCTGGAGGTTGTTCTTTTATTTTGTTTTCATGGATGAATTTATGCTGTGCTGACCTCTTGTAATGATTGCCCATTCCAATTCATTGATTGGCCATTCCAATTTTGAGAAAGATTCACTGTTATCCCAAATCCTTTTTTGTTTGAAAATGGTGTGTCCGAGTATGGCTTGATAGAAGTCCAGAGCTTTATAAATAGTTTTGTAATCTTTTTCAGTCTGAGAGGTTTCAATGATTTATTTTTTTCCAAAGGTTTTCAGAAATCAAATTATATAAAGTAAGTTTGTTTAAATAAATAATTAAGTGCTCACACAACTGATCCTAGTTATCTCTTTAATTCAATTGATTGAATTAAAGATGGGAAATTATTCTCTTACAGTGCGTTGCATGAAGTAAATGAAACATACATGGAGCTTTGATATTCATTTGTCTGCACTATTGAAAGCATCAGTAGTTCACACATGCTAGTATTCACTGGCAAAGCTAAACAAAAAATTACAATATTTGAAACTGGTGAATACAAATTTTCATAACTATGAGTGATATGTTAATATTCTAGCACCTGCAATAGGCTTAGGGAAACTTAGTTAATACAATTTTATGATTTAAAAAAATACTTTTCTTTAACATAAAGTATCACATCCAACTCATACATACAGTGTTTGCAGTTCTATACAATTCTTGAAAATTAAGACTTGCAGCTGCAAACCCCAAGGCCTGTATTCATGCACATATTTTACTTAACCATACTTACTAAATTAATCCAGTTGGCAAATTTGACCAATAGCTAGGTCACGAAGTATCAATCACATTTTAGCAAATTTAGCCATGGTAAGCTTAAAATATTCTGAATAACTTACCTGAGAGAACCAGTTGTTTTTGTACCAAACATGTTAATTAGACAGTAAACAGACATTTGCCTATGTAGATAGAAAGAAGTAGGTAGTCACAAATTTATAAAAATACTTTGGGATTTTCTATGACATTGTATAGAAGTAGAATATTGTCCTTTATAGGTTGTCACAGTTCATTATAGAAAATCATCCAAATTCAGGCAAATAAATGTCCAATCCAGTTAAAAGAAAGTTTGAGGAATTATCCTGTATCAGCATTAGGTAGCAGTAATGGTTTACTCTCAGCTTTATCAGAAATGTCAATATATGTACATAATAACATCAGAGAAAGATATAACATTGTGATTAGGTTAAGTTAGGAAGTATCTGGCAGTTTTATTTTGTAACAAGATCAAATAGTGTTATTTGGTAAGCAAAAAGGAATAAGGGCTGAGCCATTTTCTGATGACAGACAAGTTAAAACGGGACACACTGAAGGAAGACAAGTAAAGGTCCCAAGAGACTTGAAGCTTAGTGTTTTTGTAACCTGATGTTAGGCATCTTGATTTAAATTTCAAGTGTTGGGAATTGCAAATATGTGATGTGATGTTATTCATTCAGTGGTGTCTGACTTGGTGATTCTGTGCTTGATCTCTCCATATCGCCTGATCTTGCACTATTTTTTTTAATTTGAGTTTTTCTGTGCTCTGGCTAGGGTCAGCATTGATGATATCCAGCCACTATGTTCTTTGACAGCCTGGTTTCCTTTTACTGCTATGTCTTCCAAACCTAATTGCTTTTTCCAACAAATTCCCAAGCATGATATGCTCAAAGTAAGTGAGCCACAGTTTTGTGATTTTGATTGCATCTATAAGCTTCCTTTAATAATCAGCAGAGGAACTATTGCTATATAGAATGCTTCTGTTTAGGGTTACAGATATTGCTTTTACCTGCAAATTGCATTACCCATTCCTCCTACAAGATAACCAATATGCTAATTTGCCATACATTTTGTTAAATTTTTATTGTTCCATAATCTTTAAGATTTAAGATTCTGTTTTTGATACCATTTCCTGTGCAATGTTATAAGCATGCAAAATGATATTTGTTTTAAATTATGTCTTGAAAAATAACATAGTTCTTACACATTTAGTTTTAAAGTTTCTGAACTGCTATTCAAACAGAGCTAGAATGTAAGGATGCACGTAGCAGGTAATTTTAGTTGATATTAATCCAAACATATCCAGATGTATTGTTCATAGAAGAATGATAGAATTGGAAAGAACTGCAGGGATCATATAGTCCAGGGGTGTCAAACTGGATTTCTTTGAGGGCCAGATCAGCATTGCAGTTCTCCACGGGCCGGCCACGGAGGTGGGGAGACAAGACGGATGCCTCCTGAAACATCCTGCTTGCCAAAATGGGGCATGAGGAGCCACATGTGGCCCCTGGCACCCCATTTTGCCTGTCAGGGTGCTACAGGAGGCTGTCCAGCCTGAAAATGGGCCCCCCATGCCCCATTTTTGCTAGCACAGGCATCATGGACCAGTTCTTAGCTGTGTTCAGGCCAGCCCTGCAGCCAGATTTAAGCACGGATCCAGCCCACAGGCTTTGAGATATAGTCTAATCCAATGTGAAGAAAGGCCATTTAAATCATACAAACCTGCCCAATCTCTTCACAAAAAATTATGTCACTCTTAGAATGTACATACCTGTCATACCCCTGTTGGAATCTGATTTGGAGGAAGAGGCTGAGCAGCTGACAGGGAGTGGGAGTGTGGCTCCGTTGGCTGTGGAAGAAACTGGGGAAAACCCAGGCCCACCCCCTCTTCATCCTAGGGCATGCAGGAAGGAACGGAGAAGGGAACAACATGAGTTGTGTGGCTTACAGGAGAGGAAAGAGCCCTAATTCCTTTCATTAGCTGAAGCTGTGCACACCAAAGTCATGAATTATCAGGTAACATCCAGGCTTATCTTGGTTCCTGACATCTTCCCAACTGTGTGTGTTTTGCTGGGTTTTCAAGTTTGTAATTCCTTCTCCTGCCCTGTCAAGTTAATTACTGCAGCGTGGTTTGTATGGATTTTTATTTACAGTTTCTATGTACTTTGTTTTTGGACTGAATTTCCTCCACTTAAAAACTGTTCTTGGGAGAGTTTTTTCTCCAGCCGAAGGTAACCTGGACATTGGGGACAAAGTTGGAGGTATTAAAGGGACATTTCTTGCTTATTTGACTGCGTTGCCTTTGTGCCATGCCCCCAATTTCCTTCTCAGGAAAGCACTGCCAGGAACTGCTGTTAGCAGTCTTATGTGGGACCAGCCACACATAAGTAAGACACCTATGGTACTGGGTACACATGAACTTATAAAGATCATCATAGTGTTTACTTGCGGTATCTGCTATCCCGCATCAGATGGGCGGCTCATGATAGGGAGCGAAGGAGAGAGAAACGACAGGAGACGAAGTTCCTCGGGATGAGTGCGCCCCGAATGTCTTGGCACACGCTCTTTTATTGTGCTTCTTCACAAGAAAATGATTTAATCAAAGCTCAAGTCAAACAGGATATACATGTTTTACAAAGCTTAAGTCCATCAGGATGTGCATGTTTACAAAGCTGCATACCAGACAAATCATTCACAATGTGGATAAGCTTATTGACAGCCGTCTAGCTCCTTATCCCTTGTACGTGCCTTGCAAAGGTCACTGAAGAGACAGAAGTTAATGATTACACATGAATGATACATAGTTACAACATCTCCTCTGTTTTTATAATTTATGACGAGTCTTCTTCCTCGTCCGAGAAGACAGGAACCATTTTTATGGAATGTTCGCCGTCCCCGTCATCTGGGCAAGAGTGCGACCCATCAGCATCAGGGTTGTCCAAGGAGCGGTAACTCAGCAATGACATTTTTTCGTCCGGTGTTGAGGATATAACATGAGCTTGCAATAACACATTAACATCAGCAGTTATGGAGGATAATTGATTTTTCAAAAATTGCAATATTCTATAAAAACAACAAGGTCCTATAATACATATCAATATAATGATTATTAATGGTCCTGCCAATGCAGTTAAAAAGATTGTAAGCCATGGCGAAATAGAAAACAAGCCTTGATACCAATTATACATGTTTAACCTTTCTTTTTCTCTATCTTTCAAGTTTTTCTAATTCTTTCATAGAATCCAACACGACCCCCCTTCTATCGCCATAAAAACAACATTCTTCTTTAAGCGCAGCACACAATCCCCCTTGTTTTAAAAAATAACAGATCTAAGCCTCTACGATTTTGCAAGAGGGGGTATTCCATGGGTACCTGTAGGGATATAAAATCATCAGAGTTATACACATCAATTTTTGGTACAAGACATACTTGAATGCAAAATGATTTGGATTTAACAAGTTCATCCCCGTGGACACATGCCGTGAGACCAGTGGAACAAGCCCAAACAGAATTATTGCCAGGGATAAAATACATTCCTTTCAGGCGTGATGTTAAATTTCCTCCTGAAGTGGTGTAGACTGCAGAATATCCCCCGGTTGTGTGGGTGCATCTGCCAAATCGAATTGAAGTGGTGGGTAGAAGTCTTCTATGCGAGAAAAATTGGTTTTAGAACTTAAACGAACGCCTTGAAAGTCAGTTATAGTCCAAGTAATATTATATTTTCTATGAGGCTTCTGCGGATCATCATGGACAGTTCTTTTGAAGCGTCGTTTGTTGACAGGATCAGAGTTCGGGTATATAAAAGCATCACAAGTAGGAGAGAGGGCTATGGACAAGTTAGTTGTGGAACATTTACGAGATGAGGAGGGAATGCAATTGGTAGAAAAAGGATAATAATTACAATAATGACAAGGAAGATTAATTTGGTCATTCATCAAGGATGTTAGTTGGGGTGGGGGAACCCATAATACAATAGAAGGACATCTAGGTCCCCCCATATCTAGATTGAATAGAGGAAAAGATTTTAAGGTTCCTTTCCATAGGAAGAGTAAAGAAGGAACAAAAGAGCGAATGGTAGAGTGTTCTGTAAGTAGGATACGAATAAGGTAGAAATTGCAAAGAGGATATAGGCAAGAATATCAGGAAGAGTTTAAGATGCAGATGTAGCGGAGGAATTCCCATGATAGGGTCTTACTGCCCGACCAGGGACCCAGCAAGTGGTTTTGTCTGGTAATAGAATCGCAGTGTAGCCTCATCCCCAGGTGAGAAGCTCAGCGGGACCCTACCAGGCGGGATCTGGCAATCTGCGATAATATACTAGAGGTCTGTTAGGCGGGGGTGAGGGGGAGGAAAAATGACGCGAAGCCGCAGAAGTGGGAGGAATGCCAGTCAGATTAAGAAAGTTTAAAGTGTAAAGACAAATGTTAAGAGAATTTTGCAATGCTGGGAGGTTCAGGGGTTTTTCCCGCAACGACTATCGATCAAGAGCACGTTTCAGAGATAAGTTCGCTCATTCCACAATAGCCTGCCCCTGGCTGTTGTAGGGAATCCCAAACTTGTGGGTTACATCCCATCTGTTACAGAAGTCCTGGAACACAGAACTTGTATAGGCAGGTCCATTGTCAGTTTTGAGTTCTTTTGGACGTCCCAGCGAGGCAAAGGTACGAATTGAATGATTGTTGACATGTTTTACAGTTTCTCCCCTTTGAGGGGTGGCCAGAATAAACCCTGAATATGTATCTATGGAAACGTGCAAATATTTCCAAGGGGCAAAAGGTGGGTACTGAGTTACATCCATTTGCCAAATTTCACAAGCTTTTAATCCTCTAGGATTTATTCCTATGGGAATGGAATGTCCTTGCTTACTACATGTGGGGCATTGTTGAATAATGGCAGCAGCTTCTGCCTGAGTTAGAGAAAATTGTTTTTGTAGGGCTTTCTTATTTTGGTGAAAATAGTCATGGCTTTCAGCTGCTGTCAGATTACAGATTGATTTACCGGATGCAGCTGCTGCAGCTGCGTCTGCCACCTCGTTTCCCTTCTGTAATATACCAGGAAGAGATTGATGGCTCCTGTAATGATTCATGACCATCGGGAGCGGAGGGTTGAAGGACAGAAAAGTTATCATAACTTGGCGGGGGAGATTCAAACACACTCCCTGTTTCTATTTTATAATGGACCATTAAAGCCTCCATAATTTTCCTCCAAGTGACCAAAATGCCAATAGGTGCACGAGGAGGATTATGGAGATGTTCACCAATTTTTTGCCAAGTGGAAATTTTTAAGGACCCTTCCTCTGAATAATTAGGACAATGTTGCCATACATAAGCCCATAATGTAGCAATAGGTTTCATTTTTACAGGCGAGCCCTTTAAATTAGCAGAATATTTAGAAGAAAAAGCGACTAACTCCCTCAATTCCTTCAGATGCTGCGTCTGTTGTTGAGAAAAGTTTCCACCCATACTTACGAAAGTCGAGACCGTGTTTCAGATCCAATGATGTGCAATTCACTTCAGGCCTGGCGATGCACAGCTCCCATCAAGCGGATAAGATATGGGCACGTCGCAACGTATCCCCCTTAGGGAATCATGTCGGGGTCACCAGAATGCGGTATCTGCTATCCCGCATCAGATGGGCGGCTCATGATAGGGAGCGAAGGAGAGAGAAACGACAGGAGACGAAGTTCCTCGGGATGAGCGTGCCCCGAATGTCTTGGCACACGCTCTTTTATTGTGCTTCTTCACAAGAAAATGATTTAACCAAAGCTCAAGTCAAACAGGATATACATGTTTTACAAAGCTTAAGTCCATCAGGATGTGCATGTTTACAAAGCTGCATACCAGACAAATCATTCACAATGTGGATAAGCTTATTGACAGCCGTCTAGCTCCTTATCCCTTGTACGTGCCTTGCAAAGGTCACTGAAGAGACAGAAATTAATGATTACACATGAATGATACATAGTTACAACATTTACTTACAATGCAAATCCTTTTTCAACACTTGGCCTGAAGACTTTCATTGAAATATAATATGCTTAGAGTAGAATCTGTACTACAGAAAAAATAAAGCCTTAATTTGCTATGCAAATAAATTTAAGTTTCTCTCATACCCCCTCTTATATACAGTATAAGATACAGGCCAGAGTGCAAACTCTAGACTTTTACCTTCTGTTTGAATGAACTGAAAAGTTCAGTCTTGTGATAGCTTTTGTAGTCACTCAGATATCCTTTCTTCAAAGATAACTCTCTTAGAGAAACAGAGATGTATAAGAGGTTTTGATACAACTCTTTTAACATCTGTGAGTTCTGTTGTTGAGAATGGATTCAATCATTTAAGGAAAAATCTTGCAGCCTCAAGAATCTGACAGGTTGTTTCAATGTTTGGGAGGGGAGTTCAAAATTTTCCAGGTGTAGAATAAGCATTGGGTAAGACAGTGGGTTTTTTTAACACAATAACTTTTCTTATTTTGTAACCTATAGATTCAAAGATACCAAAAGTTAAAAAAAAAGAATCCTTTCAGCTGGAAACAATTGTCTAGTAAACAGTACATGTAGAAGTAGGTTGTCCTTAAATTCTGAGATAAATGTAGTGTAGAAGCACAACTCCCAAGACAGAGTTTGTATAGTAAAGGGACAAATGTGATCTAAATGATGGAGATGAAGGCTTGTTTGACTTGACAATTTTATGGATATCAAAATCCTGTTTAAAGGGAACACAGTACTTAGCAAGACAAATCAACTGATCAGGATAGTAAAATTAGAAATGAATTTATAGTGATCTTGGAAATGACCCTCTAAGACCATGATGGTGAACCTGTGGCATGGAGAGCCATTTGTGCGGGCATACCATTTGTGCAGCCAAACTTACCTGAACTGTGCATGCGCGCACCTCCCAGCTGATTTTCGGCCTCTTTGAGGCTGTTTTTGCCCTCCCAGAGGCTCAAGGGAAGCCTCTGCAGCCTCGGGAGGCCAAAAGGCAGGCCTTCCGGAAGTGCTTGTTTTCAGTCTCTGGAGGGCCTCTGGAACCTGGAGGAGATTACAAGGGAAGCCTCTGCAGTCTTGAGAGGCAGAAAAATGGGCCTTCCAGAAATACCAGAAGTGCTGAAATGGGTCCGTTTTCAGCCTCCTGAGGCTGCAGAGGCTTCTCTTGAGCCTCCAGGAAGGTGGAAATGGCCTCAAATGGGCCAAAAATCAACTGGGAGGTGCGCGCATGCGCAGTGCCGGTAAGGGGTGAGGGTGTTGTATGCACATGCACAAAAACATTCGCCATCACTGCTCTAAGACTATACAATTTGTATAGTATTTGTTTATGGAGGGGATGATAATGATCACTAATGGTTGTAGAGTTCAGGAGTTGTTCATTAGCTATACTTAACCAAAAAAGGAGCACTGATTCAGTGAAGAGTGGTAACTAAAATTATTTTGCAAGTTCTTATCAAATTATTTTATGAAAACAAACTCTGTATTTAACATAGGGTACATATGTTTTGCAAGCATCTGGACCCAAGGAATAAAATTGATTATGTCAAAATATAAAGTCATATTAAAGAGGATATGATACATGGAGCACAAAATTAGGTAACAGTAAAATATAAAATTCTGAGTAAAAGAAATACGACTTCTTCAGCTTCAACCACAATAACACACAGGCAGTCAATACAAACTTAAGGTAAACCTTTTCAAGCTCGATTGCAGAAAATATGACTTCAGCAACAGAGTGGTTGAGGCCTGGAATGCCTTACCCGACTCCATTGTTACAGTCTCAAACCCTCGTAGCTTCAGTCTTAAAAGTGTCTACCGTGGATCTCACCTCATTCCAAAGAGTCTTACTGTCCCAATTTATCTGTATCTACTTCCTTTGTTTATGTTCACACCTATACTTGTTATCTTGTACATGTTTGACAAACAAATAAAATAAAATATGTTTTACACTGTCACTGAATTATTGTTAATATAGAACTGTAGTGTTGCTTAAATAGAATTAATAAATGCTATTCTAAATATGTTAATGTTTTGAATGTTTTTATGTTTTTATATTTCTGTTTTTATCATAGTGTAAGCTGCCAGGCTTACTTTGGATAGTGAGATGGGTAGCATGTCAACAGTCAATCAATCAATCTTACATATAAACTTACTCTTTAAATTTCTATCTTATGTGATACTTATATCTGAAAAAAAAAATGGATATCCTATGTAGATTGCTTGTAGCTTCTGGTTGGTGAAATGTAAGAAATAATCCTTGGTTGTAGCTTGTATTGTACTTACATGGGATCCTTCCACAAGTTCCTAGAACATAGGGTATAGGCTAGACTTGGAGGTTGAAATAAGTCCCATAAAAATGGCAGTTGCAAACTAATTACTGTTGTCAAGGAATTATATTGCAATGAGTTAGTTAGTTAATCCTAACTCAAAGGACCCTTTTCTTTTACAGTAGGAATAGATATAACAAAGGCTGAGTTTGTATTTAAACATTTTAGAATATGAGTGGAAAATACTTACCGTATATACTCGAGTATAAGCCAAGTTTTTCAGCATATTTTTTGTGCTGAAAAAAACCCCCTCGGTTTATACTCGAGTCAGATTCCCCTCTGAAAAAAAAATGGTGTGGAGCTCCAAAGCTGGGCAGCCGCTTCCCTGCTTCTGTGTTTCCTTTGCAACTTTTAAGCATGGGAGGGGGAGGCTTTTCTGAGCTCTAGGCTGAGAAAGCAACGCGAGCCGAGGTCGCTCCACTCAGTTTCATTTCCTCAGCTCCAGCTGCTTTCAGTCCACTCAGGAGGAGGGGGAGGAGGGGGAGAGAGAGAGAGAGAGAGAGATATCATAAGAACGGCTCTTGGTTTTTTCTTGCAAGGGAAAGAGTGACTCCTGCCTACCACTGTCATCATCATCATCTTTTAGGTTAGTGAATCAATCAAACCTTTCATGATAGTGAGATCGTTTCCCAAATTTCCCTTAAATCAGGGAAGAAATCAGAAACAAACCTTTGGGCTGAGAATAAGCTTGTTCCTATGATGCCATTTTTGTTCACTTCAGTGTGAAAAGTGTGAAAAAACACACTTCTTTTTCTTCATCTTCTTGTTCCCTATTTATTGGTCTCTTTCAAAGAGGAAATTGTGAACATCAAACTTATTCTCAACTGTCCTAGTGAAAGTTTTTATTGGCATCTATTTTTATTTTTGAAATTTACCAGTAGCTGCTGCATTTCCCACCCTCGACTTATACTTGAGTCAATAAGTTTTCCCAGTTTTTTGTGGTTAAATTAGGTGCCTCGGCTTATATTCGGGTCGACTTATACTCGAGTATATACGGTAAATGGCTGAAACAAGGCTGAGAAAATCATAATGAGCACCCTAGCACAAAAATTGTATAGAACAAGACTGTAAGATAACTGGGCCGATGATGTCAACTTGAATAAAAAAGAATGTCATGAAGAGTACTATCGTGATGAATGAGCAAGAACAAGAACTGTGATGAAACAATAACAAGAATTTGTTCTCACACCAAATGACTAATTTCTCATGAGAGAAAAAACATTTAAAAAGTTGCTCTCTGGCTATAAGCTCATAAGAAAAAGTCCTTGCTAGGGTTACAAAAAATTGGAAGGTGTCTTTTCCATATGGATGTGTACACATGGAAGTATATAAGAACTAGTATGCTGGGAGCAGAGATCTCAGAAAAAAAAATACCAAGGCAAAATATCCACACTGGTAAAGACTCCTACTTCTTGAGCTGCCTATAGTATAGTGTTCTGTCTCCCCTTCCCTTTCCCCCAAAAGGTAAGGGATTATACACACACACACACACAAACACTGACTGGCAAGCTGGCTCGAACTTCACAGAACAAATCCTCTGTAACTGATAGCATTCTTGGCATCCCACTGCATCCTGCCTGCCGAGTCCGAGCTGGCAGCAATTGTAAATCAAAGTCTTACTCACACAGAGGGAAATGGGTCTTTTACTTCACAAAGCACAAGGCAGTCCACAAAACAATTGTTCTTCCAACATAATCACGAATAAAGTCCAAAGTAAGTTAAACTTTGTCCCGTACAAAGTTTAAGGAGAAAGCACACCCACTTTTATCCCCTGTGGGGTGTGGCTCAGTGACTCAGCTCACTCTCTCACCCTCCAAAGCCTCCTACATTGCTGCTCACATTTCGCCCTAAGACGCTGCTTGGGGTCGAGCCAAGACTCCTCCTCTTCACTCCCTGAGAGGGGCTGCTCCGACATACCTTCCTCCTGATTCATCTCAGGCTGTTCCTCTTGGTTGTTTGATGGAACCTGACGCATTATCATGGAGGAAGGCATTGCCAGGGAGGAAAGTCCTGGGGAGGAAGGCGTTGCCAGTTCCTCCCCCTCATCTTCCAGTTCCTCTTCCTCGGACAGCATAGCATGGCTGCCAACTCTCACGCAATCAGCGCGAGACTCACGCAATTCAACCAATTTTGACTGTCTCACTCTGATAAACGAAATCTCACGCTAAACCCCCAAAATGGAATGTACAAAAATAAATATATCTCTACATTCTCTGATATTCCGAATATCGATATGCCCAAGCCCAAAGTTTCGAGAAGTGAAGCCTCCGATCCTGGGCGGCTTCAGAGGGCGAACAGAGCATGTGCGAGAGGACGTTGCCCGCATTGATTTCTGTACTGGGGTGAGGAGAGAATTCCACGCTGCAGGAAGCGGTTGCTCCTTTCCGCTCTAGGATGTCACAACTCTCTGGGCTTAACCCTTGCGCTGCACTCTGCTCTGGCAGGCGGAGATGAGAGAGACGAACTCTCTATCCCCCATGAAGTACGACTACAGGGCATCCCTGGGCCTTTCTCGAGAGCTGAGCTCCCATCATCCCCTCCCCACACCCGTCTGGTCTCAAGGCTGCTGGGATTGGGGCGCAAAGGCGCGTCCCTCTCCGGCCTCCCTCTCGCAAGGGGAGCTGCCGTGGCTGGCCTCTTGCGCGCCTCGGCTTCTCTCACTCCCCAGCCTGATGGGAAGTCCCTGGAGAGGGAGGGGGAAGAGGGGGGGAGGGCTCCTTCCCGGGTACATTGTGTCCCTCCCCCCGCCCTTTGCACCTAGATATGCGCCCCCCCCAGCCTCCACTGGGTCCAAGAGGCTGCAAGAGGGTCTGGCAGGGAGGAGCCTCTCCAGGAAGGGGGTCCCGCCAGAGGGCAGGCTGGAGCGGGGCGGGGGGGGCTCGCAAGGAGGGGGGGTTCCTGTCCCCTCCAAGCCCCAATCGCAGCCGGTGCAGGAGTTCCTCTCTTTTTAGGCTTCTTTCCCCACTTGATGCCAGGAACGTTTGGATGCTCTTTGGGAGCCCCTGGGAAGGAATCTCGCCTTGAGGGGTCTCCCCACAAATGCCAAGCAAAGGGGGGGGAGTGGCCACTGTCCTCTCCTCTCCTCCCCCAGACAATCCAGGACTTCCCTGCAGGGGAGCAGCTGATGGCAGCATTGCTGGGGGTCCCATGCACAGACTGGGAGGGGGGCGTTTGGGGAGTGAAGGACACCAGCCTCCCCCCCCCATTCTGTGTGTGTGTGTGTGTCCATCTGCCTGCCTGGCCCTTTCCGACCCTTCAGCTGGACTGTGAGGCTGGTGGGTCCAAGACTTAGCCTGGATCCCCCTCCCCTCCACAGGTGGGAGGCCCAGAGGGTGGGAGAGGGCTGGGAAGGGCCGTTTCTGCCCAGCTCCAAGGCCGGGAACCCTGGCAAGGCCCCCTCCACCCCCGGGGCCATGTGAGGGAGGCTTCTGTGGCCCTGAAGAGGCAGCCTGGAGGGGCCGGATCCCAGGCACTTGGGACATCCCTCTCAGCCAGGGACCCTGGAGGAGAAGGAGAGCCGGAGCAGCCCAAAGGGACGGAGCAGATGGGCAGAGGCCCAAGAATGTGGACCCTTTCCGGCCAAGATGGTCAGTGAACTGCATTATTAATATCTTACAAATCCGGTTCAAGTACATTGGTGCTGCTTGCATGTATGTATGTATGTATGTATATGTCCAAATCATGACTAAAGTATGCATCAGATTGCACCATTTAAAATGTAAAATTGTCAAAGCTCCCTACCGTGGAAGGGGGGACACCCCCCTTCCACACCATCCCCCCCTCGGTCGCTTCGCTCCCTCGCAGTGTCTCACTCCGAACTATCACTCAAGGTTGGCAGCCCTGGCATAGACCCGGGAGTCAGGGCCACAACAGTATAGTATACAATTTTTAAAGAAATTAAGGCTGTTTTAATGAGTTACTCACTGCTTTAATGTATTCCCACTGCTGTTTACTTAGGCGTATCTTTTGATATCAAATCCAATGTATTCCCCAATTCTGTTATATACTAACTCTTATCCTGTTGAAAGACTTACATTTTTGCCTATATCTTAGTACTTCAAAGGCTGTATACTGGAACATTTTCTTGGATGGCCTTCCTCTCTTTTGGAATATTTTTACAATATGGAATGCTTTGGAATGTGTTTGTTAAAAATGGAATTTAGGATTAATTTTGCAGTTGAATGACTGAGCAAATTATTTCCCATTTATGAATTGTTGCCAGTTCATTGAAGAACATACAGTGTGTACAGTAAATATTCTATGTATATGCCACAAACTCTGGAAACCATTTCTATTTTGGATTATTTTATATATCTAAGTTGTAAAGCACAGGGGTAGTTTGTGGGAGATTTGGCATGGATTGGAGGTGGGTAAGAGGCAGGTGTAAGTTGAAATCTGGTGCTCTTATATTGCTTTGCTGCCTGCACAGGAGGAGGGCCTTCTTTTTATTTCCAGCTTAAGAAAGAAACCAGAAATCAACCCATTTGTCCTACAGGCTCACAGAAATGGACATTCTCGGTTGTACGGGTCAGAGAATCCTAAGAGTGGGCTGTCTCCTGCTTCCTTGCTTAAAGATGGAGTCAATCAAAGTTTAGTCCGGCCCCCTTTCCACTGCGCATGCCCAGTTTTTGACTCCATCGTCATGCAAAGAGGACACAAGGAAAGAGTGCTCAGAAAGAAAGACAGAAAATATAGTAATAACACTTTGGATTCTTCGAGAAAAAAAGAGGAAAAAGAAAAAGAGTGAAAGTCAGCAAACCATGAATAAACAAAAGAGCCGGGATCTCATATCAGGATGGGAAAGCCCCACATAGCTGCTTGGTGCTTAAAAGGGCAAGCAGCAGCAGCAGCCTCAGTAAGAGTGGGTAGGCTCTTGATTGGCTAGTAGAGAGGGCTAAGTAGAGAGGGCTAATTAACAAACGTTCGGCCATCCCATAGCTGCGAGGCGAAGAGGAAGCGGGGAGGACTGGCAGACTGCTGTAGAATGGCAAAGGGAGCCTTTAAACAACCAATGGGCATTTTGTCCATCAACTTAAGAGTTGAGCAACAAAACGACAGGTATTTTCATTGAAATTATAGCTGTAATGTAGCCAAATGTATGAACTGTTCTTCCTCATTTCTAAATTGGAACAAATAAGTACTTTTCTTTCTAGAACTACATTTAAGATGAAACATTGGAAATTTATACCAATACTTGCTTTACTTGCAAAAAGTTGGAAATTAAAGAGGCTAAAACTATTCAAGTAGAAAGAATTTTTATTTTCTGAAAGACAAAATTAAAATCTTATTATTTAATGAATCTGCATTATGGAATTATAGCCTGAAGTTTGCTTGCTTTTTTAAATCTACTTTGCCATTAAATAAGGGATTTCCTTTTTGGAAACTTTCCTTTTTTGAAAGAGTGAATAGAAAGAACCTCTTTGGGAAGCTGTTTTGTTTACATATCAATTGTACAACAAAACCTTATACAAGATGGCTACTTAAAAGGAAATATTTAATTTATGGGCCCATGAAGTGTTCAAACTTTTTAACTGTTTAATGGAACTAGAAGTTACTAGTGATGATGAAGGAATCCCTCTGGAGATAACAGAGATGGATGCACTAGATTAACAAATGCATTGGATGATCATTCAAAAATTGAAAAAGATTTTGGATTACCCGTTCAAATTGAAATGTAAGAGATTTATTGGGGTTATTTCATGGAAACTATTAGTGGATAGATAATAAAAAATTCTAGAGCAGAGGAGAAGATACTAAAAAAACCCACAATTTTATTTATGGCATTTAAGAATGGTTGGAAGGAAGAAGAAAAAAAACAAAATTGATTTATCTGATTATGGTTAAATAATGAGTTCTTATTTCTGGTGATATTGAACGGTTATCTGGATTGGATAGCATCCCTTTTAGAAATGTCTAATATTAGTATTTAAGGGTTATTTTTGGTGACATTTAATAGATTTTAAATTTTTTATAATTGTTAAGAGAAGGATGACAATGAAAAAGGGGGCCATGTATTTATATGTAGGTATTTTTGTTCATTTTTATTGGATTTCTGCTGAATAATAGATAAATAAATGGAGATTTAAAGAAGTGTTTATACAAAATGGGATAAGATATGGAAAGAAGAATATCTGGTTGTATTTTAAGTGACAGTTACATTTGTTAATAAAGCTACTTTTAGATTTTTTGCAAGAAACCAAGAGAAATGTAATTTTGATTTTGGGATTTGGGATTATAGAAATAATGTGGATCTTTAATGATTGTGAAATCAGCAGAAACATCCTGAATGAGTCTAGTCTATTCTTTGTTGCAAGCAATTTGTAAGATAACTAAAATGGATTCAATTGTAAATCCAGGAGAAAACCAAATTGAAATGGATAGTAATAAATTGAGTTTTCTAAAAACAAAAAAGGGTATTAATAATTACAAGATACTGAAATATCTAATTGTGTTTGAAGACTTAAGGAATTCAATCAAAACATTTCATCACTACTATTACCTTATGTCATAGTGAAACATTTCCCCCTTGTATTTCCAATATAGACAACATTGAAAGATTTCACAAATTATAACAAAAAGAATGCAAAAAGCAGGTCAACTACTTAATCTCTCAAAACAGCCTTTTTATTTCAGGGTACTGTATTAACGGAGGACTTTCCTTAACAAGTTTAGCCAATTCAATTGCTCATATATCTCTGGTTTTTTTAAAAAATAGCATCTAGATCAAAATGAACACAAGCGATTGCCAAATATAATGTAATCCTACTAGAGTTGCAAGGAGGTTCAGCTCTTTCGAAGTTCAAAAAAGTGAGTGACTAGTAATATCCAAAAGAATCCTGTTGGCTGACGTAATGTAGTTTTAATAATGGTGGACATGTAAACTTTGAGGTTCTTGAGTATCATGACTAAGCATAATAACTCAAGCTTTATAAAGCTTGCAGGGAATGTTAATGATTTCTTAGATAGCAATTTTGTGTTTTCCCTTGTAAGGGTTACAAGAGGCCAGGATATGGGTTTGTCTTCTAGCCGATTGGATTGAGTCTGTCAAAGGTGCTTAGCTCCGCCCCTGTTGCTGGACATGCTTTCGACTCAGTCCTCAGGCAGGATGGACAGTTTTTGGTTCTTTCATTGCCTATAGCACTGAGATGGGGAAAAAAAGTTTTAAAAAATGCAGCTCTGCTTCTCAGCTGCTCAATGGAGCCACAAAACGGCTGATTTGCTGCTCCAGCAGCTCTGGAGTGTCCAGCAAGGGCTGTGGGGCCATTTCTGTCCTCCGTGGTGAAGAAGGAAGTCGTGTGGTCGGTGGCCATCTTGTTTTTGGCAGGCGGCATCGGCCCGCGTCTCCAGGCCCTGCTACATATCCGTGGGACAGCACCGGGCCATCGGCCCCTCGGAAGCAGCTGGATCCTGGATTCTTCAAAAGGAATGACACACGTTGTGCCAGTGTGGGACCTGGTCCCTAGCTCCTAGATAGACCTTTACAGGACTCATGGCCACACCCAGGAATTAAAGCCCTAATTTGTTCTGCCAGGCCCCAGTGGGGAAGAAAGCCAGCAGGACATGTTAAAACATCCTGCTGAGGTTATCTAGGGCTGAAGAAGGAGTGGCTGCAGCAGCGGGGGATAGGATAAATCGTATTCCCACTTACAATCACCCCTCATTAACTTCTACTCGCGTGTGTGTGCAAACAACAAAAGCCTCCTTTCCAATATGGCAGATGTCCCTAGTGGAAGCAGGGCCTCCAGAACAGGAACCCACAGCACAACTTCCTTTGCTCTGACTCAAAGGATCAAACAAGGAAAGAAGGCCTTGCCAGCAAAGAAGGCCTCAAAAGCAAAGAAGAAGGATGCTTCTAGGCATCAGAAGGCTCTAGAAAAACAGATTGCCAAAAGGCTTCCAGTGGGAGGAGCAGCAGATCATCTTCAAAAGGTGGCTCAGCTGCTTCCCAGCCTAGTGAGGATCTTCCTCAGGAGCAAGAGCCTAGTCCTTCTTCCAGGACAAGAGCTCAGGCCTGGTCCCCAGATGAAGCTGAAGGTCCTGCTGTGCAGCAACTCACTGCAGAAGGCAGGTGTTAAGAGGATCCATAAGAGGCTTTTCATTCAGAACCTTAGTAACAGTAGACTGGCAGACCTAGGCCTGTAATGGAAGCAACGTTCACTTCTATAGCAGGAGGTCTTTGGCCCACTGAATCCACTGAAGCAGAGATTCCTGTAAATATGCAGGTTATTATAGACAGGGCCATCCGGAAAGGAATAGCTGAAGGGATCCAAAGATTTGTACATCATTTCTCAGAAGCTTCAGAGGTCTCTGTGATCCCACCAAGAGAGCAGGTGGGGCATTTATCTGAAAGGGATTCCTTAATCCAGGACCCTGGATCTCTGATCCTTCAGTGTATGCTCCTTCTTCCCTTGCAGGGGAGGCAGGCAAAAGAGAATCTGACCTTTCAGAAGACTCCTGAGCAACCAGCCTTTTCCGGTCTGTTCTGCCCTAATTTTTCCAAATCCTTGCTATTTAAAGTCAGAAATACAGCCAATCTGGACCCAGATGCTGACGACAGAGTTCCCAGCGGAGACGTTCCTATGGAGTCTGATACTCTATTTGATGAGCCTACTATCAGAGTGGAGGTTGTTCCATCTCCTAAGCTCTTCCTTGAGCTGGTATATAAACAGCTAGATACACCTGCTTCCGGCCCTAGTATATCTATTAATGATCGTAGATTTTTCAATATGGGACTGGAACTTCCCAAGAGCCTGCAAGTTCCAATAGTAGATGCTCCTGTGGCAGCATTGGCGGTCAAGTCATCTACCCCTTCTGATCCTGAGGAGGATCTCAAAGTTGATGAAAAGAGGATTGAGCAGTCATTGCATCAAGCGGCTAGTTGGGCAGTCAAGGCATCCACCGCCGCTTCTTTTTTTTTTACTAGAGCCTCCCTCAAATGGTTGAGACAACTGCAAAATAGACTTCCAGTCTCAGTTATTAGAGCCCACCAAGACGTAAATAAACTAGTGGTAGCTGCAGAATTTACTGCTAATGCCACTCTACGTGGAGCCAGATTTGCTACTAAGGCCATTGCTGCTTCTGTGGCAGCTCAACATATGTGCTGGCTTCGAAATTGGCAGGCGGATGGCAGAAGAAAGTGGAAGTTGGCCTCGAACCTGATTTGAGGGGATCAATTGTTTGGTGAAGCCTGGATCCTCTACTTGTAGAGTCCAAGGATAAGGGGAAGGTGTTACTGGCTCTCTACAAAAGGGCAGAGTCTCATCCTGCCCTATACTTTAGACGACCCCCTTTAGGTTGGAGCCAGGTCCCAGTTTTCAACTGTCTCCCAGGCCTCTTTACAGCATCCTGATCAACGTCAAGATCAAGGAGGAAGTTGTCCATTCCATTGCCAATGCTAAATGCATTCCCAGCTCTCCCATCGGTGGTCATTTGGCTAGTTTTGCTGTTAAATGGCAGGAAATTACATCAGATGCCTGGGTGTTAAATACGGTGAGGTCAGGTCTTTCCCTGGAGTTCTTCTCCACTCCTCCAAGGTTTTTTATTTTTTGTCCTATTTCAAAGGACAAGGTGAGAAGGGGACTCATGGAGTCAGCCATCCAGCATTTGCTGGATCTATGTGCCATCCAAGGTGTTCCCATAGACCAACAAGGAAATGGATTTTATTCCAGATTTTTTGTAATCCCCAAAGCCTTTGGGAGGGAGGCAATTTTAGATTTGAAAAGGCTCAATGGGTATCTCATTTATTGGCATTTTAAAATGCAGTCACTCCAGACTATTCTGGAGAGCATTAGGGAGGGCGACTTCCTCACCTCTACTGATTTGATGGAGGCATATCTCCATATTCCCATCTGCTATTCCCATAGATGTTTCCTGCGTTTTTGTTATTAAGGGTAAAATTTTCAATATGAAGCCCTTCCATTTGATTTATCCTCTACCCCCATGGTTTTCATTAAAGTGTTAGGTACTCTGGCAGTGCATCTTTGTACAGTTCTGGTGCGTCTGCAAAGTTATTTGAATGATATATTAATATTATCAACCTCGCTCCAAGAGGCAAGAAAGGACCTGCAGACTACTATATCAGTACTGCAGAACTTTGGGTTTTCAATAAATGTTTTAAAAAGTCAATTTATCCCTTCCACTCATTTGCTTCATTTAGGAGCTACTATTGACACTATTATATCTTGCAAAGTTTTTCTTTCTCAGCACTGACAGGACAGTTTGCAGGCTTTAGCTAACCGTATCCAGAGAGAGGGATCGCTTCTCTCAACTATTGGTGTCATGCATTGGCATTGTTCCTTGGGACAGACTTCATTCCAGAACTCTACAGTGGTTCTTCTTGTCTTATCAAAGGTTGGGCAGGAGCCATTCTTTGTCAAGGTCCCCAAGGCAGACAGAATCATCATCGCCACTGATGCCAGTCTATCATGTTAGGATACTCACTTGTTCTCATAGATGCACAAGGTAGTTGGTCAACAGAGGAGTAGGCCCACAATATTAATTGGCTGGAGCTCAGGGCGATTTGCCTGGCTCTTTATCAATTTCATCAGCATGTGGAAGGTGCACATGTCCTCGTGATGATGGACAATGTGGCTACCAAAGCCTATATTAACAGGCAGGGAGGTATCAGATCCCGGTCCCTTATGTTAGAAGCTGAAGCTTTAAGCAGATAGGCAGAAAGACATCTACTGTCCATATGGGCAGACCATATTTCAGGCAGCAACAATGTACAGGCAGACTGGCTCAACAGAGCCACAATAGACCGTGCTGAGTGGGAGGCTACATCCTTCCCTTTTTCTCCAACTAACTCGGAGATTCGGTCACTCATTAGTGAACCTGTTTGCCACACTGGTTAATGCACAGTTGCCATGATTTTTCACTAGATTTGTCACCCCAGGGGCTGAAGGGACCAACGCTCTCTGCAACAGGTGGCCTCCAGGCCTGTTGTATGCCTTTCCTCCTCTGCCACTGTTATTGGCTTTGGTACGAAAAACCTTGCTGGAGAAGGCGGAAGTTATCCTACTGGCTCCATATTGGCCCCACTGTCCTTGGTTTGCGGACTTTATGAACCTCTCAGTGGCTCAACCTTGGCAGATTCCTAAGGAAGATATATCTCTCCTCCAGGGATCTCTAATACAGCCAAAGCCCCAGTGGCTACAGCTGACAGCTTGGTGCTTGAGTGGAATGTTTTAAAACTCCACAAATTATCCAGCAATGTGATGCAAACTACTCAGGCTTCCAGGCAATCTTCCACAATTCGTATCTATGATGCTACATGGCAAGCCTTTTCCTTTGGTGCTTTAAGTCAAAAATTAAGCCTATAGAGACTTCAATAGCACAGATTCTGGATTTCTTGCAGGCAGGGTGAGATAGGGGTTTCCCCCCCAATACTCTTCGATGTCAGGTGGCGGCCCCATCATCAGTGTTGACATGTGGAAGTTTGGAATCGTTGACACATCACCCAACCAGTCGCAGGTTCCTCAGAATGCTTCCAACATATAGCTGCCGGTGCTTCACAGGTATCTCCTACTTGGAGCCTGTCAAAGGTATTGCAGTCCCTGACAAAGCTCCATTTGAACTTCTTTGGTTGACAAGTTTGCATCTCCTGACTATAAAAGTGGCCTTCTTGGCTGCTTTTCGGCCAGGAGAGTTTCAGAGCTGGCGGCTCTTTCAGTGTGTCCAGACCTATGCATATTTCACCCTCACAGGGTGGTTTTGAGGCTGGACCCGGCCTTCATTCTGAAGGTTCCATAGGGCACAAGAGTTGGTCCTTTCATATTTCTGCCTGACTTGGAGAAAGTTTGGTGCACTCTAGATGTTTGTAGGGCCTTGAAGATATACATCAAAAGGACCTCTGCCTTCTGCAAAACGGAATCCTTATTTGTTTCTTTTCAATCTGCCACATTGAGTTGTAAGGTAACTACCGCTACAGTTAGGTGGTGGATCAGGTCCTGTATTTCCAGGGCTACACGAGTTGCTCCCCACCAGTTCCAAGGAGGATCATGGCTCATTCTACTCATAGCACTGCTGTGAGACATAGAATGTTGGATTTTTGCAAAGTTTTTATACCTTTTTTATAAGAGCAATTTATTAAACTACCAGAACTGTTTTCAAAAATAATTACATCAAATGATTTTGTTATGGGAAATTAAATAAAAGTTTTAAAACTGAGACTGGTAAATGATGTAAATTTATTTCATTTAAATTATACTTTACAAGCTGTACAAATCAGCCAGAAGTATAAAATTAAAGTTTACATAGTAGAAGAATTTTAAGGTTTTTAATCAAAGCAAATTTTTAATAGACTGACATTTATTAACAGATGAATGTCATTGTTAGAATATAATCTATAATGAAAGTGATACACATAATATATTGAGATTTTGAAATTCTTACTCACCAGTCTGTTGGAGGGTAACAATGTGAAAATACCTAATAATGGATTTTTTTTCTTTTGAAACTTTATGGTTAAGAATTATTTAATACAAAGTATGCCTAGAATACATGAAATAGCGAACTGTCCTTCATTTTCAACAAACATTTTATACTCTGATTTTATTCAAAGCACTTTACTCACTATACTGAATGCTATCTATTTTCATGAGAAATGGTATGACCTTCTAGGAGTTTCTAGTCAAGAGTAAACTGAAAGTGTCTGAATTTTGTTTTCACAAGGTCAAATTGCAGAGTTCAAAATAGAATTTATAGGCTGAATGTACAATGTCTGCTCTTCACTGCTGTTTTATGAAACCCCAATTGTTCAGAATAAATTATACTAAAATTGAAACAAAGTTACTTCAAATTACCTTCAAATCCCTTTCAATCCACTGCATGAAATGATAGTGGAAGAGAACAATCATAAAAATATTGTTGGCATAGGAATATCTCAAGGTCAAAAAGAAGTGAAATTCATTAAACTAATTGGATAGATTATAAGATGCAAGTTTCAAGTAGAAATTATTTGTAATACTCATCAACACACACACACACACATATTTGTTCACTTTTGTTTTGTACTTTAAAGACCTCTACATGTTGCACAATAAACATTTTGACGATCTTATGTGAATATCTTATCTATCATGTAGCAGATTATATTTTGTAGTAATACTTTTTTTAAAAATTACAGGCAAAGTCATCAACAAAGATTTACGTCACTACCTAAGTCTACAGTTTCAGAAAGGTTCCGTTGATCACAAACTGCAACAGGTTATCAGAGATAATCTTTACTTGAGAACTATTCCATGTAAGTAACCCATTGACACGTTCCTTTGGATAAAAACTAATCTTTGAAAGGATGTCTTAAGTAATACGTGCTTTAAGTGCATGATACCTGCTAACAAAACTTGCATTCTGAAATTATAAATAATGACATTGATAATTGCATCTTCATTCCTATGTGTTTATTGGCAACTTACTGTATTTCTTGATGGCTTTTTGACAATAGAAATATGCTTGCCCAACAGCGACTTATACTTTCTCCAATCCCAGTCTAACCCAAAAAGAGTTAGTTAGTTAGTTAGTTCTTAAAAAGATGACTTATTCCAATAACAGGAACAATTGTTAATTAAACAGCACATACTTTTTAAAATTCATTTTTAATTTTCAGTTTGATTGTACAAGGATTATTAGAAGTATTTGCTATGCTAACTATTGATGTTACCTCTGCTAGATTCTGCTAGTTTCTAATTCAAAGAAGTTGCTTACCCACAACTGTGATTCTTCAAGTAGTAAAATAGGTTTTGTTGTGTATAGAATTCACACATTCTGTAGTTGAGCTTTTGAGTGAGAAATGCTATTACTGCACATGCCAAAGGATATTTATTCCACATGCAAAAATAGAATAAAGGAGGAAAGATAACAGACTGCATGAGAATGAAGTGTTATGTTATGTGAGTACATGGATGATTACTTGACTAACAAGCAAGCTGAGGGAAGAGATAAATGCATAGCAAAGAAAAACAATAAATTGAAGATTTGTTTGTATCAGAACCAGGAAAAACAAATTTAATGAAACAGATTTTTCCTGAAAGGAAAAAAAAATTCTTCTTTCTTTTCCATATCTTTATGGAGGGAAATTTATTCTCTCCTGTCACTCCAATATTCTAAGCTTTCAGTTATTTCAAATGCATATTTTCTGGGCAACACATTTGATTGTACACATATTTGAATCAAAAATCCCACTGAAAACTGAAACTTTTTGTTGGATCTCTTATGTAAATTTATATAAACTCTTGTTTTTCATCTACTTTTGCACAGTTGGATCATGCATTTCTAATAGATTACAGTTTAACACAGACGTATATTAAACATCAGGGAAATATACAGATGAAGCCTCCCTTCATTTCATTAATGAAGATAGTCACTCATACCAAGGATCTGGCATGACTCAAAAGAATCTGTCACTCAAAGAAACAGATGTGTGAGATTGACACTGGGCTACTTCAATTCCAAATCTACTCAAGAGTGGGGAACTAAAAACTTACACCAAGGTGTCTTCTCCCCCATTCAGGGTCATAGTCAGCATGGATTCCCAGAATGTTCCCTATGTCCTGCCAATTAAAAGGCAATAATGTGTGGTTCCATTTTTCAGAGGAGAAGACTATCTAGGATGACCATTTGTCTTTTTTTTTTTTTTGCCATCACAGTCCTCTGAGGTGGAGAGGGAGATAAAATTACGTTTTTCATTATGGAGTACCTGGTGCTTTCCACCAAAGCCAAAATTCAGTTTCTATGTTTCTGATCATCCCACTTCTAAAATCAATACAGAATGGAATGTTTTAGGGGTACATTTGAACTATAGGCCAGTATGTATTACTGTACATTGAAACTCAAATTGGTTTATTGCCAGTTTTGGAGACAAATTAATGACAACATGAACAGTAACCAAACTGACAATTAACAGAAGGTATTAAAATGGTGAATAACTTCTGCCATTTAGAAACATCATTAAAGGAATCAGCAGTGAAGAAAGATGCTGCAGATAAATGCATAGCAAAGAAATACAATAAATTGAAAATTTCTTTAGAAACAGGAAATAAAGGCTTTTAAAAATATAGTTCAGATGTCATGATATGTCTATATCTACAAAGATCAAAGATCAGAATTGTTCAGGCAGTTGTTTTTCCTATAGAAATGAAATTTAGAACTTGAAGGTGATTAGAAAGAGCATAGATGCTTTTAAAGTTTGGCATTGGAAACTTCTGAAAAGATAGATAAACAGGAAAATGAATATATAACAAAATAATTTAAAGTTCTTGCTCAGAACACCAATGACCAGATTGATATTATATATTTTGTACGCATTAGGTGAAGTTCTAACAAAGTCTATGTGAATGTTGAGAAAGTTGGAAAGAAAGGAAAACAGATGATGACAAGCAGCAAGGTGGATAGGGATAGCAATAGCACTTATATACTGCTTCACAGTGCTTTACAGACCTTTAAGCGGTTTACAGAGTCAGCATGTTGCCCACCAACAATCTGGGTCCTCATTTCACTGATCTTGGAAGGATGGAAGGCTCAGTCAACTTTGAACCAGTGAGAACCGAACTGCTGGCAGCTGGCGATCAGCAGAAGTTGCCTGCAATACTGCATTCTAACCACTGCGCCATCACAGCTCTCTGTGTGGACTACATACTGTTGTGATGGGTGCACAACCGGAAATCCTGAGGGGTTAATTTGGAAACAAATACTCCTGGACAAATTCTATCTATATGGTCTTGGTGGCACATAATTACCGTATATATTCAAGTATAAGTCGACCCGAATATAAGCCGAGGCACCTAATTTTACCACAAAAAAACTGGGAAAACTTATTGACTCGAGTATAAGCCGAGGATGGGAAATGCAGCAGCTACTGGTAAATTTCAAAAATAAAAATAGATACCAATAAAATTACATTAATTGAGGCATCAGTAGGTTAAATGTTTTTGAATATTTATTTCAAAGAAAAACAGTAAACTAGCTCTGTAAGTGGAAAAGAGAGCCAACAAAACCAATATGGTATCAACAATAACTTTAAAAGTACAAAAACCTTAGCTCAATCAGCAACCAAGCTAAAACACAAGAGTTAAAATCCTTCAAAACTGGATTCCTCCTCATCATCTGTATGTCCAAACAGAGCTTCATCTTCATCTGGTGTGAGGCTATCAGCATAGACATTGTCGTCATCACTGAGTTCGCAGTCATCACCATCACTGCTGTCGTTCTCATACAAAGCGCTGTCTTCACTGCCATCCATAGCATTACTAATGCCACATTTCTTGAAGGCACGTTGCACCATGTCCTCTGGAATCTCTTCCCATGCATCACGAACCCACTTTGCTATTAATTCTATGTCGGGCTTCATCAGATTTCCAACTTTTGTCAATCGGGCTTGACCAGATGACATCCATTCATGCCACATTTTTCGCACACGGTCTTTAAAAGGTTTGTTTAAACACACATCTAGGGGCTGCAATACAGATGTAAGCCTACCTGGAATAACGGCCAAAGTAACTTGAGAAGACTTTGCCAATTTTTTAATGTCATCAGATGTGTGGGCTCTCAACATATCCCAAAATAGCAATGATGGTTTTTTCTTTAAGGCTGTTCCTGGACGTCCATTCCAAATTTCTTCCAGCCATTTTTTTGTTCCGTCTTCATCCATCCAGCCTTTAATACGTGCATGCACTGTAATTCGTGGTGGGAATTTGACCTTTTTAGGCAAGGTCTTTCTTTTGAAAATAATGACAGGCCGCAGCTTAGTTCCATTAGCCAAACATGATAGAACAACTGTGAAATGGTTTTTTTTTTCATTTCCTGTGGTTCTGAGTAAAATAGTTTTTTCTCCCAAACTTGCCACAGTTCTGTTGCTAGGAAGATCAAAGGTCATAGGTGTTTCATCCATATTCCCAATATCTCCCAGGTCAAAGTTATGGATCCTTCTTTGTTTTATGATGAATGAATGGAATGACATGACTTTCTCATCAAAGTCTTTTGGCAACTTCTGTGAAATCTTTGTTCTTTGCCGCAGACATAAGCCATGTCTATTCATAAAGCGGGTACACCATCCTGCTGACACAACAAAAATTTTAATGGCTGGTGCTTTTAATTTTTCATCTTTAGCCATTTGAAGGGCACGTAAGCGAATTCCCATACGTGTCACGCAGTAACCATTTTGACGACACTCCATAACCCATTTATACAATTCAGTCTCTAGAGCTTCATATGAAGGCTTTAAACCACGTCGAGCTTTTTTTGCCTTTGGAATCTTTTCCAAGTCAGCTTTCATTTTCCGCCAGTCCCTCACTTGTTTTTCGTCAACACAAAATTCCCTACTTGCAATACTGTTATTGCTCTCTTCTGCTCTTGACACAACCTTAAGTTTGAAACCAGCTTTGTATGACCTGCGTTTTTGTTTTGGTCCAGGATTAGACGTATTGGGATCCATTTCTAACAGGATAAAAAAAAAACTTTGAAAACTTTTGAACAGTACTCATGCACTCATATTATTTGTGGACAAAAGTGGATATTCATTCAGGCTAGAGTGCTTTAAAATGTAAATGAGGTTAGTTTCACACACACATGCACACCGTTTCACTTTCCATAAACTAATTTTTTAGTGCATGACAGATGAAGTGCCTGACAGATGAAAGTCCTCTTAGGAAACTTTAGATCTTAACTGGCATTACATTTAAAATCAAACATGTTCACATTCTTAACATCTCAAATTTTTTCCATGGCAAAGTGTTTCTCAAATAATCCATAAAAAATTCTCACCCACCTGCAATGACCAAATAAAATAAATACTAATATTTTGAACATGGAGAGAGCTGTATACCTATCTGCCATTTAGCTGTCCAAAATGAGAAGCCAGCCTGGGAGAGGGGAAGGAAACTCATACCACAAACATGAGATTCCACCCATTGACTCTTGCTAAAGTGCATGATAATTGCTAAAGTGCATGATAATCCTTTTTGTAATAGCACATTAACTAAAGAAGAAATGAATTTGAGGGATGGTGCTCGTGGCAAACTTTCTCTGCTTGGATTTTGGTTCAGAAGTCCTGAGAAACAATCACATTTCAATGGGCTTTAGTATCTGGGATATTAGACTTCCAGTATTCCAATATATTGGAGAAGAATAAAGGGTCTGAGATACTTTTCTCTCTGTTGATAATGGTACTTTTCATCAATCAGGTGGTGGGCTATGAAGCAGAAAACAGAGCAAGTGTACAGAGTGAGAAAAAAAGTTTCACCTAGATGTCATGATCCAAATCAGAAAATAAACCAGGATAAGGCTCAATCCAGGTTTTAGTTAAGAACTAAAAGTTGCAAACTTCACATTTCAACTTTTTAATTTTCTTCAGGTTTTAGCAGCCCCAGTGATAATGGTAACAGCACTGAAGTAATAGTAGACTTCTATGAAATATAACTAAAAAGGCATGTTGCTTTCATTAGTGTCAAGATGGCATGAATTAACATGGCATAAATACTCAATTGCAAGTTAACTTCATTCACTCTTGGTAATTAAAACTTTCACTAGGACAGTTGAGAATAAGTTTGATGTTCACAATTTCCTCTTTGAAAAAGACCGATAAATAGGGAACAAGAAGATGAAGAAAAAGAAGTGTGTTTTTTCACACTGCAGTGAACAAAAATGGCATCATAGGACAGGATTATTCTCAGTCCAAAGGTTTGTTTCTGATTTCTTCCCTGATTTAAGGGAAATTTGGGAAACGACCTCACTATCATGAAAGGTTTAAAATCTCTGTTAAAATCCCCCCCCCCCCACACACACACACTTATTTTTGAGAGGATAGATTTCGTGTCTGAGCATTCTCACATGATGGTGGGTCTTCCCCCCCCCTAAAAACAGTTAAAAAAAGAAAAAACAATATATCCTCATGCAAGAACTTTTCTGCTTCCGATTACCCCCATGCTTACAAATTGCAAAGGAAACATGGAAGCAGGGAAGCGGCTGCCCAGCTCCAGAGCTCCACACCATTTTTTTTTTCAGAGGGGAATCTGACTCGAGTATAAGCCAAGAGGGGGTTTTTCAGCACAAAAAATGGGCTGAAAAACTCGGCTTATACTCGAGTATATACGGTAGTCAATCAAAGAGATCAATATAGTTCTGCACCGAGGAGCATTTGTTTAACAATCATTCTAAATTACAATAGCATTGAAAATAGTGAGTTCTAACCAATCCTCACAATTACAAACACAAAGCATCCCCTTGATCACATAATTAAAATTCACAGGCTTAGCAATCAGAATGTGTTTAAGATGGTTGGGGCATCTCAGGGTCGCATGATTGCCATTTGTGACCTTCCCAAGGGATCTTTGACAAGCAAAGTCAATAAGGGTCTGACATGTGATTACTGACCATGTGATTTGCTTAGCAACCATGGCAAAAATTGGGTATGACTTAATAATTGCATTGCTTAGTGACAGAGGTTCAGGTGCCAAATGAGGTTGTAAATCGAGGACCACTGTGGTTCTTGTATTACTTCTGCAATAAAAAGAAGGCCAGCCTCTATTTCAACTGCAGGTTATTATAATATGGATCCCTTCCTGGGTAAAAACAGATTTTGCTGTCCAGCTTGTGCAACTTGCAGAAAACGTTCCTTTGAGGACCAAAGGCTTTATATTTGACAATGAGAACATCCCAAAGGACTCAGCATATTGTAATAATCCAATCTTGAAGTTAACAGTATATATATCACTGAATCAGGACTCTCTCCCTCATGAAGGAGATAATTGGTCTACCAGCTGAGGCTGATAAAAGACCCATGTCACTATTGGTATGTATTTAACCAGTTTTATATCAAGGAAAATGCACCAGATTGCAAGCCTGTTCATTAAGTGTTAGTGCAATCTCATTCAGAACTGGATCCACTGAGTCCGGGCTCAAACATTCTGTTTCCTATAAATTCAGATTCAGCTTGTTTTCCTATATCCAGTCTTCTACCATTTGGAGGCTCATGGAGACTCTAGAGACATCCAACCCTGAATTTTCAGGAAACAATGCTATAGTCAAGGATAACTGACAAGAATTAATTATATTAACCCCTTTGAGCCATCCAGAGTCATCGACATTAACAAATAAATCACATCCTTGATTTTAATTTTGTTTAACATTGTTTCTTTTGCATATTTTTTGCTCTACTTTCACATAACGAAGTACTTGTGGTTGAATCTATTTTTATTATTATATAGCAGAGTGGCAGAATCTAGGTCAGTTTTGTGCAACAATTTGCAAACTGGTACAGTTAGAAAATTTTACAAATATTTATCCACATTCTGTATTTTTATTCCAGGCACTACAAGAGCTCCCAGAGATGGGGAAGTCCCTGGAGTGGATTATAATTTTATACCTGTTGATCAGTTCAAGGCATTGGAAGAAAGTGGAGCTTTGCTAGAAAGTGGAACATATGATGGTACATTAAAATTTATCATTTGATGCTTAACATTTTTGTGAGATATAATTACAGATAGTTCCTCTGTTACCAACTATTTGTTCAGAGGTTATTTGAAATTGCAACAGCATTGAACAAGAAGTATATATTACCAATCATCAAAGTTGCAATTGTCATACCACCCCTGCAGTCACATGATTGTGGTTCAGTTGCATGGCCACCACCACCTCATGTTTAATATGGCTGTACCCCATGGTCGTGTGATTGCAGTTTATAATGTTCCCTGCTGCTTTCCACAAGCAAAGCCAATGAGGAGCTGGTTACAGTCATGTGAGGTCTTTTCTTAATGACCTGCTTGGTCCTCACTTGAGTTCAGTACACTGTGATCATGTATTCATATTAAAGCTGTGAAATGGTTTAAGATAAACCGGAATCTTAATCTGTATTGCACTTAGCTTATAATTCTATCAGTTGTTTCTCATCATCATAGTCTCCTGGTTTGGTAATAACACAAAACTATGAAGGATTAATTGAAAATAATTTTAGCACTCAGAAAAGAAAGTGCTGCATTGCTTGTTTATACCTTGATGATTGATATGATATCAAATATGTGTCAGTCAATGTGTTCGTGTCTATATGCATAGCTTTAAAGTTGACCATTGTTATTGCATAGAAAATTGTTCTTATGCAGGGTGGCAACAATTTTTCAGAGACTGTATTTTAAATGTTTTATCACAGTTGGTGATAGCTATTAAAGAAGCTGAGCTTGTCAGCTGGGGAGCTGGCAGCCTGGGTTTGAGATCCGAATTCTGTGTAATGAGGTCAGCTCCTGCCCATCTAACAATTTGAAGGCATGCAAATGCAAGTAGATTAATAGGTACCACTTTGGTGGGAAGGTAACAGCAATCCATGCCCCTTTGGCGTATAGCCATGCTGACCATGGAGATTGTCTTTGAACAATGCTTGTGTCAGGCTGTGCTCCTTCTAGATCCCAAGAAAGAAATACTCAGACTCCATGGTGTAGAGCAAAGTTATCCTTTTACTGGGAAATAAAGTGGTAGCTACAAAGCAATTCCGAAACTGAGAAATTGGCGGGTAGAATGCACATACAAAGAAATAGGTTTGCTCCCACCCCCCAAAGTTCAAATGCTTCTTCCAATTAAAACTTTTGAAACAGCTCATGTGGTCATCTCCAGATGGTGATGAGACGTCTTGTCAAATGACCTTGACATATTTTGATAAAAGTTCGCAGTTGCGCAAAAGAGGAAAAAGATAGCCAAGAAATGGAAAGTTAAAGACAAGAATCCCCCCTCCCCTTGCTAGCCCAGCAAGGAATGCAAACACCTCCAGCTCTCTTCCCATATAAAATCCCCCCTCCCACTGTTGCCATGACAGCCGAGAGAAATAATGAAACAATAGCAGAAAGGTAGAAGGGGAAGATATCTTAGCAGAAAGGTAGAAGGGGAAGGTATCAGCAGAAAGGTAGAAGGGGAAGGTATCTTGAGGCTGACAGCTTGGCTCCCTTGGCCAAGAAATAGAGATGAGCACCGTGCCATAACATGAGACTCAACTGATAGAGAAACCTTTACCTTTAATAACGTTACCAGAGAGATTATTCTAGCTTAAGCCTGATTTTGTAGAGTTTGGAACTTTTCTTTTTGTTTGCTTTTAAATTTGTTTAGGATTTTCTTTGCATACTTATACACATATTTGGGAATAACTTTTATTACTATATCTGGATGCCATATTATCAGTTTATAAAGACATTTGATATGGAGTTATTCTCCTGAGAGCTGTTCTGAACATCCAGGCATGGGAGGTGCTTCTGTCTCTCGTTTGATAGGCTGAGCTGATTTTTGAAGACACTCGTCCTTGTGGCTCCTCCCAAGTGTCCCCAGATTTAGCTCAGCCTTCGTTCAAGCTAGGCAACTTTTCCTTGACTGGATCTTCAGAACAGGAACCAGAAAATTAAACAAAATCCATGCAGGTCAGATCACATCTTTTCTGGCTGCCCGCGATTGTTGCAATCTTTTACAATTCAAATAGAGATCAGCTGACTGTTGGAGCTCTCAAGCCCTCAGCAAGAGCCATAAAGGCGCACTGAGCGGAGGCTAGAGATCGCACCATAGCCTTTATTAACAGCTATATTCCCTGCAGCAGGAATCACCCGATTACAAGGGGGGAGGCATCAGAGCTTCCTCTCTGTCCGGCGAGCCAAGATAGAAGTTTTCTCTTTTCTCTCCCACCGGGTCCAACTGCTGACAAGAGGGCTAAGGAGTTATTTTATAAGGGAAAAATAGAGTTATAGTTTCAAAATATTAAACTAGCTGAACCCCTGGCAGTTTCTTTTATGCTATATGGAATGTCATTATTAAAATTGCAATGATTAATTTAAGGAGTAAAAAGCCAATTATTTAATTTTTCAAAGGCACTTATTTTATTAAAAATATTGCTGAGATCCCTCAAGTGTAACAGCATAGTATTTTTAGCTTTCTGAAGTGTAATTTGTTGTTGAACTGTTTTATTTGAACAAGCCTTCATATGAAAGAATAGAAATAATGCTCTAACCACACCTTTTAATACAATCTTTGTGTGAATTGAATTCTTGGCTGTAGCTGCCAAAAAAATCTACAGATTCTTCTGATTAATTATGGTATACTATAGATTGAAATAAAATTGGTTTTCATTAGTTTTTATAACTTTCATTTAGAACTAATGAATATAAAATAAAATAATATTCCCTTCTTTAAATGGAAGGTTCATATAGACAACCATTTGGGGATTAAATGATTTATATTGTTCAACAACAATATCAGAGATTGAAAGTTAAATTTGAAAATTATAGTATTTTAGCATATATGCTATATTTCTACAAAGGAGATAGATGAATTAATCACATATTTTACAGAAAAATTATTGCATTACATAATCAAATATATAGAAATGGATGGTTATATTATTTGCTTCTTAAAGGGACATTTGTATTATACGCTTATCTGGGAGTGAGAAGCCAACATGAGTTTGTCAAAAACAGATCATGTCAAATAAATCTTATTTCATTATTTAATAAAGTTACTAAATTAGTGGACCAGCAAAATGCTATGAATATAGTATATTTGGATTTCTGTGAGGCATTGACAAGGTAGGCTACAGCCTGCTCCTTGGTAAACTAGAACAATGTGGAATAGACAGCATCAGCACCAGATAGATTTGTAACTGGCCGACAAACTGCACTCAATATGTAGTCCTTAGAAGAACTATATCTACATGGAGGGAACTAAGCAGTGGGGTATCCCAAGGTTCTATTTTAGGCCCAATACTCTTCAGTATCTTCATAAATGGTTTAGATAAGAGAATAGAAAGGGAACTCATCAGATTTGCAGAAGACATCAGGCTGGCAGAACTAGACAACACCCCAGAAGATAAGTCAAGCTCCAGATGGACCTTGACAGATTTGAACACTGGGCTCTAACTAATATAATGAAATTCAGTGTAGAGAAAAGTAAGGTTGTACACTTAGGCAAGAAAAAACAAGTATACAGGAACAGATTAAGTGAAGCTTAGCTCAATAGCAGTAGCTGAGAAAAGGAGCTTGGAGTCCTAGTGGACAGTCACTTAAATAAGAGCCAGTAGTGTGCTACAGCTGCTAAAAAAGCCAATTAACAGTGGGATAGAATCAAGATCACATGAAGTATTAATATCACTTTATAAGGCCTTGGTAAGACCACACTTGGAATACTGCATCCGACTTTGGTCACCATAATATTAAAAAGATGTTCAGACTGTGGAAAGAGTGTGGAAGAGAGCAACAAAGATGATTAGGGGACTGGAGGCTAAAGTATATGAAGAACAGTTGCAGGAATTGGGTAAGTCTAGTCTATTGAAAAGAAGGACTAGAGGCAACATGATAGCAGTGTTCTAATATTTGAGGGGCTATCACAAAGAAGACGAGGTCAACTTATTTTCCAAAGCACCGGAAGGCAAAACAAGAAGCAATGGATGGAAACTAATTAAGCAGAGAAGCAACCTAGAACTAAGGAGAAATTTCCTGACAGTGAGAACAATAAACCAGTGGAACAGTTTGCCTTCAGCAATTGTTGGTAGTTCATCATTGGAGGCTTTTAAAAAAAGACTTGGACAGCCATTTGTCTAAAATGGTGTAGGAGCCTGCTTGAGCAAGAGATTGGAATAGAAGACCTTCGAGGTTCCTCCCAACTCTGTTATTATGCTGTTCTTCGCCCTATTAAAATTGAGGCATATGTCTTGTTTATGGTAAATATTGCTGCAGTAGGCTGCCAAAACTCCAGATTTTTTCAGCTGAATATGTAACATATATAACTTGCACATAATTATTTCAGCTTCTGTAAGGACACATTAGGATGTGCTGACCAAATAACTGATGTAGACAGACTTTTAGAAATACTAGGCATAGCATACATAGTAAAAATTGTCATTATTTCTTACTGTTATTTATGAGCAGTTTATTTGTATAAATATAACTGCTTGGAATCTTGCAGTTGTTCTTGCTTTCTCTTGGGTTGTTTTTTTTTTTTTTAAATTCAGATTAATGCAATAAAAGTAGATGCTAGAAGTTGGATAAACCAGAAATGTATCTAGCTATTCTTACTATCAAGAAAAATAAAAAAGGCATGATACAGGACTTTACACTATGATGATTGTAAATAATAATCCAGAATGCTGTCATCTAAATTGTGTCACTTTATATTTCCTGTGGAGAAAAATAGTGTAGGAGCAACTCTCATGCAAGGAATGATTGGATAAGTGACTTTGAACAAAGTATCAAAGATAACCCTTAAAAATATAAAATATCAGAATACTTGACATCCAGATAAAATAATTTAAAATCTGCCGACTGTTTTTTTCTCCCAAATTATTGAATCTAAGTAGTGATATCACTACAGTATGTGTTGAGAATCAGAGATACAATCTTGAAGCAAATATTCAGAAACTATTATGTAAGCAAAGAGGACATTCTTGACTAATGACCATAATTGAGCCTGCCTATTGCAGTTATAAGGCATGGCAGTTATTAAGCAAAGCACTCACATTAAAAACTTGCATAATGACCACAATCCCTGCTTTTCCTGTTGCAGTTGTTAAGCATAGCACAGGGTCCTCAGGGGAGGCCTTGGGAGACCTAGTGCAGGTCCAGCCTTCATTTCAGCACCTTCCTAGCTCACATATGGCGTGCCCAGATTCCCCCCACCCCTTGTGGCACCTTGTGTTGCAATTGATGACTCAAAAGAGATCTTGGATATCACCTGTGAGTAGGGGAGTCTGCTGATCCATCCTTCCTTATGCAGTACAGATGCCACGTGCTGCCATCCTAGAAGCAGAGACCAGTCTGGACTGGCTACAATTCTTTGCATCCATTTCCAAAATGGTGCTCCTTGTGGAACGACTCCATGTGGCCCCTGTGTAGGAAGATTGCACAGCAAATTGGCTGCTTTCCTGAAAGAGTTATATGTAAAAGATAAGTGACCTGAGATGTGACTGGAAGTTAATTGGGGAGAATGTGGGACCCAGCAAGGAATGCAGGGTCAGGGATGGGATTCTACCTGGTCAGTCCAGTTCTATAGAACCAGTTGTTATGATTCTGTGCAGTTTGGAGAACCGGCAAAACGCTCCACTGGCTGGTCCTGCCCCTCCACTCCCTGCCCGCACTCTTTACCTGGCTTACTTGCCTGTCTTTGGTAAGTTGCAATTTTTCCCTTTTTTTCCCCTGACCATCAGCTGTTCTTCTGTGCCGGGAGATTTAGATTAGTTAAAAAGCAGGAAATCGTTGGATTTCTTGCTTTCTATCTAATCTAAAAGCTGAACATCCCTTAGAACTAAAGCTTCTATTTTTTAATGCAGATTCAGGCAATAGAAAAAAAAGTAGTTCTCCGCAGAGCTGCTGCGAGCATCCAGAAAGGAGGAGGTGCTTCAGTCTTCACTCTTACAGGCTGAGCTATAATTGAGGAACGCTCCACCTCCTCCATGTGACTCCTTCCTCGCGTTCCCCAGTTTTAGCTCAGCCTCGCAGAGACAGGCAGCTCTAACAGTTTGCTCCTTGGCCGAATTGGGATTCCTATTGATTTATCTCCAGGTTTGATCTGTCCTTTTTATTTCCTTATTATTTCCTCTGGTCCCTGCGCATTTGGCTTGTCTTGGATAGGAAGGGGACGTTTATTTCGCCCCTCAGGGGGGAGATTGGGGGGTTTAGAGCCTTTCTGCCCCCCTACCCCCCCACTCTGGTGCCTGCTGCTTTTTAAGCCGTCTGTTTATAGCAGCGGCTTACGCTAGCACGTTGGTTAGTGCTCTCGTTGTGCCTTCCCCCCACAAATGCTAGAAAGAGGGCGAGATCTCCTCTCTCAGGCCCCTCGTTCTGCCTTTGTTTTTTCGGCAGTATTTTGTTGTGATCGAGGGGCTTTCCTTCCTTCTGAGCCTCACGCTGGTCCCGGCGGCCATTTTGGGTGTGCCTCGTGGCCAGCCGCCATTTTGTTTTTCACTTTTGATTTTGCTGCGACGATTCTGGGAGGCTTGGAACAGGACCGGCAGGCCTGTTTGACATTATTTTGCTGTTAAAGGGACCCTGTGGTTCTGTGCCCTGTGGCTCCGTTTCTCTGGCTAGTTGGTTGGTTACTGCAGCTGCTCAGTAGGCGAAGGAGAGGCACCTACTTCCCAGTTGTGTTGGGAGGCTGTCTCAGGAGGCCATTACTTATTTATATTTTAAAGATATTGATATAATTTTTTCTCTTTGCATGGTTGTTTTCTTTCTGGCCTTAGCGTTAATTTGATCTATTGGGTTTTTTTGCAGATTCCTTTCTCTCTTGATCACTCTGTAGTTTACTTAGGCCCTTTTTTGGCCCTTTTTCTGTTTTTTAAAAAATAAAATAAAATAAAAAATAATTAAAAAAAATAAAAATTAAAAAATTAAAAATTAAAGAAATTTTTTTACCAAAAGGTAAACGTTAGGGTATCCGGCCCACAGTTAGGCCGAACTCCTAGGCGTGCCAACCGCCTTTTTATACGATATTGCCTTGTTCAGGCTTTATGATGGCAGAAGATAATCCCAGAGGTCCTTCATTGAAGTCTAAGTTAAAGACGCACCACCTGCGCAAGTGGACTGAGGAATCCTCCAAAGCCTCTCAAAAGGAGGCTCCAAAGCCTCCCTAAGGCGACACAAGGCTTTGGAGAGGGAGTTTGATAAACGCTCTAGGGACTCTCAGGTACCACCAGCCCCCCCTACCCCCTCCACTTCTACTCATCCTCTTCCTTTGCCAGAACAACCTTATGTTTCTAGGCGCAGTTCACCCGCCCGGAGCACCCCAGCCACCCAGCCTGAAGCAACATTCACGCCAACCGCTGCGGGTTTACATACAGAGGGACTGTCTTCAGACATCATTCCAGACAGTGTCAGAGAATGGATGCAGCTGGCCATCCGTCAGGGGATTGCCGAAGGTATCCAACACTTTTCCAGACCAGGTTTGCAAACAAGGACATCTGAAGGTGGTTCCGTCTCCAGAAGATCCCTCCCCAGGCCGGAACTGCACCACGGGCAGGTACCGTCTCCAAGGGAGCTTCCCTACCCAGAAGGGGAGGAAGAGGAGGAGGAAAAGGAGGTGGGCTTCGAACCCTTCAGGGATGAGGAAGGGCTGGAGGGAGAGTCTCTTCATTACTCTGAAGCGCCCTTCGAGATAGACCCAATGGAAGGAGAGATGTCCGAGGACGAGGGCATTTCTCCTGACCAACCCACCTTTGTAGGTCTGTTTAAGCCTCATATGTTCAAGTCTTTGCTATTTAAAGCAAAGAATATATCGGGCCTGACCTCTCAGCCACACTCTGATCCCCCTCCAGTAGCCTTCGGGGATCTGGAGGATTCTATTTTCAGGCAGCCAGTCGTTGAGACCGAGGTCATTCCCACACCACCGATTTTCTCTGACTTAGTTGCGAGACATCAGGGCCCCCTCCCGCCCCTTCCAGCCAAGACAAGAGGTTTTTTAACCTCAACCCAGAATTCGTTGCCACGCTAGACATGCCTGAGGTGGATGACCCCATAGTACGCCTCGCATCATTTTCTAACCCCACTGATGCCCTGAAGGCGCTGAAGCCAGAGGACAAGCGGGCCGAGCTGGTCCTAAGACAGGCGCACCAAGCTGATGCCTGGGCCATTTGATCGGCCACGGCGGCATCTTTTTTCACCCAATCATCCATCCGATGGCTTCAGCAGTTGAAGCAACATGTCCCCCCTTCTAATACTAGGGCCCATCAGGACATTGCCAAGTTAATGGCCGCAGCGGAATTTGCAGCCGATGCCACTTTTCATTCTGTAAAATTTTCCTCTCGAGCCATCTCTTCGCATGTGACAGCCCGACGCCTCCTTTGGCTAAAACATTGGCAGGCCAACATCAAGAACAAAGCTAAGCTGGCCTCTGCCCCTATATCAGGAGGAAGATTGTTTGGTCCGGCCCTGGAACCTTTGCTGATGGAGAGTCGAAACAAAAGGAAATTCCTCCCATCTCTTTTCGTAGGCAAGAGTCCAGGTCCTCTCAGCCTTTTCGCAGGGGATCCTTTCGGACCTCCTTTCAGACACCCAGATTCCAGAGGTCCCCGCCATTTCGGCCTGTCTATCAGGACAGGGACAATTCAGGGGAAAGAAACAGAAGGGGGGCCGGCTGCAGGAGGCCCTTCCGGGAAGCAGGGAGCAAGGCCTCTCGGCGCCCCAGATAGGCCTTCAGTCATTTACTCCGTCGGTGGTCGGCTAAAATATTTTGCTGACCAATGGGCATCATCCACATCCGATTCATGGGTCAGGGACACTGTCAAATTTGGTCTTTCCCTTCAGTTTTGTTTTTCCCCTCCAGATCATTTCATGGTTTCGCCTCTATCCAGAGACCGCACCAAACGGGCTCTCGTAGAAGCCGCTATTAGGCACCTTTCTGACTTCAGGGCTATACAGCCTGTGCCATCCTCTCAACGAGGACAAGGGTTCTACTCCCATCTCTTTCTCATCCCTAAACACTCTGGGGGTTGGAGGCCCATCCTAGATTTAAAGAGACTCAACCAATTCCTTGTTTACCAGAAATTCAAAATGCATACACTTCAGTCCATCTTGCAGGGTACCAGGAAAGGAGACTGGCTCACCTCCATTGACCTTTTGGAAGCATATCTCCACATTCCCATTCATCCTTCATTTTTTAAATACCTGAGATTCTGTTATAACGGTCAACATTTTCAGTATGTGGCCCTTCCATTTGGGCTAGCCTCGGCTCCGAGGACCTTTACTAAGGGGATGGCTGCTCTGGCGGCCCACCTCAGACATTTCCCCATCTGCATCCACTGCTATCTGGATGATATCCTCATCCTCTCTCCCACCCAGCGTCAATACGAGGAGGACACAAAGACTACCCTCTCGGTCCTCCAGGCCCATGGTCCGCTCGTCAACTGGGAAAAGAGTCAGCTTACCCCCTCCACCCGAATAGCTCATTTAGGGGCAGTAATTGACTCGGTTGAGGAGAAAGTTTATCTTTCCTCCGAACGTTTTGACAGCATCCAGAAATCCATCAAGGTCATTAGGCGGGTCAGGAAAGCCTCTCTGCTGGATTTATCCAAGTTACTTGGCAAATTGATATCATGCATATCTATTGTTCCCTGGGCCCGTCTACATTCCAGAACGCTGCAGTGGTTCCTGCTACCTTATCAACGCTCCAGAAGGAGCAATTCAAGAACCGTCGTGAGGGTTCCTCCAAAGGTCCTCGCTTCCCTCCTCTGGTGGACCAGACCCGCTACCAACAAGGGATATCTTTTCAAGGAACCCCAAAGGGTCACCCTCACGACAGACGCCAGCCTATCCGGAAGGGGGGCCCACACTCAGTCACTTTCAGCGCAAGGAACCTGGTCAGCAACCGAGCTTCGCTGCAACATCAACTGGCTGGAGCTTCACGCAGTATACCTGGCCTTACGCTCCTTCCTCCCTCAGGTGCAAGGGCGCCATGTTCTGGTCCTGACGGACAACACTACGACCAAGGCCCACATCAACCGTCAAGGGGGCACTCATTCTGCCCGCCTCATGAAGGAGGCCGAGCGGTTATGTCGTTGGGCAGAGGCCAACCTTTTGTCTATCAGAGCAGAACACATCTCAGGGGTCTCAAACGGCCAGGCAGACTGGTTGAGCAGGGCCACCTTAGACCAGTCGGAATGGCGTCTGCATCCCTCCCTGTTCAAGGAGGCCTCAGCGATATTCGGCCTGCCGCTGGTGGACCTCTTCGTGTCGCTGCACAATGCCCAAACATCAAGATTCTTCTCTCGATACCCCACTAATGGGGCAGAGAATTATGACGCCCTACTTTGCCACTGGCCTTTCCCCCTCTTCCGTTGATCCCCAAGGTGATCCAAAAGTTGCTCCTTGAGAGGGCGGAAGTTTTCCTGGTGGCCCCATATTGGCCCAGGAGACCATGGTTTGCGGATCTGCGCAACCTGTCAGTAGCTCCTCCTTGGAGGATTCTGCCAAACAAGGTCTCGCTGTCCCAGGGACCTCTGCAGCATCCGGATCCACAGTGGCTCCAGTTAGCCGTTTGGAGGTTGAACGGGAGCGTCTAAGAAGCGAGGGTCTGTCTATGCAAGTCATCAATAACATTCTGGCTGCGAGACATCCCTCGACCACTCGCATATATAATGCAAACTGGAACCTTTTTTTGCAAATGGTGCCACAAATCGCTCATCAACCCGCTCTCTCCATCAATTGCACAAATTCTGGCTTTCCTTCAAGATGAGTTGGGGTCTCTCTCCCAACACCTTGAGGGGTCTCTCTCCCAACACCTTGAGAAGGCAAGTTGCGGCCTTGGCAACTGTTGTCTCTGGTAATCTGACTCGCTTTCTCACCACCCTCGCATTCGATCATTCCTTAGAGGGGCCACCAATCTGCACCTGCCAGTAGTTCACAGGTACCCGACTTGGGACCTTAATAAGGTTCTCGTGGCGTTGACTAGGCCTCCCTTTGAACCACTCAGGGAAGCATCACTTCAGTTTCTCACATTTAAAGTGGTATTTCTGGTTGCAATCACATCTGCTCGACGGATATCTGAAATAGCAGCTCTGTCCGTTAGAAGGGATTTATGTGTTTTCCACACTGATTGAATGGTTTTACGACCAGACCCGTCATTCCTGCCTAAAATGAACTCGGCTTTTCACAGATCACAGGAACTGGTCCTTCCTAATTTTTGTCCCGGACCTTCTCGGGAAAGGGAAAGGCAGTGGCATTCTCTCGATGTCCGGCGGGCACTGCGTATTTACATCCATCGCACTCATTCCATCAGGAAGTCAGAGTCACTGTTCCTGTCATTTCAACCAAAAATGATGGGTAGCAAAGTATCCCCATCTACTATTGGCCGTTGGATCAGAGCTACCATATCCAAGGTCTATTTATCTCAGTCTCTCCCTGTTCCTAAAGGGTTGACCGCACACTCTACAAGAAGCGCAGCTACTTCGGCAGCCTGGGCTACTCAGGCATCAATTCTCGACATCTGTCGAGCGGCCACTTGGGCGTCTCCATCTCCCTTTATATGCCATTATAAGATTGATGTTTACGCTTCAGCAGAAGCGTCCTTTGGCAGGCGAGTCCTTCAACAAGTGGTGAGAGATCCAGAGGAGATTCCGGACCAGACGTAGGACAGGCCATGCTTTGGTATGTCCCACTCTCTGGATGCTTGCAGCAGCTCTACGGAGAATGGGCGTTGGTACCTACCTGACACGCCTTTTCTCGTCGAGCTGCGTAGAACATCCAGCCCCACCCTAGTTGGTCCATCTGGTGGGGGGAATCCTGTTTCGGCCAATGAATTGATCAGTTTATAGTTGACAACTGTATAATAGTTAGGAGGAGAGGGTTGTTGCTGTTGCCTTCTCGTCTTCATAAAACTGGGGAACGCGAGGAAGGAGTCACGTGGAGGAGGTGGAGCGTTCCTCAATTATAGCTCAGCCTGTAAGAGTGAAGACTGGAGCACCTCCCACTCTCTGGATGCTCTACGCAGCTCGACGAGAAAGGGTGTGTCAGGTAGGTACCAACGCCCAATCTCTGAGTGTGATTCTGTAACCAATTCAATCTGCCTACCTGATTTGCCTAATTTGGGGTAAAAGTTGCTCTTTTTTATTAAAAAAAATTCATTATTTACATACATGGTGTGTTGTGAGTTAATTTTGTGAGTTTGCTTGCTAGCAAATTTTATATGACAGACTCAGGCAATAGATTGCAGGAAGATAGATCTCTGGGTGAATCTGTGATTCTGTGAGCAACTCAATCTGCCTGCCCGCTTTGTCTGATTTTGGGAAAAAGTTGCTCTTTTTTAATAAAAAAATCAATATTTACATAAATATTTGCAATATTTACATACAAGCCATGCCCAGTCAGCAATCCACACCCACCAAGTCACATGACCACCAGGTCACACCTACAAATTAGAACACTCCCACAGAACCAGTTGTTAAGAAATTTGAATCCCACCCCTGATTCAGATCCAAGACTTGCAGTGACCCAGTGGGATGTGGCGGGGAGAACATAGTGGGGAGGCCTCCTGAAAATCCTTGCAGTTGGTCATAAGGGTGGACAGGCTGCCAATGTTCATGTGACTGCGCGGTGCTGGAACTTCAGGCAGGATCATAAATCCATTCATTCAGCGCTGTTGTAAATTCAAACAGTTGCTAAATGAATCATCATAAATTGAGGACTACCTGAAAATATACACTTTCCTCACTAACTGGAAAGTGAAAAGCGAGGAAAAGTTATCATCTGTTAGTATCTGTTATTAAAGCTGATGTCAATAAATATAATTCTAGTCTTATTTTGGAATCTGTTTCATGATCTAGGCTAGCTTGGACTGACAAAAAGCAATGTCAACTGCAATATCAAAGTAATGGGACTTGTATACCCTGTTACCATGCGTACTCCACAAATATGTATTTATGGCATATCTATCATTTGCCTGTTCTTGCCTTTGCTCAGATGATCATGAACCTAAATTCTTTGTTAGAAAGACTTATTTATTCACTTATTCTATTTAGTTACATATGTGACATGGGTGGCTATATAAACATGAGAAAGAAAAAAGCAATGTTTTATAAATTTATATGGCTCCGTATCTTAAAAGTTATGACTCTGGGACGTTAATAAAGACAAAATATTTTGCAAGCTATTAGTGTGTAAACATAATAACAACTTAGCCTAAGCATGTATGATTATATATATGTTTTCTTTCTTTTTCTTTCTTTTACATGTACGTATATAAGGTAATTTCTATGGGACTCCTAAACCTCCAGCTGAGCCTAGTCCATTCCAACCTGATCCAGTGGACCAGGTGCTTTTTGATAACGATTTTGACCTGGAATCTCAAAGAAAAAGAACAACATCTGTCAGCAAAATGCAGAAAATGGACACTTCCCTTCCTGAAGAAGAAGAGGAAGAAGAAAAAGTAGCAATGAATGGTAATGGAGGAACAGGTCAGTGTACATTTTTAATGTAAAATTAAAGCTTGTGAAAAATAGTTTAGAAATGTAATAAGTCATTTGTAACAACAATTCTTTGTTTATAAGAAATTTTCTCTTCTAAATATTTTATATAGACTTAATATATTGAGTTTATTAAATGTGAACAGGTACAGATATACCGTACAATACAAATTCAGATATCTTAATAAATACTGTTTTCAGTTTTCTTAGATTAATGTACTTCAAATTTGTCCAAGGATAGGTATTCTTTCAGGGCCAAAGACATGTTTGGAATTTTGAGAGGGCACTCTTATGAAATGACTACCACAGATAGTCCTCAGCTTATGAGTAGTCACTCAGCATCTGTTCAAAGTTATGACAGAACCTCCTCCCTACTTACGATCCACTTTCAAAATTATGGTCACCACAGTTCTCTCACAATTATATGTCTTATAAGGAGGAACACCTGTCTGGCGCCAGGGTAAGAGGCACGCTGGCCGGGAAGAGTCACACTCCCTTAGCAGAAGTGGCAGGAGGGTGGGCTGCACTGGCTTGTTCTTGAAGGTGGGCTGGGGGGCATTTCATTAACAGTCTTCTGGTTTCTGGCACGTGCATGTGCACCAGCCAGCTGATCTTTGCGCATACATGTGCACCAGAAACCAGAAGACACCGCTCTTCTGGTTTCTGGCATGCAGGCATGCACACGATCCTGTTTCGGCACTCAGTGCCAAAAAGGTTCGCCAACACTGGTCTCGCTGCAAATTATACTGCATAACTCAGGGAATTTGTGATATATTCAGTTTATCTTTGTGTAAAACAGAATAAAGATAAATTAGATATTATATACATGTTTTATATACTTCTATTCTTTTTTAAAATTGAAAGCTGCCCAGATATTTAGAGATGGGCAGCAAACTAACTAATTAAATAAATAAAACAGATGAATTATTTTCTTTAAACAATTGCAGAATTCAAAGAACGACATTTGGACTCTTCTGATTGGATGAAAACTGTTCCTAGTTATAGTCAAACAAATAGTTCTGTGGATTTCAAAAATTATTTATCAAGGGAAGAAAACTTAGAGCCTCTGCCCAAGAACTGGGAGATGGCCTACACAGATACCGGAATGATCTATTTCATTGAGTGAGTAGAAGCTGATATATGCATTGAGAATTATCAAATCAAGATGATTGTTAGTACACTTAAAGATGTTTTAGCTGATTAATTTCTGCTAACATGTTAATAATATATTCTATCCATATTCCATTGCAAAAATTTATTTGGGGGGGGGGGTGAATCTCTATCAAGGAAAATATTTTCTCCCAAACAGCTGTATTTCCAAAAATCAAAGATCTCTGTAGACTTTTGCTCAGATCAATGCAGTGCAATTGTACAGAATACATTTTTTTATAAAAGGCAAATCTGTAGAAGTCTCTCTGTAAACATATTTCCAGTAAATCATTGTAAAACATTGTAAAAGTTTTGATATAATTTTTTATATTTCCAAATACATAGTTTTAATACAGGGCAGTGATAATTCTAAGAACTAAATGTCTCATTTAAATAATGAATTTATTATTTTATAATTATGCTATGAACTGGATATTCTAACAACCTAAAAATATGAGATAATATTTATCTTTAGTTTGGATAATTTCTATTTTTATGAATATCCTTAAAAGCAAGCTGAACAGAATATGATTTTAGGCTTATTATAAATAGTTAGAAGGGAAATGTGAGTTTTTGTTTCATTATCCTGTTTCTTCTCTGGTAAAATGCCCAGATACCTATACAAATCATGAATATATCATTCACTAAATGCTAAACCATTAGTTATCAGTATTTTCTGACAACTTTTAAGTTAATCCCATTCAAAACAAATCTGTTGTTTTGTAGAAAACTATGTCAACTGTGACTATGAATACATCCCTCTAAAACAGATTTTGGCTGTTTAACACCTTTTTTTTTCTGTCATATAAATCTGTCATTTTAAAAACAACATGATTCAAGCATCTTTCAGAATTTTGAAGCATAGTTCCTCTCTGGTTATTTTTATCAGAAATCAGAAGTTATTTTTCAAATAATTATGAAAAAATATGTTTATTTTTAATTAATTACAAATTACAAATAATTAAACATAGCCAGGGCTCCATTTTTAAATATTTAATAAAAGTGAAATCCGTGCTTAGATTTGTTTCTTCATTTGTGCCAGTCATCACATATAGCTGTGCTTTGCAGATAAAAAGGTCACGCATGCAGGACTAAGCTGTCTCCATGTAGCTGCAACTATCTGTCTCTGTCTCACTTTCCGTCTCTCCCTTCCCCCCCTCTACACACACACACACACAGAGAGAGAGAGAGCCCCAGCGTCTGAAGATAAGCTGCAACATGTTTCTGTAATGAAGGAAAATTTTTATTACTATTTTCTAATTAATTTCTCTGTCTCCACAGCCACAATACGAAAACTACCACCTGGCTGGATCCTCGTCTGTGTAAAAAGGCCAAAGCCCCTGAAGACTGTGAAGATGGAGGTAAGAAGCTCAAGATCCCATTATCTAAACCCTGTTAGGTAGGTTTTAGTTCATGTTTATTGAATTGTTGGAAAAAAGCTTTCCTGGTGTAATAAATTACTAACTATACTAATCAGTTGCATATTGTTTCTGCATTATAGTACCTGATTTACATACATTTATCACATCCTTGTAATCTTGTTCCTCTGTCTCAAGCACTCTGATCAATTCTTTCTGTAGCAAGGATCCTCATACTTCCTCTTATATTTCAAGGTCAGCCTGCAGCTGGAACACTCTAAAGATGCCTCCCGGTGCCCTGCTCCAGAAATGGTGGTTCCCTATTATTCCCTTTTAATACCTTCAATCTGGGCAGTCTGCATTACATGATACCAGTTTTTTTTTTGAATCTCCATAGCATCAGTATTCACATTTGGAGTGGTCATTATTTTGTTTTATTGAATTCTTTTAGGTCCCTTAGATTACAATAACTTGTCCTCCCAGTTCAGGCATTCCAAAATGCAGGGGCTGCAACTGAAAAAAAACCATTACCTTTATTTCCCTCCCCACTTCTACTTCTCAGAACCAAAGAACCATGAATAGATATTGATGGGTGTGAATTTTGTAATATCTCGGTAATGTTGTGAATTGTACTTGGATAATTACTGGCAACCCAAAAAGAAATGCTATGTGGTTGTGGCACAGAGTCATTAACTTGTAGGCTGCTGCATTTTGAACCAATAGCAGTTTCCAGATGTTTTGAGAGACAATTGTAACTAGAATGAACTGCAGTAACCCAATTGGGTATAGATAAGAGCATGCCATCCCTTCTCTTGCTTCTCAGAATTGCAATTTTTCTCATTATCTTTTATCTGCTCCATCCCCTAAAAAAGTTCAGGCTGGCAGTATTCAACAGAGTAGCATTAGCAAACTTATGTTGTCTCACCTCAAACTGATGGATGAAATCACTCACAGTGATTTTTAAGTAGCAGGGGAGAGATTCTTAAGCCCTAAGGAACTCCACAGCATAATGCTGACATTTCCTTTCCCAGTGGCATTTTACTGATGGATTATGTGCCCTCAGGTTGGGGTTGATTCTTAGTGACCACATAGATAGATTTTCTGAAGAAGTATCTGTCCCCAATTGATCCTTCTGATCTTCCAATACATTACTACTACTGTTAATTATTTCCATCTTGCTACTAGTCATCCTCTTTTCTTTTCTTTCAGTCTTTTCCAGCATCAGAGCCTTCTCCATAGGCTTCATATAATGTATCCAAAGAAGGATAATATGAGCTTGGTCATTTATCCCTCAAGTGAGAATTCTGTTAATTTATTTGTTTGTTTTTCTTGGCTTTCAATGGTATTTCCTAGAGCAGGGGTGGGCAAACTTTTTGGCTTGGGGGCCGCATTGACTTTTAAAATTTGACAGATGGGCCGGGTCAGCACACAGCTCCGCAAAATCAAGTCACTGTGCCTAATGCGCAGACATGATATTCTTCCGATTAAAAACACAAGATAGATAGATAGATAGATAGATAGATAGATAGATAGATAGATAGACAGACTCTTCCCCTATGAATAAACGACTCTGTGTGTGTGTGTGTGTGTGTATGAATGTACCCCCTCAGCTTACACAAGTTGGCCGCTTATAAGATAAGAAATAAATAAACGCCCACCCCCCAAAACATTACTCCTCCGGTGCCCACGGATAAACTGTGAACCACCAATTAGTAGCAGGGCTGACCCTCCCTCTTGAATCAACGTCTAATTGGGGGGAGCAGACCGGCCTTCAGTCTCTTGTGAGAAACTGCTGGCTAACCCTGCAAACCCCTTGCTGAGGTGTGTGTGTGTGGGGGCTTTTGCCTGCCTTTCCCCCCGCCCGCCCAGCGCCCATCCCGCCGCCGCTTTTGCCATTAAACCGCGAGTCCTCCCAGGCACTTGGGAAGCCTGCTCGGCAGAAAACATCTGCGCGCCTCTCCCAGGACCTGCCCGCTCCGCCCAGCCAGGACGTCCACCACCGAGCGCACCTCGGTCTGGCTGCAAGGTCCCGGCACCGGCGCGCTGAGGGTGCCGCTGTTCTTCTCTCCCATCTTATCGCAGAGGAAGGCCGTGGAGGAAGGTGTGAAGCGCCTGCTGGTGCTCGGGTCTACGGGAACATGCATCACAACAGCGGGCGTTAGGGGAGGAAGGAGGCAGCAGTGGAGCTGCTGCTGCTGGCCGAGAGGTGAGGGAAAGGCGTGCCCAGGACGCAGCGAGCCAGATGCCCAAGAGTGCACGGCAGGCCACTCCGAAGCCAGACATGGGAGAAAACCGTCCCAGGCCCCCCCTGCACAGGTCAGCCCCTCGCCGCCACTGCCAGTCCCGGCCACTCCGGCCACAAGTTGCTCCTTGGGGTGCAGCTCTTAAAAGCCTGCTCCCAGCACCTGAGCAACTTCCCAGCAACTTTCAGCTTCCTTTTAACTCGCGGGTGCTCGTGCCTGGCCCCGAGCCGTGTGGCGGAGGGGAAGCCCGGAGCGCCGCCAGGTTGCCTCCTCCAAGCAGCCCGGCCGCCTGCCGGGCTTCCCCTCCGCTGTGCAGCTTGGGGCCAGGCGCAAGCGCCCATGAGTTAAAAGGAAGCTGAAAGTTGTTGGGAAATTGCTCTGGTTTCTGGGGCTTCCAGGCTTAAACTTTGCACAGGCAGTTTGCAGGCGGGAGCATCTTCCCGCCAAGGAGCGGGAAGGGTTCCGGCGGGTGGGCGGGCTGCTTGGAGGAGGCAACCCGGTGGCGCTCCGGGTTTCCCCTCTACCACGTGGCTCGGGGCCAGGCGCAAGTGCCCATGAGTTAAAAGGAAGCTGAAAGTTGCTGGGAAGTTGCTCGGGTGCTGGGAGCAGGCTTTTAAAGTGCCGCCCGAGCAGGACCACCAAGCCGGGAAACAGGGCACCAAGGCAGGGCAAGGCTCCACCAGCAGCGGCCTAGCTTTAGGTGACTCCAAGCAGCCCACCCCACCCGCCGGGTGGAACCCTTCCTGCTCCTCAGCAGGAAGACGCTCCAGCCTGCAAACTTTGCCTCTGCAAAGCCCTGGAAGCCCCGGAAACCTGAGCAACTTCCCAGCAACTTTCAGCTTCCTTTTAACTCGTGAGCGCTTGCGCCTCGCCCCGAGCCGCACGGAAGCCCACTCCAAGCAGCCCACCCCACCCGCCGGGTAGAACCCTTCCCGCTCCTCGGTGGGAAGACGCTCCAACCTGCAAACTTTGCAAGCCTGGAAGCCCGAGCAACTTCCCAGCAACTTTCAGCTTCCTTTTAACTCATGGGTGCTTGCGCCTCGCCCCGAGCCGCACGGTGGAGGGGAAGCCTGGAGCGCTGCCGGGTCGCCTCCTCCAAGCAGCCTGCCCGCCCACCGGGCTTCCCCTCTGCCGCGTGGTTCGGTGCCAGGCGCGAGCGCCCGCGAGTTAAAAGGAAGCCAAAAGTTGCTGGGAAGTTGCTTGGGTACTGGGAGCAGGCTTTTAAAGTGCCGCCCAAGCAGGACCGCCGAACTAGGAAACTGGGAACCAAGGCAGCGCAAGGCTCCATCAGCAGCGGCCTAGCTTTAGGTGGCTCCAAGCAGCCCGCCCTACCCGCCGGGTGAAACCCTTCCCGCTCCTCAGCGGGAAGACGCTCCAGCCTGCAAACTTTGCCTTTGCAAAGTTTAAGCCCTGAAGCCCCGGAAAAAAAAGGGGGATTGGCGGGGACTCACCTTTGGAGAGGTCGCACTCGAAGGTGATTTCGAACTCCCAGCCGAGGCCTTTGCAAATTTCCTACCCCTAGATCACTCCACACTGTTCTGCAGCTTTGGGGGCCATGCGGCATAGGGCAATACGCCACGCCCAGCGATTTTTTTTCAGGGGCAGGCCGGATTGGACAGACCAACGGACCGGATGTGGCCCGCGGGCCGTAGTTTGTCCACCCCTGTCCTAGAGTCTTCTCCAATACCAGCATTCAGAAGCATTAATATTCTTTCTATGCTACTATGCTTTCAGTGCTTCTGTCCTTTCTACGTTACTTCTTCAAAGTACAACATTCCAGAGCAGGGGTCGCCAACCTTTTTGACCTCAGGGACCCCCAAACTCATAATTTTAAATCCCATAGACCAGACCCTGGGAAAATCACCAATAAACTCTGCAGGAAAATTCCCCACCCCATTTTCCTACCAATTGATCATTCTTTATTTGGGATCGCAGGATACCGTCTCCAGCTCCGTTCTCGAGGAGAAAGAGAGGGAGAAAATTTTGGCTTCATGCAGGGAAGCAGCAGAAGTCTTTCCTTCTCTCCCCCAAACTCCACCAGAAATAAGTCTTTGTGACTCTTGGAGCAGGATGCCTTGCAGGGTCTCAAAGGCTGATTTCTGGTGGAGTTTGAGAGAGAGAGAGAAAGAATGTTGCTGCTTTCCTTTATGCAGCCAAAAGCAGCAGAAAGCAGCAGCCTGGTGGCCAGGCCAGGTGTGTGGGTGAGTGGGGCAAGTTCCCCCCTCCGCCCTTTGCCCGTCCCCTCACTACCTCGTGTGTTTGCAATGCAAGCGATGCAAGCCTTGTGTTCCCGTGCAGCCTGGATGAATTGCTTTGGGGAGTGCTTTGGGGATGATATTTCTCTGCGGACCACCAACATTTTCTTAATGGGCCACCAGTGTTCCCCGGGCCACTGGTTGGCGACCACTGTTCCAGAGAATATCACAGGGAAAACATTGTCTGCATGATTTTGATTTTTGTAAATATAGACACATCACAGCATCTGAATATATTTTCCAAGAATTTAATGACTACTTTAATAATAGTCTATGGCTTATGTATTAATTGCATATTCCTTTATTGTTGTCTGTTGACTGTAAAATATAGGATGTGGGAATAATTTGCTGCAGAATTTAGAGTCAAGGGCCGCCCTGGAAACAGAGAAGAACCAGCCCGCAGTGCCTATGCCAGCAAAAATAGAGCTCCGTTTTCAGCCGCAACAGTGTCCTTTAGCCCACTGCCAGCAAAAATGGAACTTGCCCCCCATGCGCCAAGCTTTGGCCCCAGAGCTTGGCACATGGCCCCCCTGAGCTTTATTTTTGCTGGCAGAGGCTTCAGGAGGCCGTCACAATCGAAAACGGGGGCCCAAGAGGCTGTGCGTACTCCCAAGCTCCATTTTCGCTGGCAGAGGGCTAGAAAAACAAACTAAAGGCAAAACAAAAGGAAAAATGTTTCTCCTTTTGCATTTGAGCATTGAAGAAGGAACAGGAAAGGAGAAAGGGAAAGAGGAAAAACAAAGAAAAAGAAGGAAAGATGGGAAAGAGAGCAAGGAAGGAAAAAGAAGGAAAGATGGGAAGGAAGAAGAAAAGAAAAGGAAAAAAAAAGGAAAGAAAGTCCTGCCTTAGCACTTGGCCACAAGCAGCCCTGCTCCCCTTTTGCCATCCCATTGTCTCCTCCTGACCTCTCCTGGTGGTGTCCCATCCTATCGTTGAGGGTGCGTTGGTTACAAAGCCGGGTCTCCTTGTGTGGAGAGGCAGTGGGCCTCCCTCTGAGTGGCAAACCCTTGGTTTCGCCGTGCTCTTCTGGAGACAATGGATCCTCCCAGCCATTCCCAGATCCTCCCAAGCCACCACAAGTCCCCCGACATGAGTGATGTCAAGCTGGCCACACCTACCCTAGCCACACCCACCTGGCCCCAATACATCCCTGATGTGGCCCTCAATGAAATCGCGTTTGACACCTCTGCTTTAGGATAACAACAAAAACTAAAAAAATGCAATAGTTCATTGAAATTTCTTATTTGTTGCAGATTAAACTGTGATGATATATATTTGTATTTTGAACATGAGTCAGTACATGTGAATTTTTGTTTAATTCTAATATGATTTTTAAAAAAATAACTATTATATAATTTTCTGAATCCAGAGTGATTCTTTTACTCATGGAAGTATTCTATGCAAAGCATATCTATGCTATTATAAATGATTATGCAAAGCATATTATTTTTGGTTTTGAAAAATACACAAACAAATGAATTATGCAGTCCTTTCTTTCTCAATGTGTGTTGAAGCAGATAAGAAACAACTTAGATTCAAGATGAGCCTTATTTCCATACAGTTTTTAAACTTTATATCTGACTGCTTAAAATACAATTGGGTTTTGGATGTTGGCTTTGGATTTATTTATTTGTGTTTTTTAAAAAAAATAATGTGAAGTTGAATGAGGTATAAATGAAGAAGTTTTAAATGGCTAAATGCATGTTTTAATTGAAATGTGATCTAATATAAGCATTATTTGGAGCATAAATAATAATCATGTCTGCGGGAATTTGCTGCTTTCGTCAAAATGACAAAAGCAGAACCAGGCTGCAGATTCCACCATTTCTACATCTGTAGTACTTTATAACAACACAGCTTTCGTCATTCTTCCTCTTCCTTTATGCTGCCAGACCAAAGTCAAGTCACTTAAATAAAATAACATCTAGTTATTTTTATTTTTAACAAATTCTGAAGCTATAACTTTATGAAAGTAATATCATCCTTAGTAATAGTTTGGAAAAATTCAACAAATCAGACTGTATATTATTTCTAATAATTTTTTGGGACATATCGCAAGTTATTACCAGGAGCAGACATGATATTCTTCTGATTAAAATCGGAATTCTGATTTTTTTGGGAATCGCCCCCCCCTTTCCCCCCCTTCTTCTCCTCCTTCCCCTCCCCTCGGAGGCCCCGAGTCAGGAGTTGCTACCGTTGGAGCGGCTTCGCGCGGCTCCAGTCCTGCGTTGCCTCGGGAAGGGAAAGGCAAAAAGAAAGAGCCGCGGCGGTGCTTTGCAACGGCAGCAGCGGCTCCCGGTTTTCCCTTTCCCTTCCTGAGGCAACGCGGGACTGGAGCCGTGCGAAGCCACGCCAGCAGTAGCAACTCCTGACAGCCCCAGCCAGATACCTGAGCGGAACCTGGACGGTGCGAGCGGAGGCTGCTGAGCGGCAGGAAAAGGTAGCTGGGCAGCCACAGACCAGTCTCTGTGCAACACGCCACCGCCCGGCCCTGGCGAGGGAAAGCAGCGGGCGCTCCCCGGGCGGTGGCCTTGGCCCCACCCCCAGGGAAATAGCTGCCCAGCTCTGGAGCTGATCCACACCTGACCGGCTGGAAAGGAAGGATGTGTAGCGTTGGTGTTGTGTGTGCGATTTCTTGGCGCGCGGCAGGGGGTCTCTTTTGGCCAGCCCCGATTTTTTTTTTCAAAGGAGAATATCATGCCTGCAGGAGTTACATTTGACTTGAGGAACTAATGAAGCAAAATAAACCTGGTAAAATGTTGTGAAATGTTTTCAATATGCTTGGCTAATCCATGGAAGGAATTCTCTTGTGCAAAGAAATGAACAGTGCTAACATCATGAATTCAGGCAGTGTCAGTTTCACCATGTCATCCCAAATTCTACCTTCCATAATCTTGTCTACTTTGATATTCTTGACCAAGATGAAATTCTAAAGTGGCATGTGAAAATGCAAGTTCTTGAGTCACATGGTTCTATGTCTCTGCTGATTTTCCAACTATGGCCACAGAAGAGAAAGATGACAGAGTCTGAAACAAATGAGGGTGTTTGAATTGTTCCTGAGCCAGACTGGATTGGCACCCACCATAATTACACAAGTGTTTTTTTTTTAAAAAAAATCATTATAACAATGAGGAAAAGGTTGAAAGAGGAAGTGAAATATAAGTCTTGAACTTTTAGCATCCCTAATGCTGATTGGTAAGTCTGTCACAAGAAAAGGCCAGAGCATGGAGTGAGTCAAATGACGAAAAACGTTATAGTTCAAATTGTTCTGTGTGAATAAAGCTATTGAATGGATAACGGAAGGGAAGGATAACAAAGCAATGTGATTATTGAGTCAAGGTTTTTTTAAAAAATAGTGGAAATGTTTTAAAAAGAATCTTTCCCAGAGTTTAGCTTTTATAACAGTCCAATTTGAACTGTCTAAAACTATTTTAATTTAGTTTCATTTTTACTTAGAGAAGTGATTGTACAGATAATTCTTGATTTAACAATTGTAATGGGCAGGCAATCTTAAGTCGTGATATAGTGGGCCATAAAGTGGGTCACCATGTGACCAGACCTGCTTTTGTTATCTTTTTTTGTGGCAGTTAAGTAAACATCATGATCATAAAGTGAATGCTGCAGTCGTAAAGTGAACGTGGCGGTTGTTAAGTGAACCCATTGTTTGCTATTGGGTGTTTTTGTGGAAAAGTGGAAACAAACATTATAAATTGCAGTTACATGATCACAAAATATTTGTGAGTGCCAGTCGATGAGTGCCTGAAATGCCATCACAAATGCTATCATACAACACTGGTCTGTGAAAATAATCAAAGATTGGTTGAAAAGCTTGAAAAGACATTGCCAGGTTGACCAAAGACAGCTGAATTGATATTTATACCGACTTGTTTCTGGACCAGATTTTAGTTCAATGAACAGTGTTTCTATTTTGATTTACTTGTTTCTGAACCAGATTTTAGTTCAGTGAACATTGTTTCTATTTTGATTTACTTGGTCACTTACATTTAATAATTTTTTTGAATTTTACAATTATTTTTATACTTGTAAATGTGTAGTACAGTACATTGTCCTGCATCCCCATGGTATAAGTGGGATAAAAAAATTAATAAGCTCATCAGTTTTTCTTGTCTAATTACAGAGCTTCCTTATGGCTGGGAAAAAATAGAAGACCCTCAGTATGGAACATACTATGTTGAGTAAGTTTTTTTGCCTAACTGCTGAAAGTGCATATTAAATGAATAACCAAATCCCTCACTTCTTCCCTCCCTCCCTCCCTCCCTCCCTCTCTCACTTCTACTTCTTAACTGCCCATCACCCTCATAGAGCGGGTCTGATATGATATATATTTGGTCAGTACATATTATAGCAGTTAGGATAGCAGTAGTTTTATTATAAAGCATGACTAGTTAGCTAACATTTTCTTCCTTTTCAGGAAATTTAATGAGTAGAACTTTATCCTTTAGAAGACTAAATAACAATTTATCAGCTTTGTGCTGTAAATGGATTTTATGAATTTAAAAAAGGAAATAAAAAACAACCTTTTGAGAAACAGCATTTATTAACATTGGCTGTTATATGGAGTTATATTCACTTAATGACCATGTGATTCATTTAACAATCACTATGATTTCCTTTTGATCATTGCAAAACAGAATGTAAAATTAGTGATTGAGTTAATGGCTGCATCACAAAGAAGTTCTAATCCCAATTATGACTACCTGGATGAGAACAATACTGGAAAACTGAGTAGCATTTAAATAAAATGCCCACTATCTTTAATGACACATTTTCTTTGCAATATTGTAACTCATTTTGAACATTATAAATAATTTTATTATTAAGGGGATTTGGAAATATCTCATAAAATATATTAGAAATTTTTACAATTTTATCAAAGTTTTAAATACTTTTTAAAATAAGATCTTGGGTCTTGACAGATTTTTATTCCTCTGAATATGCAGAATGTTTCAATTTGGAGCAAATTATTTTCTTAGACCAAGTAAATATCCAGAGTATTGTTTTATTATTATTTTTTCTTTTTAAACTTTGTGAATCACCAAAATAGATACAACAAGATAACTAGGTAATTTAGAAATAACAAAATTGATGACTGATAACCCTAACCCTGACAAAACTTTTGTTCTTTTATTTGGTTTATCAATCTGTATTCTTGGTTATTATTTGTAGTCCCACCCAAAAGTGTGATAGACTAAGAAATAAATATTTTCTTGCTTTAAATTAAACTTGATTCCAAAGTTTTCGTATTCCCCCATATGACTTAAAATGATTTAAGACCAATCTTTATCAGATAATTAGTCTCATGACATTTATTTATTATCTAAATCAACATATTTGTAATTTTTCCTTCTTCCTAAATTAAGCTTGAATTTAGATTTTGTCCTAAATTCATTCACTTATCTGAATTCAGATCTCTGCTGATAATTAGAAAGAATTTGATTCTATGTATTCATTTGATTCATTTGATTCTTTGTATTCAAGTGGAAGAATGCTACTAGCTTTTGAAAAACAGCCTGTTTTTCAGATTAATTATGCAAGTATTAAAGTGTTGGAAGCTTAGCAATTACTGAAATGAAGTTCTGTTGGATTTTTGATAAGAACCGCTGCCTGGACAGCAATATTCAATAATACAGAAAAAAGGGACCTTTTTCTGTAAATATTTTGTAATTCAATTTGCACTACCATTTTGTGTACTTTGCAGCCACATCAACCAGAAAACTCAATTTGAAAACCCAGTTTTGGAAGCCAAACGGAAAAAACAGCTAGGACAGACTGATGGAGGTTTGTCAAATCCAGGTGCAGTGGCTACTGTTAAAACCTGAAATGTATTTATTAAAAATATATCATAATCACCATGTCTCTTTATGCTAACTTTCTATAAACAATTAGCTAATATTTGTACTGTTATAAACATGAATCTGAAATAATTCCTGACATTTATATTTTTATGATTTAAAATTATTGTTTTCTATGCCAACTTAATAACATAAATAAATTTTCATCCTAAGTAGTATAACAGTATTTTTAAAATGGCAGAGTATTAAAAAAAAAGAAAAGTTTTAATACTTTTTTCATAGTTAATCAGATAAGCAAAACATCCCAATGTTTGAAGTTCTTCTCTCTGTATATTTGAAGTTCTTCTCTCTGTAAAAGAAATGAAAATATAATACTTTTAATGATGAAAATATGTATGTGGGTGGGTGGAAGGAAGGAAGGAAGGAAACTTTGACATGGTCCAGCCTTAGGTGTTTATAAAGCATTATTTAATAGAACAGAATAATATAAATCTATCCATGTTGTAGAATTCTAGTCAGTGCATCTAGAAAGTTTTTATCTGACATTTCAAAATAGTTTATCACTACAATATTAATTGCCTTATTCTACACTCCCAGTTTTTGAATAGACATGCCTAAAAGCATTTTCCTTGTATGCAGAACAAACAAAACCTTTCTTTACTCGAGATCCATCCCAGTTGATAGGGACATTAATACGAACATCACTGAAGAAAAGTACTATGGGATTTGGATTCACAATAATTGGTGGAGACAGACCAGATGAATTTCTACAAGTGAAGAATGTGTTAAAGGATGGACCTGCTGCACAAGATGGCAAAATTTCTTCAGGTAAATGACGTTTTACAATTTATAGTGTAGTTGGATCACAAAAGAGTTTGGTATTTTAGTTATTCAGGAACAATTCATTTTTTTTCTTTCCCAATTAAAATTCATTTATTTATTACTAAAATTTCTATGGACCGCCCATCTTAAGTTCATAGCTCTGGGCAGCTAGCAATATAAAAATACAAAAATACAATGAAAAGAACAACAATAATAATTACAAAATGCAAAAGTTAAGGCTTCTCATAAAGCATATAAATGATACTTCATTTGTGCTGACAGATGACCTTACCCAGGGTCTTTGTGTAGGTGTTAAATACGAGTGTAGAGAGCATTAAAGCCTGATGCATACCATTTAGCAGAGATCTAGGTGCATCATAGGGTAACAATTTTTCAGTCAAAGTACCTCAAATTGGCTTACTTACAGAATACATCCAAAATCTGAGACCCATGAAACCTATGGAACTGAAATTTGGCTAATTTTATAAAACATTTTTGATATAAAAATGATCATAAAACATTTTATGAGATCATGCAAAGAGTGAGAAAACACTTCCTGAGAAGTTTTATGAACTTTTCAAGTATATTAAAAGCTCTGCCATTGTTGAAGGCATTGAGGAATCTGGTAAGAGAATATCTCTGAAAGGATGAACCAGGGGTCATGGGTTGTATAGCAATATATTTGAATAAAAGAGTCATATATAATTTAGACTTCAATACGTTAGCGCATGGGTCTTATCCTAACATTCTGTTTTTCACTTATGAAGTATATAAACATTCCCCAAATCCAATGAAAATGAGTATTTAGATGTCAGGTCTTAACAAATACAAATTAAGTTCAAGACAAAATTCGGGAAATGGTTGAATCGGTTACAATATCTGCTTATTATTGTTCTAAATTTCAGTTGGGAGATGCCCAAAGTTTGTTGTAAGATGGGAGGCTATATAAATGTTTTAAATAAATAAATGTTAATAATTCTCCACAATGAGGTTACTAAGTTATTTTAATGTATGAAAATATATTTGTGTTAATACTTTATTCATTTTTAATAGGTGATGTCATTGTAGATATAAATGGTGCATGTGTCCTTGGCCATACCCATGCTGATGTTGTCCAGATGTTTCAATTAGTTCCCGTCAATCAGTATGTGAATATGATGTTGTGTCGTGGATATCCTCTGCCTGATGAAAGTGAAGATCCTGTTGTAGATATTGTTACAGCCACTCCTGTCTTAAATGGCCAGCCAGTTACAAAAGGAGATACCTGTATACTCAGTCAGGATTTAATCCCAGGAACAGTGGTTTTGGATCACAATAGTAAAACTGGACATATATTAGTCAATGGACGCCTGAACGGTCCTTCAGCCATAGACTTTGGAGAAGAAAGGGCTACAGGGTCTTCTTCAGAATGTTCTCAAACAGAAATGGTCACAATTCCTCTGATCAAGGGACCTAAAGGTTTTGGATTTGCAATAGCTGATAGCCCTACAGGACAAAAGGTGAAGATGATTTTAGACAGCCAGTGGTGTCATGGACTTCAGAAAGGGGATGTAATTAAAGAGATTTATCATCAGAATGTACAGAATTTAACACACATCCAGGTAGTAGAAGTACTGAAGCAGTTCCCAGTTGGAGCAGAGGTGCCACTGCTTATCCTAAGAGGAGGTATGTAAATGAATTTGATATAACTTAAAATTCCTGAGTTGCTTTCAAACACGATGTAGTACTTCTGTCTAGTGACATTGACAACAAAATGCAATGATGCCAAAATGATGGCATATGCACAGTGATAAAATCATGCAAATTTTGTGATTACTTTTTTTGCATCAGGACATCTGCTGCAAATATATATTGGTGGCATTTTGAAATTATGACAAAATGCACATGTGATCTTACTGTGGTTGCCCATATTGCTACTCTTCAGTTTTGTATTTCTACATTCATGGTAAAAGAAATAGTTCCCATCTCTTTTCTATGAGAAAAGAGGCAGTGAATGTTTCCAAAGGTCAAGTATCTATACAGTACATTTCTCCAAAAGCAAAATTCTTTTCCATTTATATCTGATTGGCAAGATTTTCATAGGAACATAAATATGTAAAAGTTGTATACCTGAGTGGTACCATGTAAAGACCTCACTTGTGGTTTGTTGATTGTCTCTTCGTTTGTCTTAGTCCAATGTCTTTTTATGTATATGACTTTTTATTGTTATTTTGACTTCTTAATCTCATGTCAGTAAGGGTCAGTTAACCATTGTAAAATATCATAAGCTTGTTTTCATTTATGGGTTTTTATTAATATTGACTTTACTACATAGAAGTATATACAGTTACATTTGTGATAATTGTATTTTGAAACGGCAGTAGATACTGTTAGCAAAGTTCATTCAGTACAAATTGATTATTGCTGACATGGCTAAATTGTATAAATCTACTGCCAAACATTCCTGGGCCTATATGTTATTGAGGATAATGTAGAAGTGTAATGGTAGAAAGTGTTTGCTTTTTATTCAATAAGTCATTTTCATGCATCTTTTAAAAAACATTTTGATTACTAGTTATCACTGAACATTTTATTTGTACTAAAACTGTGAACTTCTCATGTAATGTAGTGCAGTAGCTGTTATACTCCCCATTTATGATCTATTGATCTAATTAAAATATAACAATGAATTGGAAAATGCCATGTTATTGATATTTTTATGTTGGTGATAAGATTCTTTTCATTGTCATTGGGAAAATATGAAAGTTTGCCATTAATTGCAAATTAATCTCTTGATTCAGATAAATTCATCTTTAAATCTTTAGGAAATTGGTAGAATGGTAATGGGCCAATACAAAATAGTGCCTGACATCTTAAAATTAAAAGCAATATTTTAAACATTGGAATGGGGGGAGGGGGCTTTGAGTTGGGTTGATTTGATTTTGTTTGGGTTTAAAAAAAAAATGCAGGGGAATATATGTGAGTGTGAATATGTATGTAAAAATTGCTGTCCCTAACCTTCAAGTGCCATTAAGACATGTTCTCACAGATTTATGAATGAAATCTACATTGTAAGGTGAGTCCCCTTGCTTAGAATTTAACTTTGTACTGAGATTGGTGGACAATTCATAAATCTTTTTAACTTAGTCACAATGAGGGTTTTTTCATAATAGAATGATTAGCACAGATTTTTATGATTAAAATATTTTTTAAAAACAGGGCAGATAACATGGTAACTTATTTAATATTTATTCACCCAAACCTTTTCAAGGCATGTACTCTATTATTGAAATTCCCTTTTCAGATAGTGGCATTAAAAATAACAAGAGAAATTTTTAAATACTAGTTTGACTTAGTCATTATAATTATATTAGTTCCCTCCCATTTATTGTGTAATGTGCAAAGAGTATGTGGGGAAAAAGCATTGTGCATTTATCATGTTTAATAAGAAACTGAGGTCCTTCTTGTTGCTTGAAAGGACTATTATTGTTGCTTACCAATTGAAAATCATGAAATTGTAATATTTGCAGTAAAGGTATTTTTGGTTCTTGTTTCCAAGAAACTTGAATTATTAATAAGCTGCCAAGTGAATATGTTGATAGCTAGCCAAGATTATCAGATTATAAAGGTCTAACTCTTTTGTTAAGATATTCAGGAGAGCTTTGTGTAGTGCTATGGATGTGAAAGAAAAAGATAATTCCATGTATATATGGGTGCAGACGTAGCAATTATTGACATGATCCTGGAAAAAAAGCCACTGTTTTAAAAATATGGTGACTGTTATTGAAAGCCCACACGTGTGCAGAAGGTGCTCTGTCCTTCTGAATGCAAAGCACTACGTAGCCTTAAAACAGAATAGAAATATTCTGATTGATTGTATTAATATTTATTTTCTGTTTTAGGACCTTCCTCACCTACAAAAACTCCCACTATTGATAATGTGAGTATTAATAAAAGTTTTTGCAACTTGTGTATTCCTACCTGTGGAAAAAATTGTACAAAGTTTGTTGAATCATTTTATTAGGACTTTCTTGACATTCTTTTCTAAACGTATATTGTTTTATTATGTATGAGATATATGGGAGGATGTTAAGGAAAAACAACTCTGGCTTTCACATTTTGTGGTGTAAACTATTGTAAATATTCATTCAATAATTGCAAATTTACCACTGGGTTTGCTCAATTTTAGATGAAGTAACATATTCCACTTTTAAAATGCTCCCTTAACATTCAGTCTTTTTAACTGTTCTTCACTGTTCAAAAACTTTGTTCTTCATTTGTTCATCTTCTGAGGTCAAGGTTGTGAGCAGAAGTTTTATTTATTGACTGTATTGTTAATAAACTCTATTAAGAGGCATGGTAGCGCAGTGGTTGAAATGCAGTATTGCAGTCTAATTTTGCTGATTGCCAGGGTTCGATCCATACTGGCTCGAACCTTCCATCTTTCTGAGGTTGGTAAAATGATGATCCAGATTGTTGGGAGCAATATGATGAGAGGACTGTGAAGCGGTATATAAGTAAATGCTATTGCTATTGCTATTAATATTAGAGGGCATCACATTAAAGGAAAATCTGAACTGATTAGTTGTAATGAATGAAATGCTTTTCTACAGACTCTATGAAAATAATGACTCTTTGTTCTCTTAATATTCTTTGGTAAGAAAAAGTACAACACAAGAATGAACTAGAGGGTGCATGTCAGGAAGCATGTTTCAAGAAAGCTGTGTCATAAAGGAGCAAAGCTTAAGGTAGCTGAATTTGTTCTCAAGATTAGTTATCACTCATGGGATTAAGGTGTAAGGGAGATAAAAACAAAATATTGTTACTCCTATTTTTTTCTGGATGCACTATTAAAATATGAATTTGCATTCTAAGATAGCTATACAATGAAAAACGCTGTCTATGCACTATTTTTCCAGCATGAGTTATTTTATATTTAAGTCTCAAACTGTTTGATGCCATATCCTCCTAAATCAGAGGTTGAGCCTTTTGTTACCGGGCCACAGAAGTGGTGGGCAAGTGCATCAGCATGCACATCCCCACTCACACAAGCAGCAGGCAAGTGCATGCACACATGCTCTATTTGCTTGAGCAGCTGGCATAAATGGAGTTGTGCATGCGCATGCTTGCCCTCCGTGCGCACAGAATCATCCCTTCTTCATATCCCATCCACCAGTCCACAAAGCCAAAAAGTCTGGGAAACCCTGCCCTAAATGATAAATAAATTTGTTTGAAGCCACTTCCATCAATTAAACTAACAAACTAAGACTAGGCAAGAAATAATTAATCTAATTACATTTAATAATTAAAGTTTAATTTATGTATGAAATAAAAGCACAAAAGCTTGTAATTTCAATAAATGTATTTTTATAAAAAAATTTATAAAGTTTGAAAAGAAATCAAACTGAAATTTGTAGATGAGAAGGATTAAGCTTGTTTGGTTTTAAGTTAATCTTGAAATCTAGGTTTGAAACAGCTAGTCCCATTTCTCATCTCCTGTTTATTATGGATCAGTGTTGTTCTTTATATAGCAGCAGTTACAAAAAGTCCTGACTTTGTTGTCAGGTTCTCCAAACAGAGAGAAAGAAATTTTGAAAGTGATTTGGCTTTGAGTGAACATGCTATGAGATTTGCATATGCAAACCTGGAGTCCAACTCACTGGAGGTTTTGGACAAACCAGCTGCTTGGTTCTCCAGACAGAGCAGAAGTGAGTACTTCCAGCAATTCAGATTTGCAAGTATAAGCAATCAAATCACATTCCTGGTTTGCTTGGGAATTGTTATTTGACAAGGCAGTGTAGGAATAAATTCTAGTAACAATCAAGCTATGCACTTGCCAGCCATTAATATTTCAAACTTACCTCTTTGCTGTGCTGCATCTACTAACTTGTACAGAAAGGGTAGGAGGGAGTTCTGACACTGATAGTGCTTTAAAGCTTAATATTAAAAATATTAAATTATTAAATCAATGATGACATGATGATCACATTGTACATTGCATTGAATATCAGCCAATATGTTATATATTGTTCCAATTGAAAGTTCCAGTTTCAAGGATAGTCAAAACTACATGTAAATATATAATCTATGCTTGAATACTTGCTGCCAAATTTAACAAGCTTAAGAAGTTAGCACTTTAGATATAGTGGTACAAAGGCACTTTTTATCACAGCTGTCACCTGCAAATCTGGCGATTGCTGAAAAACAAGGAACTCTCCCAGAAAGCCTGCTTACTTAATCTTTCAGAGGAGTTGAGCCTGTCCAATGCAGCAGCCTAAATCTCAGTTACCCAGTATAGGTGCTATGTAACATAGGTACTATATAACATGTTTGAATTTTATTTTAATTTGTTCTCTCTTATCCAGCCAATTGTCAATTATTGGTAACATTTAATTGTACTGGTTGCCTTCCTAGAGTTTAAAGTTTAAAGCTTGATTTAGCCACCCATGTGTAGGTGTTACCACCTACCTACACTGCAAAGGGATTGGTGGATAAATATAGCTTACAGATGGCTGCAGATGGGCTGATGCGTACATATCCCAAATTCCAACTGCACATTATGTGGAGATGCATGTCCCGCATGCTGATTGATAGGTCTGACTTCCTGTTGGAAGGCGAACAGTTTGAATGCCACATAGCCAGAACATTAACATTAACATATATATAAATACAACAGCTATGCAACCATCTCTGAATGCCAGATACATATGTTCCCTGATGTAGAGTAATAGAGAATTCTAATCTAGGCTTAATTGTAAGGAGCAATTAGAGGTGGTATCTTTCCTGTAATAATGAGACTCCAAATCATTAGATAACATTCATATACACAGGCAGTGTTTTCATGTAAATGTTGAACATTATGGAGGAAAAGATAAAAGTCTATAGGATATATTAGCTGATGAGTTGAACAATGATTTGAACCATAATTCGAATGATTAGAGCCATAATTCGATAAAACAGTAGAACTTAAGGTTGGGTCCAACTAGATGATCTAAGAAGTATTAGCAGAATCATACTTCCCCATCCAGTTTCTAGGGTAGTTCATCCGCCAATGCAATCCAATTGTCTTTATATAATATTCTAGCCAAAAACCTAACTGTAATGAGTCCAAATTATTAGCTTCATCCAAATATGTTGGAGCTAAAACAATCACTATTTTCTTGGCCATATTTTTCACAATTGAGTGTTTGAGACTAGCATGTATAGAACTTTTAGATGAAAAGCTATCTTGTCTAGGCAAGTACATCTCACTTGTAAAGACACACTGATTATCATTCTTTGCCCCAGAAAAAGTACTATTCAGGCCAATTCAACAAGCCAAAAAGGACAGTCTTTGACTAACCTTGTCCACATCTCTCAACCAGTGGTAGGATTCAATTTTTTTTTACTACCAGATTTTTTTTCTTCAGAACCTGCTGAATACCACCTCTGCTCTCAACATGTATGTGAACTAAAAATATACTCCTTTGGTCTTTTTAGCTGCCAGAAAAAGGGAGTAGGCAAAAACAGTGCATTTCTTTTTTTTTAAACAATTTTTATTAATTTTACAAAAACAGTGCACAGACAATCAAGGCATAATAGCTTACAAATTCTTTTCTAAAAAAAAAAATAGTAGTAATTAAAGAAAACCAATAGAACATAATGATTCCAAATTATAATATCAATATTTACTTTATCTATTTAACTTCATATCTTATCCCAACTTCTCCTTTTCATCCAAATTATTTCTTGCTAATTAAAATTTTTTTGCCTTTTATCAACATACAAAACACAAAAAACATAACAAAACTTAAAACATCTTTTCTGAAAGCTGCTTGATCCCGAGTTAAAACTCTTCACACAGACGAAATTTACACATCATATTCACTTTATATATCCTTCCCTATCTTATTACCATTTTCAATAACATTCTTTGTCTGTTCTATTTCCAACTATCCATTCATCTTTTTTCTTTTACTATACTTCTCCTATACACTAATTGGAGTGACGCCTTTAACTCATTGACCTAACTTAAAAGTACTTCATATAACACTTAATTTATCTTGGGATTCTGTTTAGTACATTCTAAAATTACACAATAAATTTTATAAGAAAGGTTCTACTCTAAATACACATATAAAAACACAATCTTATGTACCTTCCAGAATCCCCCCCTTTTTTTTATCCTTAATTAGATTCAACCATTGTCTCTAAATAAGCTTTTTTTCTTTAGATCTTGCTTCCCATCATTGAGGCTTCTCCTCCCCCCCTTTCTCTCTTGCTTATTCTTCTCCTTGCCCTTTTTACCCCTTTGTCTCTCCTCCTCCCTTTTCTTACTCCCTTTCCATTGCTTTCTAACCTTGCATCCACCTTTCCTCTCATTTTTCTCTTTTTGGTTGTTTTTTAAAATCCCCTTTTTCTTATCCTCTTTCTCCTCCTCCCCGGAAAAAACCCATTGTCCATCAAAGATGGCTTCTTGTTCCTCTTCTTCTTTGTCCCAGTCATTCTGCTGCGTAGTCAACTTTTCATAAGTACATAACGCCATTTCTAAAAATTGAAATAAAGTACCCAAAGTATCTTTTCCATCTTGTTCTTCCTTTTTATATTTTTGATATTCAGTCTTTAGTTCATCCACAAGCGATGCCATCATAAAAAGAGAAACTTTTCCCAAAACAACCATCCAAGTATTTTTAATCAAAAATAGTTCAAAAGAAGTTCCAAAGATTAATACTTTTCTTCCTTCTTCTATTTCTCTTTCTGGGGTTACAGTTTAATCAAAGAGGTCCAATTACCATATATCTTTCTTTGGGATTCTAGGCAATCTCCTCCTTTTTCCTGCTCCAATTTTTTTCCTCTCCCTTCCCACTTGCAACATCAATTTTTAAATGATCAGAAATCCATACCTCTATAACGGTTTTCCAATTTCTTAAATTTTTAAGTCCAGTGTCCAAGAAATCTTTTATCCCTTGGCTTCAACTTTCAAAATAGTTCACCTTCAGTGCCCAAATAAATTTCAAATCTTCATCTGCTGTTTCTATGGGGTGGGAGAGTGAAGAAAAAAAAAGTTCCCTTTAAAAGCTTCTCCACCACTTTCTGATCTTCTTAGGGATACAATGTATCCTCCAGCAATTCAGACAGTTCAGTTCCAGCGAGTTTAAAAGATGTTGATTGACCCGGCTCAGCCAGCACTTTCACTTTTCTTGCTTCCTCCAGCACGACCTTACCCGGTTGCAGGCTTCTTCGTGGCGGCCATTGCTGACCGCCGCTCCTCCACCTCGGGAAAAAGGGGTTTTTCCGGATGAGGAGGGGGTTTGCGACACCCCCAACCCCCTGTCCGGCTCCCCTCTCTCTTCGGCTGTCCCTACAGGGCAGCCATATCCCCCTGACCCATTTGGATCGGGGGTACCTCGGTGGCAAGCGCAGTAGGAATCGCGAACAGTCGCGAATTCCTGCTGCCACCGAAGCCACGTGAAACCAGAAACCAAAACAGTGCATTTCTTAAGTGCCTAGATAATCACCCTGGCAGCCCAAAGTTGTCGGAGTGCAAGAATATTACTGGAGAGCATGATTGATGACTTTTGGGGATGGATGGGTCCCATTGGAGAATACACATCCAGGGGGTGAGGGGAAGACCAGGGTCAAGGAGGAAATGAATGATGTATTTTAGTATCGGCTGCATTCAGCTAACACCAGCACTGGCCACTTCTAATAAATCAATTTTCTTTTCTCTGAGATGTGGCTAGAGATTTATGATTTGAATGGGGATGGGTTTGTTGGAGTCCTGACAATGTATACATTAGAAGGATCTAAGATAACAAGATAAATTATTGTGATTTCTGTATTTCACAGATCAACTAAGATTACAATAGTATTAGCAACTTATGAGAAAGAAGACACACCAAATGATCCATCCGTTTCCTGGGTCTTACCACTTAAACTAGTCATCTGCCAGTGTAGAGATTAGCGCTAGTCACCAAACTAAAACTCACCACACACTGTTATTTATCTAGGATAGGGTTTCTTAGTCCTAGGATTCTATGAGAGGTCACTAGAGGGTCCCTGGGAGACTATGATTTATTTTTAAAAAGCAGAGACTGAACAAAACTCCAACTCCAAATCCTGTGTTGGCCCACTAGAATGGGTGTTGACCTCGGGCGGAGGCAAGGATTGCACAAAGGCATGTAAGCTTAGAGGTAAGCAAAACTAAAGCCGAGAAGTGAGCTGAGCCGAGCCAATCTGAGGAAGAAGAGCAGAGAGTGTGCACATAAGAGAGTGCATGTGCTGGGGTTCTCCTTGGTAGCTTGCAGCCTGTCTTTCTGCAGGTTCAGTGGCGGGGGGGAGGTTGTCCTGTCTCAGTGTGGGCCCAGGAGATCTGGGACTGAGCTGATGTAGTCACCAGTGACAGCAGAATCCACCCAAACTACAGGAGAAGAAGATGGGGGGAAAGGGACAAAAAACATTCTTTACTTTTAGTTTAAGAACATTGTTAATGCATATATGTGGGCCTACCCGTAAAATGAAATAAAATAAAAGTTTTGAACTTCTGGCCTATATTTGAGCCTGTATGTGCAGGGATTATCTCGGGCCTGAAAAATATTCAAAGGTTCCCCCAGTCTCAAAAGGCTGTGAAAGCTGGTCTAGGTCTTTGGACTTAGAATTCCACTTTCAGCTTACAATTGCATCCAAAATGAATACAAACTCCAGTATGGGCCCTGCTGCATGTACATAAAGTTAGGTACTAGTTGAGACAGTTCTGTGGTCTTTTGTGAAGACATGAAATACTGAAGTTCTCCTAAGCCTCAGGACAAGAATTTTAGGGTAATTCAGTACAATGCTTGAGATAATCTTAGCTTAGAAAGAGAGATAGTGGAATGAAGAGTACGCTAAAAATATCCTTTTTCTATGAGGTCTGTTCAGGTCTTGTTCTATATAGTCAAACTGGCAAATTTCCAGCTGTAACCTTCCACCTTCTTACTCTCTAGTCACAGCCTGTTGCAACCTAGTCACCAGAGCTAGCCAATTTAGGGGCCAAAACCCTGCCTACCTTATCCCATGCCCTTTCTGCCAGCTAGTTCTCTAAAATGCACAATGAGTATTTTCCCCTTTCTTTAATTCTGGATTAAATGATTGGTTAGAATGCCACCTGATCCTGACATATTGCAACCTCCCTTCATACACTTGCTTGCATATAATTTCCATTAAATTGCATCAGATGCCTGAAATAGAGCAAAGATATAAATACCAAAATAAGGACATGGAAATATTTTGAGAAGTCAACCTAAACCTTGTTCATAATATAGATTCCCCCCCCCTTTGTCTTGTGCATAATTATGAATTCTATACATTGGTTATATCCTGTTATCTGATTACAGCAGATGTATATTATATGGAAAGAATTCATCTGTGTATAATTACATTTTTCAGAAACAAATCTGTTGGGAGTTTATGACATGCGATATTGAGATATCTTCTCTGAAATATATTTTATCATATCCTGCCACAATGTTGCTATTGTTAGATTGAATAAGTTAATTATTCATATCTAAAGCTTCAATGAAGAATACAAGAAAACGAAAGATACAATACTAGAACATTTTTGGAAAAATTCCGGAGATGTTCTAATCTAATTAAAAAGACAATAAAGTTTTTATTGAAGAATATTTTAGTTTCTCATCTTTCTGTTTATTTGTTTAAGGCAGTTAATAACCATTTTTGCAACCTATTTTATATGACTCTTATTTATTCCAGAAAATAAATAAGCAGGAAACTTCAGGAAGCTTAGAGGCCATTGGTGAGCCTGTTCCACATCCAATACCATTTCCACCTACTTCTGTGAAGTCATCTTCTCCAAAGCTTGACCCTTCTGAAGTTTATCTGAAATCTAAAATATTGTTTGAAGATAAACGTGAGTACATAAACTTGAGTTACTTGCTGCTCCAGGGTTTGTTTGTTTGTTGTTTGTTTTGAAGGAAACACTTTGATTTCTGCATTGTCAATTTCATCCCTAAAAGAGGTGGCTTTAATTTTACTAATCCATAGCATTCATATTTCCCAGCTGCAACATAGCATTCAGTCAGAGTAAGTTTAAATTGCTTTAAACTTCTGAAATCTATTGTGATGAAAGTGATTGCTTTGAAACCATCTTCAAACTGTTGGATATCTTCAATGCATTGTTTATAAAGGCTTAAATCGTAGATGTATTCAGGGGATGAAATAATCCAGCTGACATAAAACATTTGAGTGAAGATAGTCTTCCAAATTCTTTTAGGCTCAGGATTTATTTTTCCAATTATTCATGCTTAATCCTCCCCTGCCCTGAAATCATTTTTTCTTAGGATGTGACCCTTCCAAGAAAGGAGACAGTTTGCTTTCTTTTGCTTTTTAAGTCCTCATCTCCCCTCTTAGGTAGGGCAAAATGTATTCCTCACTTATCAGCTGCCTCCTCCAGCAACCATTTGATGTTCCAATGGTCCTGAAAAAGAACCTTAAAACTAATGCCGCATTTATGCTATTCACATTATCCCTCAGTCATGTAAGCCATTACAGTCAGTACATTTTTTGACCTTATTGTTGTTCTCCTCCCATTTTCCCTATTGTGTGCCTGCTTACTCTCTTGTAATCCCTTCATCTCCAGTGACTATAAATACAAATATTAATTCTCTTGCCTGATTATCCCAGTGTCAGTTGAGCATTCCAAAGGCTGGGAGACTGGGGAAAAGGAAAATACAGTCATGGTCACATGAATTTGCACTTAATCATCACTTTGCTTCATGACAGAGTTGCTGGTCCCAGTAGTGGATGCTAAATGGAAATTACCTATTCTGTGATACCTAGGAACCTAAAATAATAATTTCTTTTCTTAGGGTCCATATAGTTAGCAAGACAGAATATGTAAGATTAATAAGTACCTGTTGTTGTTGTTCAGAACATACTGTAATGGGAATCACTATATAATGACATTTCACCTTTTGTTCCCAGCACCTGAAGCAGAAGCACCTTGTTGCCTTTACTATCTTCTTTTCATACATTTCCTACTCGGGATTCTCTGAGCCGTTCAGTGCTGCACTGTCTTCATAAAGCTATGTTGCCTTTATAAAGTTGTGTTACCATTCTGAAGATTTTCCTTGTCTTCAGAAAGCTGTCATGTCTTTGGAAAGCGTTTCAACGACAGTGTAGCTTTCCGAAGGCAGGACTGTGTTACAAAGCACAGCATCACAAAGGCTCAGAGGATCATATGTAGAAAACATGTGAAAGAGAAGCTGGGTCCAAAATGGAGACAGCAAAGGCAGCAAAGTTGCTTTTGCTTTACCTAAGGTGTCTGTGCAAAAGGTCGATGTGGTGACCTGGGAGAGAAAGCAGTTGGGTGAGTTAATGCTTGCTGGGAGCTTAATGGGGGCTGCTGCTTGGCACCAAATGGCTGCAGTAGGCTGAGGAGCCACGTTGAAGGAACCGAGAGAATTTGAACACTGGAGTAGCATGGCAGTCACAGACCCAAAAAGAGCAAAGGAAACAGAGATATTTCTGTTTCGTCCATAGCAATTAGGCACAAAAGGTGAAAGGTTGGTGCTGGAGGAGGAAGCAGTGCTAGAGAAGGATGCAGCTGGGCAAATGAATGCTGGGTAATACTTGCTGGGGTGGCATGGGACAGCTAAGGCTTCCCGGGAAGTGGCAAGCAGCCCCAGAGCCACATGGAGCCTGTTCTGGGGCTGTTTGCCTCCCTGCAAGGCAGAATACATGGTAGCCAAAGGGCAGAGATGAGGGGAAATTAGGTGGGTGTGGGAAGTTGCAGAAGACACCTTACTGAGGCTCAGGGTTGGGAGAGAACAAACCTGGAAGACTTGGATTAGGGTGGATACATCTTTAATTAATAACAAAAAAGGAGAAAAATACAAAAGTAATATTAATGAAGATACATACATTGCCAAGGAGAAGAAAAGACTATGTAAAAAACTTTAACAAATAGTGAAAGAAGTACAATAAAAATATAACATGAATACTCATTTAATGACCTAATATACTTGATTAATGACCAGAGGAGAGAGTCCTGGGATTGCCATCTAAGTCAGTGTGGTCAAATGGCATCTAATTTTAAGTCTGCATCGACTTATGATGCCAATCAAGGTCCAATTGTGATTGTAAGTCAAGGATTACCTGTAGAAATATTATATTAGATTTTGTTTTATTTTTATATGGATTTAACAAACTGCGTGTTCATAGTTTGAAACATCTGCAACTGAATTACTATAAAAACCAAAAAGGATCTTGTTTATTTAAAAAACCATATATGTTCAAACAGGCAGAATTTGTCAAACATTTGTGCTTTGCAGATGGAATGTTAATCATTCTAACGCATGATTTGATTTTGCAGGTGTGTTAACTTTGTTATTTACAATATCTTTAGAAAGTAATTTGCTTCTAAGTGAACAACATGATTTATTGTAATTTTTGTGTACACTGTTTTTAAATGGCCAAACATAGTTCTCTTTGTTGACACATATCGTTCCCATCCATTTTTACTAGCTCCAAACACAAAGGATTTAGATGTTTTCCTTCGAAAGCAAGAATCTGGGTTTGGTTTCCGAGTTCTTGGAGGAGATGGTCCAGATCAGTCAGTAAGTCAAGTATTTATTCAATTGAATTGATTGATTATGGGCCACCAAGTCAGTGTCTATCTTAGAAATATCATAGATAGGTCTTCTCCAGAAAAGACTACCTACAACCTTCATCATCTTCAGATGATGCTTCAAATAATGTTCCATGTTTCTATTATGATTTTGTTTTTTCAGCTTAAGAATTTTCTTTTTTCTGGGGAACATCAGCAGCTAGATAACGTGAAGGCTTTAATCTAGCTGCATCATAAACACTATTTATACTCCAAAGAGATTGTCTCCTTTTCTCAGTTGCATGTTGAATGACATCAACATTATATTGTCAGCCTCTTTATCTTATCTATCTGTGTGGTTTTCTTTATAAAATACAAGAATGCTTTCAGATTGCCTTCTCCCACACAGTGTGTAATAATGACTGAGATTGTCAGTAAAGTGATAATGTGCCTCTAATATCTACCAATATTTTTGTTGTCCGATATATGCTTTAACTGGGCATCTGGGATGACCTTCTGGGGATACTTCTCTTGATGTACACTCTTGGCATTAGCTCATTCTTCCTGGGAACAATCCCCACCATGATGAGGCTCTATAGCAGGACTTAAACTGCCAACCAATTTGTATTACCAGTAGCATTTCAACTGCTATTGTAGTTGATGGTACAGTTAGTCTTTGAGTTACAAAGTATAATTATAATTATCCCATATTGCTCTAGATCTACATTGGAGCAATCATCCCACTGGGAGCAGCAGAGAAAGATGGTAGACTCCGTGCTGCTGATGAGCTTGTATGCATTGATGGAATTCCAGTGAAAGGGAAATCACATAAGCAAGTTTTGGATTTAATGACAAGCGCTGCACGAAATGGACAAGTGCTGCTGACTGTTCGCAGGAAAATCTACTTTGGTGGTATGTGCCATGTCTTATTAATTAAGACTATACTGTTGCACTTGGTACTACTTTGTATCATGGCAGGATTAACGTAAACATGTGGATCCATATTTCTATCCTGCCTGTATGTATGTATGTCTATATCAGTGATGGCTAATCTTTTTGGCACCATGTGCCAAGCGAGGGCGGGAGCGCATGTGCTCCCGCATGCCGGAAATTGAAAAAACACATCTTCTGCTTTCCGGTGTGCTTGGTCTTCCGGTTTCTAGTGCGCATGCGCCGAACAGCTGGCCAGTGTGCATGCACTGGATCCACTTGGCCAGTGCAAATGCACAGACCAGCTCACCAGTGCACATGCGCTGGATTAACCTGGCCTTTCCAGGGTCCTCGCGCCTCTCTGCCCACCTCCTGTCGGAATGGTGGGACATCCCTACTGACAACCCAGTTCCACAGGCATGGACAGGGAAAGAAAATTGGGTGGGGAATGCCGCCTCCCTCCGCTGGAAAGCTGGAGCCCCTTCCTGGCCTCGAAGAGAAAGGGTGTCGGTGTTCCTAGGGTTTGGGTTGTAGAGCCAAAAGGTGGGAGAGCTTTGACCCAACTCTGGCTGGGATGAAGCGTTCCTCTCCAGCCTGCCACTGAGAACAAGCCAGCAGAAACACACACACCCCACTTCTGCCAAGGAAGCGTGACTGCTTCCCAGCCAGCACACCTCTTACCCTGGCATTCCTCCGGTGAGCATTTGCTGGCTGGGTGATCAATTGCTCCATGCCAGCGAGCCATGCGGGCAGCTCCTCCTCCAGCATCTCACCTGGAAGAGGCAGTGCAACAGCCCGAAGAGGGGCAGAGCTGAGAGGCAAGACGGGGCTTCCCTCCCTCTCCGCCTGAGCGGGGTTGTTGTGCGGCTCCAGCCCATGGCGCATCCGTGCTCCGAAGCACCTTGGCCGGCTTGGGTGCCTCAGAAGAGCTGGCTGCCCCTGCGCAGCCCCCCTTACCACCACTTTTGCCAAGGAGGTGTGACCATTTCTGTCCCCAGCATTCCACACGGCTTAGCTCCTGTGCACCCCCCACACAGCCTGCCTTCCCACCTGCCTCCTCCCCCTCCCCTCGGTGGGGCCCCCACTGGAGACGGAGCCCCGATGGGAAGGAAGCAGTGTCAACTTGGCCACCAGCTGGGAGGAAGCTCCTCGGTGCTCACCCCAGCTTTCCTGGAGGGACTCCAGGGCAGCCTGGCAAGGCAAAGCGGAGGGAGGGAGAGACAAGGACGCCATCAAGTCTATACAAAGGAAGTGTCAAGGGAGCAAAAGAGAAAAAAGGGAGGGGAGAGGATCTTGGTCTCCCTTCCTCCCTTAAGCAGCTTCCAAGACTGCCCCACCCTTTCCACAGGGGCACCCTCCCTCCCCATCATAAGACATAAGACATAAGAGTTTATTTGTCATTACACTCGCAAGCGGGTGCAACGAAATGAGGTGCTCTTCCACAAGTAAAACTGAACAAACACCACTAAAAGAAAAAAAAAATTAAATTAAAACTAAACACAACCGACCATACCATAATCTCTATGCAATTTAAAAATGTAAAACCCTATTACTCTCAGCCATTCACTTCCACATAAATCTTATGACCCTGCATTCAAACTCAAAACTGCACTTGGATAAAAACTGTTCTTAAATCTGGTTGTCCTTGTTCTTAATACCCTAAATCTCCTTCTCGATGGTAATAGTTCAAAGAGCTGATGTCCCGGATGAGAGGAGTCATTCAATATATTAAGTATCTTCCTCCTACATCTATTCCTATACAGTTCTTCCAAAGAGGGAAGTGAGCAGCCAATGATGTTTGGGGCCGTCTTAATCACCCTCTGAATTGCCTTTTTCTCTGCCACTGTGCAGCTCAAGAACCATACACAGAGACAGTAGGATAATATACTCTCAATTGAACTCCGATAGAAAGTAGTCAATAGACTCTCAGCCAGTTGTTGTTTCCTAAGAATCCTTAGTAAATACAACCATTGTTGTGCCTTCTTAATTAAAGCAGCAGTGCTTGCACTCCAGGTCAGGTTATTTGTAATGATGGTCCCAAGAAACTTACATTCAACCACCTGTTCCACACGAACTCCCTCTATATACAGTGGCTGAATGTCTGCTCTTTTTTTCCTATAGTCCACTATAACCTCCTTGGTCTTCTTAATATTAAATAGAAGATTATTATTTTTGCACCAACGGGATGGCTGTAATACCTCATCTGAAGCATCCAGCCCCTCCCCCCAGGCTCCCTTCGCTGACCCCCAAAGGACTCTGCAGCCCCAGAGACCCTTCCGGCCCCCTGCCCATCGGACTCAGACAAGCCCTTTGCGGAGGCAGCCAGGCAGAGCTGGAGGGCCAGAAAGAGCCTGGGGACCAGCCATTGAGCCCTTCCAAGAGCTCCGTCCTGCCGGGAGCTTCTTCCTTCCTCCCATTCAGCCTCTCCAAGAAGCTCTCCCACTGGATCCCTTTTCTCTCCAACGGGGGCAGGGATTCCGTTGGATCCTGCCTGGGCTGCTGGGCAGCACCTGGGTCTTTTGGGAGGTTGGTTGAGGGAGCCTGGCTCAGCTAAGGAAGGGGCGTGTAAAGGAGCGTCACAAACGCACTCTGGATTGTTTGTGGCAGTGGATCCGGGAGGAAAACTCCTATGAAGAGAGAGATGGGGGGGAGGTAAGGGGGGTCCCCAGATGCCCTGAAGCAAAAGCTGCTGCTGAAGAAGGCAGAATTCTGATGGGTTTGAGCGCTGAATATTTGAGTTTGTCACGCTGATTCAGTTATTTGTAGCTGCAAAACAATCCAAAGGGAAGGGGGAGGGATCTTTTTCTCTCCCAGTTCAAGGCAGGGGACCCAGACAGAATGCAAATTCGTCCTTCCTTGGGATCACCTGGATTTTGTCCCCAGACAGGAAATCTCCCAAAAGCGATGCCTTCTCTTTATGTTTTGCAGAGATTGATGTGGACACCCACCTCATGTGCACCAGCCGCTGCTGCTGCCGGGGGCAAGGGGGTAGCGGAGGCATGGACGGGCAGGCCAGGGCTTCCCTCCCTCCCTTCCCGCATGCTTCTTGCGTGGCCCCAACCTTCCAGCCCACGGCATCTGTGCTCCAGAGTGCCTGGCTGACTCTGGTGCACAGGAGAGCGTTTGCTGATTGGGTAGGCAGCTGCCTCATGCCCAAGCTAGCGCTGGAACCCAGAAGAGCAAGGAGAACAGAGTTGCTGGCCAGGATGGCTGGAGTTGTTCAAGAAGGGAGGGAAGCCCCAGCCCTCCTGTCCTCACCCCTACTGCTGCCTTGCCTCCATTGGTGGTGGCTGTTGCAGTGCCACTTCCAGGTGGGATATTGGAGGAGGAGCTTCTGGTGGGGAGGCAAGCTACTTGAATGGAGATGCCGCTGAGGGCCTGATCGCTGGCGTGCTGAGCCAGATGGGAGGAAATGCCAGGGACAGAAGCAGTCGCGCCTACTTGGCAAAAGTGTTGGGAAGGGAGGCTGGTCAACACTTCTGGGGGGCCCAAGCCAGCCAGGCACAGATGCGTGTCAGTGCCGCAGCCTCAAGGGTTGGGGCCACGCAAGAAACACACTCAGGAGGGAGGGAAGCCCTGGCCTGCCCGTCCATGCCTCCACTGCTCCCTCCCCCTCAGCAACAGCAGTGGCTGTTGGGCTGCCACTTCCAGGAGGAATGCTAGAGGAGGAGCTTCCGGTGGGGAGGCAAGCTGCCTGAATGGAGATGCCGCTGAGGGCCTGATTGCCGGCATGCTGAGGAACGCCAGGGACAGAAACAGTCACACCACCTTGGCAAAAGTGGTGGGAACGGGGGGCTGGGGGGGGGGCTCTTCTGAGGCACCCAAGTTGCCCAGGTGCTCCGGATCACGGATGCGCCGTGGGCTGGAACCGTGCAACTACCCCACTTAGACGGAGAGGGAGGGAAGCCCCGGCCCACTTGTCCTGCCCTTCACTGTCCCTCTCTGGGTCTTTTGGCATGCATGCCCAATACTCTTTCCTTTGATGGTCTTTGCACCCGCATACACACCAGAAACCAGACCAAGTGGCTGATGCACATGCGCACATTTGAAACAAGATCATCTTCCTGGAGTGCGCATGCTCACCAGGTGATTGCTCTTCTGGTTTTTGGTGCACATGCGCACATGAAGTCCAGCTGGTCGGCACTCTGGAACTCGGAAGAGCAACGGGTGATGGCTCCACATGTCTGGAGAAATGGCTCTGCATACTACTTCCGGCACATGTGCCATAGGTTCACCATCATGGGTCTATCTCTATCTATCTATCTATCTGTCAATCTATCAAATTTCTATGCTGACAATGTCTCCTACAAGATAACTGGAATGATAGAATCCTTACTTTTTCTGTTCATATTATCAGCAGCATTAAATGGGTTGAATGAAAACAAAAATGAGATGTGATTTTTAAAAATGGCAATTCACATGGTAACACTTGGCTTTGATGACACATGTATTAGTAACTTGAAAAGTAATAGAATATAGGCTCATGTGATGGTTCTGAAAGACAGTCTGAGAGTTTAAGCTGGCCTGGGATTCCCCAAAATGTGAGGAGTAGGGACACTCCAAAATATACTTATTGCTTTCCAGGCCAAGCATAATCTGATATAAACTGGAGTAAAAAGTGACTTCTCCACTGATTTTGCTTTAGTGAAGGTTGTTACGGTATTCCCGATTAGGAGAATGAGTGCACTCAGGGAAACGTAGTGAGAGTAGTGAGGAATAACACACAACCAGCATACAGATACACTGAATAATAAAATGTAGGTTTTACTTCCAGCAAATGGGTAAACAAAGTCCAACAAACAGTCCAAATCATACACTGTTAAAGCAGGTAGTATTCAATACAATCAGTCCAGGGATAATCCAAAAACAATGTTCTGCTTTCTCTTTCTATTAATAATCTTAATTGTATTTTATAAGCTTCCCTGAACTATTATAACCGAAGAGAATCATAATTTGTCACAAAAAATAATTCATATATAAAAATTATCACATTGAATTAAATATGAATCACTAGTTCAAAAAAGTCCATAGAAGCAAACATACCCATGCTTCAATAGTTACTGCACATTACTTTCTCTTGGTTCAGAGCTGATATAATTGGTCTATGATTGACTGGCTTGCTGGTTGGCTTGTAAACTACAACTTGTATTTTAAAATAAGGTTTCCACTGTGGGATAAGTTCTTAGTCACTGTACAGAAACCTTAATATGCAGGATCAAACTGTGTAATCTCTAAATATGAGTCATTTCTTTCTTTATTATTATCCAGTAGTTGAGTTATTAAAAGGATCTGTGTGATCATTTCTTCTGTCATAATTTTAAACAATCACTGAATGAAGGATCATTAGCCCAGGACTCCCTGCAGTGAAATATTGGCATGGCTGACTAATTGTCATTATCTTCCAATTCCTTCTCTGTGAGGAGAATAATGTGGCCTCAGAGGAGCTGGGATAATTGTTAAAAGCACTGTAACGTACATTCCAACCAGCCATGCAGGGAAAATAAAAACCTAATGCTCCAAGGATTTAAGAGACAAAGTGTTAGTTTTCTATAACTACCATGCAAATACAGGAAATTCTCTACTTACAATCACAATTGAGCCCAAAATGTCAATTGCTAAGCAAGACAGTTGTTAGTGAGTTTTATCCTATTTTACAATCTTTCTTGCCAGAGTTGTTAAGCGAATCATTGCAGTTGCTAAGTTAGTAGCATGGTTCTTAAGTGAATCTGGCTTCCCCATTGACTTTGCTTGTCAGAAGGTCACAAAAGGTGATCACATGACCCTGGGACACTGCAGCCATCATAAATACATTAGTTGCCAAGTGTCTAAATTTGGTCACTTTTTTCACTGCTGCTGTAACTTCAGTCACTAAATGAATGGTTGTAAGTCAAGGCCTACCTGTACCCAGATTTATGCAAGAGCAGATGCAGGTTTTCTATGAATATTGTAGGATTCAATATGAAAATTCCAATGAAAGTGTTTGCGGAAAAATGAAAGACTTTTTCATTGTAAGGAGGTGTATTTGCAACAAATTAGTTTACCTCCTTAGGGAGACAAATCATGGTGCGTGTGTGTGTGTAAACAGGGAGAGGGGGGGATGCTTTATGGATTTTTGTCTCTAAATGTTTAATGAATGCTCAGATTAGAAACTAGTTTTCAAATTACCTGCCGGTTAGCCTTCCACTGAAAATGGGGTTGAAATATATGCGGCAGTTTGGAAAAGCCATTTCTGTTGCTTTACTTAACATAGCATATTTTTGTTAATTCCTTTTGAATAAAATTGAATATATGTGTTGTGGGTTACATTACTCTTTAAATTTTGAGTGCTCTGCACATACAGATTATCAATAATATATGTTTGCTTTGATCAACATTTTTGCTTATTTGTTTCTGTTTATGTTGTTCCTAGCTGATAAACAACCAGAAGAAGAAATAACATCTGAAGTTCCTTTCATCTCCCAGAGTGGCTCTCCTAGACTTAACCGACAAGAGACAATCAACAAACAGTTCCCAGAAGCTTATAATGTAGTACTGCAACGAAAGGAAAATGAAGGATTTGGTTTTGTGATCCTTACCTCAAAGAATAAACCACCACGAGGTGGTAAGTAGGATGAGGTGTCAGCCTTGTTCATTATAGTACTTCAGTTAAAATTGCTTGTTTTTCACTGTACAAACCATTGAACACATAACACCCAGATTTTAAAAACTACTTTCTTTCACAAAGTTATTTTTTTCTATATCTGCAAATTTCTTCGTTCAGTTTTGTTCTTTTGAAGCATAGCCATCCTCAGTTTTTCACATGCTGCTTTCTTCTTGAGTATAATGATAAATGTTTTTTGTATATAATAATGCTGTTATCATGCTAGAGTGAGAGAGGGGGAGGATAATGGTTTGGTAGCATCTTAACTGGCTAGTGCATATTTAGTGCAATATGCTTTGTTTAAGGCTGTCTTTAAAGTTAACTGCATTCAGGTATAATGTTGAATGAGACTTGCTAAGAATTCTGTCTAGTTGTATATACTGTAAGTAGTACGCTTGTGCACATAAGCTGATTGTTCTCCAAGTTTCTTCTACTTTTTATACGTGGCCAAACTAATTAGGAATTGTTCTGACCCAACCAGGTTCCCAAAGAGCAAACATAGACAAAGGCAGCAGCTCCCACCTTTTAAGATTTAATAAGGAATTCTGTTCTGAAGGCTGCTTTCCACTAATTAGCTCCGACAAGAAAGAGCCTTGCCAAGTTGTTTGTCAAGGCTGCCAAAAACCCAGAGATAAGAACGAATTTACAAAATTCTCCAAACACGAACTAAGATGTCCACCAATTGAGTTTAAGAGCTTCTTTGCTGTCTGCAAAGAACGCTTTTCCAAACCTGGCTTTTATCCTCTTGAGGGAGGGGCCATTACCTTGCAGCCTTACTCCGGAGTCACCTGTGCTGCTGTAATTATTCTTTCCTCCGAATAGTCCTATGTGCACGTGCACTTGGCACAGGCTCCTCGGGAACCTCCTCGTCACTGTTGCCAACCCCCACAATCTCTGAAGGCAGCTGTCCACTCTCTGATGGTCCTGGCCCCTCATCAGAGTCATCGCCCTCCTAACCACAACAGGAACTAACAAGGAAAAGATTCCTATTACATTTGATCCTAAACCCCCGATAGTTACTCAAACTAATTATTTGTGTTGGTTGGTTTCATATCCAGATGGTTAATGGAATAAAGGGTAATTCTGACCATGTAGTCTTTGTATTACTTAAAACCTTGTATAGTTTGATGGAATATAAATAATTAGGCTTTTTTAAAAATATGGGAAAAGAAGTACATTTACATAATAGGGCTTTCCTGACACCTTTACTCCTAAATATCAAAGGATCCAATAGGATAGGCCATTGAGGAACTCTAGCAGAATGGGTAATCAGAAAACTTTAGAAAGGCTGTATTTGTACAAGCTATATTTCTTCCTGTTTGGACAAGATGTCTTTACATGCCATTGCATTTAACCAATTTTTTTTCCAAGAAACTTATCCATGTTGAAATCTTTACGAACCATTTTGTGTTTGAAACCTTTACATGACACATATAGAGCTATCATTACGTTTGCTGAACTAATGGATGTTTCTGGCTACAGACTGACATTTTCTGGTCACTCAGCAATTTACTTTCTCCCCCAAATATATAAGAATATATTTGAAAATGAATCTCAGTTTCGGCTCTAGACATTTCTTAATTAGATTTTTCCCATTGTATGAATAAGGCATATTTCAGAGTTGTATTGGGATAGGTTCTACAGTATTCTCTGCAGATTATTGGTTTTGTTAGATCTCTTCTTAAAATTGGAACAAAATGTAGACTTGATCTGGTATATTTATTTAAGCTCATGATATTTTCGTAATTTACTTTTTGCAAAATGTAAATTCAGTCTTCTGAATCTTTTTGATTATAAATTAATCTTGTTTACTACATTAAAATATTAATTTCAGTTCTCAAGTTTCCAAGTATGAGTGAATAGGGAATAGGAAATGAGATGTTTTGGAAGTTCAGCTGAACCATTTCATATGAACTACTGTTTGGCAGAATCAAAACCTAGATATTCATTCATTCATTCATCATCCATCCATTCAATTTATATAGCTGTGCATTTTACATACATGGCTCACGCTATTTATTCCAGGTTTCAGATAAAAAAATTAATAACTAGAAGTGTCTTATGGAATGATTAGGAGTACATCACCCTTACCTCTTTCTCTCCTCCTTTGTGCTTTCATTCCTCATATCACTCTGTGAGTTACCACTGTCAGTGTCCTTTGTTTTAAACAGATCATATTCAACCAGCTCACAATCCCCTCTCCATATTTTTTAGCACTTTTCTTTCTTTGTCTGTCCTTAACTACTCTGCTAATGCCCTTGGCTTTTTCCCACTGTTTCTCTCTTAACAGTTCCTTCTGGAACACACATAGATCCAGACGTCCAAAAGTACAGTTCCATGCATTGAAGATTCGTGTTCGGAATGCTTTGCATATCTGTACTGTCTAATCATTAGACAGGAAATTATTTTTAATAACTAAGCTAGGTTGTTTTGTGTAATCTTGTGAATAATGTAAAATACAGTTTAGTCCTTCTTAAAGACCTAGATAAATGATCCATAGATAGCTTGGCCTGACTAGTGTGAGATATTACATCACTCTTTAAAAAAAAGAAGAATTCTGTATTATACTTTATCTAAAACATAATAGTAGTTCACTGGTGATATTTATGCCAACTTGATAAGAATGAAAACAGACATAATCTTAGTGGAGCATTTTAGAGTCATCATTTACTTCAGTACATTTAACACTAGAATCTTTTTTCAGCAAAAGCATTTTTTCTATAATACTTCCATTGTCATAGATCAGTTTTGGATTCATCGTTACAAATGAGATTTGTTAAACTAAAAGAAAACAGATAAAGATTAAAGCTAGCTCATATTTTTTTCTTCCTATGAAGTATCATGTGGTTGAGAAATAGCAGTTTTTCAGCAGTTTAGGCTTTCAGGTACCATATAAACTGAGATGATTCTTGGTGAAATTTTTTATATGAAACATGCCACACGATAAATTAACAATATTTGTAAAAACAGCTGAAAGGATTCATGCAGAATCAAGCCTTCTGCTACTATGCCTCTACCAAGGCTTTTGGCAGTGTGGGCAGGTGCCAAGTCCTGATGGAAAATGAAGTCAGCATCTCCATAAAGCTCATCTGCAGAGTAAGCATGAAGTGCTCCAAAATCTCCTGGTAGATGGCTGTGTTGTCCCTGGACTTAATGAAGCACAGTGGACCAATACGAGCAGATCACATGGCTCTCCAAATCAACACAGACCGTGGAAACTTCACACTCGACTTCAAGCATCTTGCAGTGTGTGCCTCTCCATTCTTCCTCCAGACTCTGGGTCCTTGGTTTCCAAATGAGATGCAAAAGTTGCTCTCATCAGAAAAGAGGACTTTGGACCACTGAGCAACAGAACAGTTCTGTTTTTCTTTAGCCCAGGTAAAACGCTTCTGATGTTGTTTGTTGTTCAGGAGCAGCTTGACAAGAGGAATGTGACATTTGAAACCCATGTCCAGGATCCGTCTGTGTGTGGTGGCTCTTGATGCACTGACTCCAGCCTCAGTCCACTCCTTGTGAAAGTCCCCAACAATTTTGAATGGCCTTTTCCTGACAATCCTCTCCAGGCTGCGGTCATCCCTGCTGCTTGCGCACCTTTCTCTTCCACACTTTCCCCTTCCACATAACTTTCTATTAATGTGCTTTGATACAGCACTTTGGGAACATCCAACTTCTTTTGCAATTACCTTTTGAGGCTTTCCCTCCTTATGGAGGGTGTCAATGATGGTTTTCTGCACGACTGTCAGGTCAGCAGTCTTTCTCATGATTGTGATTCCTCCTGAACCAGACTGAGAGACCATTTAAAGGCCCAGGAATCTTTTGCAGGCATTATGGCTTAATTAGCTGATTAGAGTGGGACACTTTCAGCCTAGAATATTATTGCACCTTTTCACAATATTCTAATTTTCTGAGATTGTGGATTTGGGGTTTTCATGAGCTGTAAGTCATAATCATCTCAATTATAACACATCATGGCTTGAACTATCTTGCTTTGCATGTAATGAGTCTATCTCATATATTAGGTTCACCTTTTAAGTTGCATTACTGAAATAAATGAACTTTTGCACAACATTCTAATTTTTCAAGTTTCACCTATATGGATGTAATATGTAATAATATATGGAAAGAATGAATTATGTTTCTCTAATCTTTATCTCTTTATCTTTAAGTATATCGGCATAAATTGTAGTAAGACTTACTTGTTTTATTCTTTAAAGAAGGTCATTAATGGTAGAAGCTTCATAACAAAAAGCAACCAATTGTCAATATACACAGTCTTTCTTAGAATGGTTAATTCTATATGAACAAGGATGTGAATAGGCTTGATGTAATTACACTGAAATAAAATAAAAAAAATTGACACTTAAAGTGCAACTAGACTACTTAACAACTCTTCAAGTAGCATCTAACATTATTCAAGTCTGTCAAGTCTACAGCCAAAGTTATTTTTGTTAATCATAATTATGGTGTTAAATGCAGACATTAACACTTGAAATCATCTTGGAAATAGACTGAAAGTTAGTGGAAGTTATTCAAAATAGTAATGATTAAATGGCTAGGTCAGTTAAAAGTACAGGTAGTCCTTGACTTATGACCACAATTGAGACCAAAATCTCTATTTCTAGGTGAGACATTTGTTAAATGAATTTTGCCCTATTTTACAACCTTTCTTGACACATTAGTTAAGGGAATCACTACAGTTGTTATGGTAGTAATGTGATTAAGTGAATCTGGCTTCCCCTTTGACTTTGTTGTCCAAAGGTCATCAAAAAAAGTCTTTTTATTTAAATATTTAATTTATTAAACTTGTATGCCACCCATTTTGTCAGAAATTATGCAAATATTTTTGACAGATGGGAATCCAATCTCTTCTTGAAAGTCTCAAGTGATGGCGCTCCCACAGCTTCCAAGGGCAAGCTGTTCCATTGGTTGATTGTTCTCATTGTCAGAAAGTTTCTCCTTATTTCCAGGTTAAATATCTCCTTATTCAGTTTCCATCCATTATTCCTTGTTTGGGTACTTTAGAAAATAGCTTGACCCCTTCCTCTCTGTGGCAGCCCCTCAAATATTGGAAGACTGCTATCATGTCTCCCCTGGTCTTTCTCTTCTCTAGACTAGCCATGCCCAGTTCCTGTAACAATTCTTCATACATTTTAGTCTTCGGTGCCCTAATCATCCTGGTTGCTCTTCTTTGTACTTTTTCTAGAGTCTCAACATCTTTTTTATAGTGTGGTGACCAAAACTGGATGCAGCACTCTAGGTGTGGTCTTACTAAGGCTTTATAGAGTGGTAGTAGTACCTCACTTGATCTTGATTGTATCCCTCTGTTAATGCAATTTAGAATTGCATTATCTGCAAATTTGGTAAATTCCCCTTCTATTCCCTCATCTATGTTGTTAATGAAGATATTGAAGAATACTGGACCTAAGACGGAACCTTGTGGCACCCCACTGCTTACTTCCCTCCATGTAGACTTAGACCCATTAAGGACTACTCATTGAATACGGTTTGTCAGCCAGTTGCAAATCCATCTGGTGATGGTGCTATCCCACTTTTTTTTAGCTTACCAAGAAGTAGGTTGTAGTCTACTTGTCGAATACCTTGCTGAAATCTTAAGTATATTATGTCCACAGTATTTCACTGGTCTACTATGTTGAAGAATGAAATAGATTGGTTTGGCATGATCTGTTCTTAACAAACGCGTGCTGACTGCTAGTACTTTACTTATTTGTAGATGTTGGCGGATCTTTTTTTTTTATTATTATCTTTTCCAATATCTTTCCAGGTATTAATATTAAGCAGTTTTGTTTTCTCTCTACTGCCTGTTACTTCTTTGCCATCTTCTCCATCAGTGGACCAATTTTTCTTGTTTATTTTTCTTGTGCTGAAGGAAACTTTTTTATTGTTTTTGACATCTGTTGCAAATCTTACTTCATTCAAAGTCTTAGCTTACCTAACTTCATCTTTGTAAGTTCGGGCTATTGGTTTGTATTCTGCCTTAGTTATGTGTCCCTCTTTCCATTTTTTGTACTTATCTCTTTTTTCTCTCAGTTGGTCTGAGAGTTCTTTGTGCAACCATGTTGGCTTTTTCTTGGTTTTCTTTTTTAGTGGTATTGAACTGGACTGGGCTTTTATAATTGTATTTTTCAGAATTTCCCAAGATTCTAGAGTCGATTTCTGTTTGATTTTCATCCATGGAATCCTTCTCAAGCTCTCTCTGAATTCGTTAAAATCTGTTCTTTTAAAGTCTAAGGCACTGGTTTGATTATGCTCTGTTGCTTGTGTCTGTTTTATAATGAATTCTAATGTGGTATGGTCACTCTCCCATAAGGTTCCTGTAACTTCAATTCCCTCTATCACTTTTTTTTCTGTTGGTAAGAATAAGGTCCAATATAGCTGTCCTGCTGGTTGTCTTCTTTATCTTTCATGTGATGCTGTCAGCTGGATTGGTGAGGACTGTGTTTGATCTCCCACTTGTTGCAGAGTTTGTCTCCCAATTCATGTCAGGAGAGTTAAAGTCCCCCATTACTCTATTGTGGTGTGTTTCCTACATACATTGATTAACTGATTAGCAAAAAGTTCATCTATTTCTTCTGCTTGGTTCGGTGGCCTGTAGTATACACCTATGGCAATGTCATTCTTTTTTTCCTTTTATGTTGACCGATATGCATTCTGGAAGGCTTTCGTTCTTTCCTGTTTGCACCTCTTGTAGAGAGGAAGTGATCTAACATAATGCAATTCCACCTCCTCTTTTGTTAGGTCTGTTTCTTTTGAATAGTTCATATCCTTTTATCAGTATATTCCAGTCATCAGTTTCATCCCACCAAGTTTTTGTAATGGTAACTATAATGTACTTGCCCTCATGTACTAATATTTCAAGTTCACCCTGTTTGTTACCTAAACTTTGAGCATTAGTGTATAGGCATTTTAGTTCTTTGTGGTTGATTCTCTATATGCTTCCTACATTCCTACTTTGCATCTGAATTTTTCTTCTTTCTCTTTACTCCCTACCTCCTTTTATGATTGGTAATCTTTTGATTTTTGCTTGTAATTGAGTTAGGTCATAAACTCTCTCCTCAATTGTAATTTAATTAATTTAAATTAAATCACTGTACAGATTTAATTTAAAATAATTGTCTTCTTTCTCTTAAGGAAATCTCAGGATTTTTATAACTGTAGGAAAGAGTTAAAAATCTCTTACAGTAGTCTCACCATCTTTACAAGATCATAATTCTACAAGTTTTTGAGAAATAATTTAGCCAATGTAAAACCAAAATAATTTTAAATACAGATAAATCAGACTATAAATATTAATATCAAGTTATGAATCTAGTGACATTCCTATGAAATTGCGCAGTGATTTGAATAAATAATAATAAAATAAAGCTTCTATAATGTATGATACAGAATATTACTTTGTTCGTTTCCTAGTAATTCCTCATAAGATTGGACGTGTTATAGATGGGAGTCCAGCTGATCATTGTGGAAAATTGAAAGTAGGAGATAGAATCTCTGCAGTGAATGGACAATCAATCATAGACTTGTCACATGAAAATATTGTGCAGCTGATCAAAGATGCAGGGAATACTGTCACACTCACTGTTGTTGCTGAAGAAGGTAAGAATGACCATCACTGTTATGCTGCTGTTCACTGAAGTTGCATTTGTTTATGTTTTCCACATGGTGGCAATATCAGTATCTTTCAATAATATTTTTCCATATGTTAGCTAGGTTGAAGGTTGGGAGTACTGTACTCTAGTGGCTCATTCCTATCTAGGCAGTCAGGTAGGTATTTAAGGATTTCTGCTTGGTCCTTTGGTATTTTTGGAGTTCTGCAAAATTCTGTCTTATTCCCACATGATGTTGAAAATGTGTAAGAAACTTTTGAGTGGAATTATTTGAAAAAAATACACACAGTAAAAACTCTGTCTTGGTATAATGTAGAGATGTTGAATAATAATCTTAGGCCACTAATAAACTACATGAAGACCAGTAAACGATAATTCAGTACCATTTCTTAGTAAATTCATTTCAACAGTGGTGTGTAATTCACTTACACTAATTATTCATCTTTAGGATATAGGGGCTGCTTCTAAAAGGACCGTGGAAGTGTCAATTTAGAAGTCTCTTAAATTACTTGACTAAGAAAGCTACAAAGGCTATATTTCAGTGGTTGATTCTGTTACTTAGTCCTTTTCAGGGACAGTTTGAGATAGTGGATGCTAACTTACAAAGTCTTCACAGTATGGGGTCTAGTTACCAAAGTTGTTATAATGTTTTGCTTTGTCACATAACATATTTTCATTGCAGATCCATTGCAAATCTTCTGCTAAGCTCTGTCATCATCATGTAATTAGAAGAGAGATAATTATAGAGAACTTTTTGTTTTTATATTTGAAATGTAAATAATCTCTCATCAGAAATTCTTGCCTTTCCTTTTGATAAAGAGACAAGCATTAATGAGTATGGAACTAAATAGTGCCACTCTCTTTTCCTCAACTACCCCTATCCTGAATAACTATCCAATTTTTCTTTTTTAATCAGAAAATACTGTTCGATATAAATAGGTAACTTCAAGCAGCATGTATACTTTTCATTTTTCTCATTCTCATGTTATAATTATTTGGTAAGAGGGGATTTACTACTGCCTTGATTTGTTTCTTTCAGCATTCTAGGGGCTGACAAAAATATTATTCATCAAAGCATTCTGAGTATTTAAATGACATTTTTTAAATAAATCCAGAATCCCCTTACAAGAATTGTTCGCTGCACACATAATTCAGTGTAAATATGCAAAAACAGTTTATTTTCAAATTTGGTATTTTAAAATTCAGTGTTTTTTGAAAAGACTGATCTTCAAACTAACTTTTCAAATTTAGGGTGGTGGTTCTTGTTTTAAAAAAAGACTGCTTTTCAACATTAAGGTGTATAATGAAGCTTGCTCTGATTATTTTGCTAAGAAGATGGTTTCTACCAATCGGAATAATAATTATACCAAAAATTCATTTTCCAGTTTCATATTTAACATGCATTTTACAATGTTACATCCTATGAAATAGAATATTAAATAATTCATGTGCTAGTTGGTAAACTTTGAAGTTTTTTATGCAAGTTATTTAAATATTTTAACTTTATAACCTTTTTATTTTATTTTTTTCAATTGAAAGAAATTGCTAAAATTAAAAAAGATGAAATGTGAATATTCTAGTTTATTTACTCCTGGGTTTGAATTACTACCACATAATATGATTTCATTTCTTATTAGTACCAAGTTGCAGAAGCTTGGAAGTTTACCCAAATGCTTGTTTTCTGAAGTATCACTAGGTGAAAGGCAAAAGGCAGACAATAATGTGAAACAAAACTGATTACAAATAGAAACTGATTCAATAGAAGCATTGTAATTCAGATAATGACTTTCTGAGAGTTGCCCTATTTATCAGATAGTTAAATAAGGATGTTTTTAAATTGCTGGTGAATTGAAATATTCTTATTTACATTGGCTGATAAAGTGGTACATACTGCTTAGAGGAAGTGACCAGGTAAGTGGTGAGGACTGCAGAAAACTCTGCTGATGAATGCCTTTAAATATTAATTTTAGAATTAACCATTGCTTGGAAAAGGTATTTGTCAAATAAATGTAAGATTTGTGTAATACATACCTGTCTTGTCTATTTATACTGTGCTGTGCTGTGCTCTGTACTGCACTGTGCTCTGCTCTGCTGTGAAGTCAGTCTTAATTCTTGTTGACTACCTGAACTAGTCTCTGCAGTTTTTTTGGCAGGATTTTCCAGAGTGATTTGGCTTTGCCTTCTTCCTAGGGCTTAAAGAGAGTGACTGGCCCAAACTTTCCCAACTGGCTTTATGCCTAAGGCAAGATTAGAATTTCCAGCTTTTTGTTTCTAGTCTGTTGCCTTAATCGCCACACCAAATTGGCTCTCATTGCCATCCAATTTTGTTCAACCATTTCTTCTTTTCCCCACCTTCTAATGCCAGAATATATTCCAAAAAATAAATCTCCTTGTTGTTGATGTGCTTTTTTGCTACTACTTCTGAAAGGAAATATTTTATTTATTTATTTATTTATTTGTCAATTGCTTACAAGATAATAGATATAAGTGTAAACATTAGTAAGAATACAGGAAATAGGTACAAATAAATGGGGACAATAGGACAGGGATGGTAGGCATGATGGTGCACTTATGCATGCCCCTTACAGACCTCTTAGGAATGGGGTGAGGTCAATAGTGGATAGTTTGAGGTTAAAGGAGTGGGGGTTAGAGGATATAACAAGAGAGTCCAGTAGTACATTCCAGGCATTGACCACTCTGTTGCTGAAATTGTACTTTCTGCAATCAAGTTTGGAGTGGTTTACATTGAGTTTGTATCTGTTGTGTGTTCTTGCATTGTTGTGATTGAAGCTGAAGTAGTCATTGACTGATTGGACATTGTAGCAGATAATTTTGTGTGCTATGCTTAAATCTAACCGTAAGTGGCATAGTTAAAGGTTGTCCAAGCCCCAAATCTCAAGCCTGGTGAAACAGAGTATTCTGTTGCGAGCAGAGGAGTGTAGTATTCTTCGAGTGAAATACTTCTGGACTCCCTCAATTGTATTAATGTTTGATATACAGTGCGGATTCCAGACTGAAGAGCTGTATTGATCTAGCAAAAGTTTTGTATGCTCTGGTTAGCAATTTGATATTTCTGGAAGAAAAGCTTTGTAAGATTAGATTTACAATTCTTGATGCCTTTTTGGCAATGCTGTTATAGTGAGCTCTGGCACTTAGGTCATTTAATATGAGAACTCCAAGGTCCTTGACAGAGTGAGGATCATCAACGAGTCATATCTGCCTATTTTGTATTTGGTGTACTGATTTTTTTTTTCTCAATGTGTAGGACAGAGCATTTGTTGGTTGAGATTTGGAGTTGCCAATTGTTTGACCATTCTGACACATAATCAAGGTCGCTTTGAAGGACAGTAGCATTGTTGGTGGTGTTGAATAGTTTTAAAAGAGAAAATATGTGTAAGTCTACATGTAAGAGTGAATAGTTTGTGTTTGGAACTTGATAGGCTTGGAGGTTTGGTAAATTGAATATAGCTCTCCTAAAGTAGAGCCTATGATCATGGTTTAAATCAAGGAAGCAGTGAGTAGACCAACTTCTTGAACCTCTCCAGATAAGGAGAGGATGGGTGTTTGCCCACTTGTGCTATAGACAACTGGTCCTCATGAGGAGACCTTAAGATAGCAATTTTCCATGTCATGCTGGGAGTTGGCAGGATTAGACTGAAATGTTTATAATATAAAATTTTTGAATTAATTATCAAGGACAGATTATTGTGGGAAATAGAGTCTGTTTTGGTTTTTGCAAGACAACAATGATAAGCAATTTCATTATTTCAGAATCTGGACACTGGAAGGGGCTAAAGTTTTCAAGCTGAAAACTTAGAAATCTGTAAAATGTTGCAAAACATTATAACATGGCTCACAAGGTTAGGATGCTGGGCTGATGATTGGCTGGTTCGCATTTGAGATTTGGGTGCTGTCACAGGATGTGGTAAGCACCCACCAATACGCTCCTGCTGACTCAGCTGTTTGAAAGCAGGTGAATGTAAATAGATAAATGGATACCATTTCAGTGGACAACTTAATATGAATATGAAAGCAGCCCACAACTGGGTGTTCCATAGGCAACGGCTGATTCTTTTACCACAGAAGTGTTTTGGTGCTTCCAATATGCAAGTATAGTATAATGAAAATACTGAAGGAGACTTTTGAAGAATGGAGTCAGAAATCATTAGCCATGATATTAGCAATGTCAGTAATAATTTCTGCTTCTGTAGATAGACTATGTCAAAATTTCAGATGTAGAACAAATTTTATCGAACAAGATAGAAAAGATATTGAAAGTGGACTGAAACTGACAAGCCAAAACTTAGAAAATTATTTTGACTTGAACCACAAAAAAAAACTTTGATTTCTGTAATTTAAAAAGGGAATACAATGATAAACCCAACAGAGAGAATATTCTTTTCCTGTTGGGTTTATAGAAGAGGCTTGTGAAATAGCCTTGAAGAATTCTGTACAATGGGATAAAGAATAAATTCAGAGAAATAAAATCCTATGACAATTTTTAATGAAGTAAAGATTAAGATTTTTTTGAAGTAAAAGGAAGGAATGTAAAATTAGTTTGTCTGATCACTTATTATTGTTGCTATTATATTCTTACTTTTCTAGCTTTTTTCTTGCACTTTTTATTTCATTCTGTTCCCTTCTCTTTCTTTAAGTTTAGTTTGTATTAGATGTTACTATTATAATCAAAAATTTACACACACAGCTTAATAAATCAGTTTCGTAGCATGCATTTCAATACTGCTAAATGGCCTTTTCAAGAACTGGCAACATTATTTGATAACACATAAAAAATGAAAGTCAATAATGTTCTTGGCAAGATTTTAGTATTGCTAAATATATCCTGATGTATCTAATCAGCTACTTGTGTCTTCATTAGAGCACCGTGGTCCTCCATCCGGAGTAAACTCCGCCAAACAGAGTCCAATTGTACAGCATCGAGTTCTTGGACCAGTTCCAGCTTCTTCTGTATCTACTGACAGGTACAAACTGCATCTTTAGGCCACAAATAAACATGGAAATGAAATTAAATACCTAACTTCTTTTTTGTAAAGGCAGCGAGGGAACAGAACTTTTCAGTTCTTCAGATTTTTTTTGCTTATTCAGACTAATTTTTTAGTTAGAATGCAGCAGTTGTCTTCCCTCATATTGCTAGGAGAAATATTTCTATGATGTTTTTCTTACTTATGTCTTTTACACAATAGTCTGCATTTATCATCTTTTGGCATTTCACTATTAATTTCCTTGTCATGATATATATGATGAAGCAAACTACAAAAGCTTTTGCAATAATAAATTTATCATTCATATGCTACAAGATTGTTTTTATTTCAAGCCTGTAGTAATAAGTAATGGATCAGAGACTTCAAAAAACTGCAGATTTATTTAAATGAACATCAAAGAGAAAAAGCCTTCTGGAAGAGGAAAATGAACAAAATAAAACTGATAAAAGATTAAAGAGCTTCTTTGAGAAGTTATAATTATTCATGGTATAAAAATGGATGTTATAAATGAACATCTTCCTTCTGCCATGTAGCTCTAATTATCTCAGAAAAAGTTACAAGATTAAAGATACTTCATCCAATACTAATATGACCCATATTAGTGATAGTTAATAGATATAGTATTCAGTTTCATCAAATGTTTTGCAGTTATTTAAAGTTGGAAATAATTTGTATACAACTTTTGCTAAATTTATTCTTTTTTTGTATTGAAATATTTATAAAATGCAGGTGTTTCAATGTCAATTGAAAATAATGGAAATTTATCATAGTTTTGTGCAACTTTCACAAATGTCTGACATACATTTTTGAGAGAAAATGTTAAACATTAACCGAATACATACACTACAAATAAATAAATAACTACTTCAGGGCATTGCACATTGTTTTAGTAAACTATGGCATTTTAATCTCAAAGAAAATTTGTAGCACATTTCTTTTTTAATCCTAATGTTAATAATTTCATTCAAAATATAGTTTGTATTCTGATAGGAAATGGACTAACGGGAAATCAGAATTTCCTCTTAAGAAATTGTGGCACATTTTGGCCAGTCCTTTCAATTTCAAAATTTATTCTGTAATGTTATGAATTAGAGTTCAAAATTAATTCAAAGAATTTGAATAGGAAATACAAGAAATCGAATCTGCACAAGAATATCTACAGCCTGTTTAATTTTGTATGTGGAGAATATGTTACTATGGCTGAATTTTGGAACCTGGCTTATATTTGGTAAATTCCTTTAGGAATCCATTCTAATCTTCAACAGAGGCCCTTGTAACGATCCATATGCTTCCTTATACTTCAGGGGTGCTATAGAAGCTGATGGCGGAAAAGAACAATGCAACAATTACAAGCACTTCTCATTAACTGAAGTTGCTGGGTCTCTCGGAGGGAGCATACTTTCTCAGGTATATAAATATACTCACTAGAAAATAGCTATTAAAGTTTTTTTATTATTATATAGGAGATAAACTTTTCTGCTAATAGTAGATGCTGTAGGAAGTATCCAGTGTTAATCACTTGCACACTGGATAGTCAGTGGAATATTCCAGATATTGTAGGAAGGTTCATTAAATGTCTTTGTGCTTCTAGCACCAAAGGCTGGCTTTAGTTGTGCAGTCATTCAGTTGCTTTTGACTTTTTCAGTTCTTCTGGTACATATGATTTTGCCAGAATTGCCTGTTACTAGCTACTTCTTTGAGTGGCTTATAATTCTGTTATCAGTTATACCACAGGTAATTCTCAGCTTACAATTATATTGGAGCCTGCCCATCATGGTCATAAATTGTGATGATCATAAAATGGGTCGGTCACATTTTTATGACAGTCATTATATGGTAGTCATTAAGCAAACATGGTAGTCATAAAGCAGACACTATTGTGCACAGTTTTGCCAAAACCCAGAAGTGTCAGTTTTCAGCAAAAAAACTATAAAATAACTGTTATATGACCATGGAATGCTGCAAATGGCCTGACCATCAGAATCCGCATCATAAGTTGCCCTAGGGCAATGTCATAACTTTGAACAGTTGCTAAGCAACCTATCATAAGTGGAGAACTATTAGGCTTCCTTCTTCTGTCAACCTATTTTGATTGCTTTCATTTAAAAAAAAACATTGGAGTCTTATCCCTCGCTTTTCAGTATACATCCAATATGAAATATTAGAGAATATTTGTAGTTTGAGTTGTAGATTTTGGTAGAGGTTTGTTCTCTGAGCTTGCCATTTAGCTCACAGATGTTTTATTGCCAAACTAGGTAAAACCTTCAGTGGGACTTTGGGTGAAGACTTTTATCTAGTACTGAATGATGGTTTTTTATGGTCTAATCTATTCTCAATAATTCAGCAAAAAATATTTTTCCTTGTTCAGCCTTCCTAATAATCAACGTTTCACAGCCTTTTGTTATGACTGGATATAATAAGACATTGTCAATATATATCTTTATTGTCAGTCTTTAATTATTTTATCTAGGTTTCTAAGAATTTTTCTTCCAGATAGCTGGTATCTCTTTATTTTATTTAAGTCACTATCCCTTGAAATGTAGAGCCTCTTTAAATATTTTACGAATCTATCTGCATCAATGTAACATTATTGGCGCTAACTTGACATAATCGTAGGAATTTTTAAAAAATATTAAGCATCACAACAGCCTTTGTAGTCTCTCATTTCCCTTTCAAAAAAAATTCCTAGTCATTTTCACACTTCCAGCTATCAAGATGGCATCATCAGCATAATTAATTCTTTACTGATGATTGATTCTAAAACACAAAAGCTATCCATCACTTCTTCATTATCAATCCTAAAGCTGGTTGTTCTGTGATCTTTTTTATATTAAATTTTAATCCCATTTTTTCAACTGTGATTGATATGTATGTATGTATGTGTGTGTGTGTGTGTGTTATGGCATTCAGCTTAGTTCAGGTATATTCCCACATCATTATAGTTTTGCTTTTAAAGTTGTAGCAACTTTTCAGCAGAATCTCATCTGCCATCATCAGGCTTCTGTATAGTGTTCATCTGTGAGTCAGACTTTTACAGTGGTTTCAGATTTAAATTTGGAGCAGCCTATTGCTGTGCCAGAATGGTTTTTTCTTCACCCTGATTGGTTGGGAGTCTTGGTCTGTGTTTATTGGTCTTGGAGTTTGCTGCGTTCTGCTTGATTGGTGTTTCTAATATCTTCTGTCTGTTTTTTGGCTCTTTTTTTGTCTTGATTGGCTGGCAACATTGTGTTACTTTATTGGAGGCCTTTAGTGCAGCTTGGCTCCAGGTAAATGGACGGCTATCATTAGTTAGGAAGCTAGGTTTCATCTGGGTGCCTGGTCAGGGTGTGTTTGAGCTGGAGGTATCAGGGGGGATCTGTTTGTGCCCAGGAGTTTGCCTGGCTTGTGGTGTGGAGATTTTTTTGTTTGTGAGTGCAGGCTTCCAAATGATTGACAGTCTGGTGGAATCATCTTTTCTATTCATGCTTTCTGGTCTTTTTTCAATCTCTATGGCTTCTCTGATGATTCTGTGGCTGGGGTTTTCTATAGTGGCTAGGGTTTTGGTGCCATTGAAGTTGATGCTATGACCTGTGGCTTCCATGTGCTGGACGAGTGAGGCAGTGTGTTCCAGCTTTTTGACTGCATTTTTGTGTTCATCCAGGCGGGTACTTATTCTTCTATTGGTCTGTCCAATGTATGTGGCCGGGCATGATGCACAGGGGACTTCGTATATGCCTTGGTTTTCCAGGTCAATTTTATCTTTGAGGTTTCTAAGGATGGCTGCTATTTTTCTGTCTGTTTTGAAGGCAGCCTTGATGTGATGTCTGTGTAGTACCTTACTAATTTTGTCTGCAGTACCTCTTATGTAGGGCAGGACAGCTATTCCATAGGTCTGTTCATCTTCTGGGTCTCTATTATGTCTCAGTGTGTTTTGGTGGATCAAGCCGGTGATTTTGTGGAAGCCGTTGACTGTCAGTACTTTAGTCAGGGTGCATAGTTCAGTCTTAATGTGTGTCTTGTCTGCCAGGCGTTTGGTTCTAGTAATTAGTGTTTTAACCACGGAGTTTATCTGTGCTGGGTGGTGGTAGGATTGGGCATTGAGGTTAGTGTGTGTTTTCTTCTGGTATATGGTGTGTCCTAGTGTGCCATCTGTTTTTTTTGTAGATTAGTACATCTAGGAATGATAGTTGTTTGTTTGTTTCTGTTTCCATGGTGAACTTGATTTGGGGTGTGTGCTGTTTAGGTGTGTTAGGAAATTGTTTAGGTTTTCTTTTCCATGGGGCCAAATCACAAATGTGTCATCAATGTATCTTAACCATAGTTTGGGTTTGTGGATGGCATTGGCCAGGGCTCTGGATTTGAATTCTTCCATGAACAGATTTGCAATGACGGGTGACAGTGGTGATCCCATAGGGGCTCCTTCAATTTGTTTGTATCTTTGTCCTTTGTATATGAAATATATGTTGGTTAAGCAGTGTTCTGTTAGTTCCATGAGGTGTTTAGCTGGTTGGTATTTATTTTTGATGATTTCAAGGGTCTCTTTTATCGGGACTTGAGTGAATAGTGAAACCACGTTGAAACTTACAAGCAGATCTTCTTGCTCCACATGTAGATCTTTGATCATTTCCAAGAAGTGGTATGAGTTTTGTACATGTGAAGCTGCTGTTTCAGCATGGGGCTGTAGCTGTTTTGCTAAGTGTTTAACTAGGTTTTGTAGTGGTGCTCTGACTGTGGGTCTGAGAGGTATGCCTTCTTTGTGTATTTTTGGGAGGCCATATAGTTTGGGGCATCTGGAAGATGATCGTCTGTTGGATCTCTTTGCTCATGTGGCTGGTTATAATTTTCTTCTTGGTTAATTTTTCCAGATATGTGGTTGGGTCTGTGTTTATGGGTTTGTATGTGGGGTCTTGGAGTAGGTCTGTCAGTTTTGTTTCATAGTCTTTTCTGTCCATTACTACTGTGGCATTCCCTTTGTCTACTGGGAGTATGATTATGCTGCTATCTCTTTTCAGGCTTTGTAGTGCTTTAATTTCTTCTTTCTGCAAGTTGCTTTTGGATGGTTTGCTTGTGCATAGGATGTTGGTAACTTGGTGTCTTATTCTATCAGTTTCATCTGTATTTAATTTGGTTAGGCTGGATTCTACTGCACATATGATGGATTCTGTGGGGATTTTTTGGGGTGCTATAGCATAATTGAATCCTTTGGTTAGGACATCTGTTTCTGTTTTGGTGAGTTCTCTGTTCTCTGTCTTTAGGGGTTTGTATGTGGGGTCAACTTATCCAAAGAAGAACAAACTGCACTACTTAACCTGAAAGAAGACACCAGCATAATAATCCTACCAGCAGACAAGGGCAATGCGACAGTGGTTATGAACACATCTGACTACCAATCCAAGTTAACCAACCTACTCCAAGACTCCACATACAAACCCCTAAAGACAAACCCCACCACCTACCTAGAAAAAACCAGATCCAAAATAAAAGCCTCCCCTATCAGTGAAGAAATCCAGTAAAGAATCATACCCAGAGAGAAATCATCCAGATGCCCTAAACTTCATGGTCTCACCAAGATACACAAAGAAGGAACCCCACTTAGACCAATAGTCAGCTCCATAGGCTCACCTCTACAAAACCTAGCCAAATTTCTCGCCAAACAACTACAGCCCTATGCAGAATCCATCAACTCACACGTAAGAAACTCATTCCAGTTCATCGAGATCATAAAGAAACAAAATTTACAACCCAGTGACCTACTAGTGAGCTTCGATGTCATATCCCTCTTCACCCAAGTGCCAATAAAAGAAGCCTTGACAGCCATCCAAAACAAATACAACCCCCCCAAGCACATCCTAGATCTGACCAACCACTGCCTATCCAATACATACTTCATCTACAATGGACAAAAATACAAACAAATAGAAGGAGCACCCATGGGATCACCCCTCTCACCTGTCATCGCTAACCTCTACATGGAACACTTTGAAAGACAAGCTCTAGAAAAATATGATCACAAACCCAAACTCTGGCTCAGATACGTAGATGACACCTTCATAATCTGGCCACACGGGAAAGAAAAACTGAACAACTTCCTCACACACCTCAACAGCCTACACCCCAAAATACAATTCACCATGGAAACAGAAGCTAACAACCAACTTCCCTTCCTAGATGTCTTGGTATACAAAAAATCCAATGGCTCCCTAGGACACACCATCTACCAGAAGAAAACACATACAAACCGCTATCTACACGCACTCTCACACCACCACCCAGCACAGATCAATTCCGTAGCCGAGACACTCATCTCCAGAACAAAATGCTTAGCCGACGAACAACACCTAGAGACCGAACTACACACTCTCACAGGCGTGCTGACAGCCAATGGATTCCAAAGAAAGAAGATCACCCGCCTAATCCAAAAAGAAACCCCAACCAAAATCCAAGACAGAGAACAAGAGAATGGCAAAGCCCTCTTCCCATATATAAAAGGCACTACAGACAAAATCAGCAAGATCCTTCAAAAACACAACATTAAGACAGCATTCTGCACAAACAGAAAGATATCCACCATCCTAAGAAACCCCAAGGACAAAATCGAGTTAGAAAATCAAAGAGTATACGAAATCCCTTGCACTGCCTGCCCCACCACATACATTGGACAAACTAACAGAAGAATAAGTGCACGCATTGAAGAACATAAGAACTCAATCAAAAAGGAAGAACCGACCTCTTCCCTGGTCCAACACCTCAAAGCCACAGGACATGAGATTGACTTTAGAAATACCAGAACTATTGCCAAAACAGAACACTTCAGCAGCAGAATCATCAGAGAAGCCATAGAGATAGAAAAACGCCCACACAGCATGAATAAACGAGATGATGCCTCCCGCCTGCCAGCCATTTGGAAACCCGCCCTCATGAACAGACGAGTACCTAACATGAAGAACGACACCAGACCCACACCCCTGAGAGCCACACAAGATGCCACCACCACACTTCCACATAGAAAGCAGACTCACACCCACACAGATGAAACATGACCACGGACCAGAAGATGAAACATGGCCACGGACCAGAAGCCGCACTGCAGCTGCATCACTACCCACTTCGAGCCCCTCTGAGCCATACATGAAGCAAACTGACCCTCACCATGAAGATGCAGCACGACCACGAACTCGAAGCCAAACAGCAAGATCACAGATCACCAGCTCAAATCCCCCAGCAATTAAGACTAACCTGAGCACAACCAAGCCCCCACCTGAACAGAACACGCCTCCAGCCAATCAGAACACAGCCAACCCCCCAACCAATCAGAACACAGCCAAACCTCAAACCAATCAGAACACCCCCCCACCCAATCAGAACATAGCCAAGCCCCCACCCAATCAAATCACACCCCCACTAGCAGTTAAAAGGAAGAAGCAACTGCAAGCTCACATCACTCTGAGAAGCACAGAGCTGAAGACCAAGCCTAAAGATAATGAATGAGACTTCATCGAAACGTTGCCTAGATACTTCCAATCTTACGCGGGAGAAAACCCGAATAACTAAAGATCCACATACAAATACCCGCGAGAACCTCAGAAAACAAATATATATATATATATGGATCTTTGGTTATTCGGGTTTTCTCCCGCGTAAGATTGGAATTATCTAGGCAACATTTCGGCAGAATCTCATCTGCCATCATCAGGCTTCTGTATTGTCTTCGTCTGTGAGTCACACTTTCACAGCCCTTTCAGTTTTAAATTTGGGGCTAGCCTACTGCTTTGCCAGAATGGTTTTTTCTTCATCCTGATTGGCTGGGAGACTTGGTCTATGTTTATTGGTCTTGGAGTTTGCTGTGTTCTGCTTGATTGGTGTTTCTAATATCTTCTGTCTGTTTTGTGGCTTTTTTTGTCTTGATTAGCTGGCAACATTGTGTTCCTGTATTGGAGGCTTTTAGTGCAGCTTGGTTCTGAGTAAATGGACGGCTATCATTTATTAGGAAGCTAGGTTTCATCTGGGTGCCTGGTTGGGGTGTGTTTGAGTTGGAGGTATCAGGGAGGATCTGTTTGTGCCCAGGTGTTTGCCTGGCTTGTGGTTTGGAGATTTTTTTTTTCTCCAAACCTCCAAACCACAAGCCAGGCAAACACCTGGGCACAAACAGATCCTCCCTGATACCTCCAACTCAAACACACCCCAACCAGGCACCCAGATGAAACCTAGCTTCCTAATAAATGATAGCCGTCCATTTACTCAGAACCAAGCTGCACTAAAAGCCTCCAATACAGGAACACAATGTTGCCAGCTAATCAAGACAAAAAAAGCCACAAAACAGACAGAAGATATTAGAAACACCAATCAAGCAGAACACAGCAAACTCCAAGACCAATAAACATAGACCAAGTCTCCCAGCCAATCAGGATGAAGAAAAAACCATTCTGGCAAAGCAGTAGGCTAGCCCCAAATTTAAAACTGAAAGGGCTGTGAAAGTGTGACTCACAGACGAAGACAATACAGAAGCCTGATGATGGCAGATGAGATTCTGCCGAAATGTTGCCTAGATAATTCCAATCTTACGCGGGAGAAAACCCGAATAACCAAAGATCCACATACAAATACCCGCGAGAACCTCAGAAAACAAATATATATATATATATATATATATATATATTCTGAGGTTCATGTGGATCTTTGATTATTTGGGTTTTCTCCCGCGTAAAATTGGAAGTATCTAGGCAGTGTTTCGATGAAGTCTCATTCATCATCTTCAGGCTTGTGTCTTCAGCTCTGTGCTTCTCAGAGAAGACACAAGCCTGAAGATGATGAATGAGACTTCATCGAAACGTTGCCTAGATACTTCCAATCTTACACAGGAGAAAACCCGAATAACCAAAGATCCATATATATATATTAGCCTGATGATGGCAGATGAGGTTCTGCCGAAACATTGCTACAACTTTAAAAGAACAACTACAATGATGTGGGAAAATATCCAAACAAAGCTGAATGCCATACATGTAAGTACCCGCAAAAACTTAAGAATATATATATATATGGATCTTTGGTTATTCGGGTTTTCTCCCACGTAAGATTGGAAGTATTTAGGCAACGTTTCGATGAAGTCTCATTCATCATCTTCAGGCTTGGTCTTCAGCTCTGTGCTTCTCAGAGTGAGAGGCACAGAGAAGCACAGAGCTGAAGACACAAGCCTGAAAATGATGAATGAGACTTCATCGAAACACTGCCTGTAGCATCACACTTTTTGCTCTCGGACAGTACAACATCTGATATGCTTTTGGCTCTACTCCAACCACATCATAGACTATATTCTTCAGTAGTTTACTGGCTACCTTCCAACTTGGGGGGAAAGGGGTCGTCTTCTAACATTATCCTGCTTATGAATATCTGTTTTTCTTGGAAGAATACTGGAGTAGTTTATATTTCCTTCTTCAGTGAATCACATTTAGCTTACCCCTAATCTGTGACTTGACTATGATGAGTAATTTTTATGGGAGGACACACTTTCAGTATTATAAGTCATAATGTCCTTAGGATACAAAAGCCTTCACTACAAGGTGTATTAGTTCTTGAAGATGGGATTCAATCTGTTTTATTAATATTTCTAATATGGTATATATCAGTTTCTTAATGTATTTGAAACTAGAAATTAAAAAATGTATCAGCAAAATATGTAGAGAGCATACTTGAAGATCGTCCTGAGATTATGTTAATTATTTTGATGGGAAAAATGATATTTTGGTAGATGGATTTCATGGAATTTGATCACTACAAATCAGTCTAGATGTTATGTCATTTTATTTTATAGCTAACATTATGTCCCCATTTTCCTTATGCATTGAAATTTTAATGTGTAATATTTAGTGGAAAAAATGAGTGCCATTATCTCCCACCTATTTTCAGTATTCTAAATGTCCATGTGTAATAAAGGAAAAAAGGAATAAGATGTTATCAAAGACATCAGCCAGGATTTTTGAACTGAATTTTTGCTCATGCATCAGTTATGGAAAAACATAAAAGGCCAGGTTTATATCCTTTCCGAACAGCAAGTGATAGCTTTCTAAAATTTACAGAGTCATAGTGGCGCAGTGGTTAGAATGCAATATTGCAGGCTACCTCTGCTCACTGCCAGGAGTTTGATCCTGACTGGCTCAAAATTGACACAGCTTTCTATCATTCTGAGGTCAGTAAATGAGGACCCAGTTTGTTGGGGGCTATATGCTGACTCTGTAAACTGCTTAGAGAGGGCTGTAAAGCACTATTAAGCAGTATATAAGTCTATGTGCTATTGCTACAAGAAAAGTAAAATTTACATGTGAAATTAATACAGGTATTACTATAATGTCAAACATAGCAAATATAATTACATTAATAATAGGATAAAATTACTTTGAATTTAGGAAATTGATTTTTTCTAACAAATTTAATTCTAACAAAGAGTTGAAAGTATTTCCCAATATAATTTTAATTTGCATACTCTATTATTTGCACAGAATCCTGGTTGTTATCCAGTAGAACTGGAAAGAGGTCCTCGAGGCTTTGGATTCAGCCTACGTGGAGGAAAAGAGTATAATATGGGGCTATTTATTCTTCGATTAGCTGAGGAAGGGCCTGCCATTAAAGATGGGAGAATTCATGTAAGTATGTATTAGCTCTAGTTGGTTAGATTATCTATTGTTTTTAAAAGCTAATTTAATATTAATTTGATATTTTAAAATTATTTCCATATATAATATTGATATGTTCTCTGCCATTTTAATTAAATGTGAATTTATGCAATTATTTTCAGGCAGTGTTTTGTACTCTATACTCATGTTTACTCTAACCCAGCTTTGGCAATAGGAGGAAAGAATTATTGAGACAGAAATATTTAAATGAACTTCATAATTCTAGTCATGAAAATTCAACTATATTTTTTTGTGAAAGGGTCCTATCTAACAAAATGTAAGTATCTAACCTTTCACAGCAAATTTACTGGAACATCGTCAACATTTTAAAATATCTGCTCTAATACAGAAGGAAAAATGAGACAGTAACCAAATTCAAGGATTTCATTGGAGTTTTGTCCAGATCTCCTATGTTCAGTCCACATAATAAGAGTATTTAACACTGTAATGCACTTAATACATTTTAGTATGTATACTTATCGAGTGTAGCCCCGCATTTGAACAAAAGTAGTGCATTAAGCATATAATAAAATGTTTTCCGCCTTTAACATCTTAATGTATTTGAGAGAAAACCCCATTTTCTAGAAACTCTTTTCTTTCTTGTTCAGTTGCAATAGTTTAACTAGATGCTCTGTAGAGATCTCAGATCTGCTAATGACATTGCAAATAATTAGTTAGTCATCTTTCTTAGAAATGTGCTTCACATTTTCTTGCCCATGTAGTATTCACATTTCTGGGGGTTCATACATTGATCAGACATAATACAGTACCTCAGTATTCATTGTTAACTGAATCCAGGAGATGCGTTGAATAACAAAAACAATGAGTGCCAAACAAATTTTTCCCATAAGGAATAATATAGTGAGTCATAATGCAGCCAAACTGACAAGTTCTAGTTTGCATATTGAGTACCAAACAAACTGGAACAAATTTTTTGCCTCAAAATGCATTGAGTACCAAATTTGATGAGTTTCAAAGCAGTTGAAACCATCATATAGACAAGTACCATAATATATCAAACATGAGTATTAACATGTTCTTTTTATTGTTTTGTAAGAGCACATCAGCATCAGAACCTTTGTGTTAAACTTGCAATCATTTGAGCATCCTTAGCTAAGGAAATAGAAATTACTGATTGGAAAATAAATAGAATAAATAGACTTTAGTGTGATAGTTCTCAGATTGAGGATTACATTTCAACTTTGTAAACTCAATAATTTAGAAGTATTGGGAGTCTGATTTTTTTCACTTTTTCCCTGCAAGTAGAGCTTGAACAACAGAAACTTAGTTTCACATTTTAACAATTCTTTTTTATACATAGTGGACAGTGTTTTATAGAGAGAAAATAGAGCCTGAGAATAAGTATTGAGACTGATATTTAACTAGCCTTTTAGACTCCATTAATTCATATTTTTGTTGGATACTGTCCTGTTCCCAATGCTGCTTTCCAAAGTTTTTTCTTTCTCTTTCTAGAATCCCATCTTTTTCAGAAACACTTCCCAAATTCTCTGAGTGTCATAATAAATGGGAAGAATGTTTCCTTCTGTTATGTATTTATTCTAGCCATATGGAATATTACCCATACTTTCACATTAGTTTTTATAGGTATATAGATTGCCATTTATACAGTCTGTAGATGATCTCCAACCTCATAGTTAGCCTATATCGCCAGTCAGCAGCCTTACGTCAGTTACAATTCATAAAGCTTGAATCTTTTTGAATTATCTGAATAGAAACTGAGTGATGCCTGGTGAGGATCAAGGTTCTATTAAGAAATAAGTGTTATGGATTACTTTAATATTTGTGATAATGTCAATATTATTAACTGGGTTTCAGTTAAGTATAACATGGTAGAATGTTTAAGTAAGTATAAACAAAATGCTAACAAAGAAAATAACTTTTTACAATTTAATGAAGGTACTTTTCTCCTCAGGTTGGTGACCAGATCGTTGAAATCAATGGTGAACCAACACAAGGAATCACCCATACTCGAGCCATTGAATTAATTCAGTCTGGAGGAAATAAAGTTCTTCTCCTTTTGCGACCAGGGACTGGATTAATACCAGACCATGGTACGGTGGGAGCCCAACTATTGAGTGTATGAGCTACAACTGATATATTCAACACAGTACAGATGTATTTATTGGTAATTTGAATAACTAGATGTTCAAACTCTATAAAATTATAAATGACCTATTTAAATATTTACTTACAAGTTGGAATTCACCTTGTAGCTAATGTTTTGCAGAGAGCTTATAGTGACAGCTAAAATAATTCAGTAATAATAAAAGTTAAAATTGTGCAGTGTAAATTTGTTGCAGCACACAACTCGATGTATATTTCAAAAATATCCTGAATGTATATAGATCACAAGTATGTGTAAGAGCACAGGAAAGTAAGGGTGCCGACAAGACCACAATACAGGGGTAAAGATGCTACTTGAGGAAAGCATGCAATAATTGGAATGCTGCCAGTAAAAATGCCCTCCTGCCAGAAACCATCTACCCCGCTTCACTTAGCAAGCATCTGGGCTTGGACTTAAAAGTTTATCTCAATTCCTGGAGTATATGTAGGAGGTGAACTTTGATCATTTTGGTCACTTAAAATTTATTATTTATTAAATGTATTTGCTGCCCATCTTGTATCAAAACAACTCTGGGCAGCTTACATCTTGCTTTTCCACTTTAAAAGCACTCAGAGCTGTGTTAAATACTGGGTACTTAAGAAAAAGGGTAGTATGATCTTCTCAACACACAATGTATGTGTCCGACAGCTTCCCCATTGCTGATGTAGAAAAGCATATACATATAGCTAGTAAAAAAGTTCTATTGTGTCTTCTCTCTGCTTATTATACCAATAAAAAGCTATCTTCTCTCTTTTGTCTGCCTTTTCTGCTCTTATTAGGCCAATTAGATTTTTTAAAGTATATATTAAAAAGAGCAAATCCACCCTTTACTAATCTTAAGATTTCTCCTAAATCAAATTTTTGTTAACCTGGTATTTTCCAGGTACATTGGAGATAGAGATAACATCTCTTGTGTAAATTCTTAATATACCTATACTGGTAGAAAATTCAAGAAGTTGTAGTCTCCAATGGATCTAGAAGGCCCTGAATTGTGGTAGGCTGTCCTAAAATCTTTTGATGGGATGCTGAATTTGGAAATATCCAAGTCAGTTGAGATACTCTCTTCTCTCATATTCTTACACTCTGCTTGTAATTTTATATTTCTTTTACTCTTTGCTGTGATTTTTGGTATATAGTCCTGGGCTTTTTCTCTTCCTCCCTCAGGTTTGGCTCCTTCCAGTTTGTGTTCCTACGTGAAAACTGAGCAGCATTAAAGCTTTCAGGGCTTTCTTTGGTCTTTCCTTAAACTTGGTAAATCGGCATGTATTGTGATTAGCCACTTTTAATTTGTTTTGAATAATAGTTTTTCACTCAGCTAGTTTCCATTTGTTGTGATAAGTGTAAGGAACAAATAATATAGAGGAATCAATTTTAGAAGTCCTTAATTCCACATACTCTAGTTCATTATCCAAGGACTAGAAATGATACAAGCCACCTGCTATAATAATCACTTTTTTCCATCCTACCACACACATACTATTGATGTATCTTTGATTAAAGTTCCTGCATACCTCAGTATCATTGTTACATTTGTCTTTTTGACAGTCCTACTTTTCAAAAATCTGAAAATGAGATTCTAACTCTAGTACGTAAACGAGAGGCAGTCTCATTTCGCCCCTCTCTTAACATGAAAAGTTGGTAAAGAAGAAAAATAAGTATCTAGTGGCAATCCTTTATGCAGCCAAACTGTTCAATTTAGTCAGGATTTGTGTCCTATTGGCCATACTTGGGAATTGATTGGCCCTACATGATTTCAGTTCTAAGAATAAAAGATCTGTAATCCACACAGTGCAACAAAACAAAAATCAGTGGTAAATAAATTAAAACTGAACTAATGGATAACGAGAACAAAGTAGATATTCTGACAATAAAACCATCTAAAAGAAAAAGGAATGCTGTTTTTAATTGTCATACAGAAAAAATATAACTGAAATTGACTAAAAGAAAGTAAATGTAGTTTCAGAGATTTCCTGTTGCAGGAGAAAGAATTGAAACATAGAAATGATTTCCAGAAAGCATAGTTATCCTGGATTATAGGTTTCTATATTTTATCATACATTGAAAATCAAAATTTTCTCATATTTAAATATATTGGTTTCTTATAGTATGTTTTTGTATATTTCAATCATTGTAATTGGAAGGGTTTTAGATACTGATAATACCTTTTCATTGTTTTGCTCTTATACGTTATTTTTTATTTTGATATAGGCAGTCTGGATAATTTTAATCCAGTATCCTCAAGTGTAACCCATGGTGAACAGATTTCACTTCCCTCATCATCACATTCTGCTTACACATCCGAAGCATCTAATTTGCCAGAATCAGAAGCTCTAACGAAATTTCAGATGTCTGAGAAATTGGAAAAACTGAAGAACACTGTGCCTGAAAAGAAAAGCACTTTAACGGAAAATCATTTGGAGATAAACAAAACAGTTTGTCCACAAAAGCAAGTGAACAACTGGGACCATACTTTCTTTCCAGAAAATAAAGTGATGCACAGTACTGCACAATTAGCATCGGGCAATGCAGCCAGTAAAAGTCAATCAGCTAGTCCCCAGAAGTTGAGCAATAGTCCTTCCAGAGATCAACTTCCATTCGATAGAACTAAGAAAAGTGAAACTAAGCATCTAGATGAGAATTGCTTAGACCACTTACAGAGTCCAAAAATAAATAAAGGTGGTAACCTGGGAACCTTTGAGAATGCTGATATAGAGGAAATCCTGACTAAGGGGAAAAGAGACCAGTCTGTCAGTCCCCAAAAATATCCAAAGAGAGAGGGAAGCAGAGAAAAACTGAACATAGACTTTCAAAGCAAAACAGCTGCTAATGCAAGTTCTAGTAGGCTGCTAAAAACAGAAAAGGTAAAATTAGGAGTCACAAAAGAAATAACAAAGCCAAATTTATCTACAAAGAACTCAAAATATCCTTCAGAGGTACAGTATGCCAAGATAGGAGAGCAGTTTCTCTCACTTTCTAAGACTGATCAGCCTGGAAAGAAAATCTTGGAAGTTGAGAATATGAAAAGTTCTAAGCAATTTCAGAAGTCAGGTCTTCCTGATGATTCATTCATTTTTATGGATAAAAACTCTAGACTTGAAGCAGATGAGCCTCTTTTCCTGAACAAATTTACAGATAACTTGGAGCTAGCTGACAAAACCAAAGACGATGGAATGTCCAAATCCGAGAGCAGTTCTCCAGTAAAGAAAACAATAGTTCCTGGACCTTGGAAAGTACCAAGTACAAGTCGTGTCACAAAAGCAATGGGTCTGACTAACAAACGGGTTTGATTGACCAACTTTTTTAAGAACACATTTTAATCAGGTTTTTAAACATAGTCATTAAACTTTCCCCCAGAAAACTCATATTTTTTTTAGACACTGTGACAGAACGGGAAGTACATTTGATTTGATCTTTTATTAGGCTGCATGAAGGACCTTTTCAGATTGCACATGAGAAACTCTTCAAAAGCTGTTGTCCTTTTGTCTCCTTTGAAGATAGCATCCTGCTGCTCCTGATGTTGCACTGCTAAGATTTTCTGATAGTATTGTATGTTAATGAACATTATTTAATGCCTATTATTAGTGGATCATAACTCACGACTTGTTCTTGTGCCAAGTTATCTACTGTAGCCCATTGAATCTTTTCCTGCATTTTCCATTGCCACTGAAAATGATTTTGTTTAAAATGGGTGTTTTCTCAGGCATGCTGCATGTTTACATAGGGAATACTAAGTTCTCACAGCTAAAGTAAATTTAAGGCAGGGCAGATGTGATTTTCTTGACTCTAGGGAGTCAGGAAGTTAACATACACTCAGTTAACTTTTTCCACAATTTTTTTCTTGCCTTCCCAAACTTCTCAATCTGCAAAATAACTCTAAAAAAGACAGTAACCCTTTAGCAATAAATATATGACACCTTACTATTTTACTCTATAGTGATTTTATTATTTTTCTGTGGGACAAATTAAATCTTAGAATTGAGCCATTTGGAAATCACATTTGATGAGATGAGATTAGGAGAGCAAAATGTGTCAGGTGCATAATCAAATTATTTCCTGATACTTGTTATAACATATTAAAATTAGAAATTAAGCATGCAATGAATGCATATGCTTTAGCTTTCTGTCGTGCTATTTGTCAGAATTTCCATCTGTTGTTGGATTTTATTTTGCTTGTTTGTTTGTTAATGCTGGCTAAATACTTGGAACATTTGTTGCCTTGCTCGAACATTTAAAAATCTTAAATCCCAGCAAGCAAAATAAATCAGAACTTACCCACCAAAGTAAAATTCTTAAGTATTGTCCTTGTGCCTATTAACAGAAGCCTGTTACACCAAATTTGTACATAAAAGTACTTCCAAATTTAAAAGGTCTGTATGAAATTTTTTATTTGCTTGTGCATGATTATCATAATGGGAGGAATGTTAGGAGCACATTAATTCTTCAGGCATATAGGCATATGGAGTGGCAACCTCTAAAACAACAAACTCTTGTAATTTTTTTAAAATCATTCTTAGTAATGAACTTGATTTCCTTTGAACGGATTTGAATGAAAGGCAGTGGTCAGTTAAGAAAAATAAAAATACATTCTTACAGATCTTAACAATCAGTGTGGATAACAAATAATTACTTTTTATTTGAGTGTATGCACACGTGGGTATATATTTAAGATGTTTAATGTTTTCATTGAGTTGCCCTCTTCCAAGGTCCTCATGCTTTTCAGGTGAGCCATTTTGTATTAATTTTTCTTTTATCAGAGTACATATTCATTTTTCTTCTAAAGATACTTTTTCCTCTCCTTTCTTAAAGCCCTTTTTGTCCTCTTCTATCTTTAGTTTTGTTGTTATCATAAAATGCTAATTGTGTACATGCTCTAGTAGAACTATTTACTATAATGTCTATAATTGTTTTATATTGGTTTGACAAGTTTGCTTTTCTTCATACTTTGGAGAAGCCTAAACAAAATATTAGTATCATAGTCCTCAAGCTAGCAGAAGACATGTATATATTGTGCACACCTGTTTGATATTGCTCCCAGCTATTCTGATACTAATAGCCTCCTCTTTTTAGTAGTGAAATGGCTGTTTATTTCACTATTTTAAATAAAAAAAAGTGTAAGCCTACTATTTCTTGCACCATGGCATTAAATTCCATGCTAGCAAGCTTCTTCTCACCACTAAAATTATGAATTCTGACTGAATCTTCTTTTGCATAAACCTAGTTTTGCAATTTAAGTTATTATCTCACTTGTTAGCAGCTGAGGACTTTAGAGGTACTGTTTTCAGAAGATTTTTGGTTTGCATTCAAATTTAGAGGGCTGACATAACTTCTCCTTAGTCTCTGATTTATTTGCTTTGAATGTTTTAGTAGTAATAGAAATAGATGGGGGCAAGAATCTACGACTTTGGTAATTTCATATAATTTCAAAATGAACTGTAATTTTTGAGAGGGATTAAAAAGTTTGTGAAACTGTCCTCCCTCTCCACGGCATGATTTCAATCTGATTCCAAAGAGAATATAGCCTACCACTTTGGAAGTGCTAGTATTGCTTGCCAATGGTCTACTCTTGTACCGATTCTATTAGCCCAATTTATCAGAAGCAATCAGTCCAACAACAGCTGATATATCAGCACGCCAGTCAACTATTAAACAGATATGGATTTTCCAGAAAGAACTGCTGCTGACTATGTGAATGATTAATGAAAAGGTTTAGGCCTAAAGCGAACACAAATATTCAATAGGTTAAAGTTATTGAAACTATCTGGACCCAAAGGTATAAAAAATACAGAAAGCAAGAGTTCAAAGGCTAGCTGTTATTCATCATGCTACAACCATGATAGAATGTGAGTTTTCCAATGTGCAAAATCCCTGTAATAGCTGTGAACAAAACTTCTAAGACTCATTTTACTTTGATATATACGATAGAGCTTTAGACTTCTTCAATAACATTCTCCCCATTACTGTTTATTGATTCCCATTTCTTGAAAATAGTTTTTACAATAGCTGAAATTGCAGTTCAGATGCAGTTGAAGTAAAAAAAAACCCTATTCCTTAGACTTGGACATTTGAGTATTTCTATTGTAATGAAGTACTAAGACAAATCAGTTGTAGAAAATATCAACTTTTTAAAATACAATTGTCATCTGATACAGCTTTTAATGTGTATTGTGTGCTCTTATCATTTACAAAAGTTACTGTAGGAAGTATATGCAAATATTGTAGAATATTACTGTGAAAATATTAAATATCTGAGTAAATTAACTTGACAAATATCATGAGGCAACCTTCAAAAGGTTCTATATATTTTGTCACAAAATATTGAATGAAAACTGCAGAAATATCAAAATAATAAAACTGAAACAACTTTATTTTCCAACTATTCAGATACTGTTTATCCATTTAATGATGTGACCTATTTTGTTGTCTTCTGTTTGATGTGAGACCCTTTTTTCAGAAACTTTGTATCTGTATTTAACTTGATAACAATGATTTAGCAATGTGGCCTTGGAATGTTCAGAGAATATGGTTGTATTGGATGTAAATGTTTTATTTTGTACAGCACCTTTATATATTCACTTCTCAGATTCTGATTAGAAAGATCTGTAAATCACTCATTATTTTTTATATAGATACATTAAAAAGAACATCTGATTTAATAACTTTGTTACCCCTCTTAATGAAAACCTTTTTCCTGTTAGTCTGTAAATTAGAATACCATTAGACAATGTAGGATTTCTATTGCACCAATGGACTGTCTGCAATGCTTTAAATTGAATACTCTGCTGGTAACTTTAGTTGTGGAGCAATATAGACACTTCCAGATGAACATTTGCTTCCCAGCTATTTATTATTTTTGCAGAACGGCCCCTCTGAGCCCAGGGAGACTTTTATAATTTAAGATTACAGATAGCAGTTAACTTAGGAGAAATCCTGAGACACTCCTCTGCAACTGTCTTGGAAAGACTTGGGAATGGCATTTAGGAGGAAGTAGCAGGGGTAGGCTACAATAAGGGTACATGTACATGAGTTGCAGTGGTGCGGTGGTTGAGTGCAGTACTGCAGACTACTTCTGCTGACTGCCGGCTACCTGCAATTTGGCAATTCAAATCTCACCAGACTCAAGATTGACTCAGCCTTCCATCCTTCTGAGGTAGGTAAAATGAGGATCCAGATCGTTGGGGTCAATATGCTGACTCTGTAAACTGTTTAGAGAGGACTGTAAAGCACTGTAAAGCAGTATATAAGTCTAATGTATTGCTATGTAGGAATAATTTGGAGACAAATATAGTATAGTGGGAGATAATGGAAATTGATCTGTTAATAGGAAAATATGGATTGTAGGATTCTTTTTTGGGGGGGTTAAGCACTTTGTTGATCACATGAACTGGAAGTATGTGGGGAACTTGATAGGGTTGACTACAAATAAAAGAATGGATTTGCATTTTTGGTTTTTACATCCTTACTATGATTGAGGCTCTTCAAAAAAAATCATTAACAGTTCACTATTCTATGATCTTTGTAACATCACACACAAATACAAAAGGGATGGAGCTTTTGATACAATGCGGCTTAATTCTGCAGACATTTCTGTATGAATCTACAGCTAGCAATAAATACTTGCAAGCATATCCTTTTCACTGGAAAAAACCCAGAGCAAACCATCACTGGCTTCTCTCCTGACTTCTATTTTATTTGTCTTAGTATTTGAAATTAAATGTTAGTAACAATCATACAACTTCCTTCAGCAGCTTACAAAATGCCAATAATAGCTTTATATATAATACAGAATATTCTAAAGGTGTTGCCTCCAGAAAAAAAAATGAGTTGTTTGAAAAAGAAAAGATTAAGAAATAAATGCTAATGATAGCAGCCAAGCTTTGGTAACTCCTTTTACAGGCCCATTAATATTTTTATTCTGTGAACTTAGCAACATAACACAGATAGAAAAAACATATGTATAAATTGATTTGTGGAGGTGGAAGATGGAATACATATAGAAGGAAATGTTATATATCCACAATTCTAACAGTTGGGGAAGGAATGTAAACCTTTTAAACTAACCTTTTCAGTAAAAATTTCTCAGAACCAACCCAGTCATCAAGGTGCTAATTGTTAGCAATTAACAATATTACTTATTACAGCACAAACACAAGTTTCCAATTGCTTTGTGTAAAACATCGATAGCATATCAACATTTTTATTTTATCATAGATAAACTGCTTTGCTAATTCAGATCATTATTTGGTGAATTCTAATAGTATCTTTAAATTAAATCCCTCTGGTGTATGGCAGATCTACTCTTAGCCACCTTCTGTTATTGCTATTTTGTGTTACTGAGCAATGGAAAGCTGAGCTGTAAAATGACTAAAGAGGCTATTTGTATTTTGTGGGAATAAATTCCATTCTTTCCCAGTACAGAAAAAAAAAGCAGGCCCAACTATCATTCAAGAAAAAACAGTCAGAGGCATTTTGAAATGTAAAAAGTAGGTCAACTGTAACTTACAGAAAATAGGAGAACTTGCCAGAAACAAACACCATCTTAAATTATTATTAGGTACCAAATAACAATATTTACCTGATAGTCACAGTGAGTTTAACAGGCAGTTTCAGACCAGAATAATGCTGGCTTTTTTTATTCGTTTAATAAACCTTGTTGCAAGACATCTAATTTCATATTGCTTTGCTCCATAGGAGCAGCTGGTTTAACCAGCTAAGATGAGCACATTAGAATTAAATTATTTATTAAGCTTTATTTAACCATCTCTTCAAGCTGTGACCTCAATGAAAAATTAATTCTAAGTTCTTTAAAAAATATATGAAAAATACGGCATTTGTATTGATGTGAGGACTGGCATAATTAGAAAAGCACCTTCAATGACCATGCCAAGCCTATGTAGCACAGCAGAGGAGGTTTCTGCCCAAAACATGGGCTGCAGCATTTTTCTCATGGTTTGATTTTCCATAACTAAAAAAAGAGAATAAAGTAAACATTAAAATCAGAAAATAAATTTTAAACTCATGTGAAAGCAAAATCCATTGGTAAAACTCATGAATAAAAGGGACACTCTCTGCTGTTTTTACTTCTCTTCCCAATATATTTATTTCATGTTTTATAAGCAAGAGTAGAAAGGTTTTAATCTCTGTGTATATATTACCTCATTTATTTTTATTTTATCCTGTTTTTATTATAATTACTCAAAATAACATGCATACCTAATTCTCCTTCCTCCTATTCTCCCAACAAACTGTGAGTTGGTTCGGTTGAGAGAGGGTGGCCCAAGGTAGCCCAAATGGCTTTTTGCCTGAGGTGGGACTAGAAGTCATGGTGCCCTGCTTTCTAGCATGGTATCTTCATCAGATTAAATTCTGTTTTGAAGAATACCTAAAGTCCTAAAAATTGGATCTCTATCATGGATTCCTACTGCCCCAATAGCATCCTTGAAGAGTTCTAACTGCACCCTAGATATTTTCTTGCAAAGAAGAATCATATACACAGTTTGCCTATGGATACATACCCAAGATTTACTTAGATTCTCTGATATGATGCTTGCCTTTTGTGCTTAACCATACGATACTTTTTGGGTTATAATTACAGTGATTTCACAATTTCCAAAATACCTAAAAACTAAAAGTTATCACTCTGGAAATTATACGTGTCTGAAGCATGTAACTGTTTCATTTTCACAATTACACTGTTCTGCTTATGGTTGAGCAGACAAAATAAAGCCTTTATGTAGACAGCACTAGAAAAAGACAATTGAGCTATTCTGAACAAGTACTAAACAACACTTACTCTGATATTGAAGCCCAGCAAATCACTTATAACTCCAGAGACTGCTGATAGGATCACCACTCGTGTAATATTATAGATCAAGGGATTCATTGTCAAACCGTATAGTCTAAATGGTGTATCTAACTCCTGTGGTTATGAAACAGAGTTATAATGCAGCAGTATTGCTTTCATATAATAAAAAGATTATCAAATATCTTTTTTTTTAAATGTAGCAGAAGAATACAGGTAAAGAAGCACAAATCATTACTTTATTTTTACCTTCAAGAGTTTGGTGGAGAGTTTAAGGACATTATTTACTAGTGTGAGCTGCTCTTTCTTGTTTGGTTTCTTTTCCATCTTTAAGTACAAGTTTATCTGCAGGAGAGTTATTTCAATAGTGTTTATTAAATTATGCCATTTTAATAATCTGGTTCTACCTAGTAATGGCAGGGATGACATATCCATTAAACTTTCCTTTATATTCCCTTCACAGCATAAACATTAACAAAATCAACTTTTATAAATTGCATCATTTTTCGTAACCAGTAAAAGCAACAGCTAAAACACGATATGGTGTGCTTTAAAAAAAATATAGAACAGTGAAACACTGTATATACTCATATAGAAAGTCAAACTTGATAACAGTATGATCATGAAATATATACTGTAATTGGAAAGTGGGGGAGACAATGGCTGCTTTTCTCCTATTAGCTTGAAAGGTGATGACAGGTTCTAGAGAAAAGTTTTTCTAAATAAAACCTAGATATTATCCAGGGGTGGGAGTCAGCTGGTTCATACCAGTCCGGGTAAACCAGATGTTAACTTACATCTGGTTCACCTAATTGGTAGTTGAACCACCCCACCCTTCCCTCCCACGAATCTCCACACAGCCCGATTGGGATGCAGGGTCTGCACAGAGGCTCTGGGAGAGCGAAAAACAGGACTTCCGGCTTCTGGAGTCCGTTTTCACCCTCCCAAAGGCCCAAGGAAAGCCTCCAGACCCTGGGGAAGGCAAAAAACAGCCCTCCCAGAAGTTCTGGAGCTCCAGAAACAGGTTTGTTTCCGGCTTCTGGAGGGCCTCCGGACCCCAGGGGAGACCATTTTTGCCCTCACAGAGGCTCAAGGGAAGCCTCCGAGTCCTGGGGAAGGTGAAAAATGGGCCTCCTGCAAGTTCCAGTAGGCCACGCCCACCATGGCTATGCCCACCCAGCAACTGGGCAGTGAACCGGTTGCTGGGATTTTTGAATCCCACCCCTGGATATATCCTTTAGTTGAAATATACTTTTAAGAATCCTGACCAAGAGCAAAAAAAATTACATAAGTATGTAGTTTTTAATAAAGAATAATTTGTTTTATAAGATTTATCTACAGGAAAACTAAAGGAAAAGAAGATACAAGTCGCTAAAGACCTATTCTTTTAATAAAATCACTTTGGTCTTCAATGTCCATCAAATAGTGCCCATGGTTTAGCTTCTACAGGCATTTTTGAAAATTAAGATACTGAAATTTGTTTACAGCTCCTCCTCCCCAAAAAAGTCTACAACCTTGTATCTTGGAGTTATAATTCATACAAAAGGCAAAAGGCCTCCACAAAATTATCCACTTTTTGATCTTTGTCTTAAAATGCTTGGTTTTAAAACATGCCTTTCTTCAAGACTGACAAACCAAAGCTTACATGTTGGGTAACTAATACTTTATGAACAGTTCAGGGATCTGTTACCACCAGAAGACAGCCTCTAGATATTTAACACAATAAACAGCAAGTTAACAACTGAAAATGTGTATTTTACCTTGCTACCTTATTATTTTTAGATATTACTTTATTGATCTGTCATAATGTCAGAGAAATAGAACAAAAAATCCAGAAGTACCTGTTCAGTAAGCAGAATTGAAATATTACTATATTTCTTGTTGGTTTCAGAGCCTAGGGATGCCAAACGCAACAAGAATAGGAGCAGGGCAGTTTCCCAAATGAGGAATTCCCAATTGTAAGCAGCACTCAAGAATGTCTTATGACCTTTTAAAACCTATAAAAATAACACAACAATCAGCCAACAAACTGGAAGTTATCTTTGCTCTAGTACAGAGCTTGCTTAATAATTTCACACAATTTAACATGGCATGCTTCACAGTAAGAACACCCCTCTGTCCAGAAGATCTAAGAGGATTACATGTTAGCACAATAGTATATGCTCTCAAAGCCAGGTTAGTTCAAACATTCAGGAAAGGATGCATTTGCAGGAATAACAGGGATTTTTTTTTCCCTTTCATTCACTGATCCTTCTCTATCCTGCCTGTTGTACCTGTCCATATCCAAATTTCTCTAGCCTCAGATACCTAACTGCAGACGCTGAGCTCTCCATCTTCTGATTTTCTCATACTCAATTGACACATTTATCTTTTAATCCACAGCTTTCCAAGTCAAAGTTAAGATAAATTACAGTACAATAATTTTTTGAAATATTAAAAAGTTTGGCAAGAAATATTATAAATTGTTCCAGTATCTAAGGTATCTAGAGTTCCCCAAGGTTTAAGATGATGTACAAGCTGATAAACAAAACAATATGCTTCATAGCACTACAATGCATCCAGGGGTGGGATGCTACTGGTTCGGTCCAGTTCTATAGAACCTGTAGCTGCAAAGAGTAACTGACACCGAACTAGTTCGATGTTTGACCCACCCACCTGACCAGGCTCTAGGCTGCTTTTCCCTCCTCAGCTGTTTTGCGCAGCACAGCTGAGGTTGAAAAAGCAGGAAATGAGAATTTTCAAATGCTGGGCACAGGAGCGCAGCGCTTGTCAGCTGTCCAGGCGGCACAGCTGATGATTTTTTGCAAACATGCACACATGATTGTCCCCAGTTCAGAGAACCAGCAAATCGCTCCACTGGCTGGTCCCTCCCCTCCCCGCCCACTCACTCCTTACCTAGCATGCAAGCCATCCAACTTGCCTGGTTTGGTAAGTTGCTATTTTTCCTTTTTTTTCCCCCAACCATTAGCTGTTCTGCTCTGCCAGGAGATTTAGATTAGCTAGAAAGCAGGAAATCCTTGGATTTCTTGCTTTCTAGCTAATCTAAAAGCAGAGCCAAAGCTTCCTTAGGACTGAAGCTTTTCAGTGCAGACTCAGGTAGCCGATTGCAGATCTCTAAATTAATCTCTGATTCTGTGAGCAACTCAATCTACCTGCCTGCTTTGGGGTAAAAGTTGCTCTTTTTTAAAAATAAAAAATTCAATATTTACATACATGGTGTGTTATGAGTTTGTAAGTTTGCTAGCAAATTGTATGAGTTTGCTTGCAAGAAAATGTTATGTGACAGAGTGAGGTAACCAATGGCAGATAGATAGATCTCTAAGTTAATCTGTGATTCTGTGAGCAATCTGCCTGCCTGCTTTGCCTGCTTTGGGCTAGTTGCTCTTTTTTATAAAAAAAAAAAATCAATATTTACATATTTATAATATTTACATACAAGCCATGCCCACCCAATCACATGACCACCAAGCCACATCCACAAATTAGGCCACACCCACAGAACCAGTTGTTAGGAAATTTGAATCCCATCCCTGAATGCATCTATTACAGCACAATGACAGAGAAGCAGACCAGGCAAGTAGAATCTTTCTCAGTTTTGACTAGAGATGGTTAATATTGTCCAATCACAAAATTCAGAAAAGAATCATCTGCCATTCACTGTTCACTTTAACTTCAGCATGCAAACCAGGTGAGTTTCATGCCTTCTACTATCAAAAGGATAAATGGTTATAATTGCAGAGTGTAGGTTAAATGACTTCTGGGTAATGCTACCTGAAACAATCAATACATGCCCAAATAGGATTAAGAGAGTTTGGGGAGTTTTAAATTGTCTTCAGCTCTGGACAATTTTATGCTTATGTCTATGTACTTTTGAAACAGGACTTTTGAGAGGATTGTTCACTGCCTTCTAGAATATTTTCCTGACCTTTCGTAGCCCAGATTAATAAGCCCTGGTCATTATGATGGTGTGCCATACAAGTACTATTCAGATACTATCCCTACTTTTTTTCTCCTTTTTTTTCCTTCGATGGAGTGCTGCATACTGTATATCAAAGGCCCAATTTCCTGACGGTATTGCTAACTAGTCAAGTATCTCTGCTGATATGTATCTTTATTTTGGTTGTTCTTATATTTTTATTATTTTAAAAATGTTTTCAGTGTCTTAATTGTAATACATTTTTTGAATTGTAAGCCACCCGGAATCATTGACTGAGATGGGTGGCTATAGAAATTAAATGAATGAATGAATGAACACATGCATGCATGCAAACCAAAAAAGGAGACTAACAAGTGTGCGAAGTATCATACAATATCCTTCATTGTAGCAGCATAATGCTTAGGATCTTCTAAGACAGTTTAGAGCCCTATAAGGAATAAGCGACCCCAGTTTTCAAGTTGAATTTTAAAAAGGCTCACAAACATTATTGCTGATGCACACTAGGTAACTGAGAAAGCCAAAAAATGTCAAAAGAAATCACTATTTATTTCACTGATTATATAAAGGCCTTTAATTGTGTTGATCGCATCAAGGTGTGCAATGTGCTCAGAAAAATAGAAATCCTATAAAATCTCATTGTTCTAATGAGAAATTTAAACACAGATTACAAATCCACGATATGAACAAATCATGGTGAAATAGATTGGCCTTAGGTTTTCAAAAGTGTGTAACAAGACTGAATACATCTCCCTTAGTTATACAATCTATATCAGGGGTGTCAAACTCAATTTCATTAAGGGCCACATCAGGGTTGTGTTTTTTCAGACAAACATACTTTTCAGACAAATATAAAAATGCAAAAATATATCTCATTACAAAAATTACCAAGGGGGGGGGGATCCTTGGAGACTCTCAAACATCACCTTCATCTTAATATAAATCCATCCTATTTTACGTGTTATTATTATCTCTAAAAACAGACTAGAGTTCTTACCTGTGCACAGCATATGAAAGCAATGGAAAGAGCCAGTAAGAATATGGAGGATACAACTACATCAACAGACCGTTGAGGGCCTCGCCTCTGGCAAAACAAACATCCAAAATTGAAGTAACAAAGTATTGCATATAAAGAGTAAAAAATGTACTGCAATTCTTCAGTCTAATTCTGTAGCAACTTAAGATTGTCTCCACAATCTGAATCTTTTGTTTAAGGCTGAGATTATAATGCTTTTGTGTTGCTTACCTTTAAGTAGGAGCGAAGGGATAACCAGATTTTAATATTTTCTACTTTCTTGAGTCTGAAATGTGGGATTTCGTATTTTCTTGCTTTCCGAGCAGAAGTAATGTGACTAAATAGTTTAGCAACCAGAAATCTCTGCAAAGAAAAGTGTTAATCAGAGCAAATTACATGCATACTGTTAATCATTTGAAAATTACGGACAGATCCTTTCTGACTGCTACCTTTCAAAAGCTTTGCAGAACATTTTATTGATACATATTTCTCTAGAACAGGAATGACATAAGAAGGGAAACTGGTGCTTGTTTATCATAGGGAAACATACAGTATAATGACAATATATACATTTTGCCACACGACACAACCGTGTGGCAAAAGCAAGAGATGGCGACCAAGAGCAGTGCTTTCATTGGCAGTCATGTGGTTGTTTTATTTTTTTGACAACTAAGACTAACCTGCTTGTAAGTCCTCTCAGCAACACACATCATGAAGAAAAACATCCAAGTGAGGCAGAGGCGCTCCAGGAAAATGATCATTGCAAGTGTGATTATAGGGGGGAATGGAGGACCCCCACAAAAGATATGCAGAACTTCTTTTGCAGTCAAGGACCACATCTGCTCAAAGGTCTTCGAGTGGAAGAGTCGATAGAGGAAAGGAAGGAAAGCTAAACCAATGGTAACAATATTGCCCAGCCACTGATAACCAGATCCTTGGTGAAAAGCATTGACCTAATAGTGAGGAAACCAGTATCAGCACTGCATAGTTTACATACTGTACATTGAGATATGCAAACCATAGAAATTATGAATTAGCATGTTGTATCTAAAAATGCAGCATTAAGTAAGAATAGAAATCTCAACATTAGATTCAACTCAGTGAAGATGAGACTGCAAAATGGCATACATGCAAATTTGCAATCATATAAAAACCATTTTCTATAGTTTTCAAAAATGCAATCCACTGAATTTCCAACTTAAAATATCTACTGTATTTCTCCCCCAAATCTCACATTCTTGTATTAACCACCAAGAGATGACAGAGATGGGTGGTTTAGAAATATGAAATATAAATGATAGGTGATAGGTAGACAGACAGACAGACAGACATAGATGAGAGACAGATAGACAGAGACAGACACACGATAGACAGACAGACAGACAGACAGACAAACAGACAGACAAAAATGAACATACTTTGCTTGTGGGTGCAGAACAAACTTCACAGAATAGAACTACCAGGTGTTCTATAAGAATATATAGAATATATTGAATGGGCACAATCCTTACCCTGCTCATGATGATTCCACTGATCTCCAGAACAGACATGTCTACTTTCTTGCACTCATTCCTCTCCCAGATGAGAGCACTCACTTTAGTAGAGGCAGGACTTGTATTCTGCAGCCAGAACAAGTGGTTCTAAGAACGAAAATACATACTGATGCCATATTCTGGAAAGCCTTTCTTTAATATGGGGAAAATGGGCTTCAATACAGCTCATTTAATGATTCTGAGCAAACTTTTGCCATTAACTTCATACGGGTCAAAAAATGGTTCCTATCTGAGCAAGCATAGATGTTATTAAAGTCTAATTTCTACCCTCATTGAGCATTTCAATGTTCCATTGTCTGTAACAGAAACCTGAAATATTTGATAATTACAAGAACAAGAATTATGAACAGGTGTGTCTGATACTAGTATATTCCAGATAGCATGGTATCCAGGGGGATTTCCCCAGTATTTTTTTTTATCACCAACTCCTTATTGTCAAGAGAATGTAGGTCCATCTATGCTGAGTACCATGGTAAATGGTATGATTTCTTCCTCTGGGTGAAAGTAAAGGGAATAATTGGTGGGGGATGAATGAGGGGAGCCCTCCTCCTGCTACTGGAAACAGCAAAGGAGGAAGTCTCGGGGTATTTGGGTATTTGAACGGCTATTTTTAAGGTTCGTGTGTGGAAGCTTGTGGTGAGATTTGGGTTGGTTGCCCTGTTGGTGCCTAGAGCTGTTGGGGCTAAAGTGTTTCAATGGGGGATCTTCAAAAAAATATGCAAAGAGTACAAAATACTTATTATTACACATATTGACTGCAGCCAGGATTGCTTTTGCCCAGTGTTGGAAAGTCATATACACCTGTAGAGGAACTGGTTATACAAAAAGTTATGAATTGTGCTGAAATGGATAAACTAACGCTGAGTTTAAAAGATAAGGAAGCTTCAATATTTTATAAGGTATGGGAACAATGGTATACCTGGATAGATCGGAGACAGATTAAGGATAGGCAATTATTAAATATAGAATATAGACAGAATAAGAACTATGCACAAATTAATATTTGTAAATATTGCACAAATGATTGTTATATGATAAGCACCACAAACAGCTGTTCTTGAATGATATATATGTTTATGTTTTTAATGTAATAAAAATGCAATAAAGTTTATTAAAAAAAAAAATAAAGTGCTTCAGGATACCCAACTTCTCTTCAGGGATTCATGGTAAGGACACTGACAGGTTCTTGGTGCCACATCTTGGAGAGGATTGGTTTTGGGGATATTATTGGAGGAGTGAAGGCAGGCCATAATATCACTGTGGTGTTGGACAGATATTGATGTTAAGAAATATGGCAAGAGATAGGGAGACATATTAAATGTTTTCTATAATGTAATAAATGGCTATAATCCTACCTACCTTTTGGTTGAAGGCACTTGGTAAGAAATTTAATAGTGCACTATCAAATCAAGAATACTTTTTTAGTGCCCTTGAGTTAATGCTACTATCCTAACACTGGAAAGACTACAGCCATAGTTCCAGATTCAAACAAGAAAAGCTGGTTTAGATTAGATGAAGATAGGTACACAGTATTTAATAATAAACAGGTATTTACTGGATTTGCTGATTTCCACCATATAAGCCCAGGAAAAGTCAGCTTCTTTAAGAAGTCACCAAGAGATGCTATATGAGTGCCCCCATCTGTTCCAAATCACTGTCTCCACACATGTGGAATCTTGCATTTCATCAATGTCTGAAAACTTTTGCTTTATTTCCATATTCCTGTGGTCACACAACAGGTTACAGTATACCTAAATTAAACTTTTTGTATTCCAGCTGGATGGTAAACCATCTCTATTGAAAAATCCATTTTATTTATCCAGATAAAATGGCACCATGATCTTACTGTATATGATTGGACAGAAATCCATAAAAAAAACTAGTACCACAACTTGTTGACAGAGAACCTAAAGAGGAATTTCTGGTACTGTCTCCCTGATGTTTTATTTGATTAAGTTACCATCACAAGGGGGTGGGGGTGGGGGGATGGTTTGCATCTAACAGACCTGCTGGAAAACATCATCCTTCAGATCTCGTTTGCTTGCTTTCTTGTCTTTTCCTTTGGTTTCCTCACTGTCACTGGTGAAAGAGGATCGGTATTCAGGTCCATGAAGTAAATCATCCCACAACATATCTTCTGTCTCAGAGTCATGACGAGTACTCTCCGAATCTCTATGAGAGACACTACCGCTTTGAGATTCACTACTATATTGGGCTTTGGACTCCTATGAGGAAATGTTCAGAAAATAATTATTGGAATCCTTATTCAATTAAAATCAGTCACTGAATTATGTATGACCTCTGTCATAAGAAGATACTCAGATGCAATCTTTTAGCTCATTTAAGTTACAATGGTACAGGCAACTAAAATAGGTGGTGTATTAAATCTGAATAATAAATAATTTTTAAAAAGCCCAGTCCCATGAAAAAGTACCAGCAAAATCCCAGTAACGTACTTTATCATGAAAACTGTCTGACACAAGTTTGTACCTGACCCTTTATCTTTCTAAATACCACAAAATGCTAGTGTCAAATATTCTAATTCACCAGTGCTGCAGAAAAGTAAGAGTAAGCACTAATCAAGAACGATGCACTGATAACACTATTATTGGTATGACAGAGTAGATATACCTACTTCCTGATTCCAAAAATACTGAAATATAAAAAAAAAACATAAACAAAAACATGGAACATATTTCTACATAGGGATTAATTCTGAAACATAAAAATGTTGTTTTGCAAATGAGTTTATGTCCTGCTCATACTTTAACTAGTATTAAATCATGAATGTTCTGCAGAAATATCAGCATTTAGTTCACTCCACAACAGCTGAGAAATGAAGGAGAGTTTGTTCAGATTAATGAGAACTTTTTTTGCTGATGTAATTTGACTTCCTGTTGTTCAATTTCAAAAGCACAATTCTCAAGGATTCCGGAGATCTCAAATAAGAGCCTGAGAATTGCAAGCATCCATACTCTGTCCTTATGTGAATGTGCTAGTTGGTTTTGATTTAATACACTGCATAAACTCAACTATTAGGATTACTATTAAATGTGAGTCAGGTCACCAGTGTCTATTCCCCAAACATGATTAAAACATTCGTTGCCTATGTCATTCCAGCTCCACTCTCAGATGATGCTGAGAAGAATCTTAAATCGGAATAATAATAATAATAAAAAGGATCAGCTGCATCCGGTAGCTTCACTTCACACAGGACATATTGTAAATTTTAATTCTGAATACCTCTTGAGGAATTGTTAGTTCAAGTTCTGATTCCACCAAGCTGTCCGAATCTTGCATAGATTTCACAACCTCCTTGACCTGCCTCAGATCACAAAAAGAATGAAGAACTAAAATGTAGACAATCTTCAAAGCAAAAAACATTTCATATACTGTATCAAAAATACAATATTGTATTGTGTTGTACTTATTCAAAAGATTAATCTATATAGGTCTATAAGTAGTCCTCGTTTGCCAAATGCCTTGTTTAGTGACTGTTCAAAGTCATAATAGTTAAAAAACAGCTTTGCAACCAATCCTTGTATTTATGGTTATCACAGCACCTCATGGTCATATGATCAGCCTTTGCAAACTTCACAATTAAACTTTCACCAAACAGAATGAATGGCCTTCATGTAAAAGTGAGATTACAATGTAACATCTGACTTAACAACAGTGGTGGTTTGCTTAATAACAGAAGTAGAAATGACATAAGTCCAATGCAGTCATGTAATTTTTCACTCCATCACTGCAACACTTAGTGATTGGTTTGACCGTCCCAATTGTGATTGGTAAGCGAGGAACATATATAATACACACACACACACACACACACACACACACAACTGCACTCTCTTGTTATATCTATGAAGAGAATCAACTCTTAGAGAAAACCTTCATTCTTCCCTATTTTTCAACTTTCTGTACTGCTGCCTGGAGGAATACAATGGGAGAGATCTTTTCTTGCAAGTGACTTAGTATCAGGATCTTTCAAGTGAGTGAAAGGGCAATATCCACAGTTTCCATGCATATAAAATCTAAGGATTAAAATATTTAGGTTCTTTTATATATAGAAAACTCAGGGAACTTCCTAATCAGGTTGGGAGAGTGGCAGTTAATAAGAAAACAATTTACCTTCCTAACTAGAGATGGATGGTTCAGAAATATTCATTTAGATACTTTATTTTGTTTTTGAACTCTTAGTTGTGAAGTCAAGAAGGAGGCATACAACACTGGACCTAATCCTAAATGATGCCCAGAATCCCAACCAAGAACTGAATGTTATATATGCTATGAATATGATTTCCTCCCAATATCACATTGTTATATGAATTATGATCATTAAATATCAAGACCAATAAACACTATTCTTTTTCATATAGTACATAGTTAAACTGGAATTCAGTGCTGGCAGCTATGGTAATATTGGCCTACGTGGATAGTTTTAAACAGAGAGAGGTTCATGGGGGATGAGGTTATCAGCAACCATCATTTTTATGGATGTTTACCATATCCTGAATCATAGACAGTGTAATTGACAAATGACAGAAGGGCTGTTGCTTTCCATTTTTCTGAGCTTTACACATATACTGTCTGATACAAAAAAATTAAACTATATGGCCCATGACCTCATCCAGCAGAATTCGCCTGAAATACTTATGCAAGTATGTCCGAAGCAGTAATACAAATCAGTTAAAATATAATTCCAATGATATTTTGTAGTGGTACTAAATGGCCCTTTCTGCCAAATCTTCTCTGCCCAACAATTGGTTTTGTTTTAAAAATGGACTCTAAATGGGTAGAAATGCTAAATATCTAAGATTATTTGTTTAAAAACAGAATATAGAGACATTGAACAATAATTTTTCAGTTTGCTTCCAGAGATCCCTAAATAAACACCAAGGAATATAAATTATAAACATGACAGAATATAATCTACAAATTCAGGGTTAGGATTAATAATTATTACACTTTTTTTCTGGTGTCCTGCAGATATGGGTGTGTTTAATTAGTAATTCTAGGAGTTGCTGTACCAACACAAATGGAGCACCCAACAGTTGATCTAATCTCTTTCTTAATTTGATTAAAGTGAAATGCATTTGTTGTCTAAATAAGTAAATAACAGTTTTTGATAACATTTACCTGTGATACGGACTGATTTGTTGAAGCAGATGGAGAAATAAGAGAAGACTTTTTGCCCTGATCTTCAGTTGCAATTATACTAGGGCCACCTTCTACGCTTCTGCGCAGCAAAACTACCTGACCTGCATTATCTGTCTCTTCCTCACTTGACAAGTCATCAGAAATGCCTGAATGCCTAGAAATAGTCTAAAAGAACATTAATCAGGATTAACATAAAGTGGATGAGATGGTTTCACATTCATGCAACCTATTTGTACCATAGGAACTAACCAGTAACAATTTCTTCTATAGCACTATAAACACAGATCAATACAAACAATCTATACTGTAATACAATGTTACATGCTACATAGCTGCCCAATTTAGATATGAACAATCTAATGACATGATTGAAAAACTCCTCCACAAACACTCCAGTTTACTTGATGTAGGACAACTGTGTGGCTATGGATCCATCTATCAGTTTTCCTGAAGCCAATTCCATGTATACTTTCACCATTATGACTGAGAAGTAATGTTAAACTATGATCTAGTAGATTGGGTTTTCAATTTTTTTCATCTCTGAAACTCATACCATTCCTTTCAGCCTAGCTTAACTCATATAACTGCCATGTGGATAAAATAAGGAAGAGGATCTAAGTGCAGTATGCCAAGCTTATTTCCTTGAAGGAAAGTTCACGGAAAGAAACAAAAATTATAAATGGTTTTTTCTTCCTCCTGGGTCCAAACAAAGTTCCTATATTTTAAAAACTTATAACAGAAGTGGTATTCAGCAGTTTCTGACCAGTTCTGGAGAGCCGGTAGCGGAAATACCACCTCTGGTGGTAACCAGCAAATCCCACCTCTGACTGAAGATTTTACAGTCTTCTTCCCCTGCCACGCCCACCAAGCCATGCCCACAGAACCGATCGGAAAAAAACAATTGAATCCCACCACTAATTTATAACAATCATTTTAATCCAAGATGCATTGTTGGAAGAAGTTAATTTTAAGCTTAGTACATAAAAAATATTGTTTACTTTATCAAGCAATAATATAACTTTATACAGAAATTATAGCATGTAATTGTATTATATTTTATTTTCTATAATTAAATGATAGTAATATTATCTGTATCTATAGTATAATTATAAAACTGTTTTGGAGAGGTTTTCAATATTTTTCAAATTCAGATGAGTGAATAAGATTGAATCTGTGCACTATTGGTCATATTGAGACAATTTGACATTTGCATCAGCAAACACATCAAGTTCAAACTTTACCTGTTTTCTATCTACGTTTAACTGCATTTCAGGATCCTTCGAACGCTGAAAACTGTGTTCAGATCTGGAAATCCTGCGTTTTATACCACTGCTATGCTCTGTTTCGGTCCCTTTATCAGCTACTCGTTTTCCCCTTTTCACCCTATGGAACGAAATGCATGGCTTCCTTATTCACACTTTTAAAATCAAGACCTAATTGAGAAGGTACAGAATTTACCAGAATTTCTTCATATGAAATTTGCAGAATTATGAAAATCAAACTGTACAAGTTTCAAATCTAATCCTCATTATGCAGAAAATGAATCTCTGCTTAATTATTTTAAAATCTATCAAAACTTACGTTACACAAAGCTGAAGTTTGCCATCTATCTGACACAGAATGTGGTGAGAGAAAATAAAGGAATCCCATTCTTCCTGATAATACTTTTACATAAAGCAAGGAATACTGTGCACGTTGGCAAATTAAAGTTACACATACACTATTGGATGCTGGACTATGAACACGGCAATAATAATTTAAATCCCTCCTTAAATATGAAGGCTCTGATGAGTCTTGAGTCATTCATGTCTTAATAGAATCTATTTCACAAGACTGCTGTAATCTATAAAAGAGGGAAAACTTTTGTGCTACCTGAGTTGCCTCATAAAACTATGAGATAGGACTGAAGAAAAGATCCAGCAGTTCTGGATCTAGAAAGACAATTTGGCAGATCCTTTCCAGAAATGCACATAACTGGCCATAATACATTACATGACATCATCTTGGAGCAATATCAAAGTTAGAGTTAAAATCCAGTTAAAATCTCAGTCTTCTCTTATCTTCTAAACGAACTAATATTACCAACCGTACCCTTCCCTGCTCCTTCGGCGCAATACTGAATCAAACAAGCTGCTAATCCTGGATGAGGACTCCAAGGGCTCCTCACTTCTGCTGATTTTGTCAGAGGAAGCATAGAGTTCACCTCCTGCAAATTTGCGTATTTTTCTAAGTTTAAAATAAAAATAGCATAAATTTGAGTTTGCCCCCCTCTTCATACCCACAGAATTTTTTAACATATCTGTACCAGGGAATATAAATATTACCAGATGCCAATTATGAATAAAATACATATTCATAAATATATGTCTTTTGAGATTGCCATAGGATTTAGGGTGCTAAAATACCACATAAAAGAATTAAGTGTCTACAATACCTATCTGTAGGGCAAATAGGTGGCATAGAAGTTTAATTAATAAATAAAATAAATAAATATGTGCATATGCCCATTAATACAAGTACAAGGATCTATAAGCCCAGAATTGCTCTATCAGGGAAACGAGAGGATTCCAAAATGAGAAATAAATACATATTTATTTCTCATTTTGTAACAATGTAACAATGAAAATGAGACTTATCCAAAACAGTTTCAATTGATTCTAGACTGAACTGATGATCCTGGTATTTTCTAGAATTTTATACTGCATTTCACTTTCACTACCCCATTTGTATATTTTCTGAAAAATGTTAGCAACATTTTTAAAAATTCTTCCACGCATGAAATGGGGAGAGTTTAAACTATATATAGTTAACTATGGCTAATATCATGTTTAATTTTCTGTCATACTAGCCATTAAATTAAAAACTGATGAAGTACTGTGAAGGAGAAATCCAGACCTCTAACAATGCCTCTGATTTATTAATAAAAGGGAAAAAATATTCTGAGATTAAGCAAGCTCCAAAATGAATTATTTCTGCAAAAAATTAACTTAGTATCCCCTTGATTTTTGTCTACTATTTTTAAAATGCTCAAGCAATAAGTTGGTTGTTTTTATTATTTCATGCTTTTATATTTCATGCTTATGCACATTACCAGTATCATTTTATGGAATCTGCTGGTACTTTTATACTCAAGAGTGGTATGTAAACAGTATGAATTAGTACATATTCTTAAAGTTAAATATAAAAGCTGTAACTTATTAGAATACGTAAAACAAGTGAATTGGCAATAAAAGTGCAAGCAAAGTCACAGTTCATACCCTGCATATTATAAGAAAAATGGCCTTTAAGCCGGATTCTGATTTGAAAAGGAACATTCCTTCCAAAATATAGACATTCATCTCTCACCTCCTTCTTCGACCAACACCGCTCCCATCACTTCCTGAAGATTTAGATAACTGAGTAGAAACTATCTGACAGTGCACAGTTCCCATGAGTAGCATAAGGCACAATGGTCCAATGATTTCACTTGCACTCACTATTGGCATTATGGAATATAATGTAATTGCTACAACTGAAAAAAAAATGTATATGAATTGTCTAACAAGTAAAAATAGAATTTGTACTATACTTATAAATGCTTACTATGTAAAAATGCTACATATAAAAATTGCATTAACAAAAATGTTGTGATACTTCTAACAATAAAAGAAATGTAATATAATAACCTCCAGAAACTACTGCATATGTAACCTTAGCACTGAGTTTCTCCTTTGCTGTCTGGTGAAAATATGGCTTTAGAATTGATTTATCATGGACTGAATTTAATACCGGACCAACTACTGACTGCTACTCCTTTCTCCCATGAGTCTTTTTCAGATCCAACATTTGATGGTAGCTTAATCTGCATTTGCTGAGATCCCTTCCTCAAAACTTGCCATGATACAAATTACAATAATTTTAAATGGAAATAGATATTGAGGCTATCCAAAGCCTTCAAATCAGGTGTTTTATATACAGAAATGTCTGTAAATTCACACATATGAAAAGGCAGCCAGGAGCAGTTTATAAAATATTTTTGCAGGTCTTGCAAATGATATGACTATCTTAATATGTTTTTCCAAATATATAAAATTTTATTGGCAAATAATTTATACAAAATTAAAGAACCATAAAACTTAGGAAATAAAGAAGGAAAGTGATATATAAGATGAAAGGAAAAACTGAGAAATAGACAAGAAAAAAATCTAAAGAAGAAATTTTCTTTGCAACAATTACTATGGTAGCATGATTACCATTCCCACCCTGCCAAATTAGTTATCCTTTCTTAACATAATTTCTACTACCCCTACTTACCTTGTAAGAGGTACAGTACTAACAGCCATATAAATATACGCCAAGAAGTGACTTGTATCCACCATTGACTAAAAAATGGGAATAATATAACTCGCACAATTCCCTTCCTTGTAAGTGACGTCCAAGGAATTTCAGGTTTAGCTTTGGCAAATGTAGAACCTGAAAAGTTTGTGTAATGAAAACAAGTATTTTAGAAGATAATCAAGAAAAGTGCATTAGCTGTTATTTTTTTCTTACTCAAACTAAGATTCTCTTAGAAAATGAGAACTGTTAAAGACAAAAGAACAGAAATTTAATCCATACAAGTCAGGTGTGCTGTTTTCAAGCCTGGTACAGCACTGGAATGGAAATGCCAGGACTGGAGGTCAGACTGGGAAGCATCTGCCACCCCACTTAAGAAAAAAAAACCCAGAAGACAATGGCAAAGCACTTCTGCCCGATTGCTGAGAGAGCTTCCAAGAAATCAGCAAGAGTTCAGTTTTCCTTTAAAGAGACTGTACGCTTAAGAAATCTAGTTAAGAATTGCATGCTAAGTTTGTTTTAGACTGGGATACACTGTTTTTGAAGGAGAATATTCTCTGTTCCAGTGTATCTAGGATTCTTTATGATCTTGCATTGTCAAACGGTAGCCAGAAGTACTTCTGTAAAATTTTGGCAGACCTCTCCTATTTTTTGTAGGAATGTCATCTGTTACAAATATTTTATTAACAAAGATTATTTTTATAATATGGGCACAGAATATTTCAAAATTTCAGCTAGGTACAAAACACAGAACCAGAACATTATCTTTGGAGGAATGGGATTTTCAACACTGGGATCACCAAGAAGTCTGACTACTAATTTTACATAGGATCTTGAAATATTTTGTTTTGCTTAAATATAAATCTCTGCTACCTTTTAAAATGCCTTCTGGTTTAATTAGTTTTTAATTATTCTAAGCAGCCATGAAAGTCTAAAAAGCACAACAGACATTTTATTTATAATAAAATTATAAATAAAATAAGAGAAGTACTAAATACTATATATATATAATAGGTATTACTTGTCATCAACTGCACAGAATATAAATGTTTTGCAAAGTTAACGCAAGTGATTAAATTTTCAAATAGTCCATACCTCTTATTAAATCAACATCTATCAAATCAGGCTGTATGTGGCCTTTCTTTCTGGGTTTGCTTTTGAAGCCCTGCACATTTAGTAATAAACAATTAGAATATTTTATCATTAATAGACTGTTTCCCTGATCTCACAGATTACATATTTTATTACAATTTCTCTTTCATAATCATGTTCATATGGGAAGCACGGAATAACCTTCTCCAATTCCCAGCTCTTAGGGTAAAAAGATAAGGAGTCCCTGCAGATTTTATTCCGCTAGTCATTGCTAACTCGGGGGGGGGGGATATGTGTGCTCATCTCCATTTCAAGGCCCTTGAGCCAGCGTTGTCCAAAGACAGACATTTCCAGTCATGTGACCAACATGACATCACAGATCACGTTCCCTTTCCACCAAAGTAGCACCTATTTATCTACTTGCATTTGTATGCTTTTGAACTGCTAGGTTGGCAGGAGCTGAGGCAAGGATAGGAGCTCACTCCATCATGTGGAGTTCAGGTCTCGAACCTGGACTGCTGGCTTTCCATCTGTATGTTAATTGCTGAGCCACCATCTCTTAGGGTATTTGGCTGAGAAGTCTATAAATTGTCATCCAACACCACATAAAGATTAATCATGCAGGGCAATGCTTTATCAGAGAATATCTGCCACTTTTTTCACATAAAGATATATAAGCTAAGCAATCATTGCACATCAGATAAATCTCACTGGCTACAATAATGCCACTGCATTTTAATTTATAAATGGACTCCCGCATGTCTTTGCCATTCAGAATCTATCTGAAAAAAAAAGTAGACCATATAAATCAAGTGCTTGACATTTCTCTGAGAAGATATCTATCATAACCAGGAAAATAATAATACTTCTCTAGTAGAAGAGCATATATGTTACTCAGGTTGAACTATGGAGTCTTGGTGCTCTCTAAATTTGTTTGCTCATTACCCAACTAGGTAACAACATCAATGCTAGTGAGTGTGGGGTTTCTTCCCTGCTTACAAACCATAGCTTGCCCTGCCAGTGTCGATGGGAATAGGGTTTTCTCCCTGAAAGTTCCTTGATTAGTGTATACTTTTCTGCCTGTTTGTCTTGTGTGTTGATCTCCATTTATCTGGCTGCTGGAAAGCATGTGTTCTGATTTTTTGTTTCTTTTTTATTGGCGTGGTTTATCTCTGTCTGCCTTTTGATGGCTCAGACTATAGCAAGATTTCATAATATTTTCTCCCCTCTGTAGCCCCAGCCAAATATGAACTTAACTATTACTTAATCAGAGTAGTTTAAAATGCAATTGTTTTCAGAATTTTCAAAAATTAAAAATAGCCATATCTTATTCTACAGGATACTTTCCATCAGCAAAATTATAAACATCAGATATAGTCTCTACACTGACAATCTCTAATTGCCAGTTTCTCATGACATTTGACCATCCATAAATATTGCACGGCAGAAACTAAACCAAGTTTTAATTTGTATCTTTCATGTAAACTTAAATATTAATAAAAGCTAGGATTTTTATGTTCTTCACAGAATATCTGCTGTTTAGAATCATAGCCAAATAATTTTTATCACTTTGTTTTCTATTGGGTTCCACCTTGTTCCCAAGTCAGTAACATCTACACTACCAAATCTTCACTGCAGTACTATACAATGTCTTTCTAATTTCTCTTAATGCTTCTCCTTCAGCTCAGACCTTGATTCACTTATGCATCCAAATACCCATCAAGCACAGAACTTCCACTTATGATGATGAGAAAGAATTACGGGACTGTCTTCGACAATTGTACAGTAGAAAGTCCACTTTAAATAGATATGGGCAATATAAAACACTATATTCACTGAATCCCTTATATTTTATATGCCATTCTATTTGTTAAATATAACATATTTCAGCCATGTCTTTCCATAGGGCCATAAAATAAAGAATTATGAAGTTCAACAAAATTGTCAGCAATTTTTTTTTACCTTCATCTCAGTCTGTTCTATGGACTTTTCCCATATTTGTTGATCATAAGCTCCAATCTGAAAAAAAGCAGCTGTTTCTCATATAACAATGTATTAATAAAATAATATTTAAACATTTACATTTGAGTATTTACAAATATTGGTATGGAAATTTGATAAATAAAAATAAATTTACTGAGTTATTTCCTAGAATTCCACTAATTAATACTACAGATATAGAAAGCAATATTTAGTTTTATCAATATATTACAAATAGAGAAAGCAACAAATGTAGAGTTTGTACAACTACTTTACTGAATGTAAAAATGAGGCACAGAAAATACACATACAAATCTGATAGTAGGTACAGATAAAATAAAAAATCCTGATTTATGTCTGAAACCAAGCAAAAGAATCACTCCAAATATTTTAACAAGAGTTCCAGTAATCCTTTGTTAAAGAACTGAAGCCCAAACATTTGAAAGTACCCTATTGGCAGTTTTTAACAATGGTTTAAACAATGTGCAAATTCTAAAAAAAAAAAAACCTCCACAGTTTAAAGCTATGATGTAATCTTAACTACAGAGCAAATATTTTAAGCTCAAAAAACAACCTGACCTTTTTTTGGTACCAAGCGATGGCGTCTTCATCGTTTGAAGCCATCTGGTTTCTCAACTGCCAACTCAGCTGTACAATTAGGTAAGAAATGCATAGTTTAGACTTTTTAAAATATGTTGCACAATAATTCTGTGTATTTTTAGTAGAAATATGGAAAAGAATACAAAATCTCTTTATAAGCAAGACCCACCTTTTCATTTCTTTTTTTCTTCCCTCTAAAGCCTGTAGAACAAGGTTTCCCAAACTCTAAAGTATCCTTCCTTTGGAGAGAGATGGAGTGAGTCCAAGGATGGTATGAGGAACCTTTTACACTGTTACAATCAATCCACCCTTCCCATTGTATTGATTTGTGTTCATCTGGCTTTTAGATTTTTAGAAGAGGTGTATATATTAATATTACGCTAAAGATGGTAGGCAGAGGATGGCAAAAAGTTTAGGAATCCCTGCTAAGTATATGTGGCTGGTATCACAATGTTATCACCAGAGTGGACATAGCTAAATTTTCAGTCTTTTTACTGTGGACGTGGAAAGATTAAAGAACAAAATGAGTGCCTTAGATTCACAATCCTTTTATATCCATTCTTTGTCCCAAGTAAGAAAGGTACTCTGGGGATTGTCAAAATATAACTGGTTTCCATGTGGCCGATAGACATTATTCACCCTGATTGAAACAGACATGTTTTAGGAAGTAATCATCCCTCCTCCACCCCCAGTAATAGCAATAGCACTTAGACTTATATACTGCGTCATAGTGCTTTATAGCTGTCCCTAGGCAGTTTACAAAGTCAGCATATTGCCTCCAGCAATCTGGCTCCTCATTTTACCGACTTTGGAAAGATGGAAGGCTGAGTCAACCTTGAGTCAGTCAGGATCGAACCACTAACCACAAAATTCCCTCACTGGCTGGAGAGGAGATCCCTGTTGTCTGTTAAGTCACTCCCCCTTCAGTTATCTTCAATCCTTAGCACTCCTTCTTACCAACTAGCCTTGACCTGCGATTCAAGCTCTTTTAAACACTACCATTTTAAACCCAGGGCCTTCTCAGCTTCATCCTTTCTGTCACTCATTTCATCTGGGTATAATCCCCCCCCCCAAGTCTTAACCATATCCTACACCACTTCCCCTGTTGGTTCTGACCTCAGCCTGCAGACCCTTAAGTGATCAATCTTCACTTCTCCACAATATCTAAAAGAGCAGCTCCAGGACTCTTACCGTTCAAAGCCTCTTCCTGTTACCATGGAAACAGAAGGATGCAGCAGAAGAGAACACTCTCAACTGCTTTTTCCTGGATCATCATGTTGTGGCAGACAGCATTAGCCAAGTGCTGCATCCACAGATCCTTTAGTGCTGTTCTGAAGGAATGTGGCAAACACCGCAACTGATCAGCAAACTAAGATACGGGCAACTGTACAAAGGAGGTCCAAGCTGTAGGCTGCAATGATGCATGTCCTGGGAATTAACAAGTTGTTCAATCCCATTATTATGAATTTAAAGGGCAACAGTCATCCATGGTATTGGAAAAGAGGGACACTGCATCAGTGGCAAGTAGCAATTGACAAAGAGAAGAAAAAAATTAAAATTAGCCTGGGAATCCAACGTCGTCTGATCACCAAACCTAAAAAAAGTGTTTAGAAAGAACTTAAATGAGAAACATTTATAATGCATGTTGCGCATGTTACTGAAACATCAAGAAATTCTAGCACACGTACATTTGCAAATTATGGGGATCAAGAAAACAAGTCAAGCTTGTTTGTCTATGCAGAAGAATGGTATATTACAAAGGCTGGAAAATAAGATTCCCTTGACTCCAAAAAATTAGTTGTTACAATATTTAGAATAGAATAACAAATTTAGAAGGGACCCTAGAGGTCTTCTAGTCCAACCCCTTGCTCAGGCAGAAAACACTATACCATTTCAGATAAATGGCTATCCAATCTCTTCTTAAAATCTTCTAGTGTTGGAGCATTCACAACTTCTGAAGGTAGGTCCTCTCCGATTAATTGTTCTGTCAGGAAATTTCTTCTTACTTCTTTTATTTATGCCTATCCCACTATCTGAAATTCCTTGAACCCACCGTGATACAACTATAAAGTTTGGAAACAAGTAATGATAAAAGGCACCCTAGAACCATTCTTTTTTCTTCTTAAAAAAGATGCAGGTGGTCCCTTTATTCTCAGACCTGGCTACTACATCATATTAATATATTTGTTCAAAGCAGAACTTAAATACAACAGTAGACCCTTGCCTTGCCTTTTAAGAATGGGGAACCTACAGTTCCTCCAATATTATTATTATTCACAACAAAAATAACCATGATTAAAGATATTGAGAGTAGTATTTTAACTCCATGGAATCTTCATTTTTGCTCTTTCTCGTTTTATATTTTTTAAATCCCTGAATTTAATTTAATTGATTGAGTCATTTTATTTATTTATTTGGTCCTTATCTCAGAGTAGGGAGCTGCAAATTTTATAATAAAGTTACCTGAAGAAAGAAGCAATGCAGAAGCCAGAATAGTTTTTAAAGTAATCACGCTATTTTTAAAGAAGAAGAAGAAGCTAGCAATCGGGATACAAAAAAGCCAAAGAAATCTTGTGAGGTTCAATTATTCAGTTCCCAGGATTACTTCAAGTCTCTTACCAGTTGAGTTGTGTTGTTTCCTTGCTGTAAATGCTGCCAAAAAGAAAGTAAAAGTAAACATCTAAGTAAATTCGGGAAAAAAGCAAACACTAGCTTCCACTATATAATCCACCTGTGAAACTTAGATAACTTTTATCTAAGATCTGGTTTGTTTTGTAATCCACTTAGTTTTGTTTTCTTTTCTTTTTTGAAGTACATAAAATTGAGTCAAAGTTCCTTCTACATTTTAACCCTACCTGTTTTGAAGCTGGATATATAATGGCCCTTATACATAGATTACACTCCAGAAAATAGTATTCTTTAATTCTATTAAATGAGAATAATATTAGCTGATATTAAACCTATTCAAAAGATTTGACTTGGCCACAATAATGGCCATCTTTTTTGGAAAAAAACAACAACCAAAAATGCTTCCCCACTATCTAGAGAATGGAAATTAAAATAATTCCTTTTTACAATATTGCAATTTACTAATTTTTATACACGTATTTTTGTCCCTATTTGTTATATCTGATTTTGCTGTAATTTATTTTCATACTCTTCCCTTAGGAACTTTAAACATAATAGCTTTCTCAATAACTGTGTATTTTAACCTCAGGATAATCCTAACAAGTAAGGTAGGCTGAGAATGAATACAACTTGTTATGATCAATCTGGATCTCTATAGACCAGGCTGATACAGTCTTGATTTACCTGTTTTCACTATGTCATTTGCTGCAAGTGTATGTGTGGGGAGGAGGTTAGTATCTATATTGTGCTCATCTTTGAATGTGTATTGTGAAAAATTAATATGGACATTACTTTAAAATTCTGAATAATTCAACATTTGTAGGTTGGCAGAACTCTATTATTTCCATATTATAGTGGAGAAGCAGGAGGGAGGGTAACAATTTAAAATAAGACTATATGGCTGCTAAAGATATGGATAACATTTTATTAACTTCTAGAGAAAAAGTTTTGCATTACCTTTTAATACAAATAATTTAATGGTAGCATTTTTAAGTTATGGAGAACCATGAGGAATGAAAGTTGGGTTGAAAGTTGAAAAATGCCAGTGTGTGTGGGCATATAATCCAGTTTTTAACCAGTGGAATGCCCAAAAGCAGAAGTCATGTCAAACAATAAATTACAGTTATATTTTTATTAATATACCATCACTGTAAGTTGGTAGATCTTTTGTGCAGTTAATTTTACAATAGATAACATTAGTCTTTATGCCACATTTAAATGGGTTCAAAGAATTTCATAAAACTATCTCATTTTAAGCCAATCAGACTTGTAATCACCAAATTGCACAGATGCTCCTGCTCTAAATAGGCTGATTAATTTACACAATAATCTTAAGAGAGTCTGGCACATTAAAGTAAAAATTCATTACTGCACTTACTCTTTGTTTTTGGAAGTCTGCAGTTTTAACTGTATGCAACTATCCCTGTAAATCCTTTTCTTCTAATTGTAGTTGCTAAAAAACTGAATATGTGCATGGGCCATAGAATATTTATAATATAAATATTAACTTAATTAGTAAAAACAGTTCTTCTTCAATTTGGATATATAAATATAAATATATTAGTGTCCTCTCCATCGTTGTCTTGGGTGCTAGCTATAATGAATTAATATATATAATAGATAAGGGTAGAAGAGCAAACAAATCATTTCCATCACTCTTCCAAACATGTCCAAGATCAGCCATTAAATAGTCATAAATGTATTAATTTAATATCTTGAAAGACAGTTCTTATCTATAGGGCAAGAATAAGCACATATCAGCAAAAATGCACATCAAAGTACTCTTTGTGAAGATGCCCAAAATCAATTATACAACGAAACAGGTTTTGGAGCACTAGTTTGATTACCCTAGGAAAAGGAAAGCTGCATATCTGAGGAAAATTAAATATTCTATCACTGTCAACAATTGGAAGGTAAGCCTGTAAATTTAAAATACAAAAGGAAGTAAATCAGGGTAAGCTCACATACTTGATCTACGAATTGCAATTGCCAAGTCTGAGGGATGGTCTAACCAGGGGTCTCCAACCTTGGCAACTTTAAACCTGGCTGGGGAATTCTGGCAGTTGAATTCTAGGAGTCCACCAGGCTTAAAGTTGCCAAGGTTGGAGACCCCTGGTCTAAGCCTCCCAAAGCAAATCCAGAATGACCTTTCAGGCGCTCTATCTTAAGGGAGTCTTGTGCATTGGAAATCAATGTAGTTTTCAATTTCTAACCCCCACTCCTTTAACCTTAAACTATCCACTATTGACCTCACCCCATTCCTAAGAGGTCTGTAAAGGGCGTGCATAAGTGCACCATCATGCCTACCATCCCTGTCCTATTGTCCCCATTTATTCATACTTATTTCCTGTATTCTTACTCATGTTTATACATATACCTATTATCTTGTAAGTGATTGACAAATCAAATAAACAAATAAAAATAAATTCAGCAAACCATTTAATGAACTCTCTTCACAGCATCAACGAATATGGTCACTTGCCACATCAAGCCTTCCTTAGGGCCATCTGAAGATCTGCGAGAGGCATGTTGACCACCACGTAAATCAACTAGCGTAAATCACCAGCGTGCCTACCGTCCCTGTCCTACCGTTCCCATTAATTCGTGTTTACATGTTATGTTCTACTTGTTTTCTCATACATGCTTGACAAACTAAACTAAATAAATAAAATTAAATAAATATCCCTCTTCCTTGTTCGGTGACCCACAATCCTAAATCTCCTTCCTCGACTTCTTAGCTTTCCCCACTGGCTCAATTCCTTGAAACCTTCCCTTTCAGCTTTGCCACCGTAAGCCCTTTCTGTTCTTTAGTTCATTCCTGCCCTCCAGGAAAAGCCTCAATGTTTTCCTGCATCGGCTCTGGCTCCTCAATTGCCCTTGTCGACCTTTAATCCACAAACGCCCCCAGGAGCCTTTGGATGCTACCGTTCGGTCTCTTTCTTACCGTTCCCAAAAAGGCGGCTGGAGAGAGCGAGCGAGCGAGCGAGAGATTCGGCGTCCGTATTTCTCCGGACCATCCTCTTATGATAGGCAGCATCAATCAAGTGTCGCATCCACCGATGCGCCTGTTTCGGTATTTCGTTACGGGAAAAGAAGGCGGAAGCAATCAAACGTCGATATAGAGATGCCCGAGCTATTGCTTGGGGGCAGCGCGTTCTTTGGGAGTTACGAGGCAGAGTAGATTCGCCTGGTTATCGAAATACAGAGAACGGCGAGGAGGCATTCTGTACTCCGCGGAAGGATAGGAAGGAATGGGCAAACACCACCACCACCACCACCAAAAGACTTTTAGATGTAGCAGGAGTTTAAATTTGGTTTAGAATCCAGACTATGCTCTTAAATAGATCAAAATTTAATGTGACAGGCTAAAATCTATTAATAAAGACATAAATAAGGATTTGGGAACTTTTCGTCGATAGAATAGATTGGGGGTCCCCAACCTTGGCAACTTTAAGACTTGTGGGCTTCAATTCCCAGAACTGAAGCCCACAAGTATTAAAGAATTCTGGGAGTTGAAGTCCACAGGTCTTAAAGTTGCCAAAGTTGGAGAGACCCCTGGTATAGAGAGATGCAGGTAAGGATTTTATGGAGTTATGCAAAAGTAAAGCCTACAAACCATTCTTCGGGTTAAACGTTCTAATTCAATACAAAGAAACGAGGGGATGTGTGGGGGAGTGGGAAATACTTCAAACATCAGTTAAGCTAACAAATGATCTACAAGTTTTTTCTTTAATTTCCCAAAAGCGAATGTTCGTGCAATTTGAGACTGTATTTTCTTCAAAATCTCAATAAAAGTCTTCTAATTTTTATTAGGGAAGGGGAAATACATCCTATGAGCAGACACATTGAGCACTTCCCTAATTCAGTCCCATTTGATTAGAAGAGGCAAAGATTTATTAAACAGCTGATACCCCTTTGCCATTTCAGATTCTGCTCATATCCTTAAAACTTAAAAAGCTGGAAAAAGCAAATAGTAACAACCAATATGCTCTCCTTTTCTTCAAGGTAGTGGGAATTCCATTTCAATATCCCTATTTTTAGTCCATTCCAAACATAGACAAAAAACATTCCAACCTGTTCTGGGCAGCTGCAATGGAGGTAGAGATTCAAAGGTGGCATTCAGCAGGTCCTGACCAGTTCTGGAGAACCGGTAGGAAATTTTGAGTAGTTTGGAGAACTGGCAAATACGCCTCTGACTGGAGATTTTACAGCATCCTTTCCCTGCCACACCCACTAAGCCACGCCCACAGAACCGGTGGTAAAAAAAGTTGAATCCCACCACTGTAGAGACTCCATTGCACACTTCACTATTTCTGCTGGCATGAGAGAGAACCAGATGCACCTTCATCCTGTGTACTAGGTAACTACATCTGTGTTATCCCTCCAAATTATCTAGAGAACCAAGGCCTTTGGTCTGCATGAGGGAAATATCACTTATGCCAGACCTGGTTACTCTGCAGCCAGTAAGCGACATTTAGCTCTTTGATTGTCCCTGTCCAGGCTGCAGTAGCAGTGAAAAGTGGAGCAGTAGTGACCCTCCACAACAGTTTGTGTGGCTGCTTGGAAAAATTAATTGCCGTCCCCTGAAAATTGATGGCGTCAAGCACACTTGTTGCCTCTGTTATATAAATCAACTGGAAATTTTAACTGATACCTGGGTGATATTTCAAGGGTGTGTTTTTTTTTTATATCCATGCAGCAATTTAATGTCTGTCACAAAACTAAAACTGACTCAGGAAGTGTCCACTGACACCCATTGGCTGCAGCATCATCAGCACTCCCAATTAGAAATTCCATAATTTACCTCGCTGCATGTATAGAGTAATGTTTAATGTCACAGAGGTCACAGTATTGTAGATGGGTGAATCTCAGTGTGGATGTTATACAGTATAAGACTAAGCCATAGGGTAGATAACACTATATACAGGGATATCCCTGTGTGCCTGCCATACAAATATAGATGTAGCCCCTACAAATTCTTAAAGCTTCCTACAGATTATTACCATTAACCTTAGCCTGCTTCATCGCATAATAGTCTAACAAGTAGTGATGGAAAAAGAAAAATTTCTCAGGTCTCAAAATGTACATAGCAGCTTCCTCCATGATTAAATCCCGATTTAGGTTTACCCAGTTTATCCCACACTGAAGAGCAGACGATTAGAACAGAAAAGCCACCTTCACTGTTGCTTTGATTTCCATAATATAAGGTCAAAAAGTCAGTCAAAAAGGAATATCTATAAATGCTTGTCATCCCTTCTGTGATGGTGATGTTAGAATTTTGTTATATTATCTCCTGGTCATTGTATCAATGACAGCTCTGAGGCTATTTTCCATTTCATATTATTCTCAGCACATCTCTAAACACCAGCTACTGCCAGTAAATTCCTGCCTCATTACCCAGGAGTCTCTTGAAAGCAGTAACCACAGATAAAACTAGCATGCAGCAAAACGTGTTGTCTTCTATTTTTGTCCAGTTGGACAATAGGGTTGCTCTCAGGTGAAAAATGGGTCATCATCCAGTTTGAGCTTGTTAGCTTATAATTTTCAATATTAGAGATGCTAGGAAATAATTTAAAGAAGGAAAGAAGACCTGTCTATTGTTAAATAAGTATTGAAACTGTGGGAAATAATGTTTCCATTCCATCAAATATTTTACAACTTGACATTCCATAAACAACAGCATAAATAACACTTTAACTGGTGTTTTTCATTTTGGTATGTGGACTCCCAAGTCCCAGAATTCTCAGCAGTGACAATGCTATTTGGGGAGGGATTTGAATTTTGCACATTTGGATGTTAGCAAGATTAAGAAAGAGTTTATAAGAAAGGTTAAGCAAGAGGAAGAATCAAGGGAATAATATTCCCTCATAATCTCCTGCTTTGTCTCTGCTTCACTGAGCTACAGAAATTTACAATTTGTGATACAGCAGTCGGTTTAAAGCACTTCTGTGTTCAGGATTTATTTTCTCTAGAAACTTTGAGATATCAAATCTACAGTAACATTGAACACAAAACTTCAGTTAAATGTGCCCATCTTATATAAGGAAGGGAGGGATATCTAGAAATATATCCAGTCAAGACCCTCTCCTTGCTAATACTAGCCAATAGGGAAAATAGGAATTCCTGTTATGTTTGAATCTAGTATTGGGATCTGCCAAAACATTCCCTGGGATGAAAAAAAACTTTGGACAAGAAAAAAGTAAAGACAATCTACATCTCAATAAAAAGGGTGAGCTGTTCAAATTCTAAAAGAATCTTTCCCTTATTGAAATAAAGATAGATACCAGTCTATTTAAAGAAAACAAGGATCAGGTGCAAAGATTAAAAACAGTTTACATGAGAATGCTCAGAAAAAGAGCACAGATTAGAAGTAGATAGTTTGAAGTATAATCTTGATAATTGTACTATATGATTCCAAAACAATCTTGCTACATACATTAAACAAATTACTTTTTGAAGCCGTATTTAGAAATTTTGCCCTGAAGTAGCTTATACCTTATTTTACTTTTTATTATTTATCCAACTTCACTTATTTTAATCCCACTTTTCTAATCAAAAGCTACCATTTATTCCATTGTACCCAATATTCTGTAGCACAGGGTTCTACCAAACAGGCATTTTTATTAAGCACAAATCAGACTTCTGTTTATTAAAAAAATACTTTACAGGGGAAAAATTCTATGCATTCCATTATACTTTTTTTTAAACAAATAGCTTTGACAGTGATACGCTTGTACAGTCACCTACCAAAAGAAATGCACTGTGTCAAAGGATTATTCACAGAGAGGGTTAAAATTTTCCCATCAGTTTACACTATTATAAAAACGTCTTTAAAACACTTGCTCAAATGTCAATAAATATACTAAGGCCACACAAAGCAAAAAACAAAAACAGTCTTCCAGGCAATTGTACATATCCTTTATATGCAAAGACCTTAGATTATTAAAACCACAGAAAAATATCTTAGCTGCCAATCAAAACTGAATTTAATCACAAAACACTACACAAATCTATTTTATACAACATGTAAAGATAAGTATTTGCTTAGACAGAATTGAAAGTGCTAGATTAAAAGAAGCCCCTTATCAACTACATGTGCTGTTGAGTCCTAAAAATATTATGTATATCAATGGAAGGCCATAACATTATTGGAAATTTGTTTATTGGACCAACATAGAGTTTATCCACATTACAAAAATTTTAGGAGCTGAAGGATAAATATCCTTATTCATAGCAACCTTCAAACACAACCAATATGGCTATAAATAGCATTTATAAGGAAATAAAGAGTGCTATCCCACCAATAGTAAACACATTTAAAGTTCCACTGATTTCAATGGAGAATTAAGCACCTGCTTATCTACCCTTCAAAATAAATGGGACTTATAGATGCTTAACTTTGGTTGGATTGTGCCACAAGTGAAGATAATTCACCACCCAGAATAAATTCAAGCATATGAATGGCAGCATGAGAGGAAAAAAAAGTTATATGCATCTTGGGGCTCTGACTATAAACTTTCTTGCCTCTGGACTAATGTTATACCCTCAAAAATAGGAAAACAGCTAACGAGCCCTTTTATTATATGATAAAATCGGTAATGGAAGTATTCCTAAATTTCACATGAAACCTCCATATGTTCCATCTTCATGGAAGAGAACATGTCAATTATTTACACATTACTTCATGCTCAGAAATATGTGAGGGAGAATGTGAAATATTTAATTCACCTAAATGTTAATTTTGCTTTTATTGATTTGCTAAATGAATCAGTAGCCCAGTACAACCTATCTTGAATACGTATTTTTCATTGGTATTTAAAAAGAAATAGATTTTTTACTGAAACAAAAGAAATTATCCAGCTTCCAACTTAAGAGCTGCTCAGGATCTTTAAATAAGAATTACCTTTGTGGATCTGCTAATGGCATTTGAAAGATAAAATATAATGAATGCTTAACTAGTATTCAACAATTGTATAGATTAGAAACGTCTTCCCAAATTGTCTATATTTCTAATAAAATAAATGTAAAGATTTTTCTGCCTTTACTCTTCATTTGATTTTGTAACTATATAATGTCCACATATTTTGCAATGTATAAAATAAGATTTCCTGTCAGGCTTAAGTGAAATCCCTTTGCAATGCAACTAGGCATTAGAGTATCAAGATAATCATTTTGAATTCGCCACATCAGTTACAAATCACTCCCCACATCTTCCTGAGACATTAATTTTCATCTTTTCTACTCCAAGAGCAAATATTATGTTCTCAAACAAAATCATTAAGTCAAACCATTCTGCCACTCACTTTTTCAGGTCTATTATGATTATTTTTCACTCAAGTATTTGTATCGGTCTTTCTTACTCTAGAATATACATGGATTAGTACATCAGTTGTAGTGCTTTTTTTTTTAACTGTTCCTATAATAAGAATCTTAACCACTGAGCCAGAGTGAGATGCATGCACTAGGCTTTCTGACTGAGCCTTCTTCGTACTCCTGAAAAACTTAAATTCTGAATCTCAGGAGTTTCTAGGAAAAACAGTCTAGCAGTATGAGGTGAACTATAGGCATAAAGAGAAATAAGCAGAGTCCTGGCAGATACACCAAAATTCATGCCCAGACTTCTTTGGTATTTGCTAGGGAATGCAATAATAGTGACAATTCATACTTCTTAACTGTTGTAAAGATGTGGCCAAAGTAATTGCAGTAAAAACTATATGTATTATTAAATCAAAATAGGTGACAGAAAATATATTTGATGGTTGAAATGTAAGTTGAATACATTTATACATAATACCATAAAATTTTGACACAAAACTCTTGAACTGGAAAGATGTGGGATGCTGCTTCAGAATCATTTATTTAATCTTTTTAATCTTTCATGAATGGCAAAGTCATGAATAGTCATTTCACATACTTTTAGTAGGTTGTTTCTTAATTTAAAAAAAGGCTTATCCTGTAAGCCTATTGCTATAACGTGATGCACACAAAAAAACCCTTTAAGGTTATTGAACTGGATCCAGACCTATGCACAATGGAGTTCACACTGAAAAAAAATGGGTATTGGTAATTTTGGCCAATTCTTTTCTTTTGCCAATTCTTCTCCTCCCCTAATGAAGAAGTGCTCTGGAGAATTGGGAAACCTTTTTCCTCTAGCTGAATGGATTCTCTGAATCCTGGTTCCCTCTGCCAATAGAAAAACCTCATTCTGCTCTCAAAGGAGCAAGTTTAGATTCCAACTACTATTTTCATCTTATTCTATGTCTTACTAGATTGTAGAATTTGAAATAATTTTCTAATGTATATTTCAAAAACAGGATAAGTGAAGTAATAAACAGTTTTTCATTCAATTATTTTTTAAATCCAACTCCTGAGTGATCATATAGCACACAGTGCAATTCAATGCAGTTGAAATATCCAAGTGACACATCTGGAGTTATATTTGTTATTTACATAACTTTAACTGTGGGAAATTGAAGTTTGGAAGACGAGGAAAATTAGTGGAAGAAAAATGTAAAAATGTGGAGTTGGTGAAGCATAAATGAAGTACTGAAGCCCACATTGTCTATGAAGAATTTTACTTAGGACAGCCAGCTACAGCTTTTGAAAATTCTGGATAACTGTAAAAAAAATGTAAAAAGCAAGAGTACACAGAGGTTTTCTGAACCAGTATTGATCAATCTAGAATTTTTCATTAAAAGCTACACTCCTGTATAAGAACTCTCTACCTTTTGTAAAAAAGGTTTCAACCTAAACACCTTATTTACACAGATTATTTAGAAAGTCCCTACCACTTCAATATGGAAATTCAATTTGTTGAAAATTTTTCTACTTGTCTTCAGGACTGCACCAAAGTCAATACATAAACATGTATATATCAGGAGTAATACAAGTTCTATCTAAATACTGCAAAGTTTTCTGATTTTTTTGCTATTTGTTTAAAACTGTGTCCTCTATACTGAGGTGCTAATATGCATATAATCTACACAAAACAATATTGCACAAAGTAATTGCTATTACAAACATACAAATATTTGCATTTTTCCCACAACTGCTTTCTTGACTTGCATTGGTGTAGCACTCCCATTCTCTTCTACATTAAAAACAGATTAAAAAATACAAATAAATTTGATTAAATCGTGATAAAGTTCAGATCCTACATATGAGGGGGGCAATTTCATTTTACTATTCAAAACTAACATTGTTCTGTATACAATGAATTTAAAGCTGAATCTATTTAATGCTGGGAAATATTAAAGGAATGCTAAATAACATTAGCCAATTATACTGAATATACTAATATGTGCTGTTTAATCTTCCAATATAGCATTAGGGAATCCAAGAATTACTTGCAAAAGTAGCAATCCATATGTGATTATGTGACAGTTTATTGTGAATCAGTTATATATAATTTCAAAGAATAAAGGAGATATAGGCCTGCCCTATTATATTAAGTGCCTCAATGCGAAGGAGTTGATGGTTTCCCTCTAAGATGCCTACTGTGAATTAAACAAGCCACCAAGTTGGTTTAAATATTGTAAAGCCTTAAAGTGCTCAAAGATAGCAGTTTCATCAAAGAGACTGCTAACAATTACTTTCATTAGACACTAGTATATTAAGTTATGCAGTTCGGAAAGATATTAAAAAAATATTCCAATATACATTAAAAGCAGAGGACCATGAAAGAGTTGTATCAGTAATTTCATTTCAACAAGATCATACACTCTGCAACTAATCTCATACATCAACTTCTTACTGAATGTCTTCTTAAGCAATTAAGGATTAATCTACACTGCTGGTAACTTGAGCTTCCTCCAGGCTTTCAAACTCTCACACATACAAATGTCATTGATCATTAAAAGTGCTGTGCTTTCTCTTTCATTCAAACCATTAATTGAATGGGAGGGAGAGTCACTTTGTGAATCTGCCACAGAAACCATCCCTTTTATGCTGAAAGCTGAAGATAAAATAGATGAAAAGTTATCAGACTTATCAAGTGTTAAATACTTGATATTCCTGAAGGAAAACTATTGAGTTGTTGAATTATTTACCTCATCCCTTAAAAAAAGAAATGCAAAAAGTTGTAGTCCACTACTACGTGCTGTACTAAGGGAATAAAATACAACTCTAACTTTGCATAATCTGTGTAAAAAAGATACGCTTGACATTTTGGAATGTCACCTTTCTTTATAGAATTATAGGCAAGTTTTCTCCAATAAAACATAACCCAGTTATAAAACTATAACTTCACATCAAAATTTTAAAAAGCTGTTTAAAAATGTATGATTATGTACATATCAGACAAGAAAGAGTATATGATCCTTCTGTGGATTGTGTTGCTGATCTGATTCTAGTTTTAAAAGCTGGAAGGAGCAACCAGCTAATCTTGTTGCAGAACAAGTCATGACAGGGGTGAAAAGAGTGGTGGTGATGCTATTGTTGCAGTCTGTACTTCTCTTTCTTCTTCAGACTCTTTTTTCATAAGTACACATTGGTCTTCACTTTCCAGTTTCACCGTGTCCATATTTGAAATGTTTTCCATACACTGAGAATCCTCTGCCCCAGGATAGTATTGTTTGAGTCTTATATGCCAAGCTAAGCTGCAGACAGCAGACACTGTCTTGAACTGATGAATGACATTTCTAGGGATGAAGTAGATGTCATTGTCACATAGCTGGATTCTGGCATAACGAATCCCTTCTCTTCTCATTTGGTTTAGCTTAGCTTCGTCAACCCATTGAACACACTGAAGGGAAGAAAAGAGATAACTATGAGTAAGATTAAAAAATTGTATTTTTGGTGCTGTATATTATTATAAGTCATAAAGACCAGTTGTTGTGATGAAGTCAACATGAAGTTTAAATGACACTGAAACTACTATGCTAATAGATCAAATAAAGGAAATTCCCATTCTAATAGGAAGCAATCAATCAAACAATTTGGAGTGTTAATAAACAATTATAACTATTTTTTTTAATATTGAGTGGGACCAAGTTAAGGAACTGTCAAAAACTTTAATCTAAAATTTAACCCAAGTATGACCATTCTTTTTTGGCCTTTATCACAATGAACATCTAAGCATGTCTATAGAACCAGTATTCTGTTCAGAATTTATATCTTACTTTTCAAAACACTTTAGAATAATACCACACAAATAAAACAAAAATATCTTAAAGTATAGCAAAAATCTATCTAAAACAGCAAATATTTAAATATAAAGACTTCTGAAATCAACATGGTTTAAAGCCTGAGCCAAGCTTAAGAAATCTTGCTTCTACTATTCATACTAGTTCACTCTTTGCTAAAAAATAATAATAAACATGTTTATGGACAAAAGTCCAGGCAAAACCTGTCTTACTCACAAACAACTGATGGCTTCTTCTCTTGGGAAGAAAACAACGAGGAAACCCTTTTTTTAAGAGGATGGGGTTATGCTAGTTTGAGGAACTGTTTCTCTTTAAAGAAATATGACCTAATACACCTCCCAATTCCACTTATTTATGCATTTCAAGTATGTGTGTGTTATTCTGGAGACTTTATTTCATAATCAAGGATCAACAAAGAAAACTTTCAGGAAAAAAATAGCAGCATTTAAATGGAAATAATGTGTAAGACTACCTGTGATACTGGAGGTTCATGCAGATCCAACTGAAGTCTTTGAACTACATCAGTGAAATCTTCAGCATGAAAACAAACAACATCTTTGGTTATACGAGGCTGGTCACTCCTGGAGAAATGAAGATTGTAAAAATATGTTTGAGAATATTAGTTAAACTTTGAAAATTCCACATATTCAATAGCAAAACAATGTTCTCATCAACCTCTAGGAAATATTTCCTTTTTATATATTATGGGACATGTAAACTCATGTATATATAAAATACAATTTATTTCCCTTCCTCTACGATGGTTTATTTATTGTATTTTTATACTACCCTAGTCCATTAGGACTGATGGTGTCATACAGCAGCCTGATTGAGAAGGCACATCACCACATCTTTCAAGGAAGGCATCATTAGCCATTTAGAAAAATGCCATATATGTTATGGAATTAGCTCTAATTCCATAACACAGAATGTTTGATGCTGGCATATAGCTCCCCAGATTTCTTCAGTCAAGTTCTTCTATCCGTCACTTTAAGCAGTAGGATCCCAGTTGCAAGTATACACTAATCATATTTCTTAATATAGGACCAGTTGTGATTTAATAGGTCCGGAAGTCAAGGTTCAATACAGTAGTCTACATCTCTTTACAACATTGTCTAAATCCTTAAAATTCAGAAATCAAAAAGAATCCCAAAAGACAGGACAATGTTTGATACGATTAAAGATTATATTCCTTGGATTTGCTCCAACAATGGTTCCTGATTTAAGGGAGCTCATGTACAACAATGAAAGTGATACAACAATGTGAACTGCTCACAGCAAACCACTGTCTAATCCAACTGTTCTTCCCCATTACCAATTTGATAAAGGATATGACTTACAAGTGTACAAAGAACAACAGCCTGTACTGTAGCAGTTTTATGGAGGCATATAATTAAATACTTTTTGCAGCTTCCACAGAATTGACTTTCAAATGGGCCTCAATTCAAGACTTCATCCCAAATATGCCATCTCAAAATATCCTTGTACAAACAAGTTTACTGTACTATGAAAGCAACTCCTTTTGCATTAAAAAAAAAAACCCCATTCCGGGAATTTTTAAAGATTAGATTTTCCTGATTAATTTGGATTTTAAGAATGTACAGCAAAAATGCCTTGTAACAGAAACATTAATATAACATATGTTCTGTTAAAAATCAACACATCTCTATTTTAAAATGCTATAAACCCCCACTCTTACCATTCACCAAATTGCACAGCTTTTAAAACTCCAACAGCAGCTGTACTCTGCCAATCAAACCCTTGCCCAACATGATCAGCATGCGCTCTTGTTCTGTCTTCAAATAGAACTTCACGGGGTTCACTGGTCCGAGGTAGATACTGGAGATTTTTTATTTCATTCATAGATCTATGAAATGGAATGAAAAAGAAAATAATTATTTAATTTATGAAGGGGCTATACAAAAAGGAATGTCATAAAAACAGAAAATCAGCTATCCTAACTTTTCCACATCATTATACAGGCACTACTTGGATAAGTGGGGATTTAATTCTAATATAATCAAATGCAATATTAATAGAAATGGAAAACAGTAAAGGATTAACAGTAAAAGGCCACTTTTTAAAAAGTTTATGCAGATGTTATGTACCAGGGATTATTCTATGCACTATTAGTAGGCCTTTTGAAAGAAAAGTGTTGCAGATAACTTCAACTTTTTCACAGCTTAAATATAATACACAGACAACAAATGCTTACATCGCAGAAATTCAATGAACTTAAAAGTTGGCAGTGTGCAGCCTTCCAGAACCTTCACCGGGACTGATGCAAATTGAGAGTTCAAAGGCACCGGGAGAACCCACACTAGAATGCTATGCACAGTGCCTTGAGCTCCTGAAGTAAAGACAGGATATCAAACTAACCAATAATGTAACAATGTGCAGCTACGACACAGAGAGTCTTTACTGTCTTGCTCTTAAAACACTAATGATTTCATACAGTTCAATATCATTTTAATATTTTACCATCTACAGAAACAATATGACAGTAAATATAAGTACCTGAATGAAAATATATTTTAAATCAAATAAAGTTTATATTAGGTGCACTGAACTGGAAACTGTAGTTTTAATTTATATAGCTATTCCATCAATATCTATTGCATTCCCTAACATAAACTTGCATCCTGGGAGTTTATAATATAACATTTGATATTGACAGAAGGGAAAGGGATGGCAGCATTACAAAAAACATATACAAAATTATCACAACTATATTGGAAGGAAAGTTTACAATTACACATGTGTCAACTAAGTTTCAGAAAGTTGTCAGAATAATAAACAGCCAATTTTGCTGATAAGATCAGCAAATTAAAATTTAGAGGTACAAATTCCCTCCCATCTAAAAAGATTACCTGCGCCTTTTGAATGGTGACTTTGGCATATCAGCTGTTGGGATCATCTGTTCACCAGGTCTTACCCACATAATGGGCCCATCATCACTTTGTGACCTACACTGAAGTCTGAGACTTGAAAGAGTACCCCAAGGCAAAGTCATCTGTATGTCACAAAAGAAAACTAGTCAGATAGCGACATGAAGTGCTTTGGACATCTTATAAACAGATGAACAATTTCTTTATTAAAATATAATTTGTACACAGTCATTAAGAATTTTATGTTTTCAGTATAATCTATTTCATTCTGTCATGCAATAAAATTAGACAAAAATCACAAATTTCCTTTTCTATTTAACTATTCTCTTAATGTTTAATAATGCTTTGTTACTTTTTATTCTACCAGCAATTTAGTGCTAACATTGGTAAAAACTTAAATCAGCAAAAGTAAACTTTAGTACTTACTCTAAGAAATGGAGATTCTTCTAACATATCAAGAAATTCTGGAAAATAATCTCCAACTTCTTCATCTACTGCTCCAACAAGACTGATCTGTCTCATCGGACCTGCTCTGTAAGTTCCACAGCAGTACGTTCGACTGACCTTATAGAGAAAAAAATAAAACTATTTTATTCCACAGCATTAAAGTAATCTATAAATTTCCTGTGAAGTCAAGAATGCTGACACTGTATATACAGAACATACAAATATCTGAGCTTGAAATTACCCTCTTATTTACAGGTAAATTGCACAGAAGAATACAACAAATACAAACTTTACTCTGCTTAATCAAAGAATAAGTTCAGTATCCTGTGTTTCAGGATGGTGAAAGTGGTGGGATTCAAAAATTTTTACTATCGGTTCTGTGGGGGTGGCTTGGTGGCATGGCTATGTGGTTATGTGATTGGATGGGCATGGCTATGTAGTCATGTGACTGGGGGTTGGACTAGATGACCTTCAGCAGAAGCACCACCCTGCACTCTGTTTTTGGCCTAGTGGGCCTCAGGGAAGCCTCCTGGACACTGAAAACAGAAGCATTTTGAAGCAAGGGGGGATCAGTTGTGCCGCGTGATTTAGATAAGCTAGAAAGCAAGAATCCCACAATTTCCTGCCCAGCTAATCATCGAAAAATTTTTTACTACTGGTTGGGCCGAATTGGTAGCATTTTTTACTACTGGTTCAGTCGAACCGGGCTGAACCGGTAGAATACCACCACTGGATGGTGCAATGAAAGATCAGTACAACAGTGATACAGCAATTAGAATAATAAAAAAAAAAGCTATAGTTAAGGCTTATAAACTATGTATAAAAACATTTAAAATCTAAGACGGAAATATACTAAAGCATCTATGAAAAACTGAATAACTAGATATTCTTAAAGAATCCAAACAACTAAACTAAAGAACCACCAGAACTGTTCTATGGTAAACTTGCAAGAACAGATGTTCAAATTGAAAAAAATTAGAGGTAAATACACCCAACTGGAAGCAAATGTGTGAGATGTTTCCTCATCTCTAGCAAGATAGTATAACAAGATGCAATACTAAAGTACTAAGTGAAATAGAGATATTTTCTTATTCACCAATTCCACAGTGAAACAAAAATCCAAAGTCTATAATCAAAATATTTTAGATTTCTTTCCTTGCTAAGAAAGCAAATCCACAAGGATCTATCGGGAAGGGCAGTTTCTATACATCGTTAACTTTAAAGAAGTGATTTCTTTGAATTAATTCATGATGTAGAATTATGTCAAGTACCCACAAGAAATAGGCAGTCAAACGTTTGTTCAAAGCTAGTCTAGTACATAACATAAAGGAACATGATCAATTTATATATCAGCAGTTCAGTTTAAGATATGGTATGCCAGTCGTGTACAATTTTTTCAGAAAAGAAAGAGAAATTTAAACATCATAACAACTTTAACTGGATTTCATCCCTACACATTTTTAAATGCTACATGTAATATTTTACATTATATGGTTTATATGGTTCAACAATAATATTGTTTAATGCATATGTACCTAGTTATATAGTTACAATACCTGTTCACTTTTCCTCAAAGAATCTCTATTTGCCATAAAGTAAGTTGAAACTGACAGAAGCAAATGGCATCTACCTTTCTTGATTCCAAAGTCCGTAAAAATACAGTTTGTGTGTATGGACATATTCTTATAATAAAACAAATGAAATCATTGCTATCCCTTAGAAGGCATTATCGGATTTTAGTGATCTCAAGTAGACTATTTACTTTAATTAGTAACACAAGTGCCTTCAATCTCATAATCAGTCATTCAGCCTATTACAATGGAGAAAAGTACTCAAGTTTTTTGTGTCACTGTGCACAGCATAGTGAACATAGAAAACAAAGAAAAGCAGAAAGGAAACAAAAAAGCCAAGTGAGCTAAAGATAGATTACAAAACCATCTCCAAAGAGTTTCCTGTTCTTCTGACCTGTTAATATTAGCATGTTTAGTTTAATTTTACCAAGGTTCATGGGACTGCAGCCAACCAACTACCTTGGATGTAGCTGCAAGGGGAAAATTGACCTAGACTGATGAGAAGGATTGTATAAAATGGTGGAAAAAGAACCAGGAAAACTTCAAAGCAGATCACAGCTGACATCCAAGACTAAGATGCAACAATATCAAGCCAAATCATCCATCACTGAAAGATGACTGAAAGTGGCCTCCATGGTAGAAAATCCATGAAGTCTCCACTTCTGAAAGACAGAGACAAAAAAGGTACACTGGAGTTTGATAAATTGCACATTGAAGGCCACAAGTTCTTCTGGAAGAATGTTCCAGAAAATGAAACAAAATTAGATCCTTTTGTAAATCAGCAACTCTGTATTAACTGAAAGAAAAAAATGATACTCTTAAAGAAAAAAACACATACCACTCCTATTGTAAAACATGGAGGAGGTTCAATACCAAGTGCCTTGAATCTGTTCAGAGCTCAATTAAATTAGTTTTTCAAAATATTCTGGAGGAAAAATAATGCCCAATATTAGAAAAATATGTCTCAGTCACAAATCATGGATCCTCTGGCACTATAATGATCCAAAGCATGCATCTAAGACAGGGGTGGGCAAACTACGGCCCAGGGGCCACATCCGGCCCATTGGTCTGTCCAATCCGGCCCGCCCCTGAAAAAAAATTGCTGGGCATGGTGTATTGCCCTGCGCCACGTGGCCCCCAAGGCTGCAAAACAGTGTGGAGCGCTCTTGGAGTAGGAAAGAAAAGAAGAACTTTGCAAAGGCCTCGGCTGAGAGTTTGAAATCACCTTCGAGTGTGACCTCTTCGAAGGCGAGTCCCCGTCGATCCCCCTTTTTTTTCCGGGGCTTCCAGGCTTAAACTTTGCAAAGGCAAAGTTTGCAGGCGGGAGCGTCTTCCCGCCGAGGAAAGGGAAGGGTTCTGCCCGGCAGGCGGGCTGCTTGGAGGAGGCGACCCGGTGGCGCTCCGGGTTTCCCCTCCACCGCGCTGTGCAAAGTTTAAGCCTGGAAGCCCTTTCGGCTTCCTTTTAACTCGCGGGCGCTCGTGCCTGGCTCCGAGCCGCACGGCAGAGGGAAGCCTGGAGCGCGGCCGGGTCGCCTCCTCCAAGCAGCCCACCCACCCGCCTGCCGGGCGGAACCCTTCCCTTTCCTCGGCGGGAAGACACTCCCGCCTGCAAACTTTGCCTGTGCAAAGTTTAAGCCTGGAAGCCCTTTCGGCTTCCTTTTAACTCGCGGGCACTCGTGCCTGGCTCCGAGCCGCGCGGCAAAGGGAAGCCTGGAGCGTGGCCGGGTCGCCTCCTCCAAGCAGCCCACCCACCCGCCGGGCAGAACCCTTCCCGCTCATCCCTTGGGTGTCTGCCTCATTCCTCTCTCAGTCGCTCTCTCGCTCCTCCACCAGCCCAGAAAAGAAAGAGAAAAAGAGGCGAATAGTTATTATTCTCAGCTGAAACTACTAGAAACGAAGGCAGGCAGGCAGGCAGAATGGAGCACTGGATTGAACTGTGGGCGGCTGTGTGGGGGTGAACGGGCGCTTCGGAAGAGCTGCGCTGACAGGAAGCTACCCTGCCAGCTTCTTTGAAGCAGTTTTTCCTGGGCTGGTGGAGGAGCGAGAGAGCGACTGAGAGAGGAACGAGGCAGACACCCGAAGGATGAGCGGGAAGGGTTCTGCCCGGTGGGTGGGCTGCTTGGAGGAGGCGACCCGGCGGCGCTCTGGGTTTCCCCTCCACCGTGCAGCTTGGGGCCAGGCATGAGCGCCTGAGAGTAAAAAGCAAGCTGCAAGTTGCTGGAAAGTTGCTTGGGTGCTGGGAGCCGCTGTCGTGGTGAGCGGCTCGTCGGGCACGTACGCGAGGAGGAGGGCTTTTAAAGTGCCGCCCGAGCAGGACCGCCGAGCCGGAAATGGGGCACCAAGGCAGGGCAAGGCTCCACCAGCAGCGGCCGAGCTTTAGGTGGGCTTGGACGACCCTGAGCGCGGTTTGCTGTTTGTTCTCTCCTGGGACTTGCGTTTGGAAAGCGTGGAAAGTAGTAGCAGGAGCTACTTTTCATATATATATATTATAAAGGACCCATTATAAAATGCAGCAAATTATTTATAAGAATATTATATATATATATATATTTGTTTTCTGAGGTTCTCGCGGGTATTTGTATGTGGATCTTTGGTTATTCGGGTTTTCTCCCGCGTAAGATTGGAAGTATCTAGGCAATGTTTCGATGAAATCTAATTCATCATCTTTACGAAATCCCTTGCACTGCCTGCCCCACCACATACATTGGACAAACTAACAGAAGAATAAGTGCACGCATTGAAGAACATAAGAATTCAATCAAAAAGGAAGAACCGACCTTTTCCCTGGTCCAACACCTCAAAGCCACAGGACATGAGATTGACTTTAAAAATTCCAGAACTATCGCCAAAACCGAACACTTCAGCAGCAGAATAATCAGAGAAGCCATAGAGATAGAAAAACATCCACACAGCATGAATAAACGAGATGATGCCTCCCGCCTACCAGCCATTTGGAAACCCGCCCTCATGAACAGACGAGTACCTAACATGAAGAATGACACCAGACCCACACCCCTGAGAGCCACACAAGATGCCACCACCACACTTCCATGTAGAAAGCAGACTCACACCCACACAGAAGATGAGACACGACCACGGAGAAGCCGCACTGCAGCTGCATCACTACCCACTCCAAACCCCTCTGAGCCATACATGAAGCAAACTGACCCCCACCATGAAGATGCAGCACAAGCATGAACTCGAAGCCAAACAGCAAGATCACAGCTCACCAGCTCAAATCCCCCAGCAACTAAGACTAACCTGAGCACAACCAAGCCCCCACCTGAACAGAACACGCCTCCAGCCAATCAGAACACAGCCAACCCCCCAACCAATCAGAACACAGCCAAACCCCAAACCAATCAGAACACACCCCCACCCAATCAGAACACAGCCAAGCCCCCACCCAATCAAGTCACATCCCCACTAGCAGTTAAAATATATAATGTTCTTATATAATATATATAATATTCTTATATATAATTTGCTGCATTTTATAATGGGCCCTTTATAATGGCCTTTTATAAAATTGGTTCGGCCCTCGAACACAGATCTGATTTTCCATGTGGCCCCCGACAGAAATTAATTGCCCACCCCTGATCTAAGAGAACCCAAGAATAGCTGAAAAACAAAAGCTGGATTGTTCTGAAGTATCCTGTCTGAATCCAGTCTAACCTCGATGGAAAGAAAGATGGAACCCATCGAACTTAAATGGACCAATTTGCTATAAAAGAATGGAACAAATTGCTGGTTGAGAAATATATATGTCTTATTCAGAGCTACAGAAATTACTTGATTACAGATGTTATTTCAAAAAGGTATGCTATCCAATATTGAATTAGATCCCACTAATGATACTCATGTCATTTTTATTTGTTTTATTATGTGCAAGAAAATATATAGGCATATATCAAAGGCAAAGTGTCTGCTCTATGGACTAGAGAACAAAGATTGATGGATGACATTGTGTCAGTTTCATCATATTTCATGATTAACTGGGATCTTCTGAAAAAAAGTGGAGGGGTACTAATATTTTTGACTATTCCTGTAAATGTCAAATGAATATTTAGACTATAGTAGTTTCTTTTTAAAGTGAGTAAGGAAGAGATATATTCCTAATCTCCAGCTCTAAGTACATCCTTCTGTTTTGCTTGGATAAGTAGCTGACAATATACCTTCACAACTGACATGAAGCAATTGAATTTTCTATTTGAGGGAAAAAAATAATCTCTAAAAATTCTAGGCCTTTTGATATTTCAATATGAAACTTGGATTTCAGAGCAGAAGAGAAAAACAAATCTAATAAAAAATCTAGTCCATGCAATAAGGCATACAGTTAAGAGTATGACTCAAGTTCTTTTACATGCTGTTAACAAAAAAAGCCTACTTAACCACAAAGTTAAAAAAAATGTATTTATTTGGCCAAAAATCCACCCTCTTAATAAAATTGGCCTGAACTTTATGATTCTGTACAGAAACATCCAGGAACAATGCATAAGTATGGTGACTGAAGAGTTCTCTGGTGGATGGTGGATATTGGTGGTATGTTTTGAAGTGTCAACCAGCTTCACCGTGTTTTTTTTTATTCTTTACTTTGGGGGGGTGGGGATTCTTTCTTTGTATTGTAATGTGGGAGATCCAAAATCATTTGGACTTGGGCAACACTAAATTTAATGAAATAAATAAAAACCATGAAGATAATGCCCTCCCTAACTTCTTCCACAAACCAATGAAGGTAAAAGAATGCAGGATTTGTGGGGTGAGGTGGCAGAAAGGATAGTCTGAGTATCATTACTTTTCTTCTGCAAAACTTTTCTATTCTTTGTGATGGCAATTTCTGTTTTCCATCATTTAAAACTTAAATCTTAAATCTGTTTTATACTAAGTACAATTAGATATTTGCTCTTGGAGACTAGGACATTCTCATCAGCCATTTTTCAAGAATGCAATTCTTATGGTTGTGATGGCTCCAAAGACTCAAATTACCAGTAAAAGCATACTATATCTAGGTCTTAAAATTTAAAAATAATACTATTCCTTATAGAGGAAGGGAACAATGGAATGTGAAATGTGTGACGGTAATATTGAACTGTATTTGACACACAGTGTGCAACGGCAATTGGACACTAACAGCATTCTGGATTTCAGCTTTCTGCGTAATATTTCTTACAATCATCAATACCAGATTCAAATTAGAATTCAAGCATATTGGGAAATTTCTCTTACCTGAGTGTGAAAGTTTGAAATGGTAGTTGTTTCAATATCTTTTTTACCAAGGATTTCCATTTTCACTGGAGTGCTAGGGAAATTGAAAGCAAAGTAATCCAAGAAGTCTGGCAAGTATGCAGCTGACCCATGAACTATCGCTAGAGCATAATAAGCTGCATTTTTCTCATTTTCACTGAATGTCAAAGCAAGAAACTCTTCTGCAAATCTCTCCATCTCCACTGGAGACAAAAATGAGAGTTCATCCATATAGGCATGAAGAACTAGAGCTCCTCCATTTGACTGATGTTCTTCATGAATAAAATTACTAAATTTAGTGCCTGTTTTTAAGAAGCTGTTGCGAACAGAATGCTCCTGGTGAGTAGTAAATGGAGACTGCACCCCCTGGGGTATCCTATATTCCTCCATGCCCACATTCAATTGACACAGCTGTTCGTCTTCTAGATACCTAAAAGATTCCTTGTTCTCTTCCAAATTATCACTCTCCCCTGGAGTCAAAGTGTCTTTGCTGATACGGGTAAGACCAGCACACACTGTCTGTACTTCTTTGTTGTACATTTTCAGATGCCTCCCTCTCATGTCTTCTCTGTGTTTCTTTTTCTTCTTCTTCTTTATTTTCTTTACAATAAGACTGTCAGATCTTTCCGTCTTGCCATTTTCATCTCTGGTTTCTAAAAGTAGTAAGAAAATAAGATATTTATGTTGCAAGAGTTATATTTAATAAAATTATGTATTTTTTTCAATAAATCACCAGTACTTCACTAAAATGTTAATATAAAGGTTTACTTTTTAAAACTGGCTACTTTAATATAAGAAAATGCTTTTCACTTTTACATACTTATACATACATAATACATAAATATGTACTAACCATTCTATAACAACAAACATATCTAATCAGCAAAACCCAAAGTCAAAGTTTCATTTTTTTTTCTATCTCAAGCATAAAATCCAGAAATGGGTTATCAGCAGAAACAACATTGAAATGTGTTCTTTTCTTGGATTAAAGCAGTTATTTAGCCATCTCTGCTAGTTATATTACCTTTCAAGCCATGCATCCATTGTGAAAATTAAACTATCTTTTGTGTGTATAAATGTCAGAGTGTACACAGCTTTACTATGTGACACAACCCAGGAGCAATAATAGCAAACAGAGCTTTGTAATAAATAGAAAAAAATAGAAAAAATATGCACTGTTCAAAAAAATAAAGGGAACACTTAAACAACACAATGTAACTCCAAGTCAATCACACTTCTGTGAAATCAAACTGTCCACTTAGGTAGCAACACTGATTGACAATCAATTTCACATGCTGTTGTGCAAATAAAATAGACAACAGGTGGAAAGCAGAGGCAGTTAGCAAGACATCCCCAATAAAGGAGTAGTTCTGCAGGTGGTGACCACAGACCACTTCTCAGTTCCTATGCTTTCTGGCTGATGGTTTGGTCACTTTTGAACGCTGGCAGTACTGTCACTCTAGTGGTAGCATGAGATGGAGTCTACAACTCACACAAGTGGCTCAGGTAGTGCAACTCATCCAGGATGGCACATCAATGCGAGCTGTGGCAAGAAGGTTTGCTGTTTTTGTCAGCGTAGTGTCTAGAGCATGGAGGCGCTACCAGGAGACAGGCCAGTACATCAGGAGACGTGGAGGAGGCCATAGGAGGGCAACAACCCAGCATCAGGACCGCTACCTCCGCCTTTGTGCAAGGAAGGCCAGGAGGAGCACTGCCAGAGCCCTGCAAAATGGCCTCCAGCGGGCCACATTTGTGCATGTGGCTGCTCAAACAGACAGAAACAGACTTCATGAGGGTGGTATGAGAGCCCGACGTCCACAGGTGGGGGTTGTGTGCTTACAGCCCAACACCGTGCAAGACGTTTGGCATTTGCCAGAGAATACCAATATTGGCAACTTTGCCACTGGCGCCCTGTGCTCTTCACAGATATAAGCAGGTTCACACTGAGCAACTGAAAGACGTGACAGGGTCTTGATCCAATCCATCTGGGACATCATGTCTTGCTCCATCCACCAATGCCACGTTGCACCACAGACTATCCAGCAGTTGAGGGATGCTTTAGTCCAGGTGTGGGAGGAGATCCCTCAGGAGACCATCTGCTACCTCATCAGGAGCATGCCCAGGCATTGTAGGGAGGTCATACAGGCATGTGGAGGCCACACACACTACTGAGCCTCATTTTGACTTGTTTTAAGGACATTACATCAATCAGCCTGTAGTGTTTTTTTCCATTTTAATTTTGAGTGTAACTCCAAATCCAGACCTCCATGAGTTGCTAAATTTGATTTCCATTGATAATTTTTGTGTGATTTTGTTGTCAGCACATTCAACTATGAAATGAACAAAGTATTTCATAAGGATATTTCATTCATTCAGATCTAGGATGTATTATTTTTGTGTTCCCTTTATTTTTTGGAGCAGTGTACTATACATACATGTACTATAAACAGATTGTTGTGGTCTTCCGGCAGCCTGCGGAGATGGCAGCAGAGTCGGACAGTGGGGAGGAACATGGGCAAGTCCATGAGTCTGGGGAGGACTCGTATGAGGGTTCTGCATCCGATACAGAGATGGGGCCAGGGCCACCTGGGAGTTAGATGCTCACTCCGGAACCTCCAGAATCTGACAGCAGCAAGGCAGAGGAACAAGGGGAGCCTGTTCCCAGTGCATACATGCTCAGAGCTGCCAGAAGGCAAGAACACTTAAGACAAAAGGAGCTGTTTAGCCTGGTTTCCCCAACCAGGGTTAGGGAGACAAGCTAAACAGAATGTGCAACTTAGTCAGATAGGCACACAGATAAATGAGTGAGCTAAGCTTGTATGTTTATTAACATACAGTAAAAATGACAGATACGCTTGTGCTATCAAATATATAGTTTATTCCATTATGAGTTCATAGCATAGTCAAAATAACAGTCCAATAGTCATGTATCATTTAGTCAGTCCATTCAGGGATATTCAGTTAGCAAAGTCCGTGTTAGAATATCCTATGTCAATTCACTTACAAGTCAGTCCTTTGTTTTCTCTCCCGTTCGAGCAATGCAGTCTTGTGTCCTTGCAGTAATCAGGAATCATCAAAGCCAGAGAGAGAGCAAGCTGCCGTCTTGCTTCTTTTAAAGTGCTTTCACAACCACTCCCTTAATTACTATCCCACAGTTAAAGTTGCAGACACTTTAACTTACAAACTATGATTACATATTATTATTTACCTAAACCAGTTAGGGTAAAACAATGTTATCCCTAACATTCTCCCCTTTTAGGAAATAATAATATAACTATTTACATCTTTAAATCATATTTGTTACAACTCTCTTTAAACTTAGTTACTCCTTGAGCTTTTGTAAATTGGTCTGCAATGTTTTCTTCTGTCATGCAGTATTCCAATTTAATTAGCCCATTCTTTACAGATTCTCTAACATTTAAGTATCTTAAATCAGTATGCTTTGATCTAGTTTTAACAGCAATACTAGTAGCTAACTTTATAGCTGCCTGGTTATCCTCGTACACAATAATGGAATCTTTTACAGTTATACCCATGTCTAATAATAACTGTTTGTACAAAATCAAATCAGTGCATAATAATGACAGACATGAAAATTCCGCTTCCATCGTGGACAAGCTAATATGCTGTTGTCTGATTGACCTCCACCCTATTAGTGTCTTACCAAATAATATAGCCATCCCAGATGTTGATTTTCTAGTGTTTATATCAGTTGCAAAACTTGCATCTGCATAGGCACTAAGACTCAAATCACCCTTTGGTTCTATATACAATGCATGGTTCATTGTTCCTTTAAGATATCTTAAAATTCTCTTTAATGATTGCCAGTGACATTGATGTGGATCTGAATTAAAACGTGCCAGCTGATTTACACTATAAGCTATATCTGGCCTAGACCAATTGCTTATATATGATAAGCTACCAATCAAAGATTGATATATGGACTTATCAAATTTGGGACTTTGATCATTAATTTGGCAAACTTCCTGACTCATTGGAGTCTTTGCCGGTTTACAAAGTTCCATTTTAAACGTTTTAATTAATTGGCAAATTTTATCTTCTTGAGATATCTTAAAACCATTTTTTGTTTTGTTAATTGTCAATCCTAGATACCTTTTAATTTTACCTAAATGCTTTAATTTTATCTTTTTGGCTAATAATGATATAATCTCATTAGCTTCATTATTAGTCTTAGTTATCAAAGCAATATCATCTGTAAATAATAATAATAATGACACCGTTCCATTATTTTCTCTTTTAAACACACATGGATCTGCTAAACCAGATTTAAAACCTATATTGTTTAACTCTTTCACAATATATTGGTTCCACTCAAACCCAGATTGTTTCAACCCATAAAGACTCTTTTTGAGTTTCCAACAATCATTACTATTTACTTTATTGTCTTTTATACCTACTGGTTTTCTTAAATATATAGTGTGCTGCAATGGTGCATGCAGATAAGCAGTTTCTACATCTAAATGGTTAATGGCATAGTTTTTCTTAGCTGCCCACACTAATGCTACTCTTAAAGATGTTGCTTTAAGACTTGGTGCAAAAACTTCATCGTAATCAGATGCAATTTGATTAAATCCTTGAGCTACTAACCTAGCCTTATGGGTAACAGTCCCATCATTTCCAGTTTTTACTTTAAATATCCATTTGCACCCAATGGATTTTTCTCCTGGAGGTAATTTAGCATCTTCATAAACTTTCATTACCTTTAATGAATTTAGTTCCTTTTCCATTGCCTTTTGCCAATTCTCCTGATCCTTAGCAGGATACATCTTAAGTTCATCTACACTAGTTGGAACTTTAGTTACTTGGCAAACTATACTTGCTTGATACCTATCAGGTGGTCTAGTTACACGTGTAGTACATCTAGGTATTACAGGACTTACAGGTGGACTTTTTTTTATGAACTCTTCTTGATTATCTAACTCTTCCTGATCAACTGTTTCCTCTTGTTCTGGTCCTATTTGCTCTTCATGGACTTCTTCTTTAATTGGACTCTTCTTATAACTATTCTGTTCTTTCTGCCTTTTGTAGGGTTCAATAATTACTTCATTATTTAAATCTTGCTCTAATCTATTCCATCCTACATGTTCTAGGAATTTTGCACTAGCACTGGTGTAAACTCTAGATGTACCTGGTTCCCAGAATCTATAAGATCTATGATTAGATGTATATCCTACAAAATATAATCTTTTAGCTCTATGCTGTCCTTTGTGTCTAAGTTGTGAAGGGATATACACCCATGCTGGTGCTCCAAATGTGTGCATGTAACTTAAATCAGGTTTTGTACCATGCCACAGTGTGAATGGTAATTCACCTGTTGTTGAATTAACAACATTATTTAATATATGATTACCACACATTATTGCTTCTCCCCATAAATTGTCAGGTAATCCTGAATTAGACATCATAGTTCGTGCCATTGATTGTAGTGTTTGGCCTCTTCTCTCTATAAAGGCATTATGTTGTGGCCTATATGGTGCAGACATTTTATGTTGAATACCTAACATTCTTAGTCTGTTCTGCAATTTATTATTTGTAAATTCTGTACCATTATCTGTTATAAGAGTTACTAATTTCTTTTTAGTTTTCCTTTCTGCAAATTTAATCCAATTAAAGAGATTTTGATACGTTTCAGTTTTGCTCTTCATTAAATAGCAAAACCCATATCTAGAATAATGGTCCATTATACTTAGTATGTAACGAGCTCCTCCTACACTTGGTTTTTTCGGACCTATTAAATCTGCAAATACTACCTCTAAAGGCTCTTTGGTAGTAAATCCATCAACTCTATTAGCCGGTGTAACCCTGGCTTTGCTATGATTACAGGCATTACATTGCAAATACTTATTACAAGGTTTCAAACTTATTCCCTGAGATAATTCAACAGTTTTCTTAAGCATTTTAAAATTTAAATGCCCTAGCCTTCGATGTAACAAGTGAATACATTCATCATGAGGTTTCTTATTTTCATAAACCATGTTAGCCACCTTTAAACCATTATCATTTAACACATATAATTCACCTCTTAAAGATGCAGTAATTCTCTTATCTTCTTTCTCAATTATGCAGTTATCTCCCCTAAATGTAACTACATATCCTAGTTTAACCAAAATTCTAACTGAAATTAAATTAAACTTAAGTTGTGGTACATATAACATTTTTACATTCTCTTTTATAAAAGAACAATATGCTATACCTTGACCTTTAGCTTTCAGTTTCCAGCCATTGGCTAACGATATCTGCTGTGTACTCTTGGACATTTTAATAAAATGTTTCTTATCATTTGTTATACAATGTGATGCTCCACTATCAACCACCCATAAATTATTTTTTACAGCTCCGTTAGTATACATGGCTAACTCTAAATTTTTATTTTTCTTTTGATGACTTTTTGTATTCTGGCCAGCGTTCTGGCGTTTTGCTTTTTTACAAAATCTTGCCAAATGTCCTCTTCCTCCACAATTAAAGCACTTTTTAATTGCGTATGCATTAGGAGTTTCATTTTCTTCTTTTTGAGGTTGCTGCCTCCTTAATTTATCTCTTTCAAGCCTTCTTCTGGCCTCTTCAATCAATCTGCCAGTTATATCAGTTAAAGTTAGGCTTTCCTTTGGCAATATTTCAAGGGAAGTTACGTAGTTATCATAGCTTTCATCAAGGGAAGATAGAATTATGTAGACTTGGTGTAGTTCAGAGAAAATAAGCTCTTTCTCGTGCAGTTCTTGAAAAATGCTTTGCATAGTTTTTAAATGACTCAGCATATCACCATTCTTATGGAGATGTGTACTGAAAAGTTTCCGTGTTAGATTTATGTGAGCACCAACATTATCTCGAACATAAATCCTCTTCAGCTTCTGCCAACACCCAACAGCTGATTTCTCTCCATGGATATAAACAAGCTGCTGATCAGTTAAGGTTAAAGCAATAATGCAAATAGCTTGTTGATTTTTATGCATAAATTCTTCTATCTTTAATCTGTTTTCCTTATCCTCTGGATCCCATTCTTCTACGTTTGGTGGATTTTCAATTATGTTCCACAAACCTTCTCTTCTTAGAAGCAGACTACATTTCATAGACCATGATACATAGTTTGTTCCATCCAACTTGGATATAAGGGACAAACTTTTTAGATTGACTTGTGCCATGTTTTCTTATATGGATATAAAACTATAATTAATAAAACACAGCTGTCTGTTTACTGTAATGTATAACAACACAAACTCTCACTTTTACATAAATCTGTTTTATCCTAGTTAAACTGACTTTGCAGCCTCTGGGCCCATAACCAGTGTTAAGCCTGGTTTCCCCAACCAGGGTTAGGGAGACAAGCTAAACAGAATGTGCAACTTAGTCAGATAGGCACACAGATAAATGAGTGAGCTAAGCTTGTATGTTTATTAACATACAGTAAAAATGACAGATACGCTTGTGCTATCAAATATATAGTTTATTCCATTATGAGTTCATAGCATAGTCAAAATAACAGTCCAATAGTCATGTATCATTTAGTCAGTCCATTCAGGGATATTCAGTTAGCAAAGTCCGTGTTAGAATATCCTATGTCAATTCACTTACAAGTCAGTCCTTTGTTTTCTCTCCCGTTCGAGCAATGCAGTCTTGTGTCCTTGCAGTAATCAGAAATCATCAAAGCCAGAGAGAGAGCAAGCTGCCGTCTTGCTTCTTTTAAAGTGCTTTCACAACCACTCCCTTAATTACTATCCCACAGTTAAAGTTGCAGACACTTTAACTTACAAACTATGATTACATATTATTATTTACCTAAACCAGTTAGGGTAAAACAATGTTATTCCTAACAGGAGCAACTCAGGAGTAACGCTTGGAGATGATTGGTCCTCCCATAAGACATAAAGGAGGAGCAAAGGGACATGAACCTTTGCAAGAAGCAACTTTGTTTTGTTTAGTCAGGAAACAAACTATTCTGATCAAAGCTTCCTGAGATCGTAATTAATCACACACTAAGTCCAAACAACCCTCTTTTTATTTCAACAGCTGGGAATTATGTTCATTTCCAGCCATAATGAGTCCCAAATAGTCTCTCGAGATAAGCACCCACCTTTATCTTCTTTGAATTACTGCCAACAACTAAAGTGCCAAATTAACTGTAAAAAGCCAAATGGAATACAAAGTCCACACAGAGCTTCAAGATTTAATCCGAACAGCACGAATGAAGTTGCTTCCTGCAAAGGTTCCTGTCCCTTTGCTCCTCCTTTATGTCTTATGGGAGGGCCAATCACCTCCAAGCCTTACCCCTGAGTTGCCCCTTTTGTCTTAACTGTTCTTGTCTTCTGGCAACTCTGCACTGGGAACAGATTCCGCTTGTTCCTCTGCCTTGCTGCTGTCAGATTCTGGAGGCTCCGGAGTCAACACATAACTCCCAGATGGCCCTGGTCCCATCTCTGTACCAGATGCAGGACCCTCATCCAAGTCCTTCCCAGACTCCCCATCTGCTCCATGTTCCTCCCCACTGTCCGACTCTGCTGCCATCTTCGCAGGCTCCCAGCGGACCACAACATAGAAATCAACAAGCAGCAATTACAGCAGGGGAGAGAGAGGGGAGAGAGGGAAGGAGAGAGGGAGGGAGAAAGGGAGAGCAATAAATCATTCTTATTGCTGTCAACATATCTAATAGCAAAGTTCAAGATTTCTTTTCAAGTTCTTGCCAACCAACATTCCTTGACTGACAGGATCACCAATATGCCAAACTATGACCAAATTGGATGGGTAGAAATAATTGGGAGAGGATAATTCCTAAGATAACATGGTCCCAAGCCATAAAGGGCTTTAAAGTAATAACCAGCATCTTGCATTGCACCTGGCAACACACTGGCAACCAGCTTACTTCTAGCGATAGAAGTATTGATACTGATAAAATGTCTCTATCTCAATTCTTTCATTAATATGTTTTCTCTGAACAAAAAAACAAACAAAACAAAATTGTATAGTAACAGCAGTTTGAAGAAAACCTCTTAAAGGCCTTGTGGGTGAATTCCAATAACCTAATAGAGTGAATTCCAATGACACTTAACAGAATTAATTAGCAAGTTCTATTTGGCATTATATAATCATGCTAGCTCGACAGCCGTGCTTCGCTACAAAACTATGTGGTCGGGCTTAGTTTTGGGAGAGAAAAATAAGGGGGAGGGATTCTGCTCTGCTTATTAGCATCCTTTGGTATTCATCTGGCTAACGTCCTATCAGTGTGTGTGAGGGTTGAAGGCTGTTTGGAAAGTGAAACAGTATTTGCTGTGTGAGCAAGAAGACAGGAAGGAGCCTAGGTGTGGCTTAGCTCAACTGTTCTGTACTAAAGCTGCTTGCTGCTGTAAAACTGAAACTGAAACTCCTCTCCTCTGCTTGTGTTTTGCATTTGTAACAGATTTCTTTTCAGGTGGGGAGGGGGAGTAGAACTCCTTAGCATCAGAGTGTGTCAATAATAATATACGAAATACTAATGCTGTGATGGTCATTTCAAAAAAAACCTTTCTTAGTGAGCACCTACAAGCCAAGAGGAACATACATGCCAAATTTCAAGTTTGTAGATTTTACAGTTCTGGAGATTTTGTGATGATGCATGAGCGGTATTTCATTTTTATACATATAGATTTATATAAAATAATATTATAATCCTTAAATAATTGAGTTACTTTTGGAGAGACAGAATGATGGGAAAACTCATAGAAAAATCAGGCTATCTTGAAAAAATAATTTATTTAATCATCTTACAATAAACTTTGACTCAATTAAAAACCTATCACAGTCCTGCAATTTATTTCTCACAGAAGCCAAACCAATTGCTTCTTAGATATTCTGATGCTGAAGGTAGAAAGGTTATTCCTCTCCCACCACTGTTTCTCTACAGTAGATATTCATAAGTATGTCACCCACAATCCCGAGGTAATACTAAGCTTTTAAACAACAGGCCTCAATAATCCAATTTCTAAGACCGTGTCCCCTTGATCTACGGAAAAAGGTTGGGGGCTGCTGTTTTTCATACTTTAAGTCAGCATCTTCATTGAACCATTTTCCATCAGCCCAAAATCTTTTTCCTAATTATAGAAAGTTCAGATATAAAAATTGGGAGGTATGGCTCCTGTGCATTGCTTTGCATTTACTGAAGTTGAAGCCCATTTCCCACTAAATTACCCAGTTCAAAGGTATCCTTCTGGACCTCTTCAAAACTGGTTTCAGTTTTACCACCCTCACAAGTTCAGTTGCTCTAACAACTTGGCTAACTCAGTACCTACCAGTAAGTTAAGGTTGGTTATGAGTAAAAAAAAAAATCACTTACCAACATATACTGCTAATGTACTCCATTTTTTGATTCTCTTCTTTGAAAAAATATTGTTTATTTCATAACTATGGTTATCCACAAAGGATAGGTTTTCTACTAAAAAGTTTTCAATGAGAAATACTGTACACTTGAATCCTCAAATCTTTGACAGAACCAATAGAATCACTGCCACCCATGTATTTAGTGACATTCAAACTGTATGAACATGATAAGGAAAAACTGCTTTTACAGAATCTTGTTGTTCTTTAATAATAAATCTCAGTATTTTGTAAAATTTGTTAATTCCAGTTATTAACTGTGCACCTTTATCTTGGCACAATTGGAATTTACTATCCAAATGAATCTTTTCTATTTTTGCCTTGATGACATTTGTGTATAGTATTTGTTCTTGGACAGCAAAAGCATTTTGCTGTTTCCATTTTTAGCACATCATTCTTAAGCCACTGCCATATTCTGGTAATTTCCTTCAATATCCTTCAAAAACTGCTCAAAGAGTGCTTCAGTTTTCCACATCTCTAATGTTATTTCAAGCTGTTTGTTTATAAAGTTATGCTCTTACATTTAATTTTTACAAATAGCTCTTTTTTCTGTGATTCATTTAATAAAAGTTTATTTACTTGCTTCAAAGCAATATAAAGGCCTCATTTTCTTTTCTCCAAAGTTTATCTGTAAAGTCCTCACCACGCCTCTTCCTTGGAAGACATCATCTATTAACATCACTGTGAGGATGTAGAGCAGTACTCACAATCATCAATCTTCTGATTTCCTGATCAGAGTTATCAACCATCTGTGTCTAATTGAGTTTTCCTGCAGTATATTGAGTTATCAGTATTGCCCATGAGCTGATGGCTCTGATTGTACTTCCACCATTTGGGTTAAATTTTAGAATTTTTAATAATTGTTTGCAATTTACTGAGTCTATTTTCCTTTTACAATATTTGATTGCACAAAATACCTGATGTTTCTAAGATCCCAAATTCAAGCTTGTTCAGGTTCTAGACCAGGGATGTTAAACTCAATTTCACTGAGGGCCTCATCAGGGTTGTGTTTGACCTCAGGGGCCAGGGTGATTATGACCACAGTGGGTGTGACCAGCTTGATGTCACTTATGTTGGGGGCAACTGTGGTGTCCCGAGAATTCTGCCAGTGGAAATGGGCTCCCGAACTCTGTTTTTGGCTGCCGGCCTCCTGTAATCCTCTGTTCTGACCAAGGCTTCCTGAGACAGTAACAATCACACAATTTCAAAAAACCTTTTTAAAAATTATTTCAATGGTTGTGCATTCACAGCCCGTAATGAGTCCCAAACAGTTTATAAATAGTCCAACTGAAGTCTACTACAGTCTTTCAGGATAAGGCTGATAAGCACCAACCTTTATCTCCCTTGAAATGCTGCCAACGACTAAATTGCCAATTAGCTGTACAAGGCCAAACAGAGCTTCAGATTTTAAACCATCCAGAATGAACAAAGTTGCTTCCTGCAAAGGCTCATGTCCCTTTGCTCCTCCTTTATATCTTATGGGAGGGGCCAATCATCTCCAAGCCTTACTCCCGAGTTGCCCCTTTTGTCTTAACTGTTCTTGCCTTCTGGCACTCCATGCAAGTACGCACTGTTCCTCTGCTTCGCTGATGTCAGATTCTGGACACTCCGGAGTTAACATATAACTCTCAGATGGTCCTGGCCCCATTTCTGTGTCCAATGCAGATCCGAGCCCATCTCTGTGTCCGATGCAGATCCGAGCCTTTCCCAGACCCCAGGACTGGCCCATGTTCCTCCCCACTGTCCGACTCTGCTGCCAGCTCCACAGACCATTGGCAGAGGGTTGCAGGAGGCCGTGACAGCCAAAAACAGAGTTCGGGAGCCCGATTTTGCCGGCTGCAGCACCACAGACCAGACCTTTGCTGTTTCCAGGACGGTCCCACAAGCCAGATCTAAGTACCCCACGGACCGGATATGGCCCCCGGGCCTTGAGTTTGACACCCCTGTGCTAGACTGTTGTTTCTTTTATGATCTGAATATTTTTTGTGAATTACTGATTTTCTTTCTTTACTTCAATTATAACAAATTTAAGAAATTATATCACTACTAAATATTTGATCATCATTAGGTAATTATTCCTGTTCATCTTTTGATTGCATTGATATGTAAAGAAAAAAGAGACTTTTGGATGTTGTTTGAAAACTGACAGCCATTATTTGCTTTACTCAGCATCCTTGGCAATAGGCCGATCACTAAATTAAATAAAGGTGGAAACTGAACACTTGAGGTTAATTTGGTCAAAGAAAATTTCAGTCAGCTGGAGACAGCAGAAAACAAGGAGCTAGATTCAGGTCCTACTGTTTTCCCTAAAGCATGCTGAGTTGGGCACAGAGCAGAACAGAAGAATTCTGCAAGACGTCTTGTATGAGAAGGCCATGATTCATTTAAGAGTCTTTGCTGTCCAGCTGTTCTCCACTGGGAGCTATCACTCTATTTGCCAGAGCTCTATGCTTTGTCTATTGAACCTGTTCCTTAAGAAAACTCTGTTTCCTGGAACCTGGATGATGACCCATTTTTGGACTTCTGCATTTCTATAGTATGACCCGACTATGCTTCTGTCCCCAGCCTTGAACTCTCGCCATTTGGAAGTCATGTAGGCAAGCTGGTAGGGATTTGGGGCTTTGCTGTTTTGTGTGTGTATATATATATATGTCCTGTTGGCCACTGCCTACATTTACCAGGTAAAACTCCTTGCAATTACTTGGGGCATACCTGTCTGATCAGGACAATAATGAATCACCTTGAAAGTTCCCGCTTTTTGACTCCACATAATTTATAATTATTTACAATTAACTTTCTAATTTTGTTTTCAAGCTTTCCATGCTTTTATTGTTTCTACAAAATCTTAAATTTTGATTGATACAAAAAGTGTGCATACTTTTCATAATTCAGCCACTTGAAAGAAGTCAAATGCCTTCTTGTAATAAATCCAAATACTACATAAATCCATGTTTTTTCCATTCATTTAGATTGTTTTATTAATAAAGAACAATTCATTGTGAATTTTTCAGTTTCCTTTTTGTTCAATTGGGTAGTTAGAAATTCCTTTCGATAAACATATAGTGAATTCACTATTATTCCAGTAAGTATTTTGAATGAGGTAGGCAAACAAGTTATTGATCTTTAGCTTTCAGGTATGAATTCTTTTGTTAATAGGTTTCCTTCAGATTTATCCAGGCTTCATTTGTTTCATTCTTTAGTGCAACATGAAACTGATCAGGTAATTCTGCATGTTTGCTAACTGAGCAGCCACATGGCTAGACACTGACGTTAAACTCTATCCAACACATCAGTCCCAGATATATTTGTTTTCTCTGACTGCTTTGAACTATTAATCCCATTACATTTAAAATGTCCATAGCATTTTTTCCCTTTTTATTGCATTTATGTAGTTTATATTGTGTCCCCTTTCGTTGTATAATTATCTTCCTGCAAAGTGCAATTTTTTATTGTCAGATTTCAGGGTTTTATTTTTCTTTGATGGTGCTTTGAGTCAATATCCCTATAGAATTTATGATTTATTCTAAATTGTAAATTTTATTTGCATAGGCTTATACCCCAATTTTTCCTGACAATGCCACAATTTTCAGTTTCAGTTTTTCTTGAACTTCAGCTGTGCTTTTGGTTCTGATGTCATATTGCATTTTTAGATTCAATTTCAATTTTTCAGTTTTTATTAGGTTTTTAAACCGCCTTATTTTTACGAATCTTAAGTTTTAAGTTTTTTCAAATTGTTCACATTCAAAATTCTGAATATATTAAAAATAGTTTTTAAGATTTTTCCTAAATCTATTTTTGCTGTTTTTATTAAATTCTTTTAACTTTTTCTGCCTCAGTTTGTGCTCTTTTGGTATCTTTATTAGGTTTGAGTTTTCATTTCCTAAAGAAAGCTTTCTTCACTTTTACAGTACTCTGGACCCTATTAAAATGATATGCTGTCTTGTGCCTTGTCTTGGTTGACCCTTTCTTACATTATGGAATACATGCTCTATCAGTTTCAATTATTGTTATTTTAAAAACAACCTGAGCATTATGAATGTGCTATATTGTGACAAGATTATGGCCACCATTTAAGATTAAAGCTAGGATTAATAAATTTGATCTGATGAGTATATCCTTACCTCAAATGGTGACAGTGGTTTGAATACAGTATTGCAGGCAAACTTTGTCCACAGCCAGGAGTTTGATCCTGACCAGCTCAGGGTTGACTCAGCCTTCCATCCTTCCAAGGTCAGTAAAATGAGGACCCAGATTGTTGGAGGCAATATGCTGACATTTGTTAACCGCCCAGAGAGTGTTGTAAAGCACTACAAAGTGCTTTAGGTATTATATAAGTGTAAGTGTTATTGCTAGTTGTAGGCAACATCTGCCACCTTTAGTTATTATCTGGAGATTAGATTCTTTCAATGTTTGCTAGTTATAATGCACATATGCAGGATACATGTATAAAATTCATATCCAGATGTCATATTCCATTGATTCACCTTATTCCATTAGATTTCTAGTAAACCCTCTTGTTATTAATGAAAAACTACAAGCAGGCATTTATAGCTAGTTGATAAAAGATTGGTAAAGATAATCACCACCACCAAGAAAATAAGATACTGCTTGTCACATAGACAAAAGAGACATTTCAGTTTCCCTCTCTTAAAATTTAAGACTTGTTCAAAACTAAGAGAATTCAAAGACCTCAACTAAAGAAAGTAAATTGTTATTAAGGCTTGCAAAAGAACTAGGGTTCTTTCCACTTTACCAGCAGCCTCAAAATTAATATTGAAATCTCCAGAAGCAGAAAATTCAAGAATAACTGAGACAGAAAGAATATCTGTTCAGGAAACCTATCTCTAAAAAAGCAGGCTAACATGTTTAGCTAGGGATATTGTGTTAATCTTTGTTTTTCTTTGTTCTGCTATGCTACAGTTCTGTTTTTGTATAAAAGGTAGAACATTTTGTGTTCATGAAGTTATATTACTTCTGTATTATTTTGCTCCAATGTCTTTATCTCCTCTCCCCCCGCCCCCCATTTGTAGCAGAGTGATACAGTTTGTGGTCTGCCCTATCTGTTTTGCACTAGGTCTAAGAGGAAAACATTAAGTAAGGCATACTCTGGATAGCAGCAGCAGGAACAAACCACTAACCAAAGCAGGCAGTAGAATCAGGTGCAAGACCTAAAGAGCTTCTGGGAGAGGAGGTTTCATACTTCCAATCTACTGCCATTGGGTTTAGCCATTCTACATCGTTGCATCTATTTTTATTTACAACCAAGTACTACTACCACTGGCACAGATATATAGCACAATATTTTTCAAATTCCTAGCTAATTTGAATTGACCTGCCTACACTTCTATCTCATTGGCATATATGTGAAACAGAGAACACTTCCAAGAATATTTTGACAATTCTTCACTATAATCTCTTACCTACTAATCTCAATTTGACTTCCATGGCTGGCCGCTTTTTTTTTCTTTCCTTCTTATATTGGTACCAAACTATACCAACCATTGCCTGTTTTTCAGCACTATCCAGACTCTACCTAAACAACATGCAACTTCCACCTCTCCAAATCAGGCAGGCAGGTCTCCATACCAATCACAAACACACATAACATGGTAGAGGGCCAAATATCCATTTTTTTCAATATAAGTGGAATTCCATAAGAAAGTTCACTGAGAAACAAAAAGTAGGGATGCTACTTTTCTTCAATGCAATTTTTTTGAGCATTGAGAAAATGTCTCAGCATTTCTTTTGTACACTATGGATTCTTTGTTGCTTAGTAGCTTTTCTTTAAGACAATACCTGGAATGAGCCTGGACTATTTTTCTTCTATTAGGAAATCAACATTAGCTGAAATTCATATTCAGGAACTTCTGATTATATCTATTTCATTCAAGCATTAAACAAGCCTAGAGTTTACATAAGGTTTTTTTGGTTTAAATTGCTGTTATGTATGTCTATGTTAGACTAAGCAATTTTAGTGATTTCCTGGTTTGAGTGGTCTTTTATAATGTAAACAAAGGGGCTAGATAATCAGGAAAAAAATTTCTATATATGATAGCCTAAATTGGTCTATTTAATTAGTAATTAAACTGCTATTTTTAGCAATTGCTGAACTTTTTATATACACGGTTCATGTAATATGAGTTAATCATAGAGTTTTTACAGGATAGCACAGAATGGATGTTAATGTTATAGATTTTAACCTTCGAGCCACTTTATCTTAGAAGACATAACTTGATAGTATTTGTTAAACCATTTTGTATTAAGTTGTTCGTATCCAATAATCTAACAAATATATTTGTATTTTAAAAAACTGAGGAAAGTAAAACTTCACTAGTTATTCCACACTTCAGTATGCATTTATGTTCAACTGCTACAATATGACATTAGTTTTTTAAACCATTTCAAATTTAATATACTTAGGCTATGGTTTTTCACCAGTAAATACTTTAGCTAATCCATTTTTATATCTCTGCTTTTGAAGTCATGATTTTATTTGTATGCCGAAATTATACAGGCACACTCAAATTTTGAAGTCATATCTACAAAATGTTGGTTGCTATAAACAGGTATAATCCCTAATTTATATTAAACTAGGTGAGCAATTCCAAATAATTAACATCTACAAATTAAATCTTTCCCTGAAACAATACCAACTTATGAAAGAACAAAACATAAATGAAGGAGCATGTGGGAAAACATAAGCACTTAGGAAATATTTCTTTTATTCTATATAAATATTTGTTATATTTAAATTCATACTAGGTAGTAATGAAGTTAAGAACCAGATGGTAAGATATCCTAACGTATGGTAAACTGATTGTCTACAAGGGATAAATTGTTTTAAATAGTTTGTAGCAAAATAGTAACTTTACAGAAATGAGCAATGTTTGCCACACAAACATCATGTTCTGCCTCCCCACAGTAGTAAATTTTAAGTTGAAAGGATCCACTCTTTCATCTAACCTTTTAAAGACACTGTTTTAAGAGTTAGAAAGCATGTGTGCTTTTAGGCATTGTCTTTTAAAAAAATAAACATGCAAATAGCAATGTTTATTCTCCCAACTGGTTTGTGCAGAGCACATCCACATCACAATTTCTTAATAGTTTAGAGTCACAACAGTAACTACATTAGAACAAAACCAGAACTATATTTGTTTAAAAACGTTAACCTCTAGTCAAGATTTTCAACAAGTTTAAATTTATTTTATCCTTGTTGCAGTATTTACCTAGTCGTTGATATTCATTCCCCCCCCCCCAAAAGCCATTAGTTTGTTTTCTCACTGTAACATATACAATAACTGAATCTGTTTCATGTTTGGACTAATTAAGAGTTATGGCAGAATACATAATCTCCTAGTTCAAGGAACAGATAATCATCTCACTATTACCCGAAATCAAAATAAATCTTAGAAACAAGGCACTACATAAGTGAACTTTAGATCACCTTTCAAAACTGGCAACTGAATACATTATGTACAGTCTGCCTAGAGAAGATGTATTTATATGTATGCATGCATGCCTCTCTCCATATGTATATATAGACACATTTCTTTTTCCGAAAAAAGCAGCACGAAAGTAAAAAGATCCTGTCACGAATCATGAGTTGACAGCAATCTCCCTTTAAGGAAAGTGACAAACTTAAGGAAAGCTCTCCGACAAGTGTAAGAAGACGCCTCAGGGCTTCTGTTCGCCAAGTCATAGAAACGCTGACCTTTTTCTACCACTATGAAATCTTCGGAGTCTTTCGTTCCTGGGTTCATAATTCATGACCAATTCCTTATTGTCAAGTTAGGTCAAAGAAGCCCGGCAAAGGCCTCTTGAAATGAGCTTCGAGGGCGTGCCGAAGTTCAGGAGCGAGTCGCTGCAACAGACGTTTGAGGAGCGGAACGCGCTCGCCCAAAGGAAGCAGTAACATCCTGGTCCGGGGGGGGGGAGACAAACCAAACCCTCCCCCCAAGTCCGAACCGTCCCGGCCCCTTGCTCCAACTCACCTCGTTTGCTGGGCCGCCCGAGAGCCCCGTCACCGGAGCTTCCCCGCCTACCCTTGTGGGGCTTCTCCCCGGAGGAATGGCCAGGCTCCGAGTCCCCACTGTCCGGACGGTGCCGGTGTCGGTGGTGATGTCGTCGCTCGCAGTGCAGGGCCTGCGGGGACAGGCTAAGCGGAGAGAAAGTAAAAAGCCCAGCGGGGGCGGAAGGCACGGCAGGAGTCGCTGGGAGGCCGGGAACGGAGGCCGGCGGCAGCGGCGGCTCTGCCTGAGAGGGCCTCACCGTAAGCGGGGGCTGGCTCAACTTCGCCCTCTTGCAGCTCCCAGCATCCCCGAGAGGACCTTTCCGCTTCCTCCCTCCACCCCTCGGTCGACCAGGCCGGTCACCGAGTGGCAGCGAAGGCGTCTCTTCCGCGCCCCGGGACACGGCGCGTACCGCAGCGACCTGCGCAGCCATTTCGCTCTCTCCCTCACACACATTTAAATGGCCCGAGCGCCTGTAAAGGTTGCGCAGGCGTCGCTTGACACTCTCTGGGAATTGTGGTCCAATGTTGCACGTCGGGATCTGTAGTTTTCTTTGACTGGACGTATGCTTTTTTTATGCAAAGGTTGCTGGGAAATGAAGTTTTCGTTCTAGTTTTCAGTAGTTTTCAACGAAGAGGAGCGTGCAGAGAATCACGCAGCACGGCCACATCACGTAGACTTCCTGAGGGTGGGGGGAGTGGAGGTAAATTTCAATCATGCGTGAGTGGGCGAGGGAAATCCCTATGCTTTAATGGAGCATGCGTATTAGTTCAGCTTCGGTTCTTTTCTATGCCGAGAATTGTATTGTTATGAAAGTTGGGATTTCTAAGTATATGCAGAATGCATATGATCGCCTTTAATATATGTAATTCAGATCAGGGCTTCCGTTTCATGGAACAGTCAGTGTTTTATATGTTGTTAAAACCAGCCACAGGAATATGTATTGTGTAAATGCAATAGAGCGCTGAACAAGGACAAAGTCTTAAAACGCGCGTTATTAGAAAAAACAAAACAGCACTTTGGAAGATTTCGACAGTCGAACGATTATAACCTTGTTTTACCAAGGCTAGGAATGAGCTCTCGGGCTGTTTTATGTTGCTTATTTTATGCTTAGCTAAGGCAATTGAGGCACTGGATGAGAACTAATAGATTTCCGTGAAATTAGAAAAATAATTAGAAGATGCCGACCAAACCCCAAAGGTTAAGCTTTTGGCTGGCTTCCAGCTCTTCTCTGTAGTTATTAATAGTTTCCCTCAGTTTCCTGGTTGGGTAGGATGTTCTTTGCTGCAGTGTTCAAGATCTCCTCTTATTCAGTGAGGTATGTCTGGTAGATGTTTTGAAGCCTGCATTTCATCTAACTGCATTCGATGTACATTTTAAGTTTGTTGTGCACATTCTGCAATTTATCCTGTCTTAATGCCATGATTTTAACTTAGGCTTGCTGCTTGCTTTTTCACTTAATTCCCACAGCACTGTCTCATTTCTCATCTTTTTTTGTCATTTTCTCATCTTTCCGGCTATTTTCTCCTATTGATTCTTAATGGTTCATTAATTGTTGTTTGTAACTTGTGATTAATGATTATAATTATAATTTATGATCTATGACCTATTGCTTGCTGTTTATATGTATATTGTGAGCTTATACACCAAAGATAAATTCCTTGTGTGTCCAGTGACACTTGCCCAATAAAGAACTCCTATCCTATCCTATTCTTATTTTCTATCCTAATTTAAGCAGGCCTCTGGTGGAAATTTATTCTGCTTTCTTAAAAACTTTCCAAAACGAAGTTACTTTTCCAGCCAGCTCCAGAGCATTTGAACTTCAAAATGCATTCTTAAAAGACTACACATATTTCATAAAGGGAAAAACAACACTACTCGATCAGGCTGATACATGTAATCCCAGTACAATACTGATGCAAATACATGTGCGATAACAATGTAGCAGGAAAACTCTACTAGTTTGCAGTGACAAAAAAATCAGGCAAGTAATGTGGGGCTTGATTGTAATTTAAACTGAGATGGGACAAGAAGAGATCTGTATAACCTGCACTGCACAACCAACCTGCTTCCCCCTCCACACCCAATACAAGTCATTCTATGCATCTGATAAATTGAACAGCAGCTCATAAAAGCTTATGCTTTTAATAAAATTTGTTAATTGGAAAAGGTGCTACCAAATGCCTAAAACAGTTTCTCGTGAAATTAAAAGACAATACCTAAAAACTGCAGAAATGAATGGAAATGAATGGAGTGAATGATATTTGAGAAATGATAAATGCCTCAACAGTAAGATTTACATATTATTCAGGTAGGCACTCTTCTTATCCAAAGATAGATTATCTTTGGGGTTTTTAAACTTTTTGAATTGTAGCGAGTAGAAATTGTACCATAGGAATTTCAGACCATGCTCCAGTTAAATCTGAATTTAATTTGGATGAAAGCATCCTTGTCCAGTTCAATTAATGGAGAGCCTGTGGCCTTTTAAAGATGTTGTTACAATAATAAAATACTACATAAGAAAGGAAATCAAATTGCAAATAGGTCAATTGTCTTGGTTCACATACAGTAGCTACAGCTCAGTGCTTTTTTAATATGAAGGGTATAAGAAAGATTCCACAACTCACTATATAAAATACTTTATTTGAGAAATTAAATATTAATTACCTAAAATACATTATTGAAAAAGAAATTAGGCAATTTCCCTGTAGATCTAAAAGAATTTTGATGGAGACATGGGGTGGGGGGAATGGTAGGTAGAAAATGACAAACTGTTTTTGGTATTGTTTCTGATGTTTCATTCTTAATAGCTTTTTCAGATGTATGACTTTTCTGGTTGTTACTTGATAGCATTTATGTGAATTGCTAAATTATACATAAGATAATCTCTAAGTACTATAACTCTTATAGGGTAGTTACTCAACTATTGTAGATTATGTCAAATTTTAATATATAACTATACAGTCGTATAGCTGTAAATAACCATGCTAATTGTTTAGCCTGCAGGATAAACAGTGCTATTTTGAGAAATTTTTTAATCTTCAAATAGTAATTGGTCTCTAAAATCAGAATGGAACTCACAATCAAAACAAGTATTTTGATCTGACAACTACAAAATATGCTTGAAAATAAAATGAGTGAATAGAGGGCAATCCAAACTTTGGTCTTTGCTGTTGAAGAAGTGCTCTAGCCAGTTGTGGGATTCAAATTTTTTTATTACCGGTTCTCTGGGCATGGCTTGGTAGGTGTGGTTTGGTGGCGTGATTTGGTGGGTGTGGCAGGGGAATGATACTGCAAAATCTCCATTACCTTCCCGCCCCACTGACCTGCTTTCCAGCTCTGTTCTCCTGTGCAGGGCAACAAAAGAAGACCCAGCCAATCAGCTGGGACTCGGGAAGCAGAGAATAGATGGGGGTGGGGCCAGTCAGAGGTAGCATTGGCTGGTTCTCCAAATTACTCAAAATTTCTACTACTGGTTCTCCAGAACTGCTCAGAATCTGCTAAATACCACCTCTGGCTCTAGCACTTCAAAATGTGAAGCTCCTATTTTAACTCACAAGAAATCACTTCATATCAATTTTGAAAGTGTGCTGAAATGTCCACCAGCTGCATAGTACCCTTCCTGATAAATAACAGTTATTATAGTCAGATGCTTTGCCAATCTCTTATCTGTTTCAAAGGCAAGGGAAGCTGAAGTCATATCTCCATGACAGGCATAGGCCCAGAATATATAAATGGCAAATGACATGCCTTTCTACTAAAAACCAGGTGCCATTCTTGAAGAGCAACCCAATTTATATTTCAATAGCAGCAGATTTAAGATAACACCATAAGATACTATGGTTACTTGAACCTTGGTGTTTATTTTTTGTTCATTTAAATATGCTGTTTGTTCAACAATTTTACCTGATGTTGTCTGATGGAAACAAATATTGGAAGTAGCTCAAAAGTTCTCTGTTCCCATTTCCTCAGCATGACATGCAATCCAAATCAGATGGACAGGTGAAATTATCTGATTATCAGTTTTACTAAGAACATACAGCATACAAGACTAAATACTGTAATCAAAATCTTTTTGTTCAAAATGGTGCTGTTTATTGGAAACAAACAGGAGAAACATCAGCAAGGCAAGTCTACTAAATATTCCAATTTGGTGGTGGCTCTCTTGGTCCTTTTGGTTTGGAAAATCGGTTTGCAAAGCCTGTGACAAAAAATAAAACTGTTAAGCACTACTATCATATTTTATATAAATAAATTAAATCTTCAGTGAATCGGAAGCAAAAATTTACTGGGTAGGCATGTCACTGACAGAAGCTATTGGAGAAAGAGTGCAGCTATTCCAAACAAATACTTTGACAACCGCAGAAATAAATGTATTGTTCATCATAAAGCAATCAAGTATTTTTTAAAATTGAAGCTAAGCAATAAATGTATAAGAACTGATAAATAAATTTAGAATGCTTAAATGTAGCAATAATATTGCATATGGTAGTATGGGTTGGTGCTAACAATTGATTAAATTGTTTTATATCTATAATCATTATCTCTAGTAAAGTAGCTGAGAGTTGAATGATTTTTTTCTTTTATTTAGGAGCGGAGGTAATTACTACCTATTTTTCTCCACAACAACAATGCTGTGTGGTAAAGTGATTGGCTCAAAGTCACCCACTGGCTTTCTATGGCTAAGGATGACTAGAAATTGGATCTTCTTGGGAAAATATGGAAGAATTTTGAACTATTTTCAGAAAGAATTTTTTCCTTCTTCCTGTCAACATGTCAGTGCCATTTTCCCCTAGTTGTCAACATGTATTTTCACATTTCAATTTAATCCTAGGTATTTTCAATCACTTTATATTATTTTAGAAAACTATCTAGCCAAGAAGTAAAACTGTTGGCACCAATTAAGATAAGAATTAAAAAATATAAGCCAACATCTTACCATATTTAATAAATGTAAAAAGGATTCTGTCAATGCTTTTCATTCTTTATGTATATGCATATGATGCTGTATATGGTAGGATGAGAAATATTGGGGATAGCATTGCAAACTATCAACTGGAAAGTTGTAGTAATAATTTAGAGAATGCAAGAAAACATTAGGATAGGTGGTATTCTAATTTTGGACTTCAATATTGTTACCTTCATAATAAATTGAACATTGAAGCTTTTTTTTTTTTTTAATGCATACCAAAACTCAGAATAGAGCTGTGATGATTTGACTGATTATGCTCCGGAGCTTTTACTAACGAAGGTGGATTCCAAATACCTAAAAATTCAAAAATATCTTCAGTAAGTCATAGTTAAGTATGACAAAAACAGATTTCATGCACTGTAATGTGATTCTTGATGTAAGGGAAGTCTTGCTTAAATTGGAATAGGAAAGATAAAAGAATATCCATTAAACGTACCACTCATTATGAATGCTATATTGTAAGCCAATATTCTAATACTGGTACTAGTGCTCTTTTGATGTTCTGGCCATTAAGAATTGTTTATTTCATAATGATATGCCTTTGTAATTATGTCAAAGTTTACACGATAGAAGAAAGTGGACCTGTGGCTTTTATCATAAACTGGGGAATATAAGATCCAGATGGGTCTTTTGAAGATCCACAGAAAAAATTCCCCCATGTAATTGGATGAACCTCTTAAGAAATGCTACAGAATTATTTGTTATAGAATTTTTTCCAGTAAACCTAAAATATCAACCTGTAGGATGTTTTCTCAAATCTGGCTCTTTGTGAATGTGTTGGAGCTCATCGAATCGGGGAAAAGTGCTGTAGAACATTTCAGCTGCCACTGATTGGAACAGTATTTGAGGATTTTGTTAATAACATATTATTGGTCTGTATGGCTCATTTTTATATCCTTTTAAAATATCTACTTACGTGGCCATACTCAGCCCCAAATTTATTAATAATTAAAGATAATAGAACAACTATGGAATCCAGGAAGTTTTTGTCACTTAAACAACGTTAAAGCCAATTAGTTTTATATGTCTTCCTTTCTGGGGGATCTAATGGCTAACAGGATGCCATTTGAATGGTTTACAAGTACATCTTGTCAACTCTTAACTGCTATTTGATCTGAAACAATTGCCCACTGATCCCAGAAACTTCTGACAGACTTCTTTCTCTTTAGCAATCTAGTGGTTTTGGTATTATTCCGCTTATTTCATTTCATTAGTTCTTTTGGTCCTGGGCCAGGCTTTCCAAGATGGTCATCTTCCTCTTGTCAGACTTCAATGTACTGTTTTGTTTTTTGCCTAAGTCTCATTGCAACAGCAAACAATTAGCAAAAAGCCTTGGTGGTGCAGTGATTAGAGTGCAGTACTGCAGGCTACTTCTGCTGCCTGTCAGTTGCCTGTAATTTGGCAGATTGATTCCCGAGCTCAACATTGATTCAGCCTTCCATCCTTCTGAGGTGAGTAAAATGAGGACCCAGATTGTTGGGGGCAATATGCTGATTCTGTAAACTGCTTAGAGAGGGCTATAAAAGTACTGTGAAGCAGTATATAAGTCTAAGTGCTATTGCTAATATCTCCAAGAAGAGTAACAGTATTACTCTTGGCAGCAAGAAGGTAAAACCACCTTAGAAATTAATTGTGGGTTAGTCAAGGGAAATGTAGGCAGAAGCCTGCATCATCAAATATATAGAGCAAAACTTTGGCATCAGCACTCTTAAATGTGTGAATTAATGCCAAAGGTGCTTTCTCAAATAGATCTAAGGAAGCTAGAATGTGTATGTGTTTACCAAAATGGCCCCAATTCATACTGTAAATGTTAATTTTTAAGGGCTGGATGGGAAATTTACATTGCTTTTAAGTTAAATTTCACTAGATAATTGCTGGTTATTTTCTATATATTTAAAATAGAATGGGAAAACAAAGTATTACATATTAATAGTTTACCTTTTAAGCCTTTCATCCAATGCATAAATTAATTGTTGTTTCTGAAATCCTTCGGTATCTTTTGTCTCATTGAAAGACAATGGGATTTGATAGTTGTTTTTTATTAATCCAGTAAATTATTCGCTATCCTCTATACTTGTAAGGATATAAGTATATTGCTAATTGTTTGTTTCTTCAAGATACTTACTGTTTTTCACATTTCGTAAAATTTTCAAACTCTGTAAAGAGAGAGAGAGAAAGTCTTCTGTTGGTATTAAGAAAGCATTGAGTACTAAAGATCATTAACACTTGGGAGTAGAGTTCTAACAGTGTAGATATGGAAAGAAAAGTGAGTATGAAATACAGTATACTACTTTTCTTTCTTTCTTAGAGCACACCCAATGCTATGAATGATCAATATGCCAAGTTTTTTGAGAGTAGAGCCTTCTGGATAAGATTACTGTAATATGCTCTACACAGGGTTGTCCTATATAAAAGAAAGATTGGCAAGAAACAAATGTTGGTTTTTTTATTTTGGACACTCATGCATGCATAAAAGTATAAAAGAAGATGAAGCAATTGCTAAATATTTATTAATGATATAAAAATAAACACAATACAATGTACTTTAAGTGAAGAATTGTTGTCTCTAAGACAGGGCATGCAACTGCATGAGGATATAGATGAGAACTATCAATCACTACAAGTGATATTGCAGTTGTTAACCTATACCGTAAATGCTTTCAGAACTTACTTTGTAATCATATCCAATCCAATAACCACGGTCATAAAAGAAATCCTAGTTGAGTCAAAAAGATGATGTTTTTCCAGTAAGAAAAACCACTTGCTTAAACCCTGGATAAATGAAGTTTCTCTAACCAAAAGAAATGTTGCATTGTGTAAAAACATCTGGTCTTTTGCACAACTGATATTTCTATATTTAGATTATGTGTAAGGGATGAGCGAAAAAACCCTGCTTTTCTGTTTCTAAATTAATGATGCATATCACCAGCTCTGCTTCTCTTACCTTGCTCCTTCTGAAGTGGCTTGCCTCTTTTGTCCTCTCCTTTGCCAATTTAATCTGAAGGTTTCCAAGGTTCGCTGCATTGTTCGTAACAGATGGACAAGGTATAAAAAGAAACAGTGTCAAAAAAAGACACACCGGAAAAACTCTGCTTTATATTAAAAAAGTATGTGTGAACAAAACATTATTAAACCAATTTTACTAACAAAAAAATCCCATAGGACCTAAAATTACAGGAATACAGCCAATTTGTTTGTGAAAAATAAAAAAAACTTAAATCCATCTCTCAGCAGAGTCATTAATAGATGTATTTTTAAAAGTAGGTTAGGATGGAAATCAGCCTAAGATATAAATGTAAAACTGTATCAAACTGCAATCTAATATGTACCATAGCAGCTGCTTTGCCACAAGTATAAAAAAATAGCTCTGATTGATATTCTATATTGTTTGAATCACATTGAAATTTCAGGACATGATCATACACGTGGATGGTTTCATTTGAATAAAAAAACCAATTTGCACATAAATCAGTTCCAATATTTAAAACTAAGATTTTATTGCTGAAGTCACACTGCATGTTACCAGGCTTTGGAGTCAGTATATATTTTACACAATCCCCAATTATAATGTCAAAAAAGGCAACTATGATCTTATAAACAATGATCTCTCATCCTTTGATTGGCAATTTTTATTCTTTGGATGCAATACTGTAGAAGACCATTACAACATATTTTTACTTGAAGTCAAAAGAGTCATCAAACTATACGTACCATTAACAACTCCCAAAACCAGAAAAACACAGATTACCCATAACAATAAGGAAGCTTCAATCCAAAAAGAAATCACTTTGGCAGAAAAACAAATCTGGTCACATTACCAACTTCAAAAGCCGATACAAAAATTTATGCCACCAGATAAAAACTGAATGCACCAATTATCACATTAAACAAGAAGAAAACCTTCTACGCACCAATTCCACCTGCACTTTCTACAATTTTGTAAACAACAAACTAAAAGACTCAAGGTCCATCCCACCCCTGAAAGGACCTAATGGTAAAGACTGCAATGACGACACTATTAAAGCCAACCTCTTTAACACATTCTTTGCCTCAGTATTTGTAAACAGCAATGGATCATGTCCTATTTCCTAGTCGAACCACAGACAACTACAATGATCTAATACATATCGATTTTACAGAAGACAATGTTGAAAAAGCTCCACACAATCTAAAACCATCTCTATCTATTGGACCAGACGGAATATGTGCATACTTCTTAAAAAAGCTATCCACTGCCATAGCCGAACCTCTAAGCATAATCTTTGAAAAAATCTTTCAGGACCAGCTCCTTGCCAAAATTATAGTCACAAGCCACGGTCATCCCCATCTTCAAAAAGGGAGACCCCAGCCTAGTTGAAAATTACAGACCAATCTCTTTATGCTGCGTCACCTGTAAAGTCATGGAATCAATTATTAACCAATCCATCATCCTCCACTTAGAAACAAACAACCTACTCTCTAATAAACAACTTGGTTTCAGGAAAAAACTATCATGTAATCTGCAACTCTTACACTGCAAAAACATATGGACTACACAACTCGATCAGGGCAAAGCAATAGACGCAATCTATGTAGACTTCTGTAAAGCCTTTGATTCAGTGGTACATGACAAACTACTCCTAAAACTAAAATCTTACAATATCTCTGGACACCTGCATAACTGGATAGAAGCATTCCTGTCAAACAGACAACAAATGGTCAAAATTGGGAGCATCCTATCAAATTCTCTACCTGTCAACAGTGGTGTCCCCCAAGGCAGCGTTCGAGGACCAACTCTTTTCATACTCTACATAAATGACCTCTGTGATCATATCTAGAGCAACTGCATTCTCTTCACTGATGATGTAAAGCTGTTCAACACCACAGACAATACTGCTACCCTTCAAAAAGACCTTGACTATGTATCAGAATGGTCAAGCAAATGGCAACTTCAAATCTTAAATAAATGCTCTGTCCTACATATTGGCCAAAAAAATCAGAAAATAAAATACAGGCTGAATAGTCAAGACCTTGTTGATGATCCAAACTCGTCAAGGATCTTGGAGTACTCATCTCTAATGACCTAAGTGCTAGAGCCCACTGTAACTACATAGCCAAAATGGCGTTAAGAGTTGTTAACCTAATCTTACGTAGCTTTTTCTCTGATAATATTACACTAATAACTAATAATCTCTGATAATATTACACTAATAACAAAACATTTGCTAGACCAATACTCGAATACAGCTCATCAGTCTGGAACCCAAATTACGTATCTGATATTAACACAGTTGAGAAAGTCCAGAAATATTTCACAAGAAGAGTTCTCCACTCCTCTACTCGTTGCAGAATACCTTATGCCACCAGACTCAAAATTCTAGACCTAGAAAACCTAGAACTATGCCGCCTTCAGTCCAATCTAAGTATAGTATATAAAATCATACATTGCAAAGTCCTTCCTGTCAATGAATACTTCAGCTTCAACCATAACAACACAAGAGCAAACAATAGATACAAACTCAAGGTTAATCACAAACTTGATTGCAGGAAATATGACTTCAGCAACAGAGCGGTCAATGTCTGGAATACTCTACCGGACTCTGTGGTTTCTTCCCCAAACCCCAAAAACTTTAACTTTGGACTGTTTATTATTGATCTCACCCCTTTCCTAAGAGGTCTGTAGGGAGCATGCATAAGCACACCAACGTGCCTATCGTCCCTGTTCTATTGTTTCTTTTATTTTTATTTTTCTTATATGTATCCATATGTTCATAACTATGTTTTTACTTATACCTATTATCTTGTAAGCAATTGACAAAAATAAATAAATAAAATAAATAAACAAGAATGAAGCAAAATGGACGTCAACTAACTTTCTTAAGCAAACACTAGGCTACAATCCAACATATCTGAAGAACCCTAAAAGCTTCTATTCATTTAATACTTCATCTAATAATATTGGAAGAACACAATGCAAAAAATAGCTAGAAAGAACTGGATCCGGGTATCATTTTTATAATGATACCCGGATCATTATTTTCAATTCTCTTTACCATCTGCAGTGGTAAATACCTTCTACCAACTGACCTCTTTCTATCAACTGGATCTTCTCAAAATTGTTTTAATTTCTCCTTTCTTCTAAACTGAGGACATTTTAAGTAAAAGCCCTACATATCTAAACTATTATAAGATGACAAAAATCTGTGGGACTTACGCTCCTCATCTGCAAGAAGCAATGATTCAGGAGTTCTCTCGGGAAGTGGAGGAGTAGGGGGTGAAGAAGATCGGTTCCACTGAAACTCTGTAATGATACAAAAAGAATGTATTTAAACTAGTTCACATTTAACAATCCTAAGGCTCTGCAGTGATTCATTTGTGATTCTATCAACAATATTAATCACAACCGTTTAACAAGATTCCAGTCATACATTTAAAAATCCTATACATGTTATGGCTGGACTCACACATTCTGCAGAGTCAGAGCGTGTTTTAATGTAGTGAAATATGCCCTGAGATATTGTTTTATACCAGAAACTAACAAGGTATGTACCCGATTGGCATATTGTGTAGTAACCTGAAACAAAAACCTTCACTATATAGTTTACAATAAAGTAACACGTTGGTATAAAGGATAGCTTGAGTAAAACTAAAATGTACTTTGAGTCATTATAAAGCAAGTAAGAACAATGGTTGTACATATTAATTAAAATATTAGGAGAAAAGGTACCTGATCTAGGCCTCTGTAGCTTTCCACTCTGGAAATGAACAAAAAGAGACCATGCTTAATTTTACCCCATCTTGGTAGGACTGTATTTAATTTTTATTGAGTATTTTGGTGTTTCCCAATGCACTGCCTTACACATGAGCAGGTGATGGGCAGATAAGGACAGAAACATTTAAAGCATTCATATTCACTGCAATTCAATCTGATAACACTAAAAAGTCACCGCTTCAAACCTCTTCTCTAATTCCAGTTCCAGAAGTTCAGGTCTCAGACCGTTTGGGACAGAAAATATGAAACAGCAACTGCTGGAATAATTTCTGGAAATTGCTCATCAGGTCTAGATTCCTGCTACTCCTTGCTTCACTCAATGGGAATATAACCTGCTTTTTGTCTCAACCCCTGGAATTCAGATGTATATATATATCTATATCTATATAGCAGCAGTGGTGGGATTCAATTTTTTTTACGACTGGCTCTGTGGGCGTGGCTTGGTGGACATGGCAGGGGAAGGATACTGTAAAATCTCCAGTCAGAGGTGGCATTTGCCAGTTCTTCGAACTATTCAAAATTTCCGCTACCGGTTCTCCAGAACTGGTCAGAACCTGCTGAACCTGCCGTATAGCAGTTTAGTTTACCAAAGAGATAGCCTTTATTCGACCAAAGTCAGACGTTTGGTAGAACAATGCTGCAGAATATGTTTAAACCAGTTACCTTATTGGGTCTCAGTCTTACTGAGTCATCAGAAAATCTCAGCTGAGACACACTGCTCCATTCCGTAGAGATTTTTGATTTGTTTTTAGATGGTAGCTGATCATCTGAAACTGCTAACAAAGATTTATCTGTAAGTAATAAAAACCAGGAATTAAAACTGACTGATTGTTTAAATAACTTTATAGATAGCAGAAGTTTCCAAGTAATAAAAAAACAGCCCCAAGGGCCTACGTTGTATTTACCCAATTGCTGGAACTCATTCTCTTCTCCAAGAACAATGAAAGATTCAGGGGTTCTCTTGGGCAGGGGAGGAGGAATATCTTCGTCATGCTGGGGAGAACCTGCAGTTAAAAAAAAAAAAAAACCTGAAGATTAGAGGGCTTCCTTTTTAGTAAGTTTTGCCATATCTGTTCTGCAGTATCTAAATGATCACTAGATGGCATTTTTTTAAAAAAACTGAAAATTCAAAGTTCTTGCTTTCTTCTAGAGTCTAGTGGTTTTCTAGATTTTTCTAGAACAGATCTGATAGCCCTATTTTACAAAAGTAATTGATTTCAGTACTGATTTATTAAAACCAAATACCAAATTCTATTTAGTGGGCCGGTCCTCCATGGTTAATCTTCACAAGAGAGTCATGTATTGTACGAGAGCTGTTCATGTTTATAGATGTTTGATCATTAAAAAGATATGGCACTATGCTGTTCTAAATTAGTGTTCTCTTCTGACTTCCCCCTGGATCTTAAGAAGAGGGCTCTCAGCCCTTGTATTCTTTCAAACTAGACATGCCAGAAACTAAACACTGAGCTTTCCGGACAGAAACCATGCATCCCTCCTTGAGCTACAGTTCCTCCCTTGCTTCCATTTGTATGGCTTTTCATTGCTGCTGTTTCTGAGGCCCATTCGGTTAATATGATTATCATCTGATTTCATTCAAAAGGTAAATCTATAAATCTATATTTAGGAAATATCTAGTATCAGTAAGCTACTAGCTAGCACTCTATATCTGCTTTTACTTTGAACAGCAATCTTTATTGTCTCTAAAATGCCAAAAACTTATTGGAGTCTGTTCACATTTTCAAACATCTGAATCAATGGTGGGATTCATATTTTTTTACTACCAGTTCTGTGGATGGGGCTTGGTGGGTGTGGCAGGGGAAGGATACTGTAAAATCTCCAGTCAGAGGTAGTATTTGTCGATTCTGCAAACTACTCAAAATTTCTGCTACCAGTTCTCCAGAACTGGTCAGAACCTGCTGAATATCACCTCTGATATGAATTTCTAATATGAAAATGTTAGGCATATACAGTGCTGCCAAAATATAAAAGCAGTTTACCTGTACATTTTAATATACCTTTGTGACCACGAGATGGCCCTAGAGCTAATCGTTTGAAACAGAAAAACTTGTAGACTTTAATTTGCCCTGCATTTGCATGCTTCTTAAATATTAATCAAGGGAGAAATTGAATATGAATTGTCAATTTTTATTACTGATTATCATTAGCCAGTTCTCCTGGAATAATTTATCTCAACTCACTAAGTTCTGGGTATTAAAAATTCAGATGGAAGAGCTACCTACACTGTTCCAAATAGACATCTGCTGAAAAATTATTCCATTTCTTTCCACCTCAGAACTTTTTTTCATACATAAGGATTACAGGATCATTTCTTGCTTCTGTATCTATATCATCTGCTTCTTGCCATATGGAGCAGATTGTGATGAAGGATTTCAATTCTTTGCTTCACTGCTTTATTTCTGCAGAACTCGGGGGGGGGGGAATTCTGTGGGCTCTCTTTTGCAGAACAAGCCTTCGGTTACAATTCAGTTTCCTGTTGTCATCACTCAAAGGAAAAAATAGTAAAGACTTCAGCCAGTTTTGCCTTGTCTGCAGCCAAATGTCAACAGAAATTTGTCTGGGTTGGCTTCTGTAACTTAGGCCACGAGAAAGCATGTTTTGTGCTTGTTATTGTCCTTTTTTTAATGGAGTACTTGCTCTTTTTTATTTCTCCCTTTCCCTTGTTCCTTTAATTATTCTCTAATTTATTAATTGGCTGTGGCATAACAGCTGCACAAATAAAATCAATTCATTTATTGATACTAGTCAGAAGTTTCCAAATTGCGGGTGGGGTAGGAGATCAAATTGACAGAACATGTGCTCTTACATTGCAGGTTTTAGTCTGATATTCTGCTAAGGCTATTACAACTTTCTAGCAGCAAATGTGCCAGGTCAGCCTGATGAATTTTATATCTATTGTAGGGGGTTTTGTTATTAACAGGACCCAAAAATTGACATAAACAATATAATACTTGGGTCTAATCATATTATGGTGGGATTGGATTAATGTATGTACCCAAGTTTCATCATATGTAATCTCTTCTATGGTTATATTTATGTATGTATGAATTTGGTCTAAGGCAATAATAAAATATGTAAATACGGTATGTATGATTTTGCTCATTTTGCTCAGCCATATAACAAATGACGCTTTAACAAATTGCCAATATATACATTGAATAAAAAGATTTTCCCTGAAGAAAAACTGTTAGTTTTCCACTTAGATTCCTAATATTTATGCTTATCAAAATTAATTTTAAAACAGGGGTTTGAATATTGTGTCCTCTAACTGCATTCTAACCATTGCATGGTGGTGTAGTGGTTAGACTGCAATACTACAGGCTACTTCTGCTGACTGTCGGCTGCCAGTAGTTTAGCAGTTCGAGTCTCATTGGCTCAAGGTTGACTCAGCCTTCCATCCTTCCAAGGTCAGTAAAATGGGGACCCAGATTATTGAGGACAATATGCTGAAACTGTAAACCACTTAGAATGGGCTGTAAACTGCTATGAAGCGGTATAAGTCTAAATGCTATTGCTATTGTTCTAATATCTCTTGACTATCATGTAAACTCTGGAACCTAAACATTTTCTGCATCACATTCAGAATTCAAAAATAAAAGATATATTAGGAAAGAACAGGCTTACCACCTATACAATATTAAAGCCTCCTCATTTTATATAACCAATCTATACACCATGTCTCCGTTGGTAACACTTCCTTGTCTTATTTGTTAAATGTTTGGATATGATCACTCATGTATCCTAATGGACCACTACTATGGGCTACACTTTTTCTCAGAAATGAAAGCATGAGAAAGATCATATCCTAAAGTGATCCTTTGTGGAGTACCAAAAGGCGCTATTCTTTCACCCTCCTCTTCAACATCTACATGAAGCCTCTGGAAGAAGAGGTCATTTTCTGGCATAGGGTCAGGTATCATCTGCTTGCCTCTTGATTAGGGTAAGGATTCATTCAATTAGTTTACTTTGTCAGTCATAAGTCTGGTAGGCTGTATCAACAGGATCTTCCTGGCTTCTAATAACACTACCAAAGAAAGAGACCATTGCTCAATAGAACAACACATCTTAGATGCAAAAGGTTTGGGACTCACAAAATTGGAGAGCTTGTGGCTGGGCTGACCTAGGCTAAGTTGTAATTTGGAAATTTAGTTGCTAAAATTTCATAATTTACAGGCCAGATATTGCTGAAGTAGAACTGATGATACATTGGTGTACCATCATTTATGGCTGATAATTGATGGGTTCTCAATCCTGAGTCAAACAAAGGTGCTATCTCAACATCTGGAAGCTGCGAGTTCTGTTGAGAAAAAGACTCCAGCCTGAAGAAGACTTTTGCACAACTCCCATATTATCTGCTGCCTTTGAAGATAATCCAGAAGCTACATCTGGTCTAGAATACAATGGTTCTAGTTAATGGCACTGCCCAACTTGCCCAAGTAACACTACAACTGCAAGAATTTCACCAGTTGCCAATTGCAACTGGGTGTGAGTCAAGGTGTAGATTGTCAACTCTGATATGGCTTGGATGCTGGATAAATGTGGAACTATTTTCTCCCAAGCATTTTTGCCTGTCCAGTAAGACCCAATAGGGAGAGTTATAAACTATCAGCATCCTCTGAAATCCCTGAGAACCATGAGGATGTGTCTATTCTGTATCTGTCCCTCCTTTGAAGCAGTGCTTCATCTGAAGTCAGGTTAGCATCAAACCTGTTAGCATTCAGGAAAACTGTCAAAACTATTCTAAATAGCCTTTGGAAATTGATGCTACGATGAGTTCTTTTCCTGTAGCAAACAATTACTGCTGCTAAGACTATTTCCCTTGGTATATTTATGGTTAGGAAATGTGATTGCTATTTCTTTAGAGTTCAGTTACTTTTATTCTTTTGTAATTTTTTTTAATTTATAAGATGCTCAGAGTTTCTTGGAATTTAGCAGCATATATATGGCCGAAATGAAATAATGCTGCAACCTTGCTTAAACTTACTGTGGCAGACTGCATCCAAAGGACTAGAATCCTGGGCTGGAGGATTGAACAATGGGTAGCTGGTCTCTGAGCTCTCCAAAGACTGGTCTGCAAAGGCCAGAGCAGAAGATGAAGGAACTGTTCTAAGAGGACTGAAAGCAGACTCGAGATATGCTGGGGAGCATCGTTCTTCTGATGAGAGAGAAGAAAAGTAGGGGTCTTCTGATGACCATATACAGTGCTGGTGGCACAAATTCTTGAGCTTGTAGTGCCAGGCATTGTTTGTCAACTTGTTTGAAAGATTTGAATCAAGTTGAAAGCCTCCACACTGGCCAGATTCTGAATCCATTTTTGTCAATGGCTGCAGTGTTTTCTGTGAAACTGGTTGAAAAGGAGTAGATTTGGTCGTGGAAGGGTGCACTTTGGTATCTAAGCCAATCCCAGTTTTATCATCCGTTTTCACAGTGAGAAGTGGATCAGTCGAAAAACAATAACTGAAGTCCAAACTGTGATGTTTGTGGAGTGGCTGTTTTGCCAACCAAGAATCGCATTCTGTGGTTCTGTCAGCAGTAGGATTCAATGCTCCAACAGAAATTGCTGGCCTGACCAAAGAAGCACCACCTCTGTTTCGGTCAAGGATGTTTAAGCTTTGTGTAGCACAATTGGGACACCGAGATTTCTCCTGATGCTCTTGTACAGAACTGCAAGAGAGATTATGTAATTCAAGATTTTCCAAATTGGGCAAGGTAAAGGAAAAGTTTTATGTTACATATTCTGAACATCTGTCAATGTTGCTACCACTTCAATACACTTCTAGCATTTTTCTACCAGAATACTTACTTCTTTCCAATTTAAGGCTACTAAATGCCAACTTTTTAATATGGAAAAAGGAAAATAAATGCACGGTGAGCAATCATATTAATTATATTTAGCTTTCATTAAATATACATTTGAATTGCATTCAAATAACATTAACTTTTTGTCTTCGATTTGCCTTGATTCCATTTCTTTTTTCTCCTGGATTCTTTATAATAAAGATCCTTCTTTCAGAGTGCAAGTGCCCCCATGTGATGCCTCCCCATAAGAAAATCCAGAACAAAATCCAACTAATTTAAAATCTTGCCTAACTTATTGCTTAAACAAGTCCATTCAGCAAGTCTTAGAGTATTTCCACCTTTTATTTTCAGAATTAGTTATTGTTATGTCTGATCTCAAGATTGCAGTGGATATCAAGTGGATTTACTGCTGGCTAAGCATATCTGAATGAAATTGGACTTTCCACTTAAAGCACTCATTCTGAAAAGTTTATGTGTGGTCCATTCTCTAATTGGTCAGAATTCCTGACTACTTTCTCTTCCCCTAGTCCTAGACCTAAAGGTTAAGCCACAAGAATGTGGTTCTCAGCATATTACTAATCTGCTTTTGAGGAACTGAGGACTGAAAATAGTGGCAGCCTGGAAATGCCCAAATAGACCAATATTCTCAAGATTTCATCTAGTAACCATGTGCATGCTGTTTAACCATTTCTCTAAGGAAACCTTACATAGTGGTAGATGATCGGCCCAGAATCAGTTTATTCACTCTGTAGTTAAGAAATAGTTATAAGTGCAAACATACTAGTACAAACAGAAATGACTATGTTCATGAAAGAGAACTGAAGAGAACTATGAGAGAACTCAACTGAAACTCATGAGATTTACAGTGTGGAAGTTCCATTGAATTCAGTGAAACTGACTTCAGGTAAATCTTTTTAGTACAAAATTCTCCAGTCCTTAATTCTATCCAGATTTTGTGCTGCATTAAAGAATAACATTTATTTTTACCTGTCTGGTTGCTTTATACAAAACTTTTCTTTATTTGGATCCTGAGGTATATTGGCTACAGAATGGTTTATTCCAGTCTGCAAAAGATACAAAAGTTCAGGTTATGAGTCAAGACTCACTTCTTAGTCACAGCCCAAATAAAAACAGTTATCATATATTACATTATTAAGATTTCCCTATCAAGCAAAAGAGAATTGTTGCTCATATCTCCTTCTGCTAGCTGATAAAGACATTTTCAGTCCCGGAAGCCCTCCATCAAAATTACAAGATTGATGTTAGAATAAAAGGATAAAACATGACCTTTATGCTAAAAAAAATATCCACTACCATCTTAGGACCATGCCTGCTACTGCAGTATGTGAAGATATTACCTAAAAACAGCATGTTTTTTGTTCCAGAGCAATAAAAAAAATGATAATTTGCTACATTCACATACAATCCAATGGATTTGGATTATCATGGACTAACATAACTCTCCAACAAATTTAATTACTGTAACTCATTGTCTAAAACTCATATGGCTAATTAAAGACTGTTACTCACCACTATAACAACCACTTTATGAAAAAAAAACCAGGAAACAAACTAAAAGGGGAACTTGATCAGTTCGGAAAATCAAAATTGCACAAATGGCAGGATTAAAATCCAAGAGAAAAGGGAACAGGTGTCAGTCAATCTACATCCAAGCTGAAGTAATTTAAATTTTAAGTAACTGGAGAGGGCTTTTCTTATCTAGGGGAAATTCCAGCTGCTCATTTATTTCCTATTTTAGTGTAATGCTTGACGGCTACTTCTTTGTCTTAATTAAAATTTGGTGCTTTATTAAGCTCACTTTGGGATGGCAATGAATAGAGCTATGAAATTTCATTTTATCTTAGATTGTTATCACATTTTAGACCAAAAGTAGCTGCAAAGAGGAATAGGAAGAATACAGGCCTGAGTGCATGTGATATTGAGCTTAAAATATAGATAAGTTGCAGTATTGTTTTGGAAAAACAGTCACGTTAACTTTCTTTATTTGCAATCAGAACCAGCAGGAAGGCTTACCTCTATAACAACAGGATCAGAATGACTGGAGAATGCTTCAATCTGCCTTTTAAAGAGTTCGATCACTGCATCATAGACCAACTTATACTGACCCTGAAAAATATCAGCCATGAGTCATGTGGAAATACATCACAAAAGCCTATTCATTTCTCTACATTGCAAGTCTAGGCTGTCTAATATAAGTAAGTTCAGATACATTTATGGGTTCTAGCATCTGATCTTAGAGGCACTGATTATACTTCCCAAACTGAAGTTGGGGGAATCCTTTTAACAAGCTCCTATGATTGGGTGTTGTATTTGGATTTGGCAAGACAGAAGAGGAAATAGCAGTTCTGCTTTATTTCCAGTGGCCTATTTACTAATAAAACTGAACAGAGAAGGAGGATGAGAACATAAATTCAATCAACAGTGGCATATCATTCTGAGAAATGATTTGCATTTGAAGGAGTATATGCTCTTCAAGCAACCAGTTTGGCAAATGTCTTCAGTGCACATTGTTGAGGTAATTCCCCTTTAGGAGAATGAGCGCATACAGGGAGACGTATTTGAGAGAAGTGTTTGAATAATACACACACAGAACACAGATACACTGTACAGTAAATGTAGGTTTTTACTTCCAGAAAGGTTTAAGCAAAGTTCAAAATAAGCAGCCCAAAGTCATTCACAATTAAATCAGTCAGTCTTCATCCAGGGAAAATCCAGTAATAAATTCCAGTGTCAAAAACAGTTCAGTAACAGACTTACATCAAATCCATGAATATCAGTCAATTAGGAAAAATGGAGGAACCCAATACTCTCCAACAGAAGGAAAAACAGACTCACTCACTTCACTGAGACTCTTCTGAGACAAAGGCTAAGACAAACCAGGTTTCTGGCTCCATCTTATGGCCGTTTGAGTAACCACACCCAATTGCAGTTTTTAGCATGCTCTTAAAGAGACAGTATTAAAATGTCTATCCTGGCTTATATATTTCCAATCCAAATAGCTGTTAGATGACTTACATTCCTAACACACATTTTTAAAGAGCTCTTAGATAACTTGTACTTTTCTCTCCCTTTTTCTGAAAGCATCAACACCTACTTCTTTGATGTAGCCCCGAGAGGCCCCTAGTATTAAACAAATATCATTACTGTCATGCACAAGATTTTCTTGTAGCACAGCAATGTCTTTACAGACAAATAAGCTTCTTCGCTTCTTTGAGTGCTTTTAATGGAAAATGGTGTAAAGTATTTTATAACATACAATTAACTGAAACATTGCTAATGCTTGGCATTGTAATAAAGAAAGAAATCAAATTGTCTGAACATACCTGAGTTTGTACCACCAAAGGTCTCTGCGTGCGCATTTCCTGAATCATATTAAAAATGCTGAAGTTCATTGGTAGAATCTTCAGAGGAAAAAAAAACAGAGAAGGCATTGCTCATTTGAAAAGCCGAGCTATGCAATCTGTCTATTGAATGCTCATTAATAATAGCAGGGGTCTCCAATCATGGCCACTTTAAGACTTGTGGACTTCAACTCCTAGAATTCCCCAGCCAGCCATGCTGTCTTATAAGTCTTAAAGTAGCCAAGGTTGGAGACCCCTGCTATTATTAATGAGCATTCAATAGACAGATTGCATTAAAGAACTTGCACTGCATGTTATAGAAAGACTCACTGATGTTATAATTCCTGTCACAACTATATTTCAATTTGCTGAAAAAAACTTTTTTTTTCTGGAATAGCAACCACATAGCAAATAGCATGAACATTATTAAATTATAACTTTAGGTAATTCCTACCATGCATAGACAATATGGAAGCACTCACACTGTCTCTTAGCAAGGTCCAAGTATAATCAATAGCACATATCACTCCTGTTCGTCCACAGCCCGCACTGAAAGACATGACAAATTGCTAAATGAATGCTGAACAATAATTTATTCTCAGTGTAGGTTGTTCAACTAATATTCAGACTTCTCTGAAATCCTTTACTGTATCTTCAGATCTACCATTTGATTGAAAATAGCCAAATATCTCTACTGAAATTTACTTCTTATACTTTATTGCCACCATCATCAAAACCTTTCTATATAAGGTAAGGTTTCTAGCCACAACCTTACAATGACTGAATTTTACTTTGTTATGTAGTTCAACTTGGGCATTATAAAGGCAAAGTATCACATAAATCTGCCAAACATCCACGACTATAGCAAAGATGACATTTTAGCTTGGGCAAATGATACTATTTTGCATTTGAATTTGTTATTCAAGTTAATTATTTTTTATTGGACCCTAGTGATCCAATAAGCTCCAGCAACAATAGTGTCTGATGCTTCAGAGGAAGAAAAATACAGAAATCATACTGCAAACATGCAGTTGCACATAATAAACTCCTATGGAGTTTAAATTGGTACAACACATAATAACTTCTCTCTGAGTGATAGGAGTTGGGTCTCTATTACTCCCATGATTGAGTACTTTTAATCAATTTGCAGGGCTTAATTTAAAAGACACATCAGCATTCAAAAAAAAAATAAAACAACCCACCACACAACCATGAATTGTCTCTAATAGTTAATAGTAACTTCTTCCTTCTTTTACTATGTATGTATGTATGTATATTCATATTCAAAAAGAATTATAAAACAATTCCGCTCTCTTGAAGTTAAAAATGGTTTCTACTTTCAAGCAATTTTACCTGCAGTGTACACAGATAGGTACATCATGGTGTGCTTGGTAGCAATGCATCTCATTTATGAACTGAAAAATAGAGTTGATTGAAGATGGAACATCATGGTCTGGCCAATTTTTATAATGAAAATGATAGACACTTCTGATTTCCTAGAAAAGACACCCAAAGCAAGGATCTTGTAGGAATTAGTTTAACTTGGGTATTTCCCAATTAACTTATCTTAACCCTTGAGGCAGAATGCAAACTGAACTTACAGGGTAAAAGAAATATTAATGTTCACCAATACAGGATTGCTAGCCTTAAACTTAAACCCTTCTTATCCACTACAGAAAAAAATCCATTGCCCTTCTGCAGGTACATGACATGCATAGTTTCTGTTTGAATGTTATTGGTTTTTCTTATCCTTAAAGCATGCCCTCTAAAGGGAATGCTGTACAGGAATCACAAAATGTTCACAGATATATGTATCAGAGAAAATGGTGCATTATACTTTCCCAGGGTAATCAGTCTCCCAGAAAGTCAGTGTATTTCCTGAAGCATCCCACACTTACATTGTTATTCACTTTCACTTTCAACTTGTGAATCACATAATCCTTCCTTTTTTCTTCCGCCTCCTGATGGGAAGCAAACCAAGAATCTATTTCAATGACATTTATTTCCACAAAGAAGAATTCGGTGTCTGAATTCCAAGAGAAAATAACATACTTACACAGCTAATGAAGAAGGGGCCTAATTGCAGTGGGGATTCATCCACAGCAACCCAGTAACGTTCACATTTTTTCTGTTGGGAAGATAAAGAGGAGACTCTATTCATCTGTTCTCTGATATTCATCCAAGTTCACAATTTATTTTTATTTTTTTTAGGCAAAACAAATCTGTCTGATGTTGCTATTTAGAGCAGGGGTCTCCAACCTTCGCAACTTTGTGGACTTCAACTCCTAGAATTCCTCAAAGCAAAGATGACTGAGGAATTCTGGGGGTTAAAGTCCACAAGTGTTAAAGTTGCCAAAGTTGGAGACCCCTGGTTTAGAGGTGAAGTGAAAAGACAATAGGAATGCCTATTGCAGAATAAGTTTGTATCTACAGCTGTAGTCTTGGCAGATTTTATTGTACTTTCTCTTTTATTCTCTCAAAATAAAATCTGTGCTGTGTGCTGAACAGACGTGAGGAAAGTTTTCAGATGGATCATGCAATAAATATGACTGTAAAAGATTCAGGCAGCTTCATCTACACAAAGATAGTGTCAGTTGTGAAAATATAGTACATACTCTGCAGTCATTATAGAGACTGAATGTAAAAAATGCCATGTAGGATGAGGTTTGGGAGAGGGGGCCAGTTCAGAAATGTACAGACATTACTGAACCAAAATTTTTCACACTGTGGTATGTTACCTTTTGACGCAATACCTACCTTTCCCATTTCAAATTCCATGCAAGCCATGACAATGATCTGGAGAGATTAAAAATAAGTATCTGAATGCTACTGAGAAACTGGCATGTACACAATCATGCTATTGTTTAAGAGTTCATTCAAACAAGATCATTTTAAGATGCAATTGAAAACAACATACTATTCAATTTATAGCAAAAAAAGCAGAAAACATTATTTACAATGCTGTAGTTCAAAAGCTGCCATTGTACTCAACTATCCTTTGAAGAAAATAGGCAGTAGATATATAAGTAGGCAGCTATATATAAATACAGCAAAAGAGTCCTTAACTTTGCATATATTTGGAAATAAAATAAAAAGATAAACACATTTACTTAGTTTCCATAAATTACTTATTTTTTTTAGTTTGGAAATTTCAAAGAATTTATAGCTGAAGTATTTTAGCTCCACAATTTTACTGCAAAACATTTTAGGTTGTTGATTCCGGCCTCCTTTCATTGCTGACAATCATCCATTATATATTGACAATAAATGTTACAGCCTGGAAGAAGAATAACTGCAGAATGTAAACATTCCAAGAACTGTGAACTCTCTCTCTCTCTCCCTCCCTCCCTGCCTCTCTCTCTCTCTCTCTCTCCCTCTCTCTTTCTCGCTGTATGTGTATAAAGATTCGCTCCACTGCCGCATCTATCCATGAATGCAATTAAGACATGAAATATTCATGGTAGCTAAGCTAGAATACAAATAATTAAAACACAGGCAGCCAATATTACTAGGCAGTGATTACTACAGTACCAGATTGCTGGCTGGAGCTTTTCCCAGGTTCAGATATGAAATGATTTTGCAGATAGATATTAGACCAGGGGTCTCAAACACAATTTACCTGGGGGCCGCTGGAGGCAGAGGCTGGGTGAGGCTGGGCCGCATAATATTATACTTTATATTTATATTATACACTAATATTATACTTTCATATCATGGTGGGGGCCACAGGATATCGTCCTGCGGGCCGCAATTGGCCCACGGGCCGTGAGAATGAGACCTCTGTATTAGACTCTGCTGCTAAATTGGTTTAATGTCTTCTGTGGATACCATTGTTTCATTAAAAGGAGGTCATGCTGAATTAGGCCAATAGTGACAACGACAGAATGGTTGTTTTCTTGCTTTCTGAATGCAAATGCAAAGCCTTACCTTCGAAGGAGTTTCTCTTAAAAACAAAAAATACCTTAATTATTTATTATGTGAGGTGTGATATAGGTAATCTAATAATAAAACTGGATACAGATCCAGACAAATGTTATTTTAAAATTGAACAAACAATTAACAAATAGCATAGATCTACCTCTTACCAAGATTTTATATTCCCAAATCATCCTCCAGAAATCTACAACAGTTGTGGAAAGTGGACCCTGGGTAGCAATGTAGGTTCTTGGCTCATATACACCCTAAAAAGGAAATAAATATAACATAGACTTATATAAAGGCATTAAAAAGCATTTAAATCTAATCCACTTTAGAATTTTACAATATTATTACGTTTTAAAATGAGCTGCCACACTAACTTTTTGAAGAACATTTAAAATAGGAAATTGAATTAAATGAAAAAATAATCTGTGATAGTTTTTTTCCAAGTGGTACCACTTTAATAACAATCATCACCATCATGGTAATGGCTTCAGTTCTGTTACTGCTTTCATCATCCTCAGAAGGGTGTGTGATAGAGGCTGGAGTCTAGTCCAACCTTTCAACCAGTTATTATATCTAATGAGGAAAAGCTGTGCTATAAAGCAGAAGCCAGAATAATCCAAACAATCTAAAATTTAGAAAATGTTAGGACTTGGATGCAGAAATTGTGTTATCTCCAAACTTTCCACTTCAGATTATACTTCCACATATTCTCTATTCAAGCTACAGCAGCAATTATAACTTGGTTGCAGTTACTAAGTCAAGCAAATATTCCAACAGGCTAATTTTCACATTAGCACTTTTAAATGAAGCAAAGAATAGGGGCAGTAGGGTGATACTAATACCACTTTATAACAACCATTCAGATTTTATTTATTTTGCTAAGAATCCAAAAAAATACAAACAATAGGTTTTGGAAATATGGCTGCCAATAGAGGTGCTTAGTAATTTATTTAATTCTTCTTTTGCATGAAGTGGGCGGAGAGTAGTTTCTTTTTTTTGTTCCAGAAGTTGCCATAACTTGAGGCAGTTGTTCTGTCCTTCATAAACATACTCGAGATCCCCGCGCTTTGATTGGCCAAAGCGCGGGGCTCTCCGATTGGTCAGGCGAGCCGCGCCGATTGGCTTGCTAAGAATCTCCCGCGATTGGTCCGTTCAGACCGCGGGAGATTCAAAGTGGTGCCATTGGCCGCGGCCGCCGCGGCAAAAGGAATAAAAGCCACGGGCTTTTTTCCTTTCGCCAGTTTGGTTCCAACTTACAATAAAAGAGCTTTGCACTAAGTCACCGACTCCTGGCATCATTTCGCGGACACAACACTGGCGACGAGGGTGGGATCCAGACCCTGAACCAAACCACATGTCCGACGGAAGCCAGACGAAACACCGAGATGGCGAAAATCGCACCGCCCGCCCCCTTCAACCCCGCCACCGAGGACTGGGAATCGTTCTCCGACCGATTCCGCATGTACCTCGAGTGCACCGGCATGAAGGACGCCTCCGGCCCACTGAAACGCGCCATCTTCCTCACCCACTGCAGGACCGAGGTCTTCCAGATGGCCAAAGCGTTGGCCAAGCCCGCCGATGTGACCGCGATGGACTGGGACGTCCTCGAACCCATTCTTCGGCGGCACTACGCTCCAGAGGTACCCATCCTGATCCAGCGCAACGAGTTCTACCGGCGGGACCAGAGATCGGGTGAGAGTTTCAGCGACTTCGTCGCCGAGCTGCGGCACCTAGGGGGGCTCTGCGAATTCAATAACCTAAACAACGCTCTGAGAGACCGAATCGTGCTCGGTTTGTGGGACCACGCCCTCCAGAGCCGGCTGATGGCTAAGGGCGACATCAGCCTAGCAGACACCCTCACCGCAGCCGCAACCGCAGAAGCAACCTGAACTTCCGCCGACAGCATGCGCAGACCGAACACGGGGGACCGCAGCGGAAACAACAACCCGGCGAGGTCGACCGAGCCAAAAACCGAGACGACAACACACCAGGGCGATTTCCACTCGGCATCCAGCATGTCCGATGACGAGGAGGACATCCATCGACTCCAGACAGGCCGCGACCCACGGAACCGGCGAGGTCGTAAGTCGAGGACCAACTGTGCCGGCTGCGGCGGCGACCACCCTAGGTTGGAATGCGGGTTTTTCGAATCAATCTGCCGGCATTGCGACAAAAAGGGACACATCGCCCGTGTCTGCCGCCTGAAGAAAAACCGCAGTCCGGCACGATGGGACCAGAGCGACCGGAGGAGGGAGAGCACACCACCCCGGACCAGAGATCGCCCCTCGGACAGCCGATGGGACCGGAACGGACGATCCTCACGAGGCGGCGACAACCGGCGGAGAGAGGAGACCCACCAGACGGTCACCATCAGCCACGCCATCACCAACGACACCCGGAATGTCCACGTCGAGGTATGCATCGAGGGCCAGCCTTGCAAAATGGAGGTGGACTCCGGGTCCTACCTCTCCATGATTGCATGGCACGAGATAAAGCGGTTGGTGCCTACCCTCCAAAGGAGGAACGTAGACAGCCAGAGACTCATTGTAAAGGACTACCAGGGAAACCGCATCCCGGTAGTCGGCACCAAAAGCTTTAACATCACTTATAAGGGGCGCACCGAACGACTCCCCCTAACGATCGTCGACCGCGACCGCCCAAGCCTACTGGGACTGCAATTGTTCGCCCCGCTCGACATCGCCCTCACGGGAGTCGACCACGTCACCGACGATGGCTGGGAGCAGCAACTAGCTCGGGAGTTCCAAGAGGTCTTCGACGGAAACCTAGGCAAGTACCGAGGGCCCCTTATATCATTCGACCTAGACCCCAACGTCCCCCCCAAACGCCTGAAACCAAGGCTGGTGCCATTCGCACTGAAACCCAAAATAGACGAGCAAATTGATAAGCTCGTCAAACAAGGGGTCCTGCAGCCCATAGACCACGCCCGGTGGGAGACCCCCCATAGTCACCCCGATCAAGCTCGATGGGTCGGTGAGGATCTGTGGGGACTATAAGGCCACCCTAAATGGCGCACTGCAACAAAGCACCTACCCCGTCCCAGTAGTACAACACCTACTGCACTCACTGGGAGGGGGCAAGGTTTTCGCCAAGCTCGACCTCGCCCAGGCATACCAACAGTTGCCGGTCGACGAGCAAACGGCAGAAGCGCAGACCATAGTCACCCACCGGGGAGCATTCAAATGCAACCGACACCAATTCGGAGTCAGCGTGGCACCGGGCATATTCCAAAGCCTAATGGAGAGGCTATTGCAAGGTATCAAGGGGGTGGTACCTTATTTCGATGACGTCCTAGTGTCGGCAGCCAACCAAGCCGAACTAGAAGGTCGACTAAGGGAGGTCCTAACTAAATTTAAAGAGACGGGACTAAAAGTAAAGCGGGAAAAATGCCAGCTTTGCACGGAATGAGTGGAATTCCTGGGCTACCTCCTAGACCGGCACGGCATTCACCCTACAAGCAAAAAAATCAAGGCCATCAAAGAAGCCCCCACCCCCAAATCAAAGACTGAGCTACAGACATTCTTGGGGTTACTGAACTTTTACAATGTTTTCCTACCCCAGAAGGCGACGGCAGCGGAGCCCTTGCATAGGCTCCTGGACAAGGCGGCGACCTGGACTTGGGGGAAATGGGAGCAAGCCGCCTTCCAAAGAACGAAGGACCTCCTCACCTCCGACGCCGTCCTCATACAATTCAACGAGACCCTACCTCTGGCCGTCATATGCGACGCATCACCCTTCGGCGTCGGCGCTGTCCTCAGCCATACCCTTCCTGACAGAAAAGAAGCGCCCATCGCGTTCTTTTCAAGGACCCTCACCAAACCGGAGCGGAACTATAGCCAACTGGACAAAGAGGCTCTGGCTATAGTTGCCGCCATAAAACGATTCCACGAATACCTCTACGGCCGAACTTTCACCATCATAACGGACCACAAGCCGCTGCTGGGAATCCTTGCAGGGAACCGGGCCACCCCAAACATTCTGTCTCCCCGAATGACAAGGTGGTCCGAGTTCCTGGCAGCCTACAACTACGAACTCATACACAGACCGGGTAAGACGATCTCCCATGCAGACGCCTTAAGCCGCTCGCCGCTACCGAAACCCGACACTGACCCAGCACCCACGACGACCACCCTCAGCATAGAGGCTCTACCCAACCTGCCCATAACCGCGTCAGACATTGCCCGAGAGACTAATAAAGACAAACGTTTGGCGCGGGTGTTGCATTGGGTGGAGAAAGGGTGGCCGGAAAGGGACAACGACGAGTCGGTCAAAACGTTCCGAAACCGCCAAACGGAGCTCTCGCTGTTAAAAGGGTGCATACTATGGGGGGACAGGGTGGTCATTCCGGAAAAGCTACAGGGGAAGGTTTTGGAAATGCTACACGAGGGGCACCCTGGCATCGTGAGGACTAAAGCCCTGGCCAGAAGTTACGCTTGGTGGCCAGGGATGGACAAACAAATAGAGGCCTGGGTAGCTAGGTGCCAACGATGCCAGGAAACGAGGCCCAGCCCACCCACAGCACCCATCCTAGAGTGGGAAACCCCAAGGGGACCTTGGTCTAGAATCCATATAGACTTCGCCAGGCCCACAAAAGGACACACCTTCCTCATAACAGTTGACGCTTACTCCAACTGGCTGGAGGTAAGCAACATGAAGACGACAACCACGGAGGCCGTGATCAAAGAACTCTGCAACCTCTTTTCAACACACCGCCTCCCAGACATCGTCGTCTCCGACAACGGGCCCCAGTTCACCTCGCTGGAATTCGAAAAATTCCTCGTGGAAAGGGGCATCCGCCACGTGCTGACAGCAACGGCGCACCTGGCGGCGAACGGTAGGGCGGAACGGATGGTCCAATTCACTAAAAAGACCATCCGGAAAATAGATCACGGGGAGATCCAAGAGAAAATCAACAGACTACTCTTCACCCAACACATAACCCCGAATACCACAACCAATAAAAGCCCAGCCGAACTACTAATGGGTAGAAAGCTAAGGTCCCCACTCGACAGGTTACACCCCACGTATAACCCGGAGAGGCCCCCAGACTCAAGCACCAAACACCGAACCTTCGCACCCGGGGACCCCGTATATGCAAAAAACCTGACGGGAGACCCTCTATGGATCCCAGCCGTCATCACCCAAGCAACAGGCCCACACTCGTACCGGCTACAAACAGCAGACGGACGAGCGTGGAAACGCCACATCGACCAACTTAGGTCGAGAACTGCAAACCAACAAGCCACCGACGCACAAACAAACGAACCCAACCCCCGCAACGCAAGCCAAGGGGGGAGGGAATACCCAGGGGACCAAATCCAAAGAAAAATAAACCAGCAGTACTCACCGGAACGCAGCCATCACGACCCCTCGCCAGGAAGGAACAGCCAAGCCAGCTCGACCGACCCGGAAAGACCGAGCGGGAGCGGCGAAACCCGTAGCTCAACCAATCGGGAAGGCCCAGGCGGGAGCTACGGAGAAGGGACCGGCCCAATCGACCAGCCGGTTCCCACGACAGCAGCAGGAGCAGAGGAGATCCCGACCGAACCGGCCGGGATCCAGCCTACAACTGAGTTGCGCAGGTCAAGTAGGACCAGACGGAGCCCCGCCTACCTACGTGACTACGCAACGTAAGGACTGAACCAAGAGGGGAGGGGTGTTCTGTCCTTCATTAACATACTCGAGATCCCCGCGCTTTGATTGGCCAAAGCGCGGGGCTCTCCGATTGGTCAGGCGAGCCGCGCCGATTGGCTCGCTAAGAATCTCCCGCAATTGGTCCGTTCAGACCGCGGGAGATTCAAAGTGGTGCCATTGGCCGTGGCCGCGGCGGCGAAAGGAATAAAAGCCGCGGGCTTTTTTCCTTTCGCCAGTTCGGTTCCAACTTACAATAAAAGAGCTTTGCACTAAGTCACCGACTCCTGGCATCATTTCGCGGACACAACAGCAGTCATTGATTGAATGGCATTTTTTGTATTCTAGGTTAGCTAGAAGGAGAATACTGATCCCTCTGTATTGTTAGCATGTTAAAACAGAAAAGCTACAGGATCGCTTCAACTGACAGTTGATACACTATTGTGTGGAAATGTCTGCTGGAGATTAAAGAGAACATCTCTACTCAGCCATGATGTTTATGATCTCAGCCTAATAAGGGTAACATGATTGTCACAATGATAAAATGCACGAATCCACACTGCCTAAAATAAAATATAAATGCAATCACAAAATAACAATATATTAAAATCTTGTGCTAATGGAAATGGAATCTCAAATGCTTATTCTTTGTACCTTGATAAAATTTGCATTGATGTAATCAGAGTCTTTATCTGATGTGATAAAAGAGAGCTTCACTCTGGTATGGTCATCTGAGAGAGAAGAAAGGACAAAAGAAACAACTGTTTGCTTCCTTATGTAACAAAGAATCTATTAAATAGAAGAATGAAGTTGCTTTTGTCCAACACAAATCCAATTGTACAAGCATTTCAAAAAAATTTTTATTGAAGATATATAATTAACTCATTTAGAAAATTAAAAGAAGCTCCCAATCATATTTTCTAGCTCTGCCACAATTCAGGAAGCAATATAGCTGGTAGTACTACTTATACACTAAAAGAACCTACAATAACACTGGCCAAACACTTCAATTTATTCTTTTTTGTGTATTAGCAAAATGTTCCGCTTTTGGCTTCTTTAATGCTAACCATCACTTCCCCAAAAAAATTGAATGCGAAAATAAATTTTGTTACAAATGAAATGTTTCCTACATATCCAGGTTTCAAATATCGGTTTATGCAAATTGAAGATTTTTATATTCTTGCATGGGACAGAAGATGAATCTTGGACCCTGCAACTATGGCCTATAAAAAAATGGAAAGGCAATCATTTTTAAACCATGGTCCATATTTTTAATTAACAGGTAAATAGCAGTGGCACAATGATGTCATTGGAGGGACCGTGGCTGTATTATTTGGTCTGTGTTCAAAACCTGCGGAGGGATTTTTGACAATTAAGAAAATAAGTGCATTAAAATAATCCCTAAATATTGAAAAGCCACACAACTAAAATATCAGTTTAATTTTAAATGTTAATCATATAAGTTAGGGTGGCTACTGCAAAAACAGAAGTGGAGACTATGGGTCACTACAATAGCAGTATATATTCTCTATCTCCTTCAAAGCAGGCTATGTGGAAGATATGTGAGGAAGTAGGAGGAGTTTTTTTTTATTACAAATTTTAAAAGGGGATTTAATGTCCCAGAGTTCTGTGTGGAAGACGTTCTGGGAAATATAAAAAATCATTTAGTATGGTGTGAATGTATCTGTGCTTATCTTGCAACTGATATGTATGCAGGAAATGTCTGAGTTAGGAGAGTACACATAGATGGATTTGGAACCAGAAATATGTTCAGCTCATGGAAAGAACACTTTCTATTCTGGCTTACTGTAAGTAATCTATCCAATTGGGCGCAATTCTCATTTCCTGTGCTTGCTTGTTTATTTTATTAAAATTATACCCAGCCCTTCATTTAAATCAAGGTGGCATACATTAATACCCCCTGCGAATTTTGCCTCACAACTCTGTGAGAAATTTGGACTGAAAGAGGGAGTTGTTGGCCTAAATTAATATTTTAACAAATTTCTATGGCTAAGGATGCACTAAATTCTGAGTATCTCATGATGAAATATTGTCTAGATAATTTTAGCAAACAAAGTGGAGGAGAAATTGACAGAAAACATTCCTTCTATGGATTGCTTTAATTTAGAATCCAATTATTCACATTATATTATAGGTTACCAAGGAGTAATAGTATCCATAGGACAGACTGGCATGATGGCAGATACACTATACACAAGTACAAAAAAGGGGTGAAATATGCACTACAATGCCATATCCATCACCTGGCTTTTTATGACTACCATGATCCTTGTAGGATTTTATGCTCCAAATGCACATGAACCCATTTATATATAAACTGGAACAATAAAGGCAGCATAACAATTGTGTTAATTTGTAGCTTACATGGTAAGATGTCTTTATACCGATTTTTGCTGCTATTTTCAGGTCTCTCAGACACAGTTGTTGGGTAAATTTTCTCTGCTCTATAGGTCGCTGCTTGCCGCTTCAGTTTCTGTGGTTAAATCATAAAGAGTAATTATAGAAAACCTGAAACAATATTACAGACCTGCATTTCTCATTACTTCCTGACTGGCCTCTCTTGACATAACCACAATAAGAACTAAACAGCCCTCATGGTTTTGCTGGGGGGCTCTTTGTCAGAATGGAAATTTTATGTGCTGATCAAGTATCCTACAAGATCAGGCAAATGCATTTTTGATGTGGCTTCCTAGATGAATACGCATTAGTTGCATAGGTGTGATGTGGAGGAATAACATTTAGCTCAGGCATGCTGGAAAATATGAAGATCTTTCCCCTACACAATTGTGGCTAAATGCCACTCAACAAAGTATTTTTCCGCATGCACAATTACATATATGGCCATAGTGGCTGAGAATTCTGGAAATTGGCACCCAACAGATGGAAAGTGCCAAGTTGCCAGAGCCAGACTAAACCAGTGCTAGACTAGTAGCCACTATGTTTAGTCGGGGAAATACTTGCCCAAATACCGTATATACTCGAGTATAAGTCGACCCGAATATAAGCCGAGGCACCTAATTTAACCACAAAAAACTGGGAAAACTTATTGACTCGAGTATAAGTCGAGGGTGGGAAATGCAGCAGCTACTGGTAAATTTCAAAAATAAAAATAGATGCCAATAAAAACTTTAACTAGGACAGTTGAGAATAAGTTTGATGTTCACAATTTCCTCTTTGAAAGAGACCAGTAAATAGGGAACAAGAAGATGAAGAAAAAGAAGTGTGTTTTTTCACACTTTTCACACTGAAGTGAACAAAAATGGCATCATAGGAACAAGCTTATTCTCAGCCCAAAGGTTTGTTTCTGATTTCTTCCCTGATTTAAGGGAAATTTGGGAAACGATCTCACTATCATGAAAGGTTTGATTGATTCACTAACCCAAAAGATGATGATGATGACAGTGGTAGGCAGGAGTCACTCTCTCCCTTGCAAGAAAAATCCAAGAGCTGTTCTTATGATCGATCTCTCTCTCTCTCTCTCTCTCCCCCCCTCCCCCAATAAAGTCAAGCCCTTTCCAGCACGCGCGCGCGATCCGCCCCCGCCCCTTTGCACCTTGCAAATGCAAAACCCCAGGGTTTTTGCATTTGCAAGGGCAAAGCGGCGGGGGCGGATCGCGCGCGCATGCTGGAAAGGGCTTTACTGTTTTACGGGTGGACTGAAAGCAGCTGGAGCTGAGGAAATGAAGCTGTGTGGAGCAACCTGGGCTCGCGTTGCTTTTTCAGCCTAGAGCTCAGAAAAGCCTCCCCCTCCTCCTCCCCCTCCTCTGGAGTGGACTGAAAGCAGCTGGAGCTGAGGAAATGAAACTGAGTGGAGCGACCTGGGCTCACGTTGCTTTCTCAGCCTAGAGCTCAGAAAAGCCTCCCCCTCCTCCTCCCCCTCCTCCAGAGTGGACTGAAAGCAGCTGGAGCTGAGGAAATGAAACTGAGTGGAGCGACCTCGGCTCGCGTTGCTTTTTCAGCCTAGAGCTCAGAAAAGCCTCCCCCTCCCATGCTTAAAAGTTGCAAAGGAAACACGGAAGCAGGGAAGCGGCTGCCCAGCTTCGGAGCTCCACACCATTTTTTTTTCAGAGGGGAATCTGACTCGAGTATAAGCCGAGGGGGTTTTTTTCAGCACAAAAAATGTGCTGAAAAACTCGGCTTATACTCGAGTATATACGGTAATTCATAAATTTTCACTGCATGAATCCTTACAGCTAATTTTAATGGGATACTTTCCAGTAAAAAGATAAAATTTAGGAGTAGCTTTACAATTTATAATGAAGTAATAACTATAATAGCAACCTGTAGAAAATAGATGTACTCATTTCAGGTAACAGATAAACTTTCCTAAGCTTCTCCCCCCCCCCCTTTATTTATTTAATCAAATCTCAGAGCTGCCTAACTCCTCAACAATTCTGATGCTTTACAAATAGAAAAAAGAAAAATACATATATAGGTTATTTTCTATATGTCACATTTGAAATATGGTAAGGAACAGCATAAAGCATTTCTGCTTGTTTATTATCTTTATTGTAAGTTAAAAGTTATGATATATCTGAGTGTCAGCACTATCTGACACCAAAGACAAAGAAAACTAGACCCGTTACTGTTCTGTCGCCAGTAAAGAGACTCGCAGACCGGAGTTGAATTCAGCTCTTTAATAATAACAGTAACTTCAACTGCAGTTGAACTGCATCAGCCCTTTTTATAGCGGCTGCTCCATGGCTCACAATCAATGACATTTAGTTAAACTTCCCGCCGCTATTGGCGGCCAATCAGGTACTAACGTTACTAACCAATTGTATCGTTGCTTCTGTTAACCAATAGGAACATCGCCCTAGAAGTCTCTATTTAAATATACTACAGTTACTACCATCTATAGGGCAACCTGGATTTTGCAGATCCAGTAAACCAACCATGGGATTCTTCGAATTGATTCCACATATAATTTCAAGTGTTCTTTGGATTTTGTTTTTTTTAAGGAAGAATGAAATCATAATCCTGACCTTATAAACAAATATAATATATTGGGTTTTTTATAACCTCAACATTTCTCTTTACAGAATGAAAAATACTTGTATGGAGCTTTGTTCTCAAGATTTATTTCTAATTTCAAACCATATATATTTTCCTGTCGAAAGAAGTTACGGTGCTTCCACAATCTAACTGTGCTTTAGCAATAATTAAACACTATCTCATTTATTTCTTTTTGTTACATTTTGCTTTAAAATAATTGCTTTGTTCCCTTTCAAATCCCTTGCTCTGAACTTCCTGAATTTCCAGCACTGACAATATTATTAAAGCACTTTGTTGATTTGGCTCGTTCTCATTAATTAAAATAAGAATGACCTGTTCCTGAGTATATATAGCAACCAAAGACAATCAAACCAATTGAAGTCAAATCAATGAAATTTGATAGAAAACCATTGATAAATGGAGGTATGAATTCATACAGATTTTAACTGTAAGCAAACAGCAAAGTGTAGGAAAAACTTAAAGACACCTTTAAAAAACACACTTCAAACATTTGTCCCAAGAAATCTTGGTCTTGTCTGTATAGTATAATAAATATATCATGTCCTCAGTGAGTAGAGATACAGCGAAAATATAGCATGTGGTTTCTGAAAGATTGTCTTCCCTGCACAACAATCCCTAAGCCTAGAATGTCATATAGATCCTTATATAGTTTTCATTACTGTTTTTTTTTTCATTTTACTGTTATTTGATTATGATTGTTTCTTTGATGTTTTAATGGATTGGGAACTATTCAGTAAAGAGATTATTGCTATTTTTTAAATTTTGTTTGCCGCCCATCTCATTTCAAAGCAACAAAGATACTCATACATAATGGAATTAAGGAGAGGAAAAGCAAGAAAGACTACCAGATTCACAATTTCAGGTTAATGAATCAGTGGGGGCGATCACAGTTCAGTTCAGTTCTTGCTCCCTGCATTTATATCCATAGATGTCTGTAGGCTAGATCAGTCAGGAAATGAAGAGCTGAATATCACATTTTTCTTAGCAGAGGAACTTCAACTCAAGACAAGACAAATTGAGACAGATAGATGTAATGAGAAGCTCAAAGGGAGAACATAGCAACTGGGATGAGTCAAAAGTTTATTCAGAGATAATGCTGTGCTCAATCTGATGGGAAGCACTGATTCAGAAATCTGGAAAAGTCTCAAAGATTATTTAGCCCAATTCCTCAAGCAAGATGAAAGCCTTAACACAAACATTCCGAACAGATTAGCCTATGCTTCTTTCAAATGAGTCCCACCATGAAATTATGCTTGTAGCAAGAAGCTAGAGACACCAAAGGTTAGTACTTGCCTTCAATTTTCCTATTTTTGGTGGTTTTGTTTTTAAAGACAAATCTATGAAAAAGTACAGGACAGACAATAGTAGCAATAGGAACTGAACTACAGGAGGGCACAGGGAAGAAATCCTGTACCATTGGCAAAAGTTTCCTTAAGTGAGATTTTAAAAATCATGGCAGCATGATATGGTGAAAATTGGCACAAAACTTTCTACATTTCTTCCTATTATTTAAAACCTGAATGGGGACATATATATCTTCCAGTCTGGATTGCAGCGGTTTTGCACAGGATGGGAGGGGGATTCATATTGGTGGGAGGAAATTGTATTCTGCTGCATGTGTGAAATAATGGGTGGCCCATATTGGTAATAGGGCAACATTATTTGAGATGTCTAATAAATTGAAGAACATTTTCTGATGAATAACGTTCTTTTTTTTTATTTTGTATAAAAATAAATCTGAGTTGCTAATATGGCTAGGCCATATTGCTTTATCATATATGTTTTAATTGTATTCATATAGATTTAACATGTAGCCTCTCAGCATCCTTAAAACAACTACTGGTACTAAGAATCAGTTGATTGAAGGTTTTAATCCTTTCTTGGCCAAAGATTTCCAATAAACATTATTTATTCCATATTGTTATTCCATATTGTTGTCTTGTGTGATTATGGGGCAAAACTTAACTGCTTGTCTAGTAAGTCCAAATGCATCTAGCAGCTTTTAGAACTGGAAAGGACAAGCCCTGTTTCCTCTAAATTGACCTATATTTGATGCCCTTCGCTGCAACACTTGCAACTAGATTGAAGAAGCTAATAAAAATTTAAAGGAGGTGGTGGTGATCCCTGCAGGGTATCACAATGTAATTTAATAGATGTAGAAATTCATCTATTTGTAATAGCTCAGCAAGGGAATGCAGATACCAAATTGTAATCCAGTGTACCTAAGACGATAAAAAGCTAAACTTTTAAAGAACAAACTCATAAAACTTAATGTGCATGACATCATAGACCAAGTTTATCTGCTGGTTATATCAAAAGCATAGATCAAGTTTATAATCAACAAGAAAATATTGTTAGTTCCCTGATCTCCCATTTTCCCCTGGTATTTTGTTTCTTTTAATAAACACAGAAGTGCACCATTTCATTATTTTCTGCAACTAACTGCAGCACCCCTGGGATGGAATAATAACAACCTAATAGTATTTCTGCTGAGTTTGGAACCAGGAACATTCTGCATACACACAGAGTGTTCTATCTTTTGTGGCACTGAAATAATTGTGTAACCAAATCAGTAAAAGCCTTCTTGAAAGATAACCTTTGGAAAGGCTAGAAAGAAATTTGACAGCAGGGTGGTGTGCCTTCAAATATGTGTATTTTCAAGCTTTATCTTAACTTTGTATACATACAGAATTTTGTGTATGCACAGTATGTACACAGAAAAACCTATTAACACACAAGCATGTACATATAAAGTATATGTGCAGGCATTGAATAAGACCCACTCACTGGAAGGAAAGTAATTTTAGTTTTCTGGAGCAGAAAGGAAAAAGGGCACAGCAACAGAAGAATTGCCCAAGGGGAGATGTTCACAGCTGAAGTCTGAAGTGAATCCTCTTCAAGATGGTTAATCTAGACCAGGGGTCTCCAAACTTGGCAACTTTAAGACTTGTGGACTTCAACTCCCAGAATTCTGGGAATTGAAGTCCACAAGTCTTAAAGTTGCCAAGTTTGGGGACCCCTGGTCTAGACAGGGATTTCTTAAGATGGCTCAGATTTAAACTGCCACCATCACAGGACAGGGGCAGTTTAAAAGCCTAAGATGGGTAATTGGACTGCAGTTTTTAGTCAGACATTTCATTTTTTTAGTTAGAAGGGCCTACTTATATATGATTGTAATTAAAGAAAGTTTGCTAATTTAAATCTTTCCAGTTGTATTTCAACCAGATCTTCAAGTTACACTGTTGTTCTAACTGACACTGCTTTTATCATGTGGTCCTTTTGATTTACTTACAACTTGATGTCACCTACAATACATTTCTTTCTCTGAGATACAATATTATATGGAGAGAGAAATAACTTTTATGCAAGGAGGTGGAATCGGGGGAGGAATATTTATTGGAGAGCATTTTAACAGACAGAGCCCAGTACTGTATCTTAAAAACCGCTGCAGATATTTCTTTAGTCCATTGGCCCCACCCTTTTTTTTCACTAGCTCTAGTGGCAGTGAATCATAACTCAGTGCAGCTGGACAGGAAAACATTTTGCATATGGCCTTCTAAGTAAAATGTGAATGATTTTTTTCCACAGCCAGTTTGTTGCTATTTTATTTTATGTTGAGTTACGTACATTTGCTTTAAGGAAAATAAGTGTTTTTATAGAGAGAACTGGATAAAGTGAGAAGAGAGAAGAGAGAAGTGGATAAAGAAAATCCAGTCCCCCAATATGCATGTATTAATTTAAAAAAATGTTTGATGGATGCAGCTACTAGCACAGAGGTCCCTGACCAGTGTCTTCCAGATACGTTGAACCCCTGGCCAGCTTTAGGCCATGGCTAAGGAGGCACTAGAATAATTCTAAAAATGCACATTTTGTATTGACAGGGATAGCACCATCAAACAACGTGGTCTAGGGTGCCATATTGGACTAGAAGACTTCCAAGGTCCCTTCCGACTCTTCTATTCTATTCTATTCTATTCTATTCTATTCTATTCTATTCTATTCTATTTTATTCTATCCTATTCCTATTCCTATTCCTATTCTATATACCTTTGAGTTAACACTGGTTCAAACTCAACTCCCTATCAACCCAACTATTGCTTAAAGTCCTGGATGACAACATTCATAAATACAGAGGACATTTCATGCTGTAAAACGTAATCCTAGCACAAACAAACCTTCTAAGATGCCCTCCTTAATGGACTTTCTGTGGCATGGAAGAAAAGCGATCAAAATGAAAGGGGTAAATAAATGAGAGACTATACTATATAGGAGTGAATTTCACAATTAAATCCTATTTTGAAAGACCAATAGACTATTAGAATATAAACCTGTATGCATGTATTGTATCTAAACAAAATATATTTTCCAAATATTATACTGAATAAAATATATTAGGCTGCACTTAAACAGAATGATTTGATCACCATCACTCAGCTTTCTCTGGGCTCAGGATGCCTGTCTTCAGGTTTATAAACAATATATTTTTTTGTTTTTTTAATTTTAATCTCTCCAAGACAAAAGATTCCACATTATGTAGTACAAGTGCCACATAACAATTAATTAATGTCCAAAAATAGCACCTACTTCCTGTTTTGGCTGCTGTTTTAGCATAAAATAATGAGGTTACAATTTGATGGAGAAAACTGATTATCTGAACATGTAGCGTTTTATCCCATATGGTTTAGAAGATGGCTTATATAAATTTTTTCCCTCGTCAATCATAGCTACCTAAAATTCCCACCTAGCAAAGCCAGTGGGTAGCTCAAAATTCTAGGAATCACAGCTGGATGACACAATTTTAGAGAAAACAAATACACATAAAAGTGACTGAAGAAAAAGAGGTTTTGGAAGGTTATGGATATAGCAAATGACAATAAGATTTCAGTTTAGAAAAGTATGTTCAGTAATAATTCTGTTCCCTAATTCTATACATTAACAAATTGGCATTTGAGGCACACTGCCATCATTAGTGTTGCTCTGCAATAAGGTGGATACTATACTTAAGAGCATCAATCCTTCTACACAAATCCAAATTTTCATCCTGTGCATCCAGAATTTCCTCCTGTACAACCAAACACAAACACACCAACTCTATTAGTGCTGATGCAGATTTTCCATTCTATCATTCTATTTCAATTTCTACTTCAATTTCCATTCTATTTCAGAGACCAATGGAAGTGGCTACAAAATGACTCATTCAAATTTGAGATTTATTCACATGCTCCACTTGGAAGGCAGTTGTTGTACATTGTTGGCAGACACTGGCTTACTCATTTTCAGAAACTACCATTTTGCCTTTATTGAGATTTCATGAACATTCTCAACTGGCCACTGTAGCACTTCTTGCTGCAAAGGTTGACTTTTCTAAAGAATATGTTTGAATATTAATAGGTACCTTCACAGTTATTTAAAACAAAATAAAATTAAAAAATAGAGCCAGTTTGATATAGTGGCTAAGGCACCAGGCTAGACACTGCGAAACTGTGAGTTGTAGTCCTCCCTTAGGCATAAAACCAACTGGGTGACCTTGGGCCAGGCACTCTCTCCAGTCCTACAAAGGAGGCAATAGGAAACTAAAGACTTATTCAGGCAGTCTCCAAAAAAAAAAAAAAAATGGGACAGTATTGAATATAAGGAAAAATAAATTAAAATATGAAACTGAACTATTTGTCAATTTGAAAGGGTATAATTAAAAGAGGGGAGTAGAAAAAGAAGATGGATATTAATAGAATTTTATACAATCAAAACCCACCTCTGAAAACCCAGGTGAAACGATTGTGTTACTCCCATTTTGAGTAAAAATGGCTCTAGTGTTTTCATTTGCAATATCTCAGATTTCTCCTGACTTGTTCCAAAACTAGAAGCTTTGCAGGAAGTGATTCAAGGACAAACACATACATGCTAATGATGGCAAGCAGATTCTGATGATTGTGAAAACTATTTTAATGAGAAATCTAGCAATCACCAAGAAGAAAATGCTAACCATAGTTATAATAAAAATGTGGTTTCAATTCTTGCATATGTTTCTACAGACAGTAGTATATCTTGAGCTAACAGTGTCTTGCTTTGGAGTTGGGAATAATAATTGACATCTATCCTTTGTTGGATAGATGGTCAGTACGCAATAGATCAAGAAGTATTTTGACACTCAGTATTGTCTCAGTGGCCTCAAAATGTTTGAAATAATTTGGAGAAATGGATCATGTTCAATTCTGATAGTAAAACAAACCAACCCTGACTCTTAATTGTAAATATGTATCATTTGCATGCCTGCTTGGAAATTGTCCACTGCTCTACCATCAATTATCAGTTTCATCCCACAGCTAAAGTCAAATACTAGAAATAAACAACCGAACCAAAAGATATGCCACAAAAATAAGCAAATAAAAATTAGTATTGTCTAAATAAATGAGAATAATTTGGTTTTATTCTGTTCAAACTGATAGAGGTTTCAAGGAAAGCAATACCACCCACCATTTTTTTTCCAGCATTCTGTCCTTATCAGGCCTGGAGACATTGTAGGGCAGCAGTGAAGAGCTTTTTCCACCAAACACTTCTGGAGCATTTCATAAAACATACTAAGAATATTTTAGTCATAACTGAGTCATCTGTGAACATTGATGATCCAAGAATACAACAACAAATGCATTATTATAGCAGATGATATTCTACCCCGTTTTCTCAAGCTAGGAATTTTTACAGTCCCCAAGTCAGTTCCTCCAAGAGATGGAGTGGGAAATAGCTGCACACAGTGGCAGATTAAGGCTCACTGGTGCCCTAAACACTGACAAATCTTGGTGCCTCCCTCCAAGCGTAGGCTACATAAAAGTTTTTGTGGTGGAGGGTGGAGCTGGCGTCGCGACGATACGGCATGTGATCTTGGGGATCTGAGATTGCAACCGATATCTTTGCTCCTGGATGGTCCAAGTGGATCTAAACTGTCCTGAAGAGATGGTGAAAGTGAAGAGTGCATCCTGTCGATCCCAGGGATACCGCAAAGTCCCTGGTAGATCCAGGAGAAGCTCTTTTTGCCAGTGGCAAAGAGGCAGCCATTAAAGCTGCTGAAGTTGGGACAGCTCCGAAACGGAAGAGAACAGAAAGAGAGAGTGTGCCAGTTTGGTGAGAACTTTTTCTTTATTTTAAGATCTGAAAGGACACCCTAAGGAAAAGAAAGAATCTGTAAAAGTTTTCACAGAAGTGATTAAGCGGTGATTTTAAACAAGAATGTCAAAGTAATGTTTTTTTTTTCTCATTGCTGGATTTTCTATACATGATCTTATATTTTGAAACTGGACTGGTTTTTTCTTTTACATCTATTTTTTTTCCTCCTTTTTGATTTTGTAATATTTTAGGCTAGAGGCTCCCTTTTAGTTATTTCTTTTTTTAAAAATATATTTTTCTTTCTTTTTTATTAATTCTTATTATATCTTGCTTGGGAAAGTGAGAGCAAAGAAACTTTGTAACACTGCCAACTAGAGGCTTGAAAATATTCTATTTCCCTGTGACCAGACAAAGCTGAGAAAGAAAGAACTAAGACTCTCTTTCAAGGACATTGCTATTTGATAAGATAGAGGGAAGAGCATGGGAGAGTATTATTGCAGGGGCTCTTCTGGGTTTCTATCAACAGCTGGAGTCTGGTGTTGAAATCTAGGGGAAAAAAGGTGATAAGTTTTTGGAGAAGAGAGCTATAATAAGAGCCTTGGATAATTAAACAAAGTGCAGTGTGCTCTTTTTACTTTTTCAAAGTTGTGCTATCCCTCCTCACCAGCTTTATTGTATTTCATTTTATCTTTCTTCTTCTTCTAATAACTATTTGGGTTTTTGGCTTTGTTGGAGCTTGTCTTTGTTTTTCTTTTTTTCTTTGGAAGTCCAATCTCTACGTTTGCTTTTTATTTTAAAGGGAAAGCTTTAATATTAATGTTTTTTTTTAAGGGAATAGCCTTTTTTTCCCCCTTTCCTGGTATTTTTGTTTTTTCATCTACCTTTCTGGTTTATTCTTATGCACTCTTTTCTATTTGAGACCTTTCAATTGGATAAAGGTGTTGAAGAACCTGAAGAATTTTTCCTTTTCCTTTTTTTTCTTTTTCTTTTCCAAGCCTTTTTCTTCATCTAACTATTGATTGGATTAAGGTATACAAGAACCTGAAGAAATTTTGTCCCCCCCCCCTTTTTTATCATTATTATTGGGCTTCTTTTTTCTACTAGTTTTATTTTGCACCATAATTGGTTACTTCACAATTGGATTAAAGTTTAGAAGAACCTGAAGATTTTGAATTGTTTAAAATGATAGAAAATTTACAGCTCCTGGTTCTTCAACTTCTACTTCTTCCTCTCCACCATCTGGAGGAGAACGTTCAATACAGACAATGTTAAAGCAAGAAAAAGAACAAGAAAAAGTGACTCTGCAGATGATTATGCAAGGAATTCAAAATATTCAAGCAAGATCAGAGAATATTGAAAAGAGAATAGAGAACATTGAACAAAGAACATAGAACATTGAACAAAGAACAGGGAAAACTGATGAAAAAGTGGAGAACATCCAACAAATGATGTTGAAGTATGATGAGAGATTCCAAAAAATTGAAGAAGAAGATAAACAAAGAGACAAGAAAATTGGAGATATTGATAATAGATTAACGGTGGTTGAACAAGATAAAAGTGGTATGTTGAGATGGGAGATGGATAGATCAGAATTCTCTCTTAGATTCCAAAATGTAAAGGAAGAAAAAGGGCAAAACTTAGCTGAGATAATGATAGAAATACTGGCTGATGCTTTGGAAATAACTCAAGAGAAGATGATGGATAGAATAGATGAGGTTTATCGAGTTTTCACAAGATATCCGATGAGAAATAACTTACCAAAAGAAGTTCATATTAGATTTACAAAGAAAGCCATTAAAACACAAATATTGCAAGTGGCAAAAAGAGAAAACATTGAAATATAAAGACAATGAAATTGTGGTCTTGAAACAAATACCCAGAAGAGTGAGAGAGATGAGAAGAGAAGAGAATACCAATTCCTAACTAAAATGCTACTTTAAAAAGAGGTGAATTATAGATGGCTGATTCCAGAAGGTTTAATGTTCATGTGGCAAGAACAGAGACATAGAATTGACACAGTTGAGAAAGCAGAATTATTTTATACAGAATTTTTTGGAGGGAAAGAGGAAGAGGCAGAAAAAGAGATCTCACTAATTGAATTCCAAGAGGACTGCCAAATGGCGACTGAAAAGAAGGTGCAGTAGGTGGAAAGGTGGAAGCCAAAGAACAACGTGAACGAAGATCTACAAGAGCTGCTAAAGTTAACTACAAAATATAATCATGGAAGAGAAAAAATTGTTTACAATTAATATAAATGGACTTAACTCAGCCATAAAAGAAGGAAAACCTTTCATAAATTAGAGAAATTAAAATTTGATATAATTTGTCTACAAGAAGTACATAGTAAAAAAAACAATATGAACAATTGTTGATACAGCCAAAATTAAAGAATTTCTTACAATTTCTTATATTGACACAATGTAAGAAAAGAGGAGTGGTTTTATATATTAAAGAGACCACTCCAACAAAATTGATTTATACCGATGATTATGGAAGAATACTAATGGTGGAAATAATGGACAATAATACGAAAACACTCCTGATTGCAATCTATGCTCCGAATGACAAACAAGAAAAATTCTACAAAAAATTACATATGAAAATAATTGAACTGGACTATGCTAATATAGTTACGACGGGAGATTTTAATGGAATTGTATACAATAAATTGAACTATACAGCACAGAAAACAATAAAGCAAAACAGAAAGACTCTCCCTAAATCTTTTTTTAAAATGGTAGATGAAATAAACTTAAAAGATACATGGAGAGAAAGAAATGCTAAAACTAAACAATACAGCTTCTATTCAAATAGACACTTATCATGGTCCAGAATAGATATGATATGGATGTCAACAGAATTAATAACTAATATTCAAGAAATAAATATTGAAACTAGTACTTGGGCAGATCATAATCCAATTACAATTAAATGGAAAGGACAGAAAAGAAGATCTAGATGGATGTTAAATAATACTATTTTAAAGGAAAAAGACTTCACACAGTGGATGGAGAAAGAATTGGCTTGTCCTTTACAGAAAACAAAAAAGAAGACACATCAGTTCAGAATGTATGGGATACAATGAAGGCATATGTTAGAGGCTTGATAATAGACTATACAAGGAAAAGAAATACTATGAAAAGATTAGCCTCTAAGGCCTTAGAAGATGAGTATAAAAGACTTGAAAAAGAGCTACAGAAAATGCCATAGAAAAAGGATATTAAGCTAAAAATGGATATAATTAAACATAAAATGGGTCAAATACAAAAAGAAGAATTAGCACAGAAAATTAGAGGTGCTAAACAGAACTACTTTGAAGATGCAAACAAACCAGGTAGATGGTTAGCATACAAACTGAAAAAGGAGAAAGAATCAAGGAAAATATTGCAATTAATAGATAACCAAGGCCAAGTTTGCTATGGTAGTAAAGAGAAGAAGGAAATCATTTGAGACTTCTGTGGGAAATTATATATGCAAGAGAATATTGATGAGGAAACAGTTAAATAGTACTTACAGAATGCTAATTTACCTCAGATACCTAAAGAGACTGAAACAATGTTAGAAAGCAATATAACGAAGATGGAGTTAACTGAAACACTCAAGAAGCAAAATAATGGAAAGGCATCAGGCCCAGATGGACTTCCGGCAGAATTTTACAAAGCATAACAAGAATCGTTGAATCTTCCATTGCTAGAAGTTATGAATGAAGTTATGTTAAAGAAGAAGATACCTAAATCATGGTCAGAAGCCTATATTACACTTATTCCAAAAGAGGAGGCCAATCTATTACAAATTAAGAACTATAGATCCATTTCTCTACTAAATGCAGATTACAAAATTTTTGCTTCAATATTGGCAGAAAGACTTTAAAAATATTTAAATAATTTTATTCATCCTGACCAAAATGGATTTTTGCCAAAGAGGCAAATTAAAGACAATATGAGAATAATCTTGGACACCTTGGAATACTATGAGGCACATCCTGAAAAACAAATGGCTCTGATATTTCTAGATGCACATAAGGCATTTGATAATGTGAATTGGCGATTCATGTTATTACTGTTGGAACAGATGGGCTTTGCTAGAAAATTCATTCAAGCAATAGAAGCTATATACTATAAGCAAATGGCAAAGGTAATGATAAAGGGAGAACTGACAGACTCTATCAATATAAGAAAAGGAACAAGACAAGGGTGCCCAATATCACCTTTGTGTTAACTTTGGAAGTGCTAAACAGAAATGTTAGAGATGAAAAGAATATAAAAGGAATGAAAATCAAAAAGGAAGAATTTAAGCTGCAAGCATTTGCAGATGATCTGGTTTTCATCTTAGAAGACCCTTTAGAAACAGCATCAAAATTGACAGAAGATAGAGACATATGGAAAGGTGGCTGGTTTGAAAATAAATAAAGATAAGACAAAGATCTTGACAAAGAATATGCTATTAAGACAAAAGGAAGAACTGGCAGACCTATTGAAAATTCAGGTCACAAATAAGAACAAGTACTTGAGGATATACTTGACAGCAAGATGCAGTACATTAAAAGAGAATAATTATATCAAACTTAAACAGCAGATAGTGCTAGATCTGGCGAAATGAGAAAATTTACAACTGTCACTAATAGGGAGAATTTCAACAATCAAGATGAATATATTACCCAGAATTTTATATTTGTTTCAAACAATTCCAATTAGGCTTGGAAAAGATTACTTTGAAGATTTAAATAAAATTGTGTTGAAATATATATGGCAAGGTAAGAAAGCAAGAATAAAGTTAAAACTTTTGCAAGATGCTAGAATTAGAGGAGGATTTGGTTTGCCTAATTGGGAGTTGTATTATCAAGCTACAAATCTGATGTGGGTTAAGGAATGGATAACACTAAGAAACACTAGATTGTTGACATTGGAAGGACATGATTTGTTGTTGGGGTGGCATGCTTTTTATGGTATAAAGGAACTAAAACACAGGGGTATTTTAGAAGACATTATATACAGGAGTCTCTGTGGTTAAACTGGGAGAAGATTAAAAGACAATGTTATTTGAAAATTCCAGTCTGGCTATCGACTATTGAAGCATTTTCTTATCCTATAATATACAAACAGGAACAAACAGTTAGATATGGTGAAATATTGAATGAAAAGGGTGAACTCAAATCTATACAAAAACTAGAGGAACAAGGTATAAAGATGAAGTGGTTTTCATATGCGCAAATACATTCAAGGTATGATAAAGATTCTAAAATGGAAGGTTTCTATGATAAATTGACTGATTTAGATAAGATTTTGACAGGTACTGATGAAAAGGTGATTAAAAAATTGTATGGATATTTATTAGAAATTAAATTAGAAGAAGAACAAGTTAAAGAAACAATGATTGCTTGGGGGAAGAATTTTGGATATGGGATTGATTTAGAGAAATGGCAAAAATTGTGGTCTCAAAATTATAAAATGACAATGTCAACAGCATATAAAGAAAATTTGTATAAAATGTTTTGCAGGAGGCATTTTCCCCCGACAAGAATAACAAGAATGTTCAAGAATAAATCTGAAAAATGTTGGAAATGTCATCAGACACTTGGCTCATATTACCATATGTGGTGGACTTGTGCGGATGCTAAAAAATACTGGACTAAAATCCACGTGGTTGGAAAAAATGACAAATAAAAATGACAAATATAGACTTGAAACCAGAGATATTTTTATTGGGAATTTTACCTGAAATATATAGTAAAGACTTGAAATATCTGATTGTAAATGTATTAACAGCGGCTAAGATTGTATTTGTCAAAAACTGGAAAAATGAGAAAACACCATCACAGGAGGAAATCATTAAGAAAATATTGGAATGTGCTGAAATGAGTAGATTGACATTTGAAATTAGAGAACAAGAGGATAAACAATTTTATAAAATTTGGGATCTATTCTATCAATGGTTAGACAATAAAATACAGTAATGAAATATGTAGACTTTTAGAAAATAATAAATATATAAAGATGTACTTCTTTCTTATTATATCTACTGTTAAGTGTGGAGCATGGGTGCGAATAATGGAGACGAGCCGGTGAAAACAGTGAACTTCAACTCTTTATTTACATGGTGTGACAGCTCAAAAAGGATGGCTGCTTTTGCCTTCCTTATATAGGCAACTTATTCAACCAATAGCAACCTGGGAGCGCTAGCTCCGTTAACCAATGAGAACGGCCTGTTAATGGCCAATCAGATTCTCCTGAACGGACCAATCTGATCTTGCCATTTAACAGCCAATCAGAAGTGCAGGGCCAGAACCCTGCACTTGACTTCAAGCTCTTGATAACTTTATTAACATTTATTCATTCACAACACCTACAAAATGATTTTAGGATAGATTTGGGATAATAATATGAACTGTTATAAAACTAACTTGGTAAATTATGATTATCTTGTAAAATATGAATGAATAAAAGCATAGTCAAATGATTGATTAATAATGACACTAAGGTATTTAATTTTTGATTGAAAATACGAGATTATATGCAATGTAATTGTAATTGAAGACTAAGAAATGGAAGCACAAAACAATTTGTAAACCAACCGGCACGCTGTATGTACATATATGGAAGATGGTTTGATGTTTTTATGTTTTGTTTGTTTATGTTTGTTTTTAAAAACCAATAAAAACTTTTTAAAAAGTTTTTGTGGTGCCCCCTTTGGTCCTGGTGCCCTAAGCACATGCTTAGTCTGTTTAATGGTTAATACACCACTGCCTGCACAGCAAGTTTAAGAAACAAGGAAATCTTAACAGGCATCAGCATCACAAAAGATTGAATACAGGCTTTCTACTGCAAAGATCTGAAGGCTAAAAACAACCTCCCCTGGGCCTAACAAGCTGCAGCAGGAAACCAATAACAGAATTCAAACATTGAGCCAATGGAAACAAGGCATGATGTCTCTGGAAGAGCATTGCAATTGACAAGTAACATTTATGGGCATCATTGCTTTAGGCAGTGAGCCTATCTGAATGAATATGACTAAAGAAGTAAGCAGTTCCAATACATTTGAAGAGCATCAGATATAGAAAAAGTTCAACCAGTGTAAATGTATTTCAAATTCATACACACACACACACACACATTTATAAAAGCAAGAAGTTAAAATATTAGCCTTTTTTGTACTTGGTAATTACAGATTTCTTAGTAAGCACCAAATACAGGGTGACAATACACAAAGATTTTTATGTAGAGGTAAACTATTTAATATAGCTATTAGAAACTATATGGATTTATTTGTGAAGATAAAATTCTAGTTTCTAGCACTCGGATATCTATCAGTCCCTTGCCCAGTTTTTTTTGCAAATTTTTTTTTCTTTAGCAATAGAGAAGCAGCTTTTTATCAAATTAATGAAAAGGTATTTCTATTTTCAAGTCATTTCTTGCCAAGGAATCAGAGACATTCTAGGCCTAGGGTATGATCTATACACTGCCTATCAAACCCAAATATTAGCATTCATACAAGCTAAAGTTATATTAGAGTTGTTATTTCCATGAGGACACCATGATTGCTATACTTCAAAAAATTACCCTTAGTGACCTGCTAAAAACTCCCATGGATTCCCAGGAATTCCTCAAAACATACTTTTCAATTTATAGTATACTGGGACATTGACAACTGTTAATAAATCAAAGGCCTCAATTCACAGTCATCATAGTCTTTACCTTGCTCTTATCCCTTTCCCATTAATGTTTTTTTTTAAATCTGACTTTGATAGTCTAAGGCTCTTTTTGATTTGGTTCTTGCTAATCATCCTTCAAGATTATGCAAACATTATTTTTAAAATTATAGTCTTCTTTTTGGGCTGGGGGTTGAGGTGGGAAGAGGTTGCTGTTGCTAACCACTGGTTCTGCTTCTGCCACTTCACCTATTTTGAAATTTGAGTCAGAAAAGGGTAATGTCTTCCTTCTGACCAGATGAATGGGTCACACTGAAAGAGTGGAACTGAACAATAGCAGCAAGGAGGCAAATGACAGCATTTAATTGAAAGGCTCCCTACAATCTGGAGTCAACAGTGTCTGCGGCCCTCCTAAATCAATTATAATCTCAGGTGCTCCTTTCTTTCCTGCCATAAAGTAGAAAATTTATTTTTATTTATTGTTTGATTGATTTCTATAGCTGCCCATCTCAACAAGTGACTCTCCCAACCATTTTGCAATCAAGCTACTACTATCGTTCAGTTAATTCAACCCCACAAGAAAAAACAGGAAGGACCGAGTTTGAACCTTAAAGTAATTTAAAGTTCAGGCAGTTCCCCATCGGTCCCTTTTAATGCTATTTTAAATGCTTTCATAGAAAAAAAAGCCCCAAACCTTACAAGCATGAATTAGCGGTTTACTAAAACAACTGGATGGTCTTCTTAAAACGCAGTATTAATTCTTCCTTTAAAATAAAACCATACTCAGAAATATTGCCTCAGCTTGCTTACCAAATATTCACTGGTGAACTCTTCCTTGTTGAGATTTCTGTTTCTGATCCTTTCCAGGTTTTTCGTGATAATTTCTTTTTGATCCATGCCGTAAAACCAGATGAAGATGAACTGTCAGAAAAGAAGATGAGCATGACAAATACATGCTACAGTGGAAACAGCCAACAGTGTGGAGGGTTCCTGTCTGGTTTGTTTAGTTTATCACAAGACCAGAAGGAAGTGAATATGCATGTAGCAGCCACAGTGGCGAACTTAAAAAAAAAAATCCTTGCCAGGCCCTAGTGCCTTCAACCATGAGAAGGAAATAATATATTATTTTACAAAACAAAAAAGCATCTTATTTTGGTTAAAATGAGCTTAAAGCCTCACTGTTCATTTTTCTTTAAGATGAGCTTCTCACCCAAGAGATCACTGTGATAGCATTATTTCCATAAAGAGAAAAAGAGGAGGGAAATAACAGCAAAGATACCTCAGGTCCCTGATATATGCCTAGTAATGTAGTCAGATTTCATTATTAAATCCACCTTCTTCATTAATAAGTCTGTGCTGATAAGCAGCTTTCCCAGATTCTAAGAACATTCTTTGTTAATATATTCACTTTTCTCCTCCCACCAGAAAGAGATGGCTTAGCTTTTCAAATATATTAGTCACGCCTTAGCCCTAAACTTTGCAAAAAAATTCCAAAATATTCAGACATTGCTGCCCTTTCACATGACCTAGACTGAACTTTCCAGAGAACTTCTGCAGCAGACATTTTTAAGTCCAAATGTTAAGTTACCCAGGGATTATTGTAAAATTGACTAGACAGTTCCTGGAATGCAGACTATCTGAATTATTTTTGTTACCATCCACTCTCCCTTCAGAAGAATGTTGATTTCAGTTTTTGGAAAACTTAAGTAAAAACAAGATTCTAATTATCTCTTCTGCCTGCTTAATTTACACAAATAGTGTGTGAGAAGAGTCTCTCTGCCACAGGAGAACACTGCCCCCAGCTGTTTCTTCATTGACATGTTAATGCCTAACATATAGAATATCCCATGTAGTTGGAACAAACTAGATACGCAGAATAAATACATAAATAAGGCAAAGTTTATTTAGCATTCTTCATATCACTATATGTACCTGAACCCAAAATTTTCTGGCTTTTTTTGCAACTCCAGCAGCCATGGTTTTAAAAAGCCTCTAAAAATAATTTCCACATTTCCCTTGCAATACAGACCTAGATATATCTTTCTGCCATTGCTTAAATGGAACAAAATAGCTTTTGTTTGAAATAAAAACATAATTCTAGGCAATACATTCATTTCTTTTACAGATATTCTTCCCTAACAGTGACAACTGTAATTTATCCCATTTTAGCATGTCTTTACTTTCATTCCATAGTCTTAATGTAATTGTTCTGAAATAGCATGTAATTCATATTTTATCATAGTAAAAACTTTTCATTTATTTCTCAATCTTAAAACCATTTTTTCCCATCAATTCTCTTCCATCCTTGTGTTTTTGTTAACATCTTTGCTTTCCCATTATTAATTTTAAATCCAGCTAATGTGTTAAATTCATTGTGTTTCTATTTCTGCCAATGATTTTTCAGATTTTTTTTACCATATAATCAGCAGCACAGATAATTTATATATGTCTGCTTTCATCTTCACTTCAGCCATACTTCATTCTTGGCTTATATTGCTATTTAGTATTTTCAGAGGTAAGATATTGAAACAGTATTGACCAGGGATATCCTTCTTTCTGAAATAATGTTTCATTTAACTTCTGTGTTAAGGCATTGATATATGTATATATTTTGCATCACCATTTTTGTATCTTTATGCATCCACAAGCTCTAAATTGTCCATCATACATACATGCATGCATACATACATAGACAAAACTTTTGGTATTTTACCATGTGTTGTTTTAATATCTTCCTCTGAACAAATTATTTCATTCAATTTTTGAATAAACACCAATTTTCATATGGTAAGTTTATTATTTTATAAGTCCTTTGTCAAATGTTACTTTATGTTCATTTGGAGCATAAATTTCCCATTATCAGACTCTTGTTGCCATGCATACTATTTCCATCCCCCGCACATGTGTACCATAAATCATCATTCAGTCTTAGTTTTGGCTGTAATTGGCAGTTTACATACAAAACATTTTCATTTCTCTTTTTGGTGCCCACTGAAATAAATTCTTCACCAAATTGTTGTAAATGAAATATTTTGTATCCTTTTTTTCTAATATGCACTTCTTGTAAAAAAAAAAAAAAAAGCTATTTCTTGTTAAGTGGTTTAAAGTACTGAAATAATTCATTTTTGAGGAACAATTGCTTCATTTATATTCAATGTTAGGCATTTAAAATCCGTATATATGTCAAAAAAAGTTTAGAAAATAGCCCAGAACTTCAGGGGGCATGTTGATTATTTGATATCATTGTTTGATATCAAAAGAAAAAATAATTGGTAGAATTCACAAAACAAGAAGATTAAATGTAACAGATTAAAACTATTAAAATAAGGATTGGACTAAAGCCTTGAGGGCAGTGGTGGGATTCAAATTTTTTACTACCTGTTCTGTGGGCGTGACTTCATGGGTGTGGCAGGGGAAGGATACTGTAAAATCTCCAGCCAGAGGTGGTATTTGCTGGTTCTCCAAACGACTCAAAATTTCTGCTACCAGTTCTCCAGAACTGGTCAGAACCTGCTGAATACCACCTCTGCTGGAGGGTATAGAAAAGGCAGAGGGGGATTCAGGAGAAGTTATGTCAAGATTGCCCTTTCTATTTTATCTCCTGCGGCCAAAGCTGCTACAAATTTGCACTTTACTTCTGCATCCAATTTAACAACTCTTCCTCCTAATTATATTTGCCTTCACAGTGACACAAAGAGGTAAATATCAGTTCTCACACAAACATGTTGGTGTAAAATTCAGATAATTAAAAAAAGTTAGTTGGATGAATAAAATAGGAACAGTACTCACAGCTTTCTCTTAACATATCTCCAAGAGGTAAAGAAGAGACAATAATTGTATTATTCAATTCTGGGGGAAGGGAGTCAAAAGAGTATCTAGATCGGATATGAAGAGAGAATTTGGTTTTCCTTTTAACCAGAAGTATACTGGTTAGACTGCTGGAACAGAAATGGAGAAATTCAGGTTCTAGTCCACCTTTCATAATGAAAGCTTACTGAATAACTTTGTGTCAGTCTGTTACTCAGCCCATCCATAAGTTATTGTTGTGAGGAAAAATATGTTTAGAGTTAAAATTACATGTTCTGTTACCTGAGCCTTCTTCCACTTGAAAATCAAAGTCAGTTCTAGCTATAGTTTCTAATACTTGAACTCTTAGCACATCCAGTGAAAACCAACTAGATCAGAAGTGTCAAACTCAATTTCATTGAGGGCCGCATTAGGGTTGTGTTTGGCCTCGGGGTGCATGTGGCCAGGGTGGGCCTGGCCAGCTCAATGTCACTTGTGTTAGGCACCTGTGGTGGCTCGAGCACTCTGCTAGTGAAAATAGGGTCCCGAGCTCCGTTTCTGTCTGCAGGGGCCTCATGCAACCCTCTGCCAGTGAAAATGGAGCTTGCAAGCGCCATGCACATCCCTCCTGAGCTCCATTTTTGGATGCGGCAGCCTCCTGTAACCCTCTGTCAGCAAAAATGGAGCTCAGGAGGGCCACATGCTCCATTTTCAGTGGCTTTCATGTGTTGGACTAGTGAGGAAGTTGTTCCAGCTTTTTTACTTCATTTTTGTGTTCATCTAGGCGGGTAATTATTCTTCTATTGGTCTGTCCAATGTATGTGGCAGGGCATGATGCACAGGGGACTTCATATATGCCTTGGTTTTCCAGGTCAATTTTATCTTTGGGGTTTCTTCGAAAAATAGCAGCCATCCTAAGAAACCCCAAAGATGAACACAAAAATGAAGTAAAAAAGCTGGAACACACTTCCTCACTAGTCCAATACATGTAAGCCACACGTCATAGCATCGACTTCAATGACACCAAAACCCTAGCCACTATAGAAAACCTCAGCTGCAGAATTATCAGAGAAGCCATAGAGATTGAAAAAAGATCTGAGAGCATGAATAGAAGAGATGACTGCACCAGACTGTTAATTATCTGGAAGCCTTCACTCACAAACAAAAAAATCTCCACACCACAAGCAGCCAAACAACTGGGCACAAACAGACTCCCCCTGATACCTCCAGCTCAAACACACCCCAACCACCACCCAGATGAAGCCTAGCTTCCTAATAAATGATGGCCGTCCATTTACTTGGAGCCAAGACGCACTAAAAGCCTCCAATACAGGAAACACAATGTTGCCAGCCAATCAAGACAAAAAAAGCTACAAAACAGACAGAAGATATTAGAAACACCAATCAAGCAGAACACAGCAAACTCCAAGACAAATAAACCAGACCAAGACTCCCAACCAATCAGGATGAAGAAAAAGCTATTCTGGCACAGCGTAGGCTAGCACCAAATTTAAAACAGAAACAGCTGTGAAAGTCTGACTCACAGATGAACACTATACAGAAGCCTGATGATGGCAGATGAGATTCTGCCGAAACATTGCTACAACTTTAAAAGCACAACTATAATGATGTGGGAAAATACCTGAACAAAGCTGAATACCATACGTATATATATTTGTTTATATGTTTGTTTGTTTCTTTTTAAATGTTTTAAATATATAAAACTTAAATAAAGTTTATTTTTAAAATTAAAAAAAAAGAAATAAAGTCCATGAAACAGCATAACGGTGTTTAGTTTTAAATAAAGATTATTGTGATGGTATTTTTCAAATACTAACACAGAAATCATCCAGTTTCTCGTTCTAGACTGCAATACACAGGCAGGTTCAGATTGACTAAAAGAAAAGAAAACCTCCATTCAGTAAGAACAGTTTGGCAGAAGAGCCAAATTCCTAAAATATGGGCTTCCCCTTAATGGCTAGAGTCAGTCATGTGTCTGGGAAGTTTCTATTTGGATTCTTGGACTGAGGAAGAAGTTGGACTTTTTGGCCTAAATGACTCTTTTCAAGATTACAATATAACATTTTCTTTGTTTGAGAACTGGAATTATAGTTCATGTAGACGCATACAGTGGATAATCCTTGTTCTTCTCATTATTTCTTTGATTCTGATTTCTTTAAACACATTCTAGAAAATAGTTCAATTTCCTTAAGTATCACTTAGACTTTCATACCACCCATAGTGTTTTAAAATATTCTCTGGGCTCTTTACAACGTCAGCATATTTCCCCCAATAAGCTGGGTCCTCATTTCATCAACCTCGGAAGGATGGAAGGCTGAATCAACCCCAAATCTCATCAGAATTGAACTCCAGGCTATGGGCAAAGTTTGCCTGCAATACTGAATAGAATAGAATACTTTGTTGACCAAGTGTGATTGGACACACAAGGAATTTGTCTTGGTATAAATACTCTCAGTATACATAAAGAAAGGGTACATTCATTAAGAATCAAGAATCGTAACGTACAGCACTTAATGATAGTCATAGGGTACAATCAACAATCAAATCATACCAGGAAACAGTCAAGTGGGAGGGGATGGTTGATAAGGAGTGGTGAGATTAACAGTAATAGTAGCGTACACTTTGTAAATAGTTGAACAGTGTTGAGGGAATTATTTGTTCAGCAGAGTGATGGCTTTCAGGAAAAAAACTGTTCTTGTGTCTAGTTGTTCTGGTGTGCAGTGCTCTATAGCGTCATTTTGAGGGAAGGAGTTGAAACAGTTTATGTCCGGGATGTGAGGGGTCTGTAAATATTTTCACAGCCCCCTTTTTGACTCGTGCAGTATACAGGGCCTCAATTGAACGCAGGTGGGTGGTAATTGTTTTTTCTGCAGTCCTAATTATCCTCTGAAATCTGTGTCTGTCCTGTTGGGTTGCAGAACCAAACCAGACAGTTATAGAGATGCAGATGAGACTCAATAATTCCTCTGTAGAACTGTATCAGCAGCTCCTTGGGCAGTTTGAGCTTTCTGAGTTGGCGCAGAAAGAACATTCTTTGTTGTGCTTTTTTGATGATGTTTTTGATGTTCGGTGTCCATTTTAGGTCGTGTGATATAGTAGAACCTAGAAATTTGAAGGTCTCCATTGTTGATACTGTATTGTCTAGTATTGTAAGAGATGGTAGTACGGGAGGGTTTCTTCTAACGTCTACCACCATTTCTACGGTTTTGAGTTGGTATACAGGGAGAAGTGGGGATAGCACACAGCCTTGGGGATTCCCTGTGCTGAGGTATCGGATGTGATTCCACCTAGCTTCACCTGCTGCTTCCTGTCTGTCAGGAAGTTTATGATCCACTTACAAGTGTGTTCAGGTACTGCTAGTTGGTTTAATTTACTTAGAAGAGTATCTGGAATGATGGTATTGAATGCTGAACTGAAGTCTACAAAGAGGACCCTTGCGTGGGTATTTGGGGATTCAAGGTGTTGTAGGATGTAATGCAGAGCCATGTTAATAGCATCAACTGTCGACCTATTTGCTTGGTATGCAAACTGCATGGGATCTAACAGCAGATCCGTGATGGTTTTCAGGTGGGACAACACAAACCTTTCAAAGATTTTCATAACTACATATGTTAGAGCAACTGGTCTGTAGTCATTCAGTTCCTTGATGGAGGGCTTCTTTGACACTGGGATGATGGTAGAACATTTGAAGCAGGAAGGGACATAGCACATCTCCATTGAAGATTCAGGTGAAGATGGGGGTCAATTGGTCAGCACAGACTTTTAAGCAAGAAGGATTTCTTTTGTCTGGCCCTGGTGCTTTTCCTGGCTTCTGTCTGTGTAAATAGATCTTGTACTTCTTTTTCTGTGATCACCAGAGGTTGTGAGCCCAATGGATTGGGCCAGTTGTAGGAGCTTTGGCTGTTGTTGGTGTGTTTGAGATGTGGGTTGTGGAGATAGGTGGCTGTAGTTTCTTTTCAAACCTGCAGTAAAATACATTCAGGTCATCTGCTAGTTGTTGATTTCCTTCTGCCTGGGAAGATTTGCTGAAGCCAGTGATGTTTTTAAGAGTTTTGCACATGTTTGCTGGTTCATTTGTTGAGAATTGATTCTTTAATTTTTCAAAGTAGCTTCTTTTTGCTGCTCTGATCTCTCTTGTTAATGTTTCTGGCCTGGTTGTATAGCATTCTGTCACCTTTTCTGTAGCTTCCTCTTTGGAATGACGTAGCTGCTTAAGTTTAGCTGTGAACCAAGGTTTATTGTTACTATATATTTGCAGGTTCCTTGTTGGTACACATAAGTCTTCGCAGAAGCTATGATGTTACAGTATCTGTAAGCTCATCTAGGTCTGCAGAGGCATCTTCAAAAACATTCCAATCAATGCAATCAAGGCAGGCCTGCAGTTTCAGCTTTGCCTCATCCGACCAAATCTTCACTGATTTAATTGTTGGTTTAATGGTTTTAAGTCTTTGTCTGTAGGCAGGTACAAGGTGAATCATGCAGTGGTCAGAGTGTCCCACAGCTACTCGTGGTAAAGACCTATAAGCATCTTTTACTGTTGTGTAGCAGTGATCTAAAGTATTTTTGCCTCTGGTGGGACAATTTACATGCTGGAAATATTTTGGGAGCTCTTTCCTTAAATTTGCTTGATTGAAATCTCCTAAAATGATGGGAAGGGAACCTGGGTGTTTGGCTTCAGCCTCCATAATTTGATCAACAAGAGTTCGTAATGCCTTGTTTTCACAGGCTTGTGGAGGAACATACACAGCTATTAGGAGAAATGAGGAAAACTCATGTGGAGAGTAAAATGGCTTGCAGTTGATCTGTAAAGACTCTAAGTTTTCATCACAAAACCTACATATTATAGTTATACCCTGAGACCAGCTGTTGTTGATATATAAACATAATCATGCATTTTAACCACTGCATTCTAACCACTGCATCACCAGGGCTCTTAGAAGAAATATATAGAAACGTACTGTAAGCTTTTTCTTCATACTGGAAGCAATTTTTCTTTGAGGCTTCTAGGCTGCCACATTCAGTGCCTGGGAATTTGGGAGGGGGATTTCAAGTAGTGGTGGCAGATTAGCCACAACATTCCTTTCTCAGAAAGTCAAGGACATGTTACCCTGCACCTGGAGTGGAGTGACTGGGGATAGTCTCCAATTGGAAGGAAGTAAGGATTGGGCCATGTGATAGATGATTGGGTGTAGGAGTTGGAGTTTCGGTTTTCTTTGGGCGAGGAAAAACCCAGAATTCTCAGATTCGGATTTTCCCCAGATGTGCCAATATGACATCTCTAATAAAATGGATCTTTGGGAAGATGATATTCTCAGAGTATTTTTCTTTGGAGGTTGTGACTTGCAATGCTGACACATACTTTATTTTAACCAGGAATTTATGCAACCCCAAAGACTACTATTTTAAATGGGATCAATATCGTCAACATTTCCCAAATTGAAGCTCTCCTAGCTTGGAGTGATGGGAAGTGTAGTTCAACACATTTGAAGGATCGGAGGTTGACATATAAAAGTGCAATTTACTCAAAAACAAAGATTTTCAAGCAAGATGGAAATAGCCAGTCTTGCCATATATCTGTTAAAAAAGAAAAGGACTGTTAATAAGGCAGAATGCTTAATAGCAGTTACTGCTAAGTAATTTAAATTTCCAATTCAATTATACTGTAAAAATATAAGTAGATACTACACATGAGCAATATAGGTCATATCAGAGTAATAAATTGAGGGCAAACAATTGAAATTTTGTTCAAATGAGGTAAGTTTCCAGATAAGGCATAAATTACAGTCTTGAATAATCCATATTTCTTCTATCTTCCTTATTATTAGGCATTTGTAACTTTCATTTTCACATGCCAATATGGTTAGTTAAAGCTTTCTAATATGCTTTACAATATTTTTTCTGACATATTTTATCCTGCAAATGCTTAAATATAGAAAAATGCACAACTAACAACCCATGAAAATGAGATGCAAGTAATGCTCCAGTCTTCCCAGATATAGACAGTTCGTTTATATGAAACAAGAATATATTAATAACTAGCATCACGGAATTGATGATCTACTAAAGCAAGGGACTGTAAATTGGTGCAATGTATTATGTGGAATTGTGGCTGCAGGAATTATCTATCCAATTCCTTGACTGGCAATTTAATTACAATGATAACCAAGCTATTATGAGTTTTTTTTTAAATTTATTAAATTTATTTTGTTTCTTTACATAACTGCTTTTTCAATTCATATGCAGTTCCATTTCAGATTGGAAGCAACTCTCCAGCTCTATTTCCTCCAAAATAGCAGACGAATCTTTTACATTGGAAGCAAGAAACTATGGGCTGTTTAGACTTCTTCCAAGATTATCCTAAAAAAAAGAAAGAAAAATATTGCTAATCAAATAAGGGTGGAAGGAGCAATAAATGATCTTTCTCAAAAGTATATAGTAAAGATTCTGAATCCATTGTTGTGAAACACATTGGGATTTTGATTTAAGACCTGAAGATGACATCAGTAGATGCCACTGCATTTGCCCCCATACCTTATACTCAGAGGGAATATCATTGCACAAGATAAGGATATGGTCCCATCCATTAAATATGAAAGCAGCTTGCTTGCCTGTCTTCAGGAATCAACTCCTCCTGCTTGTTGTTTTGGAACTGCAGATTAGTGACATCCATGATTCAGGATATAAGGGACTCTGCACTTATGTGCATGTGAGAAAGGAGTGGATCATTTTGTATTAGTGCAGATTGTTTTACAGTTAGAAATATTTCAGTTAATACTGAGGGATAAATCATTAAAATAGGACATTGAATTTGTTTCATGTACTGTTTCCAGATTGTTGACTGAATGCAATTACCCAAGTGCAAAGTCACAGTTAAACATTAATTTAACTTACCCAACCACCCTGTCTTTCAATATAGCCTCTCACTTCCGGATTTCCATTGATTGTTTCTGTGAGTATGTTTATCTGGCCCTTATCTCCATGAGTTTTCTTCATAAATTTCACAAACAATTTCACAGCAACAGCTAGAAAAGCTCTTTCAGGCTCTAGCCCAGGAGTTTGACTGATCCAATTCCTGCTGAGAGATTCTGCTACTTCTCCAAATTTCTCTATCTGTAAACAGAGTGAATATTTCAAAAAGAAAATGCAACTATTGTAAGACAACAGGCATTTATAGTGGGGAACACTTCTGAGTCACTTTAAAATTTAAATCAACGTTTATTAATAGGATCAAATATCTATTTTGTTCTACTTGTACAACAAAATTGACAATCATAATGCTTAAAATATTTCAATTAAAGCTTAGAATAATCTAAGTTTCATGAACCAACCAATCCCTTCTTAGGAAAAAGATGAAGATTAAGAGCTGCTGAAGAGACAAGCAAATATGAAATAATGATGTCCTTTTTGACTCATTAACTTTAGACTGAAAGCCTAACACAAAGCCACCGTCTCACAGACAATCAACATCATTACACTGAAAGTGAGAGAGATGCAAATGGCAGGTTGTTTTAAAAAGTTTACCTTGGAATGACACCCTCTTAAGAAGAGATGACTTCTGCTTCCGGAATCAACCTTGCCTAAGAACAGTCAATCCTTACAATAACATCCATAATAGCGTTTTGGGAGGGAGGGACATAATTCCAAAACCTTACTGTCTTTTTTAGGCTTTCCCTGGATTGATCTCCCCTTGTTCTACTGTACCCTCTGAACCTTGATTTCTGATTACAAAATTCTCTGTTTGGTTCTCTGGGTTGAGTCTTGACTGTGTTTTTGTTTACTACTGTCAATGGAAAAATGCCCTCCTGGTTTTGGACTCAAGTCATTGACTTCTTGCTCCAGTTTTTATATTATTCCAGACTAAAGCTAATAACTAGATAATAAAAACAAAAGTACAAGAATTATGGACAAAGAAATCAGAAGATACTACAGAATTATCTGTATTAGTGCCTAAAATAACAAAGGAATGAAAAATAGACAGTGGAAGAAGAATTGAAAGAAATAAGATGAAAGAACAAGGATATAAGTGGCAACTGCAGTGCCTTGAATCCTATAATTATTGTTTGTTTTATTAATCTATTGGTCTAAATAGGTCCTACATAGCTCTAATCACCATCCTGCTCTTGCAAATGTAACACAGAATAGATGAGAAACCAGCATAAAGTAAAACTTCCAGTAAAGATTCACAACCCCAGAAGGTTACATTGCTATTGAAATTGGTCAGATGATGAATTCTGGCTAATGAAATCTCTCTGGAAAAAGAAAAGATAATAAAATCTTTCACATTTATTCTGGGCAGCTGGCTCTTGTTAGTAGATTGCAGGAGCTGAGGTTTTTGTGATTAACTTGGCTGCAAATCACGGATTCAATCCAGCTGCAATATAGTCTATTGAGGGCTGTCAAACTGCCAGCCCATTGGCCGGATGGGTCATGTGCATCCTAGTTCCGCGAAAGGGAAAAACATTGTGAAAGGTCACGTATGGCAATATGACATGGCAAGTTTGATACCCGTGGATATGGACATAAGGCTCACTGAATCTCATTTCTTAATCACTTTTGGAAATTGCTTAACTGCTTTTTAGCTAGTAGGACCCTTCACAGTGATAAGTTTTAGAGCAATGACTAAGGCTCTTTCAATCCTTGATGAAAGAAGTTGAAGGACTTTTTTTTAACAAAAGGAAAAAAGGATCCCTAGAACATTGATTTTGGAAAGTAACAAGTGGACTAAGGGTTCAGATGGATTTGAAATAAGATTTTGAAATTGATTATAAGACTAATTTCCATGGGAAAGAAAGAATTTTGAATTCTTTAAGAAACGATAGGATGGTGCTTTGAAAATTGGTCACTAGAGGGAACTAGAAGGAACCAAATAAAGGAGAAAAAACAGTTAAATTTGATTTACTAATACAGAATGGAGAAAAATATTTTAACATTGGCCAAATTGAAGAATATTTGTGAACAAGGGACCAGGAGTTAATTTTCAAATCTCTGCCATTATAGAAAGGCTTTGCTTAAAAGATATTACAGAAGAGGAACAAGTTTGATCAGGCAAGGAGGAGATTGATTTGCAAGGGGATTTAAAAATGATAGTATCCAAGAAAGACAGGTAAAAGATACTACTCTGGATATTTATTTGGTTGTTTATATCTCACCATTTTTACTTTTAGAAATAACTTTAAGGTGGTTGATGCCTAATACTCCTTTCTCCTCCTATTTTCCCTACAGTGGGTGTCAGCAATCTGTGGCTCTGGAGCCGCATGTGGCTCTTTGGGCTCTCTTACCACTGGCTGGCCCCCGCCCCTTGCCCTCCCCTCCCCGTCACTCCTCGCCTGGCCTCAAAAGGTAAAACACAAAAATCAGAAATGAGAGGGAGGGTGGGAGGGAGGGAGGGAGAGACCAATTTCCCACAGAACACCAGGAGCCACAAACACCAGGAGCCACAAAATCTGGATAGGTGTGGTGGTGGTCATGTGACTGGGTGGGAGTGACATTGAGTTGGCCATGCCCACCCAGGGGAACGGGTCCAAATGGCTCTTTGAATGTTTAAGGTTGCAAACCCCTGCCCTACAACAAACCTGTGAGATGAGTTGGGCAAAGAGAGAATGACTGGTTCTAGGTCACCCAGCTATCTTCCATGCCTATAACACAGGAGTGGAACTCATAGGCTCCTGCACCTTAACCACTAGACCAAACATGTAAGTGAAACTGTAATGTCTTAATAATTAAAAGGGATATAAAAAAACGAACCAAAAAAGCCTGAATAACTTTCCTATATGGGATTTACAAAAGAGACTTTTGTTAACATTTTGAAGGATTTTGTGAGAAAGGACAAAGAAAAAAATGAAAAGAAATCAAGTTCAAGCTCCATTTGAAGAGATTAAAGATTAAGACTGTTAAAGTAAAAGGGTTATCTAGGTATGATGTTAATTTTAAAAAGGCATTAAAGATTGATAAGAGGCAACTTATGGGAAGTAAAGTTCATCTACTGTATTTTAAGATAAGTTAATACGTTACTAAAATTGTTTATACCTGTTATGGAAGAAGTTATTTATTTATTTATTTTACTTTTTTACTATATCATTTTTCTTTCTATTTTTCCTTCTTTTCTACATGGGTTTTATTCTTTTTTTTAAAATTTGTATTCATACCTTTTGAATTGTAACATTCAACAAAAATGCTATTTTTAAAATAGAGCAGAAAACATATTAAACTAAGACAGATCAAAGGTGCCAATATAAAATGCTTTGTATCTAAGAGGCTACAAACAAGTATTCTGCATAATTTACATCTACATAGATAATTTCTATAAATTAATGGTAAACTAAATCTGATGAATTTTGGCCAGAATACTAAGGAAGGTAATTACCTTTCTTGCACTTTCCTCTGCAATAACTGCCTGTACGTCGCTTTCAATTTCTGCGTTGTACTTATCTCCTAAGGATTTCAGTGAATTGGCAATATCAACTGGATTAAAACTGCTTGCAGAACCTGTTGGTTAACAGAAGGTCAATACAAATTTACAGGTTCTCTCCCTATACAAAAATATTCTAATTCAATTTCTATTCCATTTCAATTCTAACCCTTTTGACACATCCCATATAACATTTACGTACATTTTAAATTTTGCTAAAGAGAATTTAAATTTGCTTATTTAAAAAATACAGGTTACAATTCTCAGGTTCAACAGCTATTTGGAGTGATGAAAGTGATGAATGGGGATGAGGGGGGACTTGCAACCAGTCTGTGAAGTTGCGGTTAATGTAACATCCTTGTAGTCCAATCCTTGTGATCATAAATTCTGACATTCCTTATTGGCTTCCCATAAGTGAAGTCAATAGGGGAGCTGGCAGGAAGCCGCAAGTTGCTACTGCTGGTTTTCCACTCTGCCTATGCTCTATAGTGCCAGCCTTTGTGGGCTTCAAATTTTTTAGCAAGGGGCTCTCTGCCCTAATAACTGCCTGGGTGCGCATGGTTAGGTGGGCATGGCCAACTCAACGCTACTCCCACCCAGTCACATGACCCCCCCCCCCAGCCATGTCTACTGAAGGTTTTGTTGCTCCTGGTATTTTCTGTGGGAAATGGCTCTTTTTCTCTCCCTGTCCGACTCCCTCCCTCTCATTTCTTTTTTTCTCTCTTTTTCCACCCCCTCTCCTTTTTCTTTCTTCCTTTCTTCCCCCTCCTTGATTTCCCTCTCTTTCTCTCCATCCAGGTGTCTCATTTCTCTCCTCTTCCCCTTCTCTCTCTCATTTGTTTCTCTTTTTCCTCTCTCTCATTCTCTCCCATCATTTTCCCATTTCTCTTTCTTTTTCTCCTTTTCTCTCTCTCATTTCTCTTCCTTTTTTCCTCTCCTTCTCTTTCTTTCCCCTCTCTCTCATTTTCTCCCTCCAGCTCTTATTTCTGTGTCCCTCTCCCCCTTCTCTCTCTCTCTCATTTGTTTCTCTTTTTCCTTTTTCATTCTCTCCATCATTTTCCCATTTCTCTTTCTTTTTCACCCCGTTTCTCTCTCATTTCTCTTTTTCTCTCCTTTTTTCTTTTTCCTTTCCCTCTTTTTCCTTTCTTTCTTTCTTTCTTTCTCTTCCTTCTCTCTCTCATTTGTTTCCGTCTTTTCCCTCTCTCTTATTCTCTCCCTCCAGTTCTCTCTCATTTCTGTGTCCCTCTCCCCCTTCTCTCTCTCTCTCTTATTTGTTTCTCTCGTTCCTCTCTCTCATTCTCTCCATCATTTTCTCATTTCTCTCTCTCGCCTGAGATGACACGACGGGGACCTTGGCTGAGCGGTGGATTTGTGACAGGCTGCTTTTTATGATTCCGTGTCCTTCGCGGGCACCTCAACGCCAGCCACGGTCCCCTTCCTGTCGGCTCCGGAAGGAGGAGCAGCTGCTGCTGCCGCCGCCACTGCCAAATGCAATGAGGAAAGAGCTCTGGCTTTCCTGCGCAGCGCGGCCGGCTCCTCACGGGAGCGCGCAGTGGGAGTGGGAGAAGGAGTTGCCGTTGCCACCTCAGTGATCCCAGCCTAGGAGGGTATCCTGCTTGTGTGTGTGTGCGTGCACGAAAGAGAGAGAGATGAGAGAAAGAAAAGGGGATATTTCCCTTTTCTCTCTCATCTCTCTGCTCGCCCCTTGTGCGGCGGGAGGCGAAGGCTGCCTTGACTGCAAATGTGGCGCATAGGCAAGTACAGGGCCGCTTCGCTTCTGCACTCTGGCTCTGGCAACCAGGGCGGGGTGGGGCCAGTCAAGGGTGGGATTTGGGGACTCACCGAGCTCCGCAGAGTATTAGCTAGGCTAGAGGATTGCCCATGGCCCTGCGAGCCCCTAGCAGGCCACCCCTGATTTTAGGCTTTGAAGAGAAAACAAAAGTTTTCTGTCTCAGAGAACAAAATGAAAGGGAAATCATCTACAGAAAGGAAGGAGTAGAAAGCTCACTCCACTAATCTAGCTTACATAATTGTGAAGATAAAAGCAATGGAAGAAAGTTAATAGATATTAACAAAGTTATAGATACATTACACAGGTAACATCTTGGAATGTAATTATCGTAAAGGTCAGTGTCCCACAGGACTAATTTATCTGCTTCACAATTGAAGCTGATTGTCTGAAACAGAATTTGGTATCCCTCACACAATGATTTCATAGGGGATTGCATAGAATAATATGACCTATTTGGTTTCAATTGCAATTTTGGGGGAAATTCTTTCATTACTCTTTGATTCGGGGACTGCTTCTGCTCACTTTCGTGTCTTACCTACCATGATATCTGCAAAGACCATGGACTAAATGGCTATAGAAAATACCACCATTGCCCTTTTACCTACATGTGTTTCTATTTGCAGCTATTACATGGAAGAGTAATTAGCAACAGCAATAGCATTGAGTATATAGCAGTATATATCACTCCATAGTGCTTTATATAGTACTCTGGCCATCAATGTCAGCAACAGAGTCCCCATTTTATTGACCTTGGAAGGATGGAAGGCTTCATGTATACATTTATTATGTTTTATAAATTGGAATAAAATACAAAACAGGCAAACAAAACAGAAAAAGTCAATCTTGAGCCACATCAAGTTGAATTCTGGACTCTATATTAATAATTATACTATATATCATATATCATTATCATATATATCTTATCTTCTACTGAATCAAGAGTTTAGCAGTTTAGGATTTTGAAAACTCAAGGACTGTTCCAAGCAACCAATGTAACCCAAAGAGATACTCCTCTTCTGAGAATAAACAGATCACTTCCTTTCTACCAGCAGCCTGCCTTGCATTTCATTTGTGATATCCTGATTTGGAAAAGGGATTCAGAGAATTCTTTTACCAAAACCAAATAATGTTTTAATTAATCAACTGTAAATTTAAAACAGAACTATTCAATTTTAAAACTTTGTTTTGGAGTATTATTATGCCTTAAGGATGGAGTTTTTGATGTTATGAACATAGTTCAGAATTAAGAAGCAAGTTCTTGCTTCTTAAATGCAAGAATTTTTTAAAATCTTAGTTTGGAATTTTAAATATTTATTTAAATGTAACTAATGCACTAGGACCTAAAGAAACTAGTTTTGGTCTCTAACAAGAATCAGTATGGATAGCAACCATTTTTTTTTACTCGAAATAAGATCCAGCAGTTGGTCCTGATTTCAAAATTTTGGAAATACAAAGCCACCCCCTCCCTGGTCACAACTCACTTTAGAAATAAACCCTTTTACCTTGGGCTTTTATTCCAGACTCGAGCTGCAGGCATCGACCAGTTACTTTTGACTTCTTTAAGCAAAATTCAGTAAACAAGGCTTCCACAATTTGTTCTGTTTGTTCTTCAAACGTCATCTTCAGGTATGTATTTCAAACTTATTTTTCTAATAATTGTTTCTTCTGTTGTCTAGAAGAGATTGAACATAAAAAGTCTCCAGCAACTTTCTTCATTTAGAGGTCAGAACAGGAAACACAATTTACAAAGTAAAATGATTTATATTTTCTGTGATACATATGTAGTCCCACCACCACTGTTTTAAGATATTTTCATCTGTGATAACTACAAAATATTAATTACCAGAAGCATTCAGACTATCAAATCCACCGATGCTTTCTCTTCTACCATTCAAGATATTCAGTTGAGTAAAAGGAAGTAGAATTTGATATGTGATATCATATGCATGGCCTTTGGACTCCAAGGCATTTTCATGTCATTGCCACAGTAGTAATATCTTTCATTAAACAGATATTCAATTTTTGTCAACAATTCTTTCGGTTACTCTAGATGCATACTATAAATCTTCCATAAGTCCCCTTCAACTTAATCTTGACCCCTAACAACTTTATGAATCCATCTACCGATATGTAGGCTTTATTGACAACAATGTGAAACTTATCTGCTAATGCTCTCCCCCCCCCCCCCCCCAATTTGTATCCTAAGGACAATCCTTGTTGTTCCTGTTTCTTGATACTAACCCATCCAACTTCTAACGGGGAGTTCTCCTGCATTGCCTTTAGAGATCAGCTAAGCTTGGCTCAGCCCTGTTATCTACTTGAATTTCTAGACATATTTTTTATTTAAATGTATTGTCTGCCTGAATGAGTGAATATATTGTGCTTATCACAGTTGAGAAATATTATAATCCTTAGATGTTAACATAACCAGGAAACAGAATCCTTCACACTCTTAGGACCCCAGGCCCAGGGATATGAACAGGTCTTCCATGCCTTCTGAGCATTGCCTTCTGAGAGGCATTTCTGGGGAAGCAATGGAAGACTGAAGACAACTTTTTTTTTCTTGTTTTGTACATGTTGAAAGAAGCTTCTTGTTGTTGTTGTCGTCATTATTTTTACTTTTGTTGCAAGCCTTAGTTCATTTTGAGCCTTAGCTTTGCCCACTTCATCATTGTAGGCTCTGGCTGTTTGCAGATATTTTGCCTTACTTATATTCCCCTCTTTCCACTTTTTATACTTATCCTTTTCATCTTTCAATTTATCAGATTTATGCTGATTTCTTTTGAGAACTGTTATTTTTATCTCTTTGGAATTGTGCTAGACTGGTCTTTTATAATGTCACTATTCAAAGTTCCCCAAGCTTCTTAGGTTGTTTTCCCCTTGAGGATTCTCATCCATAGAATCTTTCCCAAGCTCTAAGTTTATTAAAATTGGCTCTTTTAAAGTCCAAGGCTCTAGTTTGGCTTTGTTCTATTGCATGTACATGCATAATGTTAAATTCCAATATTGCACCCTGTAGCTTCAACACCTATCATTTCACCTCTGTTAGTGAGAATTAAGTCCAATATGGCTGATCCCCCAGTTCCTTTCTCTACTTTTTGGGAGACAAAGTTGTCGGCTATGTTTGCCAGGAACCTATTTGATCTTCCACTTGGTGCAGTTTGTCTCCCAGTTGATGTCAGAGTAGTTAAAGTCCCCCATTACTATTGTGATGTGCTTCCTACATGCCTAGTCAGTTAACTGATTAGCAAAAAGTTCATCTATTTCTTCTATTTGGTTGGGTGGCCTGTAGTATATACCTATGGCAATGTCATTTCAATTTTCATAATTGTTGTGCAGAGATATAGTTATTTCTTATGTGTAGTGCAAGTTTACCTACTCCACCTATTTGTTTCTTTCAAATAATTTAAATCCCTCTACCTGTATATTCTATTTGTGGATTTTATCTCACCAAGTTTCCATAATGGCAACAATATCATATCTGCCCTCATTTATAATTTGTAATTTACCCTGTTTATTTCTCATACTCTCTGCATTAAGTCCTTTTTGACTGATTCTATGTTTACTTTCTACATAACCTCACTATTAAAAGGTGAGATATAAAGAAAAAAAACCCCAAATATCCAGTGTAGCAACTCTTTCCATATCTTTCTTATAGCATGTCATTTTTAAATCCCCTTGCAAACCAGTCTGCCTTGCCTGATAAAATTTGTTCCTCTTCCATAATATCTTTTAAACAAAGCCTTTTTATAATGGCAGAGATTTTAAAATTAACTCCTGGTCCCTTGTTCACAAATATTCTTCAATTTGGCCAATGTTCAAATATTTTTCTCCATTCTGTATTAATAAATCAAATGTAACTGTTTTTTCTCCTTTATTTGGTTCCTTCTAGTTCCCTCTAGTGACCAATTTTCAAAGCACCATCCTATCGTTTCTTAAAGAATTCAAAATTCTTTTTTTCCCATGGAAATTAGTCTTATAATCAATTTCAAAGATTGAAAGGGTTCTGTCCCCTCATTTGCATTCTTGATATCCCCGTGCTTTGATTGGCCAAAGCGCGGGGCACTCTGATTGGCTAGGCGAGCCGCGCCTATTGGCTCGCTGAGAATCTCCCGCGATTGGTCCATTCGAATCGCGGGAGATTCAAAGTGGTGCCATTGGCCGCGGCCGCCGCGGCTTGGAAATAAAAAGCCGCAAAGTTTGCCTTTAGCCCCAGTTCGGTTCCTGTACCCAATAAAGAGCTAATGCACAAGTCACCGACTCCTGGCATCATTCCGACGGACACCACACTGCCGACGAGGATGGGATACAGATCCTGAACCGAAGCACGTGTCCGACGGAAGCCAGACGAAACTCCAAGATGGCAAACATCGCGCCACCCACACCTTTCAACCCCGCCAGCGAGGACTGGGAATCGTACTCAGACAGATTCCGCATGTTCCTCGAATGCAGCGACCTGAAGGACGCCACCAGCCCGAAGAAGCGAGCCGTTTTCCTTACCCACTGCGGGCCCGTGGTGTTTAAGATGGCCAAAGCGCTAGCCAAACCCGCCGACGTGACCGCGATGGACTGGGACGACCTCGAGCCAATACTCCGGTGACACTACGCTCCAGCCGTGCCCATCCTCATCCGACGACATGAGTTCTATCGGCGGGACCAACGGTCAGGTGAGAGCTTCAGCGACTTCGTCGCAGAACTACAGCGCCTAGGGGGGCTGTGCGAATTCGCCAACATGGACGAAGCCCTGCGAGACCGAATCGTGCTCGGCCTTTGGGACCCCGTCCTCCAAAGTCGGCTGATGGCCAAGGGCAACATCGCCCTCGCTGATACCATCACCGAAGCCACAGCAGCCGAAGCTACCCGAAAATCCGCCAACCGCATGCGCATACCGAACGCCGGGGACCGCAGCGGGAACAACCACCCTGCAAGGTTGACCGAGGCCCAATCCGAGACGACCACGCACCAGGGCAATGTCCACTCCGCATCGGGCACCTCTGACGAGGAGGAGGAAATCCACCGTCTCCAGGCAGGCCGCGACCTGCGGAACCGGCGGGGTCGTAAGTCGAGGACCACCTGTGCCGTTTGCGGAGGCGACCACCCCAGGTCCGAATGCCGGTTCTTCGACTCAATCTGCCGGCATTGCGACAAGAAGGGACACATCGCCCGCATCTGCCGACTCAAAAAGAACCGCAGCCCTACACGATGGGACCAGAGCGAACGGAGACGAGAGAGCACACCACCCAGGACCAGAGATCGCCCCGCTGACAACCGATGGGACCGAAACGGACGATCCTAACGAGGCGGCGAGACCCGGCGAAGAGATGAGACTCATCAGACGGTCACCATCGGCCATGCCACAACCAACGACGCCCGGAAGGTCTATGTGGAGGTAGGCATCGAAGGCGAGCCATGTAAAATGGAGGTGGACTCCGGGTCCTACCTCTCCATGGTAGCATGGCAAGAAATAAAACGCTTGGTGCCTATCATCCAGAGGAAAGGCCTAGACAACCAGAGACAAATCGTGAAAGACTACCAGGGAAACCGCATCCCTGTAGTCAGAACCGGACATTTCAAGGTAACCTACAAACGGCACACTGAAAGACTTCCCTTGACCATCGTTGATTGTGACCGCCCAAGCCTACTGGGACTCCAATGGTTCGCACCGCTCAGCATCGCAGTCACGGGCATCGACCACATCGCCGACGACAACTGGGAGCAACAACTAGCCCGGGAATTCCAAGAGGTGTTCGACGGAAACCTAGGCAAGTACCGAGGGCCCCCTATATCATTCAGCCTAGACCCTAACGTCCCCCCGAAACGCCTAAAACCAAGGCGGGTACCATTCGCACTTAAACCGAAGATTGACGAGCAAATTGACAAGCTCATCAAGCAAGGGGTCTTACAACCCATAGACCACGCCCGGTGGGAGACCCCCATAGTCACCCCGATTAAGCCGGATGGGTCGGTGAGAATCTGTGGGGACTATAAGGCCACCCTCAATGGCGCCTTGCAGCAAAGCGCTTACCCCGTCCCAGTAGTGCAACACCTACTACATTCACTGGGAGGGGGCAAGGTTTTCGCTAAACTCAACCTCGCCCAGGCATACCAACAATTGCCAGTCGACGAGGAAACGGCAGAAGCGCAAAGCATAGTCACCCACCAGGGAGCCTTTAAATGCAACCGACTCCAATTCGGAGTCAGCGTGGCACCTGGAATATTCCAAAGCCTAATGGAAAGGCGATTACAAGGCATCAAGGGGGTGGTACCCTACTTCGACGATGTCCTAGTGTCGGCAACCAACCAGGCCGAACTAGAGAGTCGCCTAAGGAAGGTGCTAACCAAGTTCAAAGAGACCGGGCTCAAAGTAAAAAGGGAAAAATGCCAATTATACACGGAGCGGGTTGAATTCCTAGGATATCTCCTAGACCGTCACGGCATTCACCCCACCAACAAAAAGATCAAAGCCATCAAAGAAGCCCCCACACCCAAGTCAAAGACAGAACTGCAGGCATTTCTGGGGCTGCTTAACTTTTATGACGTCTTCCTGCCCCAAAAGGCGACAGCGGTGGAGCCTTTGCATAGGCTCTTGGACAAAGCGGCGACCTGGACTTGGGGGAAACGCGAGGAAGCCGCCTTCAAGAAAACAAAGGATCTACTCACTTCGGATGCCGTCTTCATCCAGTACAACGAGACCCTACCACTAGCCGTCACATGCGACGCATCACCCTTCGGCGTCGGCGCTGTCCTCAGCCACACTCTCCCCGACGGAAAAGAAGCACCCATCGTGTTCTTTTCAAGGACCCTCACCAAACCGGAACTACAGCCAGCTGGACAAAGAGGCTTTGGCTATCGTCGCCACAGTAAAAAGGTTTCACGAGTACCTCTACGGCCAGACATTTACCATCATCACCGACCATAAACCGCTGTTGGGAATCCTTGCAGGGAACAGGGCCACCCCGAACATTCTGTCTCCCCGAATGACAAGGTGGTCCGAGTTCCTGGCTGCCTACAACTATGGACTCACACACAGACCGGGTAAGACTATCTCCCATGCGGATGCCCTAAGCCGCTCACCGTTACCGGAACCTGATGCTGACCCAGCACCCACGACGACCACCCTCAGCATAGAGACTTTACCAAACCTACCCATAACCGCGTCAGACATTGCCCGAGAAACTAATAAAGACAAACGTCTGGCGCAGGTTTTGCATTGGGTAGAGAAAGGGTGGCCGGAAAGGGACAACGACGAGTCCGTCAGGACATTCCTGAACCGGCAAACGGAACTCTCTTTACTAAAAGGTTGCATACTATGGGGGGATAGCGTGGTCATCCCGGAAAAACTACAAGGGAAGGTTTTGGAACTGTTACACGAGGGGCACCCGGGCATCGTTAGGACAAAAGCCCTGGCCAGAAGTTACGCTTGGTGGCCAGGGATGGACAAACAGATCGAGGCCTGGGTAACAAGGTGTCAACGATGCCAGGAAACTAGGCCAAGCCCACCCGCAGCACCCATCCTAGAGTGGGAAACCCCCAGGGGACCGTGGTCTAGGATCCACATAGATTTCGCCGGGCCCACAAAAGGACATACTTTCTTAATAACCGTAGATGCTTACTCCAACTGGCTGGAGGTTAGCAACATGAGAACAACCACCACGGAGGTCGTGACCAAAGAACTCGGCAAACTTTTCGCAACACACGGCCTCCCAGACGTCCTCGTTTCCGACAACGGGCCCCAATTCACCTCGCTAGAATTTGAAAAATTCCTAGCGGAGAGGGGCATACGACACGCGCTGACAGCCCCGGTGCATCCGGCGGCGAATGGTAGGGCGCAACGGATGGTTCAATTCACAAAGAAAACCATCCAGAAAATAGACCACGGGGAGATCCAGGACAAAATAAATAAATTACTTTTCATCCAACACATAACCCCAAACACCACAACAAATAAAAGCCCAGCCGAACTGCTAATGGGGAGGAAAATAAGGTCCCCACTCAATAGATTACACCCCACATACAACCCAGAGAAACCCCCAGACTCCACCAGCAAACACCGAACCTTCGCACCAGGCGACGCCGTCTATGCGAAAAACCTAACGGGAGACCCATTATGGCTACCGGCCGTCATAACACAACTAACAGGCCCACACTCGTACCAGCTACAAACAACCGATGGACGAGCGTGGAAACGCCACATCGACCAGTTAAGATCGAGGACGACCACCCAAGAGACCACCAACGCGCAACCAAGCAAAACCAACCCCCACAACACAAACCAAGAGGGGAGGGAATAACCAGGGAACCAAAACCGGGAAATAATAAACCAGCCATACTCACCTGAAAGCAGCCAGCACGAAACCTCGCCAGGAAGAGACAGCCAGGCCAGCTCAACCAACCCGGGAAGACCGAGCGGGAGCGGCGAAACCCGCAGCTCAACCAACCCGGGTAGCCCAGGAGGGAGTTGCGGAGAGCGGCCCGGCCAGACAGACCAGGCAGTCCCCACGATGGAGTCTGGAGGAACAGAGACCCCGACCGAACCGGCTGGGATTCAACCTACGACTGACCTGCGCAGGTCCAGTAGGAAGAGACGGAGCCCCGCCTACCTATGGGACTACGCAACGTAAGGACTGAACCAAGAGGGGAGGGGTGTTCTGTCCCCTCATTTGCATTCTTGAGATCCCCGCGCTTTGGCCAATCAATTTCAAAGATTGAAAGTGTTCTGTCTCCTCATTTGCATTCTTGAGATCCCCGCGCTTTGATTGGCCAAAGCGCGGGGCACTCTGATTGGCTAGGCGAGCCGCGCCTATTGGCTTGCTGAGAATCTCCCGCGATTGGTCCATTCGAATTGCGGGAGATTCAAAGCAGTGCCATTGGCCGCGGCCGCCGCGGCTTGGAAATAAAAAGCCGCGAAGTTTGCCTTTAGCCCCAGTTCGGTTCCTGTACCCAATAAAGAGCTAATGCACAAGTCACTGACTCCTGGCATCATTCCGACGGACACCACAGAAAGAGCCTTAGTCATTGCTCTAAAACTTATCACTGTGAAGCGTCCTAATAGCTAAAATTGCAGTTAAGCAATTTCCAAAAGTGATTAAGAAATGAGATTCAGTGAGCCATTTGTCCATTTTCACAGGTGTCAAACTCGTCATGTTGCCATGTGACATTTCACAATGTTTTTCTCCTTCACGGAACTGGGATGGGCGTGGCCTGCGTGCGACACATCTGGCCTGGGGGCCACCAGTTTGACACTCCTGAATAGACTATATTGCAACTAGATTGAACCTTTTCTTTTTCCAGAGAGATTTCATCAGCCAGAATTCACCATCTGACCACCAATCTCCATTGCGATTCTGTTCCAGCTCCTCTAGGATTGTGAATCTTTACAGGAAGTTTTACTTTATGCTGGTTTCACCTCTATTCTGTTACATTTTCAAGAGCAGTACAGTGATTAGAGCTATGTGGGGTCTATTTAGACCAACAGATTAATATAACAAACAATAATTATAGGATTCAAGGCGCTGCAGTTGCCACTTATATCCCTTTTCTTTCATCTTATTTTATTTCTTTCAATTCTTCTTTCACTATTTTTCATTCCTTTGTTATTTTAGTCACTAATAAAAATAATGCTGTGTGTCCTCTGATTCCTTTGTCCATAATCCCTGTAGCTTCATTTTTATTATCTAATTATTAGCTTTAGTCAGGAATAGTATCAAAACCAAGGCAAGAAAGTCAAATGATTCAGTATAGAATTGAAGAGAGGTAGATGATGTATCAAGATCTCATGTCAAGCTTTAACGTCACTATTTAATATAATGATTTAATATAATGATGATTTATTATTTAATATAATGATGAAGAGCTTCATTACTTCATCCTTCATGAAGATCTTTAAGAAGAGATTGGACTGCCATTTGTCAGAAATGGTGTAGGGTCTGCTGCTTGGGTGGGGGGTTGGATTAGATGATCTACAAGGTCCCTTCCACTCTGTTAATCTGTAATCTGTAATATTTGCTTGTTTCTTCAGCAGCTCTTGATCTTCATCTGTTTTACCAAGAAGTGACTGGTTGGTTCATGAAACTTAGACTATTCTAAGCTTTAATTGAAATATTTTAAGTGTAACGATCGTCTATTTTGTTGCATAAGTTGAACAAACCAGATCTTTGATTCTATTAATAAATGTTTGATACAAATTTTAAGGTGAACCAAGCTGTTCCCCACCATAAATTCATGTTGTCTTACAATAGTTGCATTTTATTTAAAAAATATTCACTCTATGTTTACAGATAAAGAAATTTGGAGAAGTAACAGAATCTCTCAGCAGGAATTGGATCAGTCAAACTCCTGGGCTAAAGTCTGAAAGAGCTTTTTCTAGCTGCTGCTGTGAAGTTGTTTGAGAAACTTATAAAGAAAACTCATAAAGATAAGGGCCAGATAAACATACCCACAGAAACAATCAATGGAAATCCTGAAATGAGAGGCTATGTTGAAAGACAGAGTGTCTTTAACTTAACATTAAGTTAAACATTAAGTTAAACATTAACATTAAGTTAAACATTAACTGTGACTTAGCACTTAGGTGATTGCATTCAAGGCCAACTTTCAAAAGCTGAGAAAACAGAAAAAAAAATAACCAGCAGAATAACATGAATTACTATGTCATTAATTCCAGTGAATAAAATTATCAAACAATCAACAATCTGGAAACATTACATGAAACAAATTCAATGTCCTGTTTTAATGATTTATCCCTCAGTATTAACTGAAATATTTCTAACTGTAAAACAATCTGCACTAATACAAAATGATCCACTCCTTTCTACATGCACATAAGTATGTCCTTAATCATGGATGTCACTAATCTACAATTCCTAAAGAACAAGCAGAAGGAGTTGATTGCTCAAGACAGGCAGGCAAGTTGCTTTCATATTTAATAGATGGGACCATATCCTTATCTTGTGCATAAGTATTGTCTTAAAGTATGGAGGCAAATGCAGTGGCATCTACTGATGTCATCTTCAGGTCTTAAATCAAAATCCCAATGTGTTTCACAACGATGGATTCAGAATCTTTACTATATACTTTTGAGAAAGATCATTTATTGCTCCTTCCACCCTTATTTGATTAGCAATATTTTTCTTTTTTTAAGGGTAATCTTGGAAGAAGTCTAAACAGCCCATAGTTTCTTGCTTCCAATGTAAAAGACTCATCTGCTATTTTGGAGGAAATAGAGCTAGAGAGTTGCTTCCAATCTGAAATAGAACTGCATATGAATTGAAAAGGCAATTCTGTGAAGAAACAAAATAAATTTAATTAATTTAAAAAGAAACTCATAATAGCTTGGTTATTCTTGTAATTAAATTGTCAGTCAAGGAATTGGATATATAATTCCTGCAGCCACAATTCCACACAATACATTGCACCAATTTACAGTCCCTTGCTTTAGTAGATCATCAATTCCTTGGTCCTAGTTATTAATATATTCCTGTTTCATACAAAGGAAATGTCTATATTTGGGAAGGCTGGAGCCTTACTTGCATCTTAATTTCCTGGGTTATTAGTTGGTGTCACTTCTCTATATATAAATATTTGCAGGATTAAATATCTCAGAAAAAAATTGTAAAGCACATTAGAAAGCTTTAACTAACCATATTGGTATGTGAAGAAGATAGTTACAAATACCTAAGAATAAGAAAGATAGAAGAAATATGGGTTATTAAAGTTCAAGGCTGTAATATATGCCTTATCTGGAAATTTACCTCATCTAAACCAAATAACAATGGTTTCCCCTCATTGTACTACTCTGATATAACCTATATTGCTCATGTGTAGTATCTACATATAGTTATATGGTATAATTGAATTGGAAATTTAAATTACTTAGCAGTAACTGGTATTAAGCATTCTGCTGTCAGCATTCCAAAGATTATCCATTCCAGCCAGTAACTCCAAGACAAACATAATCTCAAAGTACTTTTATTAGAATAGAACTTGACACATCTGTGGAATTCCGAAAGTAAGTTTTCCCCCCACTTCCCACAATGACCCAACCTACAACCTTCCCCCTTTCCCCCCCATTATACATCACATGAACCAATCTCCCTTCAGTTCCAGTTCTCCCTGCGCCATTCACAATGACCTTGAATTACTAAAGCATTTATTTTGTCTATTGAAAGCTACTCAAATAATATCAGCCCCCTCCATATCTCCGCAGTTATGTGGCAGCTTTTAATAATGATTCTACCTTACCTTATTTAGAGTTATACATCTACCTTATTGAGAGTTATAATGTTTTTTAAATCTCATGTGCATGTTTTAATTCAGAGCAAAGCCTTAGAAAGAAAAAGCTGGCTATCTCCGTTGCCTTGTGGCTGTGAATCGCATCCCATTGAAAGGGTTAATTAGGCTCTTTGAAGCCTTTTATAGACAACATTATTTTGGCAAATTAGTTCCAAAGTCTAAGAAAGGTAGAAAAGCTCTATTGTCATTAGGTGTCATTAGGTTTCTTCTGGAGCATGAGGAACACAGCTGCTGCTTCTTTGCAGGCAGGAAAAAGGCTTTTCTCACTGGTATAGCAGAGCTGCTCTCCTTGAAAATAAACAGGTGCAGGAGCCTATTTCATTTGCAGTTTAATTGTACTAAAAGTTTTAGCACTCTATTGTGAAGTCAGAAAGCTGGGGTGTAAAAGACGACTTTGGAGAAAGCAGTCTGTTGCCTGGAGAAGGGTGAACATTATTAACTATTCAAAAATAAATCAGTACAAAACTAGGGAAATGTATAAAGAAATGTGAAAAGTGAAGAGAGAAAAAGAAAAAAAACAGTGGGAGAGAAAAAGGGAAAATATAAAAATTTAAAAAGAAAAGTATAGAAAGAAATGACTCTCCATCACAAGTACAAATGTTTTCAGCAACTTAATACCTTCTTTAATATTTCAGTCAAAAATCTCTTCATCTCAAATCTCATCCTCTAAATAATAAAGCCTCTGAATGATGAATATTATTTGTTAACAGATAAAAGATGAGATCTTATGCAGCAGCAGTTGATTAAGACATCAGAAATAACATACGCATTTTAACTTAAAATAATTTCATACTTTTTTCATTCACTTTGTACAGTATGTTGTCATTTTTTCTAAAGATACAAAGGAAAAAAAAATTTCATATTTTATTTGATATCTATAAATAGCTTTTACATGATTCTTCGGAAACAACATATTAATTTTTAACCCTTTGAAATGATATCCCACAAATTAATTTATCACTTTCTCTAAAAATGCAACACTGTATTCCCATATCTTACCTATTAGAAAATCCTTAAAGCTTCATCATTCAGTCCTAAATCAAGAATAATCTATTAAAAGCTTCTGGAGAAAACAAAAAAGAATCATACAGATTTTAACCTTGGTTGAATTAACCCAACTTTGTACACATTCATTTTACTTTTAAAAACCTTGATGGTTATTCCTTGTAAGTAATATCCCAAAAACTGATTTATAGGATTTTTCTTCATTAGTATAACACATTTCTTTTATAAATCCAAAGCAAGAAAATTGTCCAACTCACTTTTCTGAGTTAAAATTAAATATTTCTGATTGCCTATAGCACGGGTGTCAAACTCAAGGCAATGGGCCAGATCTGGCTCATGAGATGTTTAGATCTGGCCTGCAGAGCCACCCTGGAAACACGAAGGACTGGCCTGAAGTGCTTCTGCCAGAGAAAACAGAGCTTGGGAGGGCTGCTGGTAGAGCGCTCAGGTCACCACAGGCATCCCCAACACGAGTGTGATGTTGAGATGGCCACACCCACCCTGGCCATGCCCACCAGGCCCCGCAAGGTCAAACAACCCTGATGCGGCCCTCAATGAAATCAAGTGTGACACCCCTGGCCTATAGTAACCACTGTCTCCTGTTATCATGTTTTTCTTTCGTTCACAACATTTTCCCAGGAAACAATTTCTTAAACTCAAAATCTTTATATATTTTAATAAAATTTTAAACAAAGCACAGCAGGTATCTTTTTGTGTTTCAAAATCTTCTTTTCAGTCAATCTGACCCCTTTAGTCAATTTAAAAGCTTTCCAAAATCAACATTGTAATTATTCTTTTTTTATTTCCAAATTAATTTTTTAATTTCCAAAATATCGCTATTGTTATGGAGAACATCTGTTGGAAGCACTATGAGCAACCCCAAAACTTCTCCTTAATCTAGAGAGGAGTTTGGGGAGCCAATCCATTCACTGGTTGCACTTTCCACAATGGCTACTGGCTCCACTAAAAGTGAAGTTGTCTTCAGTCTTCCATTGCTTCCCCGGAAATGCCTCTCAGAAGGCAATGCTCAGAAGGCATGGAAGACCTGTTCATATCCCTGGGCCTGGGGTCCTAAGAGTGTGAAGGATTCTGTTTCCTGGTTATGTTAACATCTAAGGATTATAATATTTCTCAACTGTGATAAGCACAATATATTCACTCATTCAGGCAGACAATACATTTAAATAAAAAATATGTCTAGAAATTCAAGTAGATAACAGTGCTGAGCCAAGCTTAGCTGATCTCTAAAGGCAATGCAGGAGAACTCCCCGTTAGAAGTTGGATGGGTTAATATCAAGAAACAGGAACAACAAGGATTGTCCTTAGGATACAAATTGGGGGGGGGAGCATTAGCAGATAAGTTTCACATTGTTGTCAATAAAGCCTACATATCAGTAGATGGATTCATAAAGTTGTTAGGGGTCAAGATTAAGTTGAAGGGGACTTATGGAAGATTTATAGTATGCATCTAGAGCAACCGAAAGAATTGTTGACAAAAATTGAATATCTGTTTAATGAAAGATATTACTACTGTGGCAATGACATGAAAATGCCTTGGAGTCCAAAGGCCATGCATATGATATCACATATCAAATTCTACTTCCTTTTACTCAACTGAATATCTTGAATGGTAGAAGAGAAAGCATCGGTGGGTTTGATAGTCTGAATGCTTCTGGTAATTAATATTTTGTAGTTATCACAGATGAAAATATCTTAAAACAGTGGTGGTGGGACTACATATGTATCACAGAAAATATAAATCATTTTACTTTGTAAATTGTGTTTCCTGTTCTGACCTCTAAATGAAGAAAGTTGCTGGAGACTTTTTATGTTCAATCTCTTCTAGACAACAGAAGAAACAATTATTAGAAAAATAAGTTTGAAATACATACCTGAAGATGACGTTTGAAGAACAAACAGAACGAATTGTGGAAGCCTTGTTTACTGAATTTTGCTTAAAGAAGTCAAAAGTAACTGGTCGATGCCTGCAGCTCGAGTCTGGAATAAAAGCCCAAGGTAAAAGGGTTTATTTCTAAAGTGAGTTGTGACCAGGGAGGGGGTGGCTTTGTATTTCCAAAATTTTGAAATCAGGACCAACTGCTGGATCTTATTTCGAGTAAAAAAAATGGTTGCTATCCATACTGATTCTTGTTAGAGACCAAAACTAGTTTCTTTAGGTCCTAGTGCATCAGTTACATTTAAATAAATATTTAAAATTCCAAACTAAGATTTTAAAAAATTCTTGCATTTAAGAAGCAAGAACTTGCTTCTTAATTCTGAACTATGTTCATAACATAGTTCATAAATTAAGGAAATAATTGGTCTATTAATGGGAAAAAATGGCAAGCAACTGAGAAAAGATAGAACTGCTTAACTCATTTTTTGCATCTGTCTTTACATAAAAGGAAAAAAGTCCAACCAATCAAAAACAATACCATAAAAAAGATTAGGAATACAAATTAAAGTAGGCAAGAAAATGGTAAGTGAGCACCTGTCCACCCTAGATGAGTTCAAATCACCAGGACCAGATGGATTACATTCTAAGGTTCTGGAGGAATTGGCAGACGTGATCTCAGAACCACTGAACTATATCTATCAAAGATCCTGGAGCATCGGGGAACTACTGGAGGACTGGAAAAGAACTGATGTAGTTCCCATCTTCAAAAAAAAGAAAAAAACAGATTCAGGAAACTACAGACTGACCTCAATACCTGGGAAGATTCTGGAAAAGATGATCAAGAAATGAATCTGTGAACAGCTCGAGACAAACAAAGTCATAACCAAAGGCCAACATTGGTTTGTCAAAAACAGATCATACCAGACAAATCTTATTGCATTCTTTGATAAAGTAACAAAATTAGTGGACTACTTGAAAGGATAGAAAAATGTGGGTTAAATAGCATTACCACCAGGTGGATTTGTAATTGGCTGACCAACTACATTCAATGTGTAGTCCTCTATGGAACAGCATTTATAGGGAGGGAAATATGCAATGGGGTATCTCAAAGCTCAGTTTTAGTCCCAGTATTCTTCAACACCTTCATCAATGATTTGGATAAGGGGATAGATGGAGAAGTCATCAAATTTGCAGATGACACCAAGCTAGCAGGAATAGAAGGATCTTGACATACTTGAACATTGGGCGCTTTCTAACAAAATGAAAATCAATGGTGAAGAAAATACCACTTTATAATGCTTTGGTAAGGTAGCACTTGGAGTACTGCATCCAGTTTTGGTTTCCATGATATAAAAAAGATGTTGAGATACTACAAAGAGTGCAGAGAAGAGCAACAAAGATGATTAGGGGACCGAAGGCTAAAACATATAAAAAATGGTTGCTGGAACTGGGTATGACTAGTCTGATGAAAAGAAGGACTAGGAGTGACATAATATCAGTGTTCCAACATCTCAGGGATTGCCACAAAGAGGTAGTCAAGCTACTCTCCAAAGCACCTGAGGGCAGGACAAGAAATGATGTTAACCAATCAAGGAGAGACATAACCTAGAACTAAGGAGAAATTTCCTGACAGTTAGAACAACTAATCAGTGCAACAACTTGCCTCCTGAAGTTGTGAATGCTCCAACACTGGAATTTTTAAAGAGATTGAACAACTATTTGTCTGAAATGATGTGAGCAGGGGGTTGGAATAAAAGACTTCCAAAGTCCCCTCCAAGTTCCAACTCTGTTATTTTGTTAAGATTCTGTTTTTACTTTTATAAATAACTCAAGGTGGGTTGATACATAAGACTCTTTTTTGCCTCCTATTCTCCCTACAACAACCCTGTGTATTGAGTTGGGTTGAGAGAGAATGACTGGCTCAAGGTCACCCAGCTGTCTTCCATGCCTATAACACAGGAGTGGAATTCACAGTCTCCTGCACCTTAACTACTAGACCAAATGTGCAAGTGAAACTGTGATGTCTCAATAATTAAGGGGGATATACAAATAACAAACCAAAAGAGTGACTTGGGTATGTATATCCTTATATGAAATTTACAAAAGAGACTTTTTTTTAAGTTTTGAAGGATTTTGTGAGAAGGGATAGAGGAAAAAAATGAAAATAAATCAAGTTCTAGGACATTATTTGAAGGGATTAAATATTAAGATTGTTAAAGTAAAAGGAAGGGAGATAAAGTTATTTTATGTGATTAAGATTATATATTTTTGGGATGTTGTTAATTCTGCTAATAATAAGGCTTTAAATATTTTTTATAGATGAGAGATGACATATAGGAAGAACAGATCATTTGTTGTAGTTAAGAGAAGGTAATGAGTTGCTAAAATTGTTTACACTTGGAATATGGAATATAAAAGGGGAAACTATTTCTTTATATTTTTACTTTTTTACTATATTGTTTTTCTTTCTTTCTATTTTGCCTCCTTTCTGAACTTGGTTTTTCTTTTTATTGTTTTTTTTAAAGTTTGTACTTTGTTAATTTGTAACATTCAACAAAATTACTATTTTTAAAAAACAACATAAAACACATCAAACTAGGACCAAGGTAGCCAATGTAAAATGTTTTGCATCTATGAGGCAGCAGAAAAGTATTTTGGAAAAATGTACATCTACATAGATAATTTCTATTAGATAATGGTACATTAAAACTAATGGATTTGGTCCAGAATGCTTAGGAAGGTAGTTACCTTTGTTATGCTTTCCTCTGCAATAACTGCCTGCACATGGCCATCCAACTCTGCTTTGTACTGATCTCTTATGGATCTCAGTAATATGGCAATATCAATTGGATGAAAACTGCTTGTAGAATCAACTGTCGGTTAACAGAAAGCCAATGCGGATTTACAGTTTCAGTCTCTTATAAAAAATATTCTAATTGGTCTTCTCTTCCATTTCAATTCTAATCCTTTTGATATGTCCCATTTAACATTTATTTACATGATAAATTTAGCGAAAGAGAATTTAAATTTGCTTGTTTAAAAAAATACATAAAATTTGTAACCTTAATAAAGTTAGAATCACTTGTTCCATAACTATTCAGAGTTAGTAATTTATCCCATTTTAGCATGTCTTTACTTTCATTCCATAGTCTTAATGTAATTATTCTGAAATAGCATGTAATTCATATTTTATCATAGTAAAAACTTTTCATTTTTTTCTCAATCTTAAAACCATTTTTTCCCATCAATTCTCTTCCATCCTTGTGTTTTTGTTAACATCTTTGCTTTCCCATTATTAAATCCAGCTAATGTGTTAAATTCATTGTGTTTCTATTTCTGCCAATGATTTTTCAGATTTTTTTTACCATATAATCAGCAGCACAGATAATTTATATATGTCTGCTTTCATCTTCACTTCAGCCATACTTCATTCTTGGCTTATATTGCTATTTAGTATTTTCAGAGGTAAGATATTGAAACAGTATTGACCAGGGATATCCTTCTTTCTGAAATAATGTTTCATTTAACTTCTGTGTGAAGGCATTGATATATGTATATATTTTGCATCACCATTTTTGTATCTTTATGCATCCACAAGCTCTAAATTGTCCATCATACATACATGCATGCATACATACATAGACAAAACTTTTGGTATTTTACCATGTGTTGTTTTAATGTCTTCCTCTGAACAAATTATTTCATTCCAATTTTTGAATAAACACCAATTTTCATATGGTAAGTTTATTATTTTATAAGTCCTTTGTCAAATGTTACTTTATGTTGATTTGGAGCATAAATTTCCCATTATCAGACTCTTGTTGCCATGCATACTATTTCCATCCCCCGCACATGTGTACCATAAATCATCATTCAGTCTTAGTTTTGGCTGTAATTGGCAGTTTACATACAAAACATTTTCATTTCTCTTTTTGGTGCCCACTGAAATAAATTCTTCACCAAATTGTTGTAAATGAAATATTTTGTATCCTTTTTTTCTAATATGCATTTCTTGTAAAAAAAAAAAAAAAGCTATTTCTTGTTAAGTGGTTTAAAGTACTGAAATAATTCATTTTTGAGGAACAATTGCTTCATTTATATTCAATGTTAGGCATTTAAAATCCGTAGATATGTCAAAAAAAAGTGTAGAAAATAGCCCAGAACTTCAGGGGGCATGTTGATTATTTGATATCATTGTTTGATATCAAAAGAAAAAACAATTGGTAGAATTCACAAAACAAGAAGATTAAATGTAACAGATTAAAACTATTAAAATAAGGATTGGACTAAAGCCTTGAGGGCAGTGGTGGGATTCAAATTTTTTACTACCCGTTCTGTGGGCGTGGCTTCATGGGTGTGGCAGGGGAAGGATACTGTAAAATCTCCAGCCAGAGGTGGTATTTGCTGGTTCTCCAAATGACTCAAAATTTCTGCTACCAGTTCTCCAGAACTGGTCAGAACCTGCTGAATACCACCTCTGCTGGAGGGTATAGAAAAGGCAGAGGGGGATTCAGGAGAAGTTGTAGTTATGTCAAGATTGCCCTTTCTATTTTATCTCCTGCGGCGAAAACTGCTACAAATTTGCACTTTACTTCTGCATCCAATTTAACAATTCTTCCTCCTAATTATATTTGCCTTCACAGTGACACAAAGAGGTAAATATCAGTTCTCACACAAACATGTTGGTGTAAAATTCAGATAATTAAAAAAAGTTAGTTGGATGAATAAAATAGGAACAGTACTCACAGCTTTCTCTGAACATATCTCCAAGAGGTAGAGAAGAGACAATAATTGCATTATTCAATTTTGGGGGGAGGGAGTCAAAAGAGTATCTAGATCGGATATGAAGAGAGAATTTGGTTTTCCTTTTTACCAGAAGTATACTGGTTAGGCTGCTGGAACAGAAATGGAGAAATTCAGGTTCTAGTCCACCTTTCATAATGAAAGCTTACTGAATAACTTTGTGTCAGTCTGTTACTCAGCCCATCCATAAGTTATTGTTGTGAGGAAAAATATGTTTAGAGTTAAAATTACATGTTCTGTTACCTGAGCCTTCTTCCACTTGAAAATCAAAGTCAGTTCTAGCTATAGTTTCTAATACTTGAACTCTTAGCACATCCAGTGAAAACCAACCAGATCAGAAGTGTCAAACTCAATTTCATTGAGGGCCGCATTAGGGTTGTGTTTGGCCTCGGGGTGCGTGTGGCCAGGGTGGGCCTGGCCAGTTCAATGTCACTTGTGTTAGGCACCTGTGGTGGCTCGAGCACTCTGCTAGTGAAAATAGGGTCCCGAGCTCCGTTTCTGTCTGCAGGGGCCTCATGCAACCCTCTGCCAGTGAAAATGGAGCTTGCAAGCGCCATGCACATCCCTCCTGAGCTCCATTTTTGGCTGCGGCAGTCTCCTGTAACCCTCTGTCAGCAAAAACAGAGCTCAGGAGGGCCGCATGCTCCATTTTCAGTGGCTTTCATGTGTTGGACTAGTGAGGAAGTTGTTCCAGCTTTTTTACTTCATTTTTGTGTTCATCTAGGTGGGTACGTATTCTTCTATTGGTCTGTCCAATGTATGTGGCAAGGCATGATGCACAGGGGACTTCATATATGCCTTGGTTTTCCAGGTCAATTTTATCTTTGGGGTTTCTTCAAAAAATAGCAGCCATCCTAAGAAACCCCAAAGATGAACACAAAAATGAAGTAAAAAAGCTGGAACACACTTCCTCACTAGTCCAATACATGAAAGCCACACATCATAGCATCGACTTCAATGACACCAAAACCCTAGCCACTATAGAAAACCTCAGCTGCAGAATTATCAGAGAAGCCATAGAGATTGAAAAAAGATCTGAGAGCATGAATAGAAGAGATGACTGCACCAGACTGTTAATTATCTGGAAGCCTTCACTCACAAACAAAAAAATCTCCACACCACAAGCAGCCAAACAACTGGGCACAAACAGACTCGCCCTGATACCTCCAGCTCAAACACACCCCAACCAGGCACCCAGATGAAGCCTAGCTTCCTAATAAATGATGGCCGTCCATTTACTTGGAGCCAAGCCGCACTAAAAGCCTCCAATACAAGAAACACAATGTTGCCAGCCAATCAAGACAAAAAAAGCTACAAAACAGACAGAAGATATTAGAAACACCAATCAAGCAGAACACAGCAAACTCCAAGACCAATAAACACAGACCAAGACTCCCAACCAATCAGGATGAAGAAAAAACCATACTGGCACAACGTAGGCTAGCACCAAATTTAAAACAGAAACAGCTGTGAAAGTCTGACTCACAGACGAACACTATACAGAAGCCTGATGATGGCAGATGAGATTCTGCCGAAACGTTGCTACAATTTTAAAAGCACAACTATAATGATGTGGGAAAATACCTGAACAAAACTGAATACCATACATATATATATTTGTTTATATGTTTGTTTGTTTCTTTTTAAATGTTTTAAATATATAAAACTTAAATAAAGTTTATTTTTAAAATTAGAAAAAAGAAATAAAGTCCATGAAATAGCATAACGGTGTTTAGTTTTAAATAAAGATTATTGTGATGGTATTTTTCAAATACTAACACAGAAATCATACAGTTTCTCGTTCTAGACTGCAATACACAGGCAGGTTCAGATTGACTAAAAGAAGAGAAAACCTCCATTCAGTAAGAACAGTTTGGCAGAAGAGCCAAATTCCTAAAATATGGGCTTCCCCTTAATGGCTAGAGTCAGTCATGTGTCTGGGAAGTTTCTATTTGGATTCTTGGACTGAGGAAGAAGTTGGACTTTTTGGCCTAAATGACTCTTTTCAAGATTACAATATAACATTTTCTTTGTTTGAGAACTGGAATTATAGTTCATGTAGACGCATACAGTGGATAATCCTTGTTCTTCTCATTATTTGTTTGATTCTGATTTCTTTAAACACATTCTAGAAAATAGTTCAATTTCCTTAAGTATCACTTAGACTTTCATACCACCCATAGTGTTTTAAAATATTCTCTGGGCTCTTTACAACGTCAGCATATTTCCCCCAATAAGCTGGGTCCTCATTTCATCAACCTCGGAAGGATGGAAGACTGAATCAACCCCAAATCTCATCAGAATTGAACTCCAGGCTATGGGCAAAGTTTGCCTGCAATACTAAATAGAATAGAATACTTTGTTGGCCAAGTGTGATTGGACACACAAGGAATTTGTCTTGGTATAAATACTCTCAGTATACATAAAGAAAGGGTACATTCATTAAGAATCAAGAATCGTAACGTACAACACTTAATGATAGTCATAGGGTACAATCAACAATCAAATCATACCAGGAAACAGTCAAGTGGGAGGGGATGGGTGATAAGAAGTGGTGAGATTAACAGTAATAATAGCGTACACTTGTAAATAGTTGAACAGTGTTGAGGGAATTATTTGTTTAGCAGAGTGAAGGCTTTCAGGAAAAAAACTGTTCTTGTTTCTAGTTGTTCTGGTGTTCAGTGCTCTATAGCGTCGTTTTGAGGGAAGGAGTTGAAACAGTTTATGTCCGGGATGTGAGGGGTCTGTAAATATTTTCACAGCCCCCTTTTTGACTCGTGCAGTATACAGGGCCTCAATTGAATGCAGGTGGGTGGTAATTGTTTTTTCTGCAGTCCTAATTATCCTCTGAAATCTCTGTCTGTCCTGTTGGGTTGCAGAACCAAACCAGACAGTTATAGAGGTGCAGATGATAGACTCAATAATTCCTCTGTAGAACTGTATCAGCAGCTCCTTGGGCAGTTTGAGCTTTCTGAGTTGGCGCAGAAAGAACATTCTTTGTTGTGCATTTTTGATGATGTTTTTGATGTTCGGTGTCCATTTTAGTTCATGTGATATAGTAGAACCTAGAAATTTGAAGGTCTCTATTATTGATACTGTGTTGTCTAGTATTGTAAGAGGTGGTAGTATGGGAGGGTTTCTTCTAATGTCTACCACCATTTCTACGGTTTTGAGTTGGTATACAGGGAGAAGTGGGGATAGCACACAGCCTTGGGGGTTTCCTGTGCTGATTGTACAGGTATGGGATGTGATTCCACCTAGCTTCACCTGCTGCTTCCTGTCTGTTAGGAAGTTTATGATCCACTTACAAGTGTGTTCAGGTACTGCTAGTTGGTTTAATTTACTTAGAAGAGTATCTGGAATGATGGTATTGAATGCTGAACTGAAGTCTACAAAGAGGACCCTTGCGTAGGTATTTGGGGATTCAAGGTGTTGTAGGATGTAATGCAGAGCCATGTTAATAGCATCAACTGTCGACCTATTTGCTTGGTATGCAAACTGCATGGGATCTAACAGCAGATCCGTGATGGTTTTCAGATGGGACAACACAAGTCTTTCAAAGATTTTCATAACTACATATGTTAGAGCAACTGGTCTGTAGTCATTCAGTTCCTTGATGGAGGGCTTCTTTGACACTGGGATGATGGTAGAACATTTGAAGCAGGAAGGGACATAGCACATCTCCATTGAAGATTCAGGTGAAGATGGGGGTCAATTGGTCAGCACAGACTTTTAAGCAAGAAGGAGTTCTTTTGTCTGGCCCTGGTGCTTTTCCTGGCTTCTGTCTGTGTAAATAGATCTTGTACTTCTTTTTCTGTGATCACCAGAGGTTGTGAGCCCAGTGGATTGGGCCAGTTGTAGGTTTGGCTGTTGTTGGTGTGTTTGAGATGGGGGTTGTGGAGATAGGTGGCTGTAGTTTCTTTTCAAACCTGCAGTAAAATACATTCAGGTCATCTGCTAGTTGTTGATTTCCTTCTGCCTGGGAAGATTTGCTGAAGCCAGTGATGTTTTAAGAGTTTTGCACATGTTTGCTGGTTCATTTGTTGAGAATTGATTCTTTAATTTTTCAAAGTAGCTTCTTTTTGCTGCTCTGATCTCTCTTGTTAATGTTTCTGGCCTGGTTGTATAGCATTCTGTCACCTTTTCTGTAGCTTCCTCTTTGGAATGACGTAGCTGCTTAAGTTTAGCTGTGAACCAAGGTTTATTGTTACTATATATTTGCAGGTTCCTTGTTGGTACACATAAGTCTTCACAGAAGCTATGATGTTACAGTATCTGTAAGCTAATCTAGGTCTGCAGAGGCATCTTCAAAAACATTCCAATCAATGCAATCAAGGCAGGCCTGCAGTTTCAGCTTTGCCTCATCCGACCAAATCTTCACTGATTTAATTGTTGGTTTAATGGTTTTAAGTCTTTGTCTGTAGGCAGGTACAAGGTGAATCATGCAGTGGTCAGAGTGTCCCACAGCTGCTCGTGGTAAAGACCTATAAGCATCTTTTACTGTTGTGTAGCAGTGATCTAAAGTATTTTTGCCTCTGGTGGGACAATTTACATGCTGGAAATATTTTGGGAGCTCTTTCTTTAAATTTGCTTGATTGAAATCTCCTAAAATGATGGGAAGGGAACCTGGGTGTTTGGCTTCAGCCTCCATAATTTGATCAACAAGAGTTCGTAATGCCTTGTTTTCACAGGCTTGTGGAGGAACATACACAGCTATTAGGAGAAATGAGGAAAACTCATGTGGAGAGTAAAATGGCTTGCAGTTGATCTGTAAAGACTCTAAGTTTTCATCACAAAACTTACATATTATAGTTATACCCTGAGACCAGCTGTTGTTGATATATAAACATAATCATGCATTTTAACCACTGCATTCTAACCACTGCATCACCAGGGCTCTTAGAAGAAATATATAGAAACGTACTGTAAGCTTTTTCTTCATACTGGAAGCAATTTTTCTTTGAGGCTTCTAGGCTGCCACATTCAGTGCCTGGGAATTTGGGAGGGGGATTTCAAGTAGTGGTGGCAGATTAGCCACAACATTCCTTTCTCAGAAAGTCAAGGACATGTTACCCTGCACCTGGAGTGGAGTGACTGGGGATAGTCTCCAATTGGAAGGAAGTAAGGATTGGGCCATGTGATAGATGATTGGGTGTAGGAGTTGGAGTTTCAGTTTTCTTTGGGCGAGGAAAAACCCAGAATTCTCAGATTCGGATTTTCCCCAGATGTGCCAATATGACATCTCTAATAAAATGGATCTTTGGGAAGATGATATTCTCAGAGTATTTTTCTTTGGAGGTTGTGACTTGCAATGCTGACACATACTTTATTTTAACCAGGAATTTATGCAACCCCAAAGACTACTATTTTAAATGGGATCAATATCATCAACATTTCCCAAATTGAAGCTCTCCTAGCTTGGAGTGATGGGAAGTGTAGTTCAACACATTTGAAGGATCGGAGGTTGACATATAAAAGTGCAATTTACTCAAAAACAAAGATTTTCAAGCAAGATGGAAATAGCCAGTCTTGCCATATATCTGTTAAAAAAGAAAAGGACTGTTAATAAGGCAGAATGCTTAATAGCAGTTACTGCTAAGTAATTTAAATTTCCAATTCAATTATACTGTAAAAATATAAGTAGATACTACACATGAGCAATATAGGTCATATCAGAGTAATAAATTGAGGGCAAACAATTGTAATTTGGTTCAAATGAGGTAAGTTTCCAGATAAGGCATAAATTACAGTCTTGAATAATCCATATTTCTTCTATCTTCCTTATTATTAGGCATTTGTAACTTTCATTTTCACATGCCAATATGGTTAGTTAAAGCTTTCTAATATGCTTTACAATATTTTTTCTGACATATTTTATCCTGCAAATGTTTAAATATAGAAAAATGCACAACTAACAACCCATGAAAATGAGATGCAAGTAATGCTCCAGTCTTCCCAGATATAGACAGTTCGTTTATATGAAACAAGAATATATTAATAACTAGCATCACGGAATTGATGATCTACTAAAGCAAGGGACTGTAAATTGGTGCAATGTATTATGTGGAATTGTGGCTGCAGGAATTATCTATCCAATTCCTTGACTGACAATTTAATTACAATGATAACCAAGCTATTATGAGTTTTTTTTAAAATTTATTAAATTTATTTTGTTTCTTTACATAACTGCTTTTTCAATTCATATGCAGTTCCATTTCAGATTGGAAGCAACTCTCCAGCTCTATTTCCTCCAAAATAGCAGACAAGTCTTTTACATTGGAAGCAAGAAACTATGGGCTGTTCAGACTTCTTCCAAGATTATCCTAAAAAAAAGAAAGAAAAATATTGCTAATCAAATAAGGGTGGAAGGAGCAATAAATGATCTTTCTCAAAAGTATATAGTAAAGATTCTGAATCCATTGTTGTGAAACACATTGGGATTTTGATTTAAGACCTGAAGATGACATCAGTAGATGCCACTGCATTTGCCCCCATACCTTATACTCAGAGGGAATATCATTGCACAAGATAAGGATATGGTCCCATCCATTAAATATGAAAGCAGCTTGCTTGCCTGTCTTCAGGAATCAACTCCTCCTGCTTGTTGTTTTGGAACTGCAGATTAGTGACATCCATGATTCAGGATATAAGGGACTCTGCACTTATGTGCATGTGAGAAAGGAGTGGATCATTTTGTATTGGTGCAGATTGTTTTACAGTTAGAAATATTTCAGTTAAAACTGAGGAATAAATCTTTAAAATAGGACATTGAATTTGTTTCATGTACTGTTTCCAGATTGTTGACTGAATGCAATTACCCAAGTGCTTAGTCACAGTTAAACATTAATTTAACTTACCCAACCACCCTGTCTTTCAATATAGCCTCTCACTTCAGAATTTCCATTCATTGTTTCTGTGAGTATGTTTATCTGGCCCTTATCTCCATGAGTTTTCTTCATAAATTTCTCAAACAACTTCACAGCAGCAGCTAGAAAAGCTCTTTCAGACTTTAGCCCAGGAGTTTGACTGATCCAATTCCTGCTGAGAGATTCTGTTACTTCTCCAAATTTCTTTATCTGTAAACATAGAGTGAATATTTTTTAAATAAAATGCAACTATTGTAAGACAACATAAATTTATGGTGGGGAACAGCTTGGTTCACCTTAAAATTTGTATCAAACATTTATTAATAGAATCAAAGATCTGGTTTGTTCAACTTATGCAACAAAATAGACGATCGTAACACTTAAAATATTTCAATTAAAGCTTAGAATAGTCTAAGTTTCATGAACCAACCAGTTACTTCTTGGTAAAACAGATGAAGATCAAGAGCTGCTGAAGAAACAAGCAAATATTACAGATTAAGAGAGTTGGAAGGGACTTTGTAGGTCATCTAATCCAACCCCCCATCCAAGCAGCAGACCCTACACCATTTCTGACAAATGACAGTCCAATCTCTTCTTAAAGATCTTCATGAAGGATGAAGTAATGAAGCTCCTCATCATTATATTAAATAATAAATCATCATTATATTAAATCATTATATTAAATAGTGATGTCAAAGCTTGACATGAGATCTTGATACAATCATCTACCTCTCTTCAATTCTATACTGAATCATTTGACTTTCTTGCCTTGGTTTTGATACTATTCCTGACTAAAGCTAATCATTAGATAATAAAAATGAAGCTACAGGGATTATGGACAAAGAAATCAGAGGACACACAGCATTATTTTTATTAGTGACTAAAATAACAAAGGAATGAAAAATAGTGAAAGAAGAATTGAAAGAAATAAAATAAGATGAAAGGAAAGGGATATAAGTGGCAATTGCAGTGCCTTGAAACCTATAATTATTGTTTGTTATATTAATCTGTTGGTCTAAACAGACCCCACATAGCTCTAATCACTGTACTGCTCTTGAAAATGTAACAGAATAGATGTGAAACCAGCATAAAGTAAAACTTCCTGTAAAGATTCACAATCCTAGAGGAGCTGGAACAGAATCGCAATGGAGATTGGTGGTCAGATAGTGAATTCAGGCTAATGAAATCTCTCTGGAAAAAGAAAAGGTTCAATCTAGTTGCAATATAGTCTATTCAGGAGTGTCAAACTGTGGCCCCCAGGCCAGATGTGTCGCACGCAGGCCACGCCCATCCCAGTTCTGTGAAGAAGAAAAACATCGTGAAATGTCACATGGCAACATGACAAGCGAGTTTGACACCTGTGAAAATGGACATATGGCTCACTGAATCTCATTTCTTAATCACTTTTGGAAATTGCTTAACTGCTTTTTAGCTATTAGGACGCTTCACAGTGTTAAGTTTTAGAGCAATGACTAAGGCTCTTTCAATCTTTGAAATTGATATAAGACTCATTTCCATGGGAAAGAAAGAATTTTGAACTCTTTAAGAAACGATAGGATGGTGCTTTGAAAATTGGTCACAAGAGGGAACTAGAAGGAACCAAATAAAGGAGAAAAAACAGTTACATTTGATTTATTAATACAGAATGGAGAAATATATTTGAACATTGGCCAAATTGAAGAATATTTGTGAACAAGGGACCAGGAGTTAATTTTAAAATCTCTGCCATTATAGAAAGGCTTTGTTTAAAAGATATTATGGAAGAGGAACAAATTTTATCAGGCAAGTCAGACTGGTTTGCAAGGGGATTTAAAAATGACATGCTATAAGAAAGATATGGAAAGAGTTGCTACACTGGATATTTGGGTTTTTTTTCCTTTATATCTCACCTTTTAATAGTGAGGTTATGTAGAAAGTAAACATAGAATCAGTCAAAAAGGACTCAATGCAGAGAGTATGAGAAATAAACAGGATAAATTACAAATTATAAATGAGGGCAGATATGATATTGTTGCCATTATGGAAACTTGGAGAGGTAAAACCCACAAATAGAATATACAGGTAGAGGGATTTAAATTATTTGAAAGAAGCAGACCAAATAGGTTGAGGAGGTGAACTTGCACTACATATAAGAAATAACTACATCTCTACACAACAATTATGAAAACTGAAATGACATTGCCATAGGTATATACTACAGGCCACCCAACCAAATAGAAGAAATAGATGAACTTTTTGCTAATCAGTTAACTGACTAGGCATGTAGGAAGCACATCACAATAGTAATGGGGGACTTTAACTACTCTGACATCAACTGGGAGACAAACTGCACCAAGTGGAAGATCAAATAGGTTCCTGACAAACATAGCCGACAACTTTGTCTCCCAAAAAGTAGAGAAAGGAACTGGGGGATCAGCCATATTGGACTTAATTCTCACTAACAGAGGTGAAATGATAGAAGGTGTTGAAGCTACAGGGTGCAATATTGGAATTTAACATTATGCATGTACATGCAATAGAACAAAGCCAAACTAGAGCCTTGGACTTTAAAAGAGCCAATTTTAATAAACTTAGAGCTTGGGAAAGATTCTATGGATGAGAATCCTCAAGGGGAAAACAACCTAAGAAGCTTGGGAAACTTTGAAAAGGGACATTATAAAAGACCAGTCTAGCACAATTCCAAAGGGATAAAAATAACAGTTCTCAAAAGAAATCAGCATGGCTACATAAAGAACTCTCTGATAAATTGAAAGATGAAAAGGATAAGTATAAAAAGTGGAAAGAGGGGAATATAAGTAAGGCAAAATATCTGCAAAAAGCCAGAGCCTACAATAATGAAGTGGGCAAAGCTAAGGCTCAAAATGATCTAAGGCTTGCAACAAAAGTAAAAATAATGACGACAACAACAACAAGAAGCTTCTTTCAACATGTACAAAACAAGAAAAAAGTTAAGGAAATGATTGGTCCATTAATGGGAAAAAGTGGCAAGCAACTGAGAAAAGATAGAACTGCTTAACTCATTTTTTGCATCTGTTTTTATATAAAAGGAAAAAAGTCCAACCAATCAAAAACAGTACCATAAAAAAGATTAGGAATACAAATTAAAGTAGGCAAGAAAATGGTAAGCGAGCACCTGTCCACCCTAGATGAGTTCAAATCACCAGGACCAGATGGATTACATTCTAAGGTTCTGGAGGAATTGGCAGACGTGATCTCAGAACCACTGAACTATATCTATCAAAGATCCTGGAGCATCGGGGAACTACTGGAGCACTGGAAAAGAACTGATGTAGTTCCCATCTTCAAAAAAAAGAAAAAAACAGATTCAGGAAACTGCAGACTGACCTCAATACCTGGGAAGATTCTGGAAAAGATGATCCAGAAATGAATCTGTGAACAGCTCGAGACAAACAAAGTCATAACCAAAGGCCAACATTGGTTTGTCAAAAACAGATCATACCAGACAAATCTTATTGCATTCTTTGATAAAGTAACAAAATTAGTGGACTACTTGAAAGGATAGAAAAATGTGGGTTAAACAGCATTACCACCAGGTGGATTTGTAATTGGCTGACCAACTACATTCAATGTGTAGTCCTCTATGGAACAGCATTTATAGGGAGGGAAATATGCAATGGGGTATCTCAAAGCTCAGTTTTAGTCCCAGTATTCTTCAACACCTTCATCAATGATTTGGATAAGGGGATAGATGAAGAAGTCATCAAATTTGCAGATGACACCAAGCTAGCAGGAATAGAAGGATCTTGACATACTTGAACATTGGGCGCTTTCTAACAAAATGAAAATCAATGGTGAAGAAAATACCACTTTATAATGCTTTGGTAAGGTAGCACTTGGAGTACTGCATCCAGTTTTGGTTTCCATGATATAAAAAAGATGTTGAGATACTACAAAGAGTGCAGAGAAGAGCAACAAAGATGATCAAGGTCAAGGTCAAGGTCAAGGTTCCTTTATTGTCACTCCATACATGACAAGCAAATCATATATAGGAATGAAATTACGTTCCCACTCTCCCACAGTACAGTAAAAAAAGTAACAACAATACAATAAAATACAGTAGAACAATAAAAACAATAAAAACAATAAAAAAATACAATGAACAATAAAATACAATAAAACACTAACAGTAACAGTAAGTAACAGTAAGTGACAGTAAGTGATTAGGGGACCGAAGGCTAAAACATATAAAAAACGGTTGCTGGAACTGGGTATGACTAGTCTGATGAAAAGAAGGACTAGGAGTGACATAATATCAGTGTTCCAACATCTCAGGGATTGCCACAAAGAGGTAGTCAAGCTACTCTCCAAAGCACCTGAGGGCAGGACAAGAAATGATGTTAACCAATCAAGGAGAGACATAACCTAGAACTAAGGAGAAATTTCCTGACAGTTAGAACAACTAATCAGTGCAACAACTTGCCTCCTGAAGTTGTGAATGCTCCAACACTGGAATTTTTAAAGAGATTGAACAACTATTTGTCTGAAATGGTGTGAGCAGGGGGTTGGAATAAAAGACTTCCAAAGTCCCCTCCAAGTTCCAACTCTGTTATTTTGTTAAGATTCTGTTTTTACTTTTATAAATAACTCAAGGTGGGTTGATACATAAGACTCTTTTTTGCCTCCTATTCTCCCTACAACAACCCTGTGTATTGAGTTGGGTTGAGAGAGAATGACTGGCTCAAGGTCACCCAGCTGTCTTCCATGCCTATAACACAGGAGTGGAATTCACAGTCTCCTGCACCTTAACTACTAGACCAAATGTGCAAGTGAAACTGTGATGTCTCAATCATTAAGGGGGATATACAAATAACAAGCCAAAAGAGTGACTTGGGTATGTATATCCTTATATGAAATTTACAAAAGAGACCTTTTTTTAAGTTTTGAAGGATTTTGTGAGAAGGGATAGAGGAAAAAAATGAAAATAAATCAAGTTCTAGGACATTATTTGAAGGGATTAAATATTAAGATTGTTAAAGTAAAAGGAAGGGAGATAAAGTTATTTTATGTGATTAAGATTATATATTTTTGGGATGTTGTTAATTCTGCTAATAATAAGGCTTTAAATATTTTTTATAGATGAGAGATGACATATAGGAAGAACAGATCATTTGTTGTAGTTAAGAGAAGGTAATGAGTTGCTAAAATTGTTTACACTTGGAATATGGAATATAAAAGGGGAAACTATTTCTTTATATTTTTACTTTTTTACTATATTGTTTTTCTTTCTTTCTATTTTGCCTCCTTTCTGAACTTGGTTTTTCTTTTTATTGTTTTTTTTAAAGTTTGTACTTTGTTAATTTGTAACATTCAACAAAATTACTATTTTTAAAAAACAACATAAAACACATCAAACTAGGACCAAGGTAGCCAATGTAAAATGTTTTGCATCTATGAGGCAGCAGAAAAGTATTTTGGAAAAATGTACATCTACATAGATAATTTCTATTAGATAATGGTACATTAAAACTAATGGATTTGGTCCAGAATGCTTAGGAAGGTAGTTACCTTTGTTATGCTTTCCTCTGCAATAACTGCCTGCACATGGCCATCCAACTCTGCTTTGTACTGATCTCTTATGGATCTCAGTAATATGGCAATATCAATTGGATGAAAACTGCTTGTAGAATCAACTGTCGGTTAACAGAAAGCCAATGCGGATTTACAGTTTCAGTCTCTTATAAAAAATATTCTAATTGGTCTTCTCTTCCATTTCAATTCTAATCCTTTTGATATGTCCCATTTAACATTTATCTACATGATAAATTTAGCGAAAGAGAATTTAAATTTGCTTGTTTAAAAAAATATATAAAATTTGTAACCTTAATAAAGTTAGAATCACTTGTTCCGTAACTATTTAGAGTTAGGAAAGGGCGAAGCAGAGGGGGGAAGCAAAACCAGCCGTAAAGTTGTGGTTAATGCAGCATCCTTGCAGTCATGTGATGATGATTTTTGACATTCTCTACTGGCAACTCATAAGCAACGTCAATGGGACAGCCAGCAGGAAGTTGCAAGTTACTCCTGCTTTTCCACATGCCCATGCTCTATATTGCCTACCTTTGGCACCTTCCCTATCCCCCTTATGGCACCCACATCCTCCAATGCTCCATTTGCACTTGCTTGTGACATTACCTGCCCACTCATAGCTCTCAAGCACAGTTCTCACCTGCTAGCCCACTTGCCTGGGCCCTGTGTCTTATCAGTTCTGGGTCTATGAAGAGAAAACAAAGTTTTCTATCTCAGAGAACAAGGAACTGAAAAGGGGAATCATCTTGAGAAAGGCAGAGGGAGAAAGGTACCTATGAAGCTCACTTAGCTTGCACAATTGTGAAGATAAAAGAAGAGGAGGCAGTAATAGATACATTGCACAGGGGACATCTTGGTATTGTGAGACATTTTATATCCAAATATATTTTATTCTTCATACTGTTTCCATTTTTGCCTTAAATATATTAACCGAATCCACAACAGCCTGAGAATCAGTATCTCCAAATTAATCAAATTAGCAAACTTCCTCAAACTTGAAATAAGTCACTGAGACTTAATCCACATATCAAAAGATAAGGTCTGCAAACACAAATAGAGTTAATTAAATCAAGTCTCCCAATAGAACTATATATTCACAAGAATACACACACACACACACACACACACCCCTCACCATATAGACACTTTCCCACCCCAGGCAAGCAAACTGTTTTGCTTTTAGGAATACATATTTCTATTTTCCTCATAGCTGTCTGGATCTCATTTTTATTTACTCTTGTACATTCGAGTTGGAACCCAAAATTATTCTTCTGACAGTATATAATGGTTGTAAACAAGAGTGGGATTCTACTGGTTCTCACCTATTCGCTAGGACCTGTTGTTAACTTTCTAAGGAGTTCGGAGAACTGATTGTTAGAAGAAATCTCTTGTTTTTTTCCCACTTTATAGCGATAATCCTGTAATGAAGACAGGAAACATTCTGGTGTTGTTTCTAGCCTAATTTTTATTGCCCTGCTTACAGAAATGCCTCTCCATTTCTCCGTTAACCCTTATTACAATCTTGACAGTATGCCTGGACTTCCTGAGGCCTGAGCTTCTCTGGAGTTTTTTTTTTTTTTCTTTGCTGGTACTTGACTTTCTTAAAGGGGAAGGTTGTTTTAAGCTGTTTATATTGCTGTTGGGAGGAAATACTTCTCCTGTTGGAGTTCTTCCAGCTGGGATGCAACTATCAGCACTTTGAAGAAATAACTGAATAATGCAGCAGAGCTGCCAGAAAGAAGCTTTTAATGACAAGGAACCAAGATGAGTGACATTCAGCAAGGCTTCTTGGCTAGCTAGAAAGACTGACATTCAAACGTGAGTTTACATACCCTTTCTGAGTTTTGGTCTAAAACTGGTTTTTGGTGAAGTTTAATTCTGTGCTTGGTGATATTTAACCCTATGTGTATTGATGGGATAATTTTCCCTATTCAGCTTTGTTTGGAAGGAAAAAGGTGAATCTCTGTTCCTGAAAAGAAACTGGGTTGAGAAATCTGGCTAGTTCCTGTGTCTATTTGTTCTAGTAATTGGTTTAACAAGCAACAGCTACTGTTGTGATTTACTTATTTGTATTGTGTTTGAATTTTTTCCTGCCTCATGGTTTCTTTTTTCTATGGGGGGTGGTGGTGGTGTCTTCCTTTACTGCTTTAGTGGTTCCTGGTACTATTCTTTGGTGTTGTTCTTCCAAGAGGCAGGATGCAAGCTTGGCACTGATTTTTTTACTGCCTTTCTGGGTGAGGCATGTGATCTTTTCTTAAATCTGGATGATTTCCTTAGGATATCTTGTGAGCTGAGTGAGACCAGCTGGTATCTTTAAGTGGTGCAAATAAATCTAAGGATTGCTTCTCCTGTGTGTGCTCTTTCTGGAGAGTTTAAATGACCTCTCTGCTAAAGGGTTTCACTTTATAAGCATGAGTTAGCTGCTGATAGTTATCATTGCATTTTAACTATTTTAATTCCTCAAGGTGCTCTGGCACCCTGCTTGATTTGTAACTCCGACTTGCAGGTATTTTTAATCTAATGATTGGTATTTAGGGCAGCTTTTTGCAAGCAAAGAAGTTTTTTTGTATTTTTGTACAGGTAATCCTTGACTTACAACAGTTCATTTAGTGACCATTCAAAGTTACAATGGCACTGAAAAAAGTGACTTATGACCATTTTTCACACTTATGACATTGCAGCATCCCCATATTCATGAGAGGCCAGGCGAGCAGAAGCTCCCCTCGATGTGAATGACGTCGAGTGCCCAGCCAGTCATATGACCACCCAGCTACACCTACCTAGCTGGTCATTAGGGCAGAGAGCCAGTTGTTAAATTATTTGAATCCCGCCTCTGGTTGTAAACCTCAAAATGGTACACAGCAGGCTCAGACTAAATTATTTTGTTTCAGAATTGATGTGTCTGAGACAGAATTTGAAGTCACTCACACAATGATTTCACAAGTGATTGCATAGAATAAACTGATCTGTCTGGTTTCAGTTTCAATTTGGAGACCAATTTCTTTGTTTATCAGGGTTCCAGTTAACCAACTCTAAGCCTCCCCTGGGTTTCCCCCTAGTTAAAAGTAAAGTTTTCTTTCTCCTGCCCACGCAGTCCATCACGTGGTCCAATCAGGTTACAATCCAAGGGTCAGTTGGTCTCAGATCCCACATCCTTGCACCTGGTGGGAAGTCCTTGGTTCTCAGAGGAAAGAATTTTATTTTGGCAACAATCTTCTAGCTATCTCTATCTCCCCCCTTCCGTTCCTACAGCTCCACTCATCTCCGCTATGACAGCCCTGAAGGTGCCAGGGGGAAATGGCTTCAGGGCTGACATTGTTACTATTAGATTTAGGGACTGTTTTTCTACTTGCCTACGCTATATAGTGCCTGTCTGTGGGTCCTTCCCTGACTACCCTGGTACCCACTCAACTTCCAATGCTCCACATGTTCCTGTGACATTCCTTCTCCCACCCATAGATCTCAAGTATAGTTCTTACCAGCTGGCACACTTGTCCAGGTCCTGTATCTTGTCAGTTCTAGGTCTGTGAAGAGAAAACAAAGTTTTCTATCTCAGAGGACAAGGAATTATAAAGGCGAAAATGTCAGGTGATGTTCCATTCAAAATCCAAGAAAGAAATACTTAGACTCTTTTAATTAGAGAAAATATATCTTTTACTGGAAATCAAGTGGTAGCAACAAAAGAATTCTGAATCTGAGAAAATAGGCGCGTAAATCACATATACAAAGTAATGGCAACGTTCCCACCCCCAATAGTTCAATTGGTTCCTCCAATTAAAAGTTGTGTATACCATCATGTGGGCATCTCCAGGTGGTGATGAGGCTTCTGTCAGTTGACCTTGGCATAGTTTGATAAAGTTTTGCAGCTGCGCATAGCATAGAATAGAAACCTAAGCATAGAATAGAAACCTAAGCATAGAATAGAAACCTAAGCAAGAATGTACTCCCCCCAGTTTATACAGTTCTGGTTTGTGACACCTCCAGCTCACTTCCAACAATCATTCTCCCCCTCCTCCCCCCGTTACTTATGAGAGCCAAAAGATGCAAAGCAAAGAGAGAAAATCTTGAAGGTTGACATTCGGCCCTCCTAAAAAGAGACGTTAGTCCTAAAAAAGAAAAAATAATAGGTAATAGACAATATACAGGTAACAGCAGCATACTTATTTTCTTAGGGTTTATCAGGATATTTAATATGAAATGCCTTGATAAGTGTAGGAGCTCTAACATCCTTCTCATTCACCCACTCAGCCTGGGAAGAAGGAAAATGTTTCCAAGCAACCAAATACTGAAGTCGACCCCTTTGTTTTCGAGAATCCAAAATTTCTTTAACTTCAAAATGTTGTTCACCTTCAATTAGCAATGGTACAGGAGGATCACCTGAGTTGGTTTCAAGTCGGAAGTATGTTCAGGTTTTAATAAACGAACGTATAAAACAGGATGGATCCGTCAAAGAGTTTTTGGTAATTTCAGTTGGACTGCTACAGGATTTACAATTCGTTCAATTGAGAAAGGTCCAACATACTTAGGGCCAAGCTTTTTTCTATTCTAAGCATAGAATAGAAACCTAAGCAAGAACGTACTCCCCCCTCCCAGTTTATACAGTTCTGGTTTGTAACACCTCCAGCTCACTTCCCATAATCATTCTCCCCTCCCTCCCCCCATTACTTATGACAGCCGAAAGATGCAAAGCAAAGGGAGAAAATCTTGAAGGCTGACAGAAAGTTACTTATGAAGCTCACTCAGCCAGCCTAGCTTGCATAATTGTAAAGATAAAAGAAGTGGAGAAAAGTTAATGGATGTTATCATAGTAATAGATATATTGTACAGGGGTAACTTGGTATGTAATGGTTGTAAAGCTCAAAATAGCAACAGCATGCTCAGATTAAATTATTTTGCTTCACAACTGATGGTATCCCTCACACAATGATTTCACAAGTGATTGCATAGAATAAAGTTTTAGTTTTAATTTGGAGGCCAATTCTTATGTTACTATTAGAGCTGGGGCAGTGGTCGAATTCAAACATTTTTACTACCAGTTCTGTTGGCGTGGCTTGGTGGGCATGGCAGGGGAAGGATACTGCAAAATCCCCATTCTCTTCCCCTCCCACTAACCTGCTTTCCAGCTCCGTTCTCCTGTGCAGGGCAACCAAAGAAGACCCAGCTGATCAGGATGGGAGGCAGAGAATAGATGGGAGTGGGACCAGTCAGAGGTGGTATTTGCCGGTTCTCAAACTACTCAAAATGTCCGCTACCGGTTCTCCAGAACTGGTCAGAACCTGCTGAATACCACCTCTGAGCTGGGGACTGCTTCTGCTCACTTTTATGTCTTATGTCAGTGGCCATGATATTAGATCATTGACCAAATGGCTATCAAACATGCCACCATTGCTCTATTTCCTACATGTATTCCTATTTGCATCCATTATAAAGAAGAGTATTCATGTATATTGCATGTTTCCTGCTACTGAATCAGGAGTCTGACAATTCAGGATTTTTAAAACTCGAGGACTGACTTTGTTATAGGGCCTGCCTGTATCTTAAAAACTGCCTCCTTAAAGTCCCATCCTCAACCATCTCAATGTAATGTTTTAAATATGTACTTGGATATTAATCTCACTTTCCAGTGCAGCACAACCCATGGTCATGGCTAGCTAATGAGGCAAACATAGTCCTGCTGAAAATAGTAGCTCTTGCAGGAGAATTAGCAATGTCCTGAAAATTTAGTACACATTAGATCACCAATGTTTTAATTAATAGGCAGTAGATTTAAGCAAAACTATTCAGTTTCAAAATTTTATTGAATTTTAAACTTTTGTTTAAATGTAACTGATCAATTAGGGGGTAAAGGGTTAAAATCCCTTAGTGGTTTCCACTAGCATCTTTGAACTACATCAGGGGTGTCAAATTCAATTACATTGAGGGTTGCATCAGGGTTGTGTTTGACATTGGAAGGCTGGGGGGGGGCATGGAGGGGAGCCAGGGTGTGTGACCATGGTGGGCATGACACAGGACTGGGACTGTCACCAGTGTGGCCAAGTGCTAAGGCCAAGTGCTTCCCTGAGACCGTCACTCATACTCATTATAATCTTCCTTCCTTCCTTTTCTTTCTTCTTCATTCTCCTTTCTTCTTCCTTCCCTTTTTTCTTTATTTTTCCTTCCTTGGTCTCTTCCCATCTTCCCATCTTTTTCTTTGTCTTTCCCCTTTCCCTTTCTCCTTTCCTGTTCATTTCTTGCATGCTCAAATGCAAAAGAGGTAACATTTCTCCTTTTCTTTTGTTTTTAGTTTTTTTTCCTGCCAGAGCACGGGGGGGGGGGACCGCATGTGGCTCCCGCACCTCATTTTTACCCTGGACAGCCTCATGAAGCCCTCTGACAGCAAAAACAAAGCCAGAGGGGACCACACACAACCCCCCTGAGCTCCATTTTCACTGGCAGAGGGCTGCAGGAGGCCGTCATGGCCAAAAATGGGAGGGCTGCACGTGCCCCCCCCTTCAGCTCTATTTTTGCTAGCAGAGGCACTGCAGGAAATAGCACTTTTACTATTTCCAGGCCGGCTGTGTGGGTCAGATCTGGCTTGTGGGACTTGAGTTTGATGCTCTTGCACTACAACAAATAGAAACTAATAAAAAATACAATGGTAACAAACTTATTTTTTTTCCTCCAAGTTAGATGCAGCTCCTGGTCCTGACTTCAAAATTTTGGAAATACAAAGCCACCCACTCACCCACACTCATTGCAAATTTTCTTCCAAAAAATAGTCATTACCTTCAATTACAATCATTTTTCTAGACTGGAGAGGATATTGCTTCCTTGAGTAAACAGTAGTAAATAATCCTTCTGCAATTTCTTTTGTCTGTTCTTCAAACATAATTTAATTGTTCGTGTTCAGATATGTATTTCAAACAGAAGTTTCTGTCTTTATTTTTCCAAGAGTAGTTTCTTCTGTTGTCTAGAAGAGATAAAAGATTAACAGCCTCCAGCAGCTTCCTTCATTTACATGTCAGAATATATATAACATTCAGCAGATACTTCTCAGAACAGGAAACATAATTTACAAAGTAAAATTATGTATGTTTCCTGTGAAACCTTGCTAACCACACTATAGCGATTTTACTATATTGCCAACTATTATAAATAAGAAACATTAATTACCAGAAATCGATATCAAGTCCTCAAATGCTTTCTCTTTTATTATTCAAGACTCAGTTGCCTAAAAGGAAGTAGAATCTGATATTTGATATTGTATGCATAACCTTTGGACTCCAAGTCATTTCCAAGTGGCTATAATAGCAGCAATATGTCTCATTAAGTAACTATATCATGTTTCTATTTTTTCAACAATTCTTTCAGTTACTCTAGATGCACACTGTAAATCTCATCTGTATGTAACTTTATAATATTTCACAATTATTTGCTCCCATTGAAGAGAAGTTGGGTTTTCCAAGTATAAAGTCCCCTTCAATGTTATCTTGACCCTTAACAGCTTTAGGTATCCATTCATTTAGGCTTTATTGGCTTGCTACTGCCTTTTTGTTTCAAATTTGTATAAAGACAGTTCTGTTATTTCTTGACACTACTCTATCTAACTTCTAACAGTTTTACCCTGTGTTGTTTTTAAAGATTGGCTAAGCTTGGCTCTGCACTGCCTTCTGACTGAACTTCTAGATATTTGTTGTTATATATTTAATTTTTTTGGCTGTTTAGCTCCAGTGAGCTTATGAACATAGCAATAGCACTGAGACTTAATATACCACTTCACAGTGCTTTACAGCCCGCTCTGAATGGTTTACAGAGTTAGCATATTGCTCCCAACAATCTGGGTCCTCATTTTACGAACTTTGGAAAGGTGGAAGGCTGAGTCAACCTTGAGCCAGTGAGACTTGAACTGCTGGCAGCCAGCGGTCAGCAGGAGTAGCCTGCAGTACTGCAATCTAATTTCTGTGCCATAGTGTGCTTATAGCAGCTGAGAAATATTATAATTCATAGATGTTACCATAACCAGGAAACAAGGCCCTTCACATTCTCAGGACCTCCAGCCCAGGGTTATAAACAGGATTAAGGTCTAGAAGAGCCTGAAGAACCTCCTCTTTTTTATTTTTTATTTTTTTTTCTTATTAATTTTGGGCTTTTAATTTTTTACTGGTCTTTTTTTTATGTTTTCCTTTTTCCCAACTGGATTATAATTGGCTACTCTACTAACTGGATTAAGAGAGCTTGAAGACCCTGAGCTACCCAAATGAGTAAGAAAATCTTACCTTCTGGCATTTCAACTTCTGCTCCTGCCTCCCCATCAACTGGAGGACGACTTTTAACAATGGCGAAGCAAGATAAAGCACAAGTGGATTTAACGATGGTTATGCAAGGAATTCAAGAACTTAAAACGAGTATTGAATAAAGAACGGAGAGTATTGAACAAAGAATCGGGAAGACTGATGAAAAAATTGAAAATATTCAACAAATGATGGTGAAATATGATGAGAGACTCCAAAAAATTGAAGAGAAAGATAAACAAAGAGACGAGACAATTGGAAACATCGATAGTAGATTAACAATGGTTGAACAAGACAAAAGTGGGATGTTGAAATGGGAGATGGACAGGTCAGAATTTTATCTCAGATTTCAAAATATAGAGGAAGAAAAAGGACAAGACTTGGCTGCAGTAATGATAGAAATCTTGGCTGGAGCTCTGGGAATAACAGAGGAAAAGATGATGGATGGAGTAGATGAGATATACCGAGTCTTCACAAGATATGCGATGAGGAACAATCTACCAAGAGAGGTCCATGTCAGATTTACCAAAAAAACTATTGAAACACAAATATTACAAGTGGCAAGAGAGAAGGCGTTGAAATATAAAGACAAAGAGATTGTGGTCTTAAAACAAGTACCCAGAAAAGTTAGAGAGATGAGAAGGAAATATCGATTCCTGACTAAAATGCTATTGAAAAAAGAGGTGAATTACAGATGGCTGATTCCAGAAGGATTAATGTTTACATGGCAAGAACAGAGACACAGAATTGACTCAATTGAGAAAGCAGAAATATTCTACAATAAATTTTTTGAAAGAAGAGAAATAGAGACAGAGAAAGAGAGCATCTCAACCGAACTTCAAGAGGATCAAATGGGAATGGGAATGGGAAAAGAAGAAGGTGCAGTAGGTGGACAAGTGGAGACCAAAGAACAACGTGAAGTAAGATCTATGAGAGCTGTTAGACCTAAATACAAATATAATCATGGAGGAAAAAAAATTGATTTCTATAAATATAAATGGACTTAATTCAGCCACCAAAAGAAGAAAATTTTTTCATAAATTAGAGAAGTCAAAATGTGATATAATTTGCTTACAAGAAGTACACATTAAAAAAACAACATCAACAATTATTAGTATGATCAAAATTGGGGAAAATTTTTACTTCTCTGACTCATTGTAAGAAAAGAGGAGTGATCTTGTACATTAAAGAAACTATTCCAGCAAAACTGATTTATACTGATGAAGACGGAAGAGTATTAATGGCTGAAATAGTGGATAATAATATAAAAATACTCCTGGTTGCAATCTATGCCCCAAACGATAAACAAGAAGAATTCTATAAAAATTACATATGAAAACAATGGGACTGGACTATATTAACATAGTTATGATGGGAGATTTTAATGGAATTGTAGATAATAAACTGGACTATACAGCGACAGCATCAAGACAAAATAGAAAGACTCTTCCTAAATCCTTTTTTAAAATGATAGATGAATTAAATTTAAAAGATATATGGAGAGAAAGAAATGCTAAAAGTCAACAATATACTTTTTATTTAAATAGACATTTATCATGATCCAGAATAGATATGATTTGGATCTCAACAGAATTAATATCTAATACTCAAGAAATAAACAAGTACATGGGCAGACCAAAATCCAATGACAATTAAATGGAAAGGACAAAAAAGAAGATCTAGATGGACATTAAATAATACTATTTTAAAGGAAAAAGACTTCACACAATGGATGGAAAAAGAATTGGCCTTCTTTTTTAGTGAAAATAAAAAAGAAGATACTTCAATACAGAATGTTTGGGACACAATGAAGGCATATGCGAGAGGATTAATAATAGACTTTACAAAGAAAAAGAACATTAGGAAGAGGCAAACCATCAAAGCTCTAGAAGATGATTACAAAAAACTGGAAAAAGAACTGCAGAAAATGCCACAGAAAAAAGATATTAAACTTAAAATGGACATAATTAAACATAAAATGGGTCAGAGAAAGAAGAAAGAAGAACTGGCACAAAAAATTAGAAATGCTAAACAGAACTATTTTGAAGATGCAAATAGGCCAGGTAGATGGTTAGCATATAAACTGAGAAAGGAGAAAGAATCAAGGAAAATATTACAGTTAATAGATGATCAAGGTCAAATGTGCTATGGTAATAAGGAGAAAAAGGCAATTATCCGAGACTTTTATGGACAACTATATAAACAGGAGGATCTTGATGAGGAAAAAATTAAACAGTACTTACAAAATGCTAGCCTACCTAAGATACCTGAAGAGACTGAATGATGGAACTAACTGAAGCATTCAATAGACAGAATAATGGAAAAGCACCAGGTCCAGATGGGCTTCCGGCAGAATTTTATGAATCGTTGAGCATTCCACTGCTAGAAGTCATGAACGAAGTTATGTTAAACAAGAAAATACCTAAAACATGGTCAGAAGCTTATATTACACTTATTCCAAAAGAAGAGGCTGATCCATTACAAATTAAGAACTATAGACCTATTTCTTTATTGAATGCAGACTATAAAATCTTCGCTTCAATTTTGGCAGAAAGGCTTAAAAATACTTAAATAATTTTATTCACTCTGATCAGAATGGATTCTTATCAAAGAGACAAATTAAAGACAACATGAGGGTTATTCTGGACACTTTGGAATATTATGAGGCACATCCTGAAAAACAAATGGCTTTGATATTTCTAGATGCCCAAAAGGCATTTGACAATGTGAATTGGAGATTTATGTTACTATTACTGGAACAGATGGGCTTTGCCAGAAAATTTATTCAAGCAATAGAAGCCATATACTATAAGCAAACGGCAAAAGTAATGATAGAGGGAGAATTTACAGACTCTATTAATATAAGAAAAGGCACAAGACAAGGATGCCCATTATCACCTCTGCTATTTGTACTGATTTTGGAAGTGTTGAATAGATATATTAGAGAGGACCAAAATATAAAAGGAATGAAAGTTAAAAAGGAGGAATTTAAATTGCAAGCCTTTGCGGATGACCTGGTTTTCATTCTGGAAGATCCTCTAGAGACAGCTTTAAAACTATTGGAAAAGATAGAGTTGTACGGTGAGATGGCGGGTTTGAAAATAAATAAAGATAAAACAAAGATTCTGACAAAGAACATGTTACTAAGACAAAGAGAAGAACTGGCAGACCTATTGAAAATTCAAGTTACGAACAAGGTTAAATATTTGGGGATACATTTGACGCCAAGATGTACTACATTGAAAGAGAATAACTATATTAAGCTTAAGCAGCAGATAGCATCTGATTTGAAGAAATGGGAAAATCTACAATTGTCATTGATAGGTAGAATTTCAACAATCAAGATGAATATTTTACCTAGAATTTTATACTTGTTCCAAACAATACCAATTAGGCTTGGCAAAGATTATTTTGAAGAATTAAATAAAATTGTGTTGAAGTATACATGGCAAGGTAAGAAAGCGAGAATAAAATTAAAACTTTTACAAGATGCTAGAATTAGAGGAGGATTTGGCCTTCCTAATTGGGAGTTGTACTACCAAGCTGCAAATTTAATGTGGGCCAAAGAATGGATAACATTAAGAAAGACTAGATTGTTGACATTAGAAGGACATGATTTATTACTGGGCTGGCATGCTTTTCTGTGGTATAAGGGAACTAAATCACAGGGCTGTTTTAGACGGCATTATATATGGAAGTCTTTATGGTTGAACTGGGAGAAAATTAAGAGACAATGTTATTTGAAAATCCCAGTTTGGTTATCTACTATTGAAGCTTTTCTTATCCTATAATATATAAGAAGGAACAAACAGTTAGATATGGGGAAATATTGGATGAAAAGGATGAACTTAAAACGATGCAAAACTTAGAAGAACAAGGTATAAAGATGAATTGGTTTTCATATGCGAAAATACACTCAAGGTATCTTAAAGATTCTAAAACAGAGGGATTTTATGATAAATTGACTGACCTAGATAGGATTTTGACAGGTACTGATGAAAAAGTGATCAAAAAATTATATAGTTATTTGCTGGAAATTAAATTAGAGGAAGAACAAGTTAAAGAAACGATGATTGCTTGGGGGAAGAATTTTGGATATGGGATTGATTTAGAGAAATGGCAAAAATTGTGGTCTCAAAATTATAAAATGACAATGCCAACAGCATATAAAGAAAACTTGTATAAGATGTTTTACAGGTGGCATTTTCCCCCGACAAGAATAGCAAGAATGTTCAAGAATAAGTCTGAAAAGTGCTGGAAATGTCATCAGATACCTGGCTCATATTACCATATGTGGTGGACTTGTGAGGACGCTAGAAAATATTGGACTAGAATTCGCATATGGCTGGAAAAAATGACAAAGAAATATATAGATTTGAAACCAGAGATTTTTTTATTGGGAACCTTACCTGATACATATAATAAAAATTTGAAGTATTTGATGGTAAATGTATTAACAGCGGCTAGGATTGTATTTGCTAAAAATTGGAAGAGTGAGAAAATACCATTAGAGGAAGAAATTATTAGGAAAATATTGGAATGTGCTGAAATGAGTAGATTGACATTTGAAATTAGAGAACAAGAAGATAAACAATTTTATGAAGTTTGGGACCTTTTCTATCAATGGCTAGATAATAAAATATAATAATAGAATATTTAGAAACTTAGGAAATAATGAATATATACTTTTTTTTCTTTCTTTTCTTTTTTTGACACTATTTTTATAAAATTAAGATAGACTTGGTATGACTTTACAATTTGTTATAAAATAAACTAAGTAAATTATAGTTATCTTGTTAAAGTATGAATTAATAAAATTATAGTCAAATGATTGTTTAATAATGATATCAGGCTATATAATTGTTGATTGATAAAATGAGTTATTATTTAATATAACCACAATGGAGACTATGAAATGGATGCACAAAAAAGAGTGGTAAACCAACCAATACACTGTCTGTAAATTTATGAAGAAGGATGATGTTTTTATGTTTTATGTTTTATGTGTTTTTGTTCGTTGTCAAAGTCAATAAAACTTTTTTTCAAAAAAAAAAAAAAAGAATTCCTAAGGAAAAAATCAAGAAAGTAAATCAATAAGCCTTGGGGTCATTACTTACAAGGAAGAAGCCTTTTTAAAATAAAATGAATGTTGGCTTATTCAACCAAGTTAAAAATGTATGTGATTATTTTTTCCAGAAACTGTTAATGAATGATGGGGCTTTAAAGATTTGTTTATAGATAAGATATAGGAATGAGGATTCTCACATGAGATTTGGGAAACGTTGTGCAATCATGGCATAATTCCAGTTTGCCACGGGTTTTATTTTGACATCAGTTTCTCAGCTTGAAGAGTGGAAAGTATGGGACTCCAAACTGAAAGAATGCAAATAAATGTACACTTAAGGAGAGAAATGTAGCTTAATTCTTGAATAATACAGTTCTTTTCTTGAATGCATGAAACTTTTTCTGAAGAACTATTGAACTGGAAAAAGCAGCATGCAGTGTCCTTTTCCAATACAAGTACTAATTAAAAAAACGAAAAAGAGGGCAGCTTATCCAAAAATACTGCTGTTTTTCCCAGCACAGAACATGTTTCATCTGGGTTGAGAAAAAAAAAATATGCAACATTTTCTCCTTCTACAGTCATTTTTTTTCCAGAGCAGAAGAACCAATTCCTGCACAGAAAAATAAAGGCAGGCTGCAAATTTACTTGAGTTGCAGAAATAGTAAAGGCTTTGAAAGTGACAAAATTTTCCTGAGACAAGAGAAAAACATACACCTTTTTAAAACCTCCTTACTTTTAGGTCAAAGGTCTTCTACTTTTTTTTTTTTTTAATTCAGTATTAGTATGGGTTTTTCAAATAGTGTACATTAGACTAGCTATCTGAATATTCAACTATTCTAATTTTTTTCCTATGTATAGTAAGAGATTTTACAAAGCTGAAGCAAACAGATTGTTGAATAAACCTAGAAAAAATCCATGTAAGAGCAAACCACTTCAGGTTCATGTTACCTTCCATTGAACTGTTCTCTGAACTAACACCCTTCCTTTTACAGGAACAGCTGGAAAACATGGCTTTCAAGGGGGCTCTTGGGGGTAAGATCATACCAGCACTGAATGATAGAAGAATTTTTTGATTGTAATTTTATCCGGAATGGTTACTATTAACTTTAACCCTAGTTGTAGTGCACTGTAAGCCGCCATTTTTTTGGAAATAAAATAGCATCTAAATGATTTTATACACCTTGATACTCCATTCACTTAGCATCTAAGTGAAGCACCTGCACTGCAGTTGGTAAGACCACTGCCAAGAAAAGCACTGGCAGCGCTTTGCCAAAGTGTATAGAAGACTGGTCAGCAGCCAAAAGAATGGAATTTATCTCAATACCAAAGAAAGGTGATACAAAACACTATTCCAACCACTGAACCATAGCCTTGATACTACATGTGAATAACGTTTTCTTGAAGCCAACAGCCAACAAGAAACTGCCTGATGTAGAAGCATGATTTCGGAAAGGAAAAGGAACATGTACCAATCCCATATTAGATAATGGAAAAAGCACAGGAACACCAAAAAGCACTCTGTATGTGATTTATTGACTATGCAAATGTCTTTGGTTGTGTTGACCATAAGCAGCTCTGGAACTGCCTCAAACAACTGAGAATATCACACCACATCCAGCTCATTCACTCTGATCAGGTAGCCATTGTATGAATGGAGAGACAAAATGGCTCAGAATTGAAAAAGGCACACAAGGTTCCATCCTGTCATCCATACTATTCAACATGTACATAGACATAGTTATGGAAAATGCACATTTGGAGGAATCTGTCATTGCAGTTAAAATCGGTGGTAGGAGTATCAACCTCTGATATGCAGATGATACATTACTCGTGAAAGAGAAAGAGGATATGGAGTGGTTAATCATGAGAGTCAAAGATAAGAAATGAGAACACATGGGCCAGTGAGTAATGTATAATGTATTTGTTTCCTTAGTTTTTTTCTTTTATTACAATATCAAATTTCCCCGCCCAATGAAACTATTTTAGATGCATACAAAATATTACCATTATGAGTTGGAGAACAATGGAAGGGGATTGTGCTCCTTTGTGTATGAGTGACATGAATATTTTATTGTTGTTTTTATTGATTTTATTATGAGCCTCCTAAGATTGTTCTAGTTAAAACAGGTGGCCATATGAGTTTAATAAGCAAATAAAATTGAACTTAAACAGAAATAAAATTGTAATTGCTATTTTTAATTTGCAATTTACTCATATACTCATATTGTGGCAAAGAATTTGTACTTGGTTTAGGAAAAGCTGCATAAAACTGTTTTTTCCATACACGGCTATCAGAAGGGAACATTGCTAAGTGACACACAAATGCTCCTTTAATTTACCATCACCCTGAAATCTCATCTCTCCCTTTTTAATTTTGTAGATAAATGCAAAGTTCCCTTTGTTTGTCCATAGACATGTTCTTCATATTTGGCCTTTTGAGGGTGGTTGGTTTCTCTGCATATTTTTCTAAACACAGAGTTTTCATTTGCAGTAAAAGTTATGCTGTAGAAAGCCTTTACAGACAATCTGTAAGACCTACAGCTTCATCTAAAGAATACAATAAATAAACCATATACAAAATCGCTGTCTCTTCCTGGTTATGACCAATCCCATAAATTAGACAAAAAATCAGGATGTCAGGCCTGCCACTGTCTCCAGAACTGTCTTCAAGAGTGAGACAAATGCCTGCAGGGCTTCTAGATTGTTTTCAGTCTGCTTCACTAACATCTGCATCTCTGCACTTCCTGTCTCCAATAGCAGCTCAGTAAGGAAAAGGCAGCCTGTGCCATCCTGTGCCCCTAAGTAGACTTTCCATGACTGTGAACCAGGCTTGCTCATTGCAATAGTCTGAATATGGACCATCTGCAGGGCAGCCTGCAAAGTCTCTGGCTGCACAGATTCCTGCCAAGGAATGGCCTGCTGGCAGCCAACAGCCAGGTTTAGCCATGTCCTCTCAAACTGCTCTGCAGTCAGACATAAACCAGATATTAAGATAAGGCTACTGGAACTGGCATTAATAGCAGGGTCCTTCTCCTCCTTTTCCAACATCAGCGGCACTGAAAAAGAAAGGCCATAATATTTACTTATTATTTATTACATACATTTGTATACCATCAAATCATCTGACTCACAGAGGTTTGCAGCAAAAACATCTATTAAAACACAACACAAAACTTATCCTTCTAAGCCTCTGTATAAAATGCATCATACATTAAAATCAAAATCAAGAGCCAAATTATAATAATAAAAGCAACCCAGATCCACCATTAATTTCCAAAGATTATCTGAATAAACTAATGTTGATAACTTTGCAAATACCCAGTACTTCAGGAGGTTGGCTATTTCATACTATTAGGGGCATGAATGAAACATATCATGAGAACATATAAGCAGTGCCTCTTGGATTGAATCCTTGCCCCATCTAATCTGACAATATGTTCTCACAGTGGCCAACCAACTGCATAAGGAAGACCACTAGTCTCCCAGTAGATGTCTATATTCTTTCTCTGGGCCCACATTCTTATTTCTTATGTAAGAAGGGGAATCTTAAGTGTATCTATAGGTAGGCCTTGACTTCCAACTACAATGCAGACTGAAATTTCCATCATGAATCATTGCAGTCCTAAATCAAGCTTTTACAACATTTTTTTACAATGGTCATTAAGTAAATAACCTGGTTGTTAAACAAAATCTGTTTTTCTAATGTATGTTATTTGGTGAAAATCTAAAGAAATGATTGTAAATCTTGATCATGTGACTGCAGGATGCTGTCACCGGTTGTAAATGCAAGCTGGTTGCCAAGCATTTGAATTTTGATCATGTGACTGTGGGGATATGATGGCACACTGAATTCCTAAACACTATAAGGGTGTCTAGTCCAAGAAGGACTGTAATTACCACAACAACCATAGCTGAGTAAAAGCTCTACAGGCCATGGCCTTGACCTCTGCTCTAATGTAGGTGAACCTGTATTAGGATAAAACATATGAAGAACAGTTGCAGGAACTGGATGTCTCGTCTAATGAAAAGAAGGATTAGGGAAGACATGACAGCAGTGTTCCAAAGCACTTGAGGGCAGGACAAGAAGCAATGGGAGGAAACCAGTCAAGGAGAGAAGCAACTTAGAACTAAGGAGAAATTTCCTGACAGTTAGAACAATTAATTAGTGGAAAAAATTGCCTCCAGAAGTTGTGAATGCTCCAACACTGGAAGTTTTTAAAAAGATGTTGGATAACTGTTTGTCTGAAGTGGTGCCAAGGCACGGGGTAGGACTAGAAGACCTCCAAGGTCCCTTCCAACTATTCTATTCTGTTCCATTCCATTCCAAATTCAAGGACCTGTCCCTCCAGAGGAAAGGCAACTTTGCACAAAATCAGCCATTAACTGACATCAAGCTAGATTGTTTGCATAAGAACAATAGCTCTCTCTTGCTGGGACTTGGAGTCTACTTGACAAATCCAGTCCTTCACAACTTCCAGAAACTGAAAAAGGACCTCTAGTGCATCTCTTGAAGTGACAATGTACAGCTGAACAACATCAGCATATGATGATGTTTCACCTCAAACTAAAAGATGAATCTGTTTCATATAGTTGTTAAATAATACAGAAGAGAGAAAGCCAAGTTCTGTGGAACTTCACAGCGGATAAATTACTATTAATAGTATAAGCTGTTAATAGTAATACTGTATGGGTGTATGCTGTTATTATCATGAACATGCACATAACAACGATAACAAACTTAGTATCACCTACTAAGTGGAGAATAACTTGTCAATCAAATACCTAAAAGTAATTTTTTTCAGTGAATACTCTGGTTATCATTATTAGGAAAGGTGAATGCATGAAGAGTAGGAAAGTAGCTAAAATTTACCTATGTCTCTCACCTTTGCCTTTTCTTTTGGAATCATCTGTGCTGGAGTCTGCATAGTGGAGATCAACTACTCGACTAGCTGTCATAGCTGCCCATTGCTTTTTGCCATAGATGGGCACCAAGGAATTAAAGTCAGGAACCCATTCGTTAATGGAACTTTCAGTCTGTTCTTCTAAAAGCCGGAGAGAGCGATCTGATGTTGGGCTGCACAGAATTCCTTTTGTTTCTTCCACACCAGCTTGCAATAGACGATAGTAAAATAATGCACGGTCCCGAACTGCCATGTCTTTTTCCTCCTCTGGATCAGACGCAAACATTTGGCAGCAACAACAACAAAAATAATACTTCACTCCAATGATGTCATTCCAAGTGGTCTTTCCCAATCCTTCCTACTCTCCCTTAGAACCTGTTAAGACAGGCCTGTCAAACTCCTGGGCTACAGGCCGGATGTGTCACACGCTGGCTGCACCCATGCCCGGTTTAGCAAAGGGGGGGGAAGTCCCGATACATCAGGTGACGCTGCCATGACAATATGAATTTGACACCCTTGTGTTAAGATATCAGAACACTAGCAGTACAGACAGAATAGAAAAATACTTGTGACAAAATAGTTTGAGATTTGGTTAGAAAATCTAAATATTCTGCATTTATGTATGCTTTTCATCAGTAACTATAACTGTCGTCTTCCATTTAATTCACAATACAGCGATCTCCATAGAGGTAACAGACTTACCAATGCAATAATAAAGTAATCGACCCAGGGTATCCTGACATTCAGCGGGACGTGCTATGAAGAGCCGGGCCACAGCCGTCAGTAGTTCCAGCTTGACCACTGAGAATGGTTCTGATTTTATGTTCTCCACAAAATCTTCTAATATATAAGGGGCATTGGGAACTCTTTCTCCAAGTACACCCAGAAGCCAGATTAATGCTCGCTTTCCCTAAAACATTAAAATATTTGGCATTCAGTGCTGTTGAGAACACTTCACATACCAAACCTGCATGTTAAGGATATTGTAGGTAGTCATTGACTTACAACAGTTTATTTAGTGACCATTCAAAGTTACAACGGCACTGAAAAAAAATGACTTAGGACCGTTTTTCAGTTACGATTTTTCAAGCATCCCCATGGATCATGTGATTAAAATATAGGTGTTTGGAAAAAAGGATCTAGAACCAAAAGATAGGAAGGTTGGCAGGACGGTGATTAGAAACAGAAAATATTGTATAAATGTATATAAAACATGTACTGTATTTTATGCCATATTATGTATGACAAACAGGATTGTCAGGACGAGTAAACCATGTCCAATGTTTTTAATAATTTATTCAATCAAACTTTTGTAAAAAAAAAAATTAAAGATGCTTGGCAACTGGTTTATATTTATGACAATTGTTGTGTTCCAAGGTCATGTGATCAACTTTTACAACCTTTTGACAAGCAAAGTAAATAGGGAAAGCCAGATTCACTTAACAATCAGGTTACTAACTTATCAACTGCAGTAATTCACTTAACAATTGGTAAGGAGGGTTGTAAAATGCGGCAAAACTCACTTAACAAATGTCTTACTAAACCACAGAAATTTTGGGCTTAGTTGTGGTTGTAAGGCAAGGGCTACCTGTATTTGAACAAACAGAAACAGGAAAAACACTGAAATAAATTCTGGGGCTGCTGCACCATCTACCTGCTTCATAATTAAAATCTTAATTTGGAGAAGCAACATTATAAAACACTACCTATACTTGGTCATGTGAATTAAAACTAAGAATTTTAGTAGTCATAACCTTGAATTATTCAAGGATTAGAACATAAACCATAGAGTAACAGGATTGCAAGGCACCTTGGAAGTCTTCTATCTAATCCCCTGATCAAACAGGAGATTCCATACATTTTGGACAAATGGTTGCCTAATCTCTTCTTGAAAATCTGCAGGATTGGAGCGGCCACAACTTCTGGAGGCAAGTTGTTCCACTGATTAATTGTTCTCATTGTTAGGGAATTTTTCCTAAATTCTGGGTTGGATCTCTTTAATAATGTTCCACCTACATTATTATTATGGTTTTATTTTATTTTGTCAGATTGTGCCAATACTAGCAAAGATTTTAGTTACAGCCGTATATCCAATGCTACTAATTTTACATTTCGAAAATTAACAATTGATAACAAATGATTTAACTTCTTTGCTTTTGGGAAGGCAATGCATAACTAAAAGCAAGGTTAGCTTATTCAAAATTCTGTGCGGCAAATGAAACAGTAGAGGAATTCTTAATGGTATATTAAAATAGATTAAAATAGAAATAAGAGGGAGAAAGGTAAAATTCTTGTCCAGATACACCTTCAGATCCTCCTAAATGAAATTATTTTATGACTGTTTATACTAACAACTAATTTATATACAAGAAATATATACTTTTACTTTCAGCCTAAATTTTAGATTTCATCAACAAAATAGAGAGGCAGATACAATTATAAAATGCATTATATTAGAGCTGGAGGCTGCTTTACCAGAACTGAAGGTTTCATAAAGAACTCTAGATTACAAGATGCATTTTTTGTTTCTGGAATTGGACTCGAGCGTTTTGAGCAGTGCTGGGATTCAAATTTTTTATTATCAGTTCTGTGGGCCTAGCTTGGTGGGCAAGGCAGGGGAAGGATACTATAAAATCTCCAGTTAGAGGTAGTATTTGCCGGTTCTCTGAAGTACTCAAAATTTCCGCTACCAGTTTTCCAGAACTGGTCAGAACCTGCTGAATACCACTTCTGGTTTTGAGTCACCTGTATTATAAAAAGTATTCTCCGTTACCTCACTGTCCTGGATGATCTCTTCACAGCCAGACAAAGGCTGGGCCACATACTCTATACACTGTGGACACAACCATACTAGATCTCGGAATACCTGTACCACCGCTGTAGGGAAATAGATAACAATATAGTTATAGTATAACACTTTTTGGTCAAAAAGATAACATTTTAACGCCATCAAAACCCGAATGGAGTAAGCTTCAAATTAAGGAATGGGTTTTTTGCAGCTAATAAAATTAAAATGCAATAAAATCCTAGCAAAATGTTTACCTAAAATACAGTAAAATGCTAGACCTGCCTTGGAAGGAAGACCCATGAGTAGGGTGCTGCCACTAAAAAGGCTATATCTGATTCCCTGACCATTACCTAAGGCAAAACAGTGATTGAGGAGATGGCATAGCTGATAGAGAGGAACATGCACAAGGAAAAAGGACTCCAGATATTCTAAGTTATATGAAGTTCTATGGAGAATTATAAGTGATACTAATATCCTGAATTGCTTTCAGAGTTGAAATGGAAGCCCATGGTATTTTAAAACAAGTAGCACAGGGGAAAAATGGCAGGTTACATCTCTGGAGCACCGCTAGTTAAGAACACCTTTTTAGGCAGCCTGACAGAAAATAAATAGCCAAAATCTAATCTGGATGGGACATACAATCTGGGAACAGATCTGCTCTCTCCCAGAATGGACAGCTAGATATGTAAAACACTCTTAGCACGGAATAATCACTTGGTCATCCAGGAACTGTGACAAATTGAGGAGACTCCCAAAGATGCAAATTCTTCTAGAAAATATATTGTTTTTCCCATTTGGAAAGTCTATATTTATGGAGCAACATTTCTATCTTCTATTGATTAAGTTTTTCTTACCAATTCACAGTTATATGTGTGTGTGTGTGGGGGGGGAAGGAGTTAAAGTGAGAAAAGATACTTAAAAAAATCTTAAAGCACCAGTGATTTAAAAATGAATACCTGGTATATTAGCATCCCACATGATTTGAGGCAGTGTCTCAAGCAAGGAATGAAAGATTTGTGTCAATTAAACATAGCAGTAAGTATGGGACTGTGCTTTTCAGATTTAAAGACAAAAAAAGATGATTTGGAATAGCTATCAATGTCATTGCCACACCTGCTGAACTTCCTTAATTAAGTGATAACAGTGTTCCACACCCACTAGAAAGAACTGTGTTACATCTGGTCCTCAATGCAAATCGTTCATTTTCTTGGCCTTATGTGAGCCAGGAAAATAGGCAGTTTCTTGAAGGAGGCACCAATTGGTACCATGTATTTTCCTCTAGTCAATTGGAAGCAACTTTTAAATTTCTTCTAAATTTAGAACAGGGGTCTCCAAACTTGGCAACTTTTAAGATTTGTGGACTTCAACTCCCAGAATTCCTCAGTTAGTCATGCTGGCTGGGTAATTCTGGGAGCTGAAGTCCACAAGTCTTAAAAATTGCCAAAATTGCCAAAAATTGCCTGATTTAGAAGAAACTATGTCGCATCTGATCAAAGACGATAAATCTTGCAACAGTGTAAATCAAATGTGAACTAGAAAGTCCGGAATAATACCTGAAGTTATATGTTCTTGCTTTAGCTCAAGGAGTTCTGTTAGAATCCTCACACATTGTTCTGAGTAGGTTCTTGCAATGTTTCCTAAAAAAAAAAAAAAAAAAAACTCCACACATATGACCCAAAGTTTTCAGGATTGCTTAATAATTCCTTAACCTGGAAGAGTGATCCAGCAACACACAGATATTTCTAATAGAAGTTCGCAGTACAGAAGTGTAACCTAATCTCATGCAAAATAGGATAAAATGGAAGAGTTTGGGGAACAGTAATATTATAGATGAGACAATTCTAGGCAGGCTACTGGACTATGTGGAAGAGAACATGAATAATTTTCATAAGTAATAATACAGCAGATTGTTAATTAACAAACACATTCAATATGACTGAATGAAATGAATTTCTCACTGAGACATTAGATTTAACCCCACCTTTAGTTTTTACAATTTGATGTAGCACTATGCATTCCTCCTATTGCATCCTCCTATTTTCCCACAACAATCCTGTGAGCTGGATTTAGCCCATTTCCCTGCCTAACAGAAGACTAGAACTATGGTTTATCTGTTTCTAGTTCAGGACCTTAATCACTACATCAAACTACAATGTTAGGCAATAAGGTAAACAATATTAGGTGATAAGGCAAACAACATGCACCTTTATGCATTTTGTGACTATAGTAATAGCTCTCTTAAGATTTCTTAAATTTTTGAATCATTTGATATGAAATAGACTAAGGCTGCTACACTCTTAAAATGCAATGGAATTTACTTTTGAGCAAAATTATTGGTTCTTATGAGTGTAGTAACCTGTGTTTTCAGAAATATCTCAGATGGCAGGGATCATAGCAAATATGTTCAAAGGACTGGGCTAACTATGAATTGCTTCTTTTTCAAGTTTGACCATACTTTGCTTCTGTCTTTGAAGCATATTTTTTGTTCTGGAGAAGGCTGTCCTACCCATATCTGTAAAGATAGTCATAGTCTTTTCTATCCAAAAGAAACACTAGCAAATGCAGAATTTGCAACATAATTGCAGGGGAGAGAGGTGTTGTGTTCTATATTTTTTACATAGACATTACAACTTCGGTGTATATTTTCTGCCTGCTAGAGGTCTTTCATTAGAATCCTAGCAATCCACTTACCTATGGCAAATATTGCTGCCTGGGCAAGCTCTGCTGACACATCAGTGCAGTAGTCTCTCAGTTCCTCCAAAATATGCTGAACGTTTTCATCATTCACCAGTTTGCACAGCACCTCCATTTTCTGACACTTGATATAATGTGGTTCCGAGTAAGAACAGAAGAACTTCTTATATTGACTGCTGAAATGGCCAGGAAGGCTGTCTATTATCTGGCGCACGTGACACAAAGCAGTGAAACAGAGTTCTCTACTCCCAGATGTGCATGCTGTTAGGAGTGGACCTTTAACTCTTACAAGCACATCTGCCTGGACATGTGGGAAGTCTCTAGCCAGCACCAAGAAGAGTTTTGTGGCAGCCATCACGACACTGGAACTGCTGTTTTTAAAGTATCCATCGAGTAAATTCAGGATATCAAAAAGCTCTTCTTCACCACGGGGTTTGTATCGCAGCAGAAAAGTCAACACCTCACTCTGTCCCCACTGATCTAGATCTGGCATCCTGCAAAGAGGAGAAAACAAACACAAACGGTAATGCAGTGAAACTATAGCTTCGCTCTCCTAATCTGCAGGCCACTTTTTCCATTATTTCATCAGTATTAAACTTAAATATATGAATCAGTAAGATGAAATGGAGAGATATGATCAAATACTACTAAACTATATACTTAGCCTCCAGATATTTCAAAATTTTAAAGAATAATACAAATATACTGTGTATTTGAATGACAGTTCATGTCCCCTAAGCATAAAAGCTGGCAGAATGTATGTGGGCCAATTAGTCTCCTTCAATCCAATCCACCACACAGGCTTGTTATTGTGGGAAGATAGGAGGCAGGAATATGAGGTGCATTAACCTTCTCAAATAGATACATGGATTTTTGTCATCTATTTGAATTTAAATCTATTTGATTTAAATTATAAATATAATTTAAAAATGGGATAAACTATTAATAACAATATCATATCTGCTATGTATGTCCCTATAAATCAGATGAGCAATCATATATTATCTATGAGCACTGGGTTTACAAGGTGACCAATTACTCTATTTAATCACAAAGGGTCTTTTATATTAATACTCAAATGCTTTAAAGCCAGAACTAGGAAAAAATTCTGCAGAACAAGTAATTATTTCAGCTGCTACCATGTAAAAATGAAAGACTTTGGAAGATGTTACATCACATTATCTGAAGGTCTTTCCAACTTAAGCATTTCCTGCTGAGAGAAGTTGCCTTCTTGTCAGTAGGTTATTTCTGTTCAAGCAGCTGTCTACTATTTAGCTGCTCTGTCAATCTCTTGAAATAAGACTTCACTATTCTTGTATTCTCCCACAAAAGTATTTTTGATTAATCCATGGTGTATTTTAATTAAATGTTTGTTTTTATTTTTTATTATTGTTAGCTGTAATGATTGCCTTTTTGGGCAGAAAGGTAGATTATAATTGCAATAAATCAATACAGAAAATACTAGCATTAATTTGACAAGCATATGGCTTTCACAATTCAAAATATAAAAGACAGCGGAGAACGATACCTCTAATTTACTCAAGAATTTTGGAGGGGAATGTACCTGTTAAGAAGATGGTGGGCAATGGGTTTGTTGATGACAACTCCTCCTTCATGTGCCAGAATTTCCTCAAGAGCCCTCAGGCAATTTACCACCACGATAGGATCCTGATCCCGAAGCAAACTATATAACTCATTAACTAATGCACCATCTGCAGAAAGCATGTTAGAAAGGAAGAAATATTTCTCTTTTCATCTGCCATAAAATGCTGCTTTTAACAGGATGTACACAAACATAAACAATTATTATTTAATGAAAAGAATCCGAATGTTCCTCACTCTGTTGTTGTTTAAAAGAGCTGGGTCTTCACCTAGGTTTTTGGTGAGGAAGAATGAGACCCCCCACTTCACTGAGTGCCTTCTTTTATCTTTCTTTTATTGATTTTATTGTAGTTTATTTGATTGTTGTAAGGAACCCAGAATTTCAATCAAGTTTACAAATAATAAATATAAGACTGCTGAGAAGAATTTCTAGGAAATAATTATGGGGCAAGATAGAAAGAATTGCACCCAGCAGAATGCATTTTCTGTGAAGGGGAGATCATCACACCCTACACAAAAGTAGAACTGTTACAACATTCATGACTAACCCTAGCCCTAACCCTAACTTATTCTAATATGAATTGAAAGGTGGAATTGAAAGAGAATGGAAAAAACATGTTTATTTACCCACTTCATTGTCTCCCTGGAGTTTCTGCATCTTTGCACATCCAAGAACAGCTACTCTCCTTACGTAAGAAGCTTTGTCCCGTAGACCATTCAGGATTGGCTGCTGAATATATTCTTGTATGCCAGGCATCCTAGGAACATCAATTAGATTGAATGTATCAATCTACAAATTCTCATAAAACATTCTTATAAGTTGATGCCCTCAATCTTTCTAATAAAATATTAAATAGCTGTATTAGATTCCATAGGCCTAATAGCAAAATAGCAGTCTACATGCTATAATTCAAGGGAAATTCAGACTTGGTTAGCAAAACAGAAAGCTCTTCAAACATGTCCCAGATCTAGGAGGAAAGTGCTGTTTGTAGTGATGTATTATTGATAGTTAAATTCAAGAAAAAAGAATTGAAAGCTCATAATTCATGTCATGAGTTATTGACCAATAACCCCTGTATTTGAGTGTATTACACAAAATACCCTTTTCTCATACATGAATAAGCAGGTTAGAGTAAGCAGTACATTTTCTTACCTCAGACTGCACATGCTACGCAGGGCCAAACCCCTAACCATAGGGTTGGGGTCTGAACAGTCTTTGCAAAGCGTATTGATAGCTAAAAGCGCTAGATCAGGCTTCAGGGGAGCATATGTACACATATACAAGTACACTAGCTTCTTCTGAACAATGTCTATGGTAGCACTAGCTTTAACCATTTCCATAAAAACACTGGACACATCTACACCTTGGGTCATATGCCTGCAAGAAAAAGATAAGTAAAATGTAGATACAGCAGTGGAGATCTCATATTAATCTACCTAAAAACCCAAAATAATGCATAATTTTGTAATTATAATCAATGCATAAATCATAACAAGTTGTCACCCAGACTGTGTATATACCTATGTGAATACATTCTAAATTTTATTTGTTGTAGTAGGTTAACTGCAAACATAGTCAAATTAAGTCCCATACCACAAAACCTAAATTCTTCACGTGGAGATTTTTTGCTTACTTTTGACTACATATTACATACTTGGCATACTTTATTTCTCTATGATTCTCTACTTTCCAAAGTGTCAGAAATGATAAATCAAGAAATATGAAATATATATGTGTCAATTTATATGCATGCTTAAGCCTAGCTATCCAACACCAGGACAAATAAGAACATTTCAACAGTTCTCTTGGAAAGCATTTATTAGCTACAGTTTTGATAGAAGAATGAAAGGAGAAGAGAATTCACAATTAAAGTATTGTACATTGATAATACAATGTTTACGTAATATTTTATATACTTTGAAATATATGGATAACAATTAATAAAATTTGACAAACCAGAAGGAAGCTTAAATAGGATTTTCAATTAACCAGAGCATGTTTCAATGCCCTGAATATTTCTTTGACCTGTTTAAGGATAGCAGAAAGATTTTTTTAAGTAACATTTGCAAAAATGAAAATTATATATAAATTTTCATCTACAGATTAAACAATTATTTTATTTATAATTGGCTAAGATTCACAGCACAAGTGCTTTGCATGCTAATATTTTGCACTCTTGAAAACTAAGTTAACTTACTGATATGTACCAGAATTTTCTCAAAAGGTTTGCAAAATGAAATTGAAGAAATGTGATAACAGTACAATATTGTCCATGGTTTTCTTATATACAATTAACAGAAAGATTTAAAGTGGATACAAATGCATTACAGTTTTGAACAAAGTAAAACTGAGTTTGAAATAGAATTATGAACCAATGCTGAATATATTATTACTAAAATGTATAAATTTCATACATTGGCATTATTTATTTTTTAACTTTCCTGACAGTTAATTTTGTTACAATATTATATAAATAACTATCTAAAACAATTTTTGTGTTTATCAATTTAAAAAACTTCCTGCATTTGCGAAGACCAATTATAATTGACAGAATACAAGAAACTGTAGCATAACTGTAGCATCTCAGCACAGACCTGATCACTCGTTGGATAACATTCCGATAGCGAAGATGGTCAGTTTGCACATGAGGGTTGGACAGGGCTCTCTTCAGCTCCTTCACTGTATCCTCTGAACCAAGGTAGGGCATTGTTGAGATTCTAAACCCTTTGGCAGTATTGATTGTTGAAGAATCTAGGATAGCAGTCACAAAGGGTAGATAGAGTCACAGGAAGAAAACTGAGCATATCATTTGTATTCCATTCTGTCTCTTTCAATTTCTTGTCATATCTTTAATGCTTTTCTTAGAACAGAGATTTTTTTATTAATTTGTATCCTGTCTTTGTTATATTTACAAATAATTCATTGTGGTAAACATATCCAATACTTTCCTCCTCTGATTTTCCCATAAGAACAACCACCTTATGAGGTTGATTGAGCTGAGAGTGTGTGACTGACACCAAGCTGGGTGACTTAGCCATTTCATGACTAAGATGGAACTATGTCATAAAAAAAAACCTCACAACCTACTGCTTCCTAATCTGGCTCCTTAACCATTAGACCAAACTGACTCTCACTGTGACAGCAACAAGCATAGTATTTTAGCAAACAACAAGCTGACGAGTCTCTGTTCCAAGGAGCTTACAGCAACTAAAATACAGTAAATATAAGAGATGTAATAGAAAGGTAAGAAAACAATAAGACAAGAATAGCAGCATGTATCAAATAACCAATTACACTTGATTTCTCAAAGAGTAGCTACATTACACTTTATTGTATTGTAAAAACAAAGGTATAAACAAAACTAAACTAACGAATTATCACTTTTTGACAAATCACTTTTTATCAAATGAATACTCTGAGAAAGAAGTATTAAATCCCTAGGTAGATGATACTTCACAGGTAGTTCTCAACTTACAAACATTTATTGACTGTTCAAAGTTACAACAGCACTGAAAAAGGTGGTTTACAACCTGTTCTTGCACTTAGGATTCTAGCAGCATCCCCATAGTCATGTGAACAATATTTGGGCCCTTGATAACATGTACTGTAAGCTGTTAAATTCTAAGAACACTTCAAGAATAGGTAGGTGGGTGGGAAGAAAGGTAGGTAGGAAGAAAGGAAGGAAGGGACAGCTAAAAAATTAAACTTATATGCCAAGACAAAGATCACATTGCTTTGGTCCGACAGAGAACAAAAACTAAAGCATTACAACTTCTATAATCAGGCAGCTGGAGAATAAATGGAGTGAATGCACTCGAAAGTCCAATTTTGCAATTTAGCTCCGTCTTCCAAGGGAATTAAGTTCTCGGAAATACAGAGCTCTAAATGGAGGAAAACACGCATGAAAATCTTTTAAAAGCAGATATACAATTTTTCGTTGCTCAAATTAAATGACAACCGGCAATAAAATGCCGGACAATTTATTTATTTGGCAGTCACATAAAAGTTTACATTACCCTCGTCGTGAAACATTTCCGGGGCTTTTTAGCTTAATATCCCGGTGCACTAAGGGAGGAGGATCAGAAAGCAGAAGAAACTTTTGATATGCTGCAGGATCCTAATAGTCAGTAATAGCCTGAAGTATAGTTATATGAATTATTATTAATCTACTGCGGAGTAAACGGGAAGGTTGTCCCGAACAGCCGCAGCTTCCTTCTTTTTTTGCCGCCCCCCGTAAAAGAAGACATCCGCTCCATTTTCTTCGCAATGCAAAAGAATCCTGGTTTGCTCCCATGACAAACACTACACAGGCTTTGCTGCTACCTTTTGCTTGAGGAAGGAAAGGTTGCCTTGTCACAGTTCCGCAAAAATCCTGGATTTTTCTACAGTTTTCTTATTTACTGTCTCTATAACAGTCTCCTCAGAAAAAAAAGAGGCTTTCAAGGATCCTGGAAGTTTTGTCTACTAACCAGGGAATTACATAACCACCTCAATTTTTGCACGCCTATTGGCGGAGTAGCTTTAAAATGTATGGACTTCAACTGAGGAATTCTGGGACTTGAAGTCCACACATCTTAAAGCTACCAAGAAACACCGGTCGAGGACTTAAAACGGGAACCGTCACATTATGACAATATTGCGCATGAGCTTCCCGGCAGGTCGATAATGCGCATGCGTCTAGCGTCTTGGTTTGCTTTCTCAAGCCAGCGGCCTGGCCATTTTTTTCCTTCTCCCGACGAGTGCCGCGCATGCTCGTTTGACCCAATGTCTTATGGATGAGCGGTTGTTTCGATTCTTCCATTCTTTGGCGGGAAAATGAAAGTGAAATGTATTTTGAAAAGTGGCAGTACAGAAAGAGCTCTCTAATTCCCCCGATTGGGACATTCCCCGAGTTTTGCATCTGGGAAAAGGAGAACCATCCATTTCTGCTGCCTTCTCTTTCCTGTGCTACAACTCTACGACAGATCCCAGTAAGTTTCCACGCTGCTCTCTGCAAAATGATTTCCGGAAGGGACGGGGGTGGATTGAGCTCCCGAACAAACTTTTCTTTACAATGCTCGCCGAGTCATGAAATAGCAGTTGTAAAGTGCCGGACCGCGGGAGCCGCAAACGTTTTCTGCTCTGGACCGCCTTCTAAATATCCCGAACTGGAATGCTAAAATGTCGTACGGTTTCGCTTTCACCCGACATTTAGGCCATTTTTCATTAAAAAGAACAACTTGGGGATCTCCTGGATGGTCATCTCAAATACTCCTAATAATTCATAGAAGAAGAATGCTATAGGGAGAAAGCCAGTAGGGTTTAATTTAGATTAAGATGAGCGCTAGGTGATGGTGGTTCCAGTTCCATTTTTGGCATGAAGCCAGCTAGGTGACCTTGGGCCAGTCACCCTCTCTCGCCCTAGGAAAGAGAACAAGGGTAAACCACTTCTGAAAAACCTTGTCAAGAAAACTGCAGAACTATTTCAGACAGTTGTCTGGAGTTAACTCTGACTTGAGGGCATATTCACACATTGTAGAGTTATTACATTGCATTCCGGTAATAATAGTCCTTAAATAGTTGTAGAGTTTACAATGTGCATCTGGAATAAGTGAGGGAACATCTGGTGTGTATTACACAGATACAGACCTTGTGTCAATCTGTGAATGTGTCATGAAACACAGTAATTGAAATCCTAAGTGCTAAATAAGTAAGATATATACTATATTATACTATATTATACTATATTGCTACATTACCTTAAGCTAAATGAAGTTCTTACTGCCAATGGATATCATTTTGAATATCAGTATTCCCACATATCCTCTTTTTTATAAGTGTGTTTGGAATTTTACTGATGCAAGAGTTCATCTTAACTTTTCTGAGTTTCTTTAAATATTCAAAATTATTCATTGTTTTTATAGGAGCTGGAATGATGAATGGAACTCTGATTGCAGGCACACCCATTGCGGTAGATTTTTGGAATATCAGGAAAGCTAGACAGGCTCGCTTGTTCTTTCTTTCTCATATGCACAGTGACCACACTGTGGGGCTTTCCAGCACCTGGAACAAACCTGTTTATTGTTCGCCTGTTACAGGTCAAATTCTAAATCTCAAGCTGAAGGTACTTAAGTACATGTAATTGTTCTAATGTTTCTCTTAGCTTTTGTTCTCTGGTGTTGCTGAAATACACAAACCTTTCTAGCGTTCATGATGCTGGAAAATGTAGTTCAGCATCATTTAGAATGCTATTCATTTTCTTATCTTTTTGACAAAGTCTCACATTGATTCTACTATGTCTTTGTTTGGATTCTAGGTAGCTAAGCAATGGATCCGTCCTTTGGAAGTGGGAAATAGCCATGTTGTGGCTTTGGATGATATTGGCAGAGAGACCATGACAGTGACCTTGATAGATGCTAACCATTGCCCTGGATCTGTCATGTTCCTTTTTGAAGGGTACTTTGGTGTCATCCTCTACACAGGTATGAATTTCCTTGTTTTTGAGAAAGAGGTGAAGTACGTTTTAGATTACAACTATGACTCTCCTTCCAGTAGAAGAGAATATATGTTGCTGAGTGTTGAACTATGAGGTCCTTGTTGCTCTCAAGCTTGGCTGTTTGCTTGTACTGCAGCTTGCCCCTGCTAATGTCAGTGGAGCTGTGGTTTTCTTCTTGACAGTTCCAAGGACTCTACATGCTTTTCCCTTGTAGTATAAGTTTGTCTGAATCATGACAATCGTGTTCTCAGATGCTTTTTTGATTTTTTCTCTTTGATGCTACCTGTAAAAGCAAGCTTTAAAAGTATGGCCTCTGATTTCTCTAACAGCAGAACGATATGGTATAATGTTTGAGGTTCAGGCCTGGATGTAGAAGAAATTTTAAACCCAATTTGTATCAATATACATTCAGTAAACTAGTAAAGTATTTTACCAGTAATTTTGCTGTAAACTAGTAAAGTATTTTACCAATAATTTTGCAAGACTCAATGAAATATGAATTACACATTGAAAAACGTTTTAGAAAATTTACAGCATTGCTTCCTTCTAGAGTAACTAAGATATTTACTCTTAATTAATTTAGGCTTTTGCTTCCTAGGAATATTTTCCCCTGACAACCCATTATATCTTTGTCTTACCAGGTGATTTTCGTTACACTCCTAACATGCAGCAAGATCCAGTTCTAAGGAACTCAAAGCTTATCGATGTGCTCTATCTGGATAATACTAACTGTTGTCCTGAAATTATCTTACCATCCCAGGAACAGGCCACTGAGCAAATTAAAAAGTTGATCAGGGACCATCCTGATCATCAAGTGAAGATTGGTAAGAAAATCTAATTTTTCAACCAAATTGAATGGAAAGAAGTTATGGAGCTTGTTCTCTGATAGGAGAATCCTTATGTTTAAGTGTGAAAATTGAGCTTATCTATGTGGAAGATGGTTGAACTCCATAAAATATGAATGAATATGTATATATATATATATATATATATATATATATATATAGGCAATGGAAAAACACAGTTGCATAAGGTTGCATGGTGATTCATTAGACCCTGGAGGAGAAACCAAGGGAAGGTGTAATGTTTCAGATTTTTGACGTCTTCCACTGCTAAACCTCAATTATTTCAATAGTTAAATACATTCCATTCTGAAGATTGAATTACTGTAGTGTTAGACCACTTGGCTTTTGAAATGCTAACAGGTGTTTGTCATCTTTTAGGTACATATAGCTTGGGAAAGGAGTCACTTTTGGTAAAACTGGCCCAAGAATTTCATACATGGATTGTGGTGAGTCCCCAGAAGATGGAGCTTATGCAGCTGTTGGAGATTGAGGATGTTTTCACTTCTGAAGAAGGAGCTGGATGGATTCACGCTGTGGATTTTTCAGAAATCTGCAAAGAAACAATAACCAAGTGGAATCAGAGTCATCCAACCATAGCTATTCTCCCTACCAGCAGGCCAGTGAAAAGCAGACACCCTAATATGCATGTTGTTCCTTATTCTGACCACTCATCATTCCAGGAACTATTAGAATTTGTAGCTTGGCTAAAGCCCTGCTCCATTATTCCTGTGGTGAAGAATGAGGCATGTCAAGTATATTTTCAACAATACTTGAGCTCTGAGAATAATTCACTTCTGGAGTCAAAAGTTCCAGAATCAGTTAAACAAGTCAGGCAAAACAAGAAGAAAGAAAAGCCGATAAAACTACTCAAATTGTCAGCCTCTCGCTATGCTCCAAGGGGAGTTCGCTTTGACTCTCTTGAAGAATGTACGGGACAGAACGAATGTTACCCTGAAACAAAAAATTCTGAGCTGTGCTGCCCAGAACCCACAAATAGAACTTTGCCTTATTCTAGACAAGAACAGTGTGCTCGGTTTTCACAGTGTGAAAAGAAACAGGAAGAACCATTAAACTCTGAGAATAACAGAGTACTTCCTGTGGTAGAGTCAGAAAACATGTTTTCCACCAAACATCAGCTGAAAGATAATGCTGACAATGAATTTAAAAACTGTCACACAGTTGTAACATCAGCATGTACATGCACTTTCTCCAATGACAGAAAGGATGCAATCTCCACTCCAGAAAGAGTTCATTCTTCCTGTGAGCACAGTAACTGTCTTGCTCAACCAGTCTTGGACAATGATGTCTTCTCAACAGCATCACAGACTTATCAAATTCACAGGGTGGCCGGTCAACAGGCTTTAAAAGACCCTTTTCAGGAATATGATTTATCTCCATTAAATATCTCAAAGCGAAAGTCCCTAGAAAACTTTGATTTGCAAGTAGAAAACTACTTAAAAAGAAGAAGAATATCAATAGGCATAGAGTAATATAAACTTGCATTCTGGACAAGAACTTACAGGAAATAGCAAAATGTCTCATCAAGTGCCAAAAGAGAATAATAATCTGATTTTCAAGTGAGGCATATCTGCGTCCTTCCCCCACCTGCTCCAGTTACTCATTAAAACAGATCTTGATTGATAAGTAATTCATTTTGATAAAAAGGTGAATCTTCGGTATTAACAGCTTGTCTCTATTCACTCTATTCATCCTGGACTTAATGAAGCACAGTGAACCAACACCAGCAGATGACATGGCTCCCCAAATCAACACAGACTGTAGAAACTTCACACTGGACTTCAAGCATCTTGCAGTGTGTGCCTCTCCATTCTTCCTCCAGACTCTGGGTCCTTTGTTTTCAAATGAGATTCAAAAGTTGCTCTCATCAGCAAAGAGAATATTGGACCACTGAACAACAGACCAGTTCTGTTTTTCTTTAGCCCAGGTAAGACGCTTCTGACGTTTGTTGTTCAGGAGCAGCTTGACAAAGAAGAATGTGACATTTGAAGCCCATGTCCAGGATCCATCTATGTGTGGTGGCTCTTGATGTGGTGGCTCTTGACTCCAGCCTATCTACTCCTTGTGAAAGTCCCCAACACATTTGAATGGCCTTTTCCTGACAATCTTCTCCAGGCTGCGGTCATCCCTGCTGCTTGTGCATCTTTTTCTTCCACACTTTTTCCTTCCACATAACTTTCTATTAATGAGCTTTGATACAGCAATTTGGGAACATCCAACTTCTTTTGCAATTACCTTTTGAGGCTTTCCCCCCTTATGGAGGGTGTCAATGATGTTTTTCTGCACAACTGTCAGGTCAGCAGTCTTTCCCATGATTGTGATTCTGACTGAATCAGACAAAGACCATTTAAAGGCTCAGGAACCCTTTGCAGGTGTTATGGCTTAATTAGCTGATTAGAGTGGGACACTTTGAGCCTAGAATATTGAACCTTTTCACAATATTCTAATTTTCTGAGATTGTGGATTTGGGGTATTCATGAGCTGTAAGCCATAATTATCTCAATTATGACACATCACTTCTTGAACTACCTTGCTTTGCATGTAATGAGTCTATCTCCTATAATTCACCTTTTAAGTTTCATTACTGAAATAAATGAACTTTTGCACGATATTCTAATTTTTCAAGTTTCACCTGTACAAATGTATTTTAACTCTTTTCTACATTTTATTCATCTATTATTTATACTTTTAAAAAAAAACTATTATCTGTACTTGTCTTCTACCACATTAAATCAAAAAGAAATTGAAAAGGTTTTTCTCCTTTTCATTAATGTTCATTAAAGCTACTCCTGAGTTGTGCCAGTTTCCAAAATCTCTAGTGTACTTTCATATATTAAAGTAACAACATGTTAATTTGTACCATCTTATACTATAGCTATAATAACCTTTCTCAGATGGTGCTGCCACCAGAGACAAAATAAGAATTATCAGATTTATTCCTACAGCAGGGATGTCAATCTCAGTTTCATTGAGGGCCGCATCAGGGCTGTGTTTGACCTTGGGGGCTGGTGGGGGTGTAACCAGATCGGCGTCACTTGTGTCACGGATGTCTGTATTGGCCTGAGCACTCTGCCAGTGAAAACAGGCACCCAAGCTCCATTTTTAGCTGTGATGGCCTCCTGCAACTCTCTGCCAGCACAAATGGAGCTCTTTGCTGCGAAAAGGGAGCTTTGTTTTTGCTGGTAGAGGCACCACGGGCCAGTCTCACTGTTTCCAGGGAGACCCCGGACTGGGTTCGGCCCCTGGGCTTTGAGTTTAACACCCCGTCTTTAGATGTTGTTTTTTTAATCATCTAAAAAAAATTACATTAACTATGGACTACGATGAGATAGTAGTTGCTAAATTTTCTTGAGTTACATCTAAATTATTAGTGCATCTGCTTTCAGATGACAAATGTTAGAGAAATAATGCATTGATTGATAATATACAATAATTGCATTATCCTAAATCGATTAGAACTGATCAATGTCACAACTTCAGTCAGTAAAATCGTTCCCAGGTCACAGTACATAGGGACAGAGACAACTGGTTTTGCACTGAGCATTATTAAATTCTGCTGGTTTTTATATATGAACAAGGCAGAGCTACAAGGCTAAAGTAACGGTGGCTGGTTTCTTTTACTTCAACCTGCATTTCTTATTTCTTAGCAAGGTCCATCAGAAAACTTTGTCTTTTTATTCAGGGAACAGGAGATTCTGCCAGAATGTAACGATGAATTACTGTGTGAACAGTAATTAGTTTGTTTAATTCATAAGAAACCAAACTTATATATTTAAATTCAGCCTACCAATTCAGCCCATTTGGTTCACAGAGTCTCCACTGATACTCTTCTTCTATATATTAGCCTTCACAATTAGGGCTCACAGCTTTACAAAAACAAAAAAGGGACCTTGACTCCTGTATTAGAAATCAATGAATTCTATGAGGATGTAGGGATTTTGAGGAGGAGTGGAATCTCCAAAAGATCCATACTCTGCCATCCTATCTGCTTGGACTGGTGAGAGGGATGGATCTACATTCTGAATCAGTTCTAGTTTTTCCCCATTTGAGTCCATTGCTTGCATATATCATTTCCATTTATTTCAATGTAACAAGTTCTGACTGGACTGAAAACATTACATTTTTTTGTCTGGGTTATGGTGCAAAACAAATTGAAACATGTTCAGAGAAGGATTTCAGTGAATGTTTTGAATGAAATCAAATAGGAGGTGTCTAAGGATTGTAGGCAGATCTTTTATTACATGTTATTCAAGCCCTACAGCTAGTTGCTGTTTCTGGCTTTTCCTGCTTCAGTTAATTCCCAAGGAAAGATTTCATGGGCAAAGTTTTGCTTCTGTATCTAAGACTGTACTCCCAAATTTTGGCAGGAAATTGAACATTTCATCCCAATATTTATAATGGAAAAAGGAGCCCTCTTGCCTCTTAAACACATTCAATTCTCAAGACCTTTGAGGGTCTTTTTTTGACCCAAATTCAGTTAGAAAATGGTGATTCCAGGACTTTTTTAAATGTGGAAGTAAAGCAATAGTACTTAGACTTATATGCTGTTTCACAATGCTTTACAGCCCTTGCTAAGGGGTTTACCCCCAACAATTTGAGTCCTCATTTTACCGACCTCAGAAGGATGGAAGGCTGAGTTAACCTTGAGCTGCTGAGACTTGAACTGCCAAACTGCTGGCAGCCAATGATCAGCAGAAGTAGCCTGCAATACTGCATTCTAACCACTGCACCACCATGGCTCAAAGTATAAGCATAAAATCTCTGGTAACCACTCTCATCCTTGGAATTTTGAAAAAAAGGAAAGAAAATGAGGTATGAAATGGTATATAAGTCTTAAGTGCTCTTGCTATTTTGGCACTGTTGGACTAGTGCAGTGTTTCTTAACCTTGGATTCAATTTGTATGGACTTTAGCACCCAGAATTCCCCAGCCAGCTTAAGGAGTACACAAATCTTAAATGTCAGGGCTAAGAAAGACTGATCAAGAGTGTTGGTTTTTGTGTGAAGTTATTTACTGTTTGAATATGATTTAACCTTTGGGCAGGCTAATGAGCTGAAGAAATTAAGAGAGAATGTGAAAGTGACATCCACAGCAACAATTTTCAGCCATAGTGTTCCTGTTAGAGTTCTAGCCAAATGGAACACAGCATGAATGTTCACTAACAAATGAAAATATTTCCCAGAGAGAAGCCTGCTGGACAAGATGGTTAGATGTGTTAATTATTTCTTTCCTGCCGATGAAGCACCTATTTCCTGTCGTAGCTGGAAAAATCATTTCTCAGAAATTTGTCACTGTTAAGCTATAAAATAGTTTGTAGTCATAAGCCCTCTGGCAAGGTAACGGAGTTTCCAGACTGCATTCTTAAAACAAGAAAACAGAATAATATACAATATATTTAAAAAAAACCACCATATCATTTGCATGATATCCTGTTTCAGACTAAGAAGAGGGGGGAAGGATCATAAAAAAAAAACAGGTGATAGTCTGGCGCTGCTTGTGACTGCTTGCTTTTCTAGTACATGTAGTTCTTTCCCAGCACACCACACCTAGAATATGATCTCCCTCACATAATTTGCAATGATATTAAACTAATCACTGCTTTCAAGATGACAACCACACTGCAAGTGAAAGCCTCGGATTTCAGCCCAGGTGGGCCCTGCCTGATTATAATGAAGAGCAGGAAGAGGGAGGGGGTTCCACTCTTTTACTGGCTTACTCAGTTGAGCTATTTCTCAGCAGTTTCGGTAAATTCCTGTTGCCTCTTACAGTATGTTTATCAGAATGGGATAGGTGTTGCAGGAGCTCACTTCGGTTATCTGCTAATCTTGTAATGAAGGAAAGGAACATAATGAGTTGAGAGTGAAATTATGAAGTTGAAAACAGTGAAATGCAGCTGTAGAAAGTTAGCACCCACCTCTCTCCTAGAAGAATGAAACATTCTAGGAAATATTAGAAAGGCAGAATATTATATTTCCCTGGATAAGAATAGTAGAAACATGTTTTTAAAGACAAAGCAGCTCCCTGCCCCCAGCAGATATTTGGTACACAAAACACTGGTTCAGCTTACCTGCAAAACAAAAGACTTTCAGGGCCAGGATGATGGGATTATCCTTCAGGGCAAAGCCATTCAGTCACAATAGAAACTGCCCTTCATTGCATCACCCAGCAAGATTCAACCAAGCCCGGGACACAGACAGCCTACAAAGTTAGTTATGACCCTCACATACTCTTCTGGGAGTCTGACAACAACAATAGAATACATTTCTTGCACAGGAACAGGAAGCTCAAGGGCAAGGCCCAAGAGAGCGTATAAATACCTCTCCTCCATGTGTTCAGCTGCCCAGCATTTAAAACCCATGTGGTCCTTTCCATTAATAAACTATCTTTCCAATCAGCCTTCATGTTTCCAGTGTCTTTCTCCCCACATATTTCTTCCAACACAGCTTGGGGTAGTGGTGCTGGAAAAGCAGCCCATAAAACTCAGCCAGTGAACTGGGGAAAAGCAGCTGGAAATGGGGTGATTTTTTTAAAGGATACAAACTGCTATCTATTGGATTCAATTTCATCTTGAAGACCAAATAACTGCAGAAACAAGATTTTAAATAATATTGTAAAAAGATCATTACAATTAATATGGAATTTTTAAAAACAATTTTAAAAGTGTTCACTTTTAGTCTTTGCAGAAGAAGTTGAGCAATTCTGTTGACTAAGTGGTTGAACAAATGTCTCCTAGAGATTTCATAAAGTAATAAAACTAACGGGAAAATTGCAAGTTTATACATCCTCAGGCCTTTGTATTTGGGTGCAGGGGTTAAACTTTTAAATGTATTTCTTTTAAAAAGCCATTGTATTATGAAATCAAAAATTAATGTACATTGATTAATTTTTAAAAAGTGTTTGTAAGGATTCAAACATTCCATGTCTGGATTTTTAAGAGGTTTCATCTTTGAAAAGTTCTTAATGAAAATCATTAATCACCGCATGAAGGGGGAATCTTATGGATAAAAACTACCTGCTGTTTAATAACAGCAAAGAGCAGATTAAATAAACCCTTTTCAGAATACACAGAAGTAAAAAGTTATTCAGAGTTCTGGTTGGCAATAAGTATTATTTAACTATTTCTTAAATTATGTGAATGTAGTAATAAACAATAAAATAGATTTGTAGATTATACCAAGGGGTAAAATGTTTAATTGTCTTATGAAAAGTTATCAGAAAAATTCTTTAAATAAGTGACTTGTTCTTTTGATAAAAGAAACAGAGCTTGATTAGTATTGACGTGTCTAGTATATGAGAGTGGATGTGAATATTTTATTTCCTGCAATAACAGAGCAATATTATTTGCAACTTACAACATTTTGGTTTGCTATCTTAGGACTTCCTTGTCAAGCAGTTGTTGCTATTTGATTGTGATTTTGTTGCTCTCATTTAATCTTAATTATATTTGAATTTTAATATGCTACAGTACATTGCATATTTGAGAGGTGATTTATATCTGTTCACCAGGGGTGGGATTCAACTGGTGTTACTACCGGTTTGGTGACTATGTTTTGCCCGCACACATGCCTGATGTGTGCGTAAAAATCCTGAAGCTGTGCCGCCCACACAGCTGAAAAGCGCTGCACGCAAGTGCACAGTGTTTGAAAGCCGCTTTTTCAACCTCAACTGTGCCACGCAAAGCAGCTGAGGTTGAAATAGCAGGAAATAAAGGTCAGGTAAGAGCCTGGGCAGGCAGGTGGGCCAAACAGCAGGAAATACAGAACCGGTTCGGTGTTTGCTGCTCTTCAGAGCTACCGATTCTATAGAGCCAGGCAGAACTGGTAGCATCCTACCCCTGCTGTTCACAGTTACTTTCAGAACAAACTCTACTTCTGCAATTTATTTCATTTTTTTCTTAAAAGTATTTGTTCTTGTCTTAGTACAAAACATGCATTTAATTAAGCCAGAAGTTTGGATAAAATAGTTGAGGCTTAATAAAAGTAACATCTTTGCTTTCAAGTTGCTTAAATGGCTACATTCTCCACTCCATAATAATATTCTATTAGATCACTTACTTTGAAATGTGATAGTAAGCATTGTCAGCATTTGGATATTTTTCTGATGGAGGAACAGAGGATTTTCACCTAAGCAAATTCTTAATTCAGCAAATTGTTATATGTTTCTGTTCTTTAAAAAAAAATCTATAGAGCATGTTTCACTTCATAGCTCTAGCACCACTTAAAGAATGTTGAAATTTGTTAAATGTGCATTTGTTTTTCTTTTGAGTTTAGTGAAGAAAACCCACTGGAAATCTTTCCTCTTTATTCTGATGGCACCATTGTCTTCTGCAGTTAACAAATAATTCCTGAATAGATTGTTCTATGAGAAATTGAGTTGGGAAAACATCAGAGGCTCCTTAAACCCAAAAGCTCCCATCTCCTGCGTGTATTTCATTATGGTTGCCTGCTCTAATCTTTTTAAATAAATTTCTGTTTGGAGATAACCAATTTTGCTTTATCTCTAGGTTAGATTGCTGCAAGTGCAAAGATACAGTGGATTAATTCATCTTCAGAAGAAGCCAACTGCCTTATTTCTCTGCATGGACTATGTTTAATTGCTAGTTAAAAGTTACATCCCTAAAACAGAAACACCTTATGGCTGAACTCCCCTGAAGACAGATAACCTGTATCTTTATTCAAATGTGTTCGAGGAGTAGGTTCTCCTAATATATGGGGGAAGGGATGGAGGGAGAAATTTTGGCTCACCTGAAAATGTTTGGATGTAATTAATATGAAGTTCCCTGTATGACATTTTCCCAAGCTCAATACAATATCCTGACTTTTCCTAAGCCACATGTATAACTTTAACCTCCTATTAGTTCAGAAATGGACTGTACTTTTATAAAAGGCAACTGGAACCAGGGAATCTAATCTAATTTAAATCAGGATCAGGCAATCTGACATTTGAAATTATGCTACTATTTTGTGAGTACTTCTCCAAATAACTACCCTGGTACTGCCATTTTGGGCCTATTCTCCCACAATATAAAATTTTATTAACAGACCATCATTTGCAGTTCCTCTCTGCTCCCCCTCAGTTTTTGTGGGAGTTTCTTTTCATATATGTGTATTTATAAAAACTACACAGCACGAAGACAGGTGAGGCAGGGAGACTGGAGTATCTGAATCAAAGTAACAGACTATTCCCACTCAGAAGATTTGGCCTACTGATGGTAAAAGGGGTAGGAAGCAGAAGGTGATGAAAATAAGAACACCTGCAATGCTGTTTGGAAATCTTAAGGACATTGATTTAACACCATCCTAATGGTGCTATTAGGGATTTAGAAGAATTGGATGGAGATGCAGAATTGCAGTTTAGACTTGACAGAAAGTAGGGAATGCCTTCTGGTAATGAACAAGTTGAAATCTCATGACTAAATGAATTGCATCCTAGTGCATTAACAGCCAATGCTTCAGGTAGAATATCTGTCCTTTATATTGAAGTAATATTTGTTAGATTAGCTGAGTTAACTGGAGTTTGTTGTCTATTTACCCCTATTTTATCGCTTCATTTATTTAACTTGCATGCATAACCTGTTACGAGAAATGGGAAACAGAAGTTGCAATTAAATTTTCTGGGAGAAACAAAAACAAGAAGAAAACTCACAAAATGTAATAAAAAGGAGATGACAAAGTAGTCAAGAGTTCCTATCTTTAAAAAAAGATCTTGTAACCTAGTATGTACCAGTCAATCTGACACTGAAACTTGAGGATTAGGAAGTTTGGTTTGGCAACAATATGCATGGAAAAGGTTTTGGAACTCAGCTGATCACCAGCTGAATGAGGCAGCAATGTAATGGCAAGCTGGCAAGCTGTACGTGCAATTTTAGGTTGCATTAAAAAGCTGAACATTCAATAATTAAAATATTCTGCACTGAACGTAATGACAACTCAATTACTGCATCCAATTCTGGGCTCTACATTTACAAAAGCTTTGTAAGAAATTGCACTAGATCAGGGGTCTCCAACCTTGGCTCCTGGAAGCCTGGCGGACTTCAACTCCCAGAGTTCCACAGCCAGCAAAGCTGGCTGTGGAATTCTGGGAGTTGAAGTCCGCCAGGCTTCCAGGGGCCAAGGTTGGAGACCCCTGCACTAGATCCACCAAGCCATGCCCACGGAACTGGTAGTAAAAAAAATTGAATTCCACCACTGGCAGCAAGTGTGTAAGTTCTTGAATGGAACATAGAAAAAGAAAACTAAGGCATGTTCTATTCTACAAATCATGGAATAATGGTCAAGTTATTATAGTAAGGCAGATTCTAGTTAAGTTCTTTGAAAAACAATGAAAATATGCATTTGACAATGGAATTATTGGATGGTGAATCTCTTTTCCCTGAGTGAGAAACCTTTCTGTCAGTGATGACTTTTTTTTTTGAAGTTGAAATACCGTAATTGTCTCCTTCCAGATCTATGATTCTGAGTCCTAATGGTTTCAAGAGGAAATTCCTTTACTTGACTTCACATCAGATTACAGTTTTGTAGACAACTTTTTAAGAACAAATCCAATGAATTAGTTTACTGAGTAAGTCACAATTCCATGAATTAGTTTACTGAGTAAGTCACAATTCCATATGGAATCAGCTTCGCCCATTCCACTCGATCAGGCAGAAAAGATATGCTGCAGACGCTGTCAGTCAAAAGAATTTCAACTGGAAGGGTCTAGGAAGACAGACTTCTCTGCTGCTGCCTCATTATGGAACATCTTTCTCCCAGAGATGTGATGGGTGACCACACTCCTGGCCTTCCATAAAGGGGTAAAAACTTGGCTCTGCAACTTTGCATGGGGGAGATGACAAAAAAAACATACAATCATAGCTCGCCTTCGACCTTTATTAACTAACCTTAATGGTCATCTTGGAATTTTCAATTTCTTTGAAATTTTATAATCTTATAATTTAAAAATATTTATATGTTGACTATACTGTGTATTGCCCATAGTCTAGATAGATAGATAGATAGATAGATAGATAGATAGATAGATAGATAGATAGATAGATAGATGGATGGATGGATGGATGGATGGATGGATGGATGGATGGATGGATGGATGGATAGATAGATAGATAGATAGATAGATAGATAGATAGATAGATAGATAGATAGATAGATAGATAGATAGATACAAGGGACTATATAACTAGGTTCATGAAACATATTAAGCCAAAATCACATAAATTGTACTATGACTTATGAATCCATCCATGAAATTGTATTTCATATTTAGTCTGAAATCCTTCTGTAACGTATCATTAAACAAAATATAGTTTCAATTATATTATAAAATATACACCATCATTTATTAAACTAGGCCCCCTACCCTCTCCTCAGCCAGCACCTGTCATCTGTCTTGAAGGAGCAACAGTTGTTCTTTATTGTTAAATTATGAAGTCCTTCGCTTCTACTACTGAGCAGTAATTATGAGAAGAATTTGCATAAATATTGATTGGTTCCTCATGAGTTTGGGCAATTTTAGTAGCATTATATAATAATTTCCAGGATTGTGGTGCTGTAGATCTTGGATTAAAGAAGAAAGCTCAGTCTTTTCTTTCAAGTTGTTTATGCAAAGTTTTAAGATACATTTGCCCACAAATGTTGGGCTCCCTCTATCATAGTCACCTATAAACAGCTTTAGATATGAACTCTAAAATAATCTTTCAAGTCTAATATATTGATTCTGGCATTTTTCTTTTCTTTTCTTCATTTCCCATCTTTGTTTTTGGGACAGGCAAGTACTGCAGCTTTCCTTGGCAGCAATTGTGAAACAGCATCTCTTGGTTTTTTAGATTTTTAAGCTCTTAATTGTTTTTAAAAGCAGTGAATGATTACAACTCTTAATGACACAAGAAATATTTTCTAGAAAGTTGCTATTAAAAGTACACACTCACATACAAGGACCAGACATATTTGCTCTACTGCTTGGCATTTCAATAAGCAATATATCAGATATACTATCTAGGGCTGTGAGATTTGGGCTGCAAAAACTGGATGACCACTAAATGACTGCAGGAAAATTAAGAAAACACTAGGTGGGAGCAAAGAGATTTCCTTGCTGCCTCAACTAGTCAAGACTTTTTCCGCCCAGATATGATGATTCTAAATATATGGAATATTATATATATTTTTCATTCTTATATTATTTCTACTCTAGATTTTTTACTAAAGCTAGGTCTGGTCAGTAATTGAGACCAGGGAATACTGGGGATGCAGACTCAAATGGGAATTTTGAAAAGAACATCCCAGAAAAAACAACAGCAGTCCACTTCATATTGTTCCATCATTGTAATTACTACACTAAAATATAGTGTATACCCTTATTATATAATTGTCCACTTTCATGGTGGCAGTCTCTCAGAGAATAAAAGTAATGTTTTCATCACACCTTTTATTAGTTATCCTTTAAGTATTCACAATATACTTATGCAGCTGTTTCCAGTAGTTTAAAAATCTCATTGCCCTATTTTCTACATTCTTTGACCCCCCCCACCACTCCTTTCATTCTGCGATAGGATTACCAGTTTTGCAACAGCCTCTTTGTGTTTTGCTACCCACATTTTTGAGCTGTGCCTATTAAGCCATTGCTTTTCATGGAACTTAAAATTCCACTTGATATTTTTCTGGTTCAATATTTATTCAATGTACATAAACAAAGGCCTAAATTGGAATCAGTTTGAAAAATATTTTATTTCCAAGACAAAAAATATTCAACAATTTCTGGGATGATATACCTTCTTTTTCTAGTAACCCTTGTGATGTTTCATTGCTGCTGTTGTCAGTATTTCATGCTTTCCTCTGATACCGGAAGACCATGTCTCCCACAATTAGCTGTAAAGGAAACTGATGTGAACTGTTGTTTTTAAAAATTTCTAATAAATTATACTGTGACTGAGCCCAGAATTAACTAAACATAGCACCCACAACTCATATAAGGATGAAACAAAGAAACTTAAGATGATTCTCATAGCCTTAACTTACCACTACTACAGCGAAAATAATGCATCTTTTGCTACAAAATGCATCAACAGCTACCAAATGTTTATGCAATTTTAAAATTTTAAGCAGCAATGTTTCAAGTTCAATTAAATTATATACAGTAAAATATTGAATAAAAGTGTAAATTCACATGTGCATACACCTCTTAACTTTTGCAATATTCAAATATATTATTTAGGAAATTGCACTGGAACAAACAATGGTTTATCTTGGAAATACAAGTTTAATAAATTATTTTCATTAAATATTTAGTTGGACAAGCGTCCAAAATCTGAAGATTGTGTTTTATGCACTTGGAATATTTTCTTCATCTGTAATATGAGAGATAATGAGTATACCATATATACTCGAGTATAAGCCGAGTTTTTCAGCCCATTTTTTGTGCTGAAAAAACCGCCCTCGGCTTATACTCGAGTCAGCCGCTAAGGCACCATGCCTGGCCTACGCTGGCGTGGCTGCAACCGATCGCGCCTCCAGGGCAGCATCGCCGCCGCGGCTGTCTACCCGCTGAGGGCTACACAGGCGACCCCAAGTGGCCTCTCCTTCCCCATTAACGGGCGCCCGGGGCCCCCGCGAGCTCCTGCTTTGCGTGTTTCCAGCTTCGCCAAGAAACCGCCAGGCTCAGGCAGCCTCCCCCGCCCCCTAGCCTAGCAGCGAAGAGCTGCTCCGGGGGTAGCGAGACAAAGTGCCTGGCTGCGCCATGGTGGGAGCCCCCCGGAGCAGCTCTTTGCTGCTAGGGGAGGGGGCGGGGGAGGCTGCCTGAGCCTGGCGACCCCAAGCGGCCTCTCTTTCCCCATTAACGGGCGCCCGGGGCCTCCGCGAGCTCCTGCGTTGCGTGCTTCCAGCTTCGCCAAGAAACCGCCAGGTTCAGGCAGCCTCCCCCGCCCCCTAGCCTAGCAGCGAAGAGCTGCTCCGGGGGCAGAGAGACAAAGTGCCTGGCTGCGCTGTGGCGGGAGCCCCCCGGAGCAGCTCTTTGCTGCTAGGGGAGGGGGCGGGGGAGGCTGCCTGAGCCTGGCGACCCCAAGCGGCCTCTCCTTCCCCAATAACGGGCGCCCGGGGCTTCCGCGAGCTCCTGCGTTGCGCGCTTCCAGCTTCGCCAAGAAACCGCCAGGCTCAGGCAGCCTCCCCCACCCCCTAGCCTAGCAGCAAAGAGCTGCTCCGGGGGCAGCGAGACAAAGTGCCTGGCTGCGCCGTGGCGGGAGCCCCCCGGAGCAGCTCTTCACTGCTAGGGGAGGGGGCGGGGGAGACTGCCTGGGCCTGGCGACCCCAAGCGGCCTCTCTTTCCCCATTAACGGGCGCCCGGGGCCCCCGCGAGCTCCTGCATTGCGCGCTTCCAGCTTCACCAACAAACGGAGCTGCAAATCTGGTAATCACTTGCGGAGCCTCGGCACGAACCCCCTTTCCCCGCACTCCCCCCCTACTCCTCTGGCGGCAGCAGGCGGAGAAAGCCCCGCTTCCCCCTGGCTTTGATGGCACGCGTGAGTTGGCTTCCCACTCTTTTTTTTTTAACTCTCCTCCTCCTCTCCTCTCCCCTTGTTGTCTGGTCTTCCCTAAGGAAACTCGAGGGCTCACACTTCCAGGTGTTTCTCCCTGTCTTTCTCCCTGTCAATGATCTTTTCTTCCCTTCCCTTCTCTCAGCCCCATCCTTCTTCACCTTTGTCACCACAATCAGAACAGATGAAGTTTGTACTTCTCAAGAAAGGTTGGAGGGAACCTAGTGTGACATCTTTATGTTGACCTACTACTGAGCCATGGCATGTGTGCACATGCAATGGAGGCATGAGGGAGAGCTATGAAAGAGATGGTGGCTCTCCAAAACAGGATGTACATGCAGCACATACACATGCTTTTTTCTTGCAAGGGAGAGGGTGACTCTGTTTGGACATACAGATGATGATGAGGAATCCAGTTTTGAAGGATTTTAACTCTTGTGTTTTAGCTTGGTTGCTGATTGAGCTAAGGTTTTTGTACGTTTAAAGTTATTGTTGATACCATATTGGTTTTGTTGGCTCTCTTTTCCACTTACAGAGCTAGTTTACTGTTTTTCTTTGAAATAAATATTCAAAAACATTTAACCTACTGATGCCTCAATTCATGTAATTTTATTGGTATCTATTTTTATTTTTGAAATTTACCAGTAGCTGCTGCATTTCCCACCCTCGACTTATACTCGAGTCAATAAGTTTTCCCAGTTTTTTGTGGTAAAATTGGGTGCCTCGACTTATATTCGGGTCGACTTATACTCGAGTATACACGGTACTTTTTCCTTTCATGCACAAATCAGTTAATAATGGTATCCTATATATAGCATGTCACTTTCCAATTCTTTTGGGTGAAAATTGAAAATAAAATAAAAAGCAACAACAATTAAATCATAGTGTAGAAAGGAAATCAAACTTCCACCATTCAACATTTCCATCATCTCTCTTTCTCTACTCTTTCAGACAAATTCCAGGCAAAAGGTTAGAGATTATATTTAAACAGATTTTACCCCAAGGATGAAATAAGCAAGAAACATTTTTTGAAATTAACAAAAGGCGCCAGTCTTCTCAAATAGAGGAAATCTCTTCAGGATGACAGTGACTTCCCTTTCCCACTAGAGATTTCCTCATTAACAAACAAAAGGCTCTTTATTATGAATTTCTTCATAACATTGTGACAGCCATGGACTTATCATGTCTTAGAAACAAAGTATCAGTCCATGGAATATCATCATACTGTCTTGTTCCCCCCTTCCCAAAATCAAAACTCAGGTTTCAGAGAAAAACTTGTGGTTACATATTTTGGTATGCAGGTGGCATTCTTCATATGATTTCTTTGAATTTGGCATCCCATCAATCGAGAGTGTTACACTGCAGCGCTCAAAGCTTTCATACAATTAAGCAGAATTTGAAAGTACAACAAAGGAAACATTACTACAACATGATATTAGATCTTACACCTCACGAACCATCTGTTATGTAGATGTGGATTGTGATGATTTCATCAGTTTATCCCATCCATCACGGTCCATATTTGGGGCCATGCCACTTTAACCTTTTCTCTGAATTGAAGGAATACCATTATGGGCATCTGTTTGATTGAAATGAAAGGTGGAAAGGACTCTCAAAGATCTGCTTGAAGAAACAAAGCATAGGGTTCTTTTGTGACAGCTTTAAGAAACTTATCCTTTGTTGATATTAGTACTGCCTATGATGAATGGGATTGATACACACACACACACACTTATTTAAACTAAAATTATGAAGATGGATACCTTACTTTTTGTTATAGCTGTCTTTTTGTTACAGGATTAGTGCTCTTCTGTTCAGATTTAGCTTAACTGTGTTGAAACAAACTTTTATCTGCTGTCTAATAGGATTGAAACAAACTTTTATCTGCTGTCTAATAGGATTGAAAAAAAAGTGGGATTTGGGTCATCCAGAAGGATGGCAGATGGCCATCCATGGACTTCTGCCGTCTGGACAATCACTACAATAAAAAGCCACAAAGGCTGCAATCCAAAACAATGCAAAAAAGAAATCCAGTAGTACTTTTTTGTGGAAAGTGATTCTTTTATGAAGGCTTTAAAAAGTGTCCATTAAGGAAGCATGTAATGATATTTTGTTTTTTAAACATACTATAAAAAGATCTATTAAATTTTACAGTTTCTTAACTTCTCCTTTGTTATATTCTTATATACAATATTTATAAACATTTAAAATGTTCAGGTATTTTTAATACAGTACTGATACTCCATAGCCTAGCTGTATTGCTAACTGGCTGAGTCTCTCATCAGCTACCTATATTTATGTTTGATGTTTCTATTGTTTTTATGGTTTTAAAATGTTTTTTGTATTTTGATTGTAATATTTTTTAACTGTAAGCTGCTCAGAATTATTGAGATGAAAATGAATGAAATGAATGAATGGCTCTCCAGAGTTTTAGCAAATAATTTGTTGAATATCTCTGCTGTTAAAAGCAAATATTTTAGCAAATTGTTATTTATAGGTAGTTCTCAAATTACAACAAAAATTGGAGCTGGAACTTTCATTGTTAAGTAATGTGATCATTAAGAGTTGTATCCCATTTTACAACCTTTTTTTGCCATGGTTAAGAAAATCATGTGGTCATTAAACAAGTCTGGCCAGTCACTCTCTCAACCCTACACATCTCACAGGGTTATTGTGGAAAAAAATAGGAGGCTGAAGGATTAGGTATGTTCACCAGTTTTTCTATATATCTTGTGCATATATGTGTGGTGTGTAATAAGGCATAAGTAGCAACTGAATCAGAATAAACGTCTTCAGTTTGTACCCATATCAGATGAATGTACTTAACAAGTGCAGATGGAACATTTGCTGAGAATTCTGGAAATTTAATGCATGTTATTTGGAGAATGAGGGAAACGGCAGTACAAAAGAGTGCAACCAGTTTTATTTAGTACAAGTCTTAGAGACAGATTAGTTGATTTAATATGAAATACAAAGCTCTTGTAGATTAAAGGACTGATATGTACCATCATCTTACATCTCCCCCTTCCCCTGCATTTGCACAGTATAGACAACTAGTTTTCACAATACATGAGCCCAGTCACCAGAATATTAGTTTTAGCTTTATATGCTTGAAGATTGACGCATATGATTTTGGATCAAACACAAGGCAAAAACTGTATCCAATATATATAGCTTTTAGCCATCAATTGTATAGACATTTTTTAAATTGAAAAAAGACATACATATGATTGAATCAGGATCTTGCTCCTTAATAAATTACTGGATCTAGCATTTCTGTTCTCATTTGACAAATAGCAATTAAATATCACTATCTTAAAATTCTTCCTTTGCATATCATGTATATCCTGCCTTTATAGCATTTTGTGCCAGATTGTGCTCTACATAATCTTCCCTCTATTTTCCCATCAATCCTGTGAGGTGTGTGAGGCTGAAAGAGTATGGCCATAATCATCTGACTTCTATGCTTAAGGGAGCTTAATTTTCCAATTTCTAATTCAGCACCTTAATTATAAAATTGCACAAGTCTCTGCACACACACACACACGTTTTTGATTGTGCATGGTACACATTTTTTGCAGATATGTTGTGGAAATCCAGTTCATGTGATAAATGTACAGTATTGTACAACTCAAAACTGGATTCAGAAAACAATTGTTACATAAACACAGGTCAGAATGTTGTGAGACTCAGTATGTGTTTTTAACACATGGGAAATTTCAAAACACTGAGATTAAGATCAGCAAAATCTCTTAAGAGCCGAAGTGTGTTTGCGACAGCAGGTAGAAGCCGATAAGGCGAGTGGGACTTGATCGCCTTAGACTTACCTAAAAAAAAAAGAGAGAGAGAGATCTTACAAACCGTTGAAGATGAGAATGTTTTTAATTGTTTTCTATTTTTTCTTTCTATTTTCTTCTCCTTTTTTTCTTTTTCTTTTCCTTTTCCTTTCTTTCATTTGTGTATATGTTGTTGGTTTGTTTTAATTGTAAAATCAATAAAATTTATTTATATATATATAAAAAAAGAGATTTTGGCTATTTCGCAGTAAAGCAGCACATGAAAACTTGAGCAGATATTCGGTTTGATGCCTTGCCGGGCGCATCGAGAAGACATTCGACAGCGCTCTATGGCTGTGAGAAAATGCACCCTCAGATTCCTGAATCAACCAAGGCCGGCGCCATCAGGCCTTCCGCCCATACTCGGTTCAGCAACTTCTCTCCTCCTCTCCACCCCCACACATCACGTGGGCTCCCATGATCCTCTCCATCCTTCCCTCGGCGCTCGACTTCCTTCGCCTTGCCGCGCAGAGCGTGCGGAGCAAGCTGGAGTTCCGCATTCGGCAGGTTCGGCCTGATTTAGGCGAGGGGCGCGGAACGGAGCGGGAGCAGCTGGGTTGAACCGAGGGGCCCTTGAGAGCGCGGCATCTATCAGAGCGCCGGGGCCGGGGCCGGGGCCGGGGCCGGGCTGGCTGGCGGGCGACGGGGGCCCAAGCCTGGCGAAAGAGGAGGCCGAGCGGCCTGTGGGCTGCCTGTGGGCTGGGCGGCTCGACAGGGCCGCGGCGGCCGCACTCCCCCTCGCCCAGGGCTAGGATGCGCCTGCTCGTCCTCCGGCACCGGCAGGCAGCTCCCGGCCCGGCCCGCGGTTGAGATACCCCGAACGGCGGCGAGTAAGTACCTTCCCTCGGGGCGGCCGTGAGAGGGTAGGGTCGGACGGGACAGGCCGCTGGGGACGCGATTTAGCCCTGCTGATAGGTCAGTGACCGCCATATCTCTCGGCGACCGCTGAGGCCTGCTAGGAAAGACGACGAGCGAAAATCCTTGCCAGAAGTGAGTAAATTGTGATCGGTCGGAAGACCCCCGTGGCAGAGTTATCGTCGATAGACGATCTGGTTGTTTTTGTTTTACTCCCCTTAATATGGTGTGATCTGCCTTGTTTTTCCAGTTCCCAGCGACTTCTACACCTGAATACTGGGTTTTTCCATTCTTCAAACTTGTTTGTCCCCTCCTGCTTAAATCGCTTGAGCGGATTCCTCAACTCTTTTGCGTGTAAATTGAGGCAAACGTTTCCGAGAACGTTCTCGTGTTGTGCGCATTAGGCAATTTTGTTGAGCTGAAATTCAGTTGAAGCTTAACAAAAAGTATACTGAATTAACAATTAGCGGCGCTTCTAGCAGAGAACTGCCACCTATTTTCCCAGGAAATAAACATTTAAAAACACACACACACAGGAAAAATCAATTTGTTTTTCTCCTAGAACAATAACTTTAGAATACAGGTAGTTCTCATTTAGTGATCGTTCAAAATTACAAAGTCACTGAAAAAAGTGACTTATGACCATTTTTCACACAACCTTTGTGGCATTCCCATGATCATGTGATCAAAATACAGATGCTTGGCAACTGGTTGATATTTATGGCAGTTGCTGTGTCCCAAGGTCAGGTGATCACCTTTTGCAACCTTTGAACAAGCAAAAATCAGTGGGGAAGCCAGATTCACTTAACGACCATGTTACCAACTTATCAACTGCAACAATTCACTTAACTGTAGTAAGAAAGGTTGTAAAATGGGGCAAAATTCACTTAACAAATGTCTCAACAGAAGTTTTGGGCTCAATTGTGGTCGTCAGTTGAAGGCTACCTGTAGTTGCTTGATTTCTCAGTGGTCTTATAGCAAACTATATGAGGTATCTTTGTATGCCTTGTGGCATGCTATTGTTGCATGCTATTGTTGGTCTTTCTTCAGTTTCCTATGGTGATTATACCTAGAGCCAAAATAAGTTCTTAGTAGAAGTTCCACATAGTACTTAAAAATGCTCTTTTAGAGTAAGAAGTAGCTAGAGCTTTTAGATTTAGTCCTGTGAATTATAAGTAATTCATCCTGAGGCATTCCTCAGTTAATTTGATATGAAAATAGTCATGATTTGAAAGTTTTCACATAAGTTGCTAGGATTAAGTTACTACATATGAATGGCTGTGTTTATGGAAGATGCTAAACTAAAATGTGGTTGGCTAGTTATTGGTTGTGCATTGTTTGAACATTGTGGTTATGGTACAGAACATTGTATGATCTCAAGCAGTTGAGATAATTCAGTCAACTGGATGAGACATAGCTCATTGCACATACGTGATATGAGTCTAAAAATGCTGATTTTTTTTCATTAGTAAAATATATGTGGTAAAGAACTTAAGTTGTTGGAATGACACTGAAGAGACATATTTTCAAGTCCACCTTCAACCATTAGGTGACTTTCAACGAGCCACTCTTAAGCCCAGTCTACCTCACAGATTTGTTGTCAAAAAAATGGAGGAAATACTATGTTTACTTGCATGAGTACCTGAATGGTGGGATATACATTTAACAAACAAATAAAATGTTCTGTAGTAGACCTGTTTTGAAGATAAGCAAGATATAAATGTATTAATATGTAGTTCAAACTTAATTTCAAAGGCATAATGAGTTTAATGGAGGATATTATATGTATGTATGTATGTATGTATGTATGTATATGTACATATGTATATTATATAGTATGCCATAATGCTACGGTACTAGCAGTTTGGTAGATATGTTTGTGGAACATAAGGCTTAAATCCCCTTTTAAAATTGCCATAATTTGCAGCCATTTTGGTATAATGAAGTACCTTCTACAAGTTAATGTGCATTACATACAAATGATATTTTTCTTTTCGACAAGATTTTCCTAATCATTTAGCACCACTGAACAAACCTGCTCCCTGTTCACTGGCTTTTACTTATTCATTTGTTTACTTATGAAGAGAATTGCTCTAAGGAACCAACACTTTATCTAGTCCACTCTAATACTCACTGATAGAATGTGTTGATAGAATAATTGATTAAATAGTTTAAAAATTAACCGTGATGCAACACTGACTGAAAACTATCTAGGTCTTCGTAACCCAAAATGGTGACACTTCCTCCTGCTGAAATCACACCTTTAATATAGTTCTTTAGAATTAAAATCATGCTGTGATTTTCCATGTTTTAAACTATTGAAAAAGTGATAGTAAGTAGCAGCAAAACAGTGTTTTAGCCTGGTAATAGTTTGCATTTAGACCAATTTTATAACACTTAATTGATGCTGATGTGGCATTAGATGTAGTTTATATGCAAGATGGAGAGGGTTTTAAGACAGTTTCCTGGATATTGATGAAAGTATTCTGCTGAAACATGCATCATGGTTGGTCTTCAAAACTTGATACAGTGCATTTAGTATAGCAGTTTTCCTTGGGCAGATATTGCTTGGGAATAAAAAACCAAGATTTATTTCTTGGAGTCAGATTTGATTTTCTTGCTACTGTTTTTTTAATTCATTGAGCTAATATGCTATAAAGTTGAAATAAACCTTTGAAATGGATGGTAGATTTTCAAAATACTGGGTTCTCTGCCAATATTCTAGAAAAATATGTATAAGGTGCTGCTTTTGCTTTGCATGAGAGGTGCTAGCACTGATAACTGGCATCTGATTATTGCTGGGTAAATAAAGGGTAGTCACCTCAGTATAGGATAATTTATATTGTATTATATACAAGAAGCTCGCATTTATATTCGTTATTAAAAGGCAGTAGTTATGGGGGAGAGATTCAAACTTTGCAGTAATTTGAACAAATAGATTAATAGCTAAGCTCCTAAAAGTCCAAAAATATTTATATTGTCAGAATTGGAATATAGTTTACTTGGCAAAACACTAGTTTTAAAGTTTAAGCCTCTGTTAGACCTGAAATTGATAGAGTGAAGAAAAAAAAGTTAACATTTTGCAGGAGTATTATTAGAATACCTAATAAAATTGGATTACTAACATGTAGGAAGTTGACTCTTCCTTTGCCCCTAGAGTTGGTGTTGTTTTCTTGAAACAATGTATTCATTGTTATAGTTAGTAGTCAAAATAGGATTCTAGTATTTAAAAATACTAGAAGTTATTAAGGGATATTTTATTTTTATGTTAGGGCATTTCATGAGCAAAATTAATGCAATCTGGACATGACTCAAATTTGAAACTGCATTTGAGATAGTTGATATGAGTTAAATGCATATTTTTTCAGAACTATCTTGTAATACAGATAGCTCTCGAGTTACAACAGTTCGTTTAGTGACCATTCAAAGTTACAAGCACTGAAGAAAGTGACTTATGACCATTTTTCACACCTGCGACCTTGCAGCATGTCTATGGTCACATGATTAAAATTGGCAAGCAACCCATATTTATGATGGTTGCAGTGTCCTGGTGTCATGTGATCATCTTTTGTGAATTTCTGACAAGCAAAATCAATGACAAGCATAACCAGATTCACTTAACAATCGTGTTACTAACTTAACAACTGCAGTGATCCACTTAACTATGGCAAGAAAGGTCATAAAATGGGGTAAAACTCAGTTAACAAATGTCTTGCTTAGCCACAGTAAGTTTGGGCCCAATTGTGATCATAAGTTGAGGACTACCTGTAGCTATTTTTTCTTCCATTTTTTTTTTTTTACTGAGCATACTTCTACTGGTCTGAATGGATGGCATAAGGAACCATAGGCAGTATTTTAAAGAGTTTAATCACATTGCTGGGAGATGAGATAAATGTGTTAACGGTATAGGTAGCATAAATAGCATTGTGAGTGAATGTCTTTGTTTAAATAGGAAAGTTAGTTGCAGAATGAGATTTCATTAACATTGCAAATAAAAATATTGCAATTTATGAATTGAATATGGAGTATTTGTACAAATATCTTACATAAGGCCTGGATTATATAGTTGTAGACATGTGTATATCTTCAAAATTGAAAAAAAGTTCATAAGTTTTAGTTTTAATTTTTTTTTTGGTAGCTCTTGAATAATCTTGTGTTATATAGTTGTCTTTATCCTGGGAAAAATCAAATAATTAAAAATACTTTTTAACTATTAAAGGTTAATTTAAAGGCCCAATTGAACACTAATATCATCTAAATATTAAATAAAATGAAGTTTTAATATCCTGAGACGGGGTCCCCACCCACTACTGGGTGGTGGACGATTTGGAATTGGGCCGCATGAGTGTCTGACCAAAGTATGCACATTCGCGTGCGCAGCTCAGTTTAGGCATGCAGCGGGTTGGTCATTCAGTTAATATAACCAAGATAACCTTTGTGCCTATTTGGTGTACTGTTTAAAAACATCTGGCTAGACAGTATAGACCCTTGAGTTTTAGTTCTACCCTAGGCATAAATTCAGCAATGTGATTGTCTCAGCAAGTTGGGAGAAAGCAGTTGCAAACCCTTTCTGAATAATGCCAACAAAGCAATGTGGATTTATCCATGTAATCAGGGTCAAGATTGACTTTATTTATTTATTTATCTGTCTATTTATTAAATTTGTTTGCCCCCATCACACACAAAAACATAACCACAAACGCACAACTTTAATTATGTGAAAAGTAGAATTTTGTGCCTAAATTATAGTAAAACTATGGATAGATTTATAGATACCTTCTTTCACTGTACCACTGTAATATTGACTTGGACTTTTCTAACCTTCCAAAGAAGGTAGATGAATATTCATTCAACTGGAATTTCCCTTCTCCATAGAGTGATCTATTGCAACTAGTTGCTGTGTTGGAATAATTCCAGAATAATAACTACAGTTTCTTTTCCTGCTATTGCTTCTAAGCGGGTTTTATAAGATATATATCTAGAGAAATGGGATATAATTGTAATAGTTAATAGCAAATATTGAGGAAATGAATGATGAGTTAGTTGTTCTTATTTGGTGATAAAAGATTTGTGATTTCTATTCCTGCCAATATGACGTCTAGTTCTTTGTTTCCTCTAGGTATGGCCTCACAGCTGCAGGTGTTTTCACCTCCATCAGTATCTTCGAGTGCCTTTTGCAGTGCCAAGAAACTGAAAGTGGAGCCCTCTAGCTGGGATGTTTCAGGACAAAGTAACAGTGACGAGTATTACAGTCACAGCAAAAATCTCTCTGGTGCTCAAGGGCCAGCAAGCTCTTCTCACCAGGTAGCAAACTTCAGTATCCCTGCTTATGATCAGAACCTCCTCCTCCCTGCTCCTTCAGTTGAGCACATTGTGGTTACAGCAGCAGACAGTACAGGCAGTGGCGGAACAACATCCTTTCAAAATAGCCAAGCCCTAACACACAGGGCTAACATTGCTTTACTGGAACCATATCAAAAATGTGGTTTAAAAAGGAAAAGTGAAGAAGTTGACAGCAACGGTAGTGTGCAGATAATTGAGGAACATCCACCTCTCATGCTGCAAAACAGACCTGCGGTGGGTGCTGCGGCCACTACCACCACTGTAACAACCAAAAGCAGTAGTTCCAGTGGTGAAGGTGATTACCAGCTAGTCCAGCATGAAATCCTTTGTTCTATGACAAATAGCTATGAAGTCTTGGAGTTCTTGGGACGAGGAACTTTTGGACAGGTGGCAAAATGCTGGAAGCGCAGTACAAAGGAAATAGTTGCCATCAAAATTTTGAAAAATCACCCTTCTTATGCCAGGCAAGGTCAAATTGAAGTGAGCATCCTCTCTCGACTGAGTAGTGAGAATGCTGATGAATATAACTTTGTCCGTTCATATGAGTGTTTTCAACACAAAAACCATACATGCCTGGTGTTTGAGATGCTGGAGCAAAATTTGTATGACTTCTTAAAACAAAATAAGTTTAGCCCTCTGCCTCTGAAATACATTCGACCAATATTACAACAAGTGGCTACTGCTTTGATGAAACTGAAAAGCTTAGGTCTAATACATGCTGACCTAAAGCCTGAAAACATCATGTTGGTGGATCCTGTGCGCCAGCCATATAGAGTCAAAGTCATAGACTTTGGCTCTGCTAGTCATGTCTCAAAAGCCGTGTGCTCCACTTATTTACAGTCACGATATTATAGGTAAGTATACATTTTCTATGTTCAGTAATGCCTTTTGTATCACAAATCTTGAACCAATAGAAAAGTTTAAATATAAATAGATATAATTCAACTCACTGGATTTAAGTGTGAACTGAGTTTTATTTAATGAAATGTTTCTATATCATAACACACCATTTAGAAGTTAATTTGACTGATTGCATGCCCACTGTGTCAAAAGAAGAAGAAAAATTAACCTAAGTAATCCATTCCAGATATATCTAAAGTTACAGGAATTTCCTTCAGGTTCCTATTTGGTGTTCTGTCACTTTTTTGTTATGGTTTGAGATGATTTGAGGAACCTGAAGGATGTTTTTCCCATAACATAAGCTCTCCAGAGAAAGAGCATTCTTTCATCCCTTCACTGGGCTAAATTTGATTATATGAGCCAGACAGTTCAGTTTAGTTTAATTTAGTTTAGCTTAGCTTAGTTTACTTTATTGTCATTGCACTCGTACAACAAAATCAAATACCATCTTCAGTGCACATCATGATCATGAGAATAAACACAAACACACATCCTTCACACTTCACACATTGAACTGGAAACCCCCGACACCACACCAACACTGCACTATAAAGCAGAATTCAAAAGAGCTACTGCCCTAGGAATAGAAGCTGTTTTTCAGCCTATGTGTCCTTATTTTTATTATTCTGTACCATCTGCCAGATAGTAATAGTTCCAAAAAGGGTTCCCAGGATGAGATGGATCTTTGAGAATGTTTTGAACTTTCTTAAGGCAGCAGGAGCTATAAAGCTCTTCCAAAGAGGGGAGAGGGCAACCAATGATCTTCTGGGCAATGACATTAACCCTCTGAAGTGCTTTCCTATCTGCCACTGTGCAATTGGCAAACCATACAGAGGTGCAGTATGTTAAAATGCTTTCTATGGTGCAGTGGCAGAAGGTCACCAGCAGTTTTTCATTCAGTTGTTGTTTTCTGAGAAGTCTCAGGTAGTATAAACTCTGCTGGGCCCTTTTGACCAGGGCTGCAATGTGGGCACCCCAGGTCAGGTCCTCTTTTAAGGTAACACCCAGAAACTTAAAACTGGTCACTTGCTCCATTTGGTCTCCATTGATAAGCAAGGGCTGGATGTCTGATCTGTTCCTTCTATAATCCACTATAAGCTCCTTGGTGTTACTGGTGTTGAGGACCAAGTTATTGTCTCCACACCACAAAAGCAACCAGTCCACCTCATCTCGGAAGGCAGACTCATCCCCCACGGAGATAAGTCCCACCACTCCTCAGATAGATGAGCTTCTCCGTAGAGCTGCTGCGAGCATCCAGAGAATGGGAGGTGCTCCAGTCTTCACTCTTACAGGCTGAGCTATAATTGAGGAACGCTCCACCTCCTCCACGTGACTCCTTCCTCGCGTTCTCCAGTTTTAGCTCAGCCTCACAGAAACAGGCAGCTCTAACAGTTTGCTCCTTGGCCGAATTGGGATTCCTATTGATTTATCTCCAGGTTTGATCTGTCCTTTTTATTTCCTTATTATTTTCTCCTGTCCCTGCGCATTTGGCTTGTCTTGGACAGGAATGGGACGTTTATTTCGCCCCTCAGGGGGGAGATTGGGGGGTTTAGAACCTTTCCGCCCCCCCACCCCCGACTCTGGTGCCTGCCGCTTTTTAAGCCATCTGTTTATAGCAGCGGCTTACGCTAGCGCGTTGGTTAGCGCTCTCGTTGTGCCTTCCTCCCACGAACGCTAGAGAGAGGGCGAGATCTCCTCTCTCAGGCCCCTTGTTCTGCCTTTGTTTTTTCGGCAGTATTTTGTTGTGATCAAGGGGCTTTCCTTCCTTCTGAGCCTTGCGCTGGTCCCGGCGGCCATTTTGGGTGCGCCTCGTGGCCAGCCGCCATTTTGTTTTTCACTTTCGATTTTGCTGCGACGATTCTGGGAGGCTTGGAACAGGACCGGCAGGCCTGTTTGGCATTATTTTGCTGTTAAAGGGACCCTGTGGTTCTGTGCCCTGTGGCTCCGTTTCTCTGGCTAGTTGGTTGGTTACCGCAGCTGCTCAGTAGGCGAAGGAGAGGCACCTACTTCCCAGTTGTGTTGGGAGGCTGTCGCAGGAGGCCATTACTTATTTATATTTTTATAGATATTGATATAAATTTTTCTCTTTGCATGGTTGTTTTCTCAGCGTTAATTTGATCTATTGGGGTTTTTTTGCAGATTCCTTTCTCTCTTGATCACTCTGTAGTTTACTTAGGCCCTTTTTTGCCCTTTTTCTGTTTTTTTTTTTTTTAAATAAAATAAAAATTAAATAAAAATTAAAAAATTAAAAATTAAAACTTAAAGAAAATTTTTTACCAAAAGGGGGACGCGGCCCAACGTCAGGGTATCCGGCCCACAGTTAGGCTGAACTCCTAGTCGTGTCAACCGCCTTTTTATACAATATTGTTGTTCGGGCTTTATGATGGCAGAAGATAATCCCAGAGATCCTTCATTGAAGGCTAAGTCAAAGACGCACTGCCTGAGTAAGCGGACTGAGAAATCCTCCAAAGCCTCTCAAAGGGATGCCCTAAGGCGACACAAGGCTTTGGAGAGGGAGTTTGATAAACGCTCTAGGGACTCTCAGGTACCACCAGCCCCCCCTACCCCCCCCACTTCTACTCATCCTCTTCCTTTGCCAGAACAACCTTCTGTTTCTAGGCACAGTTCACCTGCCCGGAGCACCCCAGCCACCCGGCCGGAAGCGACATTCACGCCAACCACTGCGGGTTTACGTACAGAGGGACTGTCTTCAGACATCATTCCAGACAGTGTCAGAGAATGGATGCAGCTGGCCATCCGTCAGGGGATTGCCGAAGGTATCCAACACTTTTCCAGACCAGGTTTGCAAACAAGGACATCTGAAGTTGGTTCCGTCTCTGGAAGATCCCTCCCCAGGCCGGAACCGCACCACGGGCAGGTACCGTCTCCAAGGGAGCTTCCCTACCCAGAAGGGGAGGAAGAGGAGGTGTGCTTCGAACCCTTCAGGGATGAGGAAGGGCTGGAGGGAGAGTCTCTTCATTACTCTGAAGCGCCCTTCGAGATAGACCCAATGGAAGGAGAGATGTCCGAGGACGAGGGCATTTCTCCTGACCAACCCACCTTTGTAGGTCTGTTTAAGCCTCATATGTTCAAGTCTTTGCTATTTAAAGCAAAGAATATATCGGGCCTGACCTCTCAGCCACACTCTGATCCCCCTCCAGTAGCCTTCGGGGATCTGGAGGATTCTATTTTCAGGCAGCCAGTGGTTGAGACCGAGGTCATTCCCACACCACTGATTTTCTCCGACTTAGTTGCGAGACAGTTGGCCTCATCAGGGCCCCCTCCCGCCCCTTCCAGCCAAGACAAGAGGTTTTTTAACCTCGACCCAGAATTCGTTGCCACGCTAGACATGCCCGAGGTGGATGACCCCATAGTACGCCTCACATCATCTTCTAACCCCACTGATGCCCTGGAGGCGCTGAAGCCAGAGGACAAGCGGGCCGAGCTGGCCCTAAGACGGGCGCACCAAGCTGATGCCTGGGCCATTCGATCGGCCACGGCAGCATCTGTTTTCACCTGATCGTCCATCCGATGGCTTCGGCAGTTGAAGCAACATGTCCCCCCTTCTAATACTAGGGCCCATCAGGACATTGCCAAGTTAATGGCCGCAGCAGAATTTGCGGCCGATGCCACTTTTCATTCTGTAAAATTTTCCTCCCGAGCTATCTCTTCGCATGTGACAGCCTGACGCCTCCTTTGGCTAAAACGTTGGCAGGCCGACATCAAGAACAAAGCTAAGCTGGCCTCTGCCCCTATATCAGGAGGAAAATTGTTTGGTCCGGCCCTGGAACCTTTGCTGATGGAGAGTTGAAACAAAAGGAAATTCCTCCCATCTCTTTTTTGTAGGCAAGAGTCCAGGTCCTCTCAGCCTTTTTGCAGAGGATCCTTTCGGACCTCCTTTCAGACACCCTTTACCCCCAGATTCCAGAGGTCCCCGCCATTTCGGCCTGTCTATCAGGACAGGGGCGATTCAGGGGACAGAAACAGAAGGGGGGCCGGCTGCAGGAAACCCGGGGAGCAGGGAGCAAGGCCTCTCGACACCCCAGATAGGCCTTCAGTCGTTTACTCCGTCGGTGGTTGGCTAAAATATTTTGCTGACCAATGGGCATCATCCACATCTGATTCATGGGTCAGGGACACTGTCAAATTTGGCCTTTCCCTTCAGTTTTGTTTTTCCCCTCCAGATCATTTCATGGTTTCGCCTCTATCCAGAGACCGCACCAAACGGGCTCTCGTAGAAGCCGCTATTAGGCACCTTTCTGACATCAGGGCTATACAGCCTGTGCCATCCTCCCAACGAGGACAAGGGTTCTACTCCCATCTCTTTCTAGTCTCTAAACACTCTGGGGGCTGGAGGCCCATCCTAGATTTAAAGAGACTCAACCAATTCCTTGTTCACCAGAAATTCAAAATGCGTACACTTCAGTCCATCTTGCAGGGTACCAGGAAAGGAGACTGGCTCACTTCCATTGACCTTTTGGAAGCATACCTCCACATTCCCATTTATTTTTTAAATACCTGAGATTCTGTTATAACGGTCAGCATTTTCAGTATGTGGCCCTTCCATTTGGGCTAGCCTCGGCTCCGAGGACCTTTACTAAGGTGATGGCTGCTCTGGCGGCCCACCTCAGACATTTCCCCATCCGCATCCACTGCTATCTGGATGATATCCTCATCTTCCCTCCCACCCAGTTCCAATCCAAGGAGGACACAAAGACTACCCTCTCGGTCCTCCAGGCCCATGGTCTGCTCGTCAACTGGGAAAAGAGTCAGCTTACCCTCTCCACCCGAATAGCTCATTTAGGGGCAGTAATTGACTCGGTTGAGGAGAAGGTTTATCTTTCCTCCGAACGTTTTGATAGCATCCAGAAATCCATCAAGGTCATTAGGCGGGTCAGGAAAGCCTCTCTGCTGGATTTATCCAAGTTACTTGGCAAATTGATATCATGCATATCTATTGTTCCCTGGGCCCGTCTACATTCCAGATCGCTGCAGTGGTTCTTGCTACCTTATCAATGCTCCAGAAGGAGCAATTCAAGAACCGTCATGAGGGTTCCTCCAAAGGTCCTCGCTTCCCTCCTGTGGTGGACCAGACCCACTACCAACAAGGGACATCTTTTCAAGGAGCCCCAAAGGGTCACCCACACAACAGACGCCAGCCTATCCGGATGGGGGCCCCACACTCAGTCACTTTCAGCGCAAGGAACCTGGTTAGCAACCGAGCGTCGCTGCAACGTCAACTGGCTGGAGCTTCACGCAGTATACCTGTCCTTAGGCTCCTTTTTCCCTCAGGTGCAAGGGCGCCATGTTCTGGTCCTGATGGACAACACTACGACCAAGGCCCACATCAACCGTCAAGGGGGCACTCATTCCACCCGCCTCATGAAGGAGGCCGAGCGGTTATGTCGTTGGGCAGAGGCCAACCTTTTGTCTATCAGGGCAGAACACATCTCAGGGGTCTCAAACGTCCAGGCAGACTGGTTGAGCAGGGCCACCTTAGACCAGTCGGAATGGCGTCTGCATCCTTCCCTGTTCAAGGAGGCCTCAGCAATATTCGGCCTGCCGCTGGTGGACCTCTTCATGTCGCCGCACAACGCCCAAACACCAAGATTCTTCTCTCGATACCCCACCAATGGGGCAGAGAATTACGACGCCTTACTTTGCCACTGGCCTCCAGGGCTCCTTTATGCCTTTCCCCCTCTTCCGTTGATCCCCAAGGTGATCCAAAAGTTGCTCCTCGAGAGGGTGGAAGTTCTCCTGGTGGCCCCATATTGGCCCAGGAGACCGTGGTTTGAGGATCTGCGCAACCTGTCAGTAGCTCCTTGGAGGATTCCGCCAAACAAGGTCTTGCTGTCCCAGGGACCTCTGCAGCATCCGGATCCACAGTGGCTCCAGTTAGCCGTTTGGAGGTTGAGCGGGAGCATCTAAGAAGCGAAGGTCTGTCTATGCAAGTCATCAATACCATTCTGGCTGCGAGACGTCCCCCGACCACTCGCATATATAATGCAACCTGGAACCTTTTTTGCAAATGGTGCCACAAGTCGCTCATCAACCCACTCTCTCCATCAATTGCACAAATTCTGGCTTTCCTTCAAAATGGGTTGGACAGGGGTCTCTCTCCCAACACCTTGAGAAGGCAAGTTGCGGCCTTGGCAACCGTTGTCTCTGGTAACTCATCTGACTCGCTTTCTCACCACCCTCGCATTCGCTCATTCCTTAGAGGGGCCACCAATCTGCACCTGCCAGTAGTTCACAGGTACCCGACTTGGGACCTTAATAAGGTTCTCGTGGCATTGACTAGGCCTCCCTTTGAACTGCTCAGGGAGGCGTCACTTCAGTTTCTCACATTTAAAGTGGTGTTTCTGGTTGCAATCACGTCTGCTCGACGGATATCTGAAATAGCAGCTCTGTCCGTTAGAAGGGATTTATGTGTTTTCCACACTGATCGAGTGGTTTTACGACCAGACCAGTCATTCCTGTCTAAAATCAACTTGGCTTTTCACAGATCACAGGAACTGGTCCTTCCTAATTTTTGTCCCGGACCTTCTCGGGAAAGGGAAAGGCAATGGCATTCTCTCGATGTCTGGCGGACACTGCGTATTTACCTCCATCGCACTCATTCCATCAGGAAGTCAGAGTCACTGTTCCTGTCATTTAAACCAAAAACGATGGGTTGCAAAGTATCCCTGTCTACTATTGGCCGTTGAATCAGAGCTACCATATCCAAGGTCTATTTATCTCAGTCTCTCCCTGTTCCTAAAGGGTTGACCGCGCACTCTACAAGAAGCGCAGCTACTTCGGCAGCCTGGGCTACTCAGGCATCGATTCTCGACATCTGTCGAGCGGCCACTTGGGCGTCTCCATCTCCCTTTATACGCCATTATAAGATTGATGTTTACGCTTCAGGAGAAGCGTCCTTTGGCAGGCGAGTCCTTCAACAAGTGGTGAGAGATTCAGAGGAGATTCTAGACCAGACGGAGTCCCTCCCGTAGGACAGGCCATGCTTTAGTATGTCCCACTCTCTGGATGCTCGCAGCAACTCTACGGAGAATGGGCATTGGTACCTACCTGACACGCCCTTTCTCGTCGAGCTGCGTAGAGCATCCAGCCCCACCCTAGTTGGTCCGTCTGGTGGGGGGAATCCTGTTTCGGCCAATGAATTGATCAGTTTATAGTTGACAACTGTATAATAGTTAGGAGGAGAGGGTTGTTGCTGTTGCCTTCTCGTCTTCGTAAAACTGGGGAACGCGAGGAAGGAGTCACGTGGAGGAGGTGGAGCGTTCCTCAATTATAGCTCAGCCTGTAAGATTGAAGACTGGATCACCTCCCACTCTCTGGATGCTCTACGCAGCTCGACGAGAAAAGGCGTGTCAGGTAGGTACCAACGACCATTATCTGTGCAAGTGCAGTGCCAGTAGCCTCTTCATTTCAGTGCCAAGTTTAAACTTGCATTTTGTTTCATCTTTCAGTTCAGCAACATGTAAAACTTATTGACAGAGGTATTTTAACTTGTTCTACTAGATTATTTACTGTAGATCTGCATTTTAAATTATGGTAATTGTAATAATAGTAATTTTATATCTGCTGTTGTGTTTTGGTTTCCATGTCATCTGATGGCAAAAGTAAGTGGTGATTAAAAAGAAAGCTAGTTTTCTTGAACCCTGAATTTATGTATTAGCTTTAGAAATTGTAGTTTAATTGAATCTTAACACTATCTGGTATTTTAGATTACAACTGCCATCATCTAGTACAGCATGCAAACTGGAATTATGATAGTTATATAGTTATTCTATGCTATTGTCAGCATTCCTCCTTATTATATTTCAAGGCAAGTAGTCATTTCAGGCCTAATCATAAGATGCAGTTATCCTTTCCAACCTAATAATAGGAAATCATCCATACATAATATAAACTAAAAAAAAAGATATCAAATCATGCTCTCCCTTCAACTATGGGTGCTAGTCTCAAATATTTTGGGTTAGTGAGCATATTATTAATGTTTTCACAAAATGTCCCTGTGTCTGTTTAGCCAATTACAAAACAAAACAAATGAGAGAGAAACCTGGCAATACTTTCTGCAGATGCCTCAAAGACTATATTGTGGCTAAAAAGTCGGGGAATTTCTGAACAAATCATTGGATTCCAGGCATTTTTTTTAAAAAAGAGTTTGAGAATCCTAAGTCTAGGTCAGGAGTGTCAAACTCAAGGCCTGCGGGCAGGATCTGGCCTGCGGGGTGCTTAAATCTGGTCTGTGGGGCCAGCCTGGAAATAACAAAGGACTGTCCCGCAGTGCTTCTGGCAGCCAAAACTTGGCATGGGGGTGTGTGTGCTTGTCAGCCTGGATGGCCTCCTGCAGTATTCTGCTCGCCAAAATGGGGTGTGGTAGAGATGTGTGAACCCCTCGCGTCCCGTTTTCAGCCTGGATGGCCTCCAGCACTCTACTGTCCAAAATGGGATGGGGGGGGGGGCTCTCATGGTACCCTGTTTTGGCTGGCAAAGTGCTGCAGCAGACATCTGTCCCATCTCCCATCTCCCCCCCCCCCCATGGGGTATCCAGCCCGCCCACAGAGGAGAACTACAATGCTGATCTGGTCCTTGAAGAAATCCAGTTTGACACCCCTGCTCTAGACACAGTTAATCCTAGAAACTGAAGCCTTGATTTATGTTTATTACTGTTATTACTACAATTACTGTTGTTAAAGTTGGGTAGGATTGATAATCTTAGAAGAGATTGTGGATCTATACATAAATTAAAATATTCATTTTTGTTCTAATTCTTGTAATATTTGAGGTTGTCCCTGGAATTGCCTTTTTAATCAAGGAAAAATTTTCCAGTTATAGTAGAATATTGTAGAGCCATAGTTCTAATTTAAATTTTAGTTTAGACCAGCTTCTCTCCCCCCCCTGCCATTTATTGTTGGTAGGGTCGACATCTTTTCCCCAAACCTATTTCCTATTTCCTTATGCAAGAAATGAGGATGTGGCCAAAAAGCAATGGGAGGTGTGCCCTCATGTGTGCTTACTTCTCTGGCCAAATTATAAATCTGTCAATCTTAGAACAGTAAAAAGTGTGTTATATTTTTCTAATACATTGGAGAACACAATATGAAAGAGTGGTGAAGCACTAGTAGAGTTGTTTCCTATTTATAACTACAGCTTCATAAACAGAGAAACAGCTGTTCTAAGAAAGAGCAACTATGGAAGTATTAAGTCTATTGGATAAAAAAAAAATTCCAGTATTAGTATTAGACCAACATAACTGTTTGAAATGTGATTTTTGTTCCCACAAGTATCTAATGTTTATATTTCGGTCTGTTATTGTAAAGCATGACACAGTTGAAAGTTGTTGGTAAAGTGTTTTGTTAAAAAAAAATAGAATATAGTAGTGGCTCCCTCTGGAGCATCATTCCCCCAGAGATTAGATTGGCCCCCACTCTAATACTCTTCTGGAAGATGCTGAAGACATGGTTCTGCCAGCTGGCCTGGGGAACTCAGAAAGGGATGGAGTCCATTAAATGGTTTGGTATAAATATGTGTTGTTGCAGGGATGGGGGTGGATGGGAGGCTATTGTTCTATTTTATTATTTTATTATTTTTATATTTATATGATGTTTTATATCCATGTAAGCTGCCTTAAATCACCATGGGTGAGTAGGCAGCAGTATAAATTTTCTAAAATTGATAAAATATGTTCAAAAGAGGATAGGTTCTAATTTGCTAAACTTCTTTTCTAGACACAATATATAACAAATGTCTGTAAATATTAGAAACCCCCCCCCCACTTCTGTTGAAAAATATAGATAATATGTTTTGTGCACATCTCTTAAGGACAGGAAATTACTCATACTAAATCTATTCTGTCACTGATAAAGGTAGTCCTCGACTTACAACAGTTCATTTAGTGACTGTTCAAAGTTACAGCATCACTGAAAAAGGTGACTTACGAGCATTTTTTACACAACCGTTGTAGCATCCCCATGATCACATGATTTACATTCGAATGCTTGACAACTGACTCACATTTATGACAGTTGCATGTTCAGGAGTTATGTAATTGCCTTTTGTGACCTTCCAATGAGCAAAGTCAATGGGGAAACCAGATTCATTTAACAACCATGTTATTAATTTAACAGCTGTGGTGATTCACTTAACAACTGTGGAAAGAAAAGTCATAAAATGGGACAAAACTCACTTAATAAATTTCTCACTTAACAAAATAAATGTTGGGATCAATTGTGGTTGTAAGTTGAGGACTACCAGTAGTTCTGCTCTTAAACTTCTTAAAGAAGAAATTTATCTTGATTTGCTCTAGACTTATTTCAGATTTACATAATGCTAAGAATAGACATTGTACCAAAACTAACAAAAACAAGATCTCTTCACATTTCTAGGGTTTTTAAATATTTCATGAGTCTCAAGTTAATATATTTGACTCCAGCTTTCAGTTGTATTAATACAAGGATTCCTTTCATTTTCATAACTGCAAGCTGGAGTTTCTTTCTTTTGTCAGAGTTAGCGGGATCCAATACAGACTCCCTGTTGAAGCAAGATAGGAAATATTCTTCATTAATTTAATCTTTCCCACCTTCCTTCACTGGAGTGAAAGAGACACATTGGATGGTTTTGCAGATTTTGGGAGCAGTTTTTAAGTTGACTTGCATGCTGTAGGAAAAATTAAAGCTTGCTTTCATCTTACAAAAACTGAATTCCATTTGATGTGGGTTTATACATTAATTATGGCTTTTTCAATAAGCTATGGCTAAAAATCCTGGTTTAGTAAAATAAGTGAATATTTAAAACAGGAAAACTGCTTTGCTTTGAATAACTGAACTTTTAAAAATGAGCAGCAACACGTTTCTTATATGTTTGAATGTTTAATATTTAAATAATCCATAGTTAAGATTAGTCATAATGTTCCCACTTTGGACTTCACCAGCACAGTGATAATCAAAAATGGAATATTTTTTTTTCATTATCTTACTTCTGACTTAATCAGCTAATTTTCAGCCGGTTTGAGGCCTTTTTCAGCCTCCCCAAGGCTTGAGGAAGGCTTCTTCAGGCTTCTACAAGCTTTGTAGGCTGAAATCTAGACCAGTTTCATCACTTCCATTTTTTTTCGGAAAAACAGGAAGTGATTAAATGGGGCTAGATTTTGGCCTACAAAACTTGTAGAAGCCTGAAGAAGGCTTCCTCAAGCCTTTGGGAGGCTGAAAACAGCCTCAAACTGGACGAAAATCAGCTGTGAGGCGCAGTGCAGGTAAGGGCGGGGGTGGGTGGGATTGTGCACGCATGTGTAGGGGGCGTGGGGGGTACGCATTACCTTCTGGATGCTGGCACACGAGCATGAGCATACAAGCACAGGCACAATTTTTGGCAAAGGAGGCCAAAAAGGTTAGCCACCACTGCTATAGACATTTCTTTTTAAAAAATACTTACTGGTTATAGGCTTTATAAATCATGTTTAGATCAACATTATTTACCCCTCATTTAAGGACCTGGATATAATAAATTGTAGTTAGTTATTTAGACAAGAATGAGAGGAATTCAGCCTTTTCTCCTATAGCTTGAAAGGTCTAATTCAATTGGACTGCTATTTTTTTTGGTTAACATTTTGGATTGGGTGCTGTACCATCCAATGTCTTACTGTTACTTTCTTTGTATTTTGTTATCATCCTGTGTTTGTAATATGTATTGTTCTGAAACATTTTGCATGATTATTAAATTATAGAGGCAAAAAGAAAGAGCAGAGTACATCACTCTTCCTTCAAAGCTGAATCTATTAGCTTTTGTTGCCTCCCCTGCGTACATTGAACAGCAATTCTGTTAAGATATGGCAGAGCTAGGAAGGCCTCCTCTACTAGATATCTGCTTTTTGCCTGGATTAGTCCATGTGAATATATCAGAAACAATGACACAGTATAAAACTATATTCACATAGTACTGTGAAGCACAAAATTGTCAGCTACATTTTAGCCTATGTTAATGTATGTCAGTTTAAATTATGCTAATTGAGAAAAATGTTAAATTAATCATGGGTGAGCAGTTTACATCAAGAGAACCATTGTATGACTTAGAAAATCTCTGTTCTTCAATTTTTATTTACTCATGCCTGAAAATGAAATGTACTCTTAAAGTTGTAAAATAGATTATGTTTTGCATGTGGAAAATGTTCTAAAATTTTCACCAATGTTTTTCACCTTTGTAAATTTATCGGTTCTCATCACATTTTCTAAACCAATATACTGTACTAAGGTCAGCGGGAGGGATAGTCCTCTTACTATTACCCAAGCCAGTTGTGACAGGTTACAGCTTCTGGTTCACTAGCATTTGATAAACCTTGAATTGGCCAATTTTGATCTAAAAGAGCTAGTGAAGCAAAAAATAATAATTCAATCTCTTCTAGACTTATCTAGAAAAAGTTTTTCCCTTGTTTAAAGTAAGTGAAAAGTTTAGGGATTATATCATCTTCTGGTCGGTGAAATGGCTGGATTATAACATAAGACTGAGGGAAAGGTGTAGCTGAGATAAGATACTGTATAAATGAGGCAGAAGCCAGTAGTTATGGCCTCTTGAAAGAGAATGAGAATATATGGAAACTAGGCAGAGAAATAATGGAATTGAGAAGAGAAATTGGATTTGTTGGTCAACTACAACCCATATTTATGAGCATGTTTCCAAGCACTTTTCTCATATTTATGAGCATGTTTCTAAGCACTTTGCTCTTTTTATTGGTAGAAAATGCTGCTAATGATAAATAAACATTCAACAGATTTAACAGTGATTTATCTTCAAGTTGATGTTTCTCAACTAGACTATGCTTTTGCATTGGCCTTAGATCAATTGACTGATACAAGGTATAGTGAATTGTATGCCAAATAGATGAGGACACACAAAGCTATGTTCTTTAACTTTTTAGGTTATGTTTCATTTTATCATTTTATGTTGCTCCTAGTTACAAGTGCATGAAAAATAAGGCTACTGGTACTATTTTCAGAAGTAATTCCAAATGAAGTCAGTACTTTAAAGGGGCATATATCACTTTACATGCATCAGCTGATTTTGCTAGAAATTGTCTCTTCCAATTTAACAAGATGCAATCCATGAACACACATATATATTTATGTCACTTGGCTGTAAGGGAATATCCTTGAATAGAAAATTGCTGCCAGTGGTTTAGAAATTATGTGCGTCAGTATTCCTACTTAAATTAGAAAATAAGAGTTTGTAGATAACAATATCAGTTCTGATAAATCTCAGCTTTTAATCTTTTTTAGCATAAGTATCAAATTTTTATATCAATGTAAAGGTTAAAAATATTGAAATTTCTGATTGGCAAGAACCTAGTTTATCAGAAGTTATATATATTTACAGGTTGTCATAATAGCTTTTGTAGTTTTCAAGATTATAGGGTAATTTGCTATTTTTCAGAACCTTTATACATTTTTCTTGGAAAAAAGAGTGGATTGCTATGGAAAACTCTTCTAACTATACATGTAATAAATGACAACCTTTTAGTTGTCATTCAAGCAGTGGTATTTGAATTCATTAGTAAATTCTGAATAATAAATAAAATATTGCATATTTTGTAGAGCTCCTGAAATCATCTTGGGTTTGCCATTTTGTGAAGCTATTGATATGTGGTCACTGGGATGTGTGATAGCTGAGTTGTTTCTTGGCTGGCCTTTGTATCCAGGAGCTTCAGAATACGATCAAGTAAGTCTTTGCTAATATGCTGATATTCAAACAATACTGACTTTAAACTATTATGCTAGAGATTAAGTTTCATTGAATCCAATAGGATTTACTTTTGAGTAAATATTACTTGATATTTGTACATGGGGTAAATTAGAGCCTCTTAAGTCATTGACACTGGACTTTTGCTCTGAGAGCAATTGATTGAGGTAAATCAGTAAGTACTTATTATTCTCAGATTGCTACACATAATTTTGTGCTTAACACATCCTTATTATTTCTGGTTATTTTTAGCATGCAGGTTTTTGAGACAAAATATAATCTTATAAGACATCATGTAAATATCTGTTCATTTTGTACTCTCCCATCCTATTTCATGATCTGTTGTTATAAGAAAAATACAAAGAACTACTAGGCTATGGAATATCCTTTTGAATTAATGGTGTAAAGTCAGTACTGTTAAACTAACAAGCATATTTTGCTGCTGCTGCTTCACTTAGAGAAAGAAATCTAGCAGTTACAAGGTTAAGTACTTTTTGCCCATGGCTATACAACACAGTTGCCTGCTCCATTCTCTGCCAAGAAAGTTTTTTCCAATGTGAGCATAACTATATGCAAAGTATGGGTATAACTATGTATACATGATTTCATGAAGTCATGTTTGCTCTGGAGCAGACAGGGTCCTGGAGTTGTTCTCCTTGCAGTGGCCAATCTAGTTAACTCCTCTTCCTCTCAATTGTGCTATATACTGAAATGAATATTTACACTCCAAAAATTTATTAAAAAAGGAAAGCCTTTCCTCATCATACATTGGTTAGATACTAGTCTCCTTTTAACTACACTTTCACATGGACAGGTGGTCCTCAACTGTGGTGGTCCCCTTTCGTTCAGTGATTATTCAAAATTGTGGCAATGCTGAACAAGGTGACTTACAATGAGTCCTTAGAGTTCTGGCCATTTGCAATGTCCCTGTGATCATTGCAACGAACCATAGCCATATGATCACAATTTCCGATGTTCCATTCTGGCTTTCCACAGGCTAAGTTAATGTAGGTAATCACCTTTGATCACATTAAGTCCTCGCCTAATGGCCTGCATGGTCCTCATTTAACTATGACAGTTCTGGGACTGCCAGAATTGCTGTTGCCAAGTAATGCAGTTACTTGCTATTGTGCTTTATCATCACATTGATAAGTGATATTGTCCCAATTGCTGTCATAACTGTTGGACTATCTGTATCTATTTGCACTTCATTTCTTTTTAAATATAGGTGTATGTATAAATATTTTCTGTTATTTACAGCTATTCTCAATTAGTCTGAAATCTACTTGATATATTTTACTTCCATTGCTTTATGTTCAAACAGAAGGATCTTCCACAGGCATTTTATTGGTAAAATATCTCAAGTGAAGAAGTATAAAAGTTATAATAAATTGGTATAAAACAGGCCTGTACAACTTGTAGAAGGGAAAGGGCTGCATTGATACCTTAAAAATAATTATGGCCCACAGAGAAATAGCTGGTCCAGAATTGTAGCTGGAAGTGCTGGTGAGGTCCAGAGGTTTTGGAGAATTCCAAAGCATGTCTTTTGGATCAACAAAAATAAAAAACCACGCCTAAGTCCTTTCTGATGATAGCAGAATTTGGCAGCAGTGGGTTTATGAAGTTTTCAAAAAAATTCTGCTGGACCACACAAGAGTTGGTCTGCCATATGTGGCCTGCTAGTCTTATTCTGCACAGGCCTTGTAGTAGAAATAGTGTCTTAAACACGTAATTTTCCACAGGAAAAGAATAGTAGTAATATGTATAAAAGAAAATGATAAATAATTTGGGTGATTTCCTGGTAAAAATTAAAGCATTTAGTTCTAAAACTTACTGTATTAAATGAATATCAAAAAGGATGACTTTCAGATGTTAAAATAACATGGAACACTAAGCTTAATGTGAGTATCTTATGAACATGACATCTTCAGTACTTCAAAATAGAATGTTTCTTTTAAGGCATGAAAAAAATCTCATTCATATATTGATGAATTGGCAAAGTTGAAACATAAGTTGAATAGTGTTTTAAGGAAAACTATTATGATTAAACACAAAATTGTATTGTATTCCATATAGCTCGCATATTAAAAACAGCTGGAAAATTCTGTTCATGGTCCCATCAAAAGGTCTGGTTCACAGCAGAGGCCAAAAGTTTTTCTCCATAGAAGGAACCTAATTATGGAATTCTCTCCCAAGGGGAGTAAAACATTTCTGGGATAGAAGATGCCTAGGACAAAAACATCTTTTGTAACATACTGTGTTTAAAGTACTAGTGTCATTATTATTTTCTTAGAATTGATAATTTATTAAAGTATATTTTATTCAACTATTGCATTTAAGCTTGCTTTTATTCTTCTATATACCATTCTGTACTTATTTGGGTGAAATAATGATATAAAAATAAAATTACTCTTATTATATGTTAATATTAATCATTGTTTCTTGACAACATCAATATTATTTTTCTGTTGCAGATTCGTTACATTTCACAAACACAAGGACTACCAGCGGAGTATCTTTTGAGTGCGGGAACGAAAACAAGCAGGTTTTTTAACAGAGATCCAAACTTGGGATATCCTTTGTGGAGACTAAAGGTTTTTTTTTCTCTTTTAATTTCTTTTTTTCTTTAGAAGGCTTATTTTTTATTAGTACCACTTATTTTTAAGATATATCTTAGCTAATTATTTGGTTTTCATTATTTCATTTATATTTTAAAAATAGTAACTGTTAAATAAATTAAAAACAAATGTCATTTATTATAATAAATAAACTACTAGCAATCGATATTGCATTCAGTAGCATTTTGTCCAGGGAAACATCAGCATCTGATCGTCATGAGTAGATTATTTATTAATTTGCTAATAACTGGATGTGGTGTATAACTGCAAACCCATTAAATAAAGGAGGCCTAAATAGTAACTGACTGCACATATAACATCCATAATGTGATTTAATTTTGACTTAGGATTGTGTATAAACCAACCCTGATGATTAGTTGATTAGTCATAAATGTGAGCTACTATAGTTTGTCCAAAAAATTATGTCAATATAAATTTAGCCATTAGCTATAAAGTTATATGAATCCTTTATGTACTAAAACCAGAAAACCATTGGTGGAAAAATGATGAGTGATAACAGAGGCTGAAAAAAAAAGATAGGATTTCCTCTACCTTGCCAAAGAGAGATTCTATAAAACTATATCTAAGAAAATGCTTCTACAGTGCATTTATCCAGTAAAACAAGTCCTATAAATAAAAATATTTTAATTACTGTTTTGAACAGTTGATGCAAAAAGGTGTTCTGAATTGGACCTTCTTTTTTGGAAATTTACAACAGACATGTCTATAGAAAACATGTTTGTACCATGAAAAAATTACCAATAAAATAGTTTCTGTAAAATTTAAGGCAATCTAAATTGATTTTGAAAAAAATTGTAAACTTCAAATGTCTTTGGCCATTTTCTGAAAACACACATTGTGTTTGCTAGTTATTTCTGCCCTGGTTATAAAGCTGTTTTCCTGATTTAAAACACCGTTTAGATCTAAGCTCTTCAGAAATTATCTGAAACCTGCAGTATTGCAGGCTGTGACCTACTTTTGCTTTTATTGTAGTAAAATATTAAATCTTGATATAATTTCTTGTAATTTCCATTTTATTTGACAGACTCCAGAAGAACATGAGTTGGAGACAGGAATAAAATCAAAGGAAGCTCGGAAATATATTTTTAACTGTTTGGACGACATGGCACAAGTAAGCTGCCAGTAAATAATAATAATTGCCTTTGAAAAGTACAGGTGTTATAATTCAGAGAAGTACTAATTTACAATTGTTTTACACAGAGGCTAACTGTGTTCCCTTTCTATTATCCCCATGGGGCTATATAACTAGTACACCTGGGGCTAATTCTCAGTAATTTAGCAGTTATAAGTACCGTATATACTCGAGTATAAGTCGACCCGAATATAAGCCGAGGCACCTAATTTAACCACAAAAAACTGGGAAAACTTATTGACTTGAGTATAAGCCGAGGGTGGGAAATGCAGCAGCTACTGATAAATTTCAAAAATAAAAATAGATACCAATAAAAACTTTCACTAGGACAGTTGAGAATAAGTTTGATGTTCACAATTTCCTCTTTGAAAGAGACCAGTAAATAGGGAACAAGAAGATGAAGAAAAAGAAGTGTGTTTTTTCACACTTTTCACACTGCAGTGAACAAAAATGGCATCATAGGAACAGGCTTATTCTCAGCCTAAAGATTTGTTTCTGTTTTCTTCCCTGATTTAAGGGAAATTTGGGAAACGATCTCACTATCATGAAAGGTTTGATTGATTCACTAACCCAAAAGATGATGATGATGACAGTGGTAGGCAGGAGTCACTCTCTCCCTTGCAAGAAAAAACCAAGAGCTGTTCTTATGATATCTCTCTCTCTCTCTCTCCCCCCCCCCAATAAAGTCAAGCCCTTTCCAGCACGCACACGCGATCCGCCCCCGCCCCTTTGCACTTTGCAAATGCAAAACCCCAGGGTTTTTGCATTTGCAAGGTGCAAAGCGGCGGGGGTGGATCGCGCGCGTGTGCTGGAAAGGGCTTTACTGTATTACGGGGAGAAAGAGAGAGAGGGAGAGATCATAAGAACGGCTCTTGCTTTTTTCTTGCAAGGGAGAGAGTGACTCCTGCCTCCCACTGTCATCAACATCTTCTTCTTTTGGGTTAGTGAATCAATTAATTTGGGAAATGATCTCACTATCAGAAAACAACGCAAGCTGCCACCACCACCACCTCCTCACCCTCCTCCCGAGCGGACTGAAAGCAGCTGGAGCTGAGGAAATGAACCTGAGTGGAGCGACCTCGGCTCGCGTTACTTTCTCAGCCTAGAGCTCAGAAAACAACGCGAGCTGCCTCCCCCTCCTCCTCCCCCTCCTCCCGAGTGGACTGAAAGCAACTGGAGCTGAGGAAATGAAGCTGAGTGGAGCGACCTCGGCTTGCGTTGCTTTCTCAGCCTAGAGCTCAGAAAACAACGCGAGCTTCCTCCCCCTCCTCCCGAGTGGACTGAAAGCAACTGGAGCTGAGGAAATGAAGCTGAGTGGAGCGACCTCGGATCGCGTTGCATTCTCAGCCTAGAGCTCAGAAAACAACGCGAGCTTCCTCCCCCTCCTCCCGAGTGGACTGAAAGCAGCTGGAGCTGAGGAAATGAAGCTGAGTGGAGCCGAAGCAACCTCGGCTCGCGTTGTTTTCTCAGCCTAGAGAAAGGGGAAGGGGGCTCATCTGGACCAAGGGTGAGTCTCCCCCTCAGTTTTCCCTGAAGGATCTTCTGTCGCTTTTGCCTTCTCCCTACATCTTCCCTCTGTTAAAATCCCCCCCCCCACACACACTTATTTTCGGTTGGATAGATTTCGTGTCTGAGCATTCTCACATGGCGGTGGGTCTTTCCCCCCAAGAAAACAGTTAAAAAAAGAAAAAACAATATATCCTCAAGTAAGAACTTTTCTGCTTCCGATTACCCCCATGCTTAAAAGTTGCAAAGGAAACACGGAAGCAGGGAAGCGGCTGCCCAGTTTCGGAGCTCCACACCGTTTTTTTTTTCAGAGGGGAATCTGACTCGAGTATAAGCCGAGGGGGTTTTTTCCAGCACAAAAAATGTGCTGAAAAACTCGGCATATACTCGAGTATATACGGTAAATAATTTTAGGAAAACCACTTAACTTCTGCTAGACTTGTCTTGAACATATACTTCAAATGAAAGGGCAATATTTCTTTTAAGTTAAATATTTGTTAAAAGCAAACCAAGAGAAAATGGGAGTAAACTAGAACTACATTCCTCAAGAACTTAAAAGATTCATGTATTCTTTATTTTTCCTGCTATAAAGTGTATAAGTTTATTTTTCCTGCTATAAAGTGTATAAGTTGAACAAAAATCTAAACAATTTAAAAAACTTTTTCACAAGGTAAATATGTCTACAGACTTGGAGGGAACAGATATGTTGGCAGAGAAGGCTGACCGAAGAGAATATATAGATTTGTTGAAGAAAATGTTGACAATAGATGCAGATAAGAGAATTACTCCGCTGAAGACCTTGAACCATCCATTTGTGACAATGAATCATCTACTGGATTTTCCACATAGCAACCAGTAAGTTTGTGGCTCAGATAAATTATACTATTAATTCATTCAGATTTGTAACCTGCTTCTTCATGTTTTTGGACAAATAACAAACAAGTTACAAGTATTATTAATTTCAGAAAATGTTAAAATTAAACAAAAAAGTGGATTCACTAAAATAAATTCCTAAACAATAGTTTTACTACGATGTTATTCAGAGACTTCTAGAAATCTAATTATAATAGCAGAGAAAATTATTTCCTTTTTAAATCTTGACTTTCCACTACTGTCTATTGATTTTTCATAGACAGGTAAGTTTTATATCGCTAATACAAAAGAGAGAAACCTGGTAGTAATATATAATTCGCTAGAAATATTTTGCTGTATGAGTGTATTTTGGAATAAGGAATATTTGGTTTTGTTTGTTCTGTGAAATTATGATCGAAAAGAATAGCAGTTATAGTTCCTTAGGCAAGTATCAAACTAGATTTCAGAAATCAGCCAAGCAACTTAAAAAGTTTGATAACTATTAATTTGCTGACATTTTATTTTTAATAATCAGACATAGTCTGTATGGTGTTAGCTAAATTGCTTCATATTCTCTTTTAGTGTGAAATCCTGTTTTCAGAATATGGAAATTTGTAAACGAAGAGTTAATATGTATGACACTGTTAATCAAATAAAAAGCCCATTCACGACACACGTTGCACCAAATACAAGCACAAACCTCACCATGAGTTTCAACAACCAGCTGAGCACTGTGCATCATCAGGTAAATCAGTTCCTTTTTGTTTCTTTTGATGAACAAAATCAAAACAAAGCATTTTATCATTTCTTGGAATGATTCTTCCTAGTAATTGACTTGTATTTAGTACAGTAGCTTTAGTGAATTTAATTTTTAATCAGCCCAGTATTTGGTAGCATTTGTTCCAAACATCTATCATGACTGCATATGAGTTCTAGATCCTCTTCAGGATGTGCAAATCTGATTAGTTAAGGTTGGTTAAGAAAGTGATTGACATCGGCAGATGCTTTTCGTCTTGTTGTTTTCAGTCGTTTAATATATATATTAGAATATTACAGTTTCAAATTCTAATGATAGATTGTCTTGTTTTTCAGGCTAGTGTTTTGGCTTCCAATTCTACAGCTGCAGCTACTCTTTCTCTAGCAAATTCAGATGTTTCACTATTGAATTATCAGTCTGCTCTCTATCCATCCTCTGCAGCACCAGTTGCTGGTGTGGCACAACAAAGTGTTTCCTTACAGCCTGGAACAACCCAAATTTGCACTCAAACAGACCCATTTCAACAAACATTCATTGTATGTCCTCCTGCCTTTCCAAGTAAGTGCATTTTTATCCTGACATACCATTTCTGAATATCCACGACACCATAATTTTAATAAGGTTTCTAAAAGATAGAAAAAAGTTCTCTCTCGTTATGCATTAAAATCTACATTTTCTTACCTTCTGTAATAAAAATTATGTGAAAGAAATGTCTAGGCAACCCAAGTTGATTTTGGGGAATCTAGGACAAAATTGGATTTTGTAATATAGAAAATAGTATCTTAAGTATGACATGGTGGGTACTAATAGAAGGAAGTAGCATAGTTCACTTAATGGCTATTTCAAAAAAACATTTTCTTGACTGCTTCATAGCAAACAGAGGCCAGTTTCCCCAACTTTTTTGACCCTGTGGCATACTGGGTACCTTGAGAACATAGAATCAGTTGTCATAGATTGCTAGCTTCTGAGGTGATTGAACTTTTTTCAGTACTGATAATTATGATGTGCATCTTTTTTATGCATCATCTTTGGAAAATAAGCTCTGAAACATATTTGGGTAGTTATTTGTGACCTTATTCCATCCAGCTGGTCTTCAGGCAACCACAAAGCATTCTGGGTTCCCTGTAAGGATGGACAATGCTGTTCCAATTGTACCACAAGCGCCGGCAGCTCAGCCACTGCAGATCCAGTCCGGAGTTCTCACACAGGTAAAAGTGGGCAAGTAAAACAGGGTGTCATGCATATGTTTGGATAATATATGTGGTATATTCTCAATTGAAATTGAGAACCCAGAAATTCCTAAGCCTTTTAAAAATCATTAGTAGAATATTAAGGAACAGATAATAAAGTATTTCTTTGTCTAATGATTTATTTGCTTTAAAGGTTTGGCCTTTGCAAATGGACTTTATTGTCCAAGACCAAAATTTTAGGCAACTTTCATTTACAGGTACAGATCTACCATTGTGCCTAAAATAGAATATATTAGCAGCTGTTATTCTGGAAAAAGATACACTTTAATTGGCTTTATGTGCTTGCCCTAAAATTTCAATTAATGTAAGATTTAGTAGAAAGCTGACAAAGATGTTGTCTATCACTATTGATTCAATTAAATTACTCTTTCCCATCAACTTTACCGTTCACTTTAGGAATGCTTTTTGCATTTGTTCTGTTTTTTGATGCTGAGAAAATGACAGGTTACACATAATAACAACGTGTTTTAGACTTACTACTTTGATAATATTAGTTTTCTGTTCTGCTATAAAAACAAAGGGGTTTCTGCTCTCAGAATAATGTTTTTTAAATATATGTTCATTATTGACATGGGATGTTTGTTCCAGAACAGAAGATTTTGAAGTAAGTTACGTACATTACTTCTGAACTTAATTGTATTACCTTTGGTTACATTATTGTAAACTCCATTTAGGTCAGGCACAAATAACTTAAAAGACAGCAACTTACCCTTTTTTATTTATATTGCAGAAGGCATTTGGAAGCACTTAGGTTAGCATAATACAAATCCCATATTGTATTCAATATGAATACAACAAAAAATTTCTTCTTTTCTAGGTTTTAAGATTTTTGTGGTGAAATATATAATTATACCGACAGCAATTGAATTGCTCTATTTTTAAGAGGAAATCAATAGGAATTTTTATATGAAAGCACACTAGTTTAACAATTGAATGCTTTCAGTATGCCATTGTAGAAATTCTATTTCCAAGCCTTTGCTGCACTGTGTTTTATACCCCTCCCCCCGATTAATTTTTGTTTTAAGTGCACTAAACACAAAAGGCTTGTTCATGGATATGAAGAAATACTTGTTATTACTACATACAAGTTGGCAGAAAAGCATATTGATTTTCAGTGGATACTATGAATTCTGCAAATCATTCAAAAATGCCCTTAGTATCCTTGGGGGAAGCCTTTCTGGCCCTGTTACCTTAGTACATTTGTTTCACTCACTGCCTAATCTACATTTCAGGGAAGCTGTACACCACTAATGGTAGCAACTCTTCATCCTCAAGTAGCCACCATCACGCCGCAGTATGCGGTGCCCTTTACTCTGAACTGCGCAGCCGGCCGGCCAGCGCTAGTAGAACAGACGGCTGCAGTACTGGTAATTGCCTCCCTTGATTGTGTTCACTAACGGAGTTTTTGTTTTAACTTAGACTTTGCAGAGGGCATGGAAGCATGTGCCATCTTGTGGCTGTGTTCTTGCTACATCTTAATGTCTTGTTGTTTTTCCTCCCCAACATTGCTGAAGCACTGTCTGACTCTGATGTTTACTGTTGCTCTGTAAAGAATCCAGATTCATTGACTGTTGTTCTTTGTTAGCTAGATTGCTGATCAAGCTCTTCTCCTATTTTGGAAAGAGCAGTAATGTACTACTTCTTTTCTGTACTCTTTATCTTTTTAATTTTGCTGATTGAAAACAATAGCAATGATCCTTAGATTGATTCAGCCATTAATAACTGGGTAGCCATGTCTTGACAAATTTAGGGTGTTTTTTTTTTTTAAGTTTCTTTGAACGTACAGATGTGTTAGGCACAGGGAATCTCTAATTTCATTAAATCCTTTATTGATTTATGGCTTTAACAACCCAGATTTATTAACCTACATGAACTAGCAGCAACCCAGATCTCTCTGGCCTTTCATTACCTTGACCAGTGTGCATCATCCTTAAAAAGATGCTGCAACTCACCCTTGCTTTTAGTTCCTTTTACATGTCTTAGTTGAGATTAAAGGTGAGCTCTTCCTATCTAAGCTATATCTTAAAGCAGTTCTTTAATTCTCTAAGGTGGTTTAAAGTGTGCACACTTCTCAAATTTTTCTTTCTCATTCTGGATTTCTCTAATTGGAATTCATCCTTTGTAAATGCCACAAAACAATCAATTAGAAACCCCAGAATCAGATCAGTGAAAAACATGGAAACATTGCAGTGCACTTGAAATGGTGATGTCCTCACATGTCTTGCCAAGCACACTTCTACTTGTTGCATACTCGTTGTCTTATGTTACTTTAAAGTGATAATTCGCGAGCATCTTTCTCTTCCAATGGAGAGAAAAGGGGCATTGCTGGCTTTAGTCAGAACAAGTCTCACCAAGATGAGTAACTGCTCCCTCTAACATTGCTACTGTTGCTCCAAGGAATGCCACATCAGTAGGCAAGATAGATTTTTTAAAAATTGTAACTGCATATGTTGAAAAAAATCACTACAAATTTTGCAGCTCTTCATTCTGACTTCTATTATTCAATTCTGGCTAAATTTCATAATTGAAACATACAGAGTGCATCCAATAGAACTTAAATCTTTAATTATTTACTATCAGAAGACTATTTTGGATATTTCAACCAATAGACTAAACTGTCGCTCTTTGGATTTGCTGCTAGGAGACTGAAACCAGAATGCTATATACTCAAAATTCATTGGAGTGGAAAATTAAAATCTGAAACTAGTATAAATTAATACAGATTAAAACCTCTTGTCTCGCAGGAAAGGGAAAGCAACTATGGAAGGCACAGGCAATTTCAACTTATTTTCTGTTTGTCTCCCCTCTATCTTTTGAGATTTCTCAAGACAGCCTTTATGTTTTCAAACAATTTAAAGCTTTAAGGATTAAAAACTGGATTTTAATAAATCCCTAGATGACATACGTGGAATTGGAATCTGCAAAGCATTCAGAACTGAAACATTTCATGCTTGAAACAGTTGTTTGAGGTTCAAATGAAATGCATCAACCTTAGTAAAAATGCTCCAACCTTGTTTCGACCAGTCTGGGATCACTTTTTAGTTTGGACTGAGCTGTTTTGAACTCAAATACTGTACTTATGGAATGGTCAGAACAATGTGGGAACACTGAAAAATGGAAGCATTATGTTTGAGCTCGAAACAAGATTTAAATGTTTTGAGTTTGAAATGTTTTCTGCATCTCTGCTTGAAATACTAATTGCTGTGCTTCTGTGATACAATGACACAAAATATATCTTCTAGACTAAATCCACTTAATCTTACCTGAATCCTACCTTTCTCTCCATGGATTTTGGCTTCTAGGCTTTTGCCTGAAATGCTCACCTTTAGTGCTTTCAACACTTCTCCTTTTTGCCGCTTCATCTAAGTTTACGTTAGCCATTTGCTAAGCTTTGCATATTTTTGTCCCTCCTCTGTCAAAACAGTTCGTCGCTTGGAAAACCCGATTTCTGCCTTTGGTGGGGACATTAGATCTTGCACTGTATTAAACTCTCTGCTTTGTCTTGTGCAGGTGTTGGCTTTTGGAAAGAGGCATGGTGTGACTTAACATTATTCTCTTTTTTTTTTATTATTCCGCTTATGTTGGCAGAGGGGTTAGCAGTTCTCTGCTTGAAAGCTGCTTGTTTGGAACCAGTGTTTGGAATAAGAGAATTTGTTACTTGCAGAAATATGTCATTTAAAATTGCATTTGTAATGTTTTCAAATTGTATTGCAGTTTGAACTGTGTGGAATGTGATTATATGAATTGGATTCTAGAAGTATTTTATTGCAGAATTTTTTCTTTTAAGTAAGTTTTTGCAAAGAGAAAACATTCTTGGATGGATTTAATAAATCCATTGTAAGCAGTTCACACTATAAGCAGATTTATTATAACTATGGTAGGAACTGAAAGCAAACACAAGAACTAGTTGTTCCTCCATAGGAGTTACATGTTCTACATAAAGCAACAGTGGACACAGAGGAAGTCCTTTTATTAAAAACTGGTGACCTGGGATACATTCTTCATACCCTGGAGAGGAAGGGTTAGTTATATTCTACAACATTACTCCTGTAGAATTACAAAAATAAATAGTTTGCTTAATAATTGTTACAGAAAGGGTTAGTCGTAATCTGCCAAAGTAGTTGAACCTCAGCTATCAGGTATGAGCTTCTCTCAAGTGAGAAATTGTTATAGTACTTCCTTTATAATTCAGAGCCTTTATAGTTATATAATGTGTATTTAAAATATTTAAGATTGCACATGACCCAGCAATTTATTTTTCTTATCTTAATGGCTCAACAGTAATCATCTCATTCAAGGTCAGTGACCCTAAATTTTATAGATTTAATCTGATTTATCCACATTTGGCTATATAGCTTGCAATTTTTGTAAAGTATTTGCTTTTCAAATGGAAGAAAACATTACTCCTGATTAATTGTGGAGGAACCACATAAAATATAGTTCACATTATTTTTAAATTTTGGAATTTCAACATAATGAATGAGCCAAAAAAAGTTGTTCTCCAAACATTTAAACACAACCCTTCATTTAAAAATTATATTGCCTTCTACTTCAGTCCTGCACCAACTGATTTTCTACTAGTGAGCATGCAGAAGTAGTTACCAAGACATGTATTCAGCAGCTGTTGTAGGCTATCTGCAGACTACTATATTGAGTTAGTGAGGAGGGATATTCATATTCTTTCAAAGGGCTAGTTTCACATGGAAATGTTTGTATTAGAATTAGCTTTTAAAAACAAATATGTTATCTCCAAAAACTTAGCCTAAAAATTTGCTGCTTTCCTAAAGTGTCAATCTCTCATTCCGTATTTGAAGAATCATCTTCAAAGCTACTCACTTAAACTGCCTAGCTGTTTAAGTGCTAAATATATTTTCTGCAACACTGTATAAATGTCTTACACAATTGGTCTTACAAGATACAATGGAGTGAGAGGAAACATTTTTATTTGCATTTTTTTCATTTCTATTTGTAAAATTATTTGCAGAAATGCAGTCTCATGTCTTTATCTCTGCAAGTTAACAATATCTCATTTCTTTTACGTTAAACAACCTTTTTAGTTTTTTTTAAAGCTAATCTTAATAAATCTTTTTTGTTTTTGTTTTTGTTGTTTTGCAGCAGGCCTGGCCTGGAGGGACCCAACAGATACTTTTGCCTTCCACCTGGCAACAACTTCCAGGGGTTGCATTGCACAATTCTGTCCAGCCTACAGCTGTGATTCCTGAATCAATTGGAAGTAACCAGCAGTTGGCTGATTGGAGGTGAGTCTTCAACCAGAAATATAAGTAGTACATAATATGAAAAAGTGTAGAAATGATGCAGTGTTTTCGGATTATATTTTTTAGAATAGATGGCCAGTTATGTAATAATAAACTAAAAAAAACTTTTTAACTTAGTTTGTAATTTTTATATCCCTTTGGGAGGACAGGAGAGTGAGAGAAAGACATCTGGAAATATGATTGAATAATCAGGAAATGTGTGGATAGAGATAATTTCTGTAAATGCTTACAAAAGGTAGAAAGAGGTCTTTTAGGCATTCTCAAGACACACCATCATGTAATATTAAATTACAGTTTTTTTCTGCAAAATAATGTAAAGTTTGTGTAAAGTTTTAACAGCAAGGAAAGAATACTCTGGTACAGTATATTTTCTGTTCAAAGAGGCAGAGATCAAGCAAAACCTGTCACAATGTAGATAAAATAATTATGGATTCTCCCCATTCTAGAATTCTAATTGGATATTGTGCTCTAAGAGTTCTGGTCTTCTGGAGTATATCTGTATGTGTGAATAGATATGCTTTCAAGTCAATATTGACTCCTGGTGCCTGCCTGGACAAGTCCCTCCAGTTTTCTTGGCAATGTTTTTTAGAATTGGTTTGCTCTCCTAGGGGTGAGAGAGAATAGCTGGCCCCAAGGTCACTTAAGTTGCTTTGTGCCTAAGGTGGGACTAAAACTCACAGTTTGCCAGTTTCTAGCCTGATGCCTTAACTATTATAACAAACAGGCTCTGTATTCTGGAGTACATAAATAATACTAGGAAACTTATTTTCTTTCCTTTAGAAGTGCTCATTCACATGGAAATCAGTATAGCACTATTATGCAGCAGCCCTCTTTGTTGACCAATCATGTAACTCTGGCTACTACACAACCTTTGAATGTTGGAGTGGCTCATGTTGTAAGACAGCAGCAAAGTAATGTGGTACCAGCAAAGAAGAACAAGCACCCATCCCACAGTGCCACTAAGTAAGTAAAGTATTTGTCCCGATTCTGAATAGGAATTGACAGATTGTATTTTTCATATACATACATTTTCTATACATTTTAGTATAATAACACTATAATCATAGCAGATTAAATCTTCAAGCACATTCAAACCCAGACAGTTATAAGAACTTTCTTGTGCACTAGTATTAATAAAATATCTAATTACTGAGGAAAAGTAGAGATTAACCATTTAATTACACAGTCTGGAACAAGCACTGATTTGAGAATCTTAACATCTAAATGACATGCTTTTCTTTTGGATTGTACATGATTATTTGAGCTGGAATAAGCTCAGAGCCATTCAAAATATATAAGCTCTGTTTATGGCTTTGGTGGATGAATTTATCATAATTATACACTTTCTCATAGGCCTGCATCTACTTTGGAGGCTATTCCATCTCAAGTCTACTCTCTAATTGGAAGCAGCCCTCTGCGTGCCGCATCTTCTTCCTCCAATGCTCTCCTTCCAGTGCAAGAACAACACCAGCCCATTGTTATTCCAGATACCCCCAGTCCTCCTGTTAGTGTAATTACCATCCGAAGTGACACTGATGAAGAGGAAGACAACAAATACAAACCTGGAAGGTAGGGGCTTAAGCTTCTTTCAATTCATTAATGCATTACAGTAAAAAAGAGAGAGTCATGAAGCTAAAAAGAAAAAGAGCCCATAGTTCAGTACTTGATTATATGATTTTTCAGGTTCAAGAAAGGTTCATGGCACAGTCTCTGACATCTTTAAAGGGTGCTTCCATTGATAATTCTGGTCTAGATTGATCAATTGGTTTGAAGGTACCTCATTGATAATTATGGCCTAGATTGATCAATAGAGTTGAAGGTGTCTGCACTGATCATTCTACTCTAGACTGAACAGTAGATTGGTGGGATATAATACCCTTTAATAATGTATGTAAAGGTTAAAGCTAATGTAATGTAAATCTCATCTTATACAATGATACAGAGCTGTTGGATAAGTTCCTCTTTTTTGAAGCACGGGATTCTTCATAGGTTATACAATTATAACCTTTCATATCTTTAGTTTATGATCTGTGCTAGAAGTATTAGTTTTGGACTAGCTCCAAACTGTTCTCCATCATTTAAAAAGTTGCAGGCCTTATTAGGCCAGCTTAACTTATAGGATAGTTATGAGAATGAAATAAGATAGATTTCATATATCCTACTCACAGCATTTGGAAAATGATGGGATGCAAATGTATTTAGTATTAGTTTTGTATTAAGAATAATGCAGGAGTTGTAGTACTTTTTTGTAAACATCATTGACTGCATTGCACAACTGATTATTTCTTTTTAATCTTATTTGGGTTGCTGAATAGTGTGGATATGCATTTTTAAGTATTATAATAAGTCAATATTAAGATAAATAAGATAACTAATAAAGAGTTATTGTTTTCTCACAGTTTGGGCATGAAGCAGAGATCCAATGTCATCAGCTACGTTACTGTTAATGATTCCCCTGATTCAGATTCTTCCCTGAATAGCCCTTATGCATCAGATGCACTTTCCACACTCAGGAGCTCTGGTGGTGCGCTGGAGCCAAGTAGAGGGGCAGCTGAAAGCTCCACCTCCCGTACCATTATTGTGCCTCTGAAAACACAGCTTAGTGACTGTACTGTAGCCACCCAGGCCTCAGGTAAGGTTCATTGCCTACAAACTGCATTGGTCTATAATGTGCAATTGATTTTTTTTCCTCCCATTTTTATAAGCTTGTACTGAAAAACAAGGTATCTCTGTTAGTTGTTTGCACAGCTTCTATAACCAATATACCAAAGAGTAATTGTCAGGAGGAATACATGGGCGTTTCAATTATGATGGCTCTTACCCATAAGGAAAAGGTTGTTTGAGTATAAATACTTTTACAAAAGATTCTTTATGACGTTCAAAGTACAACAACTTAATACAAATGTAATCACCATTAAAAAAACAACAAATGTATTAATGATCAAACCTGATGTGTTGTAAACAATGTTTCTCTTAAAATGTCAGAAGTATGTGTATGTGTGCATTCCTGTATTTTAATACTTTATTAAGTATTCTGGACTAATCAGTACTTTAATTCTATATAATATAAATGGATATAAAAATGGAAACGCAGAAATGTAGTCAAGTTTCTATCAAGCATAAATAACCAGGTGCATTTGTTGATTTCAAACTACAGAAGAGTTTATTATTGCTACTATAAACAAGAATCTAGTCAACTAATGGTCAAAGCTAAATTGGCGCTAGATAAAAGTAAACAGAATTCATGGGGCTGGACTTGGATCTTTTTGGCAACACAATGAATCCTAACTGATGACATGTTTTATTTCACTTTCCTGTTCAACCTGCTCTTCTATACTTTCTTCTAATTCAAGATAATAATTTTCCCAAGTCAATTTTTTTAAAAAAATTATATAACAAGAATCACAAGATAGCAGTTTTTTAAAAATCAAATCAATAAAACAATGAAAACTATATAAGGAGAGTAAAAGTCTCTTCACAATGTACTTTATTATCACTCCAAGAGGAAAGATGTTAGAAATATACCCAAAGTCTGTGAATGCTTTAAAGCAGTTCCTTAAACATAGATTATTTTAAGAACATATTTTCAAGCTTTATAGCTCCCCCCTTTTAGTACCTTCTTAAACACCAAAGAGATAGATTGATGGATAATTTTGATAGTTTTTCATGCAAAGATTAAGTTTCTTTCTTTTTTATAGCAGTATTGAAAACTTAGGTGGTGGGCAAATATTTTGGGGCTGTGTTTTGCTATTTTAATACAGGTAGTCTTCAACTTGCAACTTACAGTTCATTTAGTGAGTGTTCAAAGTTTCAGTGGCACTGAAAAAAGAGACTTAAGACTGTTGTTCACACTTACGACTGCTGCAACATTTCCATAGTCACATGATCAACATTTGGCCATTTGACAAAAGATTCATATTTATGACGTTTGCAGTGTTCTGGGGTCATGTGATCACTGTTTGCAACCTTCTTACAAACAAAATAAGTGGGGAAGCCAGATTCACTTAACAACTGTGTTACTAACTTAACAATTGATTCACTTAACAACTGTGACAAGAAAGGTTGTAAAATGGGGCAAAACTCATTTAACAACCATTTTGCTTAGCAATTGAAATTTTGGGCTCAATTCTAACCATAGGTTGACTACCTGTATTAGGTTTTTTTTTTAATACACAGCTTTTAATTACTTGGGCATACAGTAATGTGAATGAAATAAGGATCTTAGTTAGGGGACACTTCTGAGGAGTTAACATGATCTCACTCACTAATAAAAGGTCAACTCAATTTTAAAATGTTATGTTCAAAAATACGATATGATTGCTTTCTTCAAAAAATTCATAGAGTATGTCCAAAGTCTAGTACGTCTAGTAGAAATCTATAACATCTGACCTTGTTTTAAAGCTGTTCTTAATTAAAGCTTGCCTCTTTTCATACCAAAGCTCCATTCCATTGTGTACCCATTGCTTCAAGAGGGCACGTACCTTCCCCAGGATTTCGCCTTTTCTCTTTGGCAATTTCTTGATATAGTTATCCTCAAAGAGATTTGAGGATAACTATATCATTCAGAGAGCTTTTCTTTTGAAAGATTTGAACAGTTATTTACTTTTGGATTGTATTGAAGAGGGGGATTCTTTATGGAATAAAAATTTGGTGGTTTTTATTGTAGGAGTATTTAGCCTGAGCAAGATCAAGCCAATGGCATCTGTAAGTGGGCAAACATCAGGATGTTGTATCACACCAACTGGATATCGGCAACATCGGGTAGTGACAAATGCTGTGCAACCACTCAACCTTAGCCAGGTATGTAAAATGATTTTTCCTCCTATATCCTGCTGCAGTGTTCACATAGTAGCAACTGGTAGTGCTGTATAGTAAAGGAACATGAAAAAGGAAATGCCAAAAAGACAATTTGTGAATGATAGAAATTTCAAAGAGCAGTAGTGCTAAATTTTACATTGTAAGGTCCAGAAGGTAGATTCTCTTTGGGTGGAAGAAGTCCTCTTCATCTGATTCTTATCAGGAACATTGTTTTGCTTTCTTCTCCACCTCCTATTAGACAATTTTTTGTATAATAGTGTTCTGGATGTTTTCTTTCTAAATCTGTTCCTTGCTTTATAGAACCAGCAAGCAACTGTACTGGCCTCTCAAGAGAGAAGTGGAAATCCAGCTCCCCGTAGACAGCAGGCCTACGTTGCTCCCCTGCCAACAACAATTGCTCAGGCTCCGTATACATTCCAGCATAGCAGCCCAGTCCACCCTCACTTGGCAGCAGCCACAGCAAGCCAGCCTCACATGTACACCTATGCGCCTACTACTGCTGCCACCTTGGGCTCCACCAATTCAATTGCTCATCTCTTTTCCCCTCAGGGCTCCTCCAGGCATACCACATACACAACCCATCCAAGCACTCTTGTGCATCAGGTCCCAGTCAGTGTGGGGCCCAGCTTGTTAACCTCTGCCAATGTAGCACCTGCTCAGTATCAACATCAATTTGCTGCCCAGTCCTACATTGGTGCTTCCAGAGGATCTGCAATTTACACTGGATACCCACTAAGCCCTACCAAGATTAATCAGTATTCTTACTTGTAATTTGGGACAGAAACTGTCTTGAAGTCATGAACGATCATAGAGGTGAAGAGATCTGCAGTAGGTTTTGCAGTATTCTGACAGTTCCACAATAGGAACCTCTGTGGAATCCAAGGAAAATAATGGGGAATCACCCCCTTGTTGACAATTCTGCTTTTATGCTCTCCAGAATCAGGTGGTACTGTTGGTAGAGCCCTGCTGTTCAGGGGAAACATAGGTGATGACTGGGTAGAATCTTTTGAATCAAATTCTCATTAAGATTTTACATTTAATTTTTATTCATGCTTTAAAAACAAACTACCAAGGCCTGAGCCCCATTTATTTAAAGCTATTATGTTAATCAGAAGGGAAAAGCAAATCATTGACTTTTTTTAAAGCTGTTCTTTAAAAAAATGTTTTAGAATTAAATAGTACTTGTTTAAATTATTTTAGCAGCTTGCACAAACTCATATTGCCACTAAAATGCACATTTAACTCTAGGTTGCTAGGGCTGTTTTATAAACTTGAGTTAGTATTTTAATTTTAATTTTATAATTCATATTCTTGAAAGGCAAGAGCTGAATTCTACAAAAGCAGTTATTTCCTCTCTAGCTTCTCTTTATCTATGTACATAGACATATGTATATTGCTTTTCAGTTCCCTGATTTTAATTATTTCTGTTGAAGGATAGAGTAGCATTTTTGTATACAGCTTTCTTTTAAATCACAGAATATTTTTAATGTGTGAATTTTTAAAATGAAGATGAATTTTCAAAATGAAGATGAATTTTCAAAATGAACAATGGCAGAAAGATGAATTTGCTTACTGTTATGAGATCACAGTCTGTAATGTTGTTATGATTACCTTGTCCAGAAGCTCTTGCACTTAGCTGAACATATTTAGGATTGCTGTTTCAGGGCAGAAGCCACTGGAAGTACTTCCTGTAAGGTTCACTAAATTGAATAGATGTGCAGTTTCTGGAGAGTTCTATGTGAGATTTAGGCCATTAGAATTATATTCTTTCAGTTTAAAAATAACATTTAGAAATGGATTCTTTTCACAGAAATGGAAGGATCTCTTGCCCATCTTGTCTTTCTTTACCTGGTTCATTTAGCTGAAGAATCCAAAATTCACCTTAACATCAACTTACCGAAATGTAAACTTTTTATACTTCTGCTAGCACCTCCTAGGAATTTGTTGGCAGGAAACATTAAAGCGCTCTTATTAAGACTTGTATACAATACATGCATGTAGGAATTGCAAAAACATGACACAAAATTGCAGATTTTAAATGTTTATTACTGAATTTAAAACTATTTTAGAAGTTTTGTAATGGTGATGTTTTAATATTTTACAGAAAATGAAATATGTACATACTGATTAGAATTAAATACAACAAGCAAAATTTCCTGCTAATCCCAAATGTTCTGTCTTTGTAATCAAAATGTGTAGTGATTATACTTGAACTCTGTACTTAAGTGTTTGTCTAACTCTTAAATGTTTCTGGGGATGAAATTGATATATTCCTTTGTATTTAAACCAAAATGAGTTGTTAATACATGTTGGAATGTATGTGAAATAATGCAATCGCCTAGAGCTCATCACTGTAGCACTGAGAGAAAGAGAGAAAAGGAAAAAAAAAAGCTGCATGAGAGACAAGGATATCTTCTGATTTGTTTTGCACAGGTATGTGTGACTGGTATGTAACCCCCCTCCCCCAATATTGTAGTGCCTTAAATGATTATGTAGTGTGACTAGAGTTTACAGTGAGCTTGCCTTATGATGGACCAGCAAGCCCCTCCGCTCTCCGTCAAATTGAAGCAATTTCATCAAATATGTCCCACAAAGGATAGATATAGATGACAAAACCATTTGCTTTAAGTTTCAATGCCAACAAAAACCGAACAATGGGCATCATTCAACCAAAGCCGAATACTTTTGTAGTCTTGCTTACTTCAGCTGGAAAGCTAAGAATGTTCACAATTTGATCCCCCTGAAACGGCCAAGTGAGTTCAGACATCAAGCCAAGCCATGCATTTGTTAACCTGAATATAAAATGCAGGCTACACTTTTGAATTTCCAGGCATAAGGTAGCCAAGCCATGATGTAGTGAAGTCTTCCCTAGAAAGTATTGCTTTACTAACCTGATACTCTCTAAACAAGACTGTTCCTTCAAAATATGCCAAACAGCCTGTCATGCTGATTGGGGGCTAATGGGAATTGTCATAACTAGAATAGATACCAGCTTGGGGGAAAAGGTGTATGGCATGGTTTGATTGTGGCGTGTATGCCTGGAGACAAAATAATTTGGTTAGCCAGTTCAAACAGTAACTTTGTAATCAAGTTCAAATTACAGCTTCTAACCAAGGCTTAGTGTGGTGTCTGAAATGCTTCAGAGTAGCTGGATTCTGACCTAAGCATTTTATTCTGAGTGACCTGTTCCCCCCCTCAAAATTGTAACTATTCTAGCTGTTGATGCATCTTTAAGAGTATTATGCTAGGAATGCATTGGGAAACTTATTTGGTATTTCAGAGGTGTTTTAAGCATGTGCAATTTCTTTCCCTTAGGATATACTGTAACATTGTTACCCAAGTGTGTAGCAGAAATTGCTTATAAAATATTTCTAGTTTGGTGTTACAATTAGAACTTTTATACCAAAGAGAGCTTACTGGAAAGCACATAATTTAAGTTTTATTTAACACCACTAGTAATTTGGCGCTTTTGGAAAGCTTTGAAAACTCTAGCACTTGCTGTAAGGAAATAACAGATGAACTGGCCTGCTAGTGGTGACCTTCTAAATCTCATTTGGTTTCCTGAATTCTGTTACAATTGTTTATTTCACCACTGCCATTATGCAAAGACTGTTCTTGGCCAAATGGAGAATTAACTGTCTTGGAGAGTGGTATTGCTACAGCAATAAAAGGCATTAACAGCCTTGGAACCCAGTTTGTATTCCATCCAATCTACATTAAATGACTAGATTTTGTACTTTACAAAAAAAAAATAATCTAAGAATATTAAACCAATTTCTGGAGCATGCATGTTCACATATTTAATAGTCCAAATGTGAACAATTTTTGAAATGGTAGCCGGCAATAACTCTGACCCATTAGTCAGGAATTGGGGAAGGGGGAGTCATGATTTCCGTGAGGCCAAGATTTCAGAGGTCTTAAAGCCACTTACCCCAATAGCTCTAAATAGTCTGTGGACCACAAGCCTTACAGTTTCCTTTTTAGTGAGGAATCTGTTGTGTCTGGCAATAGAGGAGAGTGGTTAACAGTGTGACTAGCTGTGAACATTTGTTTAGTGTGCTCTTGTTCTGTTGTATTTTTTTCTTCTGTATTGATGTGAAGATAACCAAGGAATTTCAGTTCTTTATATCACCGGTGTCAACAACAATTTTTGTTGCTATAACATTCTCAGAATAGTTTTCTGCTTAGTGCCATGACCTGTAGCTCAATCCGCCTTATAGAAAATCTGAAAGTGGATTATTTTACCAATTAAACATTAATATTAAAATATTACTAGAATATTTCCAATGCAGCAAGGGTTTTCAGAAAATCTGCTTGGAAAATGTAAAGTACAGGTCTTATAAAACAACCTATCCTTGAATGGGTTAATCATATTTTTACCTCAAGTCGGTTCACATCTTCTGAGTGAACAAAAGAACTGGTTTTTCAAGACAAGCTTAAAGTATAACTATATATAATCCGAATTAAGCAATTATGAATCATTAACAAAAGACATTTTTCCAAGTTTTTGATTCTGACTTCCTCAGCAATTTGCTCCAGGGACCAGACACTTTATATCTGGAAGCAAATAAACATATTAAGAGTTTTCTCTAAGAGGCCTTCTTCTCACAAAGCAGGTGAGATAGCAAGTTACACACATAGCATACTACTGCCTCTTAGCTCTTTTAAAATCTCTCAATGTGCACCTGGAATGTTTGTCCAGATGGACACCATCCCAGGAAAGGAGACATAACTCCAGATAACTTTGGCAACTCTCTACCCTCCACCCTTTCACCTTTTCTCAAGATATAGGAGTCAATAGCAGGGAAGTTTTAATCAGCTTTGGTACCTCTATTGGCTTAGGATTCTTCCTGGCTAAAGATGGGGGTGGAAAAGTTTTTGAAAATAACCCCTTATATGATTTGTGAGAACTAGGCTGCAGGGACATCTTTTTCTCCCAGTGCATTTCCAGGTTGCCTCACAATGAAAAAGGAGAAAGCAATAGCCTCACAGTTGTGTGGTCTACAAGTAAATGAACCTATATGCACAAAAATAAATGTTTCAAAAATTTAGTCTCCTTTGCTGAAGGAATTTGGAATACCCCCCATAATATTATGGCTGCATTATTCTGCAAGTTCTGAAATCTAGGACTTGCCTGTGAGGAGCTGTGCTTTTCTCTGCAACCTGAGCTCATTTGTAAGTAGATTTATTTTTAGGAATAGCAAGACAAATTATGCTTTACTTAATCACTTCTGTGATTAAACCTATTTAACATTCTTGATAGCTGAACTTTCACCTCATTGTTCTTGATACTCCACTGCAAAGGCAGCTTCTGAGCTTTACTGCTTGCACATAGTTAAACAGTGCAGTACCATACCTCTGATTTCAATATTTTTTAAACATAAAATTCAATTGCTTCTAGGTGACTGGGATTGGCACAGCCCTGCTTTCTTGTTTTAATTTTTAACTTATGAATGGTGCCGCATGTTGACATTGTTGTTTGTTGCTAAACTTTATATAATGTGTGATTTCAGATTCAGCTTGAACTATTATCTAATTCACTACATGTAGCAGTGCATTATATGTAATGTTAGTATTTCTGCTTGACTCCTTGATATTGCAATGGAATTCCTACTTTATTAAATGTATTTGATATGCTAGTTTACTGTGTAGAATTTAACTTTTTTCTGGTTGTGCTCTTCCTTTTTACAAGCCGCTAGATAAAGGTAGTTTCTGACAATTATTGATCTATGTTTGTATTGCCAATGTACTTAGGGGATAATGTAAAAATCATTTTAACAAGAGGAAATACAGATATTTAAAAACTTTAATACTAACTATATGGGAAAAGGGTCCATTGTGAAAACATGGTTTATCTTTGGATTCAATGTTTGTCTTTGGTTTTACAAAGTAGCTTGTATTTTAAGTATTTTCTACATAATATGGTAAAAATGTAGAACAATTGCAATGCATCAATAAAAAAGTTACTTTTCTGTATTCTATTAATTTGTTGATTTCTGACTGAAAACGTCTTGTGGTTAATTCCATTTTTAAATTCCAATTGTACATCAAGGTAAAATGAAAAGAAAGAAAACCTTGTGCCAAGTCCCATTTTTATGTAAAGGATACCATGTAAAAGCAGCAGAAAGGGGAAAGGGAAGGCTGCCTTTAAGAGAACAGGGAATTTGTCAGCAGTACTGCATGTGGTAGTTTAGTACTTGAGAGTAGGGCCTAATTCGATGTCAGGATCAAAAGGAATTTTTGTTGAATGTGGAGATGGTCTGAGGATGGAATATATCATGTCTTGACAGACTAGATTCCTTTGGTTCCATCTAGGCTGAGAGGCAGTGATCTGGATCCATATGTTTAAAGAACAGAGAAGAAAGAAAATGGTACTTTGGCAATGATACAGAGAGCAGGTTTTTCTCACTGTAAAGCAGAGTAGCTTCAGAAACTGGTTATATTTTGTCTTGCTTTGTGCTTACTCCCACCCATCGAGCTAACTCCATTTTCCAGGCCTTTCTGTTCTGGATAGGCATTCCTTTTTCCACCGGAGCTATTCCATTGGATCAGGGCATATACAGAAAAGTTGCAAGGAGAGCCTTCAATTGCAATATAAACCAAGTGAGCCATAGACTCAGCATGTAAGCATGATAAACTATCCCTACATGTTATTCACATTTCTAACTTATATTGGAGTTAGCTTTATACGTATAATTTCTCTGGTGTCACATACCAACAAATTGTTTTATAAATAATTATTTTAAAGTTCATAACACAATGTAAATTCCAACCTTTTTGACTGCATAGTTTTCCAATTGGTACATTATAACTGGTGTATCATACATTTTAACCCTATTCCTCCGTTTCAAATTTCAGAAAAAGTTTAAACATTACAGCAATTGTATGTTCACTATCAGTGCATATTTGAACTTTAATTCTGTCTTATTTTGCTGCATACCATAAATCTTACCCATTTTGAATCTTTTTGATAACTAAATGGGGAAACAAGCTAATACTTGGTTGGTGGGAGTTGGAGCATGCCCTCTGCCCCTCCTGCTGGATCTAATGGGACAGTTGGATGTAATTGGAGAGAAATGGTCCCTCAGTGTTCCATGCTTTATAAGTTATGTCAAGGATCTTGAAATGTACCTAGGAGCAACCAATGTAGCCCAAAGAACACAAATGCAATGTGTACTGATTGAGGGGTGCTCATAACTACCTGCATAGGTGCATTTTGCTGCATCTGAAGCCTACAAATACTCTTCAAGGGCAGCCCCCATATCCAGTGAATTTCAATAATACGTAAAAATAACCAAGGTGTGAGTGGTGAGCCGAATCTCCCAGTCTAGGGATGGCACAAGCAGTTCACAATTTGTACTTGATTAAAGGGTCTCCTGCCTGTGGCTGCCACCTGTTACTTTAACAGGAGCTATGAGTCCAGAAGGCGCCCCAAATTGCACACAGGTTATGTTTGAGGCAGTGCAACTCCATCCAGAACAAGAGATGGAAAGTCCCCAATACCAAGGGGCTCTAGCAACTAAGGTCACTCAATTTTGCTTAAACCTGTTGTTACCTAGATTTTAGTTAGCATATGGCACATGTTAGCCAGGGATCACCGAGGTGGCTGGCTACCTCTCTGAAGGGAATTTTTTCAGGCAGTGTTATTTTTACCTGCGGGATGCCCGAATGCTGGTAGGCAATTAGGAGAGGTTCCTTTCTTGTCCCTCCAAGGTTTATTTGCTCATGGGAATTGAGCCGCTGAGCTACCAACCTCAGCAGTGTGCAGGCCAAGTGTCTTACCGCGTGAGCCACCACGGCCCCTCTTCCCTAGATATTGAGACAGGACACACATAGCATGCGTCATTGGCTTAGGATGGATGTAAAGCTGCATATCACCACTTCACTTTGTGCTATCAGATGTCACCCAGTGGAAGGAAGTACCAAATTCTCTGGCACCCCACAACCAGGATCTCAGGGTTGGGACCTCTTTTCCCCAATCAGCTCCTGGAACTTTCCAGGGGCACTCAGTGGACATCTACCATGTTATCCTAAATTGGCTTAAGAGTTGGATGTATGGGGCACAACACTGCCCTATATGCCCCCCCCCCCCCGAGTCAATTTAGAAGGATAACATGGTAGGTGTCCACTGAGCGCTCCTGGAAAGTCAAGAAGAACAAGAATGGAGGCACTACCCTTATCCTCATCCCACCAGAAGTTATCCAAAGGTATGACCAATGCTGTTTCTATTCCATACTCATGCCTGAATCCTTACTGAAAGGAGTCCAGATAAGCTGTTTCTTCTAGGATCCTCGTAAACTGCTCCATGACTCAACAATCCTTCTTAAAAAATATATCATTATTTCTCTTCTTTTTTTTAATTTATCCAGATAGGATATTTTTTATTCTTCCCTACTTTCCTTATCATAATATGTTAGCTGATACCAATTTGTTTTTGCAACAATCAGTAGATAGATATATAAGGTTTTACACTGAAAGGTGTCAACTGTCCTGTTGGTGAATCCAGAAAAAGAAACTCCTGGGACATTTTACCAAGAGTGTACACTTTACTGAATAAACCATATTGGCACATACGAAACAAAACCAGCTCTGAGGCTCCTATGCAAAAGCTAGTATAGTTAATCCCCCCCCCTTCCCCTATAAGCAACCCACAGTTCATTATGTGCACCAATCACTTCTGTTCATTTTGTTATGGGAACCAGCCATGCTATAACATCTGCTTGGTGTGTCCTTGAGGTGGGAGCACTGTCTCATGGGAACTGGCAATGCTTGGATGCAATTCCCCCAACCCTTGCATTCCATCCCACCCCCTCCCTTTTTTTTGTCAAGCTTTTTTTGTTGAGCAGGTGAAAGATCCAGTCAGTCTTGACACAAATGTATTTCTTGGAACACATTCAGTGAAATATTATGAGCTCCATTTTTAAATTATATTTGGTAGAATTTAATGGGATATTAGAAACTCAAATTCTTGATTCAACTTTATAAAATATTGCAATCATTTTTCACTCTACATGTTTGCACATATTATTTCAGATGTACACCCAGCAATTGATTGTACTGTATGTTGTCATGCTTATCCTACCTCAAATAATTTTGGAAGGTAAGCAGCATCTGCCCCAGTTGGACTTGAGTGGGGGAACTGTCTGGAAATTCCAGGTCTATGGGCCAGACTGCAAAATTAAAAGAGTATTGAAGAAAGTATTGGCATGAAAACCGCTGAGAAAACTACTTGGATGTGATCAGCAAAAATTGAGCTCGACTCAATAACATCTTTATCTTTTATTAGATTATTTTGTTGTTGCTGTTTAAAAGAACAAGGAGGTGATTATTGTTAAAAGTGCATAGATAGAAAAATGTAGAGAAGCAAATAGAAAAAGTAAATGAATAGAAACTAAAATCACCGCGAGAAAGAAATGTGTTGGCTACTCTAAGGGGCACAGAGTCAGACCAAAGTGAGTGGTAATAACTTTTCTTCATTTTCTTATGTAAATAATAGAAGCATGATCAGTTAAAGCATGATCTTCCACCACATGCTTTATACTAATGCCCATTTACACCAGAAGAAATGCAGAGGGGGTTGGATTCTTTATAAAACAATAAAGTTTCAGGATTTGACTGCATGTACCCATAACTATTGAAGTACTGTGGACCAGCAACTAAATGTTGGCTTGCCTCCTTTTTTAGTTCCATACTAGACTCAGGATGGCTGCCTCCTATATTCAAGAAGACCAAAAATATTGCAATTTTGAAAGCAGGCAAGGATCTAAACCTTCCCTGAAGTTACAGGCCAACTGGTTTTCTATGTGTCTATAAACTTCAGAAAGATTTGTGTTAAACATAATAGCCCTAGCAGTAGAATCTGTAAACCAAATAGAACAAATTAGATTTCATCCCACACATGATAGTAGCAATCAAGTCCTTGCACTAACTTTCTACCTGAAGAACAGATTCCAAAAGAAAAGGAAAAAATGTCTGTTTTTCTTGACTACGATATTGTCTGGAGAGAAGGACTTCTCCTCAAATGATTTGTCCTTGTTATAATACCATTGCCTTGATTGACAATATGCTGTTTATTTAAAGTTTCACAGAACTCAATTGAAGCAGATATCGTAAGTTGAATAATGGTCTACCACAAAGATCACTAATATCCCCTGCTCTTTTTAACTTGGACACCCACGACCAGCCTGAAACTGTTTGTCAAAAATTTATTTATGTCGATATCAAGCTCAGAACCCAAAGAACCAACTTGAGTGATACAGAGGTTATCTTTTCTCAGGTTCTTCAGAAGCTGGAGGACTACTTCAAAAACTGGTGTTTCCAATCAAGAGTAACAAAAACAGAAGAAGCCATATTTCACCTCACAAAATAGGTACACAAATTACCAGCCTTCAGTGAAGTTCTGGAACCATATTTTCCATATAATAACTCTCTGGGGATAACACTGGACTGATTGCTAATCTTCTAGCAACACTTGAAAAAAAAAAAACTGCAAAACTTAAAAGCTGTAACAATTTACTGAACAGACTGGCTGGAACATCCTGGGTGTTAACACCCTACGAACGACAGCCTTTGTTTTGGTTTATTTCTAGCTGAATATTGTGCCAGCATGTGGCTTAAGAGTTCCCACAACCAAATGGTAAATATGCAAATCTGCCAGACAATGCATATCATTCTCTAGCACTATCATGTCGAACCTAATATGATACGCATGCCAGAAGTGGCACGCAGAGCCATTTCTGCCGGTACATGAGCCGTTGCCTGGAACGGATCCACTATGCATGCGTGTGCACCTCCGGCCAGCCAGCTGATTGTTGGGTATCTGCCACGCATGTGTGTGGGATGAGTGCATGGGAGATGCACAGGTGGGGTGGGGCACGCACAGGAGGTTGCACTTATGTGCACAGAGGCACATGGCATGTGGGGTTGTGCACACATTCACAGAGGTGCCATGGGGAGGCACGCGCATACGCAGAGGTGGGGGGTGTCACGTACACATTGCCCTATGTGTGCAGGCATGCGTGTGTGCATACACACACACACACTTTTGGCACGTGATGATGAGTTTAGCCATCACTGCTCTAGCACATTGCATCCACTCCTGTGCACTGGTTACCAGTACTTAGTAACATCATGTCACCCTGCATTGAAAGACAACAAGCTCTTCTCCAGCTATGGTCAAGGATGCTGAACAACAAGGCCTTCCCTATTCACCAGGATATTGCACAGTCCATCACAACGTTGAAATCCCATTGGCCAGGATGGAAAAATGCTTAATATCTACGCAGTTAACTCCAAGAATGCCTGAAAAGAGAAATGGTCCAAGGTACTCTTGTGGCCTGACCATTGGCGATTCTTCTACCAAACCAGCGGTCTAGTGGTTTATTTGAATGAAGTGCCTCCTAGATGGCTAAGACTGCCTGGAAAGTGATCCATGTAGTACTGCTACTTCTTTGTGGAAAGGGATTGTCCTTTAGCCTTGAAGAAAGCTGTGGTATAGTCCCTCCTTAAGAGGCTATTGCTGGATCCAACCATCATGATAAATTTTTGCCAATCTCCAATCTCTCCACTCTGAGGAAGGTGTTTGAGATGTTGATTGGGCTTCATTTCTAGAAATCATAGAAGAAGTGAATTATCTAGATTTGTTTCAGTCAGAGTTCAGGCCAGAATTGGCTATGATGATAGTATCAATGTATAAATTACACTTATCTATGATGGTTCCAATTAGACCATGTAGACCAGGGAAGAAGCATGCCTGACTCCTAACTTGTTGACATTTAGAACTAAAACTTTTGCTCCTTTTTTGTTTAATATCTACACGAAACCATGGGATGAGGTCATCTGTTTGTTTGAGGTCAGCTACATTAATAATATGATGATACTGAGAATTTTACATTTCCACCCATCAGGGTTGACCAACCAATGTTGACATCTTGACCCAATCTGTGCATTGTCCTCTGAGATGGCCCCTTTAAAGTTCAATTTTGACCATTTTGGAGAACCCTTGGAGATATGTATGTACGAGGGCTATCCACAAAATAGATTACGTTTTGCGATAGAAAAAAAACAAAGTGTAGGAATTTTTTTTTATTATATACACTTGAAAGTGACACTTAAATACTACTTTTCAACATATTCACCGAACAAATTAAGGCACTTATCATAGTGGTGAACAAGATTTGTAATTCCATTGTCATAAAATTCAGTTGCCTGAGATTTGAGCCAGTCAGTCACACCCACCCGCAGTTTCGTGTCGTCGTCAAAGCGCTGTGTTCCAAGCCAGGTCTTCATCCTCGGAAACAAGTGGTAGTCGTTTGGTGCAAGATCGGGGCTGTAGGGCGGATGAGGAAAAATCTCCCACTTGAAAGCATTCAGGACTTCTCGAGTGCCGTAGTTCGGCCATTTTTAAACTTAATGCACCATTGGCGCACTCCGCCTCCAGTGATGATGTTGTCCCCGTACACTTCACACAGTTGCCAAAAAGTTTCAATCGGTTTATGGTTTTTTGCCAACAAAAACCTTATCACTGATCGCACCTCATAACTCACGGATTTTCAATTGCAGCACATATTTCAAACGTTTGCTGTGAAATAACGGGCAACAATATGAACCTCCCACTAGCACGACTAGATGCAGACTGAGTGGCGGACGCACAGACCAAAGATGGCTGCACTAGCTCCAACCCTTCTTGCTACAGACGAAAACGTAATCTATTTTGTGGATAGCCCTCGTGTATATGTGTGGATAGATGGAAGTGTTGATAATTAAGTTGGAATAAAGTAGGAAAAGGCAATATGGTACCCAGGATCATCTCTGGCACCTACTGAATTTCCTCAGTAGGTGCCTGACTATTCCCCCCCTCCCCAAAAAATTATTTTAATTCAATTAAATGGAAGCCTGGGATAATGAGAAGCAAAGTCTCAACTTCTAACATCTTTATTTACAAAGATGTTGATGGTGACTAATATGGAAATAATTCTATTTATCCAGAAAAAAATGGTAACACACTATTGTGACAAGAGCAATATCACTAATTTATATTCTGATAAATGGGCATTAGTGACAGCCATTTGATGAACAGGCAATTTCCCCTATAGTAGCCATTTTGTGGGAATGCCAATGTTATATCCCCAAATACACATGTACCACTTTCCCAGGAAGGATACTTATTCTTATGCCTGCTAAAATATAAAGTTGTGACTCAAATTCAGTACTGTCTATTTTATATCTTCTACCATAAGGTCAGCTGTTGATGTTTCAACAGCACTAGCGACAATTTTGCTAATCATCCCACAAAGTTCTTGAATGAATTGCTCCTTGGATCAATTCTTTGGTGTCATGAAACAACTATTACTACCTCAAGGTTTGTCATCACAGCTGCCAGGCCTTCCTGCAGTTTCTCCATGGAATTATTTGCACATTCCTAAAAAAGTATTATTTTTCTTTCAAAAGATACCGTATATACTCAAGTATAAGCCGAGTTTTTCAGCACATTTTTTGTGCTGAAAAAAACCCCCTCGGCTTATACTCGAGTCAGATTCCCCTCTGAAAAAAAAATGGTGTGGAGCTCCGAAGCTGGGCAGCCGCTTCCCTGCTTCCGTGTTTCCTTTGCAACTTTTAAGCATGGGAGGGGGAGGCTTTTCTGAGCTCTAGGCTGAGAAAGCAATGCGAGCCGAGGTCGCTCCACTCAGTTTCATTTCCTCAGCTCCAGCTGCTTTCAGTCCACTCGGGAGGAGGGGGAGGAGGAGGGGGAGGCTTTTCTGAGCTCTAGGCTGAGAAAGCAACGCGAGCCGAGGTCGCTCCACTCAGTTTCATTTCCTCAGCTCCAGCTGCTTTCAGTCCACTCGGGAGGAGGGGGAGGCTTTTCTGAGCTCTTGGCTGAGAAAGCAACGCGAGCCGAGGTCGCTCCACTCAGTTTCATTTCCTCAGCTCCAGCTGCTTTCAGTCCACTCGGGAGGAGGGGGAGGAGGGGGAGGAGGAGGGGGAGGAGGGGGAGGAGGGGGAGGCTTTTCTGAGCTCTAGGCTGAGAAAGCAACGCGAGCCGAGGTCGCTCCACTCAGTTTCATTTCCTCAGCTCCAGCTGCTTTCATTCCACTCGGGAGGAGGGGGAGGCTTTTCTGAGCTCTAGGCTGAGAAAGCAACGTGAGCCGAGGTCGCTCCACTCAGTTTCATTTCCTCAGCTCCAGCTGCTTTCAGTCCACTCGGGAGGAGGGGGAGGAGGGGGAGGAGGAGGGGGAGGAGGGGGAGGCTTTTCTGAGCTCTAGGCTGAGAAAGCAACGCGAGCCGAGGTCGCTCCACTCAGTTTCATTTCCTCAGCTCCAGCTGCTTTCATTCCACTCGGGAGGAGGGGGAGGCTTTTCTGAGCTCTAGGCTGAGAAAGCAACGTGAGCCGAGGTCGCTCCACTCAGTTTCATTTCCTCAGCTCCAGCTGCTTTCAGTCCACTCGGGAGGAGGTGGAGGCTTTTCTGAGCTCTAGGCTGAGAAAGCAACGCGAGCCGAGGTCGCTCCACTCAGTTTCATTTCCTCAGCTCCAGCTGCTTTCATTCCACTCGGGAGGAGGGGGAGAGAGAGAGAGAGAGAGATATCATAAGAACGGCTCTTGGTTTTTTCTTGCAAGGGAGAGAATGACTCCTGCCTACCACTGTCATCATCATCATCTTTTGGGTTAGTGAATCAATCAAACCTTTCATGATAGTGAGATCGTTTCCCAATTTTCCCTTAAATCAGGGAAGAAATCAGAAACAAACCTTTGGGCTGAGAATAAGCTTGTTCCTATGATGCCATTTTTGTTCACTTCAGTGTGAAAAAACACACTTCTTTTTCTTCATCTTCTTGTTCCCTATTTACTCGTCTCTTTCAAAGAGGAAATTGTGAACATCAAACTTATTCTCAACTGTCCTAGTGAAAGTTTTTATTGGCATCTATTTTTATTTTTGAAATTTACCAGTAGCTGCTGCATTTCCCACCCTCGACTTATACTCGAGTCAATAAGTTTTCCCAGTTTTTTGTGGTTAAATTAGGTGCCTCGGCTTATATTCGGGTCGACTTATACTCGAGTATATACGGTATATAATTTGCCATCCTCAATGTTTTTGGACTTTAACTTCTATCATCCACAATGGTTAGGGGTTATGGTAGTTATATTCCAGGAGTAAGATAATATTACTGAAATTTAAAGTTTCCTTGAAAAGACATGTTTTAAAATCTCTATTAAAGTCTGTAGTTATACTCATATTGCCATGATTGTAAGCAAAACCTCTAGATGGCAGTATATGGCTTGATTTGAAGAAATCTTTGGAAAAAAAATCTGATTCTTTGTTTTCTCAAATCAGTCTTAAATTCAATTTCATACTGCTTTAAAGGATGGTAAATTGTGATCTATGAAGAAATACTGGATTACATTTTCCAAAAAGTATAAGCTTTATGGTAGACAAAAATATTTCCAATGCACATCTTGAATTTCAATAAATGAATTATTGTACTTCCTTATTGTGGCATAACTTAATATCATTATCTGAAGCAATAATGATACATGTGTTGTTCATGGAAGGGCAATTGTATGGGAAATAGGTTATATAATCAGTCTTTTTTTCTATCTTTCATTTTTCTTTCAGTCAAGAATAGTTGTTCATTGGTAGAGCATATACATTGTTATCTCCCATTGTTATCTCCCACCACAACTTTAAGATATTTGGACTTCAACTCCTAGAATTCCCCAGCCAACATGCTGATATATAAAAGAAATCTAATGAAAAAAATACAATTACATGATACAGACTATTGCACAATGAAAGTTATGCAACTGTTCCATATCATGGAATTTATTGGCAAGCCTGATGTTCCACTTGTAGTTCACCCATGTTTTCTACTCATTCTTCCAACTTTCACCAACTAGGACTAGAAATAAAAAGAACAAAACAGAACAATGAATCCCCAGCTACCCACCCATTAAGAGCAAAAAGGACATGTTAATTGCATAATGAGTATCACCTGGTAGCACTGGAAATCATCAGCTGAAAATATCTTAAATGCAAGGTGATGTCTTGACTCATAATGGAATGGTTCCAAGCAACACAATGGACCTATTCTGTTCTGCCAGTGGCAATAAATGTGATCTTGAAGCATCAGAAAAAGAAACTTGTAATTAATTCCAAACTATTGGCATTCTTCAGTACTGTAGCTTGTCACACAGATATTGATCTAGTTATCTGCTGAAAACCTGATTGCTTTGCTAATTCAGATGAACAGTAGTTCATTTTTGACAATGAAGGATTGTCTGACTTTGACAATGAAGGATTTTTTTCCTGTTCTCCTTCAGTCAATTATAAAGGGTAACATAGCGAAACTTCTGAGCAACTGAGAACTCTTTTTATTTGTTTTTATTAGAGTCAGTTAATCTTTGTAATCTTCATGTCAGCTACATTTCTCAGTACCTGAGGAACCCATCCATTTGTTTTAAAGTCATACAAAAAGAATATTCAATAATAGCTTTTCTTGGAGCTAGAGCCCTTTCTTCCCTTTTTCTCCCTCCAAACATACATTTAAGGATCATCTGCACCTCACAGATCCTGGGACAGTGACCAGTTATGTTGGACTTTATGGAAATGAACAGTCATTATCCCCCACATTTCTTGCAAAAGAGAACATTAGTGCTGGCAGTGGTGGGAATTTTAAATCTGTTATTGAACCCAATTGAACTTTCAGGAAAATAGTCACGAAATTTCTACAAAATTGCATGACTACAAATGTAACTGCATTTGTAGTTCTTGAGAGACTTCGAGAGACTTTGTATTCTGATTCATGTCTAAAAGGAAATTCCTTGCCCTTCAGAAATATACCAGAATCTTGTTTCATATACAAACAGATGAAATCAATCTCTTTCCCCTAATTTGTTTGAACTGAGACATATCTGAAATGAAGTTTAATTGGAAACTGCCCTTTGCTGAGTTAGGCTACTGGTCCATCTAGTCCAATATTTTCAGCACTAATTGCATTCCTTTGTTACAGTAAGTCATAATTTATCTGTATTGATTGAATAAGGCACTACTAGCTGGAGCTTGGCTTAATGCATTAAGCCAAGACCAAAATAATATAAATTGGGACAGAATTGAGCAATCATAACCCACATTTGTGGTCTGTGAATATCCAAGATTGTTCTGCTGACAGTGTGAACATTAAGTTAACAAAACTAAAATAAAGAAATTACTGTATTATGCCTGTGTAAGGTAAAACACAGCTATATTACCTACTTCAAAGTTGCCCAGAATACCACCCAAAACTGGTTGCAAAATTATGCAGCCATTTTTTTGAAAGTATGCATAATTGAAGGAAAGAAGTGAAATGACGGTGGAAATGGATATTCCAAATGTTGTGATGTGAAAACACCTATTCCCATCTTATAAAAAATTTGTACACAATCCTCAAACAGAGAAGCAAGTGGGAAAGAGTCTGCTCAATCTAACTCGGGAATGATACACAAACTCCTCAACCCTGTAGTGCTTCTGGTAGGAGAGTGAGATTTTTGCATACAAATCATGTGCTCAACCACCTACTGATGGCTTCTTTATTTAGAATAAGTAGTATTTCTATAGATTCAACTCCTGTTCGGTACTGTCATAGAACCCAGGCAATAGCTGAGCAGTCAGTACTCCTAAAGCTGCCACTATGTTTTGGACTGTGAATTTTTAGAAACAGTTGTTTGCTTAGTTTTTCAGGAAGCCTTAGCTTTCACAATAAAGTCTAGCCTTTGCTTTTCAACATCTCATTCTCCATTACTTCTTTTATTAAGTGGAATCTAGACTTGATGAACCAGTCTGCAGTCTAATCCTCAGGATTTTGAGTGGAACACCTTTCCCAAGAGACAAATAAACAACTTGTTTACAACTTGTTTATGCTCAGCTGTACTTTATTTTTACAGTAGCTAATGTAAACAAATCTTAATTCTATGAAACATACACAAGTGCCATCATAGTCTCAGATTCATAAAGAAACTCTACTCACTACCATTCACTGCTTGAAACAACACACAAATATGTAGTATCTGATTCCCCTCTATAATAAAATTCATATGTGTATGTTATTTATGCAGTGGGTACTCATTTATAAATTGTGGGGTGTTTTTTTTTTGCTTCCAAATAATATTAGAATTCAAGTCATTGCACTTGCTAAGCAGATGTATTTTGCAAATGCCAAGATCTATTTTCACACACACATCCTTCTAAAATTATCCTACATACATTTATTTTTACTTGGGAATAGGACTGTAAGCAAATTTTCCAGTTCAACATAGAATTCCTTTAATGACATAGGATGTTGAGTTGCACATAAAGTACCCTAACAAAACAAGTACAAAAAGTTATAGGATAATCTGTGTTAAGCCTGGGTTCCCCAACCAGGGTTAAGGAGACAAGCTAAACAGAATGTGCAGCGTTAGTCAGATAGGCACACAGATAAATGAGCGAGATAAGTTTGTATGTTTTGTTATCATACAGTAAAAATAACAGATACGCTTGTGCTATCAAAAATATAGTTTATTCCATTATGAGTTCATAGCATAGTCAAAATAACAGTCCAATAGTCATGTATCATTTAGTCAGTCCATTCAAGGATATTCAGTTAGCAAAGTCCGTGTAGAATATCCTATGTCAGTTCACTTACAAATCGGTCCTTTGTCTCTCTCCCATTCAAGTAACGCAGTCTTGAGTCCATGCAGTAATTAGGGATCATCAAAGCCAGAGAGAGAGCAAGCTGTCGTCTTGCTTCTTTTAAAGTGCTTTCACAACCACTTCCTTAATTACATTCCTATATTTAAAGTTGCAGACACTTTAACTTATAAACCATGATTACATATTTATTATTTTACCTAAACCAGTTAGGGTAAACAATGTTATCCCTAACATTCTCCCCTTTTAGGTTATAATAATAAATATAACTATTTACATCTTTAAATCATATTTGTTACAACTCTCTTTAAACTTAATTACACCTTGAGCTTTTGTAAATTGGTCTGCAATGTTTTCTTTTGTCATGCGGTATTCCAATTTAATTAGCCCATTCTTTACAGATTCTCTAACATTTAAGTATCTTAAATCAGTATGCTTTGATCTAGTTTTTACAGCAATACTAGTAGCTAACTTTATGGCTGCTTGGTTGTCCTCGTACACAATAATGGAATCTTTAACAGTTATACCCATGTCTAATAATAACTGTTTGTACAGAATTAAGTCAGTGCATAGTAATGACAGACATGAAAATTCCGCTTCCATCGTGGACAAGCTAATATGCTGTTGTCTGATTGACCTCCACCCTATTAGTGTTTTACCAAATAATATAGCCATCCCAGATATTGATTTTCTAGTGTTTATGTCAGTTGCAAAACTTGCATCTGCATAGGCACTAAGACTCAAATCACCCTTTGGTTCTATATACAATGCATGGTTCATTGTTCCTTTAAGATATCTTAAAATTCTCTTTAATGATTGCCAATGACATTGATGTGGATCTGAATTAAAATGTGCCAGCTGATTTACACTATAAGCTATATCTGGCCTAGACCAATTGCTTATATATGATAAGCTGCCAATCAAAGATTGATATATAGACTTATCAAATTTGGGACATTGATCATTAGTTTGGCAAACTTCCTGACTCATTGGAGTCTTTGCCGGTTTACAAAGTTCCATTTTATACGTTTTAATTAATTGGCAAATTTTATCTTCTTGAGATATCTTAAAACCATTTTTTGTTTTGTTAATTGTCAATCCTAGATACCTTTTAATTTCACCTAAATGTTTTAATTTTATCTTTTTGGCTAATAATGATATAATCTCATTAGCTTCATTATTAGTCTTAGTTATCAAAGCAATATCATCTGTAAATAATAACAATAATGACACCGTTCCATTATTTTCTCTTTTAAACACACATGGATCTGCTAAACCAGATTTAAAATCTATATTGTTTAATTCTTTCACAATATATTGGTTCCACTCAAAGCCATATTGTTTTAACCCGTAAAGACTCTTTTTGAGTTTCCAGCAATCATTACTATTTACTTTATTGTCTTTTATAATAATTGGCTTTTTCAAATATATAGTGTGCTGCAATGGTGCATGCAAATAAGCAGTTTCTACATCTAAATGGTTAATGACATAGTTTTTCTTAGCTGCCCACACTAATGCTGCTCTCAAAGATGTTGTTTTAAGACTTGGTGCAAAAACTTCATCGTAATCAGGTGCAGTTTGATTAAATCCTTGAGCTACTAACATAGCCTTATGGGTAACAGTCCCATCATTTCCAGTTTTTACTTTATATATCCATTTGCACCCAATGGATTTTTCTCCTGGAGGTAATTTAGCATCTTCATATACTTTCATTACCTTTCATGAATTTAGTTCTTTTTCTATTGCCTTTTGCCAATTCTCCTGATCCTTAGCAGGATACATCTTAAGTTCATCTACACTAGTTGGAACTTTAGTTACTTGGCAAACTATACTTGCTTGATACCTATCAGGTGGTCTAGTTGCACGTGTAATACGTCTAGGTATTATAGGACTTACAGGTGGACTTTCCTTTATTAATTCTTCTTGATTATCTAACTCTTCCTAATCAACTGTTTCCTCTTCTTCTGGTCCTATTTGCTCTTCATGGACTTCTTCTTTAATTGGACTCTTCTTATAACTAGTCTGTTCTTTTTGCCTTTTGTAGGATTCAATAATTACTTCATTATTTAAATCTTGCTCTAATCTATTCCATCCTACATGTTCTAGGAATTTAGCACTAGCACTGGTGTAAACTCTAGATGTACCTGGTTCCCAGAATCTATAAGATCTATAATTAGATTTATATCCTACAAAAAATAATCTTTTAGCTCTATGCTGTCCTTTGTGTCTAAGTTGTGTAGGGATATGCACCCATGCTGGTGCTCCAAATGTGTGCATGTAACTTAAATCAGATTTTGTACCATGCCACAGTGTGAATGGTAATTCACCTGTTGTTGAATTAACAACATTATTTAATATATGATTACCACACATTATTGCTTCTCCCCACAAATTGTCAGGTAATCCTGAATCAGACATCACAGTACATGCCATTGACTGTAGTGTTTGGCCTCGTCTCTCTATAAAGGCATTATGTTGTGGTCTATATGGTGCAGACTTTTTATGTTGAATACCTAACATTCTAAGTCTATTCTGGAATTTATTATTTGTAAATTCCGTACCATTATCTGTTATAAGAGTTACTAATTTCTTTTTAGTTTTTCTTTCAGCAAATTTTATCCAATTAAAGAGATTTAGATACGTTTCAGTTTTGCTCTTCAATAAATAGCAAAACCCATATCTAGAATAATGGTCCATTATACTTAGTATGTATCGAGCTCCTCCTACACTTGGTTTTTTCGGACCTATTAAATCAGCAAATACTACCTCTAAAGGCTCTTTGGTAGTAAATCCATCAACTCTATTAGCCGGTTTGACCTTGCTCTTGCTTTGATTGCAAGCATTACATTGCAAATACTTATTACAAGGTTTCAAACTTATTCCTTTAGATAATTTAACAGTTTTCTTAATCATTTTAAAATTTAAATGCCCTAGCCTTCGGTGTAACAAGTGAATACATTCATCATGAGGTTTCTTATTATCATAAACCATGTTAGCCACCTCTAAACCATTATCATTTAACACATATAATTCACCTCTTAAAGATGCAGTAATTTTCTTATCTTCTTTCTCAATTATGCAGTTATCTCCTTTAAAGGTAACTACATATCCTAGTTTAACCAAAATTCTAACTGAAATTAAATTAAACTTAAGTTGTGGTACATATAACATTTTTACATTCTCTTTTATGAAAGAACAATATGCTATAGCTTGACCTTTAGCTTTCAGTTTCCAGCCATTGGCTAATGATATCTGCTGTGTACTCTTGGACATTTTAATAAAATTTTTTGTTATCATTTATTATACAGTGGGATGCTCCACTGTAAACCACCCATAAATTATTTTTTACAGCTCCGTTACTATACATGGCTAACTCTAAATTTTTATTTATCTTTTTTTTTTTAAACAAATTTTATTAATTTTACAGAAAACACAATACACAAACATACAAAACACAAAACATAAACAAAACTAAAAGATCTTTTCTGAAGGTTGTCTGATCCCGGGTTAAAACTCTTCACACAGACACAAATTCAAACATCATATTCACTTTGTATATCCTTCCATATCTTATTATCATTTTCTTTTTATATATATATATATAAACCATTTTTATCAATTTTATAAAAACAATGCACAAAGAATCAAGGCATAACAGCTTATAAATTCTTTTCTAAAAAAAATAATTCTCCTTGCCCTTTTTACCCCTTTGTTTTTCCTCTTCCCTTTTCTTACTCCTTTTCCTTTGCTTTCTAACCTTGCCTCCACCTTTTCGCTCATTTTTCTCTTCTTTGGTTGTTTTTATAATTCTTAAAATTCCCTTTTTCTTATCCTTTTTCTCCTCCTCTCCGGAAAGGACCCATTGTTCATCAAAGATGGCTTCTTCTTCCTCTTCTTCCTTGTCCCAGTCCTTCTGCTGCGTAATCAACTTTTCATAAGTACATAACGCCATTTCTAAGAATTGAAACAAAGCGCCCAAAGTATCTTCCTTTTTATATTTTTGATATTCAGTCTTTAGTTCATCCACAAGCGATGCCATTATGAAAAGAGAAACTTTTCCCAAAACAACCACAAGTATTTTTAATCAAAAACAATTCAAAAAAAAGTTCCAAAAGTTAATACTTTTCTTCCTTCTTCTCTTTCTCTTTCTGGGGTTAATGTTTAATCAAAGAGGTCCAATTACCATATATCTTTCTTTGGGATTCTAGGCAATCTCCTCCTTTTTCAGCTTCTGCTCCAATTTTTTCTCCTCTCCCTTCCCACTTGCAATATCAATTTTAAATAATCAGAAATCCATACCTCCAACAAGGGTTTTCCAATTTCTTAAATTTTTCAATGTCCAAAAATCCTTTTGTCCCTTAGCTTCAACTCTCAAAACAATTCACTTTCAATGTCCAATATATCCAAACATTTCTGCTGTTTCCATGGGGTGGGAGAGTGAAGAAAAAAAAAAAAGTTCCCTTTAACAGCTTCTCCGCCACTTTCGCTCTTCTTAGGGATACAATGTATCCTCCAGCAATTCAAACAGCTCAGTTCCAGGCAATTTAAAGGATGTTACTTGACCCGGCTCAGACAACACTTTCACTCTTCTCATTTCCTCCAGCGCAATCTTACCCGGTTGCTGGCTTCTTCGTGGCGGCCATTGCTGACCGCCGCTCCACCGCCTTGGGAAAAGGGGGTTTTTCTGGAGAAGGGGGGTCTGCGACACCCCCACCCCCTATCCGACTCCCCTCTCTCTTCAGCTGTCCCTACAGGGCAGCCATATCCCCCTGACCCATCTGGATCGGGGGTACCTCGACGGCTAGCACAGCAGGAATCGCGAGCTGTCGCGAATTCCTGCTGCCCCGAAGCCACGCGAAACCCTAAATTTTTATTTATCTTTTGATGACTTTTAGTATTCTGGCCAGCGTTCTGGCGCTTTGGTTTTTTACAAAATCTTGCCAAATGTCCTCTTCTCCACAATTAAAACACTTTTTAATTGCGTATGCAGTAGGAGATTTATTATCTTCTTTTTGAGGTTGCTCCCTCCTTAACTGGTGTCTTTCAAGTCTTCTTCTGGCCTCTTCAATCAATCTGCCAGTTATATCAGTTAAAGTTAAACTTTCCTTAGGCAAAATTTCAAGGGAAGTGACATAGTTGTCATAACTTTCATCTAGTGAAGATAGAATTATGTAGACTTGGTGTAGTTCAGAGAAAATAAGCTCTTTCTCTTGCAGTTCTTGAAAAATGCTTTTCATAGTTTCCAAATGACTCAGCATATCACCATTCGTCCGGAGATGCGTCCTGAAAAGCTTCCTTGTAAGATTTATATGAGCACCAACGTTATCTCGGACATAAATCCTCTTCAGCTTCTGCCAACACCCAACAGCCGTTTGCTCTCCATGGATATGAACAAGTTGCTGGTCAGACAGTGTTAATCCTATTATGCAAATAGATTGTTCATTTTTATACATAAATTCTTCTATTTTTAGTCTATCTTCATCATCCTCTGGATCCCATTCCTCTACGTTTGGTGGATTTTCAATTATGTTCCACAGACCTTCTCTTCGTAGAAGTAGACTACATTTCATAGACCATGATACATAGTTTGTTCCATCCAGCTTGGATATAAGGGACAAACTTTGTAGATTGACTTGTGCCATGTTTTCTTATATATGGATATAAAACTATAATTAATAAAACACAGCTGTCTGTTTACTGTAATGTATAACAACACAAACTCTCACTTTTACATAAATCTGTTTTATCCTAGTTAAACTGACTTTGCAGCCTCTGGGCCCATAACCAGTGTTAAGCCTGGGTTCCCCAACCAGGGTTAAGGAGACAAGCTAAACAGAATGTGCAGCGTTAGTTAGATAGGCACACAGATAAATGAGCAAGATAAGTTTGTATGTTTTGTTATCATACAGTAAAAATAACAGATACGCTTGTGCTATCAAAAATATAGTTTATTCCATTATGAATTCATAGCATAGTCAAAATAACAGTCCAATAGTCATGTATCATTTAGTCAGTCCATTCAAGGATATTCAGTTAGCAAAGTCCGTGTAGAATATCCTATGTCAGTTCACTTACAAATCAGTTCTTTGTCTCTCTCCCATTCGAGTGACGCAGACTTGAGACCATGCAGTAATTAGGGATCATCAAAGCCAGAAAGAGAGCAAGCTGTCATCTTGCTTCTTTTAAAGTGCTTTCACAACCACTCCCTTAATTACATTCCTATATTTAAAGTTTCAGACACTTTAACTTATAAACCATGATTACATATTTATTATTTTACCTAAACCAGTTAGGGTAAACAATGTTATCCCTAACAATCTGGCCACATTGTTTTGTGCCTCTCTCTCTCTCTCTCTCTCTCTTTCTCCCCCCTTCCTTCTCTCTTTTACTAGGAATATTGACCTTTGAATAGTTATTCCACAGTATTGATATTGCTACTGATAGCCTCTGCCATTTCCTATCTTGGCACTCTTTGCCCTTAAGTACAAACATAAGAGCAGAATTGCAACAATGGGAGATCTATGCTGGAAAGCTTTCATCTAAACCAGGGGTGTCCAACCTTGGCAACTTTAAGACTTGTGGACTTCAACTCCCAGAATTCCTCAGCCAGCTGGCTGAGGAATTCTGGAAGTTGAAGTCCACAAATCTTAAAGTTGCCAAGGTTGGACACCCCTAATCTAAACAATCTTAGATAAAAGAAATTTAGGGATCATACAATAAACAGGGCTGCAACTTCTAGCTATAACTAGAAGGGCCTTGTTGTAGGAGGCTATTCTAGAACCACAGTTCATTTATTAAGATCATTTTGAAACTACTCTGGGTTACTAAGATTTGAAGTAAAAATATAATCATGAAAAAAGAGAAAGAAATGGAATAAGTTATAAATCAAGCCAATATGAAGCTTGTTGACATAGCTAAGTGAAGGACAATGTGGCTGTGGCTTGGAATGCATAAATTCTGTCAAGCACAAGAAACCAGGAACAGGGCTAGCGTTCAAAGCACCAAAAGTTTATTTCATGCTATCTATATATAAGAATCTGTTTTACTGTGTTTCTCCAACAATACGGCTTCTCCCAATAGGAAGTCCCAGCATGCTTTATAGGCATAAAATCAAATTAAGCCCCTCCCCCCAAATTAAGGCCTATATTAAACATGTGAAATGGGGGGAATGGCGGGGGGGCCTGGCCGTTAGGAAGTACTTTTGTTGCATATCCGGATATGGTGCTGCCTGCGTTGACCTTGGTGTTGGTGGGACACTTCGTATCGGGAGACCTTCCCCATGCTGCCGTGGCATTTAAAGCAATGCCACGGTGTTTGGTGCAGCCAGCCAGGGATCCTCCCTGCAACCGGAGCCTGGCAGAGACACTCAGCTTTAGGCACTTCTGTTGCTGCCTTCTCTTTGCCTTCGAAGGCAAAGCCAATTCTTTTAAAAATGACGCCCTACTACCAGTACTACAAAGATTCCGCTGCCTGAGAGGGCAGCCTAACCCCACATGGGGAGGTGAATCTCCTGGAGCCGCAGCGCAGGATCGGCCCATCCTGGGAGAAGCACCTATCCTGGACCGATCCTGCACTGTGCCCCTGGGAAATTCGCCTCCCCATGTGGGGTTGGGCTGCCCCACCAATGCTGAGGTCAACATCCAAGGCATCACCGCCCTCCTGCCTGAGGATGCAAGGGGGGGGGAATTAAGTCACCCCTGAAAAGATGGCCTAGCCATTTTTTGCGGGGTCAAAAAAAAAAAAAAAGGCCCGTCCTTATTTTGTGAGAAACTTGGTACTAATGGTCAAGTCAAATTAACCCCAGATAAGATTTAACTGAATTCATGGGGACTGGACTTAGTTTTTTTGTGGGAACATAATGACTCAAAACTGATGATATGTTTGACCTCACCCACGGGCTTCACGTGGTCTCCTCATACAAATTTAATCCCTGTAATAAGTTTGTTGTTTAATGAAAGATGCAAACCTAATCAGTTATAATTTGTCCGATAAATGATAGTTAAGCAAGACATGATTTATATAATGTGCGCACAATCATATTTACAAATGAAATATTATGAATGAAATGAAATATATAAATACACAATAAAAAGTAGACGAGTCATGTGCATTATTATAGAGAGATAAAGCCTTCAGGAAACACAAAGACATTTGAAATATTCTTAAAAGGTCTAAATGTCATTATTTACATTCATTTCCCAGGACAAAACTACTGCTCTGCAAAAGGTTTTCTGCATTATTTTTATACTTGGAAATTTGTTGACAATGTGATCACAAAAAACAGTATATAGACACAGTATTGTTTAGTATTTGCTCACTTCTGAATTCCAGTAGTTGCAGGATTCTGGTAATAAAGGAGTTAAGACTCAGTTCTGGCTCCTTTTGGAATGGGCCAGCCTCTTCTCTACAACTAGACATCTGGATGTAATAAGATCTAGCAAATGAGATTGTACTCTCTGTCTCTCCCTTCTTTTACAGAGAAACTGTCAAAACATTCCAATGGTGTGAGGTAGAATCTGGTACAGAAGTCTCTGGCTGGCAAAGCACAAGACAACCAGCACAATCATGGCTCTTCAACATATCTTGCTTCTGCTGGTTATCCTGGTCAGTGCTGTCGATGGGCAACAGCAGTTAATGGAATACATGGAGAGGAGACTGGCGGGCTTAGAGGTGAGCACATAAGATGGCAACTGACACATTAGTCTCTCAGCTTGGTAGGCACACAGCATGAAGACTGCAGTTGTATAGATTTATAGAATGGGTTGAACTGCTAGCTGAGAAAAAAACCATCCTCTCTCAAGCAGAAATTCACTTTAAGCTCAATTTGAAAGAAGATGTGTTCACAATAGTAGATAATGGTATGGAATCTTGAATGAATGTGAAAATTTCAGGCTGCTTAGTTTATATTTGTAATGAGAGGTATGCAACATATTCTGACAACAAAAGTTTTTTTTCCAGATTATAAAGTCTTGTTCCATATTTTAAAATGCTACAGTTATTTGGAAGGCCAGGAGCATCTTGTTTAAACATAATAAGTCTGACAGCACATCAGCCACAACTTCCTGAATGTTTTACCCAGCTATTCTAAGGATTACTAGCTGGATGCATGCTACTGACTGAGGGACAGAACTATAAATAAGAGTTCTAAAGTCTAGATTACAACCTGGTACTTTCAAAAGTAAAACTAAATTGCAGATCATCTTAACAATGAAAGAACCAGTATGTAGGATGTCTAAAAATCCAGAAGGTAGATGAAAATATCTCAGAATTAGCTGATATTTAACATGACAGGCTTTTAAAATCAAGATTTTCAATATTTAATCTATAATAACAAAGGGTCTGTAATATGTCAAATCAAATATAACCTGATTTTTACAGAGTGAATGCTGTCTCAGTTTGAGTTTGAGTTCATTTTTTATCCAGTAATGATCTTTTCTGCAATTATCTGGATGTAGCATGCTTGCTAAAGAGTTTCCTCTACCTTCCCCTTAATATTCTCTTTGTACCATCAGGAACGCATTTCCCAGTGGCATGATCAGAGCAGCCGTTATTCCACTGAACTGAGAGATTTCAAGAATAAGGTTGTGTCCATGTTGGAGACAGTAGAAAAAGATAAGGAAATACTCCGTGCAGAGGTGGAAAATACTGCAATACGGGTAGACCGACTGGAGCGAGAGGTGGACTACCTTGAGACCCAAAATCCTGCTCCACCCTGTGTAGAAGTAGATGATAAGCTAACAGAAAATCAGGCTTCTACTGGCAAGAAGCGCAAGAATGAAAAATATGACAAACTGACAGGTAAGCAGAATTCCCCAGGTCATGTGCCCGCACTAGAAGCCAGTGCTAATGATCCTCCCACATGTCTTTTCATATGCTTCCCAAACCTTATTATCAGCTATTAAGATATATTTGGCAGTATTCATCTGTTGGCTAATGCTGTAATGTGGGTTGTTTGGTTTGGATTAGCATGTTGTGTTAATCCAGCCATTTTGGTGTGTAAACTATGGTTTATGGATTAATGTAATGTGTAAATTGAGCCAATTATTCATGAAACCAAAGCTCAGAAAGCCTCAGCTTAGTGATAATGTCAGCCTAACCCCACTAAATAAAGTAATATTAAGATAGGCATTTGTAAATGTTTACCATCATGTGGGGATTAGATAGATATTCAGTTGAACTCTGTTTCATATCTTACAAGTCAAAATTCTGCCAGAGAAAAGAAGGCTTTCAATATTCTGAAAACAATTCTCCTACCAGAATATAACAAATGTCCATTTAAAAAAGAAATTTTGTTGCTGTAGAGAGCTGGCAGCTTTATGTCGGTCGTTGTTAAAGAAATCAAGACAGCAGCCTGTTACTAAATAATAATAAATACAGTGGAAAAAGGGGATAACCTTAAATTATTTTAATGGTCAACATACAAAGCTCACAAAATGATATCGCTAGTATACAGCAGAAGCTATAATTTATCATGTCTTCGCCAATGGGAGTTGTTGCATTTCTCCTTCACTTAGCACAACGGCCTAAGTGGATGAATAGTTTTGGAAGACAGGAGGGGGTTAATATTTTATTCCCTACAACAGAAAGAACATTTACATTTTATAAGAAAAGATTTTGTTTCCTTCCTAGCATTTTCCTGTAAGTGCAGGGTCCAGGTTTTTTTAAAAAAATCAACATAGGTTTTCTCCAGTATCATCTTCCAGTGGTGCAACCATTACCACTATAATCAGGCTATCCTCTTTTTTCTCCCTTCAATCATTCCCAGAATTGTAGACTTAAGAAAGTAGGTCTTTGTCCAAAATACAATAATTTGCATCTGGTCATTTGTGCCTCAAGAGAGAACTTTGCATTAATTTGTTCTGTGATCCATTTGTTTCTTGGCTATTCACAATACTCATCGTCAACACCAAAGTCCAAAAGCATGAATAGTCTCCTATCTTGATAACTTTTGCTTCCACAGAGTATCACAGTGAAAACCATTGTCTACATAATCCTGACCTTTGTGAGTATAGATACAATATCATCATCAACAACCCCATAATCACTTGTGGGGTGGAGTCTGGGCAGCTGAATGGAACTGAGTGTTTATTGGCTGGATACCCTTCCTGTCGCCAATGCAGAGCTATATTGAGCAGATATATTCTGATCATGCCCAGAGAGACAAATATCTGCCTGTACCTAGGATTGAATTCACAGCCTCCTGTGAGGTGAGAGCTCCACCTTTAGGCCACCATACCACTACATACAAACATACAATATAATATCTGAATATATTTTCCAAGGCCTTCATTGCTATCCTACCAAGTGCTGATCTGAGATGTATTTTTGACTGATCCTTCATTGTTGATTGATCCTAAAAGACAGAGACAATCCATCACTTCAATAGTTATTTATTTATAACAGGTATAAACAATTACTTGATAATCAAGTAATCAAATTTATTGCAGTCTTCAGACAGAACTTCAGTTATCCTGAGCCAATTATCAATTATAAGGCTGGTTGCTGTACCTCTTGTCATTAATTTGGCCTTTTTTTGTATTTAATCTTAGCTTCCTTTTCTCCCTGTACTCCCTATTTTTTATCATAAAGTTTCCAAATTATTTGCATTTTCAGCTATCAAAGCAGTGTCATCAGCATAGCAAGATTATTGATTTTTCCCCCTCCAATTTTAAAGTCATGCTCATCTTCTATCAGTCAAGCCCCCCTGCCACTGTGTCTCTGTCTTTTTATCTCTCTCTCTCTCTCTCTCTACACACACACACACACACACACAGTAGGTTTAAAAAAATAAGGCCATAATACCCAGCCTTGTCTCATTCTGCCAGCCTGGAGCTAGTCTGTTTCACCATGATCCATCCAGACTATAACAGGTAGTCCTCAATGCACATCAGCAATTGGGACCAAAATTTGTGTTCCTAGATGAGAGATAAAGCACAATTGCATTGCTTTGTAATGGTGATCCCTGAAATCCTGGTTAACTGAATTCTATTATCATTACATAAGATAACTTTCTGCCAGCTTCCCATAACCAAAATTATGGGCAATCTGGCTGGAAGTTCCAAGTCCCAAGCCTGCAGGCAAGTAGGTGGAGGAGATAGCAAGGCTGTGCTTGGGGAAGGTTGGGGGCAGTCCATAAGAAGTGAGATGCAGCAAAAGGAGGGTGTGCAAAAGTGCACGAGGATGCAAGGGAAGGTTAGAAAAGTGAATAAAGATGCAAATGGGTTCATGAGAGGCATGCATAGGTTAGTAAGGGTTCCTAGAGGTGTGATGCAAGTCAGGAAGGGTGAGTAAGAGTGCCCAAGTGGCCGCCATGGTGTATGTACAGAAGCGCTGGAGGAGGGTGCTCAGGTAGGTGAGATTTACCCCAGAAACTTGTGACATTCCCTGCTGATTTCCCCATTGACTTTCTGGGGAAATTGGCAGGGAAAGTTACAAATGATGAACATGTAATCATGGGACAGTTGGCCCTTGGTTATGGTGACCACATGATTGCAGTGATTCTGGGATTCTGGCCAGACTTTAATGACTGGTTTTAAGCTCCATTGTTTCAGTTCTGCAATAAGTTCAAAGCATTTCTGAATAATGGTCATCAATCAAGGAATTAGCAATATAGGCTATTAGTAAGGACAATGAGGTATTCTGAGATCCCTATTTTCCTGAGCATATTCCCACCACAGTCAAAGGTTTTTCTATCACAAAAGCAGCACAATTTGATTCCTTTTTATGTGCTTTAGCTTCTCAATTAGTCCATCAGCAATAATGTATCTTGTTTCTTGGCCATTTCTAAAGCCAATTTGAACATCTCTTTTTCCAATCTCCTTTTCCATGTAGGGATTTAATCTGTGTTGGATAATCCTAAACATTATTTTGCTACCATGTGAAATTAAAGACATTGTATGACAATTTGAACATCCTTGAATTTCCTTTATTTAGTATTGGTAGGTAGAATGACCACTTCCAATTTGTTTACCTTTATTTCATTCTCCAGATTTAATGGCATAGTTTGGTTAGAACCTTTGTTGATTCTTCTATTGTTTGCTATATTTTCACAGATATTCCACCAATCATTTTAGCCTTCTGATTTGATAATGATTAGGAATACTGATCCTTCATCTTCTTGTACTAGAAGTTCTTGTAAATAAGAAATATCCTCTAAAATTGTCTCCAATAAGCAACCTGTTTTGCTGGCATGTTCTTTTGATTTCAGATTGAACTTGATAATAAACCTGGTTAATATCCTCTTTTTCTGAATCTGTTAGGGCATAAATTTGGATAATCATCATATTGAAGTATTGTCTTCAATATCTAATTGACAATATTCAGTCATTGATTGCACTGTACACAAGAATTATTTTGGAGACATTCTTCATAACTATGAAACTAATACCATTTTTTATGTGTGCTTATGTATGTTCTTCAATTTATTGATGTCTAAATTGTCAATCTGTAGTAATTTCCTTTTTACATCATCTTTCACTGAGAGATTTTCATCTTTCACTGTGCTGAGATTTCCCCTGTTCATATTTCTTATGTAATTACAGTTCCCACTGTAATTCTGTTGTGGCAGCTTCAAACTTCTTTTCCTGCATGACAACAGCCTAGCAAAATCTCTTGAAGGCTTTAATTTACCTGTGTCATAAACACAAATAGTACTCCAAAAGATCCTCAAATGTTCCTCAGTAGCATAGAAGCATAGACTCATAGGGCTGGAAGTCTTCTAGTCCAACCCCCTGCTTAGGCAAAAAACCCTACACCACTTCAGACAAATAAGAATTCCACAACTTCTGGAGGGAAGTTGTTCCACTGATTAATTGTTCTAACCAGAGGTGGTATTCAGCAGGTTCTGACCAGTTCTGGAGAACCGGTAGCGGAAATTTTGAGTAGTTTGGAGAACCAGCAAATACCACCTCTGACTGAGATTTTACAGTTTCCCTCCCCTGCCATGTCCACCAAGCCATGCCCACATGGTAGTAAAAAAAATTGAATCCCACTGCTGTCAGGAAATTTCTCCTTAGTTCTAAGTTGTTTCTCTTGATTAATTTCCACCCATTGCTTCTTGACCTGCCCTCAGGTGTTTATTGTGCAATTGTCTTGATAATGTCCAGCAATGAAGTATCCACATCCTGTGGATTCTAATCTTCATTGCCTATCTTTTTTTTTTTTTGCACAGACTGTCCAGTACAGAAGCCTAGTTTTACCCTAAGTATGTTCAGGTAATCTGTGTAAAGTCAAATTTCATATGGTACACTTTTTAAGTTAACTTAGTTCTTTGCTATATCTCATCAGTTACAAGGTACATGCTTTTGGATCAGAAATGGGCAAAGTATTTGCACGAATGCATATTTTAACATGCAAAATAAATGAATATAAGATGCTGGTTTTTTCACAGTTCTCGTCATATATTGTGGAGGGAGATCAGTAGTTTTATTATCAGTAAAGCAGTTGGTATAAATAATGTGTGATATATAAAATATAAATAATCTCAGAAATCTGTAAAATATAAGCCACCTGTTTCTGAACACAACATGGAATGTTTTATGTTCTTACATCTGTTGATATTATGCTTCAGTATGGATGTGAGATTAGTATATATTAAGCATGCTATAATTATTCTTTATAGACTGCAGTGACACCATATCCCAAGTCAAAGCCATGAAGATATTAAAGAGGTTTGGCAGCACTGCTGGACTCTGGACCAAAGACCCCCTCAGTAATTCAGAGAAGATCTATGTGTTTGATGGAACCAGCAATGACACTATCTATGTTTTTCCAAGGACGAGAGAATTCACGCTCTTTTCTGCTACCCGAAAGGCTGCACGCATCAAGTTGCCCTATCCATGGGTTGGCACAGGACATTTGGTATATGGAGGGTATCTTTATTATATTCGACGACATGGCACATTTCAGGTCATCAAGTTTAGTTTGACCAACAAAACGATTGTTGATAGTTCTGTCTTCCCAGCTGAGGAGCAGATCCCCGTCTTTGGTCTTGCATCCTACAACTACATTGATTTGGGGGCTGATGAGGAAGGCATCTGGGCTATTTATGCCACACAAGAAAATGAGAAAAATATAGCACTGGCCAAACTAGATCCTACATCTCTAGATATTGAACAAATGTGGGACACACCATGTCCTCGGGAGAATGCAGAGAGTGCTTTTGTTATCTGTGGAGCTCTCTATGTAGTATACAATACCCGGTTGCCCAGTCGGTCCCGTATTCAATGTACCTTTGATGTCAGTGGCTCAATGGCATCTGAAGATGCTGCCCAAGTCTATTTCCCAAAACGATATGGTTCTCACTCCAGTATGAAGTACAACCCCAAAGAGAGGCAGATCTATGCTTGGGATGATGGCTATCAGATCATTTACCGTATGGAGATGAAGAAGAAGAGTGAAGTCTGAAAAAGGCCTTTGTCTCTGGCAAAAGAGAATCTGAAACATATCTCAGTGCCACAAGTTATGACTCAGATACACGCCGTACATATGCCAAGTGGTGCATAGCATAGGAAGGCAGACAGCAGCCATAATGAGAACTGATTAGACCGAACTTTTAAAAGGAAACGCCTTTCTGATATATTCAATGCTTTTAAACAGATATTGTCAGCATTTTTATTGGTGCCTGTCAATTTTCATTTGCTTTTCAACTTAGATTTTTTTTAAAAAAAAAATAAATTTTATGATGGAAAAACTCTTGTTCCATTCAAAAGCATGAAGAAAAGTTGAGTGCATCTAATTTCTTAATTTACAGGTTCTTCAATAGCTTTAAATCCAAACTGGAATCCTCCACTTTGTAGATCTCTGCTGTAGATCAGTCCTTTTTCAAAAACAGTTTAGAAGAGATCATGAAATATTTGACTGACATTTCAGACTCCAAGACTCCAGGAGTTTGCAGTGGCTATGAGGGGAAAAAAAACCTTGGTTATTTTAATAGTTAATTTAATGAGACTTCACCTCAAGTGCTGTACTAAATTGAACAGAGCAATTAGAAAGTGCAAGGATGGGGTTTGGAGATGAATGGTTATGCTGTATGTCATTCCTTCTACCCCACTGTGATGCTTTTAAATGCTGAATGAGTTTAGATCAGTGTCAAAACTAGTGTAAATTTATTTTCCCTGATGCTTTCAGTTTGATTTAAAAACTTCAATTATCAGAATGGCCTATTACTGGAATATTTGAAGTAGGGCTAAATATTCTATCTCTCATTTGCTGGTCTAGACATTTAGCATGACTCACATCATAGCTATTATCTGAAAAAAAGCTGAATTTTCCCATAATCATTTTTTTTTTTCTTCAGCTTTTATATCTAGCTATTTTTCGGTGCTGAACATCAGAGAGAATTTAATGCATTTTGAGTCCTTTGTGCTTTGGAATTTCTAGTTGATAATTCTTTATACTGGAGGCTTTGCCTGGACGAGGTGGGTGCATGTGTCTCTGTCTCTCTGTCTCTGTCTCTGTCTCACTCTCTGTCTCTCTCTCTCCGTCTCTGTCTCTCTCTCTCTCTGTGTATGCTTGATTGGTATTTATTGTTTATGTTCAAATTAATTAGAAATTATGATAAATTTACACAAAGAGTATATTTATAGAGACAGTATATTTCTTCATATGCATAAACAAGTAGAGTAAAGGCCACATGGCACAGAGAAACAGACATTTATTCGTTGATGAGCATATATGCAAAAAAATATCTTGATCCCTATCTGGATGATTTGCAACCAGTCTCCCACCTTCTTTTTTTTTAAAGGAAAGATAGTAGAGAAGGTGGATGCATGTCAACTTCAAAGGTTCCTGGATGAAACGAATTACCTGGACTCCTTCCAAGTTAGGATTCAGGTCCTGTTATGGGGCAGAAACAGCACAGGCCACACTTGTAGATGATCTCTGGTGAGTGCAGGATGGGGTGGTGGTGCTTCCTTTCTTGCTCTTGACCTCTCAGTTGCCTTCAGTACCAATGAATATGGTATCCTTTTGGGCTGGCTGCAGTATTTGGGGCTACATTGGTTTGGCTTTGGCTCCTTTCTCCAATATTAGTCCTAATCGGTGTTGATAGGGAATGAGAGGCCTATTCCACCCACAGCTACTCTTTTATGGTGTCCTGCAGGGCTTGGTATTTTGTCCATTTTTTTTAAACATCTACATCAGGGGTCTCCAACCTTGGCCCCTGGAAGCCTGGCGGACTTCAACTCCCAGAATTCCACAGCCAGCTGGCTGTGGAACTCTGGGAGTTGAAGTCTGCCAGGCTTCCAGGAGCCAAGGTTGGAGACCCCTGATCTACATGAATCTGTTAGGTGAGATCATCCACCATCATGGGACGAATAACAGAATAACAGAATTGGAAGAGACCTTGGAGGTCTTCTAGTCAACCCCCTTGCTGAAACAGGAAACCCTAAAACATTCCAGACAAATTGTTTTCCAATGTCTTCTTAAAAACCACATTCTCTGGAAGAAAATCTTTCCAATGATTAATTGTTCTAAATGTAGGAAATTTCTTCTTAGTTCTAGATTGGTTCTCTCCTTGATTCATTTCTATCCATTGCTTCTTGTCCTGCCTTCAGGTGTTTGAAATAATAGGTTGGCCACCCTTAGATATTGGAACACTGCCATCATATCACATCTAGTCCTTTTTTCATTAAACTAGACATACCCAATTCCTGTAACCATTCCCACATCCTCTCCATGTGCATTTTGCTCCCTTCATCCTACCTACTATAAAATATTAACTGAATTTTTAAATGTATGTTCTTTATTTATTATTTTAAGATTTTGTATCATATTTTAATTATATAACTCTCAGCCTTCTGAAGTCATCTTGGTGAGATGGGAAGCATAGCAGTTTAATGAGAAATAAAAAAATAAATAAATGTATCAGTTCAGAGCTTGATACTGGAAAGAAAGAAATCAGTTGAAGGGAGAGTTTGTAGCAGGAATACATAAGCAACAGCTGTTTGATGGTAAAGAGCAGCTAGCTGTGTGGTTCAGTGACTGATATCTCCACATAGTCCTGGACCTTTTGTGTTTGTGTGTGTGTGTGTGTGCGTGTGTGTATAATATTCCCTTCTGTAATTTTTCAGTAACTCTTTGCGTAACAGCTGAGTAGGTCTGTGGCATACTTTTCAGAACACCACAGAACACCTCATTCATTACTGTATATAATCCTTTGCATCAAGATTGAACAGACTTTGTTTTATAAAAATATACAAACGTACATACAAGTGCTGAAAAATCCATCCGTTGGCATTAAGGATTTCAATAGCGGCTTAGCAGGACAAATGCAGGTAGTCCTCTACTTACAACCATTTGCTTAGCAACTGTTCAAAGTTATAATGACACTGAAAAACATGATTTACAGCTGGTCCTCTCAGTTACAATTGATGCAGCATCGCCATAGTCACATTATCAAAATTTGAGCACTTGGCAATCAGCGTGTATTTACAATAGTTTCAGTGTCCCAGGGTCATGTGATCACTGTTTGTGACTTTTCCATCTGGCTTCTGACGGTCAATGGGGAGAGCCAACTTTGCTTAATGGGTCTGTGATTCATATAACAACTAAAATGATTTACTTAACAGCTGAGGCAGAAAAGATCATAAAATTGTGCATGACTAGAATGGAATAGTAGACAGGTATGCTACCATTAGGGGGCATGCATAAGCGCACCAATGTGCCTACCGTCCCTGTCCTATTGTTTCTTTTATTTTTCTTATATGTATCCATGTATTCACAGTTACTATGTTTATACTTATGCCTATTAACTTGTAAGCAATTGACAAATCAAATCAAATCAAATATAACTAAATGCTAATCGGGAATGGAATCAAGATCAGGGTCTCACTAACACATGCACAAAATCCCAAGATAAAATCCTGCATGGAGAATAGAGATCGGTTTGCAAGCTAGAAGAACAGATTCAATGTAACCAAAAAGAAAAAAAATATATAGATTTTAGACAAAGTCTCTAGCACGGCTTTTAAAAAAGATTTAAAAGATTTTCTTGGCTGGCTGCCCCATTCCTTTCTCTAAACTGAATGTGATTCCAATGGAGACTGGAAATTCATGGGAGAGAAATTTATATAACAGCTGGGGGCTATTTTAGTGCCAAGCTATTTCTAGCACATGTGGAGAAAAGAGAGAAGCTTGTTGATGTACTCCAGACTCACGTTACCTTGGGAATCTCTTGCAGGGGTCAGAATTGCAGGGCAACATTTCCTGAGTCTGCAAGAGAATAACTGTTTCTACTTTACTATTTTAAATCTGGAAAATCTAGATCTGACTGGAGTTTTTTTAGGTTATGCAACTCAACTAGCAAATTATAAGTAAACTGTTCTCCATTCTACTACTTCTACTGTGATTTACTATCTCATTTCCTGACAAAGGTTCCTGTGTGTTTGTTGGCAAAGAACATTAGGAGGCCACATTATACTAAACCAAATTATTTAATCATTTTAAACAATAAAGGTAAAATATGGCTTGGTTAGGGTAATTGTGATTATCACAGTGGTATGTAAATTAGGTTAATAATAGATGAGCTCTTGTAATAAAAAAAGCACAATATGATATACTTACAAATACTGTAGAAGGTTTCCAGACACTCTCATAAGTGGGAAAGCAACTATAAAAAAACCCTTTTGAGCAACTTCACTCTTGGAATAGGGAAAATATTAGAAATAGGCTTCTTGAAAGGGATCTCAATAAAGATGCCACTGCAGGATAGTCATCTACATTTTTATCTTGCTTTCACCATTATAAAAATAATATAAGCCTCGTCTAATATCTGGTTACTATTTATTCATATTTATATAGCACCCAAATTACACACAGGATACCAGGTAACATACAACCTTGCTACAGTTAAATATTAACTGGTGTTGCACTGAGAAATTCTTTTGTATTCCTTCATATGTAGACTATGCCTTTTGCATATCTTGAAGGAACACCTTATAAGAGCCTTGTTGAATGGTGTCTCTGTTCTTGTGGTGTTGATCAAGTTTTCTTCTTTTTCTTCTTAGCATGTTCCTGCAGATGCAGGAACTGCTTTTCAGATCATTGAATGCCACTTTATGCAGTCAGCTGCATCTCCGGGGTGCAGGCCCACAATTTGAATGTGGTGTTGATCAAGTGGAGGACATTATTCACAATGTCTTCCATTGCCTCATTTATGATGAAACCAGGACCAAATTGTCAATGTAGGTGAATGTAAGAACTTGTGCCCTATATTATTGAATTAATCCTTTCAAATGTGTTTTCCATTGTTAGTAGACAAGTGACTACTTTTGCTTTTAAATTATTAATTGTAATCCTGGTTTTATGTTGCTTCAACTTCTAATCCAATATTCTTTATCCTGTCCCATCCTCTTCCTGTCCTAGCCTAGCCTATTGTTATGGCATGTGCTTGCAACAATAATGTTATTTACTTATTGTGAGAATGCTGAAACAGAATATGACAGATTAAAAATATGATATCCTATTCAGATATCATCTATTTCAGCTGGTTTGATAAGATGTACTATAAAATAAGTAAAATAAGATGTACTGTAAAATATCTGAGGGCAGTTTTTGACCCAGATCTCTGGGAGAGACCATGGAGAAAGCAAGCCACTTCTTTTATTGACTGTAACCTTCTTAAGCTGATAAATCTGCTACATGAGAACATCTTTATACAGATATAAAAAAGGGAAATAATTGCCTTCTGTCCCCTCTTCAAGAGTCAAGTAGGGATGCATTCTGATTCCCCTATTAATTTTTCCACTAATGATATTGTTTTGGTGCATGCCAAACATACATTTATATCTTTCTCAATACAAATGATGACACCACTTTATTCATATCCCAGCTGGCTTCTATAGATGCTTTGGAACAGGAACATTGTTCTGTCCCCTCATTAGCATTCTTGAGATCCCCGCGCTTTGATTGGCCAAAGCGCGGGGCACTCTGATTGGCTAGGCGAGCTGCGCTGATTGGCTCGCTAGGAATCTCCCGCGATTGGTCTATTCGAATCACGGGAGATTCAAAGGGGTGCCATTGGCCGTGGCCACCGCGGCTAAAGAAATAAAAAGCCGCAAAGTTTCGCCAGAGCCCCAGTTCGGTTCCTACTCAATAAAAGAGCTTGATACAAAGTCACCGACTCCTGGCATCATTTCCGAAGACACAACAAACATCTTCTGTGTTTGGAAAAATTAGAAACTAGCTATGCTAAAACAAAGATCCTAATGTTCACTAAAAAGTGCTTAGTTGTCTTATAATTGGCAAATCATCGGCAACACTATTGAATTTTCTGCCTCTCGAATCATCAAATCTGTGAGTGCTTACAAGAACATAAAAAGGCTCCAACAAAATTAAATTTGCAAGCCACAAAGACATTGTTATGTTTACAGAAATCAAATTATTTAAAACCAAGGTCTTCCGTTGGCTGCTATATAGTGCTCAACTTTATAAATAAAAGGATATTGTTGCTTTGGAAACAGTTTGGTTGAACTTTTTGAAAGCTGTTTTCTTACCCTTCAATCAACTACAATGGTTTCATTTGGAACTTGGCTGTGTCTGTTTCCCTGTGTCTCCCTTAAATTCGATCTAAAACAAAAACATCCTGGAAGGAATCTTTGGCACAACTTACAGTGTTGAATAGTTTATACTTTTTTCTTGAAAAAAGCAATCCATTTGGATATGTCTTACTATGAGCTAGTTACTTTATGAAGGTCCGGATAAAGCTTTGGTAGGAATTAAGTGGAGTTCTGAATTGTGCTGTCAATAAGTCATATAATCTGTCATGTCCTTCATGCCTTGTTCAGAAGGGCATTCATTTTAGAATTAGGCCCTGCCTTTACTTGTTACTACTGGTAGATCTCACAATATTAGTTGTCAGAATCATCTTTGCATTTGCACTGACAACAAGGTCAAGTGTGTATTATATGTGCCATTAGATTGACTTTTATATCACACTTGGCATTATGAACTCACTGAACAGCCTTTTAACAATCATTCTCACCTATCACAATAAGTGATAATAGATTAGTTGCTGCACTGCAATTACATTAAAAAATTGTAAGATTCCTAATTGAAGCTATGGCCATTAGAAACTTGGCTCTATAATAAACTAAATTTAAGTTCTTTCATTTTCATCTCTCATTTCCCCAGTTGTTAACTGCCTTGTTCGAACTCTTTCCACCAATCTATGTATAGAACTTGCAAATCTTTTGTACAAAACAAGTTCTCTTACTGAGTTTAATCTGCTTATTATGTTGACTTTTCTCCTTTGGTTAAATACAGGTAGTTCTCGAGTTATGACCACAATTGAGCCCAAATTTATGTTGCTAAGTGAAATATTTTTTAAGTGAGTTTGCCCATTTTATGATTCCCAATTAACTTTGCTTGTCAGAAGGTCACAAAAGGGGATGACATGATCCCAGGACACTGCAACAGTAATAAATATGAACTAGTTGCCAAGCATCTGAATTTTGATAATGCGACCATGGTAAGCTGCAATGGTCATAAGTGTGAAAAACGGTCAAGGTCACTTTTTTCAGTGCCATTGTAACTTTGAATAGTCACTAAATGAACTGTTGTAAATCAAAGACTACTATTGCTTGTGTGTGTATTTTCAGATTTCTTTTAACTACTGTAAACTCCATTTTTTCTTCCTGTGGTTTGTGATTATTTACAAAAATAAATAAATAAAATTCTGACTAAATCTAGAAAAAAAACCTTTCATAACATTTAAGAGAAATTCATTGAAGAAACCTTTTACCTAGGGAAATGGAATGCTGCTGCTTATTGATGTTTTCAAGACAAAGCTAGACGGTCATCTGTCAGAGATGCTTTAAGCAGGATTATGAAGCAGGAATTTAGAGTTATTGGCCCTTTCCCTACTCTTTGCTTTTATGATCTCATAAAAATACTGATCATTATTCAGGGTTTATAAATACTTTGATTTGGGAGTGATGGATGCAGAGCCAGAGTCATAGATGCAATTTTATGAAATTAGATTCCCATAAGTTAAAGATTAAAGTCCTTCGGGGTATATCTTTATTATAACTGTTATCATTGTTGTCATTGGACTAAAAGATTATGCACTGATGGTAGTCATGCTTCCTCAACATCCTGAGAAAATGTTTGTAAGAAACTTGTGTTTCCTCTTATTTTGTTTCCTCTTATTTTCTTCTAATTTGTTCTCACTTAGCTTTCTTTGTCTTAAATCTTAATTACAGATGGCTCAGAGGTTAAAGATGCTAAATGTATCAGCTGGATGGCCTGAGCTCAAGATCAAAACACTGTGTGACAGGGTGAAATCTCATTACTTGCCCCAGCTGCTGCCCATCTAGTGTTTAGACTTAGAATAACTTTATTGTCACTTTAAATGTACACTAATCGGCATCCAGCTCTCAAAGGGTTACCTCCTCCAATATACACTACATAAACATGACAAAAATATAAATAAAAAACAAACAAACAAATATTTTTTTTAAAAAAGCATGCAAATGTGAATAGATAGTGTTCTGTGTGCTTTGGCATATAGTCATGCTGGTCCCATTACCATGGAAGTGTCTTTAGACAATGCTGGTTCCCTTGGCTAAGAAATGCAGATAAGCACTGTTCCCTAGAGTCAGACATGACTGGACAGAGAAAATGTTTACTTTTACCTTTACAGATTCCAGCTGAATGGCTTCTTGCCCACTTGATTTTTGTACCTTTCCAGACCTCCTAGAACAGCGGTGTCAAACTGGCAGCCGTGGGCTGGATGCATCATGCGCAATCCATGCCCACCCAAGCTCTGCAAACTGTGAAAATGTCACAGAACATCACGTGATGGCAATGCGGCACATCGAGTTTGACATCTGTGCTCTAGAAGCTCAAAGCTATGTCTTTTTATTATAAATCTGATTGAGGAGATATTGCTACAAATCTAAATTTTAAATCAGAGATTGAAATCTTCCCAGAGTTACTTAACTAAATTCAGAAAGTTGGTAGAACATACTTGTAACATTATCATATTGTCTTTTTTTAAATTACCTCCCTGGATTATTATAGTTTTGATCCAACACCTGTGTTGCTGCTCATCATCTTATCTAATTAATTATAGGTCAAAATGTAAATAAATAGATAGTGTGTCTCCAGAATCTGCTGCCAAAGGCAATTCTTTTCCTTTAGTGCATATTTGTTTCCACAAGTGGCATAATAACATTCTGATTTGCAACATTTGAGCATTTCCACGATAGCAGTTTATAACATTATGTGTCTCTAATAAAAGCAGACTTGATATTGCCCCAGCAATCTCTGGGTGACAGTTTAAATCACTAGTGTGGAAATATTCGATATGACTCTGGGGAGTAAAAATAATGATATTCCCATCTGTAACCTCAAACTTGTTAATTGCTGAGTTCAGCATTTTCTTCACATAAAGAGTTCATTTTCCTTTCAGTTTGGGATCTAGACTTATCACTTTGCAACTTAATCAGGCCTTCTTATTAAAACTGTTGCAATGTTTGATTCTTTCAAATGAATTTTTAAACAAGTTGCTTGGAAAATATTGCTGTTTGTGGGCTTATTCTGTTTAGCAATGAGCCAGTAGCTAATGTAGTAGATCATGATGTTTGTACAACTAATTCAGAAAAATAGGAACTTAGCATTTTTTAATGTGTTCTCCATCAGTCTGCTGCCTGTCATTAGCTCTGGTTACTTCATTGTTATTTTTCAGTACACAATGCCTTGCCTCTAAGTTTTTTGTAATCTATTTTGGAAACAATTGTTCTAAGGCAGGCAATCTAAAACTCCAAAGCAGAAGTGCCAGAAATGTACTAATAGAGAATACAGGCACATACATCTTGCTTTGCAATGCTAAAAATGTGAATTACAGAAAGGGAGGGAGGGAGGATATAAGAAGTAAAATAACATAGATTCCCCAAGCTTTGATTATATCAGATTTTAATCAATTCTTTCTCCATTATTGTTAAATAGTGCTCTGGAAGAGGATAATAAAACATAGCTGTCATCAATTGTTGGAATGTCAAGACACAAACCCAGATTAGAATGGCTGTAGACTCACCCCTGGCATTCAAGAGACCCTAGAATGTGCTTCCAATCTTCTAAGGCCATTTTCAACACGATCATATATGACTGTTGCTTGTATAGCAAATGGTGCTGCTATGGCTGCTGAATTTGACCACAGGATCCAAACTTAATGGCATCTCCAGAAGGAAGATTTTGGAATTGAGCCAAGAATCCTGGTTTTGGTGATTAATGTTAAATTCAAATTAGAACAAGTGCAAAGAATTTCAAGATGAGGAAATAAAAGATGTTGAGCCATTAAACTTCAAAGTAAAGGTTATAGGGAATATAAATGTACTGTACAAAAGTACAAAAGGATCAGAGTGCCATTCTATAAGATTTATTTAGGTTAGAAAAATGACAAATGTAAGAACTAATAAGGAGAACATAGGCCAGTTTCTTACCATTATTAGAAAAATAACTTTTGGAATAATCTTTTGAGAAGAAAATTCACCAATCCAGAGCTCTTTACATGCTGCCATCTAAAGTTTTCATACATTGAGAAATTGTTGTCCAACTTATTTAGAAAAGAGAAGGTTGTCTTGCAACAGTTAGGAAATAATGAACTTCCAGGCCAAAATATGAATTATGATTGCCAGACAAAATAGCCTTGTCATGACATATAAAAATATTTATCATGTGTTTCATGCTTTCATGTTATGTTACATTCTCAACCAAACAACCATCTAATTTTTCTAGTTTTTATGGCAGGGGAAGAAGTACTTTGTGTGTATGTTTGTATGTGTCCTGTGTTGTGTGGGGGCAGGTTTTAAATAATCCTCTGGTAGGGATATAGAAATCTAACTTACATAGGAATAAGGCAGCCCATTTTATATGAAAACCTCCTTCCGGACACTCCTCAAAACACAAATTATTCTGAAGAAGCATTCTATGTTGTATTAAGTCTGTTTCTAAGACAAAAAGAAAAAAAATCACTTGTGTATGAGAGGAAGCATTTTGAATAGTTATGTAGATTTCTTTGGATACTGGCTGCTATTTTAATCTTTAGCCTCTCCAGATAGAATGTGATTTACAAATAAGTTGAAATTAATACTACTCCATCTATTTTGATAATTACCAAGTTATCTATGGTGTTTGTGACAATCAGTATTGTTGTGAATGAATAATACCAATAAAGTTATCTTGAGCTTGAAGTCAAGTGCAGGGTTCTGGCCCTGCACTTCTGATTGGCTGTTAATGGCAGGATCGGATTGGTCCATTCAGGAGCATCTGATTGGCCATTAACAGGCCATTCCCATTGGTTAACAGAGCTAGCGCTCCAGGATTGTTATTGGTTGAATAGTTAATAAGTTGCCTATATAAGGAAGGCTATAGCAGCCCTCCAGTTGAGCTGTCACACCATGTAAATAAAGAGTTTGAAGTTCACTGTTTCTACCGGCTCGTCTCCATCATTCATACCCATGCTCCAGACTTAACACTGGTGACGAGGGTGGGATTGGATGACATCAGAGCCAACTAAGACAACTAAGCACGTGGCTGAAGCGCACAACGGCGGAACCATGTCCGGCGGCATAGTACCACCCTCTCTGTTCGATCCAGCTCAAGAGGACTGGGAGTCCTACATGGACCGTTTTCAAATGTTTTTGGAAACGAATAATCTGAAGGATGCCACAACCAGGAAGAAACGGGCGGTGTTCCTAACGCACTGTGGCCCGATGGTATTCAAAGTGGCTAAGGCATTAGCGAAACCGGCTGAAGTGAAGGCCATGGACTGGGATGTCCTCGAACCGCTACTAAGGGCCCACTATGCACCGACCGTTCCAATGCTCGTAAGACGACACGAATTCTATCAAAGAAACCAGCGGAAAGGAGAAAGCATTGCCAATTTTGTTGCAGACCTCTGAAACTTGGGAGGTCTTTGCGATTTCGCCGACCTAGAGGAGGCCTTGAGAGATCGAGTAGTCCTTGGGCTAGACGCTCTAAACGTTCAGAGCAAAATAATGGCAAAGGGTGACATCACCCTTAAAGACGCCATAGCTGAAGCTACAGCAGCGGAGGCGACCAAGAAGTCGGCTGCCCAACTACGCTGAAATCGCGCTCCAGCACACCAACCGGCTGTCGAAGTTTCACCTAATGCAGAAGGGTGGCTACAGATGGGCTACCATGAGGACCTCTCTTCATCATCAGACAGCGACGAAGAAGAGGTCCATCGCCTGCGGTCTGATCGGGACCGATACCCGAAGTCCCAGCAACCGTGCGCTGGCTGCGGGGCCAACCAATACCGCTCCGATTGCAAATTCCGCGATGTGCTCTGCCACAAGTGCGGGAAACGAGGCCACATTGGATGGGTCTACAGAAGTCTCCTCGGACCCAGCCAGACCTCGAAAGGTACCAATCTCCGCCAATCGACAGGGAATCGCCCTGTAAGGCGAGAACCAGCAAACCATTCCTACAGAAACCGACCCGTAAATCGCCTAGCGAGACAGGAAGAGGCCCACCAAACACTCACTATCGGCCAGGCCTCTTCACTAGACGCTAAGAAAATTCAAGTCAACGTGAACATTGAAAATCAGCCTTGCCAAATGGAAGTTGACTCAGGATCGTCTCTTTCAATGGTCTCATGGAAGACCCTCAAGAAACTCATCCCCACTATCCAGCGCCAAGACCTTCAATTCCAACAGCTTGTGTTAAAGGACAACCAGGGGAACCAGATTTCAGTCGTAGGATCCAGTCGAGTCCGGGTTGCATTCAAGAACCGCACGGCATACTTACCCCTGATGGTGATTGATAAGGACCGGCCTAGCCTGTTCGCACCACTCGGCATTGAAGTGGCAGGCATTAACTGAATCAGTGGCAGTGACTGGGAGGAAGACCTCACCCACGAATTCAGGGACGTCTTCGAGGAAAAGCTAGGCGAGTACAAGGGGACCCCGATATCCTTTAGCCTTAATCCAAAGATAGCTTCCATCCGCCTCAAACCTCGTCGAGTTCCGTTAGCTCTAAAGCCGAAAATTGACGAACAGCTTGATAAGTTGATAGCCCAGGGAGTTTTAAAGCCAACCGACCACTCCCCATGGGAAACGCCGATTGTGACACCAATTAAGCCAGACAGCTCAATTAGAATTTGTGGGGACTACCGAGCCACCCTAAACCACGTCCTGCAACAAAACCCATATCCGGTGCCGGTTGTGCAACATCTCCTCCATTCCCTGGGGGGAGGAAAAGTCTTCGCTAAACTAGACTTAGCTCAGGCTTATCAGCAATTGCCGGTTGATGAAAAAACGGCACAGACACAGACTATCGTAACACACCAAGGTGCCTTTAAGTGTATGCGGCTTCAATTCGGAGTCAGTGTAGCCCCAGGGATCTTTCAGAGCCAAATGGAGAGACTATTGCAGGGGATCAAGGGCATTGTCCCCTATTTTGATGATGTGCTCATTGCTGCCCCCACTCCAAAAATCTTACGGGAGAATTTAAGACTGGTTTTATGAAAATTCCAGGAAGCAGGCCTGAAAGTTAAAAAAAAAAAAGTGCAAACTGTGTACAGATCGTGTTGAATTCTTAGGGTACTTAATTGACAGTCAGGTTATTCACCCTAATGATAGCAAATTAAGAGCAATAAAAAACGCTCCCAGACCCCGGAACAAGGGCGACCTCCAGACATTCTTAGGCCTCATCAATTTTTATAATGTGTTCTTGCCACACAAGGTGACTGTCGCTGAACCTTTACATCGTCTATTAGATAAAAAAACAATTTGAGTATGGGGTCACAAAGAAGAGCAGGTGTTCCGTAATGTAAAAAAACTACTGACTTCGGACGCCATACTAATGCAGTACAATGAGACTTTGCCGATAAACATTACATGTGATGCATTGCCTTTTGGAATGGGCGCCATTTTGAGCCATGTATTACCTAACGGTAATGAAGCTCCTGTTGCTTACTTCTCAAAAACGCTCTCGAAAACCGAGCGAAATTACAGCCAAATCGATAAAGAAGCCCTGGCAATTGTATCAGCTGTTAAAAGATTCCATGAGTACGTGTATGGCCGGGGTTTCACCATTGTAACTGACCACAAACCATTGCTGGGGATCATCGCTGGGGACAAGCCAACTCCTTACATACTTTCTCCCAGAATGACCCGCTGGTCAGAATTCTTGGCTGCCTACAATTATCGGCTACAATATCATCCCGGTAAATCCATTCCCCACGCTGACGCCCTGAGCCGTGCAACCCCAACCGAATGGGAGACGCCGCGGGGACCCTGGTCCCGCATCCATCTGGACTTTGCTGGGCCGACCAAAGGCCACACATTTTTGCTAACCATCAACGCCTACTCGAATTGGCTCGAGATTCACCAAATGAGTAACACGACCACCAAAGCGGTCATCAAAAGACTGGAAAGACTGTTTGCAACCCACGGATTACCAGACGTTCTGGTATCCGACAACGGGCCCCAATTTACCGCGCTGTCTTTTGAGCAGTACCTAGCTGACCGCGGTATTCGACATGCGCTCACTTCGCCTGCGCACCCTGCGGCCAACGGTAGGGCTGAGCGCATGGTACAATTCATCAAAAGGACTCTCCAAAAGATAGACTACGACAACATCGACGAGAAAATCAACCGGATCCTTTTCCTACAGCACATCACACCTCACAGCGTCACCAACAAAACTCCCGCCGAGCTGCTAATGGGAAAGCTCCGCTCCCACCTCGATCGGTTGCACCCAGCCTACAAACTGGAAAAGCCACTCGGATCCAGCGGCCGATGCCGTACCTTCCAGGTAGGTGATTTAATATTTGCTAAAAACTTATCGGGTGATCCGCTGTGGGTAGAAGCGACCGTAATCCGCGTAACCGGCCCAAGATCATACCTCGTTCAGTGCCCTGACGATAGACTTTGGAAGCGCCACATAGATCAACTACGATCGTGGCTACTGTCATGGACTTTCGAACTCCCTTATGACCAAACTGAGGAGGGGGGAGATACAGAGGAAAACGAATTGCAATTGGAAGAAAATCTTTTTGAAGAGTCTGATAATGGAATTGAAATGCAGGAACAGGAACCAGGGACCGGAGGGAGTTCACCTCTGGGAGTGGCCAGTGATATTGGTGATGACGGGAACGCGAACTCGGAATCAGAGGCACCCCTACCGCTAAACAACGATCTACCTCAGCAGAAGTGCAGCCAACCGCCAGGCACTTTGCGAAAATCGAAGAGACTAATAAAACAGCCGTCCTACCTTAAGGACTATGTGACCGTGCCCCGTGGGCAGAAGCCGGGGGAAAGGGGTGTTGTGAATGAATAATACCAATAAAGTTATCTTGAGCTTGAAGTCAAGTGCAGGGTTCTGGCCCTACACTTCTGATTGGCTGCTAATGGCAGGATCGGATTGGCCGTTCAGGAGCATCTGATTGGCCATTAACAGGCCATTCCCATTGGTTAACAGAACTAGCGCTCCAGGATTGTTATTGGTTGAATAGTTAATAAGTTGCCTATATAAGGAAGGCTATAGCAGCCCTCCAGTTGAGCTGTCACACCATGTAAATAAAGAGTTTGAAGTTCACTGTTTCTACCGGCTCGTCTCCATCATTTGCACCCATGCTCCAGACTTAACAAGTATGGCTTCAAGAATGATGTACTTATGGTAATTATTACAAAGGATTGTTTTTGTTCTGTCACCACACTGCAATTGTATTATTAATAGAAAACGCACATAGAATTTATTCTAATTTACATCTAATTATAAAGAAACATTTTGGTTGATAACATCTTTGTTATTGAAATATTTTCCTAGTACTCTTCAAAGCATTATGAAATGGCTATTTTTCAGCAACGCAGAGGCAGCATCCCCTGGGAATGGAGGAAAACAGCTGTGTTGGCAGCAGCTTCAAATAAACTTTTACTTAGTAATTTGTTAAAATTAAGATCGCACAAGAACTTTATAAACGTCCTGTATACACGAACATTCAAATTAACTGTATCTATAGAATCATCTCCCTTGTCAGTTACCCTTAATTTCCTGCCCTTTGTAAAAGGAGCTCAAAACCATTTAAAAGTGAGAAAAAAAAATCAGGAATCCATCTTATCAGAAGTATTAAAACAAGATTCCTTCATAAGTCATTTCTTTCTAAAAACCATAAAGATGAGTAGACAATCCCACCAGTGGTGGGATTCAACTTTTTTTTTACTATTGGTTCTGTGGGCATGGCAGGGGAAGGAGACTGTAAAATCACAATTCCCGTCCCCCTCCTGGGGGAAGGTTATTTCAAAATCCCATTCCCTTCCCACCCCATTCACCTGCTTTCCAGCTTCATTCTCCTGTGCAGGGCAACAAAAGAAGAGTCAGCTGATCAGCTGTGACTCAGGAGGCAGAGAATAGATGGGGTTGGGGCCAGTCAGAGGTGGTACTTGCCGGTTCTCCGAATTACTTAAAATTTCTGTTACCAGTTCTCCAGAACGTGTCAGCACTTGCTGAATCCCACCTCTGAATCCCACCATGAAAATGAGAGACTTCTCTCTTCCTCAACCTCAAGAAAGAAATTTTGTCTCCATTCTGTTTAATAAGAAGGTTCAGGCATAGATGAGGTGTACTCATTCGCAAAACTAAAAGCAGGACTTTTAGGAGTAAAGGCCACCTTATCAGTAAGACTTTCCTTTCAAAAAAGGATTCTATAAGGAATTCTTCAATGGTCTCTAGATGAGGCTTGAATAAGGCTTAAAAGCCTCCAATTCCCTGCCATTGGCGGTAATGGGATAATTTTTCTTCTCTCAGTCTGATGGCAATTCTGCTATCTAATGTTTTCATGTTTTGAATAAATGCTGTAATCTGTAATACTCTGCACATTTTGCAGATAATTTGGGTTTTGGATCCAATGCAAGCACATCTTTTTTAAGAATCTCAGAAATTATGTTGTGGCATTAACATTGTGCACATATTTTGAAAATAAGAAATGCCTTTTTTCAGAGAAGCAAGGAACTATCAAAAAATAAGGCTGTTCAATGAATACTGGACAAGGAAAACCGTTTTTCCTTTGATAAGGCCAGAAGCTGCACTTCAGAACAATTCTTGTAAAACTACAAATGTGGGCTGCAGCAATCCAGATAATCACGAGATGGACAAAGTTTTTTTCCTTTAACTCTTTGTTCTCATCAAGTGACTCTGAATTTTTGTAACGCTACTATCTGAAGTATGCACTGCAGACATTTTCTGCAGACATTTTCATGCTTTTTTATTGGTCTGCTGGATGGAAAATACTCCCGAATCAATGGTGTTCTCTATAGTGGTGCATATTTTTTAACAACCTGTTCTCTGGCTGGGTAGGCATGGCTGGTTGGCCATCACATCCAGCCCTGCCAACCAGCAACTCGCGTCAAAGGCATTCAGCCAGTTGGGGCTAATCCCAATATTGACTGGCCCTACTCCCATCCATTTACAGGCCATTTTCCAGCAATTTTTAGACTGTTTTCAGGACATTTTTGGGATGTTTCCAGGATGGTTTTCAGGATGGTTTTTCCCCTAAAATGCCCCAGAAATGACCTGAAAATGGCCCCCAAAACAGCCAAAAATGGCCAGAAAAATGGGCCAAAATGCCCAAAAAACAGACTGGTTTTGAGGCCAATTTCTAAGCCATTTTTGGCCTGAAAAATGTCCCAAAATGGCCTGAAAATGGGTTGAAAAACAGCCCAAGAAACAGAATGAAAAATGAGCAGGGGTGAGGCCAGGCAGTGGTGGAATTTGCCAGTTCGCTGAACTGCACAGACTTTTAACTACTGGTTTGCCTGAACTGGTGCAAACTGGCAGCAGCTCGCCTCTGATTTCCTACCTGTATTCTGTATTTTGAGCCCGGCAGTAGTAAAAATGATTGCAGTTTGATTTCAGACTGGTAAGATATTGGGAACAGACCTCTACATACTAAATGGTTCAGCAGAAAGAAGAACAAGTAGCTCAGTGCCACCTATTATCCATATCAGTACAGAAATCAGTATAGAACATTCCTGCATAATCAAAAGCCTTTATTTCGATCCCCTTAGTTGACCTAGGGATACTTCCTTAAAACTTACCCTACCTCTTTGAACTGAATTCTTATGAAGTTACAGGTAGTCCTCAACTTATGACCACAAGTGAGCTCAAAGTTTGTATTGCTAAATGACAAATTTGTTAAGTGCGTTATGTCCCATTTTATGACCTTTCTTCCCACATTCGTTAAGTGTATCACTGCAATGCTTAAATTAGTAGCAGGGTTGTTAAGTAAATCTGGCTTTCCCATTGACTTTACTAGTCAGAAGGTCAAAGAAGGGGGTCACATGTCCAGGACACTGCAACCATCATAAATACAAACCAGTTGCTAAGCATCCAAATGTAAATCACATAACCGTTGGGATGCTGCAACGGTTGTAACTGTGAAAAATGGTCATAACTTACTCTTTTCAATGCCGTTTGAACAGTCACTAAATGAACTGTTATATTGAGGACTACCTGTACTAACTTCCTGTGAATTATCTTGAAATTACATTAAAAATTGGACTCTTCCACCTGCCAGCTTCCAGATGACGTTGCAGGGAGTGTCAAAAATTTCAACTTTCAATTCCAAACGTTGGGGTGCTCAAAAGTTGTGACATGCCTTGGGGGTTGTAAAGATATTTTGGTTACTTTAATATAATTTAGATGTGTTTGGTAAGTAACTACATAAATACCATAACTTTTTAACATTTTGTTTGTTTCATGACCAAAAGCATTAAGAAAGAACTGTTTGAATTTTGAACATTTATAGTGACAATAAAGTATTGAAAGATACAGGATCCCTCATGGGATGTTGAGGTAAACAGTGCATAAAGAATTCATTGCCTTCTATGTATTGATCGCTGTTTCATCTCAAGAATTGCATCTATTACAACATATTAACACAAAAATAGCTTGGGTATGTAGAGCTGGAGAAGAGAGAAGTCAAATTCATTCTTAAGGAAATATTTTATTATATGTCAAAACATCATAAAAAAGTGTGCAAACATCTGAGTTTCCTAGAATTCTTCATCAGATGAAGTGGGATAGGGATAAAAAAAAGAGGCAAAGCCAAACTCCAAAATTGGACCAGGGTATTCAATCATAAAGTTTGCAGCTGGACCAGGGTATTCAATCATAAAGTTTGCAGCTGCAGCCAAATGCACAACTTGTGCACATACATTTATTTCCCAGCATTTTCCATCTTTTCATATTATCTTAGAGGAACTTCTGTCCACTTCTTTCTTATACTAGTGGTCCAAGATAAGCTTCAGTTTCCGCTGCTGATTCCTATTTTCTGTCCTTAATTAGGTGAAATGTAATGCATTACTCTCAAGGGCTTTGCTTTCTTTTAAAAGAAATATTTGGCAAAAAAGTTATTGTTTTTGTACAGATTTACCATTTTTAAGTCTGTTTGTTTCCCCCCAAACAGATATTTAATTTTTTCTTCATCAGGCAAGCAACAATTTTCTATTATTTTTATCAATATAACATCTGCCATATTCAATGCAATCAGAAGCATATTCTGATGCTCTTCTGTTGGCATGACAACAAGTACCAGGAGATATAATGGAGAATATTGCTTTCCTTCCTTTCACCTTTTCTTCATTTTAAAACTGGATATGCAGGTACATCTCTGTCTCCTGCCAATTGGGAGGAAAGGGTTTTGCTAACAGCAAGGCATTTTTTTTGCTCTCTATTAGAGATTCAATTTAAACTACAAAAAAGTCCAATGGAGAATGGTCTTTGCACTTGATGTCAATCCAAAGCAAGATTCCTCATCTCTATGCAACATATCGATGAAGTGAGAATACTGTCTGATTCCTTCCCTACCTATACAATAGGGGCAGTATTAGGGGAGAAAAATTTTCCACTGCAGATTTAGCAAATGTGACCAATTTACTCGACTTGCCTCTCTCTTGATTTACCCCTATTCATGCTGGTGATCAGGATCAGGACCCAGTTCATTCTGTCTTAGTGACGGTCCCCATTTTTCTTTGGCTCAAAATACAACCCCCTTCAAGGAAATGTTGGTATTTACAGCTAACCTGATATGGTCATTCCACAAATAATTAAGAATTCTTATCTTGTACTGACCATTCAGAATATAAAGTTAACTATGGGGTGTTTAGTAATTCACCTTTAGATCACATCAATTACAGTTCAGTTCTGTCTTGGTCAATGTGATGGATGATCTTAGAGGACGAATAGAGAGACTATGATTCTATTAATTCTTCTTGATTTCTCAGAGGCTTTTGGAACCACTAACAATGGATTGGATTTGGAAATAGGAGGCATAGTTCAGCAGTGGTTGTATTCCTGTTGGTCGGGTAGATTTCATACTAAAACTTACTTGTTAACTCACTTTCTTATAAAGCTGTTTCTTCCAGGCATTGGGGGTTTGTTAAGTCTTTGTGCATGCTCAATAATGAAGTCACTAATTATCCATGTAGCATTTGATCTTGCCTAATGACCAGTGATTCACTCACTAGCTTTGAAATAATAAAACAATTGTTGATCTTCTCCAGTTATTGGCATTCCTTTGATATTTTTTTCACCACATCCTCAAGACTCTATTCTATTTCCAAAATAGTATAAGTCCTGTTCCTTTTCTACATGGATTGTTCAAAACAGGCATGATGCTATGGAGATTGTAAGCCATGTCATGCCCCTTCTTTCATCACTCTGATGATGCATATGCTGCTAAACTAATTCCAAACAAGGTAAATCTCCTCATTGTGAAGAATCACAGTTTAATAGAATTGAAAGTTCTGCATCTTGTGAAAATTCTGCAGGCCAAGCATGCAGTTTGGACCAAAATATTTTTCTCAGATTGGGAGAAAAGCCAGGAGGACTTCTTATCAGCTTCAGTTAATTGACCAATGCATCCCTTTCTGGAAAAGAGTAATTGTCAATATTTGATGTACCTTTGGATAACCTTCAGATTTGATTGTAAGCTGTCTTTGTGTCTAGTTGAGAAGCTTCAGCTGCTAAGAATTTGTACTGAGAAAGTATTCAAAGAGCATATGTGCTTAAGTATTACTCTAGCTGCCAGTTCAAATAAAGTGTTGGTCATAACTACAGAAAATATAGGTTAAGTTTAAGTATAAAGTCATCAGCCAAACAGAAGAAACCAATTTATATTATTGTTAAGAAAACTACATGGATGTGTCCATGAAGTCCCAGGAATTGAACTTCTAAGTTTATATAGTAACCAAGTGGATCCACAATCCATCCACAATATTCTTTATGGATTGACATAATAACTTTTTGAAATGATTGTTGCTATTATAGCCTTTATTCAGGGAAAAGTTCAGCAGGACATAAATCTTTCCACAATCATTTCCCATAAATAATAGATCTCTGTGTGTTTTGAATTGCATGTTTTTGTTTTTTTAGTAAGTGTTCAAATGGAAGTAATTCTGGAAGACTTAATCACACGTTTTCAATCCTATTAGATAGAAGATAAATGTTTCTTTCAAAAGCAGCAAATTAAGGATTTTGACATTTAATCCTTCAACAGCAACAAGAGTAGTTATGAGGACTGAATGAAAAGTAGTTCCTCACTCTCCATAATTTCAGTTTGAATAGGTAGATATTGAATAGATATTTGAATATGGAAAATAATCCTTGAAATGAAATTATTTATTTTACTTTTACTATTTACTATTTCATATGATTACTACTGTTCTGTACACACTTCTGCCAACAATGTAGATTTTTACTGCTGCAATGGAAGAATTCCATACTGGTCTCTTGAATCAGGTCCTCACAGTCTGTTTCATTTTTTCATTTGAGTCAAGAGTTATCAATTTTGGGAAAAGCTGGACATTGTACAGCATCAACTCTGGACTGCAAGGCAAATTGAATAAAATGGTGAGATCCAACTTCACAGTTGCCTCTTGAGGTCTGACATTATTATGTTGCAGTCAAAAAAATTCCTTGCAAATTTTGCTTGTAAATTTTGCTTGTTCTTTCAAAGTTTTAGGTCTGGCAATGTAACATTTTGAATTGAGAGCAGTGCCAGTTTTAAGGAAATGTATATAAATAATGTAATCTGCATTCCCCAAATTCGAAACCATATCTTTTCCTGCTCAAAGCTTGGTTTTGAACCTATTGTTCTTCAAGTGAAGCTTTATGAGTATATTCTATAGACCGAGGGTTCATTTTTGGGTCATCATGATGAGTCCATGTTTCATTGGCTGACACAATGCTGTGAAGAAATTCCTCACCTTTATTTTTATAGCATGACAACAGCTACTGGCAAATTTCATCTCTTGAAACTTTCTGCTCTGCTGTCAGCATGCAAGGAATTAATCTTGCACAAATCTTCCAAAACTGGAGAACATCAATAACATGACCCACACATTCCTGTAAAATGCCAAGCTTGACAGCAGTTTCCCTTTGAATGATCTGCTGACTGTTCTTAATCAGGTTGATTTATATCAACCTTTTCATTGTGAAACTCATTGGTTGTTATCACAACAGCCCACTTACTCAGGATCAGCTTTTCTTCATTCAACATTTTTACATTATTGGCCCAGTGATTCATAAGACTTATATTAACAGTGATCACCATAAAAATCCTGCATTTGGCAAGTGAATTTCAATTGGAAAGGCTTCTTTAGCAGTCAAAAATAGATGGGGGAGATTTAAATGCACTTATAACAACTGTTAAGAAGATTGGAAGCCAGTTCTTTTACAATATTTTCTTCCCTTTTGTTTCTTTTTTATATTCCTTTCTTATCTATTCACTATTTTTATTTTCTTTATTTCTTTCCTTGATTTTGTATTGTACTTTTTGTTAAAAATTATTTAATAAAAATCATATAGATAAATAATAATAATCATGCTACATTGCTTATGATGGTACCCATCATAAGCTTGTATTTCACCAAAAAATGGCAACATAATCTTTTTTACACCAATTAAATGAAAGAACAGATGCTATTAAACATGTAAGAGCTCACAACACATCAATACTGCCATCTGTTGGTGACATATCAAGTTGGAGTTATTTTCATTCAACTCTAATATAAAGGCATAAATAATTCTGTTCTGGTCTATATGCTAGTTTGTGATAGAATAAGAATTAATAAACCTTTTGATTGAGGCCAATGCATCTGTATTAATTGTTCCATTAACCTATCTGTATTTGATAACATCAAATATCTGAAAATGTCAGCCCAAGCAGTATAAGCAAAATATCAAAGATTACTTAAAAGTAAGGTAATCTATTATTACTTCTTCACTACCAGGTGGGTGTAGATAGATGTGCTTTTTATGTGTTAATGGTTGTCATTAGAATGACTTAAACAATCAGCAGGAAGAAGACTCAGCAGGAGGGAGGTACTTTCACTGACAGAGAATGGGAAACAAATCTGCATGATACAAAGATTTTGAATGAGGCTGATTTTTTAAAACGGCAAAATGGGTGTCTTTCTTCCCAGAATATTTGCTCCTATATGTTTTTTTCATAACACATTTTGTTTTATATGTTTTTTTTTACAATGACATATACTGACAAGAAATGTATTCCAGTAAATATTAATGCTTTCAAGTTGCAATTGAATAGATTGCATTAACTGGTATTATTTTCTGGAAAATTTTCTTTTCTGTTGTTTCCAGCCTAGCAGAACTAGTTTATCACAGGGAAGAGTTTTCATCTGCAACCAGCACTGGGAATGAAACATTATCCCATTAGAATTCTGGCATTGTAGATTAGAATATATCTGTTAGAGAGAAAAGTATAATTTATTTAGTTTGAATCCAAACCAAGATGAACTTGTTAAATTTGGCAATGCTCACCATGTATATGATTGGACTCTGATTTGGCAAGACTCATTGCAATTGCAAACAAAGAGGCCAGTTAGGTAGCACTTATAGCAATAGCACTTAGACCAGTGATGGTGAATCTTTTTGGAAACAAGTGCCCAAAGTGCCCGTGTGTACACTATGTACCCATGCATGCCCCCTGGCCCCCTGTGCATGCACCCGCATGCATGCACCCTTCCCCCTGAGCATGCGCCCTGTACAAGTGCCCCATCCTCCCATGTATACACAGCAATAACCCAAAGACCAGCTGGGCGATGGGAGGTGTGCACACATGCACAGTGTTGCTGAGCTGGGGCGACAGTGTGCCCACCCACAGAGAGGACTCTATGGCATGCGTGCTATAGATTCGTCACCACGGACTTAGACTTACATACCGCTTCACAGTGCTTTTCAGCCCTCTCTAAGTGGTTTACAGAGTATTTCCCACAACAATCTAGGTCCTCATTTTACTGACCTTGAAAGGCTGGAAGGCTGAGTCAACCTTGAGCCAGTGAGACCTGAACTGCCAAACTGCTGGCAGCCGGAAGTCAGCAAAAGTAGCTTGCAGTACTGCATTCTAACCACTGTACCACCATGGCTCATTGTGGTTACAATGTGGTTACAATCATTTCAATGGTGCAAAATTAGCATGATTACTAGTAAGCATGATTATTTCAACTGCATTTGAAATCAATGATTTCAAAATCAATGCAAGCACACTTGATAATTTTCCAGATTTCCTTTTAGATTAAATATGCATAACTAGTCAAAGGAATGAAGCCTGCAGTTCTTTCCATGGTAGGTAACATTCCTGAAATGTAGGTAGAGTAAAAACAGTAATAGTTCAGAGATAAGTTTTAAAGAAATTCAGAAAATTGTATCCACACTTTGAAAACCAGGTATTTATCCTTGGAACTTCAGATTGTGTATGCCTATTCTGATCTTCTTGGAAGTCCTTCTGGAGAAATTGGTTACAAAGTTTGCTCCATGCCACTACCTTCGGTATATTAATTCATTGGCTGTCTGGTTCATTTCAGACATGGGTATGATAAGCTATGTTTATATGATACTGGGTCAAAAAATCTCATTAACTTTCCCCAAGCTGGTGCCTTCCAAATGAATTGAACTAAATTTCCATTATCCCTTGGAAAAATAGCATTTTCTATAAATACTATATATATGATCTTGCCTAGTTTTCTTTTTCTGCTTATTGCTGTATCTGTGAACAATAAAAGATAAACCAGAACAGTTACATATTCTTTTAATATTTTAGACTTTGTCCTGTAATACTATACTAAATAGGATGATTAAGATTATGCATTTTTTAAAAAAATCATACTTTGTTTAGTAATCTCTCAATTTTGGTTTTTGTATTTGAATTTCAGATACAAAAATCTCCAATAATTTGAAAACAATAATATATTTTTAAAATGAAAGTAAATGATTTCAAGTTCAATAAGAAAAGGATATATAGACCTAAACTCATAAACTTTACCAACTTATCTGAATGAAAAAAGAAATGACCTAAAGGCAGCCACATCAAGTTTTGCAACTCTGCAAAATATGATTTATTTGTTCACAAAATGTCAAACGTCGTTCCAAAACATGGTGGACATGAAAATGTGTGATTATTTCATTTTCCATGTCAGAGGATCAGAATTTATTATAGATAGATTATTGTTACTAAGTGTACAGGGATGTTATAGCTTTCTTTTTTATATACATAGTAAGAATCCACGTATTAAATAATGGTATGTGAACACAAGAAGCTGTGTTCCAAGGCAGACTATTGCTTCTAATATTATTTTCTATGTTGGCCAGCAGTAATTTTCCTGAGCTTCAGAGAAGAATCTTTTCTAATTTTCCCTGGAGAAATCAAGGATCCGAGACTTTCTTCATGAAAAATATATGGTATGCAGACTGAGATAAGCAACTCTTGATTGCAAGAGCTAAAACGTCTTTTTCCAGAAATTTATTAAATATGAGCATTGAAAGTGAGATAAAAGAAAGTTACAAACAATAAAGGGAAAGTTTTTAAAAATAGGCTACAGCAAGAAAGCTGAGTATCCTTTTAATGGATTCTATCATTCCCGCCTCCACCCCAGCTTCAAGAAGGCTTTTGCTGTGTGCCTATTGCATTACTTTATGCCAGCCCATTAACTAGTTTTTTTTCACCTTGTGACCTTAATGCACATTGTCTAGAAATGTGTTTCAGGTATTAGCAGTTTTAAGGGAAAATGTGCCTCTGAGTTGTAATGATGGAACAGACATTTCTTCTCAAATCTAATGAGATTATGAACAGAACCCTGTAGATGTGATTGGACTTAACCTGGGCAAATAAGCTAATGTAAAAAAAATTGGAACAGGAGATGTCATTGGATTACAGTTCTTTACATTCTGTGTTGAGAACATAATAGAATCATTTTCTCTTAGCCAAATTTGATTTCATGTGTCCTGATATTTCTCATGGCAGAATACTAACCATTCTTATTTTATCTCATGGGAGAAAAATCAGTCATCCTAATTATTTGCAAACACCCATATTCTTTTTTTTAAATTTTCTTTTAATATATGGTTATAGGTTCTTGAAGTGAAATAGCCTGACAGCCCTAGTAACTCTTTCTACAATTGCATAGTCTGTGTCAATAACCTTGTATTCCACTATACATATGATATTCAGAGAGGTATATTGAAATCTTTGCATTGAAGAGTCAACAAATAAGTTGAATTATGAGAAAACCAGGCATTTGAAGATCAGAAAATTCTAACATAGTAACAAAATCCAATTAAATGGAAATAAAAAATCTGCATTAAATGGCTGGTTTGTTGGTTCACTGCTATTTTATACTGTATTATGAAAATCTAATCCTTGGGCTAGATTTGGTTCATCAACCCTGCCTGTCCTTGCTACTAATATATTTCTGGTTAGACTGAGACTATCCAGTTTGTTTTCAAGAACAAGCCTAAGATTTCAGCAGCAAAGGCATCAACCAACTTTGGAAAATCTCTGATTTTAGTAAGTCTAACCAGGAGCCCACCATTGATAGAGTTAATGGGCTTTAAAAAGTTACCGTATTTTTTGCACTATAAGGCACTCCAGACCATAAGACACACTTAGTTTTTGGGGAGGAAAACAAGAAAAAAAAAATCTGCCTCTGCCTCCCAACAATTTGTTTGTCAGCTTCAGCACAGCCTGATTTAGCACGAGCAGGTAAATTGGTGGCTGGATCCACCTCCTGGAATACCACTGATCAGCTGTTACAGTCTACGAGGATCACCGCTGCCCATCACTGCTGTCTATCGCTGCTTCTGCACCCTCCATTTTTGGCCTTCACCTGTTCCATTTTTGGCCCGTTCCAGGCAGTGGGGATTGCCGCCTCTGCCTATTGCTACTGCCAGTATATGGAACGAGCTGAAAATGGGATGTGCGGAGGCCAAAAGTGGGGTGTGCGGAGGCCAAAAATGGGATGCACAACGGCAGTGATGGACAGCGGCGATCCCCACAGCCTAGAACAGCTCATGCTAAATCAGGCTGTGCTGAAAGCTGACCAGCTTGCTTTCTATTTGCAAGGAGGCAAATTGCTGGGAGACAGAGGCTGAAGGGTGGGGGTTACAGATGGGCAGGGCTTTGGCAACATTCACTGTACAAGATGCACAGACATTTCCACCTACTTTTTGGGGGAGGAAAAGTGTGTCTTATAGTGCGAAAAATATGGTAAGTGATTCAGACTTGTGAGAAATATAGTTGTTATCTTGTACCTTTGGCCCAAATGAACATGTGGGTGTTGACCTTGAGACCCTGAATATATTGCACCTGAATATTTTGGTAAAAGTCTCTTCCCATATGAACGTTTTTCTGTCTCTCCATCCTAGTCTATAAAATATTATATGATTATAAAGTTGATTAGTCTTTAGGATATCACAAGGCTCTATAATCCTATGGGGAGTAAAAATAAACCTTCCCTTCTGCTCCTAGGAATGGGAGGATCGTGGCATCACTGCTGTACTCATGAAGATGTGGATAACAAGTACTGATGATGGGCTTAGTTGGAACTACATATATGTTTCTATGGTCAGCCATTGTATGTCCACCACACAGTGAAAGAACCAAAAAGTAGCATCCTGGCTATTCTGAACTCTTTTTTCATTCCCATTAAACTGTAGAAAGTTAGCACCCACCCCTCTACTAGAAGAATGAAATATTCTAGGAAATATTAAAAAGGCAGAATATTATATTTCCCTAGATGAGAAAGGAGAAACATATCCTTAAAGCAGCTTCCTGCAGCTCCCTGCCCCCCCTTCAGCTCCAGGGTGATGGGATTAAGATATGGTCCTCAGGACGTGATAACCACATCTCACCACATGGCACCTGGGAAGATTACATCAGCCAGCAGGATTCAACCAAATTTAGCACATATACAATCAACAAAGCTACTTATGACTCCAGATAGCACCCAGTCAGGATACTGTTCCTGTGTCCCAGGAAGTTTAAAGCTTAGAGAGGGAATAAAACCAAGGAACTCTCAACATCTCTTCCCTTTTCGTTCAGGAGTCCAAGGCATGTGGTCGTGTCCACCATTAAACCTTCTTTCCAAGCAACTTCCATGAATCCAGCGCCTCTTTCCCACTTGGAACTGAATCCAGAAGGATATTTCTTCCAAAAAAGGCCAATAACTTTTTTATTTCCCTTTTCAGAATAGATTACACCAATTCTCAGGGAAAGTGGCCTTGGGTGCTGTGGGGCAATGAGAATAAATATAGTAAATGAAGAACTGTGTTGGCACAGTGGTTAGAAGGCAGTATTGCAGGCTAACTCACTGCTCATTACCAGGAGTTTGATTCTGACTGGCTCAAGGTTGACTCAGTCCATCCTTCTGTGATTGGTAAAATGAAGACCCAGATTGTTGGAGGCAATATGCTGACTCTGTAAACTGGTTAGAGAGGGCTGTAAAGCACTATGAAGTGATATAAGACTAGGTGCTATTGTTATTGCTATCTTCTCATATTTACAGCAAAATTTTGGAAGACAAATCTATAGCTCACTTGGATAAGTTTCTAACAACCAGTCTTTAAGGCTACCCATGTTCAAACAGTAGTAAAAAACCCACTAATATCCATAACCATTAATAGCACTTTTTTAAAAACACCCAAACTGAGTGCCACTATTGTACTCCAACTGCTGGCAATTAATCCTGCAGTTTAATTTTGTACTATATGGAACAGCATTTCCTTCTGTAGACCTTGAAAATCCTTACATTTAATTTTAGTAGATGACCTTGAGCTCCAATATTTTAAGAGAGGGGAAAAAACAATTCTCTCATTCCTCAAAATCATGCATGATTTTATATAACTATGTCGTGTCTCTTACTCTGTTTCATTCCACATTAAAGAGCTCCAATTGCTTTATGCACTGCTCCTCCCTCTCAGTCATTTTGGTTATCTCTTTTACCATCTTTTCTAACTCTAATATCTTTTTCAAGATGCAGTGACTAGAACAATGCATGACATTCCTAGCGTGGTCTCAATATTGAATCATCAATATTTTCTGTTCTTAGAAATTAGATATATTTTCTCAATGACCACGTGTCTCTAATCTGTTCTTTCAGGTCTCTCAGTGGTGCACTCATTGCCACTGCAGCTGAGTCCATCTACCATTCTACTGCCCATCCTCTTCCCTTCTAACTTTCAGAGCATTGGAAACTCATCATAGATTTTTATGAACAGTTGATCAGTGGAACAACTTGCCTTCAGATATTGTGGGTGCTCCAACACTAGAGATTTTGAAGACGTGATTGGACAACCATTTGTCTGAAATGATATTAGGTTTTCTACTTGAATAAGAGGCTGGACTAGAAGACCTCCAACGTTTCTTCCGACTCTATTATTCTGTTATAAAGATGCAGCTCTGTAGTCAATTCAATGATCCAGGCAAGAAAGGCTTCTTAAAAGCTATAGAACCCTACAAAATTTATTAGAAGTAATAAATGATAATTGTTATCATACTATAAACACTAACCTTGTTGAAATGCAATTGGTCTTTTGGCCCTGATTTCTTCAGTGTTTTGTATTTCCAGATAAATGTGACAAGACACCTATTTGTGAGGTAGATAATTCATTTTCCATTATATCTATATCTATCTATCTATCTATCTATCTATCTATCTATCTATCTATCTATCCAGAGATTTAAAACCGAAGAAGGTGTTGATAGACATACCTACTTAACAGTTTCAGAACTGTTTCAAAACAGGACTTTCTCCTGTTTTGGACATTGGAGAATGTTGCAATAATTTATTTCATTTTTAATTATGTACTTCTAGATTATAACAAATCCATTGTTCCATATGATATCTCCAGAGATCAGAAATCAACATCCTAAATTCAGAGCAGTAACATTCATGCTCTCTGCAATAAAGTGATTTATTTGATTTTCACTTAGTCTGTAGTATAAATTCAGCCACTGAGTAAACACAGACAACTATGGTTTTGTCAATTCATCTTGACTTGAAGTAGCCAATTTTAGCATGATGTATTGCCCAACCAGAACTATTTCTCACAGTCAGTCAAAAGTAACTCTTCTTAGTTCTAATAAAGTCAATAAATTTTATTTCCAGTAGGCATAGGACTGTAGAATTGGCAATTTCTCTTAAAGGAATAGTCACACCACACACATACCACAGATATAATACATCCTTTTAGGTATTTTCTAGTCATTCAAAACACTTTAGGGAGATTATCTAACAATTAGTTCCCATGGAATTATAGCTCTTGTGGTTTTTCTAAATGAGTGAGAATAAAGTTGTCTCCAGCAATACTTTCAGAATTACATTCTGTATTTAGATACTAAGAAAAAACTTTAGGAAGCCTTTCTTGTGGGATGGAACTGTCTCTTGCTGAATGGTACACAGAAATATTTCTGCAAGATAAATATCTCCCTTCAACAGAATACAAATCTGTATCTCCCAGGAAGTGCCTAAATGTGCCTCATAGGAATATGAAGTCATTTAATCGCCCCAGCACTGGAAAATAGTGAAAATTTGTAAAGCAGTGCACTTTTATGTTGCACAATCAATTACAGTAATGAAAGATCAGTGGGGAAAAAAATTTCGGTAGCTGTTCCAGCAGGTTTTCTTCTTTCCTTATGGGGTTGTAAATGCTACTAGTTTAATTGCCCAATATTTTATTGCTTTAATAGAAGTTATTCAAGTAGTAACACTGACTTTCACTCCTGTTGCTATTGAACCTCAAATGAAAGGAGGTTTTTTAAAAAACATTCTTGCTTGATTAGCATCAACAAACAACTAATGAGCAGGCAAGAACTTCAGGAATATATATATAAACTCCTTGACTGATTGAAATGTTCTTCTCTTCCTTTTGGAGAGTGATATTTTTTTAGGAATAGTGATTTGTAGTGGTTTGAGTTTGATAGAGAATGAATTTAGCTATTGTAGAAATAGCTTGAAAAATCGTGAAAGAACTGAGTTAGCATAACAATATGAGCAGAATCATATTGAATCTAGATTAAACATCTGGTCCAACATTTGATCCCACAAGATAAGCCATGAAGGAGATACAGCTCCAAGGTAACCTTTTTCTGTTATGCTAAACTGCAGTAGATAACAAGAGCTTTTGCTAGTAGAAATAAAGCTAAAACTGATTACCTTGTATTTCACATTGTTTAATTCCTCTTAAAGCTGTCAAAGTTCTGTTCATCATTACTAGTTACCTATGGACTGATTTTTTTTTTATAAAAAAAGTACTATGGCTCTCCAATCAGCAGCATACTGAAATTGCCCTCTGAAATTCAACTATGTGATTTTAGGTTGTTTTTTGGAGTTCTGATTATTGGAAGCAATTTGCATATGGGAGCTTCTGCTTTCATTCTTTCACCTAAGTCTACCAGACCTCACAGCCAAAAAAGGTGGGGTTTTTTGGAGGGGGGGGAGGCTAATTTTGTAGAGACTGGGGAAATTTTAAATACTGGGGATAGAAGCAGTTTCTTCTGAAAAGTTCTGCACCCCATCCCTTAAGCATCCCCCAAAGACAAAATAGAGGAGAAAACTTCCCAGTAACATCAGAGCATCTCATAATAGTTCTCTGCAGGCCTTCCAAAGATCCAGTGGTTGTCCTTGTTCTAAACCAGTACAGTCTTGATTGATTTATGTTAACTTCTTTTCCTAAGGATTCCCAACCTGAGCATTTATTTATTATTATATTTATTGGCCGCCCATCTTATCACACGGTAATTTGGAGCATATTTTTTGAGAGCAGCCACAAATTAAGTGGATGTTCTCACTAAGCTGCACACTTAGAAACCCAACAATCTTTTTCCTGGTCATTTATTGATGGTAAAATTCTGTCCACACATACACAGTTTGCAATTTTAACATCACCACTAAGCAGGCGGAGGCCAGGGTTAAATTCATCATCAGTTTGGAATCCTTATCTTCCCACAAGAGATCGAAGTCCATCCCCCTTCCCCTGAATTCTATTGACCCTTATTTAGTTCCAATTTGGCTTGACTGTTAGTGGATCCAGATTCTTGTGTGTAGGTAGCATGTAATAAACTTACAGTGCTTTGAATTCTGCTGCTTTTCCTGGTTTTTTGTACCTGACAAATCCACTTCTCCTTATGGAGCTTTTCAGATTCTATTTTTGTTTTAACCATCCTAAATAATTGGATATAATCTGAAAATGTGCTGTTTCTTAATTACAAATATTTATTTATTATAAAATTTATTGGCTGCCCATCTTACTATAAGGTAACTCTGGGTAGATTACAGACATAAAAATATATCTGCATTAACATGAATAAATTTAAACCAAAGATTATTAAAGTTTAAAATCAAAGATATGTGAGAAGAGAACAGGGGGAGGTGGGATCTGTTGTTACTCAATCAACCAGCTTCACTATGTTCTTCTCTCATTGGGCCCTGAAGCTAATTGGCAGAGACAGATCTTTAGGCTCTTATGAAAGGTCAGGAGGGTATAGGCCAACATCACATCAAGGGAGAGATGTTCCAGAGGGCAGGAGCAACAGCAAAGAACATCCTCCTGAAACTGCCAGTCTGAATAATCAAGCTGAGGGAACCTGTAGCATGCCTCCTCTGCTGGCAAAAGTGGGGTGGGTCAATCCCTGTGGGGTGAGAAGGTCCCTCAAATAACCTGGATTCATGTCATGAGAGACTTTAAAGGTGATCACTAACACTCTGAATTGCACCTGGAAGCAGGCCAACAAACAATGCCGCTCATGGAGAAGTGGTGTTACAGGGCCATTCTTGGGGCCCCTAAAACTGTCCAGGCCACTGCACTCTGACCAGCTGTAGCCTCCGAATGATCTTCAAGGGTAGTCCCATGTAGAGCACATTACAATAGTCTTATGAAATAGTTTAAAAACTACTAGTTGAATTCTTAGGAGACTCCACTATTGATGCTTGTCCTTGTGAGAAGCAATGTTTTTTTCTTCCACTCTTAAACAAATCATGATATGACTTATGTTATCCCATAATAAGAGTTACTTCAGAGAAATTTGGTGAGGACTGATTCTTTGCTACTTATTTGAGTATGTGTGTCTGCTTCAATAGTATTGTCTAAGACTGTTGATAATGTGATAAGTGAAATAATGTAATGCTACTTTTGCTTCTGTAAATTTGCTTACGCTTAGAATTGCTTACGAAAGCATATATCTTGTAACCCTCCGGAAGATAAGGATTAGAACAATATGAACATTTTGTATATATGTGTGTTTCAAAAGCAGCGTCAGTACTGATAGGGGAACCATCAACAAACAGTTGGAGGTCTAGGAAGTACTGGTAAACAAAACTATCAAAGGCCATTTGGTGGACCGGGGGAATGTTGATGGGCAATAAAGTGTCCCTGGAAGGTGTGAATTCCGATGACAACTGTGAATCAAGCCCTCGTACGATGAGGCAAGGGATTTAGGGTATAAATATGCTGTGTAAAATGTGCTCGGGGTTCCATCCTGCTGCCTTGGATGTGAACCCGCTTCTGCAGAATCGTAATAAACCAGAGAGAAAACTCAGATCCGTGTCGTGTCAGTCTCTCGTGCGAACGCAATCTCACAATTTGGCGAGCCAGCCAGGAGATTCCACGGCGATCCTCGGTGTTCTGGGGACTGGTGAGTAGTGGCCACTCCGTCTCGTTTGGAGACACCCCCACTCCCCATTGATCGAGAGATCCCAGGAATCTCCAATCCAAAAAAAACGAAGTTTCGGAGAAAATCGAGAGAGAAAGGACGGACTGAGTGAAGGTACCTTGTGAATGGTGATCAGGGATCACGAGAAAGCCTGAGTCGGGGACGCCCGCACATCCGCATACCTGGACTGACGACAGGTCCCGGAGTGATCAGGTAAATTTGTTCCTTTTTTTAAGAGAACGGGGTTCAGTTGATAGAAAGGAGTCCTTAAATTTTCTCAGGGAGAAAATCCAGTACTTGCTGGAGGACAAGTTTAGTGACAGAAATGGGGAAAGGACAAAGTAAGAAGTTATTAGAAATCTCAGGGATAGAGAAGATAGAGGAGGAAGAAGGCAGAAAACCTATTCCGGTAGATTCGCCTTTGGGACAACTGCTGCACCAGTGGTTCTCCCCGAATCTAAAATATTATACCCGGAAGCTGGAAAAGAAGCACATGATTTGCTTGTGCAAATACAGGTGGCCAAAATATCCTCTTGTGGATCCAAAATTTCCCTATCATTGGGCACCGGAGGGAGAAACCAGTACATACTGGATGAATCAATTGAAAGATTACCTATTGGCTCATAAATTAACCGCCGAGATACCGTATCTGGAAGTATGGTATCATGTTGAATTTGAAGGACCCAGCCCGCCACCGGCTGATCAATTTGTGTCCAAAATTAAAGATCCGGAGTCTGACGATGAGTTTTATCGTCCTCCACCGACAGTTCCTCCGCCCAATCAGCAGGAAGCATTAGCGGCAGCGGCTCCATTACCTCCCTCCCCGCCGCCGACACGCCATGCGCATTTGCGGAGAGAACTAAGGGATTTGGAACAGAACGTTCAGAACTTTCCCTTTCCACCGGCACAGCCGGCACACGCTTATCCCTTACGTGAAGTGCCAAATGGTCTGAACGCTCAGGGCCAGCCCGTGGCTATGTATGCTGTTCAACCTATGAGGCCTGGGGAACTGAGAGAATTAAAGCAATCACTTCCCCGTCTTCATGAGGATCCACAGAAAGTTAGCTTAGAATTGGAACTGTTTTTGGGACCAAATGATTACACTTATGAAGAACTGATGTACATTTTGGGGCACCTATTTAGCAGGGAGGAAAGAGATCTGATTAGACAGGGAGCAATAGAATATTGGCGAGTGTTACAATTGGGAAATAACCAAGCAGTTGCTGGGGATGTTAAGTTCCCTTTGGCTCCTCCCAATTGGAATATCCAAAATGCAGATCATAGACAAAACATGAAAGACAATGATAATTGAAGGAATCAAAAGTGCAGTACCACAGGGCCGAAACTTGACAAAAGCTTTCGAGATAACTCAGGGAAAAGATGAATCCCCAGGGGATTATTGTGCTAGGTTAAGACAAAGCTTGGAGAAATATTCAGGGGTAAGATCAGACACTCCTGCGTTTGAATTTATGTTAAAAATGCAGTTTGTGGCAGGAGCTTGGCCTGATATTCAAAAGAAAATCCAGAAGATAGATAACTGGGGGGCTCAGGGAATTACTGAGTTGATCCAAAATGCCCAACAGACTTTTGTGAATAGGGATGTGATTAAGACCAGACAGAACTCTCAAATGATGTTGGCAGCGGTACAGAGCGCTGCTAAGAATGAAGTGAGAAAATCAGGAGAAAATGATCAACCAAGAAAAGAGGCATCTGGAGGGAGGGGGAGAGGATTCCCTCCCAGAGGGAGACCTTTTAGAGGGAGAGGGATGAGCACTAATAGAGTAGGTATGGATCGTAACTGTTTCAGGTGTGGTAAGCATGGTCACTTTGCACGCGAGTGCCAGAACAGTCACCCTGAGAGAAGTTAAGCTCTATATGAAGACTAGGGAATTTCCGGCTCCTTTAAAAGGACCTACGGGGAGCCACTGGTAAATATAAAAGTAGGTCCAGACCGTCAGGAACTGACTTTCCTGATAGACACAGGGGCAAGTCGTACCTCGGTATGCGAGCCCATAAATGAAAGGATGAAAGGGAAAGAAACTATTCTGGTAACTGGAGTGAGTGGGAAACAGAATAGAGTAAGAATTTTGGAAGAGGTAGAGATGAGTATGGATGGAATAGAAGTTTGTAGCAAGGTGTTGTATATACCAGAGTCAGGGGTGAATTTGTTGGGGAGGGATCTCATGCCAGCGTTTGGATTCCAGTTGAGAGATAATAGTGGAATAAGAATGTTTTGAAGGAAGAGGATGTAGAACGGATTCATGATGATGTTTGGGCAGATGGACAGAATGTGGGGAGGATGGAGATAAAACCTATCGAGATTAAGGTACAGCCTGGGATTGTTAAAAGTTGGACGCCTCAATACCCAATGAGCAAGAAGGGTAGAGAGGGATTGAAGCCTGTAATTGATCAATTGTTACAGCAAGGATTATTGGAACCAACCATGTCCCCTTTTAACTCTCCTATCTTGGCTGTACAGAAGAAAGATGGAAAGCACAGGCTAGTAATGGATCTGAGGGGGATCAATCGACTTGTAATACCACGTTTCCCGGTGGTACCTGATCCCTATACCATTTTGGGTCAGATACCCCCCAAGGATGGGTGGTTTACAGTTATTGATCTAAAGAATGCTTTTTGGGCATGTCCGCTTGAAGAGGGGAGCAGAGATTTGTTTGCCTTTGAGTGGAGTGATCCTGAAAGTGGGAGGAAACAACAATTGAGATGGACAGTATTGCCTCAAGGGTATACAGAAAGTCCTTTGTTGTTTGGCCAGGCCTTGGAGGAAAAGTTGCAGGCTTTTCCAAAGGAGCCAGGGTAAGTTTGATTCAGTATGTAGATGATTTGCTGTTGTCAGGAGAAAAGGAGGTAAGAGTTAGGGAAAGTTCAGTAGCTTTATTGAACTGGTTGAAGGAGCAAGGATTGAAGGTGTCAAAGGAGAAGATTCAATTTGTAGAGAGAAAAGTGAAGTATTTAGGACATTACATCATGCAAGGAGTCAGGAGTTTGGATCCTGAAAGGGTGAAAGGGTTGATGAGTTTAGCTCCACCAAGGAACAAGACGGAGGTTAGAAAAGCCTTGGGGTTAGTTAGGTACTGCAGAGCTTGGATAGATCAGTATGCAGTGTTAGTTCAGTTCCTGAATCAGAAGTTGCAAGGAGGAGGAGAGATCATTGAATGGATGGGGGAGGATGAAGGAAGGTGGGAGGAAATCAAGAAGGCATTAGCCACCGCGCCGGTGTTGGCTCTGCCTAACTTGAAACTCCCATTCCATCTATATGTTTCTGCAAGGTCAGGAGTTGCGGTAGGAGTGCTTGCTCAGAAGAGGGGGGGGCGGTATCAGCCCGTTGCTTTTCTGAGTAAGACATTAGAGCCTGTAGTGAGAGGTTGGCCTATCTGCGTGCAGGCAGTAGCCGCCACAGCCGTTTTGGTGGTAGAAAGCAGGAAATTGACTTTTGGGGGAGCTATAGTGGTACACTCCCCGCATCAAGTAACCTCAGTATTAAGTCAGTTGGCTTCCACTTGGATGACCGAAGGAAGGATTTTGAAATATGAAACTATTTTAAGGACAAGTCCAGATATTATTATCAGGACTGATAAGAATTTGAATCCAGCAGAGTTTTTGGAAGGAATCAGAAAAGAATGGGAAGCTGAAGATCATGATTGTTTGTTGGAGGTTGAAATTATGACAAAAGTGAGAAAAGATTTAGAAGAAGTCCCGCTGGAGGAAGGGGAGAAGTGGTTTGTGGATGGCTCAAGCAGGGTTGAGAATGGCATAAAGAAAGCAGGATATGCAATAGTGACTCAGAATGGGGAAGTAATTGAGAAAGGATCATTAAAAACAGGGTGGTCGGCTCAGAAGTGTGAATTATACGCTCTCAAAAGGGCTCTGGAATTAGCTGAGGGAATTGATGTGACAATATGGACTGATTCTAAATACGCTTGGGGGGTGGTTCACACTTTTGGGAAGATCTGGCAAGAAAGGGGGTTTATAAAATCAGATGGGAAACAGATAGAGCAACTCCAGCTAGTAGAAGAAGTGTTAGAGGCTTTACAATTACCACAACAGGTAGCCGTCGTTCACGTGAACGCACACCAAAAGGGGAATAGCCTGGAAGTTGTTGGAAATAGGTGGGCAGATAGGTGGGCAAAAGAGGCAGCTGGGGAGGTAACTCTACAAATGGTATCAGTACCTATGTTGCCTGAAGAGCCCGAAGACAAGTGGGAACCAGATGGAACTGTAATAGAGAGACTAGAAAAGGAGGGGTGCAGAAAAACAGAGAAAGGATGGATGACTGGGAATGGAGAAAAAGTTTTAACAGAAACACAAATGAGAAATGTAATGCAGTATTTACATGAAGGGAGTCATTGGGGGACTGAAGCTTTAGTACAAGCTGTCAAACCGGTGTACTGGAGTCTGAACATGTGGACAATTGCCCATTCCATTTGCTGGAAATGTTTAATATGTCTAAAAGTTAATAAAAGTGCTTCCAGAAAAACGGAGAAAGGGGGGCGGCCTTTAGCAGCTTGGCCGTTCCAGAAGATACAAATTGATTACACTGAACTGCCACCCAGTGGTGGATGGAAATATCTGTTGGTGATTAAAGATCACTTGACAGGGTGGATGGAAGCCTTCCCCACCAGACAAGCTACCGCTTCTATGGTAACAAAAATTCTGCTGGAACAAATAATACCTAGATATGGCATGTTTGAAGTAATAGACTCTGATAGGGGCGCACACTTTACACAGAAAATTCTTCAAGAGGTAATGAGGGCTATAGGGGTGAGGTGGGACTTACACACCCCTTGGCATCCTCAATCTTCAGGGAAGGTTGAAAGGGGAAACTCAGAAATTAAGAAACACTTGACAAAATTACAGTTGGAGAATGGGTTACCTTGGACCAAAAACTTACCCCTAGCTCTGTTGAGAGTTAGGACGTGTCCAAGAAAGGACGTGGGGGTTTCACCTTTTGAAATGCTAATGGGTCGCCCCTACTTGACAACCTTTGGGGGACCCATACCTGAATTCAGGGATATGTTTGTGAGGAAATATCTGCAGACGCTGTCCAGGTCTTTATTATCTCTTCGTAAACAGGGACTTTTAGCACAACGACCACCACTAGTAGGAAGTCAATATCCCTATGAAGCTGGTGATTGGGTGCTTGTGAAAACTTGGAGAACTGAGAAATTACAACCTAGCTGGGAAGGACCATATCAAGTGCTTCTGATGACTGAGTCTGCCGTCCGGACAAAGGAAAGTGGATGGACTCATCATAGTCGTGTGAAAGCAACTCCAGAACCTGAGAGGCCCTGGAGAAGTCACCCAGTGGAAGGACAACCTTTGAAACTGACTCTCAAAAGATAAAATCATGCGTCTGTTTCTGTTTACTTCAACTGTACTTGTATTTTTGTCTTACAACAGGTTAAAGAAGCAGGAACCGGACAGTCTCGGCATGTTCAGAGAGCAGGAGATCTTGGAGAAGATCTCTGGACAGAAAATTGTTACATTAAAGATATAAGAACAACGGCGAAAGATCTAAATATTACTAATTGTTGGTTATGTATGCATATGCCTGGGAGAGCTGAAAAGGGGGTCATTCTACATGGAGTACCTCTGACAAAACAAATGATGGCGTTTGGAGGGGGATATAAACAAGAGTCTGGGAGGAATATGACCGGGAGGGTATTCCTCCAATTGCGAGAGACAGCTCATGTTTGTTTTAAAAGAAATACTACTGGAGGAGTCTTCCTGGGAGATTGGGAAAGGTGTAATAAAACATTTATAATGCCCACAACATGTTTTAATACCAGTAAAACAAATTCCTATGACTGTACAAATGATCTTCTACCATTCCATACATATTATTGTGAAATGTGTATGTATTTTGAGGGGATAATCAATTGGACAAGGCTCTCTAATGCCACTTGGGCAATGGATGACAGCAGGTGGTTGTTATGTGGGAAACATGCCTATAGAGAAGTACCAAAATTGTGGTCAGGAACTTGTACCATGGGGTTTGTGCTACCGGTAATATATAAATTAGATAAATTGCCTAACACCCGGATCAGAAACAAAAGAGAGTTAGATTCTGGAGTAAGCCCGGGATCCTGGTGGGGTGGTATGGGAAGAGCCCTAATTGCACCTCTAGGCATTGGGTTAAATTACCAAGACATTAAACAATTGAATAACTTTACCATCGCAATGTTTAATGACACCATAAAAAGTATAAAAATGATTAATGAAGAATTGTCTGAGGTTAGACAAATTGCATTACAGAATCGCTATGCTTTAGACATAGTGCTTGCTGCAAAAGGAGGTGTCTGTGCCTTGATACATTCTCATTGCTGTACATATATACACAATTATGAGCCAAATATAACTAAAACTGTACATGAAATGGAGACCAGGATAAATGAATATCAGAAGCAGTGGAATGGTGATTCAGGATCATTGTGGGATATGCTATGGTCTTGGCTTCCTGATGGATCATGGTGGAAATCGATAGTGACCACTCTAACAATTATAGTAGTCATTTTGGTTAGCTTATGCTGCTGTATCCAATGTATCCCAAACTTAATAAATGTGTGTATGCAATCTTTAGGGGAAATTAGGTTTACAAACGAAAAGAAAGAACTCATTTTATACAATCAATCAGAAGAAATGTTAATGCAAGTTAGTAAAGATCTTTATGCTTTTGAAACAAAATGTAACCAGAAGAGGAGGGATTGTGATAAGTGAAATAATGTAATGCTACTTTTGCTTCTGTAAATTTGCTTACGCTTAGAATTGCTTACGAAAGCATATATCTTGTAACCCTCCGGAAGATAAGGATTAGAACAATATGAACATTTTGTATATATGTGTGTTTCAAAAGCAGCGTCAGTACTGATAGGGGAACCATCAACAAACAGTTGGAGGTCTAGGAAGTACTGGTAAACAAAACTATCAAAGGCCATTTGGTGGACCGGGGGAATGTTGATGGGCAATAAAGTGTCCCTGGAAGGTGTGAATTCCGATGACAACTGTGAATCAAGCCCTCGTACGATGAGGCAAGGGATTTAGGGTATAAATATGCTGTGTAAAATGTGCTTGGGGTTCCATCCTGCTGCCTTGGATGTGAACCCGCTTCTGCAGAATCGTAATAAACCAGAGAGAAAACTCAGATCCGTGTCGTGTCAGTCTCTCGTGCGAACGCAATCTCACAATAACATGTCATGAAAGTATCAAAAATATTTCCAGTGTTCTCTCTCTGTTGAAAGGAAATTAAACTGTATATGTTTGCCTGTTGAGTTCACATCATTTTTGGAAATGGGTTACTTAACCACATGTTTAAATGTTATAACAGCAGGGAAAATGAGGACAAGCTCTTCTTTTGTTTGTACAGGTCCTGTTTATGTTTCTTGCCTTCACTAATTTTCAAGTCATAGAGCTTTTCTCCTGACAGCTGCAAAGGCCTTATTGATGAAGCACACTGATCCTGCATACTGTGTAAAGAACAAGAGAATCGGAATTAAGGCCAGGCAATTTAAACAGGAGCATTATGCTTTTGTAGTGAAAGAAGGATGAAGGGTAATTTCTCCCCTTTAATGCTTTCTTAATAGGTGGTTGGCAAGTATAATCACAGACTTTTAATCTGGAGATAGGTATTTCTGCCCACATAACATCTGGATGACTTACTCAGAGTAACAACAGAGCCTCTCAGGGGATTTGTATAACATGGTAGGAGGAGTAATTTAGTTCCAGAGAACTGGGTAAGTGTCAGAAAGAACACTCAACTGTGCAACATCTATTTGTGTTTGTGTGCATCACTATTGTCCTTTTTGCGCAGAACAATAAATAATACCCAAAATCCACTTTTGTGGAAAAACTCTGATCATTTATTTGCTTTCATCATTAATGTAATATAACCTGTCTACTTTGTAGAATACTTGCTATAATTTATGGTAGCTTGGGACCAAATATTTTTGAAAGGCTGAGGTTGAAAAGCTTCTTTGGGTGCTTATGCCCTTAAGGAATTCTACTCCTCCTCCTTTGGAATGCCTGATCTCCCAAAGTCTTTTTAAAGGGTCTTGTGGTAGCTTCCTGTATGATCAAGATAATATTTGTTCAATACATTTATGTTCAAATTTCTCCTTTAAAACATTTATTTATTTAAAACATTTATATAGCTTCCCATCTTATACCAAGTTCTAAGTGACTCGTAATCACAAGATAAAACCACATCTATGTACAATAAAATATCAAGACAAAAAATATAGTTAAGCTTTCCCTTGCAACCTATAAGAAGCTCATCTTACAAGGCTCAGATTAGATAGACTGGTATACTCCCTTAAATGTTGCCATCTTATAGGAGCTAGAAAATATGTCTTTTTCTTAGCAGCGCCTGCCCCATGGAACTCCTCTTCCTCTGAAATTCAGCAGGCTCCTTTCAAACTTCTGAAAAACATCAAGACCTTCTTTTCTCCCCAACCGCTGGAATAGGGATCAGCCTTATGAGATTAAAAACATGGAACGAAAATTGTAGTACAATTCCTTGCCTAATTGTTATGCCCCATAGGGATTTCAAAATGGTATTGTTATTGTTATTCAGTTGTGAAACCAAGATGTTTTTGTTTCAGTTAGTTCTGGGAAATATCATATCTCCTTCTCTGCCACATGGTACTCCATTTTAAGAATGCTTGAAGTATTTATTCCATGATGATGCGTTTGTGTATGTGTGATTACTGAAATGTGTGGTTTTACTAGTGATCAAGCATCTAGCTTTCTCCCCTGAAGAACATACTTTATGTATGTTTACAGAGCACTGGGTAATCTTTGGAGACTGAGCATTTCCACTGTATCATATCACAGTACAACACTGTTGATTTAATTCTTTAAATATGCAATATATTCCTACTCACCAGAAACAAATAGAGATCTTATCCTCTTATTGTATGTTATCTGGGCCTATGATGGCTGTAGCTGCTCACTAGGTCATAGCCAGAGCATTCATTTTTAAAGATCTTCTTGTATGTTGTGCTGAAACATTCAGTAATCTTCTTCCCACAACCATGCATATAATTTCTGTCAACATTATCCTGTAATTCCACAAATTCTGAAACAGATCTCTTTTCATTACCATGATTCAAAACAAACAGTTATCTATGTAAACAAGCAGTGCATAAAAAAAGAACCACATACTTTTTTGTGATTTTCACTCCATCTGGACAGGAAGATATCATTTGCTTCAAATCCTTCTTTAGAAGTACAGTACAGTAAATAAATCAATCAAATGCAAGAGAAAGGTAAGATGTGCAGGATGGAAAGAATGCCTGGGAAGAATAAACCACATGGGTTCTATTCATACAACACACTCATTTGTATTTAACATAATTGAGATTTATTCAATCCAATTTTCTGAGTTTGCAAAATATATTAAACCATAAAACTGGGTTTGCACAAGAAATAAAAATATGGCTAACTAATTTCTGATGCAGCAACTCTGGGGTTGCTTTCTTATCCCTAGACACACCAGCTGTTGGAAAAACTTTAACTCTACCAAAGCCTAGGGTAAAAATTACCTCTTGGCTTCTATGACAATAATACTATAACCGCTAGAAAAAAGCAAAACTCAAATTGTTTTTGCTCATCTACATGGCAGTTGACAATTGGTTCTGGGCATTCCAGTCCATACTGCTTGAATACAAGAAGCATATGAGAATATACATTCTGTAATTAAGTTTATTTTTAGATCTGCTGTGGACTAGCTAGTTGCATGGCTAGCAAAATGTCAGCACATATTCATTTCCCCAGTAAGTAGCAGCTGTGAAAGCTACTTTATTATTAAATTCATGCAATATTTTAAGTTTCCATAATTTATCTTCACCTCTATTTCCTTTTGTTCATATAATAAACCCCTACATCAACAATGTACAAAAAGCCCCATTTCATTTATTCACCTATGCTAGGACTCCAAGTTAACCTGTTGGGAAAGGTTATGAAAAATATTGTTATGTCTATTTGCTGCCTCTAGCATTGTTTATATTTTTACAGCTCAGGCCTTGTAGTGGGTCTTAAAGTAATGGACCAAAAGCTGCATGTGGCATTCCAGTCATTTTTTGTGTAACCTGAAATTTGCTTAGGAAAAAAAGAAACCAGCACAACTGTCAGTTGGTCAAGACTATCTCCAAAGGTGGGAGCACTGCTCCCTATCTGGCCCAGTAGACAATTGTAGAAAGTAAAGAAGATGCCCTTGTCAAAAATATTGAACAACTGTTACCTATGCAACAGGAGTGAAACTTCTTTAAAGCCTCGAGCAGTGAGATAACATTCAGAAGCATCTCACACAGATAGCTCCCTAATTTACTGGTCCATAAGAAAGGTTACAGCAAAACCTTGTAAGATTCTCTTATTATATTCAGTCTTGGAACAAGTGGTTATAGCCTTTCTGTGCGGTTGATTTTCTGATCTGGTTTACCCAGTGAGGCTGATAGCCATGAAGGAAGAGCATGCTAGATGACTGGGCTGATGGAGATAGGAAGAGATAGGGGTGGAAAGGAAGCTTACTGGTGGCTCCAAATAATAGAAGGTTTTTCACTCACACACAGAACAGGATGGTATCTGCACAGTTTCCCAATCTTGGCCAGGCATATCTAGCACTCTCTTGGTCTAAGCAGAAATTCTTAGTCCTGCAATGAAATACAAACATTGCCATGGATTGATCAGGACTTGTATTTCCTTACTCACCTACTCCCCTTACCACCACCAACCCAACATCTTGCTACCAGTAATAAAAGTAATACCTACAGTCATTATGTAGCTATTTACATCGCCAAAATGAATTCGTGGAAAAGAGGAGCTGTTTCACAGTTAAGATATTTTATGTAACAAATTTATGCTTAATAGTATAACAGGATCCTCTTCATTCCCTTTATTTTTGAATCACTAGAGGCTTTTATATCAATGTATGAAAACGTTTCTGTGATGCAACCACCAGGTTAATGAACTATTCCATATGCAGTACACATGGCAATTTGAATCTGAGACCCCTGCTTGAATGAAAGGTCAAGGAGTGTAGATGGGAAGTGAAAATTATCTGTGCAGCAGATAAAAGCAGAAAAAGTGATAAGCAGATAAGTCTTTTATTGCCTCATAATTTTCCAGAATTACAGAGTTTATAATTTAATTAACCCCTGTCGTTAGGCAGAGATTTTTAAAGTCTATCCATCCAGAAACCTATTATTAAAGAATGAACAAAATCCTAGTCTTCCCAGGCAGTTTGCTTCAATGGGGAAATTCCTTTTAGCAGAAACTCTGTGACTACAAAAGGCTTACCTGCAAATTAAGCTAGATAGTTGGGTTCAACTATCCTAGACCTCCACTTCCTCCAGTATAGAATTAACAGGTATTCTACTGATCAAAACTCAAAATGGAATTTCTAACTTCTAATTTCTAGCTTTGAAGGTTGAACTGAATTGGTATATGTCACAAATCTAGACATAAGGATATATTTACTTTATTGTTTCCAATAAAAAAATCAAGCATGGAAAAACTGTGAGCCATTAGGTTGGACGAATCAACCAATCACAGGAATACTCTACCATTGATAATGTTCATGATATAGCAACTGTACTTTAATATAATATATAAGTGTCTTTTACTCATCATTTCCCTGATAAGAAAAACCATTTTTGCTTTTGAAAATAACATTTTCACATTACTTTCTTCAGTTATGTTTTTGCAGCCCATTGAATCGACTGCTTGTTATATTCTTATTCCTATGCTAATCATTCATTTTCCCTTTCCATTCCTTTTTTCCACCCCTTTTCCTTCATGGCAGGTATCTGCAGTCAGTTTTTTGTCTTGAAATATAATTTATGAAATAGAAGCTCAATGAAGCAGTTTACATCTGGTTCAGCAAGTTCCAAGATCCTTTATTTAGAATTTAGTCTAAATTAGCATCCATTCTACTTCCCAGTTTAAATATATGTTGCAGTTGCACAGTCATACTATTCAGAAAAACTTTTGAATGACAATTTGTTGCCAATTGCACAACCACTGGGAAAGACTTTTTAATAAATTTATCTACCCAGGAATGACTGGCAAAGTGCACGATAAATATATACAGATCTATACAAAATTATTAATTCAAATGAATGAATTTTAGATAGGAGGAACAATGTTAAAAAGTCTTTCCTTCCTTCCTCCCTCCCTCCCTCCCTCCCTTCCTTCCTTCCATTTCTTTGTTGTAAATTCACTAACACACTGAAAGCTGATGCTGTCAATGGATTAAACGATCACTCAGCAACTGGCCAGCTTGGAGGCAGTTAAGGAAACCACTAATTGTTTAATATTTACTAGACTAGGAAACTATAAATATATCTAAGACATCGTGCTGTGAATATCAGCATCAATATGAAAAAAAGGAAATAAAAAGGAAATACTCCAAACTTGATTTTAATATGTGTTGTAAAGGTGTTGGAAATAGAAATACTGGTGGTTTGGTGGTCTCCTCCTGGCAGTCTCTTTTCTCTCTAGCAGGCCTGTCAAACTGGCAGCCTGTGGGCTGGATGCGTCATGCACAGGCCACGCCTACTCCTCCTCCACAAAAGTAAAAATGTCACAATATGTTATGCTACATCACGTGGCGGGATCGAGTTTGATGCCCATGCTCTAACTGAACAGTTCTTAGTTCTTTTGCCGAAATCATCTTCCTTTAGTCCAACTCCAAGAAAAAAAAAAAGAGAAAGAACACTGTTCTTTAAAATTGTCCTCATCAACAGTCAGATGCAAAGTTGAATAAATCTGAAATATTGTAGCTGGTTAATAATGATACAAAATTCAAGACTATAAATAAAGATAATGTTGAAATAGCAGAGAAGAAGCTGAAAGAAATAACAACGATATCTGACACCTTTTGAACTTTTAAAGGGTGATATGTTTAATGTGTTGTTATTAGAAAAAGGACTTCGGTGAAAGTATGAATGTTCTTTTCAGCTATCAATGACACTTGCAACAGTTTTTGTTGTAATCTCAGCTTCAACATAAAACTGCCAAAGCTATAGTAAGTAAAAATACACTCAAATGTGAAATACATTTTAAATAATACCAGACGTAACAGCATGTACAGATATGACATCTTAATTGATATCTCATATTTGCAAGGTGGCAGGTCTGAAATTTTTTCCACAAAGTTGTATAATTAAATATAAAAACAAACAAACTGATGTTGAATCCATTAAGATGGAAGTATGGTACTGTGCCTGGAACTTCCAGGTACAATGCTTGGAAATTAAGAATGTGGTTTTTATTGTACAATATAGCATGCCCTGTTATAGAATTTGGTATGTAGATTGGAGGTTCTCCTTCATCCTGAGGTATCATTAGAGACATGCAGTCTCAATGGCAAGGAAAGTCTTTGCTATGATAGACTGAGAAAGCTTCTGTGATCCATGTGCCATTATCTTGTGATTTATGAATACAGGTTACACTTCCATGTGATTACAGTATACCAGGAAGTATTCTGGAACTAAAACTGGAGTGGGACAACTTGCGGCAGCCAACTTACCATGGCCAATTCACCATGGTCTTCTCGCTCCAGCCAACTCATCACGGCCAACTTGCCACAGGACAACTCACTGCAGAGCATTTTAACAATTCAATTTAATTATTTAAAATAAAATAAAAATATTTTAATTTTTGTCATTCACATTTCATTCTATTCCTCCTTTTCCATCTTTTTTTTAAATGATTCTACTCCACCCTTTCTTTGCGTTAGTAGAACCCAGAAAATTGTCCCATAATGAGTTGGCCATGGCGAGTTTTCCAGCGGTGGGATTCTACTGCTTCTGTTCACCTCTGTAGAACCGGTAGTTCTAAAGAGCAGCAGACAGAGAACATACATAGAATCACTTCTATGTCTGTTGCTTTTTTGGCCCACCCACCCACCTGGGCTCTTACCTGACCTTTAGTTCCTGCTTTTTCAACTGCAGCTGCTTTGCGCGATACAGCTGCTGTTGAAAAAGCAGGAAAAAAGGGCTTTTCCAACCGCTGCACACTTGCAGCACTGTTCAGCTGTCCATCAGTTAAGTATCCTAATGTCATTATTAAACAATCATTTGACTATAATTTTACTAATTCATACTTAAGCGAGATAACTATAATTGAGTTAAATTATTTTATAACAGATCATAGAATCATACCAAATCTATCTTAATAAAATATTCTAAAAAATTATCAAAACCAGGAAAAATTATATATTCGTTATTTCCTAAATTTCTAAATATTCTATTATTATATTGTATTATCTAACCATTGATAAAAGAGATCTCAAACTTCATAAAATTGTTTATCTTCTTGTTCTCTAATTTCAAATGTCAATCTACTCATTTCAGCACATTCCAATATTTTCTTAATAATTTCTTCCTCTAATGGTATTTTCTCACTCTTCCAATGTTTAGCAAATACAATCCTAGCTGCTGTTAATACATTTACAATCAAATGTATCTTTTCTTTTATGTACACTGAGAGCATTTGCACCAAGACAAATTCCTTGTCTGTCCAATCATACTTGGCCAATAAAGAATTCTATTCTATTGAGAGAAAAAAACAAGGAAACAAATGGATCATCAAACAAATCAACCAAAAGTTCTCACTTGAGGCACAAATGACTAGGCTCATATTATCCTATTTCAGACACATTAAGCAAAGAGCTAGCTTTCTGGAGAAGCTCTGTTGCTTTTCCAGGTGGAAGGAAAATTAGAAAATAATGACCTGGAGGGAGGTGAATGGACAGCCATAGAAGCAATGGGTACACAGAGGGAAGACCTGAAAGGGCAGGTTATGAACAGATTGCCTTTGAGATAACCCATGTACATGATCACTAACAGTCAACAACAATTTGATATTACATAATCAATATATGAGCTAATCTATTCATCTAGACATTTATATGTTAACAACTATTAAGGACTATGGTAGTGGACCGTGGTTAGAATGCAGTACTGCAGAGCTAAATCACTGTTTACTCCAGGAGTTCAATTCTGAACAGCTCAAGGTTGACTCAGCCTTCCATCAGGTCAGTAAATTGAGAACCCAGATTGTTGGGGGCAATATGCTGACTCTGAAAACTGCTTAGAAAGGGCTGTAAAAGCATGGGAAGTGGTATATAAGTCTATTGCTATTGCTATTCCAGAACCATATTGCTTTAAGTTTGCCTCTTATTTATTTTGCTTTTCTTTTTTAATTAATTTTTTAAATGTTTGTGTTTTTGATTAAGAAGGACCTGATTGATTCTTATCAGAAACAATGTATGGGACTACGGTAAATAGCTCCCTGATTTCATTCAGAAAAACATTACAGAATTGACCAAAATAGTGAAGCTGTTTAAAATGGGTGAGAAACATTTTTCTTCAGAGCTATATTTAAAAGCTTTACCCATGAGCTTTGGGTTAATTGCTGTATCTCTGGTCTTTACAGAATTCATCCTTTATTGCAGTTCCCCGTAAAAACAGCAAGTTTTCTAAAAGCAAAATCATTAAGCTTGATTAAATAAACCTGTAAAAAAAGTTTGTATTATATTGAATGAAACAATTTCATTACTTTTTTTGACAGTTTCAATTACTGACTTGAAATTTGCAATTATTTCCATGCTTTGATCAAGATGGATTGTGTTGCATAAGCTCATTCCATTTGCAATCACATAATTACATCTTGAGCCAACAAAATTCTCATGGATACAAAGAGGAACATCAGTCCTGTAATTTGAGTTTGATCCCTGGGGGAAAGTTTCATGCAGCTTATAATCTTAAATTTAATTGTGATTTAAAATGCAACTAAAAGGAAACCCTTGGAGGTTTAAATAATAAATTGAGCAATTCAGTTACATTTTGATTGTTTTCTCATTAATTTGCTGTTACAGGCAATATAGTACAAGCATTGATTAGATTTATCAGATTATTTTCAAGGAGCTTCTCATTCAAGGTTTTACTATCTGCCACATCATGATTCTTCTTTATCCATGTTTGTTAAAAACATTTGTTTCACTTTTCCCCATGGCTGCCAAATCAAATTTATACAATTAAATTATCCATCTATTCTGTGGACAACCATAAACAGGACTCATAAAACATATTTTTTCCTAGATTATCTATAATTCCCAGATTCCAACTCTTATGTTAAACAGTCTATGGCTTCTGTAAGCCAAGAATGAGATCCTTGTGGTTTAGGGTTGAGAATTCTTGCCAAAAATGAGACTACCAAGGCTAAGGAGTCTTTGTTTCTACTAGAATATAACCATTAAGTAATATTGGTGTCTCAAGAGTAATTGGATTGAAAATGAGAAACACAATCATCTTATTTAGACAGGTGTCCCCCCAAAGTCAAGGCAGAACAAAATATGATATTAGCATAAACCTTGATTAACATAATTGGATTACAATACAGAACAATTACATGAAAATATAAAATCATATAGATCATATGATTTTTGTTTCATGCACCTAAGGGAAAGAGCTATACACCACTATTCAATTTGTGCTTGCCAATCTTCCAGAAAAACCACCAACAAAAAGTAACTTGTGCCTATTTAAAAATTAGATCCTTTTCATCTAGAGAAAAAAATCTGTAAATTCAATCCAAATACTATGACATAGCTGAGGAGAAAATATTTAGTTACTTGCCTTAAAATACTGTCTTTCACTGCAAAATGGTTTTAATGGCTAGTAATAAATAATTATAAATTAAAAGAAGGAATGAAAGAAAATAAATAACAAGCAGTATTTACAACTACAACATTTACTGACTTTTCAATTTGGAGCAGTGGCATTTTTGGCTTCAGAGATACCACATTTATTAGAAACGTTCATTAAATCTTAAAGCTAATTACAGATAAATCAGTTTGATGTGTAAATTTTAAATACTGAATAGAACAAGAATCAGATATTCCCAGTTTAACTGAGTACTAGAAAACTTTCTTAATGTCTATATCAAGAATTTTGATAAATCTTGGACTGTGGCTTATTCAACACAAAATAATATGTTGGATTTTCTGGACCCCATGGCATCAGTACAGAAAAAGATTGAACAAATAACCATTTCATTTGATATGCACAGAGAATACTGCTTCATTAAAACGTGTTTTTGCAATATCCTAAAGTTGTCACTTTTTGAAAAGAAGAAATTAAATATATTAATTTAACCTGAGATGGAATTAATATTTATATTCTTTTGAATTGCATTTCTACTGTAGGGAAATTGATGGCTATACAACAGTAATGGATTCTCTGCACTATTATTATGGCTGACAGACTAATCCTTTAACATTGGAAAGATAAATTTAGGCCCCCAAATTACCCTGTGGATTGAAGACCTGATATTCTTTATGGCTTACAAAACAGTGTCTTATAGATGCAGATCATGTTGGAAGATTATAAAAAAAAAAAGGTTTTTCTTTATTGAAACAGTTGTATAAATATATTATACACGTATATTTATGCAAGAGAAATTTATCTATCTATCTATCTATCTATCTATCTATCTATCTATCTATCTATCATCTATCTATCTGCCTACCTACCTATCATCTATCTATCTATCCTTTCTTTTTCCTTTCATTTTCATTTTCTACTTTTCTGGTTTTCTTTTTTTAAATAAAGGCAGGCTGCAGGCTTCTGCTGACTGCTAGCTGCAGTTTGGCAGTTCAATTTTCAGCAGTTCAAGGTTGATTCAGCCTTCCATCCTTCCGAGGTGGGTAAAATGAGAACCCAGATTGTTTGGAGCAATAGGCTGACTCTGTAAACTGCTTAGAAAGGGCTGTGAAGCACTGTGAAGTGGTATATAAGTCCAAGTGCTATTACTAAGTGCTATTGCTATTTATCCACTTGCATTTGCATGCTTTTCAACTGCCATGTAGGCAGAAGCTGGGGTAAGAATGGGAGCTCACCCATGATATTTGGGTCTCACTTTGCCCACCTTCCAGTCGACAATCTCAAGGTCTTAACTGCTAGGCCATCATGCATCTTTAAAAACCCAGAAACTCAATTGTCTAAAAAACCTGAAACGCAGTTTTTAAAAATTATGTGGGTACAATTATTGAACTCCTTCCTACTTCCAAAAGAAAAAAAAATGAAAATGGATATGAGGTTGTAGATGATATGCAGAATGAAAAAAAAATTTTTTTTTTGGAGCTCTTTGGACAATTCTTGAATTTTATCACAGTAGCTAGTTAAATGACTTTACTAGCAAGAGAGGCTAATTTCTTAATATACTGTATTCTTCTACTGGGGAAGTACTGAAATATGGAATACAGAAAATAGTATTTTAAGTTAGCTTAACGTACGTAGGGTACCAGCCAACAGTTTAACATCTTCTCACTTTCCCCCCAGCATCCTGGGGCTAGAATGTTGATGGAGCCAGCAGGGTACAAATGATTGATGGATGCAGGTTTGTTTTAGGTATATTGTCCTTCGGATTTGTGTTCTTTGCACAGAATTCCTTCTGGTAGATGCCTAACTAATCTTGCTTAATAGCTCCTTATTAACTTCTTATTTATATTGAATTAACTGCACACTTCAACAAATGGTGCAACTTGTGAATTTGTCCATTATGTTGAATGCGGCTTACCCATTGCCTAAGAGGAGGGTTGAGATTTGCAGCCGTGTGGGCTGAACATGACACAGAATATAAAGAAACCAAGCCGTGCTTGCAGGAATTTAGCCAGTAAGCTGTATTTGTAAAGAAAGAGAGAGAGAAAATGCAGGGTTGATGTTCAGACAACATCTCTGGGAAGCAAGCGATTTTAGTCATGGATCTTTAATTATGGTTTGAATATGGTGAGAGCTAAGGGCAATGTTTGTACATCAGATTTATCTTGGGAGACAGAATGGAATTTTAGATGGAATCAGATATAATTAGATGTTATCTAAAAATCAAATGACTTGTTTGATTAGTAGAGCGTAAAAGTTGCAGCTAGCAAGACTTCTAATCATTTTTGTGATCCCATAAGGGCAGAAATCTGGAATTTTCGAAGAAATATACTCTTATCTCTATGATAGGCATATCTAGTGACCTGGAATTAGATGCTCTACATCTGGACACATGTGATAAAGGAAAATCCTGCTATTAGTGGTCAAATAGAAATGTCCAATTATCAGTATAATGAAACAGAAATTCTTATTATTAACCCTCTCACTTGTTTATTAAAACAAGTATTATATATATATATATATATATATGTGTGTGTGTGTGTGTGTGTTTTCTTAAGATTTTGTGGGTGTTTATATGTATGGTATTCAGCTTTGTTCGGGTATTTTTCCACGTCATTATAGTTGTGCTTTTAAAGTTGTAGCAATGTTTCGGCAGAATCTCATCTGCCATCATCAGGCTTCTGTATTGTGTTCGTCTGTGAGTCAGACTTTCACAGCCGTTTCAGTTTTAAATTTGGGGCTAGCCTACTGCTGTGCCAGAAGGGTTTTTTTCTTCTTCTTTCTTGGTTGGGAGTCTTGGTCTGTGTTTATTGGTCTTGCAATTTGCTGTGTTCTGCTTGATTGGTGTTTCTAATATCTTCTGTCTGTTTTGTGGCTTTTTTTGCCTTGATTGGCTGGCAACATTGTGTTCCTGTATTGGAGGCTTTTAGTGCAGCTTGGCTCCGAGTAAATGGATGGCTATCATTTATCAGGAAGCTAGGTTTCATCTGGGTGCCTGGTTGGGGTGTGTTTGAGCTGGAGGTATCAGGGGGGATCTGTTTGTGCCCAGGTGTTTCTGTTTGTGCCCAGATGATTCCACCAGACTGTCAATTATTTGGAAGCCTGCACTCACAAACAATAAAATCTCCACACCACAAGCCAGGCAAACACCTGGGCAAACACACACACACACACACAATCTAAATCACTTAAATGAAAACAATTAAGAGTGTCATCTGCAGAAAAATAGGAAGCCGATTGAAAGCCATCAGAGACTTTCATTATACTGTTATTTTTATTAGGCTAAATAGTGGAAGAAAGATTAGTCTATCTCAACAAGGCACATGCCAATGTTAACTGGATAAATATAAGTTGTAGTAAGATAAAGAGTTAACATCAAATGAATGGGGGTGGTGATTAAAAAGAAGTCAATGTAGCAGTTGCGACTTTATGATCAAAGTCCCACCATTTTTAAAGTGCTTCTTACATTTGAATGAGGCTCATCTTTTGTCATGTAGTCATGGCTGCCATCCTGATAGTTTTCACCTCCCTCAAATGCACCTGGATCACATTTCTGGATTTGTGACTGCTTTAAAACCATTTGCCTTAGAAGAATCTTTTCTGTATAATTTTAGTTCCTTGGAGTTTATTCTCAGATGCTTTTGTAATAGTGTTTTAAAAGTCTAGAAAAGAAAATCTGGGAAATCTGGCATAGCTTTTTCCTAACCTTCTCCTCATTTCACAATCTTTTCATGTAAGATGATGTAAGTGGGATGGATATCTGAAGATTGCTGCACTCATTATTGTCCACTAGTTCCTTTGTCTGTTTTTTGTTTAGCTTGTTAGAGCGGTAAACTCAAATCTTTGGTTATTGTGACAGCAGCCAGCTCTATAAAAGAGCTGCTGCTGCCCAAGTATTTTGCTCTGTTCTGAAGTTACTAATAAAGAGTTGAAGTCACAGTTCGATGCCTCGTCTCCGTTCCTTGCACCCATGCTCAGGACATAACACTGGTGACAAAGGTGGGATGCGGAGACGATAGAGCTGACTAAACACTCATCGAACAAGACAGAGCACGTGGCTGAGAGCACACGCAACAAATGGCAAGATGACCAGTGGCTCCATACCACCCGCTCCATTTGAACTGGCAAATGAAGACTGGGACTCGTATATGGACCGGTTCCAGATGTTCCTGGAGACCAACAATCTGAAGGATGCTACGCCTGGCAAGAAACAAGCGGTGTTCCTGACCCATTGTGGGCCCGCCGTTTTTAAAATGGCTAAGGCACTTGCCAAACTGGCGGAAGTGAAGACCATGGATTGGGATAACCTCGCGCTGATCCTCTGGGCCCATTATGCACCCGCAGTACCTACACTGATATGAAGACACGAGTTTTACCAGAGGGACCAATGGAAGAACGAAAGTGTTGGAGACTTCGTAGCCTACCTCCGGAATCTGGGGGGACTCTGTGGTTTCGCAAACCTCGAGGAAGCCATGAGAGACCGAATAGTTCTGGGATTAGATGACCACACAGTGCAGAGCAAGATCATGGCGAAGGGAGACATCAGCCTTGCAGATGTCATCGCCGACGCTACTGCCGCAGAAGCAACCAGGAAGTCAGCCACTCGAATGTGCTGAGCGAACGCACCACACTGCCAACTCGCTAGTGATAGTACGCCTTCCTCTGAGAGGCACACTATTACCGCCCATCATGAAGACCTCGAATCATCCTCAGACAGTAAGGAAGAGGAGGTCAACCGGCTCCACTCAGAACGAGATCAAAGGAACCAGAGACTTCCACACCAATGCGCTGGTTGCGGGGCAAACCACTCACGATCAGACTGCAAATTCCTCGATGCACTCTGCCTTCCTGTGGAAAGAGAGGCCACATTGCAAAGGTCTGCAGAAGCAAGTGAGGGTCCAGTCCAAGTCGGAGGGAGAATAATCTCCACCAGGATACAGGCAACCCACCTGTAAATCGGGACTGCCTGAACCACCAATGGAACAACCACTACTACAGAAATCGAGCACCTGCCGCTTCAATGAAACAAGAAGAGGCACACCAAACTATCACTATAGGCCACGCTTCATCACTAGATGCAAGAAAGATCCGAGTAAAGGTCGCTATTGAGAATTGACCTTGCGTGATGGAAGTCGATTCGGAGTCATCCCTATTGATGATCTCCTGGAAAACCCTCAAACAGCTGATCCCTGCCATCTGTCGCCAGGACCTCAGCACTCAAAGAATCATCCTAAAGGACTACCAAGGGAACAGAATTCTGGTTGTTGGTTCCAGCCAGGTCCAAGTATCCTTCAAAGACCACAACACAACGCTTCCTCTGACTGTCGTCGATCGTGACCAGCCCAGTTTGTTAGGGTTACAGTGGTTCGCCCCACTTGGAATTGAAACCGGAAGCGATGACTGGGAAGAGGCCCTCATCCAGGAATTCCAGGACATTTTCACAGAGAAGTTAGGCAAGTACAAGGGGACCCCTATATCGTTTAATCTCAGCCCCGATGTAGCTCCCATTCACCTTAAGCCTCATCGGGTGCCTTTTGCACTCAAGCCAAAGATCGATGAGCAACTGGACAAATTAATAGCCCAGGGTGTGTTGGAATCGATTGACCATGCCCGATGGGAGACCCCAATAGTAACACCCATAAAGCCAGATGGATCGTTAAGAATTTGTGGGAATTACCGGGCCACCCAAAATCACGTGCTTCAGCAGAGCGCTTTCCCGGTACCAGTGGTCCAACACCTTCACTCCCTGGGTGGCGGAAAAATATTTGCGAAATTGGACTTAGCTCATGCGTACCAACAGCTACCCGTAGATGCGACGACTGCAGAAGCCCAGACTATCGTCACACACAGAGGTGCCTTCAAGTGCAATAGACTCCAATTCGGTGTAAGCGTGGCACCGGGCATTTTCCAAAGTCTGATGGAGAGACTATTACAAGGCATAAAAGACGTCGTGCCTTATTTTGATGGTGTCTTAATAGCTGCTCCTACTAAAGAATTATTAGAACAACGACTCAGAATGGCTCTCCAAAAATTTAAAGACGTTGGCCTGAAGGTAAAAAGGGACAAGTGTAATATTTTTATTTTTGCCTTTTATTTTAAAGGGAAAGCCTCAGAGTTTTTTTTTTCTTTTCTTTTCTTTTTTATTTTTCTTTTCTTTTTTAATGGGACTTTTTTGCTTTTCATATTTATGTTTTTGGACTATTTTGTTGTTGAGGTTGTTTTTTTTTCTTTTTTTTGGATTATCGAGATTTTTTAATTGGATTAAGGTGTGAAGAATCTGAAGGAACTTTTTGTTTTTTGTTTTTCTTTTTTCTCTTTTTGCTTTTTCTTTTTTCCTTTTTCTTTTGCTCTTAATCAATATTATTATTTTTGGATTTGTTTGTTTTTTCCTTTCTATTTTTTCCTTTTTTATGGTGGACTATCTCGTAATTGGATTAGGGTCTAGAAGAACCTGAAGATCTTTCTTCTTCCTTTTTTTCTGTTTCTTCTTTGGTTTCATGTTTTTTACTATTGGAGTTCTCCATTTTGGATTATAATTGGCTGCTCTACCAGTTGGATTAAAAGTTAAGAAGAATTTGAAGTTTTGGAAACATTGAAATGAGCAAGAAACCAATACCATCTGGCATTTCTGCTTCTACCTCTGCTTCCCCACCAGCTGGAGGACAACGTTTAATTCAGACAATGTTGAAGCAAGATAAGGAACAAGAAAAAATAACTTTACAGTTACAGATGATTATGCAAGGAATCCAAGATCTCAAGACAAAATCAGATATCATTGAACAAAGAACAGGAAATATTGAACAAAGAACAGAAAATATTGAACAAAGAATAGAAAATATTGAACAAAGAGCAGAAAATATTGAACAAAGAATAGAGAAGACTGATGAAAAAGTGGAAAATATTAAACAAATGATGGTTAAGTATGAGGAGAGATTCCAAAAAATTGAGGAAGAAGGAAAACAAAGAGAGAAGAAGATTGGAAATATTGACAGCAGATTAACAGCGGTTGAACAAGAAAAAGGTGGGATGTTGAGGTGGGAGATGGAAAGGTCAGAATTTTACCTCAGATTTCAAAATATAGAAGAGGAAAAAGGAGAAAATTTGGCAGCGGTAATGATAGAAATTTTGGCAGATGCTTTGGAAATTACAGAGGAAAAGATGATGGATGGAATAGATGAGATATATCGAGTCTATACAAGATATGCGATGAGAAATAAATTACCCAAGGAAGTCCATATTAGATTTACCAAAAAATCCATTAAAACGCAAATATTACAAGTAGCAAGAGAGAAAACACTGAAATACAAGGGTAAAGAGGTTGTGGTTTTAAAACAAATACCCAGAACAGTGAGAGAGATGAGAAGAGAATATCGATTTCTGACCAAAATACTATTGGAAAACGAAGTGAATTATAGATGGCTGATTCCAGAAGGACTAGTGTTTGGGTGGCAAGAGCAGAGATATAGAATTGATTCAATTGAGAAAGCAGAACTTTTTCATGCAGAATTCTTTGGAGGAAGAAGAGAGGAAGCAGAGAAAGAGGCCTTATCAATTGAGTTTCAAGATGAACAACTGGAGACTGAAAAAGAGAAAGGAGCAGCAGGGGGACAGATGGATAATAAAGAACAGCGTGAAGTGAGATCCACGAGAGCTGTTAGACCTAAATATAAAGCATAATTATGGAGGAAAAAAAACTGATTACAATGAATATAAATGGACTTAATTCAGCTGTTAAAAGAAGAAAAACTTTTCATAAATTAGAGAAATTAAAATTTGATATAATTTGTTTACAAGAAGTTCACATTAAAAAACAACATGAACAATTGTTATTACAGCCAAAATTAGGGAAAATATTTACCTCTTTGACTCAATGTAAGAAAAGAGGTGTGGTTTTATACATTAAAGAGGCTATTCCAGCAAAATTGATTTACACGGATGAAGATGGAAGAGTATTAATGGTAGAAATAATTGACAATAATATAAAAATACTCTTGATTGCAATTTATGCTCCGAATGATAAACAAGAAGAGTTTTATAAAAAGCTACATATGAAAATAATTGGACTGGACTATGTTAATATAATTATGATGGGAGATTTTAATGGAATTGTGGACAATAAACTGGACTATATAGCAACAACAACAAAGCAAAATAGAAAGGCTCTCCCAAGGTCCTTCTTTAAAATGACAGATGAATTAACTTTAAAAGATATTTGGAGAGAAAGAAATGTTAAAGCTAAACAAAAAAAAAGGGACAAGTGTCAACTTTGTATGGAGAGAGTGGAGTTTCTTGGATACCTTCTCGACAGACAGGGAATCCACCCCACCGAAAAAAAACTAACTGCAATCAAAAATGCCCCAAGACCTAGAAATAAGACAGACCTCCAAGCCTTCCTGGGACTCATTAACTTTTATAACATCTTCTTGCCCCAGAAGGCGACCATAGCTGAGCCCCTACATAGATTTCTCGACAAAAAGGCTTCCTGAGTCTGGGGACGGCGTGAAGAATGAGCATTTCAACAAGTAAAAAACCTCTTAACTTCTGATGCTGTATTAATACAATACAACGAGACTCTACCCTTAACGGTTACCTGTGACGCCTCACCATTCGGAGTGGGAGCCATTTTAAGCCACGTCCTGCCAAACGGTAATGAGGCAACTATTGTGTTCTTTTTGAGGACTTTGTCTAAAACTGAAAGGAACGATAGCCAACTTGATAAAGAGGCTCTCGCCATTGTATCCGCAATTAAACGTTTCCATGAGTATGTGTATGGGAGACCCTTTGCCATAATTACAGACCACAAGCCGCTACTTGGCATTTTAGCGGGAAACAAACCAACTCCCCACATCTTATCACCAAGAATGCCACGTTGGTTGGAGTTTTTAGCCGCATACGATTATCAACTGCAATACCGCCCAGGGAAAGCCATTCCCCACGCTAACGCTTTGAGCCGTTCTCCGCTACCAGATGTCATAGATGACCCAGCTCCAACCCTAGCCATATTGCAAATTGAGACTCTTAAATCACCACCACTGACCGCTCAGGACATCGCCTCAGAAACGAAAAAGGACCCTTCTTTGGCACGAGTCCTCAGCTGGGTGGAACGAGGTTGGCCAGACAACAAACCCAATGACACTTTCAGGCTGTTCAGAAATCGACAGACAGAACTATTCTCTCAAAAGGGCTGCATCTTGTGGGGAGACAGAGTCGTCATCCCGGAAAAATTGCAACATAAAGTTTTGAAAATGTTGCACGATGGACATCCAGGCATCGTGTGGATGAAGCCATTGGCAAGGAGTTCCGCGTGGTTGCCAGGTATAGATAAGCAGATAGAGGCTTGGGTGGCTACATGCAGCAAGTGCCAGGAGACTCGCTCTGCTCCTCCAAAAACACCCCCAACTCAGTGGGAAACACCTCGAGGTCCCTGGTCCCGTATCCACATCGATTTTGCGGGACCCACAAGAGGACACACTTTCCTTCTAACCATGGATGCCGATTCTAACTGGCTCGAGATCCACAAAATGAAAAGCACCACCACGGAGGCGGTCATTAAAAAACTAAATAAGCTATTCGCTACCCACAGATTGCCAGATGTCCTGATCTCCAATAATGGCCCTCAATTCACTGTCCTGGCATTCGAACAGTACCTAGCAGACCGGGGCATCCGCCATGCCTTAACATCGCCAGCTCACCCTGTGGCCAACGGTAGGGCTGAGCGAATGGTCCAATTTGTAAAGAAGACCTCACACAAGATGGACCAGGGAGACATTGACAACAAGATAACCCGGATGCTTCTCATCCAACATATTACTCCAAGCAGCACCACAAACAGAACCCCAGCCAAAGTCCTGATGGGCCGAACACTTCGCTCACATCTCGATCGCCTTCACCCTGCTTATACACCAGAACAACCCCTGGGATCCAGCAGCAAGTGTTGTTCATTCCAGGAAGGCGACCCCGTTTTTGTGAAAAACTTCTCGGGTGACCCATTGTGGGTCCCCGCTACCATAACACAACTTATGGGGCCCCGTTCCTACCGTCTACAAACTGCGGATGGCAAAATGTGGAAGTGCCACATAGACCAGCTTCGATCCAGACTAGCACCTACTGCCATCTCATCCCCTGAATCTCAAACTGGTGGGGGGGGAAGGGACATCAAGGGGGCCAAAAAAGAAATAGCAGATGACCAAACAATCGGAACCCAGCAGTCTACACAACCAACCATGGGATACTCACCGCCAGAAGGAGAACCGAGCCGGGAAATTGCCTTAACGCGTAGCTGCACCGCGATGGAAACAGATCCAGGGAACCCAGATGACAGCATTGGTGAGAGCAGAGAGGACAGCCCAGAGCCATTCAATGAAACAGCGGGACTGTCTTCGCCACCCAGCTCAGCAAGCAGCCCACCGGAACCAGAGCCAGGACAGAAACCGGTGAAACAGCGCAGATCAAGCAGACGGGTGAAGCGACCTGCCTACTTACGAGAATACGTCACCCCACCCCTCAGACAGAACCTAGGGGGGAGGGGTGTTAAGGACTAAGCTAACGCATTCAGCAACAACCCTAATAGCTTTACTTTAACAGCAGGCTCGTAAAACTGCACTTCTCATTGGCCCGCGAATAGCGAGTCGTGATTGGTCGTTTCTGGCCGATCTGATTGGCTGACAGAGGGTCTCTCTGATTGGACGCTTGTTAGAGCGGTAAACTCAAATCATTGGTTATTGTGACAGCAGCCAGCTCTATAAAAGAACTGCTGCTGCCCAAGTATTTTGCTCTGTTCTGAAGTTACTAATAAAGAGTTGAAGTCACAGTTCGATGCCTCGTCTCCATTCCTTGCGCCCATGCTCAGGACATAACAATGCATATAGCAAATCTTTGCTTTAATGTTTTTAAATTAGCTTGAAAAAGTGGAGGAAAACATAAAGAGTTTAAAGTCAGTTCTAAAATGTAGGAAATAGTAAGCTTTCACTTTATGGATCAGTTGAAAAGTTTGCAAAATTATATGTGTGATTCTATATATAAACACAACATTTTCCTCCCAATTGGACCCTTAAATTATACTTTATCTCCCTTGCTGTGTAATTCTACTATTCTTTCTCCTTGACAGTGGCCTGGGAGTTATTTCTATTTAACACATGCTATACAGGTCTGATTGCTATTATTGAACTGGAAACAGAAGTAGCAAATATATACTTACTGCTAACAGAAAACAAGTGGCTTGTGAAACCTTTGACATTCCCTTTTGCGTTTATTTTAGACAAAGAAAGAGATAGACTTCACAAACACGATGCACTGATTAATACTACAGATGTTAATTTTAACTTTCCTAATATGTTTAAAGAGACTAAAACAAAAAGCTCTTTTATATTCTAAGACCATGGGTAGGAAATACTCTGAATATGATATTCATTTGGAGATTTTTATGTATTTAGTGGAACATAATAAAAAAGGATAAGTTACATAACTAGCCAACAATCTATGCGTTGATTCTACATCCTGTGTACTGTAACCGAGTCCAAAAATTCATGTGTACCGTAACTATCTGGAAAGCCTTGGATGAAAAACCCCACATTAACCACAAAACACCAACCAAACCAAACATTTAGTACAAGTTAAATTCAGATAATTGAAATAAGACACTAAAAAGATACCTCTTTTCTTTTGGTTTGAGAATATGTATGACTCATTCTTCTCATGCATCTATTCAGATCCACAATGGTATGGTGTAACTATACCACTTTTTGAACTAATGCTCAAAAAAAAAAAAACCAACAACCCTGCCATGCTAATACTGAATGAAGTATGATCTACTACTCTGGTAGGTCTCGCGTCAGATTGAATTCTACACTTAGGACTGCTGAATCAATTACCTTAAGAAAAGTCTGGTAGAACACATTGGTACATTGTATACAGTCCTGGCTATGGCAACGACTTTACTTGGACAAAATTCAAATATGGAGGAACAGTAAAGTGTTTTACAACTCAGAATAAGGGTGTTTAGCACCTTGGCTGTAGTATCTAGATCTTTTTTAATGTAACGTTTGTATTTTTATTTATTTCTCAAATAAGTATGCTGCCTAGCTCTTGGTGACTTGTGGTAGTTCACAACAACCCCCCCCCCAAAGAAAACAGTTGTTATTAAGTGAACAATAAAAGAATGAGAATTACAAGCAGGACAGGAACAAAGCAAAGGAATTTTATTCATCCTTACCAAAGGCCTGGATTTTAAAAAGCAGATATTCAAATCTTGGGGGAAAACCTCATTCCAAGCACCCAGAGTGCTTCTAGTGTGCAAACAAGATGGTCTTGTTAAGTGCAGCAACCCTGCTAGATCGAATTGGTATAGCAAACATTATAGGAGCCAGGTAGTATCTCAAATAATAAAATACTATTCCGGAAAAAAACACATTTACTTTCCAGGCTGGGGTCATTAATTAATTTTAGTCAATTTTAATCAGAGGAAGGAAGGCAGGAAGGAAACATTCTGGTGTTGCTTATAGAAACTGCCTCTCCATTAACCCTTATTACATTCTTGGCAGGACTAGACTTCCTGTCTCAGGAACCTCTCTGGAGCTTTTTCCCCCTCCTTTGCTGGTACTTCGCTTGTGTGGAGTGACCATTCAAAGTTACAATGGCACTGAAAAAAGTGACTTATGACCATTTTTCATACTTACAACTGTTGCAGCATCCCCACAGTCATGAGAGGCCAGGCGAGGAGATGCCTGCCTTGATGTGAGTGATATTAAGTTGGCCACGCCCAGCCAATAACATGATCACCAAGAAATGTCCACCCAATCACATGACCACTGTTATGAACTAATAAAACGCTTAAATAAAGTTTTATCAAACCTTTAGAAAATAGCAGGGTTCTAGTCCTGCACTTCTGATTGTCTGATAATAGCGATATTGGATTGGTCCGTTCAGGAGAATCTGATTGGCTGTTAACGAGCCACTCTCATTGGTTAAGGGGGTTAACACTCCACATTTCTCATTGGTTACTAGATCAGCAGCTTGCCTATAAAAGGGCTGCTGCTGCCCTAGGGTTTTGCTCTGTTCAGAATGATTAATAAAGAGTTGAAGTTCACTGTTCACCGTCTCGTCTCCGTTCCTTGCGCCCATGCGCAGAACTTAACACTGGCGACGAAGGTGGGATATGGAGACGTCAGAGCTGACTGAACACTACAGAGCACCAAACAGAGCACGTGGCTGAAGGCGCATCAACGGCAGAAACCATGACCGGCGGCACCATACCACCCACTCCATTCGACCCAGCACAAGAAGACTGGGACTCATACATGGACCGGTTCCAGATGTTTCTGGAGACCAACAACTTGAAGGATGCCACTACTGGGAAAAAGCGAGCGGTATTCCTGACTCACTGCGGACCTGCTGTTTTTAAGATGACTAAGGCACTGAGGGAGAAGGCGGAGCTTCGTTTCGGCGATACAGCTGCGATCTCGGGGCTCTGAGATCGCAGCCGATATTTTCGCCCCTGGTCGGTCCTAACGGACCTAAACCGTCCCGTAGAGACGGTGATCGTGAAGGGCACTGTTCCAGGATCCCAGAGAAATCGCAAAATCTCTGGTTTGATCCGGAAGAAGCCCTTTCGCTGGCGGCGGAGAGGCAGCCTCCATAGCTGCTGAAGTGGGGACAGCTCCGGAAAGAAAGTGATTGGAGTGAAGTGTGTCGGCTGGGTGAGAAAAACTCTTTTGTGTTGTAAATTCGCTGAGGTTGGAAAGTTCATCCGGGATAAAGAAGAAAGCTGTGAGATTTTTTTTTTGACTGAAATTGTTTTGAGCGGCGTTTTTTAAAGTGATGTCAAATTGAGGCTTGGGTTTTTTTTTTCTTTTCTTTATACTTTTTGGGAAAGATTTTACTGTGACTTTGTAGGTAACCGGATTGATTTTTCTCTTATATATATTTTTATGCTCCCTTTGATTTTTTAACTTTCTTTAGGATAGAGGCTCCCTTTGGCTATTTTTTCTTTTTTTTTCTGTATATATTATTCCTTTTTTCCGGCTGGGGGGGAGAAAGAGCATTAAGAAACTTTGTAACACTGCCAACTAGAGGCTTGAAAGTATTTTATTTGAATTGGAGAGAATTGTAAAAAGACCTCATCTCAAGGACTTTTTAACGTGATAAGATAGAGGGAGAGCACAGCAAAATATTATTGCAGGTGCTTTCCTGGACTGTTATCAACAATACTTGAGGTTTGGCTTTGAAGCTGCTGGAGAAGAGAGTCATAACAAGAGCCTTGGATAAATAACAAAGTGCAGTGTGTTTTCTTATATATACCCCATTCGCTAGCCTTTTTCTAAATTTCAATTCTAGTAATATTTTTATTTTTGCCTTTTATTTTAAAGGGAAAGCCTCAGAGTTTTTTCTTTTTTCTTCTTTATTTTTTCTTTTCTTTTTTATTGGGACTTTTTTGCTTTTCTTATTAATGTTTTTGGATTACTTTGTTGTTGTTGTTGTTTTTTTTTGGATTATTGAGACTTTTTAATTGGATTAAGGTGTGAAGAATCTGAAGGAACTTTTTGTTTTTTCTCTTTTTGCTTTCTCTCTCTTTTTTTTTTTTTTGCTTTTAATCAATATTATTATTTTTGGATTTGCTTGTTTTTTCCTTTCTATTTTTTCCTTTTTTATGGTGGACTATCTCGTAATTGGATTAGGGTCTAGAAGAACCTGAAGATCTTTCTTCTTCCTTTTTTTCTGTTTCTTCTTTGGTTTCATGTTTTTTACTATTGGAGTTCTCCATTTTGGATTATAATTGGCTGCTCTACCAGTTGGATTAAAAGTCAAGAAGAATTTGAAGTTTTGGAAACATTGAAATGAGCAGGAAACCAATACCATCTGGCATTTCTGCTTCTACCTCTGCTTCCCCACCAGCTGGAGGACAACGTTTAATTCAGACAATGTTGAAGCAGGATAAGGAACAAGAAAAAGTAACTTTACAGATGATTATGCAAGGAATCCAAGATCTAAAGATAAAATCAGATATCATTGAACAAAGAACAGAAAATATTGAACAAAGAACAGAAAATATTGAACAAAGAACAGAAAATATTGAACAAAGAACAGAAAATATTGAACAAAGAATAGAGAAGACTGATGAAAAAGTGGAAAATATTAAACAAATGATGGTTAAGTATGAGGAGAGATTCCAAAAAATCGAGGAAGAAGGAAAACAAAGAGAGAAGAAGATTGGAAATATTGACAGCAGACTAACAGCGGTTGAACAAGAAAAAGGTGGGATGTTGAGGTGGGAGATGGAAAGGTCAGAATTTTACCTCAGATTTCAAAATATAGAAGAGGAAAAAGGAGAAAATTTGGCAGCGGTAATGATAGAAATTTTGGCAGATGCTTTGGAAATTACAGAGGAAAAGATGATGGATGGAATAGATGAGATATATCGAGTCTATACAAGATATGCGATGAGAAATAAATTACCCAAGGAAGTCCATATTAGATTTACCAAAAAATCCATTAAAATGCAAATATTACAAGTAGTAAGAGAGAAAACACTGAAATACAAAGGTAAAGAGGTTGTGGTTTTAAAACAAATACCCAGAAGAGTGAGAGAGATGAGAAGAGAATATCGATTTCTGACCAAAATACTATTGGAAAACGAAGTGAATTATAGATGGCTGATTCCAGAAGGACTAATGTTTAGGTGGCAAGAGCAGAGATATAGAATTGATTCAATTGAGAAAGCAGAACTTTTCCATGCAGAATTTTTTGGAGGAAGAAGAGAGGAAGCAGAGAAAGAGGCTTCATCAATTGAGTTTCAAGATGAACAACTGGAGACTGAAAAAGAGAAAGGAGCAGCAGGGGGACAGATGGATAACAAAGAACAGCGTGAAGTGAGATCCACGAGAGCTGTTAGACCTAAATATAAAGCATAATCATGGAAGAAAAAAAACTGATTACAATGAATATAAATGGGCTTAATTCAGCTGTTAAAAGAAGGAAAACTTTTCATAAATTAGAGAAATTAAAATTTGATATAATTTGTTTACAAGAAGTTCATATTAAAAAACAACATGAACAATTGTTATTACAGCCAAAATTGGGGAAAATATTTACTTCTTTGACTCAATGTAAGAAAAGAGGTGTGGTTTTATACATTAAAGAGGCTATCCCAGCAAAATTGATTTACACGGATGAAGATGGAAGAGTATTAATGGTAGAAATAATGGACAATAATATAAAAATACTCTTGATTGCAATTTATGCTCCGAACGATAAACAAGAAGAGTTTTATGAAAAGCTACACATGAAAATAATTGGACTGGACTATGTTAATATAATTATGATGGGAGATTTTAATGGAATTGTGGGCAATAAACTGGACTATATAGCAACAACAACAAAGTAAAATAGAAAGGCTCTCCCAAGGTCTTTTTTTAAAATGACAGATGAATTAACTTTAAAAGATATTTGGAGAGAAAGAAATGTTAAAGCTAAACAATATACTTTCTATTCAAATAGACATTTATCATGGTCCAGATTAGATATGATTTGGATCTCAACAGAACTAATATCTAATATTAAAGAAACAAATATTGAAACAAGTACTTGGGCAGATCATAGCCCAATGACAATTAAATGGAAGGGACAAAAAAAAAGATCGAGATGGACATTAAATAATACTATTTTAAAGGAGAAAGATTTTATACAATGGATGGAGAAGGAATTGGCTTTTTTCTTCAGAGAAAATAAAAAAGAAGATACTTCAATGCAGAATGTGTGGGATACAATGAAGGCATACGCTAGAGGTTTGATAATAGATTATACAAGAAAAAAGAATATTAGGAAAAGGCAAGCTTCTAAGGCCTTGGAAGATGAGTATAAAATTCTTGAAAAAGAATTACAGAAAATGCCACAGAAAAAGGATATTAAATTGAAGCTGGATGTAATCAAACATAAAATGGAATTAATAGAGAAAGAAGAACTGGCACAGAAAATTAGAAACTCTAAACAGAATTATTTTGAAGATGCAAATAAACTAGGTAGATGGCTAGCATATAAATTGAGAAAAGAGAAGGAATCAAGAAAAATATTGAAGTTAATAGATGAACAAGGCCAAGTTTGTTATGGGAATAAGGAGAAAAAAGAAATTATTCGAGATTTTTATGGGCAACTATATAAACAAGAGAATATTGATGGAGAAAAAGTCAAACAGTATTTACAGGAAGCTAATTTACCAAAGATACCTAAAGAGACTGAAGAAATGCTAGAAAACAATATAACAATGATGGAACTAAATGAAGCATTTAAGAGACAAAACAATGGGAAAGCTCCGGGTCCAGATGGGCTTCCAGTAGAATTCTATAAAACATTTCAAGAATTATTGAGCATCCCATTGTTAGAAGTTATGAATGAATGATACCTAAAACATGGTCAGAGGCTTATATTACACTCATACCGAAGGAAGAGACTGACCCATTGCAAATTAAGAATTATAGACCTATTTCTTTATTGAATGCAGACTATAAAATCTTTGCTTCAATCTTAGCAGAAAGACTTAAAAAATATTTAAACAATTTTATTCACTCAGATCAAAATGGATTTCTGCCAAAGAGACAAATTAGAGACAATATGAGAGTAATCTTGGACACTTTGGAATACTATGAGGCTCATCCTGAAAAGCAAATGGCTTTGATATTCCTAGATGCTCAAAAAGCATTTGATAACGTGAACTGGAGATTTATGTTATTATTATTGGAGCAGATGGGTTTTGCTAAAAAATTTATTCAAGCAATAGAAGCTATATATAATAAATAGACAGCAAGGGTAATGATGGAGGGGGAACTTACAGATTTTATTAATATAAGGAAAGGCACAAGACAAGGATGCCCCCTATCTCCTTTGCTATTTGTGTTGACCTTGGAAGTGTTGAATAGAAATATTAGGGATGATAAAAGCATAAAAGGAATGAAAATTAAGAAGGAAGAATTCAAGCTACAAGCTTTTGCTGATGATTTAGCTTTTATTTTGGAAGATCCGCTAGAAACAGCTCCAAAATTACTGGAAAGGATAGAGGCATATGGAGAGGTGGCTGGTTTGAAAATAAATAAAGATAAAACAAAGATTTTGACAAAGAATATGCTATTGAGACAGAGAGAAGAACTGGCAGATCTTTTGAAAATTCAAGTTACAAATAAGGTTAAGTATCTGGGGATATATTTGACAACAAGATGTAGCACATTAAAGGAGAATAATTATATTAAACTTAAACAACAGATAATTACAGATTTGAAGAAGTGGGAAAACTTGCAATTGTCATTAATAGGGAGAATTTCAACAATTAAGATGAATATCTTACCTAGAATTTTATTTTTGTTTCAAACAATACCAATTAGGCTTGGAAAAGACTATTTTGAAGATTTAAATAAAATTATGTTGAAGTTTATATGGCAAGGTAAAAAAGCGAGAATAAAGCTAAAGCTTTTGCAAGATGCTAGAATTAGAGGAGGTTTTGGTCTGCCTAATTGGGAATTGTATTATCAAGCTGCAAGTTTGATGTGGGTCAAAGAATAGAAAACATTAAGGAAACATAGGTTGTTGACATTAGAAGGGCATGACTTGCTGTTGGGCTGGCATGCTTTTTTATGGTATAAGGGAACTAAAACACAGGGTTATTTTAGAAGACATTATGTACGGGAGTCTTTGTGGTTAAATTGGGAGAAGATAAAAAGACAATGTTATTTGAAAATTCCAGTTTGGTTATCGACCATTGAAGCATTTTCCTATCCTATAATCTACAAGAAGGAACAAACAGTTAGATATAGGGAACTTTTGGATGAAAAGGGTGAACTTAAATCGATCCAAAACTTAGAGGAACAAGGTATAAGGATGAATTGGTTTTCATATGCACAAATACATTCAAGGTATGATGAAGATTCTAAAACGGAGGGATTTTATGATAAACAGACTGATTTAGATAAGATCTTGATGGGTACTGATGAGAAGGTGATTAAAAAACTATATGGTTATCTACTGGGAATGAAATTAGAGGAAGAACAAGTCAAAGAAACTATGATTGTTTGGGGGAAGAATTTTGGATATGGGATTGATTTAGAGAAATGGCAGAAATTGTGGTCTCAAAATTATAAAATGACAATGTCAACAGCATATAAAGAAAACTTGTATAAGATGTTTTACAGGTGGCACTTTCCTCCGACAAGAATAGCAAGAATGTTTAAGAACAAATCTGAAAAATGCTGGAAATGTCATCAGATACCCGGCTCGTATTACCATATGTGATGGACTTGTGAGGATGCTAGAAAATATTGGACTATAATTCGCATGTGGTTGGAAAAAATGCCAAAGAAACATATAGACTTGAAACCAGAGATCTTCTTATTGGGAATTTTACCTGATATATATAGTAAAGATTTGAAATACCTGATTGTAAATGTATTAACAGCGGCCAGGATTGTATTTGCTAAAAATTGGAAGAATGAGAAAATACCATTACAGGAAGAAATTATTAAGAAAATATTGGAATGTGCTGAGATGAGTAGATTGACATTTGAAATTAGAGAGCAAGAGGATAAACAATTTTACGAAATTTGGGATATTTTTTATAAATGGCTAGATGATAAAATACGACAATAGAATATTTAGAATGCTAGATAGTAAGGAATCTTTATTTTGCTATTATTTTGTTATTTGATATTATATTTATAAAGAGTTTTTTAGGATTGATTTGATATGATTATATGATTTGTTATAGAGTAAACTGGTTTAAAGTATTGTTAGCTCATAAAGCATGAATGATTAAAAATATAGTCAAAAACTTCTTTTTTTAGTGATATTAGGATATATAAGTTTGGATTGACAATATGAGTTGTTATGTAACATAATTGCAATTGAGACTACAGAATGAATGCACAAAAATGATGAACCAACTGACACACTGGATATATATATAAGAGTTGATGTTTTTATGTTTTGTTTGTCTTGTTTGTTTGTAGAAAATTAATAAAATCTTTTTCAAAAAAAAAAAGATGGCTAAGGCACTGGCGAAACTGGCTGAGGTGAAATCCATGGACTGGGACGTCCTCGAGCGCCTCCTACGGGCCCATTATGCACCTACCATACCAACGCTTGTCTGAAGACATGAATTTTACCAGAGACACCAGCAGAAAGGAGAAAGGATTGCAGATTTCATCGTGGATCTCCGGAACTTGGGAGGCCTCAGCGGGTTCGCTGACCTCGAAGAAGCTCTAAGAGACCAAATAGTTCTGGGTTTAGATGCACCTCATGTGCAAAGTAAGCTGATGGTGAAAGGTGACATCAGCCTTGCAGATACTATTGCTGACGCTACTGCAGCAGAAGCAACCAGGAAGTCGGCTGCCTGAATGCGCCGCACCAACGCCCCGCTCCACCAACTCGCCGGTGAAATCTCACCTCACCTTGAGGGACATACGACAGCAACCCACCATGAGGACCTTGAATCGTCATCAGACAGTGATGAGGAAGAGATCAACCGGCTCCAGTCTGAACCAGATCAACGCCACCAGTGTAACCAGAGACTGCAGCATCAATGCGCAGGTTGTGGGGCACACCATCCGCGATCAGACTGCAAATTCCTCAACGTGCTCTGCCATGTTTGTGGGAAGAGAGGCCACATTGGAAAGGTCTGTAGAAGCAAGCAAGGATCAGCAAGCCCATTTCAGAGGGGGATCAACTACCGCCAGCCCACAGGAAATCGTCCTGTGAGTCGGGAACATTTGAACCACCAATGGAACAACCACTCCTACAGATATAAACCAGTAGCCCATTCAATGAAACGAGAAGAAGCACACTAAACCATTACAATTGGTCACGCCTCATCATTAGATGCAAAGAAGATCCGAGTGAAGGTCGCCATCGAAAACCAGCCCTGCGTGATGGAAGTCGATTCAGGATCGTCCCTCTCGATGGTTTCCTGGAAGACCCTTAAACAATTAATCCCTGCTGTCCGGCGGCAAGATCTCAGAACCCAAAGAATCATACTCAAGGATTATCAGGGAAACCGAATCCCGGTCGTTGGATCCAGCCTAGTCCAGGTCTCATTCAAAAATTGTACTGCATCTTTACCATTGACCGTCGTCGACCATGATCGGCCTAGCTTGTTAAGACTTCAATGGTTCGCTCCACTTGGGATTGAGGTAGCCGGCATTCACCAAACCAGCAGTGATGACTGGGAGGAGGCCCTCGTCCAGGAATTCCAGGACGTCTTTGCAGACAAACTAGGCGAGTACAAGGGGACCCTGATATCATTTAACCTTAACCCTGAAGTAGCCCCCATCCGCCTTAAGCCTTGTCGAGTATCTTTTGCCCTTAAACCAAAGATTGACGAGCAGCTTGATAAATTAATAACCCACAGACCACGCTCGTTTTACAACCAACAGACCACGCTCGTTGGGAAACCCCAATCGTAACACCTGTTAGGGATAACATTGTTTTACCCTAACTGTTTTAGGTAAATAATAATATGTAATCATAATTTGTATGTTAAAGTGTCTGCAACTTTAACTGTGGGATAGTAATTAAGGGAGTGGTTGTGAAAGCACTTTAAAAGAAGCAAGGCTGCAGCTTGCTATCTCTCTGGCTTTGATGATCCCTGATTACTGCAAGGAAAACAAGTCTGCATTGCTCGAACGGGAGAGAAAACAAAGGACTGACTTGTAAGTGAATTGACAAAGGATATTTCTACACGGACTTTGCTAACTGAATATCCCTGAATGGACTGACTAAATGATACATGACTATTGGACTGTTATTTTGACTATGCTATGAACTCATAATGGAATAAACTATATATTTTGATAGCACAAGCGTATCTGTTATTTTTACTGTATGTAAATAAACATACAAGCTTAGCTCACTCATTTTATCTGTGTGCCTATCTGACTAAGCTGCACATTCTGTTTAGCTTGTCTCCCTAACCCTGGTTGGGGAAACCAGGCTTAACAACACCCATCAAATCAGTTGGATCGTTAAGGATTTGTTGGGACTACTGGGCCACCCTTAATCACGCCCTTCAACAGAACGCTTACCCAGTGCCGGTGGTACAACACCTCCTCCATTCCCTGGGAGGCAGAAAAGTCTTCGCTAAATTGGATTTAGCACAGGCATACCAACAACTGCCTGTAGATAAAAAAACAGCAGAGGCGCAATAAATTGTTACACACCGAGGCTCCTTTAAGTGCAACCGACTCCAATTCAGAGTTAGCGTAGCCCCAGAGATTTTTCAGAGTTTGATGGAGAGACTCTTACAGGGGATAAAAGGGGTCGTACCATACTTTGATGATGTTTTAATTGCTGCCCCGAATAGAGAAATACTAAAGGAGCGTCTTAAACTGGTTCTCCAGATATTTAAAGACTCTGGCCTTAAAGTTAAAAAAAATAAATGTAAACTGTGTACAGATAAAGTAGAGTTCCTGGGGTACCTAATCGATAAACAAGGCATTCACCCCACTGATAGCAAGCTAAGGGCAATCAAAAACTCCCCAAGACCCAGAAATAAAACTGATCTGCAAACTTTCCTGGGGCTCATTAATTTTTACAACATCTTCCTGCCCCACAAAGCAACCGTAGCTGAGCCCCTACATAGGCTTCTCGACAAAAAAGCAACCTGGGTCTGGGGCCACCGAGAGGAGCACGTGTTCCGACAAGTAAAAAACCTATTAACTTCAGATGCTGTTTTAATGCAGTATAATGAGACTTTGCCCTTAACAATTACATGTGACGCGTCACCATTTGGAGTAGGAGCCATTTTGAGCCATGTGTTACCAAATGGTAGTGAAGCCCCTATTGCCTATTTTTCAAGAACTCTATCAAAGGCTGAATGTAACTATAGTCAAATCGATAAAGAGGCTCTTGCTGTTGTATATGCTGTTAAACGGTTTCATGAATATGTTTATGGATGAGTTTTTACTATTGTTACCGACCACAAACCTTTTCTGGGAATTATAGCAGGAGACAAGCCAACCCCCTATATATTATCACCTAGAATGACTCGCTGGTCAGAGTTTTTGGCTGCGTACAATTATAGACTGTAACACTGCCCAGGGAAAGCCATTCCCCACACTGACGCACTGAGCCGTGCATCACTTCCGGAAACCGTTGACGACCCAGCTCCAACCCTTACAACACTCCAGATTGAAATGCTACATTCACCACCACTAACAGCTAGAGATATCGCAATCAAAACAAAACGCGATCCTATCTTATCGCGAGTTCTTAGCTGGGTCGAATGGGGATGGCCAGTAGATCAAACCCCCGACAACTTCACCCCCTTCAAGAACCGGCAAACAGAACTTTTTTCACAAAAAGGCTGCATTCTTTGGGGGGATAGAGTCGTCGTCCCAGAGCGGTTACAACGAGCAGTATTAAAGACACTGCATGAGGGTCACCCCGGCATCATGCGTATGAAAGCGCTTGCATGAAGCTACGTGTGGTGGCCGGGCATCGACAAACAGATCAAAGCCTGGGTAAAGACTTGTTTAAAGTGCCAGGAAGTTAGCAATGCCCCACCTAAAGCAACTCCGACAGAATGGGAAACACCCCGGGGACCTTGGTCCCACATCCACATTGACTTTGTGGGACCTACTAAGGGACATATGTGCCTCCTAACAGTGGATGCCTATTCAAACTGGCTCGAGATTCACGAAATGAAGAGGACCACAACCGAGTCTGTCATCTGGAAGTTGAACAGATTATTCATGACGCATGGACTGCCAGACGTTCTGGTATCCAACAACGGACCCCAGTTTACCGCTCTACCATTTGAACAATACTTAGCGGACCAGGGTATTCGCCATGCGCTTACTTCACCAGCGCACCCTGCGGCTAACAGAAGAGCCGAGCGCATGGTACAATTTGTTAAAAAAACCCTCTACAAAATGGACTATGGGGACATTGAAGATAAGATAAACAGAATACTCCTTCTCCAACACATGACTCCGCACAGCGTCACCAACAAGACTCCAGCTGAACTATTGCTGGGACGCAAGCTCCGTTCCCTCCTCGACCGGCTTCGCCCATCTTACAAGCCAGAGAAACCCTGTGGATCTAGCGGGAAATGCCGCGAGTTCAAGATAGGCGACTTAGTTTTCACCAGAAACCTTTCTGGCGAACCGTTGTGGGTCGAGGCAACTGTAATTCAAGCCACTGGACCCAGGTCATACTGGCTGAAAACCTACGATGGAAAAATATGGAAACGCCATATAGATCAGCTTCGCTCGAGGCTACAACCTAGTTTCCGCGACTCCGGTAACTCCCAAACTGAGGGGGGAGGGGATGTCGAAGAAACCGAATTCGAAATAGCAGAAAGCAGGAACGAAAGAAGTCAACAATCGGGCATAACGTATGAAGAAGAATCAGGGAAGGGCGTGTCCTCGCCACAGAGGAACACCTCAACAGAGGCAAGTCCGCAAAGGCCAGAGGACAACAACGAGAACATTAGTGGCACTGAGTCATCCAATGAGGATCTACCGGCACCCGACTTGTCCGAAAACCTCCCGCCAAAACAAGGTTACAGACAAGAACCGGTGGGACAGCGTAAATCCAATAGACAGTCAAAACAACCTTCATACCTCAGAGATTACATCACCACACCCCCTAAATGGAACCCGGGGGGAAGGGGTGTTATGAACTAATAAAACGCTTAAATAAAGTTTTATCAAACCTTTAGAAAATAGCAGGGTTCTAGTCCTGCACTTCTGATTGGCCGATAATAGCGATATTGGATTGGAGAATCTGATTGGCTGTTAACGAGCCACTCTCATTGGTTAAGGGGGTTAACACTCCATGTTTCTCATTGGTTACTGGACCAGCAGCTTGCCTATAAAAGAGCTGCTGCTGCCCTAGGGTTTTGCTCTGTTCAGAATGATTAATCAAGAGTTGAAGTTCACTGTTCACTGTCTCATCTCCGTTCCTTGCGCCCATGCGCAGAACTTAACAACCACCAAGCCACACCTACCAACTAAGCCGTGCCCACAGAACTGGTTGTTAAAAAATTTTGAATCCCACCTCTGCTTTAATTGTAATATTTCTTCCAGGGTAAGTTCTAGAAAGAACTTACTTAAATAATTTTTCTTTAAGATAGTACCTGAGTTAGTTTTTTGATAACCAGTTTTTCTTAGGAATTGGAATAGAAAAAAAGTGTATCTCAAAATATTACAGGAATTAATTAATAAGATGAAAAATATCTTGACAGGAAAGAGAGTTAATTGAACTCAGCACACAAAACTCCAGAGTTTGCCAAGTATTATGATTAGAAAAGCAGAGATAAGGGAAGAGAATGTTTTTGAACTTGTGCATCTGGAGATAATTCAGATGCAGCAGTGATGTGATTGAAAAACTACTGGTTCACAACATCTTATAGCTGAAGTATTTTTATGTGTAGAGATGATTCTGAAACCTCTCTGTCCTCTGTCACCTATACTTCTGTTCAGGATAAGCATTCTTGCACATTATTCTCTTGTATCACTTGCTCTCATTACAAACCAACTGTACTCTTAACACATAATGTGTTTATTATTTGGATGTTTTCACTGATTATGTTTAGTACAGGATCCTTGTTCTGACTGCCACCTACTATGTAGGTTTAATTCAGACCAACCAATTAGATAGCATGTTTCAAGGATTACATTATAGGGACAAGGAAACCTTTGGTTTTCAATACCTTTAAAGAGAACGTTTTTCAGAAATTACCAATCATCCAGATAATTTAAAATGAGTATTATTCGGCCTTGTGAAAATGGAAGATAAACTTGCACAGTAGAAACTTCTCTTATTGTCCTTTCCTGTCCTTTGGAGCTGAGGCCTCCAAATTCTTTTCCTATTATATATATACCAAGCGTCTGAAACAGTAGCACAGGAAGGGGGAAGAACCAACATCTTCCCCACTTTGGTGAGAATCAGTAAGAAGTATATATTTTAAAGACATTTAAATCTAGTAAGTAGTAATGGTTCATTTTCACCATCACTAAAAAAAACAAACAAACTATGAACAGCCTCTGGAGTTCTTTTAGCAGCAGTTAGGTGTGTAAATAACAGCAAGTAATATTTCTCACCAAAATGTAAAAAAAAGTTTCAACAGCTGGTTACTGCAACTCAAGATTCTACTTAAAGTTGGTTCTGCTCATCCAAAACTTTACACTTTTGTTCTTCCAATTCCACCCTTGATAATCTAATTGTGCATGGTAATAATGTTTTCTGAACAATTTTTATCCCAGAGTTATAATTGCACCTAACAATGAACTTAAGGACCACCATCAGTGAGCTGTTTGACAGTATTACTTGGTCTGTTGTGTGGATGCGTGTATATTTTTAGGGGCAGGGAATTTTGATGGGTGGGGGTGTGTTTGGGGATTATCATGTGTACGTGTGTGTTGGGTCTGGTCTCTGGGTGTTAGGTGAATTTCGTTGTATGTGTATACTACGTATGTACATACAATGACAATAAGTTATTATTATTATTATTAATTATTACAAAAACACTCCCCCAAACAATATGAATTGAAAAACACTACAATATGATGACCATGGGGTTAAAAAGTTCTATCCCTGTAGGCTTGATTATCTAGAAAAAAATTGAGGTATCCATAATCTATCCATAATAGATTAGAAATTCCTATGAGATCATAATTCAGAAATTAAATTCCCATGGCTAAACTCATAAATGCTGCTTCCTTTGTTTCATATTTTAGTTTAACCTGGATGATAAATCTTAAGTTTCTGAACCTCAGTCCCTTCTCAATCCATAAGATATGAATAATAAGTAAGTCTGCTCCTGCACAAAAGCATTATAATGTAATTGAAATATCTGTAGAAATATTGGCAATAATTGCTATATTAGTGTTAAAACTAATATAATAACAGACATATTATTGGCCTGTAATTTGCAGGTATTGCCCCTTTTGCTGAATCCTTCTGTATCAAGTAGGTTTTCCCTGCTGTTAACCATTCACTGATGTTTCCTGTCTGCAGCATCTCACTGAATTGTTCGGCCATTTTTCTGTGCAGGCGGGTCAGGTATTTGAGCCAAAAGCCATGCAGTTGATCATTGCCAGGCGAGGTCCAGTTCTTGACTTTTTTTTACTCTGTTGCTTATCATTTCAGTAGTTTTTTCCAGTTGGTCCATTTTGTTCTTGGAGAATTTCATCTCAAAGTCTCTGATCCACCCAGCATTTTGGTTGTAACATTTCTCAGTCTTCCACAGATCTTTCCAAAACTGAGTCGTTGCTGTTTTCTCAGGTTTTTCAATTTTCGTATCCCCTGTCTGATTCAGACTCTGATAGAACCGTCTTTGGTCTGACTGGAACAATTGATTTTGTTTATACTGGATGACTCCGGCTTCGTATCTTTCAATTTTTCTTGCTTTTGCTGTTATCTGCTGCTTCACAATTTTCAATGCTTCATCAATTTTTCTTGTGCTGAGCCCATATTTTTTTATCAGATGTTTCTTGATCTTGCTGTTCTTCAGCTTTTTCTCCCACATATTTTTCAAGTTGCTTGCATCTGCTCACAGGCTCTTGATTTTCAACTCTAACCTGATTTTCCACTGTGGTTTTCCACTCGATTTTCTAGGGGGCTGCGGCTGTTGAATCCCCAGTTCTTCTGTTACTCTGACTGCTGTACTGTAGGCAACTTGTTTGTTTGTTCAACTGATGTTATTTGGACTGCTGCAAGTGCATAGTTCGCATCTATCATCAATGGTGCCAAATATTTTCTAGGCACAGTCTTCAATGTTGGAAGCCTTCTTCATTCTGCATTTGTTGCAGCATGTGCCAAGATTTTAGTTTTCAGTTCTTGCTGCCTGGCATTGAGTACTCCTGGTGTTTCAATGATGACTTCAGGCCCTTGCTGATCCTGTTTTTGCAAAATATCTGCATTTTCTTTAAATTCAGGCTGTTCAGTTGCTCCAGATGTTATTGGAATATTTTCTGCTGCCACTTCAACAGTCTGCTGTTCAGCAGTCTGTGTTCCCGTTTCACAATTTTTCCGTATTTCTTCAAGTTCGACTTCACTGAGCACTTTGTTCTGAGTGATGAATTGTCCCTGATAGGCTAATTGTAATTCAGTTATTGTTGAGTCTGGGTATTCTTGTTTCCATAACTTTTTTTTTTTTTGAAAATTTTATTGATTTTTAAAAACAAACATAAACAAACAAAACATAAAACATCTTTTTTGAAAGTGGCATGATCCCGGGTTACATCTCTTCGTACAGACACAAATTCAAGTTCATGCTCATTTTTATATTCCATTCCATCTTATTACCATTCTACATTTTCTATATAGCTTCTCCCCTCTTTTAACTTTCTTAATTTTATTTTATTTATTTCATCTCAATTCAAATCATTGTACTTATATTCTTTGTCTGTCCTGTTTCAACTGTCTATTATCTTTTCTCATTCAACAAAATTTCTCCTGTAATCATTGATTGGAGTATGACGCCTTTATATCTTTCCCCTAAAATTATAACACTTAATATAATACATAACTTCTGTTCGGATTCTGCTTGGTACATTCTAAAACTACACACTGTATTTTAAAAAAAGAAAAAATTATAAATATATAATATAATTAAAACAACAATCCATACCAATTCAATTTTGTCATTAATATTAATATTCATTTAAATCTTAACATTTTACACATTACTTTTCAAATAAGTATCAAACTTATATGGGAACACTTATAAACTTTCCATAGTTACTTCTCCCCTACTTCACTTATATTTTATAAAACACTAAGTAGTTAAAATGTTCCCATTCCTTCCTAATTCAATTCTCTCATTTATTTCATTTCATTTATTTTGTTCACAAAAGTTTCACTGAATTACACTAGCTATTTTATCCCACTTTTTAATCATATGTTGTTTCCAATTTTCTAACATTATTTCTATTACAAATATAACAATACAATCTTACGTACCTTTACAAAATCCCTTTTTCAGTTAAATTTTTACCCATTATCTCTGAATAAGTCCTGTTTCTTTACATCTTGTTCCAAACCTTTGTAGCTTCTCTTCCCTTCCTTCTTCTCTCTCCCCTTTTTACCCCCCCATCTCTCCACCTCCATTTCCCTCTTCTGTATTCCCCTTTTCTGTTGCTTTCCAACATTATATCCACTTTTCACATTATTTTTCCCTTTTTTGGCTGTTTTTTTAAGTCTTAAATTCTCCATTCTCTTTCCCCCTTTCCCCTTTCTTCCCCAGATAGAGTTACATGTTCATTAAAGATGGCTTCTTCTTTGTCCCAATCTTCTTGTTGCACAGTCTTTTCTTGTTGTTTCTTGTAGACACAGATCGCCATTTCTAAGAATTGAAAAAAGGAGCCAAAGGAGCCCTTCCCTTCTTGTGCCTCTTCTTTATATTTTTTAAATTCCATTTTCAGTTCATCAGAAGTGATGCCATTGTAGAATTTTTTAAACAACCACCAAATTGTTTTTAGTCATTCAAATATAATTTCCAGAAATCCCAAAATCACCAAACAATCCAAATACACACAAGCTGTTTCTTTTAACACTTTCTTCTTTTTTCACATTCTCTTCCTGGGGTTACTATTTAGTTAAAAGATTCCAGTTAAAATGTATCTTTTAGAAGTCTTATTAAGATTTAACTTTAGATTCTTTTGAATTCCAGGCAGTCTCCTCCTTCCAAATCCTGCCCTTATTTTTTTCCTCTCCCTTCCCACTTATATATATAAAAAGGATTTTTTAGGGTCCAGAAATCTTTATTGTCCCTTTGGCATTTAATTATATTTTCAGCTTAATTACCTATTGGTGCCAAAGTGGATTTTTCCGATTTCTTATTCAGCTCTCTTCATTGTCAATGTGAGGAAGGAGAGTGAAGAAAAAAAAACCTTTCCCTTTTCACTTTCTTTTGCTGCTTCCGACTCTTCTTTGGGAGCGATGTTATCTTTTACAAAATTTAAATTTCAGCGTTCCTTAGTTATAGCTTTTTATCCCGGTCAGCCAAAACTTTCACTTCTTATCTTCCTCCTGCACTTTCTTTTCTGGGAGTGCTTCTTTGAGGCAGCCATTTCTGACCGCCGCTCTTACCACCTTTGGGAAAGGGAGTTTGGCCAGCTAAGAAGGAGAGATGAGGCTCTCCTTGACCCTGCTGGTGACCTCCCCCCTCTTCACCACCTCTACAGGGTGGCTTAGCCCTGAAGCCAGCTGGCTCGAGGCACTCCAGCAGCGAGCCCAGGCAGAAACTGTGCATGATCGTAGATTCCTGCCTGTTGCCGAAGCCCTGCAAACCGGAAGTCTCTTGTTTCCATAACTTGTACATCCTTTTTTGGTAGTCTAATTTTTCTGGTTCTGCTTTATAGTAGCATTTCATTATCGTGCAGTTCTCTGAAATAGTGTATTTCTGCCGCTTCTGAGATTGTTCAGCTTCCAGTAACCCTGCAGGCCCATGCCCTGGTTGCTCAGCTATGGGACCCATGGCCTGTAGCCCACTTGTCGATGGATGTCCAGGTTCCCCAACATCTGATGCTGTCCTTGTTAATCTGGGCAATGACCAAGCTGGTATAGGCTTCATTCAGTTGTGTTTCACCATGATTCATTGCATGGGTTGTTGGGTGCGCTCAGTTCTGCTCCTCGGCCTAGACCTTTCTGACATGGTTGGACCTGCTGGTAGTTTGCACTACCACCAGCACAGCTCTCAGTTTCATTGGAACAGTTAAGCCCCCCCACCACATCAAGACGGCATCCCGTGGGGGGTTATTGTTATTATCTGTGATCATCTCATCAGATATAACATATTTAATCCTATGTTGAGGGGGTAGGTCATTTCCAAATGGATATCAACACAAAGAAAGGCAAAATTTAACTCTTCTTTCCATATCACAAGGGGGAATACATTCTTCCATTCTGCAAATGGCTATAGATTCTATTAATATTAAAATTAGTACTAAATCCTATTAGTACTAAAACTGATGATGATTAATATTTATGGCAGTGTGTAATTAACTTTAGTCAGATTTATGGATAGAAAAGGTAAATTTGCACTCCCCATTTATTCAATATTGAAATTGGCTTTCCCCTCCCCCAAAACTACTTGAAAATAATGTCATCACAAGACAGCAAGTACATACTCAGTGCAATATTTAGTTTTTTCCTCAAATCATCTGAAGATCACCTATTTACTCTTTCACCTTTTTTTCTTCTTTCTTAAAGACCATGAGAACTGAGTTGTAGCAATACAAACAACTTCAAGATGGAAGCAGTGAGATGTAGAAAACTCTAAAATATCTCGATTTTTGTAGCCCAAATTTGGTTATTTTAACTTTTTTTTCAAATGCTTGTTGATTTATACCTTACCTTTGGGGCATAGTAAATATTATTACCCTGACCACCAGATATATAAATTAGGACAATGCACTTTATACAGGGCTGCGTTTGACAATGATTTGGAAGCTGCAATGGCTGCACAATGTAGTGTCCAGATTACTAATTGCAAAAAATCTGTTTTGTAGTTGGAGACATCCACATGGTGAAGGGAAAAGGGGGCTCAGAGTGATGCAAGCAGCATTGTGTCATCAATGCAAGCCCTACCCTTTTTTTCTACATACCTTATAACAGGAGAAGCAGTGAGAACTTCTAGTGACACTGGTTGCTGCATTGCTGCTAGGTTACAGTACCCAATTCAAAATGCTGGTTAGGATCTATAAAGCTCCATGTTCTACTGTACTTATTGCACAGGATTCTTGTCATTCTGTCTGATAGCTAGAAAGGGTATGCTTAAGATCTCATTCTTGCAAGTGATAAAATAGGCAGAAGACAGGTCTTCTAGGTGAGAACACTTTCCCATTGGAAAACACTTGGTTCAATCTCTCAGCAGTCAATATTCCAGAAGCCAGTGAAACTGTACTTTTTCTGCTGGCCTTTTGACTGACTGAGGAATAATTGGCAAGTGTTTACCTTCAGCTTGATGTTTTAATATGAACTGTGAAAGGTTATTAGTTGATTATACTAATGTTTTATATCCCACTAAGAGTTGGTTTATCAATACAATCATGTGGTAAAATAAATAAAAAGGAAATAAAGAGTCCTGGAGCACAGAGGAGGCTAATAAAACAATATGTATTCCCAGTAGTAGCAATGCAGAAACCATATTTATTTAGTAGGTTCCGCTAAGTTCAGTGGGCTTTACTAAGTTCAGTGGGCTTTACTACTAAGTTCAGTGGGCTTTACTTCCTGTAAACACAGGAACAGCTGAAAGAGATCTCAGGCTTTTGAAGATTTATTAAGGACTTGTTTATCTCTCTTTCCCAATCCATCTCAAGTCCCAAAGATATATTTCTAATAACTAGAAATTCCTGTTTGTTAAGCAGATATGAAAATAGAGTTCCCAGAAGAAAGAAATTGGAAATAAAAGGGGAAATTGTTATGTATGTAAATAATTGAATAAAGGCAAGCTTGGGGTAAAGTGCAGGGTTCTGGCCCTGCACTTCTGATTGGGTGTTAAGCGGCTAGATCGGATTGGTCGGGTTCTGAGAATCTGTTTGGCCCTTAACGAAGGACTCTTATTGGTACTGGAGCTAGCATTTCACAAGCTCCTATTGGTTATTTAACATTAGCATTACCTATATAAGCAGAGTTGTTGTTATACAAGTTAGAAGTCACTATGCAATAAAGAGTTGAAAGTTCACCAACTAAGACTGTCTCCATTCATTCTACCCATGCCTGAATTTTTGACACTGGTGACGAGGGTGGGATTTGGAGACATCTGATCTTAAGGAACTTGGAAGAAAAACAGAGAACGTGTAAAAAAACGGTGCCACCAACGGAAGCCATGTCCGGCGGCATCGTACCACCCGCTCCATACGATCCATCCCAAGAGGATTGGGAATCCTACATGGATCGCTTTCAGATGTTCCTTGAAATGAACAACCTGAAGGACGCCACACCAGCCAAGAAGCGGGCGCTGTTCCTGATGTACTGCGGCCCGGCTGTCTTTAAAATGGCTAAAGCCCTCGCAAAGCCTCGAGAAGTGAAAGCAATAAGCTGGGACGACCTCGAACCTCTCCTGAGAGACCATTACGCACCAACCGTACCCACACTCATGAGACGCCACGAGTTCTATCAACGAAGCCAATGAAAAGGAGAGAGTGTGGCTGACTTCGTGGCAGACCTCCGGCACTTGGGAGGCCTCTGTGGGTTCGCAGACTTAGATGAAGCATTGAGAGACCGCCTAATTCTGGGATTAGATGCACCAAATGTGCAGAGCAAGATAATGGTGAAGGGTGACATCGGCCTTGTTGATGCCATCGCCGAAGCCACCACCGCTGAGGCAACAAAAAAGTCAGCGGCGCAGCTACGGCGAAGCCGAAACCCCACAAACCCACCGACAGGCGACATCTCACCCAGCTCAGAAGGGCAGTTGGCAACAACGCACTACTAGGACCTCTCTTCGTCATCAGACAGCGACGAAGAAGGAGTCCATCGACTGCGTTCTGACCGGGACCCTCATCCCAAAAACCTCACGCCCCTGCGCTGGCTGCGGGGCAAACCATCCCAGGGCAGACTGCAAATTCCGCGACGCACTCTGCCACGAGTGCGGGAAATGAGGCCACATCGGTCGAGTCTGTCGCAGTTTACCGGGACCAAGCCCGGCTTCAAAGGGAACCAATTTTTGCCAATCGGCAGGAAACCGTCCTGTAAGGCGAGACCCAGCAAACCACTCCTACAGATATTGAGCGTTGCAGAAAGAAGAGGCTCACCATACTATCACTATAGGTCATGCCTCGGCCCTGGATGCTAAGAAGATTCGAGTTACAGTAGCCATAGAGAACCAACCCTGCCACATGGAGGTCGATTCGGGATCGTCCCTCTCGATGGTGTCGTGGAAGACATTAAAGCAGCTCATTCCTACCATCCAACGCCAAGACCTTCGAATGCAACGCCTTATCCTTAAAGATTACCAAGGGAATCGGATCCCTGTGGTCAGGTCTTGTCGAGTCCGCGTCTCGTTTAAAAAGCATACGGCATACTTACCTCTAACGATCATCGATAGGGACAGGCCTAGTTTGTTGGGCCTCCAATGGTTTGCGCCACTTGGCATCGAACTAGCCGGCGTGAACCGAGTCGGTGATTGCGAGTGGGAGGAGGATCTTATGTCTGAATTCAGCGATGTCTTTGCAGATCGTCTGGGCGAGTATAAGGGGACCCCAATTTTGTTCAGCCTCGACCCTAAGGTCGCCCCGATCCGTTTAAAGCCCCATCGAGTTCCGTTCGCCCTTAAGGCCAAGATAGATGAATAACTTGACAAACTAATTAAACAAGGGGTACGGCAACCCATTGATCATTCCCCATGGGAAACTCCTATTGTAGCCCCCATTAAACCAGATGGGTCAATCCGAATCTGTGGGGACTACCGGGCCACTCTAAACCATGCCCTCCAATAGAACACGTATCCAGTGCCGGTGGTACAGCACCTCCTTCATTCTCTGGGATGTGGAAAGGTTTTCGCTAACCTAGGTTTAGCTCAAGCTTATCAACAATTGGCCGTGGACGATAAAACAGCCCAAGCCCAAATGATAGTAACACACAGAGGTGCTTTTAAATGTACCCGATTGCAGTTCGGGGTGAGTGTTGCCCCAGGAATATTCCAAAGTTTAATGGAACTATTGTTACAGGGAATCAAGGGCGTGGTTCCGTATTTTGATGACGTATTGATTGCAGCTCCTAGTAAAAAAATTCTGCAGAATCGTTTAAAATGTGTTCTTAAAAAATTCCAAGAAGCGGGATTGAAAGTAAAAAGGGATAAATGTCATCTGTATACCGACAGTGTTGAATTTCTAGGTTATTGCATTGATAGTCAGGGTATTCACCCAACTGAGAGTAAATTAAGGGCAATTAGGAATGCCCCCAGACCTCGTAACAAAACTGATCTTCAAGCATTTTTAGGCCTTATCAATTTCTACAATGTGTTTTTACCACATAAGGTGACTGTGGCTGAATCATTACACCGGTTATTAGATAAGAAAACATTATGGGTTTGGGGTTACCGAGAAGAAAAAGCGTTTAGAAATGTAAAAGATTTACTTACATCTGATTCTGTACTTATGCAATATAATGAAACATTACCCTTGGTTATAACTTGTGATGCCTCACCGTTTGGGGTGGGCGCTATTTTGAGCCATGTGCTACCTAATGGAAATGAGGCTCCCGTTGCATACTTTTCGAAGACTCTATCCCAGGCAGAACGTAATTATGGACAAATAGACAAGGAGGCTCTTGCAATTGAGTCAGCCGTAAAAAAATTCCATGAGTATGTATATGGAAGGACATTTACAATTGTAACCGACCACAAACCTTTATTGGGGATAATCGCTGGGGATAAACCAACTCCCTATATATTGTCCCCAAGAATGACTCGATGGTCAGAGTTTCTAGCTGCTTATAATTATTGATTGTTACATCGACCGGGGAAAGCCATTCCCCATGCCGACACACTCAGCAGAGCACCGCTACCAGAGACCCTCGACGATCCGGCACCAACAGTATCGGCGTTACAAATCGAAACGCTCAACTCGCCTCCTATGACCGCTCGAGATATCGCGAGGGAGACCAGACGAGACCACACCCTAGCACGAGTCCTAGGCTGGGTAGAGCGTGGATGGCCATTGGATCAGATCCCAGATGACTTCGCGCCATTTAAAACAAGACAAACTGAACTTTTTTCTCAAAAAGGCTGCGTTATCTGGGGCGATAGAGTCATCGTCCCAGAACGACTCCAAAAGACGCTGTTACAAATCTTGCACGAGGGACATCCCGGGATCGTACGAATGAAGGCACTCGCACGGAGCTACGCGTGGTGGCCAAGCATGGACCGACACATTGAGCAATGGGTCAAGGCCTGCACCAAGTGCCAACAAACCAGCAACGCACTGCCAAAAGCTGCACCGACCAAATGGGAGATGCCACGTGGACCCTGGTCCAGAATCCACCTGGATTTCGCAGGGCCGATCAAAGGACAGACATTGCTGTTGACTGTCGATGCATACTCTAATTGGTTAGAAATTCATCGGATGGCCAATACAACCTCCGAGGCAGTAATTAAAGTCCTCAATAGACTCTTTGCAACTCATGGATTGCCGGACGTCCTAGTGTCCGATAACGGACCACAGTTTACAGCGCTAATGTTTGAACAGTACCTTGCTGACAACGGCATCCGCCATGCGCTCACCTCGCCGGCGCATCCTGCTACCAACGGCCGAGCGGAACGCATGGTACAATTTGTAAAAAAGACTTTACAAAAGATGGACTATGATAATCTTGACGAAAAAATAAACCGCATTCTACTTCTGCAACACATCACTCCGCACAGCGAAACCGGCAGAACTCCCGCTGAACTTCTCATGGGGCGAAAACTCCGTTCCCGCCTCGACCGACTGCACCCTGCTTACGAGCCAGAGAAGCCTCCAGGATCCAGCGGACGCTACCGTACCTTCAAGGTAGGCGACCCCGTTTATGCAAGGAATTTATCGGGCGACCCAGTTTGGATTGAAGCAACGATAATACGCGAGACTGGGCCCAGATCCTATATTGTAAAATGTATTGATGAGAGACTATGGAAAAGACATATTGACCAATTACGGTCACGACTTATAACTGCTAACCAACAACTTCCCAACGACCAAACTGAGGGGGGGGAAGGAAGAGAAGATGACGATATGCCAGAAAACCTGTTCCAGGAAAGCAATGAATCAAGTGAAACCCAGGAAATGGAGCAGGAAGAAGAATCGTACGCTCCAAGGGAAATCACACCAGAACGAGAAGCCGAGCCACTACAAAACAACACCCTACCTCAATGGGACTGCACGCAGCCAGTCCAAAGAAAATCTGACAGACCCAAGAGACAACCGTCCTATTTAAAGGACTACATAGTCACAAACTAATTGTGAAGCCAGGGGGAAGGGGTGTTATGTATGTAAATAATTGAATAAAGGCAAGCTTGGGGTAAAGTGCAGGGTTCTGGCCCTGCACTTCTGATTGGGTGTTAAGTGGCTAGATCGGATTGGTCGGGTTCTGAGAATCTGATTGGCCCTTAACGAAGGACTCTTATTGGTACTGGAGCTAGCATTTCACAAGCTCCTATTGGTTATTTAACATTAGCATTACCTATATAAGCAGAGTTGTTGTTATACAAGTTAGAAGTCACTATGCAATAAAGAGTTGAAAGTTCACCAACTAAGACTGTCTCCATTCATTCTACCCATGCCTGAATCTATGACAGAAATAAATTACAAAGAAGGTCACTGAACATTTTGCTCTGGGCTCTTCTTTCAACTCTGCAGGGATAAAGCTCAGTGCTGCCTTATAAATCTTTGCAGGACCTGGGGCTCTTGGCTACATCAGAGGCTATATTGCCCTAGCAATACCATGGGGATTTCTCGCAAAGTAAGAGAAGATTAAAAGTTATCATTTCTGGAAACATGACACATTTAACTAACAAGAGCTCATTTCCAAATCTAAGCCTGGGAACATTTAGAGATAATTAATGAGCTATAGCAAAGAGACTGAAAATAGTAATTATATATGTCTATTCTACTCTATAAACAAGCTGATTTAATTTAAAGACATTCTCAGTTTTCCTTTTGAAACTTATGTATTTTGAGGAAAAAATATTGTTTTATTGAGAAAGAAAATCTTAGGCTGTTGTACCTGATGTTTTAGAATCAGAAATTAAAAATTTCCCTGAATACTTTCTAATAAGGTGGATGTGTGCCCCATTTTTCAAAAGACATTCACTTCTTTGAGAGGCAAACTTGTCCAAATCTGGTTTGAAAATAAAGAAACCTAAGAATCATGGATATCATAAAATGTCCTGTTAATAAAAGAGCACCAGAACAATGAGTTGACCATAGCAGGCTACCTTGCTACCTTTTAAAAGTAGTTTTAAGAGGCTTGTAGTGGGTTTTAATTTTCATGTACAATGTACCAATGTACGTTGGCATATGCCCTATTTATGCAGACCAGAGGTGGTATTCAGCAGGTTCTGGCCAGTTCTGGAGAACCAGTAGTGGAAATTTTTAGTAGTTCAGAGAACTGGCAAATACTACCTCTGACTGGAGATTGTATAGTATCCTTCCCCTGCCATATGCACCAAGCCACGCCCACAGAACCGCTAGTAAAAAAAAAAATTGAATCCCACCACTGATGCAGACCTCTGAAAAAGGAGCAATTGGATAATTTCAGATACTGAATGGTGTTATGATACCACATTTAGTGGCAAAAATATTCTGTTAAATCATGTTACTGTTTATAAAAGTTATTTCCTTCTGTCACTGTTCAAATTTCAATCCCCAGTTATTTTCTTAGGAATTACTTTTTTAGTTTGTTGATTCAGCTACAACATGGGTACCAGATGTGACCAAAAATATTTAAAGGATTCCTCAATAAGCATTCATACTGTGTGAAATTTTTAACCAATGCCACAAAAATATTTTCAAATTCCATGGATCCAAAGAAATGTATGTTTTAGTTTACCAGTATTTTGCAAGAGCAAATCTTGCAGCCAACATCAATAATGAATTTGTTTTTCATGTTTTATATGTCCTGGGAAAAACAGGCAATACAATTGTAATAACTGTATTTATTGGAGACTATTTAATAATGTTTTAAATTTACTCAAAAATTTTCAACAGAATGAGTCACCAAGTAGGCACTGCTATCACAGATAGTAAATTTTTTCCATATCAATTACTGCTTTTCTAACACAATATTTGTTTGTTTATTTAAAAGAGTTATTTTAAGTACCTCTGGGTAGCTCACAATATAAAAAGACCTCAATTAATACAATATAATTTCAAGAGGGTATATTAAAATATATGAATTATATTTTAGCTATTGGTAGATTTAGTGAGCTGTCAAAATAGATTTTAATGGAAAAGCATAAAGAGCTGATTCATCATGTTCAAATCCTAAATCCTCTTCCTGTGCTTGCTTAAAGAGTTACAAATAATCAGTTGCATTTGATATACAATATTTTCCATTAATTTTATGTAATGTATATGTGCAGTATTCTTCAAACATTGTTAATTAAATTGTATAATCTTAACAAGAAATTATTGTCATATAAAACCAGATTGGAATGCATTGTCAATTGAATTTGTAATCCAATAAAGTCTTCTCTCTTCACATACCTTGTTGGATAATATTTATCCAAGTGTTACAACTTAGTGGAAGGAAGGAAGGAAGGAAATGTAAAATTTCTTTTTACTTTTGTCCCAGCTTCTAAAGTAATTAATTGCTTAGGTAGTAGCATAACTTGTAATTATACAATTATTATATTTTCCTGTTCTCATTTTAAAAGTTATTTAGGAAAAAAAAGAGGATTGTGTATATTGAAAGAAATAGTATCAAGAAGGGCATCATATGCAATGCAAGTGATATTGAATTTAGAACGGCAAGAAAAGCTTGGTTCACATCAGTCCCTAATCATAGAATCATAGTGTTGAAAAGCCCCCAAAGATCAACTGTTTTAACCCCTTCCTTGGTATACAATCCACTAAACAATTAATAATAGAAAAAGAAAAATTTAATTTCTCTCTCTGGGGAAGCTAAAAGTTTTTATCCGGTTATTTTTTTCTGTTTACTGAAATCACATTGCAACTTGCTGAGAAGGAAAGTAACAGAGAAAACCTAAGCTACTGATCCGCAGCATTGTTATTACTGACATAGTTAACAATCTGAAAGACAGCGGGATAGATCTCTAATTATTACCCAGAAGAATAGAGGCATATGTACTGTATATACTCGAGTATAAGTTGACCCGAATATAAGCCGAGGCACCTAATTTAACCACAAAAAAACTGGGAAAACTTATTGACTCGAGTATAAGCCGAGGGTGGGAAATGCAGCAGCTACTGGTAAATTTCAAAAATAAAAATAGATACCAATAAAAACTTTCACTAGGACAGTTGAGAATAAGTTTGATGTTCACAATTTCCTCTTTGAAAGAGACCAGTAAATAGGGAACAAGAAGATGAAGAAAAAGAAGTGTGTTTTTTCACACTTTTCACACTGCAGTGAACAAAAATGGCATCATAGGAACAGGCTTATTCTCAGTCCAAAGGTTTGTTTCTGATTTCTTCCCTGATTTAAGGGAAATTTGGGAAACAATCTCACTATCATGAAAGGTTTAATTGATTCACTAACCCAAAAGATGATGATGATGACAGTGGGAGGCAGGAGTCACTCTCTCTCTTGCAAGAAAAAAGCAAGAGCCGTTCTTATGATCTCTCCCTCTCTCTCTCTCCCCCCGTAATACAGTCAAGCCCTTTCCAGCACGCGCGATCTGCCTTCACCACTTTGCACCTTGCAAATGCAAAATCCTGGGGTTTTTGCATTTGCAAGGTGCAAAGCGGCGAGGGTGGATCCTGCGTGCTGGAAAGGGCTTGACTGTATTACGGGGAGAGAGAGAGGGAGGGAGAGATCATAAGAACGGCTCTTGCTTTTTTCTTGCAAGGGAGAGAGTGACTCCTGCCTCCCACTGTCATCAACATCTTCTTCTTTTGGGTTAGTGAATCAATTAATTTGGGAAATGATCTCACTATCAGAAAACAACATGAGCCGCCACCACCACCTCCTCCTCACCCTCCTCCCGAATGGACTGAAAGCAGCTGGAGCTGAGGAAATGAAGCTGAGTGGAGCGACCTCGGCTCGCGTTGTTTTCTCAGCCTAGAGCTCAGAAAACAACGCGAGCCACCACCACTACCTCCTCCCCCTCCTCCCGAGTGGACTGAAAGCAGCTGGAGCTGAGGAAATGAAGCTGAGTGGAGCCGAAGCAACCTCGGCTCATGTTGTTTTCTCAGCCTAGAGAAAGGGGAAGGGGGCTCATCTGGACCAAGGGTGAGTCTCCCCCTCAGTTTTCCCTGAAGGATCTTCCGTCGCTTTTGCCTTCTCCCTACATCTTCCCTCTGTTAAAATCCCCCCCCACACACACACTTATTTTCGGTCGGATAGATTTTGTGTCTGAGCATTCTCACATGGCAGTGGGTCTTCTCCCCCCCTAAAAACAGTTAAAAAAAGAAAAAACAATATATCCTCAAGCAAGAACTTTTCTGCTTCCAATTACCCCCATGCTTAAAAGTTGCAAAGGAAACACGGAAGCAGGGAAGTGGCTGCCCAGCTTCGGAGCTCCACACCATTTTTTTTCAGAGGGGAATCTGACTCGAGTATAAGCCGAGGGGTTTTTTTTCAGCACAAAAAATATGCTGAAAAACTCGGCTTATACTCGAGTATATACGGTATGTATGCAAGCACTTTCCTCCCAACAGACAAGAATATTATTTGTATTTATAGAACAGATGAATTATTTGGCCTCATGCAACAAACCATTGGCAAATTGTAGGCAGCTGTATAAGAACAATGAGAATGCCTGCAGAGCAGGTGAAATATTTTTTTCCAGATGTAATAGACTTCAGTGTCTACTACCATGTTTCTCCAACAATACGCCCCCCCCATAGAAAGACCCAGCATGTTTTCTAGGCATAAAATGAAATTAAGCCCCTCCCCCCAAATTTAGGCCTAGTTAAAACATGCAAAATTGGGGGGAGAAGGCGGGGGGAACTTGCCATTTGGAGTGCCCCGCGGGCAGCTACGCCTCACCATCAGCTGCTCCTAACAGCCAATTGTGGTGGAGCATGGTGGGCTCCCTTACCCCTCCCTTACCCAGGTCAGCAGGCATTGGCGTCAGTGTGGATGTCCGGCAGCGTTTCAGCCACTTCTCAGGCCTCCATAGATTCTATGGTTCCCACTGGTGCTGGCGCCTCTCTCGCCAGTGCCGTCTCCAACAACAGCATCTGAGTCGCTCCCGCTTTTCCCCAATCCCTGTAACACAGGAGAAAAAAAAGATTTTGAGGTACCTGGGAGAGCCGCGCACTGTGTTTGGTTTAATCCCGAGTGGCTGGGTGGGCATGAGAAGACCCAAGTAAGTGTCTCTGCTGCTGCTACCCTTGGTGCTCCAGCCTCGGGCTCTGCAAGTTTGCAAAAGTCCTGGTGCGCAGCCCATTCCTGCATTCCAAGCCGAGCTGCAGCTGTCCTTTTCTTGCCAGCACCATCTCCAACAACAGTGGCAGCAGCGGCAGGAACCATGGAAGCGTTTCAGCTACTTCTCAAGTGGGGGAGCTGCCTCCGTTACTTCCACGGTTCCCACCGCTGCTGCCGCTGTTGTTGGAGACGGCGCTGGAGAGAGAGGGACAGCCTGTGCACTTGGAATTCAGGAACAGGCCGCTCACCAGGACATTTGCAAACTTGAAGAGCCTGAGGCTGGAGCACCAAGGGTAACAGTAGCAAAGACGCTTGCTTGGGTCTTCTCATGCCCACCCAGCCACTCGGGATTAAACCAAAACGCAGCACGCGGCGCTCCCAGGTACCTCAAAATCTTTTTTTTCCTGTGTTACTGGGACAGGGGAAAAGAGGGAGCGAATCAGATGCTGTTGTTGGAGATGGCGCTGGTACGCGGGGGGGGGGGGATTAATTCACCCCTGAAAAGACGTCCTAGCCGTTTTTTCAGGGCTCAAAAAAAATAAAATAAGACCCAGCCTTATTATATGAGAAACATGGTAATTGTTTTGCAACATCTTCCCTAGTTTCGCTTGTGATTTCTTGTAATAGTTTAAAATTCTCTAATATAATATTTGGTTAAAATGATTTCTTGATTACATGCCATCATTGTTGACTCTTGGCCATAACATAGATTTTCTCCATGACAATCTGTAACTGTTCCTTCAACTCTTCCAAAAGGTCATCACTGTTGTAACTCTTTCCCTCTATCTTGATACTAGTCATTTCCTTCTTCTCTTTTCTTCCACCCTTTCCATAGCTAGGTGTTTTCATAAAATGACTGAAATATTGTTGTGGCTCTGATTCCTGAGCATGTGCTGTTAGAGGAAGAGGACTCAGAAGATGAGGAGGAGGAACAGGGAATGCCTTCCTCCCCAGGACCTTCCTCTCTGGCAATGCCTTCCTCCCTGATAATACCTCAGGTTTCAGCAGACAACCGAGAGGAACAGCCTGAGATTAATCAGGAGGAGGAGGGCATATCGGAGCAGCCCTTGACAGGGAGTCAAGTGGACGAATGTTGGCTTGATCCTAGGCAGCGTCGTAGGAAGAAATGTGAGCTGCAATGTAGGAGGCGTGGGAGGGTCAGAGAGTGAGCTGAGTCATTGAGACACACCCCACAGGGGATAAAAGTGGGTGTGTTTTCTCCAGAAACTTTGCATGGGACAAAGTTTTACTTCTCTTCCAGGTTTCGTTGTGACTGTTTTTTGTGGTCTGCTTTGGAATCTTTAGTGAATAGTTTTTCTTGTTATCATTTCGGACTTGGCAGGCAGAGTGTGTTAGAATGCCAAGGACATTATCAGTATAAAGGATTAACTCTGTAAAGACCCAATCAGCTTGCCTGCCTGTGTTTGTGTGAGTTTGGACTCTTTCATCTTTTTTGGAAAAAAGAAAGGTGAAACATAACAAATATTATTATTATTTTTGCTCATTTGTGTCTTTTGTGAGAATATTGGGTTGATTTGTTGGATGATCCTTTTTATTGTCTTCTTGGCTGTCCAAAATATCCTCAGGAATCTTCTCTAACTCAAAAGTTCAAAAACATCAATACTCTTATCTTGTTTCTTCAACTCTGATTTCCACTTCCATAGAAGGAACATCATTGCTTGCAGAATACTTTTCTTTATAGGTATAGGCACACATCACAGCATTTGAATCTTTTCTAAGACCTTCATGGCTCCCCTACCGAAGTGTAAGTCTGCAGCATATTTCTTGACTGTTGATTCCTTTACTGATGGTTCTTTTAAAGATTCCTTATTCCATTAAAGATTAGCTCTGTGTCAAAAGAACTATAATTTGTGACTGTGTGCTACTGCCTCATTTAATCTTTCATTACTTCTTTTTGCTTTTATCTACCATTATTTCCTTCCACCTTCACCTTTATGCTGCTATTTGACTATTTCTATAAGCATCAAGGATGATTCAGTTTGTCCCCAGTGATGATGATGTTGGTAAAAAGGCTATTTTATATTCAGTACCTAAAGAAAAGCAGAGGGTTTTTTAGATTATGAAATAAAGCTGTGGAGAATTTAAAAGTAGGAGAAGAGAAAAATAAACAACATATCCATGAGGACAATGTGTATAGAGAACACTATAATCAGTCTCTTGCGATGCTCTAATCCACATACACAATACCCTTGTACCACACGACCATTCCAGTTATTAATTTTGATCACTTCTTTCTTCATCAAGACTATCCCAAAATTATATGCTTTTCAAGGAAAAAAGAAAGAAAAAATGTGCTCATATCACCACACAAACTAACAACTCCTACCTACATCTGACTGTTGAAACTTGTTTCAGTGCTGGTGATTATAAACAATTGCCCACTTTATCTACAAGCAGCAGAAATGCTTGGTGCAGGTCAAGCCTTGTGAATCAATAGTCCTGTCTTCACTGTCTTCCAATGAAAGAACAAGGTCATGGTACCATTGTGGTACCATTTTGTATTAGCAAAGGTACTTTTTCCATTGCATCCTTATCTGCTACTAGCTAGCCTCATTATAATCATAGATGCAGCACATACTTGGTTCAGGATTTCAGAATTTAGTGTCAACTGAATTTTCCTTCCCTTTCCAAATGCTTCCAAGAGGATCCAGCAGATAATTATGAAAACTGTTATGTCGTAACTCCCTAGTTATGGAATCTTCTACCATAGAAACTTCATTTCCATAGAGTTTATATTCTTTTTAATGTCAAGTAAACATATTTGTATGTTTTACAAGAGTCTAGACAGGGAGATCTTGTTCTTTTTAAATTGGTACTGAATTTTTAAGGGGTGTATGGGGTTTTTTATGTAATACTTCTCTGTCTTTCATTTTATTGTTTAAATTTGGTTATTTTCCATTGCATGTTTATTACTCCCTGAGCCTCAGGAATGGCCTTTTTTGCCTGGGCCTATTCCAATCCCACTAAAGCCAACAAAAGGGAAATAAAGACAGAAAAACAGCATTATTTTCTTTCTCATGCATACATGCACTAAGTTGTCAAAATGCTGATCTGACACTCCTTCTCTCTCACTCTCTCTTTCATATAGAGACATGTATAGTAGTTCTGTAAGTTTATTTTTTGCTTAGATTGCAATCATACATTACCCAAATGTCTGAACTAGACTATGTAGGAGAGTACATCAAAATAGTATTTACTCCTTGCTTTTGATTAAGAAAATTAAAACAAAAGCCATTAAGAACTCTAAGTTGTGGTTGGTTTCTGATTCCAACCCCCATCCCTTATAATTATCTTTTAATACATTGTGTGCTTATCCTCCTTGCATGATCTTCCCTCTTTTTTGTTATTTCACTCTTATCACATTTGCAAATGGTGCATTATTATTATTTTTAGTAGTTGGATTTCTGATCTAGTAGTTTTGGATTTTTAGCTTTTTTTAGTAGTTGGATTAACTGCTATAGGATAGACCAAAATTTAGTAGATGCACTATGATCATTGGAAGCTGGCTGGAAAGATTGCAGTTAGTGATCAGATGACCCCAAGATGCTACAACCATTGTAAATACGTATTGATTGCCAAGTATTTGAATTTTGATCATGTGACTGCGGAGAAACTGTGAGAATCGATAATAACTCACTTTTTTTAGTGTCATCGTAACTTTGAATGATCACTAATTACAGTTAAATCAAGAAATACCTGTATTGTATTTGGCCAGGAAAAATGTGGATGACCACACAAGTAATGTGGCCCCAGAAGATTGTAAACTTTTAACTTTATTATGTAATTTATATTCTTTAATCAGAATATATATTTAAAATATAGACCAAAACTCAGTCCCAGGCAACTAAAAAGTTGGACACCTATGCTGTATAGGAAACTCTTCTGCCATTTGGTGTCTATTCAAAATTTTGTAGTCCAAATTTTTTAAGCCCAAGGAATAAAGACTTTTCAAGCAACTCAGTAACGTGTGGAGAGTATGCTAAGGGAAAGGAGCAGGAGAGAAAGAATATTATTTTGGGTGACTGAGACAGGAGTACTAATGATGTTATTTCTTGTTTTGTTTTATTATGTTTTATTTTGTTTTGTTACATAAAATAATGACTTGCTCTTTCAATGCAGCTATATCTTCTCAGGATAATTCAAAAGAACTTCAGGACAACTTCTCTGTGTACATAGCTTATGAGAATGGTTCAAGCACAGCAAATCAATATGAAACATTTTGTTAGCAATTCTCAGTGCCCCAGTTTAGAAGAATGGTTGCACTTAATGTGACCTTAAGAGTGTACAAGAAAGTGTCTAGCTTCAGCTGCACATGTTGTACTGTCAGAAACATAATTGAATCTGACTCAAAAGTAGCCTCAAAAGAAACCAGTTATTATTTTTTTTAAAAAGCTTGATTTCATGAATTCTGTTCCAAATATACAGTATTTGAGAAATATTAGCTGACATCATTCAACTCAGCTAGAACATGAAAACACTGGCAATAAATTTAGGAAATAATGCACTGCAATCCAGAATCTTGAAATATGTTGCTGTAATTTTACGTTAATGCTCTCAATAGGATTATACCTTTATAAAAAAAAAAAAAGGGAAAGGCATATTTGAGTTTAATTTGATTCTTGGGGACTTCATCCATGCTGTTTTCTTGCCAGCATTATGAATAGGATTTGCCATTATCTTCTGAGATAAAGCTTAATTTCAGACTTTAGCTTATGCATATGGATTTCCCTAATTAATTCCTCACCTCTTTCCTAAGAGGACTGTAGGGGGTGTGCATAAGCGCACCAATGTGCCTACCATCCCTGTCCTATTGTTTCTTTTACTTTTCTTACATGTATCCATGTATTCATAACTATGTTTTTACTTATACCTATTATCTTGTAAGCAATTGACAAACCATATAAAATAAATAAATAAATAAATAACAATTTCCCCAATTACTGAGCAGCGTTGACCTCACTTAATTTCTGAATTCAGTGAAGATCAATTGCTTTGGCTGCTAGTTTTTAAAATCCTCAATATGAAATTGTTTCTAAGGACTGATGGGAGAATTGGTATGGAGTAGCAATATATCCTTTGGATTTAAAACGCTTATCATGTTACACCAAATAGATACTGCCAATAAGTCTGTAGAGTATCAATATGTATAGGATGCCTTTCATGTTTCAAGACTGCCTTATTTGCATTACTTGGTAAAATATATTAAAATTTCCATTAGACTAGCATTCCAATTCAGGTTAGGGTTACATCTCCAATAGTTGGTAATGGAAAATAGATATCACCAATAGATTTGAAGAGCATCAACATATTTAGGAGGCCTCTCATGTTTCAAGACTGCCTTATCTGAATTTCCTGGTAAAATACATGGAAAAATCCCTTTGGACTGGGATTCCAATAAGGGTGAGGGTGAGGGTTATGAGTAGGGCTAGGGTTGGGATTAGGTCTCCATGAATGCACCCAGTAAAATAGATATCACCAACAGAATTTTAGAGCACTGGTTTGCTAAGAAGCCCTCTCATGTTTTAAGATTAATGCATCTGTGCTTCTTGGTAAAATACATGAAAAAACCCATTAGACTGATATTCCAATTAGGGTTAGGGTTATGTGATGTCTCAAAGAATTTGTAATGGGAAATAGATATCACCACTAGATTTGTACAGTATTGGTATGCTAAGGAGGCCTATCTTGTTCTGAGGCTGCCTTATCTGTGTTTCCTCATAAATTGTCTGAAAAAAATACCATTAGACTGGAATGTCAATTTGGATTATGGTTAGGTTGTCATTAGTGTTAGGGTTACAGCTCCAAGAATTCCTAAAAAGCGGTCATTAAGTCAATAAATGTAAAACCTCATGAATTAAAAAGACATTGAGTCCTATATTTTCTATTATTTGAGGGAAGAGTTTATATAATAAAATTTTTCAATATGATGTTTGTTATTAAAAGTGAAGCTCTAAATCTATGGTAAAAGATGCAGATTTAGAAAATTTAATTCAAATGTATACAATTTCAATGAGCTTTTTAGAATTTGCTAAAAGCCATAACAATTTAATGGCCTTGGTGGCATAGTGATTAGAATGCAATATTGCAGGCTAACTCTGCCCACTGCCAGGAATTCAATCCTGACTGGCTTAAGGTTGACTCAATCCTCCATCCTTCATTAAAATGAGGACCCGGATTGTTGGGGGAAATATGCTGATATTGTAAACCACTCAGAGAAAACTCTGTGAAGCGGTTTATAAGCGCTACTGCTATTGCTATAATTAGAGGATCTTCAAAGAAAGAGATATAAAAATCTAAGCTACTGCCTGTTTAATGTTAAATTCAGGCTAAATGCTAACTTCAAATAATATAAATTAGCATATAACTTGCTGTATCAAGCACTGCAAAACATTTTGTTACGAACTAAGCAAACGTTTAGTTAAAAATCCTAATAGTTTTGTTCCGCAGCAGGCTCGTAATCCTGCACTTCTGATTGGCTCACGAACAGCGGATTGTGATTGGCCATTTCTGGCTAATCTGATTGGCTGACAGCGGGTCGCCGCTGATTGGCTGCTACCAGCACGGCAAACTCAAACCATTGGTTATTGTAACAGCAGCCAGCTCTATAAAAGGAGCTGCTGCTGCCCAGTATCCCTGCTCTGTTCTGAAGTTACTAATAAAGAGTTGGAGTCACTATTCGATGTCTCGTCTCCGTTCCTTGCGCCCACGCTCGAGACATAACACTGGCGACGAGGGATGCGGAGATGACAGAGCTGATTGAACACTCACCGAACGCTAACAGAGCATGTGGTTAAGAGCGCACCAAAAGCAGCAGAATGACCAGCAGCGCTATACCACCCGCTCCATTTGACCCGGCTAATGAAGACTGGGACTCGTATATGGACAGGTTCCAGATGTTCCTGGAGACCAACAATTTGAAAGATGCTACACCTGGCAAGAAACGAGCTGCATTTCTGACCCACTGTGGGCCCGCCGTTTTTAAAATGGCAAAAGCATTTGCGAAACCAGCAGAAGTCAAGACAATGGACTGGGACAACCTCACCCCAATCCTACGGGGTCATTATGCACCCGCAGTGCCAATACTCATCAGGAGACACGAGTTTTACCAGAGGGACCAGCAGGAAGGCGAAAATTTTGGAGACTTCATCACTGACCTTAGAAACCTAGGGGGACTCTGTGGCTTCGCAAACCTCAAGGAAGCCATGAGAGATCGAATTGTTCTGGGCCTAAACGACCTCACGAGCAAGATTATGGTGAAGGGAGACATCAGCCTCACAGATGTCATTGCCGATGCAACTGCAGCAGAAGCAACCAGGAAGTCAGCTGCTCGAATGCACCGAGCGAACGCACCGCACCGCCAACTCTCCAGTGACACTACGCCTTTCTCCGAGAGGCACACAATGACCACCCACCATGAAGACCTCAAATCCTCATCAGAAAGCAAGGAAGACGAGGTCAACAGACTCAGATCTGAACGCAACCAGCGAGACCAGTGGAATTGTAAGCCTTCGAGTCAATGTGCTGGATACGGGGGAAACCACCCGCGATCAGACTGCAAATTCCTAGACGCACTCTGCCGTTCCTGTGGAAAGAGGGGCTACATCACAAAGGTCTGCAGAAGCAGGTGAGGGTCCAGCCCAATCTGAAGAGAAAACAACTCCCAGCACACAACAGGCACTCCACCAATAAATCGGGACCGCCTAAACAACCAGTGGAGCCAATACTACAGAAATCGAGCACCCGCCAATTTAACCAGACAAGAAGAGGCCCATCAAACCATTACCATCAGCCACGTGTCCTCCCTTGAGGCGAGGAAAATCCAAGTGAATGTCACCATTGAGAACTTCCATGTGTAATGGAAGTCGACTTTGGGTCATCCCTGTCAATGGTCTCCTGGAAAACCTTAAAACAGCTGATCCCTGACATTCGTTGCCAGGACCTCAGCACTCAAAAAATCATATTGAAAGACTACCAAGGAAACAGAATTCCAGTTGCCGGTTCCAGCCACGTCCGAGTATCCCTCAAAGACCACACTGCAACCCTACCTCTTACCATCGTCGATCGAGATCGGCCCAGTTTGCTGAATTTGCAATGGTTTGCGCCACTAGGAATTGAACTAGCGGGCATCAACCAAACCAGAAGTGATGACTGGGAAGCGGCCCTCGTCCAGGAATTCCAGGATGTTTTCACTGAGAAGCTAGGCAAGTACAAAGGATCCCCCATATCGTTTAATCTCAGCCCTGACGTTGCGCCCATTCGCCTTAAGCCTTGTCGAGTGCCCTTTGCACTCAAGCCAAAGATTGATGAACAATTGGACAAATTAATAGCCCAAGGCATGTTGGAACCGATCGATCATGCCTGGTGGGAGACCCCAATTGTAACTCCCATAAAACCTGACGGATCCTTAAGAATTTGTGGGGATTACCGGGCTACCCTAAATCACGCGTTTCAGCAGAGCGCTTACCCTGTACCTGTGGTCCAACATCTCCTTCATTCCCTGGGGAAAATATTTGCAAAATTGGACCTAGCTCAGGCATACCAGCAGTTGCCCGAAGATGCAGAGACTGCAGAAGCCCAAACTATAGTCACGCACAGAGGTGCATTCAGGTGTAATAGACTCCAATTCGGAGTGAGTGTAGCACCTGGCATCTTCCAAAGTCTGATGGAGAGATTGCTTCAAGGCATAAAAGGGGTTGTGTCATACTTTGATGATGTCTTAATAGCTGCCCCCAACAGAAGCCTGCTAGAAAAATGACTCAGAATGGTCCTCCAGAAATTTAAAGACGCTGGCCTGAAGGTCAAGAAAGACAAGTGCGAACTTTGTACTGAGAGGGTTGAATTCCTTGGGTACCTTCTTGACAAACACCTTCTTTTCACCCTACGGAGAAAAAACTGACTGCAATAAAAAACGCCCCAAGACCTAGGAATAAAACAGACCTCCAAGCCTTCCTGGAACTCATTAACTTTTAGAACATCTTCTTGCCCCAGAAGGCGACTGTTGCTGAACCCCTGCATAGGCTCCTCGATAAGAAGGCTTCCTGGGTCTGGGGACATCGCGAAGAGTGAGCTTTTCAGCAAGTAAAGGATCTGTTAACTTCAGATGCTGTATTGATTCAATATAACGAGACTTTGCCTTTAACTGTCACCTGCGATGCCTCACCGTTTGGAGTAGGAGCCATCCTGAGCCACGTCCTACCAAACGGTACTGAAGCACCTATTGCGTTCTTTTCAAGAACTTTATCTAAAACTGAGAGAAACTATAGCCAACTTGATAAAGAGGCTCTCGCTATTGTGTCTGCAATTAAACGATTCCATGAGTATGTATATGGAAGACCTTTCTCCATAATTACTGACCACAAACCATTACTTGGCATTTTAGTGAGAGACAAACCAACTCTCCACATCTTATCACCAAGAATGACACGTTGGTCAGAGTTTCTAGCCGCATACGATTACCAACTGCTACACCGCCCTTCCCCACGCTGACGTTTTGAGCCGTTCTCCGTTACCAGAAGTCATAGACGACCCAGCTCCAATCCTTGCTACGCTATAAATCAAAACTCTTCCTTCACCACTGCTGACTGCACAAGACATCGCCTCAGAAACAAGGAAGGATCTTTGTTTGGCACGGGTCCTCAGCTGGGTAGAAAGAGGTTGGCCTGACAATGAACCAAACGACACCTTCAAGCCATTCAAAAACCGGCAGACAGAACTTTTCTCCCAAAAGGAATGCATCTTGTGGGGAGACAGAGTCGTCATTCCAGAGAGATTACAACATAAAGTCCTAAAACTATTGCACCATGGCCATCCAGGCATCGTGCGAATGAAGGCACTAGCAAGAAGCTACGCTTGATATAGATAAGTGAATAGAAACCTGGGTGGCCACTTGCAGCAAGTGTCAGGACACTCGTTCATCTCCACCTAAAGCACCACCAACTGAATGGGAAGCACCTCGAGGTCCCTGGTCCCATATCCACATCGATTTTGCAGGACCTACCAAGGGGCATACATTTCTTATAGCAGTGGATGCATACTCCAACTGGCTGGAGGTCCTCAAAATGAAGAGCACCACCACAGAAGCCGTCACTAAAAAACTAAATAAACTATTTGCACGGGTTGCCAGATGTCCTAGTTTTGGATAATGGTCCCCAATTCACCGCTCTGGCATTCGAACAGTACCTGGCAGAGCGGGGGATACGCCATGCATTGACATCGCCAGCTCACCCTGTGGCCAATGGCAGGGCTGAGCGAATGGTCCAATTCGTAAAGAAAACTTTACAAAAGATGGAGCAAGGGGACATCGATGACAAGGTGACCCGGATGCTTCTCCTCCAACATATTATCCCAAACAGCACCACAAACAGAACCCCGGCGGAACTTCTGATGGGCCGTAGACTTCGCTCACATCTTGACCGCTTGCACCCTACCTACACACCAGAAAAGCCCATGGGGTCCAGCAGCAGGTATCGCACCTTCAAGGTAGGTGACCCAGTCTTCGCAAAAAACTTTTCCGGTGACCCATTGTGGGTCCCTGCTACCATAACTCAACTTACGGGTCCACATTCCTACTGTTTACAAATTACTGATGGAAAATGTGGAAGCGCCATATCAATCAACTGCGCTCCAGGCTGGCACTTACCCCCGTCACAAACCTCAAACCTCAAACCTGGGGGGGGAGGGAAATTGAGGGGACCGGAGAAGAACTAGCATACGACCCAGTACGTGAAAACCAGAAATCAGGACAACCAACCCGGAGATATTCACCTTCTGAAGGAGAGCCAGGCCAGACGATCGCCTCACCACAGAGCAGCACTGCAACAGCAGCAAATCCAAGGGATCCGGAGGACAACCTTAACGGAAGCAGAGATGACAACCCCGAGTCACCCAACGGAGAGGGCGGAACATCTTTGCCAACAAGCGCAGCAAGCAGCCCACCGAGACCAGAGTCAGGGCAAGGACTGGTGGAGCAACGCAGATCAGGTAGACAGGTGAAACGACCTGCCTACCTGTGAGAATACATCACCCCACCCCTCAGACGGAACCTGGGGGGGAGGGATGTTACGAACTAAGCAAACGCTTTAGTTAAAAATCCTAATAGTTTTGCTCCGCAGAAGGCTCATAATCCTGCACTTCTGATTGGCGGATTGTGATTGGCCGTTTCTGGCTAATCTGATTGGCTGACAGCGGGTCGCCGCTACCAGCGCGGCAAACTCAAACCATTGGTTATTGTGACAGCAGCCAGCTCTATAAAAGGAACTGCTGCTGCCCAGTATCCCTGCTCTGTTCTGAAGTCACTAATAAAGAGTTGGAGTCACTATTCGATTTCTCATCTCTGTTCCTTGCGTCCACGCTCTAGACATAACACATTTAATGATAATTTATCATTTTCAGTATCAGAATGCTAACAGCACTATCACAACTCTTTGTCACATCATTTTATTACATCACCATTCCTTCTTGAAAAGCCACATTAGTGCCAAGCCTTAACAAAAACAATATATAAAAACAAAAGCTACCAGTCCCAATTAGATACAATAAATAGGTGGCGCTTCCAAAGGTATCATCACTTCAAATCCTGCATGCTTCTTAAATAGTCTTCCTCCCTCTTGGGACTTCCCTTATTCTCTTTTCCTGGTGCTTGCCAGGCCATCTACTTGACACTGTGTTTTTATGTTGGTTCTTTTTCTCTTTCAATTTTTAAAAGTATATGTGGTATTCAACATAGCTGCAATTGTCTACAGATATAACGGCTTTCTAAGGTGTGAAGATGATAGCAGGGCTTCAACTTCTTCAATATTTCTACAGGTTATCTAGAATTTTAAAACAAGAAAAGAGAAGAAAAAAGGGGGAAGAGAGAGAAAGTTGCAACTTGGGCACAAGAAAGGGAAAAAATGCATTTACAGAAGAGTGCACTTATCTTTTTTATTATTAAAAACCAATGCAGCAATTTCAAATGGGAAGTCCTGTAAACTTCAACATCTGATCAGAATGCACTTGTTTAAAATCGCTAATTAGTTCCTTAGAACTTCTTTGTCATAACATATAAAAATGCAGTCAGCAGTAGAAGCTTTTGGGTGGTGGCTCCATTCATATGAAATACTATAAGTAAGGAAGCTTATCCAAGCTTGGTTAGCAATGGTTACAAAATATTATGAACATTTGTTTAGCCTTTCAATTGGAGTATGTAACTCTTACAGATGTAAGAGTTTTTGATGATGAAGATCTACTATTAAGTTTTTTTAAATTAAACTAATTTTATTGTTTGACTTTTCCTTTGGTGTATCATTAGCCCCATTATAGAAATTGTACAAAAATAAAATTATTGAGTTCTGAAAATGGAATTATTCTTGAATTCCATTTACAAGATCCACTGAAAATAGTAAGATTCATGACAGATAATTATAAAAACAATGATTTCTGGCCATTAGAGATATGCACTTTTACAATTACAATTATAAAAATGTTTACTTGTCCAAACTAAGGACCTAGTTATTTAAGACAAATATTTGTACTTTAATATTTGAAGAAAGTTGTAAGATATTTCCACAAATCCTTACAAAAGGAAGTATTGACTTACTGGGACAGAAAATTAGAAAGGTCTCATTGACTTTCATTCCTACAGCCCAGGAATGGGCATAATTGCTTTGCCACCTACAGTCAGTCAGCAGGAATACAATTATTGCAATTCCAGATGCAGAGCTATTCCATCAGGCCTGCTGAGAAAAGGCAACAATATAGTAATTAAAGCCATTATTAGATAAAGCAGAGATTTCACAGCAGCCATCAAGAGCCGTAGCTCTTGCAGCTATCCTGGCCACAGTCATCCAAATGGCTTTGTTCAAGTTGTTGAGTAATAAGCAATTGCCATAATCAGCTCATAAATGGTGGCATTTTGTTTAGGACAAATGGTTTTTAAGCCTGATATAATGAGCTGCACTTAATAGATAACCAGGAAAGACAACACAATCTTATGGGATTTAAAGAAAACTTGCAGTACTAATGTTGCCCTGTTTATTGCTAAACCTAAACATGGAAGGGATTAATCCTTCTTAAAACTGTATCAAATGTATTGTGGTTGAACTAAGAATTCTAATTCTTAGGCTCTGTCTGTGTTTTGGCCTTTATGATGCTTCCTATGACTTAGAGATGGATCAATGAAAATAAATTTCCATGGTGATTCTATTAGAATATTATTATATAGTCAGCTTATACATTTCCAGTAAGATAACAACTTGCAATGGAAATCAAGAAAGAAGCATCTTGCCATTTCTTTGCTGTTTTTCAGCCAACAATGAAATGAAAACTCTTGTCTTCATTCCCTCATATGAATGTGCACAACTCATCAATCTTGGAACAAAATTGTTCAATCAGTGAGTCGTGCACTTCTTTACTCTCTCAGAATAGCACAGACATCAGCCAGTTAGTAAACTGTCGGATTTCCTCATTGCACTGACTCAAACTCTGTAAAAATTAGTCAGACACTTGACATTAACCAGCATATTGGCTCATTGCACACTAAATTAAAACCACTTAAATTGGTTGATTGTCTTCTGTCAAAATGAGGATGCCACCTCTGCAATTTAGGCTTATCCTTCTTTCTTCTACCTTTTCTATACTGTATCTGATGCCAAGTGCAAGTTAAGAGTTATTGCTGATATATTTGGCAAGGAAAAATATGGAAAACTCTATTTTTCAATGTAAGCTGCCTATATGCAGTGCAGCTCCTCCAAAAATATAAATTGTGATTTAATGTATTTATTTATTAATTTTATATGCCATACATCTCACTGCTGCAGAAACTATGGTCAGCTTACAAAATAATAAAAAGGTAAACAAGATAATGCAAAACTATTAAAATTAAGAAGAAACTAAAAACCAAGAGGACAGGTGACATGGAGTTAAGGATCTTCTCTGTATTGCTTAATGTGGGCACCATGGGTTATGGTTTGTAATGGATGGTTTTAATTTATATTTGTATAATACCCAGAGTCACTGTTGTGAGTTGTGTGGCCTTTTAAATTATTTAAATATATATTTTTAAAGAATTTTTTACATCAAAACAAAGCCCCCAAAACTTATTTAATTAAAATTAGATATTTTATTTATAATTGCCAATCCCTAGAGTCAGTGAATGTTAAAAAGATACTACGAGATTAGATTTCCAAGTAGTGATTAACAATCCAGAAAGTATTCACATCAAGTGGCTCTGATTATTAATCTGAGTTAACCTGACTCTATTGGAGAGGCTTATAATAGTTATTTTTGTATTTACTTACAACATACTGCATGTTAGAGTGTTTTCAGGAACTAGAACATTTTGGGCATTTTTACATAATATCAGTTCTATTTTTCATGCCCTCCAAATTATTTGGAAACACTCCCCCTACTTCTTTTGGGATTGAAATACTGTGATTGATCTTTATGAGCCAAGTTCCATTAGTGGTGCTTTGGAGAAATCCAATGGATTGATTGGTTATGTACCATTAAGTCACTGTTGACTCTTAGCAACCGCATAGATTTTCTCCATGACAATCTGTACTTAACATGTCCTTTCAGGTCTTCCATTGCTGCTTATCCTCTTCTCCTTCTTTCCATCTTTTCTAGCATTTGAGACTTCTCCAAAGAGCTAGGTCTTTGTATAATGTATCTAAAGTAAGATAATTTGAGTCTGGTGATATGTTTCTTGAGTGAGAACTTGACTTGTTCAATTATCTATTTCTTTCTTTGGGTTTTTTGTTTGTTTGTTTGTTTTTACTGCCCATAGTATTCTGAGGAGCTTTGTCTTATTCTACTATTTTGGCAGTCACTTTCCATTGCTTCAGCTTGCCAATTCTGGACTTAAATGTTGAAGAAAATAAAGAGCCACAAACTCTGAAAAAGATTCAGCATCCCAAAGTCAGATACCAGAAATTGGCAAGATAGAAAAGGTTTGAAATGTATGGTCCTTGTTCTCAAATTCCATCCAAACAGCCATCTTATTTGGATTGAGACCAGGAACTTTTGCAATATAAGTCTATGGCTGAGTTCATTTGTATGATTTAATTTATTTTCATAATGCAACATAGCAGAGTGGTAGTTATCATTTTGTCCTCAAGCACTTCTGGTAAATAACTCTCTCTTGAATCATGATAATGTATTGTTGAAAGAAATATCCTTTTGGGTTCAGTTCCAAGTAGGGAAAAAGACACTGGAAAAATGGAGGCTGCTTGGAAGGTTTAATGGTGGACAGGACCACATGGCCTGGAGCTCCAGAGAAGGAATGCTTCAAGGTGAAAAGAGATCAAGAAAAAAGATCTGAGGTGCTGAGAGTGCCTGGGTTTTCGAATTGGAGCTTGTATTCTAATTGGTTGTCAGACTCCCAGGGACAACTCTGTAGGCTGTCCTGAGTTCCAGGCTTTGTCTAGCCTTGCTGGATGATTATGCCCTTAAAAGGGCTTTTGGTTTTACCTGGAGTTCTTTGTTATGTAAAGTATTCTAGCCCAAGTCTTAATGGCCCACCTATTAACAAAGGTGGGAGTGAGATTCTGCTTCTGGGATGAGTTTCTGCTTCTGAGTTTCTACTCTTTTTAGAGGAAATATTCTGCCTTTTCTGTTAGATCTGGGAGAGTGGGAGCAAGGAACAGAGACGAGGCATTGAATAGTGACTCCAACTCTTTATTAGTGACTTCAGAACAGAGCAAAATACTAGGGCAGCAGCAGCTCCTTTTATAGAGCTGGCTGCTGTCACAACACCCAATGATTTGAGTTTGCCGCACTGAGAGCGTCCAATTAGCAGCGACCTGCTATCAGCCAATCCAATCAGCCAAAACTGACCAATCACGATCCGCTGTCAACGGGCCAATCAGAAGTGCAGGCTATGAACCTGTCGTGGAAAGAAAACTACTAGAATCACAAGCTAACGAGTTTGCTTAGTTCGTAACACCCCTCCCCCCTAGGTTCCGTCTCAAGGGTGGGGTGATGTATTCCTGCAGGTAGGCAGGTTGTTTCACCTCCTACCTGATGTACGTTGCTCCATCAGTCCTTGGCTGGACTCTGGTTCCAGTGGGTTGTTTGTTAGACTCAGCGGTAGCAGTGATCCAACTTCTCCGTTGGGTGACTCGGGGTTGTCATCTATACTCCCGTCAAGGCTGCCATCTGGATTCTCTGGGATTGCTGATGCCGCTGTGCTGCTACGCGGTGAGATGACCATCTGTCCTGGTTCCTCTTCGGAAGGTGAACACTCCAGGCTTGGTTGCGCTGGCCGCTGAGTCTCACGTACTGTATCAGGTACTAGTTCATTTTCGGCCCCCTCGATTTCCCTTCCCCCCCGGTTTGGAGTTCAGGGCTTGTGAAAGGGGTAGGTGCCAGCCTGGAACGTAACTGGTCGATGTGGCGCTTCCACAGTCTCCCATCATCAGTTTGCAAACGGTAGGAACGGGGACCCGTAAGTTATGTTATAGTAGCGGGGACCCACAATGGGTCACCGGTAAGGTTTTTTGCAAAAAACCTTGAATGTGCAATACTTGCTACTGGAATACAGAGGCTTTTCTGGCATGTAGGCAAGGTGTAGATGGTCAAGATGTGATCGAAGTTTCTGGTCCATCAGGAGTTCGGCTGGGGTTTTGTTTGTGGTGCTCTTTGGAGTGATATGTTGGAGGAGAAGCATCCTGGTTACCTTGTCGTGGATGTTCCCTTGTTCCGTCTTGTGTAAGGTTTTCATTATGAACTGGACCATTCGTTCAGCCCTACCATTGGCTGCAGGGTGAGCTGGCGATGTTAAGGCGTGGCATATCCCCCAGTCTGCTAGGTACTGTTCAAATGCCAAGGCGGTGAACTGTGGGCCATTGTCTGAAACCAAGATGTCTGGCAAACCGTGTGTGGCAAATAGTCTGTTTAATTTTTTAACGACTGCCTCTGTGGTGGTGTTCTTCATTTTGTGGACCTCAAGCCAGTTGGAATAGGCATCCATTGTTATGAGAAATGTATGCCCTTTGGTGGATCCCGCAAAATCGATGTGGATACAGGACCAGGGACCTCGGGCTGCTTCCTATTCAGTTGGTGGTGCTTTCGGTGGAGCTGAGCGTGTTTCCTGGCACTTGCTGCAGGTGGCCACCCAAGTCTCTATTTGCTTATCTATACCTTGCCACCAAGCGTAGCTCCTTGCTAGTGCCTTCATCCGCACGATGCCCGGATGTCCATCGTGCAATAGTTTTAGGACTTTATGCCGTAGTCTTTCTGCGATGACGACTCTGTCTCCCCATAACAAACATCCCTTTTGGGTGAAAAGTTCTGTCTGCCTGTGCTTGAAAGGCTTGAAGGTGTCATTGAGTTCGTTGTCAGGCCAACCTCTTTCTACCCAACTGAGGACTTGTGCTAAACAAGGGTCTTTCTTTGTTTCGGATGCGATATCTTGCGCAGTCAGTGGTGGTGAAAGGAGTGTCTCGATCTGTAGTACAGCTAGGGTTGGAGCTGGGTTGTCTATGACTTCTGGTAGCGGTGAGCAGCTCAGGGTGTCATCATGGGGAATGACTTTCCCCAGTCGGTGTTGCAGTTGATAGTCGTATGCGGCTAAAAACTCTGACCAGCATGTCATTCTTGGCGATAAGATATGGGGAGTTGGTTTATCCCCCGCCAAGATGCCCAGTAATGGTTTGTGATTGGTGATTATAGAAAAGGACCTTCCATACATGTACTCATGGAATCGTTTGATTGCAGCCACAATAGCGAGAGCCTCTTTATCTAGTTGGCTATAGTTTCTTTCAGTTTTAGATAAAGTTCTGGAAAAAAATGCAATGGGTGCCTCAGTGCCGTTTGGCAGGACATGGCTCAAGATGGCTCCTACTCCAAACAATGAGGCGTCACAGGTGACAGTTAAGGGTAAAGTCTCGTTATATTGTATCAATACAGCATCTGATGTTAAAGGGTCTTTTACTTGCTGAAAAGCTCGCTCTTCTTGATGTCCCCAAACCCAGGAAGCCTTCTTATTGAGGAGCCTATGCAGGGGTTCAGCAACAATTGCCTTCTGGGGTAGGAAGATGTTATAAAAGTTAATAAGTCCCAGGAAGGCTTGGAGATCTGTTTTGTTCCTAGGTCTTGGGGCGTTTTTCATTGCAGCCAATTTTTTTCTCAGTAGGGTGAATTCCCTGTTTGTCAAGAAGGTAACCAAGGAATTCAACTCTCTCCATACACAGTTGGCACTTGTCCTTCTTGACCTTCAGGCCAGCGTCTTTAAATTTTTGGAGGACCATTCTTAGCCACTTTTCTAATATACTTCTAGTGGGGGCAGTTATCAAGACATCATCGAAATATGGCACCCTTTTATGCCTTGTAGCAATCTCTCCATCAGACTCTGGAAGATGCCAAGTGCCACGCTCACTCCGAACTGGAGTCTATTACACTTAAATGCCCCTCTGTGCGTGACTATAGTTTGGGCTTCTGCGGTCTCTGCATCTACAGGCAGCTGCTGGTATGCCTGGGCTAGGTCCAATATTGCGAATATTTTTCTGCCCCCAAGGGAATGAAGAAGTGTTGGACCACAGGCACTGTGTCAGTGCTCTGCTGAAGTGCGTGATTTAGGGTGGCCTTGTAATCCCTCCAAATTCTCAGAGATCCATCAGGCTTTATAGGGGTTATTGGGGTCTCCCATCAGGTGTGGTCAATCGGTTCCAACATGCCTTGGGCTTTCAATTTGTCCAATTGTTCATCAATATTTGGTTTGAGTGCAAAGGGCACTCGACGGGGCTAAAAGCCAATGGGCACAATATCTGGGCAGAGGTTAAACGATATGGGGGATCCCTTGTACTTGCCTAGCTTCTCGGTGAACACTTCCTGGAATTCTTGGACAAGAGCCGTTTCCCAGTCATCGCTTTCGGTTTGGTTGATGCCCGCCAGTTCGATTCCAAGTGACGTGAACCACTGCAAGCCTAATAAGCTGGGTCGATCTTTATCAATGACTGTAAGTGGTAGAGTTGCAGTGTGGTCTTTGAAGGAGACTTGGACGTGGCTGGAGCCGGTGACCGGGATCCTGTTTCCTTGATAGTCCTTCAATATAATTCTCTGAGGGCTGAGATCCTGGCGATGGATGTCAGGGATCAGCTGTTTGAGGGTTTTCCAGGAGACCATTGATAGGGAGGACCCGGAGTCAACTTCCATAACACGTGGACGGTTCTCAATGGCGACCTTTACTCGGATCTTTCTTGTATCAAGGGATGAAGCGTGGCCAATGGTGATGGTTTGGTGTGCCTCTTCTCATCTGGAAGAAGGGGCTGGCGCTCGATTTCTGTAATAGTGGTTCCATTGGTTGCTTGGGTGGTCCTGATTTACTGGTGGGGTGCCTGTTGTCTGCCGGAAATTATTTTCTCTTCGGTTTGGGCTGGACCCTCGCTTGCCTCAACAGACTTTTGCAAAGTGGCCCCTCTTTCCACAGGAGCGGCAGAGGGCATCTAGGAATTTGCAGTCTGATCTTGGGTGGTTTCCCCCACATCCAGCACACTGATACGAGGGTTTACGAGTCCGTTGATCTCGCTGATCTCGGTCTGACCTGAGTCTGTTGATCTCCTCTTCTTCGCTTTCTGAGGAGAATTCGAGATCTTCATGGTGGGTAGTCGCTGTGTGCCTCTCAGAAAGGGTTGTAGGGTCACTGGTGAGTTGGCGGTGCGGTGCGTTCGCTCGGCGCATTCGAGCTGCCAACCTCCTGGTTGCTTCTGCTGCAGTAGCATCGGCGATGACATCCGCGAGGGCGACGTCCCCCTTTGCCATAATCTTGCTCTGGGTTGTGGGGTCTTTTAGACCCAGAACGATTTGATCTCTCATGGCTTCTTCAAGGTTTGCGAAACCACAGAGTCCCCCCAGGTTTCTGAGGTCCTCGATGAAGTCTCCAACACTTTTGCTTTCCTGTTGGTTCCTCTGTCTCCTGATGAGTGTTGGCACCACTGGGGCATAATGGCCCCAGAGGATTGGGGCAAGATTGTCCCAGTCCATTGTATTGACTTCAGCTGGTTTTGCAAGTGCCTTTGCCATTTTAAAAACAGCGGGCCCGCAATGGGTCAGGAATACAGCTCGTTTCTTACCAGGCGTAGCATCCTTCAGGTTGTTGGTCTCCAGGAACATCTGAAACCTGTCCATATACGAGTCCCAGTCTTCGTTAGCTGGGTCAAATGGAGCGGGTGGTATGGCATCGCTGGTCATTCTGCCGTGATTGGTGCGCTCTCAGCCACGTGCTCTGTTTGCGTTCAATGAGTGTTCATTCAGCTCTCTCGTCTCCGTATCCCACCCTCGTCGCCAGTGTTAGATCTGGGAGAGTGGGCGCAAGGAACGGAGACGAGGCATCGCATAGTGACTCCAACTCTTTATTAGTGGCTTCAGAACAGAGCAAAAAGCTAGGGCAGCAGCAGTTCCTTTTATAGAGCTGGATGCTGTCACAACACCCAATGATTTGAGTTTGCCACGCTGAGAGCGTCCAATCAGCAGCAACCCGCTATCAGCCAATCCGATCAGCCAAAACTGACCAATCACGATCCGCTGTCAACGGGCCAATCAGAAGTGCAGGCTATGAACCTGTCGTGGAAAGAAAACCACTAGAATCGCAAGCTAACGAGTTTGCTTAGTTCGTAACATTTTCAATATTTCCTAGGTTATTTCAATTTTCTAGAAAAGGGGTAGGTGCTAATTTCCTACAGTATATTTGTTCAACATGAAACCTGAGGACATTGAGAATCTGCCACAGAGGATCTTGCTACTGAAGAGAAATGTTTAGACTCCTCGGTGACAGATCTCACCCAGTCAAACCCAGAGGGGGAATTTTCTTTGCTTCACTTAGTCAGATTTTAAAATAGGCTTCCCTACATTGAAAAGGCACATGAGGACACATAGGAGAAAAGTTTGCTCAATAAATCTCTCCCTCTTCAGTGAAGACATTTCCAAATGAAACTAAATGTTGCCCCACTATTCAGATTTACCTGGTTATGTTTGTAATTTTTTGAAGCTTTCCCAGCACACTAAAATGTCATGATGTTAAAGCCCAAAAAGATGCCCTGATACTTCATTTTTTAAATATGATTTTATTGAAATTTTAAAGAGATAAAACAAATGCAAATTAATGTAAAGTTGAAAAAAGAAAAAGAAATCAAAGTAAAAAGTGCAAAAAGAAAAATAGAAAAAACAAAGATACAAAGAAGTGGGGTTTTTTCACAGCAGTTGTAGGTTACAAATATACTTTAACCTCTCTCTAAAGTTATTATCATAATCTATCATCTATTTTGTCTGATAATCAAAACCATAAGTCCCGTTATTTTTAAACATTTTGTGCAAAAAGTCTATAAGAATTTTCCAGTCACCAATAAATGCAGATATATTATTGTCTTTTCTCTAACCCAAGAAGTCAGTTTGTTGATATCAGCAAATTCTGTCATTTTCACCAACCATAATGCTATTGTTAAAACAGGTATCAACTGAATTTTTATCCTAGAGATTCTTCCAATAGTGATAATTTTAATTTTGCCTGTCTTTACCAGTTCTTCTTAATTTCGTTCTATGTCTTAACATAATTATTTTGAAATAATGCATGGTTCCCATTTGTCATAGTAATACTCAAGTATTTTATTTTATTTTCTCACTCTTAAAACCAGTATTGGAAAGTTTGAAAGGGGGGGGGGGCAAAATCAGGTTTGCAAATTGCTTACTTTCACTTTTTTGCCAGTTCATTGATCCATTATCCAATTAGCACTCTGTCTATGCCCAATATGTTACCAAATGTCAACTTTTGATTTTTGAATCAATTCTACATTACCAAAGAAATCCATCATTTTTTCCTTCCTCTAATTTCCTACAGAGTAGCAAAGCTCTACTCTACCCCTGACCTGCAAATGCCCTCACAGTTACTAATGGTTAGCTTTATGGCCTGTTGACATTCCCACATGTGTTGACATCCTCTGCAACTTATCTCATTACAGAAGAAAGGTCTCCCAGTCCACCTCATTTACTGGATAAAGAAACTCTCTTTAATACTCAATGTTAGATCCCTAATTAAACTGAACAGCTTTGGTTATAGCTTCCCTCATTGGAACTGAATCAATAGGGATTTCAAATGCTTCAGCTTAACTGCTGCTTAAATATTTGCTCCTTTGATAACAAGGCTTTAGTGGAAAGAATGTTCAGTTAGATTTGCCTGAAAGTCTCAACATAAAATGGTTCAGAAGACATGGCTGAAAAGCATGCTGTGATTTGCAGGATTTTTTTCCCCCCTTGAAAGAAAGTTTGTGCTTTCAACATCTACAAGAGAAACAAAAAAGGAACAGGTGCATTTCCCAGTGATAACCAAAGCTGTAGCTTTTTTGGTTGTTATCTGTCTGATACCTATTGAAAGTATACAGACACAGTATATAAACAGTGCCAACCTGCATGCGGTATATGTAGCAGTTGATTTATTGGATGAATTTTTGGAGAACAGGAACATAGCAAAAACATAGCAATAAAGCTCTGAACCATCAATCTATGGATTGATGGAATGAGGGTTTGAAAGGGAGCAGTTGATATTTTGCTAGGCCTCCATATTATTCATATTAAAATATATATCACATTCTATTACAGACCTTAATGAAAATAGCTATTATCACTAACGTTTATTTAAAGGTCTTGAGAATGTATGAAGAAAAATGAAATTAGAGCATATTATCTTCTAAATCTTATTCAGCAATATGAAAACCAAGGGTACCTTGGGTGTGGCCCATGGTGATGATCTTGGAGCGAGCTTCCATCTTTTTGAGTTTAATACTCTTAGATCATTAAATTGTATGGTGGTCATTAGCATATTCTGTGCATTTTGCAATTGGCTTGAAGGGTGTCTTACAGGTACTGTCTTTCCTTGCTTATGTAAGATGAAAGCAAGTCTGAAATTTCTAATTTTGCTTTTAGATTAAAACACATTGGGACAGGCAGTATAATAGTGATGAGCATTCTAATAACAGTTGAATGGAATTTCCCTTCATTTAGGAGACAGGGAGTTGCTAATCATACCAGCAGCCCATCCAATTATAATAATGCTATCCTGACTATACTACTGTCTGCTGTTGTACCCTGCATTTATCTAGGGAGCCTTCTTCTATTCTGTACTAAATTTGGTAATTTTGTTTCATTTATTTAATACTCAACAAGCATAGGCCACTTCATATAATTCTTAAAACAAAAATCTTCCAGAAAAAAATGATGAGTTACAGAATAATTGATATCCCTTCATTGATAACATTTCAGGTAACATTTCACAGGGCTGTAAACTTTTCACCAGTGGAAACCATGTCAGAACTACTTTTCTTCTCCTGTGAGTAAAATCTTGGTGCTAGGGAAAAAAAACTTCCACTTTAGTTTGTTGTTTATAGGTTGGTAAAGGTAGCCTGTGCCATTTATGGGGAGAAAAACTGTTCTATGAGTAAATGGTACCCCAAGTTCAGTATCACTCTGCAATTGCTTTAAGCCAAATAACATTATCTTCTGACCTGCTCATATTTCTGTCTGGTTTAAAATCATCACTATGCAGTGAAATCATTGACATTGATTTGTCTACCCACCAAAAACTGCATAAAATGTATTTTTCATTTTGACATTTTCATGCCTAGCTCTGTCCTTTTAAAACTAATGGTAAGAAGAGAAAAAGGCTTCTAGTATTGCTGGTTCATTGGTATAGGTGATTCATCCTTAGGACTGTCAAAATAAGGAATAATGAGAGAATGATGTATGTGTCATAAGTGAGTGAGAGGCAAACGTTATCTACGAAATCAGTGATGCATTGCAAAATATATTACAAAATAAGAAATGTCCATTGCATTTCTGTAAGCCTAGTTTACAGAGAAGCTAAATAGACAGAGCTATATAGACAGAGAAGCAAGCAGACAGACAGACAAACAGACAGACACATTTGCACTAGAAATAATAGGGGAAAAGGAATAGGGATGGGAGACCTCTGGAAGCAAACTATTTATATCCCTATCCTTAACCATTCCAAACTGTCTAGTATTGTGATACCACAATTTGGCTGTTGTTTTGCTGAATTTCAGCACTGCAGTCTGTGGATGGAATAGGGATACATGTTGTTGACACCTAGAGTAAGGAAAGCCTCTTTTTAGGTTTTGGTTAGATTATACTCATTCTTAATTGATAGGTTTCACAATGCCTTGAACTGTATGCCTCATGTAACATTTGATTTGTCACTTTCATGGGAAATCAGTCTTTCTTCTATCTCCCCTTTGGGAGAAAAAGCAATTTCATCAAAGCTAAAGAGAATCAATTTTTTTTAAAGAAAAGAGAATGCAAACATTCCTTTTTATCTTTTACGATCTAGCTTTTAGTAATGATATAGATAAAATACAGAGCTTTTCAAATCACAGCATCTTAGGATCTTCCACAGGAAAAATAAAAATGTAAAGTAAAATATAAGGCTATAGGCAGATTGTGTTGATCTGTTCCTAATTGGAAGAAGTTCCATTGTAAAACAAATTCGAAATGATATCAAACACACACTCACTGAATTTGCACATAAAAATAAATACCAGAGACAAAATAGCACACAGTTTAAGCATACAGAGTAACAGTAATTAGACAACATACAATTCTTAGCTACTTGTTACCTATTTCCTAGGATGTGTGAATTTAAAGTTCTTGGCTTGGTTTCTTGGAATTTCCCAGCATCTTGTAGATTGTCTTTGATCAGGGTTCAGTTAGCCCTCCCCTCCTTCTCTTTATTCATTTTACTTAAATTGCCATGGTCATAATGTATAAATATATATAGCCTTTGCTCTACTCTTATTGAACTGAAATATGTTTTTTGGTAATGACAACAGTCTGGATTGTTGAAGAATTTCTATATCCAGAACCTACTGACCTCAAGACTAGAAGGGAAGGTAGAATATATATCTGTCAGCTCTGTGAAAAGAGATTCAATATAAAGATTACAACTATACTGAGAAAGATTTACAAAATCTTTCAAGTCTGCCAGTATTTTCCATTCCTCCTCCTTAGACCCCAAAGAGTCAGGGGAGAGCTAGTCTGAATATCTTTCTAATATTTTCCTTCCTCTCAAGACTCAACTCATGCTTCTGCATCTGTTGTTTTAACAGCTTCTGAATAGTTTCTCCATAGTCATCTATGGCTCCACACAATATGTCATTGGCTATTCATCAATCGCCATCCTCAAAATGTTCATTTGTCTACCTACTCATGCAAAATATGCAAGGTAATGGCAGGAAACAGGACAATATATCATTTTGCCCGCACAATATTCAATTGCAACAGCAAAGGTTGGGTTGCTGCTATGGAAATATTCTGAGCCCCACCCTGTGGGAAAACAGAAGTGAGCACTGAGGCCATAGGAAATTATATATTATCAGCTTTTTTTCTTAGCAGTTTTCTTTCCAGATTTTAAATAGATTCCACAGATCTTTAGAGAGTGTTTTAATCATATTCCAACCATTTATTTACCTGCTTGCAGGAATTAAAGTTTAGAAAAAGTATATTGTAGGGCAAACTTCCAGTTCATGTGGAAGGTCAATTTTTAATGATCAATAGGTTGAAGTAGATTTTTGATTTTTGATCCAGGGACCACTATTTTAAAAATATAGTATTATGGCAGCAGAAGATGCCTAATATGCTTACAATATGGAGTTTCCATGTTTACAATACAGAGTTTCTAATGCCAAACATTTATCAAACAAACCTCATCTTATTCTTAATGTTGACTCTTTTGAGTTTAGGCTTAATTTAGGAATTGAGTAGCTGTAAAAAAAAATTAACTGATGTCTTTTCATAATTAACTGATGTCTTTTCATAATACATTAATAATCACTGATACATTATGAAAAGTGCATATCATGTAGAACAGAAAAAATAAATTAGCACCGTGAGGTTAACATGGTACAGATGTACAATAAAAAAAGGTTTTGTAACCAGAGGTCAAAGGGGATGAAGAGATATAATGGCATTAATCATGGGGAGAGCCAGTTGTATGTTGGTGATTTAGGGTCTCAGAAAACAGAAGGGTAATATTATTAAATAAACTGGAACTAATTCTATTAGCTGCCCTTAACTTATTTAATGCAGATCTTATCTGTGTCTTGCCTGCATGGTTTTTCTGAATGCATGTCTATTTCTTAGAGTATGGCCTCCAGCATGTTATTTAAAGCCCAAGTGGCACCCCTATATGCAAAATATTGCACGTTTGATTTAAGGGAAGGATAGTTGTGACTAGAGGTGCAATTTGAATTTGAGACTTTCTGGTGTGATCCACTTTTAAAATCTTTTTATGGCATTTGCAAAATAGGAAAGCCAGATGCTAGGATTCCCATCTTTATTTTTTGTACCAAAAATAAAATAAAGTTCTAAACTGGGGATTAAAAATTCATTAAGGTGAGGGCAGAATTTATTCAGTTCTGTTAGTAGGAAAAGCCTTTTTTTTGCTACCATTGTTATACTTGGACTTTGAAGAAGCAGGGTAGAAATAATATTGATGTTTTGAACCTGAGAAGATTCCCAACAATATTAATAGCTCAGAAAACAATCAAATGGACCATTCTACAAATCAACCCAAAGTTCTCACCCAAAGCATAAATGATCAGTCTCAAAGTATCATATCTCACACATATTACACAAAAACTTATTTTGTGCACTAAAATTAGAAATCCTTGCAAGTTACTACAATGCTAATTTCCCCATCTTAGACTTCAGTTGAAGAACTAACTTCAAGCTTCCACTGAACCACAGAGCCCACTAAGTGATTTTGGGCTACTCACGTTCTGCCACGTCTGCCCCATATAATTATGCTATAGAGGGGACCAAAAATTAATCCATGTTAAGCTCCAGAGAAAAGGAAATATATTAATACAATTAAGAGATAGCCTCAAGTCCAGGGGTGGGTTTCCACTGGTTCTGCCCATCTCTGTAGAACAGGTAACTCTGAAGAGCAGCAGACATAGAACTGGTTCTATGTCTGCTGATGTTTTTGCTCACCCGCCCACCTGGGCTTTTACCTGATCTTTATTTCCTGATTTTTCAACTTCAGCTGCTGAACGAGGCACAGCTGCAGTTAAAAAAGCAGGAAAAGAGGGCTATTTCAAAGGCTGCTTCTCTGCATGCAATGTGTTGCGGCGCTCGCAGCGTGCAGAGAAGCACATCATAAATCACTAAACCTCAAAAATCCTGAACCAGTAGTTAACCCTGTTGTATCCCACCCCTGCTCAAGTCCCACTGCTTCTACATGGATGTTAAACAACATGAAAGACAACATATATTCTTGTGGGAAGCTATAGATAATTGCCAAGACAACACATAGAGTTTTCCCAGTATAACATTCTCTTTAGTAATGTCTAGAAAAAGAAATTCATTTCATTAAGAGAGGAATCTTCATTTCCTGAGGCAATATATATTGAGACAGAAAAAAACCTCTTTTCCTTAATTCAAGAACATTCATTTCTTAGCAGAGCACACAGACCTTGCCAGCATTCTCTTCAGTACTACAACTTTATTAAATTTTATTTATTATCTCAACAAGCCCTCTTCCTCAAGATATCCATGCAGGAGAAAGGCTTTTATATACAGGATCATAGGCCAGTTGAAACAATATAAGACAATTTCTTGTAATCTTAAGTATTTGCTTTATCTTATATTTTTAGATTCTTGCTTAGATTTTCTTTTTGTTTCAAATATCAGCGACAAATTCAGACGATTTATCCATCTAGCTCAAGAGTGCATAAAATACTATGTTCAGAATGAGTGCCTAAAATTATTAGGAAGGACTGCTGTGGCTAAAGCCAAATTCAAAACAAGTGGAATTATATCCTGCATATTGCTAGGACTAAGATCTCCTATTTTCCTGTATCATGAGAATTTACCATTACCATTAAAACTGAGCTGGGGAGTTTTATGGAACCTTGGAGCTTCAGGTTTAACTATTCTTATTGGTAATATCTCTCTGGGCTCTAAAGCAGAATTATTTTTTGTCTTTGCAGAGCTGTTTTCATGCAAAGGACGTGCTGCACATCTGAGCTACTGCTCCCCTCCAAGATATACAAACACAAATGGTTCTGTGGCAATGAGGCCAGAATTTACCACATGCTGAATGAAAATTATGGCTGCCATGAGCTGAAATAGTTGCCTGAAAGATAATCAATGTCAGAAACCACATAATGAGCCAAGAGCATGCATCGTTCATAATAAACAGGCTCAGCTCAAAACTCCTGCTAGTTGCTTAGCATCCGAGTGATGCTTTAGCCTATTAAGAGCTATACATTAATTTTATAATGAAAGTAAAGACAATGCACACCTCTTTATTCTTTGTTGCCCATGTTGGTTATCTCTAATGCCTTTCAAGTCAGAAGAAACTTTTACTTGATTTGATAACTAGCCCTTATATGAAATATAATGATTGTAGGTCTGTCTGTCTGACTAACTGACTGACTAATTGATTATTGTTGCTGAGGAGGTAGAGATTATTGTTTTATTGTGTATTGATTTTTTATTTTTATAAGCCTCCCATTGACAATGAGTGAGTGGCCATATAAATTCAAACAAACAAACGAATGAATGAATAAATATTTCAGAATAAGTATAAAAAAGAAAATACCCAAGTCTAACCATAAAAATATATTTTCTTTGCATTATCATTCTTACATTATGATATCAAAATGCTGAGATTGTGAAACAAGTGCAACTTTCTATACTGCATCTGTTGAAATGTATGAGGTTTTTGTGAGTGATTAACTTACTAAGTCATTAATTCACTAAAATAATCAACACTGCTGGAGTATAAGAAATTGAATATGTGTTTCATTTCCTTATGTTACCCTTGGCACGCACAAAAATTCTTACTATGCTTTAAATCCAATACAGTTGATCTCTGTTGAATCTTCTGAAGACACGTTGCTTAAATGAAATTGTGTCATATCATAGACTGGCAGTTGGCACAATTACCTCCAAATGCCTTCTAGCACTGGCTAGAACCTGTTTGGCATTTCTTGATTTAGGTAGGAAAAAAAACCCGAGACAAAATAAATAACAAAATAAATATATGCAGTGATAGCTGGAAAGTGATGGTGAATACATCTAAAACAAACCTGAATGAGCATAAGTGAGAATTCTTAATCTCATCCAGTAGACATTTTCCAGTGGTAACTTTTGCTGTAGTTTATCCTCTTCCAAACAGACAAAACAAAGATACTCCCTTAAAAGTTTAAAATGTGCAAGTATTTACTCATCTAAGCTCTCGGGGTGATGATCAGAAGTGTGACATAATTGAATAAAATTACTCCCAGCTCAAGAAATGTTGATGTCAGCTTGCCTAAAATATGATCAGTAAATATGTCCCAAATATCATTTTGACAGTTATGGTTGGATGAATTTCAATTGTTGTTCAAACTCAAACATATGGTTAGGATGCTTTGAAATATGCAACTTGTCATCGGGACATTTAACCCTCATACTTGGATAAACTTAAACATCTGAATGCATAAGACTCCATTTCTTCTTGAAGAAAAAATATTAATAGCAATAGTAATTTTATTTGTTGTGAGCTTGTTTCTAAGTGCAGCACAAATATAGGCTAGAGCAATAATTAACATTATTAATTATTATATAATATCACTTGAATAAGAAAAAAAGTTATTGAAAATAATTTCACAGAGGCACAAGGAAACATCTAACAGTTGCATTTCTATAGCATGTGAAATCTGATATGTGTTTTTAACAGCAAAAGTGCTTAGTGCAGGGTACTTATCAATAACTAGCTGCATTAAGAGACATTTGAGAATCAAAGGACAACATCTCTGTCCTTTGTATATAAGATAGAAAGGAAGGGATTAATCCAAATTGATTTTAATTAATTAACTAATGATCTACAAGACTATTTAAAGTTGATGAGATGTATTTTGTATGCATGCTCCCAATCAGGAATTAAACCATTGTTTTCAACCACTGCAGTTCCAAACAGTTTTTCAAGGGCAAATCAATGTATAAGGCATATACGGTATTAGACTCAATGGGATATCCTCAGTGTTAACATATCCAAAATTTTTCAAAGACATCATCAATAAACCACACAGTAGCAATTTAGTGTCTTGGTTTTCGTATGTTAAAAATGCAATAGCCCAACATCAATAAGTTTTCTTCATTAATCATCACATAAATTATAGAGTAGGGTAGCTTGCTCCTATGGAGCATCCATAAACACTGGCTGAATTTACAGACAGATCATCATATTGACATTTATTTATTTAGAATGATTTATTTATTTATTTTGTATTTATAAGATGGAACTTAATAAATTGCTTTGAATTAATCAAACCATTGGTCCAAGAAGCTTAATATTACATTGATTTTCCCAGATTTCCCATAGCAATCTTTCTTGAACTGAATTCTGGTCAATTTGCATAGAAATAATATGCTTTACCAAATGAGCTGTGTCCATTCCATACATAATATATGTAAGAATGGCTCGAATGTTTAAATTGCTCCCAAACCTAGACAAATAAATTCAAAATCCATATACAGTACCTGGTTAGTGAGATAGGTATTGTTGAATACCTCATTGCAGCTGGTTATAAACTTACAACTCTTCATTTAATGATGGTTCACAATTACAACAGCCTTGGAAAAAGTGACCTATAATTCGTATTTGCACTTACAATCATTGCACAATCCCCATGGTCACATGATTGCAATTCGGGTACTTGACAACCACCTCACATTTTCAACTGATTACAATGTCCTAGAGTCACTTTATTATGATTTGCAACTTTTTTTTGCTGATTTCTGACAACAACAAAAAACAACCCAGTAAAAAACACCATTGGGGAAGCTAAATTTGCTTAACAGTCCTATGATTCCTTGACAAGTGCCATAAAAAATGATAAAATCAGGTCCAACTCAACTTATGCAACAAGATCACAGAAATTTCAGCCAATTTTCATCATAAGTTGAGGACTACCTGTATCTTTATCAAATTTTGTTTTTTTCCTCTTGTCCTTAGCATAAACTACTCACTAAGGCAAATTTAGACTTCATAGTTAAAACTCATTTCAGTGAAAACATTACAGTGTATATTTTGAGAGTTATGAACACTTCTTTTCATGGTGATTGTCTGGAAGGACACATTGCAACCCAAACTGGATTTACTTGGAAAGTTTATTCTGCAGCACATTTCCTGACATAAGTTAGCTGCAGTATGCATAATAGAAGACACCCTTAGTTTGCCCCTATCCCATTAAATTTCCTTATCCCAGTTTTTGGGATAAAGTAGAGGGAAAAAGTAAATTCCTGTCAGAAATAGTTACCACAAGGAATCCAAGGATGCTACTTAACACTTGCAGAAACTGTAAACTTCCGGTTTGTCGGCTTCGCTAGCAGCAGGGTTCTGCAATCCTGCGCGATCCCTGCCGCGCTAGCCATTTTGGTGCCTCCGATCTGGACAGGTTTGGAGGCTAAGGCTGCCCCACAGAGGCAGCTGAAGATAGGGGGAACTGGTGAGGGGTTTGGGGGTGTTGCAGACCCCCTCCCCAGCCGGCAAAACTCCCTTTTCTCAAGGTGGTCAAGTAATGGCCGCCACAAAGAAGCCGGCAGCTGGGTAAGACTGAGCAGGAGGAAGAGGGGAGAAAGTTTTCAAGAGAAAGTTTTTTGGCTGATCCAGGACTTTAAGAGGCGTTTAATCCTGAGAATTATGACTTTTTGAAAAATACTCGGTTTCCAGAGGAGGATTTCAAGCGGCAAAACTGAGGTGCTGAAAGGAAAGTTTACCCTCCTTCCCTAGGGAATCAACAAATGGCCATTGAGAAACCTGTTGTTTTTTATAAAAGGTAAAAACTTGGCTTCCTGTTATAAGTGGGAAGGGAGAGGACAAAAAAAAAATATATGAAGGTTTTGCTGGAGGAGATGCCTTGAAGATCTTGAGACTAGAAATTGATTGGAACAAGGGTATAAAATACAGATTGGGCTTTTTTTTCTTTTCCCTTTTACTGATATCACCCCAGGAAGAGAAAGTGAGAACTTTGTGTGTTGTTTGGACTGATTGATGTCTCTGGGACTTTGAGGAATTGTTTTAACTTTTGAAACATTTTGGTTGCTCTAAGAAGAACAAAGAATGGCTTTATCTGATGATGAACTTAGAAAGGAATATCAAGAAAGTAAGGATGCTGTGAAAGAAACTTTCCTTTCTTTAGAAATGGCACTTGCTATTTATCAGCAAACACAACAACAGATGGAGGAAATAGAAGGAGAAGAAGAAAAAGAAGAAGACGCCATCTTCAGTGAATTTAAAAAATAACTAAGAGAGAAAGGAGAAAGAAAGGAAGGAAAATGAAGGACTTAAGACTTAAAAAAACACTTAAGAAAGGAAAAAATAAAATGCAAAACCAATTCAATGTTATTGAGCAAAAGGAGAAAGGATTACAACAGAGAGGGAAAGCTAAAAAGGCGGAGGTTAGTAGAGGTGGGGGTAAAAAGGCCAGGGGGGATAAGAAAGGAAGGGAAAGGGGAGGGAAAAGCCACAAAGGTATGAAACAAGATGGGAAAAAAGGATTTTTTTTTTAGGGATAAAGGGTAAGGTATAATTTCTTTAAAAAAGAAGATTCTGCAAGGTACATAAGATGGTATTATGTATTAGAAATAGAAAACTAGAATGTTATAAGAATTGATAAAAGATTAAAATATTGAAATGTTTAGTAATGATAGATTTTAAAATTTAATAAAATTGTAGCACTTGTTTTTTGAAATAGACAATCGGAATGTTATAAGATTTAATATTTAGATTTATTATCTAATTATATTAATTATTATGAATTTATTATTTTTTCTCTTTAAAGGTTAGTAGGTAGAATGTACTAAGCAGAATCAGATTGGGTATCAGGTGTTATTTTAAATATTAATTTAGGGGGAGGATAGAAAGGCATCATACTCTAGTGATTTCAGGAGAAATTCTTTTTTTTTTTTACTATAGGGAATGAGATAAATGGATAATCTGGAAAGAATGGACAAAAAATACAAATATAATGATTTAAATTAAAATGAATTAAATAAAATAGAAATAAGAAGAGCGAAAAGCGGGGAGAAGTTATATAGAAGATATAGAATGGTAAATAAGATAGGTAATGGTATACAAGATGAACACGAATTTAATTGAAGTCCATACAAAGAGAGGTAATCTGGGGCCAAACTACTTTCTTAAAAGAAGTTTTATATTTTTGTGTTTTGTGTGTCTATGTTTTGTTTGAGAATTAATAAAACCTTGGAGGAATGTTGGATGAAAATAATGGTAATCAAGTCAGAGAGGAATGAAGATGATGATTATAAACTGGATAAATATAGAAAATAATAATAATAACAATGAAATTGAATACGAAAAGAGAAATAATGAGAAATTTGTTAAGATATATTTATATGTTTATATTGAAATGGTGTAAAACAGAATTATGTTGCATAAAATAATATTTTACTTGACTTGTACAATTAATAATGGAAAGAGGTTTTATGTATTTAATGGTTAATGATGGTTTGTTTGTCTTTAAAATCAATAAAATTTGTTTTAAAATAAAAAAACACTTGCAGAAACTGGAAGCCTATCCAAATTTCCTTCTGCCCTCTATTCTACGAACAAAATCAAGGCAGGATTATTTGGGGTTTCTTTCTCATGCTTGCTTCAGCCTCTGCACTATGTAATTGCTCCTCCAATCCTTTGCAATTTCTTAGGATCAGGGTACTTATTTCTGGATTTTTAAAAGTAGGTCATCAAGTAGTTTACCTTTTAAATTATGTTTTTATTAAATATTTTAAGAAAAAAATAAAACACACCCACACAGGGAAAGAAAAAAAGGGAAAGGATGAAAAAAGCACAAAGTAAAGCAGAGGGTTTACAAACATTAAATCAGTTAATATTTGCAGTATGTCACTGATTAATTTTAAGCAACTGAATATACTATATCATTTTAAAAACTATAATTCATTCTTAATATCTAAATAACATATGCATATCTAAAACAATTAAAATAAATCCTTATTTCAGATATTATATGATATCTGAATGTCACATCAGATATGATAAAAATCCCATATATTGAGTTTTAATCCAAAACTGATTTCCCAGTTGAATTTGTGTCAGAGATACTTTTGACATATGAAGTTATCTTGGATACTCCAAAAACTTAATTAGCTATTTTTCTACAGAATGAACTGTGAACACTTTCTAGTTGGAAGGGTAGAGTATCCATGCAGCAGTTATCATGAACAGGCTTATTCAATATACTTTGCAGGAAGGCAAGTTTAGCAATAATATATTCAATAAAAAAAATCAGTGGGAAGGAAAGTCAGCTTTTACAATGGTTTCAATCAATATAAATTATTTTCCAACATTGTAAAACTTTACAATATTACTATCAAATATGGAAAAATAAACACAATCTAAGCACAACATTTCAACCATGTTTCGAGAATGAACTAATCATTTTAGCAGTCAACATACCAGCGATAAGACATCTTTTTAGATTTATAGATTAAGACCCTGGATATTTTTTTGGCACTGTGTTTTGGAAGCCCTCTTCTAGGGCTAAGAGACAGTGACTCTCCTAAAGTTGCTTAACTGGTTTTGTAATCAGAGGAGGACTAAAATTTAAGGTTTCCTGTTTTCTAACTTGGTGCTTTAACCATTGTACCAAAATGGTTCTCCGTGTCTCTATTATTGTTTAATACCTTGTTTTTAATTTTTGTTAAAGTCATTTTGAACATTTAGCTTCAGTAGAATATTCATGTCGTCAGCTAAAATTATTTCCGGAAAAGATAATAATTTTTAACTTGGTCTTAAAAAATCTATCATATTTTTATAGATCTGTGAATAATTACTGTTACTTAAATACGTTTACATTTGTCATGTAAATTGCCAGATTTTATCATTTTTGTAGTGAAATTAAACTGATTATTTGATGCAAATTATGCTTTTCTTCTTCAGTTAAGCTATGTCAACATTTGAGTTTTATTGATCTAATACCATGGAGTCAAGCCATGCTAGTATATGTATCCCATCATCAATTCTAAAGTGTTCTCAATAAGTATAAGTACCCAACATCAGCTTATAATTTTAGTTTATGTTACTGAGCAGCATTCAATTCCTGAAAATTCATTTCTTGATATATCTTCTTTGCAATGCCACTATGAATAATGAACGAGGCAGGATACAGATTTCTTTTGTTCCTTTCATTGATTTTTGTGATTAAAAATCATGAACACATGAAGACCTTCTTATTATTTATAAATACTCTGTATTCATGTAAAACTTATTTTCTTCAGAGATTTAAGTATGGAAGACCATTCAAAATAATCAAAGGCTTTCTCTGCGTTAACAAAGGTCTGTTTCTCTTGTTCTAATTTATATTATCACAACATTCACATAGTATATGATATTGTCTCTCATGTACAAATCAAATCAAATTTTGTCAGGATTTATTAATTAATTCATCTAGAAAATCACTTGTTCTCTTTGCAAGTTTGTTATAAAAAGTTTGTGAAGTACATTCAATAAGAAAATAAGCTCTATCACTTTGATAGATTGGATCATTTTCTTCCTTGTAAATCCGAGAAATAAAAGCTTCTTTCCATGATGAAAAGTCTCTGATTGTTACTGAATTTCATTCATTACCACGGTAGCAATTTAATCAAAGTTATTTGAGAGATCTTGTAATATATTTCAGAGATGCCATCAGGTCCTAAAACTTTGTTCATTTTTAAATTAAAAGTAATTTACTTTTTGAAGACACCAGTTCTTTATAAATAATAATATCAGCAACATGACATTGAAAGTATTGTTTTACAGAGCTTTGAAATCTTGTTTTCTCCATTTTTAAATAAAGATGTTCATCTCATCAGTTCATTTTGTTGTTTGTTTAATTTATGTCTTGAAGATTTGGGATGGGGTGGGCTTTTAGCATATACTACTATTGTGAAAGTAAAACTTGCTGCAACTCCTTGTCACTTGATGATTGTGTCCATGTAGTTCCCTTGACAACAATATGCAAATGATTTAATGTTGTTTCATTCAGATATGTACAGCCCAGATATCCTGTGGTAGTCTCCCAATCAAATGCTAGTAAGGCCCAAGCTCACCTAGTTTCTGAGCCATGATCAAACCAGCCAATTCCTGTCACTCCAAGAACCTATGAAACAAGAAGCAGGGCATGGATATTTTTATAAATAACTGTTAAAATCAGCTCTAAAAAGAAAAGAAAGAACATGAATGTCTGCATTTCACATGCAATTTCTAAAAAAAAGATAAAAGGTCCTTGGTACTGACCTCCATAAGAACTGAGAGAGGTTCTTTTAGTTGGCTCCTGAGACAAAGTTCATTTCTGTGAAAGAATGGAAAACTCAAGCTTTATACAGTACATGTGGCTTTTGCATTTTATAAAGGAAATTGCTAAAACAGAATAGCAATTGTACAGAAAACATTTGAAGCGAACGTTTGCAAAGAAAGTAAGAAAACTAGGGAGGTATATTATTAATTATTCTAGCTAACAAAATGTAAATATGTGGCTAAATTTGATGCTTTTGAGTGGATTGCCAAACCCTGCTGCCAAATTCAAGATTGAATTCACTGAGTTTCCACACTTTTAAGTCTATTGGTCAACAAAGGTAATGTAAGACAGCTAAGGGGCCCTATTTTTTTCCTTTTTTTACTTAGTTATTTTGGCATAGGATTTTTAATTTTTTTTTCCTATTTTCCTATTTTTTTCCTATTTTTTCCTTGTTTTTACATAGCATGTCTCCTAATATCAGGAGTGACATTATTTCAAATTTGTAATTTTGTTTGCCATTTCTCTATCCAATAGTGATTCTCAGTCATGGCAGGATGACTGAGAATCCCCACAAACATTTAGCTGTGCACTTTGAGATGAACACCCTAGAATGGTGCGGGAGTCTGAATGCATTTCTAGAAAAATGCTGATTACGGGAATCATTTGGGCTTCAGCTTGAGATGGAGACAATACAGACACATTAACAACAGCCTCCGCCAGTTGTTCAACAATGAAGGGACACAGGGCAAAAAACATCCCATGGAAAACACAGCTCCACAACACAGTCCTTTCAGCGGTTCCAAGAAGGCTCCACCCTCATTTACTCAGGTGACCCTGAGAACACAGACAAATCTCCAAGTGGCCTCAATGACTCTCTAAAACAATGCAAATATCCGTGCAAGGAATATAAATCACTCCATCCCCCCCCCCTCATCCAGTCAGAGCTGAAGAAGCTTCTTGGATGAGAAGTGAAAGATCTTCAAAGAAAAACAGGAAAGTTCAGTTGCCTCTTGAAAAAACACATTTGGGTTATTCTCATTGTGTTTCTTTTATTGTTCTATTATTTTATTTCTATTCTGTATGCATTCCTTTCATTTTTCTTCCTTTTTATTATTGTAAGCTGCTTAGAGTAGCCCCACAGTGAGATAGGTGGCAAATAAATTTAACAAACAAATAAATCAATAAATCAATAAATACTTCCTGAATTTAAGTATAAATTGCTAAATTGTTTTTAAAAAATCAAAGGGAAAACAATATGCTAATCAAAGTGCCATCAAAGAAGAAAGCATTACATCAACTAAGACTGGCAAGCTATATAAACAGCCACTATATTGAACTATACACCAGGGATTTTACCTAGCCTGGTAATAAAACATCAGAGAACCCCCAGAAACACAATACCAGACCAACAGTCAAGCAGTAAACAATACCCCAATCAAGGAACTACCAACTCAAACACACATTCCATTGGAGAAGGAATGGCAGGTGGAGTTAAAAGAGGGATCAACCTATAACCCCCACAAAAATCACAAGTCTACCCTCTCCCTGAATCAATCTAGTTTAATCTAGGTTAATGTTAGGCATGAAAGAGCAAGTCCACATGTGAAGGCCCAATTAAACTAATGTATTAATAAACAGCCTATGCACAGGGATCTTCTCAATTAACAGTTAGCAGATGCTTGGAGATAAATAAAGGTCCATAGAATTGAAGGGCAGAGGGGGGGCTAGACTTAGTCTGCATGTGGCTAAATAGGATTCTAGGCTGAATTTTTTCCTAACTCCATCCCCGGGTTCCGTCACTCCTAATATGCAATCAAGCAGTAAACATCAGCCCAATCAAGGAACTATTAAGAACAATCTTACAACCCTGACAGGGCTTGTATATAAACAGAGAACAAATGACAATGGTAGAAATACAAAGAAGAAAATTGAGCCACACCACCATATGCCCTAGCCTAGGAAATGAAAATGAGGCAGGAGAATGACTCATCAAGCTCTGCCAATCCAATTTTTTCTTCATTGGTAACATCCTTCAAACAACCTAAATGATGCCTATGTACTAAGGCCATGATGGTGAACCTATGGCAAGGATGCCAGAGGTGGCATGCCGAGCCCTTTCTCTGGGCACGCGAGCCATCACCCCAGCTCAGCTTCACTGGGCATGCATGCATCTCCCGCCAGCCAGCTGGTCTTCAGGTCTCTGCCATGCATGGGGGGGGGGGCAGGGTACGCCTAGGGATTGCACGTGCATGTGCGAGGGGGTTGTATGTGCGGTGGGTTGTACACACATGCACAAGATGGGTTGCACACGCAGGGGTCACACGTGCATGTGGGGGACATGGGTGTCATGTGCACATGCATGGGGGCATGGGGGAGTCGCACACACATGCGTTGGTTGGTGGAGCACATGTGTGGGTGCACATACATTGCATTTTGGGGATGCACGCACACGTGCTTTGGGCACTTGGTGCCGAAAAGGTTAGCCATCACTGCATTAAGATATCATCAGGTGGAGTACACAGAAATAAAATTAAGCATATTATTAGGACAAACAGTGCTCAGTTACCAAAGGAAAGATATAACTGGGGATTGTCTGTGGAACAGATAAAAAATTGCTTATGTGCAAGTGTCCAATCAAGTTAAAAGAAAGCAACAAAACCAGTCAGCTTCTTTTTTAAATAATACTTTTATTAAATGTTTTAATTACGATAATAAAAGATAACTAAACTAAAAAGAATAAAAATGCACGAAAGCAAAAAAGGAAGAAAACATAAAAAGACAAGAGAAAAAAAAGGAAACCAACTTTCCATCCTCACCACAAGTATAAACAGTTTCATTGTTAACTGTAAGCAAATCCATATTTAGCAAATCCATATTTAGAAGGCATCAAGTGCTCCTGGTACCCCAGTATAAACAAAAGGATTAAATTTAACATGACAAAGAAGGGCAATATCTCCTTTAAAGAGAACAAACTCACAAAGATTTCTTACTTTAAATGCAAAGGCAATTAGATACTAAGTCAATTTAGATGTTATCAGATTAAAACAGATAAAATGACTGTAGGGAAAAAGTGTGTAAACACCATGTAAACTGCAAATAAATCCAATAATAATATTTTTCCAGGCTAGATATCAAGAAGTCTTGAAAGAATCCCCCTAAAATAACAACATGTTCCACTTTAACCATCAACAAATGAGCCAATTATTTTGTTCTTTCCTTTTACAGAAAAATGAATTGGAATTTTTATCTTACTCTTCTTTATATAGTTTCATCCACTTTTTTTCGTATATCAGTGCAAAATTCCTGTTCACATTTTTTTCCATGTCAGAACATTTTCTATAACAACATCTTCTGATGTAGCAGCTTTTCTGGAAACAGAATCTTCACAAAAATGCATAAACTGACATTATTGATTCAAAATCTCAGTGTAATTCTTCAACAATCTCTGAATGCCATTGTTATGTCTCCAATCTCAAAATATTTTTTCTTTCCCATAAAAATGCACTTATTTTTAAAAATTAATTTCAAAGTTTCAATATTCAACATCAAATCTCTCAACATTTTCTGAGCCCCTAATCTGTTTGAAACTTTCTTGTTTTTTGCTCTTTACTTTGAATTCTTAAAGTTTATAAAGATAGAGTTTCATTTTCTTATACTAAGGGTTGAAGACAGTGGTCTGGTGTTTTTAGTCTTGTCACCTTAATTTCTGTAAAACAGTTAATTGGCAATTTCAAAGGTGATTAACAAAGGAAGTACAAATTTAGGGTCCTCTGAAGTTTCTGTCTGCAGCTGAATTAAGAACAGCAAATTCCCTCAGCTCAGCTCCCAGTTCACCCACACTCCGATGATCACTGCCGGGAAATCTCCCTGGGAGGAGCAAATGCATGGACTGCAATGTGGATAATCTCACATCTTCACTTCCTCCAGACAAGCTTGAAGGAGTCAATCTACCAGTCCACCATTTCTTCCCCAGAAAATCCCCACCAGCTGGTTTCCACAATAACATTTGTGAATATCAAATAATTACAATTTTCAAGGACAACATCAGGAATTGCTTTATAGTCCTATAATTGCTTTTATAGTCTTATATCTAACTGATTTGGAAGCAGGAGAATTCTGGCATGAAAATCAAAGGAATTGTTAAGATTTAATCTGAGACAAAAAAACAAGAAGAAAGAAAACTAGAAGACAAAACATGGTGGAAATTGCCAAGAACAAAAAAGATCCCAAAGCCAATAAAACAAAGAACTTAACAAATGATTTCAGAAAGCTGTTAGAAAAGACAAGAAACAGTATTATAGTGATATATGTAAAGACATCAAAGGTAGAAACAGAAATAGAAAAACAAGGAGTGTTCCAAAATAATTCTGAACTCAGAGGGAGATTATGATCTTGAATTGACATGTTGAAGGATGCCAATGGACAAATAGTAACTGATTAAAAAAAAATCAAATGGACTGAAGGAAAATTTGTATTCACACTTGAACTTTGTTCTTGGAAAATTCCAAGATTATCATGGATACCCTATAAAGGTAACAAATGGATCACAACAAATCAAACCAAAATTCTCACATGAGATATGAATCACTTGGCTTAAATTACTATATCTTCAGCACATTGTAAGAAGATCCTAGTCTCTCTTGAAGTGTGTAATGTTGGAAAAGGAAAAAAAGGCATGGGTGAGCATCAGCAAGGTGGATGGATTCAATTCCAGAGTCATCACTGGAAAATCTGAAATGCCAGATTGAGAACATATTATCCTATCTGACAGGTACTAACAGTTGACATCAATTTGATGGACCATAATTAAAATTACACGCATTTTCAACACTGTTTAAAACTTCTTACTTGCAAAATTAAAAAAGTTTAAGTTTCAGATTCTCATGATTTTTGAAACTGATTCCTTTTGTTATACTGAGGGTGTATTAAACCTTTGCTGGGAATATGACCACCACCTCTAAAGGCCCCCCAATTGAGGAAAACTACAATAAAGTATTTCAACTATGCACTTGAACATATCTTATTTTCAGAACCATTACTCACTTCTCACAGGTAAGATTGCAAAAAAATGACTTTCCTAACAGAAACTAGATTGTACCTTTCAGTTTATTTCAATGTCTTTTTTTTGGCAGTTGACACAATGTTGTTTTATTACCTGTTTCTCTTTCTCATTGCAGAAAAGAAATTGAAACCTCCCCCCTCCACAAAAATTTGCCCAAGACAAGAGTTTCCCAAAAAAGTCACTTTATTAGACTGATGCTCCTGTGGCATGTGGCACGTACAGAGGAAATTAAGACAAAAGGTGTGGTGAGGAGCTAGAACAAATTGGTCTTTAGCGGAACAAAATTTCCCTTCAAAGTTATTTACAGAAGTGTGGAAAGTACTCAGATCAGTGAGTCAGAACATTAATGCAGAGATAAGGATTATGATTAAATTTTAAAAGTGTTTGTTTAAAAAATTGGGTTGAACATATCTGGGAGAAACATTAATATACAGTGATTTGAAAACATTTCTGTCATTACAGGTAATCTTGCAAGTCTAAAAGCAAAATATTTCAAATATCACTTGAAAGACCACAATAATATCCCTGTCAAGTAGCTAAAAAGCCTAACAAAACCAAAGAAGCTGAGCAGAGGTATTTTTGTAAACTAAGTCATTCTTAAGATTCTCATGAAAACTCATTGTGGGTAAACATTAATGCATTGTAATTGGTTTCTCTGATTCAGAAACTCTTAAACTGATGGCCTCTGGGTATTGGCGTCGCCTACTGAAGGCGTATTGGCCAGTGTTTTTAAGTCTGTAAGCATTGTTAATTTGTTTCTCAGTGCACAGAACAGAAGAGGTATTATGTATGTGCCACAAGATGTATATAGCCTCATCCTAGCAGCAACATTTGACCTTTGGAGAATCGGATTCAGAATGATAATCCTTATTTAGACCTTTGCTTCCAGGCATGGATTATATGTGCTGGATGGAGAAAAATTTAGAGAAAGCTAGAGACATCTCAGTTCCCACTGAAATTAATAGGATGTGAAAAGGGTAACAGTACAATATAGTTTTGTTTAGTTCAGTGAAACCAGATGTATTCAAGTTTTCCTACTGCTCATTGTGCTTAACTATCAATCCCCAAAAGATATGTAAATTGATTTCATGCAATAAAGGCTTTGGAAAGGTAATGCTCTAAGCGGAGACCATCAATATTTGTCTATTATGCTTCTTTTAAAAGTATTGGTTCCATAGTTGGATTAGCAGAGCTCTATTCATGCCAAAACTTTGCAAGCTTCATCATTCAGCAGTGCCAACATTAAGTCTTCATCACTGAGCAATGTTACATACAGTTATTGATAATGCTGGTATTGTAGTAACCACATATCAGCAGTCTTGCTACAATGACTGCCACCTTTCAGTTGTTTGGCAACAGCATAGAAATAGGTACATAAGACATAGCAGATGTTGAAGATAATGAATGTGCAAGGCTTGAGCTGAAGTAGAGTTAATATCAACTTACTTTTGGTATTTTCATGGGGGGGGGTATACTTGCCAAAATTTGCAGCAAAAATTTACTATGAGCATGCTGTTTGGCTGTGGATTAAGGGTTTTTCATGTCCCTGGAGAAATTAAAAAGAATGTTTAAAAAAAAGTATAGGAGAGAAACGATAATGATAAATTCTCAGAAAGACCCATGTTAATCTAGTATAGCTTGCTTGATTGCTGGATTTAAATATTACAAACTGGCTATAAGCACAGGCAAGAGAGGCAGAAATGGGAAAAGTATTTTGAGCAATGGGCAAATGAGAGTAAGATTACATACAGCATCAGCATGCCATTATTAGCACCCTCAAAATCATATGAAGATAAATGCCATGTGACAACCTTGTGATTTAACAAAGAAAAGGAAATAGAGCTCTATCAGAAATAATTATTGTGAAAACTGGCATAAAAATGTGTAATCTTTCATTTTTGCAGGACAGAGGAGTGTGAAAGAGGTTTTGCCCTGTTTGATTTGATTGCTCAAATTTAAAGAAATTAATTTTGAAAATAATTATGGCAAACTAGTTTAATTCAGTGTATTTGCTTCTTGACGAAACCTGAACAAAATCACAATGGAAAAATGTCTACCTAAAGATAACAATTTTTACCTGGGGGGAGGGGGTGAGGAGAGGAGAAATGGCAAATCGATGTATAAAAGAGAAATAATTTAAAAAAAAGTTCACAAACCTGTAATCAGTGCAGAACTGCCACAGGAGTTCACAAGACCTTAAGCAGCTGAATTCATGCAAAAGGCTCTTTCAAGAACACAACTACCGAAAAATGGATCATTTCTCCCTGAGGAATTAGCAACTCTTTAAAATATAACAGAAGGACAGGCTGGGCTGTATTTCACAGGTTCCATGAACATCACAGCATGAATAAGAAAAGCTGTAATGTCTTACTGATCACAATAACAAAAGGGTGTTCACATGTCGCGAGGAGCCTAATCAAGGCTTTCTCATTTTTCATTCTGCTGTTTCTTTTAAATCTTCATGCTGATATGCAGAAATGCAACAGCTCTCTATTATTTGTCCTTTTACATACACAGAAATAACTATTTTACAGGTTATTTTACAGGCCAGAGTTCTGGCCTACGCCTTTTCTTTTTTCTTTTCTTCTTAGCAGCCATATCCAAAAAGTGAAAAACACAAAGTACATCACCTTGAGAGAGAGAAATAACTAAGACAAACACCACCGTAAAAAGGCTTGGTGTCTTTTTTTTCCACTGTGGAAACAAGGAATGTCTGATCCCCATTCTTCTGTTACTCAGCAATAGGTTGAATCAGAATTCAAGACCCATGGAGAAAATATCAGAACAAAACGAAAATAATTTGGTTGAGGCCCAATATTCACCACTTGACGGATCATGGTGTTGAAGGTGGTTTGGGAGAGGGGCAGGAACCTTGACTATCAAAGCTGGCTGCACGGCCATGCCACTGTGGAAAGAAAAAAGGCAGCTGATTTTGTTAATACCATCATAAGCAGTTCACCAATTAATTTAGTTCTATTTGTGTTTAAACACCGCTTAATCCCCTGCATAAGTGGGTAGTCTCATTAGTTTAAATTTAAGAGAGGACCCAATTACATTCATGTATTTCTTTCCACAGACCCAGTGGCAATCTCCATTAATATTGCTTGAACACCTGGAGGAGTGTACACACTGAAAACTAAGTTTGGATTGGATCCAGAGCTTTTAAACATGCTTATAGTGAAACCAATAAATAGGTAGAGAAATATTAAAAAAAGAACAACTGGTTTAAATGTTCTACACTGGGGATGATTGTCTGGATTTAAAATATATTCCTTTCCTTTCTGGGATTGTTTTTTTTTACTTTTACTTTTTTTTGCGCTATGAGAATAAATCAGTAATGTCTACACTATGCTGAATTTAAAGATTACAATAGAATGTGTAAAATGGGAGAAAGACATGATGTAGACCAATGGGCGTTATGTTTCTTGCCCAGCTACTCATTATTAAAAAATACAGCTTCTGAAAACTATAGATGGAATTAAGAAGATAATGTCTCTGGAGGGGGATTTAGTAAAGAAATAGGGAAAGATTCATAGATATCCAATTGAATCATATGATAGAGATTATTGATACAGGCTCTAAGAAAGATAAGATTTATACCAGATAACAAATTGAATTTAAGCAATCAAGGAAAAAATTCAATTTGCTAGTGAGCATGCCTAACACAATTTATTTAATTTATTATTTAATTTATTGTTATGTATCATTTCCCTTAAATTTAATGTTTATAATTGAAAAAAACAGTAAAAATTCTTATCCACAGGTTTTGTTACCGAGACAAATGTATAGAGAAAGATGATGGAATAAGATGGTGTCTGTACATGCAAAAAGGGATATATTAAACTATTCTTTCTATTATTCTGTATTATTCTGCATGCATGTATGTAAGTTTTGCTGTCATTTTGTATAAATTGACACTCTTGGTTGCTTCTGCTGTTATTACATTATTGCTATCCTTGGGATGGTGACATTGTTTGGTGCAGGGCATTTTTTTTTGAGAGCAGCATTGGAATTTCCTTGTATATACAGAAAAATGACAATAAATGTTATCCTTTCTCTTTCCCTTCCCTCCCCTCATCTCATACCACCTTGCCTCATCTTGTCTTGCTTTATTTTGTATCATCTTGTCTTGTCTATGTGACCTATCCTATTCTACCCTACCCTACCTTATCCCTATTCTTTGCCCAATTTTGTGCTCTTTACAAACATTGATGTCATCACTCATAATCCTGAGCATAGTCAAAGGGTTGAAACAACATATATAAAAAAAGCTTGAAATTACCAAAGACTTTCATATAATAGAAGGTCATCATATTGAAAAAACAAGAAAACCAAACATACTTTTTAAAAGTCTTCTAAACAAAGTGGAAAAAAGAGGACGAACTGAGGGAGTGAGCAAACAGAAAGGACATAAGCAGAGAAAGAGGGCACTTTAATCATAAGAGAACATTAGAAGAAAGGGCAAAACAAAGCCAATGTAGAGAAATCAATGCATATTAATAAGACAGAACAAGGTTCCACAGAGACCTTATCAACAAATACTCTGCAAATATATTAGGAAAAAGATATTAGAAAGGAGGGGAGGGGAAAGAAGATGGACAACTGAATTCTATGCAAGGGTAAGCAAAATGATGGATGAATCTCAGCAAATTAAGATTACTTGCAGTTAAATGAGAGGAATGTAGCATTAGTAAAGATGAGATTTGTGCTAAAAACAGTTGACAAATTGGTAAGGATTTAGAAAAGAATTAAAATGAAACAGGGAAGGCCTCAATTTGCCTACAAATTATTATTATTATTATTATTATTATTATTATTATTATTATTATTATTATTATTCCATAATAGATTAGACATTCCTATGAGATCATAATTCAGAAATTAAATTCCCATGGCTAAGCTCATAAATGCTGCTTCGTTTCATATTTTAGTTGAACCTGTATGATAAATCTTAAGTCTCTGAACCTCAGTCCCTTCTCAATCCATAATATACGAGTAATAAGTAAGTCTGCTCCTGCACAAAAGCATTATAATGTAATTGAAATATCTATGGAAACATTGGCAATAATTGCTATATTAGTGTTAAAACTAATTTTATTTAAGTTTTTACAGTGTAATACAATAGCAGATAATATAATTACAAAAGATTAAAAGGCTTCACTTAATTTTAAAAATTAATTTGAAAATTAAATTACACACACACACACACACACACATACACACACACACACACAGAGTTTCTGTCATTTCACAATTCTCTAAGCTGGTATCTCTGCGTGTATTGGGATTTCATTTCCAGAAACTCTTCATTCATATGGCTTGAAATACAAGGTATAGCAGGTGTTTCTTCTAAAGTTTTTAGCATTGCCTGGAGAAAAACCTGCTCAGCCTTTGCCTCTCCTGGTTAATTAAATCAGTCAGAAAAACTGCCCCCATGATTAAAGGAAATAATTGCTTGATTGAGGGCAAAATGTTTATCCACTTTTGAAGAACACTATTAAAGAAACCTTCATCTGGAAGTAACAAATCTTGATCTGGAAGTAACAAATATTCCTTTTCTGATTAAACCATCATGTTCGTCATGCTGGTCAACATCTATATGAAACCGCTGGGGAGCCATCCAAGGCTTTTGAGTAGAACTTCTGGTAATATACTGATAACAACTATCTTTACTGATTCTTACCATTCAACTTCAAGTAAGTAAATATTTCAAAGGTAAATTTGATAACAGGCTAAAAGTAGACAAGATGAAATTAAAACTAGACAAGTTGGAGATGCTCTTCATAAAGAGGAACCCAAACTTTTATTGTGATATTCCATGTCTTTTCAATGAAATTATGCTCTCCCTAATAGACCAGAACCAGAGTCACGGAATACTTCCTGACCCTCAACTGATTTTAGATTCTCAAATATCGGCAATAACCAAGATATGTTTGTTTAAATATATCTGCTACACCAGATGTGATTATTCCTGAATTTATTTGATCCAGCAGTTGTTATACATGGCTTGGTTAAAACTTAATTCTGGAACTACTCTGGAATAGTGTTGCTGATTCGTAATACAGATTGCTAAGAGTGATACAGATTGGGACAGATTACCAACATAACTGTACTTTTTAAAAGCAAACTGTGATCATTAGATACATCATGACATTTCAGTGCACTTCAACAAGTTTCATTATCTTATTCAGAAGATGTTTGCCCTCAGTTTGCCATTGAGTTATTTTTCATTTTACTATACTAATGTGGCAATATTTTTTTTAAAAAATAATGACCTGTATCAAATCCAAATTTGATTTTAAATTATCTAATTCCTCCTCCACCGGCCACCAGACTGGCGTGGCGCTTGGGCAGCAGGGGCCGGGGGGGGGGCCTTTTGCCTGACAGCCTACAGGTTTTCCCTCCCCCCCCAACACCCCAGTGCAGAGAGCCGTCTCCCTCTTCTCCCTCCATTGACATTGAAGTCAATGCTATGACCTGTGGCTTTCATGTGTTGGACTAGTGAGGAAGTGTGTTCCAGCTTTTTTACTGCATTTTTGTGTTCATCAAGGCAGGTACTTATTCTTCTATTGGTCTGTGCAATGTATGTGGCAGGGCATGATGTGCAGGGGACTTCATATATGCCTTAGTTTTCCAGGTCAATTTTATCTTTGGGGTTTCTTAGGATGGCTGCTAATTTCTGTCTGTTTTGAAGGCAGTCTTGATATGATGCCTGTGTAATATCTTACTGATTTTGTCTGTTGTACTTCTTATGGAAGAAAGAAAAAAAAACCCATTCTAACACAGTAGGAGGCTAGCACCAAATTTAAAACTGAAATGGCTGTGAAAGTCTGACTCACAGACGAACACAATACAGAAGCCTGATGATGGCAGATGAGATTCTGCTGAAACGTTGCTACAACTTTAAAAGCACAACTATAATGATGTGGGAAAATACCCGAACAAAGCTGAATGCCATACATGTAAGTACCCGTGAAAACTTAAGAAAACACACACACACAGACACACACATGTGTGTGTGTGTGTATGTATGTATATGTATATGTATATGTATGTATATTCACTATTCCACTCTAGTTATTTGTTGCAAACTATAAGATGTACACACTCCTCTGAATCTGGAGGCTCCATAATAATAATTGGATAATTATGACCCATTGGGGTCATAATTACAACTTTCCCACTGACTTTGCTTGTGGGAAGCTAGCAAGGAGCATCTGAAATCAGGATCACATGACAGACACAGCTTTGCAAATAAAACTGGACTGAACATTGTGGTAATTTTAATTCCACAGAAGTAATGGGTCCCAGATTTTTACACATCCTCTACCTCAGCAGATTTTAGGTAATCTGATTAAAAAGTTATTATGGTATAATGTATTGTTTGGGCTAAGTTGAGGGTACGAAAAGATAAACACAAGTTTCAGTAGTATGTAACAGTGATAATAATTATAATAGCAATTTAGTATTAAGTAGACACAAGCTGAACTGGACAGTTTGGATTGAAAAACAAGAAAGCTTATGACTATTTACTATGCATTACATTGAGATAATTTTATTTACAGATCTGTGGGGAAACAATGTACATGGGCATTAGCAAGAGGCAAGAATGACAAGTGACATGTCACTGCACCATCACAGAAATTATGTAATTTGTATCACTCACACAAATGATATTATTTTCATAATAATGCCATGATAATATATGATCTCATTTTTTATTGTTCCAGACATTTACTTTATTAGATTTTATCTCTCGTTTATTACTTTATAAGCAACCTAAAATCCTCCTCCTCCTCTTATTTTTTTTCCTATGACAACAGCTGTGTAGGATAGGTTGAGCTGAGAGAGTGTGCCGAGCCCAAAATCAACCAGCTGTCTTCCTTGCCTAAGACAGAACTAGAACTCACAGTTTCCTGGTTTCTAGCAAGATGCCTTAACCACAAACATTGAATACTGTTGTGCTTCCTCCAATGTAGGGCTCAGATATTTCCATTTCCTAAATCTTTGGAATGCTTTCTATAGATCAACACCCAAAGTTGGACATAATCATAGTCTTATATTTTATGTAGTCAAGAAAAAATATTAAAGAAAAATCCAAGGACTTTACTTATCTACCATGGAGAAATAAACAAACAAACAAACAAACAAACAAATAAAGGTCTATTAAGACAGCCTTTGTGGCTTGGCAGCCCGGATGGGGGAGGAAAAGAAGAACCTGGCAGCATGAATGGCAGGCCGTCATGGAGCTTGATTCATACAAGCAGTGGTTGGCACTCATGTGCATGCACATGCAGCTCAACTTTCACAAGTTTAGTTGCCTGCGCCCATGCCTGTGTGCACCAGCCTGCTTCTCACACAAGTTGAGTGCACATGTGTGCATGCCAGCCCGCTGCTCACATGACTTGGTTACAAATAAGCCATGGCCCAATAACCCAGAGATTGGGGACCCCTGCATATAAGAGATATATTTGTACAATTCTATATTAAAAATGTAGAATATGAATGTACTAGGGTGGATTTGTGGGCATATAAACATGATTGCATATTGTATATCTTATCTTTCATCCAAAAAAGGAGGTGAATTTGGTTTTCCTTCAGCATTTCACCTTCACATGCATCTTGTGAGGACAGCCAAACTGAGACAGAAGCCCCAATATAAAATTATGTTCATGGTTATCTTCATGAGCGAATGGGAATTTCAAGCCATCTGTCCCAGTGGTAGGATTCAATTTTTTTTTACTACTGGTTCTTTGGGCGTGGCTTGGTGGGTGTGGCAGGGGAAGGATACTGTAAAATCTCCAGTCAGAGATGGTATTTGCCAGTTTTAACTACTCAAAATTTCTGCTACCGGTTCTCCAGAACTAATCAGAAACTGCTGAATACCACCTCTGATCTGTCCCCAATCCTAATTCAACATTCTAGTCACTATACCACAAGATACAGATATAAGATACAGATACAAGAAAGAGATAGTTTTCTCTCCTTCAATGTCTTTCATTACAAGAATGAGAGAGGTTAACAGAGAAGATGGCCTGAACCTGTGCAGCGTACAAAATTAGTTTCATATTGATCTTCTGTTAATAAAATGAATTTCTCTTATACAAACCATCAACTTATAGACTAAACATTTTTTTAATCTAAGAAGTAATTGTCAGCTGTTTTTGTTTAGAACAGTTTGAGATTGATTCCATGTACAATGATTTCTTTCTTTAGATGATTTCATTGTTCTTTTTAAAAAAATAAAATTACTTCTGATCAAGTACCTAGGTTATCACAATAGAGTAACAGAATAACAGAGTTGGAAGGGATCTTGGAGGTCTTCTAGTCCAACCCCCCTCATTAAGTACTTGATGTTGTTTTAAAAAAGTAAATCATTGTCATGATCCCAAAAGTTTAAAATTGCCTTATTAAATTGTAAATGTTTTATAGTGTTGAACTGATGATATCCTATGGCAATGTCAGATTTAGCCAAGCTCTTTCTACAGAAATCTTTGCTATCTCTTTGCCTGTCAAATTTTGTTTCATGTTTTTTGAAATTGTTATTATACTTTTAAATAGATCTTTTGTGTAAAAAATGACCCTAGTCTGATACCTTGAAATATTTGGAAGAAGGCAACATCATAGTAGAGAGGGAATGGGATGATTCTGCTACAGGCATCACTGCCTTGGGAACATTCAACCCAGTTACTGGACTTTGCTGTTGGCAGAAATACATAAAGGTTCATTTGCAGATTTCAATAGAGTATTAGTGATTAGCACTAAGGTGTTGTTTAAGCTTGTTTGTGTTACATCATACTCATTATAGATTTCCTTATCTGGCACCTTGCAAATATGTTAGAAGTGTAACTTCTAAAATTTATTTAGCCATGTTAGTGGACATTTTACAGCTACAATGCACCAGAAGGTACCAGCTTAGGGAAGGATGATGACTAAAGACTGCTACCATAATTCTAATGAAATTCATAGTCATGCCACTGCAATCCAGTTGTTACTTTTTCCCAAGCTAACTCCCCTCCACATTTTTCTTGCCTCACATCCTATGCAATTGTAAGAGCAAAAAAACTTCATGAAACTTTAATCAAAAGCAAGCATAAATATTTTTTTTGAATGCTGACTAGTTATAATAATAAGAGAACAAATGAAATACTATACATGAGCAATTTCAATCTTGAGGATTTTCTTTCTTTCTGCTACGGTTCATATGTAACATGAGAAAAAAGAGATAACGGAAATAAACACTTACTAGTATAATTTGATGTACTCCTGTTAATCCAATATATACCAGAGAGCCAACATGGTGTAAGGGTTAAGGAACTAGATTAGATGTGAGCAGAGCCAGGTTTCCTAACTCTCCTTAGATACCAGAAACCAGCTACAGTTGATCAGGTTTTGTGACAAGCCAACTGAAGCCAATGCAGGGGTCCCCAAACTTGGCAACTTTAAGACTTGTGGACTTCAACTCCCAGAATTCTCCAGCCAGCATGTCTGACTGGAAAATTCTGGGAGTTGAAGTCCACAAGTCTTAAAGTTGCCAAATTTGGAGACCTCTGTGTTATGCCGGAAGAACTAGGAGAAAGTAGTACAATAAGAAGCCAACCCTGTAACCATGCAAGACAAATGCTAAGCAAAACAACAATCTATCATGTACCAGATTAAAATTGTGAAGTAGTGTTTTCAACAACATAAAGGCTTGCAGGATGGATCTCAGTTGTTATATCTGGTTCATATTTTTCACATCCACAAAGGAACAGCATATTGTGTTATATTTGCTTTGGTATTTTGGGATTTTTATTCATTTATTTATTCATGAATGCTTCTCAACCCTGCATATTGCTCAGAATTTTTCTTAGCAGAAGGAGATCAAAGGAGTACAAGTTGTACTTAAATTTAAAGGTAGTGTCTTACTACCTTAGCACCCTTAGCACCCTTGAAAGCTTACATCTCAACGAGGGCAAGAAAGTCCTGTATTTTTAATATGGAATTTTGAGCCCCAATTTGCTATGTGACGGCTGTAAATTCTGTCCTACAACTATCCTTTTAAATAGTCTAGCTAACTGGATAGTCACTTCTATTTCTTATCTTCAAACTAAAAAAAAAAGGATAAATATGACCAGTTAAGTTAATTGTTTAGAATTCAGTCTTAGATTTATTTATTCATTTTAACCATTCCATTCTTTCTAATGATTTTAATGGAGACCAAATTCTGTAATGAAGAGTTAAGTAATCTTTTAAAAATTACAATTGATGATAGAAGGTGCTATAGAAGAAAAGAAAGACTTTGTAAATTTCTTCCCCCAACATTCAGGGAAAATTCTAATGTATCAAAGAATAAAGGAAAACATAAAAACGAAGGAAAATATTGAATCCAGTCCTTAGGTAGGATCAAAGCTTTATCTGGTTAATGATTTTTGGATGTTTTATACTGCTAGAATGTGCATCCAGATCAATGGCAGCAATCATATGTGTTTTTATTTGAGAGTAAATTTGGTTATGCTTGGGAGGATTTATCTTTGAAAAAACACAGTAAAACAAAGAATTTTCATCATGTAATAGACTAGAGCCTCAATTAGTTCTTACTTCTGGCACATGATAAACACATTTTAGGCATGCATAAAATATTTTATGAATGTAATTTAAAATGCATTGTTTTAATAATGTACATTAGGATCGTGGTGGCTTAGTGGCTAAAATGCTGAGCTTGTCAATCAGAAAGTTTGGCATTTCAGCAGTTTGAATCCCTAGCACTGCGTAACAGAATGAACTCCTATTACTTGTCCCAGCTTTTGCCAACCTAGCAGTTCAAAAGCATGTAAAAATGCAAGTAGAAAAATAGGGACCACTTTGGTGGGAAGGTAACAGCATTCTATGAGCCTTTGTCGTTTAGTCATGCTGGCCACATGACCACAGAGACGTCTTTAGACAATGCTGGCTCTTCGACTTTGTAATGGAGATGAGTACTGCCCCCTAGAGCCAGAAACGACTAGCACATATGTGTGAGGGGAACCTTTACTTTTTACCTAATATTGTACATGGCATTTAATATTGCTGCACAGGAACTTGTCAGGTATTATCATGTTACAATTTATGGATATTTCAAGAGAGTCAGCACTCAATTTTAGGTTACAATTATTCCTGAGCCTCTTTAAATAATGTGGGGGCAATCATTTTATCAGATGAGCAATATATAGATGAGATATTTAGCAATTTATCAGATGAGATATTTTATCAATATAAAATATTATAGGTGCAATTATGCATTTTTTTTCCAAAACAGAAATTTGCATTTATATAAACTGAAGCCCATAGTATCACTGATGGGGTGGGAGGAAGACGAGGACAAAGAACTGACCTTTCTAGTACTTCTAGAAAGATCAGTTCTCAACCTCCTTTCCAGAGAAAAAGTTGCCACTGGAAGCGTTTTAGCTGGAGACCAAAAGATGGAAGCATCCTTTTTCAAGTACCAAACCAGAGTAGAGCACCACAAGAGAAATTGAGCAGCATACAATGTGCTTGATCTTTAGTATGTGGAAAAAAATATAAAATCTGATCCCTTCCAAAAGAAGTTAGGATAGATTGCTTTTGGAGATTCTCAGTCATCCAGGTCATGGTTGTCCCAAAGGTGATTTTTCAAGAGGCAACTGGACTTTCTTGTCTTTCCATGAAGATGTTTCACTTCTCATGGATGAGAATTAGTAGCCAGCATGGGTTTGTTTAAAACTAGATCATGCCAAGCCAATCTTATTTCATTATTGGCAAAATTACTAAATTAGTAGACCAGTGAAATGCTGCAAACATAGTATACTTAGACTTTAGGAAGGCACTCAGCAAAGTAGAGCACAACCTACTTCTTGATAATCTAGAAAAATGTGAGATACACAGCATCACAATCAGATGGATTTGTACCTGGATGACAAACCATACTCAATGAGTAGTCCTAATGGTACTACTTGAAGGGAAGTAAGCAGTGGGGCACCCCAAGGTTCTGTTTTAGGCCCAGTACTCTTCAATATCTTCATAAATGACTTCGATGAAGGAATAGAAGGGGACCTCATCAAATTTTCAGATGACACTAAACTAGCAGGAATAGCCAACATTCCAGAAGACAAGTGCAGGATCCAAAAGCTCTTGAAAGACTTGAACAATGGGCTCTATCCAACAATGTGAAATTCAATGTGGAGAAAGCAGGGTTTTACACCTAGGCAGGAAAAACCAAAGGTTGGGTGAAACCTGACTCAAAAATAGTGATTGTGAGAGCGACCTTGGAATCTTAGTGGATGATCACTTAAACATGAGCCAGCAACTAATACAATCCTTGGTTGTATAAACAAAGGCATAAAATCAAAATCACATGAAGTATTATTATGCTTTATAAATCCTTAGTAAGGCCACACTTGGAATACTCCATTCAGTTTTGGTCACTACATTACAAAAAAGATGTTGAGATTTTGGAAAAAGTGCAAAGAAGAGCAACTAAGATGGTTAAAGACCTGGAGACAAAGACATATGAAGAATGGTTGCAGTCTAGAGAAAAGAAGGGTTAGGGGTGATGTGATAGCAGTGTTACAGTATTTGAGGGGCTACCACAAAGAAGAGGTGATCAAATTATTTTCCAAAGCACCAGAAAGCAAGACAAGAAGGAATGGATGGAAACTGATCAAGGAGAGAAGCAACCTGGAATTAAGGAGAAACTTCCCAACAGCTTGCCCTCAGAAGTTGTGGGTGTTTCATCACTGGAGGTTTTTAAGAAAAGACTGGACAAACCACCTGATCTGAAATGGAATAGGGTCTCTTGCTTGAGCAAGGGGTTGAGTGAGAAGTCCTCCAAGGTCCCTTCCAGCTCTATTCTGATTGATAATTTTATATATACTACAAAAATGTACATATGCACATACAGAAACATATAATTAAAACTTTTAAATATGAAGGTAAAGGCTAACACAAACTAATAAAGTAAGGAAGAAAAAAGAAAAAGAAATCAAAGGAACCCCTCTTTCTAATCCATTCAACTCCTTCTCTGGCCTCTAAATTTAATTCTTCAGTTTTCCCTAATCTTTAGTTTGGGGTTCTTTGGATGTGTTGGATTACAAATATTATACTTTTAGGACACTATGTCATAGAAGGTGAACAGAAGGAGGAAGGGAAGTTTTTCATAACAAAGGGCTATAGTATATTGTTTTGGAAATTGCAATGAACAGCAGCTGCAATTTTGGAAATGTTGTTTCTAGTCCACAGAGCTGGACTTCAATAAAAGAAAACAAAAGCCCATGGAAGCCAAGATTTTTTTTAATTTGAATCTGGAAAATATCTTTGGTTCCCTGGGGCAGCAAGGTAATTCAGCTTTTTATGTATTCGATTTAATGAGCAAACTAGATCTTGTTTAAATGCGTTTCTGCTTCAGTGGAGATCCCAACCCCTCCTTCAGAAAATATTCACATCAATTTTTTTGCCCTGCTTGGTCTACTTTTAAAAGAAAAGAACAACATTTTGGGGGGTCTAACTATAATGGTGGGATACATCACATACATGCATTTGAAGTGCTTATTTTAGAAGTACAATAGTTTCTTATCCCTGTTGGATCTTCAACAGCCTCAGATTCACAGATGACAGGAAGAAATGGGGAACTAGACAAGGGGGAGGGAGGGATGGGAAAGGCCTCCAAGTTTGTTTCCTGAATTTTAAGATGATTTATATAAACTGAGATTGCTTCCAAACACAAAGCTTCTTTTGTAAGCAGTCAAAGGATACTCTCCATTTACTACATTACCATGCATATCAGTTTGCCTTGTAACTTAAGGCCATTTATTTTTTATATTTAGTATTATGCTATTATATTGGAGTAAACATTATGTGCACTTACTGTTTATTAAATGTTTAATTCTGTATTGCTGATATGATATATATTAGCATGATATTATATTGAGGCATACTTTTTCTAAATTCTTTGTTATAAGGAACTGCTTTGAACTAGATGTTGTTGGAAAAGGAACATACAGCGGATACTGTACGTTCAAAGCTTTTTAAGGTAATAAGTTTTTTAAGGTAATAAAATGACTTGATAATTTCAAGTCCCTGACAGGGACAAGTTTTTTTAAAAAAGTCCTTCCTGCTTGAATAGGTTGCCTAAACCAATTCTCACTGAATTGGCAAGCAATTTCTTCCCTAAAGTTCTTGCGCCTTCTCAAACTAACTTTTGGATTACCTAATATTCAATCAAGAGCTTAGGGCTAATTCTGTCCATAAGTTCTTTTCCTCAAAATATGTTTTGTTGGGTATAAAAAGGAATGATCTCTCAGTTTAATGGACCTTGATTTAACAGACATTCTAAAACATTTTAGTTTTTAAAATTTAGATTTTATACCCATTTAATGGATTAATATTATAAACTGGTGGACAGGATGACAGAAATTGATGTGAATGAAATTTGGATCAAATAGTTATTCTGTCTGCATGGACTGTAACATCAAGATTTTACATTGCATTGAAGAAGAATTGAAGCTTTGCCATTAAACATTGAACTGTATATCTTTTACAAATCTGCAAAATATATTTTCTACTTTAGTGCCTTTTTTTTTAATCAAACGACTCATTTGCAATGAACTTCCACTTCTTTTTAGTTTATCCCATGTGTTTTAGCATGTCATATCCATCTATGAAAAAGCAGTCTTTAAGTATTAATTGCAGCTAGATTACTCATCTTGCCGTTTCTGTTTGCAATAGTTTATTCAGAAAAAAATCATCTACAGTCAAATGTTTGCTTACCATATGATAAGATATTCCTGTCTTGTGTCTTGAGTTCATTAATAAAGGAAAGGCTTTAGAAATTGCAGATTGTTTCTCTGCTTCTAGAATATCTATTGGACATGTATTGAAGAAAATTATAAATATTTACGTACCTCCTTAAAAGATTTCTTCACTTCTACGAGGGGATGCCAATGTGCAATCGGTTTACGTGGATAAGCCAACATTTCATTCCAATGGTCTCGGCCTAGTCCCTCAGCATTGTTTGCCACACGACAAACTCCAATAATCTCATTGTGGCCAACCCTGAAAGCAATAATCACACGTAGGATATGTTTTCAATACCTTTATTCTCTTTTGGCAATTGGTTCATTAACCCTGTTCCTTCTACTTCTTGGTTGTCCATAAGTCATTAACCCTATGGAATTTCTTTTATTCACTAGGATTAGTCTTTCTGGTTCTTCCACCTATTGTATAATAAAGCATATATTGGTTTATTTCTCTTTCTTGGCTCAATATATTTTGTGAGTAGGTAGTGTAAGTTTTTCCACTGTTGATCTTCTATCTTAACATTTCTTTATATATTCCTCAAGTACAACTTGCAATAAACCTCTGCTTAACAGGTATTCAGCAGGTATTAATATCCCAAATATATCCATTCTAAAAGAATTCATACCGGTTGATTTTCTTCATTTCCATGAATTTCTCTCTTCAAGTAGCAGCTAAACGAGACAGAGAAACTCAAGAAAAATGATATCTTATCACAGATTAATCTGATTGAGATACTACACTAAACAAGAACACTGAGCATTAAACAAATTAGGGACACTTTATTCATGATTGCTCAGCATGAATTCTAGACCAGATTTTTGACCTCTTACTCTGTAAAAGCTATAGAAGTATAAACCAGTCTTTGTTCTCAGTCTTTGTTATTAGGAAAAGAATGAATATGGACCTCAGTTCAAACATAATATGGAGAAGCCAAACAAGATTTGTTTGCTATAAAAACTGGACTATAAAAAATATGGACAATAAATAAATAGCAGCAAGAATATGTTCAATATTGTAGTGGTTGTCTAGATTTCTACAGTTCAAATCTGGTTGATTTATCGGAAAGCAATGGAATCATGTTAGACAAATAAGCAGCAATATATGACACATATTCCAGCAATTACCCTGTTTCTCCAACAATATGGCCTCCCCCAATAGGAAGTCCCAGTATGTTTATAGGCATGAAATGAAATTAAGCCCCTCCCCCCAAATTAAGGCCTATATTAAAACATGCGAAATGGAGGGAAATGGTGGGTGGGGGGCTTGCCGTTAGGAAGTACTTTTGTTGCACACCCGGATATGGTGCTGCCTGCAGGGTTGACCCCAATATGAAGTGCCCCACCAATGCCGAGGTCAACATCCAAGCCATCACTGCCCGCCCACACGAAGATGCAAGGGGGGAGAAATTAAGTCACCCCCGAAAAGACAGCCTAGCCATTTTTTCAGGGCTCAAAAAAAAAATATAAGACCCGGCCTTATTATATGAGAAACATGGTATATATTCAGTTGTAAAACAGAGATTTCAAGTCTCTCATAAAGAATCAGTTTCTGAATCCTCTTCCTAGCCATTAACACATGCTGTTGAAGACTCTATTTCAGTAAACTGAAATTCAGAATCCAAATGGAAGTGGGTGACCAATTTTTTCTTAGTATTAGAAATTCTGTGGAAGGAATTAACTCTGACAAATAAAAAAAAAATGTAACAGAAAGAATTCCAACATGCCATCCCCAAAGTGAAAACCTTAGGTAAAACAGGGACAATGGACTTTGTTCTACTTAAAATGAATATGTGGATTATTTTTATAAGTAGATCCTAGGTGGAACTTACCCTTTCTCTGAGATTTGCTTACATGTCAATTTTGAAAGGCCTTCTATGTAACTAAGAATTATGGCAGAATGACAATTTTGTTCTGGTGATCAATATAGTTTATCTCTATGGACAAAACTAAACATGTTCTTATCAGAAACAATGGAAAACTAGAATTATGTTCACCTGCTCAATAACAGAGGAACAAGAAAATACAGTATACAATTTTTTTGAGTACAAAGCACATGTAATCAAATGAATCATACCATGAAATGTGAATGGGGGAAAATGACTCAGATGGGACTTAGAGATTGCAAAGACTCTCACTTACCGGTCATAATCCATAACTGATATAAGCAGACTGACTTGATCCATGTTCTCAGGAGGGATATCAAAAATTATTGCCTCATTATAGGTAGGATTAAGTGTATTTCTTTTTATAGTGGTTTTCTTCTTTTTCAGTCTCCTTCCATCACAGAGCAAAGATACTTTGACGTATGGATCTGGTGAATAGGGTAAAAGCAAAGAGATTAGAGAACACTTTCTAGTTGCCCAATAATTAAATGAGTTCTCTGCAACATACCTAAAATTGGATAATAAAAACATGGACAGAAGAAAGCAGAATTATGGTGGCAAACTTGCACTTTCAGCCTGCTCTTCCAAGTCAAGCTCAACTCTGTGTAATTTCATCACCACATTCATTTCTCCTTTTTTGGTAACACTCTGGAAATGATAGCAGTGAAGATTGGCTAGGTGCATCCAGGGGCCTACAAAAAGAATTCCTTACCAGTATATAATTCACATATATGTAAGATCTCAGCAGAAAGGTGAAAAATGGTCAGTGTTGTGTATGTAATATAATTCAATAAAGTATAAGCTTGAAGTCAAGTGCAGGGTTCTGGCCCTGCACTTCTAATTGGTTGTTAAGCGGCCGTACCGGATTGGCCCATTCTGGGGAATCCGATTGGCCCTTAACAGAAATGTATTATTGGTTCAAGAGCAAATGTTCCTAGCTCGTTATTGGGTAATCGTTTAAGGGTTGCCTATATAAGGCAGGTTCTACTACTGTTTAAACTGAGCAAGTATAATGTAATAAAGAGCTGAAGTTCACCGTTCAGAAACTTGTCTCCATTCTTTCTTGCCCATGCTCAAAACATGACACTGGCGACGAGGATGGGATATGGAGACAACTGAACCAACGGAACCCAGAAGCAATACCAAGCAGGTGACAGACGGCGCCAACAACGGAACCATGTCCGGCGGCCTCGTACCACCTGCTCCGTTCGATCCGACACAGGAGGACTGGGAGTCCTATATGGATCGCTTCCAAATGTTTCTTGAAACGAACAATTTGAAGGACGCCACACCAGGAAAGAAACGGGCGGTCTTCCTAACGCATTGCGATCCAACTGTATTTAAGATGGCTAAAGTGCTAGCCAAACCCCGAGAAGTGAAGGCCATGGATTGGGACAACCTCGAACCTATCCTGCGAGCCCACTACACTCCTACCGTGCCTACGCTCGTGAGACGCCACGAGTTTTACCAAAGAAACCAGCGAAAGGGAGAAAGCGTGGCTGACTTCATAGCAGACCTCTGCAACTTAGGAGGCCTCTGCGGTTTCACCGACCTTGAAGAGGCATTAAGAGATTGCATAGTCCTTGGACTCGATGCTCCGGGCGTCCAAAGCAAGCTGATGGCAAAAGGCAACATCAGCCTTGCCGACGCCATTGCCGATGCTACTGCGGCAGAGGCAACCAAGAAGTCGGCTGCACAACTACGCCGAAACCGCGCTCCGGTGCCACCACTGGCCAGCGAAATCTCACCTAGTGCAGAGGGACAGCTCATGACGACACACCACGAGGACCTGTCTTCATCGTCAGAAAGCGATGAAGAAGGGGTCCATCGACTGCGGTCCAATCGAGACCACTACCCGAGGCCTGTACGCCCTTGCACTGGATGTGGAGCCAACCATGCCAGGTCTGCATGCAAGTTCTGCGACGCACTCTGCCATGAGTGTGGGAGACGAGGCCACATCGGACGGGTCTGCCGCAGCTTGCCAGGACCCAGCCAAGCCTCAAAAGGCACCAACTATCGCCAATCGACAGGAAACCGTCCTGTAAGGCGAGCGCCAGCAACCTACAGAAATCGGCCATTGCAGAGAGAAGAGGCTCACCATACTATCACTATCGGTCACGCCTCAACCCTGGACACTAAGAAAATCCGGGTAACAGTAACCATCGAAAATGAGCCTTGCCACATGGAGGTCGATTCGGGATCATCTCTCTTGATGGTGTCGTGGAGAACACTCAAGCAACTCATCTCCACAATTCAATGCCAAGACCTCCGGTTCCAACGCCTCATCCTCAAGGACTACCAGGGGAATCGAATCCCCGTCGTGGGGTCCTGCCGAGTCCGAGTCTCCTTCAAGAAGCACACGGCGTACTTACCGTTGACAGTCATCGATTGCAATAGGCCTAGCTTGCTGGGCCTCCAATGGTTCGCGCCACTCAGCATTGAAGTGGCTGGCGTAAACCGAGTCGGTGGCTGTGACTGGGAGGAAGAGTTCTCTGAGTTCAGGGACGTCTTCGCGGACAGTTTAGGCGAGTACAAGGGGACCCCGATCTCATTCAGCTTAGATCCCAAAGTGGCTCCCATTCGCTTGAAGCCCCGTCAAGTCCTATTTGCCTTAAAGGCTAAAATAGACGAGCAACTCAACAAACTGATAGCTCAGGGGGTGTTAAAACCCATCAATCACTCCCCTTGGGAAACCCCTATTATAACACCCATTAAGCCAGATGGGTCAATTCGAATTTGTGGGGACTACCGGGCCACCTTGAACCACGCCCTCCAGCAAAACGCGTATCTAGTTCTGGTGGTGCAGCACCTCCTCCATTCCCTGGGGGGCGGGAAAGTTTTCGCTAAATTGGATTTAGCTCAGGCATATCAACAATTGCCAGTAGATGAAAAAACGGCACAGGCCCAAACTATTGTGATGCACCGGGGTGCCTTTGAATGTACCTGGTTGCAATTCGGAGTTAGTGTCGCCCCAGGGATATTTCAGAGCCTTATGGAGAGGCTATTACAGGGAATTAAGGGCGTGGTCCCTTATTTTGATGATGTGTTAATCGCAGCCCCAACAAAAAAAATCTTACAGGACCGATTAAAATTGGTCCTAAGAAAATTCCAAGAAGCCGGTCTGAAGGTTAAAAAAAACAAATGTAAATTATGCACGGACAGTGTTGAATTCTTAGGGTACCTAATTGATAGCCAGGACATTCACCCGACCGAAGCTAAATTAAAAGCGATCAAAAACGCTCCCAGGCCATGAAACAAGGCCGATCTCCAGGCATTCCTAGGCCTCATCAACTTCTATAATGTGTTTTTACCGCACAAAGCGACTGTCGCTGAGCCGTTACACCGATTATTAGATAAAAGGGCAATTTGGTTATGGGGTTACTGTGAGGAACAAGTGTTTAGAAATGTTAAAAAACTGCTTACTTCTGACTCTGTACTCATGCAATATAACGAGACCTTGCCGTTAGTTATAACCTGTGATGCATTGCCTTTTGGGGTAGGCGCCATTTTGAGCCACGTACTGCCAAACGGGAACGAAGCCCCTGTTGCATATTTCTCCAAGACTCTTTCCAAGACTGAGCGAAACTATGGACAAATTGATAAAGAGGCTCTTGCAATCGTCTCAGCTGTGAAAAGATTTCACGAATACGTGTATGGCAGGCCTTTTACTATTGTAACTGACCACAAACCGCTGCTAGGGATAATAGCTGGAGATAAGCCGACTCCCTACATATTATCCCCTAGAATGACCCGATGGTCAGAGTTCTTGGCTGCTTATAATTATTGGCTGCAATACCACCCAGGGAAATCCATTCCCCATGCCGATGCATTGAGCCGAGCACTGCTTCCAGAGACTCTCGACGATCCGGCACCAACGGTAACCTCATTGCAAATCGAAGCACTCAACTCGCCACCACTGACTGCTAGAGACATCGCGAGAGAAACCAAACGCGACCACACCCTAGCACGCGTCCTGGGCTGGGTAGAACACGGATGGCCATTGGACCAATTGCCTGAGGACTTCACACCATTCAAATTTCAGCAGACCGAGCTCTTCTCCCAAAAAGGCTGTGTCATCTGGGGCGATAGAATCGTTATTCCAGAACGGCTCCAAAAGACACTGTTAAGAACCTTGCACGATGGCCACCCCAGCATTGTGTGAATGAAAGCCCTTGCATGCAGCTACGCATGGTGGCCGGGCATTGACAAGCAAATCGAACAGTGGGTTAAAGCTTGTCCCAAATGCCAAGAAGTCAGCAACGCCCCTCCAAAAGCCATGCCTACCGAATGGGAGACACCACGTGGACCCTGGTCCCAAATTCACTTGGACTTCGCAGGGCCAACCAAGGGCCACACCTTCCTGCTTACCGTCGATGCCTACTCGAATTGGCTCGAGATTCATCGCATGACTACCACAACCTCCGAGGCAGTCATAAAGATTTTAAACAGACTCTTTGCAACCCACAGATTACCAGACATCCTGGTATCCGACAACAGCCCACAATTTACGGCACTCGCATTCGAGCAGTACCTCGCCAACCACGGCATCCGCCATGCGCTCACCTCGCCGGTGCATCCTGCGACTAATGGCCGAGCAGAACGCATGGTCCAATTTATAAAGAAAACCTTGTAAAAGGTAAACTATGATAACATTGATGACAAAGTCAATCAAATCCTCTTCTTGCAGCACATCACCCCACATAGCGTCACCAACAAGACGCCCGCTGAACTGTTAATGGGACGAAAGCTCCGCTCCCACCTTGACCGGTTGCACCCTGCTTATGAACCAGAAAAACCATTAGGATCCAGCGGCCTATGTCGCACCTTCCAGGTAGGAGACCTGGTGTATGCAAAAAATTTATCGGGCGACCCGTTGTGGGTGGAAGCAATGGTAGTACGTGTAACCGGCCCCAGATCCTACCTTGTGCAATGCCGTGACAATAAACTCTGGAAACGGCATATCGACCAGTTAGGGTCGCGCCTTGCAGCTGCCACTTCGCAACTCCCCTATAATCAAACTGAGGGGGGGGAGGTATGGAAGAAGATGAAACCCTAGGAAACCCGTTCGAGGGGAACGACGACCTAACAGAAGCCCAGGCTGCGGAGCTAGAGGGAGAAACGTTTGCACCTCAAGAGAGTACAGAAAACGAGGGTGACATCACAGAAGCAAACTCTGAACCGGAGGCAGCCCCGCTACCAAACAGCAATCTGCCCCAGCAGGACGGCAACCAACCAATACAGCGGAAGTCAAAAAGACTTAAAAAACAACCGTCCTATTTAAAGGACTACGTAACTGCGCCCTGAACTAACAAGCCAGGGCGAAGGGGTGTTGTGTATGTAATATAATTCAATAAAGTATAAGCTTGAAGTCAAGTGCAGGGTTCTGGCCCTGCACTTCTAATTGGTTGTTAAGTGGCCGTACCGGATTGGCTCATTCTGGGGAATCCGATTGGCCCTTAACAGAAATGTCTTATTGGTTCAAGAGCTAACGTTCCTAGCTCGTTATTGGGTAATCGTTTTAAGGGTTGCCTATATAAGGCAGGTTCTACTACTGTTTAAACTGAGCAAGTATAATGTAATAAAGAGCTGAAGTTCACCATTCAGAAACTTGTCTCCATTCTTTCTCGCCCATGCTCAAAACATGACAGTCAGGAATTAAAGCTTGACAATATGGACCCCTTTTCATAAATTAGGATTCTTTTTTGATTGTTCAAATATGCTACAGTTAATTAAAATGAAAAAGAAATTGGTTGAAGGGTTTGTAGAAAACGTTAAAAAAAATTAAAAAAATAAGGGAAAATCCTGAAAATGTTCCTTTGAAAAATGGGTAAGCTTAGTGATCATGGCATGCTAGCTGATTGTTGAAAGGAATGAAAATTGTTCTAAAGAGAAAGCAGAGCTGAATATTAGCTGGAGCTTGGATAACAGCATCAAATACTGCAAGAATGTGGTTCAGATTCTGCTTGTAATTTTCCCTTGAAATGTTTTCTTAGCTAGATTTTTAAAATTCATCAAGGGTATACTGTAGCTCAGCCACAACTATTAGCTTCAATCTATGTGACAGGAAGCTTGGTTTGTCAGCTTCAAATTAAGCCCTCCTCTTTTTTAAAAAAAAAATCCAGTGGAAGCTGTTTTCCTGTTTGAGAAAATAGGAAAAATTAATCAAGACATTATTTTTTTCTAAATAGTAGAATTTAAACGGGCTGACCACCAGTCTAGATTTCATATGTTTTAAAGTATATCCCCTCCCCCTTTTTTATTTAGAAGGAGTGACTTGGTAACCATAAATCCAGGTCCAAAAGTACATTTTCCATGTACTTATTTATGTTTTCCGCATCCTCACACTGTATACTTCTATATAAGGATATCAACATATTTGATTTATAGGCATCCCTTTGCTCCTTTGCTCTGTGCATCTTTTCAACATCCCTTGAATGTCATTATATAGCTATATGTCAATGAGCCCATTTTCATGAAAAGTAATTTTTTTAAAATAAATTTTATTGATTTTACAATTAAAATAAACCAACAACACATACATAAATGAAAGAGAGAAAAAGAAGAAAGGGAGAAGAAAATAGAAAGAAAAAAATAAAAAACAATTAAAAAGATTCTCACCTTCAACAGTTTGTAAGACCTCTTTTTTATCCTTATTTTATGTCATATACACACACCTAATCCTTACATATCACTACTATGGATTTATCCTATCCTCTTTTGCCTTTTAGTGTGAAGTCTATCTTTGGTCTATCCATTTGTACCAACAGTTCCAGCTGCTGCAGTATATTTAAGTCTCTTTATTTTTTAATGCCAAAGTTAATTTGTCCATTTCTGCACAACTTGAAATTTTTTGAATGATCATCTCCTCTGATGGAACATGAGGCTGCTTCCAACATTGTGCAAAAGCCAATCTGGCCGCTGTCAAAATGTGTATTATATATTTCACTTTTTTTGATATTTGTTTATCAAAGATCCCTAACAGAAAGGACTCTGGTTTGAATTCGATCTGTTCTCTTGTCATTTCTTCCAGCCAATTTCTAATTATCTGCCAATGTTTTTGAGCTTCTGTACAGGACCACCACATATGGAAAAAAGTTCCCTCTCTTTTTGCATTTCCAGCAATTTGGACTCATATTGGGATACATCTTCGCTAATCTTGAAGGAGGAAGGTGCCATCTATAAAACATTTTATAGGCATTTTCTTTGTATGCTTCCGATTTTGTAATTTTATTATTTCTACCCCAGACCTTTTCCCATTCTGTTATGGTGATGCTACGTCCTATATTCCTATTCCAGGCTATCATGTTCCCTTTTACAATTTCTTCTTCTAATTCTACTTCTAATAAATAATTATAAAATTTTGTTATTTTTTTTCCTGATCCTAATAAAATTTTATCTAATTGCTGGAGTTTATTGTTAATTCCAAATTCTTTCTTGTCCTGTTTATATCTACTTTGAATTTGAAGATATGCCCACCGATCAATTTTTAGTCCCTGCTCTTGAAGTTCTTCCCACGATTTCAAATTTCCTTGTGTATCCAATAGATCCTTATATTTAATCATTTTAGTGATATCCAGATTATTTGGGTGAATCATCGCCTCCATTGTTCAAATTCAAATTAGTATTTTTAAAGTGTTTTTTCCGTATTTTCTTCCAATTAGTTAATAATGAGTCTCTAATTAGGTGTCTGTAAAAATATTTCTGGCTAGTTTTCCCTACACCCCATAAAAAAGCATGCCACCCCCTTTGCAAGTCATGGCCTTCTAAGAATAATATTCTCTTATTGGTTAAATTCACCTATTCCTTCAACCATACTAAAGAGGCTGCACTATAATACAACTCCCAATCTGGAAGTGCCAGCCCTTCCCTGCTCTTCATATCTTGCATTGCCTTTAAATTTATTCTAGTTTTTTTCCCTTGCCAGATAAATTTTACAGTTATTTTATTAAGTTCTTCAAAAAAAATTGTGTACTTTGATTGGAATCGTCTGAAATATATAAAGGAATTTTGGAAGAATATTCATTTTAATAGCAGCAATCCAGCCTAATAATGAAAGTTGCAGCTTGCCTCATGTTTCTAAATCCTTCTTTACCTGTTGCATCAATTTATCACAATTATTTTCCTTAAGTGTATTACAATGTGCTGTCAACCATATTCCTAAGTATTTAATTTTCTTTATCACTTGTATTCCCATAACTTCTAGTTCGTTTTTCTGTCAAATTTTTAGTCATTAATTTTGTTTTCTTCCTATTAATTTTAAGTCCTGCTACTGCTTCAAATTGTTCTACTTAATTCATCAATTTTTGTCTTCTTTCTGTTGGTTCCTCAATGAAGCTTACCTAAATCAGAAAAGAATTGTATTTAAATGGCTAATCCCAGAGGGAATTTTAGTTTTTTTGGAACGAAAGGAAAATTAAAGTAGACTCCATGGAAAAGGCCCAGGAATTTTATGAACGATTTGTAGGTCCGGAAGACCAGAGCAGTAAGGAGGAACTGGAAACAAACTCCCAGGAAGATCAAGGCTATCATAAGAATAGAGATGGAACTTTAGGAAATCAAGGAAATACTCATCTACATCAGGAGAGAGAAGAAAGTAGGACACATCTTCAGGCACAAGGAGAGACTGGGGCCATTACAAGACAAAAAGTGAAACAAAATTAATTAAATGGAAGAAGAAAAGAAACTACTATCAATTAATATAAATGGTTTAAACTCAATGATAAAAAGGAAAAGGATAATAGCTAAACTAATCAAACAGAATGCTGATATAATATGCCTACAAGAAATTCATATAAAGAAAACAGATGAAAAATACCTAGAATGTCCGAAATTAGGGAAGCTATCTACCGCACCAGCAGACATGGGGAAAAAGAAAGGGATTGCAGTATATGTTTAAGAGGGTTTGAAAGCAGATTTAATATGGTCGGATTTTGAGGGAAGAACTCTCGTTTTGCAGATTTGGATTAATGCCATCCCAATTCTCTTAGTGGTAATCTACACCCCAAATGGAGATCAAAAAGAGTTTTTAAAGCATCTTTATGGAAAAATAGTAGAATTGGAAAAAAAGAAATATTTGTATCATAGGAGACTTTAATTCTATTTCTGATTAACAAAAAGACCGCAGTAATGGGGGGAAGAACAAAGGGGGAAAAAGATAGCTTCCCAAGATATGTATGGAAATGATGAAGGAGTTAAATTTGATTGATATATGAAGAAGATCACATCCCGAGAAAAAGCAATTTACATTCTATTCAAATCCTCATCAGATATGGATACGAATTGATATGGCATGAATGAATAGGAAATAGCAAATGAGATAAAAGGGATTGAAATTTTACCTAATGAATGGGCGGATCACAATCCAATTCAGATAATATAGAAGGGTAGGGAAAAACCCAATAAAAGATGGATGTTAAATACTCAGTTAATAAGAGAAAAAGAATACACCAACAAACTCAAAGAGGAATTAAATTATTTCTTAAAGGAAAATGATAATGGAGCAACTATGAAACAAAACATCTGGGATACAATGAAGGCAGTAATAAGAGATATAACAATCACTTATAACGCCAAGAGGAATAAGGAAAAATACGCCCAGCAAAACAAATTACAACAAAAAATTAAGGAATTAGAAACTCAATTACAGAGTATCCCAAAGGATTCAAAATTGCAAAATCAGATAATAATAACTAAACATAAACTGAATTTAATTGAACAAGAGAGAATGATTATAAATTTGAATACAACTAGACAAACTTATTTTGAGCATGCTAATAAGCCAGGGAGATGGCTATCATATAGACTAAAAAAAGAAAAGAAAAGAGATTGATATACCAGCTAATAGATGGAAAGGGGGATATAAAACAGGAGACAGAACAGAAAAAAGAAATTGCCCATAAGTATTTTGAAGAGTTATATAAAAAGGAAGAAGTTAATGAAGATAGAATAAGAAACTATTTAGAAGAAAAAAAAGATAAAGCAATTGGGGAAGAAATGGAAAAATTATTAAACAAAGATATTACTTGATTTGAATTGAAATCAGCAATAGAGAACCAGAAAAACAATAAATCCCCGGGACCAGATAGGATTCCAGGGGAGCTGTACAAGGCAATAGCAGAACAAATAGGACCTCTTATGATGGAAGTTTTTAATGATGTCTTATTGGCAGCCACGATGCCGGACTCATGGAGGGGGGCATTGATTTCGCTGATCCCGAAGGAGGATTCGGATCCCCAATATATACATAATTATAGGCTGATTTCACTGTTAAATACTGATTACAAAATATTCACTTCTATTATAGCAAGTAGACTAAAAAGAATGTTAAATGAGCATATATATGAAGATCAAAATGGATTTCTCCCGACCAGACAAATCAGGAACAACTTAAGAATAGTACGAGTTGTCTTAGAATTTTATGAAGCCCACCCCGAAAAACAAATTGCACTTATGTTTTTAGATGCAGAGAAGGCTTTCGATAATTTAAATTGGTAATTTTTAATCCAAAAAAATTATAACATTAATTTAGGCACCAAATTTGAAAATATTATAACAGCCATTTATGATACACAACAGGCTAATATTATAATAAACGGGGAATATACCCACCCAATAAAAATAGAAAAAGGAGTTAGACAGGGCTGCCCACTCTCACCCCTGCTCTTCATATTATCATTAGAAGCATTGCTAATGCAGAACCCAGAACCCAGACAAAAATGGATTAAAGGTTAAGTAAGAAGAATATAAGTTCATGAAAAGTAATTTGAATGTCTTATTTTTCAGCAGGGGAAAGAAGCAAAGAAGAAAAGAGAAAATAGGGCAACAATAGCTTACTAAACTGACTGGTAAATTCTTTCTGAATTTAGCTTCATCCCTGTTAATGTTCCCTAAGCCCCTCAAGACCTGGTTTTGTCATCGGGGTCTCAAGGAACCAAAGATATTCTAAGAGGGCTCAATCATTCTGTTTAATTTACTCTCTCCTGTACTTGGTAGTTATATTTTTAATATTGACTGTTTTTAATTATTGTTTTTATTAAGTACTTGGACATGGGTCGGAGTAAATGGAGACAGTCTCTGAATGTGAACTTTCAGCTCTTTATTGCATAGTGACTTCTCAAAACAACAACAGTGAACTCTGCCTTATATAGGCAACCCTTGTTAGAATTGTCCAATAGCGAGCTATGAACGCTAGCTCTTTTAACCAATAATAATCCTCTGTTAAGGGCCAATCAGATTCCTAAGAACTAACCAATCTGATCTGGCCGCCTAATAGCCAATCAGAAGTGCAGGGCCAGAACCCTGCACTTTACTTCAAGCTCATACTTTATTAACTATGGTACATACACAACACTCCTTCTCCCTGGCTTCTTAATTACGGTATAGTTATATAGTCCTTTAAATAGGACGGTTGTCTTTTAAGTCTTTCGGATTTTTGTTGGACTGGTTGACTGCAATCCTGTTGAGGTAGATTGTTGTTTGGCAGTGGATCTGCTTCTTGCTCAGGTGCAATTTCTTGCGGTGCAAACAATTCTCCTTCCTGCTCCATTTCCTGAGTCTCACTTAATTCGTCACTCCCTTCGAGCAGGTTCCCTGGAACGTCATCTTCTTCTGTACCTCCCCCCCCTCGATTTGGTCATGGGGGAGTTGTTGACTGGCCGTTGTGAGTCGTGACCATAATTGGTCGATATGCCGTTTCCACAGTCTATTGTCACAGCATTTCACTACGTAGGATTTGGGGCCAGTCACTCGTACTACCGTTGCCTCTATCCATAACGGATCGCCCGATAAGTTTCGTGCGTAAACGTGGTCTCCTACCTGGAAGGTGCGATAGCGGCCACTGGATTCTATTGGCTTTTCCGGTTCATAAGCAGGGTGCAACCGGTCGAGGTGGGAACAGAGTCTTCGTCCCATCAGTAGTTCAGAGGGAGTTCTGCCGGTGACGCTATGTGGAGTTATGTGTTGCAAAAAGAGAATTTGGTTGACCTTGTCATCGATATTGTCATAGTCCATTTTTTGCAAAGTCTTTTTAACAAATTGGACCATGTGTTCCGCTCGGTCATTGGTCGCAGGTTGCGCAGGCGAGGTGAGCGCATGGCGGATGCTGCGGTCAATGAGGTACTGCTCAAACATTAGTGCCGTAAACTGTGGCCCGTTATCGGACACCAGGACGTCAGGCAATCCGTGGGTTGCAAAGAGTCTATTTAGGATCTTGATCACTGCCTCGGAAGTTGTAGCTGTCATACGATGAATTTCTAACCAATTGGAGTATGCGTCGACTGTCAGCAGGAAGGTATATCCTTTGGCTGGCCCCGTGAAATCCAGGTGGATTCTGGACCAGGGTCCACGTGGCGTCTCCCATTCAGTAGGCATGGCTTTTGGTGGGGCGTTGCTGGCTTGTTGGCAATTGGTACACGCTTTGACCCACTGCTCGATTTGCCGGTCCATGCCCGGCCATCATGCGTAGCTTCATGCAAGTGCTTTCATCCGCACGATGCCGGGGTGGCCCTTGTGCAGAATTTGTAGCAGTGTCTTCCGGAGTCGTTCTGGGACAATGACTCTATCGCCCCAGATGATACAGCCTTTTTGGGAAAAAAGTTCAGTCTGTCGAGATTTAAATGACGCGAAGTCATCTGGTACTTGGTCCAATGGCCATCCGCGTTCTACCCAGCCTAGGACTCGAGCTAGGGTGTGGTCTCGTTTGGTTTCTCTCACGATGTCTCGGGTGGTCATTGGCGGCGAGTTGAGTGTTTCGATCTGCAACGTGGTTGCCATTGGTGCCAGATCGTCGAGAGTCTCCAGAAGCGGTGCTCGGCTTAATGCGTCGGCGTGGGGAATGGCTTTCCCCGGGCGATATTGCAGGCGATAATTATAAGCAGCTAGGAATTCTGACCATCGGGTCATTCTAGGGGATAATATGTAGGGGGTTGGCTTGTCCCTGGCTATTATCCCTAGCAATGGTTTGTGGTCAGTTATAATGGTAAATGTCCTTCCATACACATATTCATGAAATTTCTTTGCAGCTGAAACGATTGCGAGACCTTCTTTATCAATTTGTCCATAGTTCCGCTCTGCTTGTGAAAGAGTCTTCGAAAAGTATGCAACAGGGGCTTCGTTTCCATTAGGCAGTACATGACTCAAAATGGTGCCCACCCCGAAGGGCGATGCATTGCAGGTTATAACTAATGGTAAAGTCTCGTTATACTGCATAAGTACAGAGTCAGATGTGAGCAGTTTTTTAACATTCCAGAATGCTTGTTCTTCCCGGTAACCCCATACCCACAATGCTTTTTTATCTAATAACCGGTGTAACGGTTCAGCAACAGTCGCCTTGTGCGGTAAAAATACATTATAGAAATTAATGAGGCCTAAGAACGCCTGGAGATCGGCCTTGTTTCGTGGCCTGGGAGCGGTTTTTATTGCCTTTAATTTACTTTCGGTAGGATGAATGCCCTGGCTATCAATCCGATACCCTAGAAACTCAACACTGTCATTATATAAGTGACATTTTTTTTTTTCACCTTAAGTCCTGCCTCTTGGAATTTTTTAAGAACACATTTCAAACAATCCTGCAAGATTTTTTTGGTAGGGGCTGCAATTAATACGTCATCAAAATACGGAACCACGCCCTTGATTCCCTGTAACAACCTTTCCATGAGGCTTTGGAATATCCCCGGGGCTACACTAACCCCAAATTGCAATCGGGTGCATTTAAAGGCACCTCTGTGCGTTACAATTGTTTGGGCTTGGGCCGTCTTTTCATCCACTGGTAGTTGTTGATAAGCTTGAGCTAAATCTAATTTAGCGAAAACCTTTCCGCCCCCCAAAGAATGAAGGAGGTGCTGCACCACCGGAACTGGATACGCATTCTGCTGTAGGGCATGGTTTAAAGTGGCCCGGTAGTCCCCACAAATTCGGATTGACCCATCTGGCTTAATGGGTGTTACAATAGGGGTTTCCCATGGAGAGTGATCGATGGGCTTCAACACCCCTTGAGCAATTAGCTTGTCGAGTTGTTCGTCAATCTTTGCTTTAAGAGCGAATGGAACTCGACGGGGCTTCAAGCGAATAGGGGCTACTTTTTGATCTAGACTAAATGAGATTGGGGTCCCTTTAAACTCGCCTAAGCGGTCCACGAAGACGTCGCTGAACTCAGAAATAAAGTCTTCCTTCCACTCACAACCACCGACTCGGTTCACACCGGCCACTTCGATGCCGAGTGGCGCGAACCATTGGAGGCCTAATAGACTAGGCCTATCTCTATCGATGATCGTTAGAGGTAAGTACGCTGTATGCTTTTTGAAGGAGACTCAGACTCGGCAGGACCCGACAACGGGGATTCGATTTCCTTGGTAGTCCTTGAGGATGAGGCGTTGAAATTGGAGGTCTTGGCGTTGAATTGTGGGGATAAGTTGCTTGAGTGTCTTCCAAGACACCATCGAGAGAGACAATCCCGAGTCGACCTCCATGTGGCAAGGCTGGTTCTCGATGGCTACCGTGACTCGAATTTTCTTTGTGTCCAAAACTGAGGCGTGACCTATAGTGATAGTATGGTGAGCCTCTTATTTTTGCAAAGCTCGATTTCTGTAGGAGTGGTTTACTGGCTCTCGCCTTACAGGACGGTTTCCTGTCGATTGGCGATAGTTGGCCCCTTTTGAGGCCTGGCTGGGTCCAGGTAAGCTGCGGCAGACCCGGCTGATGTGGCCTCGTTTCCCGCACTCATGGCAGAGTGCGTCGCGGAATTTGCATTCGGCCCTGGCATGGTTTGCTCCACAGCCAGCGCAAGGATGTAAGGGCTTAGGGCGAGGGTTCCGGTCAGACCGCAGTCGATGGACCCCTTCTTTGTCGCTGTCTGACGATGAAGAGAGGTCCTCGTGGTGCGTTGTTGAGAGCTGCCCTTCTGAGTTGGGTAAGATTTCGCCGGTCGGTGGTGTTGCCGGAGTGCGGCTTCGCCGTAGTTGTGCAGCTGACTTTTTGGTCGCCTCCACAGCCATGGCTTCAGCGATGGCATCAGCAAGGCTGATGTCACCTTTCGCCATCAGCTTGCTTTGCACGCCTAGTGCATCTAATCCCAGAATTACTCGATCTCTTAGTGCTTCTTCTAAATCGGCGAACCCGCAGAGGCCCCCTAAATTTTGGAGGTCTGCCACGAAATCGGCCACATTCTCTCCTTTTCATTGGTTTCTCTGATAAAACTCATGGCGTCTCACGAGTGTAGGCACGGTTGGCGCGTAATGGTCTCTCAGGATGGGTTCGAGGTCGTCCCCGCTCATGGCTTTCACTTCTCGAGGTTTGGCGAGTGCTTTAGCTATCTTAAATACAGCTGGGCCGCAATGTGTCAGGAACAGTGCCCGCTTCTTTGCTGGTGTGGTGTCCTTCAAATTATTCGTCTCGAGAAACATTTGGAAGCGATCCATGTAGGATTCCCAATCCTCTTGGTTTGGATCGAACGGAGCGGGTGGTATGATGCCGCCGGACATGGTTCCGTTGTTGGCGTCGTCTTATCACATGCTCGGTATTGCTTCCTGGCTTCTTAGGTTCAGACGTCTCCACATCCCATCCTCCTCGCCAGTGTTAAGTACTTGGACATGGGTCGGAGTAAATGGAGACAGCCTCTGAATGTGAACTTTCAGCTCTTTATTGCATAGTGACTTCTCAAAACAACTACAGTGAACTCTGCCTTATATAGGCAACCCTTGTAAGAATTGTCCAATAGCGAGCTATGAACACTAGCTCTTTAAACCAATTATAATCCTCTGTTAAGGGCCAATCGGATTCCTAAGAACTAACCAATCCGATCTGGCCGCCTAACAGCCAATCAGAAGTGCAGGGCCAGAACCCTGCACTTTACCTCAAGCTCATACTTTATTAACTATGGTACATACACAACAGTTTCCATGTGTTTACTGTTTTATTTAATCGTTGTACACCAACCAGAGTCACTTTGTGTGTGAGACAAGTGACCATATAAGTAATAGTCATTGCAACATGAATGCAAGATAAATTTGCTGTGGATTTGGCACTCTCAATAATTATAATAACTTCCTGGATTTGTGATCTTGCTCACAATCATTCATGCCTTCCTCTTTGGATTACCGCAACATGCTTCTCACAATTCTGCACTTGAAGATATCTGAAAGCTATCACTAGTCCAGAATGTGATAGCATGGGCAATGGTGGGTGCTCCTAAGTTTACCCATGTTACACACTGTAATGTGCAACTGCATTGTCTCATGGTTTCTTCCAGGTGCAATTCAAGGCGGTGGTTATTAGGTTTGAAGCCCTATAGGGCAGAGAGCTAGGTTATAAGAGGAAACCTCTACCCATTTTACCCAATTAGATAGGCTGGGCATTCTCCAAATCCCTTTCCTAAAAATTTCCATTGTATGGGCTCTATAAAGCATGCATTTTTTGTGTCAGTCCCTGCCTTATGGAAATTCAGCAGACTTTCCTTTCCTAGACTTTCAAAAAGTACTTCAAATCTGGCTGTTTTTGGAAGCTACCAATCTTTGGTATAAGGTGAGTGTCTATATAAATGCTTTAAATCAGCAAATGAATGAATAAACAAATAAGGTACATATGCCTCTGCAGAACTCGTAAACAGTTTTCTCACTTTGAGAAATCAACTCTCAGTGATTCTAATGTATCAAATGCCAGCTGAGAAGAAATACCTGTCTGCTCAAACAGCTTCATGGTTATTGCAGTCATAGATTATATATTTGTCAGGAAAATGAAAACACTGACATCTGGAAGCCGAGGCTATTAAAAATAGTTGTGACACTATATCAGGTATTTACACATGGAAATTTCTCAAAGGGAATTAAATTGTATCATTTTCTCTTTAATTCATGGGGTATATTTACAGACCAGAGCTTCTACTGTAGTACGCATTTTTTAAAAAAAATTGTTTCAGCAAAGAACAAGAAAAAAATTCAAAACAAGGACATAATTATATACTCCATGGACTCTATAAAACTGTAGGGTCTACAGGATAATATAGGTTGTTCACAGTTTGAAACCATTCCCCAGCCATTGCTCCTTTGCTATCAAGCTTTCAGCTATAACAAAAGTATATTTTGTAAGTCAGAGACTTTCGACCTACTGTATCCAAAATCCTTTTTTGAGAAGTGGTGTAATAATATCAGGAATGCTAAGCTTGCCTTAAAACATGAGAGAGAACACCACCATAGTCCATCATGCCCTTCCATCTTTTCTGGCTACTGGGAGCCTGGCTAAACTTTGTTCTTTGCAGTTTTTTGGCACCACTTCTCTCAACCTCTCCCCCATATAATCGAGAAGAGAAATATGTTTGAAAATTTATGGAGCAGCCTACTGATTGTTGAACCTAATCTAAAACTATAATCAGGGGTGCAATTCAACCACTCAGGAGAAGTCATCCCTGGTTGCTATTACTATTATACCAAGCACACCCACAGCCACGCCCACAGAGCCAATAGGAAAAAAAAATTGAATTTCACCCCTGACTATAATAGCATGTGGAAATGCCCAGAAGGAAGAGCCACAGACTGGACAATAGGCAAGTTTAAAAAAAGTTTCAGTTCACAGAAGGAGAGGATGCATGGGAAATGCTTTAGAAGGGACCTTCCCCAGTTTTCAGAAAAGTAAAATGAGGGGAGGGGACAAATTCTTTCTTTTCTTGCAAGATAATGTTAATGTAAGAATTGTGTTTCTTGTCTGACAGAACTTTGAAAGGCTGACAGAAACTGAAACCAATTCAATATCTTTTTCATGTTGTCCATGCATTTTAATGGGAAAGCACAGAAGTGTTATGCGCACATATAACAAACATTAGGCAAATCTGAGTCCTAAGGATACCAGTTTGATTAATAGGTGTGTGTGTACGTGAGTGTGCGTGTATGCATGTATGATAAAATTTAAATCAGGTCTTCTTTTCTAAGAAAAAAAGTTAACCAGACTAGAAATGTCTGTCTGTCTGTCTGTTTATGTTCTACTTTAATATGAAAAGAAAAAGAAAAGGAAAAAATGAATTAAGTCCTTCTAAGTTGCATAGATCTTGTGACAGTTTCAGGCTTTCATGGAAAACACTTGATCTCCTGTCCAACAGCACTAAGTAGCCTGTTTATGCATACCACTATTTTTTACATGTTTCTGGAAAATATTTATATTAACCCAGAAATAACTTCATCAGAATCAAACAAATCAATCCATTTAATAATGTATAGGAAATTCCCTTGACTCTTAAGAGAGTAATAGTGTCACAGAAATATTGCAGAAATCAAATACGACTATCTTATTCAGAGAAAGGAAATACCTACCTGAGTATCCAGTTATATCCATCGCTTTGAGATTCCTACATTTAATGACTGTTAGAGTGAGGCGACCTGCAGTTGGCAGGTAACAAAGGGAAAACATTATCTCTCCCAGGTCCACACTTTCCTTTAATAAAAGAGAGAACATAAAGCATCAGAAAAAAAAAGAATTTATTCTCACTTGCGTTTTTTCCCCCTTGCCTACATTTTCTACAGCTCCATGGTTTTCTTTACCTCCTACCCTTTTGAGGCAACACAAGACTTTGTTGTTTAATAACCTTTGAAAATGTTTCATATGCTGATAAACAAAGATGCTATCTATGAGAAAATACATATGTAAAATGTGCGGCAGATCTCTGAGCAATATTCAGAACACCTTGCAGAAGTCCTTCAACAACAGACAGCCTCCTAATCCATACTCATTGGAGTTTAGATTTTTGGAGTCATATCCTAACTGAACCATTGATTCATCAGGTGAATCAGGAAAGCTGGCCTTTGAGACCTTTGACCCCCTGTTTGAGATAAATTATGTTCTACTTCATAGGATTATAAGAGTGTCAGAGAAAAGAAAATCAGCTTGTATATCATAGATAAATATTCAATATATGAAACTTGCAGCCTTCAGAGCTTCCTAACCCTATGGTGCTACCTGAAAATGTAGTCAGAAGCCAATGAAAGCTTCTGGAAGAAGGAAAGAGCATGATCTTAAATAAATGGGAAAATAGGAATAGGCTGCTAACTGGGAAACTAGAGAGGACAAAATTTGATTCTCATGCCATGCACTGAGAAGGATGCAGACGCAGAAGGTCATGTATAGCCCTATAAGATACAGAACACAATGTTCAGAAGATTTACCAAATGAATAACAATATAAGGATCTGCAGAGTTAAGAATCAGAAGTTTCTATGGTATATGTTGCTTTTCACTAACAGAACATTAATATTTGGACAAAGCAATAAGGAATTGAACATTTAGTTGAAGGTTAGCAGCACTATGTACTGTATTTTTTGTAAAGGGGTGTGTTCCACTGCATTTTTAAATGAGACTTATTCTGAGTCTCAGGTACATGAAGCTTAGCCTCAGAACCTTAGGCTGAAAGACAGGCACATGGGAGTATGTTTCACTAAATTTAATGGGATTTATTGTTGAGCAAACAAACAGCAGTGGGTTGTGCAACAGTTTTTACTCTTGTTAAACATGAAAGCAGCACAATTCTCATGTGAGTTTAAATAATAAATGAAAAGAGTTTAAGGAATTCTTTATAGGTAGATAGAGAAAAATGGAAATCTTGCTATATATCAAATAGTTCAAGTTATAGGTCAACGAGGTAATTCAAGAAACATATGAACTATAGAAGACATAGACCTGAGCTAATAAGTATCCCATTTTGCCTGCTTATCTTTGCTTGTTTTAGAAGAAACTCAATGCAGTGCATGATGAGAGGGTTTACCATGCGTATTTTACAATCAGCAATGGACAATCTCCCTTGTCTTCTTCTTGCTCACCGATTAACCTGTCAAGTCTCTACTAGATCTGCCTTCACAGAACAAAGACCTTTACAGGTGTTTTCGCCTCCTCAAATGTCTTATTTTATGTCTTCATTTTCTAGCAGTGGAACAGTAGAAAATGTCTGCTGAAATGAGGTTTAAACTAAGTAGGGTTAATTAATATGCTTCAGAGTCAACACTTAGTAGCCAACATGACTTTTGGGGGGAAACCTGTTAGAAAATACTGACAAGTTTAAAATTGCTAAATTGTGTTGTGACCTGACTGAAGAAGCTTTTCAGGGACTGACAAGCTTTCCAGGGTCATTTGAATTGTTTTTTCTATATGATTTCTTGTGAAACTCCCCTTTGTGACATCTTAATTTTAAGAGGTTGCTTTTCTTTTGATCAAATAAAATCATTTAAGGTAATGCTATAACATAGAAACAATCAAAAGACCTATTATACATATATTTTTGTTTTGCCAAGGATCAGCCAAAGCAAGGTGCCAGACAACTAGTCCTTTGAGGACGCAGAGACAATAAACACAGCAATGAGTAAAGAGATTTCAAGCAATGGAGATACTCCAAGGCTGTGGGTGCAAATTGGTCCTGAGCACCCAAGCCTTTGTTGAGAAGCTCCCAATCTCACAATGCTTATAGATCAGAACCCACTGCCTGGTATCTGGCCAAAACCTGACATATGGCAAAACAATTTGTTTCTTCAAGCCTTTCATTATTCCATCAAACCTTTTTTTGAAGACAAGGCATTACACTAGAACTATCTATTGTATTTATATTAATTCTTAAAATTTAAATCTAACTCTTGAGGGAAAAAAAATTCAAGGTCTTTTGCGTAACCCTAGGTGGCGTCCTAGAACCTTACTGAGATATGCAGCATCTCTACAGATAACTTTAAAAAAGTGACAGGACGGAGGCCTGTTGATTGCTACCTGATTAAGTGTTAACTTGATAAATAAATTTATTTTACTACAAATATTTCACATAGATTGCTTCATAAATAAAATTCATCAAGGATCACAGAGAAAGTTCATAAAGATACTTTACTTTTTTCATGTTAATGACAGCACCAATTCTTATCTAGCAAGGATTTCAGTTGTCTAGCATGGTAACATTTGTATTTTTATAAAATTTATGTTTACTGCATTAAATTCTTTATTTACAGGATATTCCCATTTGGATTGCAATATGTTCCTATGACATTGAATTAATAAGCAGTGTTTTTTCTTCAGCTTTAAAACATCAAAGGTAGGATGCAACAGGAAAAAAAACCCTGTGCTTGGGTTGTGTCGTGATATTTCAGTTCTACCAGAGCATTAACTTGAATCTTGCTCTTTGAACTCAGAATAAATATTGACTATATCATAGAAAATTATTAATTCAACTGAAAATATATAATTCTCACAAGCACAGCACACAGAGGTGAGGTGCTTACTCATGGGAGATTCTTAAGATGATCTTTTAGTAAAGGGCTTATTAGAGTAAAGCTGAAGTATCATATATCCCAGTGCCCTCCAATTCCTGATATACAGCTGGAGCAATTAATAAAATTGGATATTTTCACACATGAGATTAAAAGCAGTTTTTAATCAGTCAATTCATAATGCATTTCTAAAATCTTGCATTTCCAAGAAAGTTCCTTAGGCTTTCATTTGCTGCATTATCAGCTATCAAATATTGTTACTTCAAAAGTAGTTTTACACAAGCTTTACATATACATATTTCTGTGTGTAGAAATCACTTCATGTGCTTCAGTTGGAGCCAAATAGTTATAAAGAATTATTGGCAGAAAGTTGTACTTCATCTAGAGGCTGTGTTCTTTCCAGAGTAACTAGATTATGCAGATATACTAGTTAGAACATATTCAGATGGCTTTCATTTACAGCATCACATATAATGACCCTGGCTGCCCAATGTGTGGCTGGATTGAGATAACCATTATATATTTCTAGTATATTCTAATGAGAAATGTTTGAGCTTAATTGAGATTAACATGTTCAAAAATTGTACTTTAGAAGAACTGAATACCTTCCCATTATTCAGTGATGACAGTTGCCAAAGCAGTTCAAGTCTAATCTGAGCTACAATCAGTGAACATTACATACTTATCTCCAGATAAACATAATGTAGTTGACATAATTTGACCTATGTTCATAATACTTCATCTTCTTTTCCTAGCTGTAAGCCAGGGGAGATTCAGTTCATTTAACAATACAAAAGAAAATATTGCTGAAGAGTCTGTAGAGCATTACACATTGGATGTCAGTGAAAACAAATTTTGGACTAACTATTTTTGTCAGATCATTATGCAGAAGTGATGAAACTATAGTATAAAACAATAGTTCAGATGAAATGATAAGTTAGTTCATCTCAGGCTTGGTGAACAATGGCCATGACTGAACTGAAAATGTTATTACATTTCATACCTTTCAAAGATTATTCCCAATTCATCCATGACATTTTATGTTCACTAACTTCACATGCACTTCTAAAAATGGCAATCTGATAGCCTATTAGTTAATAGAATTATCATAGCTGCTCATCATTTTCAGTTACATTGTTATGTAACTTAATTTTAATGGATCTCAAGCTATATCACCAAGTATTGTGTCGATTGATTACCTCACAAGATTTCAGCATGTTTTAAAAGTCTATTTATTATGACATTCAGTACAGATCATCCATATTAGTCTCACAGACTACCAGTAGTTCCTGGACTGCACCTTGGACCCAATGAACTATTAATGAGCTGCTTATCTGGAGTTTCCAGCAACTAATTCCCATTGGCATTGAGTAAAAAGAAAGAGAAAGGGGAGAAAAAAATACTCCCTCCTGCCCAGGGGACAGCATTATATTGTGTTTCATATTTAATATTGAGCATCCCAGAAAAAAGCATGGAGTATAAATTCATAACAGACCTTGTTGAGAACAAGTATGGGCATTTGCTTTCAGCCTTCAGTATTATTGAAGAGCAACCCTGCTTTTAACATTTAATGATCATGGTTTTCAGTGTAAAAGCTGAGGTGAAATAATGATTTTTGAAGGAAATTGGTGTGATCCAGTCAAATTAAATTGTGTTAAATCACTCTGGTTTAGATTTAACAGAATTCTTGTAATAACCTGGTCCTAAATATTCAGAAATCTAATTGTAATTAAGTGCAATTACTTATTTTAAGATGGCAGTTATAGAGATGCATGATGTTATTTATTGTTGCCTTTTCTTTACTCTTGCTTTTAAAAGAATGAGAGAGAGGCCTACCCCAAGATCAACAAAGATGATTTCAAAGTACTGTATATACTCGAGTATAAGCCGAGTTTTTCAGCCCATTTTTTGTGCTGAAAAAACCTCCCTCGGCTTATACTCGAGTCAGATTCCCCTCTGAAAAAAAAATGGTGTGGAGCTCCGGAGCTGGGCAGCCACTTTCCTGCAGGCAAGCCCCACTTCATGGACTCCATCCATCCTCGTTCCCATCCACCCACCCACCCAAAGTGACGAAGTCCCCCAATCGCGCAGCTCAGAATTGCCCTTCCCTCAGGGGGCAGCAACGATGCCCGGTGTTTCCCGAGACAAGAAGCTCCACCGTGCAATGAAAGCGCCCTGGCTCTAGGCTCAGAAAACAACACAAGGCGAGGTTGCTTCGGCTCCGCTGAGCTTCGTTTCCCAGCTGCTTTCAGTCCGTTTGGGAGGAGGGGGAGGAGGTGGTGGCTTAGAGCTCAGAAAACAATGCAAGCTGCTGCCACCACCTCCTCCCCCTCCTCCTGAGCGGACTGAAAGCAGCTAGGAAACGAAGCTGAGCGGAACCGAAGTGGCCTCGCCTCGCGTTGTTTTCTGAGCTCTAGGCTCAGCTCAGCTTCGTTTCCTAGCAGCTTTCAGTCCGCTCGGGAGGAGGGGGAGGAGGTGGTGGCCTAGAGCTCAGAAAACAATGCAAGCTGCCACCACCACCTCCTCCCCCTCCTCCTGAGCAGACTGAAAGCAGCTAGGAAATGAAGCTGAGCGGAGCCGAAGCGACCTCGCCTCGTGTTGTTTTCTGAACCCGCGAGCCTAGAGCCAGGGCGCTTTCATTGCACGGCAGAGCTTTATCTCGGGAAATACCGGGTGTCGTTGCTGCCCCGAGGGGAGGGCGATTATGGGCTGCGCAATTGGGGAACTTCGTGGCTTTGGGTAGGTGGGAGTGAGGACGTTGACTTTAAGCGCTGCCGACCAAGTGTTTCACAAATACCAGTGGGACCTCCGTCCACCACCACCCCTCCCTCTTTTGCCTCCTTCCTTCTGATCAATCAGGTTTTCCTAGTATTTGCTCACAGCTGCGTTTTCTCTTCTGCTGTGCTAGGCATTGAACGCGGGTATTTCTTTTTTTTTTGAAAAAGTTTTTATTAATTTTCTACAAACAAACAAGACAAACAAAACATAAAAACATCAACTCTTATATGTACATCCAGTGTGTCAGTTGGTTCATCATTTTTGTGCATTCATTCTGTAGTCTCAATTACAATTATATTACATAACAACTCATATTGTCAATCCAAACTTATATATCCTAATATCACTAAAAAAAGAAGTTTTTGACTATATTTTTAATCATTCATGCTTAATGAGCTAACAATACTTTAAACCAGTTTACTCTATAACAAATCATCTAGTCATATCAAATCAATCCTAAAAAATCCTTTATAAATATAATAGCAAATAGCAAAATAATAGCAAAATAAAGATATTCCTTACTATCTAGCATTCTAAATATTCTATTATCGTATTTTATCATCTAGCCATTTATAAAAAAGATCCCAAATTTCGTAAAATTGTTTATCCTCTTGCTCTCTAATTTCAAATGTCAATCTGCTCATCTCAGCACATTCCAATATTTTCTTAATAATTTCTTCCTGTAATGGTATTTTCTCATTCTTCCAATTTTTAGCAAATACAATCCTGGCCGCTGTTAATACATTTACAATCAGGTATTTCAAATCTTTACTATATATATCAGGTAAAATTCCCAGTAAGAAGATCTCTGGTTTCAAATCTATATGTTTCTTTATCATTTTTTCCAACCACATGCGAATTATAGTCCAATATTTTCTAGCATCCTCACAAGTCCACCACATATGGTAATACGAGCCGGGTATCTGATGACATTTCCAGCATTTTTCAGATTTGTTCTTAAACATTCTTGCTATTCTTGTCGGAGGAAAGTGCCACCTGTAAAACATCTTGTACAAGTTTTCTTTATATGCTGTTGACATTGTCATTTTATAATTTTGAGACCACAATTTCTGCCATTTCTCTAAATCAATCCCATATCCAAAATTCTTCCCCCAAACAATCATAGTTTCTTTGACTTGTTCTTCCTCTAATTTAATTCCCAGTAAATAACCATATAGTTTTTTAATCACCTTCTCATCAGTACCCATCAAGATCTTATCTAAATCAGTCTGTTTATCATAAAATCCCTCCGTTTTAGAATCTTCATCATACCTTGAGTGTATTTGTGCATATGAAAACCAATTCATCCTTATACCTTGTTCCTCTAAGTTTTGGATCGATTTAAGTTCACCCTTTTCATCCAAAAGTTCCCCATATCTAACTGTTTGTTCCTTCTTGTAGATTATAGGATAGGAAAATGCTTCAATGGTTGATAACCAAACTGGAATTTTCAAATAACATTGTCTTTTTATCTTCTCCCAATTTAACCACAAAGACTCCCGTACATAATGTCTTCTAAAATAACCCTGTGTTTTAGTTCCCTTATACCATAAAAAAGCATGCCAACCCAACAGCAAGTCATGCCCTTCTAATGTCAACAACCTATGTTTCCTTAAAGTTATCCATTCTTTGACCCACATCAAACTTGCAGCTTGATAATACAATTCCCAATTAGGCAGACCAAAACCTCCTCTAATTCTAGCATCTTGCAAAAGCTTTAGCTTTATTCTCGCTTTTTTACCTTGCCATATAAACTTCAACATAATTTTATTTAAATCTTCAAAATAGTCTTTTCCAAGCCTAATTGGTATTGTTTGAAACAAAAATAAAATTCTAGGTAAGATATTCATCTTAATTGTTGAAATTCTCCCTATTAATGACAATTGCAAGTTTTCCCACTTCTTCAAATCTGTAGTTATCTGTTGTTTAAGTTTAATATAATTATTCTCCTTTAATGTGCTACATCTTGTTGTCAAATATATCCCCAGATACTTAACCTTATTTGTAACTTGAATTTTCAAAAGATCTGCCAATTCTTCTCTCTGTCTCAATAGCATATTCTTTGTCAAAATCTTTGTTTTGTCTTTATTTATTTTCAAACCAGCCACCTCTCCATATGCCTCTATCCTTTCCAGTAACTTTGGAGCTGTTTCTAGCGGATCTTCCAAAATAAAAGCTAAGTCATCAGCAAAAGCTTGTAGCTTAAATTCTACCTTCTTAATTTTCATTCCTTTTATGCTTTTATCATCCCTAATATTTCTATTCAACACTTCCAAGGTCAACACAAATAGCAAAGGAGATAGGGGGCATCCTTGTCTTGTGCCTTTCCTTATATTAATAAAATCTGTAAGTTCCCCCTCCATCATTACACTTGCTGTCTGTTTATTATATATAGCTTCTATTGCTTGAATAAATTTTTTAGCGAAACCCATCTGCTCCAATAATAATAACATAAATCTCCAGTTCACGTTATCAAATGCTTTTTGAGCATCTAGGAATATCAAAGCCATTTGCTTTTCAGGATGAGCCTCATAGTATTCCAAGGTGTCCAAGATTACTCTCATATTGTCTCTAATTTGTCTCTTTGGCAGAAATCCATTTTGATCTGAGTGAATAAAATTATTTAAATATTTTTTAAGTCTTTCTGCTAAGATTGAAGCAAAGATTTTATAGTCTGCATTCAATAAAGAAATAGGTCTATAATTCTTAATTTGCAATGGGTCAATCTCTTCCTTTGGTATGAGTGTAATATAAGCCTCTGACCATGTTTTAGGTATCATCTTTTTTAACATAACTTCATTCATAACTTCTAACAATGGGATGCTCAATAATTCTTGAAATGTTTTATAAAATTCTACTGGAAGCCCATCTGGACCCGGAGCTTTCCCATTATTTTGTCTCTTAAATGCTTCATTTAGTTCCATCATTGTTATATTGCTTTCTAGCATTTCTTCAGTCTCTTTAGGTATCTTTGGTAAATTAGCTTCCTGTAAATACTGTTTGACTTTTTCTTCATCAATATTTTCCTGTTTATATAATTGCCCATAAAAATCTCGAATAATTTCTTTTTTCTCCTTATTCCCATAACAAACTTGGCCTTGTTCATCTATTAACTTCAATATTTTTCTTGATTCCTTCTCTTTTCTCAATTTATATGCTAGCCATCTACCTGGTTTATTTGCATCTTCAAAATAATTCTGTTTAGAGTTTCTAATTTTCTGTGCCAGTTCTTCTTTCTCTATTAATTCCATTTTATGTTTGATTACATCCAGCTTCAATTTAATATCCTTTTTCTGTGGCATTTTCTGTAATTCTTTTTCAAGAATTTTATACTCATCTTCCAAGGCATTAGAAGCTTGCCTTTTCCTAATATTCTTTTTTCTTGTATAATCTATTATCAAACCTCTAGCGTATGCCTTCATTGTGTCCCACACATTTTGCGTTGAAGTATCTTCTTTTTTATTTTCTCTGAAGAAAAAAGCCAATTCCTTCTCCATCCATTGTGTAAAATCTTTCTCCTTTAAAATAGTATTATTTAATGTCCATCTCGATCTTTTTTTTTATCCCTTCCATTTAATTGTCATTGGGCTATGATCTGCCCAGGTACTTGTTTCAATATTTGTTTCTTTAATATTAGATATTAGTTCTGTTGAGATCCAAATCATATCTAATCTGGACCATGATAAATGTCTATTTGAATAAAAAGTATATTGTTTAGCTTTAACATTTCTTTCTCTCCAAATATCTTTTAAAGTTAATTCATCTGTCATTTTAAAAAAGGACCTTGGGAGAGCCTTTCTATTTTGCTTTGTTGTTGTTGCTATATAGTCCAGTTTATTGTCCACAATTCCATTAAAATCTCCCATCATAATTATATTAACATAGTCCAGTCCAATTATTTTCATATGTAGCTTTTTATAAAACTCTTCTTGTTTATCATTCGGAGCATAAATTGCAATCAAGAGTATTTTTATATTATTGTCCATTATTTCTACCATTAATACTCTTCCATCTTCATCCGTGTAAATCAATTTTGCTGGAATAGCCTCTTTAATGTATAAAACCACACCTCTTTTCTTACATTGAGTCAAAGAGGTAAATATTTTCCCTAATTTTGGCTGTAATAACAATTGTTCATGTTGTTTTTTAATGTGAACTTCTTGTAAACAAATTATATCAAATTTTAATTTCTCTAATTTATGAAAAGTTTTCCTTCTTTTAACAGCTGAATTAAGTCCATTTATATTCATTGTAATCAGTTTTTTTTCCTCCATGATTATGCTTTATATTTAGGTCTAACAGCTCTCGTGGATCTCACTTCACGCTGTTCTTTATTATCCATCTGTCCCCCTGCTGCTCCTTTCTCTTTTTCAGTCTCCAGTTGTTCATCTTGAAACTCAATTGATAAAGCCTCTTTCTCTGCTTCCTCTCTTCTTCCTCCAAAGAATTCTGCATGAAAAAGTTCTGCTTTCTCAATTGAATCAATTCTATATCTTTGCTCTTGCCACCCAAACACTAGTCCTTCTGGAATCAGCCATCTATAATTCACTTCATTTTCCAATAGTATTTTGGTCAGAAATCGATATTCTCTTCTCTTCTCATCTCTCTCACTCTTCTGGGTATTTCTTTTAAAACCACAACCTCTTTACCCTTGTATTTCAGTGTTTTCTCTCTTACTACTTGTAATATTTGCGTTTTAATGGATTTTTTGGTAAATCTAATATGGACTTCCCTGGGTAATTTATTTCTCATCGCATATCTTGTATAGACTCGATATATCTCATCTATTCCATCCATCATCTTTTCCTCTGTAATTTCCAAAACATCTGCCACGCGGGTATTTCTGATTCTCCTTACACGCGCATGGATATGCCGTGGGGCATTTTCTTCCAAATGCCCCACGGGCAGAGAACACTGACTTTCATGATAGTGAGATCATTTCCCAAATTAATTGATTCACTAACCCAAAAGAAGATGTCGATGACAGTGGGAGGCAGGAGTCACTCTCTCCCTTGCAAGAAAAAAGCAAGAGCCGTTCTTATGATCTCTCTCTCTCTCCCCATAATACAGTCAAGCCCTTTCCAGCACGCGGGATCCGCCCCCGCCACTTTGCACCTTGCAAATGCAAAAACCCCGGGATTTTGCATTTGCAGGGTGCAAAGCGGCGGCGGCAGATCGCGCGTGCTGGAAAGGGCTTGACTGTATTACGGGGAGAGAGAGAGAGAGAGAGAGATCATAAGAACGGCTCTTGCTTTTTTCTTGCAAGGGAGAGAGTGACTCCTGCCTCCCACTGTCATCGTCATCTTCTTTTGGGTTAGTGAATCAATTAAACCTTTCATGATAGTGAGATCGTTTCCCAAATTGATTAATCTGTTTTTCTTTGAAATAAATATTCAAAAACTTTTAATCTACTGATGCCTCAATTAATGTAATTTTATTAGTATCTATTTTTATTTTTGAAATTTACCAGTAGCTGCTGCATTTCCCACCCTCGACTTATACTCGAGTCAATAAGTTTTCCCAGTTTTTTGTGGTAAAATTGGGTGCCTCGGCTTTTATTCGGGTCGACTTATACTCGAGTATATACGGTAACTCATAAAATGATAATGTATTGAGAATATATAGTCTAAATGTTTCCTGCATGGTATTTCTGAATGTAACCTGTATATTGGTTTTAGAGCAGCCTTTCTCAAACATTTTGTCCTGAAAGAACCCTTGAAATAATTTTCCCTGAACCCTTTGAAATAATCTTAAGAAATATTTGTACAAAAATCACAAACAAATATGAAAACGTTATGATGCAATGTAATTCTACACAATCCATGTTACACAACATTTACAATGTCAAAGTGGCAGATTGTCAGCCAAGTTGCAGAGTGTAAACATTCCTATCACAGCAAGTGCTTGCATTGTGTAGTGTAAAGTAAAGAAAATGTTCTTACTATACTATCTGGATCATCATCTTTAATTTGTTCCAGCAAACTAAAAAGAGTTAAGTTATTTCTCCCATCTCTTTTCTCCTATGAAAATTGTATTATATTGATGCTTCCTTTCATCAATATGTAGATCTCATTGTTTTCTCTCCCCTACAATTTTATACTGGACTACATCATCAGTACCAATAAAGGAGAATATTAGTCTGATGATGATCTAGCACATTTAGCACTGATGATATTATCTAATGCGGGTAATGAAATGTCTGCAAGAAAAACAACCAAGCTCAGAGAGCACCAAGGACCCCTCAACATAATCAGTAGGAGAGTTCACTAGTAAAGTGTCCATTGTGTGTTTATTACTACAATTTATATGTTCTTTTTCTAGAGACTCTAAGAACTTTACTGTTATGAACTAATAAAAGACTTAAATAAAGTTTATCAAAAGCTTTAGAAAATAGCAGGGTTCTAGCCCTGCACTTCTGATTGGCCAATAATAGCGATATTGGATTGGTCCATTCAGGAGAATCTGATTGGCTGTTAACGAGCCACTCTCATTGGTTAAAGGGGTTAACACTCCACGTTTCCTATTGGTTACTAGAGCAGCAGCTTGCCTATAAAAAGGGCTGCTGTTGCCCTAGGGTTTTGCTCTGTTCAAAATGTTTAATAAAGAGTTTGAAGTTCATTTTCACCGTCTCGTCTCTGTTCCTTGCACCCATGCGCAGAACTTAACACTGGCGACGAGGATGGGATGCGGAGATGTCAGAGCTGACTGAACACTACAGAGCACTAAACAGAGCACATGGCTGAAGGCGCATCAATGGCGGAAACCATGACCGGCGGCACCATACCACCTGCTCCATTCGACCTGGTACAAGAAGACTGGGATTCATACATGGACCGGTTCCAGATGTTTCTGGAGACCAACAACTTGAAGGATGCCACTACTGGGAAAAAGAGTGGTATTCCTGACGCACTGCGGACCTGCCGTTTTTAAGATGGCTAAGGCACTGGTGAAACCGGCTGAGGTGAAATCCATGGACTGGGACATCCTCGAGCCCCTCCTACGGGCCCACTATGCACCTACCATACCAACGCTTGTCCGAAGACATGAATTTTACCAGAGAGACCAGCAGAAAGGAGAAAGTGTTGCAGATTTCATCGCGGATCTCCCGAACCTGGGAGGCCTCTGTGGGTTCGCCGACCTCGAAGAAGCTCTAAGAGACTGAATAGTTCTGGGTTTAGATGCACTGCACATGCAAAGTAAGCTGATGGAGAAAGGCGACATCAGCCTTGCAGATACCATTGCTGACGCTACTGCAGCAGAAGCAACCAGGAAGTTGGCTGCCCGAATGCGCCGCACCAACGCCCCGCTCCGCCAACTCGCCGGCAAAACCTCACCTCGCCTTGAGGGACATGCAAAGGCAACCCACCACGAGGACCTCGAATCATCATCAGAAAGTGATGAGGAAAAAGTCAACCGGCTCTGGACTGAAAGAGACCAACACCACCAGCATAACCAGAGACTGCAGTACCAATGCGCAGGTTGTGCAAACCACCCACAATCAGACTGCAAATTCCTCAACGCGCTCTGCCATATTTGTGGGAAGAGAGGCCACATCGGAAAGGTCTGTAGAAGCAAGCTAGGATCCAGCCCATTTCAGAGGGGGACCAACTACCACCAACCCACAGGAAGTCATCCTGTGAATCGGGAACATTCGAACCACCAATGGAACAACCACTCCTACAGAAATAAACCACTAGCCCATTCAACGAAATGAGAAGAGGCACACCAAACCATCACGATTGGTCATGCCTCATCATTTAGATGCAAAGAAGATCCAAGTGAAGGTTGCCATTGAAAACTAGCCCTGCGTGATGGAAGTCGATTCAGGATCATCCCTCTCGATGGTTTCCTGGAAGACCCTTAAACAATTGATCCCTGCCGTCCGGCGGCAAGACCTCAGAACCCAAAGAATCATTCTCAAGGACTATCAAGGAAACCGAATTCTGGTTGTTGGATCCAGCCTAGTCCAGGTCTCATTCAAAAATCGTACTGCATCTTTACCATTGACCGTCGTCGACCGTGATTGGCCTAGCTTGTTAGGCCTTCAATGGTTCGCTACACTTGGGATTGAGGTAGCCAGCATTCATCAAACCAGCAGTGACGACTGGGAGGAGGCCCTTGTCCAGGAATTCCAGGACGTCTTTGAAGACAAACTAGGTGAGTACAAGGGGACCCTGATATCATTTAACCTTAACCCTGAAGTAGCCCCCATCCACCTTAAGCCTCGTCAAGTCCCTTTTGCCCTTAAACCAAAGATTGACGAGCAGCTTGATAAATTAACAGCCCAGGGTGTTTTAGAACCAACCGACCATGCTCCTTGGGAAACCCCAATCGTAATACCCATCAAACCGGATGGATCCTTAAGGATTTGTAGGGACTACCGTGTCACCCTGAATCACGCCCTTCAACAGAACGCTTACCTGGTGCCGGTGGTACAACACCTCTTCCATTCTCTGGGGGGCGGAAAAGTCTTCGCTAAATTGGATTCAGCACAGGCGTACCAACAACTGCCTATAGATTAAAAAAAAACAGCAGAGGCGCAAACAATCGTTACGCACCGAGGCGCCTTTAAGTGCAACCGACTCCAATTTGGAGTTAGCGTAGCCCAGGGATTTTTCAGAGTTTGATGGAGAGACTCTTACAGGGGATAAAAGGGGTTGTACCATACTTTGATGATGTTTTAATTGCTGCCCCGAATAGAGAAATACTAAAGGAGCGTCTTAGACTGGTTCTCCAGAAATTTAAAGACTCTGGCCTTAAAGTTAAAAAAAATAAATATCAACTGTGTACAGATAAAGTAGAGTTCCTGGGATACCTAATCAATAAACAAGGCATTCACCCCACCAGTAGCAAGTTAAGAGCAATCAAGAACGCCCCAAGACCCAGAAACAAGACTGATCTCCAAGCTTTCCTTGGGTTTATTAATATTTACAACATCTTCCTGCCCCACAAAGCGACCGTAGCCAAGCCCCTACATTGGCTTCTCGACAAAAAAGCAACCTGGGTTTGGGGGCACCGAGAGGAGCACGCATTCCGACAAGTGAAAAACCTATTAACTTCAGATGCTGTTTTAATGCAGTATAACGAGACTTTGCCCTTAACAATCACATGTGACGCGTCACCATTTGGAGTAGGAGCCATTTTGAGCCATGTGTTACCAAACGGTAGTGAAGCCCCTATTGCCTATTTTTCAAGAACTTTATCAAGGGCTGAACGTAACTGTAGTCAAATCGATAAAGAGGCTCTTGCTGTTGTATCTGCTGTTAAACGGTTTCATGAATATGTTTATGGACGAGTTTTTACTATTGTTACCGACCACAAATCTTTGCTGGGGATTATAGCGGGAGTCAAGCCAACCCCCTCTATATTATCACCTAGAATGACTCGCTGGTCAGAGTTTTTGGCTGCGTACAATTATAAGCTGCAGCACCGCCCAGGGAAAGCCATTCCCCACGCTGATGCATTGAGCCATGCACCACTTCCGGAAACCATCGACAACCCAGCTCCAACCCTTACAACGCTCCAGATTGAAACGCTACATTCACCACCGTTAACAGCTAGAGATATCACGATCGAAACAAAACGCGATCCTTTCTTAAAGCGCGTTCTTAGCTGGGTCGAATGAGGATGGCCAGTAGATCAAACCCCTGACAACTTCATTCCCTTCAAGAATCGGCAAACGGAACTTTTTTTGCAAAAGGGCTGCATCCAGTGGGGGGATAGAGTTGTCGTCCCAGAGCGATTATAACAAGCGGTATTAAAGACACTGCATGAGGGCCACCCCCGCATCGTACATATGAAAGCGCTCGCACGAAGCTACACGTGATAGCCAGGCATCGACAAACAAATCGAAGCCTGGGTAAAGACTTGTTATAAGTGCCAGGAAGTTAGCAATGCCCCACTAAAAGCAACTCTGACAAAATGGGAAACACCTCGGGGACCATGGTCCCGCATTCATATAGACTTTGCAGGACCTACTAAGGGACATACGTTCCTATTAACAGTGGATGCCTACTCAAACTGGCTCAAGATCCACGAAATGAAAAGTACCACAACCAAGTCCATCATCCAGAAGTTGAACAGATTATTCGCGATGCATGGACTGCCAGACATTCTGGTATCCGACAACGGACCCCAGTTTACCGCACTTCCTTTTGAACAATACTTAGCGGACCGCGGTATTTGCCATGCGCTAACTTCACCAGCGCACCCTGCGGCTAACAGAAGAGCCAAGCACATGGTACAGTTTGTTAAAAAAAACCCTCTACAAAATGGATTATGGGGACATTGAAGATAAGATAAATAGAATACTCCTTCTCCAACACATCACTCCGCACAGCGTCACCAACAAGACTCCAGCAGAACTATTGATGGGCGCAAACTCCGCTCTCACCTCGACTGGCTTCACCCATCTTATGAGCCAGAGAAATCCTTTGGATCTAGCGGAAAATGCCACGAGTTCAAGATAGGCAACTTAGTTTTCACCAGAAACCTTTCTGGTGAACCGTTGTGGATCGAGGCCACTGTTATTCAAGCCACTGGACCCAGGTTGTACCGGGTGAAAACCTGCGACAGAAAAATATGGAAACACCATATAGATCAGCTTCGCTCGAGGCTACAACCTAGTTTCCGCGACTCCGGTAACTCCCAAACTGAGGGGGGAGGGGATGTTGAAGAAACTGAATTCGAGATGGCGGAAAGCAGGAACGAAAGAAGTCAGCCATTGGGCGTAACAAGTGAAGAAGGATCAGGGATGGGTGTGGCCTCACCACAGAGGAACAACCCAACAGAGGCAAGCCCACAAGGGCCAGAGGACAACGACGAGAACTTTAGCAGCACCAAGTCTTCCAATGAGGAACCACCGGCACCCGACTTGCCCGAAAACGCCCCACCAAAACAGGCTTACGGACAAGAACCAGTGGGACAGCGTCAGTCCAATAGACAGTCAAAGCAACCTTCCTACCTCAGAGATTATGTCACCGCACCCCCCAAATGGAACCCGGGGGGAAGGGGTGTTATGAACAAATAAAACACTTAAATAAAGTTTATCAAAAGCTTTAGAAAATAGCAGGGTTCTAGCCCTGCACTTCTGATTGGCCAATAATAGCGATATTGGATTGGTCCATTCAGGAGAATCTGATTGGCTGTTAACGAGCCACTTTCATTGGTTAAGGGGGTTAACATTCCACGTTTCCTATTGGTTACTAGAGCAGCAGCTTGCCTATAAAAGGGCTGCTGTTGCCCTAGGGTTTTGCTCTGTTCAAAATGTTTAATAAAGAGTTTGAAGTTCACTTTTCACCGTCTCGTCTCCGTTCCTTGCGCCCATGCGCAGAACTTAACATTTACAGTGTAATTACAGTAAGATTAAAAACAAAACTCAATAAATACATTTGTGAACAATTAATATGAAATGCTGTCATTTAGGAACAGCATGATCTTTTTGTCCCCAAATACATTTATAAAGAGCCATGTTTTTCAAGCCAACAGTTTTTCAAGCAATTAAAAAAATAGCGAAAATTGGGAAATAATTAGTTAAAAAGCTATCTCTGAATAGGACTACTTGCTTGGTTGGTTAGCTGTTTGGTTGGTTGAATTTTTTTAAAAGTGCATAATTCAATGCTGTGGCAATTTTAAACAAGAAAGCATTTAAATTTCTGTTCTCTGGAAGGAAAGAGTCACCTAACTTGTTAGTATAGCTAAGGGGAAACCATATATTGATAATATTTATGTCAGCATTATAAAATGTATTATTTGCCAAAAATAATGTGCTCACAAATTTGGCACCTCGGATTTCTTTTTTAAAAATTAATATTCTTTAAATTTAATAAATAAATAAATAGAAAACACTTATTAACATATGAAGTTTAAATTAACATGTGAAGTATTAATACCACTTTATAATGCCTTGGTAAGGTCACACTTGAAATACTGCATTCAGTTTTGGTTGCCACAATGTAAAAAAAATGTTGAGACTCCAGAAAAAGTGCAGAGAAGACTGGAAGCTAAAACATATAAAGAACAGTTGCTGGAATTGGGTATGTCTAGTCTGATGAAAAGAAGGACTGGGGTGACATGATAGCAGTGTTCAATATCTCAGGGGCTGCCACAAAGAAGAGGGAGTCAAACTACTCTTCAAAGCACCTAAGGGTAGGACAAGAAGCAATGGCTGGAAACTAATCAAGGAGAGAAGCAACTTAGAACTTAGGAGAAATTTCCTGACAGAACAATTAATCAGTGGAACAACTTGCCTCTAGAAGTTGTAAATGCTCCAATACTGGAAGTTTTTAAGAAGAGATTGGATAACGATTTGTCTGAAATGGTGTAGGGTTTCCTGCCTAAGCAGGGGGTTGGACTAGAACAGGGGCCACCAACCTTTTGGACCTCAGGGACCACCAAACTCATAATTTTAAATCCCAGGGACCACTAACCGGTTCTGTGGGCATGGCCTAATTTGTGGGTGTGGCTTGGTGGTCATGTGACTGGCTGGGCATGGCTTGTATGTAAATATTTATATAAATATTGGATTTTTTATTAAAAAAGGAGCAACTTTTACCCAAAATCAGGCAAAGCAGGCAGGCAGATTGAGTTGCTCATAGAATCATTCAGTGATCTATCTATCTGCCATTGACTACCTGAGTCTGTCACATAAAATTTACTTGCCATGAGTCTACACTGAATAATAGAACCTTCAGTCCTAAGGGAGGTTTGGCTGTGCTTAAAAGCAGAGCTGAAGATCTAAAGACTAGCTAGAAATCAAGACATCCAACCATTTCCTGTTTCCTTGCTAATCTAAATCTCCCAGCCCAGCAGAACAGCTGATGGTTGGCAAAAAAAAAAAAAAAAAAAGGAAAAATAGCAATTTAGCAGGCAAGTTTTCTGGGGAAGGAGTGAGTGGGTGGGAGGGTTCCCACGGGCCACGTGGGCAGCGCAGCCTTGTGTTCCTGTGCAGTCTGGATTAATTGCTTTGGGAGGTGCTCTGCGGGTGACATTTCTCTGCGGCCCACCAAAATTTTCTCACGACCCACCAGTGGGCCACGGCCCACCGGTTGGCGACCGCTGGACTAGAAGACCTCCAAGGTCCCTTCCAACTCTGTTATTCTATTTTTTTCTAAAATAGTCTTATAGCCAATAGTCTTATAGCCAATAGTCTTAAATCCCAGCCCAAGTCCACTAATCCAGAAAAAACATACACACAAATTTAAGCTGATATGATAGGAAGCATCATAGGGGACTAATTAGGAATTCCTCACCATTTTTTCTCTATTGTAAATCTACCTCCATTTGTGACAACCATTGCTTGTTCTCTACTATAAGACAGTGGAGATATCATCATTATCCTTTTCACTTTCTGACTTCTTAAAAGAAGGAAGTCTGCTGACATGAAGGGAATATTGGTGATATATTTGAAATTAGTGCTACCATAGATAGATTTGGAGCTTTGTGACATATTCTTCCCATCCTCTGTGTTATTTTTCTACTTCCAGGAAGGGGTTACAAATTAAAACTACAGACTAGACTTCATTTCAACCATAAACTTGGAAGTGTTAGTCTGCTCTTAAGTAGGTGCTATGGGGCAGCAGTAGTTGGTTAACCCAGATAACTTTGCTTAATTCCAAAGAGGACCGGATCTGTTTGGATCTAGATCTAAACCTGTCTGGGTTGATTGTCAAACAGATTAATTTTGTTGTTTGCATGACATATTTAACTCTCCCAACAGTTAAGCATGTAGTACAAATAGAGCCAGAAAATATTAGAAAAACTGATAAGAAGACTTGATTTAGCAAGATTTGGCTGTACAACATGGATAAAAGGCTGGATTTATTAATTTTGTGTTAGCAACAATAACAACACAGGACATAATCAGAATGAAAGCCAAATGAATACTTGCAATAATATCCTTGTTTTGGTTTCAACAAACCTGCCCTTTAGAAAAGAAAGGCCATAGTTCAGAAGATAGCTTGGCAGCAAATAGAGCTGCTGTGAGTTGTTGCCAAGCCTGTTATTTGCAATTCTAAGAAATAAATGTATAATTTATAAGAAGGAACAAACAGTTAGATATGGGGAACTATTGGATGAAAAGGGTGAACTTAAATCGACCCAAAACTTAGAGGAACAAGGTATAAGGATGAATTGGTTTTCATATGCGCAAATACATTCAAGGTATGATGAAGATTCTAAAACGGAGGGATTCTATGATAAACAGACTGATTTAGATAAGATCTTGATGGGTACTGATGAGAAGGTGATTAAAAAATTATATGGTTATTTACTGGGAATGAAATTAGAGGAAGAACTAGTTAAAGAAACTATGATTGTTTGGGGGAAGAATTTTGGATATGGGATTGATCTAGAGAAATGGCAAAAATTGTGGTCTCAAAATTATAAAATGACAATGTCAACAGCATATAAAGAAAACTTGTATAAGATGTTTTACAGGTGGCACTTTCCTCCGACAAGAATAGCAGGAATGTTTAAGAACAAATCTGAAAAATGCTGGAAATGTCATCAGATACCCGGCTCGTATTACCATATGTGGTGGACTTGTGAGGATGCTAGAAAATATTGGACTAAAATTCGCATGTCGTTGGAAAAAATGACAAAGAAACACATAGATTTGAAACCAGAGATCTTCTTATTGGGAATTTTACCTGATACATATAGTAAAGATTTGAAATACCTGATTGTAAATGTATTAACAGCGGCTAGGATTGTATTTGCTAAAAATTGGAAGAATGAGAAAATACCATTACAGGAAGAAATTATTAAGAAAATATTGGAATGTGCTGAGATGAGTAGATTGACATTTGAAATTAGAGAGCAAGAAGAGAAACAATTTTATGAAATTTGGGATCTTTTTTATCAATGGCTAGATGATAAAATACGATAATAGAATATTTAGAATGCTAGACAGTAAGGAATATCTTTATTTTGTTTTACTTGCCTTTGTTATTTGACACTATATTTATCAAGGGTTTTTTAGGATTGATTTGGTATGATTATATGATTTGTTACAGAATAAACTGGTTAAAGTATTGTTATCTCATAAAGCATGAATGATTAAAAGTATAGTCAAAAATTTCTCTTTTTTTAGTAATATTAGGATATATAAGTTTGGATTGACAATATGAGTTGTTATGTAACATAATTGTAATTGAGACTACAAAATGAATGCACAAAACTGATGAACCAACTAACACACTGGATGTACATATGAGAGTTGATGTTTTAATGTTTTGTTTGTCTTGTTTGTTTGTAGAAAATTAATAAAATCTTTTTCAAAAAAAAAAAAAGAAAGAAATGTATTTGGTTCACTTATTATTTTTAGAGGGGAAAAGCAAAGAATTAGGAACAAGACTATTGTGAATGATAGTCTTCTTTAGTAGTTGCTTGGCTTCCTGGGACTTTTAAACTAGTGTTTTTTAAAAAAGAAACCTGGAAATCTTTATTTTAAAACATAACAAAAATATACAGCCACAGAAACATCATTTTTTTAAAAGTCACCTGCATTCCAAATATATTTGTTCTAACTAGATCTATTAATTGACTTGAAATTACAGGAACTGGTTTGTCTTCCAATTCTGAAAAACGTAAGTAAATCTGTGCCTTGTAAGATTTCAGAAAGGTGGAAAGATGACTTTTTGAGGGGAGGGTGATTCTGAATGAATAGAGCAGTTTCTCCCAAGTATGACAAAATGTAATTTAAGTAGTGAAATTGAACATTCGTTGTAATCTGAAGAAAAGGTTAGGTTTGAAAACCCATCTGCAAATCTGATAAAGACCTGACAGGACTTTCAAGAATTGTTACACACATTAACTCCCGTTATTAACTATTAGTTAATCAAGACACATTATGCTATAGGAAGCTATCAAAAGGCCAAACTGCTGCCAGAGCTTCAGACATCAGCATTAGTGTTAGTGTTAGCTTACAAAAGGATTTGATGACAAAACTTCATTGTATAGGTCAGGGGTTCCCAACACCAGGCCATGTCCCACTACTGGGCCTTGAGCTTTTTGGAACTGGGCCGTGGAAGTGGAGACCGAGTGCATGTACATTCCCACTTGTGTGAACAGTGGATGAGCAGCTGGTGACCGTGTGCATGTGTACGTTCCATTTGTGCAAATAATAAATGTGTGTGCCTGCCACTCACACAAATGGAGCCTTGCATACACTCATACAACATGTGCTTATCACACCAGAATCATCCCCTCTCCTCCCTCTCCAGTCCATAAAACCAGAAAGGTTAAGGAACTCTAGTGTAGATAAGTCAACAAGAAAAGAAATCCCATGAGAGGAGAAATTTAGCAAGGAAGGTTGAGAATTATTCATTTCTGTTATTTCTTTTAAAAGCTTCAGGAAGGAAGGAAGGAAAGAAGGAAGGAAGGAAGGAAGGAAGGGATGATCATTTCAACATAAAGTATGTATATAAGCTTTAAGAGGCTGTAAAAATAAAGGAATTTCGATAATAAATGCAATTTATTATAGAATTTATTAAAAATTATTAAAGTGCCAACATATCTAAATGCCATTATGCTCAGTAATATTGAATACTATACTACATTGCTAAATTTTGCTCTAATATCCTAAACAAGGCAACCTCTTTATTTCAAGCATTTGTATGCTGTTCTTTTCCCATCTATTCTAAGCTCTGAAGGCAGGGGCATGTTTGAGGTCATAGAATGATCTATCCAGGCAAAAGAGATGGTTTAGCTACATCGAACCCAGACTGCATGGCTTTGTAAGTCAAAACCAGCATTTCAACTTGATTCTGGGAACACCTTGGAAATAACATGCCTCCTTGAGCAACAACAAAGAATGTGTTCAATACCTTTATCTGTGTTTTATCTAGGTTGCTATAATGGCGAGCTCCTGCCAGGCATACTGATAAATGACTCCCTTACTTAACAGGAGCCAGAACAAATCATAGAACATGGTAGAACTTGAAGTGGTAGCAGCATAACGTTGCCTTGCACTGATACAAGCACATCATTTGGAAATGAGATCACTTTTAGGAAGATAGACTGATTTTATTTAGTGCATGAATAAAAGGCAGTATCATGAATAAAAAAAAAAAAAGAAATAATACATTGCCAGGAAAGAGAATGAAAATGATTAATTTAGTCAAATGCATTTCAATAGGTTTAACGTAATAATAAGGTTTGGTGATCGGCGCTGTAAAAGAAAGAATAAAGTATTTTCAAGGAGTTTTCTGACCTGCTAATATTTGAAATTGAGTCTTGGAGATTTGCAAGATTTTAGATGAGAGAGTGAGCAAAGGTATCACTAATATAAAGTGTTTGATCCTATGCCTACCTGTATTTAGGTTGTGAATTTACAACATTTTGTGGACTGAAAGTTTTACTTGGCTTTTGAGTGATTTACCATAGGCAACGTTCTGATGGGAGCCATACAAAAACTATATGTAATTTTATTAAAATCATATATGCAGTATGATTGTTCCCCACATTTTTACTGTGCCCCCCTTTCATGATATTAAAAATTAAAATCCAATAGAAACTTTTGGAAATGCTCTAGGAGCTACCACTAAGGCTTCGGAAGGTCTTGTGTTGCTTTAGGGTCTGTGTGAATGACAATTTTTGTACACATGCATACTGCTGGGAGGCTTAATACAGAAGCAAATGAATAGTGCAGAAAAAAATATTTCAGATTTTATGAAATAAAGTCATTCCATAGTGAGGGGAAAGCCTGCTGACTGCCTTTATTCATCTATGGGAAGACTGAGGGCTAAAACTTTCTCAATGATATCAGAGTCATGAAGACACTTACTGTACTTGATATTTTCTCATGCAAGTCAGTTGTACTGTTATGACTTTTATTGATTGATTGGATCTGTGTACTGCCTATCTCCTTAAAGCAACTGTGGGCAGCACACAATAGTTGGATAAAACCAACTTATAGAAAAAAATCTACATTAAGAAACAAATAGTGTAAAAACAAATATATAAACCCATAGGCAAAGAGAGATAGAGAACATATTATAATACTTCTATAAAACCTGAAATACTCGATGTTCTATTGTCAAATGCAATTTAACTTATATATCAGTGTTAACTAATATCATCTTATCTAAAACACTTTTTTAAAGTAGTATTTTTAACAATGAGTACAATTTAAATGGAATGTTTTATTTTATCATGCAATCTCATGTACAGCTTAAGCAGAGTGGCAGAACTTACATGATTACAGAAAAGGTGTTTGCTACTAGAATAGAATAGAATAGAATAGAATAGAATAGAATAGAATAGAATAGAATTCTTTATTGGCAAAGTGTGAGATTTTATCTAAAAGATCTGTCTTTGTGGGATACTCAAAATACCAATTAAATTTGAAATTACTATATATGTATAAAATGTATTTTACTTATATTTGTGAAATGACTACAAATATGTTCATTTCCACATAGGACTAAAACTTTTGTGTGTGATATTTTGTAACCTTAAATTAGGTGAAACAGTACATCACAGGGCAACAAAGGTATCTCAAGTGGCTACCTTATAGAATGCAGGATATATTACTCCTGAAGGAATGAAATTTGGGGATTTTTTAAAAACCACTTTAGTACCACTGTGCTGCTGCTTTCAATGCTACTATGGCAGTGCCATAGTCAGTTGCAGTCATATGATCTTCACTTTCAACGAGCCCTGAGAACTTGGGAAGGAAGGATGGGGCCACTGACTTGGCTGCTGGGAAGGGACAGAGAGATAGAAGGAGAAAGGGGGAAGGGAGAGGAAGATAAGGAGGGAGGGAGGGAGGGAGGGAGGAAAGGACTGCCAGCTTCCCACAAAGAAAGTCAATGGGGATAACAATAAGATGTCAGAAGTTGCTCTCGGTCCTACTAATATTTTGTCTGCCCATAATCATTCTGTTTTTCATTTTAGGGAGGGAAATATCTCTGAAATGATGACCTACAGTTCACAGGTTGTCTATTATACCAATATAAAACTGCTGACCAAAGCATTATTGATGTACAGAATCAGAAATTACATCTCTGCAATCCTCTTCAAGTATGAACTCAGCTATCAAATCTCAGGCTTGTTTCGTATGCTTATTTATGGCTCCCTAACTGACATTAAATTAGCATTGATCACTTCTTTTAACTCAAGTGTTTACATTACAAATGAAATGTTTCATGTAAATCGGACATTTGTAGAGTAAATAGAAGAAATAGAACAATCAGAATGTCATTCTAGATTGTCTGTTGAACACATGTTCAGTGGATACATATTTCTTTCAAAAGATGTAACTATAAATTGGCCAATCTTAAAACACAACCACAACAGTGGCTGTAGAAACTTGAACCATGGGTGTAACATGACACCCCTGTTTCCTTCCTTTTTGCCTCTATTGATATTGTCTATTGTCTTCACTCTTCTTCTTGAACGTCAGATCTTCATATAAATTCAACTTGCTGGAAAGAAATTCACTTTACCATTTTTTTCTTTTCTTTGTTTTTTTATTTTCTGGCATCATCAGTCTTTTCAAGTTTTGCCATCCCTGATTCTTCAATTCTATTCTAGCTAAGGTTTCATATCCCTTTTTAATCATTTTCTGTAGTTCTAATGCAACCTATTTTTCTCCAAAGAACATGCCCAAGAAAGCATGCAGCACATCTACATCTGTTTTGTGGCCCCTAAATATATCCTAGACTGGAAAGGGCCCCACATTTAAGCCATTTCAACATTTGGGTAAGGAAAGAGTTAAGACTTAGACCATATAGTTTTTCCTTAAATCCTGAAACTTCTCCAAATGGATCCTAGACAAACCATTTTTTGCAGTGTGGCTCTTGATGTGCTATAAGGATTCATATAGTTTTAAAGATGAAAAAAGATGCCTCTCTATAAAACACAAAAAATGAAGACTATTCCATGACCCCACCCATGTTATATTATAGCTCTACCCTCATTCCTGCTGCATCAACCTTTGTAGTTCAAACCACCTAGTTTACATTTTAGGCTTATTCAATAAATCATGGATTGATGTATAAAACAATGTTTTAGAATTTTTCTAGCCTTGGTTGAAGAATAATATGCAAGGTTTTTATTTATTTATACAATTGAAGTTCATATAGTTTATTCTTCTCGTGACTTTATTTCTTTTATTTTTGCGCAATGTTTATTTCCCATTTTTTCTCAATTTCCAAACTACACTTTTCTTTGTTATACTTGTGCTCTGCTTGAGTGGTGCTCCATTTTCTTTTCTTTAATTTTTTTGTTTTGTTTTAGATATCTACTATCAAAGGTATCTCAGTTAAGGATATTAAGTGATTCATAATGCTAAAGTCAGGAATATACAAAATTACAGGTCCTGGAGAATGTTTTAAGCTGCTAAAAATCCCTTGACTGCTGTAGATGACAAAGTAAATAAATAAAGTTCAACCTTATCAGTGTCTCATTCTTTAATGAATTTGACTAATCTGATTAACTTTCCAGCATTAGCTTTTATTTTAAAGAACATAGATTCTATTTCTGGAAGCTATTCCATCTTTCAAACAGCTAGGTGTGAACTAATAATTCTCTAAAACCTGAACAATTTATTTTACTGATACCTTTAGATTCTTATACTGTAGGCTTACCCATTAGTTTATTAGGGCTGACCCCCATTTGAGAAAATGCAGAAAACACTGTGGTTTGTCCAATTCCATCTATTATAAGAAATAGAACTGGTAAATTAAAGACTAAAAAGAAATCTTATTTGTGATAAGTGCATCTACTAATTGCCATTTAACACTTATGTAAGTATTAATTGGGAAATTTACTGAAGGCTTAAACTCAAGGAGATTATTCAAATCACTCATTGGCTCTGTATCTTTCATAAAAGGTTTAGAGTATTTATCTCTGTTTTATCTCTTCACAAAATTATCTGAAAGAGGATTAAAAGTAAAATATTGCTAAGGAAAGCACCATAGTTTTTTTTTTAATGATACTCACTAACCTGCATTGGTCTGAGACTCACATAATAAGTGAATGCCATTTGTATACCATTAGTTTATTGAACTACAAACAAGCCAGGCACATTTAGCCCAATACATTAAGCAAACCTAGCCTTGTGTAATATATTGTTCAATGCGTTGTTGAATCCAGAAAATGGGATTAATAGATTAAATTATGGTTAAGAACTGCAAGGATATGAAACTCCAAGTGTATGATAGAAGATAAATGGATAAATGTATCACCTTTGAATAAGTTAAGAGTGTGGCATCTGGAACCTGTAAATGTAGTACCACAGAAAACTGTTCCTATGGCACTATCCTTATCTGATTGCAAAAATCCAGATAAGTAGAAAACTCAACTTTTGCTCTCATCTAGAGTTTATTTTGACTTTTCCAGCCCATATTTTTTATCTTGGACTAAGAATATACATACAGAGAAAGAATATTTGATTGTGCTGTAAAAATTCTGACATAAATCAGAACTGTGATCCTCACTTAATTTCATATGCAAAAAGTGATTTCTAAAAATTGCCTTAGCACTGAAGCTGGCAAAAATCTTCATGATAAAACTTCACAAAGAACTGTTTTATATTGCTCTAGGAATAGATGCCATTTACCAGAAAAATAATTGACTGAGATAAATTGATTGTGCCACAATGAATTAGACAGTAAAACCATCATGTTACTGTTAGGGATAACATTGTTTACCCTAACTGGTTTAGGTAAAATAATAAATATGTAATCATGGTTTATAAGTTAAAGTGTCTGCAACTTTAAATATAGGAATGTAATTAAGGGAGTGGTTGTAAAAAGCACCATAAAAGAAGCAAGGAACGTCAGCTTGTCTCTCTGGCTTGATGATCCCTAATTACTGGATGAAGACTGCGTTTTTCCCCTGCTGGAACGGGAGAGAGATAGGACTGATTTGTAAGTGAACTGACATAGGATATTCTACACGGACTTTGCTGATTGAATATCCTTGAATGGACTCACTAAAACGATACATGACTAATGGACTGTTATTTTGACTATGCTATAATCTCTAAATGGAATAAACTATATTTTTGATAGCACAAGCGTATCTGTTATTTTTACTGTATGTTAACAAACATACAAACATATCTCACTCATTTATCTGTGTGCCTATCTGACTAACGCTGCACATTCTGTTTAGCTTGTCTCCTTAACCCTGGTTGGAGAACACAGGCTTAACACTGGTTATGGGCCCAGAGGCTGCAAAGTCAGTTTAACTAGGATAAAACAGATTTATGTAAAAAGTGAGAGTTTGTGTTGTTATACATTACAGTAAAGAGACAGCTGTGTTTTATTAATTATAGTTTTATATCCATATAAGAAAACATGGCACAAGTTTGTCCCTTATGCAAGTTTCTTATATCCATATAAGAAAACATGGTACAAAGTTTGTCCCTTATATCCAAGTTGGATGGAACAAACTATGCATCATGGTCTATGAAATGTAGTCTACTTCTACGAAGAGAAGGTCTGTGGAACATATTTGAAAATCCACCAAACGTAGAGGAATGGGATCCAGAGATTGAGGAAGATAGACTAAAGATAAAAGATTTTATGCAGAAAAATGAACAAGCTATTTGCATAATAGGATTAACACTAACTGACCAGCAACTTGTTCATATCTGTGGAGAGCAAACGGCTGTTGGGTATTGGCAGAAGCTGAAGAGGATTTATGTCCGAGATAACGTTGGTGCTCACATAAATCTTACACGGAAGCTTTTCAGGACGCATCTCCAGACGAATGGTGATATGCTGAGTCATTTGAAAACTATGCAAAGCATTTTTCAAGAACTGCACAAGAAAGAACTTATTTTCTCTGAACTACACCAAGTCTACATAATTCTATCTTCACTAGATGAAAGTTATGACAACTACGTCACTTCCCTTGAAATTTTGCCGAAGGAAAGTTTAACTTTAACTGATATAACTGGCAGATTGATTGAAGAGGCAAGAAGAAGACTTGAAAGAGACCAGTTAAGGAGGGAGCAACCTCAAAAAGAAGATAATGAATCTCCTACTGCATACGCAATTAAAAAGTGTTTTAATTGTGGAGGAAGAGGACATTTGGCAAGATTTTGTAAAAAAGCAAAGCGCCAGAACGCTGGCCAAAATACTAAAAGTCATCAAAAGAAAAAGAAAAATTTAGAGTTAGCCATGTATATTAATGGAGCTGTAAAAAATAATTTGGGTGGTTGACAGTGGAGCATCCCACTGTATAACAAATGATAACAAAAATTTTATAAAAATGTCCAAGAGTACACAGCAGATATCGTTAGCCAATGGCTGGAAACTGAAAGCTAAAGGTCAAGGTATAGCATATTGTTCTTTCATAAAAGAGAATGTACAAATGTTATATGTACCACAACTTAAGTTTAATTTAATTTCAGTTAGAATTTTAGTTAAACTGGGATATGTAGTTACCTTTAAAGGAGATAACTGCATAATTGAAAAAGATGATAAGAAAATTACTGCATCTTTAAGAGGTGAATTATATGTGTTAAATGATAATGGTTTAGAGGTCGCTAACACGGTTTATGATAATAAGAAACCTCATGATGAATGTACTCACTTGTTACACCGACGGCTAGGGCATTTAAATTTTAAAATGCTTAAGAAAACTGTTCAATTATCGAAAGGAATAAGTTTGAAACCTTGTAATAAGTATTTGCAATGTTCTATTTGTAATCAAAGCAAAAGCAGGGTCATACCGGCTAATAGAGTTGATGGATTTACTACCAAAGAAACTTTAGAAGTAGTATTTGCTGATTTAATAGGTCCGGAAAAACCAAGTGTAGGAGGAGCTCAATACATATTAAGTATAATGAACCATTATTCTAGATATGGGTTTTGTTATTTAATGAAGAGCAAAAATGAAACGTATCTAAATCTCTTTAATTGGATAAAATTTGCAGAAAGAAAAACTAAAAAGAAATTAGTAACTCTTATAACAGATAATGGTACGGAATTTACAAATAATAAATTCCAGAATAGACTTAGAATGTTAGGTATTCAACATAAAAAGTCTGCACCATATAGGTCACAACATAATGCCTTTATCGAGAGACAAGGCCAAACACTACAATCAATGGCACGTACTATGTTGTCCGATTCAGGATTACCTGTCAATTTATGGGGAGAAGCAATAATGTGTGGTAATCATATATTAAATAATGTTGTTAATTCAACAACAGGTGAATTACCATTCACACTGTGGCATGGTACAAAACCTGATTTAAGTTACATGCACACATTTGGAGCACCAGCATGGGTGCATATCCCTACACAACTTAGACAAAAAGAACAGCATAGAGCTAAAAGATTATTTTTTGTAGAACATGAATCTAATCACAGATCTTATAGATTCTGGGAACCAGGTACATCTAGAGTTTACACCAGTGCTAGTGCAAAATTCCTAGAACATGTAGGATGGAATAGATTTGAGCAAGATTTAAATAACGAAGTAATTATTGAACCCTACAAAAGGCAGAAAGAACAGAATAGTTATAAGAAGAGTCCAATTAAAGAAGAAGTCCACGAAGAGCTAATAGGACCAGAACAAGAGGAAACAGTTGATCAGGAAGAGTTAGATAATCAAGAACAATTAATAAATGAAAGTCTACCTGTAAGTCCTGTAATACCTAGACGTACTACACGTGTAACTAGACCACCTGATAGGTATCAAGCAAGTATAGTTTGCCAAGTAACTAAAGTTCCAACTAGTGTAGATGAACTAAGGATGTATCCTGCTAAGGATCAGGAGAATTGGCAAAAGGCAATGGAAAAAGAACTAAATTCATTAAAGGTAATGAAAGTATATGAAGATGCTAAATTACCTCCAGGAGAAAAATCCATTGGGTGCAAATGGATTTTTAAAGTAAAAACTGGAAATGATGGGACTGTTACCCATAAAGCTAGGTTGGTAGCTCAAGGATTTAATCAAACTGCATCTGATTACGATGAAGTTTTCGCACCAAGTCTTAAAGCAACATCTTTAAGAGCAGCATTAGTGTGGGCAGCTAAGAAAAACTATGTAATTAACCATTTAGATGTAGAAACTGCTTATTTGCATGCATTATTGCAGCACACTATATATTTGAAAAAGCCAGTTATTATAAAAGACAATAAAGTAAATGATTGTTGGAAACTCAAAAAGAGTCTTTACGGATTGAAACAATCTGGCTATGAGTGGAACCAATATATTGTGAAAGAATTAAACAATATAGGTTTTAAATCTGGTTTAGCAGATCCATGTGTGTTTAAAAGAGAAAATAATGGAACAGTGTAATTATTGTTATTATTTACAGATGATATTGCTTTGATAACTAAGACTAATAATGAAGCTAATGAGATTATATCATTATTAGCCAAAAAGATAAAATTAAAGCATTTAGGTGAAATTAAAAAGTATCTAGGATTGACAATTAACAAAACAAAAAAATGGATTTAAGATATCTCAAGAAGATAAAATTTGCCAATTAATTAAAACGTATAAAATGGAACTTTGTAAACCGGCAAAGACTTCAATGAGTCAGGAAGTTTGCCAAACTGATGATCAAAGTCCCAAATTTGATAAGTCCATATATCAATCTTTGATTGGTAGCTTATCATATATAAGCAATTGGTCCAGGCCAGATATAGCTTATAGTGTTAATCAGCTGGCACGTTTTAATTCAGATCCACATCAATATCATTGGCAATCATTAAAGAGAATTTTAAGATATCTTAAAGGAACAATAAACCATGCATTGTATATAGAACCAAAGGGTGATTTGAGTCTTAGTGCCTATGCAGATGCAAGTTTTGCAACTGACATAAACACTAGAAAATCAATATCTGGGATGGCTATATTATTTGGTAAGACACTAATAGGGTGGAGGTCAATCAGACAACAGCATATCAGCTTGTCCACGATGGAAGCGGAATTTTCATGTCTGTCATTACTATGCACTGACTTAATTTTGTACAAACAATTATTATTAGACATGGGAGTAACTGTTAAAAATTCCATTATTGTGTACAAGGACAACCAGGAAGCCATACAGTTAGCTACTAATATTGCTGTAAAAATTAGATCAAAGCATACTGATTTAAGATATTTAAATGTTAGAGAACCTGTAAAAAATGGACTAATTAAATTGGAATACTGCATGACAGAAGAAAACATTGCAGACCAATTTACAAAAGCTCAAGGAGTAATTAAGTTTAAAGAGAGTTGTAACAAATATGATTTAAAGATGTAAATAGTTATAGTATTATTATTTCCTAAAAGGGGAGAATGTTAGAGATAACATTGTTTACCCTAACTTGTTTAGGTAAAATAATAAATATGTTATCATGGTTATAAGTTAAAGTGTCTGCAACTTTAAATATAGGAATGTAATTAAGGGAGTGGCTGTAAAAAGCACAATAAAAGAAGCAAGGAACGTCAGCTTGCTCTCTCTGGCTTGATGATCCCTAATTACTGGATGAAGACTGCGTTTTTCCCCTACTGGAATGGGAGAGAGATAGGACTGATTTGTAAGTGAACTGACATAGGATATTCTACACGAACTTTGCTAATTAAATATCCTTGAATGGACTGACTAAAACTGTTGTGTATGCAATATGATTAATAAAGTGTGAGCTTGGAGTAAGTGCAGGGTTCTGGCCCTGCACTTCTGATTGGCTGTTAAGTGGCCGGACCGGATTGGCCCGTTCCGGGGAATCTGATTGGCCCTTAACAGAGAGTTTTTATTGGTTATAAGAGCAAGCGTTCCTAGCTCGTTATTGGTTAAACGTTACAAGGTTTGCCTATATAAGGCGGGTTTTACTGCTGTTTAATAGAGTAAGTCACGATGTAAATAAAGAGCTGAAGTTCACCGTTCAGAGGCTTGTCTCCATTCTTTCTCACCCATGCTCAAACTTAACACTGGCGACGAAGATGGGATATGGAGACGTCTGAACCAACGGAACCAAGAAGAAACACCGAGCACGTGACAGACAACGCCAACAACGGAACCATGTCCGGCGGCATCGTACCACCCACTCCGTTCGATCCAACACAAGAGGACTGGGAGTCCTACATGGATCGCTTCCAAATGTTCCTTGAGACGAACAACTTAAAGGACGCCATACCAGGAAAGAAACGGGCGGTGTTCCTAACGCATTGCGGTCCAACTGTATTTAAGATGGCTAAAGCACTAGCCAAACCCCAAGAAGTGAAGGCCATGGATTGGGATGACCTCGAACCTATCCTGCGAGACCACTACGCTCCAACCATGCCTACGCTCGTGAGATGCCATGAGTTTTATCAAAGAAGCCAGCGAAAAGGAGAAAGCATGGCCGACTTCATAGCAGACCTCCGAAATTTGGGAGGCCTCTACGGATTCACCGATCTAGAAGAAGCACTAAGAGATCGCATAGTTCTGGGATTAGATGCGTCAGGCGTCCAAAGCAAGCTGATGGCGAAAGGCGACATCAGCCTTGCCGACGCCATCGCCGATGCTACCACAGCGGAAGCAACCAGGATGTTGGCTGCACAACTATGCCTAAACGGCACTCCGGTACCACCACCGGCCAGCGAAATCTCACCTAGTTCAGAAGGGCAGCTCACGACAACGCACCACGAGGACCTCTCTTCATCGTCAGACAGCGACGAAGAAGGGGTCCATCGACTGCGGTCTGACCGGGACCACTACCCGAAGCCCGTACGCCCTTGTGCTGGCTGTGGAGCCAAACATGCCAGGTCCGAATGCAAATTCCGCGACGCACTCTGCCATGAGTGCAGGAAACGAGGCCACATCGGACGGGTCTGCCGCAGCTTGCCAGGACCCAGCCAGGCCTCAAAAGGGGCTAACTATTGCCAATCGACAGGAAACCGTCCTGTAAGGCGAGCGCCAGTAAACCACTCCTACAGAAATCAAGCTTTGCAGAGAGAAGAGGCTCACCATACTATCACTATTGGTCACGCCTCGGCCTTGGACACTAAGAAAATCCGAGTCACGGCAGCCATCGAGAACCAGCCTTGCCACATGGAGGTCGACTCAGGATTGTCTCTCTCGATGATGTCTTGGAAGACACTCAAGCAACTCATCCCCACAATTCAATGCCAAGATCTCCGTTTCCAATGCCTCATCCTCAAGGACTACCAGAGGAATCGAATCCTCATCGTCGGGTCCTGCCAAGTCCGAGTCTCCTTCAAGAAGCACACAGCGTACTTACCTTTAACGGTCATCGATAGAGATAGGCCTAGCCTACTGGGCCTCCAATGGTTCGCACCACTCGGCATTGAAGTGGCAGGCGTAAACCGAGTCAGTGGCTATGACTGGGAGGAAGACCTTATCTCTGAGTTCAGGGACGTCTTTGTGGACAGCTTAGGCGAGTACAAGGGGACCCCGATCTCATTCAGCCTAGATCCAAAAGTAGCTCCCATTCGCTTGAAGCCCCGTCAAGTTCCGTTCGCCTTAAAATCGAAAATCGACAAACAACTCGACAAACTGGTAGCTCAGGGGGTGTTGGAGCCCATCAATCACTCCCCATGGGAAACCCCTATTGTAACACTCATTAAGCCAGATGGGTCAATCCGAATTTGTGGGGACTACCGGGCTACCTTGAACCACGCCCTGCAGCAGAAAGAGTATCCAGTTCCGGTGGTGCAGCACCTCCTCCATTCCCTGGGGGGGGGGGAAAGTTTTCACTAAATTGGATTTAGCTCAGGCATATCAGCAATTACCAGTAGATGAAAACACGGCACAGGCCCAAACTATTGTGATGCACCGAGGTGCCTTTAAATGTACCCGGCTGCAATTCGGAGTTAGTGTAGCCCCGGGGATCTTTCAGAGCCTTATGGAAAGGTTATTGCAAGGAATTAAGGGCGTGGTCCACTATTTTGACGATGTATTAATTGCAGCCCCTACAAAAAAAATCTTACAGGACCGGTTAAAATTGGTCCTAAAAAAATTCCAAGAAGCTGGTCTTAAGGTTAAAAAAAACAAATGTAAATTGTGTACTGACAGTGTTGAGTTTTTAGGGTACCTGATTGATAGCTAGGGCATTCACCCTACCGAAAGTAAATTAAAAGCGATCAAAAACACTCCCAGGCCATGAAACAAGGCTGATCTCCAGGCGTTCCTAGGCCTCATCAATTTTTATAATGTATTTTTACCGCACAAAGCAACTGTCGCTGAACTGTTACACCGATTGTTAGATAAAAAAGCAATTTGGTTATGGGGTTACCATGAAGAACAGGTGTTCCGAAATGTTAAAAAACTGCTCACTTCTGACTCTGTACTCATGCAGTATAACGAGACTTTGCCATTAGTTATAACCTGTGATGCATCGCCTTTCGGGGTGGGTGCCATTTTGAGCCATGTACTGTCTAACTGGAACGAAGCCCCTGTTGCATATTTTTCAAAGACTCTTTCAAAAACGGAGCGGAACTATGGACAAATTGATAAAGAAGCCCTCGCAATCGTCTCAGCTGTGAAAAAATTTCATGAATACATGTATGGCAGGGTTTTTACTATTGTAACTGACTACAAACCGTTGCTAGGGATAATAGCCGGAGATAAGCCAACTCCCTACATATTATCCCCTAGAATGACCCGATGGTCAGAATTCTTAGCTGCTTATAACTATCGGCTGCAATATCGCCCGGGGAAAGCCATTCCCCACGCCGATGCATTGAGCTGAGCACCGCTTTCAGAGACTCTCGACGATCCAGCACCAACGGTAACCACGTTTCAAATCGAGGCACTCAACTCGCCGCCACTGACCGCTCGAGACATCGTGAGAGAAACCAAATGCGACCACACCCTAGCACGAGTCCTAGGCTGGGTAGAACGCGGATGGCCATTGGACCAATTATCAGATGACTTCACACCATTCAAGTCTCGACAGACCGAGCTCTTCTCCCAGAAAGGCTGTGTCATCTGGGGCGACAGAGTCATTATCCCAGAACGGCTCCAAAAAGCGCTGCTGAGAACTTTGCACGATGGCCACCCCGGCATCGTGCGAATGAAAGCCCTTGCACGAAGCTATGCATGGTGGCCGGGTATTGACAAGCAAATCGAACAGTGGGTTAAAGCTTGTCCCAAATGCCAAGAAGTCAGCAACGCCCCACCAAAAGCCATGCCTACTGAATGGGAGACACCACGTGGACCCTGGTCCCGAATTCACCTGGACTTCGCGGGGCCAACCAAAGGCCACACCTTCCTGCTTACCGTCGATGCCTACTCGAATTGGCTCGAAATCCATCGTATGACGACTACGATCTCTGAGGCGGTTATCAAGATTTTGAACAGACTCTTTGCAACCCACGGATTACCAGATGTCCTGGTATCTGATAATGGCCCACAATTTACTGCACTAGCGTTTGAGCAGTACCTCGCTGACCACGGCATCCGCCATGCGCTCACCTCGCCTGCGCACCCTGCAACCAATGGCCGAGCAGAACGCATGGTCCAATTTGTGAAGAAAACCTTGCAAAAGGTAGACTACGACAACATTGACGACAAGGTCAATCAAATCCTCTTCTTGCAACACATCACCCCACATAGCGTCACCAACAAAACTTCCGCTGAACTGCTAATGGGACGAAAGCTCCGCTCCCACCTCGACCGGTTGCACCCTGCTTATGAACCGGAGAAATCACTAGGATCCAGCGGCCGCTGTCGCACCTTCCAGGTAGGAGACCTGGTTTATGCAAAAAACCTATTGGGCAACCCGTTGTGGGTGGAAGCGACAGTAGTATGTGTAACCGGCCCCAGATCCTACCTTGTGCAATGCCTTGATGATAAACTTTGGAAACGGCATATCGACCAATTACGGTCACGGCTTGCAGCGGCCAGTCCGCAACTCCCTTATGACCAAACTGAGGGGGGGGAGGTACGGAAGAAGATGAAGTCCTAGGAAACCCGTTCGAAGGAAACGATGATTTAATAGAAACTCAGGAAGCGGAGCCGGAGGGAGAAACATTTGCACCTCAGGGAATTGCGGAAAATGTGGGCAACGACGTAGAAGTGAACTCTGAACCAGAGGCAGCCCCACTGCCAAACAATGATCTTCCTCAGCAGGATTGCAACCAGCCGATACAACGAAAATCAAAGAGACTAAAAAGACAATCATCCTTTTTAAGGGACAATGGAACTGCGCCCTGAACTAAGAAGCCAGGGGGAAGGGGTGTTGTGTATGCAATATGATTAATAAAGTGTGAGCTTGGAGTAAGTGCAGGGTTCTGGCCCTGCACTTCTGATTGGCTGTTAAGTGGCCGGACCGGATTGGCCCGTTCCGGGGAATCTGATTGGCCCTTAACAGAGCGTTCTTATTGGTTATAAGAGCTAGCGTTCCTAGCTCGTTATTGGTTAAATGTTACAAGGTTTGCCTATATAAGGCGGGTTTTACTGCTGTTAAATAGAGTAAGTCACGATGTAAATAAAGAGCTGAAGTTCACCGTTCAGAGGCTTGTCTCCATTCTTTCTCGCCCATGCTCAAACTTAACAGAAACGATACTTGACTAATGGACTGTTATTTTGACTATGCTATAATCTCTAAATGGAATAAACTATATTTTTGATAGCACAAGCGTATCTGTTATTTTTACTGTATGTTAACAAACATACAAACATGCAAACATATCTCACTCATTTATCTGTGTGCCTATCTGACTAACGCTGCACATTCTGTTTAGCTTGTCTCCTTAACCCTGGTTGGGGAACACAGGCTTAACAGTTACAATTTTGTTCTGAAGTCTTTATGACAAAATGCTGTCTGCCTCCTCCCCCCACTTTATTTTGTGTTAAGTTAGCCTCATTAGTTCAGTTTGAACAGGGTACTTCTAAAGCAAAAACGAAAGTCTTCTATTACGGAACTAGTGGCAAGTTTTGACAGCCAAGAGACAGCCTGAGCATCAAGTATCAATCAGTGGTAGGAAAGTAGTCAGGCTCTCAAATGTTCTGAATTGCCACAGGGCTTGTCCATTTCTCCCTACTATTCCACATCTATAAGAAGCCACTCAGTGAAATAATTTATCATCAAGGAGCTGATGTTCTTATCTCTGTCCTGGCTGGAAAGATGATGTGATATAAGTCTTGACCAGGTGCTTAGATTCTGATGAGGAAAAGTCTTCTGAATCTAGATGTTTCATCTATACCTTGGCTTTCGTTTTGGTTCACAATCTTGGAGTTCTGAACTTGTGGCTCCTTCTTGGATAACAGTTGGACACCCTTGCATGACTACATCTAGTGTGCTAGTTACTTCCTTTTTTAGATCAGACAGACTATTACTCTATTTGTTAGATCTGGGGTGGATCAGTTCGGAGGAGACGCGAGACCATCGTAGTGAGTTCAGCTCTTTATTTAGGATAAGAATGGTCTGGAGAATACAAGCCACGGCATCCCTTCATATAGGGCTGGCTCGCGGCTCTGCGGCCAATGGCAGCACTTTGAATCTCCCGCAATTGGCACAGCCAATCGCGGTAGATTCTTGGCGCTCCAATCATGGCTGGGGTTTCGACCAATCAGGTTGCTGTCCATCCGGACCAATCAGTTGTGAGGGTTTGGAGTATGCTAATATAGTACATTATTCAAGTCTGTCCCTGAAGACAGTTCATTGTTGTTATACAGGTGCATCTAAATTTGCCCAAGCAATACTTCTGCTTCAGGAGTTGCAATGCTGGCCAGCCAATTATCAGATACAATTTAAGGTGCTGATTATCAGCAAAACTCTACAGGATTGACAGCCTGAATATTTTCAACACCACCTTCTTACAAGTAAAGTTGCCCATTCAGTGAAATCAGGGAAAGCTTGTTAAGAAATTAACTGTCCCTGAGGCAATTCTAACTGATCTTTCTCAATGAAGGGAACAAGTTGCCCTTGCACAAATGGACCACCACCTCTCGGCTGAGTTTCTGCAGAGCTGATAAAAACAATTCTTTTTGACACAGCATCTGGGAGAGATTAGGTTTGACCTGCTCTTTGTAGATCATGCTATTATTCCAATTCTATGGTATTCTTAATTCTTTTTCGAAGGATTGAAGCTGCCTACAGGAGTGGAGTAGCATCCGATACTGCTGGTTTACATTAATAAACTTAAAGCTCGATCTGAATTCAAAATTCAGATGCAAGTAATTACCTTACCCATGTAAAGTTTTCTACTGAGCTGACATTGGTTTACAATTTTGGAATTTGACATAATCAATCGCAATTTGCTAACAAACTTTGCCTAAATTCTACCACATATTGTAGGGCATAGTATTCCTTACATATAATATAGTACAAATATTCCATTACACATTCAAAAAGCTTCTCATTTTGTTATTTTGTTCTCGGTCATTCAATGTTCTTTCATGAACTTTCATTTCACTTACAAGATAAAAAAAGTAAAATGAAATCCTAAATGAAAGTGATTATGAAATTATATGCTGCCTATCCATGCAATTAAAAAGTGTATCTTCCTTTGCTAAGCACATGTCATATCCACTTTGATGTCAATGACAGAATGGAAGATAACATTTGAAATGAAAAGAGGGTATTATGTAGTTAATGCTGACCTTATTTCCACAACATTTTTAATTGGATCATGGAGAAGCATTAACATGTTGTGTATAGAGAAAACCCAGGTTAATTGGAACATTTAATTACTCCTAAAGTGATTAAAATTAGCCCCAGGTTAAACAAAGTCTATGTTGTCTGAACTGTTAACTAGAGGGTTTGCTTTTTTGTGCATAACAAATATTTGAATAGTGCTTATTCTAAGGATTCTAAGTGACTTACAGAAAGGTAGGATCAACATAATCTCAGGAGACCATGTGTTCCAAAGTAAGGGGTCTATCTTTGAGAAAAGTATTCTTCCTGATCACTTGTACATTTTGTATTTATTTTATCTATTAAAGTTATTATGACCACCCATTCCAAAATGGGTGGTCATAATAGATGGGCATCTTACAATATACAATTAAGACAGTTAAAAAGCATGGACATCTGGAGGATCGAGTCCCAGCTAGCCCATGTTGGATGGAATATATTCTACTTGGAGAAGATGATTCCAAGTAAATAACCTCGCCTCATCTACAACAAAAGTCCAGATCCTCAAGAGGTCCAGGTTTTGCATGGCCACTTGAAATACTCCATAATTGTGGCCATTTTTGTTTTTGTCTCTACAAATACACGGAGCTTGGAAAAATGACTAAAATAAAATATGGTCCTCTGACTTCTCTGTGTTCACATCAGTGTGGGTTCCTGTTTCTGCTGTTTCTATTCCCTCTAGTCAAACATGCAAGCAAGCAATTCTACAGGAAGAAGAGAGAAGAATGTTTGCTTCCCTGTCTTCTTTGTAGCATCCTGAAGACTATAATTTCAACCATTAGATGACTGGTTGAAATATGTACATGGAGTTAAGTAACAGAGAGAGAGGATTCTTGGGGAGCTGTTTCACATAAACATCTTTTCATGGCCTTTCTTTTCTTGTTTACATTTAACAATGGAAAGTTAACACATTCTGGTAAGCATGAATAATGTTAGCGAATATTTGTAAAACAATCAGCACATTTTCAAGATGCTGTTACAATATAATTGAAAAATATTTGTCCTCAGGGTCAGATATTAATGTCTGTAATGTTTTTATTGCTAAAGCAGAGTTACAGAATATGTAAAGTAACAAAAGAAAATACTCCAATGCATATTCAACAATGAGTACAAAGAGGCAAATGGAATTTGCCTTAAAGTCTTAAAACAAACGCATGGGATTTCCAGTAGGGCTCTAAGACAGGCTTAAAGAGCAATCATGGGAGAACTGTTGAGAAGCAAAACTTAACAAAGAATACTTATAAAAGACCTGCATGCTGAAAATTAATTTTACTGGTGCTGTGTAAAACGGAAAGTTTTATAAAAACTGCTAGGCAAAGCAGCAGTGGGAGAGTCCTCTCTTGAAAAATAAGAATAGGCAGCAGACTCACAGGTTCCCTACAAGGAAGAGAAGCACATTTGTACTAAAAGGTAAAGTCATCCCCACAAAGAGCTCCTCTCTGTATAATTTTCTTTAGGCCTGAGCTTTGGCCACATTAGGCAGGTGCAGCAGCCATAGCCTCAGCTAAAGAATCCTTCATCATAGGGACTCTGCTTTCATCTCTACAAATTGAAGAGAACTGTTAATATTTCCAAACAACCTGAAAACATAGGTTTGTTACAAAATGCAGTATAAGATAACTCTAATTTAACAAACAGTGCATGGATTACCACTAGAATTTTAGTTCCAGTTCAATGTGTGGTTTTTTAACTTGTAAAGTACTATGTGGCTTTTAAAAAAATAAAATACTTTTTAAAAACTTTGAAGTTCTGTGTTGGTGTTTCAGCTGAAAAGAAATTGATTCTGACTGTTTTTTTTCCCTTCTTTTGAATTTGCTCAGATATATTCATGTTTTAATTTTGTTACTGAAAATTGACTTGAGTTTTAGAAGTTGGGCAACATAAGCAATTAATGCATAATAAATAATAGCAGGTTTGCCCTTTGTTCTTTTTTCCCATAAGATTTTTTTTTCAGTTTCCTAGTCCATTTTACACTCCTGGGATTCCCTGGTTTCCCATTCCAAATAGATTCAATTTCCCTTTATCTTTTTTGAGATCAAGCAAGTTAGCTAACAGATGCCTAATGTGAGTTCCTAATTCCTATATTAACAAAGCTAGAGATTAAAAAGACATGAGTCATCTCTCATCTTTTATTTAAAATTTGCTTTCTTCTTTTTTCTAAATCTTCTGGGAATGGATAAGATTTATATATGATTGATGTGAAAACTTTATACTTAGTGCTTTACTTCCAGCATGAACCTTTGATTTCATCCCATTGTGAACAATATACATTTATAATATATCTGTTCACACATTCCAAGACAATGGGCTCAAGGGAGATGAGCCCTCAGCCCTCAGTCTGTTAGTTCTCCCATGCTTTTTCTCACATGCTTTTTCTCATCTGCCTACTTAGACAAATCTGCTCCACAAAGAAAAAACTTTAATCCAATCTATGCTCTTACATCCAGAATAGAATGTTTTTAAATGTCAACAGCTATGATAAATATTCAAAGGTTAATTCAACTGGAAGAAATATATAACATTGTTTCTTTACATATATTCACAGCAATGAAAAAAAAAGTAAATTTGTCATAAAGTCCTTCAAAGAACAGTTTTTGTGGCCTGGATCTCATCTCTTCCTACCTGGGACTTCTTTTCTATTTAAGCAATCCTGAGTCTAGCTGACATGTAGCAAAAAGCCTTTATAAGCAGACAACAGTAAGTCAATAGATACAATTTTTAATAGAAATAAAATTGCCTGTTTATCTAAGAAGATTAAACATACAGATTTACCTTCTAGATACAATCCCAAAATAAATCTTAGATTTCAGTACACTTCACGAGGAAAAAGAAAGAAGGAAGAGGTATGACGGTTCTTAGGGCTATCTTAATAAGCTAAAGCTCTCCAGAATGCTATAAAATGTGGATTAAGATGTGATAAAACTATTGAATGTTTAAAGACTGCAGTATTAGCTCTAAAACATTTGATAAAGCCTGAAACCAAGGCTTTCTGCTCCTAGATGCATAGAACTATACACATCTAATAAGTGTATCACTGGGGATTATTGAACTTGAATCTAGCACATCTGGAAGGCATCATTTGGGCAGGTTTAATCTTAATGTATTATAAGGTTAAGGAACCTGTGACTTCTGAACATTACCAAACTACATTTCTCAACATCAGATTGCTAACCAATGACATTTACAGATCTGCTTCTGAGGAACATGGTCCCCTGGAAAGTATAAAATCATAAAAGTATATGTACAGAGTTGCAATTTCAACAAAGGGCTGTTATTCAAGTAGCTATTGAATTTGGCCAGATCCATAACAGTCATTGACAGAGATATAATTCAGAATCCACTTATTCACTTTATTAATAGAAAGTTAGATAGACATTTTGAATTCGTCCTGTTTGCATCTGTTCTTGTATCCTGCCTTATCTCATTCAATTCTTGCTATAGGTTTTTACTGTAAGCTATTTATGAACAAACTAGGAAGAAGTTTGAAATTACCTGTAAGTGTGGTTCAAAGTTCTTTGAATAAGTACACAAATACAAATACACAAAGACATTCATCTTCAGCAATGTCCACATAACTGGTTGTTAAGAAATTTGAATCTCACCCCTGCCTCAAATGTACTCTTACCTTCCCTACTTATGATTCTTATAGCTTTATCTAAATCTATTTTTGAATATTCTTATATATGCATATTATAATACTGAGCTATTATCATTATTGTTTTTGTAAACGAATATGTTTCTTGTCTACTTGCAGAAGTTAGTTATTTTCTGACACTTCAACCATTTGCCACATTAAACCACATATACTGTGGTACGACATCAAAGCAGACAATCTTTTTGCAGACAAAACCTTCACTTTTAGTCTCCTTTTTTAAGGCCTCCTTTTTTTTAAAAAAGGAGACTAAAAGTGAAGGTTTTGTCTGCAAAAAGATTGTCTGCTTTGATGTCGTACCACAGTATATGTGGTTTAATGTGGCAAATGGTTGAAGTGTCAGAAAATAACTAACTTCTGCAAGTAGACAAGAAACATATTCGTTTACAAAAACAATAATGATAATAGCTCAGTATTATAATATGCATATATAAGAATATTCAAAAATAGATTTAGATAAAGCTATAAGAAGAACAAAACAGAAGAGAAGCATCAAGATTGGAATGGAATAAGAAAGGCTAATAAGATGCAACTGGAAATGCAGCATAATTACAGTCAGGACTCAAAGCTCAAGAAGTAAGTGAAATAAGGGTATAATAATGATGAGGAGAACACCTATATTGCCAGTTCTTCAACACTTGCCATCAGTGTACTTATTCCTAGATTGCTTGAAGATAAGAATGAATAATGAAATAGCCAAGGTTAGAAAACATCATATTTTTCAGGATAGAAAAATACCAATTAAACTACAAAAAGTTCTATGAAGATCTCTTAATAATATAAGATAAGAGGGACATTCTTTTTTAAGTTTAGTCTTCTTTTAACATTTTTATTTTCTGATGGGATTTAAATGAAGGGTGGGATTCAAATTTTTTAACAACTGGTTCTGTGGGCGTGGCTTGGTGGCCATGTTATTGGCTGGGCATGGCCAACTCAATATCACTCACATCGAGGCAGGCATCTCCTCGCATGGCCTCTCATGACTGTGAGGATGCTGCAACAGTCATAAGTGTGAAAAATGGTCATAGGTCACTTTTTTCAGTGCCATTGTAACTTTAAATGGTCACTCCACACAAGCAAAGTGCCAGCAAAGGAGGGAAAAAAACTCCAGAGAAGTTCCTGAGACAGGAAGTCTAGTCCTGCCAAGAATGTAATAAGGGTTAACGGAGAGGCAGTTTCTTGTAAGCGACACCAGAATGTTTCCTTTCTGCCTTCCTTACAGGATTAGGCCAATAATTTCTTCTAACAACTGGTTTTCCAAACTGCTTAGAATGTTAACAACTGGTTCTAGCGAATATATGCAAACTGGTAGAATCCCACCCCTGATTTATTTTTTAAAACTTTTATTGTTTTTAAGACAAACTTAGACAAACACAACATAAAAACATCAAGCCATCTTCCATATATCTACATACAGTGTGTCGGTTGGTTTACAAATTGTTTTGTGCTTCCACTTAGTAGTCTTCACTTACAATTGCATTGTAAAGGTTCTCGTGTTGGCAATCAAATCTTCCTAAATACATAAATATCATTATTAATCAATCATTTGACTATACTATTATTCATTCATGTTTTACAAGATAATCCATATTTTACTTAATTTGTTTACCCGAAGCCAAGCTGCACTAAAGGCCTCCAATAAAGTAACACAATGTTGCCAGCCAATCAAGATACAAAAAGAGCCCCCCCCCCAAAAAAAACCAGACAGAAGATATTAGAAGCAGAACACAGCAAACTCCAAGACCAATAAACACAGACCAAGACTCTCAACCAATCAGGAGGAAGAAAAAACCATTCTGGCACAGCAATAGGCTGCCCCAAATTTAAATCTGAAACCACTGTAAAAGTCTGACTCACAGACGAACATTATACAGAAGCCTGATGATGGCAGATGAGATTCTGCTGAAAAACGTTGCTACAACTTTAAAAGCACCACTACTATGCCGTGGGAAAATACCCAAACAAAGCTGAATGACATATATATATATATATATATATGAAAGACAATCACAGGAATTGCTTAACCATGACAAATTGTGTTAATTCTTTGCTTTACTGAAATGAATTTAAATAATTTTATACAGGTTAATATGCTAGTCTCGAAGATTATAGGATAAAATAGAATTCTCATCAGATCCATCCTATCTCTTTTCATTAGATGGTGTAAATTTGCCACCTCTTTTGCAAAACAAAAATAAACTTCAGATTTGAGTGAGGTCTTTCAATGGAAACCCGTGGAATCATTTTTAGAGAGTAATGAATGGAATGCCACAGATACTCTACCTATTGTCAGCATTTTCATCACTGTCAACTCTGAGAATTGCACCTGTTTCACCCCAAGAGTCTTTGCTGCTAACTGCTGTGCAATCTCGTGAACTGACCAGATGTCCTTCTACCTGACTATTTGGGAAGTGTAAAAATTGATCTTCCAGTCAGTAATCACTATCTTGCCCTTTCTTTCCATTTCTATTTGCTTTGCATCAAAACACAGTAAGGAACCACTTCTGAGTTTGACTGATGAGAGAACAACGGCAAGGTACTTCCAGATGGGAGAAAGGTGAAATCTGAGAAGCTATGACCTGGCTTTTTTAGACAATGGAGAACTCTCCTCTGACATTCCAGAAGAAATAGTCCAGTATTGCCTTTGCAAGCTTTTCTCTGGAACTGCAACTGAGCTGGAAATGAATGACTCAAATGCAGAAAATGTCTCAGGTCCAATGGCATGGTGTTGTGTGAATAGAGAGACACATTGATATCAAAAGAGTGCAGGCTGCAGGTGTGGGATGGAGTCCATATAAAAGCTAGATAGGGAAAACAGACTATCTACAAGATCTCATTATCGCAAATAAAGAGGACAAAAAAGAGGGAATGAAAGCAATGCTAGAGTCACGCAGAGACCCTTTGTGGAAATTTCCTCAGTCTCACATTTTTCCAATGTTTTGTTTTTAAAAATAGTTTGTAAAACTTATTCGTTCATTTTTGTGAACATTTCTCCTAACATGAATTTTAGTATTTATTTTTGCATAATATCTGCATTTTTACAAGCAAATTTTCAGAAATAACTCATTTTAATGTTCACTAATACTTTTCCATATACTTCCTCAGATATTTTAAACATGAACCACATGAATTTTCATTCAACCATGAATCTTAAGCAAAAAAAAAATATAGAAAATCACTATACTATAATCAACAGCACACAGCACATTCTTCTACATTAGTCTTTTGTGTGCCCTTGTATACAGCCTCTGGAACTTCTCTAAAAGTTCATGCTAAGCATTAAATTTTAATATAATGTAAGTGGAAATTATTAACTGTATGTGGAGCTACACTAACAATATTTGAAGGTTTTAAATATATTCTATAAAATGAATAATAAATTAATAATAAATGGGAAACATTTAGCATACATCATTGCTCATTTGTGGCAGAAAGAAAAAGGAAGGAAGGAAGGAAGGATAAAGAAAGTATAAAAACTGAATTGACTTGCCATCTTTCTCCAAGCATATCATAATAGTTCTATTTATACAGCCCTAAAAAGAGAGACCATTTCTAATTTTTTTTAACAATCTCTACATATCTAATCAGAAGTTTAGCATGGGATTTTTTCCAAATAAGAATTTACAAGGATGCAACTTCTTCCTTCCTTCTGTAACTGAGATAAAGCTATTTATTTCAAATGAATGTTCTGTTTTCAATTAATCCTTCAAATCCATGGACATCTTTCTCAAAGTATCGTGACATTAGGGATTATAGATGTGGATGTGACATTTTCATAGCTCCATTGCTCTGAAACCAATTATTGTGACAAAGCAAATCGGTACTATTTAGGTTAAGAAGAAATATATCATGGAAAAGATTAAAATATTATAAAGTATTCTCAAATTTGTACAAATTTGGAAAAAATAAAGTGCTAGTGGAAAATTAAACAAGCTTCAAGTAGAAGGCATATGTTCATAAATGCAACAAAACAAGCAGAATGGTTGAAATTAGACTGAAATTCTTGCATATTTTTTTTCACTAAATATGATTCAAATATAGGACATTTCTATCTTTTATAAATGCACACCAATAGAAGTTTGAGTGGTTTATAAGTCATCTAACAGTTCTATGTCTCTGTCTGTCCCGTTATAACAAACTCCACTGGGTTCCATAAGATTTAGTCCCAAGATGCAACCTGAACAGCATACAGAACATGCAATCCCTTAGTAAAAGGTATACAAAATTAGAAACAGACTCTCATTTGTATTCCTTAGTACAGCAACCAGGTTGAACTAGATAGAAACTGGATACTTGCAATATTATTTTAGATTAAAATAAAAGATGAATTGCAGACCATAAATGTGAAAACTTATCTACCATACACTGGAGATGATGAAAATCATTCACAGTCATACTCCTTGAATTCTATGCATTATTATATCAGCAGCACAGATTTATTGACTTCTTATCCCAGAGTGTTTTTAATTTTTCTTTCTGAGTTATGAGTTCAGTGCTTTTGCAAACTGATTATATACCATTCCAGTATACCAATGAAACCTTAGCAGAGAAACTTTTATTCTCTGAGCACCATCTTAGAGTATAATAAAGATTCCCATTAAAATTCAAGGGTTTTTTTTTTGTTAAAAGTTTTTTTTAATAAAAAAAATACATCTTTGTGAGAACAGTGTGGTTCCAGTTGTTTTACATTTTAAATCAATCATATCCACAAAAAAAACCAAGTTTTTTTTCCCTAGTCCTCTACCAGCAAAATATTTTGCTAACAAAATATTTATAGTAAGAGATTGGCAATGACAGGAACAGAATACCCCAGTGAAAAATATGAGTCAACAGCTGAATATAAAAAAAATAGAGCCATTTATTGGACCACAATATATGTATAGATTCCCAATATTTTTATGTAATATATAACACAATTCAAAATGGAAAAAGATGAAAAGTGGATGATTTGTAAGTTCTGAAGTCCAGCTGTCTTACACTTGAGAAATACAGGAAAGAAAGAGTTTTTCTTTTGGATCTCAATTTCTTCCTCTGTAGATCCTGATAATTATTTTAGGTGAAAATGAGCCATACCAACTGTTGTGAATGCATAAGCTTTAATAAAGAGAACTTGAGCTTGGAGTAAAGTGCAGGGTTCTGGCCCTGCACTTCTGATTGGCTGTTAATGGCAGGATCGGATTGGCCCGTTCCAGGGAATCCGATTGGCCATTAACAGAGAGTTCATATTGGTTAAGAGAGCTAGCGCTCCTCGATTGTTATTGGTTAATAGTTATTGGGGTTGCCTATATAAGGAGGGTTATAACTGCCATGGAGTTGAGAAGTCACTATGTAAATAAAGAGTTGAAGTTCACCGTTCCAGAGGCTTGTCTCCATTCTTTCTCACCCATGCTCCAAACATAACACTGGCGACGAGGATGGGATGTGGAGATGTCTGAACCGATGGAACTAAGAAGAAACACTGAGCACGTGGCTGACGACGCTACACAACGGAACCATGTCCGTCGTCGTCGTACCACCTGCTCTGTTCGATCCAGCGCAAGAAGACTGGGAGTCCTACATGGATCGCTTCCAAATGTTCTTAGAAACTAACAACTTAAAGGACGCCACAGCCGGGAAGAAATGGGCGGTATTCCTAACGCATTGCGGTCCAACCGTATTTAAGATGGCTAAAGCACTAGCAAAACCTAGAGAAGTGAAGGCAATGGATTGGGATGACCTTGAACCTCTACTACGGGATCACTACGCACCGACCGTACCTACGCTCGTGAGATGGCATGAGTTCTATCAGAGAAGCCAGCGAAAGGGAGAAAGCGTAGCTGACTTCATAGCAGACCTCCGAAATTTGGGAGGCCTCTGCGGATTCACCGATTTGGAAGAGGCACTGAGAGATCGAATAGTTCTGGGTTTAGATGCACCAGGCGTGCAAAGCAAGCTGATAGTGAAAGGCGACATCAGCCTTGCCGATGCCATCACCGATGCTACTGCCGCAGAAGCAACCAGGAAGTTGACTGCACAACTACACCGCAACCACGCTCCGGTACACCAACCAACAAGCGACATCTCACCTAGGTCAGAAGGGCAGCTTTCAATGACGCACCACAAGGACCTCTCTTCATCATCAGACAGCGACGAAGAAGAGGTCCATCGACTGCGGTCCGACTGGGACCACCACCCGAAGCCCCTACACCCTTGCGCTGGCTGTGGAGTTAACCATGCCAGGTCCGAATGCAAATTCTGCAACGCGCTCTGCCATGAGTGTGGGAAGAGAGGCCACATCGGACAGGTCTGCTGAAGTTTACAAGGACCCGGCCAAGCCTCAAAAAGGGCTAACTATCGACAGGAAACCGTCCTGTAAGGCGAGAACTAGTAAGCCACTCCTAGAGAAACTGAGCTTTACAGCGAGAAGAGGCTCACCATACTATCACTATCGGTCACGCCTCTCCTTTAGATGCCAAGAAAATCCGAATCACAGGAGCCATCGAGAACCAGCCTTGCCATATGGAAGTCGACTCGGGATCGTCTCTCTCGATGGTGTCCTGGAAGACCCTCAAGCAACTCATCCCCACCATTCAGCGCCAAGACCTCCGTTTCCAAAAACTTATTCTTAAGGACTATCAAGGGAATCGAATCCCCGTCGTTGGTTCCTGCCGAGTCCGGGTCTCCTTCAAGAAGCACACAGTGTACTTACCACTAATTGTGATCGACAAAGATCGGCCTAGCCTGCTAGGTCTCCAATGGTTTACGCCACTTGGCACAGCAGTGGCAGGCATAAACCGAATCAGCGGAAGTGACTGGGAGGAGGACCTCATCCATGAGTTCAAGGACGTCTTCACAGAAAGCTTAGGCGAGTACAAGGGGACCCCAATTTCATTCAGCCTTGATCCAAAGATAGCTCCCATCCACCTTAAGCCCGTCGAGTTCTGTTTGCCTTAAAGCCGAAAATCGACGAACAACTCGACAAACTAATAGCTCAGGGGGTGCTAGAACCTACCGATCACTCTCCCTGGGAAACCCCAATCGTAACACCCATTAAGCCAGACAGGTCGATCCGAATTTGTGGGGACCACCAGGCCACCCTGAACCACGCCCTACAGCAGAATGCATATCCAGTGCCAGTGGTAAAGCATCTCCTCCACTCCCTGGGGGGCGGAAAGGTCTTCGCTAAATTAGACTTAGCTCAGGCATATCAGCAACTACCCGTTGATGAAAAGACGGCACAGGCACAAATGATTGTGACGAAGGGAACGACGGCGTAATAGAGACACAGAAAGTGGAACCAGAGAGGGAAACAGATGCACCTCAGGGAATTACTGAGAATAATGGCAACGACGAAGAAATGAACTCTGAACCAGAGGTGACCCCGTTGCCAAACAACGATCTACCTCAACGTGATTGCAGCCAAATGACACAGCGAAAATCAAAAAGATTGATAAAGCAACCGTCCTACCTAAAGGACTATGTAACTGCGCCCTGCAAACAGAAGCCAGGGAGAAGGGGTGTTGTGAATGCATAAGGTTTAATAAAGAGAACTTGAGCTTGGAGTAAAGTGCAGGGTTCTGGCCCTGCGCTTCTGATTGGCTGTTAACAGCAGGATCGGATTGGCCCGTTCCGGGGAATCCAATTGGCCATTAACAGAGAGTTCATATTGGTTATGAGAGCTAGCGCTCCTCGATTGTTATTGGTTAATAGTTATTGGGGTTGCCTATATAAGGAGGGTTATAACTGCCATGGAGTTGAGAAGTCACTATGTAAATAAAGAGTTGAAGTTCACCGTTCCAGAGGCTTGTCTCCATTCTTTCTCACCCATGCTCCAAACATAACACCAACCATAAGGTTAGGATTTATTATGGCCAAACTTTGCATAATCAGATTTCTCCCTAGCTCAAAACTTTGCCCTGTACTTAAAGTTGGCAGGCAACAAGACTGGCCTAGTATGAAGTGATAGAAATGGAATCAAGAAGCACAGCTGCGCTCATAATTATATGAACATAATTATCCAAATAGGTCAGATAATGGATAGTTTTAAAATGTGAGTAGTTAAAATGTTCAGTGAGTTAACATTTTAATGGCACTTGTACACTGATTCCTAGAACTTTCCCAAATACAAGAATTGATGAGGCAGGATTATTGAGAAGCTTGTAGCCAATGTATCTGGAACATCCAGCTGGTCGATCTCTGCAGCAAATTCTAACTTACCTCTTACCTCATCATTGGAACTGTTTGGCAACCAATGCTGGAGGTATAGAAACAGACAACACCATCCTTTATCAATCTTTCTATCATTCTGAAAGCAACCATGAAATACATTTTCTTGCTTCAGTCCAAAAGTACATTTTTCTTCCCATGTCAGCTTAACAGGGGGCAGAGCAAGACCATCTCTTCAACTAAGTGAGCAATTTGCATTCATTCTAGTACCTTTTACATCTCTCCTGCTATCCCCATTGCTATAATAGAGGAATCAGGAAAGCTTCTAACATAACCCAGGTGTTGCTGTTTTAAAAGGCAATAGGGACCTGTTTTACTTTAAATTACTTTTTTCTTTCTTTCTGAGCTTTCTTTTCCACTGCCTTTACTTATTTGTTGTTTCTAGTGGTCCAGTTTCATTGTGTCACCAATTTTCCAATCACCTGAGGTAAAATGCTTTTACCATCAGCTTTCAAGTAATCCAACTAACACATTGGTAGTTTGAAAACTAGGACAAATTATTTCCACTTTTGATTGTTTAAACTTATAAATATGAATTGAATTTCACATTTGCATGTGTGTATGTGTGAATCTCAGGTTAGGAACAGATAGATTTTAATTGAGAAATCTGTATGGTCACTAAGAGTTAACACTAAGTTGATCCCCCCCCTCTCTCTCCCTCCTCCCTCCCCATATAAAAAGCATATAAAATGTATAAAAAACTATAATGAAAGCATATAAATATTACATAAATATGAAGCATGGGTTCTGTTAAGTTCTGCGCATGGGTGCAAGGAACAGAGACGAGGCAGTGAACAATGAACTTCAACTCTTTATTAATCATACTGAACAAAGCAAAACCCTAGGGCAGCAGCAGCCCTTTTATAGGGTAGGCTGCTGACCTACTAGCCAATGAGAAACATGGAAGTGTTAAACCCTTGAACCAATTAGAGTTGGCCCGTTAACAGCCAGACTTCCCAGAAGGGACCAATCTGATATCGCTATTATCGGCCAATCAGAAGTCCAGGATTAGAACCCTGCTTTTTCTTAAGGTTGTTAAAACTTTATTAAACACCTTTATTAGTTCATAACACCCCTTCCCCCTAGGTTCCATTTGAGGAGTGCGGTGACATAATCCTGTAGATATGCAGGTTGTTTTAACTGTCTATTAGATTTGCACTGTCCCAGTCTGTAGTCCGGTTTCGATGGGACGTTTTTTGATATATCTGGTACAGGCGGTTCCGCATCCTCATTGGACGACTCGGTGCCGCTAATTCTATCGTTCTTGTCCTCCGATCTCTGCGGGCTTGCCTCCATTGAGGTATTCCTCTGTGGCGAGGCCAACCCTCTGCCTGATTCTTCTTCATGTATTGCGCCTGGCTGCTGACTTCCTTCGATTCTGCTTTCCACCATCTCAAATTTGGTTTCTTCGACATCCCCTCCCCCTTCAGTTTGAGAGTCACAGGAGTCGCGGGAACTGGGTTGTAGCCTAGAGCGAAGCTGATCTATATGGTGTTTCCATATTTTTCCGTCCCATGTTTGCACACGGTATGATCTGGGCCCAGTGGTTTGAGTTACAGTTGCTTCGACCCATAATGGTTCACCGGAAAGGTTTTTAGCGAAAACTAAGTCGCCTACTATGAACTTGTGGCATTTTCTGCTAGATCCACAGGGTTTCTCTGACTCGTAGGATGGGTGGAGCCAGTCGAGGTGGGAACGGAGCTTGTGTCCCATCAACAGTTCAGCTGGAGTCTTGTTGGTGACGCTGTGCGGGGTGATGTGTTGGAGTAGGAGTATTCTGTTTAGTCTGTCGTCAATATCCCCATAGTCCATTTTGTGGAGAGATTTTTTTTAACAAATTGGACCATGCACTCGGCCCTGCCATTAGCTGCAGGGTGCACCGGTGAAGTTAGTGCATGGCAGATACCCCGGTCCGCTAAGTATTGTTCAAACGCCAGGGCAGTGAACTGGGGTCCGTTGTCGGAGACCAGAACGTCTGGCAGCTAGCCTATTCAATTTTCAGATGACAGAATCGGTTGTAGTAGTCTTCATTTTGTGGATCTCGAGCCAGTTGGAATAGGCATCCACTGTTAGGAGGAACATATGTCCCTTAGTAGGTCCTGCAAAGTCAACGTGGATGCGGGACCACGGCCCCCGGGGGGGGTTCCCACTCTGTTGGAGTTGCTCTAGGTGGGGCACTGCTGACTTCTTGGCACTTTAGACAAGTCTTTACCCAGGCTTCGATCTGCTTGTCGATGCCCGGCCACCACGTGTAGCTTCGTGCGAGCGCTTTCATACGCATGATGCCGGGGTGACCATCATGCAATGTTTTCAACACTGCTCGTGGTAACCGCTCTGGGACAACGACTCTGTCTCCCCATTGGATGCAGCCTTTTTGCAAGAAAAGTTCTGTATGCTGGTTTCTGAAAGGGGTGAAGTCGTCAGGGGTTTGTTCTACTGGCTATCCTCGTTCGACCCAGCTGAGAACTCGCACCAGGACAGGATCTCATTTCATTTCGATAGTGATGTCTTTGGCTGTTAGTGGCGGTAAATGTAGTGTTTCAATCTGGAGTGTCGTAAGGGTTGGAGCTGGGTCATTGACAGTTTTCGGAAGTGGGACACGGCTCAATGCATCAGTGTGGGGAATGGCTTTCCCCGGGCAGTGTTGTAATTTATAGTTGTACGCAGCTAAGAACTCTGACCAGCGAGTCATTCTAGGTGACAATATATCGGGGGTTGGCTTGTCTCCCGCTATAATCCCTAGCAAAGGTTTGTGATCAGTAATAATAGTAAAAACTTGTCTGTACACATTTTCATGAAACCGTTACACAGCAGATACAACAGCAAGAGCCTCTTTGTCAATTTGGCTATAGTTACGTTCAGCCTTCGATAGGGTCCTTGAAAAATAGGCAATAGGGGCCTCACTATCATTTGGTAACACATGACTCAAAATGGCTCCTACTCCAAATGGTGACGTGTCACATGTAATTGTTAAAGGCAAAGTCTCGTTATACTGCATTAAAACAGCATCTGAGATGAGTAAGTTTTTCACTTGTCAGAATGCGTGCTCCTCTCGGTGTCCCCAGACCCAGGTTGCTTTTTTGTCGAGAAGTCTATGTAGGGGCTCAGCTACGGTCGCTTTCTGGGGCAAGAAGATGTTGTAAAAGTTAATGAGCCCCAGGAAAGCTTGGAGGTCAGTCTTATTTCTGGGTCTTGGGGCATTTTTGATTGCTTTTAGTTTGCTATTAGTGGGGTGAATGCCTTGCTTATCGATTAGGTACCCCAGGAACTCTACTTTATCTGTACATAGTTGACATTTATTTTTTTTAACCTTTAGGCCGGAGTCTTTAAATTTCTGGAGAACCAATTTAAGACACTTTTCTAGTACTTCTCTATTCGGGACCGCAATTAAAACGTCATCAAAGTATGGCACGACCCCCTTGATCCCTTGCAAGAGTCTCTCCATCAGACTTTGAAAAATCCCTGGAGCTACGCTCACTCCGAATTGGAGTCGGTTGCATTTAAAGGCGCCTCGGTGTGTAACGATCGTCTGTGCCTCTGCGGTTTTTTTTATCTACAGGCAGTTGTTGGTACGCCTGTGCTAAATCCAATTTAGCGAAGACTTTTCCGCCCCCCAGGGAATGGAGAAGGTGTTGTACCACCGGCACTGGGTCAGCGTTCTGTTGAAGGGTGTGATTAAGGGTGGCCCGGTAGTCCCCACAAATCCTTAATGATCCATCCGGTTTGATGGGTGTTACGATCAGGGTTTCCCAACGGGCGTGGTCAGTTGATTCTAAAACATCCTGGGCTATTAATTTATCAAGCTGCTCGTCGATCTTTGGTTTAAGGGCAAAAGGTACCCGACGAGGCTTAAAGCGGATGGGGGCTACTTCAGGGTTAAGGTTAAATGATATCAGGGTCCCCTTGTACTTGCCTAGTTTGTCTGCAAAGACGTCCTGGAATTCCTGGACGAGGGCCTCCTCCCAGTCGTCGCTTCTGGTTTGGTGAATGCCGGCTACCTCGATCCCGAGTGGGGTGAACCATTGAAGGCCTAACAAACTAGGCCGGTTGCAGTTGACGACGGTCAGTGGTAACAACGCAGTACGATTTTTGAATGAGACTTGGACTTGGCTGGATCCAACGACCGGAATTCGGTTCCCCTGATAATCTTTGAGTATGATTCTTTGGGCTCTGAGGTCTTGACACCGGACGGCAGGGATTAATTGTTTAAGGGTCTTCTAGGAAACCATCGAAAGGGACGATCCTGAGTCGACTTCCATCACGCAAGGCTGGTTTTCGATGGTGACCTTCACTCAGATCTTCTTTGCATCTAACGATGAAGCATGACCGATTGTAATGGTTTGGTGTGCCTCTTCTCATTTCGTTTAATGGGCTACAGGTTTATTTCTGTAGGAGTGGTTGTTCCATTGGTGGTTCAAATGTTCCCGACTCATAGGATGATTCCCTGTGGTCTGGCGGTAGTTGTTTCCCCTCTGAATTGGGCTGGATCCTTGCTTGCTTCTACAGACCTTCCTGATGTGGCCTCTTTTCCCACAGGAATGGCAGAGCGCGTCGAGGAATTTGCAGTCTGATCGTGGGTGGTTTGCCCCACAACCCGCGCATTGGTGCAGTAGTCTTCGATTCCGCTGGTTGTATTGGTCACGTTCAGACTGGAGTCGGTTGACCTCCTCCTCATCACTTTCTGATGGCGATTCGAGGTCCTCATGGTGGGTCACTGTTGTGTGCCTCTCTAGGCGAGGTGAGGTATCGCTGGCGAGTTGACGGAGCGGTGTGTTGGTACGGTGCATTCGGGCGGCCGACTTCCTGCTTGCTTCTGCTGCAGTAGTGTCTTTGATGACATCAGCAAGATCGATGTCCCCTTTGGCCATTATCTTGCTCTGTGCTGTCTGGTCATCTAATCCCAGAACTATTCGGTCTCTCAGAGCTTCTTCGAGGTCTGCGAACCCACAGAGGCTTCCCAGGTTCCGGAGGTCTGCGATGCAATCTGCGACGCTCTCTCCTTTCCGTTGGTCCCTCTGGTAAAATTCATGTCTTCGGACAAGTGTTGGTACGGTGGGTGCATAGTGGGCCCGTAGAAGGGGCGCGAGGACATCCCAGTCCATGGATTTCACCTCAGCCAGTTTCGCTAGTGCCTTGGCCATCTTAAAGATGGCAGGCCCGCAATGGGTCAGGAACACTGCTCATTTTTTCCCTGTAGTGGCATCCTTCAAGTTGTTGGTCTCCAGAAACATCTGGAACCAGTCTATGTACAAGTCCCAGTCTTCTTGTGCCGGGTCAAATGGAGCGGATGGTATGGCACTGCCAGACATGGTTTCCGTTGTTGATGCACCTTCAGCCACGTGCTCTGTTTGGTGCTCTGTAGCGTTCAGTCAGTTCTGATGTGTCCGTATCCCATCCTCGTCGCCAGTGTTAAGTTCTGCGCATGGGTGCAAGGAACGGAGACGAGGCAGTGAACATTGAACTTCAACTATTAATCATACTGAACAGAGCAAAACCCTAGGGCAGCAGCAGCCCTTTTATAGGGTAGGCTGCTGACCTATTAGCCAATGAGAAACATGGAAGTGTTAAACCCTTGAACCAATGAGAGTTGGCCCGTTAACAGCCAATCAGACTTCCCAGAAGGGACCAATCCGATATCGCTATTATCGGCCAATCAGAAGTGCAGGATTAGAACCCTGCTTTTTCTTAAGGTTGTTAAAACTTTATTAAACGCCTTTATTAGTTCATAACAGGTTCAATGAAAAGTATGGTAATACTTCCACTTCCATAACTTTAGCTTAAATAGGAATATTCCAACAAACAAAACTGATCCTTGAAAGAGGGCTTTTCTGTTACCTGTATTTACCTCTCCATGTAATCACTGTCATTTGCCAACTACAGGCAAGTTTATTAAATCCATCACAAAAGAACATTATATTTTGACTCTTCAACCAAGTCCTGGTCATCTTTTGCAGCACTTGGAGTTAAACATATATTCTTTCCATTTTGGAAAAAGGTGGAAGTGGCATAGATCCAAATCTAGACAGTGTAGTGGATGGGGTAAGACAATGAAATCCAAGTTCTCAACTTCTTCGATGGTTTAAAGACACAAAATTTACATTGTCATGTTGGTGCAACATTTCAATTTGCTTCTCAATTCTGCCCAATTATTGTTTCAAAGTATTGAGTATTATAAGTAGTTTGTGTTTCATCAGCAATCATGAACTTATGAAGAAATCCCTTCACTTCATGTTTATAACATGATAACAATTGTTGGCAAATTTCAGCTCTTGAAGCTTTCATCTCTGCCAACAGCATGCGAGGAACCTGTTTTGCACAAACCTTCTGATATTGAAAAACATCAGTAATGTGATCCATGCATTCCTGTGAAATGCTAATGCTGACAGCAATTTCCCTCTGAGAGATCCATTGGTAGTTGTCACAACTTGCCCACATCATACTTGATTATATAAATCTGTTCTTTTCGTTCATCACCTTTAAATTTTTGGCCCAATTATGCATATTACTTACATCAATACTGTCATAACAATATGAATTTGGCATTGAGTTTCAATTGGGTCCTACAGCAGTTAAAAAAATTCAATTACAGTGCATTTCTTAAAGCTTTCAGATGAATACTCAGATAAGCAACAATAAACAACAATAAGCAACCTTTTCTCAGGGCAACTTCCCACCAATTGAAAGAACAGATACTAAGAAACAGAGCTTCTAGCTTGTCAGTACTGCCATCTGTTGATGACTTCTAAATAGAGCATTATTTTTATTCGATCCATATGTGTGTACGTGCACATGTGTGTACATGTGTACATGCAAATGTTAAGGTAAAATGCAGAAAAAAGCTATGGTTGATAAATGATAAGGAGAACAATCAAGGCTTTCTTTTATGTTCAAAATGAAAGAAAGACAACACAATTCCTGCAAAAGGAAACAGGCAAAAAAGAGCTTTCAATTCTGATTTTGGTTCATCTTTTTCTGACAAAAGAATATGTCTTCCTTCAGGAAATTGTGAAGAGCAGAATCAAAGAGCATGTGGTGGCTTAAAGAAACGATTTCCTGCATTAAAGCTCCAGAGCAACATAAATTTCATTGCAGAATGTGAAAGGACATGCTGACAGCCCAGCCTAAGATGTATATATTGTCTTTGGATGGCCATTGGATAGAGGGGTGGCTTTTGTCCACATCTTCTCAAAGAGGAGCAATGAAATTCCAGCAGGCTACTGACCAAACTGACAATACCATGAAGCTTCTACAACAAATCACAGAGCACATGTGAATGATCAAGTTGCAAACAATATATTTCTTTCCCCAATTCAGATGGTCAAGAAAAAGACTTGTCAACTAAACTTATCTCTCTTCCTTCCTTCCTTCCTTCCTTCCTTCCTTCCTTCCTTCCTTCCTTCCTTCCTTCCTTCCTTCCTTCCTTCCTTCCTTCCTTCCTTCCTTTTTGGGGGTGTGTGTCCCAAAAAGATAAGAAGGATAAGGGTTTTTGAGGCACAAAATACACATTAATTTCAACAAAACCTCTGACAAAGCATTTCATGACATTCCAATTTATATTTTACTTAATTGAACTTGAGAGGGAGCATGATAATTAAATCAATACCCAATTAACTCAAAAAATATACTAAAAATATGTAATTTTCTTACATACCGTAATTCTGCCTTCTGCTGGATATCAAGTAGCGTGTCATAATAGAAGAATGTAGAATCTAGAATGGAATAACCTCTAATGCTTTTGATTTTCGCACGCATTGGGGTAGTATGATACTGGACTCCAGAAAGACTCTTTGGGGATGTGTTAGGACATGTTACATTCCCCCACTCCATTTCTTTTGTGTTTATGGTTCACTTTTCTTTTACTTTTATTTACTTTCCTTTAAATTTGTATTATTTTTACTTTGTAAAAACTTCTTTAATAAAAGTTAATTAAAAAAGGATACACAAATATAAGAGGCGAGGTACCTACTTAATAACAGGTTTCCTCTAGGATCACGGTTCTTCTGTTCCAGCCCTTATCTTTGGAATGGACTCTGAAAAATTGAGGGTCCTAAAATCTTCATTATTTTTTAAAATATATTAAATTACATATTTTTTCAGGCTGTAAGCAGTATATTAATATAAAACCTACTTATTTTATTTTCATTTCAGTTATCATATCACTGCCAATAAAATCCACTTTATTGTTCAGTCTCATCATCCAAACAGAATCTTAGATGATGCAGTGTGGTTTTCTCTCTCCAACTGGTCTGCTGGGATTTTCATCTGGATGTGTTCCCATTGCCTTAAATTAAATCTGGACAAGAGTGAACTTATTGTTTTTCACCCTGAGGGTTCTACCTTCTCTTATCCTCTTGCTTTTTTTTTTTTTTTAGGTTAACAATTGCTGGTATTTCCAGGGGTATGAGATTTGGGATTTCTTATTGATGAAAATTTAATTAATAAAACTACAGGAATCTATAACTTTCACTTTCAGAATAGCTACTGAGGTGGCTAAGCAGCTGCTATTGAGGTGGCTAAGCAGTTCATACCTAGTGATGTCTCAGTGAATTATTACAGCACTTTGTTGACTGGTTTTCCTGATCCTATTTTCTGCCCTTTGATTTAGGTCCAGAATAATGGTTTAAACATGGACCTGAGTCTTTCCTTATTCATCTCTCTTTCCTCTTCCCATTGGTTCTTACAGTGACTGAGTCTCTGGCAATGTTAGAAGTTTAAATCTGTTAGTGCTTTCAAGTTATGTGTACAAGAATGCCAGGGGGATTAGAATATAGTGCCTCCTTTCTAATATATATTTCTCTCTGTGACTCATTTCCTTCATATCAGTATGGTCATCTCGTGCTTGAGAGTTTCCTCACTTCTAGATCTTAATTTTTAGAATCAATTCTCCATTGAAATATGTTTTGCGACTGATCTCCTGAAGTTTGAAAACTATCTTAAATGATTGTTTTTTTTCAGAGCCCATATGAAACTAGAAGAATGTTTCTTTTCAGAAGCAGTACTGGATTGAAATTATGATAGTACCGATATTTTCCCCCATTCAATTGTATCTGATTTTTAGAGACTGCCTGAACAAATCCCTGCAGTTGCAAAGGTTAAATTCACTATTAGGTGATGGTGGTGGTGATGATGGTTTTGGTGTCTTCAAGTCAACCTTGACTCCTAGCAACTCCCTAGACAAGGTTCTAAGTTTTCAAACCCTTCAGTGATTTGCCATTGCCTGGTTCCAAGGGCTGAAAGAAGGTGGCTGGCCTAAGATCACCCAACTGGCTTTGTATCTAATGCAGGGCTAGTCTTTCGGGTTTTTAGCTGATTCCTTAAATGGCTACATCAACTGGCACTTTTTATTATAGTCACAGTTGATAGTACTTTTATTGTTTGAAATTTCTTATGTATAAGTGTATATACTACATCAAGTGTATATATTCTGCCAATTCAAATTTCATCTGTTTTTAATGTTTCAACTTAAAGTTTTTTTTATTCTAACACAACGAAGAGATGTTAATAGCTGGTGGTATAACAAACAAATAAATGAAAATATTATCTTGGAATGGTAGATGATTACAAATCAACAATGAGTCAACAATGTGATCTGGATGCAAAAAGGCTGTATTAAATGCTAGGCTGAGCTGAGCATGACTAGTGTCTGAATCATGGTTAGTAATGCCACTTTATCCTGTATTGTCACATTAGGTCTCCAGTTCTGGATCCAGCCATACTTTAAGGCTACCTTTAACATACTTTAAGGCAAACTGAATGTGATTCAGAGAAGTCAGAGCAGATGATCAAAGGATTAAAAGCTAAGCTCTATGATGTAAAAAGAGAGTAAAGCATCCAGGAATGTTTAGCCTTGAGAAGAGAAGACTGTCGGGGCACATGATAACACACTTTAACTACTTGAAGGGATGTCAGGCAGAAAAAGGTCAAGACTTGTTCTTTATTACTCCAGAGAGCAAGACATGGAATAATGTATTTAGGTCATAGGCCATCAGATTTGGGCTGAATTTTAAGGAAGAGGAACAATCAATACAATTGCTGATAGATATATCTCTTTATTGAAAGTGTTCTAGTACTAGCTAAATAGCCATATGTCAGGGCTGCTTCAGTCTGAGTTTTTGCCATGAGTAAGGACAAAATGGCTTTAAATTTCAATTTCTATCAACTTTCAGAATGATAGAAGTATCAATTTCTAATACTATGAATGTTTCCCCAAAGATTGCAGATATTGCTGCCCTTCACTGGACATCATGATTTTTATTTATTTGGATGTACATTCCCATCTAAAAAAAGGTCTGTTGCTGTGATGATGGGAACTTACTCCTTTTTCCACTCCCCCATTTTCTTTCACTTCTCAGTTAAGAGCTTCAGTCACTATGGAAAACTCAGAAAAGATGAAGTTTGCTTTGTTATTCTTATTAGGTATAAAAACAGAAAGAAGGAAGTGGCTCATGCTGTAAAGCAATTGGAATCCACATAAAAAATAAAATTCCTAGAAACTCAAAGACTGCATTGAAATTCATACATTATAAATGTTAAAGGTTTAGAAGAGGGCGGGGGGGTGAGAAGTGTTAGATCTGAGGTGGATCGGTTCGAAGGAGACGCGAGACCATCTTAGATGAGTTCAGCTCTTTATTTAGAATAAGAACAGTCTGGAGAATGCGAGCTGCAGCAGCCCTTCATATAGGGCTGGCTAGCAGCTCTGCGGCCAATGGCAGCGCTTTGAATCTCCCGCGATTGGCACAGCCAATCGCGGTAGATTCCTAACGCTCCAATCATGGCTGAGGCTTTGACCAATCGGGTCGCTGTCTGTCCGGACCAATCAGTTGTGAGGGTTTGGAGTATGCTAATACAGCACACCCCTCCCCTCTTGGTTTCGTCTGTCGGTGCATCATGACGTAGCTGCGCAGCTAGGTGGGGCTTCGTACCTGCCTAGTTGACCTGCGTGGTTCAGTTCTAGTGTGGTCTTTGACTGGTTCGGAGGTTTTCTCTGTCTCTCCAGTTTCTGGGGATGGAACCGCCTGGAATGGTGAGCTGGGCCTTTCTTGGTAGCTGCCTCCCGGTCTACCCGGGCTGGTTGAGCTGCTGTTCCTGATCTTCCCGCCGGATCTTTCCGGGCTGGTTGAACTGGCTTGGCTGCTCCCTCCAGGTGAAGATTCTGGTGTTTCGTGTTCTGTTTCGTGGTCTTGTGTTTGCTGGTGAGTAGTGCTGGTTTATTTGTGGCTTATTTGTTCTGGGTGGGGAGTGTTCTGTTTGTGCTAGGGGGTTCCCTTTGATTCTGTTTCCCATTTCCCCCCTCCCTTCTAGTTTCTTGCTCAGGTGTTTGGTTTGTGGCGGCTATTCTTGACCTTAGTTGGTTGATGTGCCATTTCCAGTTTTTCCTGTTGCTTGTCGGTACGATAAGGGCCCGGTTATTTGCGTGATTGTTGCTGGTACCCAGAGTGGTTCCCCTGACAGGTTTTTCTGGTATACTGCATCCCCTATGTTAAATTGTCTGTGTTTGCTGGAAGAGCCCGGGAGTTTGTCAGGGTTGTATGTGGGATGCATTCTATCTAGCGTTGACCGTAGTTTTCTGCCCATCATTAGTTCTGCCGGGCTTCTATTTGTGGTTGCGCTAGGTGTGATATGTTGAATGAGAAGCATTTTATTGATTTTGTCTTGTATGTTGGCTGCTTCTATTTTCTGTATGGCTTTTTTTGTGTATTGGTCCATGCATTCCGCTTGCCCGTTCGCCGCCAGGTTTGCTGGTGCGTTTAGTGCATGGCGTATGCCCTGGCCTGCCAGAAATTGTTCAAATGCTAGTGAACTGGGGCCCGTTGTCCGACACTATCACATCTGGCAGGCCGTGTGTGGCAAAGAGTTTGCTCAGTTTCTTTATTACCGCCTCCGTTGTAGCTGACTTTGTCGTGCTTACCTCCAGCCAGTTGGAGTAAGCATCTACTGTAATGAGGTACATGTGCCCCTTGGTTGGTCCCGCGAAATCTATGTGAATCCGAGACCACGGTCTTCTTGGCATTTCCCACTCATGGGTTGGGGTGGCAGGAGGATGAGATCTGGTTTCTTGGCATTGTCTGCATTTGGCTACCCAGGTTTCGATCTGTTTATCCATCCCCGGCCACCATGCGTAGCTTCTGGCCAAGCTTTTCATCTTAACCATCCCTGGGTGTCCCTCATGTAGCATCCCCAACACCCTTTCTTGTAATGTTTCCGGGATTACCACTCTGTCCCCCCAGAGTATACAGCCCTTCTCAGTAAAAAGTTCAGTTTGTCTGTTTCAGAAGGGTCTGAATAGTTCGTCTCTGTCCCCTTCCGGCCATCCTTTTCCAACCCAGCTCAGGACTTGTGCCAGCTGCTTGTCTTTATTTGTTTCTCTGGCAATGTCTGGCGCGGTCACTAGTGGGTTAGATATTGTCTCTATTTGAAGTACCTTTGTCATGGGTGCTGGGTCGCCTTCCAGGTCGGGCAGGGGTGAGCGGCTCAGGGCATCTGCATGGGCGATGTCTTTCCCCGGTCGGTGTACAGCTGGTAATTGTATGCTGCTAGGAATTCGGACCACCTTGTCATTCTTGGTGAAAGAATGTTTGGTGTGGCCTTATTGCCTGCTAGGATTCCTAGCAGCAGCTTGTGATAATTGTAAAAGTCCTACTGTAAAGGTATTCGTGAAATTTCTTGACGCCAGCGACGACTGCTAGGGCCTCTTTGTTGAGTTGACTGTAGTTTCTTTCTGGTTTTGAGAGTGTCTTTGAGAAGAAGGTGGGTGCTTCCTTCCCATCCGGTAGCTGCTGGTTGAGGATGGCGCTGATCCTGAAGGCCGATGCATCGCATGTTACCATTAATGGCAGGGTCTCGCTGTACTGGATTAGTACTGTGTCAGATGTCAGCAGATTCTTTGTGTTGTTGAAGGCACTCTCTTCCCGTGCTCCCCAGGTCCAGGTGGCTGTTTTATCTAACAGCCTATGCAACGGTTCTGCCACGGTTGCCTTTTGAGGTAGGAAGACATTGTAAAAATTTAACAGTCCCAAGAAAGCCTGTAGCTCCGTTTTGATTTTGGGCCGTGGTGCTTCCTTTATGGCTCTCAGTTTCTTTTCTGTGGGGTGGATTCCTTGTTTATCTAGGAGGTACCCTAGAAATTTGACCCTCTCTGCTTGCAGTTGGCATTTCCCTTTCTTGACTTTGAGCCCCGAGTCTCTGAATTTCTTCAGTACCTCCCTCAACCAGGCTTCTAGTTGTTTTTCATTTTTCCCAGCCACCAAGACGTCGTCAAGATAGGGCACCACCCCCTCTATGCCCTGGAGGAGTCTTTCCATGAGGCTTTGGAAGACCCCGGGTGCCACGCTGATTCCAAATTGGAGCCGGTTGCAGCGGAAAGCCCCCCGGTGTGTTACGATGGTTTGGGCTTCTGCTGTTGTGGCATCAACCGGCAATTGCTGGTAGGCTTGTGCCAGGTCGAGTTTTGCGAAAATCCAGCCTCCCCCCAGTGAGTGCAGAAGGTGCTGCACTACTGGGACGGGGTATGCGCTTTGTTGGAGCGCGTGGTTTAGAGTGGCCTTATAGTCCCCACAGATTCTCACGGACCCATCTGGCTTGATGGGGGTGACTATGGGGGTCTCCCACCAGGTGTGATCGGTTGGTTCCAGTACCCCTTGCGCGATGAGCTTATCTAGCTGCTCATCGATCTTAGGCTTGAGTGCAAATGGCACTCACCTGGGCTTAAGGCGGATTGGTGCGATGCTTGGGTCTATATTGAAGGAGATAGGGGACCCCCAGTACTTGCCTAGGCTGTCATCGAAGACTTTCCGGAAGTCCTTCACGAGCGCCACTTCCCAGTCTGCCTCTACGATGTGGTGGATGCCGGTTACTTCAATGCCCAGGGGTGCGAACCACTGCAGCCCCAATAGGCTCGGTCGGTCCCGGTCAGTCCTGGTCGACGATCATCAGGGGTAGCACTTCGGTGTGGCCCTTGAAGGTGATTTTAAAGTGGCCTCTGCCAACTACAGGGATGCGGTTTCCCTGGTAGTCTTTGAGAGTCAGTGTTTGGTCTTCTAGTTCGTGGTGGCGAATGGTGGGTGCCAGGTGCTTGATGGTGTGCCATGAGACCATGGAGAGGAAGGACCTGGAGTCCAACTCCATGTCGCATAGCTGGTCTTTTATACCCACCGTTACGTATACCATTCTGGCGTCGCTTGTGGAGGAATGGCCGATGACGACAGTCTGGTGTGTTTCCTCCCTTTGTCTTGCCTCATTGAGCTGCCTGTTCCGACCCTCTTGGCTCCAACGACTCTCCATCTGGCGGTCTCAGTGTGTGGTGGGGGTATTTTCTCGCCATCAGGGGCTTCCATCTCATCGCCGTGGGCTGTAGTGTCTTTTAGTCTTGCATACCTTGGCGATGTGCCTCCATTTCTCGCACTGCCGGCAAATGGCATCGAGGAAACGGCAGTCCGAATGGGGGTGATTGCCTCCGCAGCCAGTGCACTGGAACCTCGACTTATGACCTTGGGGTTCCCGTTGTCCTCGTGCTGCTTGCAGGCGGTGGATCTCTTCCTCCTCGTCCTCGGTTTCCGAGAAGGAGTCGATGTTGCCATGGTGTGCAGTTGTGTCTCTCTGGTCGGTCTCGGATCGCTTCTCTGGGTTTGAAATTGTTTCGCTGGTTGCTGGTCATGGCGTGATGCTCGATTGCCGCATCCGAGCCGCTGATTTCTTGGCTGCTTCAGCCGCAGTTGCCTCGGTGAGGGCATCGGCAAGCGAGATGTCGCCCTTCACCATGATGCGGCTCTCAGGGCCTTGTCCAGGTCAGTGAACTCACACAGGTCACCCAAGTCTCGCAGCGCCACCCTGAAATCACCGAGCCTCTCACCCTCGCGTTGATCCCACCTGTAGAAATCTTGCCACCGGATAAGGATGGGCACGACGGGGCGTAGTGGTTTCACAACAGGGACTCGAGATTGCCCCATTCCATGGTCTTGATGTCCTCTGGTTTGGCCAAGGCTTTGGCCATCTTAAACACTGCGGGGCCGCAATGTGTGAGAAATACGACTCGTTTCTTGTGGCCGTTGGCATCTTTAAGGTTGCTACTCTCGAGGAACATCTGGAACCTATTGGTATAGGATTCCCAGTCCTCAGTAGCGGGGTTGAAGGTGCGGGTGGTGAGTTGATGCCATGCTGCTTGCTGCTGCGTGCCGCCTCGCCACGTGCTGGGTGGTCTCCTTGTCTCATGATCCCACCTTCGTCACCAGTGTTAGATCTGAGGTGGATCGGTTTGAAGGAGACGCGAGACCATCTTAGATGAGTTCAGCTCTTTATTTAGAATAAGAACAGTCTGGAGAATGCGAGCCACGGCAGCCCTTCATATAGGGCTGGCTAGCGGCTCTGCGGCCAATGGCAGCGCTTTGAATCTCCCACAATCGGCACAGCCAATCGCGGTAGATTCCTAGCACTCCAATCACGGCCGAGGCTTCGACCAATCGGGTCGCTGTCTGTCCGGACCAATCAGTTGTGAGGGTTTGGAGTATGCTAATACAGCACAAGAAGCTGCCATGAATTTAACTGGAAACAACTTGTAAATTTCACAATAGTGCGAATACAAACATGCAACAAAACCTAGCATCATTTCTCATTGCCTGATCAAATATCCATAAGCCTACAGAAAAAGTGTTGAAAAAGATGTTCCCCTGAAACTTATGTATGAATGCTAAAATGCATCGTAGACATTTATGAAAATTGAAATTGGGTGATTTGGTTTTTTTTAAATGAAATATTTAAATTTATAATAAATACACTGCTCAAAAAAATAAAGGGAACACAAAAATAAGACATCCTAGATCTGAATGAATGAAATATTCTTATTAAAAACTTTGTTCATTACATAGTTGAATATGCTGACAACAAAATCACACAAAAATTATCAATGGAAATCAGATTTAGCAACCTATGGAGGTCTGGATTTTGAGTTACACTCAAAATTAAAGTGGAAAAAAACATCACAAGCTGATCCAACTTTGATGTAATGTCCTTAAAACAAGTCAAAATAAGGCTCAGTAGTGTGTGTGGCCTCCACGTGCCTGTAGGACCTCCCTACAATGCCTGGGCATGCTCTTGATGAGGTGGGATGTCTTGCTAACTGACTATGCTTTCCACCTGTTGCCTATTCCATTTGCAGAACAGCATGTGAAATTGATTGTCAATCAGTGTTGCTACCTAAGTGGACAGTTTGATTTCACAGAAGTGTGATTGGCTTGGAGTTACATTGTGTTGTTTAAGTGTTCCCTTTATTTTTTTGAGCAGTGTATATATTTGAAACACTGCAAATATAAATGGCTGGCATTCATTATTAATTAAACCACAGTAAGGGTGGGCAGAGACAGATTGAAATACTACCTTGCTGTTCCATTCCATAAGCCCGCCATGATTGTTAGCAATATATGTATTCAAAGCAGCCTCAGCATTCTTGAAGAAAGCACTTCTTGACTAGCAAGGAGTTAACCTTGCTTCTATTTCTCTCAGTTCTGTATCCTCATGAATCATAAACAAGCTCATAACAAACTTTCCAGGACATCTCAGCATAACAGCCACAGTCTTATTGCCAATATTCAGTAATGTGATCAGGGAAAACAGCAGCATTACTCAATATTTTTAGTGCCCATTCTTTGTACTTGCTGATGAGTCTCCAAGGAGCTGTGATGCCTAGTTTCAATGAATATTACAGTATCTTTAGAGATATACATTAAAGTATCTGAGAGACTCTGTGCATATAATTTGGAGCCTTTGCAATTTCTGGGTCCTACATGAATTCCAGCTAATCCTATTTGGCAAGATGAAGCCATCAGATAGCTTAGAAATAATAGTTGTTTTAGAGACAAGCTGCAGGTTGTCTCTGAGATAGAATGTGAATGTAAAATATTGCAGCATAAGCACTTAGGAACACAAAAAACATGTTGATTGTTCCTCTTTTAGATCTTTCATGAGATGAACATTATCTGTACTGAAGCAGCTGAGCCAGCATTTGGCTTAAGCTTTCTGTCTTCCCCTCAATATCTATATCATTACAATATAACAGCACTTTGAACACTCTGCTAAATAGGCTATCTGTGATTACACTTCTGCATTAGTTATATTTTTGAAGAACTACTTATTATTGTAATATCCACAGACTCAGAAGATGATAAAAAGCTGATGCTGTACACATTCATTTTTGTGGCTGTTCCTGTTCCATTATTAATAAAGCAGAATATACACATTTACTCCTTTATCTGGTGCTTCACAGCTGAGCTTGGGCTTACTTAATTGCTGAAATGGGAGTAGAAGATAAGTATCATGTTTTTATTCTTGACTACAGGCTCGATTCTATGGCAACTGATAAAGAGAGGTATGGTAGAGCAGCAGAGATCATCCAGTGCCAATCCTAAACATGAGTAGTTAAAATACCATAGACTTGAGCACAAAGAGCTACAAAAGACAAATGTAGCATGACAATAAAAATGCAGCTGCGGTAACTCTTTGTTGTTTACTTGTTCTTCTTACTAATACAGACACAAAAAATGCCAGCTATCACTCTGTTGTTTAGTATTCAGCCAATGTCAAGAGAGTGAGGGCAATGAAATGTATTCTGTAATGATGTGCAGTGGGTTACATTATGATGTACATCAGCTTTTACCAGCCTGGTAAATGTGTATCTCCCTGACTCCATTACCACAGTAAGAGACTATCATGTTTACTGATCAGATTGTGAAATCCGTAGAGGAGGTGGTGTTGCTATCTTCTATAAAAAGTCCCTACATCTAGAAAACATCCAAGTTACCCAGGAGCTTGCTATTCCTGAGACCATAGTCTGTGAATTGTCCTTAAATATCACATTTTGGTTCTTACTATGTTAGAGAGCCCCTGATAATCACATCGAACATACAAACAAGCTAAATACACTATTAACATGGATAGCATCCTGCCCACATGTTTTTATCTTTCTTGGTGACTTCAATCTACTTCATATTAACTGGACCCTTAACGAATGTACAACTGAACCCACACATGTAACCTTTTACAATGCAGTAACAAATCTGGGACTAGAACAACTAGTACCCAACAACACTAGACTTAACAGCTGCCTCGATCTCATCTTCTGCAATAGTTTGAATTTAATTTATGGAATACAAACTAAAGAACCTTTTTCTAACAGTGACCACAACATGATTGACTTTTGTCTCAACATACATCCACACAAAAATCATTACAAAAATGGAATTCCCAATTATAACTTCAAAAAAGGCAACTATGATCTTATAAACAGCTATCTCTCATCCCTTGATTGGCAATATCTATTCACTGGATGCAATACTATTGAAGACCGTTATAACATATTTTTACTTGAAGTCAAAAGAGTCATCAAACTATATGTACCATTAACAACTCCCAAAACCAGAAAAAACAAGTTACTCAAAACATTAAGGAAGCTTCAATCCAAAAAGAAATCACTTTGGCAGAAAAACAAATCTGGTCATGTTGCCAACTTCAAAAGCCAAAAGAAAAATTTATGCTACCAGATAAAAACCGAATGCACCAATTATCACATGAAACAAGAAGAAAACCTTCTATGCACCAATTCCATCTGTATTTTCTACAATTTTGTAAACAACAAACAAAAAGACTCAAGGTCCATCCCAGCCCTGAAAGGACCTAATGGTAAAGATTGCAACGAAGACACCATTAAAGCCAACATCTTTAACACATTCCTTGGCTCAGTATTTGTAAACAGCAATGGATCATGCCGGAATTTCCTAGCTGAACCACAGAAAACTACAATGATCTAATACATATTGATTTTACAGTAGACAATGTTGAAAAAGCACTACGCAATCTAAAACCATATCTATTTATTGGACCAGACAGAATATGTGCTTACTTCTTTAAAAAGCTACCCATTGCCATAGCCAAACCTCTAAGCATAATCTTTGAAAAATCTTTCAGGACCAGCTCCTTGTGAAAACTATGGTCACAAGTCATGGTTATCTCCATCTTCAAAAAGGGAAACCCCAGCCTAGTTGAAAATTACAGACCAATCTCTTTATGCGGCATCACCTGTAAAGTCATGGAATAAATTATTAACCAATCCATCATCCTCCACTTAGAAACAAACAACCTACTCTCTAATAAACAATTTGGTTTTAGGAAAAAACTATCATGTAATCTGCAACTTTTACACTGCAAAAACATATGGACTACACAACTCGATCAGGGAAAAGCAATAGACGCAATCTAGATAGACTCTGTAAAGCCTTTGATTCAGCGGTACATGACAAACTACTCCTAAAACTAAAATCTTACAGTATCTCTGGACCCCTGCATAACTGGATAGAAGCATTCCTGTCAAACAAACAACAAATGGTCAAAATTGGGAGAGTCCTATCAAATTCTGTACCTGTCAACAGTGGTGTCCCCCAAGGCAGCGTTCGAGGACCAACTCTTTTCATACTCTACATAAATTACCTCTGTGATCATATCAAGAGCAACTGCATTCTCTTCGCTGATGATGTAAAGCTATTCAACACCACAGACTATACTGCTACCCTTCAAAAAGACCTTGACTATGTATCAGAATGGTCAAACAAATGGCAACTTTAAATCTCAACAAATAAATGCTCTGTCCTACATACTGGCAAAAAAAAAATCAGAAAACAAAACACAGGCTGAATAGTCAAGACCTTGTTGATGATCCCAACTCTGTCAAGGATCTTGGCATACTCACCTCAAATGACCTAAGTGCTAGAGCCCACTGTAACTACATAGCCAAAAAGGTGTTAAGAGTTATTAACCTAATCTTACATAGCTTTTTCTCTGGTAATACCACACTAATAACCAGAGCATACAAAACATTTGCTAGACCAATAGTCGAATACAGCTCATCAGTCTGGAACCCACATTACGTATCTGATATTAACACAGTTGAGAAAGTCCACAAATATTCCACAAAAAGAGTTCTCCACTCCTCTACTCGTTGCAGAATACCTTATGCCACCAGACTTGAAATTCTAGACCTAGAAAACCTAGAACAGGGGTGGGCAACTATGGCCCTTTTATGAATTATGGACTTCAACTCCCAGAATTCCTGAGCAAGCCATGCTATCTCAGGAATTTTGGGAGTTGAAGTCCACAAGTCATAAAAGGGCCATAGTTGCCCACCTCTGACCTAGAACTATGCCGCCTTCTGTCCAATCTAAGTATAGTGTATAAAATCATACATTGCAATGTCCTACATGTCAATGAATACTTCAGCTTCAACCATAACAACACAAGAGCACACAATAGATACAAACTCAAGGTTAATTGCACCAACGTGATTGCAGGAAATACAACTTCAGCAACAGAGTGGTCAATGTCTGGAATACTCTACCTGACTCTGTGGTTTTTTCCCCAAACCCCAAAAATTTTAACCTTAGACTGTCTACTATTGACCTCACCCCTTTCCTAAGAGGTCTGTAGGGGGTGTGCATAAGTGCACCAATGTGCCTACCATCCCTGTCCTATTGTTTCTTTTTTATTATTATTTTCCTTATATGTATCCCTGTATTCATTACTATGTTTTTACTTACACCTATTATTTTGTAAGCAGTTGACAAATAAATAAAATAAATAAATAAATAAATAAAAAACATTAGCCATACTGGGTGGGAATTCTGAGTGATGAACTTCAGAACAGTGAGAGAGCAAAGCTGTTGGAAATTGCTTTCTAATAATTACAAATTCACATCCACTTCCATCCAACAATAGTGAGAAAGGGAGAGCCACAGTTCCCATTAGCCAATTCTATTCCATGACAACCTATTGTGAAATAAGCAATTCAAATAGTTAATAGTCTTATCTTATCTGCTCTACATCTGAGTTTAACCATTACAGATTTCTTATCAGTGCTGCACAAATATATCTGAATTGGGTACAGATAGTCCTCCTCAACTTACAATGACCATTCAAAGTAACAACGGCACTGAAAAAAGTGACTTATCACCATTTTTCACATGATCATTGTGGCATCCCAGTGATCAAAATTTCAGAGCTTGGTAACTGTCTCGTGTTTATGATAGTTGCAGTGTCCTAGGGGCATGGGATCACCTTTTGAAACCTTCTGATGAGCAAAATCAATGGACAAGCCAGATTCACTTAATGTCTATGGAGATTCTCAGTCATCCAGGTCATGATTGTCCCAAAGGTGTTTTTCAAGAGGCAACTGGACTTTCTGGTTTTTCTTTGAAGACATTTCACTTCTCATCTAAGAAGCTTCTTCAGCTCGCGATTCAGATTTACTTAATAACCATGTTACTAATTTAACTATTGCAATGATTCACTTAACAACTGTGGCAAGAAAGGTTGTGAGATGGGACAAAACTCACTTAGAAGATGTCTTGCTTAGTAACAGAAAATTTGGGTTCAATTGCAGTCATAAATTGAGGACTATATGTATCCTGCAGGTAAACACCTAGGATTGTACTGTCAAAAAGTTATATTTAAGAAAATCAGAAATTTGTCTAGGTGTTGTTGAAATATGGTATCAAATCATCAACTCTGTGATGCTTTCTGGATTATACTTATCAAAATGAATTGAAGGGGCCGTAAATGAAATAAGGCTCATTTATCATATTTTGGAAAAAAATGAAATCATGTGCACTGCCCCCTAGAATGTGAAGTTCTAGTACAGCTCATTAAATCAAGAGCTTAAAATTACCTCACTGCAGTACTGACCATTAAGCACAGCCAATAAGAAAGAGTATTGAAAGTGCAATTGAAAGTTATAATTTGTAATATCTAGTAGTTCACAAGTTCTCCATCCCTGATTTAAAAGTCAGTCCCCAAATTTGTTACATCATTTGTGTCATGGCATGTTGTAAATTTGAGACATAATTGATGCTAGCCATGTATTTTTTAAATAATAAAAGGATGTAACTGAAAAAAACAGAGCTCAGTATTAAATTACTACATTTAGGGACCTAATAGATAAACATAAAAATTGCCCTGTGCTGTAAAATAGCTCACAAATTGCTCATTTATCTATTACGCAGGATTAATTGAAGTTAGATTGGAATTGGAAAATATCAAAATAAGACCAACAGATGGAATGTATAGTTGGAAAAAAGAGCTGTCAGAATGAATATCTCTATCCTTTTTATACCTGTCCATGGCTTTTTCTTACGTATCTTTTGTGTTTACTACAAACCTCTCTTCTTACCGTTTTACAAGAATGTGGGAGGGGGAGTAAGGTGACTTTATAGAAAATATCCATCAATCTTTCTGAATTTCAGACAGGTCTAAACACATTGTCTTTCCCTAAAATGGTACCAATTTCTTATTTGAATGTAGGCTTCCCAATGTATAGGCACAATGAGAAGAAGAGTATAGCTTTTAAAAAGGAATTTTTCATTGGTGAGATGAAGATGGATTGATTCTAATGGATCAGTATAAGGTTAACTCTGAATGCAGATATTACATAAATGAGCATCATTTTTTTCCAGTGTGACTCATTAATAGTTTTTTAAAAGCATGGCAGTTTCAGAATTTCTGCTAGAATTTCAAGAGCTGAAGGGAGAGCGTTACAACTCACAAACCAAATGTTGATTTCACGGTTGATGGCAAGTCAATGCTTTAGTAGTCACTCCATTATACCTGAAAGCAAGTGATTAGATACAAGCAGTGGGATGCTACCTGTTCCACTACCAGTTCCATGATTGCACGTACACCTAATGCATGAGTGCAGCTTTCCACACTCCAGCTGAGGCCTGCAGTGCCAATCAGCTGAGAGGATAAAGAAGAGAAAAGCACAGGGGTGGTAGGAGGGCCAATCCTGCACTTTTCTCTTCTTACTCCTCCCAGCTGATGTCGGAGGCTTTTTCTCCTCCTCTCAGCTGATCGTTGAGAGGCCAAACCAGTCTGAACAAGTCACATACCACCACTGTTAGATACCATTATCTATTACTAGTACTTTTATATTGCTAAACCATATCCTATAGTGTAATTATACACTATAACAAACACCAAAATTGTGAAATAGCCATAAAATGTAGCATAGTTCTAATATTGTTTGACAACATTTTGGTATTTTTGAAACTACCAAGTTGTCAACATCTTGCAAAAACTACCATTTGGCTCACCAAGGCACAGCCAACCCTATACTGAATGGTAAGCAGGATGACTTTCTGAAGGATAACTGGAAACTTTCAAAACAGACAATAACATCAAACATGCAATATTGGCTTATTCTGGTCCATACAGGGTAGTTGTCTATTCTCAGAAATTGAAGAAAAATTGCTAGGAAACAAATCGATCAGAACTAGAATTAAGTTTTAAAGATTTTCTCCTCTGGAGAGGTTGAATAAGCAGCTAGTGTGACATATTCTAAGCAGCTTTCCACACTTAGAATAAGCTAAACTTATTATAAACAATTTATTCTGTCGTAGTTTTATCCTAATTGATTTATTCCAAGTTATCCAAGTGACCAGTTGAATGAAGAAACATGAAATAAGATCTGATTAAACTGGCAACCAAGCCAGCAGACTTCAGGAAAAGTTTGCTTGCTATAACCTAGAAGTATTTATCACAGTAAAATCTGGTGATTTAACTTTGCAAGAAAACAAAGGCCTACACACAATATCTGATTATCTGAAGAAATTATGACAGTAGAAGGGAAAGAGCATTTTAAAATATTCCTTCATGAATATTGGTGATGCAAAATGTCTTTTTGTTTGGGACTCTCTTAAGGTATTCATTATCCTAGGTTCCAGAAATGTCACACCCAATGATATGTATGAAATATCTGTAATTTCTGGTACTTCTTAGAGATATCACTATGCTGGCATTTTTTCCTAAATGCAATTGTTGCTAGGTGAGCACCACTTAATTAATGAGTGTAATATCTTCTGTGTTTATAACACAATCAAGTGCCATACGCTAATACATAGGGTTGCAACAGCAGGAAAACTAGGCTGAGTTTAATCACATGTGCTTTATCATTCATGCTGACATCCCAGGCTGTTGCCCTTTAAAAAGTCTGTGCTATGAAGATGCACAGAAGTGCAGTTTTAAAATAAAACTGTTTGCTACATAACTACCAAATGGAGTTCTCTTTCTACCTGCCTGACATCAAAAGAAATGAAATGATTATATAGTTTTGAAATTGGCATCATTAATAAAAGCTTTAAGGTCATAAGATGTAACACATTTGGTGCACCCAAAATTGTTTTTGCAATTGTTATTGCCATTGCAAGAAATGATATTAATATAAAAAGTTGTAATGACAACTTTTGGTAGTCATTGTTTTACTGGAATAAAGGCACCAGTAGAATAGAATGGTGCCATGTGCTATATTAAAGACTTTAGGGCAATATATCCTGATGGTACAGGCCTTTTAGTGCTTTTTCATCTCTATGAGGCTGGTCTCTAGCAAGAATTTTCTGCTTATGCCTGTTATGTATTTTTCTCCAAATTCATTGTGCAGACTGACATTGGGGAAAAACTACGTCAGGATATTAAACATTTTCTCTTAAATAAGCATGGGTTCAAAACTAATGCCTTTTATTTTAAATGTAGGATTCCTAATAACATAGGCAGTTATGGAAAAACAGCAGAGGTTAGACAGGGAAAATAACTTTTAAAATGGAGAAAGTTTTTGAAGTACTAATTATAGCTCCAAAACCAGTAAGGAAACATGACTATACCAAATTCAATATTAACAGGGTTGGAATCCGACCAGTGTAACTACCGGTTCGGTAATTTTACATTTTGCAGCGCACGTGTGTACATCGATGTCATCCAGCTGCCTGGACATCTAAGCAGTGCTACGTGCCAGTGCGCAGTGGTTGGAAAAGGCCTTTTTTCCTGCTTTTCAACCACAACTGTGTCGCGCAAAGTAGCTGGGGTTGAAAACGCAGGAAATAAAGGTCAGGTAAGAGCCCGGACGGGCAGGTGGGCCAAAACAGCAGCAGACATAGGACCGGTTCTATGTATGCTCCATGTTTCCTGCTTTTCAGAGCAACCAGTTCTATAGAAGTGGACAAAACCAGTCGAATCCCACCCCTGAATATAAATAAATATGGTCACAGCTGACCTTTACCATCAAGCCTATCTAGATAAATAGTAACTGGAAGGAATGAATATGTCAATTCAGTCCATCAGAAATTTTTTTTATCCCAGAAGACTTTACTCATTGAAGCAACATGGTGAATATAGTATATTCAGGTGAATATATATATTCAACTTACATTATTCAAAATGCAATGATCACAGCTCTCTCTAGCACTGTGATGGTGAACCTATGGCACACGTGCTGGAAGTGGCATGCAGAGCCACTTCTGCCGGCACATGAGAGGTCACCCGGAAGAGCCCCACTGTGCATGCATGTGTGCCTCCTGCCAGCCAGCTGATTTTCGGGTATGTGCTGCGCATGCGCGGGGAGAGACGTGCGCATGGGAGATGCATACCAGAGATGGTATTCAGCAGGTTCTGACCAGTTCTGGAGAACCAGTAGCGGAAATTTTGAGTAGTTTGGAATACCACCTCTGACTGGCCCCACCCCCATCTATTCTCTGCCTCCGGAGTCCCAGCTGATTGGCTGGATCTTCTTTTGTTGCCCTGCACAGGAAAATGGAGCTGGAAAGCAGGTTAGTGGAGTGGGGAGGGAATGGGGATTTTACAATATTCTTTCCCTGGAGTAGGGTGGAATAGAGATGTTACAGTATCCTTCCCCTGCAATGCCCACCAAGCCATGCCCACCAAGCCACACCCACAGAACCTGTAGTAAAAAAATTTGAATCCCATCACTGATGCACACGCATATGCAGATAAACACTTAGGTCAGGAATAAGCCTTATTATTGTAGCTGGGAATCAACAGAAATTGGAGCAATGATACAAATATGCAGACTGTTTTGCATACCTACATAAGCAGGATTGGGTTATTTGTTTCTTTGGTAGTGGGTTTCTTGGTTTAAAAATTATATCCATTCATTAGGAAAAAATTACAGAATTATTGCCTTTTTGCCAGAATGAATTATTGGCAGGAGAGCTCTAACTGGTGCAAAAAAGTGGCTTAAACCATTCATGTGGCCTCAGTTGCTAATCTCTGTTTAGCCACACAAATAATATATTAATTACATATTTTCATTCAGCAATTATCAATCAAAATCTCTTCTTCTACAGTATTACTATAGTAATGTCTGATTACTTAATATTGTCAGCAATGAACTATACCAATGCCAAGGTAAAGTCTCAACATCAGTTTGATACAGGTTAAGAATGTGATTTTTGATCTCTAAATACATGGAAGATAATATTTGAGAGAAAGATCAAAGATAATTTCAATGCAGAGATGCAAAGGTTAGAAATCTTCACAGATTCTTTCCACCTAAGAAAATATTTTACTTCAGCTTATTTATGCCAATTTTCATCCTATAACGAACCCTAAAAAGACAGTTAAATTGGAGGTCTGGGATATGGCAATAAAACTATGTATTAGTAAGTACTATGCATTTCCATAGGTGGAAAGAAAATCATTTGGAAAGATCAATATAGGGGCAAATAATTTATTAAAAGAATAGTATAGAATAAAGATGAAAATTTGCTACAACACCGATAAGATTGTCCTTTTCAAAGTCATCTTGCTATGGGGGAAAAAAGCTTTTATATATCCATCCTTAAGTATTCAGTTGGTGTTACAAAACTTTTTCACAGGGGACAATATCTCTGCATCAGCATTATGAAAAATTGGTTTTCACTTTCTTAGCCACAGTAATATTCTCTAACTTGGAGTGATTCAGAACTTCATTAGGGGCAAGCACAAACATCGTTGGGTGAAGTCTAGCTAAAACATATTGTATATTTATGATGCCAATTAGAGACATGAGGCTACTCTCTGAAACCAAGCGAACTTGAAAAATTAGCTGCATCTGTATTGAAACTTTCTTTTTTCCTGAGCTGTTAGCAATCACTACAACATTACAACACTAGTATGCTAACTTGTGTGACAGTTATACTAATAGAATGAAAAATGGTAAGATTTACATAGGAATAACGAGGCTCTATTCTTGGAACACAGCAATTGGCATGGTACTTCTGTAGCTTTAGAGCAGAAAGGGTTCATGGGGCAGGAATGTAAGAAAAGCCTTCAAGCGATACAGCTCTTCCACGACTAATTACATGCTCAGAATCTGGACAGATATGCTGCCACAGCATGATAATTTCCTTCCTCCTGAACTATTAAAATTTTCCCAGCCAGCCGACTTAAAGCTTGTCAATGTGTTTCCCAGGCTCAGCATCTCTCCAAGAGGAAAATCAATTGGCAAACAGTATTTCTTTATTTAATACAAATTTGATTAAGCTCTATTAAAGAAGATTTGATAAGACACATTCACTTTAAAAACGTGGATTGTGTTCAAAGTCAGGCTTCAAAGCTTGACTTTGATCAGCTTCCTTCTAGGACAGTATGTAAAGATTGGATAGAATAGTCTAGGTAAAGGCAGAAGAAAATCAAATGGTATTATTATGTTGGGGAAAGCAATTTATTTCTCTGTAATAGTTGAAATCCAAGAGAAGTAACAGGATTCCAGATTGTTTCTTAGGGTTACACTATAGAAAGATGGGAGACATGAAAGCAACAACTTCCTAAGAAGGTTAGAGAAAAGAATAAAATGCTAGAGGTCAAAGCCAATAATCTGAATATTCTCAACGCCACTCTATCAGTCTAGAACAGTTTGAATGTGTCTTACTTTCTATTCTAATGCAAAATGAATAAATATAACATTAAAGGTTTTGGGGTTTTATATTGATTTCTCCCTCATTATCATCTTTATTTCTCTGCTATGATGCCCATAAAAATATCCTTCCTGGTGCTGCTACTAGCTATAGAAAGGAGGCCTCCAATAGGACCTTTCCTCTTCCCTAAATTAATAGTGGAGTTGATGGGAGTGAATATATTTGTGTATTTATCATCAGGTGTCTGGAGGCACAATTACTCCTGCCCAATAGATTGTGAACCTAATGAAAATTGGATGAGTCCACTCTGACTAATATGAGAAGCTAATTTGACTCTGTGGGGGGAGGGGGAAGGGGGGATTCTATAATATTTCTTTTTCAGAAAAAGAAGTGCATTGCCAAAAAGAGGACAAAAGAAAGTAGATATCTGAATACAATTCATATCTTAAAACCAGCTATTGTTATGTGGTGGGTAGGTATTTATCACTTGGGAGATCTAGGTCCAGTTCACTCCCATCTGTGGTTATTATTGGATGACTATAATCCAATAATCTCAGCCCAATCTATCTCATATGTTGTTTGTTGTGAGGATATTATGAAGGGAGATCCCCATGGGAACTGACTTGAAAGCCTAGAGAAAAGGTGGAATATACATCTAACAAACAAGTAAATAAAAATACAATATATTTTACTAGAATAAGGGAAGTCTCTAGTCAGGTCTTAAAGATCCATTAAATAAAAGTAGGATCTTTAAATTAGACTTGGAATGGAAATCTTGAAAAATCTGTAAAGCAGGACATTGGACAACCCAACCAAAATCAAAATCAATCAGGATCACAGATTTGAGTAGGATTACATTCCCTATCCTGAATCAGGTAGCAGTTTAGGAGTGTTCCTTGAACCCTCTTTGTAACAGGACCTTCAGAAGTAAGCTATGCATTAAGAGAACATTAACAGAGCTCAGACTGGTCTTCAGAATTGTTTCCATTCTGAGAAAAATGACTTTGCTCGTGTGCCACATGCCTTAGTTTCTTCAAAATGAAACGGAAGTTCATGTCTTCTTATTGTTTACAGTTTTATTATTCTGCTTATACACAGCATCAGAATGTAACATTATAGAGTGTAATATTTTTATAAAAAAAACTAAATTGTCCGAATTATAGTGGTAAGTATAATGAGCCTCTCATTTATGTATTTGCTTTTAATCCAAAAAGTTATGAGAATGTAAAATACACACTGAAATCTAAAATCTGGATCCGAAGATAAATGTGATATGTACATTATCTCCATCATGTTGAAATAAATCTTGAGAAATCAGCTTCCATCACAAATAATAGTACAGATTATAAAATGTGTAAAACTTTCTAAAATATGCTAGCTTAGTGGAGAGCCCTTGACCGCTTAAACGTACTAATAGAAGAAAGGACAACAAAATGTCAACCTCCAAAAAAACATCTGATCATCTTCCTCTAGCAAAATCTTACTACTTTTGTGTAGAATACAAGTACCTGCAAATATTCACAATGGTGGTCTGCATTTGCTTTCTACATTACTAGTAACAACAGATACTCACAGTTGTAGCGTACTGAATATCCTTCCAGATGGAAGTCTCCCGAGAGAGATCCGAGGCTTCAAAGAGGTTCTCTAGAATCACCTCCCCAATCATGTCATGCCGGGAAAATCTGTCGAAGTCAAAGACACTAAGATGGAGCTTTCTATTGGTCAGCTCTTCATAGGGCACAGGAAACTGAAAGCATTCGTCAAAGGTGGGATTGAGAGTTTTCCTGTGCACTCGTGTTTGGAACTTGCGCTTTCGGTCAGGCAAGAGGTAGATTTTAACATAGGGGTCAGAACTGCCACAAAGGTCCTTAGCAGGCAAGTCAAAAGCCTTGAGGATCCGCACAATCAAGGTCTCATTTTCATAGTCGTATTTCAAAGAAAAATTTATTTTCCCACAGTTTTTTTCAGCTTCTTTTTTGGGGTCCTCAGAGTCCACAGATTTCTGTTTGTACAGCTCAGGCTTGATCCGGCCAATGCAAGTGGGCTGCTCTGCTGCAAGTGGTAGATCTGTGCCATAGTCCACACTGGAAACATGCATCTGTCTGGGCAGATGCCTCTTGAAAGAAATGTGCCTGCAAGAGTTAAAAGGAGAAGAACATATTGCATGCCTGAAATAACTGACATTTGTTGTTTGACCCACTGTGAGAATATCAAATGGAACATAGACCATGCACAGACCAGAACTAGGGAGCCAACACTTCTCTCCTCAAATTCTGAAATGAGCCATTTTATCTCCTAGATAAAGATAGATAGTCTATAGATTTATCCTACATGGATTCAAAATTATTAAAATAGTTATCATCCAAATAAAAGCCTACAATGAACCAGAATGCTTGAAAAAAAATGTTTTAATTTCATCCATTCTCCCTACATAGTTTTAAATTTCAGTCCAGCAGTTGAACAACCTCTGGAGAGTTATATGTCGCCTGTTTACTTTTAAACAAAGGAGAAATCACTATACTTTTACTGTATTTAAAAGATAACATTATTTTTATTAATTTTCAGGAAAGAGAATTTTACATCTTTTACAACTTATCTTAACTTATCCCACTAAACATGCTCCAGAGACCAGTGTGATTTATTAAACGTGCCATAATTTTTTTATCATGGAAGAGGGAGGAAGAAAGGGAAGGGATTGTTATCATATACATACATACATACATACATACATACATACATACATACATGTGTGTGTATGTGTATGTGTATGTATGTATGTATGTATGTATATGTGTGTGTATATATATATATATATATATATATATATATATGTATATATGTATATATGTATGTATGTATGTATGTATGTATATGTATATGTCTATGTCTATGTGTATATATATAATCTCTAAGGGCTCATCCTCATCCATACCCCTTCAGTTCTTGAATTGGCAGAAAAATATGATGACATAAATTGTGTTACCCCAACATTCAATACCTATTGTGTTTCAGTGCAACAGATGTTGTCCTTGCAGTTTAAGGGCAGACAAATTAAGGGCAGTAATTAGTGGATTCTCCTAGTTGTATTTTCTCTTCCACTTAATGCCACCTGCCAAGAAGAAAAGTAACTACTGTTTTTCTTTGGCAACTCAAGAGGTTCATGAGTTAATTAGGGCATCCATCAGAACCCTGACATTCTTAATATGTGATAAGGAAGATTTAAGTTCCTATAGGTGGTGTTTAAGATGGAGGTTTAAACCACCTTCAGCTTGCCCAAGTGACAGGTGAGTGGCACGAATGATGGAGTTATCCTGGTGGGGTTTTTGGGAAATTCTTCTCCTGCTTCATCTCATACCTTTCCCATCCTCCATTCACCTGTCAGTGATACTATTTTCTAATTCAGGTTTAGTACATTTTCAGAAGAGCAATAGAGCCTTATTCAAAAGTAGCCTGAATGAGAGGTCACTGGTGCTGCGAAGGTACTAATGCCAGGGGCATTGGATTATTTCCTGTCCACTTCCTTCAAAATAATAATACTGCTGCTAGCAAGTGGCTGTGATCAGCAACAGCTGTAAAATAATCAAAATGGCACTGCCCTCAAAGTAATGAAAACAGTAGAAACTTCAGCTTCGTGAATTCCTCTGTGAGCAGAAGCAGTAGAAAAATAGTTCTGTCCTAATTTGAAATAAAATTAACAACACCCAGCAGGCAGAATGTGGCTCTCTTTCCTAATTAAATCCCACTCTTTCAAGAGAATGCTTCAAGCTGTATTTAACAAACAGGTCTTGCAGTAAACCTTGTGCTGTTCTCAAAGTACCAATCATGTATTACGTAGAGAGATGCTCCTGGGAAGTCAGGTGTCTGATCACTTTCTGCAGTCTGAGCTAAAATGGCCATTAGGCACTGCCCAGAAAGAGAATGGGGCAAAACAATCTCAAATGATCAACAGGAGCTGCACTAATTCAAACTGCTGACTTTGTAATCATCAATATTGTCAATGAAGCTTCATAAATCCATATAGCAAGCTTTGTGTCAGGAGAAGTATTAGAACAGCTAAAAATAACCATGAAGTGCCTCAACAATGGATTGGGGATGAGACAAAGGAAATAAATGGTCTTCATGCAACTTTGTATTATGATTAGTAGAATGTGAGAATGAACCCCAAGGAAAGTACTTACTCTCCTTCCCAACTACTGGATCAGAACTTATGAGAATTATTATTAAAGATAGGGAAAGGAAAGAAAAAAGGCACTATATATTTATTCTATTCTATTTATTTTCTAGTACTTGTTAACCATCCCATTCATGCAACTTTGCTGGTATATAACAAGATCAAAATTGTGATTAAAACAAGCTATACCAAGCAGCCCATAATTCCAAAAATAACCATCCTCATCAGTCAGATAAGGTCAAAAGCATAAGAGAATAAAAATTTAAATAGTTTATGGAATGCAAGAAGGGGAATACTTTGTGTACTTTTGGAAACCAGGTTGCAGAACACTACAGAAAAAGCCCACTGCCTGATGCAAGACTTGTCCGCTTCCCATGGAGAAAAATCTTTCAGCAAGCCGCTTGAGAAATTGAGACTGGTTGGTCAGCATAACTTTGGCAAGGTAGTGTGGCACCATATATGTTTTTAAGTAATTGCGTGTTTTTTTGAATTGGGTTTAGAAGTATCTGAGTAACCAGGGCAGCAACCTGGGAGTTACTGCTAATCTGTAGAGGCAGAGTTGATATGTCAATAGTCTGGTCAAGATGTTTGGATCAGTTGCAGCATTTGAGATTGTCCAAACCATATAGGGTACAGACCAATAATCCAATCATGAGATGGGCAAGCCCTCTGGTCACTACCTTTACTTGTTTAAACAGAAGCATTGGATCCAGGAGGACCTCTAAATTGTAAACCCTCTCTGTCTACAGTCAGTATTCTAGCATACAGTATACTGCATTGAGAAGGGAGGATGTACTAATCATATTTCTTTCTGTATCTTATGCAATTGATTCCCAGGGGAACTTTTCTAATTGAATTTCTTAATGCGTTTCCCTTTCTGCTTTCAGTGAATTAACTTAATGGATATGAGTAAGAAAATCTTAAACTAAGAATGGCAGGCATGAATCTACCAAAGGGACAATATTTACTACCTCATTCAGCCTCTCCTGATGAAGACTTTTAGAAATTTAACATTTAGAAATTTACAGCCCTGACAACATGTTTGGTTAATATTTCTGAGACAGAGCATCATCATATTTCTTTTTATAGTATTTTTGTATGTCTGTGCTTGATTTGTGCCATGTCTTCCTTATTGTTTTTTTGATATGGGAGTCAGATTTTTATTATTACAATCACGTGGACTTTTTCTCTGGTCACTATCTATTTGAATATGAGCTTATACATTATTTGCTGATACTATAATCTCATTCTTAATCCAAGTTTTACTTGGATTAGTTTTACTATTTGGGTTGTTGTGCCACCCATTCTACCTGGTATTTTCAGAATATAAAAACTGTTTCCTGCCTCAAGGAATTTCAATTGAACACTTGGAAGCAACAGAGGGAAAACAAGGGAAGTAGAATGGAAGAACCTCACTGCAGCCCTTTGGTTTTTCAACAATCAATCTCAATTTAGTAACCATTACACCCTATGCACAGAGCTGGAGGATATATGTACTTCCTATTTGAATGCATTCTTAATAGCAGAACTAATGTGTACTGTGAAGTTATATATATCTAGAAGTAGACACTCAATTAAAATGCTTGTTGTCTAAGCTGAGGCATAAAATTAGTATCAAAAAATGAACTTGTAGAAGATATTGCTTTGAGATTAAAGTACAATACATAGCAAATGAACTATATGCTTGTCTCCAAAAATCTCCAATATATTCCAGTGACAGCCTTTTGCTTATCTCTAGTATAGTGCCCCCCCCCCATAAAAGGAAATAAAAACAATTGGATTTTTGTTGCAAGTAGCATTCAAAAAAATCAGACCAATTTCTCCTCGCTGTGTGGAATAAGCAAACCTCATAACTAGGCCTTTCCAGTGAAGGAATATAGGGGTATAAATGTATTCATGTGATAGATACATGTATATATGGGAGGAAGAAACTGTCTGCATATATGTATGTACATTCTGACATATGAATGCAACCCTCAAAGCCCAGAAAGAGCACCAATTGTGACACTGGGCTGTAAAAGACTGAATAGTCGGGGGAGTGAGAAAAGGAGACCGATATGTAGAAGAGCCATTCACAAAAACTGCTGTAGGAGTATCTTGTAGATATTCCACAGATTCACAAGTATGCCTGTGTAATATTTCCTGCCTGAGTAGAATAACATCAACCAAAGAAATGGAAAATAAAATAGACAGAGAATAGATATTCCCTTTATAGATATTGCTGGCTGAAAATGCTACTGTTCTTCACTATTAACCATCATACTTAGAAGTGTTAGAAATCCAGTGCCTCTTTTCTATGGGAGAAACTGATAGATACCTGAGTAAAAGTTGCTGTTTTACTATGTTTCCAACAAACACATGAGTGCAATCATTCTATATCTCAGCTGAAAAGATTGTGTGGGTGAGATAAGGAGTATCAATGACCTCTGGGCAAAAAAGTCCCAGATTGCCCTCAGCATTCAGATTTCTACATACCCTGCCTTTCTTTGTAAATCTTCACGCATGCATCATTCCTCCATTTAAGACTAGAGTGACCCTGAGGCAGGAGCTCATCTTAAACACTAGAATGCAGCTTCCTCTAAGCCAATGCAGTGAGTGATATGTCAAGTCCGTTTATCTAATTATTCTTGCTTGAGGCACACAAGCAAAAAAAAGTGCAAAAGGCTGTAATTCCATCTGACAGTATGCCATATCACTGATACATCTCCTTGACTCTGTAAGTTCTAACAAAATTAAAGTAACCACAAAAATATTGACAGCTTGACACAATGAGGTCAAGTCACCATAATAAGGTTTGAATCTTTTAGTTAAGATTAACAGCCTTCAGGGAGTTTACATGAGCTGGTTTACTATCAAGTCAACTTTTGGCAGAAACCAACATTCAATAAGAGGAGTTTCCTTCAGTTCAGATCTAGATGGTTCATGTCAGCCAAAAGTTCAGTTTAATCATCTTTTTTGCTTAGTGATTTTCAAGTGTCAAAAATACATTTACAAGGAAAAAGTTGCTACTTCAGATAGTGGATATGACAGAATTAGTCTGAATTTGATCATAGTCAGGTTCTTGATCACAGACAGATAAATTTGGTTAAGGGAGTATGATCTAATACAATAAAGAGCAGCCCAAGAATTGCTCTTACCTGGTGGAAGATGCAGGTTCTGTTGTTTGTCTCTGCATTCGTGTGCGTCGCATGAGATGATCTTTCATTGACATTTGAACTTCTGCTGGAATATCTGGTGAAGTGTGACTGATTTTTACTGCTGCTTCCAAGAATCCAAGAGTCCCAGTATCTTTTAGCTTGTCAGCCATATTGTCGTTGTCGTGCTCTGCCAAATTCTGAGTGGTAGGGGTGTTAGTTGAAATAGTTTTGTTCCTCCAGGGAACCCAACACAGCTTCCAAAAAAGGAATAGAAAAACTGCCACTAGAGCTAGTCCGCATACAATTACTATCACTGCAAGAAGACTGATAGAGAGTTCTGAAGGACAAGAAATGAGGGGAAGGGCAGGGGGAAAGGGGGGAAAGTGAAAAATAGTAGGAAAGAAAAAAAGGGGGGGGGGAATTTGATGAGAAAGATGAAATAACAAGAACAAATTCCAAAATGGCATGCCCATTACACCCACACAAGCCCTTGCATTTACAAAGGTAATAGATTTCTTTCTTTCCATGTTTCAATCAAGGCAACTTTCAAGGATGTTTTGCAAATGAAAATCACAGTTAAGGCACTGTGTATTTCCTGCTTTAAATAACAGAAGTAAATTCTACGCTATCCTTTGTCTACTCTTAAATAAAAGAGGTAAATTTTATGCTATCCTTTGCTGTCCAGATGGATTGGATTTCAACTCCTGTAGAAGATTAAAATTAGGCTGTGATAATTTGTAAACCCAGAACATATACTTTAACACAGCCACTAAACAGTACTTCAGTTATGAAGAGGCTTTCAGTCCAGAGATTACTCATAAACTGTTTTCTTCATTAATCCTTTGTAAAATATGCATCTTTAGATTGCCCCTGTGTTTTTGTGCTTCTTTCTTGAACTGAACTAGCAGTTATCTAGATAGAAACAGGAACTTTCTAGAATCATGTCAACAACTCACATTCATCAGAAGGAAAATCCACTTTTCTTTTGTATGTTCCACCCTAATTGTAAGCAATATTAATTTTAAATTTATCATAAAGGTTGCTATATCATGGTCACATGTAATTGAAGGATGCTGAGCTGCATCTTAGATATATCTTTAACAGCTGACTCCCTGACTTTATCAGACACTCCCAGCTTACGAGTCACAGGCTCACCACTGGGACCTCTTTGGCCTTTACTTTCCACCTTCTCTCCAGTTCCTCCTTCAGGAAGTACTTCTCCAAGTTTTTTCATACACCTTTCTTCCTAATGTTGCTGTCACTTGTTATCACTACATCTGTCATTACTGTTGTCTTCTGGTCCTTGTCTACTACCACAATATCTTTTTTTATATATAAATTTTATTGGGTTTTAAAAACAAACATAAACAAACAAAATATAAAAACATCAAACTTTCTTCCATAGGTATACAAACAGTGTGCCAGTTGGTTTACAAATTATTTTGTGCGTCCATTTCGTAGTCTTCAATTACAGTTACATTACATAAAAGCTCATATCATCAATCAAAAATTAAATACCCTAGTATCATTATTAATCAATCATTTGACTATAGTTTTATTCATTCATATTTTACAAGATAACCATAATTTACTTAATTTATTTTATAACCATTCATATTATCCTCCCAAATCTATCCTAAAAACGTTTTGTAGATATAATAAAAAAAGAAGTACATCTTTATGTATTTATTATTTTCTAAAAATCTACAAAGTTCATTACTGTATTTTATTATCTAACCATTGATAGAAAAAGTCCCAAATTTTATAAAATTGTTTATTTTCTTGTTCTCTAATTTCAAATGTCAATTTACTCATTTCAGCACATTCCAATATTTTCTTAATGATTTCCTCCTGCGATGGTATTTTCTCATTTTTCCAGTGTTTAGCAAATACAATCCTAGCCACTGTTAATACATTTACAATCAGGTATTTCAAATCTTTGCTATATGTTTCAGGTAGAATTCCCAATAAAAATATCTCTGGTTTCAAATCTATATGTTTTTTTGTCTTTTTTTCCAACCACATGTGGATTTTAGTCCAGTATTTTTTAGCGTCCGCACAAGTCCACCACATATGGTAATATGAGCCAGGTGTCTGATGACATTTCCAACATTTTTCGGGTTTATTCTTGAACATTCTTGCTATTCTTGTCGGGGGGAAATGCCACCTGTAAAACATCTTATACAAATTTTCTTTATAAGATGTTGACATTGTCATTTTATAATTCTGAGACCACAATTTTTGCCATTTCCCTAAATCAATCCCTTATCCAAAGTTCTTCCCGCAAGCAATCATAGTTTCTTTAACTTGTTCTTCTTCTAGTTTGATTTCTAATAAATATCCATACAATTTTTAATCACCTTTTCATCAGTACCTGTCAAAATCTTATCTAGATCAGTCAATTTATCATAGAAACCTTCTGTTTTAAAATCTTTATTATACCTTGAATGTATTTGCACATATGAAAACCAATTCATCTTTATACCTTGTTCCTCTAGTTTTTGCATAGATTTAAGTTCACCCTTTTCATTCAATATTTCACCATATCTAACTGTTTGTTCCTTTTTATATATTATAGGATAAGAAAATGCTTCAATAATCGATAACCAACTGGAATTTTCAAATAACATTGTCTTTTAATCTTCTCCCAATTTAACCACAAAGACTCCCGTATATAATGTCTTCTAAAATACCCCTGTGTTTTAGTTCCCTTGTACCATAAAAAAGCGTGCCACCCCATCTACTACCACAATATCCATGGATTGGCCAGAACCTGCCTGTCTGTATGGATCTAGAAGTCCCATAGGAGCTTAGCTTTCTTATTCTCAATCTTTTGTGGGATGCTCACTATATGTATGGTATGCTACTAAAAGGGAGTAACATGGCCTGTCTGTTCAGCTGGAATTCTTAATAGAAATGAATTGTGACACAATCCTTTCTTTGGGTAATTAATGAAGGGGAGAAATCTTTTAATGTTGGATACAAAACACCTTTCAAAATACTCCATCTGATATGAACAGATATTTTTCCAAAGAAATTTCCTAATAATTTCTCAAAAGTATGGCTTCTTTAACAGTGGTAGAATTACTAAGTCCATGGGTAGGAATGTTGTCTTCCCTGGAAATATATTTGAAATAAGAAAGCTACAGCCAACTGGAAAGATTATTATATAGTGAATGACAGGATATTCATATGCACCCATTAGTCATGTCATTACTAAGAGCAAAATGCACTTTGATGAAACAAGGGTACTTAATTTTGAGAGACCTTGTGGCTGTCTAAGGTCTTTTAAAGACTCTCTAGCATAGTAACTGTGTCTCCAAGGAGAGCACCCAGTGGGTGGAATTCAGGGAGAGGGAATTGGAGTTTATTTGGCTGATATTTTTTGCAATAAAAAAGGTTTAGTGCTTTATCAAACTCCCATAAAAATACTACAAAACGTCCACAGTATAACTACAAAATAACTATAAAATAAAAACCAACCCATCATAAATTACACATAAAATAATATATAACTGATGTCATTGATTCATGAATGAATGTGTCTAAGTCAGTTTTTAGTAACTTATGGAAAGCCAATTGTGTAAGAGTGCCTGAATTATGTGAAGAGTCTGTTCTGAAAAGCAAGCCAATTTACAACAGGTCTGAACCTCTACCCCATTGCATATCACAGAACTGGGGAATTGCAAACAGGTTCTTCTGGGATATGTGAGTCAGTAGGTCAAAAGCAGTTCTACAAGCAGTCCAGGGCGAAACCATGTATAGCTTTAGAGCTGAAAAATAATATTCTTAGTTATGCTTGGAAGCTAGCAAGAAACCAGTGCAGTGTCTGGGGAGGAGATTTATTGTACTTGTTCTGTCCCTCATTAACATACTTGAAATCCCCGCGCTTTGATTGGCCAAAGCGCGGGGCTGTCCGATTGGTCAGGCGAGCCACGCCGATTGGCTCGTTAAGAATCTCCCGCAATTGGTCCGTTCAGAACGTGGGAGATTCAAAGTGCTGCCATTGGCCGCGGCCGCCGCAGCAAAAGGAATAAAAGCCGCGGGCTTTTTTCCTTTCGCCAGTTCGGTTCCCGCAGATCAATAAAGAGCTTTGCACTAAGTCACCGACTCCTGGCATCATTTCGCGGACAAAACAGTACTGATGTTTACAAGTACTTGTCAACAATGAGTCCACTGGTCATAAGGCAGCTGAAGCTCAGAATGTCACTCAAAGGCAGCTCCAAGTACAATTTGTGGTAGTAGTGATGACAGGATGAGATAGAATTATCATGCTTAAGATGGGACTGAAAGCTGCACACCAGTTAAATCTGGACAAATATCCCTGCTCACTGGTTCTACTTGTTCAGCAGTGGCTGCCATAAGTCCAGATATATACCACAATGCACAAGCCTGCTCTTTCTACCTGCAAAGCGACACCAGAAATATCAAGATACTTAAACTGATTCCCTTGTTGTTTCATGTAAAAAGGCAGTGAAGAAAGGAGAAAAAGGACCCATTAGGAAGCAGCCACTAGAACAGTCTATGCCCCACCCCACCCAAAATGTCAGAAATAGTACAATCATTGCAAAACAGTGCCTCCAAATCAGGAGTGGGATTCTACCAGTTCGGACCAGTTCTACAGAACTGGTTGTTATGATTCTGCACAGTTCGGAGAACTGGCAAATCGCACCACTGGCTGCCTCCTCCCCTCCCCACCCGCTCTGCCCAGGAGGCTTTCCTGAGGCCCAGCCAGGGGTGGTATTCAGGGGGTTGGAGAAGGGAGAAGTAGCCTGAGAGCAGAGCTGAACCTTCCTTAGGATTGAAGCTTCTATTTTTTATTGCAGACTCAGGCAGCAAATTGCAGAAAGGTAGATCTGGGAGTGAAGCTTTGATTCTGCAAGCAGCTCCATCTGCCTGCCTCCTTTACTTGATTTTGGGTAAAAGTTGCTCTTTTTAAAAAATAAAAAATTCAATCTTTACATATATATTTACAATATTTACATACAAGCCACACCCAGTCAGTCACATGACCACCAAGCCATGCCCACAAATTAGGCCACACCCACAGAACTGGTTGTTAAGAAATTTGAATCCCACTCCTGCTCCAAATCTTAAATCATGCAAGGGTCCAAGACACCATGAGAAATACAATAGGGATGTAGTAGCACCATTTAGATCTCCAGAAAGGTTATCAATAAGCAAGACCAGTGCCTAGATCTGAATCCTGACTGAAATGGTTTAAATAACCTGCTTCCTCTAAGGTACTCCAGGACTGATACACTGATTAGTAGTTTCAAATCCCCCTCCCAAAATGGAGAGCTTAGAGCTTATGGCAATAGTTGTCAGATATAGAAAATTCCAAGAAAGGCTTCTTGGTAGGAGTATATTCAGGCGTGAGCTGCTACTGGTTCTCCCTGGTTTGGGCGAACTGGTTATTAATTTTATGGCCGATTCAGCAAACTGGCAAACCCCATCCCTGGCTGGCCCTGCCCACCCCGCCCTGCCCTCCCAGGAGTCCTTATGCAGCCCGTTTTTGATGCCAGAAAAGTGCAGGGCCCATGTGGAGGCTTGAGGAAAATGAAAAACGGGCCTCCCAGAGGCTCTAGGTCAGAGGTGGGCATCTATGGCCCCTTTATGACTTGTGGACTTCAACTCCCAAAATTCCTGAGCTAGCATGGCTTGCTCAGGAATTGTGGGAGTTGAAGTCCATAATTCATAAAAGGACCATAGTTGCCCACCCCTGCTCCAGAAGATCAGAAACAGGCCTATTTCCAGCCTTCAGAGAGCCTCCGGATTCCAGGGAGGCTGTTTTCGCCCTCCCGGAGGCTTGAGAAAGCCTCCGGAGCCCAGGAGGGCAAAAATGCTTCCCCCCCGCCACTGCCATGGTGCAGAGGCCAATTAGGCCACACCCACCATGGCCATGCTCACCCAGCAACCAGGCAGAGAACCAGTTGCTACATTTTTTGAAGCCCACCCCTGGTATATTACAATCTCTTTCCAGGCTGCTAGCTTTTCAAAAAGGGATAGCTCACCTCACAGATCCAATCTGCCCTATTTTCTCCAAACTACTTAAGGACCAAGAGGGAAGAAAAGCAAACCCACAAATGGCCAGGGACTACTGAGAGTGAGTATTCTATTTACTTTATCAGAGTCCCAACGGGGGCAAGACATTGCCCCAGTTACCATGGTTGACTTCACTCCAGTAAGAGTCAAGGTTTGGCAAAATGCAATCATGTGGGAGATTTACTTCTTATCCATTCACTGATATAATATGAGATCAAGATCATTGAATAAAAAACTAAAAAAAATTTTTTAGCTTTCTTATTACCATGTATAGGCTCAGACTTGATTCATACCTGTGCCTGGTAAGATTCACTTTTCATTTTTTTCCACTGACACTCTAGGCATCTTTTCTACTGTTTCATCTTCCAGAGGTCCTCAACAAACCAATTAACAAGCCAGGATCAGTCAACAAGGAGAAACTGCTCAGGGGCAATCAAATAATCCTTCTCTAGTCTGGGTTCTTAAAGGTACTGAATTTGATCATTTCTACAATCTCTGGTCAATATGAATGTCCCAATTCAATACATCTGGAAAACACCCAAATGGGAAAGAACAAACAGCATGCCTTCTATCTTACTTTGTGCAAACCTCAGCCATATTTTTCATACAGGTTTCTCCATTGAACCTTTGGATAAGTAGCAGCTTTAGAGAGCATAGGGCAGGCCAGCTTTAGCAAAAAAATTTTTAGCATAACCAGTTTTAGCAATTTTTTGAATCTCAGACTTACCTTATCTAGTGATAAGTGTAAGTGCAGTGTAAGTCATAAACCTCTAGCAATGAGACATTTGATTTCTCTATATTCTCTTTCTATCAAGCCACAATCTTCATTATAAACATAGAAATTATGATTTGTTTGGTCTACAGACAAAAACGCACAACTGTTGCCTGGCTTATGCATTTGGTGATTATGTACTTAAATTAATTAGCAGCTTTCTTTGTGTAGAAGTACAGTCAAGTAGAATAAATCTTATCCATGCTTTTTGTGAAATGTATGCTATGGCATTGTAGTGAATGTTACTTGTTCTATACTGTTCATATTTCCTACTCTTTTATAAGCCATGCGGGACTGCTGATAAAGTATTGAAGGCTGGGATATTTAGAATGCAATTAATCTAAAGGTAATGACTAGTGTGTGTAATTATACATCCTCTTCAAACCAAATTATGATACTCAGAGATCAAATTATGATCAAATTATGATACTCAGAGGATTCACTTGGAGGACCCTGTGCTATCCGTTCACAGATAGCCATTTAGAAATGGTAATTAAGAAGCACTTTTAGTAATGTTATATGAAGGGGATATTTTCCTTAATGTATTTATTCTCAAACTATTAATACAATTTTACAACATCTGTTAGCAACATGTATGGATTTTATTCAATCCAAAAAGCTTCCCTGAGCTCTGATATAGTTCTTAGAATAAATTTAAAGCATCCTTATTAGATAGTTAAGCTTGATTAGCTATCTAGACAACTCATATCAATTCTTTATTAGATTTGCAATGACAATATTCCATAAAATGCAACTCCCCTTTAAAGGAAAGTCCTTTCTATTGGGTTTCAAAGTTCTCTCGGGATTTGAACTTAGATTTCACTTCAGGCCTAGACATCATTAGGAAGGAAAAGAGAAAGAAGGTATGATGTAAACTTAAGACATGGTGTTCAAACAGCTACTGTAGAGAAGTGTAGAGAACTTGCTTTGATTGCTTGAGTTTCAACAGCAGAATTAACCAACACAAATAATGCATACATGGAGAGATAACTTAAAACCATTTGGTTCAGAATGTGGCCCTGGCATAAACCTGTCTGGGGAAGGAAGGAAGGAAGGAAGGAAGGAAGGAAGGAAGGAAGGAAGGAAGGAAGGAAGGAAGGGAGGGAGGATTAATTCCACCCAATTCATCTATGGTCTGTTCTATGCCCTATAGTAAATGCAAGTGGCATGCTAATTGCTTTAGTCAAGGAGTGCTGCAAATGTTTGCCTATCACTCTCAGCAACTAAAGCCAGCATATCCAATGGTGAAGGTTACAGTAACAGAACATCTGCTGGAGGCATACAAGATCCGTGCTAGCAATGAAAAGACTGGATTTGATTGGCTTTTCTGTAGTTGAACAGTTATACTTTGCCTACAGAAATGCTTTAGTACTAAACTATCCATGTATTGTGGGTCAACTGGGAAAAGGGGTTTTGTTGCCTTATTTTATAATGAATAAGGCTACACAAGATAAACAATGGAAGTCCTGAGAGACTTGACTAATTGCATTCTCAATGTAGCAAAGGCATGACTTTGTAGTATAGATAGCTAGCTCTGGAAAGTTTCCCAGTATTCTTTGCATCAAATAAAGCTTCACAAAATCCTGGCAGAGCAGCTTGTTCCCCTTATTTTCCCCTGCAATTTTTTTTCAATTGGGAAATGTTTTTCTTTGTCAAAAGTATATGCTTCTAACGCTAGAGGAGGTAGCACATTCTTATTAAATGACTCGGAAGGAGTTTCCTTGTGCTCAGTGTCCCTCCCAAAAGCATATTTATCCTCTTGCAATTAGCAAGTGAATTGTGAATGAGAAACAAACACATAAAAAAATAAAAGTCTGAAGGGTAAACATTTGATATTTAGCCACTGATGCAAATATCAGCATTGAGGCTAAGCAACACTATCTGCCTAGAAGCATAAGTATATTCCTGCATTTGGACTATACTTAAATCTCTGACAAAGTAGACCATGACCATCCCTTTTTCTTTTACCTACAGTTCCCCAGCATGGTGTCTCCCAGGAATGCTAGATGATGGAGCAAACTAAGGATAATGTGGATTTCATTCAATGCATCTACAGTACTGACAGCTAAATTGGGAAAACATTTGACTGTTTATGTAACTGTCAAGATTTTTTAAAAACCATACTCAATCAGATTGATCCAGATTTAGAAAAGATGCAAAAGCACTGGCAGTTGGACCAGGTGGTCTCTTTAAATCTAAAAGTGATATGTGAAACTTACAAATTTATATGTAAGTGGTTTCTATTGCCGCTATCCTATATTTTGTTCTATTGTTATTTCTATACTATTATAATAATTACTGTTATTATAACAATTAGTATACTATCTACTGTTATTATTACAATGTATTCTCTATACCATACTTTATAATATTACTATTCTATTACAGTTACAACTGTTGGGTTACCTAGGCCAATCACTACTTTTGGGGATGTTTTGGGTGGGTTGACTTGAGAAATAGGGGGATGAGATGATAGAGAAGACTTAGATTGTGTTTTGTTAAATGGGAAATGTACTTCTGCATATTGTCTAATAGCACAAATTGGTCTCTTTCTCCCAGTCTTACCATGTTTGCTAGTTGGTGGTTTACCAGATGCGATTGTTCAAAATTTAAAATTAATCGAGATAAAATCATTGGTTTCCATTATCAGGTTGACCCTTAGGCTCCCAATTTCATTCAAGATTATACTTTATTAAAATTGTAATCTTTATCCAGCATCTGATGATACATTTGTTGTATTGTTGGGTAAGCAGATGAACTGGTTCCTTTAGTTCTATTGTAAAGATTCGCCTTGGTTGACTACACAGTTTGGTTTGTAGTTATTTACATGCTATATGCACCTTTTTAAGAGAAAGTAATCTAAGATGACACATATTATATATGTATGTTCATTTCTACTGTATGAAAAAGAATTCAGGTTGAATCAGTTCAGCATCCTAATTATGTTTGCTTATATTTGTAACCATAAATTCTACATGTTCTTCTTTAATACTCTTTCTCATGCCTGTAATTTAACATCTTTAAAAATAGATTTTTTTTTGTTATTTTGCAAATCTGTGTGTGGTAACAATTAATGGATTATAAAGTTCACGCTTTCAGAGATATATGTTGCTGTGTCTTATCTCTTCCAGCAGTAAACACAAGGCTAGTCTGTTAGAATACTAATCAGAGCCTTGACTCAACTCATATATCAAATATACTGTGCTTTTTTCCCCCCCTAGGAATGTGCCTTTAATGATTTCACATTTCACATGAATAAGCCCTTGCTTATTTCCATTTCTTTATCTGCTTTAAAGTAATGCTTTCTGTAACTGGGATCTTTGGTTAATGTATATGCATGATCAAACTGTCTGTAGATCAACATAATGTATGAGCTTTATATAAATATGTGGATCTTGCTCTTTGCTGATTTGGTTACAACAAAACAGGAACTTACAGTAACCTGCTAATTTTGGATCTGAAAAAAAGGATTATATGAATAACCAATAACTACTTATTTTGGGATGAGATTTCCATTTTAAAATAGGAAGATTCTGAGTCTTTGTTTTTATTGCAGACTAAAAAATGGAAACATTAATGTACAATTTATCATTCCATGAGCAAGTTGCTATGTTGTATGAATTTTTTTGCTAAGACTTTGTATTTTTCCCCATTTTTCCACTTATGCCATTGAATTATGTAGTATACTAAAATGCATGAACATAACTTTAATTTTAAAAAAGTATTCAGGCAAGATCAGCTGAGACCTCAGTAAACAATGATATTAGTGTGAAATGAGTCTGAATCACTCCTGCCCATTTTGTAACTGGAATCAATAGAGTAAGAGCATTCTTGGCAGTATTCAGGGAGACCTTGTGAACAAACTCCTAATTCTCCATCTGGCAATGCTCATAAAGCATAAGAGGGAGAGTAAAGAAGCGAACAGAAAGGGTGCCTGCCACAGAAACATAAATTATATACTTATTTATAACAAGATTACATTAAATTATCTTGCATTTATCCTGCCTTATCAAATTTAGGGTTGTTTTCAGATTGGCATGTTATACTTATATTAGGCAAGGCTATGGCTCAGATTATGTTCAAATGGGAACTTTTAAATTATTAATATATTGCTTATGCACTTTCCAATTCTTGCAAAATGTTACAGAAGAATCCCTCCCCCACCACAAATCTCCACATTGCAAACATACCATTCAGATTTTCTCAAAGTATTATTTCTACTTCAGCTTCTCCTCTCATCACCCATCTTTCTGCCATCCATGTTGTTGAACACAGAGAAAATGAGTACATGCATGAGTACATTTCTATATATCTGTGCATATACTCACCTTTATAAGTAATAACAATTGAGAAAATCCCTAAGTATTCAGTATTGTTTGGTAAATTCTCCTATTGTAATATTTTATATGGGAGTAATGGGGACAATCTTCTTTGTAGGAGATTCAGTCAAATTCCTCCTTCAAATTGAATCTTCAAATATTAACTCAAAGATATTGACTTAAACTGGGAGCCTTCAGATGCTTTGAAGACATTCAAGGGTGATTTGATGGCCTATTCCACACAGTTGCTAGGACATGTTTATGTGCACTGTGGTACTCAGGTGTCCTCATCTCTCCATCTCCCCCCTACACCAATCTGCCAGAACTCTTTTCAGCAAGCCAATAATAGAGCACTAGTCCATGTTTTCCCCTCACACGTTTACTGCATTGTGAGTGAAAACAAAACATTAAAAATCCACTGGGGACAAAAACATGACAAAGCTATTACTCAGAATAGCCAGAAACAATAGAAAGTTATCAAAGCATCTTCACTTCAGGACTGGGAAGCAAATTCTGGACCTAGAGAGGAGACATGCAATTCAATCAGAGTAAAATTGTCCATCTTAGAAGTACAAAGGAAAGAGCCAGGGTACTTTTGTAAATGTGCTGCATTTCCTCTGAAGCAGGAGGAAAGGCATGAAATTCAATAATGTCATAAAGGTAAAGGTTCCCCTCACACATATGTACTAGTCATTTCTGGTTCTAGGGGGCGTTGCTTATCTCCGTTACAAAGTGAAAGAGCCAGCGTTGTCCAAAGACATCTCCATAGTCATGTGGCTGGCATGACTAAATGCCGAAAACGCATGGAACACTTTTACTTTCCAACCAAAGTGGTCTCTATTTTTCTACGTGCATTTTTACATGATTTCGAACTGCTAGGTTGGCAGAAACTTGGACAAGTAATGGGAACTCACTCCATTAGGCGATGCTAGGGATTCGAATTGCTGAACTGCTGACCTTTCTGATCGACAAGCTCAGCATGTCAGCCACTGAGCCATCACGTCCCCTCAATGATGCCATAAGGACACACAAATCAATTGCCAATACTGCACATGGAGTGAATAAATATTAACTAGACTTTCTGTTTGTAAAATCTCCCACATTGTGACCACATTCCTTCTAGACATAGATAAAACTAAGGAGAGGGTTGAGTTTTATAATAGATGCACTAATATTGATGTGAATCAATATATTTCTTGCTTTACCATCTCCATGAAAATATTTGGACATATGCTATTCTACTGCTTGTTTCGCATTCTTGCACTAGGATTTGTTTAAGCAGGTTTGCTGGTGGAAGAAAAAAAAAGGGTGGGTGGAAATCCTGTCTTTTTAAAATTTGATTTGATTTTTCTTGATCTTCTATCTTTAAAATATATATATAAATCTTTATCCTTCTCAGTCAGAAGTCAGTACCTGCTCTTTTCACTGGAACAGTGTTTTGTTGTAATGTGAAAGATATGGACAAAGAAAAAAATTCAGCATAGAATTAGCCAGACAAAATTTCTTCAGTGGCAAAACAGGCCATCTTTGAGTACTGGAGACTTATAGCAGGCAGGCAAAGGGTATATAAACTCAGGCAAGTTATGTGATCCAGCAAGTCAAGGTGGCAGACATACTCATTTCCCCAATTTTTCTCATATTAATTTTATAAAGTAAGATGGACTTGAGACACAAAATCACTGAATGAGCTTTCAAAAATCTGGGTCAGTGTAGTTAGTCCTAGACTAACACTTTGACTATTTGTTTTTGAGCCATTGTTGGTTCAAATCCAACATCTGATTTTGAGTTTGTCTTTGAAAAGTCCTATGAAAGGTAGACTAAAGTCTACCAACTCATCTGACCCCAAAACCTTTTGCAATGTTCAAATTTTATTTATAAACAAATACAGAGGTGGGATCCTACCAGCATTACAACCAGTTTGCTGAGCACATGTGTACACCAAATGCGCTATGCATGCATGTGCACTACTTACAAATTACTGGGTCCAGCAAGCATTCACCTGCTCCACTGATGAGTGGCACTCAGCTGTGCCATGCAAAGCAGCTGAGGAGGAAAAAACAGAGACTAAAGGACAGCCTAGAGTCCGGGCAGGCAGGTGAGTGAAACAGATGACCAAAAAGTCATCACAGTGAACTGGTTCGGTGTCTGCTGCTCTTCAGAGCTACCAGTTCTATAGAACCAGGCCGAACCAGTAGAATCCCACCCCTTAATGAATACCTGCGATTATACTGGGATGCAATCACTTGTGTTATTTGTTTTTGTCCTGAGGGATTTTTCATAAAGTTAAGTTCTTTAAGGACATATTTATAACTGCAGAATAAGTTATACCTAACACATTAAACTGCATGGGATTTTTTTTTCACAGAATGAGTTTGAAAACCATCAAAGCTAAAGGGAAAAAGAAAAAGGGGAAGGAGATTTAAAAAAAAAACAGTGCTGAGGCATACTGCTGTAAAACAAGAAGCGACCTGATAGTGACGGAAAGAATGGCCTTTGTTGTGATGTCCTCTGCTATCACTGTGCAATGTGTGCAATGCAAACCTTGTGAGAACAGCTGATTAAGAAGAGGCTCAATTTTATGCCACATTAGATGAGAATCCAGGAGAATATAATAAAAATTCAGGATTCTCCCCTGCAAGACTTCATGCTGCTACCCAAGTTTGAATAACCTATAGAGACAATTAGGCAAATTGAAACAGAGAATGAATTAATGCCCCTGAGAATGCTGGGCTTTTGATGGGCTGTTTGCCATCTAGAAATTCTATGCTAATTATGACAGCATTGATTTTTTTTGAAAACAATTTTATTAGTTTTTAAAAACAAACAAACAAAACATAAAAACATCCAGCTTTCTTTCATAAATATACAAACAGTGTGTTGGTTGGTTTACCAGTTTTTGTGCATTCATTTCGTAGTCTAAATTACAGTTACATTACATATTAACTCATATTTTCAAAAAAATTATATATCCTAGTATCACTATCAAACAATCATTTGACTATGATTTTGTTCATTCATACATTACGAGATAACTATAATTTACTTAATTTATTTTATAACAAATCATATAATCATACCAAATCTATCCTAAAGGCATTTTATAAATGTAATATTAAATAAGAAAGAGAAAAAAATATCTCTTTATATATACATCATTATCTAAAATTCTAAATATTCTATTATTGTATTTTATCATCCAACCATTGATAGAAAAGGTCCCAAATTTTATACAATTGTTTATTCTCTTGTTCTCTAATTTCAAATGTCAATCTACTCATTTCAGCACATTCCAATATTTTCTTAATAATTTCTTCCTGCAATTTCTTCCTGCAATGGTATTTTATCATTTTTCCAGTTTTTAGCAAATACAATCCTAGCCGCTGTTAATACATTTAAAATCAGGTATTTCAAATGGTAAAAATTTCAAATGGTGAAATATGATGAGAGATTCCAAAAAATTGAAGAAGAAGATAAACAAAGAGAGGAGAAGATTGGAAATATTGACAGCAGACTAACAGTGGTTGAACAAGATAAAAATGGGATGCTGAAGTGGGAGATGGACAGGTCAGAATTCTATCTCAGATTTCAAAATATAGAGGAAGAAAAAGGTCAAAACCTAGCTGAGATAATGATAGAAATTCTGGCTGAAGCCTTGGAAATAACAGAGGAAAAGATGATGGATGGAGTAGATGAAGTATATCGAGTCTTTACAAGATATGCAATGAGAAACAACTTACCAAGAGAAGTTCACATCAGATTTACCAAAAAATCCATTAAAACACAAATATTACAAGTGGCAAAAGAGAAGACGTTGAAATATAAAGGCAAGGAGATTGTGGTTTTAAAACAAATACCCAGAAGAGTGAGAGAGAGGAGAAGAGAATATCAATTCCTGACTAAAATGTTACTGAAAAAGGAGGTGAATTACAGATGGTTGATTCCAGAAGGATTAATGTTTACATGGCAAGAACAGAGACATAGAATTGATTCAATTGAGAAAGCAGAACTTTTCTACGCAGAATTTTTTGGAAGGAGAGAGGAAGAGGTAGAAAAAGAGGTCTCACTAATTGAATTCCAAGAGGACCAAATGGGGACTGAAAGAGGAAGGCGCAGTAGGTGGACAGGTGGAGATCAAAGAACAACGTGAACCAAGATCTACGAGAGCTGCCAAACCTAACTACAAGATATAACCAAGAAAGAGAAAAAACTGATTACAATGAATATAAATGGACTTAATTCAGCTGTTAAAAGAAGGAAAATTTTTCACAAATTAGAAAAACTAAAATCTGATATAATTTGCTTACAAGAAGTACATATCAAAAAACAATATGAACAATTGTTGGTACAGCCAAAATTAGGGAAAGTATTTACTTCTTTGACGCAATGTAAGAAAAGAGTCTTATACATTAAAGAGGCTATCCCAGCAAAATTGATCTATACAGAGTATTAATGGTGGAAATAATGGATAATAATATGAAAATACTCCTGATTGCAATTTATGCTCCGAACGATAAACAAGAAAAAATTTACAAAAAATTACACATTAAAATAACTGGATTGGATTATGTCAATATAGTTATGATGGGAGATTTTAATGGAATTGTGGACAATAAACTGGACTAAACATGACAGCATTGATTTTTATTACTTAGCAATGTTCACAGTCATTAAAAAGATTCATAGATAATACTGACCCCATTATAGAAAGCACCCTTTAATATGTCAAAATATCATTTTCCTCCAGAGATAACTTTAGATGTTCACACAATACAGTAGTATCTCAGGGTCACTTAAGTATAAATTTAAAAATCAGTTTTAAAATCAGCATTAATCAAAATATATTTTAAAATCAGAACACAAAGAGCTTTTCAAAGAAAAGGTCAGGGACAAAAATTAGAATCTAATTACTTTCCTTTTTCTCTTTTGCTAGAAGTATGTCTTGATATACTATAAGACTAAGAATAATTTTTGGAATGCTGAAAGTACATTGTAGCATTTTTATAAAAAGTTCACTATGAGAGCGGTTTGTGCATTCACAAAATATCTGCTACAACTAAGTACACTGCTACACTAAGACAACCCCATTAGCCCTGACAAAAGTAATCCGTGGTTATCAACTAACTCGTTTAGCAACCGTTCAATGTTACAACAGTTTAAAAATATGTATGACTGTCATAGCATCCCACAGTTATGTAATCGCCATTTTGGGTGCTTCACAACTGTTGTGAATTTATGATTATCACAGCATCGCACAATCACATGATTGGTACTTGTGTGCTTTCCAACCAGCTTGCGCCCAGCAAAATTAATGGAGAACAAAGAAATAAAATCATAAGTTGTGGTCATGAGGTGTTTCATTTAACAACCATAGGGATTTGCTTAATGATCAAATGGAAAGTGAGTCTGTTGTAAGTCTGTGGTGGTCATGTGATTTTCTGCTTAGTGACCATGGCACTTAGTGACATAGTTGCTGGTTGTTAAGTGAGAACTAATTGTAATTCTACCAGGATATTGTATTGTCTTTTTTTCTTTTCCTGGGCAGGGAAGCCTGCTTCTAGACACTGCACTGAGCTTAAGTCATCTGCCATTTTTATTTTTTAAGAATGCTTGAAGGAGCAGCACTAGGCCCATAGCTGTTTTTGAAAGTGGGCTGCGACCTTGGGGAAAGATTCCCATATTTTATAGCAGACAATGCTAGAATGGATTGACAAAGATGTAACCATATAAAACCCACTTTAATAGACGTGGTTGCTCTAATGCAGTTTGTTTTGACTTTAACCACCAGAATTTGCCTGCCAGTCTTCCCATGACAAGTTACCATACCTATGTTATTAAGCAGAAAGTGAAATATTGTATATAAATAATCAAGTCCAATGAGAGTGAAAAGGAATAAACTTTAATACTTACCATTATTGATGTAACAAGTCAAGAAATAAAGAGTTTTTGTAAGTGAGGCATGGTATCATTTTGTGATCTAGATAGGCATGCCATTTTGTGACATGACAGGTAATCTTCTGACTTACAACAGTTTGTTTAGTGACCAAAGTCATGACAGCGCTGAAAAAAAAATGACTTATGACTGTTTTTCACACTTACAACCATTGCAGCAACTCCATGATCATGTGATCAAAATTCATTTAACAACCGGGTTAATAACTTAACAACTCTTGTGATTCCACTAACAACTGCAATAAGAAAGGTCATAAAATGGGGGCAAAACTCACTTATCATGTGTCTTACTTAGCAACAGAAATTTTGGGCTCAGTTGCAGTTGTAAGGGCAAGGATTATCTGAAATGTAAATTACCTCATCTAAATGCTATAGATCTGTGTTGGCGAACCTATACCATGCGTGCTGGAAGTGGTACACAGAGCTATTTCCCCTGGCACGTGAGAGATCACCCAGAAGAGCCCCACTGTGCATGCATGCATGTGCTGCCACCCAACAGCTGATTGTCAGATATCTGGCATGCATGACTGTTTCCTAGTATGATTTGATTGTTGATTGTACCCTGTGACTATCATTAAGTGTTGTACGTTATGATTCTTGATTCTTAACGAATATATCTTTTCTTTTATGTGTACTGAGAGTATTTACACCAAGACAAATTCCTTGTGTGTCCAATCACACTTGGTCAATAAAAGTATTCTATCTATTCTATTCTATTCTCTCTAACTCTGCCGGTTTTTAGGCTGACACTTTAATCACTACATCGGATTGGCTCCACAGAGAAGATATACATTGCATTTATATAATTAATATGCACATTTCTGCTACATCAAGTATCAAGGAGGCTAATAAACCCCATGTATGGGCAAGTTATTTTATTTATTTTTTGCCATGTATAGGCAAGTTATTTATTTTTTGCCATGTATGGGTAAGTTATTTTATTTATTTTTTGCCATCATCCTACAAATATTGCCTTCTTGAAGCCATGATTTGCATTTCAAGGGAAACTGCCATCTGAACTGATGGAAGCTTGATTTGAAATGGAATTAGTAACCTTTGAAAGGAAATGTAGAAGAGAAATGGTAATTTTAATTTGTCCTTCTCCCTACTCTTTGAGTTGCCTATTACATATCCCTGCTGCGAATATAATTAATATTCAGGAACAAAATGTAAAGACATACCACGCATACTCCAAGGCCTTCTTCTATCTGTTCTAAAGTAATCTATGGTTCTATTATATTAAGATGACTTTGAAAATTTTGTGACAATGCAAATAAGACTGTGAACAATTCACTGACCAACCAAAGTATTTATCAGGGTGTTATGCCATGAGTGTCCCATGTACTGACTTTACCACAGATCCTGGAGCAAGGCAAAGTCATTCACCCCTATTTCCTATAAAAATGAAGAGTAAAATCATTTGTTAGTGCCCCATCTACATTTTAAAAAAAGCAAAACAAAAACAAAAACACTTTTTAAAAAAAGGATAAGAGAAACTGCTATGAGAATTATTTTGTTGCTAGTTGCAAAAAACAAACAAACAATAACTTTGTTACATTTAAAAACTTCTTCCAAGCTGTGGTGCTAAAATTATAGCATGTCAGCATTTATTTCAACCAGGCACTTTTCCCCAAGACTTTTAACATGGTTGCATGTTCTACAGTGACTAATAATTTGTTCTTTAATTTACACCCCACTTTCCTGCCTGGATGAGCATTCAAAGTGACTAACAAAATAGGCTGCACTTATTCAAAATGAAACAAAACAAAACAAAAACATGCTAAAATATATTAACTGTTAAAAAGCCTGGCAATGAAATATGTCTCCAGATTTTCTAAATGATAACTGTGATAGCCAAATTCAGATAATGAAGGAGTAGATAGTATAAAACTGAAACATCAGAAGAGATGGGCCTGCCTCACGTCCCACTGTTTCTGACAGTGGGGCAGGGAAATATTTTCAATAGGGTCTTTCCTACAGGTTTGTAAAGGAAGAGGCAGTCAGACTTTAAATGGTTTAAATTTTTAAAAAGCAATACAGGTAGTCCTCAACTTACAACCCATTCATTTAGTGACTATTCAAAGTTACCACAGCAGTGAAAAAAGTCTTATGACTGTTTTTCACACTTACGACCGTTACAGCACCCCTATGGTCACATGATAAAAATTGGGATGCTCGACAGCTAGCATTTATTTATGTCCCTGGGTCATGTGATCAACTTTTGCGACCTTCTGGCAAGCAAGTCAATAGGGAAGCCAAATTAACTTAACAACCATGTTACTGATTTAACTGCAGTGATTCACTTAATATCTTGGTAAAGAAGATAGTAAAATGGGGCAAAATTCACTTATCAACTGTCTCGCTTAGCAACAGAAACTTTGGAGTTGACTGTGATCGTAAGTCAATGATCACTTGTACAAATTCAGTCAGTAATTGGGAATCAGTGCAGATCTTTCCATCCAGAGAATACATGATCCCAATACCTCCACTAGTTAGAAACTCAGTTCCATTTTTTATGTCAACTGATATTTTCAAAGGTTTCACATACAACATGTTGCACTGATTAAGATGTAATCAAATCATAGATAATTAAACCAAAATTCAACCTAATCAGGAAGAATCACAACTGGCATGCTAGGTAGAGTTGTGCAAGGATGCTCCTCACCTCTACCAGCAAATCTAGCAATAGCTGAAAGTGAAGAAGCATCCTTAGATCTTGCTGTTCTGACCAAGGCTTATTGAGACACTAACAAACACAAATTAGTCCCCAAACCCGTTTTTCTTTATTTCAACGGCTGTGAATTTTAGTCATTCACAGCCTGTAATGAGTCTCAAACAATTTGTAAATAGTCCCATGGAAGTCTGCCAAAGTCCTTCAGGGTAAGTTTGATAAGCATGCACCTTTATCTTCCTTGAAATGGAACTAAATTTCCAATTAGTTATATAAGGCCAAATAGAGCACAAATTCAACATAGAGTTTCAGGTTTCAAACCGACCAGTACAGACAAAGTTGCTTCCTGCAAAGGTTCATGTCCCTTTGCTCCTACTTTATGTCTCCAAGCCCTATTCCCGAGGTGCCCTTTTGTCTTAACTGTTCTTGCCTTCTGGCAACTCTGTGCATGCACACACTGGAAACAGGCTCCCCCTGTTCCTCTGCCTCGCTGCTGTCAGATTCTGGTGGTTCCGGAGTCAGCACATAACTCCTAGATGGCCCTGGCCTCATCTCTGTATCTGATGCAGGACCCTCATCCGAGTCCTTCCTAGACTCCTGGACTGGCCCGTGTTCCTCTCCACTGTCTGACTCTGCTGCCATCTCTGCAGACTGCCAGCGGACCACAACACTTGCTTTTCCAGGGATGTGCAACTCCAACAAAAACATGTTAAACCTGCTTCCCCAATTCCAGTTGCTTGACTGAATTAATTTCAGCTTTTGCGTGCAGCCAATTATCAAATGTAAGCAATATTCAAAGCTATTGATTGGAAGCCCACACTAAATTTCCAGCATATAGTAAGTATATAGCAGTACTCTACCTCTTCCAGATGTTTATCTAGAATGGGTCCAAACAATCAGTACCATTTAAATATCTTTGAGCCTGCTAGACATTCTCAACAATCCCTACAAACAGGTATCAAGAACAGAAGGCTGACATTGTTAAAGGGGACAATGGGGGAGTGGAGCTCTAATAATGGCTTCACTGAGCCCAAGAGACAGAGGGTGCTGTTCCCACCAATGAAAACATGATACACGCACAAGTTCAGCAAAACTGTAACATGACAAAGGAAATGTTTTTCAAATTGGAAATAAACTGAACAATCACAAATAAGTCAACTTTATTTCCCATACTGTGAGATTAGTTATATCCATAACTGCTTCTAAATAAGGGTCTTGTATAGAAGTGTCTTATTGTATGTCCATGGCTTTTACTTTCCTTCTCTTGAATAAAAATTTATAAATTCAGTCATGAAAATAACAAGAATCACAATCTGGAAGGGAAGTCAAATTTCACATAGCCCTCAGAGCGGTCCTACAGCTTTCTGTGTGTTGTGGACCCAGAAATTGCCTAATTTCCCTTAGGCAAATGTCTTCCTTTTCTGCTTCCTGTGTTTATTTGTGTATGAGGCAAAGAGGAAGGAAAGTACAGAGATGTACTGTATGTCTGATTACCAGCCTTTCTGATTCCCAACCCTTTTGAATGCAGTGCAAAATGTCTTCAACGTTGGTGCAACACATGGATTACGTTTAGACCTTTTCACACTTTGGGACTGTAAATCTAAAGCTTGCACAACTGATCATTGCTATTCCCTACTGGTCAACAACTGAGCATAGAGAATTGTCAATCAGTTAATGCTTGCTTGCTTGCTAATACTTCATTCTGTCCCTTGGGTCTCTACCTAAATCTATATCCCTTCCACCTTTTGGAAAAATAAAACAGAATAGGTTGCTAATATTTTCCCTATTTTTGTACTTGCCATCATGTTAACCCACTATTGCCTTCTAAACTCCTAATACTGACAATTCTTTATTAGGTTCCCTTGTTTAACTGTGCTTGCAAAATGGTTCAAATCAAGCATCCATTCCAATCTCCTTGTCCCCTTTCTAAAAAAAAAGGTAGCGATACCTGGCTTTTTCAGAAAGACCATTTGTTTCTTTGAAATGCCCATGAATACAACGTAATAGGCTCAGGAATACAAATCATCCTTGACTTACAATCAGTTACAAGCAGAATTTCATCACTAAGCAATATGAGTTGTGAGTTGTACCCAATTTTACTTCCTTACTAGCTTGATACCTGTGCTTCACTATGAAACTATGTGGTTGGGCTTAGTTTTTGGGGAGGAAAATAAGGGGGGGGGGCGAATTCTGCCTCTGCCTATCAGCATCGGTATTCATCTGGATAGTGTCCTGTCAGTATGTGGGAGAGTTGAGGACTGTCTGGAAACTGAAACAATATTTGCTGTGGGAGCAAGAAGGAAACAGTGAAGAGCCTGGGCGTGGCTTAGCTCAACTGTTCTGTACTAAAGCTGCTTGGTGCTGTGAAACTAAAACTCCTCTCCTCTGCTTGTGTTTTGCATTTGGAACAGATTTGTTTTCAAGTGGGGAGGGGGTGTAGAACTCCTTAGCATCAGAGTGTGTTAATAATCATGTACAAAATACCAATGTTCTGTTGGTCATTTCGAAAAATCTTTTCTTAGTGAGCACCTAGAAGCCAAGAGGAACATCTGTGGCAAATATCAAGTTTGTAGGTTTTACGTTCTGGAGATTTTGTGATAATGCGTGAGTGGTATTTCGCTTTTATAGATATAGAAGATTTTATTACTGTGGTCATTAAACAAATCACTATTGTTCCATGAATCTGGCTTTCCTTGTTAACCTTGCTTACTGGAAGACCCCCAGGAAGGTTGCAAATGAAAATGACATGATCCTAAGATCAGGCCTCGATCTCATCTTCTGCAATAGTTTGAATTCAATTTATGGAATACAAATTAAAGAACCCTTTTCCAACAGTGACCACAACATGATTGACTTTTGTTTCAGTATACGTCCACACAAAAATCAACACAACGAAGTGATCCCCAATTATAACTTCAAAAAAAGCAACTATGATGTTATAGACAACGATCTCTCATTCCTTGATTGGCAATTTCTATTCTCTGGATGCAATACTGTTGAAGCCCATATTTTTACTTGAAATCAAAATCGTCATCAAACTATATGTACCAATAACAACTCCAAAAACCAGAAAAAAACAGATTACCCATAACAATAAGGAAGATTCAATCCAAAAAGAGATCACTTTGGTGAAAAAACAAATCTGGTCATGTTGCCAACTTCAAAAGCCAATACAAAAGTTTATGCCACCAGTTAGAGACTGAATGCAGCAATTATCACATTAAACAAGATGAAAACCTTCTATGCACCAATTCCACCTGCACTTTCTACAATTTTGTAAAAAACAAACTAAAAGATTCAAGGTCCATCCCAGCCCTGAAAGGACCTAATGGTAAAGATTTCAATGAAGACACCATTAAAGCCAACCTATTTAAAACATTCTTTGGCTCAGTATTTGTAAACAGCAATGGATCATGACCAGAATTTCCTAGTGGACCCAACTAGACAACTACAATGATCTAATACATATTGATTTTACAGAAGACAATGTTGAAAAAGCACTACGCAATCTAAAACCATCTCTATCTATTGGACCAGACAGAATATGTGCCTACTTCTTAAAATAGCTACCCATTGCCATAGCCAAACCTCTAAGCATTATCTTCAAAAAATCTTTCAGGACCAACTCCTTGCCAAAACTATGGTCACAAGCCACAGTCATTCCCGTCTTCAAAAAAAGAGACCCAGCCTAGTTGAAAATTACAGACCAATCTCTTTATGCTGTGTCACCTGTAAAGTCATGGAATCAATTATTAACCAATCCATTATCCTCCACTTAGAAACAAACAACCTACTCTCTAATAAACAATTTGGTTTCAGAAAAAACTATCCTGTAATCTGCAACTTTTACACTGCAAAAACATATGGACTACACAACTTGATCAGGGCAAAGCAATAGACTCAATCTACATATACTTCTGTAAAGCCTTTGATTCAGTGCTACAAGACAAACTACTAAAACTAAAATCTTATGGCATCTCCGGACACCTGCATAACTGGATAGAAGCATTCCTGTCAAACAGACAACAAATGGTCAAAATTGGGAGTGTCCTGTCAAATTCTGTACCTGTCACCAGTGGTGTCCCCCAAGGCAGTGTTCTAGGACCAACTCTTTTCATACTCTACATGTAATCATATTAAGAGCAGCTGTGTTCTCTTCGCGGACGATGTAAAGCTATTCAACACCACAGACAATACTGCTACCCTTCAAAAAGACCTCAACTATGTATCAGAATGGTCAAACAAATGGCAACTTCAAATCTCAACAAACAAATGCTCTGTCCTACATATTGGGAAAAAAATCAGAAAATAAAATACAGGCTGAATAGTCAAGACCTTGTTGATGATGCAAACTCTGTCAAAGATCTTGGAGTACTCATCTCTAATGATCTAAGTGATAGAGCCCACTCTAACTACATAGCCAAAAAGGTGTTAAGAGTTGTTAACCTATTCTTACGCAGCTTTTTCTCTGGTAATATTACACTACTAACTAGAGCATACAAAACATTTGCTAGACCAATACTCAAATACAGCTCATCAGTCTGGAACCCACATTACGTATCTGATATTAACACAGTTGAGAAAGTCTGGGAATATTTCACAAGAAGAGTTCTCCACTCCTCCACTCATTGAAGAATACCCTATGCCACCAGACTTGAAATTCTACACCTAGAAAACCTAGAACTATGCTGCCTTTAGTCCAATCTAAGTATATATAAAATCATACATTGCAATGTCCTACATGTCAGTTAATACTTCAGCTTCAACCATAATAATAAAAGAACAAACAATAGATACAAACTCAAGGTTAATCGCAGGTTAATGTTAATGTTGAAGGTTAATGTTGAACATTCTAATCTGCTAATTGCTGCACTTACCCTGTTGCTTAGAACTGAGTTGTCCGCAAAGAAATAATTGAAGTATTTCAGATCTTGACACATCAGAGAAATATTTCAATGGGCTCACTATAAAGTGGAGGATTAGAACTTCATATGCATCTTTGGATAAAAAGACTTTTTGATAACGCTGACTGAGTTTATTTGGAACTTTTGAATACATACAGTACATATATATCTAACTTATACACAATTTCAAATTTTAATTTAATATGAACACATAGAGTTACAACAATGTTGCTTCCCTACCTAGTCTTCGCTCCACCACCTTGGACCACTTCCCATGAGTTAATGACAATTCACAGGGAAAAGATTACCCATTCCTAAACCACTATGATTTAGGAGACCCTTTTCTGTTGCTGTATCCACCCCATGGAACATCATCCCACCTTAGGTCAAATTGGCTTGATAACTTTTTGGAAGGGCCTGAAAACCTGGCAAAGCACGTGCTCACTGAACCGATTGTTACACTGGTTGAATCCCACCACTGGTTCCCACTATTACCATCATTGTAAAATGTTGAACTCCAAATTGCTAGGCAAAAGGCTTAATTAAATAGCCACCTATTAAGAATATAATTTGCCATTAAACCAAGGCTCCTACAAGGGCAGTGTTTCCTAGAATACAAAGGTTCCACCTCAAAAGCAAGGATGATTTAGAATATTTTGAGATTTATAATAGACAACTCAACCAGAAAATCTGCTGTCTGTTCACAATGGAGAGCAACAGCATGATCCTTCTACCATATGCCCCACTGTTGTCCAAAGAAGAGAAAACAGTGCCTGTAAATGGAAATTATTCTTCAGGTCAGAGGAAAAGACAGATCCTTAATTTCTGGGATGATCAGAACTATTTTCACATTCATGATTCTTGAAACCCTTCCTGATCTTTTACATACCAAAATATTAAAAGGAAATGGGGGGGGGGGACTTCACACAAATTCTCAGAAGAACATCACCAGTTTACAAAAGTGGATTCATGGCTCATGGCTAGGACTGAATATTAATTGATTCATTCTCCTGGCTATTTGTCCAGCTGCACAATATCTTGTTGGCTATTACTCTACTAAATTAAGCCTATTCTTCTAATACGTTGCTTGTTACCTAATTTAGCCAGCACATTGCAAAAGTACTGCACAAAGAAATAAATACTAGCCATTAAAATCTGGAGGTTCTTTTAAAGACCACTATAATTAGAATCTGTATTCCTATATTTATATCTCACACACACACACTCATCTTCTTGGGACAAATACATAAAGGGATACAGAGCATTTTATTTATTTACTTAAAGTTGTTCTATGATAAAATCAAGCTCAAGGCAGCTTATAAGAATCAAATGAAAAAGAACATGTTTTCATACATTTATATATTGAAAGTAAAGTCTAAAATGATTCTAATACAAATACTGAGAATATTTTCATAGAGCAATTGACTGTCCATTTTATTTGGAGATAATTCATATTATATTCATTGGTTGTTTGCAGATAAAAGAATAGGAGTGCAAGTATCTGCAGAAAATGGATTTGCCATAGGGGAGGAATGACTTGCACTGCTGAAAAATTAACCTGTGCTTCTTCCTTCCAGTTCTACTTCATCTTAATAAGTGATTTTTTTTTTTACTTTTGATGTTTCTTCCAGGAAAAGGATTTGGAGAAATTCACTGGACAGTCTTTTTAGCACCCCTCCGGACTTCCCATATTTCAATACATGAGGCCAGGAGTAAATTCATCCCATGGAGTTTTCACAGAGAAGGAAGCCTGGACAAGTCAGAGACCCTGAAGAATTATGAAAACAGAACTGAAAACAACAACACCAGCAACAATGTAAGCTCAAAAATGCCAAGAGAAATTATTTAAACCATTCTAAAATACCCTGAGAATAAAGTAGAAGAATGAAAACCTCCTTCTTTAAAAGAAAGAAAAGGTTTCAGAAGTTGGTGGAATCTGGCATAGCATTGTTTACATTAAGCTTGTCTGAAAATCATCATTCCCCATATCCAATGATGCTATATACATGCTTTTAAAATTCTGCATGTTCAGTGCAGCCATGCATTAATAATGCATACAAACCTCAGTAGATGAGGAGCACTAGCAAAAAAAAACCCAGAGAATTGTTGATTTATTGTGTTGATTATTACAATGATACTTCATACACACCAATTCCACCCACGCTTTCTACAATTTTGTAAACAACAAACTAAAAGACTCAAGGTCCATCTCAGCCCTGAAAGGACCTAATGGTAAAGACTGCAATGACGACACCATTAAAGCCAACCTCTTTAACACATTCTTTGGCTCAGTATTTGTAAACAGCAATGGATCATGACCAGTATTTCCTAGTCAACCACAGACAACTACAATGATCTAATACATATTGATTTTACAGAAGACAATGTTGAAAAAGCACTATGCAACCTAAAACCATCTCTATCTATTGGACCAGATGGAATATGTGCCTACTTCTTAAAAAAGCTATCCACTGCCATAGCCGAACCTCTAAGCATAATCTTTGAAAAATCTTTTAGGACCAGCTCCTTGCCAAAACTATGGTCACAAGCCACGGTCATCCCCATCTTCAAAAAGGGAGACCCAGCCTAGTTGAAAATTACAGACCAATCTCTTTATGCTGTGTCACCTGTAAAGTCATGGAATCAATTATTAACCAATCCATTATCCTCCACTTAGAAACAAACAACCTACTCTCTAATAAACAATTTGGTTTCAGAAAAAAACTATCCTGCAATCTGCAACTCTTACACTGCAAAAATATATGGACTATACAACTCGATCAGGGCAAAGCAATAGATGCAATCTACATAGACGTTGATTCAGTGGTACAAGACAAACTATTCCTAAAACTAAAATCTTATGGCATCTCCGGACACCTGCAGAACTGGATAGAAGCATTCCTGTCAAACAGACAACAAATGGTCAAAATTGTGAATATCCTATCAAATATTGTACCTGTCAACAGTGGTGTCCCCCAAGGCAGTGTTCTAGGACCAACTCTTTTCATACTCTACATAAATGACCTCTGTGATCATATTAAGACCAACTGTGTTCTCTTCGCTGACGATGTAAAGCTATTCAACATCACAGACAATATTGCTACCCTTCAAAAAGACCTTGACTATGTATCAGAATGGTCAAACAAATGGCAACTTCAAATCTCAACAAACAAATGCCCTGTCTTACATATTGGCAACAAAAATCAGAAAATAAAATACAGGCTGAATAGTCAAGACCTTGATGATCCAAACTCTGTCAAGGACCTTGGAGTACTCATCTCTAATGATCTAAGTGATAGAGCCCACTGTAACTACATAGTCAAAAAGGCATTAAGAGTTGTTAACCTATTCTTACGCAGCTTTTTCTCTGGTAATATTACACTACTAACTAGAGCATACAAAACATTTGCTAGACCAATACTCAAATACAGCTCATCAGTCTGGAACCCACATTATGTATCTGATATTAACACAGTTGAGAAAGTCTGGGAATATTTCACAAGAAGAGTTCTCCACTCCTCCACTCGTTGCAGAATACCCTATGCCACCAGACTTGAAATTCTACACCTAGAAAACCTAGAACTACGCCGCCTTTAGTCCGATCTAAGTATATATAAAATCATACATCGCAATGTCCTACCTGTCAGTGAATATTTCAGCTTCAACCATAACAATAAAAGAGCAAACAATAGATACAAAGTCAAGGTTAACCACACCAAACTTGATTGCAGGAAATACGACTTCAGGAACAGAGTGATCAATGTCTGGAATACTCTACCTGACTTTGTGGTTTCTTCCCCAAACTCCAAAAACTTTAACCTTAGACTTTCTACTATTGACCTCACCCCTTTCCTAAGAGATCTGTAGGGATGTGCATAAGCGCACCAATGTGCCTATTGTCCCTGTCCTATTGTTTCTTTTATTTTTCTTATATGTATCCATGTATTCATAACTATGTTTTTACTTATACCTATTATCTTGTAAGCAATTGACAAACCAAATAAAATAAAAAATAAATTGTTTAATATCTGAAATTTATCTCATTCTTTCTATTAAATCCAGAGCACCAAACTTTGGCAGTGTGCTAACTATGAAAAATGTATATTTAAAATGCCTCCAGAATCTCATATTATCTGAAGGAAACTGTAAGTATTTTGTCATACTGTTTTCATAGATGATTGTTTTAGGAAAGGTTAATGAAGCTTTCCAAACAGAGTGTTACTAATACAATGAATTAAAAAGCAATAAACAGGGCTGTTCTTCAGAAGCTCATTGCAGTCTGGATATGACAGGAGTTCTGTCTCTAAGAAAGAAAGTGAACCTATGGACATTGAAGCAACCATGCAAGTCTTCAGCAAAAGAAATGCCTGACAATTACAACAGGCAGCTGCAAGACTCATAGGTAGCTTGCTAGAATAGAAACTGGTCAAAAACAACAGTCTTTATGGGGAAAGTAGATCACTAAAGTAGCTGATAGAGCCATTCAAATGATAGGATCAAAGGGAAACCATTTAAGAGTTTGACAAACCTTAATACACTATGGAACTGATAAACTGACAAACAAAACAACCATTGTGCTATTCTAAAGATAGCACTATTTGTGAAGCTGCTCATTAGGTTTGTCCAGAATGCTGTTTTGTCTCAACCTCCCATGATGTCAGCTTTGCTGATAAACAACTAAAGACACATTTCGCATGTTTAATACCTCGAGACACAAAGAACAATAGCAATAGCATTTAGACTTATATACTGCTTTATAATGTTTTACAGAACTCTCTAAGATAAGATAAGAAGAACTTTATTGTCATTGTACAAGTACAACTAAACTGTGGATGCACCCCAGCAACTGTTCACAATACAATAAAACCAGAGCACTTAAAGATGAAGATAAGAAAAATAGAGTACCCACGTCTCCATTTGCAATTAGAGAGTACAATATCTACAAATATACACAAAATATACATCCAACACTGACTGTGATGCTTCGCTTAGTGTAATACACAAGAGATGGATTGTACTGTAATATGTTAAGCAGTTTACACTGTCAGCATATTGCCCCCAACAATCTGGGTTCCTCTTTTTTCTGACCTCAGAAGCAGTGGTGGGATTCAAATATTTTTACTACTGGTTCTGTAGGTGTGGCTTGGTGGGCGTGGCAGGGGAGGGATACTGTAAAATCTCCAGTCAGGGGTGGTATTTGCCAGTTCTCCAAACTACTCAAAATTTCCACTACCAGTACTCCAGAACTGATCAGAACTTGCTGAATACCACCTCTGCTCAGAAGGATGGAAGGCTTGAGCAGATCAGGATCGAACTCCTGGCAGTAGGCAGAGTTAGCTTGCAATACTGCATTCTAACCACTGCACCACAATTTTTTTGGAGGGAGAGCATTATTCTTAAATCATTTCTCAAGTATGGTTTGTTCAAGTTGGGGTTTCTGATAAAAATGTCATAAATTTACTACACTGTAAGTTTTTGTCTCTACATGAATGTGCCGATAGGGGTGGGGTGAAGTTGAGCCCAGATCTTTTTGATCACGATACTTTAATAATGTAATCCTGTAAAAAGTATAACAACTCGGTGGCCTGCTTTCTGGTCTGCCTTTTTCTAAAACTTTTGGCAGTGTTCAATTTATTAAGGCAAATTTTGGATTATGGAAGCTTTATAGGCAGCATATTTTGTCATAATAAATGATTTTCAGAGGTGTCAATATATAAAAAGCCATTATCATGAAATTACCAAAAAAGAGAGAGAGAGATTGGAACTTTCCAATTATCATTGTTTTCTACCTGTGACCAAAAAGCTTTCTGCAAGGCACGTGCATATTAATATAAATCAGGTTATTTTACTACAAGACTTCTACTTTGGCAGCTTTATGTTTAAAGTTTCAATAAAATATCTCAATATAAATGTAATGGAGAGGGGAGACGGTAATACTTCCTTTTTAAAAAAAATGTGTGAGAGTTAAAGCTTTTCCTTTCTTTCTTTTTACAAAAACACCCTTTTCATGCAGAAAGCTGCAACAGTTTGAGCTTTTCCTGGATGGACATTGTGACCACACAATATTCAATGCCTTTTTTAAACAACACCAGCAACAATTAAATGTAAATGGCAATTAGATGATAAGAATATTAGGCAGTACTAGGTTTATAAATATTTGGACTAATATTTCCATTGAGACCAACAGCCAAATCCTCCTTGAAACTACACTTCATTTATTTATTAATTAATAAATGGTATGGTGTCAGGGGTTTCCAGTTCAATGTGTGAAGTATGAAGGATGTGTGTTTGTGTTTATTGTCATGGTCATGAGGTGCACTGAAGATGGTATTTGATTTCGTTGTACAAGGTGCAATGACAATAAAGTAAACTTGTCGTGTCCGCAAAAGACGCCAGGAGTCGGTGACTTAGTTTAAAGCTCTTTATTTTGGAGTTGAGAACCGAACCGGCGAAAAGGAAAAAGCCCACGGCTTTTATCCTTTTCGCCGCCGCGGCCGCGGCCAATGGCAGCATTTCAAGTCTCCCGCTCTTGGAGTGAGCCAATCACGGGAGACTTTCAACAGGCCAATCGGCGCGGCTCGCCTGGCCAATTAGAAATCCCCGCGCTTTAGCCAATCAAAGCGCGGGGATTTCGAGTATGTAAATTAGGGACAGAACACCCCTCCCCTCTTGGTACAGTCTTTACGTTGCGTAGTCACGTAGGTAGGCGGGGCTCCGTCTAGTCCTACTTGACCTGCGCAACTCAGTTGCAAGCTGGATTTCGACCGGAGCGGTCGAGTTTTTGGCCGCTCCCTCTTCTGTGCGAACCGGTTGGATGATCGGGCCGGTTCTTTCTCCGTGGCTCCCACCTGGGCCTTCCGGGTTGGTTGAGTACGGGTCTCGCCGCTCCCGCTTGGTCTTTCCGAGTCAGTTGAGCTGGCTTGGTGCTTCTTCTCCGGTGGGGGATCGCGATGGCTGCGTTCCGGTAAGTACTGCTGGTTTATTTTTTCTTGCGTTTGTTTATTCGGGTATTCCCTCCCCCCTTGGTTTGTTTCTTGGGGGGTGGATTCTGTTGCCGAACGTGACCTGAGTTGGTCAATGTGTCGTTTCCAGGCTCGCCCATCTGTGGTTTGGAGCCGGTATGAGCGTGGGCCTGTGATTTGGGTGATGACGGCTGGGATCCAAAGAGGGTCCCCCGTCAGGTTTTTCGCATACACGAGGTCTCCGGGTGCGAATGTTCGGTATTTTGAACTTGAGTCTGGGGGCCTCTCCGGGTTATATGTTGGGTGTAACCTGTCGAGTGGGGACCTCAGCTTCCTACCCATTAGTAACTCGGCTGGGCTTTTGTTGGTAGTGGTGTTCGGGGTGATATGTTGTATAAAGAGAAGTCTGTTAATTTTGTCTTGGATCTCCCCGTGGTCCATTTTCCGGATGGTTTTTTTGGTAAATTGTACCATCCGTTCCGCTCTACCGTTCGCCGCCGGATGCACCGGTGCTGTTAATGCGTGGCGGATGCCCCTCTCCGCCAGGAATCTCTCGAAGTCGAGGGAAGTAAACTGGGGCCCGTTGTCGGAGACGACGACGTCTGGGAGGCCGTGTGTTGCAAAGAGTTTGCACAGTTCTTTGATTATGGCCTCCGTGGTGGTAGATTTCATGTCGCTTACCTCCAACCAGTTGGAGTAAGCGTCAACTGTTATTAGAAAGGTATGCCCATTTGTGGGACCGGCAAAGTCCAAATGGATTCTGGACCAGGGCCCCCTCGGTGTTTCCCACTCTAGGATGGGTGCTGCAGGTGGGCTGGGTCTAGTCTCCTGGCATCGCTGGCACCTAGCTACCCAGGCCTCTATCTGTTTGTCCATCCCTGGCCACCAAGCGTAACTTCTGGCCAGGGCTTTAGTTCTGACGATGCCAGGATGCCCCTCATGCAACATTTCTAAAACCTTCCCTTGCAGCCTGTCCGGGATGACCACCCTGTCACCCCATAAGATACACCCCTTAAGCAGCGAGAGTTCGGTTTGGCGGTTTTTAAATGTCTTAACGGATTCGTCATTGTCCCTTTCTGGCCAACCTTTTTCCACCCAATGCAAAACCCGCGCCAGACGCCTGTCTTTAATAGTCTCCCGGGCAATGTCTGACGCGGTTATGGGCAGGTTGGGCAGGTTTTCGATGTTCAGGGTGTTTGTCGTTGGTGCTGGGTCAGGGTCGGAGTCTGGTAACGGCGAGTGGCTTAAAGCGTCCGCGTGCGAAATCTTCTTACCCGGCTTGTGTATTAGTTCGTAACTGTAGGCTGCCAGGAACTCGGACCACCTTGTCATCCGGGGAGACAGAATGTTCGGGGTGGCTCGATTTCCTGCAAGGATGTCCAGCAACGGTTTATGGTCTGTCACAATGGTAAAAGGGCGGCCGTAAAGGTATTCGTGGAACCGCTTAACGGCGGCAACTATAGCCAAGGCTTCTTTGTCCAGCTGGCTATAGTTCCGCTCTGGCTTGGTTAGAGTCCTGGAAAAGAATGCGATGGGTGCTTCTTTTCCGTCAGGAAGGGTATGGCTGAGGACAGCGCCGACGCCGAAAGGTGATGCGTCGCAAGTGACGGCCAGGGGCAAGGTTTCACTGAATTGGATCAGGACGGCGTCGGAAGTAAGGAGGTCTTTGGTTTTTTGGAAGGCGGCTTGCTCCCGTTTCCCCCAAGTCCAGGTTGCCGCCTTATCCAGGAGCCTATGCAAAGGCTCCGCCGCCGTTGCCTTTTGGGGTAGGAAAACATTATAAAAGTTCAGCAACCCCAAGAAAGCCTGTAGTTCAGTCTTAGATCTAGGGGTGGGGGCCTCTTTGATAGCTTTTACTTTCTTACTTGTGGGGTGAATGCCGTGCCGGTCTAGAAGGTAGCCCAAGAATTCCACTCGCTCTGTGCACAGTTGGCATTTCTCCCTTTTTACTTTAAGTCCCGTTTCTTTAAATTTGGTTAAGACCTCTCTGAGTCGGTTTTCTAATTCGGCTTCGTTTGGCACCGCTACTAATACGTCATCGAAATAGGGCACCACCCCCTTGATGCCCTGCAGCAAACGTTCCATCAGGCTCTGAAAGATGCCTGGTGCCACGCTGACTCCGAATTGGAGTCGGTTGCACTTAAAAGCCTCCCGATGTGTAACGATGGTCTGGGCTTCCGCTGCTTTTTCGTCGACCGGCAACTGTTGGTATGCCTGGGCGAGATCGAGCTTGGCAAAGACCTTGCCCCCTCCCAGTGAGTGCAGTAGGTGTTGCACGATTGGGACGGGGTAAGCGCTTTGTTGCAGCGCGCCATTTAGGGTGGCCTTATAGTCCCCACAAATTCTCACTGACCCGTCTGGCTTGACCGGGGTCACTATTGGGGTCTCCCATCTGGCATGGTCTATAGGTTGTAACACCCCATGTTTGACGAGCTTGTCAATCTGCTCGTCAATCCTAGGTTTTAGGGCGAATGGTACCCGCCTAGGTTTTAGTCGCTTGGGGGGGACGCTAGGGTCTAGATCAAAAGAGATAAGGGGCCCCTGGTACTTGCCCAGGCTTCCGTCGAAGACCTCCCAGAACTCCTGGGCTAGCCGCTGTTCCCAGCCGTCGTCGGTGACGTGGTTGACTCCCGTGAGGGCGATGTCAAGCGGGGCGAACCATTGTAAGCCCAGCAGGCTTGGGCGGTCGCGATCGACAATTGTGAGTGGGAGTTGTTCGGTGCGGCCCTTGTATGTCACATTAAAGTTCTTGGTGCCCACTACCGGGACGCGGTTTCCCTGGTAGTCTTTTATAATAAGTCTTTGGGCGTTTATGTTTCTCCTATGGAGGGTGGGCACTAACCGTTTTATCTCGTGCCATGCAATCATGGAGAGGTAGGACCCGGAGTCCACCTCCATTTTGCATGGTCGTCCTTCAATATGGACCTCTACGTGTACCTTTCTGGCGCCGTCGGAGATGGCGTGGCCGATGGTTACCGTCTGGTGGGTTTCTTCCTTGCGCCAGTTGTCGCCGCCTCTCGATGGTCGCTGGATTCGGTCCCACCGGCTGTCCGATTGGCGATCTCTGGTCCTGGGTGGTGGGCTTTCTCTTTTACGATCGTGTTGGTCCCATCTGGGTGGGCTGCGAGTCTTCTTTTGGCGGCAAACCCGGGCGATGTGTCCCCTTTTTTCACAATGCCGACAGATAGAGTCAAAAAATCGGCATTCTGATCTGGGGTGGTCGCCGCCGCAGCCGGCACAGTTGGTCCTCGACCTACGACCTCTTCGGTTCCGTTGGTCGCCACGCCCCGTCTGGACTCGATGTATGTCTTCTTCGTCTTCGGGCATGCTGGATGTAGAATGGAAATCACCGTAGTGTGCGGTTGTTTCGTTTTTTGGGTCGGCCGACCTCGCCGGGTTGTTGTTTCCGCCCTTTGCGTCTGGTTTTCGCATGCTGTCAGCGGAAGTGCGGGTCGCTTCTGCGGCTGCGGTTGCGGTGAGGGCGTCTGCTAGGCTGATGTCGCCCTTGGCCATAAGCCGGCTCTGGAGCGCAGGGTCCCATAGGCCGAGTACGAATCGGTCTCTTAGGAGGCTATTCAGGCCGTCAAATTCACAGAGCCCTCCTAGGCGCCGCAGCTCGGCGACGAAGTCGCTCAGTTTTTCGCCTGGTTTCTGGTCCCGCCGGTAGAATTCGTTGCGCCGGATCAGGATTGGGACCTCGGGGGCGTAATGTCGCTGAAGGATAGGTTCGAGGACGTCCCAATCCATGGCGGTTGCGTCGGCCGGCTTGGCCAATGCTTTGGCCATCTGGAATACTTCGGTTCCGCAATGCGTGAGGAAAACGGCGCGTTTTAGCGGGCCCAGGGCGTCCTTCATTCCGGTGCACTCGAGGTACATGCAGAATCGATCTGAGAACGATTCCCAGTCCTCGGTGGCGGGGTTGAAGGGGGCGGGCGGTGCGATTTTCGCCATTTCGGTGCTAAGTCTGGCTCTTGTCGGACACGGGGTTCGGTTCAGGGTCTGGATCCCACCCTCGTCGCCAGTGTCGTGTCCGCAAAAGACGCCAGGAGTCGGTGACTTAGTTTAAAGCTCTTTATTTTGGAGTTGAGAACCGAACCGGCGAAAAGGAAAAAGCCCGTGGCTTTTATTCCTTTCGCCGCGGCGGCCGCGGCCAATGGCAGCATTTCAAGTCTCCCGCTCTTGGAGTGAGCCAATCACGGGAGACTTTCAACGGGCCAATCGGCGCGGCTAGCCTGGCCAATTAGAAATCCCCGCGCTTTAGCCAATCAAAGCGCGGGGATTTCGAGTATGTAAATTAGGGACAGAACAAAACTAACTAATGCAGTTATGGTTCAGCTAATAATATAATGGCTCATCATGTTCTATATACAATGTGCAGTTAGCATACTCATCAAATCAATAAGAAAAATGAAGATAGTTTTTTTTTTAAATACAATTTTAAGATCAAGAGACTAATAAGGAGAAAGCCAGATCCCTTACCAACTAGTGTATATAAACAAAGGATAAACAGGATATGCTGATGGTATGAGTTGGGTAAAGAAACACACACAAGCAAACAACCAAGCTCACAGACCATCAAGGAACTAATCATCATAAGATTTTAAACAATAATAGATTTCTGAGAAATAGGTCTTTATTACAAATAATAACTCTGGTATACTGTGGCATTTAGCTTGAAAAAAATGTATTCTTGGTGAACTTCATTTTGAAGCTTAATTTTTCACCAGGTTTTGAAATTACAACGTGATAGTCAAAACTATATCTTAAATGGAACAAAGGATTCATATAGACAAAATTACTTAGTTAAAATAAACGTCTCCATTTCATATTTAAATTTTCAAGCATGTTGCAATGTTCAGTAAAAAAAAAATTGTTTCTGTGATTTTCCCATCAGTAAAAGCAAGATTATAATTCTGGCATTTTCTCCCAATCATCTATATATGCGACTACTTTAATAAATCTGATGGAGAATAACACACATCCAAAGAATCTTGCATTGTTTTTATTTAAAAAGATATTTAATCATCTTTATAATTATATCAGTCATGCTTCCTACTTGCAGTTGAACAGTAGTGGCATCCTCTCTTAGTCACTATCAATTCGGTGGGTGATCACATGTGCACAGGTGTGCGTGCACATGCACCCCTGACAAGCCAATCAGCTGAGAGGATGAGAAAACAAAAAGCTAGGAGTGACCCCCTCCCATGAGATTTTCTTTTATCCTCTCAGTTGATGTCAGAGGCTTGTTTTCCTCCTCTCAGCTGATTGGAGGGTTCAGCCAAACCGATCCAAACCGGTAGCATGCCACCACTGCAGTTGAGCCTTTAGGAATCAACCAAAGACTTCCAAAACAGCAGATATTAAAAATAAAAAGGAAATAGTTGGTAACAGCTGGGACAAGCAGAATGAAACATTTGTCTTCTCTTTGCTCAAATAAGTTTTGGCAAGGATTTTGAGCAAGATGCAGACATTTTGAATTGTTGAAGAACCTAAAGGGCACTAGAGGTATTAGCAAGCAGGTGGTACTAGAAGACAAGTATACTTAAAACTTATGGAAACGATCATAGCATATTTCATTACCATTATATTATCCAAAGCTCAGTAAATATCCAGGAGACACTTCCTACATATCCTGTAAAGCTGTAGAGATAAGGTTAAAAGAAAAGAACACAGATTTATTTCTACGTACTGAGCTTTTGAAACAGGCAAACATTTAAGCATTATATTTTGATCTGCATCCCTGGATCTTCTTTCAAAATCAAGAGAATTGGTATAAATTTTTCAAACTTTCATAAGGTAAACCAAAGGTGGAATTCAAATTTTAACAACTGGTTCTGTGGGCATGGCTAGGTGGGCATGGCCACGTGACTGGGTGGACATGGCTTCTTCTTTTTTACAGCATTCCCCCCTGTTTCTTTTCTTTTCTTTTTTGCCTTCTGGGCCTCAGGGAAGCCTCCTGGGGGTATTTTTGCTCCCAAGAAACTACTCTGGGGCCCAGGAAGGCAAATAATGGAGCAAGCGGGGGCACAGCCCTTGCCCCGTGCCCCTTTTTGCCTCCTGGGCCACAGCAAAGCCTCCTGGGCCAAGCAGTAAGACAGCGAGGGGGATCCTGACACAGCTGATCATCTGAACAGCTGATCATTGGGAGAGAAAAAAAAGAAATACTTTAAGGAGTGACTGGGCGGGGGAGAATGCAGTCAGCGATATCAGGCATGAGCAATAAGGACTGACTGAGAGGGGAGGGGAGGGATGGGTGAGCAGAGAGGAGCGGGGCCAGCCAGGGGCACGATTTGCCAGTTCTCCAAACTGAGCAGAATCATAACAACCTGTTCTATAGAACCGGTCCAAACCAGTAGAATCCCACCCATGGAGTAAACAGAAATAAAATCAGTTGAAACCAAACGTAGTATTTTATGCAATGTTTATATAGAAGATGGCAGCAATTTGAGAGCTTGAGAAACCAAACACGTAGTATTTTATGCAATGTTTATATAAAAGATGGCAGCAATTTGAGAACTGTTATGAAGAAAAGCACTTTTTAAAACAGCACTTAAAGGCTCTGCCATTGTTATACTCTTACAATCACTAAGAATAAGTCATGTGGTTATCTTTCTCCTGCTCTGAATCTTGCATTAAAGGGGAGGGGAGGGAAGAGAGGAAAGATGCCTATGTTGTTCAAGTTACTAGCTGTGAAAAGATGATCTGTTGCAGAAACACCAGAGGAGTATATTTTGCTAGTTTAAAGATTAATCATGTATTAAAGCTTAACTTTTTTGGATCATAGTAAATCCTAAGACAGGACTGAGAAAATTTCTTGTGTGTGGAAGGGAGGGTGACTATTATATTGCGGTTGTTGCTGCTGTTGTTATCAGAAGTTGTGGATCAGGCAGTGAGGTTCTACAAGATTTTTTTTGTTTTGATTTCTTGAATTTTCTGTTTTTCATGTACTTGCTGTTTTAACCAGAAATTTTAGCATATTTTATTTCTTTAATTTTCTATAGGAAAAATACCAGAAGGGGTGTGATTTTTCCAGTTTGCTTCCAGATTTAATATTTTGATGGTATAATTCTGGAGTGCTGTTTGGATGGGTGAAAAAAAAAGTGAATTAGGGACCATATCTTGTACATGGCCTGAGGGTGCTACTCCAATAATATAGATTATGCATTTAAAGTGATCTGCAAAAGGTTATACAATTCAACCTATTTATATTTCTGTATTTTCCAAAACATGACAATAACTGTTTCCTTATTCTATTAAAATCTATATTATTTGGACTATAAGACCCACTAAACAATAAGATGCACCTTGGTTTAGAGGAGGAAAAAAAAGAAAAAAATAGTTTTTTGCCTTTGCGTGTCCCATTTTTGCCTTCCTCGACATCCAGAAGCACTCTGTAAGCCAAAAATGTGCTCATTTTTGGCCTCCGGAGGCCTCTGCAGGTCTGGTTTGTTTCCTCCCTGGACCTGTTTTTGGCCTGCAGAGTGCTTCTGAACATCGGGGAGGGAAAAACAGGATCCCTGGAGGCCTCCAGAGGCCAAAAACAGGTGCATTTTTGGCCTGCAAAGTGCTTCTGGATGCTGGGAAGGGCAAAAACAGGACATGCGGAAGCTTTGGTAGGCCAAAAATAGGCCCGTATTTGCTATATAAGATGCACAGATATTTCCACCCACTTTTTTTTGGGGGGGGAGTGAAAAAATATGGTAATAATGGTTTTAATTAAACATTAAAAATGTATCAGTTTGGTACAAAGCTAGTTCATATAACAAATCTGACTGAAAGTCATATAGTGAAATTATTATGTTATGTGTTACAGCATTACTATTCAACTGAATCAAATGTATTCTACTTTTCACAGATACTTTTCACAATGCTTTAAAAAAGATAATAACTCTTCAACACTCTTCCCTTAAACATTTATGTTATCACTTGCTTTTAGTTACAATTCTTTTCACTTGACTTCAGGTATTTGAAATAACTGAAGGTTTTTTTCCCCCTCTTTTATGTTACTTTTAAAAATGTTGAAAAGAAAATCAGGAGCAGAATTCCGTGTGAAGACTTGTGGGTTTATTTCTGAGATTATGACCCATTTCTGTTTATGCCCTATGCTGAGAATTACTGTTTTTAATACTTAATGCTTCCTTTTAAGGATCTAGTTAGCACGTAGTTAGTGAATTTGATGATGATGATGAGCCACCAAGTCAATTGCCAATAATTAGCAATTATTAGATTTTATCCAGGATAATTGGTGCAGAAGTAGTTCTTCAAGTCTTCCAATGGTTCACTCACTGCTGCTATAATTAAGGTTGTCTTGTTCTTTTTCCTACTATTTTGTTCCTTGTGATAGTTTTCTAAAGAGAGCTAGATCTTCTCATTATCTGTCCAAAGTTCAATATGCTTGAGTCCTGAAGTAAAAACTGCAGATTCATTGTTCAATGATCTTCCTAGTTTGCTTCTTCAAATTTTATTTTTTCTCTCCACAGAATGTCATAGCAAAACTATTGCCTGCATGAATCTGAACTTTTTAAACATGGACATGTCACATTATATTTCAGCAAAAGTTGATGTCATTTTAGTGGTGAATTTTTGTTTCATACTATCCATTTGTTCATACTATCCAACTTTGTACTATATCCATTCTTAATATTTAGAACTTTGGCTTTCCATAAGCATCAAATCTCGTTTGCATGTTCTGCCAATTTCAAATTGAACAACCCTAAAATCTGGAACAACCATAAAACTTTCTTCTATTGCATCAAGTATTAGAGCACAAACATGGCTAGTCATCACATTACTGCAAAGGATGGTCTATTTGTTCACTGATCCCTTTGCACTTAAGTTATTGTCCTTGCCATATATACCATATTTCCTGACTATGAAAACAATGTTGTTTCTTCTAGTTTTTCATGGCTTAAGTGATAAACTGTGATCTTTTGACTGAAAGTGGCCAATTCAGTTTGTTTCAATTGCCTAATATGCCAATGTGGAGCTGGTTTATTTCATTTTTCAGAGGTTTTCCATGCTGACACAGGTTTCCACTATAATTCTGTGTTTGGATTTTTCTTTTCTGTATGACAGCATTAGCAATTATACATCTCAGATACTTTAATCTAGGCATGTGATAACCAGTATTGGTGCTCCAAAATATCTTCAGCCATTCTCCAGTAGCATGTTGAGTGCTGCAAGCATTGAAAGGCTCATCATCTGGCACTATATCACCCATCAGCAATGTTATCTATCCAGAAATACAGAAGTATTTACCACTGCCTTCTCCCATGCCTTCAGTGTTGTAGCTAAAGTGATCATCTGTCTCCAGGATCTTCCTGTACAACTTCTACCTAACATAGGTGCCTATTTGCTTTAGATGGGCAATAAGGATGATCTTCACACCTTAATGATCTTGCTGGAATTATATAGCCTTCCAAGCAGTTTTTGCTCACCCCTCCCAGAAACATACCCCTGCCCCAATGAGGCAACAGAAGGATTTGAGAGATGGTTCATCTTAGAGTTAAAATAAAGAAAAAAAGACCTCTCAAGGCAGAAGTTTTCTGATCTTCATATTTCAGATGAAACAAATTGCTATGTTTAGCCCACAATTGAAATAAAAATAGAAATGGTGACTATTCACTACAATTCTAGTATTAGTTCTTCAAAGCATTTCAAAGGCTACTCACCACGCACAATTATTTCAATCCACACCAGCAATCTTGTAATTTTACTTCACTATTATCACAACAAGTTGATTTATGAATCATCCCACTTGCATTCAGTGGTATATTGTAAGAATTCCATTATAATATTATGATATAATGAACTCTCTAGTCTTAAAAATTATAGGAGGAAAAGATGTAGCCAAATGTTAGGAGTCTGGTTGCATTTTTTTCAAACCAACAACTTTCTGTTAACCTTTCACAAACTAAAGCTCGTTTGATTGGGTGTATGGAATGCCACTCTAGCTTGATTAATAAGCCATTGTAAGCTAGTTAATATCTGCAAATGTTTATGGAATTGGTCCTTGATGGCAAGAGATTTTACAGGCTGTTTGTGGGAGACATCTTCCCATATAATGTATTTTCAAATTCAGTTATGCCAACAAGAATCCACATTCTCAGGCAATGTAATCATGAGATTGGAATTATAGACATGGAGCTCAGCATTGGCATATTTCTGACTCTTCATATATGAATGCAGATAGTCCTGTATTATAATGAGAGTAACTTATTAGACATATTATTTCTTAGAATATGTTCTTCTTCGGGAAAAATCTAATTTAACATCCACATGAAATAACTCAGTGAGCTTATCCATCAGGAAGAGATCAAGTATATTCAGTATATTGATTATACTCAGTGGTACGAGGGCTATCCACAAAATAGATTATGTTTTGCGATAGAAAAAAAAAAATGTAGGAAAATTTTTTTATTATATACACTTGAAAGTGACACTTAAATATTACTTTTCAATATATTCACCGAACAAATTGAGGCACTTATCATAGCGGTGAACAAGCTTTGTAATTCCATTGTCATAAAATTCAGCCGCCTGAGATTTGAGCCAGTCAGTCATGCCCACCTGCAATTCCGCGTCATCGTCAAAGCACTGTGTTCCAAGCCAGGTCTTCATCCTCGGAAACAAGTGGTAGTCGCTTGGTGCAAGATCGGGGCTGTAGGGCGGATGAGGAAAAATCTCCCACTTGAAAGCATTCAGGACTTCTCGAGTGCGATTTGCTGTGTGTGGTCAGGCATTGTCATGGAAAAACAAAATTTTTGAGCTTAACTTTCCTCTATGCTTGTTCTGAATTGCTTTTCTTAGTTTTTCAATTTTTCAATTAAAATTTCAATCGGTTTATGTTTTTTTGCCAACAAAAACCTTATCACTGATTGCACCTCACAACTCGCGGGATTTTCAATTGCAGCACACATTTCAAAAGTTTGTTGTGAAATAAAGGGCAACAATATGAACCTCCCACTAGCATGACTAGATGCACACTGAATGGCGGACGCACAGACCAAAGATGGCCACGCTAGCTCTGTAGCTTCTTGCTACAGACGAAAACGTAATCTATTTTGTGGATAGCCCTATATATATATATATAGGTATATCTAATTTCTGGGCTGTTCACATGATGATCAAGGTGCTTTCCCAGTGCTTGGAGGCTGGATGGATCTGAATGAAGAAGAACCAGCATAGGATCAAGCCTGAAAGTTACTGTGGGTTTAGTCCTTTCCCACTATCCATATATAGTGATATTCAATTGAATGAGATTGTATTTCCCAAGCAGTCTGTGGAAAACATCCTGGACTCATGGCTGCTGCTCAAGAAACAGGTGGCAGTCATGACCAGGAAATGTTTTGCACAAATATACATGCATTATATTCTCCAGTTGTGCCCATTCCTAGGTTGGATGGTACTATCATGACCATTCACTTTTAATTACTTCTCAATTGGACAACTGCAATACAGTCTACAAAGGTCTGTTCTTCAGGTGGTCCAGAATGCAGTGGTATATGCAGTGCACAATTCAAGGTGATAATTATTACTTTTAAGGATCAACTTGGCATGGGATCAGATTATGTGCAAGACTAACTATCCCTTTGGGTCTCTACCTTCCCATCAGATTTGAAACAATGGGTATATGGAATAGCTTCCTCCCAGACAACCCCAACATTTATGAACTTTTAGAAGGCCATGAATATCTAATTCTCCCAGACATTATGGTTAATGTCCCTAGTATTAATTAGTCATGAAGTCTTTGGCATGATGTCTTTATTGTTTGATGCCCAGATAGGCATTTCACTGAATAGATGGCCTTGTTAGGTAGGCAAACACACAAAACATGCTAGATTGTTTAATGAAGCTTCTAAAGGCCCACTGAACTTTGTGTAATTCTACTTCACTTGTGAAGATCAATCCTGAATATTGGTGAGAATTTTTGCTTCAGAATCATTCCTGTGGCCTTGGATCTGTTGGAATTATATAATTATTAAATAATTATTAAATACTAACTAGAGCATACAAAACATTTGCTAGACCAATACTCAAATATAGCTCATCAGCCTGGAAACCACATTAAGTATTAATACTTAATATTAACACAGTTGAGAAAGTCCAGAAATATTTCACAAGAAGAGTTCTCCACTCCTCTACTCATTGCAGAATACCTTATGCCACCAGACTTGAAATTCTAGACCTAGAAAACCTAGGACTATTACACCTTCGGTCTGATCTAAGTATAGTATATAAAATCATACATTGCAATGTCCTACCTGTCAATGAATACTTCAGCTTCAACCATAACAATACAAGAGCGCACAAACTTAAGGTTAATCGCACCAAAATTGATTGCAGGAAATACGACTTCAGCTATAGAGTGGTCAATGTCTGGAATACTCTAGCTAACTCTGTGGTTTCTTCCCCAAACCCCAAAAACTTTAACTTTCTACCATTTCTTAGACTTTCTACTATTGGCCTCACCCCTTTCCTAAGAGGTCTGTAGAGGGCGTGTTTTCTTATATGTTTCCATGTATTCATAACTATGTTTTTACTTATACCTATTATCTTGTAAGCAATTGACAAACCAAATAAAATGAAAAATAAAAAAAATTAAAATTAAAGGTCTTAAAATCTAATGTTACTAAACAGTTAACATTATGAACAATAAACAGTTATTTTTATCTGAAAGGGACAAAAAAGGAAGGGAAAAAGAGAGGAAAAATGTAGGCAATTTTCTGTTGTAGATTTCAAGAACCTACAACAGAAAATTGCCTTCATTTTTCCTCTTTTTCCCTTCTTTTTTTGTCCCTTTCAGTGTGTTGATGCTAGGAGTTGAAAACAATTTGACAGCATCTCATCGTCATCAATTTTCAAAGAAAAATGGCATACTACAGAGTGAAGATTTATTTTCAATTGATATTTCTGGTCACATGGAGCCTTCTTGCATATTTTTAAGTATCTGAAGACTAGTATTTTACTAGCTTAACCAGAAAAAAAGATAAGTAAAGAATGCTCTAATTCTGGAAAAAGTGAAGGAATGAGAAGAAAAGGATGGCAATAAGTGCATCATTGGATGACTTGAAAGACCAGATTAGGAATAGATTGTCTTGGGGGAAAAATCTATGTGGTTGCTAAAGGTTGAAAATGATTTGATGTCATATAATCGATCAACCAGGTAGGAGAACCTATGATAAATACCCTGGCAGTCAACAGTGGACATGAGAGGGAATGTTCTTATGATTGTGTTTTCTAGTAAATGATAAATCACATAATATTTGGATAACCATAGGAGAGTACCCATCACGTACTTTCAAAATTTGAAGACACTCAAGTGGCCAAAATGGCCTGGATATGGAAAGGGGCAGAATCTCTAACACAAAGCTCTACTGCTCTGTTTTCTGTCAATGCAAGCATTTCTAATCATATTGTTTGAAATACATAAGAAAATCTATTTTGTATACTTTAGTTATCACAAACCATTTTAAAACTGTAATGCAAATTTCATTCTGATACATATTAAAGTGCTGTCCAAGTGTGGCATTTTAAATAATCTTATAATTGTGGCTATATATAGCTAATATATAAAGCTGTATAAAGGGAATGACTGGCTTTCATTCAATACTTCACTGCCCTTAAAATAATAAGTATCAAAATTTATGTTTACAGTATTCCTATTTATGATGTGTTCAGTTTTCCCTAAATATTTCCAGGCAGCTGATACTACTGAAGCTATGTTAGTTTCAATCCTCTGGTCACAATAAAATATGTTAGTCTGCCAAAATATATGATGCATTTTACATACTTGTAAAAAAAAAAAGTGCATTAGTAGCACGGTAGTGTCACAAGCAAATCAAGAATGAATAATGAATGTTTATCTGTTTTGTTCTAACACCACAGCAGATTCTAAAGCCATTAAAAAGCTCAAATTAGTATCATAGTCCTGTCATGGACCACCATATTTATAAAAATATAATATTGAAATTCTGACCAATTATACATGTAATATTAGAAATATAGTACCCTAGAATTATTTTGCGCTGTATCCTGCAGTTTCTACCTCTTAATACAATATTAGGCTTTTTTTCTTCTTCTTCTGTTTAATCATGTCTGGTTCTTGGAGCCTGCAGAGACTACATCCCTGCAATTTTCTCAGCAAGGTGTTTTCAGAAGTGGGTTTGTCATTGCTTCCTTCCTCGGGCTGAAAAAAAATGACTGGCCCAAGGTCATTCATTTCTAAATAAAAACAAAACTAATTTCTAATTCTGTATCTAATTTTCACTAGTTTTTAGATTACTATTTCCCTCCAGACCTCCAGTTAAGGATTTTGGATTAGTATGGTACAGTATATATCCATCTTTGGAAAATATGCTTCTTCTTCGTCCATGAGGGAAGTACGAGATATAGACAAAATGAATTTATGCCACCTTCTTTCTAAAACTCGTATGAGAAGAGTGTTTTCCAGCTGCTTTTTGCTTCTTCAGCTTTTGATTTTCTCAGGACCTGATGATTTCTGACTGTTATCTAGACTGAAAGCTTGGTTTGATTAGCAAACTATATTTTTTCTGAATATTTTTGATGTCAGAATCTCTTGGGTTGAGATCTGTCTTATCCAATCAAATTTAACTACTGCAATTACTATCTGTAACTTAACCAGACAAAAATAAATGGAATTGTTTAGTTTAAAACATTATGCCATTACAGCTTATAATTGCAAGTTTTAATGACATGATTCTATTGCAAGAATTGGGCCGCTAAAGAAAGGAAAGCAAAGAAAAGAAAACAGCTGTAAATCTTTTCACTCAGTATAGGACTATCTGTGAAATTTAAGTGTCATAAGATGACAATAGCCACTATTAAAACTCAGAGAGGAATATCAATGATATTTGTCAAGCTAGCCCAAAGGTACCATTTTTCATCATCAGAGAACCCCGGGAGGCTAATGTGTACATTGACCACTATCATCTAGTATTAAGAAGTACTCAGCCAAAGATAAGAGAGGCTGGTTAATCGCTTCTTGTATAAAAATGTGCGGATTGACCTGAACTAATAAAATTCAGCTTGTATATCATTCAGGTTGGTACAACTGCTATGAAACAGATCTATATGAACAACTTAAAGAAAGTAATAACACACATCTCTGCAAACATGTATGCATGCATGTTTTTATTAAGAAGGGTCAAAGGTCCTTAGGCAGACTGAAAGGAAACATGCATTCTTACATTTGAATGGTATCATTTTGAATGAAGAAAGTTATTGCTGTGAGAAACCATACAAAGTTATAAGCAATCCGCCATTGCATGTGTGCTAATAAAAAGAGATTTGAAGATTCATATGAAGAACTTTGTAAACAGAGAATCAGATTGTTTCTTTAGCAGTTTAATGTGCCAAGCTAAGCCTGCTTGATATTATTTCTGCTGGTCCTAGCATTATTATATCACCCACTGGGCGATTATCATCAGTGCCTTCCCATCTCATTCCTGCTATTCTTTGAAGAAGAAAAAAAGAAATGAAAAAAAGAATTTCCCTCTGTCACAAAACCCTGCATTCTCTTGGTGTGACTTTCATGTTACTGCTATAGCAAATGTAACTGTCTGGCTGTGCCATTTTTCTCTCTGCTATCTCTTTAGACATTGTAAATACACCACAATCCAAGGGGGTTATTGCAGCTCAGTCTGCTATTCAGGCTTCTGTATTGAGGCTTAGAAAAACATACACAATATCCCCTATATATCCTATGCGAGAAGGCAGAATAAAGGTGGACAATGGAAGCTAATTTGTTCTAATGGCACATTCATTACACTAACCTGGAAATGCAGATAGAAATATCAACTTCCTATACTGTGTGTGGAACAGAGCTAAATTCACAAAACACAGCTGATTGATCACTGATTGCTTGGTAAAATGGATAGCAACCTAGTTTATTGTAGCTGCTTCCTCGGTGTCACAGAGAACCTTTGCTGCCGTTTTACTATAAAAAAAGAAAATGCTTTTAAAATTTGCACCAGTCCAATTTGCTTAGCACCACACAGAAGAAAATAGGAAAGGTAAGGCTTTTCCATCCTGAATCTTCTCTGCGTTCATTCATCTATGGTACATCTAAATAGAAATAGGTTTGAGAGGAGAAGAGTGAAAGGGTGACTTTGAGAAACCCATTTATCTGCAGGGCCTGTGTTGTGAATGAATAATGCCACATAAAGTTATCTTGAGCTTGAAGTCAAGTACAGGGTTCTGGCCCTGCACTTCTGATTGGCTGTTAATGGCAGGATCGGATTGGTTCGTTCAGGAACATCTGATTGGCCATTAACAGGCCATTCTCATTGGTTAATGGAGCTAGTGCTCCAGAATTACTATTGGTTGAATAGTTAATAAGTTGCCTATATAAGGAAGGCTATAGCAGCCCTCCAGTTTGAGCTGTCACACCATGTAAATAAAGAGTTTGAAGTTCACTGTTTCTACCAGCTCATCTCCATTATTCGCACCCATACTCCAGACTTAACACTGGCGACGAAGGTGGGATTGGATGACATCAGAGCCAACGACGAAGACAACTAAGCATGTGGCTGAAGCGCACAACGGCGGAACCATGTCCAGCGGCGCAGTACCACCTGCTCTGTTCAATCCAGCTCAAGAGGATTGGGAGTCCTACATGGACTGTTTCCAAATGTTTTTGGAAATGAATAATCTGAAGGATGCCACACCCAGAAAGAAACAGGCGGTATTCCTAACGAACTGCAGCCTGACGGTATTCAAAATAGCTAAGGCATTAGCGAAACTGGCTGAAGTGAAGGCCATGGACTGGGACGTCCTCGAACCGCTACTAAGGGCCCACTACGCACCGACCGTTCCAACGCTCGTAAGATGACATGAGTTCTATCAAAGAAACTAGCAGAAAGGAGAAAGCGTTGCCGATTTCGTTGCAGACTTCCGGAACTTGGGAGGCCTTTGCGATTTCACCGACCTAGAGGAGGCTTTGAGAGACCGAGTAGTTCTCAGGTTAGACTCTCTAAACATACAGAGCAAAATAATGGCAAAGGGCAACATCACCCTTAAAGACGCCATAGCTGAAGCTACAGCAGTGGAGGCGACCAAGAAGTCGGCTGCTCAACTATGCCGAAATTGCGCTCCAGCACACCAACCAGCCAGTGAAGCTGCATCTAAGGTAGAAGTGCAGCTGCAGACGACCCACCATGAAGACCTCTCTTCGTCGTCAGACAGCGACGAAGAAGAGGTCCATCGCCTGCGGTCCAATCGGGACCATTACCCAAAGTCCCAGCAACCGTGCGCTGGCTGCGGGGCCAACCATTACTGCTCCGATTGCAAATTCCGCGATGCGCTCTGCCATGACTGCGGGAAATGAGGCCACATCGGACGGGTCTGCAGAAGTCTCCTCGGACCCAGCCAGACCGCGAAGGGTACCAATCTCCGCCAATCAACAGGGAATCGCCTTGTAAGGCGAGAACCAGGAAACCACTCCGACAGAAACTGACCTGTGAATCGCCTAACGAGATAGGAAGAGGCCCACCAAACACTCACTATTGGCCACGCCTCTTCAATAGACGCTAAGAAAATTCGGGTCAAAGTGGACATCGAAAATCAACCTTGCCAAATGGAAGTTGACTCGGGGTCGTCTCTGTCAATGGTCTCCTGGAAGACTCTCAAGCAACTCATCCCCACTATCCGGCGCCAAGACCTTCAATTCCAACGGCTCGTGTTAAAGGACTATCAGGGGAACCGGGTTCCAGTCGTAGGATCCAGTAGAGTCCGGGTTGCATTCAAGAACCGCACGGCATGCTTACCCCTGACGGTGATCGACAAGGACCGGCCTAGCCTGTTAGGCCTACAATGGTTCGCACCACTCGGCATTGAAGTGGCAGGCATTAACCGAATCGGCGGCAGTGACTGGGAAGAAGACCTCGCCCATGAATTCAGGGACGTCTTCGCGGAAAAGCTAGGCGAGTTCAAGGGGACCCCGATATCCTTTAGCCTTAATCCAAAGATATCTCCCATCCGCCTGAAGCCTCGTCGAGTCCCGTTCGCTCTAAAGCCAAAAATCGATGAACAGCTTGATAAGTTGATAGCCCAGGGAATTTTAAAGCCAACCGACCACTCCCAATGGGAAACACCAGTCGTGACCCCAATTAAGCCGGACGGCTCCATTAGAATTTGTGGGGACTATCGAGCCATCCTAAACCATGCCCTGCAACAAAATCCATATCCGGTGCCGGTGGTGCAACACCTCTTCCATTCCCTGGGGGGTGGAAAAGCCCAGGCTTATCAGCAACTGCCGGTTGACGAAAAAACGGCACAGGCACAGACTATTGTAACACACCGAGGTGCCTTTAAGTGTACGCGGCTTCAATTCAGAGTCAATGTAGCCCCAGGGATCTGTCAGAGCCTAATGGAGAGACTATTGCAGGGGATCAAAGGCGTTGTCCCCTATTTAGACGATGTGCTCATTGCTGCCCCCACTCCAAAAATTTTACGGGATTGTTTAAGACTGGTTTTACAAAAATTCCAAGAAGCAGGCCTGAAAGTGAAGAAAAATAAGTGCAAGCTGTGTACAGATTGTGTTGAATTCTTAGGGTACTTAATTGACAGTCAGGGTATTCACCCTACCGATAGCAAATTGAGAGCAATAAAAAACGCTCCCAGACCCCGGAACAAAGCCAACCTCCAGGCGTTCTTAGGCCTCATCAATTTCTATTTTGTATTCTTGCCGCACAAGGCAACTGTCACTGAACCTTTACATCGCCTACTAGATAAAAAAGCAATTTGGGTATGGGGTCACAAAGAAGAGCAGGCGTTCCATAATGTAAAACAACTACTGACTTCTGACGCCGTACTAATGCAGTACAATGAGACCTTGCCGTTAAATATCACGTGTGATGCATCGCCTTTTGGAGTGGGCGCCATTTTGAGCCATGTACTACCCAATGGTAGCGAAGCCCCTGTTGCTTACTTTTCAAAAACGCTCTCGAAAACCGAGCGAAATTACAGCCAGATCGATAAAGAAGCCCTGGCAATTGTATCAGCTGTTAAAAGATTCCATGAGTACGTGTACGGCCGGGTTTTCACCATTGTAACTGACCACAAACCATTGCTGGGGATCATCGCTGGGGACAAGCCAACTCCCTACATACTTTCTCCCAGGATGACCCACTGGTCAGAATTCTTGGCTGCCTACAATTATCAGCTACAATATCGTCCCGGTAAAGCCATTCCCCACGCCGACGCGTTGAGCCGTGCACCGCTCCCTGAAACCATCAACGATCCTGCACCAACGATGACAACGTTGCAGGTCGAGACACTCCATACGCTGCCATTAACTGCCCGTGACATCGCGAGAGAAACAAAACACGACCCCATCTTAGCACGAGTCCTCACTTGGGTGAAATGCGGATGGCCATTGGACCAAGTACCAGACAACTTTGCACCATTCAAAAGCCGTCAAACAGAGTTGTTCTTGCAGAAGGGCTGTATCATCTGGGGTGATAGAGTCGTTATCCCAGAACGACTCCAACAGGCACTGCTAAGAACCTTGCACGATGGCCACCCTGGCATTGTGCGCATGAAGGGCCTCTCATGAAGCTACGCATGGTGGCCAGGCATCGACAGACAAATCGAATCGTGGGTTAAAACTTGCTAGAGATGCCAAGAAGTAAGCAATGCTCCACCAAAAGCAACCCCAACCGAATGGGAGCCGCCGCAGGGATCCTGGTCCCACACCCATCTGGACTTTGCTGGGCCAACCAAAGGCCACAGGTTTTTGCTAACCATTGATGCCTACTCGAATTGGCTCAAGATTCACCAAATGAGGAATACGACCACCGAAGCGGTCATCAAAAGACTGGAAAGACTGTTTGCAACCCATGGATTACCAGACGTTCTGGTATCCGACAACGGGCCCCAATTTACCACGCTGTCTTTTGAACAGAACCTGGCTGACCGCGGTATCCGACATGTGCTTACTTCGCCTGTGCACCCTGCAGCCAACGGTAGGGCTGAGTGCATGGTACAATTTGTCAAAAGTACTCTACAAAAGATAGACTACGACAACATCAATGAGAAAATCAACCGAATCCTTTTCCTACAGCACATCACACCTCACAGCGTCACCAACAAAACTCCCGCCGAGCTGCTAATGGGACGAAAGCTCCGCTCCCAACTCGATCGGTTACACCCAGCCCACGAACCGGAAAAGCCACTCGGATCCAGCGGTCGATGCTGTACCTTCCAGGTAGGCGATTTAGTATTCGCTAAAAACTTATCAGGCGATCCGCTGTGGGTAAAAGCGACCGTAATCCGTGTAACCGGCCCAAGATCATACCTCATTCAGTGCCCTGACGATAGACTTTGGAAGCGCCACATAGATCAATTACGATCGCGGCTACCATCACGCAATTCCGAACTCCCTTATGACCAAACTGAGGGGGGGGGAGATACAGAGAAAAACGAATTGTAACTAGAGGAAAACCTTTTTGAAGGGACTGAAAACAGAACTGAAACGCAGGAACAAGAACCGGGGACCGGAGTGAATTCACCTCAGGGAGTGGCCAGTGATATTGATGACGATGGGAACGCGAACTCAGAACCAGAGGCACCCCTACCGTTAAACAACGATCTACCTCAACAGAAGTGCAGCCAACCGCCAGGCGCTTTGCGAAAATCAAAAAGACTGATAAACAACCGTCCTACCTCAAGGACTATGAAACTGTGCCCTGTGGGCAGAAGCTGGGCGAAAGGGGTGTTGTGAATGAATAATGCCAAATAAAGTTATCTTGAGCTTGAAGTCAAATGCAGGGTTCTGGCCCTGCACTTCTGATTGGCTGTTAATGGCAGGATCGGATTGGTCCGTTCAGGAACATCTGATTGGCCATTAACAGGCCATTCTCATTGGTTAACGGAGCTAGTGCTCCAGAATTACTATTGGTTGAATAGTTAATAAGTTGCCTATATAAGGAAGGCTATAGCAGCCCTCCAGTTTGAGCTGTCACACCATGTAAATAAAGAGTTTGAAGTTCACTGTTTCTACCGGCTCGTCTCCATTATTCGCACCCATGCTCCAGACTTAACAGCCTGTCTAGGATTTTTCATTCCAACAGCAGATGACTTGGTTGACTTGACCAAGGGCAGTTTGGAGCTAGAACAGCCCTTTATCCTTTTTATAGAACAAAGTTAGCTGTTCACACAGCAAACTAGCCTTCACACACACGCCCAAACACAGTTAAGCCTGTCATCTAATAATACCCACTGGCTTCTCAGACTGGCAAATGACAGCTGAAGAATCTTGAAAAATTAATCCAGATAGTATTGTTTTTTGACTTTGATTATGTATGATGTTCTGTAATTTTCAGCCAAGGCAAGGTACATGCAGTCAGGAGATTCATGACTATCTGGGGAAAGTACTCTTTCCCTTGTCCAATAAAACTGATACAATCTAAAACAGTAGTACCATTGTTACATTTGGTCCACTGCCTCCATTTTGGGATTAACTTGAAATAACAAATCTCACTGGTCTTAATTTCCAACCTATTTTTTAATGTCCTTTTCTCCCAAGTCTCCCAGATTTTTTTTCATAACATCAGAGCTGATGAGTCTAGAGAATTAAGAAATGTTAACACCTTCTACTAATTTGATGAGACATAACAATGGAACTCTGGCTTTATTTCACCACTGCATATCACTATTATTTTTTGTAGTGATACGATAGTCTTGATATATATTAAATTATATACAATTCTTGGCTGAGCACTTGTAGTTTAACTCATAAAAATTGTTCTGTATTTTCTTCTGTATCATTTTAGTTTCAGTTCAGTACCACAAAACTAGACTTGAAAAGTGTGTCTTTGATCTCCAAAACAGGTTTGTTTTTTTCATTTTCTCAAATAAATGCTGACTATGTATGCTTTTTTGTGTGATATAGAATTAAAATTTTAAAGGAAAACATCTAGATCCTATTATAACTGAAAAAAATCCAAATTTGGTCATCTGGATTGAAAGCATCATCCTTGTCTTTCTGCTAAAAAAATACTAAGGGTAGTGATCATTCAGTTACAATGGTGCTAAATGAGAGGGATTTATGATGGGTCCTCAAAGTTCTGGACATGGACATGAGATTGCAATTTGGGTGCTTGATGCTTGGCTCATTGTGATGTTACAGCGTCCTGTGTTCACATGATCACAATTTCTGAAATTCCCTGCCAGCTTTTTCCAAGGTACATCAATGAGAAACCCAGCAGGAAGTCAGAAGTCAGGATCATCATATGATCCTCACTTAATAGCCATAAAGTAGTCCTTGCTTAATGATGGCAACCAGGACTGCTTAAACTGCCATTGCCAAGTGGCCCAGTTATGTGACATTGTGCTTTATGACTCTCTCTTTAGCAACAGCAATTCTGGTCCCCATTGTTATCATAATTCAAAGACTACCTATAATTCAAATGTTAACAAACAATCTATATCAGCAATACATCTTTGACCAGTCATCGTATAATAATATTTTGAGTCATACTATTTGCACAAAAAATCTACATTTCTTGCTGTCTTGATAAATCCAAAATTTTGGAGTTGTTTCAGATCAGAACATTCATCCTGGAATGGAAGGCACATAAACTGAACTTTAATAAGTGTACGCCATCCATTTTTAATAAGATAATCATAGTTTTGTTTAGGGAACAAATTTCCATTAATCCTATGAAAATGCAGTTCTGGGTAAGAAATCTATGCTATTCTTAATGAATAATACTTACATGCTATTAAACCTTATATTTTTAAATAATTTTCTAGCAGAATTATCATGTTTAAAAAGATTATAATGAATAATCATGTTGTTTTTTTGGTTAAAAACCCTGCATTAGCAATACAGATTTTTTTTAAAAAAAATGATAAATATTTGTAAAAAAAATTGTAAATACTTGTTTTCACTATCCCTTTTTCTTCTGGATACTAATGTTGGGCCAGTTGCTATTTCTCAGCCCAACTCACCTCTGTTGTGGGAAAACAGGAGTAGGAAACCATGTGGAATATGTTTGCTATTCTGAGTTATTTGAAAAATAATAAAGGTAGGATTCAAATAAATAAATGGTTGAATAATTAACTAATTTATATCAATTAATATCCTGAATTAGAAATAGGAGTGTTCTATCGAAGAACGATTATATAATAATGCTGGGCTTGATATCTGGATGTCAACATATGAAAATAGGGGTAACATAATCATCCTTATTTATTTAAAGAATGCATATTCCAGCTGAATGTTAGAAAAAAAGTTCCTAACAGTAAGAACATTTCAACAGTAGAACCAATTCCTAGAAAGATGGAGGGGTGGGGATTTCCCTTCACAGGATATTTTAAAGTGAAAACTAGAGAGCCATCTGCCTAGAAAGATTTAATTTGGATTATTGCATTGTGTAGCTGGGTAGATTTGATACCTAAAAATCCCCTTCCTATGACTCTGTGAATCCCATTATTCCAAGTCAGTTTTTTCTTTCTCCAGTACCAATTACTAGTTTGGGTTTAACTCATGAAATCCCATAATCTGATTGTATAACTGGAGCTCAAACAACTGATCTAATCTGAGATTATAGTCAATCAGATGTCACTAGGTGATGCTATCTGAAATGTATAAAAGGCAGTAGTGAGCAAACACATGGGCTGGCAATTTAATGAAATAAATACATAAACATTCTTACATGAAAATGGGAAAGTGACTCCAATTTTTGAAATGGGAAATACCTTACTGCTACAAAATAAAATAAAAGTTAGGTTTAACTTTTAACTTCATAGTATACAGAGCATGTGTGTATAATAGGCATGCACTGCATAAAATTATTTTTAATAAAATAAATGTGGTTATTCTCAGATTTTGCTGAATAATTTCAATCAATCTGAGTGGGTAGTCTATGTAAAACTGTCTCAGTCTTTCTAATTTTGTATTTCATTCTTAAGAATGATTTTATCTTTACTTGTCCATGTAGTATAAACATTAAAGTACAGTAACTGGAACTTTTGTCATGACATAACTTGGTACAAAATGGGGGTGGTTCTTAGTCCAGCTATTATTTCAAAGCCATGACTCTGTTTTCTTTTATTTCTGTATCTTGGCATAATATCCCTGGCAGGCAGCGTAACTTAATGTGGGAAGATTAAAGTCTGTATTAAATCAATGGCTAAGAAAGAAAGGGTGAGAAAAACCAAAGGAATATTCAGATAAAATTTTTCAGGTAAGCTTGCCACACCAGCTCTCAACTTAGTACATTTTCAAAAATAAGGAAATCATAAATAAAATGATAAAACAAATCAATTTGGCAGCATACACTTTGGAAGAAATATCACAGTATATACCAATGTTCATACTTGATTATCAAAGTCAAAAGGGTTTTTTATATGAGGCTGATGGACCATCATAGCCCTCAATTTATCTGTTAATATTTTTTTTCAAAGTCATTATAAAAAATATGCATAATATTTATGCAGAGAGAAACTATTACTTGTCAGGCATAAACATGAAATAGACATTAGTTTTTAGCAAGTTATTATCTTCATTATAACTTGTGAAGCAGAGGTGTCCACAGGGTATGCTTAAATATAGTCAAGATAGTGGCCACAATGGTGTGCTCAAAACTCCATGCATTTTATGTGCAATGCATATAAGCAACAGGTAGAGCTTTGACCGTAGCATCATAGTCTTGTCTTAACTTTTTAAATCATAGACAACTCTGCTGTAAAGAGTTTTACAATCATTTTATCTTTTAGTTTATAATGGAAACCTTCTTCCTGAGATGTTTGCATGCAACCCCTCTGATTCTTTCAAAGAAGAACAGCTCAGGATCTATAAACATGAAATCAAATTGCCATGCTGTTTATCTCGTCCAACATTCTCTCTTTACAGAAAAAAATAGAAGTGCGACTAGATTGGACTACATACATAGAGATCACCCCATGTCTCAGCTGCATCCCTTCTATTTTTCCCACTTAGGTGAATACTTAACACAGTACCTGGAAACTTTCCTGGCCCTGAATAGCTTGACACTTACAAAGATTCTACAGCAAAGCACAAGGTATCTCTTTACACACAGAGAGATGCATATTACAGCTACCCTCAGTAATCTGCAAAATATGAGTCTTTCTTACACAAAAGCCATCCATCCCAATAATAGGCATTCTAACTAATAATTAACCAAATAAGTTATATAAAGGTACACTTGGTCATTCCATCCTCAAAGTCCAGATTTGATTCTGTGTTTTTGCATTCCACATTTTACTTGTGAACGTACTTTCTCGTGTAGTGACATGTTTCTATACAGATATTGTCTCACAACAAAACAGATAAAAAAAACATGTTTGTTATGCTCCTTGGGCTTAATTTTGATGGTGTCTCCTTTGTCTTGCAATGCTCCAAGAAGTCTCATGTTCTGCCAGAAGGAAAAGTCCTAGTTATCTGCCCATAAGAATGCACATTTTCCTTGTGATAATCAGAATTCTTTGTGGTTTGCTTACTAGCTCTTTTGAGCAATATAAATGTGGCAGTAACAATTGTCAATATTTTATGCTTAACAGATGACAATCTAATAAGCTATTATAAGCCATGCTGGATATAATTATAGCATGTGGATGTGCACTAACCTCCTGACGTTTCACCATAATGTATTGTTGCAACATCTGTAAATGACTCAGTAATTATGAATAGCATATACAAGGCTCAGTCCCCACAGGCAGGAGTTAGATAGATGCTACTAAATGACCCACAATTTTCCAGCACCTTCTTCAGCCTAGAAATCTTTGCACCAACTATTGCCTGTAAATCCTGATACACATCATTGACCCACCCTCTCACCATCCACTCCAATCCGTGCTTCATACAGCTGTCATTGCTGGGACCAGCTTTCTTTCTAGAACTTCAGTGGGGAAACTAGAGAGTATTTTCCCAGTCTCTTATCTTTAGATTTTACGGTGGGAAAGAGCTGCACGCAGTCCCATGCCTTGGGCTTCACAAAGGGTATTAGACAACATCTGTGATGTACAAACTGGCATGAATGTAATACAGGGAGATGAGTGCATGTGTGTAATTCTCAGTATGAGGGGGAGGGGAGTTAGAACAGGCTTCTGCTTTCTTTCTCATACTGTGTTAGAGAACAGAAGTCAGGCAGTCATCCATGAACTCAAGGATAATGGTACAATGTTAGCCCCGCAGCCAGCTGCAACCTGTATGGCCTCTTTGGATAAAATTCCTCTAGATGCAATTGAATTGAGCCACTTTCTGTCTCCCCCCAGCCCCATAAATTAGATGCTGTGACTGTGGCTTATAACAGTAATGAAGCCCATTGCCCTGCTGCCGGGCTTTTTGTCAAACAGAAACTCCTATTTCTTAACTATAAATCCTTCTGCACTATTTAGTAGCCTTTTCCCACCTAATGCATCTTGTATATTACAAAGGGAGGGGATGCCTGAGATACCACACCTTCAGGTTCCATGGGATCCTACCATAGTGAAATACAGTAAAATTGGCCTGAACAAAAATTCTTGTCATGGAGGCATAAAATGGAAGCATACCATCATGCTGGCCACACAATCACCAGCAGGTTTAATGTTTTTACTTTCTTTTTAATAAGATGGAAAGAAAGTCTGAGTAAAAATTTGGTAGATGAGTGAAGGTTATTATGATTGGCTGGTAACCAATCCTAGGCAAGCAAGGTTCACTAATAGTTCTCAGTGCTCAATTATGGACTGGGGAAAGCAAAAGTTGATTGACTGTCAGGTCTCTGTGTGCTCTATATACTCACTGGAATAATGATCCCTTTTCTCTCAGCATCCTGGTCTCCTAATAGAAATAGAGCAGCTAGGCAAGTCCAACTGTGTTTTATGATGAAATATAGGAGTTGTGTGATGGAAAGATTGGAAAAATATTGCAACTGGTTGAAAATTCAATAAACAGTGTGGACAAATAACAGTGTTTAATATGTTACCTTAAGGAATGCATTAAGATCCTGTTTCTTTTGTACAAGCATAATATACTGTGGGTGAGACCTTATAAGAGGACTTATTTTTAAGACCTTAATGCACTGGTACTGTAGGCAAATAGAGATTAGAAAGAAGCTTTAAATCAAAATAAAATACATTTTGGGAAGTAATTTAAGTGAAACATATAGTTGTTTATTTTCTTTTTTTAAAATGCCTGAAAATTTTCCAGACTTGCTATTCAGCATGTCAGATTCTGAGATTATTTGAGTCCTCAAAAGTTTTTCTGGGATAATAGAACAGTCAGCTATACAAGACTTACATGCCTTTACCATGTGATCTATTCTACCACATATGGCACCAGCTAGTCAGGTTATCAGGTTATCAAAAAGTTTAGTTTCTAATGCAGAAACTTTGATCTTCCTTTTGTGGGGCATAATTTGGACAACTACCACAAAGATTGCCAATTTTCTTGCAATAACTATCACTTGCAGAAGCTATTTGAAATAAGGTTTGGGAAGATTTTTTCCCCCTTCATTTAAAATTTTATATTTTATCAGCATTTCTGCATTTTAAATTCTATATTTGTGTTTTATTGGTCTGGGGTTGTAAGTACATAAACAAAAAATTCTTGTGTAAAAGAAAAAGTGTCAAGAAAATGAACCTTTTCATATGACACATAAGTGTTCAAAGAGCAAACAGCTCTTGTACATTGTCAGGACACCCTAAGGATCCATTTCAGAATTATTTGCACTGGCTTTTTGCAGTCCATTGGAAACAAACAATGAGCACAACAACCTCACAAGGGTTTTCCTTGATCTCTTGTGAAGTCTAAAGTGAAGATTTAGTAGTGTGTCTCAGTGATACTTGTATTTGACTACAAACTGGAACTGGAATTGACACATGTACTCAGTTAAATAAGTACATGTCTCTTCTGTGATTTTTTTTTTCCTTTTTGGGAGGAGGGCAGGTAGTAGATACTGGTACTGCTATTGTATCTATTATTGTCAAACTTGCATTGAATAAAGAGGTCTCACACAGGGAATACACAGCAACCATTTTCACAGGCAAAATTGAGCGTTTAATTCCAGAGATTTTTCCAGGCAAATGGTAATAAGTGTCTCTCCCTCTCTCCTGCCACTAATACTGAAGACCCAAGTTACTATAAAATTCCATTAAAATGAACAACTATAGTTATAAGGTTCAATGCCCAGGTCAGGTAATTTTTCATTGTATATTTGATGCAAGAGCTGCACAGCTCAGCAGGGGAGAACCACATTTAAAAAATGCACTTGATGGACTGCTTATTGATTCAACTCAAAGAACTGATCTGCTCTTCCTTTTTAAGTTTACAAAGAAAAGACAAGCATGATTTCACATGGTCAGATTTGGAAGCACTTAGATGTAGCAGATTTTCCCCCTGCCTTTTTTTTTTTTTTTGCACTTTACCCTGAGGAATAGATCTCTTGGATTCTATCCAAAGCATCATTTAGAGGGCCAGTTATACTCAGAGCTGAGCTCCTGGCACCCAGCCTGCAGTGCCGGCTGCTCAGTTTTCAGCAGTGTTGTCAAACACAAACATGTTGTAGCATAACAAATTGAATTCGGTTTCAAGGTAGCACCAATTAACATCCACCAGCTATGATACATTTAAGATGCTCAAGAGAGTTATTTTGAGCCCATATGAAATGTCTTTAGTATAGCTTGACATCACCTCCCCACTACACACATACACACACACACACAAACATACCATTGTCAATCCCAACAGGAAAGGATTTTGCAGTGTTTAAGTATAATTAAGCAGATGGCAAGAGACAAGCAGCAGGCTTTCCTTTCCCCAACTTGGTAATAATAATTATTATTATTAGCGATTATATCACAGAGTTCAACAAAGCAAAATGATTAGGCTTGTAGGATAAATAAATTGGTGACTTCCACACCTAGAAACAATATTGATTGTAATCCCTGTTGCGGAACTGTTAAGGGAAAATTGTAATAAAACAGATCATTAAAGCTACGTGACAGTATGAGAAAGCATCACATTTATACCCCAAAACACATTTACACCCAGAAATATAAACAGAAAAGCATGCGGGGGGGGGGGGGAAATGGAGAGCAATACGGACTTACATGAAAGTTAAATGAGGAATAGTAGTAGAAGATTAGGAGGCAGACAGGTGCATATATAAAATATTTGAAGGAAGGGACTGCAAACTCTGCACTGACAATAGTTTAGTAAAAATAATTGCAAAGAGATGCAAAGAAGAGGAGGGGGGAACCACTCAGCAGCTTGTAAATTGCATCCTGCAAAGCAATGGGGAAAACATTGTAGTTCGGGAGTAGCTGTAGGCACATGCTGAATTTTCTCAGAACAAGATCTCGGAAAGCACTATCCACCTCACAGTCCGGAACCTGCATTACCATCTAAGGATACAGTCAGCTAAGAGAAGAATTGTTTTTAATGAAACAGAACAAAGAGAGCAACTTTGTGAGCATTAACTTACCAGACAGCCTTCTGTTTCTGAATCCAGCTGCCCTGCGCAGTCCTCAGCCTGCCCCACACATGCAAGTAACGGCAGGAAGGGAGACGGTGTGTTTCTATGGAGTTAGAGCTTCTCTTCCTTGCCTATGCATGAGATGACTGCAGCTACACAGAAATAAGCTCAGAGGTCCACATGCACCAAAAAAAAGGGGGGGCTACAATTCTGATCTCAGCCTCTGGATACTCCTTAGACAGGGTTGCAGTCAGCCAGTTTGTAATCCACATCTCAGCATAAAACATTCATGTTCATACACATGAACACAGACAAACACATTTGTCTGTGTGCAAATGATTCACATAAGCCCACAACCGGTTTCAAGTTTATTCTGTTTAATGTCTATATAAAAAAGAGATAATACAAGGACTGCTGCAGCAAAAGATAGTTTGATAGATTGTGTGAAGCTGTGCTACCATAATATTCCTTGGGAAAAACTTTGAGGTTCTGAAGATAGCCTTCAGAGATGTGCTGATCAAATGAGAAGGATTCTAATTACTTTTTTTTCTGTAACTACTCCCCAAATGCAGCCTTTCTCAATCTAATGCCAACTAGATGTATTCGGATTTACACCTCCACAAAATTAAAATTGTATAATATTATATCAACACATCTGAAGGGTACCAGGTAGGGGCAGGTTAATTTCAGGGGTAAATCCTTTTCTTATTTATTTATTAGATTTTTATCCTACCTTTATTATTTTTTAAGTAATTCAAGACAGTGAAAATACATTATACTCCTTTCTCAACCTATTTTCCCTTCCTATGAGGTGGGTTGGGCTGAGACAGAGGAACTGACCCAAAGTAACTCAACCAGATTTAGTAACTCAACTCAAACAGGACTAGAACTCACAGTCTCCTGGTTTCTAGCCAGCACCTTAACCACTACATAAACTAACCAACTTAGTTAGATAATATTCCACAATTACATCCATTTAGTTCTAAAATTAAATCAATGTCTTTATTGTTTTGCTTTATAATTTTACTAAAGCTTAAAAAAAAGTTTAATAGCATGTTTTGACAGACTGTGGAAATTGTTCGTATAAAATGAATTGAAACTGCCAAAATAAAAGCAAGGCTGATCAAAATAGCCCTTTGAAATTATCCATCAAATTTGTAACTGGAGAATTGAGTAGACATTTTCTCTGAATATCTTTAGGGAAGGGAGAAATTCCCCAACAGTCTTTCAAAACCAAGCTTTCTCTCTACTGATAAAAATGGCATGCAAATATCAAAGAAAGGAATGTAATTATTATATTATTCCTTGGAATGGAAGTGATGTGCAGGAAACTAGGAAATCTCCATATAATAAGAATGTAAGCATAGTACCTCAGGCCAGAGCTTCTGGGTTGCTCATAGGACGTAGCCAGAAATATATCCCGTTTTGTAGTTATTTGCTTGCAGTTGGTATTAGCAAATTATTGTGCAACAAAAGACAAAATATTCATACAAAAGACATGGCCACCTCATAATCAAGTAAGGACATCACACCTGGCCAAGAAGAATTCTCCTTGGATAGAAACTTCTCATTTAATTGAATGAGAATTTGCAAAATTCCTGCACATTCCTGCCTGGTGCTAATATTAACTGAAGCATTTGGCTCAATTCATGTGAAGGGTAGTAAATACTGTAAGTAGGTAAGCAAGAATATACAGAGAAGCTTTTGAAATCAGGCTAACATAATATGAAGCAACAGATGTTTGGGATGGATTAAATTCAAGCTGATTGTTGTTCCCCAGTTTTTGAGTCAGAGCCCAATAAGAAGTGTTGGGTTCCTGTTAGCCTACATTGGTTGGCTGGTTTCCCAATTCATCATGGAATATACAATTCAGGTGCTAAACGAGAAAGCAAGCCAAAAAAACAGACAGCTTACCTAAAGTTCTACGTTGTTTTAGAACTTTAATATTCATGGTTTTTGAGAATCTTTTCCATAAATATGTGTTATCTGGGAATTGGCGCAATGCTGTTTCCAAGTAGATAAAATAAGTGAATACTTATTCAGCCCCTCACCTGAGTATGTACTGTATGTTTTCAAAAAACATGCAAGAATGCTCTGATAAGTGTTGTCACTGTGATGATACCAGTCTACCAACCTATGAATGGGGGCTCTCCTTGGCTATTGATCCTGGAGTTGAGTCCTGAGGTCCATTGCACACATTACGTGACTATTTATGGGGTATATTGTGCTTTACTCACATGTATATACTGGCACAAGAACTGCATTGCAGTATTTTTTGAATAAGCAGTATAAAGAGAAGGGAGCAACTGGCGGTGGTATTAGGAGAATCAGTTTTGCCCTCTGTCCCTGAAGCTAACCAGCTGCCTTCAACAGCTATTTCTGTTAATTGTATTTGGAATAAGAGCCATCTTGTCTTCACCAGAAGCAACTATTTATCTAGTATCGGTCCAGGTGCAGAAGTTCTTAGATGTGCACTGCATGTTTTCAAGCATGGAGCATCAGCATAACATAATTCAGCATAACATGCTTTTATTCAATACACACATAAACCAATTTTTCATAGATCACTAATGAGGCCAGCCCAGGTTACAACTAAATTACCAGAAAATCAGAAATGGTTAAGTGTCCATTATGCTTAACTTAGTTTTTCTCTAAATGCAGTCAAATATATTTTAAGATTATTTAGAACCATATCAACACGATGGTATAACACAGGGTATCGGAATGCAAGCTTTCAACTTTTTAACAGGTACAGACCATTATTCTGAACTAGTAATTGGTGCCACATTATCTTAAGTAGTTTTTGAACTACAGCTTTTGCATTAGCCTAGGAGCTAATCCCTTCTGCTACAGACTTGCTGAAATGTTTGTGTCGTGTCCATTGGTAAAGAGACCAGGAGGCGGTGACTAGGTTTCAGCTCTTTATTGGTCCCCGGAACCGATCTGGCTCCAAGGGAAAAACAGCGGCTTTTTATTCTCAAGCCGCGGCGGCCGCGGCCAATGACACCACTTTGAATCTCCCGTGATTCGTATCCACCAATCGCGGGAGATTCTTAGCGGGCCAATCAGCACGGCTCGCTAAACCAATCAGATTGCTGCGCGCTTTGGCCAATCAAAGCGCGGGGTTTCAAGAATGCTAATGAAGGTACAGAACACCCCTCCCCTCTTGGTTTGGTCCTACGTAACGTAGTCCCGTAGGTAGGCGGGGCTCCGTACTTGCCTACTGGACCTGCGCAGGTCAGTCGTGGATTGGCTCCTGGCCGGTTCGGTTGGGTTCTCTTTGTCTCTTGGACTCGTTGGTGGAACCGCCTAGTATATCTTGCCAGGCCGCTCGTCGCGGCTCCCTCCCGGTCTACCCGGGCTGGTTGAGCTGCGGTTTTCGCCGCTCCCGCCTGGTCTTTCCGGGCTGGTCGAGCTGGCCTGGCTGCTTCTTCCTGGTGAGGTTCCGAGCTGGCTTCTTGCTGGTGAGTATGGCTGGTTCCTTTCTTCTGGGATTTGGTTTCCGGGGTATATTTGGTTTCCGGGGTATTCCCTCCCCTCTTGGTTTGTGTTAAGGGGATTGGTTATGTCTGGTTGCATGTCGGTTATGTTTCTTGTGGCTGTCCTCGATCTTGATTGATCGATGTGGTGTTTCCATGCTCGTCCGTTGGTTGTTTGTAGCCGGTATGAGCGGAGACCTATCAGTTGGGTTATGGTTGCTGGTACCCATAGTGGGTCTCCGGTTAGGTTCTTTGCATAGACAGCGTCACCTGGTGCAAAGGATCGGTACTTGCTGGAGGAGTTTGGGGGTTTCTCTGGGTTGTATGTGGAGTGCAGTCTATCGAGTGGGGATCTTATTTTCCTCCCCATTAGTAGCTCTGCCGGGCTTTTGTTTGTTGTAGTGTTCGGGGTTATGTGCTGTATGAAAAGCATTTTATTTATTTTGTCTTGGATCTCCCCGTGGTCTATTTTCTGGATGGGTTTTTTTGTGAATTGAACCATCCGTTCTGCCCTTCCATTTGCTGCCGGATGCACTGGGGCTGTCAGTGCGTGTCGTATGCCCTGTTCCGCTAGGAATTTTTCAAATTCCAGCGAGGTGAATTGGGGCCCATTGTCTGACATGATGACATCTGGGAGGCCGTGTGTTGTGAAGAGTTTGAAAAGTTCCTTGGTCACGGCCTGGTGGTGGTGGTGGTTTTCATGTTGCTTACCTCCAACCAGTTGGAGTAAGCGTCTACGGTTATTAGGAATGTATGTCCCTTTGTGGGCCCGGCGAAGTCTATGTGGATCCTAGACCAAGGTCCCCAGGGGTTTTCCCATTCTAGGATCGGTGCTGTGGGCGGGCTTGGTCTGGTTTCTTGACAGTGTAGACACCTTGCTACCCAAGCCTCGATTTGTTTGTCCATCCCTGGCTGCCAAGCGTAACTCCTGGCCAGGGCTTTTGTTCTAACTATGCCCGGGTGCCCCTCGTGTAACAACTCCAGTACCTTCCCTTGCAGTTTTTCCGGGATAACCACCCTATCCCCCCACAGTACACACCCGTTTTGTAGCGAGAGTTCTGTTTGCTGGTTCTAGAAGGTTCTGAATGTCTCATCGTTGTCCTTTTCCGGCCACCCTTTCTCTACCCAATGTAACACCCGCGCCAGACGTTTGTCTTTATTAGTTTCTTGGGCAATGTCTAACACAGTTATGGGTAGATCGGGTAGAGTCTCTATGCTGAGGGTGGTCGTCGTGGGTGCTGGGTCGGTGTCTAGCTTGGGTAGCGGTGAGCAGCTTAAAGCGTCTGCATGTGTGATTGTCTTACCGAGTCGGTGTGTGAGCTGGTAGCTGTAGGCGGCAAGGAATTCGGACCATCTTGTCATTCTGCGAGGATTCCCAGCAGTGGCTTGTGGTCGGTGATAATGGTGAACGTCCGGCCATAGAGGTACTCGTGAAACCTCTTCACTGCGGCAACGATAGCCAGGGCCTCTTTGTCCAGCTGACTGTAGTTTCTCTCTGGTTTGGTGAGGGTCCTTGAAAAGAAGGCAATGGGTGCTTCTTTTCCGTCGGGGAGAGTGTGGCTGAGGATGGCGCCGACGCCGAAAGGTGATGCATCGCATGTGACGGCTAGTGGTAGGGTCTCGTTGTATTGAATGAGGACGGCATTTGAAGTGGGCAGGTCCTTGGTTTTCCTGAAGGCAGCTTCCTCGCGTTTCCCCCAAGTCCAGGTAGCTGCCTTGTCCAAGAGTCTATGCAAAGGCTCCGCCGCGGTCGCCTTTTGGGGCAAGAAGACATTGTAAAAATTAAGTAGTCCCAGAAACGCCTGCAGTTCCGTTTTAGACCTGGGTGTGGGGGCCTCTTTGATGGCTTTAATTTTGGTGTCAGTTGGGTGGATGCCATGCCGGTCTAGGAGGTACCCCAGGAATTCGACTCACTCTGTGTAAAGTTGGCACTTTTCCCTCTTCACCTTTAGCCTGGTTTCCTTGAATTTGGTTAGCACCTCCCTTAGTCGACCCTCTAGTTCTGGCTGGTTGGCTGCTGATACCAGCACATCGTCGAAATAGGGCACCACCCCCTTGATGCCTTGTAAGAGTCTCTCCATGAGGCTCTGGAAAATTCCAGGCGCCACGCTGACTCCGAACTGGAGTCGGTTACATCGGAATGCTCCCCGGTGGGTGACTATGGTTTGCGCCTCTGTGGTTTCTTCGTCGACCAGCAGCTGCTGGTATGCTTGGGCCAGGTCAAGTTTCACGAAAACCTTGCCTCCCCCCAGTGAGTGTAGAAGATGCTGCACTACTGGGATGGGGTAGGCGCTTTGTTGCAAGGCGCAATTTAGGGTGGCCTTATAATCCCCACAGATTCTCACCGACCCATCAGGCTTGACTGGGGTGACTATTGGGGTCTCCCACCGGGCATGGTCTATTGGTTGTAGGACCCCTTGCTTGACGAGCTTGTCAATTTGCTTGTCAATTTTTGGCCTGAGTGCGAAAGGTATCCGCCTTGGTTTTAGGCGTCTCGGGGGAACGTTTGGGTCTAGGCTGAATGAGATAGGGAGCCCTCGGTACTTGCCTAGGGTGCCGTCGAACACTTCTTGGAAGTCCCGTGCCAGTTGTTGCTCCCAATCAATCTCAGTAATGTGGTTGATGCCCGTGACTTCGATGCCGAGCGGTGCGAACCATTGCAGTCCCAAAAGGCTGGGTCGGTCTCGGTCCACGATCGTTAGGGGAAGCTTTGCAGTGCGTCCCTTAAATGTTACTCTGAATTGTCCGATTCTGACTACTGGGATGCGGTTTCCCTGGTAGTCTTTAATGATTAGTCTCTGGTTCTCCAGTCCCTTCTTTTGGATGGTAGGCACCAAGCGTTTGATTTCTTGCCAGGCAACCATGGAGAGGTAGGACCCAGAGTCCACCTCCATCTTGCATGGTTCGTCTTCGATGCCTACCTCCACGTAGACTTTTCAGGCATTGATGGTTGATGCGTGGCCGATGATGACCATCTGATAGGTATTCTCCTTCCGCCGGGTCTCGCCGCCTCGTTGGGCTCACCCGCTCCGGTCCCAATGGCTGTTGGCTGGGTGATCTCTGGTTCTGGGGGGTGTGCTGTCCCGTCTCCGCTCGCTGTAGTCCCGCCGTCTGGGGCTTTAGGCTTTCTTTAATCGGCATACTTTTTGTCACAGTGCCGGCAGACTACATCGAAGAACCGGCACTTGGATCTAGGGTGGTTGCCTCCGCGACCGGCACATACGGTCCCCGACCTACGACCCCGCCAACTGCTCTGGTCACATCCTGCCTGGAGCTGGTGGATTTCCTCCTCCCCGTCTGAAGTGTCGGAGGCGGAGTAGAACTTGCCATGATGGGTGGTAGTTTCGTGGTGACTTGCTTCCGGTTGGGCCTTGGTCGCCCGTCCAGGGTTGTTCGCGGTGCGGTCCCCGGCGTCCGGTCTCCACATGCAGTTGGCTGACTGCCTGGTGGCCTCAGCTGCGGTGGCTTCAGCGATGGCATCGGCGAGGGCGATGTCGCCTTTGGCCATCAGCCGACTCTGTAGGATTGGGTCCCGAAGCCCGAGCACGACTCGGTCCCGTAGGGCCTCGTCCATGTCAGAGAACCCGCATAGTCCTCCTAGGTTCCGCAGCTCCCACAACAAAGTCGCTGAGGCTTTCGCCCGACCTCTGGTCCCGCTGATAAAACTCATGCCGTCTGATGAGGGTGGGCACGGCTGGAGCGTAGTGTTTTCGGAGTAAAGGTTCGAGGTCGGCCCAGTCCATCCTGGTGACGTCAGTGGGTTTCACTAGGGCTTTCGCCATCTTGAACACTGCGGGCCCGCAGTGTGTCAAGAAGACGGCTCGTTTCTTCGGCCCGGTAGCGTCCTTCATGTCGCTGCATTCGAGGAACATGCGGAATCTGTCCGTGTAGGATTCCCAGTCCTCGCTAGCGGGGTTGAAGGATGCGGGCGGAGCGATGCTGACCATCTCGTCGGTCTTGCTTCCGTCGGACATGTGCTTGCTGGGGTTCAGAATCGGGATCCCATCCTCGTCACCAGTGTCGTGTCCATCAGTAAAGAGAACAGGAGGCGGTGACTAGGTTTCAGCTCTTTATTGGTCCCCGGAACTGATCTGGCTCCAAGGGAAAAACAGCGGCTTTTTATTCTCAAGCCACGGCGGCCGCAGCCAATGGCACCACTTTGAATCTCCCGCGATCCGTATCCACCAATCGCGGGAGATTCTTAGCGGGCCAATCAGCGTGGCTCGCTACCAATCAGATTGCCAATCAGATTGCCCCGCGCTTTGGCCAATCAAAGCACGAGGTTTCAAGAATGCTAATGAAGGTACAGAACAGTTTGTATCAATAACTTTCTTCCACTAAATACCTTAATTTGCTAATGGATTTAATTATCTGCTTAGAATAGCTAGCAACAGCTTGGTGCATACCTAAACGAGATGTTGCTGCTGTAGAATTCACTAAAAATACTGCAACAAACAAAGGATAACAGGCAAGTCAAATGGGATCTGCAATAGCAATGTTCATAGCATTATACATTTATTTTGTATTTTTTAAATCTGGTAAACATAATGAAGTCCAATCAAATCTTTATTGCAGTCATAGACATGTATTTTATAAGACTGTGCATTGCTCTGACTGCTTAGACAATAGGTTTTCATAGCAGTTTTACATTTCAGGTGAAGCTAGAAGTAACCTAGAAGGTCTGGATTACTGGGGCATTTTTTTTTACATTGCCAGATTCTGAGTATATTCCATAAACTCCATTGCAGCCTTCTTTTCGAATTTGTGCCCCAGTAATTCAATGCATACTCTATATCACAGTATCAGAAAATCCAAGTACAACTAAAACTGAGCCACCTGCACTGGTGCCGCCTGCTCAATTTACTCTTTATTCAGCAATACCAGGTCAGCACTTTAAATTGTTGTGATGGGTCTGATGAGACTTATACATTCCTAAAACAGATAGATCAATATGTTCAGAAACTAAAGAACCTTTTTGATTTAGCCCCTTAGTTAATAGATTTCCCCCAAATATATCAAACTCCAAGAATGAAATGGCCCAATACCTATTGTTATTAGAGATGGAGTCAATCATAGCCCATCTGGCAGATGTCGCTGCTCTATTAGAGCATTAACCTTAAAAAAAAAAACACCTTACAATCCAAAGTTTTATAATTGGCTGGAAACTTTGCAAGATTCCATGAAGTAAGACTCATTTTACTCACAAACAGACTATTGTCTGCATTGCTATATGTGAAGTTAAACAAGCCCATCAGCTACAATTTCCACTGCAAATTGTAAGCTACACAATTGTTCAATAAAGCAAGAATACATTGCAAATTGATTTTTTAAAATGTGCAGGTAAAAGATCATGACTGCCTTAAAACTTGTCTAACAGAATTGTCAGCTCATAAAAAGAAGATGAGACAAGGGAAGGATATTACACTCAAAACATTATTTTTCAGCCATGGATCTAATAAATTTTCTATCCTTTCATCTGTAAAATGGGAATATTTGAATGCTACTTTGCATGAAGGTTGGGTGGTGGGAAAAGCAATAGGGATACTTAGATATTTCAGATACTATTTATTCTAGTTATATGTATATATTTATATTTAGGTTTTATGCTATCAGATTTATGTGACCTGGGTTGACTTATATCCGTGTAATTCATTTTAGTGGGAAAACCAGAATAAATAAATAATAATAGCGCTAGCAACTTTATTATATAAAAATAATACCAAAAGCAGTAGGAGGTGTTAATAGTATTAACAATTTTCTTGAACACTGTTACAAGTATTCCTTCTGATCTGCCTGTAGCTGGTATGCTTTGAAAAGCAAAGAAAAAAGTGTATGCTTTTTAGGAAATCAATTTTAAATATTACATTACACTTATAAAGAATCCAAAGATGAATAAGCATCTGTTCTGATATCTCAAACACATTTTACTACATGAATGAAAAAATACCATCTAGCCCCAGTAAATACTGATGTGTCCATGAAATGGCATAATTAAGCACATCGTGCTGATAACAGATCACCAGGATGCATCTCTCATTTGTCTTTTTGGCAGCCTGACATCGGAGGTGTCTTGTTATTCCTGAAAGAGGCATCTTGGCAATCCATGCTCGATACTTCCTAGTGTTATTGGTCCCTCCGATTATCTGTCAGTGGGTGCCACAACATAGCAGCATGGATTTAACCCAGCATTGCTTGCTAAGCTAAATCCCAATGGATGCCCTTTGCTTTTTGTGTTTTAACGAACAGTAGACTGAATTTCATCATCTGCATTGCAGCAATCATTTTAACATGTTTTCACTTTTATCTTTTCCTTGAATTGAATGATTCAAGTAAACACAGTTTGTGGTGTTTGATCTCTGGGCACCACGTTATCCTCTTGCTTCTTACTTTCTCTCACCTCCCCCAAACCTCTTAGAATAGGGCTAGCAAGACGGGGGGCAGAAGTTGGATTCTACTGGTTCAGACTGATTAGAGCAGGGGTGGGCAAACTTTTTGGCTCGGGTGCCACATTGACTTTTAAAATTTGACAGATGGGCTGGGTCAGCACAAGATTTTTTGGGAATCGCCCCCCCCTTCCCCCCCTTCTCCTTCTTCCCTTCCCCTCGGAGGCCCCCTGAGTCAGGAATTGCTACCGCCGGTGCGGCTCTGAGCAGCTCCAGTCCTGCATTGCCTCAGGAAGGGAAAGGCAAAAAGGAAGAGCCATGGCGGTGCTTTGCAATGGCAGCAGCAGCACCGGAGGTTCAGGCTCAGCGGTTCCTGGTTTTACCTTTTCCTTCCCAAGGCAATGCGGGACTGGAGCCATGCGGAGCTGTGCCGGCGGTAGCAACTCCTGACAGCCCCAGCCGGACACCTGAGTGGAGCCCGGGCGGAACTGCCAGGTCACCTCCTCCAAGCAACCTGCCCACACACCGGGCTTCCACTCTGCCACGCGGCTCGGGGCCAGGCGTGAGCGCCCGTGAATTAAAAGGAAGCTGAAAGTTGCTGGGAAGTTGCTTGTGTTTCCGGGGCTTCCAGGTTTAAACTTTGCACAGGCAAAGTTTGCAGGCGGGAGCGTCTTCCCGCCAAGGAGCGGGAAGGGTTCTGCCCAGTGGGCGGGCAGGCGGGCTGCTTGGAGGAGGCGACCTTGCGGTGGTCCGGGTTTCCCCTCTGCCGCGTGGCTCGGGGCCAGGCACGAATGCCCGCAAGGAAAAAGGAAGCCGCAAGTTGCTGGGAAGTTGCTCGGGTGCTGGGAGCAGCCTTTTAAAGTGCCGCCTGAGCAGGACCGCCGAGCTGGGAAACGGGACACCAAGGCAGGGCAAGGTTCCACCAGCAGCGGCCTAGCTTTAGGTGGCTCCAAGCAGCCTGCTCCAAGCAGCCCGCCCGCTTGCCGGGCAGAACCCTTCCTGCTCCTCGGCCGGAAGACGCTCCCACCTGCAAACTTTGCCTTTGCAAAGTTTAAGCCTGGAAGCCCCGGGAAAAAAAGGGGGATCTGTGGGGACTCACCTTCGGAGAGGTCGTATTCAAAGGTGATTTCGAACTCCCAGCTGAGGCCTTTGCAAAGTTCTTCTTTTCTTTCCTACCCCGAGAGCGCTCCGCACTGTTTTGCAGCTTTGGGGGCCACGCGGCGCAAGGCAATACACCACGCCCAGCGATTTTTTTTCAGGGGCGGGCCAGATTGGACAGACCAACGGGCCGAATGTGGCCCACGGGCCGTAGTTTTCCCACCCCTGGGTTAGAGTGAACTGGTAGTTCCAGTGATCATTTGGGCCTGCCCACCAGCCCCTGCCCTTTTCCTGTGCTTTATTTCCTTGTTTTTAGCACAGCTGATTCGAGCAGCAGAGAGGTTTGCCATGCATCAGCTGTTTTACACACCAGGGCTGCAGCATAAGTTAAGTATTATAGCTAAAAATTGTCTTTTCTAAATGCTGGGCGTGCACACAAAGCATGCACTCACCAAACCAGTTGTTACACTGGTTGAATCACACCACTGTGGAACCCTCAAGATGATGGATGAAAGTACATCAGCTAAGCCCCGCCCTTTTTAAATGTTCCATGTATGACACATGTAAAAATGAAGTGGCATCACAAAGTCACAATAGCCATCTTCACATTTTGAAGACCCTCAAGCAGAAACCTTTCCAGAGGTTTCCTCACCTTTTCAGCTTGAGGGTTGCACTTGGTCTTTGAGTGTTGTCTTCCCATATCTGAGGGGAGGAGGGGGGACACAAAGAAATGGATGGTGCCTGATCAACATTAACATTTAGTCAAATTGAATGTGAATTTAAGGATTTAAGGAGAGTCACAACAATTATTTGCCATGTGCTACGTGGCAGAAACATTTGGAGAAGCTCTAGGAACCAAGGCCAAGGCCTGGAATGGCTGTGTGAAGCTTTGAGGCCTCAGGTAGAGCATCTCTGCTGGAAGAAAATACTCAAAGCCTATTAAGCTGTCGAATGCATACACTGAACTAGCCTTTTTGTATTTCCCTTCACTTTTGATTTGGGCATCAGGTAACACCCCAAAAGCTGTTCAATCAGGAACTGTTTGCCAGAGGTGTGGATATCAAAAGAGATAATGGCCATGATGATTACGCAACATAGGAAAAAAAGGGGAGTGGCAGCAATCATAGTCTCTTTATTGTCGCCTTCCCCCATGCAATCCTTCTGTTCAGTCAGGCCCCACTCTATTTTTATGGTCTGTTTATGGCAGAGGTCTCCAAACTTGGCAACTTTAAGGCATGTGGATTTCAACTCCCAGCATAGCTGGCTGAAGAATTCTGGGAGTTGAAGTCCACAAGTCTTAAAGTTGCCAAGTTTGGGGCCCCTGGTTTGGGGCCTAGATTTGCCTGCTCACAATCCTGCATCAATCAATTACTCCTGACATAACTATGCTATGTATTCTATAAGTCTTCTAATATTAAATGTCTATGAAGATTCTCAGTCATCCAGGTCATGTTGTCCCAAAAGTGCTTTTTCAAGAGGTAACCAGAAAGTCCAGTTGCCTCTTGAAAAAGCATCTTTGGGCTTCTAATACTAACATTTCTATAGCTCATCAATTGTCATAATACCTTTCAACAGGTATGCCACAATTACAGAGAAAAGCCTATCCCAGAGCCAGATTTGAGTTACTGGATTCCATGTCCAGATATGGGCGCTTCCACCATGTGCCATACCATGAGAGAACCTGCTTATGTGGTCCATCTGCCATTGAAGATATTTCCCACATCTTGTTCAACTGCCAAATATATATAATATATAACTGCCATTAGGCTTAAATATTTATCATTTCTACTGGAAAGAACAGTCCATTGGGAATCAAACCACAGATTGTTATATTTCCTCCGGGCCTCTAATGTACATACCGTCCATAGGACTGCTAAGTTTATAATCAAGGCAGCAGTCCTAAGAACCCAATATATTGAACAAATTGGTGTATCCTGCAAGGGTGATCTATTATCTGATTTTTGACTCCCTGGTTTTCCACATATGTTTTTATTACTGTATTCTTATATATCTAACTTATCTGTATTTTGTCTTGTTATATATTTATGTTATGTTACTGATAAGGTCTTATGACTATTCAATAAACCTCTTACCAAATCAATTGTCATGCCCTTGTCGGAGTCTGAATCTGAGGAGAAAGCCGAACAGCTGACAGGGAGTAGAAGTGTGGCTCCGTTGGCTGTGGAGGAAACTGGGGAAGGGCAAAGTCCAGCAGGGCAGAGCAGGAGAGAGGTAGAACAAGGAAGGCAGAATTCAGAGGAAGACCCAGGCCCACCCCCTCTTCATCCTAGGGCACATAGGGAGGAATGGAAAAGAGAGCAATGTGGGTTGCATGGCTTATGGGGGAAGAAAGGGCCCTGCTTCCCTTCATTAGCTGCAGCTGGAACACAGTTTATAAAAAAGGTAAGCTGCATGCACCAGGCTGTTGGGAGCAAACATGACTTTATCTTGTTTGTAGTGGCTTATCTGTATTACTGGCTTCTTCCCAACTGTGTGAGTTTTGCTGTGCTTTCAAGTCTGAAATTCTTGCTCTTGCCCTTCCAAACTAATTACTTCAGTTTGGCTTGTTTGGACTTTAAATTACAGTTCGTGTTTACCTTGTTTTAGACTGAATTTTCTGCCGTTAATGGCTGTTCCTGGGAGAGTTTTTACTCCAGCCAGAAGGTAATCTGGACATTGGGAGCAAAGTTAGAGATAATAAAGGGGACTCTTATTATTATCTGACTGTATTGCCTTTGTGCCACTCCCCGGGTCATCACATCTGTATTGTAACTGATTGCAATTGCAATTTGCTTCTGTTGGTTTTCAAGTCTGATATCATCTTAATATTGAACAATCTAGTCCTATAGCTGTAAATTTATAAATCTATAAATCCTCTTTCACTTATGTTTCTAATATATTTATCACATACAGTGTAGAAATGCATACAACAGAAAACTAAGAATTAATAAATATAAAAAATGAATAATCTAAGAAAATAGAGGTGGTGAATAGATAATAATTTTAATGGAAAAGTCAATGGATAAAAATAGAAAATGCAAATGATTAGACAAACACATTAACTGAGTATGGATGTCTAAAGAATTCAGTCTATGTGAATGTTGGCATAGAATGAATTGATTTCTTATTAATGTGTGAATTACAGAATTTGGCTATTCTCCTAAATTTGCATTTTTCCAAACATTACAAGTGTCATGGCTTTAAATTTGGAAATTATGTTTTAGAAATCTTTATTTAAATAAAAAAGTCATATTTAAATATTGATTTTGAGATTATTTTTCTCCAAATTATTTGACAATGAAAGAACAACTTTTGTATTTAAAAAAAGGAAATGAGAGAATGAGAGAGAAATATCTCAAATTTGTTTTAGTAGGAGCAGAAAGTTGACTAGAGTCATATAACAATGTTTAGTGCTTCACCAAATGTTCTTATTTGCATTTAAAAAAAATACTACATTTTGTCAAATTAGTAGTACAGTACTACTTTCCAAAGGGACGTGGTGGCTTAGTGGCTAAGACACTGAGCTTGTCAATCAGAAAGGTTGGCAGTTCGGCAATTCTAATCCCTAGCACTGCGTAAAGGGGTGAGCTCCCATTACTTATCCCAGCTTCTGCCAACCTAGCAGTTCGAAAGCATGTAAAAAATGCAAGTAGAAAAATAGGGACCACCTTGGTGGGAAAGTAACAGCGTTCCATGCGCTTTCAGCATTTAGTCATGCCAGCCACATGACCACAGAGATGTCTTTGGACAGTGCTGGGTCTTCAGCTTTGTAATGGAGATGGGTACCGCCCCTTACAGCTGGAAACGACTAGCACCTTTCTTTACCTTACTTCTTTCTGAAAATAAGACTGCATGTTGAAAACAGCAATTTGATACAACAGGGAGAAGGAGACTGCCATTTAACAACCATACATTCACCAACACAACCATAAATTCATACCGACCCTTCCTGGCCCTGAGACTAACCTTCAGTCACCTAATCCTAGCTTTTGTTCTTTCTCATGCAGAGCATTTTACCATATTCCAAACTTTCTGACTTGCTTTGCTCTAGTTTGCTTCACTTTTTGCTTTATTATGTTGGCAGTCAATGAAAACTTATGACTGAATGCCTGCCAGCTGTTCTGTGTGGTAAATTGCTGGTGGGAGATATGCGATGTGCAGGCTCAGATAACACAGGAAAGCATTAGACCTTTATGGAAGGAAGCCTCTTATCATCACAGCAAAGGTGCCAAGAAATTTCCATTGGTTGCATTAGGCTCATTATACAAATATTCTCATTCTGCCCTGTTGGATCAGTTGTGCAGCCAGGCATTCTAAGAGCACCTGTGGGAGATTCCCTGTGTTCTTCTTAGCCTGGGTCCAAATTATCAGCAACTGGAAAAAAGAAAATAGGCTAGCCGAATTATCCAACTTATGTATCCACCTTTTTAGTTCACTGGCCCCTGGAGACTCAGGTGTATTTGCACTTCTGTTCAAAAGGATTTCTTTCTCTGTAGACGATGCATCAGAACATTTAATAGGAATTATATATATTAGATAAGAAAGTCATCTTATACATTTTTTTAGTTTATTTCTTTGTTAAGGAATAATGGAAACCAATGCTAGCAAATCATAAGTTATAATTCTTTATTTAATCCAAGCTTTATGTTTGGGGATAACTAACAGATATCTTTATAGAGTATGAATTTAGATACTTTTTACAAATATTTCAAAGGTATATATTAGTAAATTTACAGTGAACATTTTAATATATTTTAAAATATTAATATACATTATGTTTATCGTTGGTTAATATTTAGCAGGTTAACATTTGAACTATGAAACTCCTACCTCAATTGACATTCTATAAACAATTAATAAAGGAATAATTAGGGGAAGGAATTTTATTTATAGTCCAGCTTAAAAAAAAAATTAATATAGCATAGAACAGAGGTATCAAACTTGATTTCATTGAGGGCCACATCAGGGTTATGTTTGATCTTGGGGGGCTGGGGGGCATGGCTGGGGTGGGCACAGCCAACTCAATGTCATTTGTGTCGGCGGCACCTGTGGTGGCCTGGGCAGGGCTGGGGGGATCCATTGTCTCCAGTGGAGGAAGGTGAGACCAGGGAGAGGTCCAAACCCTTGTCCTCCAGAGAAGCCTCGTCGTCCCTCTCAGGCCACGTGAAGGACCCCCAGATGGTGGTGCAGGCTGTCCTGAGCCCTAGGCAGCAGAGGGCACCAAGACTTCACAGCCCAGCCCAACCCAGCCCAGTTTCCCTGAGGAAGCTACCCTTACCCTCGAGACTGCTGCTGCTATTCTTGTGCTTCTTGGCTAGGTTGCTCATAGTGTGTGCGGGAAGGCAAAATGTGTGGGTCAGAGGGAGGCCCTCTCCTCTCCACATGAACAGACCCAGCTTTATAACCAAAGCGATAGGATGGGAGACCACAAGGAGAGGTCAGGAGGAGAAGACAAGGGGATGGTAAAATGGCAGGAGGGCCGTTAAAGTGGTAATGTGCTAGGGCAGGATAGACCCTTCCTCCCACTCATTATAATCTTCCTTCCTTTTTTCTTTTTTCTTCTTTTTCCTTCCCTCTTCATTTTCCTTTCTTTCTTCTTCCTTTCCCTCTTTCCTTCCTTGCTCTCTTCCCATCTTCCCTTCTTTGTCTTTGTTTTCCTCGTTCCCTTTATCCTTTCCTGTCCATTCTTGGATGCTCAAATGCAAAAGGGGAAACGTTTCTCAATACCTCCTTGCCTTTTGATCAAATGCCACTTTTGCTAGTAGTTTGTTTTGCAAGCATGCTGCCAGCGAAAATGAAACTCTGGAGGGGCATGTGCAGATTTCCCAAGTTCCATTTTTGGCTGTAACTGCCTCCTATATCACCCTGCCAACGCCCCTCCTGAGCTCCGTTTCATCTGCAATGGCCTCCCTCAGCACTCTTTGAACAAAAATGGCCATCACCAGGTTGTAAATCAGTGCCCAGCTGAGACACCATGGGCCAGCTGTTCACTGTTTCCAGGACAGCCCCATGGGCCAGATCTAAGCATCCTGTGGCCAATCCAGCCTGTGGGTCTTCAGTTTAACCCCACTGGCATAGAACCTCATTTTATTTTTTGTAAACAGCCTGATATTATACAGGTAGAAACCATTACATGCTTAGCAATCATTCAGAACAACAGTAGTCCTCCTCAGGGATACTTAAGATATGGGTTTCTGGTCAAATTATCGCTTTTCGGGTGTTTGGCAACTGACCCACAGTTGCTACTGTTTGCAACATCCCAGGGTCACATAACTGCAATTCACATTTTTTGGCCCAAACTGGCTTTTATTTCTGATTTATGGCAAAAAAAAATACCTATTGCGAGCAATAGACTCACGTAACACCTGCTCCAATAAAGGTCATAAAATTGAATGCTGTCATGTGGTGACCATGATTACCATTTGTAACCTTCCCAGCCAACTTCTGATAAGCATTGTCAATAGGTGGAAACCAGATTCAATGAACAACATCATGGGAGTTTTCATTTAAAAACTCCCATGGTTTGCTTAACAACTGTGGCAAAAAAAAAGTTGCAAAATGAGGTGCAACTCATATAACAACTGCATTGGTTAGAAAGAAAAATTTGGGAGTCAATTGTAATGTAAGTCAATGTTACCTGTAGTGGGAAGGGTTCTAGGAGATACTTAGGGAGTGTATCCAAAGAGTCAATACTCCTAGCAGAGTCACCGAAGCCATGAAGGTCACCCCAGGGGTCCAGTTAAAGCAAGGAAGCACCTTTGTTGGGCAGCAACAATATGAAAATATGTTGGCTGAAGATAGTAAGTTTAGTGATGATGGCACAAAATGAGTTTTGTACTGCATGGAAAAAGGCAGTGATAAACTATTCCAGTGTTTTACAAAGAAAAGCATAGTGATAAACAATGTAAAGTGACTGAGAATATAATGCCAGATGATGGCACTCTCTGATCAGATGGCGTTCAATGTACTGCTGAGGAAGAAATCAGGATCTTTTTGAGTACAACAGTAATGGTGTTTATGAACAGCTAGATTAAAGATGCTGGTGTGGGGGCAGTGCTGGTGTTACTATGCAGGAAAAGAAAACTACAAACCTGGAATTACATGGGAACATGAAATTAAAGAAGTATGAATATGGGGAAATACAACATAGTGAAAAGTCCAATCAATCTACTACACTTTGACACCTCGGGCTTCAGCAAATTGAAAGAGACCCTTTCATTCAGAAGATTATATGGATTGCTACTCAGAACATGAAAATAAAAAACGTAAAAAACAAAGAAGGAATAGCTTTGCTTTCATAGTCAGAAAGGATACAGCAGTGACAGTACTTGTGTACAATGCAATCACTAACTGAATAATATTAATAAGACTTTACAATCATGGAGTCTTTAATATGATTATTCAAGATTACACTCCAACCACAGATTTTGTGGTGAAGCTCAATCTGCAATTGACAGAACATGCACCAAAATGTGCTACTTGTGATCAGAGATTGGAATGCCAAGGTTGGAAATATTAAGAAGGAATAGCTGCAGTCCATAATCGAGCTGTATGCTCTAGGAAGCAAAAATTCACCAGGAGAATGACATCAGTTTTTGCCAGTCCAGTTTCTTTTCATTGCTAACAAAGTATTCAAACAACAAAACCAATATCTATATACTAGTGAAATATGCAGAAATCTAATTAATTAAATTTTTGGTATAAGGAGGTGGAAGAATTTACTTATAACCACAAAGGTGTGAGTAAAGATTGATTATAGAATAGATTACAAACTGCTTGTATGTGAGACAAATCAAGCTACAGCAGATGAACAAAGCCAACCAGTTTCAACAGTATGATAATTTTCATGGAGAATATCAGAAATCATTTTGAATTTCTGAACCTAATTTACATGGTATGAGAATAACTTGGAATGAAATCAGAAAATTGTTAAGAATTAATGTAAAAAGATATTACCAAACCAAAAAAAAAAAAACAGATTAAAGCAAACTGGATAATACAACAAGTTAATAAATTGCCCAAGAAAGGAAGAAAATGCAAGACCAAGAAAGACAAAAGTATAAGCAAAGTTAATAAAGAATTTCAGAGAGCTATTAGAAGAGACAAAAATCAATACAGTATTAAAATGACACCTGTGAAGACATCAATGATTAAAACAGACATGGAAGAACAAGGAAATTATTTCAAAAGAATTTCAAACTCATAAAAAGATTCTAATTTTGAATTAGCATGTTAAACAGGTATTTATGCCAAGAAAAAAATGACTGAAAGAATTTATTGAAATGCTGCACAGTAGAGATATTACAAGATATTCCCATTTACAATAGACGGTAAAATTGGATCAACATTCTGGTCATTACCAAATTGGAAGCTATAAGAACTGATGGAATATCCATAGAAGAGTAAGCAATAGAAGAAGAATCAATAATGGTGGCAGCCAAACTGGCAACAAATCTAGAAAGTGCTACAACAGCCAATAGACTGGAAGAAGCAATCTGAATGTTTATATTAAAGAAAGGAAAATCAACAGAATGTGCTATCCTTAATTTTGCATACTAACAAAATAAACCAATGTAGATCAGAATCCCACAAGGAAAAGGAGGTGTCAAATGTCTATTGAGATGCTCAATTATCCAGGTCATTCAAACTGATATTGGAAAAGGAGAACAAACATTATCACTAATGCATACTAGATAATTAAGAATACTAAAGAACACTCAAAAGAAATCAATTTGTGCTACTTTGATTATAGAAAAATCTTTGATTATGTCAATCATATCAAGCTGAGGAATGTGCTTCGGCAAATGGAAATCCCAGAAAATCTTATTGTCCTCATTCAAAAGCTATGCACAAAATAGAAAACCACAGTTTGGAAGGAACATGGTGAAAGAGACTGGATCTAGATTGGCAAAGGAGTGAGCAAAACTGTACATTTTCTCCTTCTTTATTCAGTCTATATGCTGAATATACATCGAGGATTGGAAGATAAGCATAAATGGATGAAAGAGTAATAATATTCATGTTATTGCTTTTAATTAATCATTGAGCCCTACTTATTTTCAGTGGTTTCTGCCTACCTGGTTCAATTTAGAATGATGTGTCTGGGTTCTGTCAATTAAAGAATGTCATCCTGTGAAACTTACATTTACTCTGTTGCAGTTCCTGCTCTGGTATGTTGGGGGTTTTGTTGATTTTATTTATTATTCACATTTTTGAACTGCTCATCTTCTTTAGAGCTCCAAGTCACCCAGAGTCATTTGGAAGTCAGGAGTCTTTAAAAAAAATGTGTGTGTGAGCCATGTAATACTGTTTCTTTTTATTATGGTCCATTGCATAGACAGACAGATGTTCAAACTGGTTTTGGCATTTTTGTTGACTTATCAAATCCTTTCCAAGGACCTAGGATATGCAGATATGGATGTTTGATGGTGTTATAGATATCACTGGAGGCTGTAAGCTGTTTCCATTAAAGCTGCTTTTTGCAATTGAATGAGGGTGAATTTGTCAATGCCAATCATGTTCAAGTGATGCTTCAATTGTTTTGGGATTGCACCCAAGGCACCTATTACCATTGTACTACCTTTGCTTTCTTTTGCCACAGTAGTTCTATTCCTATTTACAGGACTTTGTATTACGTTATCTTCTCCAGTTCTTTTTGTTCTGTTCTGCTGTCTCCAGTTACTGCGTGTCCACAATCCAAAGTTTTTTGGGGGGTTTTTTTATCAATAATTGTTACGCCTGGGGTGTTATGTGTTTGAATTCTAAAGTAAGATATTATTCTTATTATTTATATTGCTGGGCAGGGTGAATACTGAAGAACAGAACATGGAGAATGTAAGATTTAAGTCTTTCTGACTCAATTAGTGGTCTTAATTCCTAGCACTATCATGCATATAACATAAAATATTTGGGCCATTAGTATCTTTGGAGATTAGGATGATACCTTTCAACAATCCAGGCACCAGAAAATATTGCTGCATTTCAAGGTTTGAATGAAAGCAAGGAGTTGAGGCAAATTCTGTTCGAAGGAGTTTATAAGCTTACAGGCATGAAAAAAAGTATAGAAGCCTTATCATTATCCAGTGATGCCACTGCAAATACAGTGGAGATACTGAACTGGACTCTAAAAATATGAGGTAATTTATTATGCAAATTCCAAATTTCTCCAAGGAAATTCAATTATTTTTAAGATCCTATGCCAATCTCCATACCACCCAGCTTTTACGAGTTTAATTCTCAGATAAATTATACATGACACAAGCATTTTTCATAGCAGAACTGGCTCCTCTCCAACTTATTGAGGCTCTGTAGCCCTTCTATAGTCTGCAAAAACATATGTATGTATGTATGTATGTATGTATGTATGTATGTATGTATGTATATGTATATGTATAGGCAAATTGAACTTGTTTCAGTTTATAATTCTTTTGGACAGAAAAGACTCTTCTCCAGAATATACTATAGAACTAGTAAAGGCTCAGTGCATGGGAAAACTCAAGTACCAGTATTCAAGGCAGGTTGATATTCCTAGAAAGGGAATTATGAACTTTATTGTGACTACTAAATCACTAAACTATGCATGACTCATTTGATAGTTAGCTCGTCAAAATCAAGGCACTTTGTGATATGCTGGGAACATCAGAATGAATGCTTGCTGTACAGCAAAAACTATCTCCAGTATAAACCTCATCAATTGTATTATTCCTGCTGAAATCACACATCTGTCCTATTCTATCTAATCTAGGATCTGGCTTGAAATTTTATTGAGAAGAAGACTTTAAATGACCAGTTCTGAATAAAAAGTTTATGAACTTTTCCTTTTAAAAAAACTCTTTAGTGTGGAAATTTGTTCAGAAAACACTTGTTATAGAAATGTCTTTTATTTTATACCATGGTATGACTATTCTAAATGTCACATTCACATTTATTATTACCTTACACAGTATGAAGCAGGGAGAAAAACAGTATCAGTGAACTACAAACCTGTCACTAGAGAGTAAAATATAGCTTAAATGATCCTGAACACCTAGAGCCTGAGAAAGGTGTGAGCACACCTGTCTAAGAAATTAATCTTCATTCCTGGAATCATAGGAGCACAACTTCTAGTAAAACCTTGAGCCAATTTGTTCAGGACAGATAGAATAAACTATAAAGTGGCATAAAGATTTGCAGTTCATGAAATCAACCTTGTTGCCCTCCAGTCTATTGCAGCTGATTTTGAAACCAATTTTTCTTAAGGGCACATCAAAGGCAATTCCAACAAGAAACTCTGATTCAGATCTATATGCTGCTGCTGTGACAACAAATACTTCAACAGGCTAAACCCTCCCATCTATAGGTGGAAATGGCACTGAAATTTCATGGGGTAAATGGGCACTAATAATCACTTTTATGTACAATTTTCAAAACACAAACAAAAATGTTGCTTCAAGAACCGAAGGCAGCTCTTCCAGATGAAGTTAACTAATTCAGATTATAGTAACAGTTAGATTCCTCCAGGGAATGTCATAAACAGAGTGTGCTATGAAGGTATTAGCCTTTATGGTTTGTCTAAATACTCCATTCTTTAGATATGATGGCTAATAGCTTTTAATAGATATAGCTCCTGTGTCATTCCATGTAACTTTAAAGCTATCCTAACAAAGTTTCTATATCTGGGGAACAACCATGTTAAGAATATAACAGTCTGGCATGGGAAGAAAAAGAAAGCCTTTCATTGTTTTAACTTGCCATGATGTTTGGAAAGTCAACCCATCTCCAATCTCACAGTTTAAAACTCGGGTGTTAATTAGTTTTTAGAAGCAATGCCAAGAGGCCCCTTCTTCTAAGTTCACTTTAAGGGGTAAATTATATGTTTTTTCTTATTTAATTACAGGGAAATCAAATCATCGATCAATTATGTTGTTCCTGAGATATACATTTTAAATTTTTACTCTTTTCTTTTCCTTTTTCAGTAGAACTGGCACTATAGCTACTGATTTTTCCCATCCTACTCCGGGTTTCTTTTAAATATTACTTTATTCTTTGCAACAAAGGTCACATGGTGTTTTGCTTGGTTGCTTGCTTTTTGTTTGTTATGGGGCAGCTTTGATGCCAGAAAGAGTGTTTATTTCCCCAACATGATGGTTTGAATTCCTCCTCATATCACATACTCTCCCTTTCCCCTCCTTTCCCTGCATTACTTAGAGAACTTGTTTTCAACAGGTTTCTTCCAACTCCCTGGCAATACATCTCTGCAAGAAAAAAGCACCTGCCTGCTTTTGGAGACCAAATGCTGGTATAAAGTGGTAAACAGGACATTGGCATAAGCCTCACATTATTGGAGTGGAGGAGGAAAGCCTGTCTCAGATTTAAGTCAAAGAGATAAAAGTCCTTCCCTGTGGAACAGGGGGTACTGTACCTGGCTTTGGGCCATTCAGATCGGGAAAGAGAAGAAATTCTTTGCAGGTTTCCAGGTCCAGCTGGGGCAGGTTCTTCTGGCGACATAGGTCAGTGACAATTCGTGCGGCCGTCTGACACTGGGTTTCCTGCTTAGCAGCACTCATTTCCAAACTGCATCTCCCTTTGCCTGCTCCCTGAATGACTAGCAAAGACAACAGTGGGATGGCAGAATCACAGCAACAGGGTCACATATATCCCAGGATGCCACTAGCCTACTGGTGCCATTGCCGTGCCTGCCTATCCAGAGTCAACTCAAGGGATGCTGGCTTGGTCAGTGGCCAGGGATGCTGCCCAGTGCCTTCCGGCTGTCTCGTTGCATCCAAGAGCTGAGAGCCGTACTTACTGACAAGGCGTGTGCTGTACAAGTAATTCTCCTCCCCAGTTCAGTCTGATTTCCTCCCTGCATATTTCAGAGAAGCTTTTTTAACCCCTTTAGTGCTGTGTTTTTCAGGTAGGTAGTGGAGGAGGTACTTCCAGGGACCTGATGTAAAAGAAGTGCAGCTCTTTGAGGTAATGGAGAGGGTGGGTGTCACTGAAATCTTACAGCACAGCAGAACGGCTTGTCACAACACCGAGCTGATGCAGAGCAATACCATTGGTTTCTGCACTGGCTGCTTTCAGCACAAGGGAGAAAACAAGTTTTATTTATTGGCTTATTGCAGACCTAAACACTCCAAACTGCATATTGTTAATAGGGTGCCAACCCTGTTTTGTGTTCAGTAATTAGATCATTGTTTTAATTTATAGTGCCACTTCTGGGTTCCCACCATCAAAGCAGACTGTGCAACTAATCTACCCGTTGAGAAAGCACCAATTGTCAGGCATGAACAATGATCACATAATGGGCAATTAAAACAATACTCAGTAGAAATGAACTCAGGAGTAGGAGAAGAGGAGGAAGTCAATCTAACAAGGAATGTACAATGTGCCAAGGGGTTTATAGCTCTTTTTGTCACAGATCATAAAAAAGTGGGTGTTTGGAACAATGTCACGGCACTTACACTGTCACGTAATTACCTGTTAAAACAACTCTTTATAGAAGCAGTGCAAAACAAATTTCTGCAAATGATCCTGCACAGTCAGTGTGTTACGTCTTGAAATAATAGCCTATTTTAATTCTAGATACATAGAATTCATGAATCCTTTTGTTCATCAAATAGAATCATGCACAGATGAACAAAGTTTGTTATGGCTGTCAATTCCATTTTATTTATTAGGGGAGGGCAACATGTCCTTTTTTCTTCTCTTATAGCTCATCTCCTAATTTGACATCCATGGCAACATCATAGTAAAAGAACATTACTGCATTCCTATAATTCCATGCAATTTAAAAGCTTCTAGTATCATACAACTGTTTGTGTTGATGGGAATTTTAGAGTAAGAAAAACATTATAGCAAGGATCCTACATTGCAGATTTTTCAGTCTGGTGCTGGGCTGCAAATATGAGAGATGCTCCTATATTCCTAGATGCAGATGGGCTCTCTTTGCCTTTCTTAGCTCTGTCTTGAAGTGTGCATAGGGAGGATCATACTTTTGAACTTAACTCTTCCAATAGGAATGCATTCCTCAAATTTTGGTTGCTTATCTTTAAAAGAATATGCTGGCACTGGGTAAGGTGCAGAGAATGGAAAGCGGGACAATCAATGTTTTGAGCCCCTTCCTTTTGCACCCTCATTTCTTTTGGAAAAATGTTCCAAGTACTTTTTGCTTAGATGGAAAATGATTATCAAACCAAAGCACAACAGAAATGTTTGGACTTCTAAATCAGTTGATGAAAAGAGAATGGGAAGGAATTTTAGCTCTGCTTCCTACGAGAACTAGCCAGTCACTGAAAATGATTGGCTAAAGAATTAGGCAGCTAGCACAAGCAAGAAAATCTTCACGTATGATAATATTTTAAGTCTTTCATGCCATGAGGTAGTTTTAAAAGGAGATGGCATGATTCATCAGAGATATAGTTATCTTTGGCTATTAGCCATAACAGCTAAATAAAGCATAGTCGAAGTATTGTAATGAATCCTGCTGATATGGATTTATTTATTTGACAATATTTCTTTGTCATTTTAAGAGTCACCAATGATAAATATACTCATTGAAATATCTAAGTAGCCATCATGAAAAAGTAGATTTCTCTGAGAAGAGAAAAACTGATGCTTAACACTCACATTTGAGGGTCTGGTGTTTTTGAAAGGAAACATATTTCCTTATATCAACCAATAGAGAGAAACAATACATTTTTTTCATCTCCACCTGCATGAAAGATAAAGAGGTTTGACCTAGGAGCTGCTTGGAGTCAAACCAGCACCAGGACACAGGAAAAAGTCCATGTGCACAATTTTCTAAATAAGAGTACAAATCATGATGTGGTTCAGTTTTAAAGACCAATCTACAATTCAGATTCAGATATGCTAGAGACAATAGGAAAAATGTAATGGGAAATGAGTAAATGATCTTTATTCAGTGACCCAGACTGAATAAAAGCCATTAAATAAAAACCTACAAATTAGAACTACCCAATAAAACATACACAAAATGCACAAGATAAAAGATTTGCAAACCTACTTGCACTATTTTGCTGTCAGCAACATACAAGTTTCACAAGCTGGGAAAGCAAACTTTGCAAAATTTAAATTGTTTCTCTTACTCAAGAACAGAGAGGACTCAGCCTTTGTGTAGAAAAAGTCAGCTGGCAAACTGTTCCTAATACAGATTAATTCTTCAGTGTATACATGGTTTTTTTAAAAAGTCAAATCTTCCAATTATTACCACATTTTGTTAAGTCCTGGGCATGGGCGCAAGAACGGAGACGGGACATCAGACTGTGACTTCAACTCTATTAAACAAGCAAGACTGGAGCGGAAAACCTGAGCAGCAGTAGCTCTTTTATAGAGTTTGCTGCCATTAAACAACCAATGAACTGAGTCTATCGCTTTCACAAGCATCCAATCAGGGGCTTCTGTTAACAGGCAATCAGACTGGCCAAACCTGACCAATCACGACTCACTATTCACAGGCCAATAAGAATTGCAGGATTACAAGCCTGTTGTAAGACGAAGCTGTTTTGGTTGTATCAATGAAATGGTTTAATCCATAACACCCCTCCCCCCTTGGTTCCGTCTGAGGGGTGGGGTGACGTATTCACGCAGATAGGCAGGCCGCTTCACCTGTCTGCTCGACCTGCACTGTTCCTCCGGGTTTCGTTCTGGTTCTGGTTCTGGTTCTGGTTCCGGTGGGCTGTCCGCTGGGCTGGATAGTGAAGACTGTAGTTCCGGGTTGCCCTCGTTGGCACTGTCTTCCGGATTCCCTGGATCCGCCTCCGTCACGGTGTTGTCACGTGGCGAGGCCGCTCCCCAGTCCAGTTCTCCCTCGGATGGTGAGTATCCCCTGGGCTGTTGGGTTTCGATTTCTTTTTCATCCTCCTCCATGTTCCTTCCCCCCCCCCAGCTGGAGGTTCCAGCACTAATCGGGAATGGAGTTGGTCTATGTGGCGTTTCCACATCTTACTGTCTGCCGTTTGTAGACGATATGATCGGGGTCCCGTAAGTTGCGTTATGGTAGTGGGGACCCACAATGGGTCACCCAAGAAGTTTTTCGCAAACACGAGGTCACCTTCCTGGAATGCCTGACACTTACTACTGGATCCCAGGGGTTGTTCTGGCATGTAGTTTGGGTGGAGGCGATCAAGATGCGAGCGAAGTTTCCAGCCCATCAGGAGTTCTGCTGGGGTTTTGTTCATGGTGCTGTTTGGGGTTATGTGTTGAATAAAAAGCATTCAGTTTATTTTGTCGTCAATGTCGCCGTGGTCCATTTTATGCAGGGTCTGTTTTATAAATTGAACCATTCGCTCAGCCCTACCATTGGCTGCAGGGTGAGCTGGCGATGTTAAAGCATGGCGGATGCCCCGATCAGCCAGGTATTGTTCAAATGGCAGAACAGTGAATTGGGGGCCATTATCTGAGACGAGGACATCAGGAAATCCATGGGTAGTGAATAGTTTATTCAGTTTTTTTAGTGACTGCATCTGTGGTGGTGCTTTCCATTTTTTGGACTTCAAGCCAGTTTAAATAGGCATCCACCATTAAGAGGAAAGTGTGTCCTCTTGTGGGTCCCGCAAAATCAATGTGGATACGGGACCACGGGCCTCGAGGCGTTTCCCACTGAGTTGGGGGAGTCTTTGGAGGAGTGGGGAGAGTCTCCTGGCATTTACTGCATTTTGCTACCCAAGTTTCTATTTGTCTATCTAAACCAGGCCACCATGCGTAACTCCTGGCCAGTGCCTTCATCCGCACGCCTGAATGTCCCTCATGCAGCATTTTCAATACCCTATATTGTAGCTTTTCTGGGACTATGACTCTGTCTCCCCATACTATGCAACCCTTCTGGGAGAACAGTTCCATTTGACGATTTTTAAACTGTTTAAACGTGTCATCAGTTTCACTGATCAGCCAACCGCGTTCTACCCAGCTGAGGACTCATGCCAAAATAGGGTCCTTTTTTGTCTCTAAAGCTATGTCTCGAGCGGTTAATGGTGGCGATTTGAGGGTTTCTATTTGTAGTACGGTTACGGTTGGAGCAGGGTCCTCTATAATGTCTGATAGTGGCGAGCGGCTCAAAGCATCAGCGTGGGGAATGGTTTTCCCCGGGCGATGTTGCAATCGGTAATCGTAGGCGGCTAAAAATTCTGACCAATGTGTCATTCTAGGTGATAATATATGGGGAATTTGTTTGTTTCCTGCCAAGATCCCAAGTAACAGCTTGTGGTCTGTAATTATGGTAAAAGGTCTCCCATATACATATTCATGGAAATGTTTAATTGCGGATACAATAGCAAGGGCCTCTTTATCAAGTTGACTATAGTTCCTTTCGGTTTTAGACAAAGTTCTCGAAAAGAACGCAATGGGTTCCTCATTTCCATTTGGGAGGACGTGGCTTAGGATGGCTCCTACTCCAAATGGTGAGGCATCACAGGTGACCGTCAAAGGGAGAGTTTCGTTGTACTGCATTAATACAGCATCGGAGGTTAAAAGGTCTTTTATCCCTTTGAATGCTATCTCTTCATGCCGTCCCCAAACCCAAGGAGCCTTTTTATCGAGGAGTCTATGTAGGGGTTCAGCTACGGTTGCCTTCTGGGGCAAGAAAATGTTATAAAAGTTAATGAGTCCCAGGAAGGCTTGACCGTCTTATTCCTAGGTCTCGGGGCTTTTTTATTGCGGTTAGTTTTTTTTCGGTGGGGTGGATTCCCTTTCTGTCAAGAAGGTATCCCAGGAACTCCACTCTCTCCGTACAAAGTTGGCACTTGTCTCGTTTTACCTTAAGACCCGCGTCTTTGAATTTCTGCAGGACTTTTCTGAGCCGTTGTCCTTATACTTCTTTAGTGGGGGCAGCTATTAGGACGTCGTCAAAATAAGGCACGACGCCTTTTATGCCTTGTAATAGTCTCTCCATTAAACTTTGGAAAATGCCCGGCGCCACGCTTACTCCGAATTGGAGTCTATTGCACTTAAAAGTGCCTCTATGTGTAACTATTGTCTGGGCTTCTGCAGTTGCTGCAGGGAGTTGCTGGTACACCTGAGCTAAGTCCAGTTTTGCAAATATTTTTCCGCCACCCAGGGAATGAAGAAGGTGTTGAACCACCGGTACTGGATAAGCGTTCTGTTGAAGAGCATGATTTAGGGTGGCCCAATAGTCCCTGCAAATTCTTAACGAACCATCTGGCTTCATGGGCGTTACTATCGGGGTTTCCCAACGGGCGTGGTCAATCGGTTACAACACGCCCTGGGCTATCAGTTTATCTAGCTGCTCATCGATTTTAGGTTTTAAGGCAAAAGGTACTTGATAGGGTTTAAGCCAAATGGGAGCTACATCGGGGCTGAGATTAAATGATATAGGGGTCTCCTTGTACTTGCCTAATGTTCCTGTGAACACATCCTGGAATTCCTGGATGAGAGTCTCTTTCCAGTCGTCATTTCTGGTATGGCGTATGCTGGCTAGTTCAATTCCGAGTGGGGCACTGTAGCCCTAACAAGCTGGGTTGGTCACGATCGACAACAGTTAAGGGAAGCGTTGCTGTGAGGTCCTTGAATGATACTTGTACATTGCTAGAACCGACAACTGGGATTCTGTTTCCCTGATAGTCTTTCAAGATGATTCGCTGCATGCTGAGGTCTTGGCGGGAGATGGCAGGGATCAGTTGCTTGAGGGTTTTCCAGGATACCATCGACAAGGACGATCCCGAATCGACTTCTATCACACATGGTCGATTCTCAATAGTAACCTTCACTCGTATTTTCCTTGCTTCGAGCGATGAAGCGTGGCCGATGATAATGGTTTGGTGGGCCTCTTCTCGTCTCGTTGAAAAGGTAGGTGCTTGGTTTCTGTAATAGTAGTGGTTGTTCCATTTGTGGTTCAGATGGTCCCGGTTCTCAGGAGGTTTGCTTATCTCCCGACGAAGGTTGTTCTCCTTTCAGCTGGAACTGGACTCTCGTCTGCTTCTGCAGACCTTCGCAATGTGGCCTTTTTCCTGCAGTTATGGCAGAGTGCATCGAGAAATTTGCAGTCCGATCGCGGGTGGTTTGCCCCGCAACCCGCACATTGGTGCGGACGTCTCTGGTTCCTTTGCTCTCGTTCCAAGCGGAGCCAGTGGACCTCCTCTTCATCACTGTCTGAGGATGACTCGAGATCTTCATGATGGGTAGCGGTAGCGTGCTTCTCAGTGGTGGTTGGTGCCTCATCGGCAAGTTGGCGAAGCAGTGCATTTGCTCGGCGTATTCGAGCGGCTGACTTCCTGGTTGCTTCTGCTGCAGTAGCTTTGGTGATGGCATCGGTAAGGCTGATGTCACCTTTTGCCATCAGCTTACTCTGCACATGCGGTGCTTTTAATCCCAGAATTATTCGGTCTCTTAGGGCTTCCTCTAAGTTTGCAAAACCACAAAGGCCTCCTAGGTTTTGGAGGTCAGCTATGAAATTAACAACACTCTTGTCCTTTCATTGGTCCCTCTGGTAAAATTCGTGTCTTCGTATCAGTGTAGGTACTGCGGGTGCGTAATGGGCCCTGAGGATTGGAGCGAGGGTGTCCCAATCCATGGTGTTCACTTCTGCCAGTTTTGCTAGTGCTTTAGCCATCTTGAAAATGGTGGGGCTGCAATGAGTCAGGAATACCACTCATTTCTTGCCAGACGTAGCATCTTTTAAATTATTGGTCTCCAGGAACATCTGGAAGCGGTCTATATACGAGTCCCAGTCTTCGGTTGCTGGGTCGAATGGAGCAGGTGGTATGGTGCCGCTAGTCATCTTGCCGTCTGTTTCATGCGCTCTTTCGCCACGTGCTCTTTTTTTGTCCGATTTTGTCTAGTCAGCTCTATTGTCTCCGCATCCCACCTTCGTCGCCAGTGTTAAGTCCTGGGCATGGGCGCAAGAACGGAGACGAGACATCGGACTATGACTTCAACTCTTTATTAAACAAGCAAGACTGGAGTGGAAAACCTGGGCAGCAGTAGTTCTTTTATAGAGCTTGCTGCCGTTAAACAACCAATGAACTGAGTCTATCGCTTTCACAAGCATCCAATCAGGGGCTTCCGTTAACAGCCAATCAGACTGGCCAAACCTGACCAATCACGACTCGCTATTCATAGGCCAATAAGAATTGCAGGATTACAAGCCTGTTGTAAGACGAAGCTGTTTCGGTTGTATCGCTGCGATGGTTTAATCCACATTTCATGCCCAAATATATTTTATTTCTTTTTTTTATGTTTTCCAATAAATTGAATAAATGAAGCCAAATGTCTAGGTATAGTGATACCAGTGAAGCCAACACATTAATATATCAATGTTACTGCTTCCTTAAGGTCTCCTTAACTCCATCACATATTTCCCCAACCCTGGGCAGGTAACACACAAAAACCAGGAAACAGCACATCTCCTTTAAGGAATTATCAACAGAAACCGCATAAATGTCCGTGCTGGATCTAAATATTGTACAACTCTGCATGGGTATCTGCATAGCAATTTTACCATGCAGGTTTTAAAATAAAAAGTTGCAAATGTATTAAAAGCAGAACAGCTGCATGTGTCCACCTTAATAATATTAAATGATGATGGTGATGACGATGATGATGATAACTACAATTAATTCACAGATTAAAATTGGTGGAAACTTAATTCAAGTCCTACAAAAAACACCTAAGAATTATTAAGATAGTGTTTGAGAATATATATAGTTACAAACTGGATAGTTTTTGATCCAACTAATTCAATATTTTGAAATAGAAAAGTTCTTTAGATGTTGCTTCAAGGGCTCCAGTCATATTGATATAACAGCATGTTTCATTTTTTAAAAATGTTCAAGCTTGATCTGCAAGTTCTGGTAGTTTGTAACTTTTCCCTCTTGCTTTTCCTCAATCCTAGTATTATCTGATATAGCAACATCAACAAACCAGACTTTCTTCTTTTCAGTTAGTGTTATATCACGTATGTTATGAACAAATTGCCTGTTGTTTAGATCTTAAAATCTGACAAAATCTTAACCCACTTATTTTACAAAACCTTCTCAACTTAATGGTCATTGTAGTTTTTGTTACATTCTGACAAAATTTCCAATGAATAATTCTTGCAATTCAATTTATAATATTATTAACATTCCAGTCATGCTATTGATATTTAGGAACCAACAATATCTTTTAAGCATATGCAGAAATATGGGAAGTACCGCAATGTGAATGCACACTTATCTGCAGCTCATAACCATCCTTGAGTCAGAAAGCAGAGATGGCATTTTTAGTGAGTCACAAATAGGTGTTAAATTTCCACTTACATATATTTCAAAACATCTGAAGCACTGCATATCCATTACATCTCTACATGGTATTAGGAGTGAATAGAATAGAATAGAATAGAATAGAATAGAATAGAATAGAATAGAATAGAATAGAATAGAATAGAATAGAATACTTTATTGGCCAAGCATGATCGGACACACAAGGAATTTGTCTTGGTGTAAATACTCTCAGTATACATACAGAAAAGATACATTCGTTAAGAATCAAGAATCATAATGTGCAACACTTAATGATAGTCATAGGGTACAATCAACAATCAAATCATACTAGGAAACAGTCAAGTGGGAGGGGATGGGTGATAAGGAGTGGTGAGAAGATTAACAGTAATAGTAGTGTACACTTTGTAAATAGTTGAACAGTGTTGAGGGAATTATTTGTTTAACAGAGTGATGGCTTTCAGGAAAAAAATATTCTTGTGTCTAGTTCTGGTGTGCAGTACTCTATAGTGTCATTTTGAGGGAAGGAGTTGAAACAGTTTATGTCCAGGATGTGAGGGGTCTGTAAATATTTTCACAGTCCTCTTTTTCACTCATGCAGTATACAGTCCTCAATTGAAGGCAGGTGCGTAGTAATTGTTTTTTCTGCAGTCCTAATTATCCTCTGAAGTCTGTGTCTTTCCTGTTGGGTTGCAGAACCAAACCAGACAGTTATAGAGGTGCAGATGAATTTGCTGGTAGTTGGCTGGTAAAAGTATTGCAACACATCTTTTTTAAAAAAGATATCTACTAGATATTAATTATGTGGCAAAGTATGAGGAAATTCTATTACTGAAAGTAATGAGATATTTGAAAAATGTAAAAGTTATCAGCAAGATAAAAAAGACTTTTAGAATGTTCCTCAGAGATATAAGAGCTAAAATTCAGTTTGCTATTGTGGGCATTAGGAAATTCTTGAATTAGAGAATAAATTGTTCTGAATAATTTGGATTATAGATAGTTATTAGAAAACCCTAAATTGGATAGAGTTTTAAGAATATGTCCTTCAGGTAAATCAACAGTATTTTATAGTTATGAAAAATATATGTACTGGGAGATTTCTGAAAACTGTAATAAGTATAAAGATGATGGAACATTGCAGAGAGAGTTCCAGTTCTCAAGTATCTCTTTCTCTTGCCAAATTTTATAACAAAACATAGTCTAGGTAATTGTTCAGTATATGTTATCTCCTGGTTTTCCTGCAAAGGGGAAACGTCATTGTAAAAAAGGAGTACAAGAAAAGAAGAGGAAAGATATACAGCTTATGACTTAATGTTGAAGGCATTATACACACACACACACAGAGGGTGGGCGAAAGAGAAGGGGAGAGGGAGAGAGAGAGAGATGGTCAGAATTTTGCTGCAGTAAAGCAGCAGGTTAGTTCTAAAAACAAAATTGTGCAGTTATACCTTCCACACTTACAAATTTTCTTTCTTCAGTAACAAAATGATGTGTTGTATAGATATAGGGCTATTTAGGCTATTGAATTCAACTTCCTGCTCTATACAAGAATGCAAATTAGGATGAAGACCTCTTTTTTTAAATGAAAATTAAGATCTGGATTCCAGACAAACCTCTCCATTTGAATACATTCCATTCAGCGAAAGGGAGCCTATCACCTCTCTAGGTAACTGGTTCTGTTCTGAAACTGCTCTTATTGTTAGGAAATTTTCCCCCCTAGTATTCAATCATAATGTTCCTTTCTATAATTTTAACCTTGTCCTGGACTCTGGAATGAGAGAAAACAGATTTTCTCCTCCTTCTGCATGACATATTTTTAACTAGCATTTAAAGAATGCTATTATATCCCACTTAAACCCCAATCTTTTTTAAGGCTAAACATGTGCAGAAACTTCAATCCTTCTTCATAGGCATACCTTCTAAACTTCTAATCATCCTTGTTGGTCACATCACAAACACTTCAGTTTTCTCTAAGTCTTGTGAGGCCATACAGCCCACACTTAGCTAAATTGCTAATCAGGATTTGAGATATTTTGTCAAATAGTTTGTTGAAATCAAAGTACATTCTTTATAGCCAGTAAGACATAAAAGTTAATGTAATGGACTAGAAAGTGGGAGACAGAGGACAATGAACCAGTGGAACAGTTTCTCTTCAGAAATTGTAGGAGCGTCCTCACTGGAGAGAAAAGAAACGACTGGACAGCCACCTTTCTGAAATGGTGTAGGGTCTGCTGCTTGAGCAGAGGGTTGGAATAGAAAACTTCCAAGGTTCCTTCCAGCTCTGTTCTGACTAAATGATGTATTACTTCTTATATGTATGTAGTCCTCCCTTAGGGACAGAAACTATCTAGGTGACTTCTGGTGTCTCTCTCTTAGCCAACTTGCTTCAGAGGGTTGTTGTTGGGAAAGTAGTAGGATGGGGTCTTATATGTACTGCTTCAAGCTGAGCAAAATAATGTTGGGTTATCAAAAATAAATAAATAGCATTTCCTATTAAGAAAATCATTCAATTACTATATAAGATAAGATTACAATAGTTTTGCAAGATCCATCCTTCACAAATCCATGCTGAATTCTGGTAATTAGCACATTGTTTTAATAGTGCTTACAAATCTGCTCTCTCTCTCTCTAATCTTCTGTAGAATCTCATTAAGTATTGATATCAGTCAGTTCAACTGGTCTATCAGTATGCTGGAACCTCCTTCTTTTTAAAGATGGGACATTTGTTTTCTTCCAGCCTTCTGGCATTTTACCAGTTCTCCAAGATTTCTCATAAATAATACAGAAGCATCTGGCTAGACCCTGAGGCAGTATCTTTAGTACCCAAGGATGAATTAGTTTTGTCCTGGTGATTTAGATACATTCAAAGTTAATGGACATTTTTTTTTCTAAGCTTATTTCAGTCATACCTGACATTCAGTTATAATCATTTCTCAGATAGAAACATGATTCTGACAAAGTTTAATAAAAGGTTTGAAGTGTCCAACTTCAAAATAGGTAAGATTTTACATGGTATATTAGCAGGACTTACTTGAGTCTACGTGATTTAAGTTTGTGTATATCTTACCCATTTACTATTTTATTTTTAAAGAAAAACCTAGGGCAGTGTTTCCTATTCTGAGATATGAGGTGTATCACATTTATGAGGAATACTTAGTTGTTCAAAAATTAAAATAACTTGCTCATTACTGACATTAATTAGAAAATATATAACTGGTGTTTAAATTATTTTAGAAATGAGTTTCCCAGACCAGGAATGTAGATAATGTCAATTCCTACTTAGAATAGTCTGGGAGATTAATACAAGTTTATTCTTACCCCATGGAAAAATTTGTCATCTTATTTTAATTTTACAAAATGTTTTTAAAAGTAGAAAAACCAATATAAACTAATATATAATAAGAAAGAAAAAGAAATCAGAGAGAAAACTAAAAGTACAAAATCATTAAAATAAAATAGAAAAGAAAAAATGATGAAAGAAGTGTCTTTCAATCTTCTGTACAACAGTTGTAAGTACAGTTATAAATTTCTCTCTTTCTCTAAAGTTGCAACATCTCTCTTGTTTCTAAAATCTATCCCATTTAATCATCAAAACCATAAAGTGCTCTGTGGAAAACATTAGAAAATGCCAAATTTTAATCCCAGAGGATATAAGACACAGCATTAGCTTTGACTGTCAGAGGCTATCAAGCATTGCAAAAAGGCTTTATGTTCAGGTGTTCTAATAGAGATTACCGTAGGTTCTAACCAGCTATGTTGAATTACTGGGAAGTGTCAGACTTGCCTAAAGGAATGTAACAGTAAGAGACCACTCTGCAACGAATCAGAAATATCAAGGTTTTAAGCAGTTAATGACCATGGAAAGAAAGTCGTTAACCAGACTGCATGGGGAGGATGGTGATTTTCAAAGTCCACTTAGGACAGACCTAATATCAAAGAAATGCAATAGGGTTTAGTGGAAGCCAAAGGCAGAGATCCAGTTATGGATAATGAATGCTAGCTGTTGAATGACTAAGACTAATTGGAGCAGCTTTCTGGAAGAAGGCAGTAGGACTTGATTTCAAGGAGATTAAGTCCTTCATTGGTCTGTGGGGCATGCAACCCCACAAAATATTTAACCAGCTCCCACATAACCTTAGCGGTTCATTGATGAACTAGAACTTACTGTTGTAAACCAAAGTAGGAAGGAAGGTAGTGGAAGCTTAGTTTCCTTGGAAAACAGCTTGGAAAGAGAATGACACTGCCCTCCTGCAACTAGAATTTGTCACTCTGCAAATCTGTGAAACTATAAATGATTGTTTTAAGTTAAAAAAAAATTAATTGAATATCAGACACAACAAATATTTATTGGTTTTAGGTTGGATTTCTTTTTAATCAAAAAATTGTAAATTAAACATTTAAATCCTTCCACATTATTGAAAGAATTGTAGCTATTTTCCCCATGCTATAACAGTCTATTCTATTCATATAATAGATTTAATAATTTGGAGTTTGCTTTTTTATGAATTTAGCCATGTTACATTAAATCCAGGATATCTGCAAGCACATAGGTTAATCAAATAAACATTGCTACAAGTATGTTACAGAAAACTAAAGAGAGAGGAAAAAATATTTGTTTAACAGTGTTGAATAACTAATAATAAGTTTCCTGCCTTACAGTATTACTTTTCAGTAGAACATGTCATATTAGATTGTCCGCAGTTGTCCGGGTCATGCTGAGATGAACCAGTTAAACTATAAAATGCCATGTAAGAAGAAAATGTTGGGTGACAAGGGAGAAAAATTGTTATCATGGTTGAATATCAATGACAAAATGAAAGCATTTAAGGTCAAATGTTAGAATAAGGAAGCAAAGAGAAATGTATGTGCATGCGTGCGTGCACTGGATTCTTAAACTTTAAGTGTGATAATTGGATTTTATGTATTAGATATTGAAGGAAATTGCAATTCGTGTAACATTACATTCAAAGAATCATCTGGTCACTAGCCCTGCCATCAGATTTGGAGAATTTTGACAAACAGCAAGGAGACTTGTAACAAAAATGAAACACTGATTTAAGAAGCTCCACAAGTAAAAGAGTACAAACAAAATTACTAGATGTACTATTGATGAGTAATAATCATGGGTTTTGTTTTCAAAAGTTATTATTTGAAAAAGAAAAGATGATGATTTAAGTTTTACTCTTTCTTTAAAGACCTGAAATTCTGGGTTAAAACAGGATCAGATGGAAATGAACTATTGACTGATACTTAAGAGATGAACTGCTATAAGTAATAGTTTTATTATTTATTAATAAATGGTACTATAACCTTTTAAACCATACTATTCATCTTCATGAGACAGCAAGTAGCTTTACATAAACTGTAAAGACACAGCTGGGATTACTAAATTACCATTAGACTGGCTAATATATATGTTAGCATTGTACGAAAAATACAATAATTCTAAAAATATGAAGGGGTTGAACATTGAAAGTAAATATTATCAGGAAAACTATTGACAACTGGTGACTGTAGATCTCTGAATATGGTACGGCTATTGAGGTATTTACATATGGAATAAATAATTAGTTTTGTCACTATTCCTATTATCATAGTTTGAAGCCATTGTGATAAAATGGAATGAGTTTTCTCCATTTTATAGGCCTTCATTTGTTAAATGAAAGCCTATAGAATGATAATACCATTGTTTTTATTTCTTCTTTTTCTAATGTACTGTATTTATAGGTAGTATTGGAAAGTGTAGTTTTAATTTTTCTGGATGCTTCCTAATGCCTAAAATGCCCAAAGATGAGTGTTCACTGCCCATTTTAAGTAAACACAAGAAAACATAATACTCCACTTTAAAAAAATATTTGATTTTTTTTACCTAAAGATTTAGCAGAAGACTAGGAATTTGATAAAGAAAAAAAAATCATAATCTGTCTTTATAATGCATCCTTATACTGAACCAATCTTTTAGTACTCTGTGTAATGAATAAAACAGTCATTATTCTGAAAACAATTGTTTACAGTGCATTATGATACACTGGGAATAGGCAGAAGACAACATCAACCCCTCCTATACTCAGAGATTGTTGAGTAGCTTGTGCTGGCAGTCTCCTCGTTTGACTATAGTAACTACTGAGTACTTGATATGATACAATGTCAGTGCATATCCTAATCATAGAAACTACTTCAGAAGGAAAGGCAAGAAACAGAAAAGACTCATTAAGTCATTTAGTGATTGTAGTAGCCAGCCCACTGCAATTCAAACTGGGATTTCTGAAGCTGACCAAGGGATTATCTGGGAATAACAGAAGAGAGAAGCAGTCTAAACTGCACTATAGAGCAGGGGTCTCCAACTTTAGCAACTTTAAGACTTGTGGACTTCAAGTCCCAGAGTTCCTCAGCCAGCTTTACTGTAGCTTTGCTGGCTAAGCAGCTCTGGGAATTGAAATCCACAAATCTTAAAGTTGCTAAGGTTGGATACCCTTGTTATAGAGTTACCCACAGACTCTCCTTACACATTTTACATTTCCAACATAATGTTATTAACCAATCTTTCTAAACCATTATTTGAGGTGCGAAGCATGAAAAATATTGTTGAATTTCCTTACATAAGAGGAAACATAATTGATATTCTTTATTATCTATTACATATTCTCTTTATTATCTGTAGAAACTACTGTCCTATTAGCAGGTTAATCTGAGATATCCTATTTCAGAGTTCTTGTAAACCATGAAAAGTGTTGTTCATTTAAAAGATAATGTGGATTAATTTTAGAATAATTCAAAACTTGTTCTAATTTGGTTGGTAATTTTGGAATTTCAGATGCTGTTAATGCAATTATAATCAATTGTGACATTAAATAATATGTAATCCAACATACTCCATTAGCAATCTAATTTATTTTAGAAATAATTTATTTTAAAACCTGATTGACAAAAAGCTGATTTAAAATATCAATATCTCTACTTCTAATCACAGAATCAGAAAGTGGAAGGGCTGAAATAGATGGCAATTATCATCTAGTTTAAACTCCCACCCAGTGTGGGAACCTACTACTGCATGCAGCCTCTGCTCTGTTTAAACATCTCCAGTGAAACAGAATCTATTACTTCCCAAGGCTGATTGCTCCACTGTTGAATAGATCTTACTATTGGAAATGTTTCCTGATGTCCAAGTTGTTGTGTATGTACCATAGTTAATAAAGTATGAGCTTGAGGTAAAGTGCAGGGTTCTGGCCCTGCACTTCTGATTGGCTGTTAGGCGGCCAGATCGGATTGGTTAGTTCTGAGGAATCCGATTGGCCCTTAATAGAGAATTCTTATTGGTTAAAAGAGCTAGCGTTCATAGCTCGTTATTGGACAATTCTCACAAGGGTTGCCTTGTGAGATAAGGCAGAGTTCACTGTTGTTGTTTTGAGAAGTCACTATGCAAATAAAGAGCTGAAAGTTCACCATTCAGAGGCTGTCTCCATTTATTCCGACCCATGCTCTGTACATAACACAAGTGAAATCTGCTTCTTTGTCATTTAAAGCCATTATTTCTTCTTTGAACAATTCTGCTCATCTTCTATATGACAGTCCTTCAGATATTTGGAGACAGCTATCATGCCTCTTCACAACAGTCTCTTTTTCTGGTTAAACATATGCAATTCCTCTAATCGTTCCCAACTTCTCTCTTCTTGGCCTATTATTACTTTGGTAATAATTATCTCCTTAAAATGTGGTGCCCAGTACTGACCATCACAAAACAGAGAGGAACAATTATTTTTGTCATGTCCGTCGGCAAGGAGACCAGGAGGCGGTGACTAGGGTTTCAGCTCTTTATTTAGTCCCCAATCTAGCTCTGAGGGAAAAACAGCGACTTTTTATTCTCAAGCCGCGGAGGCCGCGGCCAATGGCACCACTTTGAATCTCCCGCAATTCGTTTCCACCAATTGCGGGAGATTCTCAGCGGGCCAATCAGCACAGCTCACTAAACCAATCCGATCGCCCCGCGCTTTGGCCAATCAAAGCACGGGGTTTCAAGAATGCAAATGAGCGCACAGAACAATTTTGAATCTTAATACTTAACCCCCTGACTCCTAGGAAAGAAATATATACCAAATCCAGACTATGTCTTACTGAGCACTCATCTCAAGTTCAGTTTCTAATTTTTTTTTCTATTCAGCCGCACTGGCTGCCTCAAGTCTTACAATAAATTTCTCTATTGATTTCATCTATCTTGCTTTTTCTTTTGCATGGATGCTTGCTCCAATAGCTAGTATTTATTTGGCTTCTTCCCATCAAAGTATGTCATGCTGTACATTTTGATCATTTCCATAGCAACATCTAGGATTTTCTACCATCTTTTGCATATCCATTAAGTATTCTTTCATATCATATTTATATCTACTTTCATTCTGTTCCCTCCTGGGGTTTTAGTCTTCATGGATCTACACTATCACTGCAAATCATCTTTAGGAGACTTTGTCTTTCTTTCATTATCTAGAAAAAAAAGTTAAATTAATTGCTTTCGTCTTTACACAATCTGTACATTGTGAATATGTATCCTTAATAAAAGGATACTCCAAGTTATGATTTGACCACAAATGCAGGGGAAGTAGCTATAGAATAGTTCTATGACAATTTGTAACTGTTTATCAAGTTAACACGAAGAAAAGAAAAAACAGGTATCATTCTAATTACAGGAGACAAAAACAGTACACCTACAAGTAAAACAACATACAAATAATAATAAAATTTGGCCTTAGAATAAATAAAGTAGGCAATAGACTAATAAAGTTCTGTCAAGAAAATCAAATATTTATAACATGCATGTTTTTTCCAGAACCTAAGAAATGACTGTATATGGAACTCATTGAATGGACAACAGCAAAAACAAAATGATTCTAAACTTGTGTGTTTGTATGTCTATGTATGCATTTATTTTCTCTCTTTCTCTCTCTCCCTCTCTTTCTCTTTCCCCTCCCTCTCTCAAACTCTCTCTCTCTCTCTCTCTCACACACACACACACACACACACACCTACTGTATTTATTGCACAGTGGCTGGAATGAAGTATTGCAAGATAATTCTGACATTGCCCGGAGTTCAATCCTGACAAGTTCAAGGTAGACTCAGCCTTCCATCTTTCCAAGGTCTGTAAAATGAAGACCCAGATTGTTGGGAAAAATATGTTGATTCTATAAACACTCTATAGCTTAGAGAGTGTTTTAAAGCACTATGAAGCAGTATATAAGTCTAAATGCTATTGCTATTGTGTATCTACACATACATACACTATACAGGCAAATTGGAAACACTTTATTAAATTAGCATCATGCTGACCATAGTTAAACTTACAAAGTTTTTCTTTGAAAAATACAATATGGGCTAAGGAAAACAAATGAAATTATCAAGCTAGAAAGATATGATTTCAACACTATTTCATATAAATATGTGGGAAAGGAAGACAATAGATTTAATAGATTAAATTTGATAGAGTACCCGAAGTGTTCTGAATTGTAATTGATGGCATCATTAACAAATTTAAAAATATCCCAATATGCAAAAACAAGGTAAAATGACTGTTTATTGATATTTTAAAAATATCAGACATAGAAGAAAATGTACCCAACTGTCATAGATTCAGGCATGGGTAGAATGAATGGAGACAGTCTCAGTTGGTGAACTTTCAACTCTTTATTGCATAGTGACTTCTAACTTGTATAACAACAACTCTGCTTTATATAGGCAATGCTAATGTGAAATAACCAACAGGAGCTTGTGAAACGCTAGCTCCAGTACCAATAAGAGTCCTTCGTTAAGGGCCAATCAGATTCTCAGAACCCGACCAATCCGATCTAGCCGCTTAACACCCAATCAGAAGTGCAGGGCCAGAACCCTGCACTTTACCCCAAGCTTGCCTTTATTCAACTATTTACATACATAACACCCCTTCCCCCTGGCTTCACAATTAGTTTGTGACTATGTAGTCCTTTAAATAGGACGGTTGTCTCTTGGGTCTGTCAGATTTTCTTTGGACTGGCTGCATGCAGTCCCGTTGAGGTAGGATGTTGTTTTGTAGTGGCTCAGCTTCTCGTTCTGGTGTGATTTCCCTTGGAGCTTACGATTCTTCTTCCTGCTCCATTTCCTGGGTTTCACTTGATTCATCGCTTTCCTGGAACAGGTTTCCTGGCATATCGTCATCTTCTCTTCCTTCCCCCCCCTCAGTTTGGTCATTGGGAAGTTGTTGGCTAGCAGTTATAAGTCGTGACCGTAATTGGTCAATATGTCTTTTCCATAGTCTCTCATCAATACATTTTACAATATAGGATCTGGGCCCAGTCTCGCGTATTACCGTTGCTTCAATCCAAACTGGGTCGCCCAATAAATTTCTTGCATAAACGGGGTCGCCTACCTTGAAGGTACGGTAGCGTCCGCTGGATCCTGGAGGTTTTTCTGGCTCGTAAGCAGGGTGCAGTCGGTCGAGGCGGGAATGGAGTTTTCGCACCATGAGAAGTTCAGCGGGAGTTCTGCCGGTTTCGCTGTGTGGAGTGATGTGTTGTAGAAGTAGAATGCGGTTTATTTTTTCGTCAAGATTATCATAGTCCAGCTTTTGTAAAGTCTTTTTTACAAATTGTACCATGCGTTCCGCTCGGCCGTTGGTAGCAGGATGCGCCGGCGAGGTGAGCGCATGGCGGATGCCGTTGTCAGCAAGGTACTGTTCAAACATTAGCGCTGTAAACTGTGGTCCGTTATCAGACACCAGGACGTCCAGCAATCCATGAGTTGCAAAGAGTCTATTGAGGACTTTAATGACTGCCTCGGAGGTTGTATTGGCCATTCAATGAATTTCTAACCAATTAGAGTATGCATCGACAGTCAACAGCAATGTCTGTCCTTTGATCGGCCCTGCGAAATCCAGGTGGATTTTGGACCAGGGTCCACGTGGCGTCTCCCATTCGATCGGTGCAGCTTTTGGTGGTGCATTGCTGGTTTGTTGGCACTTGGTGCAGGCCTTGACCCATTGCTCAATATGTCGGTCCATGCCTGGCCACCAAGCGTAGCTCCGTGCGAGTGCCTTCATTCGCACGATCCCGGGATGTCCATCGTGTAAGATTTGTAACAGCATCTTTTGGAGTCGTTCTGGGACGATGACTCTATCGCCCCAGATAACGCAGCCTTTTTGAGAAAAAAGTTCGGTCTGTCTTGTTTTAAATGGTGCGAAATCATCTGGGATCTGATCCAATGGCCATCCACGCTCTACCCAGCCTAGGACTCGTGCTAGGGTGTGGTCTCGTCTGGTCTCCCTCGCGATATCTCGAGCAGTCATAGGAGGCAAGTTGAGCGTTTCGATTTGTAACACCGATACTGTTGGTGCCGGATCGTCGAGGGTCTCTGGTAGTGGTGCTCTGCTGAGTGCGTCGGCATGGGGAATGGCTTTCCCCGGTCGATGTAACAATCGATAATTATAAGCAGCTAGAAACTCTGACCATCGAGTCATTCTTGGGGACAATATATAGGGAGTTGGTTTGTCCCCAGCGATTATCCCCAATAAAGGTTTGTGGTCGGTTACAATTGTAAATGTCCTTCCATATACATACTCATGGAATTTTTTTACGGCTGACACAATTGCAAGAGCCTCCTTGTCTATTTGTCCATAGTTACGTTCTGCCTGGGATAGAGTCTTCGAAAAGTATGCAACGGGAGCCTCATTTCCATTAGGTAGCACATGGCTCAAAATAGCGCCCACCCCAAACGGTGAGGCATCACAAGTTATAACCAAGGGTAATGTTTCATGATATTGCATAAGTACAGAATCAGATGTAAGTAAATTTTTTACATTTCTAAATGCTTTTTCTTCTCAGTAACCCCAAACCCACAATGCTTTCTTATCTAATAACCGGTGTAATGGTTCAGCCACAGTCACCTTATGCGGTAAAAACACATTGTAGAAATTGATAAGGCCTAAAAATGCTTGAAGATCAGTTTTGTTACGAGGTCTGGGAGCATTTCTAATCGCCCTTAATTTACTCTCAGTTGGGTGAATACCCTGCCTATCAATGCGATAACCTAGAAATTCAACACTGTCGGTATACAGATGACATTTATCCCTTTTTACTTTCAATCCCGCTTCTTGAAATTTCTTAAGAACACATTTTAAACGATTCTGCAGAATTTTTTTACTAGGAGCTGCAATCAATACGTCATCAAAATACGGAACCACGCCCTTGATTCCCTGTAACAATCGTTCCATTAAACTTTGGAATATTCCCGAGGCCACACTCACCCCGAACTGCAATCGGGTACATTTAAAAGCACCTCTGTGCGTTACTATCGTTTGGGCTTGGGCTGTTTTATCGTCCACGGGCAATTGTTGATAGGCTTGAGCTAAATCTAGCTTAGCGAAAACCTTTCCACCTCCCAGGGAATGAAGGAGGTGCTGCACCACCGGCACTGGATACGCATTCTGTTGGAGGGCATGGTTTAGAGTGGCCCGGTAGTCCCCACAGATTCGGATTGACCCATCTGGTTTAATGGGGGTTACAATAGGAGTTTCCCATGGGGAATGATCAATGGGTTGCAGTACCCCTTGTTTAATTAGTTTGTCAAGTTGTTCATCTATCTTGGCCTTAAGGGCGAACGGAACTCGACGGGGCTTTAAACGGATCGGGGCGACCTTAGGGTCGAGGCTGAACGAGATTGGGGTCCCCTTATACTCGCCCAGACGATCTGCGAAGACATGGCTGAATTCAGACATAAGATCCTCCTCCCACTCGCAATCACCGACTCGGTTCACGCCGGCTAGTTCGATGCCAAGTGGCGCAAACCATTGGAGGCCCAACAAACTAGGCCTGTCCCTATCGATGATCGTTAGAGGTAAGTATGCCGTATGCTTTTTAAACGAGACGCGGACTCGACAAGACCCGACCACAGGGATCCGATTCCCTTGGTAATCTTTAAGGATAAGGCGTTGCATTCGAAGGTCTTGACATTGGATGGTAGGAATGAGCTGCTTTAATGTCTTCCACGACACCATCGAGAGGGATGATCCCGAATCGACCTCCATGTGGCAGGGTTGGTTTTCTATGGCTACTGTAACTCGAATCTTCTTAGCGTCCAGGGCTGAGGCCTGACCTATAGTGATAGTATGGTGAGCCTCTTCTTTCTGCAACGCTTGATATCTGTAGGAGTGGTTTGCTGGGTCTCACCTTACAGGACGGTTTCCTGCCGATTGGCGAAAGTTGGTTCCCTTTGAGGCCGGGCTTGGTCCCGGTAAACTGCGACAGACTCAACTGATGTGGCCTCGTTTCCCGCACTCGTGGCAGAGTGCGTCGCAGAATTTGCAGTCTGCCCTGGGATGGTTTGCCCCGCAGCCAGCGCAAGGGCATGAGGTTTTAGGACGAGGGTCCCGGTCGGAACGCAGTCGATGGACCCCTTCTTCGTCGCTGTCTGACGACGAAGAGAGGTCCTTGTAGTGCGTTGTTGCCAACTGCCCTTCTGAGCTGGGTGAGATGTTGCCTGTCAGTGGGTTTGTGGGGTTTTGGCTTCGCCGTAGCTGCGCCACTGACTTTTTTGTTGCCTCAGCGGCGGTGGCTTCGGCGATGGCGTCAACAAGGCCGATGTCACCCTTCGCCATCAGCTTGCTCTGCACGTTTAGTGCATCTAATCCCAGAATTAGGCAGTCTCTCAATGCTTCATCTAAGTCTGCGAACCCGCAGAGGCCTCCCAAGTGCCGGAGGTCTGCCATGAAGTCAGCCACACTCTCTCCTTTTCGTTGGCTTTGTTGATAGAACTCGTGGCGTCTCACGAGTGTGGGTACGGTTGGCGCATAATGGTCTCTCAGGAGAGGTTCGAGGTCGTCCCAGCTTATTGCTTTCACTTCTCGAGGCTTCGCAAGGGCTTCAGCCATTTTAAAGACAGCCGGGCCGCAGTACGTCAGGAACAGCGCCCGCTTCTTGGCTGGTGTGGTTGTTCGTTTTGAGGAACATCTGAAAGCAATCCATGTAGGATTCCCAATCCTCTTGGGATGGATCGTACGGAGCGGGTGGTACGATGCCGCCGGACATGGCTTCCGTTGGTGGCGCCGTTTTTTACACGTGCTCTGTTTTTTCTTCCAAGTTCTTTAAGATCAGATGTCTCCAAATCCCATCCTCGTCGCCAGTGTCATAGATTCAGGCATGGGTAGAATGAATGGAGACAGTCTTAGTTGGTGAACTTTCAACTCTTTATTGCATAGTGACTTCTAACTTGTATAACAACAACTCTGCTTTATATAGGCAATGCTAATGTGAAATAACCAACAGGAGCTTGTGAAACGCTAGCTCCAGTACCAATAAGAGTCCTTCGTTAAGGGCCAATCAGATTCTCAGAACCCGACCAATCCGATCTAGCCGCTTAACACCCAATCAGAAGTGCAGGGTCAGAACCCTGCACTTTACCCCAAGCTTGCCTTTATTCAACTATTTACATACATAACACCAACCAAATGCCAAATGTTAAGTTCCAGAGAAAATCAAGAAAACATTAGGAGTTATAGCTCAATACAAAGAATGCTCAGAAATTGAATATAATAAATGATAAGGATAAGCTATCTATTTAAGGTAATTACTGAAAGCATGGGAAGCTTTTATACAAAGATTGGCATGTAAAAGACAAATAAGGCAAAGATTTATAGGAGAAAGAAAGCATTAAACATATATGATGCAAATATGTGGAACAATTATACCAAAATATCCCAAAATTGTTGATAAATATGGTGGTTTAAACCCTAAACTGAAGCTATACACTCTGGAAAGTGTATACTAATAAGATAATGCTCAAGATTTTGCAATCCAGACATCAACAATACATGAAATGAAAACTGCAATGAAAATTGAATCCAGTCCAATAGGAGTCAGGTGAATAAGATCACATTACTAACAGCTGATAAATCATGCAAAAGGCAAGAAAAGTCCAAACACCCATCAATTTTTGCTTTATTGATTAGAAAAGTTTTTGACTGCTTTAACATATTGTGGATAGATTCTATATACATAGTTATATTGCCCTACTTCATCTATCTTTGTTTAATTTGTGTGATAATCAGGAAAAACTGCTTAGAAAGGGTTAAGAGAAATAAAAAAGAGTGTTCCTTAATTTATTTAATCAGCTCATATGCAGATTATATCATGAAGAATGTTGGACTAGAAAAAAATATATAGTTAAAATTGTTGTGGGGAGGAAATACCAGCAACTTCTGAAATGCTGATGATGGTGATAACTTTCGTAAAGACTTAAGGAATCTCTTGTCAAAAGTGAAAGAAGAGAGTATGAAATTGATAACACCAAAACAGTGCAAATAGACAGAAAAAGTAGTAGTGCCAATTTTTATCTTCAGAAATCCATAATGAAGGCAAGTATAGCCATGAAAAAACAGCATCTCTTACTTAGAAGAAAGAGTTTGAAAGAAACAGACAAATAACAACATACATGGCTATCACACTGACAAAGGTACATATTATCAACTCTTAATGGAGATTCTCAGTCATCCAGGTCATGGCTGTCCCAAATGTGCTTTTTCAAGAGGCAACTGGACTTTCTGGTTTTTTTTTTAAAGATGTTTCACTTCTCATCCAAAAAGCTTCTTCAGCTCAAGAGATGAGAAGTGAAAAAGTCTTCAAAGAAAAACCAGGAAGTCCAGTTGCCTCCTGAAAAAGCACTTTGGGGATATTATCAACTGGTTTTCTTAGTCATACCATCCTTGTGAAAGCTAGACCGTTAGAAAGGTTAAATGAAGAAAATTTAATGCCTCTGAGATGCAGCACTGGAGAAACTTGTTGAGAATACAAGCTGAGACAGCAGGAAGAACAAATCATTCAATCGTAATTAAAACCAAACCCTTCACTAGAACTATTAATAATGAACCTAAAATCAAAGAATTTTGGGCATATGATATAACATGAAGAGTCACTGAAAAAATAGAAAGAGATGAAAAAGATGAGATGACTAAGTTCTAGCACTGAGTTTAAGAGAAAGAAGCATTTACTGACAGATAATCCTGGTGATAGGATATGGTGACAGGGTGAGAAAGAATTGGAAGGAGAGCAGACAAAAACAATCAAGAGGCAGAAGGCAGTTCATCATATAAGTACCTGCTCAGCCCAGGTGGCAAGAAGTCTGCAAAACAGCCTTTCGGGTTTTTCAAAAAGTTTCTGCTTGAGAGAACTCACTGTAAATGAGGGTTAGAAGTTTGTTTTACAATATCCAAGATTCTCTGTTTACTACAAGACCAGCATCACTGAAACCTGTGGTGTTCTTGCTTCCTAGATTTTGCCCAGTTGTACAGAGTTTAAAAACGCCCATTAGGCCAAAAAGAGTTTAAAGTGATAAAATCAGGGTGTTCATATAGTACGCTCTCAAAAGTAATGATGGCAGCCACAGCATGTGACCGAAGCTCTACCTAGGTTTTATGTGCATCATTAAATAAATAAATAAGTAAGTAATTTAAAAAAAAAAAAACTAGATGGAGCTTCAATCACATCATAGCAGTTGCTTTCTTGAACTTTTTTTTTTTTTTACTGTGCACTGCAGACATCTCTGGGCTTGAACTTGTTTGGATAGAACCAAGTCCCTTAAAAGGTATCAGAGACAGACTGAGAAAAATAAAAGAGGTAGTATATTTCTTCTATGAGCAGTCTGAGGAGAGAATGCCAATTTTAAAACCAAGTGAAAACAAAAAGAAAGTCCCTAATTTGTTATCTCTAACCCTCAGTGGTCATCTGAATAATAGTGCTGCATTTTCAAAATTCAGACTCCACATCAAAACATGACATCAAAGAAGCAACAATGGAACGTCATCTACAAAGAAAAAGAACTGTTGGTCAAAAATCTCCCAGGAGTCTAAATAAGATATATAATAATGCTTAAGAATGTCACTTAGTAAATAAGCTATCAGAAAAATATATATATACCAGAAATGACAGCCATAACAGATGGGCATTCCTTTGTCATTCAGGTTTATCTATAGCACTAGTAAAGATCTCACATTACTTGGCACATTACCTTTCATTTTGAATATGATATTTAAGCCAGCTCTAGTGAAAAATCTGGTCGGTTTTTTTCACTATTCAAAGCAACATTTTTATCCAGTCTTTTTCTCTAATGTCTGGTCTTGCAAGTGTTGGGTTTGCTATTGAGATATATCATTGCCCCAAATCAAATGAGTATGTTGCTCCTTTGCCAAATGATGTCTGAACAGAATCCTCTGGGTGAATGCATAGGCATGGCAAATAGTCAATTGATTAACACACTCTCAATTCTATATCTTCTCAAAAGCAAGTCCATTTGAATTCACTTAAAACTAATGACTTAAGATTCTAGCCTAAGTTTATAATTTAATTAATTTTAATGCAGACTCTAGCTAGTTTGAGATTAGATGCTGGATCTTTTATTTAAAATATTAGTACTACATATGTGGACTTCAGAAAACATGCAAGTCTGCAATGTGACTTTCCTGATGAAGTGCTATAGTGCTTCCTGGTAACTCTAATCTAGATTTAATGAACTGCAAGAAAACTAAAATGGACTAGCATTATCATATTTAATAATGTTAAAAAAATTAAATTATTCTCTGTTTAAGAGTACGGTCTGCTCTCCCTTCTATCTGTAGAGCTTGTTAAACTGCAATGTAGCAGACTCTCAATAATACTATTCAATTGCTCATGAACTGTTCCAGTATTGATTCCAGTTGAGTCTGCAATAGGAGATTAATTTGCATGGACTGTGAAGTCTAAAGCTTATTAAAAAGTTGAGTTTTTTTAGAAACTAATCATAGGGTACTGCTATCTTACTGAAAGGATTCAATCATGTTGTCATAGAAACTGGAATTTTGGTAAGTAAAAGGTATTTGCTCCATAATGCAAATTTGCTGTGTAGCTCTTTAATAACATATTGTGGTAGCCTATATCAAGAAGAAGCTAAAAGTATTAAGAAACTTCATATTCTATTCCCCTATTTAAATCTGTAATACATGGATAATGAAGAGACCTTTTCCATGGTTTCTTATGCTTACTTCAGCAAAAATGAAGAATTGTTTTTTTTTAAATCAACCCAATCAATCTCATCACCACCAACACTAGAAAAACCATTATAGTCTTAACATGTTGATCACTACTAGAACTTCCAATATTAGTAAAACAACTTTGCTACACTCTTCTCAATGAAAACAGCCTTGTTTACAGATGGAATTGCTTCCAATAGCAGTAGCCACCTAGTTGTTTTCAGTTTGATTGCATTCCCACAAAACATTAACCCAAAGATTTTAAACTTCAGTTTGCTAAGCAAACCATTTTGCTAAACAAAAATGGGGAGATAAGTAAATTATGCTAACTTTAAATTAAAAGTTAATTAACCACTGGAGTACTAAGTAAAGCCAACCAAAGAACTATTCCACACCTAAAAAACACGAAATACTTTCCTCTCTGGAGGCAGGAAATTCAGCTAAGTACATTTAAGTCAGTGTCTTCTTTTTTTCCCCAAAGCTTTCCAGTCTTGAGGAAGTTGTTTCCCAAGTAAGCCAAAGACTATAAACCATTGAAGTGTTTTTGAACAAAGTCAACATTAAGATGTTAGCTATGATAAAAGTGTAGTCCACTAAGCAATATGCAAGATAGATATAGGAGAGGGGAAAGGCATAAGATAATGATATTCTGAGATCTAGATGTAATAACCTTTAACTCAGTGGTGGGATTCAACTTTTTTTTACTACCAGTTCTGTGGGCATGGCTTGGTGGGTATGGCAGGGGAAGGATACTGTAAAATCTCCAGTCAGAGGTGGTATTTGCCGGTTCTCTGAACGACTCAAAATTTCCACAACCAGTTCTCCAGAACTGGGAAGAACTTACTGAATACCACCTCTGCTTTAACTGTTGGTTATTATACCATGTATTCTCTGTTCACAGATCAACTGAGATTATCAAAAGGGTTGCAGGTGTGTTTTATTTTTTTAAAAAAAAAAACATTATTGTATAATAGTGCTTTTAATCTCAAAGAAATATTCATTTAGAAATGGTTTCAGAGGTTTGCACTTTCTGGTTTGGAAGACCCTATAGCTGACTCTTCTTTTGTATATGGAAGCCTCCGGGTGGTGTGTTATGTCCACTTGCAGATCTTGGAAGCTGTGTTCTACAGCTTCTGAAATGTTGACACAATCTGCCACATATCAAAAACATTTTGGAAGCTGTAGAACACAGCTTCCAAGATCTGCAAGGGGACATCGCACCCTACGAAAAAAAATTATGCATTGTAAAGATTGCTTGAAGATGAGAGATACTTCCAATGTAATCTACTGTAATCTACTGCATGGATTCCCCCAGTGACTATGTAGGACAGGAAGAGGGAAAGCTAACCACCACACTGCAAGAACACAAGCAAGCGGTCAAATGAGGAGACCCAAACTCATTGGTAGCCTCACACTGCAATGAACAAGGACATACATTCAATTTTGCAGCTACCCAGATTGTTGGATGAGTAGACACAAAAACAACCAGGAAAGCAATCAAAGCCTGGGAAACAAGCCTTTTGTCAGTCAACAGGAGTGCTGATTTGTCATTAGCCATCAAATACTTGGAAGGCGAGGCTGGACAGCACAAGCAAATGACAGCTAATGACTTAAAAGCCAGCCATCAACACACACCAATCAACATCTAAAAGGCCACTTAAAACAGGCACTACACAGAGAAGAGCACACACTCTGCTAGACAGACATTCCCTGAAGGCTCCAGCACTAGTCCAAAAGCTCTGAAGGCTCCAGCACTAGTCCAAAAGCTCAGTGACTGATCCAGATTGGATCCTGCAATCAATGGTCCCTCATGTATATTGCTGCTAGAATTGTAAGACTTCTTTTGCAAAAATGTCAGAGAAATGGAACCAAAATTCAGGCAGTTATCTACCATTGTATATATAAATGTTCAGCAGTGGTGCATGCATTTGGTATCCCAAAGTTCCCAAGTTCCCTTTCATCAGCAGTTAAAAATATTGTATCACTAGTGCATCTATGAGGCTACATTTTCATATATATAAGACTCACCCTATATAGAGGAATTTCATATTTCATGTCGATTAGCTTGCCTCTGGTCATTTCCCCACTAATGTCTTATAGCAGCTTCTGTTAGGCCAAAATAACTGCAATGAATACAATCAGTGACAGTTATGTGATGTTATGAGATTGCTGTAAGTCTCTAGTGAGGAAATGATATTTGAAAATCATCGCCTCCTCTGGGTATCCTCGACATTTCTGTAGTTTTAAAGCACTAGTTTAAAATCACAGTTTCTGAAAAACAAATTTAGTGTGGGGTTCTTTGTTGTTGTTATTGTTTTATAACTAGTTTTCCATTGTACCCACATACTGGAAATACAGGTTGGAAGCATGGAAAACTAAATTTATACGACAATATTATGTCTATAATGTGAAGATTACAACTTCAAATTTATGTCTCCTTTTTTAAAAGAACTAGACTTCTGGGAGATGAAGATAATTCCAGCTTAGTGTCATGTTAAAAAGCTCACCACCCGGCACACACTGTTTGCCTTCTCTCAGCAGCCTGATAACATATTCAATGTGCCCAAGTTCCAAAGTAACAAGTATATAATTTAGCGTAGTGACACTGAGAGCCACCAGGCAAGCACCCACCGAAGGCATGGCACTTCAGCATCTGTTACACCATGTACGTGCATCAGATGCACAATGCAGAGTCTAGACAATATTTTATTTCCTGGGAAAAATTCTTCCTCAGAGAAGATACCACAGCATGGCCTTGGTGCATCCTTTTCGCTCAAATAATAGCAATTCTGGTAGTGAGAAAACAAAGGCATAAATGACAATCAGTTCTTAGTAGCATTTAATTACAAGGAAATTTTGAGTTTTATGGAATGTTTTCCAGATTCAAATCTCCTCCAAAAAGAGAATGAATGGGTTCCAGAAAAATTGCTGCAAAACTTGAACAAGGAAATTGTAACAGGGAAGAATGCAAAAGCTACATTTTGGATATTTGAGACATTAACTTATTTCCAAAATTTATAGCAGGTAGCTTAGTAGGCTTTACTGCCCTTCCATGGCAGCTTCAGAGCTCTTCAAGTTACCCAAAGGATATTCATCAATACAGTGATTATACACCAAAATTTGTTGCTTTGGGCTACAAAAATGAGAGAGGATAAATTTGGCTTGCAGCTCCAATTCTCTTGTCCTTACGACTTAATATAAAAATATAAACACAGACCAAAAATTATAAAATACAGCTACAAACATGGCCTGTCTTTGGAAAAAGCCAAACAATTCTCCCATTCTGCATTGGGATGACCTTGGTCCCAATCCTGTTCATTTTCCTGAAAGGCTTGAAAATCAAGCTTAGCACTCAGCATTGGGCCAGAATATTGAATGATCCTACCAGTGGTGGGATTCAATTTTTTTTACTACTTGTTCTGTGGGCGTGGCAGGGGAAGGATACTGTAAAATCTCCAGTCAGAGGTGGTATTTGCCAGTTCTCCGAACTACTCAAAATTTCCGCTACCAGTTCTCCAGAACTGGTCAGAACCTACTGAATACCACCCCTGGATCCTACCCTGAAATAATTTTGGAAATATGAATATATTTGTTACTTGGCTTCAGTTGTGTATGCATGTGCTTTTATGCCTATTGGTTACTTTTTTGTGTGTTTTTAATCCTAGCCATACAAGGTCACAGTTAATGAGTTGGTCCTCAAATAAATAAATGCTAACTGTATTTATGCTTGTGTTTACTTTTAGAATGGTCATCAGAGAATGATGAGGGCGGAAGGTGTTCATTGTTTCTGTCAATCCTATCGTTCAGTGAAAGTGGCTACTTTCTTTTCTTCCTTTGGGAAGAAGTTACCACTGTTTTAGTACAAAAATTAGCAGATATAAATTTTCTTTACTTTGACAGCTTTTTCATTTATTGTGTGAATTATGAAAAATATAGTGCTTATCTTAACACTTAAAATATTCAATGTGTAAGTATATTGCTCTCTTTCACAAGTTACAAGCTAAGATTTGGTTGGATTTGTTCACTGAATAAACCACACTTTCTTAGGTTCACACAACACACTAAATTACAAAGCATTGAGAAAATTTACAGGAGCTTTGTTTACACAACAGACTAAGTTTGAAACACATTATTTGTTAGGAGGATGTGGGAACAAAGCCACTGTGTGCCTCAATCTGTATATAGAGACAGGAAGATGGTAGTATTTTTGAAAGGGGTTTACTAAATTCATAAGGTATACCTGGATTTTCATAAATCTTATGCATTAATCCTAACTTGTATAGTGTTATGAACTATATAAAAAACTTATAAAACTATAAGTTTTATCAAACCTTTAGAAAAAGCAGGGTTCTAATCCTGCACTTCTGATTGGCCGATAATAGCGATATCGGATTGGTCCGTTCTGGAGAATCTGATTGGCTGTTAACGAGCCACTCTCATTGGTTCAAGGGTTTAACACTTCCAAGTTCTCTTTGGCTAATAGGTCAGCAGCCTGCCCTATAAAAGGGCTGCTGCTGCCCTGGGTTTTTTTTTGCTCTGTTCACGATGATTAATAAAGAGTTGAAGTTCACTGTTCACTGCCTCTTCTCCGTTCCTTGCACCCATGCTCAGAACATAACAGTGGCGATGAGGATGGGATGCAGAGACATCAGAGCTGACTGAACACTACAGAACACCAAACAGAGCACGTGGCTGAAGGCACATTGACAACGGAACCATGTCCGGCGGCGCCATACCACCCGCTCCATTTGACCCAGCACAAGAAGACTGGGACTCGTACATGGACCAGTTCCAGATGTTTCTGGAGACCAACAACTTGAAGGATGCCACTATGGGAAAAAAGCAAGCAGTATTCCTGACCCACTGTGGACCTGCCGTTTTTAAGATGGCCAAGGCACTGGCAAAAACGACTGAGGTGAAATCCATGGATTGGGACGTCCTCGAGCCCCTCCTATGGGCCCACTATGCAACTACCGTACCAATGCTTGTCCAAAGACATGAATTTTACCAGAGAGACCAGCGGAAAGGAAAGAGCATTGCAGATTTCATCGCAGATCTCCGGAACCTGGGAGGCCTCTGTGGGTTTGCCGACCTCGAAGAAGCTCTGAGAGACCAAATAGTTCTGGGATTAGATGCACCACATGTGAAAAGTAAGCTGATGGTGAAAGGTGACATCAGCCTTGCAGATACCATCGCTGACGCTACTGCAGCAGAAGCAACCAGCAAGTCGGCTGCCCGAATGCACCGCACCAACGCATCGCTCCGTCAACTTGCCAGCGAAACCTCACCTCGCCTAGAGAGACACACAATGGGAACCCACCACGAGGAACTCGAATCGTCATCAGAAAGTGATGAAGAGGAGGTCAACCGGCTCCGGTCTGAACGTGACCAACGCCACCAGCGTAATCAAAGACTACAGCATCAATGCACAGGTTGTGGGGCAAATCACCCACGATCAGACTGCAAATTCCTCGACGCACTCTGCCACTTTTGTGGGAAAAGAGGCCACATCGGAAAGGTCTGTCGAAGCAAGCAAGGATACAGCCCACTTCAGAGGGGACCAACTACCGCCAAACCACAGGGAATTGTCCTATGAGTCGGGAACATTTGAACCACCAATGGAACAACCACTCCTATAGAAATAAACCACTGGCCAATTCAATGAAACGAGAAGAGGCACACCAAACCATTACAATTGGTCATGCCTCATCACTAGATGCAAAGAAGATCCGAGTGAAGGTCACCATCGAAAACCAGCACTGTGTGATGGAAGTCGATTCAGGATCGTCCCTCTCGATGGTTTTCTGGAAGACCCTTAAACAATTAATCCCTGCTGTCCGGTGGCAAGACCTCAGAACCCAAAGAATCATACTCAAGGATTATCAAGGAAACCGAATTCCGGTCATTGGATCCAGCCTAGTCCAGGTCTTATTCAAAAATTGTACTACATCTTTACCATTGACTGTCGTTGACTGTGATCGGCCTAGCTTGTTAGGCCTTCAATGGTTCACCCCACTCAGGATCGAGGTAGCCGGCATTCACCAAACCAGAAGCGATGACTGGGAGGAAGCCCTCGTCCAGGAATTCCAGGACGTCTTTGCAGACAAACTAGGCGAGTACAAGGGGACCCCGATATCATTTAACCTTTACCCTGAAGTAGCCCCCATCCGCCTTAAGCCTTGTCGAGGAACCTTTTGCCCTTAAACCAAAGATCGACGAGCAGCTTGATAAATTAATAGCCCAGGGTGTTTTAGAACCAACAGACCACGCTCGTTGGGAAACCCCAATCGTAACACCCATCAAACCGGATTGATCATTAAGGATTTGTGGGGACTACCGAGCCACCCTTAATCATGCCCTTCAACAGAACGCTAAGCCGGTGCCAGTGGTACAACACCTTCTCCATTCCCTGGGGGGGCGGAAAAGTCTTAGCTAAATTGGATTTAGCACAGGTGTACCAACAACTGCCTGTAGATAAAAAAAATGCAGAGGTACAGACGATCGTTATGCACCGAGGCGCCTTTAAGTGCAACCGACTCCAATTCGGAGTGAACGTAGCCCCAGGGATTTTTCAAAGTTTGATGGAGAGACTCTTGCAGGGGATCAAAGGGGTCGTACCATACTTTGATGACGTTTTAATTGCTGCCCCGAATAGAGAAATACTAGAAGAGCATCTTAAATTGGTTCTCCAGAAATTTAAAGACTCCGGCCTTAAGGTTAAAAAAAAAAATGTCAACTGTGTACAGAGAAAGTAGAGTTCCTGGGGTACCTAATTGATAAACAAGGGCATTTACCCCACCAATAGCAAACTAAAAGCAATCAAAAATGCCCCAAGACCCAGAAATAAGACTGATCTCCAAGCTTTTCTGGGGCTCATTAATTTTTACAACATCTTCCTGCCCCACAAAGCAACCGTAACTGAGCCCCTACAAAGACTTCTCAACAAAAAAGCAACCTGGGTCTGGGGGCACTGAGAGGAGCACACGTTCCGACAAGTGAAAAATTTATTAACCTCAGATGCTGTTTTAATGCAGTATAACGAGACTTTGCCTTTAACAATTACATGTGACGCGTCACCATTTGGAGTAGGAGCCATTTTGAGCCATGTGTTACCAAACGGTAGTGAGGTCCCTATTGCCTATTTTTCAAGGATCCTATCAAAGGCTGAACGTAACTATAGTCAAATCGATAAAGAGGCTCTTGCTGTTGTATCTGCTGTGAAACAGTTCCATGAATATGTATATGGATGAGTTTTTACTATTGTTACCGACCACAAAGCTTTGCTGGGGATTATAGTGGGAGAAAAGCCAACCCCCTATATATTATCACCTAGAATGACTCGCTGGTCAGAGTTTTTGGCTGCGTACAACTATAGACTGCAACACCACCTGGGGAAAGCCATTCCCCACGCTGACGCACTGAGCTGTGCACCACTTCCAGAAACCGTAGACGATCCAGCTCCAACCCTTACAACACTCCAGATTGAAACGCTACATTCACCGCCGCTAACAGCTAGAGACATTGCGATCGAAACAAAACGCGATCCTATCTTAGCGCGAGTTCTTAGCTGAGTCGAACCGGGATGGCCAGTAGAACAAACCCCTGATGACTTCACCCCTTTCAGAAACTGGCAAACAGAACTTTTTTCGCAAAAAGGCTGCATCCTATGGGGGGATAGAGTCATCGTCCCAGAGCGGTTACAACGAGCAGTATTAAAAACACTGCATGAGGGTTACCCCGGCATCGTGCGTATGAAAGCGCTTGCACAAAGCTACACGTGGTGGCCGGGCATCGACAAATAGATCGAAGCCTGGGTAAAGATTTGTTTAAAATGCCAAGAAGTTAGCAGTGCCCCACCTAAAGCAACTCCAACAAAATGGGAAACACCCCGGGGACCATGGTCCCGCATCCACATTGACTTTGCGGGACCTACTAAGGGACATACGTTCCTCCTAACAGTGGATGCCTATTCCAACTGGCTTGAGATCCACAAAATGAAGAGTACTACAACTGAGTCCATTATCCGGAAATTGAACAGACTATTCGCGACGCATGGACTGCCAGACGTTCTGGTCTCCGACAACGGACCCCAGTTTACCACTCTACCCTTTGAACAATACTTAGCGGACCAGGGTATTCGCCATGCACTAACTTCACCAGCGCACCCTGCGGCTAACGGCAGGGCCGAGCGCATAGTACAATTTGTAAAAAAACCCTCTACAAAATGGACTATGGGGACATTGAAGATAAAATAAACAGAATACTCCTTCTCCAACACATCACTCCACACAGCGTCACCAACAAGACTCCAGCTGAACTATTGATGGGATGCAAACTCCGTTCCCACCTCAACCGGCTTCACCCGTCTTACGAGCCAGAGAAACCCTGTGGATCTAGCGGAAAATGCCGCGAGTTCAAGATAGACGACTTAGTTTTCGCCAGAAACCTTCCGGCGAACCGTTGTTGGTCGAGGCAACCGTAATTCAAGCCACCAGACCCAGGTCATACCGTGTGTAAACCTGTGACGGAAAAATATGGAAACGCCATATAGATCAGCTTCACTCGAGGCTACAACCCAGTTTCCGCGACTCTGGTAACTCCCAAACTGAGGGGGGAGGGAATGTCGAAGAAACCGAATTCGAGATGGTGGAAAGCAGGAGCAAAAGAAGTCAGCAATTGGGTGTAACAAATGAAGAAGAATCAGGGAGGGGAGTGTCCTCGCCACAGAGGAACACCTCAACAGAAGCAAGCTCGCAAAGATCGGAGGACAACAATGAGAACATTAGCGGCACCGAGTCATCCAATGAGGATACGGAACCACCGGTACCTGATTTGCCCAAAAACGTCCCGCCGAAACCGGATTACAGACAGGAACCGGTGGGACAGCGTAAATCTAATAGACAGTCAAAACAACCTTCATACCTCAGGGATTACATCACCGCACCCCTTAAATGGAACCCGGGGGGAAGGGGTGTTATGAACTAATAAAACGCTTCAATAAAGTTTTATCAAACCTTTAGCAAAAGCAGGGTTCTAATCCTGCACTTCTGATTGACCGATAATAGTGATATCGGATTGGTCCGTTCAGGAGAATCTGATTGGCTGTTAATGAGCCACTCTTATTGGTTCAAGGGGTTAACACGCCACGTTTCTCATTGGTTACTAAATCAGCAGCTTGCCCTATAAAAGGGCTGCTGCTGCCCTAGGTTTTGGCTCTGTTCAGAATGATTAATAAAGAGTTGAAGTTCACTGTTCACTGCCTCGTCTCCGTTCCTTGCGCCCATGTGCAGAACTTAACATATAGATTTCTAGCTATACCAGGCAGCAGGCATAGAGATTCATGGGTTGTGATTAGATTAAGTACCCTGTATAAGCATTGGAGCATAATTCTTAAAGCAAAGCTCCCCACTTTCCAGTAATTTTTCAGTGTGGCTTCTTCTATTTTTGTACTTGTATGTGGTTGTATGGGCTATACATTCATCTAGAAAGAACTGCTAATAAAAATACTGCAATCTTGAACCTTAAGCAAAAAGTCAACTATTCATGAACTAAGAGATACCTTGACTTATATCTTACAACCACTATTCATCAAAATCAGGAGCTACTTACAGGCTAACATACTTTACAAAAATAAACATTATACAACATTTTAGATAAGTAAATCAGTTCTAAATAATTTCTGCCCTATCTTCATTTCTAGATGACAGGAAACTTATTGGTTTGGGGAAGCATTTTGAATATTACCTACATCCAGGATTTCAACATGGATGTGTATCAAAAAAAAATCCCATACTAGCTTTGTTTAATTAACAAAGATATAAAAGAGTTGTTGTACTCTTGTAGACTGTACTTTGTGATTATGATGCGTGAGCTGGTCTCTGATCTCATAATATAACCTCCAAAAGTACCATTAATTTCCTCTTTAGGCCTTCATTTTATATGCAGCAAGATGGAATGAGCCCCGGAGAGTACATATGAAGGTAAAGGGGATGCCTTCTTCCTGTTCCTAATCAGAAGAGTAATGTGTGAGGTGGGCTTTACTTGAAATTCTAAGTCACATTTCTATGTAATATTTTATGTACAGTTTACATTTTAAAAGCACTTACAGCTAGCGTATTTTGGCATCTGTCAATGTTGCTTATGAGGTGTAGGTCACTTTATGCTTTACACTGTATACTGCATTATAGTCCTAAAGAAGGAAGTCCTTGAGTTTTCCTATTGTAGGCATTATTATTTTTCCTGCAGCTTTTCAATAAACATTTACAGAAGGCTTTGGAAGTAAGTCAATGGATTATTATCTCACTGAAAACTTCAAAGGGGAATGAATAGCAATGAAGATTGAAAGATGGAGAGACTGGTGATAGAACACAACTCAGCCTGTTCTAATTGTTAAATTAGGACATCAGGCACACTGATAATGGATATTTTAAAAATATGCAAAGTATCCACACTGCAGTAAAATGTGATAACTTGAAAGAGAGTGTTAATCCTAAATCATGTGACTTCATAGGCAAAGTATTTCTTAATTTCTTAAAGGCAACTCAGTTCTTTACATGAAAAGAAGCAAGAAACTTGGATAAGGACAACTGTATAGACATGGCATCCTAATTATTCTGAAGCACCCTTTTATGGAGGTACAGTATACATGTTCCATCTAGAACTTTTAATATACAATTTTATTAAGAATTTTGGTTTTAATATCTACAGCAAATTAAAGAAAAAGAGAAAAAGAGAAGGCAAAAAGTAATATAATAAAGAAAGGAAAAAGTGACTTTCAACCTTAATCCAACAAGTATAAGCAAATTTAGTAATTCTTCACCCTCTCTACAACTACAAACATTTACCCTATCCCAGTTTTTATCCCTAAACATCTTTTTTTCAGTCCTGGTATCAGCAGAAAGTCAAAAAATGGTGTCCAGAAGTTAAAAAAAAAACTTATTTTAATAATCAAATAAATCAACATTATATTCCTTCCTTTTATTTATAACAATCTTAATATTTAGTTCATTCAAACATTATTGTAGGATTTTATTTCTTTTCATTTCATCTCATAGAGTTCTTCAAAGCTTTAAAAAGCCTATAGGAAACCTGTAGGAAAAAGTTATCCTGGTAACTTTTTTGGTTTATCATTTGTATTTCCTTTCTACATTTTAAAATCTCAGCTAATTTCTTATTTAGATCCAGTGAAATATCTTTTTCTAAGTCATTATCTTGGCCTGACAATAGTAAAATCACTTTTGATACTCTCTATTTTGTTAAATAAAATTTGTTTTACAGCTGAATTTCTCCAATAACATCTTTTGAACATAGTCTACTATATTCATAGAAGCAGATATTATTACTGACAGTGTTGATATTTTCTGATTCCATTCTTCAAAAGTCTCCTTCAGTATTTTTGTTGTCATAATCATATTGCAGGACCGTATATCTTTTCTCTACTAAAAACTTTAGTGCCCTTTAGTGTCCAGTTTTGAAATAATGGAAGTATTTACGTGCATTGTAGCTTATACATAATCTATTTCCCACAAGAAGCTGTTTGTTCTTTATAATTAATTCTAAAATTTTATTGAAATTTGTTTCAATATTCCAATTTTATTTTGACTCTTAATCCATTTATAACCTTCTAAGATGAAAATCTTATTTAGCTTTTAGCTGCTTGTTTCAGGTTTTTGAAATTTAAAATTATAATTAAATATTTTTTTTCCATTCAAGATTAAAGGCAGACTTCCACCTAACACTTTTCACACTGGCTAAAAGTGCAGCCAGAAAAAAGCATGATTGATGGTGGAGTTGGCTAGACAACACAGACTCATTACTTATATTTGGAAAACATAAGATGATTTTTCTGAAATTCATTGTTGTCACTTCTGATCAGACAGAGAATGAAGAAAAGCTATATGTGTGAGAGTAGAATGAAAGTATTCTCACATCATGGCAACTTTATGAAAGAGAACACTAATCTTTTTTTTGGCCTTGCTCTTTATCCTGTACTTATAACTTAAAAGTAGAGCAAACATGTCAAGCTGTTGAAAACTGCCCATATATTGGATGGCAAGCATCTTTCTCTGACAAAATCCTTCCAAAACAAGGCTGGATATTTGGACTGCCCAGAACTGGGGATATTCCATATTAAACCTTGGGTGGGATAGAACTTCTCCATTCAAGGATGGTCCACAATTTTGGGTCCTCCTGGACTTGCATCACCTGTTTAATGAACAGGTGGCAAATGTACTTTCATAGCTTTGTTTGGTGCACCAGTTGCATCCTTTTTTAGATCTTCAAAGAATCATTCGTACCCTAGTTACCTCAGAGCGTAATTACTCAATACATAGGGGACGTGCATAAGCGCACCAACGTGCCTACCATCCCTGTTTCTTTTATTTTTCTTATATGTATCCATTTCATGTATTCATAACTATGTTTATTCCATTATCTTGTAAGCAATTGACAAATCAAATTTAAAAAAAATATGTGCTGCATAGGGCTCTCCTTGAAGACTACCCAAAAACTTGAATTGGTCCAAAATGGCATGGGGCCTAGTTATATGAGGGACCACCTTTGTCCTATATTATCTGCCTAGCTGGGTTGATCTGGCAGAGTTGATGTGTTCGGTGTTCCTTCAATTAAGCAATGTGAGCTATCTGGAACACCTTCCCTGTAGCAGGACCTGTTCTCTGGAAAGAGATTCCCTGCAAGATTCAAACAACTCTCACCTTATTAGTGGGGAGAAGAGGTTGAAATCCTTCCCTGTACATAGGCTTTTGGAAAGCAGGAATGAAGCCCTCTTTTTTCCTTTTTCTTTATTCCCATCTGGTTTGGTTATTTTCACTGGCTTTGCTCTTTTTCATTTTATGGTGTTGTCTTGTTTTTTAACATCTTGTAAACTGCCCAAAGTCATTGGGAATTGTATGCCATATAAATTTAATTAATAAATAAACTGTTATGCTTTCATTCATTTCCAAACATTTATGGTTGCTGACAAGCATCCCTTTTTAATGGCCTTTCTCAAAATCTACATGTTTACGTAGAGAAGAAAGTTTTTTGCGACTGACATCTGTGATGTGGTAACAAATATGACATAAAGACATGCTGCGCAAAAATGTTCATTATTGCTCATAGCATTATATATCATGTAGTTCAGACTTCAGCCTACTTTTCTGCACAACCAACGCCTCACCAAAATCACAGAAAGTATAAAATACTACCTAGGCAGCAGAATATTTTTTTAAAAAAATTAAGCAACAACATAAAAATAATCGCATTATTTTAAATATAAAGCAGAAGCAGACTAACCCTAGGAATCTGAATGCTAATCTATAAAGAAAAGAAAAAAGTAACCACAGTCCATCCTAGTGGGGAGAGAGTCAAGAAAGTGAATGCTATCAATGAAATTTTTAGGATATAAAATGCTTATTTATTTTGTTTTATTCATGTAGGAAAAATAATCTAAGCTAAATAAAATGCATTCCCTGTAGCATATGTCATGCAGTATATATATTTTCACTTTTGCCTCTGAGTTTATGAATAAACAAACACTTGTTATATGTAACACATGTAATCATATGTATCATTTCTTACCAATGCAAAGTATTCCGTTTTATTTCATGACAAATTGAGTTTCTGACAGCTTTAACTTTTAGTTGCAAACTGGCAGCATTTGTTTATTCTTATTCTAATGAATACTATTACATTGTTTATTCATTCAATCAATATGGAAATTGGACGTACTCAAAGTATTCATAGCTTTATTTAGAGGAAAATCAGAGTGATCTGGGGCTTTGGCTACATCAGTGTGGCAGTTGTGTATATATTTAATAGGATATGTCTGCACTTACAGAAATTACTTTGATGTGCAAGTGGCCTTTGGTGGATATTGTCAATGCAACAAGAAAAAAAACAGCAGCATTTTTATTCTTAGCTATTTTATTCATGTAACCTGAAGACACTTTACATCTGTGGAAAACAAATACCCCATTTGTGTTCTAGATCTATATTCATATTATAGATAACAGATAATCAGAGTTGGAAGGGACCTTATAGGTCATCTAGTCCAAACCCCCCACCCAAGCAGGAGACCCTACACCATTTCTGACAAATGGCAGTCCAATCTCTTCTTGAAAGTCTCAAGTAATGGCGCTCCCACAACTTCCAAAGGCAAGCTGTTCCATTGGTTGATTGTTCTCACTGTCAGAAAGTTTCTCCTTATTTCCAGGTTGAATCTCTCCTTGTTCAGTTTCCATCCATTATTCCTTGTCTGACCTACAGGCGCTTTAGAAAATAGATTGACGCCTTCCTCTCTGTGGCAGCCCCTCAAATATTGGAAGACTGCTATCATGCTCTTCGCAAGACTATCCAACCCCAGTTCCTGTAACCGTTCATTGTATGTTTTAGTCTCCAGTCCTCTAATCATCCTAGTTGCTCTTCTCTGTACTTTTTCTAGAGTCTCAACATCTTTTTTGTAATGTGGTGACCAAAAGTGGATGCAGTACTCTAGGTGTGGTCTCACTAAGGTTTTATAGAGTGGTATTAGTACTTCCCTTGATCTTCATTGTATCCCTCTGTTAATACAACTTAAGATTGCATTAGCTTTTTTTGGCTGCTGCTGCACACTGCTGGTTTATATGGTTGTCCACTAAGACTCCAAGATTCCTCTCAAAGTTACTACTATTGAGCCTGGTTTCACCCAGTCTATATGGGTACTTTTGGTTTTTCTTGCCTAAGTGTAGGATTTTATTTTTCTCTACACTGAATTTCATTTTGTTAGGTACGACTCAGTGTTCTAGTCTGTCAAGATGCATCTGGATCTTGAGCCTATCTTCCTGGGTGTTAGCTATTCCTGCCAGCTTAGTATCATCTGCAAATTTGGTAAGTTCCCCTTCTATCCCCTCATCTAAGTTGTTAATGAAGTTATTGAAAAGAACTGGGCCTAAGACGGAACCTTGTGGCACCCCACTGCTTACTTCCCTCCATGTAGACTTAGATCCATTAAGGACTACTTGTTGAGTACGGTTTGTCAGCCAGTTGGAAGTCCATCTAGTGGTGGTGCTATCTATTCCACTTTTTTCTAGCTTACTAAAAAGTACGTTGTAGTTTACTTTGTCAAATGCCTTGCTGAAATCTAAATATATTATGTCCACAGTATTTTGCTGGTCTACTAATTTAGTCACTGTGTTGAAGAATGAAATAAGATTGCTTTGGCATGATCTGTTCTTAACAAACCCATGCTGACTGCTAGTTAATTACTTTACTTGTTTCTAGATGTTGGCAGATCTGTTTTTTATTGTCTTTTCCAGTATCTTCCCGGGTGTCAGATCCATGTATCTACCATTCTTCAATGGAAGAAGAAGGGGAGGGGAAGTTGGTACAAGTAATCCTTTCTGATGTAACCTGAATATCTTAAACCTTACATTGAACCTGTATAACTTGCACATGATATACAACTGGAGGACTGGAGCCAGATGTCTAGAAACTTGTCACCTCTTGGAGAGATAGCAAGAGGAGAAGGGACCATAAAAATTCCAGCTCTGAAAGATACTCCCTGGGAAACTCTTCTAAGATACATTCCCAGAAAAGGGGGGAGATTAACATATTGGTTCTTTGTTTGACTAAATCCCTATCAGAATTAGGGGAGGGGTTCTAACTCCCTTTATTTATTACTTTATACCTGGAAGCATCTTAGATTCTGCTTTGACTAGTACTGGGATCGCTTCCTTTCAATAAAGAATTCATTTTGAAGTACCTAGCTTTCACAAATTCATTCTTTTTGGTTGAAGGGGAAAAGTCCAGTCTATAGTTTCCTGGGTCTGTTTTTTTTTTTCTCCTTTTTTGAAGATGGGAACCATATCAGCTCTTTTAAAGTCCTCTGGTCGTTCCCCGGTGCTCCAGGATTTTTGAAAGATATGGTGCACCGATTCTGAGATGACCTCTGCCAGCTCCTTTAAAACTCTGGGATGTAATCCATCAGGCCCTGGTGGTCTGTGTTCATCAAGATCAGACAGATGTTCTCTTACAATTTTTTTGCTTATTTTAACTTTTATTTCTGGTCTGTCTTTTACAGTTATGTTTTTGGTGGGTTGAGCTATAGTTTCTACGCCAAATATTCCCCCATTCCGATTGTCAAGTCAAAAAAATAATTTTTACAAATCCAGAAATAAATTTTCTCCCATCTATTGTTGCCTTATATCCATTCTTACCTATAATTACTCCTTTCCTCCTCCTCAGTCTCGTGGGTTATTCCATCCACTTGATATGTCAAGATGCTTCAACTATATCAAATTTAGCTGTGTGATAAAATAATTAAGGCTAAGCTATTAAATCAGTTGAGAAAAAAGAAAGGGGAATAATAGATCATTAGAACTTACTTTTATTTCAGATTATAATAAGCATATGTAGAAACAAATAGGAAAAGCTAGCAGGATTTTAAAACCAGTTTTTAAGATTTAAAAAAAAAAATCATACTTCAGGCAAAGACACTATGAAAAGAACTGCCTTTATTTTCTAAAACAGAAAAAAATATCCTGCTTTAAAGCATGTTACATGAGTTCCACAACAGAAGACTAACCTGTTTGTTCAAAAATGTCACACCTGTTTGTTCAAAGGTGTCACAAACTTTATTTGTTTAAACTTTATCTGTTTATATGTGCTTCATTTTCTTTATGTTACCTGTCTGATGCTGCGCAGACATTGAAAAAAAAAAAAGACTTTAGGCCTAATCAGCTCCCATACATAGGATCACAGATTCCTTTGGAAAAATACAAATTAATGGCAAGCTAGAAAAGCAAAAAGAGCTTTTGATATCAAAGAAAAATATGATTGAAAAGTATCCAAGGCCTTATGTTACTTGCATTTGTTGTGCTTTTCATCTCCCTAAACAGAGATATCAATAACTATGACAGGGTCTTGTTTTTTGCACATACAAATGGGGAGCTGGTGGCATTTTCGACACTAGGATGTTCTCATTTCAGATTAGATGCACACAAATCTGGAAGAGTAGACATCACCATTAAGCAGCAGATGAAGATCCTGGAAAGTTATAAAAACATGGCTTCTTCCTCTTTTTTCTCAGCAGCAGCAGCTACTACTGCTGCAGTAGGCCTAGCTCCATATGTTGAGGGGGGAACACACCTCTTTTGAAATCTATTTTTTCCTTTCCTACTGCCTGTCCTGTTAAGTTCTGCGCATGGGCGCAAGGAACGGAGACGAGGCAGTGAACAGTGAACTTCAACTCTTTATTAATCATTCTGAACAGAGCAAAACCCTAGGGCAGCAGCAGCCCTTTTATAGGGTAGGCTGCTGACCTATCAGCCAATGAGAAACATGGAAGTGTTAAACCCTTGAACCAGAGAGTGGCTCATTAACAGCCAATCAGATTCCCCAGAACGGACCAATCCGATATCGCTATTATCGGCCAATCAGAAGTGCAGGATTAGAACCCTGCTTTTTCTTAAGGTTTGTTAAAACTTTATTTAAGCGCTTTTATTAGTTCATAACACCCCTTCCCCCCGGATTCCGTTTGAGGGGTGTGGTGACATAATCCCTAAGATATGTAGGTTGTTTTAACTGTCTATTTGATTTGCACTGTCCCACCGGTTCCTGTCTGTAGTCCGGTTTCGTCGGGACGTTTTTGGACATATCTGGTACAGGCAGTTCCGCATCCTCATTGGATGACTCGGTGCCGCTAATTCTGTCGTTGTTGTCTTCCAATCTTTGCAGGCTTGCCTCCGTTGAGGTATTCCTCTGTGGCGAGGACAATCCCCTCCCTAATTCTTCTTCATTTATCGCACCCGATTGCTGACTTCCTTCGCTTCTGCTTTCCACCATCTCGAATTCAGTTTCTTCGACATCCCCTCCCCCCTCAGTTTGGGAGTCACAGGAGTCGCGGGAACTGGGTTGTAGCCTATAGCAAAGCTGATCTTTATGGCATTTCCATATTTTTCCGTCCCAGGTTTGCACACGGTACGATCTGGGCCCGGTGGTTTGAATTACGGTTGCTTCGACCCATAATGGTTCGCCGGAGAGGTTTTTGGCGAAAGCTAAGTCGCCTACCTTGAACTCGCAGCATTTTCCGCTAGATCCACAGGGTTTCTCTGGCTCGTAGGACAGGTGAAGCTGGTCGAGGTGGGAACGGAGCTTACGTCCCATCAACAGTTCAACTGGAGTCTTGTTGGTGACGCTGTGCGGAGTGATGTGTTGGAGTAGGAGTATTCTGTTTATTTTGTCATCAATGTCCCCATAGTCCATTTTCTGGAGAGTTTTTTTAACAAATTGTACCATGCGCTCGGCCCTGCCATTAGCTGCAGGGTATGGCGGATACCCCGGTCCGCTAAGTATTGTTCAAACGCCAGGGCAGTGAACTGGGGTCCGTTGTCGGAGACCAGAACATCTGGCAGCCCATGCGTTGCGAATAGCCTATTTAATTTTCAGATGATGGACTCGGTTGTAGTATTCTTCATTTCGTGGATCTCAAGCCAGTTGGAATAGGCATCCACTGTTAGGAGGAATGTATGTCCCTTAGTAGGTCCTGCAAAGTCAACGTGGATGCGGGACCATGGTCCCCGGGGTGTTTCCCATTCTGTTGGAGTTGCTTTAGGTGGGGCACTGCTGACTTCTTGGCACTTTAAACAAATCTTTACCCAGGCTTCGATCTGTTTGTTGATGCCCAGCCACCACACATAGCTATGTGCGAGCGCTTTCATACGCACGATGCTGGGGTGACCATCATGCAATGTTTTCAATACTGCTCGTTGTAACCGCTCTGGGATGACGACTCTATCTCCCCATAGGATGCAGCCTTTTTGCAAAAAAGTTCTGTTTGCCAGTTTCTGAAAGGGGTGATGTCGTCAGGGGTTTGTTCTACTGGCCATCCTCGTTCAACCCAGCTAAGAACTCGCGCCAAGACAGGATCTCGTTTTGTTTCTATCACAATGTCTCTGGCTGTTAGCGGCAGTGAATGTAATGTTTCAATCTGGAATGTCATAAGGGTTGGAGCTGGGTCGTCGACGGTTTCCGGAAGTGGGGCATGGCTCAATGCATCAGCGTGGGGAATGGCTTTCCCCGGGCGGTGTTGTAATTTATAGCTGTACGCAGCTAAGAACTCTGACCAGCGAGTCATTCTAGGTGATAATATATAGGAGGTTGGCTTGTCTCCCACTATAATCCCTAGCAAAGGTTTGTGGTTGGTAACAATAGTAAAAACTCGTCCATACACATATTCATGGAACTGTTTCACAGCAGATACAACAGCAAGAGCCTCTTTGTCAATTTGGGTATAGATATGTTCAGCCTTTGATAGGGTCCTTGAAAAATAGGCAATAGGGGCCTCACTACCATTTGGTAACACATGACTCAAAATGGCTCCTACTCCACATGTAATTGTTAAAGGCAGTGTCTCGTTATAATGCATTAAAACAGCATCTGAGGTTAGTAAGTTTTTCACTTGTCGGAATGCATGCTCCTCTCGGTGTCCCCAGACCCAGGTTGCTTTTTTGTCGAGAAGTCTATGTAGGGGCTCAGCTACAGTCGCTTTCTGGGGCAAGAAGATGTTGTAAAAATTAATGAGCCCCAGAAAAGCTTGGAGATGAGTCTTATTTCTGGGTCTTGGGGCGTTTTTGATTGCTTTTAGTTTGCTAATAGTGGGGTGAATGCCTTGTTTATCAATTAGGTACCCCAGGAACTCTACTTTCTCTGTACAAAGTTGACATTTATTTTTTTTAACCTTAAGGCCAGAGTCTTTAAATTTCTGGAGAACCATTTTAAGACGCTTTTCTAGTACTTCTCTATTCGAGGCAGCAATTAAAACATCATCAAAGTATGGCATGACCCCCTTGATCCCTTGCAAGAGTCTCTCCATCAGACTTTGAAAAATCCCTGGGGCTACGCTCACTCCGAATTGGAGTCGGTTGCACTTAAAAGCGCCTCAGTGCGGAACGATCGTCTGTACCTCTGCATTTTTTTTATCTACAGGCAGTTGTTGATACGCCTGTGCTAAATCCAATTTAGCAAGACTTTTCCGTCCCCCAGGGAATGGAGAAGGTGTTGTACCACCGGCACGGGGTAAGCATTCTGTTGAAGGGCATGATTAAGGGTGGCCTGGTAGTCCCCACACATCCTTAATGATCCATCCGGTTTAATGGGTGTTACGATTGGGGTTTCCCAACGAGTGTGGTCAGTTGGTTCTAAAACACCCAGGGCTATTAATTTATTGAGCTGCTCGTCAATCTTTGGATTAAGGGCAAAAGGCACCCAACGAGGCTTAAGGCGGATAGGGGCTACTTCAGGGTTAAGGTTAAATGATATCAGGGTCCCCTTGTACTTGCCTAGTTTGTCTGCAAAGACATCCTGGAATTTCTGGACGAGGGCCTCCTCCCAGTCATCGCTTCTGGTTTGGTGAATGCCGGCTACCTCGATCCCGAGTGGGGTGAACCATTGAAGGCCTAACAAGCTAGGCCGGTCAAGGTCGACGACGGTCAATGGTAATGACGCAGTACGATTTTTGAATGATACTTGGACTTGGCTGGATCCAACGACTGGAATTCGGTTCCCCTGATAATCTTTGAGTATGATTCTTTGGGCTCTGAGGTCTTGATGCCGGACGGCAGGGATTAATTGTTTAAGGGTCTTCCAGGAAACCATCGAGAGGGACGATCCTGAATTGACTTCCATCATACAAGGCTGGCTTTCGATGGCGACCTTCACTCGGATCTTCTTTGCATCTAGCGATGAGGCATGACCGATTGTAATGGTTTGGTGTGCCTCTTCTCATCTCATTGAAGTGGCCAGTAGTTTATTTCTGTAGGAGAGGTTATTCCATTGGTGGTTCAAATGTTCCTGACTCACAGGACGGTTCCCTGTGGTCTGGCGGTAGTTGTTTCCCCTCTGAAGTGGGCTGGATCCTTGCTTGCTTCTACAGACCTTCCCGATGTGGCCTCTGTTCCCACAGAAATGGCAGAGCGCATTGAGGAATCTGCAGTCTGATCGCGGGTGATTTGCCCCACAACCCGTGCATTGGTGCGGTAGTCTTTGATTCCGCTGGTGGCGTTGGTCATGTTCAGACCGGAGCCGGTTGACCTCCTCCTCGTCACTTTCTGATGGCGATTCGAGGTCCTCGTGGTGGGTCGCTGTTGCGTGCCTCTCTAAGTGAGGTGAGGTTTCGCTGGCGAGTTGACAGAGCGGTGCGTTGGTGCAGCACATTCGGGCTTCCTGGTTGCTTCTGCTGCAGCACCGTCCTTGATCACATCAGCAAGGTTGATGTCCCCTTTGGCTATGATCTTGCTCTGCGTCATGTTGTCATCTAATCCCAGAATTATTCGGTCTCTCAGAGCTTCTTCGAGGTCTGTAAACCCACAGAGGCCTCCCAGGTTCTGGAGATCCGCGATGAAGTCTGCAACGCTCTCTCCTTTCCGCTGGTCCCTCTGGTAAAATTCATGTCTTTGGACAAGCGTTGGTACAGCGGGTGCATAGTGGGCCCATAGAAGGGGTGCGAGGATATCCCAGTCCATGGTTTTCACCTCAGCCGGTTTCGCTAGTGCCTTGGCCATCTTAAAGACAGCAGGCCCGCAATGGGTCAGGAACACTGCTCGCTTTTTCCCTGTAGTGGCATCCTTCAAGTTGTTGGTCTCCAGAAACATCTGGAACCAGTCTATGTACGAGTCCCAGTCTTCTTGTGCCGGGTCAAATGGAGCAGGTGGTATGGCGCCGCCAGACATGGTTTCCGTTGTTGATACGCCTTCAGCCACGTGCTCTGTTTGGTGCTCTGTAGTGTTCAGTCAGCTCTGATGTCTCCGCATCCCACCCTCGTCGCCAGTGTTAAGTTCTGCGTATGGGTGCAAGGAACGGAGACGAGGCAGTGAACAGTGAACTTCAACTCTTTATTAATCATTCCGAACAGAGCAAAACCCAAGGGCAGCAGCAGCCCTTTTATAAGGTAGACTGCTGACCTATTAGCCAATGAGAAACATGGAAGTGTTAAACCCTTGAACCAATAAGAGTGGCTCGTTAACAGCCAATCAGATTCCCCAGAATGGACCAATCCGATATCTCTATTATCGGCCAATCAGAAGTGCAGGATTAGAACCCTGCTTTTTCTTAAGGTTTGTTAAAACTTTATTTAAGCGCTTTTATTAGTTCATAACATGTCCTATCTTGTGTTTGGTTTATTTGGCTTCAGCATCTTCGTCTGAGTTAACACATCAACCTGTAAAAGTGATTTCTCATTTATTTGTGACAGCTGTAACCTAAAGTAGTTGCACCTGGAGCATGCTGTGAGCAAACTGTTGGATGTAAAATTGCTAGATAAATATCTTATTTATCTTCCTAGAAAAGCATAGAGGAATGGTGTGGCAAACCAGAGTGGCCAGATTCAGGCCAAAGCCGCATGAAGTGCTTTTTACAGAATTGTGTTTTTATAAGAGAGAGAAGAAGAATTTCTCCTTGCATCCATGGTCCACAGATACAATACAAAAATGATAAAAGACTAACCCAAGAATTTAATTTGTGCAAGGATGAATTCTGCAGAATTTATTCCTAAGTCTTACATTGAACATTAAGAGCTATAGTAGAGGTATGGAGGCATTACTTTGAGATCTTTTCAATGTTACTTGTTCTGATGGAGTTTGGGCTTCTTGTTGGTTTGTGTTTTAATTATTTTTATTGTTTGGGGAGGTTTTGAAAGCCATTCAGAGTCTAATAAAGTGAAGTATCATAGCAAATTTAAGTAAAATAATTTAAAAATTTAAAAGCCTTTTTAAAAAAACTATTGTTAACAGCTCTGAATTTGTCTTCATTCCAACAGATGTAACTGGACCAGTGTTATTTTTTATGCAGATCTAAACCTTGTATGTTCATCCTTGAATGCCTGAATGATCTCAATACATGAAGTTGTTCTACATTCTGCAGTTAAGGGGGGCGGGAATTGAGAGTGTCTCTGGGAATATAAGAATACACAGTTCAATCTCTAAAAGTAAGTCCCTATGAATCTTGGACCATGTGGAAAGTCTTCCAGATTGCTGTGAACACTAGTACTTTTTTTTTTTTTTAAAAAAAGATGAATCTATCCCATTCAAGGAGTCAAATCAAAAAAGAACTTCAATTTGGAAGTGTTGTTTCATCAATTAAAGTGGATTCAGAATCAACTTCATCTGAGTGCCAAAACGCATCAAATGTCTTGATTTCCTTATCAAGAAGGAAATTATATAATGAAGAGCTGATGAAGCACAAGGATGCTTGCTGGCTACTGGCCACTCTAGAAATGTTGAATTTCATTTCAGGAAGCTGTATGAATTTTATTCTTTCACATACACTGTCATAGAGAACATTTTTCCTTTCCTTTTAGAGGCCAGACTCCTTGAATTGGATAGTCAGTGGCATCTGCATATACTAAGGATTCTCGTTAAATGAGATGGATTGCTGCTGAATGGCATATAAAATTGGAAGGAAAGGGACATCTTTTCCAAATTTTCCAAAATTATTCTGTGTACTGAAGAATATGAATTTGCAAATAAGCAATCTCGTTATCTCAAAGATCATTCAGTAGGCTAGACTACATAATTTAGAACCTAAGCAACCTGAATGCAGCCCATCAATTGTGAAATATGAAAAGGTTATACATTACTCTTCCTTTTTCTGGAAAGAATCATGTAAGAACCTAGAATTCTGATTCTTTGAAAAAGAAGTGGATCAGTGTATAGAAAAAGTTAAAACTTAATCTCCTGCCTATTACTTTACCTCTGTAAAAATCATGTTGAAATTGCTGTTAGCTGTGAACAATTTGAATTAATGAAATTAATTGCTCTCATTCGTTCCTTGTCAAGACTAAAAACATTCTTTTTTGGGCTTGTAAAAAGGTTGAGTACATCACTGTGGTTCAGTTAAGTAAATTGCAGAAATATCTTGTAATTCCAGTTGAAATGCTATGAGCAAGGAAAGGCCAAAAAAGGTGACTCAAACAGTGGCTTATATAAAACATGATGGCCTTTCATTGCTTTTGAGGGATCACAGTTAAAAAACACAGGGATTGTGTCTCAGGGATAGAAGCAGGGAATATAATAGTGCACAATTCAATCATTTGTAAAATTCTTTCATCTATTTTGAGGACACATAATCTTGTAGTTATCTGGTTGGTTGACAAATTATTGAAACAGTCACATGAACAATTAGATTCTGTTTTATTTTTCATCCATTTGAAACCCCTTCTCTTTTTCTTGGGGCCTTCCCAACTTCTGAATCTATTGCTTTTGTCTAGAAAAAATAGAATTTGAGCTAAGGTATCAAGATAATTTTAATAACTATAATAATTATAGTAATAATTATAATTAATTATAGTAATAATTATAATTATAAGCTATATTTAAGGCCATGGCACTCTAAAGACTAACAAATGCATTGTGACACAAACATGAACACTAACATACAATACAGAAACTGGATACTTTTCTATTACACTTATGGTTGGTATGATGGGGTTCTCAAAGGTTTCCTATTAAAACTATATAAGGTTTTGGAATAATATGCTTTGGAACACATGCAAGTCTTTATTTTTCTCAGGAAAAAGATGGAGACAGTCAGAAGCAGCTTCAAAAATGCATTTGAGATCGAAAATAAAACAGGGGTTGCTTTTAACAATTTGAAAAGAGAGGATTTTGCTAATTCCAAAGTGAGTTACTCTCTCTCAGGTTTTCACAGTTCTGTTGGCCATGTGTTCTGCACATTCTTAGCAACATTTTGTACAACCTGGGTATTATCATGCCAGAAACCTGGTCACTTTTAAGTATGCCAAATCTCTCCTTGTACATGGGGCACTCAGGCAAAGCTTGGCCATCTGTGCATGGCATGCTTTCTATGTCTGTTCAGGAAACAGTAGCAGCCAGAAAAGATTGGAAGATAAAGATGCTACATTCCTCTGGGATTAGCTTGGACTTTGAATCTTTTTTAGTCAACCAGAAGTCACAAATGGAATATATTTAATTAGCTAGGGTCAAGTGGCTCTGTGCAAAGTGGGAGTGATTTTCTTTGCCATTTTTTAAAAACTTTGATGTCTTTGGTATTTTATTCTGTTGTTACAAATGAATGCAGTGGATAGAGATAACTGTTATAATTACTGAAAAATAAAATGAATATTCACAGTCTTCTTCTATCAAAAGAGAATAAAGTATTTGCCATTGATAATGAAAGGTTATCTTATCTGTCAAGATATTTTACATAAGCTCCAGGAAAAATCTGTAATAATATGATTAGTTGTAATCTAGTGTAATCATTTTCTCATCGACTTCCCTAAGGTGTAAGAAAGCTAAACCCAAATGATAGTTCTTCTTCCATCTGTCTGCTTCATATTGGGAATTCATTATCAATAGGAAGATGATCTCCCATGCCAAAATACATGTTCTCATTGTCAAAGAAAGCTATTTATTTATTTAGCCACCCATCTTGTATAAAGGTAACTCAGTGAAATTACCAATACAAGAATAAAATGCAAGAAATAAAAAAAATCAGAAAGTAAAATAAATACGGCTACTAAAGATAAACTAGTCAACACAAAATCATTCCACTCATTATTGCAAGAGAACCTTATATTTCCTCTTCTAGTAGGAGAGAACTATAAGGATACAGGTATATACCGCAGTTAAATCAGTTTTCACTTTAGGAAAGTATCCTATATACAGTGGTTTATCAAAGTACAAGGTAAATTTATAATTATAATTTATAATACTCAACCATTTTGCTTATCAGAGTTTTTCAGTGTTGTTTTTGAGAGAGCCACATATGATCCCTACAGGATAGCTACAAGAAGAACTTTTCTGATCTCATGTAATTGCTTTCCATTTTCCCAGCTCATCTGAGGCAGTTCAATAGGCTGAGGAAAATCATATTGTTAGCCTAATGGTGCTTCATGTAATCCATACCTGTATAGAACATAATATTCACAGACATAAACATAATAATAAAGATGCTTTTCCAATGCCTGGATGTTGGAAGAGAATGAATTGGGAAGAATTGACTTTGGCACAATCCTAATCAGATTGAATAGATTTGAGGGTTCCTTGTATATAGCAACATGACATCTTTATTTATGGTTGGGGTAGCATTCCTCAAATCAGAACTAGTGCACAATCTGAGGATTATCCTAGACTCTTGTCTCCTATTTAAAGAGCAAGTAGCAGTGTGATCAGGATGCTCTTGTACAAATGCATAATACAGTATACAATAGTTTTTCTCTTTCCTATGGAGAGAAATACTATTCAGGGTCATTCATTCTTTAGTCACTCCCCATTGCACTATTGCAATGTGTTCTATATAAGGTTGCCCTTGAAGAGCATTTGGAACCTACAACTAGTAGAGGATAAATCAGCACAAGTACTAATGTGTGCACCTCAATATGCTCATACAACAATCTTGCTGTCTCAGCTACACTAACTCTAGTAAGCTTTTGGGTGTAATCCAAGGTTGTCATCTTTAAACGCTTACATGGCATTGGGCCAGGTTACTGTGGGACTATCTATCCCTCAAAATTTCTGCCTGTCCTACTAGATTGGGCATGCTTGGCATCCCCAAGGTGAATCAATGCTATCCAGTGGGCTTCCTCTGTTATGGTGCCTGCTTTATGTAATACCAGTAGCATTTGCCAACCCTCTTGGTCTTCAGGGAAATGGTGTAACCTGCCTTTCATCCAGAACCAAGATATTGAAAGAACTGGGGTTTATCAATTGCTACAATGGGAAAAAGTGATGGAACTAGCAGAAATGTCAAGACTGACTGCTTTAATTCGATTAAAAAACATGTCCAGCTTTAATTCTATTTGGAAACCCTTCTGGATTTGTGCTAAAAATGAAATCTTGACTTTCATTTTTGCTGATTAAACTAATTTGTTGTTACAGAAATGGGTAATAACTATCCAAAAATAAAAAATTAAGGTTGAAATTTTATTTTGTATCTTACTGTGCTGAAAAAAGTTAGAAGTCAATGCTTTTTTTTCTTTCCCCCTTTATCCTGTACTTCTCTTTCTTCTCCTTTCCCTTTTCCCTATTATCTGAAGTGTCATTTGTATTTTATACTATTATAATTTTAATCAAATTTATTTTTTTAAAGGATGTTGAAAGAAGTGGCATGGAGTGATTGGTGGATAGATATGAACTTTTATCAATATAGTTTATACTTTGAAATTATTGTTTAACTACTATATTGAATTTTTATTTTGTTTGCTGCCAAGATGTAGGGTTTTCTTGGTAGAATGGTGGCTATATAAGTAATCATTTAAAAATAGTAAAACATATATTGTAGTCATAGTCAATTGTCTGACTATGAGTTTGTAATAAGCTTTTCAGTGGAGTATTATTGAAAATAGCACCTTGAGGGTTTCAGAAATTCCTTTATGAAGGTACTCACAAAAACTCTTAACATGTCTTGTTTTGCAAAATGGACAGTTCTATAAATTTGAATAAATAAATAAACCCTTTGGGGCTTCAGGTAGGGACTGATACTTGCTGAGCAGCTAGCTAGTTAAAGCAGATTGATGTGTTGTGATAATTTCCTATTTATAAAAAGAAAAACAGAATGGATCAAAGTTGACAGTATAGAATTATCATCATTCATATACAAAATCTTATGACTAGGGATTATTTTACACCAGAAAATACTCACTTCCGGTTTTGTGTGGCTTCGGTGGCAGCAGGAATTCGCGACTGCTCGCAATTCCTGCTGCGCTTGCTGCCAAGGTGCCCCCGATCCAAATGGATCTGGGGTATATGGCTGTCCTGTAGAGGCAGCCAAAGAGCGAGGGGATCCAGACAGAGATTTGGGGGTGTCGCAGACCCCCTCCTCAGCCAGAAAAACCCCTTTTTCCCAAGGTGGTGGAGCGGCGGTCAGTGATGGCCGCCACAAAGAAGCCTGCAGCTGGGTAAGATTTGTGCTGGAGGTTGCAGGAGGAAGTGAAAATTTGGCTGAGCTGAGACAATAACAACTCTTAAATACTCTGGAAACTGAACTGCTTGAATTGCCTGAGGATACATTGTTTCCCAAAGAAGATTGGAAAGCGGCAGTGAAAGCTGTCAAGGGAAAGTTTTTTTTCTTCACTCTCCCTCCCCATAGAAATAGCAGACGGAGATCTGGAAAATCTACTTGGGCACCGAAGGTAATTCAATTTGAAATTTAAAGCCAAGGGATAAAGGATTTCTGGACATTGGATTTTTGAAAAAAACTTTTTTTTTTTTATAAGGGGAAGGGAAGAGATAAAGACTCATTATAAGATTGTATTGAAGGAGATTGCTTTGAGCCTATAAGAACAGGATTAAAAGACATTAAGACTTCTAGAAGATCATCTTGGAAGTGTGTATTTGAATTCTACCCTAGGAGGTGAAAATATAGAAAGAAGAAAGTGCTAAATGAAACTGTTTGCTCTGATTTGGTTTGCTTTGTGACTTTGAAGTTTCTGTGAAATTTTGATTTTAAAAAAGGGACTAAAGACATTAGGGTTGTGTTAAAAAAGAAAGAAAGAAAAAATGGCATTATCTTTTGAAGGACTACAAATGGAATTTCAAAAACTGGAAAAAAAAAGATAATGGCTCTTCTGGATTTATCTTTCACTTTTTGGAAATGGCGATTTCTACCTATCAAGAAATACGACAACGACAGGAAGACTGGGATGAAGGAGAAGAAGCCATCTTTAATGGACAAACACACTTAGTGGAGGAAGAAAAGTGGAAGGGGAGCAAGGAAAAGATGAACTTAGAACTTAAAAAAGCAACCAAGAAAAAGAGAAAAGGAGATGAAAAAGCGATATGATGTCAGAAAGCAACAGAAAAGAGAAATACAACAGAGAGGGAAGACTAAGAGAGTGAAATTTGAGAGATGGGGGGGGTCAAAAAGTTAGAATGAAGAAGAAAGAAAGGGGGAAAGGAAAGAGAAGTCATAAAGGCTTTAAACAAGATGCAAAAAAATGTTGTTTTTTTCAGAGATAAGGGGTGAGATAATTTTTTAAAAATGATTCTGCAAAAGTACATAAGAATGCATTGTAGACATTAGTATTTGAAGCTGAGTTAGAAAATTAGAATATTATATGATTTAAAAATGTATTAAAGGGAAGTCATGATTTAATTATAGAGTTTAATTTCTTATGAAATATTATCTTTATTGTTTAAGAATTAATAATAGAATTTAATTTCCTATGAAACATTGTTTTTACTATATTATAAATTTAATAGTTCTTTTTTACTTGTTTTTAGTTTTATTATTACTTATTAAACTCAATATTATTTGTTTGTTTTACTATTTTGAAATGTAATACTTTGAATATACGGAGCAGAATCAGCACGGAAAATATGTGTTATTTTAAGTGTTATCTAGGGGGAAGATAAAAAGTTGTCATACTTCAATCTGGGTTTACAGGAAAAAAGAAAAAGAAAATACTTACATAAAATTAATTAATTAATTAATCAGTCTGACGATTCTAAGCTTCTGGAATCCAAACTTAGTATTTACAACAAGAAGTGCCCTCAAGTTCAAATAGGTAGCTATTTAGTTCTCAATGTACTCTATTTAATAAACATATACAATTTGTCTTTTACTACCTGTCAAATGCTATATTAAAGCAACATTTCAAATTGTAAAATTAGAAATATTAAAGCAGTGTGCATACGCTAGATCAGGAGTGTCAAACGCATTAGGTTGTGTTGACCTTGGGGTGCTGGGGTGGGTATGGCTGGGGTGGGTGTGGGTGTGGTCAGTTTGACGTCACTCGTGTTGGAGTGCCTATGGTGACCCGAGTGCTCTGTCAGTGAAAACAGGCTCCTAAGCTCCATTTTTGGCTACAATGGCCTCCTGCAACGCTCTGCCAGTGAAAATAGAGCTCAGGAGGGCTGACTGTGGCCTTTCCGAGCTCCATTTTCACTGGCAGAGGCACCGCGGGCCAGTCCTTCGCTGTTTGCAAAGCAGTCTCACAGTCCAGATCTAAGCACCTTGTGGGCCGGATTCAGCCTCTGCAATAGATCTATCCAAATAACTGCTGAAGAGACTTTTATTCTGAAAATAAGAATCAATTTTGTAAGAATGGCAAAGTAAACATTTTAGACAATAGTAATGTTAACAATAATACTAGTTTGCTTTTATTAGCACTTGATCCCAAAGTTCTTTTTTTTTTTCATTAAATCTTCCTTCCAAAGATGATGTGGCTTACCCTCTCAATATTTGTAGCCTTGGGGTGTAATTTTATTGTAGTGCTTCATTCACTTTTAGTTTGTACCAATATTGGAATGGTTTCATTTGTGTAGTAATTTACATAGTTTAGAATTATCTCCTTTGTTTTTATTGCAGAGTTAGCTCTTAGACAGTCCTGAACTTTGAAAAGTTAATAAACTAGGTTTGATATGAAATCCAACATTACATAAGTAAACTATTTTTTGAAATGGGGACCTGCTTTTTCATATTTTGGGCCCTGAATTCAGCCAAACAATTGCTCTGGAGGACCTCCTTGTGCAGATTTGGGGAAAACTCAACACTGCAGGAAGGTGGAGAATACTGTCATCCAAACAAGGATGTTCTGTTTTACAGAGGAGCATCACTGGATACAATTCTGATCTGCTGCTCTTCATGGAACAGGATTCACAATAGCTGCTGAACAGTGGTGGGATTTGAAAAATTTTACAACCGGGTCTGTGGGCATGGCTTGGTGGGCGTGGCTTGGTGGGCATAGTAAAGTCTCCATTCCCTCCCCATTCCTGTGGAAGGTTACTTCAAAATCCCATTCCCTCCCCACCGTACTAACCTGTTTTCCAGCTCCGTTCTCCTGTGCAGGACAACAAAGAAAGACCCAGCCAATCAGCTGGGATTCAGAGAATAGATGGGGGCGGGGCCAGTCAGAGGTGGTATTTACCAGTTCTCCGAACTACTCAAAATTTCCGCTATCAATTCTCCAGAACTGGTCAGAACCTGCTGAATACCACCTCTGCTGCTGAACCAATAATTAAAAATGTGTAAAATATCATTTTAACATTGTTTCAAGCTCATCTTTTTGAGGAAAGAATCTTGTCCCCTTCAGTAAATTTCTTTTAAAAATATTTAAAATGGCTTTGATTTTATCTTATTTTCTTTCTTGCATTAAGGCATATATATTGGTATCTTCTTCATTAGCAAAGTAAGCTATTAATTGTCTAGGAAAAAAATGAAAAGCTTATGTCCTCAATGACTCAAGACTATATTTTAATTTTATATTTATTAACTAAAAATAGGAGAAAATGATTTCACAGCATACAATACAAATGTTAATACATCATGAGCTTCATCAATGTCAAGACCTTCCTCATAAATGTTTCTAATCTAAACCATTACCTACCAACTTTAGAACATTTTAAAAATAGCATATAAGATTTCCATATTTCAATATAACTCAAACCTCTTTTTCAGTAGCATAGAAGAATGACATATTAAATAAGCAAATTCTATGCTTTGTGCCTTTGCATCACTCATTCAGATTCAGGATAAATTAATATTTCAAACTGTTATTGACAGTTATCATAAAGTAAATCACCACAAACAGTTCTTCCATATAATTCATTTTACTACAAACAATAATTCTTGCTTAGGAATAATAGTCTTAAAATTACAGCAAAGCACTGTATACAGAGTTGGACAACTAATTTGGTATTGATTCTTTTCCAGTTTTACCTGGAGTTAATTTCACACCTTCTGTCAATGAGCTATGTTTCAGTTTTCTGTTGCAATAACTTAATACAATGGGAACGGATACCACCTAGTGATTTATTTCATGTGATGACTATCATTTACCCTATCTTTCAACTCAAAGCATTCATAGGGTAGTTTCAAAGTCTGCAAGAGAGCAGCCATCATATTGCATAATATCCCAAAGGGGCAAGACTTTGATTGCAATGCCATATCTCCCATCTTGCAGATTTTAATACCATGATCCATAGCAGTAGTAATACCCACTTAGACTTATATATTCCTTCATAGTGCTTCACAGCCCTCTCTAAGCAGTTTACAGAGTCAACCTAGTGCTCCCAACAATCTGGGTTCTCGTTTTACTGACCTTAGAAGGATGGAAGGCTGAGTCAACTTTGAGTTGTGCCGAATCGAACTCCTGGCAATCGACAGAATTAACCTGCAACATTGCATTCTAACCACTGCACCTTATAAACACAGTTTTTATAAACCATCCGTGCTTCAACTTCTCAGGGACCAATAGTTGGTTCATTCATAGCTGTAGCATGGATATTCCACTGATGGGATATTAATAAATATTGTATAGTGTGTTATCCCTTCCCAAAACATTGAAAATTGTTTTAAAAACTTGGGATGGGGGGAAATTGTGACTTATGATGCCTTAATGGGGAATACAAAAACTTCTAATGGCCCAACTCCTTTCTTTTATAGTATTGATTAAATGATGGAGGATAGTATGTAATTCTACATGATTAATAAATAGAAGTCTTTGTTCTTAATCACCCAGACCAAGGTGTGCAGATTCAGTTTTATGCTGTGATATTATTTGGACAAACTGATTAAAATACAAGTCTGGAACACTGAAATGGAACTAAATAAACCTGAAAAATGAAACCAGGGAAGATGATTTTCACTTATGCCTCAAACAGAGAGAAATAGAATTAAATGAATGTTAGGTAATAAAGAATTTCACAAAATGAAAGCATATACTTAAAATACCTCCTTTTGTCACAATATTATTCTGGCTTTATTCAGAATGCCATATACCAACTGATTTAGACAAATTATTTGGAAAATGACACTGTTGCAAATAACAGCTGGACATTAGTGGCTTCCAGTTCTGTTTGGAAAATGGCTGAATCACAGAGGAAGCTCAAGGAGCTTCTATCTACCCTGAGAGTCACTGATAAGGATTCCAGCCACCCTTGATCTGTCCTGTAGCCAGAAGAATCTGGAACACCTCCAAGTACACAAGAATATGCATGTTGACAGTAAGAAAAAAAAACCTTAGCGTCCAGTTTAAGAAAAATAATCAGAAACATTGAAGGCAGAATTTCTTAAAATCAGAGGAGAAACTATTGAACACTAAAGTATAAATATTTTTATATAAAGCAAAAAAAGGGTTGACTCATTATCATTCTTTTGTTTCTGTCGCTCTGATTTCCTCAGTCTGCTTCATTTGGCTTGCAATACTAATTTACATCTTGGCTTGAGTTTTCTTTCAGTTATTGCAAATAATTCCCTGAGACTTCACCTCTCGCTGTTCATTAACTTCCATATACAGTCTTACTATTTCCTAACTACAGAAATATGCCAGAAAAAAAGTAGCTTCAGGAACTAGGCATGGCTAGTCTAGTGAAGAGAAGAGAAGGACCAGGGGAGACATGATAGCAGTGTTCCAATATTTGAGGGGCTGCCACAGAGAGGAAGGGGTTAAGTTATTTTCCAAAGCAAAGGAATAATGCCAGACAAGGAATATAGGCCAGACAAGGAATAATGGAACAAGGAGAGATTTAACTGGAAATAAAGAGAAACTTTCTCACAGTGAGAACAATCAACCAATGGAACAGTTTGTCTTGGGTGCATCATCACTGGAGGCTTTCAAGAAGAGATTGGACTGCCATTTGTCAGAAATGGTGTAGGGTCTCCTGCTTGGGCAGGGGGTTGGACTAGATGATCTACAAGGTTCTTTCCAACTCTGTTAATCTGTAATTAGAACAGGAGACAAAGAGGGGGTTCTTTTGTTGGATTCTCTTATGGACCAAGAAGATTTATGTAGCAGCAGATACTCTTTTAGGAGTGAAAAGACCACTGTATAAGCAATGGACTGAATTACAATCAGAAATTATTTTATTTACCACAATGATCAATAAGCATTGATATACATCCTTTTTAATTCCTTTTTCAAACTAAGCTTTATGTCATTATTTTACAGGCAAGCTTCTCGAAGATATGTAGGCTACATTCTTAAATTCATGGTACCACTGTGTCAAACTGAAATCAAAAAGGCCATCTGGATGACAAGGAGAGAAAGATCTATAAAAAGACCTTCCTATTTTTCTTTAGATCCTATTGCTTTTCAGAAACACCAAATTTCACATCTCACTAAAACAAAGACACATCACCCAAAATTAAAAGGAGCTTCATCCCTGAATTAGAACTTCAATAACGGCATTGTTATGGCCACTAAAAAGGGAAGTAAGTTATCATCCATAGATTTCCTTCTCTCTCTTCCTTTATCTGACCATAAAATTTGCTCCCACCTGAAAGCAGGCCAGATCAGATAGGCTGATTATTATTAGGCAGCAGATTAAGTTGATTAAGCTATTATGCTGAAGATAGTCCAAGAACAGTATGGCAAGCTAACTCCTTATGATTAAATTTGGGGGTAAAGGAAATGATAAGAGATCCAGCCGAAATAGAATAATACTATTTAGGGCACCAGCAAAGATGGCAAGAAAATTGATTTCCAGTGACAAAAAGTTAAAGCTTATCCTAAGAACTACAATTGTAATATAGAGTGTATATTCAGATGTCAACTACTTTATATATTTTTTCCTTATAAAACAATAAGTATTACAGATGATTAATATTTATTTTAAAGTTGAAGCCACCTATCAACCACCAATCTTCCAGAGTTTTGCCTTCTTCAATTTCTGATATGGTCCAGCAAGATGAGTGTGCTGCAGATCCATTTGATTAAACAGTGATGGGACCACGCAGGAAGCATGCTTTTTCTGAAGCAGAACTTGCCCTTTAGAATGAGCTTCTACCACTCCCAGAGATCCATGCAGTTCCCATGGCATTCTGGAAGTTTACCTGAAAACCTAGCTATGCTCCATGGTAGAATGGACAAGCTTCTCTTCTTGGTGATGTTCTATATTTTAATATATTGCCTGGATTCAGCAATTTCTTTGGAGCCAGGTTGGTTTTTTTAAGTTTTTTTAGTCTAATTTATTGTATTTTTTATCTTTTTTGCTTTTTATTTTTGTGCCCACAGTCAGCTGGAGTCAAGCAGCATTGAATCTGAATAAATCTATTTAATTAAATTCATTTAATTAATTAAACCTTCATGGAGGAACATGTAATGTGGATTGGTACTGTTATTTTTCCCAGTGAGACTGGAGTTTAGGTGTTTCATTTTTATAACAAAGAAATCTTGTTGGCATCAATTAAAACTTTATATGACGCATGACAGACTCTCTTTAAAGTTTTTAAAAATTCTGGGAAAATGATTTGAGGTTTCAACTCCATGGATCTCATTAGAACTTTTTATGGTATAGAAAGCCTTTTAAACCGATTTCAGTAATTTTTCAGGATTCAGATCAAAAAATTAAGTCATAGGTTGGTAAAACTGCTAAGAGAAATTGCATGTTGCTAAAAATACTAATAGAAATCATGATCTTGTTTTGATGGTATATAAACAAATTGACACATATTACAATCTCTGATTGAAGGTCCCAATTAGCCAATCCTTTTCACTGAAAGTTTGGGAGAATCACCCAACTGTATTTTATAATCTTGCTATTGATTAATTGCCCATATTTTCTAAGACTTGTAAGTCAATGCCACATTGATTCAGCTTCTCTTGTTAGTTGCCATATTTGTTATCACAAAAACATGGAAAATTAAAAATACAATTGTGTTTGCATCATTTGTATTGAAAAGAATGGAAAATTGTTCTCACTGTGTATTTGATGCAATAAAAAGAACCTTTTAAAAATCTTCAGTGAAAGCTCAATTTACTCATATCAGCTCACCATTTACCAGCATCATTTTTCTTATTAAAGTGCTTTCATCTGTACAAATGTCAATCTTAGCAGAAATATTGAATACTGGTATATGTCTAATGAGTTTTAGACTTAGACCAAGATGTCATATTTTTCAAAAAATGTCCAACCTTGTTTATTACCGCAATAGTTCCTGTATTAAACAATAAAATGGTTCTTCTTTTAGTCTTTTTAATTTTGATCTCATGTATATAATATCAACCACTGTCAATGGGATACAAATTATAATACAAGAGATATGTTATTGTAAAAAAAGGAAAGCCATATGAGTATAAAAGGCATTAATGTAATAAAAGATTTTTTCCCCACAATATACTGTAAGTTTAACTAAATTATACAAATGAGATATTTTTTATTTCTATTGTATCTTACTCTTCTTAATTTTTTCATTATAAAACCAGAACATAAGGCAATTCTTAAATATTCCCCAAAGTAGTGATTTGGATCTGAACCAAGCTTAGTAAGACATAGACATTTGAATATGATATCATCATGAACCTGTCATTTTCAAGTATTATAAATGTGGATCAAGTCTGCATAAAGAAATTATATATAATAAGCTCTTCCTGGACTTGGATATAATTAGTAAACATACTGCCTCTGTCTGATTTTTTAAAATTCATCAATTTAAATTCTCATCTACATTACTAAGTTCAGCAAGAAGCACAGATTGCTGGAGCCATGGTTAGAAAAATGCAAAGGGCTCATGACAACCACATTTATCACTATCATTTACTGTCTCTTTGTGTAGCCATAATCACCAGTTTCTTGCTCTGCTTGCAATGCATAAACAGTTAAGATTTTATGCTCACTAGCCAATGACAAGGTAAGAGCCTCAAGTTCCAACATCAATTGGAATACAAGAGTAAATTCAACAGGCCCCATCTGGGCTTTGGAATTTTAATTGCAGTTTTTAGTGGAACAACAAATAAAAGAAAGCAAAGCATCTGCCCAGCATGGCAGGAAGGATGTCCACTGAAAACAAAATACTCTCTCCAGCAGCTTGGGTTAGTTTGACAGAGTGCCATCTTTTGCAATTGCTTCCTTGGCAACTGAAGGGCACAAATGAAGGTAAATATAGAGTGACAATATCCCAACAGGCATTCAAAAACAACTTAACTGCATTTGAATACTTCAGCCTTACAACAGGTACAAAAAGATTTGAATGCAGGACTGCAGAAAAAATAATTGCTACCAATCTACCATCAATCAAGGACCTGTATACTGCACGAGTCAAAAAGAGGGCTGTGGAAATGTTTACAGACCCCTCACATCCTGGACATAAACTGTTTCAACTCCTTCCCTCAAAATGACGCTATAGAGCACTGCATACCAGAACAACCAGATATAATAATAGTTTTTTCCCAAACGCCATCACTCTGCTAAACAAATAATTCCCTCAACACTGTCAAACTATTTATTAAGTCTGCATTACTATTACTTACTATTCATCCTCCCATCCTTCCTTTCATCCACCTCCTCCCACTTATGACTGCATGGATGTAACTTTGTTCCTTGTATTATTATTATTGACTGTTTACTAATATTATTTGATTTGATCACTTATGTTTTTTAGTATGATTTGATTGCTTATTTGTACCCTTTGATTACTAAGTGTTATACCTATGATTCTTGACGAATGTTTTTTTTTTCTTTTTATGAACACTGAGAGCATTTGCACCAAAACAAATTTCTTATGTTTCCAATCACACTTGGCCAATAAAGAATTCTATTCTATTCTATAGCTAGTCAGATAACTATCTCTCATAGATGTTACAGCAGTAGATTTCCTGCACCACCAGGTAATTAGACCCAACAAGGTTTAAGAATCCTTCTTCTATACTCTACACTTAATGAAAAATCTCTATTTAGCTTTCTGGATTTTTTGAATACCTTTTCATGAAATGAGACCAGAGCTTCATATGCTCCTACTGATATATTGGAGTCCAGATAAACAGATACCAAAGTTATTGTTTGGTATTTGATTTGTTTGTTTCATGTAAAAAAGTAGTCCTTCCCCAAATTCAACCAGTTTAGATAAAGGCATAACTAGGGCCAGTTGTGTGGACATTTCATCAGGCCCATATGTACATTTTATAAACAGAGGCTCCCCTCATCATAGCAAAGTTCTCAGTACTTGGGTTCCAAAAGAATCTAATGCATGCTCAAAAAATGTTAAAATATCATTGATGCTTACCAGTTTGAAAAAGGTTACAAAGTCTTATCTAAAACTCTGAGACTGTGTCAGTCCAAAGTCAAAAGCATGGGACTTGTCTACACAGCAATGATGATGTGCTTTCTTTCCATCCTATGCCCCAAACCAACAATTTCCCATGACCCATCAACAAAATGGGTAAATTCTCTCCAGGCCAGTGAATGCTTCCCCTCTTCCAAAGCTGGGGGGAAATGCAACTCTGTGTTTCATAGAGTTGTTGGGAAAGCACTTAATTTTGCTTGAGTGCCAGAAATTACATTGTGGCTAACCTTGGCATAATTTCCAGATCTGTAAGAAGAGCAGTGCTATTGCACTGAAAGTAATCACAGGTACATGAAGTTCTTTCCTGTATATTTTGCATTAGCTGAGGAATCTAAATGGTATCAAGCATCACAGAGAGCAGCTAAGTTTATTTTTTGCTTAACAGTGGGAACATTGACCTAGTAGTAGATCTACATTTGATTTTATGTAAGATCAATATAAGAAAAAAATAGCACAAGACAGGTGTCAATTCTGTTTGGTAGTTGCAGCACAAATGGCCATGAAGTCACAGAGCTATCCAGGGCAACCCAATAGCAAGCAAATTGGAGCCCAGCTGATTGTAACCCTCCTGCTTTGAAGGCTTTCAGCGTCAGGTCTGCTTGCAAATATTTACATGAGAAGTCTTTCCCTGAAAAACAAGGGGGAAAAGTACTTGAAAGCAAAGGTTGGTCTGGAACAGCACAGAGATTCCAATGAGAAGACATATCCTTTAGCAGTCAGTTAACAGAGCACCTTCATGTCAAGGTAATTTGATGAGAGAAGATTTGGGACAACAATATAATTTTCCTATATTGCACTGTGAGAGATCAATTACAGAAGACATTTAGATCCAATCATTGAAGCTAAAAGTGGTACAACTAATTACTGAATCTAAGGAGGCAATTATTTTTCAAGCTGGCACATCCCATGTTAGATGTCTTTGTATATAAAATAAAGGATATTAGGAACAGACTTTGTTGCCTATTCATTCAGACTTTCATTCTATTTTGTCAGCCTCATATGAATGAATGATCTTCAAGATTTATGCAAAAATGAAGACATACTCTTTCATGCCACTTGTGGATATATTTTACTTCCATAAAAGTAATTTATGAAATAAAATATCTGAACACATGATAAAGTGTTACATTCTCAATCCAATTTTCCATATGTGAATTGTATCATATTTTCTAGCAACCACCCAGAATCTTGTATTGTACAAATAGTATAAATAAATATTATTATTTCATTCTATTGCATACTAGGCCCAGATATGGATCTAGGTTGTCAACAAAATGGGTGCTACTGTACATTTTGGAGAATATTCCCTTTCATTGTTCCCTGCTGTTTTTATTTAAGAACACTTTACAAAGCTTACTGTATATTTGAACTCTCCCTAACTTGTAGCTTGAAGAGTTAAAGCCTGAACTAGAACTTCAGCATGCTGCATACAAAGGTCAGGGCAAAAAATATGATGGATATTATTGTGGACTTAGGACTCAGGCTTCACTATTTTTCTACAATCTGATATTATTTGTGCAAGTTGTTTTTGGGTGGTTTGCTTGTGCACAATGAGGAACTAAAAGCCCTGCAAGCCCTAAAGAACGATAGCAGCATAATCATACTTCCAGCAGATAAAGGTAATGCCACAGTAGTAATGGATAGAAAAAATTACGAAACAAAATTGACAGACCTACTCCAAGATTCCACATACAAACCCATAAACACGGACCCAACCACATATCTGAAAAAAATAACTAAGAAGAAAATTATAACAAGCCACATGAGCAAAGAGATCCAACAGACGATCATCCCAAGAGAAAAATCTTCCAGATGCCCCAAACTATACGGCCTCCCAAAAATACACAAAGAAGGCATACCTCTCAGACCCATAGTCAGCTCCAGAGGAGCACCACTACAAAACCTAGCTAAACACTTAGCAAAGCAGCCTATGCTGAAGCACAGCTTCACATGTACAAAACTCATACCACTTCTTGGAAATGATCAAAGATCTACATGTGGAGCAAGAAGATCTGCTTGTAAGTTTTGACGTGGTTTCACTATTCACTCAAGTCCCGATAAAAGAAACTCTTGAAATCATCAAAAATAAATACCAACCAGCTAAACACCTCATGGAACTAGCAGAACACTAACACATAGTTAACCAATACATATTTCATGTACAAAGGACAAAGATACAAGCAAATTGAAGGAGCCCTATGGGATCACCACTGTCACCCATCATTGCAAACTTCATGGAAGAATTCGAATCCAGAGCCCTGGCTAATGCCACCCACAAACCCAAACTATGGTTAAGATACATCAATGACACATTTGTGATTTGACCCCATAGAAAAGAAAACCTAAATAATTTCCTAACACACCTAAACAGCACACACCCCAAAATCAAGTTCACCATGGAAATGGAAACAAACAAGCAACTACCATTCCTAGATGTACTAATCTACAAAAAAACAGATGACACACTAGGACACACCATATACCAGAAGAAAACACACACCAACTGCTACCTCAACACCCAATCCGACCACCACCCAGCACAGATAAACTCCGTGGCCAAAACACTAATCGCCAGAACATCTGGCAGACAAGACACACATAAAGACTGAATTATGCTCCCTGACTAAAGTACTGACAGCTAACGGTTTCCACAAAAGCAAAATCACTGGCTTGATCCACAAAAACACACTGAGACATAATGGAGACCTAGAAGATGAACAGACCTATGGAACAGCTATCCTGCCCTACATAAGAAGTACTACAGACAAAATCAGTAAGACACTACACAGGCATCACATCAAGACTGCTTTCAAAACAGACAAAAAAATAGCAGCCATCCGAAGAAACCCCAAAGATAAAATTGACCTGGAAAACCAAGGCATATATGAAATCCCCTGTGTATCATGCCCTGCCACATACATTGGACAGACCAATAGAAGAATAAGTACCCACCTGGATGAACACAAAAATGCAGTAAAAAAGCTAGAACACACTTCCTCACTAGTCCAACACATGAAAGCCACAGGTCATAGCATCGACTTCAATGGCACCAAAACACTAGCCACTATAGAAAACCCCAGCCACAGAATCATCAGAGAAGCCATAGAGATTGAAAAAAGACCAGAAAGCATGAATAGAAGAGATGATTCCACCAGACTGTCAATCATTTGGAAGCCTGCACTCACAAACAAAAAAATATCCACACCACAAGCCAGGCAAACACCTGGGCACAAACAAATCCCCCCTGATACCTCCAGCTCAAACACACCCCAACCAGGCACCCAGATGAAACCTAGCTTCCTAACTAATGATAGCCGTCCGTTTACACAGAGCCAAGCTGCACTAAAGGCGTCCAATAAAGTAACACAATGTTGCCAGCCAATCAAGATACAAAAAGAACCAAAAAACAGATAGAAGATATTGGAAACACCAATCAAGCAGAACACAGCAAACTCCAAAACCAATAAACACAGACCAAGACTCCCAACCAATCAGGATGAAGAAAAAACCATTCTGGCACAGCAATAGGCTGCCCCAAATTTAAATCTGAAACCACTGTAAAAGTCTGACTCACAGATGAACACTATACAGAAGCCTGATGATGGCAGATGAGATTCTGCTGAAACGTTGCTACAACTTTAAAAGCACAACTACAATGATGTGAGAAAATACCCAAACAAAATATGGTATTTGTATGTGGATCTTTGGTTATTCGGGTTTTCTCCCACGTAAGATTGGAAGTATCTAGGCAACGTTTCAATGAAGTCTCATTTATCATCTTCAGGCTTGGTCTTCAGCTCTGTGCTTCTCAGAGTGATGTGAGCTTGCAGCTGCTTCTTCCTTTTAACTGCTAGTGGGGGTGTGACTTGATTGGGTGGGGGCTTGGCTGTGTTCTGATTGGGTGGGGTTGTGTTCTCATTGGTTGGGGGTTTGGCTGTGTTCTGATTGGCTGGAGGCGTGTTCTGTTCAGGTGGGGGCTTGATTGTGCTCAGGTTAGTCTTAGTTGCTGGAGGGTTTGAGCTGGTGAGCTGTGATCTTGCTGTTTGGCTTCGAGTTCATGGTCGTGCTGCATCTTCATGGTGGAGGTCAGTTCGCTTCATGTATGGCTCAGAGGGGTTTGAAGTGGGTAGTGATGCAGCTGCAATGCGGCTTCTGGTCCGTGGTCATGTTTCATCTTCTGTGTGGGTGTGAGTCTGCTTTCTACATGGAAGTGTGGTGGTGGCATCCTGTGTGGCTCTCAGGGGTGTGGGTCTGGTGTCATTCTTCATGTTAGGTACGCGTCTGTTCATGAGGGCGGGTTTCCAAATGGCTGGTAGGCGGGAGGTATCATCTAGTTTATTCATGCTGTGTGGGCGTTTTTCTATCTCTATGGCTTCTCTGATGATTCTGCTGCTGAAGTGTTCGGTTTTGGTGATAGTTTTGGTATTTTTAAAGTCAATCTCATGTCCTGTGGCTTTGAGGTGTTGGACCAGGGAAGAGGTCGGTTCTTCCTTTTTGATTGAGTTCTTATGTTCTTCAATGCGTGCACCTATTCTTCTGTTAGTCTGTCCAATGTATGTGGTGGGGCAGGCAGTGCAAGAGATTTCGTATACTCCTTGATTTTCTAACTCGATTCTGTCCTTAGGGTTTCTTAGGATGGTGGATATCTTTCTGTTTGTGCAGAATGCTGTCTTAATGTTGTGTTTTTGGAGGATCTTGCTGATTTTGTCCATAGTGCCTGTTATATATGGGAGGAGGGCTTTGCCATTCTCTTGTTCTTTGTCTTGGATTTTGGCTGGGGTTTCTTTTTGGATTAGGTGGGTGATCTTCTTTCTTTGGAATCCATTGGCTGTCAGCACGCCGGTGAGAGTGTGTAGTTCGGTCTCTAGGTGTTGTTCGTCGGCTAAGCATTTTGTTCTGGAGATGAGTGTCTCGGCTACGGAATTGATCTGTGCTGGGTGGTGGTGTGAGAGTGCGTGTTGATAGCGGTTTGTATGTGTTTTCTTCTGGTAGATGGTGTGTCCTAGGGAGCCATTGGATTTTTTGTATACCAAGACATCTAGGAAGGGAAGTTGGTTGTTAGCTTCTGTTTCCATGGTGAATTGTGTTTTGGGGTGTTGGCTGTTGAGGTGTGTGAGGAAGTTGTTCAGTTTTTCTTTCCCATGTGGTCAGATTATGAAGGTGTCATCTACGTATCTGAGCCAGATTTTGGGTTTGTGATCATATTTTTCTAGAGCTTGTGTTTCAAAGTGTTCCATGTAGAGGTGAGCGATGACAGGTGAGAGGGGTGAAGGAGCACCCATGGGAAGATGATGAATGAGACTTCATCGAAACGTTGTCTAGATATTTCCAATCTTACGCGGGAGAAAACCCGAATAACCAAAGATAGATAGATAGATAGATAGATAGATAGATAGATAGATAGATAGATAGATATATTCTTAAGTTTTCGCAGGTACTTACATGTATGGCATTCAGCTTTGTTCGGGTATTTTCCCACATCATTGTAGTGGGAAGCCTGATGTACTGATAGTACAGAAGCCTGATGATGGCAGATGAGATTCTGCCGAAACGTTGCTACAACTTTAAAAGCACAACTACTATGACGTGGTAAAATACCCAAACTAAGCTGAATGCCATACATATATACATACATACATACATACATACATACATACATACATATTCATATATATATATATATGAATTTTTTTGAAAAAAGAAATTTTTGTAATTTTGTAATTTGAAACCAATCAGTCAATAGTATTTGTATGTGCTGTCATTACTGGAAAGATTTTAGAAGCCAATGTCAGACGAATTAACATACGTGCCAGAAAAACTGCTCCCAAGTTATTCTATTTTTAATGGCTAAAAGCTTATTTACTGATTTGTTATGTTTTTATTTTGTTTTTAATAATTGGTATCTGCTCAGACTCATGTATTTGAGGTAACCTATAAATTGAATAAACATAACAAAATCAATGTCTTAAAGTTAGCTAGAAATGAATAAAAAGACATTATCTAAACTATTTTTAAAGACAAGTTCACATAGCACATATGCCAACTAAATTTTGGCAGGATAATTAAGAAATTGGATAGTGATATTGGCTATCTTTATCTCAAAAATGCTAATTGTAGAATGATAATGGTGATGATAACATATTGCACCATATTTCCATCAATTGCTGTATGCCAAGCCAAATATACAGTACAATCCTGTACAGACACATTCCGTAAAGATACCTTGTATCAGCAATTAACCCACAGTAAACAACTGAAATACATTTCTAACCATCTTTATTAACATGCTGGAAATCTTTCTCAAAGAATCACAGAAAGAAGCATAAAGAGAACATAAGCAACATCTAGTGGACAAGCAGACTTGGCACAAATGTCTCTTTCACAGAGCTATACAGAGAATTCCCATTAGACTAGCCCACTCTTTCCAACATGGTGATATCAAAAACACAGCATTGCAATTCCAGTAACACATTGTTAGTATAGTTAGTGAGTACATGGCACTGAACAAATACCCGAACAAACAGAAGAGAAAGAAAGGGAGAAGGAGAAAGAATCAGCACCACCCTTAACATCTGTGGTCCAAAGCAATTATTACATATCTAGATGGCTAATAATAGGCTGTACAATTTAATATAAGACTTGGTAGGATAACGACTGTACTTCCAGTTCTCCATTTGAACATGGGTGAAATTTGCTTTTCCGTGACTTCAGGTTTCCATGACTTAATGTTTATTTAGTTGATTTTCCATTTCAATCTTTTTGCCAAAATAATAGCCATAACTTAAAATTGGTCTGCGCCACAATTCTCATCACCCCTTGCTGGTTGAGCAAAGACCTCTAGTATTAATCAAGTAAGATTACATGCTGTTCTCCATCATTTGATCTATGCTATAAAAGAAAGGAGGCAGATCTTTTGAAGGTTTTTTTTTTAATTCTCTAGTTAAGTTTATTCATGAGTAAGGCCTATCCATATAAGTCAGGGAGAAGTACTAATTCTCCAAATGCATTGATACTACTGTTTAGCTTCCAGAACTCCTAAGCAGAACAAGGAAAAATGTTATTCAAATAGATTGTTCAGTGTGAATCAGATTGTAGCTTATTAAATGATATCTATCTATTCCTATTCCAATAGCAGTAACTGTGAGAGGGATCTTGGAGTCTTAGTGGACAACCAAGCTAAATATGAGCCAGCAGTGTGCAGCAGCCGCCAAAAAAGCTAATGCAATCCTAAATTGTATTAACAGAGGGATATAGTCAAGATCATGGGAAGTACTAATACCACTCTATAAAGCCTTAGTAAGACCATACCTAGAGTACTGCATCCAGTTTTGGTCACCACATTACAAAAAAGATGTTGAAACTCTAGAAAAAGTACAGAGAAGAGCAACCAGGAAGATTAGGGGACTGGAAGCTAAAACATACAATGAACGGTTGCAGGAACTGGGCTTGGCTAATCTAGTAAAGAGAAGGACCAGGGGAGACATGATAGCGGTCTTCCAATATTTGAGGGGCTGCCATAGGGAGGAAGGGGTCAAGCTATTTTCTAAAGCGCCTGTAGGCCAGGCAAGGAATAATGGATGGAAACTGAACAAGGAGAGATTTAAACTGGAAACAAGGAGAAACTTTCTGACAGTGAGAACAATCTGTTAAGCCTGTGTTCCCCCATAACCAGTGTTAAGCCTGTGTTCCCCAACCAGGGTTAAGGAGACAAGCTAAACAGAATGTGCAGCGTTAGTCAGACAGGCACACAGATAAATGAGTGAGCTAAGCTTGTATGTTTGTTAACATACAGTAAAAATAACAGATACGCTTGTGCTATCAAAAATATAGTTTATTCCATTATGAGTTCATAGCATAGTCAAAATAACAGTCCAATAGTCATGTATCATTTAGTCAGTCCATTCAAGGATATTCAGTCAGCAAAGTCCGTGTTAGAATATCCTATGTCAATTCACTTACAAATCAGTCCTTTGTCTCTCTCCCGTTGGAGTAACGCAGTCTTGAGTCCATGCAGTAATTAGGGATCATCAAAGCCAGAGAGAGCAAGCTGCAGTACCTTGCTTCTTTTAAAGTGCTTTCACAACCACTCCCTTAATTGCATTCCTATATTTAAAGTTGCAGACACTTTAACATATAAACTATGATTACATATTTATTATTTTAGCTAAACCAGTTAGGGTAAACAATGTTATCCCTAACACAATCAACCAATGGAACAGCTTGCCCTTGGAAGTTGTGGGAGCACCATCAGTTGAGACTTTCAAGAAGAGATTGGACTGCCATTTGTCAGAAATGGTGCCAGGTCTCCTGCTTGGGTGGGGGGTTGGACTAGATGACCTACAAGGTCCCTTCCAACTCTGATTATCTGTATCTGTATGAATAAGCTAAGTAAACCTTACATTGAGTGATAATTTCTTCATATAGAATTGCTTATAACATTCCTTTAGACATGAAGAGACAAAAAGGGGTCCATTTGAAGGATTTGCATGCTGCCAGAATTCTTACTTTTCTTCTTAGGTAAGTTTACAAAGATCCCATTTCTCTTCCTACCACTTGTCAATGGGGGATAGTAAGACCTTGGCAAAACCCAGGAAAGAACTTAAAGACATATTAGAGAAAAATGGCAATTTTCACCATGAAAAAATACTTACCTGGGATCATCCATATCCTGAAAATATATCTGAAACATTTATAATATTCTTTACTAGGACAAGATTTAACTACAGTTCCTTAAATGCAGTGATAAATATTCACGCCAAAGATTTACTGTTCTGTCCCCTCATTTGCATTCTTGAGATCCCCGCGCTTTGATTGACCAAAGCGCGGGGCACTCTAATTGGCTAGGCGAGCCGCGCCGATTGGCTCGCTGAGAATCTCCCGCGATTGGTCCATTCGAATCGCGGGAGATTCAAAGTGGTGCCATTGGCCGCGGCTGCCGCGGCGTGGAAATAAAAAGCCACGAAGTTTGCCTTTAGCCTCAGTTCGGTTCCTGTACCCAATAAAGAGGTAATGCACAAGTCACCGACTCCTGGCATCATTCCGACGGACACAACTGGCGACGAGGATGGGATACTGATCCTGAACCGAAGCACGTGTCCGACGGAAGCCAGACGAAACTCCAAGATGGCAAACATCGCGCCACCCGCACCTTTCAACCCTGCCAGCGAGGACTGGGAATCGTACTCAGACAGATTCCGCATGTTCCTCGAATGCAGCGACCTGAAGGACGCCACCGGCCCGAAGAAGCGAGCCATTTTCCTAACCCACTGCGGGCCCGCAGTGTTTAAGATGGCCAAAGCGCTAGCCAAACCCGCCGACGTGATCACGATGGACTGGGACGACCTCGAGCCAATACTCCGGCGACACTACGCTCCAGCCGTGCCCATCCTCATCTGACGACATGAGTTCTATCGGCGGGACCAACAGTCGGGTGAGAGCTTCAGCGACTTTGTCGCAGAACTACGGCGCCTAGGGGGGCTGTGCGAATTCGCCAACATGGACGAAGCCCTGCGAGACCAAATTGTGCTCGGCCTTTGGGACCCCATCCTCCAAAGTCAGCTGATGGCCAAGGGTAACATCGCCCTCACCGATACCATCACCGAAGCCACAGCAGCCGAAGCTACCCGAAAATCCGCCGACCGCATGCGCAGACTGAACGCCGGGGACTGCAGCGGGAACAACCACCCTGCAAGGTCGACCGAGGCCCAACCCCACCAACAAAAAGATCAAAGCCATCAAAGAAGCCCCCACACCCAAGTCAAAGACAGAACTGCAGGCGTTTCTGGGGCTGCTTAACTTTTATAATGTCTTCCTGCCCCAAAAGGCGACAGTGGCGGAGCCTTTGCATAGGCTCTTGGACAAGGTGGCAACCTGGACTTGGGGGAAACGTGAGGAAGCCGCCTTCAAGAAAACAAAGGACCTACTCACTTCGGATGCCGTTCTCATCCAGTACAACGAGACCCTACCACTAGCCGTCACATGCGACGCATCACCCTTCGGCATCAGCGCTGTCCTCAGCCACACTCTCCCCGACAGAAAAGAAGCACCCATCGCGTTCTTTTCAAGGACCCTCACCAAACCGGAGCGGAACTACAGCCAGCTGGACAAAGAGGCTTTGGCTATCGTCGCCGCAGTAAAAAGGTTTCACGAGCACCTCTACGGCCGGACATTTACCATCATCACTGACCACAAACCGCTGCTGGGAATCCTTGCAGGGAACAGGGCCACCCCGAACATTCTGTCTCCCCGAATGACAAGGTGGTCCGAGTTCCTGGCTGCCTACAACTACGGACTCACACACAGACCGGGTAAGACTATCTCCCATGCGGACGCCTTAAGCCGCTCACCGTTACCGGAACCTGACACTGACCCAGCACCCACGACGACCACCCTCAGCATAGAGACTCTACCCAACCTACCCATAACCGCATCAGACATTGCCCGAGAAACTAATAAAGACAAACGTCTGGCGCGGGTTTTGCATTGGGTAGAGAAAGGGTGGCCGGAAAGGGACAACAACGAGTCCATCAGGACATTCTGGAACCGGCAAACGGAACTCTCGTTACTAAAAGGTTGCATACTATGGGGGGATAGGGTGGTCATCCCGGAAAAACTACAAGGGAAGGTATTGGAACTGTTACACGAGGGGCACACAACATTTACCATGTCTGCATGAATTTAAAATGTCTTATGAAAGTTTCCTCAGCATAAATTCTGCTGTATCTAAAGGTGCTTACTTGACTGTAAAAGAGTAAAAGAGCCCAGATCTTTCCTAGCATAAAATGCTTTAAATTCCAGAATAACTTGTTTCAACATTTTAAGATATATTAGAACTTCAAACCTGAATATGTCAAATTATCATCTGGTTCCAATATTAAGATACTAGACTGAGAAAATCGGCTCTAAAATTTTATTTTTATCAGACTTACAATTTGATTTTCAAAACCTTTTTAAAAACAGTAAATACCATGCCTGTGAAAGGTATACAGCATGGTATTCTACTGTATCTCCAAAATAAGACTGGACAGATATAGCTTGCCAGTATCTCGGCAAGTATAAAATAACTCTCCCATTTCAATGAAAACATTAAATTATTAGGGAAAAATAGTCCTTATTCAGATACAAAAAAATTAATAATATAACAGATTATTAATTAAGTAAAGAAGCCAATGAAGCAGGCCTTGAAAGAATCGTGAAAATGCACAGCTTTTGCCACTAAAATGGACATCTATGTGTTTTTTTAAAAAATATATATATAAATATTTATATACCAATGATTCTTGGCATGTGTAAGGAAGATTCTCACATAACAACGATCTTCAAAATATACAATGTAATAATAACTAAAATCAGGTGGTCACATCTCATCTTGAATAGTCATCAAAACCAACCATAAACTTATCTACAAGGGAAGATCTTTATAAATTGCAAGTGTGTGTGTGTGTGTGTGTGTGTGTGCGCAAGTGCGTGCATGCACACACACACACACACACACACACACACACTGGAAAGAAATAATGTGGGATAGTTTTGACATTTAAAATGGCCTTAGATAAGTTCCATAATTTATTATGCCAAGTACGTCATTTTTGTTTAATTTCTTTATTAAGGATTTTTCATAGCCAGAATAGTTAATTTAAAAGCCTGAAAAAATAAAAATGCCAGCCGAGGCTTATACAATTTATGCTGCCACATAAAAATGATTCATACTAATTGTGAATTAATAAAAGTGCTTGAATAAAGATTATTAAAACCTTTAGAAAAGTGCAGGCTTCTGGTCCTGCACTTTTGATTGGCCGATAATAGCGACATCTGATTGGTCCGTTCAGGAGAATCTGATTGGCTATTAGCGGGCCTCTTTCATTGGTTAAGTAACTAACGCTTCCCGGTTCTTATTGTTTACTTGATCAGCAGCTTGTCTATAAAAAGGGCTATTGCTGCCGTAGCTTTTCCTCTGTTCCACAATGTTAAATAAAGAGTTGAAGTTCACTGTTCATCATCTCATCTCCAATCCATGCGCCCATGCGCAGAACTTAACACTGGCGATGAGGATGGGATTTGGAGACGTCAGAGCTGACTGAGCACTACAGAGCGCCAAACAGAGCACGTCAAACAGAGCACTACAGAGTGCCAAACAGAGCACCAACAGCTGAACCATGTCTAGCAGTGTCATACCACCTGCTCCATTCGACCCGGCACAAGAAGACTGGGACTCATATATGGACCAATTCCAGATGTTTCTGGAGACCAACAACTTGAAGGATGCCACTACTGGAAAAAAGCGAGCGGTATTCCTAACTCACTGCGGGCCGACCGTGTTTAAGATGACCAAGGCACTAGCTAAACCGGCTGAGGTGAAGTCCATGGACTGGGACGTCCTCGAGCCCCTTCTACGGGCCTACTATGCACCAACCGTACCAACGCTTGTTCGAAGACATGAATTTTACCAGAGAGACCAGTGGAAGGGAGAAAGCGTTGCAGATTTCATTGTGGATCTCCGGAATTTGGGAGGCCTCCACTTGGAATTTAAGTAGCCAGCATTCACCGAACCAACAGTGACGACTGGGAAGAGGCCCTCATCCGGGAGTTCCAGGACATCTTTGCAGATAAATTAGGCGAGTACAAGGGGACCCCGATATCATTTAACCTTAACCCTGAAGTAGCTCCCATCCGCCTTAAGCCTCGTCGAGTTCCATTTGCCCTTAAACCAAAGATTGACGAGCAGCTTGATAAATTAATAGGCCAGGGTGTGTTAGAACCAACCGACCACGCTCCCTGGGAAACCCCAATCTTAACACCCATCAAGCCGGATGGATCGTTAAGAATTTGTGGGGACTACCGAGCCACCCTGAATCACGCCCTTCAGCAGAACGCCTACTTGGTACCAGTGGTACAACACCTTCTCCATTCCCTGGGGGGCAGAAAAGTCTTCGCTAAACTGGATTTAGCACAGGCATATCAACAACTGCCTGTCGATAAAAAAAAACGGCAGAGGCACAAACGATCGTTACGCACCGAGATGCATTTAAATGCAACTGACTCCAATTCGGAGTTAGTGTGGCCCCAGGAATTTTTCAGAGCTTGATGGAGAGACTATTACAGGGGATAAATGGGGTTGTACCATATTTTGATGACGTTTTAATTGCTGCTCTGACTAGAGAAATACTAAGGGAGCGCCTGAGGTTGGTTCTCCAGAAATTTAAAGACTCTGGCCTCAAAGTTAAAAAAAATAAGTGTCAACTATATATGGATAAAGTAGAATTTTGGGGGTACTTAATCGATAAACAAGGCATTCACCCCACCGATAGCAAGCTCAGGACAAGCCTAGAAATAAGACTGATCTCCAAGCTTTCCTGGGCCTTATCAATTTTTACAATGTTTTCCTGCCCCACAAAACAACCGTAGCCGAGCCCCTACATCGTTTGTTGGACAAAAAGGCAACCTGGGTTTGGGGACACCGAGAGGAACATGCGTTCCGACAAGTAAAAAACTTATTGACCTCCGATGCTGTTTTAATGCAGTATAATGAGACTTTGCCTTTAACGATTACATGTGATGCATCACCATTCGGAGTGGGTGCCATTTTGAGCCATGTGTTACCAAATGGTTGTGAAGCCCCTATTGCCTACTTTTCAAAGACGCTATCAAAAGCTGAACGTAACTATAGTCAAATCGATAAAGAGGCTCTTGCTGTTGTATCTGCTGTTAAACGATTTCATGAATATATTTACGGGTGAGTTTTTACTATAGTTACCGACCACAAACCTTTGCTGGGGATTATACCGGGAGACAATCCAACCCCTTATATATTATCTCCCAGAATGACTCGCTGGTCAGAATTCTTGGCTGCATATAATTATAAGTTGCAACACCGCCCGGGGAAAGCCATTCCCCACGCTGACACATTAAGCCGTGCACCACTTCCGGAAACCATTGACGACCCAGCTCCAACCATCACAACACTCCAGATTGAGACACTTCAATCACTGCCACTGACAGCTCGAGATATCGCAATCAAAACCAAACGCGATCCCATTTTGGCACGAGTCCTGAGCTGGGTAGAGCGAGGATGGCCATTGGATCAAATACCTGACAACTACATTCCTTTCAAGATTCAACAGATGGAACTGTTTTCCCAAAAGGGCTGCATCATTTGGGGGGATAGAGTCATCGTCCCAGAGCGGCTGCAACGAGCGGTATTGAAAACTTTGCATGAGGGCCACCCCGGCATCATGCGCATGAAGGCACTCACATGAAGCTATGCATGGTGGCCGGGTATCGACAAGCAGATCGAGGCCTGGATAAAGACTTGTTACAAATGCCAGGAAGTTAGCAATGCCCCACCGACAGCAACCCCAACAGAGTGGGAAGCACCCAGGGAACCATGGTCCTGTATTCATATTGCCTTTGCGGGACCTACTAAAGAACACACATTCCTATTAACGGTGGATGCCTACTCAAACTGGCTTGAAATCCATGAAATGAAAAGTACCACAACCGAATCCATCATCAGGAAATTGGACAGATTATTCACAACATATGAGCTGCCAGACATTCTGGTATCTGACAACAGCCCCCAGTTTACCGTGCTTTCCTTTGAACAGTATTTGGCGGACTGTGGTATTTGCCATGCGCTAACTTTGCCGGCGCATCCTGCGGCCAATGGAAGAGCCGAGCGCATGGTACAATTCGTCAAAAAGACCTACATAAAATGGATTATGGCGATATCGAAAATAAGATTAACTGGATACTCTTTCTTCAACACATCACTCCACACAGCGTCACCAACAAGACTCTGGCTGAATTGTTAATGGGACGAAAACTCCGCTCCCACCTCGACCGACTACACCCATTGTACAAACCAGAAAAACCACACGGATCCAGTGGGAAATGCCGCGAATTCCAGATAGGCAACCTAGTCTTCGCTAGAAACTTTTCTGGCGATCCTTTGTGGGTTGAGGCAACTGTTATCCAAGTCACAGGACCCAGGTCGTACCGAGTAAAAAGTCGCGATGGAAGAATATGGAAGCGCCATATTGATCAGCTGCGTTCAAGGCTGCAACCTGGTTTCTGAGACTCCAGTAACTTCCAAACTGAGGGGGGAGGAGATGCCGAGAAGGCCGAGTTCGAAACGGCAGAAAGCACGAGTTGAAGAAGTGAGCATTCGAACATAACACATAAAGAAGGATCAAGGATGGTGGTGGGCTCGCCTCAAAGAGACACCTTGTCAGAGGCAAGCCCAAAAAGGCTAGAGGACAACGAGGACATTAGCGGCACCGAGTTTTTAAATGAAGAACCGGAGGCACCCTACTCGCCAGAAAACGTCCCGCCCAAACAAGATTATAGACAAGCACCGGGGGGACATCGTAAATCTAATAGACAATCTAAACAACCTGCCTACCTCAAAGATTACATCACCACACCCCTTCAATGGAACCCGGGGAGAAGGGGTGTTGTGAATTAATAAAAGTGCTTAAATAAAGATTATTAAAACCTTTAGAAAAGTGCAGGGTTCTGGCCCTGCACTTCTGATTGGCCGATAATAGCGACATCTGATTGGTCCATTCAGGAGAATCTGATTGGCTATTAGCGGGCCTTTTTCATTGGTTAAGGGAACAAACGCTTCCCGGTTCTTATTGGTTACCCGGTTCTTATTGGTTATAGGCAGCTTGCCTATAAAAAGAGCTATTGTTGCCGTAGTTTTTGCTCTGTTCCACAATGTTAAATAAAGAGTTGAAGTTCACTGTTCATCGTCTCGTCTCCATTTCTTGCGCCCATGCGCAGAACTTAACACTAATGCCAAAGTATAGCAGGAAAAAAGCAAATTAAAGACAACATAAATAACAAGAAGTGTTTGCTACTCTTTGACATATGTAGCATTACAACATGAGACGGTAGTACAAGTGAAAAAGAAGTATCAACATATGAGAACCGTCTTCTTAAGAGCTATAAATTTAGGCATGACTAGGGAATCAAAAGAAGCCCAGTAGAAAAAAGAAAAAAAAAACTCCACAAAAAAACAAAAGGAAATGAAGATAACAATATTGTCTCAAAGCAGCTTCATCATTGAATTCTCAAATTATCTTTAGTTGTAACTTGCTTGTAAAGCAAGGCATTCAACAAAGTAGACCACATCCTGCTTCTTAGTAAGCTAGAAAAAAGTGGAATAGATAGCACCACCACTAGATGGACTCGCAACTGGCTGGCAAACTGTACTCAACGAGAAGTCCTTAATGGAGCTAAGTCTACATGGAGGGAAGTAAGCAGTGGGGTGCCACAAGGTTCCATCTTAGACCCAGTACTCTTTAATATCTTCATTAACAACTTAGATGAGGGAATAGAAGGGGAACTTAGCAAATTTACAGATTTGCAGATGATTTGCAGATGCTGGCAGGAATAGCTAACACACAAGAAGATAGGCTCAAGATCCAGATGCATCTTGACAGACTAGAACACTGGACCATATCCAACAAAATGAAAATCAATGTAGAGAAAAGTAAAGTCCTACACTTAGGCAAGAAAAAACAAAAGTACCCATATAGATTGGGTGAAACCAGGCTCAATAGCAGCAACTGTGAAAGGGATCTTGGAATCTTACTGGACAACCAGCTAAATGGAAGCCAGCAGTGTGCAGCAGCAGCCAAAAAAGCTAATGCAATCTTAAGTTGTATTAACAGAGGGATACAATCAAGATTAAGGGAAGTACTAATACCACTCTATAAAACCTTAGTAAGACCACACCTAGAGCACTGCATCCAGTTTTGATCACCACATTACAAAAAAGATGTTGAGACTCTAGAAAAAGTACAGAGAAGAGCAACCAGGATGATTAGGGGACTGGAGACTAAAACATACAATGAACGGTTACAGGAACTGGGCTTGGATAGTCTTGCAAAGAGCATGTTAGCAGTCTTCCAATATTTGAGGGGCTGCCACAGGGAAGAAGGAGTCAACCTATTTTCTAAAGCACCTGTAGGCCAGACAAGCAATAATGGATGGAAACTGAACAAGGAGAGATTTAACCTGGAAATAAGGAGAAACTTTCTGACAGTGAGAACAATCAACCAATGGAACACCTTGCCTTCAGAAATTGTGGGAGCGCCATCACTTCAGACTTTCAAGAAGAGATTGGACATAACAAATTAGAATTAGTTCTCGCAGGGAAGATGCAAAAGAAACTGGATTCTCCAATCTAGTCTCCTACCAATGGTTCATTATGTACATAAAATTCTAAGTCAGATCTACGTCATTAATCATAAGACATTTATCTCTCCCTTCAAAGATTCCTTACAGTACAACTAAGTTGGCCTCAAAGTCACAACTGCAGCAAGAGACATAATTACCAGAGAAAGAAACTTAGTGTAATTTAATTCAACACAGGTAGTCCTCAACTTATGACCACAATTGAGACCAAAATTTATGTTGCTAAATGGGACATTTGTTAAGTGAGTTTTGCCACATTTTATTACCTTTCTTGCCAGAGTTGTTGAGTGAATCACTGCAGTTATTGAGTTTAGTAGCACGGTTGAAGCAGGTGAATCTAGCTTCCCCATTGACTTTGCTTGTCAGAAGGTCATAAAAGGGGATCACATGACCCAAGACGCTGCAAAGGTCATACATATGGGTCAGTTGCTCAATATCTGAAATTTGATCACATAATTATGAGTAAGTTGCAATGTTTATAAGTGTGGGAAACAGTCATAAGTCACTTTTTTCAGTGATGGTGTAACTTTGAACAGTCACTAAATGAACTGTTGTAAGTCGAAGACTACCTGTACACTCACTAAAGTTGAATGAGTGGCAGAGCATTTGCTAACCTGATAAAAATTCCCCCTAGTTCAAGCTATATAGTTTAAATCAGGAAGTCATTTTATGTTTTTAAAGGCAATTTGATAAACCAGCTCTCAGCTTGTTACTCCAAACCCCCAACTCTTTACCTATGTTCTAAATAGATATGAGCTCTGGAGGATTTCTATCTTGTGAATGCCTCCCTCCTGATAATGATTTAATAGGGGCAGGCACAAAGTTAGAACATTCTGTGTTTCAGGGTCAGAACAAAATAGTACCATCTTAGAACATTCCAGGTGTTAAGTACTGATCATGGGTCGGAATAAATGGAGACAGCCTCTGAACGGTGAACTTTCAGCTCTTTATTTGCATAGTGACTTCTCGAAACAACAACAGTGAGCTCTGCCTTATATAGGCAACCCTTGTAAGAATTGTCCAATAACGAGCTATGAACGCTAGCTCTTTTAACCAATAAGAATTCTTTGTTAAGGGCCAGTTGGATTCCTCAGAACTAACCAATCCGATCTGGCCGCCTAACAGCCAATCAGAAGTGCAGGGCCAGAACCCTGCACTTTACCTCAAGCTCATACTTTATTAACTATGGTACATACACAACACCAGGTTGGCTGCATTCCAGCAGAATAAAACTTGAGGCTGCTGAAATAATTAGTGTAGCCATAGAACAAATATCAAAGTGTTCTTATGTTCTGGCCATATGAAGCAATGGAACTTAGATGGTTTGATGGGATTCAGTTTTCTGTTGACTCTGGGTCACCATCATAAGTTGAGGACTCAGATTCAGGAGAAGAAACAGAGGTGGTATTCTGGAGAACTGGTAGCAGAAATTTTGAGTAGTTCGGAGAACCAGTAGTGGAAATTTTGACTGCCTCTCCCCTATCTATTCTCTGCTTCCTGAGTCCCAGCTGGGACTTCTTTTGTTGCCCTGCACAGGAGAACAGAGTTGGAAAGCAAGTTAGTGGGGTGGGGAGAGAATGCCACGCCACCAAGCCACACCATGTCCACCAAGCCACACCCACAGAACCAGTAGTAAAAAAATTTGAATCCCACCACTGAGAAGAAACCATTAGAATGACTGGAGAAGTACCCTCATTCCTTTGCTTGTTTTAGAAAAGCAGCTTTTGTCCAACAATTGGCTCTTCCTTGACTTCATCAGCCACAATGACACAAGCCAAGGAGTCCACATACTACCAGTGTTGAGTCTCCTCATCATATCAGCCTTCCCATCCCGGCATCATAGCTCTTGCCTAAGCCTGACTAAATCAATTGCCCCTTCCCAGTCGTGGAGTCTGAATCTGGACTTTTACAGGATGGAAAAGTCCATAGATGTTACCTGAGTGGGAAAGTGGTAAGTCCAATTTTGATTTAAAGTGAAAAGAACTCTTTTTGTGTCCATCTGTAGCTTAGTATTAATTTATTAATTCCTGGTTCTAGGAATTTTGGTTCTAGGAATTTTGGAGGAGGAGGAAATGTTACTTTTAACTGTAAAGGGAAGTTAATTAAAAAGCAGGGTGGGGAGGTGGAACTGGGAGAGGTGCTTAAAAGAAGTAACCAAGATTCATCAGTAAAGGAAGATGAAACGGTGGCTGGTTTTTTAACTGGGCAATGGAGTTCTCCCAACTTTCCTTTTCTAGTCCGACTAAAAAAGAGAACGATGCAACTATAGTCCATTTTCCCCTCAAATGTTCTCAAAAACATGCCAACAGAATGGAAAGAAATTGGAGATCGGGGAAGGAAAAAAAAAATCACATCAGGTGGCACATTAATTGAGTCCTGGAGAGAACACTGAGCCATCCCTTCTTGAATACTTGCTTTTTCAAACCAGGTTTGTGAGATCTAACATAGAAAATCACCTAATCATGTCTTTCCTACCTCTATCAGAGGAAACTCCCTGTTATTTGAGGTCATCCTCAGTATATGGGGATAACCTTTCTTCTATTCCTGAAAGATTCCATGTGGAATATTATTGGCCTTCTTGTATTTTATTCTATTCTTATAAGTTGTTAAAAGGCAAACTTTCACTCACTCAGCTACAGTTCACTAAAACTGATATTTTAAAATAAAATGTGTTAGTCTGAACATGTGTTTTCTGATTCCTTTTAATTTTTGATTCTCATAGACTTTCATAGTTCTCTAGCTACAACGAGATACAGTATGTAGTATAATGACAGATTTTAAAATCACAGGTATAAATTGTTTGAGATCTATACTTAGTAAATTAACACATTGTAAAAATACACTAATAAGAACATAAAATACTTTACCTTGGCATTAAAACAGATATTAATCATTTTTAAGCTGAAAAGTCATCATTAGGCAAATATAATTCTCCAGATCAATCCAAATTTCTTCTTAGAAGAAAGATGGCAAATTTAATTAGAGGATTAAATATAACATACTAAATATAATGCTTAATACTGTAAAGTAAACTCCAGTAGCTTTGCTATCCTTAGAAAATTGTAAAACATTTGGTTAAGTGAAAAATAATTTTGTTTGTAGAAAAATGTTATTAAAAATGGGGTTGGAAATGTTCAGTATTATAATTAATTGGATAACTGATTATAAATCTTGCAAATTTGTAATGTTTGAATATGTTTTACCAATGTGGTTTCAAATAAGTCAGGTAAATCATTTCTTAACAAAATACATTACTTGTATCACTCAAGTCAATTAAGAATATTTAACGAATAGTATGCATCTATTTCATTTACTAGTAAGACATCAATATCATATAAATGTGTTATATTAAACATAGAAGGTTCTCTCAATACTCTCAATATACTTTGAGCAGTGAGCTTGATCAATCTCATTGGTTTTTTCCTGACACAGAGAATTCTGAATCTTGTCAAGAATTTCTACTGAAATTATACTGTTAACAGTTAGGACTCTTCTAAAATGTGTGGATATGCAAACAGATGTATACAGAAAATCTATACTGGTAAAGCCCAGAAAGTTGAATATTTTTAAAGAAACTGGAGAAAGCATAAAGTAATCTCTTCAAATGAATCATAGAATTATTTGCCTCCTGTATTTATTGAGGCATTTCTTAATTCAGCTTGAGGTATTATTCTATTTTATTACCAGCAGCTAGGTTTATGACTGTAAAACAGTGAAAAACAAAACTGAGAAAATGCTTTGGTTCAAATATTAATACAAACAGCATTGGAAAGTTTCATCATGCTAGATCTATTCAATCCGTATATTTACTATTGAATAATTATTTGTAATATTTAATAGGTTACCTTTGTCTGCACAAGTTATGTTTTAGATGTAACTGATGTTGAAATGTTTGAAACTCTCCTTAGGAAAACATCAATAGCTATATACTCCAAATTAAGGGTTTATTTTTTTTTCTTTTTGGTTAGCTCTTAAGTAAATTTTGAGTTCCTTTACTTTGTAGTGGTATTTTCTTGAAGTCATTGCTTTTTATTTTGAAGTTAAAAATAAGATAATGAGTAATTTTGAATTATTTGAATGTTGGATTTAAAAATTCCATTTAAAATGCAAATTAAAATACCTTGAAAATATTGAATAATATTTGAACATTTACCAAACTCAGGTATTTTTAAGCCACATTTGCTTTCAGTGTCAAAGAGTGAATCTATACATGTTCATCATTAGTTTTCAATGTTGAAGCATTTATTTCAGCTAATTCTATATGAATTCTCTGTTTACAACTCAGAGAGATGTGCCATAATTGCCATATCTCTTAAGTTTTCCAGATGCCAAAAAATGAGACAGCTCTGGTTTATCACATCTCTTCCTCTCAAATCTCTAGATGGAAATATGAGGGATTGAATTAAAAAGCTATACAACATTATGTTCTAAATATGTCCATCCATTATTAAACAAAACCATCATAGCACAATGCCATCTAAGTGAAATACAGACTGGTTTTCATAGCACACAATTCATGGCATTGCAAAGAAAATCAACTTCCTCTATATCAGTTCCAACTGAGATCATTTCATAGAGCATTTAGAATAAACTTGTTATCAAAAGCAGACTTCATCTACTGGTATCCAACTATAGATGGCAAAGTCTGGAAACAAAATAGGTTTCTTCAGAAATAATAGCACTCCCTGTCCTTTTTTAAAGCTTAGAATCATTCCTTTCTTAATTTCTGGAATTAATTTACTCCCACATCCTGCTAGAGATTGCCTTCCCTGCTAGAGATAGCAAGGCATGAGAAGCAAGGAGCAAGTAGGTGCCTGATAGCATAAATTCTATTAAAACCTTATCTATATTCTTTTCTCAAGACTCACACATTAAGTTATCCAACAGTATAAAATGTGGATGGTATTCTCTGCATATTGGTGGACTGACCAGTGACAAATATAGAATGTAAGTGATGGCAAATGCACTTGAGCTACATTTGTCTTTTCTCTTGGTTCATCTATAAAACTAGCAGCTCTGGACTGGTGTCTGGAATCAAAGGAATAAAACATAACTGCAAAGTACATTTCAATGCTACAAGCTGTTACTTCTTCCATTGTCTTATGTGTTCACATTTCCTCCTTAGATACAATCACTGAAATTATGCCAAGGAAATTATATAGCCGTGGGTCTCGTTCTGTAACATCAGGTACATCTATTTATATTTTTTTAAAATTCAATTGCTATTCAGTTTCACATAAGATAGCTGCTAATTTACCTTATTTCCTTTCCACCTACTTGCTTAATTGATGCAAATAGAGGGGTCTTTAAGTGACATTTAATGTTAACCTTACTGATATTTGGGTCTATTGAGAAGAAATCACGTGGCTACCACAGGTGTATTTTTCAACATCAAAGGTTCAGCAGTTCATTTTATGGGATTATCTGGAGGGTGTCTTATAAATTATAGATACTTAACCTTTCCAAGTTTAGTGATAGTTCCAGGCTCACCAGATCTTCAAGGGAGGTAGACCATGGATGTTTACGGCAGTAGTTCCATTTTCATAATAGATATATTAAAGAGATGGGGGTATTATGAAACTCAGGAAAAATAGAAGTACAGTTTAGGATAGACAAGGAGATTTGACAACATCGTATCTGTGACAACCCAGTGTCTAAAGTAGCATGCAGATTCTAATTGTTTACTCCATTGCTTTTCATGTAATTTTAAATGACAGGCTATCTTTGTTCTAGCAAAACGAAGTAACAATTTCAAGTACAATAAAAGACTATAGAATATATCAGTTGGATAAAAATGCATCTATTGGGTTTAAATAACTAGAGCCAAATTAAACATTCAATTGTGTTCTCAAAGCTAAAAAAACATAGATGGCATTCATAACTGGAAGGGTTGAAAAATGTTCCCAAATAATATAAATAAAATTATAAGCACAATATATGATAAATATGTGTTAGCTTAGAATAATTTTCTGAAGAATCCCTTATTCATGCTCATAAATATGTATGTATGTATGTATGTATGTATGTATAGTATTCAGCTTTGTTCGGGTATTTTCCCACGTCATTATAGTTGTGCTTTTAAAGTTGTAGCAAAGTTTTGGCAGAATCTCATCTGCCATCATCAGGCTTCTGTATTGTGTTCATCTGTGAGTCAGACTTTCACAGCCGTTTCAGTTTTGTGAAAGTCTGACTCACAGACGAACACAATACAGAAGCCTGATGATGGCAGATGAGATTCTGACGAAACATTGCTACAACTTTAAAAGCACAACTATAATGATGTGGGGAAATTTTGGTTATTCGGGTTTTCTCTCGCGTAAAATTGGAAGTGTCTAGGTGACGTTTCACTGAAGTCTCATTCATCATCTTCAGGCTTGTGTCTTCGGCTTTGTGCTTCTCAGAGTAATGTGAGCTTGCAGCTGCTTCTTCCTTTTAACTGCTAGCGGGGATGTGACTTGATTGGGTGGGGGCTTGGCTGTGTTCTGATTGGCTGGGGATGTGTTCTCATTGGTTGGGGGCTTGGCTGTGTTCTGATTGGCTTGGGGTGTGTTCTGTTCAGGTGGGGGTTTGATTGTGTTCCCCCACCTGAACAGAACACACCCCCAGCCAATCAGAACGCAGCCAACCCCCCAACCAATCAGAACACAGCCAACCCCCCAACCAATCAGAACACATCCCCAGCCAATCAGAACACAGCCAAGCCCCCACCCAATCAAGCCACACCCCCACTAGCAGTTAAAAGGAAGAAGCAGCTGCAAGCTCACATTACTCTGAGAAGCACAAAGCCGAAGACACAAGCCTGAAGATGATGAATGTCGTCTAGACACTTCCAATTTTACGTGGGAGAAAACCCGAATAACCAAAAATCCACATACAAATACCCGCGAAAACCTCAGAAAACAGATAGATAGATAGATAGATAGATAGATAGATAGATAGATAGATAGATAGATAGATAGATAGATAGATAGATGATATGGTTATTCGGGTTTTCTCCCACGTAAGATTAGATACATATACATATACATATATGCATCCAAAATTTTTATTCTATAGTATTTATTATCAAATTTATACACTGTCTATCTCACTATTTAAGTGACTCTGGAGAGTTTACAGATATAGCTGTATGAATGCCCAGTTCACTACTAATATGTGGGAGTAGAAAACAGAATTTGAAGAATGGGGGAGTAGTATTTCCAAGTCAGGATAATGTAAAAAATTAAAGGTTAAAAAATGTCATTGCCACATATATTAATGCATATATTATGCTGCTCTCTAACATTTATCTTCTCCTCTTTTTTATTTTATTTAATTTTTTTAAGAAGTTGTGTAACTACACTTGTACTTGAGTTACACAACAGGATCAGAATTTCTGTTGTATGTCATTGGGATCCTAAGTCAAGTCAACCCAATTTTACAACAATTTCAAGGTGCTTATTAAGTAAATCATGCAATTGTTAAGTAAACTGCAAAGTCATTAAAGAAATCAAATGGCCATTCTTTGCCAGAAATTGACCAAAAATAGTTCAAAATGCATGTTCATGTGACTACATATGCTACAATTACTCCTGATTATCAAACTCCCTATTTGCAAGCAAGTCATCACAGAGATGGTGTGACATTATAGTGCCAGTACAAGTCATTAGTCACTTTTTCTAAGGCCATCATAGCTTTGAACTATTAAGTGAATGGTAGTAAATTAAGAATTACCTGCAACATGTTTTTTTTTTTAATTAAGCCAACTTTGAAACAGAGGAAAAGAAAAATATTTAAGGCATTGTGGTACATAATCAGCAATGTTCAAATACAAAACTGTAATGGTATAAGTACAAGCTGTAACTAAGGTATAGGAGTAATGGTATAAGCACAAGCTGTAACTAAGATATAGGTGTAATGGTATAAGCACAAGGTATAGGTGTAACTGTACCCCAAATTCTTGAGAAAAACTTTATGGCATCTATCTCTGAGATGTTCCCTTTATGAAGTTCCCTCCAAACTCTGTGGACTTTTTGCAGTCATCTAAGATGTCCAGTCATTTAGAACATATACCTTGGAGTAATATCACAAGCAGTGGTGGGATTCAATTTTTTTTTTAACTACTGGCTCTGTGGATGTGGCTTGGTGCGTGTGGCTTGGCTTGGTGGGTGTGGCTTGGTGGGTGTGGCATGGAAAGGATACTGCAAAATCCCATTCCCTTCCCAACCCACTAACCTGCTTTCCAGCTTTGTTCTCCTGTGCAGGGCAACAAAAAAAGACCCAGCCGACCAGCTGGGACTCGTGAGGCAGAGAATAGATGGGGGCGGGGCCTGCCAGAGATGGCATTTGCCGGTTCTCCAAACTACTCAAAATTTCCATTATTGGTTCTGCAGAACTGGTCAGAATCTGCTGAATACCACCTCTGATCACAAGAAAGGTATGTCCCCATGAGATACTCCAGAGTGTTTGTTAGTTGACATGCCAGGGCTCACATACTTGTAGGGAATCAATGGAGGGGTGAAGAAAAAAGGAATCAGATCAAAGCAAAAGTGAGAACAAATCAACCAGTGGAAAATGTACTGTGACTCAGGTTCTGATTGTTCCTTTGTCTATTTTTAACAATCAGGGGATCTTTAATCAGTTGCCCAAAGATTTAAAATAAGATGATAATTCACTCTCACAAAGGACAGGTTATTAAAAAGTATCTTAATCTTGTCAGCCAGAAATTTCAAATATGAGAAAAATTAAGAAATAGAAAGTTTGATGAATTGTTAAAGTCAAGGCAAGATCTGGAAGACTGAGAAAAATGTCCACTACATTTCAAGTCTGCAAAACAGTACCAATCAATCACTGTAAAGCACCTGCTAAATATTTTGGCTGAGGTTAGAATAGTCATTTTTACCATACCAAACTGGCTCTCTGTGGCACTATAAGCATATAACAAATATGAGTATACTTAGCTCTGCTACTGTGGGATGCACACTATAAATATGAACAAATCTATCTGAAATCTAATCAATTTTCTGTTTGCTGTAAAAAGAAATAAGAGTTGACCACACATTTTTGGAGTTCTGCAGCTTCTCTAGGAAGAATGATATATAGTCAGCTTTTTTAAAAACTTCATGATCTTCCACAATTCAATCCATTCAATATTCTTCTCAGGTAAAATCTGTGGCAAAATAATGCAGCAAAAAATAAAGTCTAAAACTTTCATCCTTTTCTTTTAAAAATCCAAGGATGCTACTTCAAAATGAATGAGATGGCTAACTTTGTATATTTGCATGATATTCCTAGAAATTCTCTACTAAAACATCAGGTTTACTGGGAATGCTTAAAATTAAAGATTAAACAATCAGTCTCAGTCTCAACTGTGGTCACTAAACATTAAAAAATGAATACAAAAGAACCTGACAATAAGAATATTATAATTAAATGCATTTATTTTTTTTCCAAATCAGAGGTGGTATTCAGCAGGTTCCAACCAGTTCTGGAGAACCGGTAGCAGAAATTTTGAGTAGTTTTGGAAAACTAGTAGCAGAAATTTTGAATAGTTTGGAATACCACCTCTGACTGCCCCCCCCCCCCACCATCTATTCTCTGCCTCCCAAGTCCCAGCTGATTGGCTGACTCTTCTTTTGTTGCCATGCACAGGAGAACGGAACTGGAAAGCAGGTTAGTGGGGTGGGGAGAGAATGGAGATTTTGCAGTATCCTTCCCCTGCCATGCCCACCAAACCATGCCACACCCACCAAGCTATGCCCACAGAACTGATAGTAAAAATTTTTGAATTCCACCATTGTTCTAAATGTTTACTTTTGGAATCCTTACAAATATTTTCCACTTCCAGTATCTTCCCTGGGGAGAAAAATGGTTAAATGGCACAGAATAATACTGATCTGCACAATCCCACTCATAAAAATGTTCCAATTCCAACCCCGAACACCTCCAATTAAATAGAAAGGAAGCAGGTTTCTCTCCTTCCCCTGCCGAGAACCTGAAAAATATGGAATTAGAGTTGACCAGTAAAATGGTTAAATTAATCAATGGCATCAAAATGGTTATAGCAAAGAGTGATTCTGAAGGAATCCAAAAGGATCTTTCCAAACTGGAAAAATGGGCATTAAAATGGCAAATAGAATTCCTTTTAAGCATCTGTAAAAGGACTCTGGATTGTCCCCGAAAAAAAATCTCTATTTCTATTGAATTTCTGTTTCGTATATACCTGTTAAATATAAAGAGGCTCTGTCAAAAAAACATTGCTGATTTCCCCCATCATTGATGCGTCCACAGTGATTCTGGAACAAGTAATGTGTACTAGAGGAGCCAGAAGATGTGCTGAACTGCAGCTGATTATTTTCTAAAAAGAAGGATCTAATATGGAATCCATCTTTTTTTTAATGAGAAAAGCCGTATAATAAATTATCAAAATATTGCTATTAAATTTTAATTTTAGCAGCTAAGGGAGCAGTGAAACAAAAGTAAATGCCAGGCATACACTGAAGTCCTAGCAATGAGCAAAGCATATAACTTTCCAATCCATCATTCATGTATCATTCTTTAGAATTTCAACAATGTATTTGTATAACCCAAAGGAATAGGATTCTTATAACAGAGTGTATAATAAGAAAGATGGGAATAAATGGAAAGAGCAAATTTACACCAAGCTCTAAGCCCCATGTATTGCTTCCATCTTTTGCCTATTAAGAATGTAAAACTGGACACTGAGAAGTGTATAAAAAGATAGTCTAGAGCAGTGGTTGCCAACTGACACCAAATTTTGGTGGTCACCCCCAAAGCACCTCCCAAAGTAATTAACCCAGGCTGCATGTGAACACAAGGCTGTGCCACTCACATGGCCTGCAAGAACACAAGGCTTGAATCACCTGCATTGCGAACAACATGAGGTAGTGAGGGGAGGGGGGAAATTCACTGCATTCGCCTCGCCTGCCCACCGGGCTGCTTCTTTCCACTTCTTCTGCTTTTGGCTGAATGCAAGGAAAGCAGAAAAAGTCTTTCTTTCTCTCCCCCCAAAATGAGTCTTTGGGATTCTGCAAGGCATCCTGCTCCAAGAGGCTGCACAAGCGCAACAAGTTTCACAAAGACTCATTTCTGGTGGAATTTGGGGGAGAGAAAGACTTCTGCTGCTTCTGCTGCTTTCCTTACATGAAGCCAAAAGTCTCTCTCTCCCTCCCTCCCTCCCTCCCTCCCTCCTCCCTCCCTCCCCACCTCTTTCCCCCCCTGAGAACAGAGCTAGAGACAGTCTCCTGTGATCCCAAATAAAGAATGATCGATCAGTAGGAAAATGGGGTGGGGAATTTCCTGCAGACTTTTGGGATTTTCCCAAGATCTCTGGACCACGGGATTTAAAATTATGAGTTTGGTGGTCCCTGAGGTCCAAAAGGTTGGCGACCCTGGTCTGGAATAGCAAGTTCAGTGTTATTTCTGGGAGTCTGCTTCAATTTCAGGGACTTTAGAATCAGATCAGGGACATTATTTTGTTCAAAAATCATAGCACTTTCATAGGTTAGTAGCAGCATGCTGATGTGATAGATTTCCACAAGACAGTTTTCAGCTTTTGAGTCAGATGTTGATCTCTGCTGAAGCAAAATTTCAAGCATGAATTGGAGGCTGGTGAGGGCCAGAATGTATTGGAGGCTGATGGGGGTCAGAGCCATTACAAGAACCAAGAGAATTCACTCCAAACAAATCATGATTTATTTATTTTTTGATAAAATCTTTCCTGTTTCTACCTGCTGAACTCATCACTGGAGATTAGGAAGGGGTGTAGTTTCACTTTTATCTTTTTGGTATACTTGGATTGTGCTCTGATTAGATATGAACCAAGACTATAATGAAGTAATTGATGTTGACATTAAACATTTATTTTTAACCATAGGTTTTAGCTAAATTCATATAAAATTGAAATAATGAGATCAATATATCCTTTCTAATATTTGCAGTACTATTTGTCAGCAAGTGCTTTCCTTGAAGCCACTCCAAACAGTGCAACTTGTTTCATTACATGTTCCTCTTCATCAGACAGCAAAAACTTTTTTTTTCTTCTAAGCTAGACTCCTTCAGTTAGTTTAACAAGGGCGTAATGAATCTAGCTTCTTGATAACACTTGCAATGTAATGAGTAATGGGTCAAATCTTCCACCTATAAATTATTACAAATGCATAAATGGTCTTATAGTTAATATCATTTATATCTTCCCACCAAATAGCCTGTTGGCATTGTTTGAAAGAGAAGTTCTATAAAAGGGAATGGGATGGAAGACACTAAAAAAATATGACACTCCTGGTCCTTCTTTAAAATATTGATACCACTTAGCCAACTGAAGCTGAAGTTGTTCTCTATCTTCTTTAAAATCTTTTGAAAAATTAAGTAGTCCATCAGTACTGTGTGATGATTTATGTCACTCAATGGTTCCTGATCTAGAGAGAATTGTGCGAGTAATTTTAGACACAAATTCATCCATCTATTACTGTTGAATTGTTTCTGGAGGCATTGTTTTGCCAAATATGTATTGGGCATGAAAACTTGTCTCCTATAACATTTTTACTCTCTTAACTCATATTTATTGATGGAAAGCCCACTTCTAATCTCAACATTACTGCTAGTATACTTGTGAATTTATTCTGGACCATTTTTGATTCTTCCAGGTTACTGAAACCTCAAAGCCCATATGTCAAATATATTGTTTTCTCCAGAAATATCTTAAACACAGGCAGTAATAACTATCCTCCTTTTGATAGAAAGATCAAATAGCTCTCATTAATCTCATGGCCATTGTTCTTGTTCATGATATATGTGCTTTCCACGGTAATGTTTTAGTAAACTGGATGCCCAAATACTTAAATGACTGCACTTGCTGCCTATGGAGATTCTCAATCATCCAGGTAATGGTTGACCCAAAGTGCTTTTTCCAACAGGCAACTGGACTTTCATGCAAGTACAGATAAACCAAAACAGCTTCTTAATAGAGCAGATAAAAATTGCAAAAAGTATCCACCAGGCCAAAGAAGCCTCTGGGATGAGAAGCGAAATGTTTTCAAAAAAACCCAAGAAAGCCCAGTTGCCTTTTTAAAAAAAGCACCTTTGAAATGACCCCACTTGTTCAAGCTCCTTACCATCTAGAGTCCATCTTTGGTCTTTTAGCAAATACTGCTATCTTAGTTTTAGAACAATTTATCTGTAAATATTCTTTCCTAGAAAAAGTGCCAAATTCTGACATTTGAATAGATTATTTCCATTCCAATTAGTATTATCGACATGGGTACCATGTCATTTGCATACAATAATATAGGAACTTTTCTTCTTCCAGTTGATGGGATATAAATGGAAGGATTATTAAGCTCTTCTACAATGTTGCTTATATAAAAATTAAACAGAAAAGGGGCCACTATACAGCCTCGGCAGACACTTTTTGTATTTTTTATCTGCTTTGTTAGGGAGCTGCTTTGTTATACCTGTACTTCCATGTAAGTGTCTTCATATAATCTATATATATTAGTTAAAGTAATTCATTCTGCATTGATTTTGAAGATCTATTTGAGGCCATTTTGAGGGTCCATTTATTGATTTGTGTATCAGATATTGTAAAGTGAAACGTTGATTGACAATATCATGTCCTTTCTGATGCCTGTTTGTTCTTCTGCTCATCTGCCTAGTATCCTCTCAAGTAATCAGCCTGTTTAAAAGATACCTTATATATAGCTTGCACCCTATGTCAATTATACAGCAAATGTTAGCAGATTTGTGAAATCTCCCTTTTTAAATATTGGGATTACCACACTGTTTTTCCAACCCACAGGATTTTGCCTAGTGGCATTAATATAAATAAACATGGAGGTTAGCATAGCTGACAGGCAATGCCTTAAACATTTCTGGTAGGAACATATTGCTGTCCTGGGGGTTTTGCCAGCTGTCTGTTGTGAAATTATTCTTTTAACTTCTGCAGGACTTACTGGGGTCAATTTTAATAATGATCTTAATAAATCTGTACCTATTAACTGTTGGTACAGTTTGGTATTTCCTCATTTTTAAAATAAATAAGCTTATAAAAGTTATTTAGAAGTAATTATTGGAATGCACTAATTAGCTATTGCAGGCTTTTATGATTGCATAATAGAAAGCAAAATAAAACAAAATAAAACTGCAATCCATTCCCAGTCAATTACACAATAATCTGAAGAATTAATTTCTGTTCCTTTATACAAACAAACATTTTACCATTGAGAATCTCATTTGAAGAACTTTTCATAAATTTGGACTGCATGTATTCGTTTATGCAATGAATCCCCTTTTTAATAAATAATTGACTTAAAGTCTGCTTTGGTTTAGTATGTCAAATATATTTGTTGGTTTTCTTTCATTTTCCTCCCTTTTTACATAAAATGAAAAACAAGGCTAAATAGTAGGAGTTAGAATCTGTTCACAGATGATGCTGAAAGATAAAAAAATATTATGTAGAAATTCCATCTTTTGTCCCTCACATGAAATATACATAAATTCACACAAAATCTCCATTCAGAGTAAACTATAGCATATAGCACCATCTAGTGTGTATTATCACCAATGCAGTCTACATTCTGATTAGTAGGAGATAGACTTCTGCGGAAACAGAATTACCTGTATTGGCATTTAAAGTTCAACATATTACAAAATTAGAAAACCTCTGTGATATTTTCCCAAAGTAGTCACATACTGTACATAAAAGTATAGTTAAATTACAACCTAAATTGTTAAATAGTTCTCTCTTCTTTATATATTATTTAAATGTTTCTTTGTGTATCAAGTTAGGCTGACAGTTGAAACGACAGTGACTGAATTGTGTTCCAAGTAAAACGAAATGAAATATTTTGCTGATAAAGTATATTAGTGAACACAAAGAATTATAAATTACTTTATAACATTTGTGTTGGCCTAATAATACTTAATCAATCGTTAAAGCATGAGAAAAGGAGAACACATTAGGCATTGTAAGCTAATTCTCCAGAATCTTTTTCTTCCTGATGGTAATTTTACAAACCTTTTAAAACTATTTGAATATTTGAATAAGGAACCCATACATTGTTACCAAACTGTTTTTCCTAATTAAGTACAAATGCAACCCTCCATTTGTATTGTAAGAAAGTTGAACAATCTATAGGTAGTTAGAAATAAAGGTTAATTAGATCAGCTCTAGATATTGCAGATAAATATGCTTAGATCATGTGCTTTTACAGAAAAAAAATTCCCATCCTTAGCCTTTAAATAACAGGAGACCTTAAGCTTCATGATCTAAACCAATGTTTTTTTAACCTTGTCAGCTTCTAGATGTGTGGATTTTGGCTTCCAGAATTCATCAGTCAGCATGACTATTGCTGAGAACTCTAGGAATGAAGTCGACTCAACTTGAAGTTGACCAGGCTTGGAAATATTACTGTAAACAAAGAGTTAAGATTTGTTAAAACATTTACCTATTAAATAAAGTTAATGGAAAGCTTAATCAAAATATTTATTAATGTTAGGGATAACATTGTTTACCCTAACTGGTTTAGGTAAAATAATAAATATGTTATCATGGTTTGTTAGTTAAAGTGTCTGTAACTTTAACTGTAAGAATGTAATTAAGGGAGTGGTTGTAAAAGCACCATAAAAGAAGCAAGGCACGGCAGCTTGCTCTCTCTGGCTTGATGATCCCTAATTACTGCATGGATTGAAGACTGCGTTTTTTCCCTACTGGAACGGGAGAGAGAAAGGACTGTTGATTTATCAACTGTGAGAGGACTGATTTATTGTAAGTGAACTGACATTGGATATTCTACACGGACTTTGCTAATTGAATATCCATGAATGGACTGACTAAAACGATACATGACTAATGGGCTGTTATTTTGACTATGCTATAACTCTAAGTGGAATAAACTATATTTTTGATAACACAAGCGTATCTGTTATTTTTACTGTATGTTAACTAACATACAAACTTATCTCACACATTTATCTGTATGCCTATCTGACTAACGCTGCACATTCTGTTTAGCTTGTCTCCTTAACACTGGTTGGGGAACACAGGCTTAACAATTAAAACTGAGAAAAATACATGATCCACACATGAAGCTCCTGTTTAATTGATTTGATACATGAGGAATCTTCTCAATTAATGGGCAACACCTGGTTAAATAAGGTTTAACAACAATCTAGGCAGGGCTGGACTTTGTGGTTATGTGACAACTCTAAACTGATTCCTCTTTTTACCTCTCCCTCTGCTCTGCCAGATCTTATCCTACATAATGATTGATTAAGGATTTTTCTAATTAAAAAGGAATCTGGAAGTGGCAAATGTCTGTGGCATTTCCAAGTCAGATGCTTCCCTGGATTCATTTTCTTTCCAGACAGAGATACAATTAGGTAAAAGAAAACTACAATATCTTCTACAAAGCAGTGATGGAAGAGAAAAAAAAACAAGATTCAGTCCTTACAACAGGTTCAGAGATTTATGTGGGAACATCCTTCAGTGTACAGCAATCTCCATTTACTACAAGATGTACCGACAGCAGAACTTGCAACAAAAATCAGCTCATTTTTCTTCATTATATTTTCCATTAAAATAGTGAAACATTTTCAGAAGGAAAACAAATATAAAACAGAAGAAAACTTAGTAAAACAGGAAGAATCACCAAAAACAAAAATAGGTAGAATTAATAGCTGAAGTCACCAACATAAAGAGATAATGTGAAAACAGGAGCAGAGCCCCTAAAGTCAGCAATTCACTCAGTACTTCCACCTTCTGGATTCAGCTTCAACATATTGGTCGTCATCCAATCTATCACTGCATTCAAGCACCAATTTAGGCTGTCTTTTGCTTCTCTTCATTCAGGCATTACAAAGAAATTTGGCTGGCTGACAATGGCTGTCCTAGTTTCTCTTGGTGACCATTCTGAATGGCTTTTTCTGGTCTCAGGAGCTCTTCTGAGGGTAGAATATGAAACAGAAATACAATACAAACAAAACTATGATTGGATTCTTGCACTGAGAAAATCAATCTTTACAACTACTTAGCAACTCAAATAAGCACTATCTAATCATATCAAAGACCTGCCTTCTCTAAGATTTTGTTCTCAGAATGCCCAACAGTCAGCTATGAGAAGCCTATGAACTTCCAGAAGTAGTTTGATTGACTGATTCGGATTTGTTTTACTGTCCAGAGTGATTAGGATAATAGAGTATCACTTCTAAGATTATTCACATTCTGAATCAGCATGGCAAATATTTCTTTGCCAACTGCCAATGCCAATGTGAGTGATTAATTTACCACACAATTCCATGCAGACCATACCAAGAGAGGTCTCTGGGGTCCACCATATATCTAAACAAAACTAAGGGAAGTTGCCAGTTTTCACTTTTTTCTGAAATACTCAGCACAATTACGCTGTTTAAACTGAAATCCCTGCATATCTTTTGATGAAAAGCCTCTGGGCATCTACCAGTCAGAAAGAATTGCAGACATGCTGGAAACAACTGCTGTTCAATTAGTATTTGCAACAAGTAAATGCTTCAATGATTAACAGAAATGGAACTTCTAGCTATTATATCCAACAAGTCAGTAGCTCAGGTCCTAGGCACATAAAGTAAGCATAGATAAGCATTTGGCACATTATAGCTTTGTGGTGCACAAATGAGAGAAATCCCAATAAAACAGAAGGGGTAAAAAACAAGTAATTTTCATTATAGTCCAACAGGATGTAATAAGCATAGTAGAATAAGCTTTAATTTCTCAGAGTCTGGAAATGTTCATCCCCATTATAGAAGACATAAGTACAATTCTGAACTCCCTTATTTTCATTAGATATGTGATTTGGATGACTTGTATGATAGTTTCACATGGGGACATTACTAGCTCCCAGACAAAGTATTATCCTAAACCCCAAGAGAGGGGACTTACTATGTATCCAAAATGCAGCTTGATTGCAAACAGCATTTTCTGATCAGTGTTCATGATATTTCAAACTCACTAGTTTTATAAGCAGTCTTTCACCAAAATACTGGTGTAAACAACTACAAAAATTAATAGTATGTATTTTTAAATAAATAAAACATATAATTGAAGGGAAGAATGAAAATCCAAGAAACCTTGTCCAAAAAAGTAGTGATTATCAATGACCCTGAATATTGAAAAATGTGTAGATCTACATCCATGATTATGCATTTGAATTGTTGGGATGGAAAAAATGCTAGGAAAGAGAAGTAAAATTGAGGAGTTCTGTTTGCTATAGGTATATAACTTGGAACCCTGACAACAGCATTCATTATTTCTGGAGCTTAATAATTGAGGCATGGCTTATACACAGCCAACAAACTTCTAACTTCCACATGAATAAAGGCAAACAAACTTGCAGCAAAAAGATAAGAGAACTCACTTTGCTGCCATGCTTTGGTCATCAGTATTTTGCAGTCTAGATGTGATCATTTCTACTACCAATGTTATTAAATTCCCATTATTAACTAGGTGCTGTCTTCTTAGAGCTACTGATTTGGTATGCAAAAATCCAATGATCTCTAAATAAAATCAGATATCAAAGCCCCTAACTACTAACTGGTGACTATTAGACAGCTCTAATTTTTTAAAACTTAATTTATACTAATATAATCAAACAAATCTTCAAAACTCCCCACTGCTAATATTTCTGTTGGATGCCTCTTGAAAAAGCCCAGTTGTTTTCTACTCACCAGTGATTGGTATCTTTTTGAGTCACCTTTATTTAGAAATAAATAGAAGTAGTGGAAACCATCCTTTCTCCTGCTATTTGTACTATTATAGGGCAGGTCCATGCTTTTGACCCTGGCTTAGTTCCTTTAGAATCAAGTTCTGATGTTCTTAGTTAATTATAATTTGTAGTTATTAACTATAGACAGCTATCTCCATGCCCTGCCCACTCAATTTATGGGGGGAAGAATGGAGGGGAAGTGTAGCGTATAGCTTTTGGCAATGTCGAGGAATATAGAAATAATCTTGAAGAAGGAATGCAATAGCACTGACATAAGGAGTTATATTTGAAAGATAGGTGATGAACTTCCCCATCTTAATTCTCTTTGTATAAGAGGGGGAGAGATAAATTCTACAAACATGTAATGTGCGTATATTTATCTGGGACTGCATTTTTCAGGATCAGTTTCAGCTATTATTGGCATCACTAAATTGATATGGTAGAAAAGTTACACAGGTTCTTTAACCCCCCCCTCCCCCCAAAAAAGACAGGAAACAATATTTTCTATTATTATTTAGGTAGAAATAAATGTTATGCTAACACATTTAGAATGTAATACACAAACATGCACAAACTCTCTGTGGCTAGGAATCTGGTTTTTGTTTTTTGTTTTACAAAAATGGACCTGGAGAAAATTCAAATGAACGTAAAGGATAATTGATCCTTCCCATAAAAGTAAACAGAATACATATGTCCTCTTTCAGGCCCTTGTTCTTCAGAGTCTCATACTTCTTCCTGACATTGCTGTCATTTGGCACTGCTACATCTTATCGTCTTCTGATCATTTTCTACCACTACACAATGCCTGATTGATTGGCCAGTACTTGTCTGTCTGGACCTGGAAATCCACAGTATCTTAGTCCTGTTATCCTCCATGACCTTTGGGGTATGTTCTGGACTTGGGATGATCTATTGTAGCCCATGACACTATCCATTGTTTCTGGGTAATTTCCCTGCCAAAGATTAGTGGCCGCATTGGAAGTGTCACAACCGTGGTTTGCAGTCTAGGCTACCTACCAGCAATTTCAATGTCGCAATCCACATAAAGGAGGACACAATCTTTAATTAGCTTTGTGGATTCGATACAAATTGAGGTTTGCTTTGGAAGCAATAACAAGCTTTCTTTACCACTATATTCTTATAGACTATTCTTAATCTTTGTAGTTTTGAAGTCACTAAACCAATGTTTCTCAATCTTGGTAACTTTTAAGATGTGCAGACTCCCAGCCAGCATAGGTGGTAGGTCACTATTTTTTCTCTCTCATAAGAAAAAGCCATAGTGCCTTGCTTGACCAGCATTCTCCTATATTAGATAGGAATTTTCTCTACATCACAATATCTTCATTCTAGCAACTCTATCTGCAGAAATTTGTCTGCATATGTTTGAAGATCATGAACACTTGTTTCATAACAGTTTTAATTTCACCTTTCCTGTTTCCAAGTGAATCGTTCTCTTTTCAATTAGCTATGAAGAAACCTCTTGGATGGGAAATGAAAGATTTTCAAAGAAAAAAAAGCAAGAAAGTCCAGTTGCCTTTTGGAAAATGCACCTTTGGGACGTTCCCTTTTATGTTTTAATTAAGGAACTTCCAAGAGCAATCATGTATTCATATGCCTACAAAGTTTCCCACACTTTGTGCTAGGTTTGCATTCTCCTTAATGCCTTGCATTTAAAAAAATGCAGTGATGCACTGAACCAGTGGGAGAAAAAGGGCTTGCAGGCATTTGGTATCAAATTTTGTAACCCTAATGAATTGACAAATGCACTAATACCTTATGACTTTAGTATGTTGCTCAAATGTATTTTTGTCCTTGCCTCATGTTCTGTGTACAATGAAAGCATTTTCTCCTTTTTTCTATAGCTTAATTTCTCATATCTAATGGCAAATAAAGAGGCAGTGTATCACAGCACTACAAATTTTATTGGCACCATTATGTTGCAAACAGTAAATTCACCGAGGTTAAAAACATATCCTAGGATTGAGGCTTCATCAGTGTTGATGCAATGTAACATATCCAACTTTGTTTTTAATCTTAGCAAGGTTTTTTCCCTTTTCATTTTGGGTAAAGGGGTTGCACAAGATGTCAATGGACATTTTGACTCCATAGTAAATGTAGTAAGTATTCCAGGTAGAGAAGTAACTGACACAGCCAGACGCAACCAGAACTATATGTGACGGTAAATGCATGAGTGGGGGATTTAAATGGGAAAATATTCAAATGTTGGGAAGAAATCTTGGCCTGTTTCTAGACCAGCTAAGTAGTTATGCTGGCACAAATCCCAAATGAGAATTACTGAACAAAAACACAATTACTTTCATAACAGCAAATTCACATTTTAGTGAATGCCTATAAAGTAAGGGAAACCTCATTTCTTGTTTTTCACATTGTCTCCTTCTTGAATTTACCTTTTACTATTTCCAAGAAGCAAACATTTCTGTGTCCCAATCTTGACCTAGTGAAAAAATATCTTCATGCTTTCCCTCTCATAAACACTTTTGCTGGTTGACTAATAAATAAAATGTGGCTGCAAGGAAATGATCTTTTGATGAAAAAGAACAGTGCTCACCATTTATTGTCAAATGTATTATAAACCAGATTAACACAATATTAACTGCATGATTTACTATAAAGAACACTACAAAAAAGAATGTTTCTCAGAAATCAGTTCAAATTCTTTATCTTCAGGTCTGCTACAAAAAAATTTGAGAAAGGAGAAAAGGTCAGCATCTTGCTTCAGGTCCAAAAGAACTCATGACATCCCACATTAGTTTCTTGAGTTTGCATCACATACCTCAGAGATAAGAGCGAAAGATAAAGTAGTAAAAACTTGGTCTGAGATAGACACAATTGCAAATTTCAAAAAGAGATTTGAAATTTCAAGTGGTTTGACAACTTACAAAGGTTGAGGAAACTCTCATGAAGAGGGAGGAACAATCAAAATATTCTCTTTAAGACAGATTGGAATAAAGCCAAAAGTTTATAAAACATTGGTGTTTTTTGTTGGGGCCATGGACCAATTTAGGGAATTTCAAAACTGGCATATGCCAAGAGAAAAATGCCATAACAATTTCTATGAGGGTCAAAAATCAACATTTTCCTGACTTCTTTATAACTTTATAACTTCTTTATAACTTCTTTCACAAGGCTTCCACCTGCAAAAGTTATTGCAGGGATCCAGTCATTGAGATAGATGAAAGTCGTGTATCTTTCCAGGTGTACAAACCCAGGGAGAAATGTTTATCTATTGATCCAGATAATATGACTACCCATTGGCTACCAATTTTCTTGAGGCAGGGTGGACTTATCATTGCACTTTATGTATATTCTTGGTCTGTCACCATTTACAAATGAAAAAAAACACCTTCTTGATTTGATTGGTAAGCTTGGGGTTGCTTATGTTCCCATCATTGTATTTTATGTATTAGTCTGCTTGTAGTTTAAAAATGCTCCCCATGATTTTTGATTGGTTACTTGTGGAGTTTATTATTCCACACTGTGCATATTCTTGAGTTTAGTCTTGATTTCATTACAAGATATAATGGGCCTATCTAAATATTTTTGCCAGATCCATTTCTATGTTACATGCTACATTATAAAAGGCCTTACATATGCCTTACATATGTAGAATGGGTCGATAAATGTGCCTTTGTAAGCTTACTAAAGATGAGACAGTTGCATTAGATATTTTTTCTAGAGGGATACGAGAGATCCCATTCCCCAACCCTATTTATCTTTACTCACTGAAAATATTGTAAAGCTATTTGCTTTCTTGGATCTGATTGAAACCTGTTTTTTCACATCTTGTGGACATATAGTTTCATGATCCCTCACCATTGACCATACTTCTTGTTGAGGCGACTTCAAGATGCAACTCAATAAAGGCCACAAGTCCTTTGCTCATATTAGATGACACAAATACATGCATCATATACATTAACAATACATATCGGTACTTTTCTCTCTGAATTCATGTCTGTAGTCTGTTTATATTCACCAGCATATAGTTTACCACATATTAACAGTTGTGAAGTAAACATAGTAACAGTTGAATGTTATTAATATTCAGTGTGTTCTCACTGTAATTTCCCACAACAGATGCCATATAATCAGTTTGGATTTAATTATACATTACTATATATTTTTAATATTAAGTTCAAGAGCAACTGAGGTATTGCTCAGTAGTTGAGGAGTGTTAACAATTTATGGCATTTATTCCTCAACCCTCATTTTCTTAAATTATTGCTATAACAAAACTTAATAGGTAATTATGAATTGTTCAGAAAAAAAAACTGGAATAAGACAAATAGTCAAAGATTAATCATCCCACATTCATTTCCATACTTTAAAATGGTTATTTAGGGGAGTTTATAATTGCTTCATATTTCTCCCATTCACTTTGCTTTAGAGCAACAGAACAACTTATCATCATACAACTATATTGCACATTATTATGCATTGTTATTAGGAACCACCTAAATGGGAATCCTAGATACAGTCAAAGCTTAAATACTATAGTATTCATAATGGCAAACTATTTCTTATTTTCAGAATTATCTTGTGTTTTGAAAGGTATATAAAGCATTCTTACATGCTTCCTAAGTGATCCAAATAAAAATACTATTGTTGTAAACTAAAGGAGTCTCTGCAGTTTTACTCTGCTAATAGCTGCCAATTGTGGCCAGCATGACATCACGGAGCACTGATACCTTCCCACTGCAGTGTAACTATATCCATTCGCATTTACATGCTTCCAAACTTTGAAAGATTGGCAGGAGCTAGGCCAAGGATGGGAGTTCACTCCATCATGTGATGCTCAGGCTTAAGCCCAAGCTGTCAGCTTTCCAGTGATTAAGGCCAGCATCTTAACCACTGAGTCATCGCACCACCCTATTGTAATCTAGTATAACTTACTTAGCCAAGGGGGCCAATATTGTCCAAATAACCTTTCCGTGGTCTTCAGTGTAGACTATTTATGGAACTGATTATGCAATGTAATTTTCCAACCCTTCCTAATGTTTAAACAACTTTACAGGCTGTACATTCATTTCAGAAAGTTTTCCAAAACATTATTAAATGTGTTATACTTTTTATCTTATATATGTCAAGCAGGGATTTCTAAAGGTTCAATATGAACTTGAACATCATCTCTGATGCTTTTCTTTTTTCTGTGATTAGCCAAAGAAATCCAGGAAACGGACCTATTATGTTATAGCATCCTTACTGTTGGCAGACATGGCTAATACTGATAGTTTTTGAAATCTCTCCAGCTACCACTCTTACTCCCTCTCTCTATATGTTAATTCCATTATGTGTTTGCTAGACTTTACAGGCTTTTAAATGCAGATAGAACAGAAGTATTTTGTTTGAAAAATGAAATCTTATAAAGATATTCCTATACTCCAGGTAAAACCTTTCTAGTTTCTTCAAATATACAATTATTTATGTTTTAACGAAAATGATAGGGAAATGGCCTCCAGCCATCTTCTTTGCTTTTAGTATATGGCAGTAATTCAAACTTTATTTCCCAATCATAGTTTAAATGGAAATACTTTTTCTCAGAAAGTTCTTCTTTCCATTAACATAACTATCTTCTTTCACCACAACAGATGCCAAAAGTGAAGTATCATCCTAATAAATAATGTTATATTATTTCTATCTTATCTTTTCACTTCCAGGGCTCGCAATATAGTAAGCCAACAACCAAAAAGATCTATTGTTTGTTGGTATGTAATTTGCCCATTTGTGGAATACAAATATATACAACTCACTAGCAGTAAATAGATTAGGTAGAGAGTATACAAAGAAAAAAGGACTATACATTCCAAAGATTGACATTCCAACTTTTCCATAAAAAAAGAGGTGCATGACTTTTCAAGAGGTTAAACTGAGACAATACAAGAAGATGAAATCACTAAATCCAATACAACAAGTTAGCTAAACCAAATACCAGGGCAGAGCAGAGAGCAGATGGGCTGGTAAGGAATAAACCCTGCTCCTGATACTCAAAGAGAAAAATGGATTGCACCTCCCATCTGAGCAACTCATAACACTACATATTTATCCCAGAAACTTCTTCAAGGATAACAAATTCAGCATGGTAGTCAGTTTGATAGTGAAGTTTGGATCTTGGATTTATGGATTCCAGATAAGAGTTAACTATGCAAAACCAATATTATTTGCACTTCACAATGGCTAAGCATATATTCATTTATGAAAACAGACCTTCCAAACACACACAAGCAAAAATCTATATGTCATGAGGTAACACAGCAAGAAACAAAACTAATTTGCAAGTCAAGTTCTTCTCATTTCATTAAGCAGTGCAGCAACATTGCTTAGTTTCTATAAAGTTTTTCATTCTTATCATCCATAGTCTCTGTATCAATCATAATTAAATGAAATCCACAAATCACCTTTGATACCAGTTCATCTATTTACACTCAGGTACAACACTGGTGAATAAAACACAGGGCAGTTACTATTCAAAGTGAAAGGGCATCCTGAATAGAAAGATGGAAAATACATTTTTTTTCTTAATAACTGAGACAATGTTATCTCTTCAATCTCATTCCTTTTCCAAAGTAAAACATCATAGTGTGTACATTGAGGATTTATTTCTGTAGGCATGTTTATATTGATGTTTAGATAAATTATATCCATCATACAGAGATATTATAAAAGGCTTGTGTGTGTATTTAATAATGTTAAACCATAATCCTTATTCTTAAGACACTGTGTAGATGTTAGCCTAAATTTTTCCATGCTAATAATTTATCAAATAAAAGAGAGTCAATAGGTCTAGGGAGGCTTTGAATTTACAAAACGATACTCATTTGAAAAGTTCTTCCTTTTCTAATTTAATAGAAATAACCAAAACAAAGTGGTTTTTAAAACAATGCTTTTTAAAACTGTTCTAATACAATTGCTACACCACATTCCAGAGCACTTAACAAGAAATATTTACAGGTTGCTAAATGTATTAAATAATCATGTAAAGAAAAATGCTTTTATTACACATCAGCCAAAAAACACAGGAACTGAACAATTAGAAACGTTAACTTGTTAAAAAAAATTAAATATTATTCAGAGAATACAATACCACAGAAACAGCACTTTTTAAAAAGAATCAGTAAAGTTAACTATGTGCAAAAAGTACCAGTTTTAATTACCAGAAAGAAAGAAAGAAAGAATACCGGGAATTGAACCCTTTGATTTGTATGTTTACATATAAAATTAAAACAGGCTTTCAATTGCACAAATCTTTATCGACCTCATATATACATGTTTAATGGCATTTTGAATAAACAAATGCCTACATTGGCAGGTCTTTAACATGCATCATTTTCCATTTCAAAATTTATGTTCATTAAGGGAATGCTGAAACATGTGAGAGATCTATAAAATTCTTTGAATTTGTTTATACAAAGCCCCAGATATTTTAAAAGAAAAGAGCAGCTCCCTTCTTGAAAAAGAATTGAAAAGAGAAAGTTGTGTGTTATCATTGTCAATCAGCTACTAAAGTAAGAAATCAAAATAACTTCAATTTTCAAAACAATTTTGATTAGGATGCATTTTAAAAGTAGACTAGCAAATAGGCGGACACAAAAACCTACAAATGAGTGGAGTTACTGCACATGCATCACTGAAGCAAGAAGTGGTGGCCATATCCAAAATCACAATCTTATGAATTACTTTGAAATAGGTCTATGTAAATTGTGGCATATAAAGTTATTAAAAAAGTACCTCCATTATTTACTGAAACACCTACTTCTTAAAAAAATATGTTAACTTTCCCCAATTTTTAAAATAAAATGCCACACTATAACTGCACACTTTATTTGTTAAAAGCTTGACTTGGGTGATACACATACAAAAACTTTCCTATAAAACCATTACCCAAAGGAAATGGACTCCTGCCATGCTAAACAGGCAACAGACAAAGCAGTTTTATTGCTTTTTTGCTAAGGAGAGGTGGAAAAAAGAAAGAGAGAAAGCCTACATCCAGCACGTAACATTTTCAACTTCAAGATAGTGTTGCCATAACTTTCACATAAATGGGACTGGCTAATCAAACTACATTATACAACAGAATGGCAAATTGGGGTGATTTGTTAAAAAATACTACTTTGAAGCAGTGGCTTGCAGAAATGTTTATAAAACATTCTGCTCTTCTATCCAGTGTTGAATACGCTGACAGTCAATGCCACCTCAAATATTATTAATGGGAATTTTTCTCATGAAAAAGGCTATCTACATTTTACAGCATACAGTATCTACTTTAAAAGCTAGGGGCAAAGCCACCCTTTTTGGATAGTAAATCAGCCTTAATAGTATATGATAGGACACTTAATTGCAGGGCACAGTTAAGTAAGACCTGAACATACTTAGCTGGTTAAACTAACACTAATCACTAGTAAGTACAAGGCAGGGGACCTGCTGAGGTAATTGAGAAGTCCACAATCAGCACGCTGTACACTTGTTATCCTTCCTGTTTCAAAGCAAGCTGCCTTTTTCTTCTTTGGATTAACTTAAATGTTTGGAACCTATACAACCAGGGAAAAGAGTTTTTGTTTTCTTTTTTAGCAAGAGTATTGGAAGTCATGGTTTAAGAGTCAAATTATATGACAAAATATTTTGGGACCATGTCAGATATAAGTTACATTGTAATTTATGAAGCCCAGGTAAATCCATTTCACATGCAAGAAAAGCCCCATTATCCACTAGAAAGTAGATATATGAAGAACATACTCCAAAATAAACTATGTTTTCAAACCCAGTGTAGCTCAATAATTGCACAGTGCCTGCGATATGCCAAACACAGGCTTCTTTTCAGCAGTACAGGTGGCAGAAGTTCTTTTGTGATATACTTCTTACCATCACTGGGAAAAGCTCATCAAGACTGCAAATCATTTCCATCTATGAATATATACTTCAAGAAATGACTTTAGCAATCTATATAGAGTCTATGCAGAATGTTATTATCCACTATGTTACAGGTAGTAAATAATCAATTTAATGTCTCAAATTACATTTTTGCAAAAAAGTAAAAAGATATTCATATAATTTTAATACACTAAAATCTATTACATTTCCATTGCAGTTTCAGAATGGAAAAAAAAAAACTAAATTAGCTCAATGCCAGTTCTTTTTTGCAGAAAGAAATCTACATAGGTTTAATTTAAATAATAGTTTGATTCATTATAAATTGAGATACGAAGAACTTCAGTATACATAAGAAGTACTATTTCATCCAACGGTTATTTAGAATTTTGTTCTTGCATTTGATGCTTGCATAGCTGGATATTTTGTGGGAACTTGTCAGAGAATGAACACACTGAGAGGGAACACCCTCCCATTCACCCTCCCATTTTTAACTGCAAATAAAAAGTGACACTCAGACTAGGTTATGCTGATTGCCTTAGATCTCTCAAACTGAGTAATCTCATCTCTATATTTGGAAAAAAGGGTTAACACTATATATAGAAAACATCACACAGTCCAGTTAGAATGTTGCTTTTTATATGGACATGACAGGTATGATCATGAAGCTTTCTTCCAATCTCTCTGAACTGACTTCGCTAAATTTAATTTGGTCATAATGTAGACTAATATATATTCATAAAACAGACAATTTAGAATTTGTTAAATAAAACCTTTTGTGAAAATAAATCCCTGGACTCCTTTCATTTTTAATATACTGTTTATCTAAGAAAGTGAATTAAAGTCATAAATACCTTTAATTACTTTCATGTTAGAGAACCATCCTGTCTACCTCTTTCAGGGAAAATGAAATCAGGCATTTGAATCCAAACTCTTTAGGGAATCACTGGGAATACATTGTATAATAGAAACTATTCAACTCTACTCTATAGATCAATTCTTCATGTACTGTGAACTATTGGTCATAATGAATACACTTAATGTCACAGTAAAGCTTATATTTTGGTTACATCGGTATAGTTTGCCTTTTTGAAACAGGCATAAAAATATTCTATATAAGGGTTTGAAATAGTTTAATACAGACCTACACCAAGCATATAAGGATTTTTACCTGTTCAACATTGAATTACAATAATGCAGATTTTTCTTGTCTTCGAAGAGCTTTGTTATGCACAGACTACTGCATATTATTATTCAACTGGTTACTTGCCTGAAATGCTGGTCCATTTACTAGATTTAAGAACAGACAAATAACTTAACCTAAAGGGCACATTATTCTCTTCAATATTTCATTTAAGCTGCTTCTGAAGAAAACAGAATAAATCTGACAAAATAATATAGAACTTCAAATTATGAACTGTTTAAGAAATAAAGAGCATATTACAAATCTGTTCTTGATTAGGAACATTAGTAAGAATACATATTAGCTTAAAAACAGTTCAGCAAATGTTGCTGCCTGAAAGAATTTACAGTACCATTATTTACAAATAAGACAGAGTGAATACAGGAAATTTTACACATTTGGTAGTTGACAAAGTTACAAGTTTGCTGATAGCAGTCTATCAGAAACTGTTAGTAGGGAAGACTGGATAGTCACCAGTTATTAACATCATAGGCTAGTTCTGAAAATACTAAAATCTATATTTTAGTTGGTTTTGTAGCCAACATCTTGCCTTAAAAGGGGAGAGAAATATACAAAATACAAAAAAATGGTGCTGATATGTACTGTGCATGGGACTTCCATTTAATACCATGAATCCTACTTAAAAACATGAATTGCAACCAAACTCAATAAAGCACATATGAAGAACTCGCACTCCTGCATTCTCAAATTCAAGATGATTTAATGATGTTATGATACTTCTATACATAATGAAAGACTGCAGAGCCTGGCTATTTGACCCAACAAAGTATGTATGATATTTGCATTATTACTTGGATAAGATGTTGAATCTCAAAAATAAAAAAATAAAATCACACAACCAGCAGTTCTGGTTACATGAAGAGAAAGGTTGCTTAGAATTTAAACCACAACCCAGTATGAAAGTGAAATTATGACTTGTCTTGGTCCAGTCCTACAGAAATAGTTATTAGGTAGTGACAAAAATGCATTGTTCATACAAATGTCATTATATAAAAACTTGTTTCTGATATGTTCATAAACTCGAACTTCTGTAAATGAAGGAGTAAAAAAGTAAAATAAAAATCCAGCACTATAAACACACACACACACACACACACACACACACACAAAAAAAAACACAAGAGCAATAACAGAAGTTGAAAACTTTTTCCCCTTAGACAAGAATGTTTCTATACAAATGTTTCTGTAATCTAATACTGTCTGAACACTATCAATAAAATGGCCACTAAAGCCACAATATCCCAGGAACATTTAAATATGTTTTTCTTTACAATAGTTTGGGTCCATTTAATCAGTTTACTTTATATGCACCGGCCTTTCATCTGATTTTAGACGTTTTCTACGTGGTTGTATAAAATCTTCATCTGAATCATCAGTTATTTCAGCATCATCTTCTTCTTGCTCGAATTCAGGTAAAGGCTGGAAGATCCTGCCTGGGTATATCTCTGTAAGTTTATCTTCAAAGTATAATGCAACTGCTTTCCCTGCCTGTGCTACTTCTGAATCAACCTGCAAAGTAAAAAAAAGATAGTAACATTCATCAATTGGTAATGCACATCTCTTCAGCAAGTGTGCATGGTCTGAAAAGCTTACCTTCAAATTAATCTCTTGTGTTTCTGCATAAACTTGAACAACTTTCATCATCTAAAAAGGATACCAGAGTCAAAACAAAGGAAATTATAATCCCTTTTAAAGTTATGAGACTGTACAGGAATGGATGATGAAATTCAGCCATGATGGCAATTTATTTCTAAAAACTGTGACACAGAGGTGACACTTTATAAGGTCCCATTGCTAAATTTGGATATGTAACAAATTATCAGTTTTGCCAAACTGATACCAAGCACAGAAATCCAAAATTGAGCTGTACAGTAAATAAAATAATTGTGTTATAAATGGTTGGCAGTAATTTCTTCCATCAGGATGCCTTTGTCATTTCTTCTCAAAAAAGTGCTATCCCACTACCTTCCAGTTCAGTTCTTCTTATCATGATATAAATATGAAAACTGCAGTAAGAAAAAAGGGCAAGTATATTTTTTAGTCTGTTCTAACTATATTTATCTGTCCATGAAAATTTCCTTTCACTGTGCATGCGTTCATTTTTCTTAAAATTAATTTATTTTTAAAAATACTTTGGCCTCACCTATTACAATCCAAATTTAAATTAAAGTTACAACTACTTAGGATAACTCAATACTTTAAAACATTTACATTGCTGAGATTTGGGTATTAGAATTCTATACACAGGTATTAATATCAAATCAAGACAAAGATTATAACCCACTTCAAATTAATTTGAATTTTCAAATTCTGTCCTTTAGAAAATTCAGGATTCTTTTTCAAGAGTCTCTGAGCATATTTAAATAAATCTTTTAATCAATGGAAAATAGAAGAATGGTTTTAGATAATATCGATAATAAAGACTGGATCCAAGTCTTTTCTATAGATGTTAACACCTCTGATTTAAGTATGCTTAAATGTGTCCAATTTTCCTGGAGTCAAAAAATATCTTGGGTGCCTACTGATTATTTCTTTTCCCATCAATATTGTATATTAATTGAGGTTCACATGTGATATTTTTGATGTTTCAAAAACATCATATTATTTCAGCATTTTTTCTACATCTTTGAAATTATCAATAATTAATTATTGGTTTTATTTTCAGAAGACTTTGTTATCTGAATTGTCTCAGCTAGCAAGATAACTTTCAATTAATAAGGAATCTAATTAACAGACTGCCTTGCAGAATGGTTTCCAAACTTTTAAAAGATGCTATTTAAGTAGTCGCAGGGTCGATCTACTTCAGTGTCCATTTTTAAACAACAGCTATTCAGTTATCAGAAGGCTAGGTATTCTACAGCTATTTCCATCGCAAATCCTGCTCTATTATATAAATCCTTTAGTGACTGATAGTTTATGCCTCCCTGCATTTCTTTAAATCCTGCTTTTTTATTTATTTTATTACATCAAAATCTCTATGTAATCTTGATTTAAGATTACAACTTTTCAAAACTATTTATCATTCACAAAATGCTCTAGAATTAAAGATAATCTATGAATAGAGCGTGTATTTAATTGCAAAATTATTTATTAATGACCTATTTTGTTTGCTATTGCTTTCAATGTTTTTACATATAAACTAAATTTCATCCACACAAAGAGGATTTCTGCTTTTCTGCTGCTTGGACTACGTAGCAACGTGCTATTGAAAAAACAATGTCTTCACAAAAAGGAGGCATGAAACAGCTTGTGCATGCAACCCAGTATTTAATAGGTTCATTCTATTAAAATCAGTTAAGAAACCAGAAGAGCAAGCATGTCCTCAGGATCCAATTTGTATTATCTTTACTGTATATAATAAGAGACTGTAAGTTTGAGGCTTAATCTGTGCCCAGCCATATCTTTGTACAGCTTACACATAGGACACTATTTCCATCCCACATTCAGAATTTGGAAATACTTGTAATTAAAGTCTGTGTAAAGACACAGAAGGTATTTTTTCATTTGTCAAAACAATTCTACAGGTTGGAAGTTAACATACTTCATTAAACCTTTCACAGTTCTTGAAGATCAGCCGAACATCTGCCACAAAATCTTCAGGCGTCTGATAATGTTGTGAATGTTTCTTCTGCATTTTTTTCTTGACTGTAGATAGATCCATGGGTTTTTTTATTATTTTATAGTAGTTTGGTATCTGTTCAGAAAAAAATTGCACTCACATTAGACGAGAGAAAATGTAAGAAACATACTTTTACAGTAGAATATTTTTTCTATATGAAGCATTTTCATTTTTAAAACCAGACCCAAACATTTTGAAAACACACACTATAAAATGTGAAATTGTGGTATTATTTTTAAATATGGAAATTCTGCTTCAGAGCTCTTTTAAAATTGCTGATCCAATGATTTGTAAATACTGATAGATGCTTTTTAAAAAGTATCTGCAAAATCCCATTTATAACATAACTATGACTGTCAAAAGTTGATCACAAATTTCAGACTCCTAAAAGTAAAAAAAATACATTTTATCATCTCCAGGTAATGTATATGACATCACTTACCGAGGCTGGAACTGGCTCTTGGAATTCAATACTCAGCTCATGGCAATATAGATTAAGTAGGAGGCGCTCACATTTCTTGTAGAAGAAAAACAAATTCAATTAAAATTGCTTCATTTTTAAAAGACTGAATTTTTGTTGATTAGTTATATGCTTATCCTAAAATTTTCAGAAGAATAAGATTCTCAAAGCCTAATTCAGTCTTCAAAAAAACTACCAGTATCTAGATTACCTGGAATCAACAGAGATTAGTTATACATATTTTAATATCCATGCAACTAATTCCTTTTGCCTTCATAGCTTTGGATCTGAACAAAGTCATAAGGAAATAACTTTCAGGATTGTAAAGTATTTCAAAAGTTATTTATGATCTGGCATGTTTCTAAATGTTATGTGCTATTTTTAAATGTCAAGGCATCATTTCAAGGTCAGAGTCACTGACAGGTGTAATTCATTTTTTAAAAAACACTGTGCATACTATCACAATACAATAAACATATTCCATGCATCAATAATAATCTATTTTTCAATTAACTGCTGTTTAATAGCAATAAAGCAAATATAATATCAACTAAAATGTCAACCAAAATGACAGGGAAAATCCAAATGAAACATAGTTATAAGATACCTTATGAGTGTAATCTAAGAAAATAGTCTTTGCTGTCAGTGGAAGGCAGATAAGGCAAAGTAGCTTTCCTTGGCAAAGAATCCCAAAGCCTAAGTATAGCCATTCAAAAGACAGTACCTCACATTTCTGCCAAATATACTTCAGAGTAAAATGTCTCCCCAAAAATTTTATATTGGGCACATTGTCTTCCAATTACCAAACAAACTGTAGTTTTATGGTCCCCGGAGACATTTCATCCTGCATCACACATGGCTTGCTACTTTATAACCAGCCCAGTGAATTATACTTTACAAACAGCAGTCTCAATTAAGCTCTTGAAGTAGTGAGATCATGTATTTCCTTCAAGTGGCCATTGTCATTATCACAGTTAAAATCCTCTAAGCGCAGCTCAGAATCTCATATAGTCCATGCCAGTTATAGCCCAAAATACAACAAAAACAACAACAATGCAAGCAATGGGGCTGGGGGTGAAAAATGATAACTGATTAAAAAGATATGTCTGGTAACCTGTTTGATCACACTCTATATCATTACTTCTAAGCAAATCGTATCATATGCTTATTCTCAGTCTAGGGCATTCCTTCTAAGCAAACATTATCATATCATATTATATGCTTATCATATTGTGTAATAACTTTAGTGTAATAACTAAAGTTCCATGGAAAAACAAGGAATAACATCACATTCATCTCTGTTTATGTACAAAATTGGTTGAATTGCTGAATGCAAACTAAATAGTATGGTTTAATAAGAGTTTCAAATGAGAGTTAGCAAACAGCCATGTTTTTTTAAATGATATGAATGGAAACTTTAGGATAATTGGTGTGTTCCATTATCTCTGTGGTCAATGGAGTGAGGAAAACAGGGAAACCTGGTTAAGAAAAAGAAAGTAGACCTTTATGATGTTTCAAAGCTGGGTGTGCATGTCTTACAGTGTATGTAGAAAGTCTAAATATTCCTGAATATGCCAGATTTTTGAAATGTAGAAAAAAAATCAGAGCAAGATAAATCACTTCAAGTTAAACTTTTTGATCAGAAATCTAAAAAGTATGTTTGGCAAAAAAACAACACTATGTATCCCCCAGAAGTACACCATACCCACAGTGGAGCATGGTGCCAGCAACATTATGCTTTGGGGATGCTTTTCTTCAGCTGGAACTGGGGTTTTAATCAAGATGATGGAAATTATGAGCCGTTTCAAATATCAGTCAATTTTGGCACAAAACTTTCAGGCCTCTGATAAAATGCTGAAGATGAAGAGGAATTTCCCTTTTCAGCATGACAGTGACCCAAAGCACACTGCCAAATTGACAGAAGAATGGCTTCACCAGAAGAGGATCAAAGTTTTGGAATAGCCCAGACAAAGCCCATACCTGAATCCAATTGAAAATCTGTGGAGTGACTTGAAGTGGACTGTGCACAGGAAAGCCCTTGCAATTTGACAGATTGGAGCATTTTTGTAAGGAAGAGTCACTTGCAAGATTCCCAAAACAAGATGTGCTATGGTGATTACTTTTGGGCTCTTACCCCAAATGTCTGAATGCTGTCATTAAATCAAAAGGCGCTTCAACGAAGCATTAGTTTAAGGGTATGCATCTTTATGCAATCACATTATTGCAAAGTTTTTTTTTCTTCCTAAAAGGTTTTAGTTTGCTTTTCAATTTAATTGCACAGCTTGAATCTTATGTTAAAGATAGAAAGAATTCTGAAGTGTTTTATCTTGGTCTGTTTTTTTTAATATTCAAAAGCCTAACAGTTTAAAAGGGATGTGTATACTTTCTATATTCACTGAAGTCTAAAACAAGAAGAAAGTATATGGAAAAGACTTAGACAGAAACTTCCCAAATGTACATGAAAATTTGAGGGGAGAGGAGAGGAGGGGAGCAGAAGAGAAGAGAGAGGGAGAAAGGGGGGGGGAGAGAACCAACAGAGAGAGGGAGGGAGGGAGGGAAACTCATAGAGAGTTGGTTTCTTGATTTTGTTTACATAGTGTTGATGATAGTTGCTGACTATGTAAAATAAAATATAATCTAAATGAAAGATGTAATACAAAAAAGCCAAGATAATTAGGTTTAACTGATTTGAGAACAATATATGTAAAGTATGAAACACCTACCCTTTGGTCCACAGGACTCAATCCTTGTGCAGTTTTTCCCTTCTTGGTGTGCTGCAAATTATCACAATCATATTCTACCTCAGGTTTGAGAAGATCTCGACAAAATGTACATATCCATTCTCCACTAGAAAAGAAAAAAAATCATCTAGAAATCTAGATAACATATTATAAAACTTCTAAATATATAAATCCAAATCTCCAATTAATCAAATCATGAATATATGTGTGTGTGTGTGTGTGTGTGTGTGTGAGAGAGAGAGAGAGAGAGAGAGAGAGAGAGAGAGAGAGAGAGAGAGAGAGAGTGCATGTATGTGTATGCGTGCATGCTGGTCAGTCCATTCCTGTCACAACCAATAGATCAACACTTGGTTGATCTGAAAATAGTGGACCTTGCACCTGCAGAAAAAATGCTGTTCAAACGGCTGGAAAAGTAACTTTACAATTAATCCTTACATTTACAACCATTGCAGCATTCCTTGCAATCATATAATCAACATTAGGGCACTCACATTGGGTATGTGCTTACAACTGTCACAGCATCCCAGTCATAATTGTCATTTAAGCATTTCATAACTGGCTTCCAACAAACAAAAACTGACAACACAATTGCAAGCTGATGTTCTATAATGTCTCGTTTAACAATCCACAGTGACTCAATGTGGAAAGTGATATCGAGCGTCCATCAGAATCATATGATGTTTTGCTTAGCTATGGAGTTAATGATCCCAGTTGTGTTTGCTAAGCAAGGATTACATGTATTATAATCAGTAATGGCCTCACAAAAAATTGAGAATGTTGTAGAAAAAAAATATAGAAATAAAATGCAAATTATGTCTAATATTTTTCGCTAGAATAACAAACACAAATTCATCTGTCACATGATTTTTAGTTACTGTAATGCCATAAGAGCTTGCCTAACATACCTCAACCCACATTTTTTTTAACCAACTGCCTTGCATATGTATGACTATGAGGATAAGCTCTCCTCAAAGCATATAAGAGGTGATTAAATACTTTTTCTTATGCAGAAAAGGTATTTTTTTCTTATTTCTTATGAAACAAAGCACAATTGCTTCACACAGATCATGGTCATTGGCCAGTACCAAAATCTTATGTTAAATAAGTAATTGCTATAGTATAATCAGTATAATTTAGTCATGCCAGTCACATCACCACAGAGACATCTTTGGACAGCCTTGGCTCTTCATATTGGAGATGAGCACTGCCCCCTAGAGCTGGAAACGACTAGCATGTCTGTGCAAGGGGAACCTTTACCATATAGTATAAGTGATTGTATTTATGTATTTAGTATTTATTACACATTTTAGGCCACTAATATTAAAAAAAACTACCAATACTAATAATCAAAAGTCCTAATGCTCCAAGAACACATCATTTCAATATAATAACAACCTGCAGAGGGATCATGTCCACCTAATATTATATTTTTAATGTTCAATATTATACCTTACTACAAATAATCACACCAAGTTCTTGAGGCATAATAGTATTTTCATACCTTGGAAAGCTGAGGAGAGTAGGTACATGACATGTCAGATGGAAAACTTTGGGACACTTTTCACAACATAATAGGTCTCCCCCATTTTGGCACACAGCACACCAGTCTTCATTTGGGTCATCATCTTTATTGTTGCCTTCTCCTCCAGCCCTGGCAGACCGGTGCATGAGGCTACGTACTGGAGATTTGCCATTTACAAGACCATGTCCAGACTGTTTACAGCTTTCATTCAATTCTGTTCGTTCAGTTTTTACATGGTTGTCTATACTTCCAAGTGCTTCTAACTCACTTTCCAGATGTAAGCTTGTAGAAAGTGGTGGCGTCAAACTGCTTTCAGGACTGCTAAGCTAAAATAAAGGTAAAATTAAAAGACTAAGAAACTTTTCCTTGGGTGTCCCCCTTTTTCCCCATTTATTTTAATAAGCTATTCTAAACATGAATACCAATAAAAGGAAAATATTTGTAGCTCAGGGTTGAAATGAGGGGTCCTTAATGCTCTCTGTGCTTGGTTGAATAAATAAATAAATATGGATCCAGTTCAATGTTCTTGGCATCATGCTGCCAAGTTTAACTATGGTTTATTAAATTAACAACAGTTGGCTCAGTATGAGCACCTTAGTTTGCCTTTTGTCTTAGTTTGATATATGAACCAGTGCAATTTGGTTATCTAGTTTCAAATCAAGGACAAGCTCAAGGAAAACAAAACATGGTACTAAAATAGAATTCTTAAATATTTCTAGCACTATAATAATCTCTGTGGAAATAGCAGCTACTCTGTAGAAAGTAACAGATGTCTTCAATTCTTCCCACTGCTTAGAAATCCTGTGTCAAAATGGTATAATACAGAAATAGAATTTTACCATGCAGGCACTTCTCCTGCCATCTTCTGTTTTTTCTTGCTTCACAGGTCCTGAAAAACCACACACCTCTTCTTCTGTGCCAGGTTCTTGCTTAACTTTTACATGGTCAGATTTAAAGCTAATATTGTTCTTCTCAACGGTTCTGCCTGATGAGCCACAACTGAAAAGTATACAAGTTATACAAATTAAACATCCCTCTGCTAAAATTCTGAGAAATAAACATTTTCAAATATCTTTTCTGCAAATAACTTCAAATGTTTGTTTTAGCAATAGAAATTTTCAAAAGTAAATGATACTGATTATTTTCATTAGTTTGTTTTGTGTTTTAAAGTCAGGTTTATTTCAAACAGTTTAGCTCTTTTTTATGAAGGCATTTGTTTATTAATTAAAATTCTTTCAAAATTATATAAGCAGCAAAAAACCATGGGGGACCCTAAGCAGTAAAAATACAATATAGTATTCAGTATACAGCACTGTGCTAATTTCCAATTTAGAAACTATTTATCTTTATTTTATCTTGAACTTTTAGTTCTAAAGGAAAAAATGAAGAAACTATTGCTACAGAAGCTATAGTTACAACATGAAAAGATTGACACATATTAACAGTGATGGTATAGCAACACCATAAAACCAAGGTGCCAAGATGTGAAGGAACTCCAGCAGTGAGTTATAGTAGTGGTCTGCAACCTTTAGGCACCAGGGACCAGTTCCGTGGAGAAAGGATTTTCCACGGTCCGGAAAGGCCGTGGTTTCATATGCTGTCTGCATTCCGCAGATGGGGCTTTGCTTGTTTGCATGGCTGGTTGCTGGCATGCTGTGGACCGATTCCGGTCATGGATCAGGGGTTGGGGTCCCCAGGGTTATAGGTTGATAGTATAAAGCAGAAGATACAAAAGGTCTGCAACACAAATGTTATTTTCAGAATCTTTCAAGCTACAGAAATTATTACAGAAATGACAATGTCCATTTATCACAACTGTAATCCTCTTATAATGTAGAGTGTGTGTGTGTGTGTGTGTGTGTGTAGATATTTCCTTCATCCAGAGTGTTTCAATATTATGAACACTTAAAGTCAATCTCTGAGTCTAAAGCCTAAAAGATATGCCAGTACAACTGGATATTGACTGAATACTGGAAAAAAATATTTCACTGTCCATTATGCTGATGTACTCAGTGGAATAGGCCAATATGCTTATTGCTATAGAAAATAAAAAATGATAACATTCCAGAAACAGCATATGGGGGGAGGTTCAAATATTATCCTCATGGTGCCTAGAACGTAACCTGCACCTAAATATCAGCAAGACCAAGGAGATGGTGTTAGACTTCCAGAGAAGAGAGAGGAACCCGCCCCATTTTACATTGAGGGGGGGCTGTGTGGAGAGAGTTTCTACCTTTACATTCCTGTGAGTCTACCTCAGTGAAGATCTTACCTGGAAAATCAACACAACCCAGGTGGCCAGAAAGGCCCAACAGAGACTCCATTTCCTTAGGGTCTTGCAAAAGAATGAAGTGCAACGATAACTGATAACCTCCTTTTACCGGTCCACAATAGAAAGCGTCCTCACAAATTGCATTACGGAGTGGTATGCTGGCTTGACAGCCACAGACAGAAAGACATTACAGAGGGTGGTGAGCACAGCACAAAACATTGTGGGCTGTTCCCTAATATCACTAGATGACATCGCTTAGGGCTCACTGCCCTAGAAGAGTGAGGAAAATTCTCAAGGATGACTCACATCCTGATCAGCATCAGGAAGGAGATATAGAAGAAGAGCCAGCTGTACCAACAGGCTGAAGAACAGTTTCTACCCGTGAGCTGTCAGATTTATGAATGGAAAATAGCACAGACTTGCGGGGCTGGCGCATTATGCCAAGGTCACATAGTGTAATAAGACTGGGACTTCTCTCCTCACTGTGAGTTGTGTTGGGAGGGGGGTGCATGAAGGGAGGCTCAGCCAATCTCATTGTACACATGTTGTACTCTTACAATAAAGGTAATAATAATAATAATAATAATAATAATAATAATAATAATAATAATAATAATAATAATAATAATAATAATAATAATAATAATAAAAAAGTTGGCAGGTGTGCTCCCATTTTCCAAAGCAAAGGAAAAAACCTGAAAGAATTTACAACCATTATTTTATGGATCTCACTGAAATGCACCAGACTGTTTTATCCTTTTACAGGGCTTGCCCCTCTGGGGCAAGATGTACATAATAGTTTTTTTTCCCTATAGGTCTATTAATGGAGTATTTTTCTTTTAGAAGAAATCTAGCTTTAACATGAATGTTGCATTGAAAAAGAAAAAAATGCACAGAGAAAATTTAGTCAGAAAAGGACCTTAAATGTCTTCATCTTGAACATGTACTGTAGAATGAGGTTACAGTATCATTTTTTGTATTTTTCCTATTATATTTACCTGAGGAATCTAATGTTTTTTTCCACAAAATAGTTATACTGAATTAAATTGGGGAGAAGCACTTACATATTCCATGTTAAGAATAAAGGCTGTTGAAAATAAAGATGTACAGGTTTTTAAAAAACTAGCTGAAGACCAGGCTGCTGCAAAATATGAACAGCTATTACTTCGAAGATTTATCTGTTTATTTTATTCATTATATTTCTACCCCACCTATTTAATCTAAGTAAAGAGATCCTATTTAATTCTTTCTGAAACATCTAAATAGAGCATATATTTTCTCTCTGTTAGGGATAACATTGTTTACCCTAACTGGTTTAGGTAAAATAATAAATATGTTATCATAGTTTATAAGTTAAAGTGTCTGCAACTTTAAATATAGGAATGTAATTAAGGGAGTGGTTGTGAAAGCACTTTAAAAGAAGCAAGACGACAGCTTGCTCTCTCTCTGGCTTTGATGATCCCTAATTACTGGATTCAAGACTGCGTTACTCGAGAAAGGACTGTTGATTTATTGTAAGTGAACTGACTTTGGATATTCTACACGAACTTTGCTAACTGAATATCCTTGAATGGACTGACTAAATGATACATGACTAATGGACTGTTATTTTGACTATGCTATAAACTCTAAATGGAATAAACTATATTTTTGATAGCACAAGCTATCTGTTATTTTTACTGTATGTTAACAAACATACAAGCTTAGCTCACTCATTTATCTGTGTGCCTATCTGACTAACGCTGCACATTCTGTTGAGCTTGTCTCCTTAACCCTGGTTGGGGAATACAGGCTTAACACTGGTTAATGGGCCCAGAGGCTGCAAAGTCAGTTTAACTAGAATAAAACAGATTTATGTTAAAAGTGAGAGTTTGTGTTGTTATACATTACAGTAAACAGACAGCTGTGTTTTATTAATTATAGTTTTATATCCATATAAAGAAAACATGGCACAAGTCAATCTACAAAGTTTGTCCCTTATATCCAAGTTCGATGGAACAAACTATGTATCATGGTCTATAAAATGTAGTCTACTTCTACGAAGAGAAGGTCTGTGGAACATAATTGAAAACCCACCAAACGTAGAGGAATGGGATCCAGAGATTGAGGAAGATAGACTAAAGATAGAAGAATTTATGCATAAAAATGAACAAGCTCTTTGCATAATAGGACTAACACTAACTGACCAGCAACTTATTCATATCCATGGAGAGCAAACGGCTGTTGGGTGTTGGCAGAAGCTGAAGAGGATTTATGTCCGAGATAATGTTGGTGCTCACATAAATCTTACATGAAAGCTTTTCAGGACGCATCTCCAGATGAATGGTGATATGCTGAGTCATTTGGAAACTATGAAAAGCATTTTTCAAGAACTGCACGAGAAAGAGCTTATTTTCTCTGAACTACACCAAGTCTACATAATTCTATCATCACTAAATGAAAGTTATGATAACTACGTCACTTCCCTTGAAATTTTGCCTAAGGAAAGTCTAACTTTAACTGATATAACTGGCAGATTGATTGAAGAGGCAAGAAGAAGACTTGAAAGAGATCAGTTAAGGAGGCAGCAACCTCAAAAAGAAGATAATAAATCTCCTGCTGCATACGCAATTAAAAAGTGTTTTAATTGTGGAAGAAGAGAACATTTGGCAAGATTTTGTAAAAAAGCAAAGCACCAGAATGCTGGCCAGAATACTAAAATTAACCAAAAGAAAAAGAAAAATTTAGAGTTAGCCATGTATATTAATGGAGCTGTAAAAAATAATTTATGGATGGTTGACAGTGGAGCATCCCACTGTATAATAAATGATAACAAAAATTTTATTAAAATGTCCCAGAGTACACAGCAGATATCGTTAACCAATGGCTGGAAACTGAAAGCTAAAGGTCAAGGTATAGCATATTGTTCTTTCATAAAAGAGAATGTAAAAATGTGATATGTACCACAACTTAAGTTTAATTTAATTTCAGTTAGAATTTTGGTTAAACTAGGATATGTAGTTACCTTTAAAAAAAATAACTGCATAATTGAAAAAGAAGATATGAAAATTACTGCATCTTTAAGAGGTGAATTATATGTTTTAAATGATAATGGTTTAGAGGTGGCTAACACGGTTTATGATAATAAGAAACCTCATGATGAATGTATTCACTTGTTACATTGAAGGCTAGGGCATTTAAATTTTAAAATGCTTAAGAAAACTGTTGAATTATCTAATGGAATAAGTTTGAAACCTTGTAATAAGTATTTGCAATGTTCTATTTGCAATCAAAGCAAGAGCAAGGTCACACCGGCTAATAGAGTTGATGGATTTACTACCAAAGAGCCTTTAGAAGTAGTATTTGCTGATTTAATAGGTCCGAAAAAACCAAGTGTAGGAGGAGCTCAGTACATACTAAGTATAATGGACCACTATTCCAGATATGGGTTTTGCTATTTAATGAAGAGCAAAACTGAAACGTATCTAAATATCTTTAATTGGATAAAATTTGCAGAAAGGAAAACTAAAAAGAAATTAGTAACTCTTATAACAGATAATGATACAGTATTTACAAATAATAAATTCCAGAATAGACTTAGAATGTTAGGTATTCAACATAAAAAGTCTGCACCATATAGGCCACAATATAATGCCTTTATAGAGAGACGAGGCCAAACACTGCAGTCAATGGCAGGTACTATGTTGTCTGATTCAGGATTACCTGACAATTTATGGGGAGAAGCAATAATGTGTGGTAATTATATATTAAATAATGTTGTTAATTCAACAACAGGTGAATTACCATTCACACTGTGGCATGGTACAAAACCTGATTTAAGTTACATGCACACATTTGGAGCACCAGCATGGGTGCATATCCCTTCACAACTCAGACACAAAGGACAGCATAGAGCTAAAAGATTATTTTTTGTAGGATATAAATCTAATCATAGATCTTATAGATTCTGGGAACCAGGTACATCTAGAGTTTACACCAGTGCTAGTGCTAAATTCCTAGAACATGTAGGATGGAATAGATTAGAGCAAGATTTAAATAATGAAGTAATTATTGAACCCTACAAAAGGCAGAAAGATCAGACTAGTTATAAGAAGAGTCCAACAAAAGAAGAAGTCCATGAAGAGCAAATAGAACCAGAACAAGAAGAAACAGTTGATCAGGAAGAGTTAGATAATCAAGAACAGGTAATAAATGAAAGTCCACCTCTAAGTCCTGTAATATCTAGACGTACTACACATGTAACTAGACCACCTGATAGGTATCAAGCAAGTATAGTTTGCCAAGTAACTAAAGTTCCAACTAGTGTAGATGAACTAAAGATGTATCCTGCTAAGGATCAGGAGAATTGGCAAAAGGCAATGGGAAAAGAACTAAATTCATTAAAGGTAATGAAAGTATATGAAGATGCTAAATTACCTCCAGGAGAAAAATCCATTGGGTGCAAATGGATATTTAAAGTAAAAACTGGAAATGATGGGACTGTTACCCATAAAGCTAGGTTGGTAGCTCAAGGATTTAATCAAACTGCATCTGATTACGATGAAGTTTTTGCACCAAATCTTAAGGCAACATCTTTGAGAGCAGCATTAGTGTGGGCAGCTAAGAAAAACTATGTCATCAACCATTTAGATGTAGAAACTGCTTATCTGCATGCACCATTGCAGCACACTATATATTTTAAGAAAACCAGTAGGTATAAAAGACAATAAAGTAAATAGTAATGATTGTTGGAAACTCAAAAAGAGTCTTTACGGGTTGAAACAATCTGGCTTTGAGTGGAACCAATATATTGTGAAAGAATTAAACAATATAGGTTTTAAATCTGGTTTAGCAGATCCATGTGTGTTTAAAAGAGAAAATAATGGAACGGTGTCATTATTGTTATTATTTACAGATGATATTGCTTTGATAACTAAGACTAATAATGAAGCTAATGAGATTATATCATTATGAGCCAAAAAGATAAAATTAAAGCATTTAGGTGAAATTAAAAGGTATCTAGAATTGACAATTAACAAAACAAAAAATGGATTTAAGATATCTCAAGAAGATAAAATTTGCCAATTAATTAAAACTTATAAAATGGAACTTTGTAAACCGGCAAAGACTCCAATGAATCAGGAGGTTTGCCAAACTGATGATCAAAGTCCCAAATTTGATAAGTCCATATATCAATCTTTGATTGGTAGCTTATCATATATAAGCAATTGGTCAAGGCCTGATATAGCTTATAGTGTTAATCAACTGGCACGTTTCAATTCAGATCCACATCAATGTCATTGGCAATCATTAAAGAGAATTTTAAGATAACTTAAAGGAACAATGAACCATGCATTGTATATAGAACCAAAGGGTGATTTGAGTCTTAGTGCCTATGCAGATGCAAGTTTTGCAACTGACATAAACACTAGAAAATCAACATCTGGGATGGCTATATTATTTGGTAAGACATTAATAGGGTGGAGGTCAATCAGACAACAGCATATCAGCTTGTCCACGATGGAAGCGGAATTTTCATGTCTGTCATCACTATGCACTGACTTAATTTTTTACAAACAGTTATTATTAGACATGGGTATAACTGTTAAAGATTCCATTATTGTGTACGAGGACAACCAGGCAGCCATAAAGTTAGCTGCTAATATTGCTGTAAAAACTAGATCAAAGCATACTGATTTAAGATACTTAAATGTTAGAGAATCTGTAAAGAATGGGCTAATTAAATTGGAATACTGCATGACAGAAGAAAACATTGCAGACCAATTTACAAAAGCTCAAGGAGTAATTAAGTTTAAAGAGAGTTGTAACAAATATGATTTAAAGATGTAAATAGTTATATTTATTATTATTTCCTAAAAGGGGAGAATGTTAGGGATAACATTGTTTACCCTAACTGGTTTAGGTAAAATAATAAATAAAAGTTTATAAGTTAAAGTGTCTGCAACTTTAAATATAGGAATGTAATTAAGGGAGTGGTTGTGAAAGCACTTTAAAAGAAGCAAGACGACAGCTTGCTCTCTCTCTGGCTTTGATGATCCCTAATTATTGGATTCAAGACTGCATTACTCAAGAAAGGACTGTTGATTTATTGTAAGTGAACTGACTTTGGATATTCTACACGGACTTTGCTAACTGAATATCCTTGAATGGACTGACTAAATGATACATGACTAATGGACTGTTATTTTGACTATGCTATAAACTCTAAATGGAATAAACTATATTTTTGATAGCACAAGCTATCTGTTATTTTTACTGTATGTTAACAAACATACATGCTTATCTCACTCATTTATCTGTGTGCCTGTCTGACTAACGCTGCACATTCTGTTTAGCTTGTCTCCTTAACCCTGGTTGGGGAACACAGGCTTAACACTCTCGTTTCCTTCTCTCCTTTCTCTCAACCTTATCTCCATCCATTTTTCCCCTTCTTCCATTTTTTGTTTACTTTCCTATACAATTATCTATTCCTCTCAGCTCATCTACATCTCTTTAGCTGATTCCTTTTTGTGTTTCTGCTGGAAGAGGGAGGAATTTATACATGTTTGCGAGGGGAAGAAAAATAGCTGGCACATGAAGTTAAATGAAAACGTAAATGGAAGGGAAGAGACCTCTTCTCATTCAAAGAACTGTGGCAATCCTTTTTATTTTAGTTCTGCCTACTAGAGCAAAGGCAACAACCCTATTTTCAGGGTTCTCTCTTCCACTATAAGTATATATTCAATTTGCAAATAAGCACAATAAAAGCATTAGAGAATGACATTACTTCTTATATGATGCAGAAATTAAAAATAATGTATAGTTATGTCTTCCATGTCTTTTAATTCATAGATAAATTATACAGCCCCAACATTGGTCTTAAGTGGAATTTATGTTCCTAGTTATGTACTCTGGAAACTTCACCATGCATTTAAAATTGAGAACGTTTTTTTGAAGCCAGTTAACTCACCTGCCTCTACTGCCTGTGCTAGATGTACTGGGTGGCCTCACAGGAGTATGAGAATTGGATAAACCTAAAGAAGGAAATATGAGTGGAAATATCAGGGAACATTTCTGGCAATGCACAGTTTCAACAGTTCATACTCTAAAAATCAGTGTTACATTTTTTTTTAATCCTAGCTATTATAAAGCTTACCAGAATTCAAACCCTATAGCCTTCTAAATCTAATTCAGCTATCACGCTCACTTAACAAATAGAATCTATATTCAGTATTTTGCAAAATCAGAGATTTATCATTTACCATATATACTCGAGTATAAGTCGACCCGAATATAAGTCGAGGCACCCAATTTTACCACAAAAAACTGGGAAAACTTATTGACTCGAGTATAAGTCGAGGGTGGGAAATGCAGCAGCTACTGGTAAATTTCAAAAATAAAAATAGATGCCAATAAAAACTTTCACTAGGACAGTTGAGAATAAGTTTGATGTTCACAATTTCCTCTTTGAAAGAGACCAGTAAATAGGGAACAAGAAGATGAAGAAAAAGAAGTGTGTTTTTTCACACTTTTCACACTGAAGTGAACAAAAATGGCATCATAGGAACAAGCTTATTCTCAGCCCAAAGGTTTGTTTCTGATTTCTTCCCTGATTTAAGGGAAATTTGGGAAATGATCTCACTATCATGAAAGGTTTGATTGATTCACTAACGCAAAAGATGATGATGATGACAGTGGTAGGCAGGAGTCACTCTCTCCCTTGCAAGAAAAAACCAAGAGCCGTTCTTATGATCTCTCCTTCTCCCTCTCTCTCCCCCTCCTCCCCCTCCTCCCGAGTGGACTGAAAGCAGCTGGAGCTGAGGAAATGAAACTGAGTGGAGCGACCTGGGCTCGCGTTGCTTTTTCAGCCTAGAGCTCAGAAAAGCCTCCCCCTCCCATGCTTAAAAGTTGCAAAGGAAACACGGAAGCAGGGAAGCGGCTGCCCAGCTTCGGAGCTCCACACCATTTTTTTTTCAGAGGGGAATCTGACTCGAGTATAAGTCGAGGGCGGTTTTTTCAGCACAAAAAATGAGCTGAAAAACTCGACTTATACTCGAGTATATACGGTAACATATAAAGCATTATAGCATATAAAGTATTATAATTTATCATTCACCATATAAAGTATTTCCATTTAAAAAGAAAAGAATGGTGTTGTATTAATGACATTTATTTTGAAGATGTTTTTGCACATTCATTGACGACAACAGCTTGGAGATAAAAGGTTCTGGTATAAATTTAAAAGTTATGACATTTCATTTCTTCTTTTTTTCCATTTTTAGCCCTTGTCCAATGTATTAGCTAAACTTTTTCTTCTATTGATAATGAAGTTACATTTTTTTAGTTTTTTCATATATAAGCTATTATATGAGTGGGAAAAAACTGCCTACTCATGGAGAAAAATCTACTTTGATTAAATTTAACTAAACATAATATAAAAAGTCCATACATTGAAGCAAAAAACATTCAGCCTTTTTACTGTGCAAGTTACAAGAAAAAGATGGGTAAAATTTCACAATATGTATTGGTTGTTTTAAATACAGAAATTGGAATGTCTATCATGTCTTTTTCAACTTACCTGATGAGCCTGGAGATAGTGCTGAGGGTCCAGGAGAGGGATTCATGCTGCTTATGGGTTGAGGGGGTAGGTGGCTACCAGCAATATATCTACTTAGTAAATTATCTAAGTTACTGGAACCAGCATCTTCTAGCTGAAATAAAAAACAGTCATACAGTGAATTTGCCAAGTCTACAAACAGTATGCTAGAAATGACCTCTTGAAACTATCTCTATTTTTTCTGAAGGATATTAAAAAAACTAAAGCCAGCAATATAATAGGACAATGTCCTGGAAACAGGCAGTAGAACACGGTGGATTCATATAGCCTCGCTCTTTCCACTATTCATAAAATTTCTACCCCACCTATTTAATCTTAGTAAAGAGATCCAATTAACAATTAATTATTCAAAAAAATAAAGGATGTGAGTTCCAGATTGAAGTTAACAGGCTTCCGCAACATGCCAGAATTTGAATTAACACGGGTACATAACTTATTTGTTAAATCCAATTTTTCTTAAGCTGAGAATCACATTCTTTAAAGCTAGATTTAACATTCTTCATTTCTTCAAGGCAGATATAATAAAATTTCTATAGCTGAGTGTAAAGATAATCCCAGGATTATGAATGTTCCCTTAGTGAACATTCAAAGTTATGCAATAAGCACCCCCTAGCATTTACAAACAAGTCCCGAAACTACAAATCTTGCAGCACCATGGCAGTTGTTCGTCTTTACGAACAACCACAGAGGCTCTGCAACATCCTCAGAAGCTCCATTTCAGTCAGCAACGTGCCAGGCGAGGCCTGCGGAGGCTCGAATGGAACATCAGAGGGGCACAGGCAGCTGAGAGGCAGGAGAGGAGACTGCTTGCTAGATCTTCACAAGTGATCCAGCAAGACAGGTTGGGGGGGGGAAGCAATTGAGGGAAGCATGAGGAAGCATGTGGTCTTAGGCAGGTGTCCTGTTCCATCAATAGCCCTTCCCCCCAGTGGCCTTTCCATCCATACAAATAGCTTATATGCACTTAACAAGCCTCGCATTTGATTAGTGAATGCGTGGGCGAAAGAAGGAGGAGTCTTGTTCAAGGTAGAGTTCCACTCCCACAAATCCTCAGGTTACAAATAGAATGGGCAGGCTCCATTACATTCGTAACTCGAGGACTACCTCTATTTGTCCATGCAGGGAGAAGAAAATTGAAATCATCTCACATACATTAGTAAGTTATAAATTTTACAGTGATATTAGGTCAATCTGTACCTCTAATTGATCAATTCTATGGTGAGATTAGATAAATGTTATAGCGACAAAGGAACTATATATTTCCAAACTATTAAAAAAGAAATGGAAATGCCTTCCCACCTCCCAGAACAAATTAGCACAATTGATAAATAGAAACAATTTGCAAATATGTAATTTTCAGTCAAGTCTCTTTTTTAAAATACTGAGTAAACAGCACAGTAGTTAGTTTCAATCCAAAATTAATGGAGCAACTAAGAGTAGAACCCAATGCTATGCAAGCAAATATGCATTCATATTTTGGAGACATCTTTAAGGTTGTGCCTCAGGAGTTTATGGAGAAAAAAAACTTCATTCCGTTTTGATGGAAATGTAAATCAATAGCAAAAGACCCTGGGTATGTTTGAAAACCATTAATACCAAAGAAGTCAAAAAGCCAAATTATGAAAATATAGAGAACACATAGATTATTTTGTTTATTAAATGTTTACGCCACCCATTTCTCAGGTGATTCTGAGCAGCATTTGCATTTGCCATTTTGACTTTTTTATACACACACACACAAACACCTGTAGATATCTTTGATCACAATAGATATCAACCTTAGATTGTTTAATGTGTGCAATAAATCACTTGAAGTCTTCACTTCAAGACTGAGTGAAGATTTAAACACAAATCTTGTCATTCTTACAGTCTCCAGTGGAAAAAGAGACATTCTAATAATGACATCCTAACAGATTGGATATTATCGTTTTTATATAAATTGTAAATCATTTTACTCCAGTGTTAAGCTGTTAAATGTTAATTTCAATAACAATTAACTTTCATTATTTCTTTATATTATATGCTTACCTGTATGGGAGGAATATCTGGCAAGGAAGGTAGATTTTCTGGGTTGGTTACAGATGGAATAAGCTCTATTGCTGCCACGGATGGGCTTGTTGGACCCCGATTAGCATTTGCCATGGTGGCTGTTGTAGGGCTTGTTGGATTGATAGTATTGTTATGTACTGAAACAACTGGGAAGGGACCTGCATGTCCTGGATTTGAATGCTAAAAAGAGGGGAGGGGGGAAAAATAGAAATTATCATTAAGTTAGTTACACAGAAGGGCAATATTCATTTTTCACCTGTTACTTGTAATAAGTCAAAATAATAATATCTTCTCATTCATAACTGAATGCTGATGTTTTTAGACATTTAGAAATTTTCCTTTATCAAAGAATAAGCTCTTACAGATCAATAAATATATAAGAGCCAATCAAACCAATAAAAAATTGTGGCAAACTAATAACCATGAATATTGCATGCCTTATGTTTGAAAACTATGTTTGGATCTAATTTTAGATTTTTTATGATCAAATTTGAATCTGTTTCCTTAAATAGCAAGCTGTACCAGAATAGAAATGATCCTTTTAATTTCAAAAAGCTGCTTTACTTTTCTAAAATGTAAGGTGGGAAACAAAATGTGCACACAGCATATACTTGTCTTTGTAAGTGTGGCTGCATCATTGAATACTGGGGCCCATTGTGGCGTGGTATCCCTGGGAGACGGGCTGCATTCTGAGCCATTCTCATCTGATGAGCTTGGAAAGCACCGCAGTTCATACTCCTTTGCATGGTCTGCATACTTATCAACCGTGGAGGCTACAAAATATAATAAATTTTATAAAATTCTAGTTCTGTAAATGAGAAAAAACACTAGTCTCTTTTCCCATGTTTTTCCTCTTCTTCATAAGGGAATAAACTGCATTGCACTGATATTAGAATTAACAAAATGTAGCTCTATATAAACTTTAAATGTATGTAATTCTATGCCTGAAAATTATCTTTTGAGCTTATATGAGTATCTTAATTTAAACAGTCTGAAGACTTGCCTGTTGCTGAAGCATCTGTGGACCTGCCTGGCGTGTGATTTGCCCTGCAGGCTGCCCCATCCTCATCTGCTGTAACTGCTGGTGTTTTTGTTGCGCAAACACCTGCTGTTGCATGTGCTGGAGCCGGAGCTGTGCAAGATTAATTTGCCCTGGAGGTTTGCTGATATGATTTGTTCCTGGAGGAACTTGTCCCACTACTACATTAGGAGTGTAACCTTGTGTTGGTTTATTTTCAATAACAAGATTACCTAGACAATAGGAGAAAGTATGATTAACTACAAGGCTTGTATTTTAAATAAAATTTAATAGTATTTTTTTTGTGATTAGTATATATTAGCTTCACATTAAAGGATGAAGCTTTAAAAATACACAACTAGTGTATTTTTTTCAATAGAAGATAATACATGTAGCATGGAGTTGAATTATGGAGTCCCTGATGCTTTCTGAACCTGGCTATTTGCTTTCAGATATTTTATTACCCAACTAAGTAACATTATCAATGTTACCTAGTTGAGTAATGAAATGTCTGCAAGCAAACAACCAAGTTCAGAGGCCAAAAAGGAATCTGTGTTTTTTATGTTAAAAGATGCAAAGTCATATTTTTAATTAATGGATACATAAGATGTGGATTTTAATATATCTGCATTATTTATTTTGATCAGACTATGTTTAACAGAACACTTTCCTCAAAAAATTAGCATCTAATTTCAATACACATGTGATTTCCCATAAACTTTGATGTATAGCTGCAGAATTTTTTTTTACCTCTTGTATAATAACTACATTATATTTTTTACTTAAGTCCTTAAAGTTATTTATTATTGAAAAAATTAAAAAGAAAAAATTGAGTATAATTTTAATTACAACAGCAGAATCTCATTAACACTTGTAGTCACTGCCATAAAATATGGTCTGAGTTATCCTCAGGATTATTCAATATTTAAAAACCCTTATTTTGAATGTCATTTGATGAACCATTTTCTCTTAGTTTTGCTATTCTGGCACATTTTAATATTATGGCTTAGTATTTCCATTTGATTACTAAAATATACTTCCTTATAACTCTTTACAGCAATTGCATCTTTCCCAGGATTGCATGGCTGTTCTTTAAAGTTGAAGCTAAATCTGATGATTGCACAGCTGTATTAAGTACTAGTTTGTTCTTGTATAAAATAAGAAATATTCTTGTCTCTAGAACAGTGGCCATAATTCTTTTTAACAAATACTCTATTGTTGCTCCATACTACTAGTTAACAAAATGGAAGATTTTGTTCCTTCTCTAAAAATTATTGTTGTTTAAGAATCTGACAGTGATACACAATGTCATCTCAGTTTTAAAATAACCCAGGAATTGTATTATTGTCATGTGTATTTATCAAAACTTGTACTTAAATATTTTTGTCAATAAAATAAAATACAGTTTAAACATTTCTGCACCCTCTAGGATCTTTTCAAACAGTTTTATAGTATTTCATTTCCAATACCTTTTCAGTTCCCAATGTATATTCCCATTCCAAAGGACCATATGATGAGTTCTGCACATGTAACAGGGAGTTTGGGTATCTCCCCCTTTCCAGAAGCATCCTCTCACACTACCCTGAAGTTTGGGAACCTCAAAAGTGGCCTCCAACAGAGTAAGAGGTGCTGCTGGTGGAGAAGAACATGGGAAAAACCTGGTATGGACATGTAAGCCTTTGTACATACCCACAAGGCTGTTTGTAATTTAGATGCTGACTCTTAGTTCTTGCTTATTAAATCTAAATGTATTCTCAATGGGATCTGTTTCACTATAAGAAATAGGTATACATTATTGGATACATATTGAGAAGATATAAATGACATACATGGACCTTTTTTTTTACATATAGAAAAATGCAAGGGCTAGAATAGAAGACAAGTAAGACTGATTATCCCGGACTTTTCTTTTCACTGGAAACTACAAAATTTCCATGCCAACAGCCTCATACTTTCGGCTCAACCACCAATTTGTTGAAAGAATTTTACCTTTAAGAGTGTCTACCCCATTACTCCAGAGTTTATATTGCAAACATAAGGGTTGCAAAGAAAGGAATAAAGAAAATTCTTTTTGAAAGAGAGAGCATCTTGTATTTTATAACTTGCTTGGTGGGAGGGGAGACAAAAAAGGAAGATAAAGTTTCTGCCTGTATCAAGTAAAATAGTTTAGAGTTATTTTGAATCTTATTTTTGGTTATTTTTTAGAATATGAAGGATTTTGATACGTTTGTAGGTGGAGCTCATAGTTAACGCGTCTGAGTTTCCCAACTATAACTGATATGCTAAAAATGAAGTTGGACTGAATCCAAATTACTTTTCTATAATTAAACACTTGTCTCTTTAATATTTTTAGAAGTAGAAGACAGTGACCATATAATTAGGTAATACACCATACCTTCGTATTTTTTTTCCCATTTTTTTCAAATAATACTCTTTTTTTTCCACAATTGTCATGCCTCTTATTGCTAACTATATATCTCACTTCACAGTGTCTTTCTGAGAAAAACATTGCTACCTACTATTAAGAAGGGTCAATTACTACATGAACAAAGATTTATTCTCAAGAAAAGTATTCCTGTGATTAGAAATGCATGAAAAAGGCAAGCAAACAGGGTAGAAAAAGACCCCTATCTGGGTTGTGATTGCATTTGTATCACTGGTTTAAATCCAGGCCTACATAAATAAGTTACACTTCATCATGTAGTATATCAACTATCATGGTGCACAGAACTTCTGGACATTCTCCTGGAGGATAGCTGCAATTTTAAAGGAGGCATATTGTCCTCCATATGAACAGTCCAGTAACAAACCTTATTTTACTGGAAATGTCTTACATCTATAAGGAACACTATAGAGAACATGCCATTTACAATTCAAATTTTCACATTAAATCTGTCAGAAATATGAAAAGCTCTACCTAAGTTGACTACATTCTTTGCCCAAAATGTAGGATCACAATGGAAGCGAATTGCTCCATTAGCAGCTGGAACAGGATCACACCGTGCTTTTAAAATATGTCGCAGCTGGAAAGTGATCTGCAAAGCAAATAATCTCACATTACTGTTATGCAAAGCATAAAAAAATTAAAAGTAAGCTATTTGCAAATGAGTGACTTCGAAAAAATTCACTCTTTTCTAATCTAAATTGTAAGATAAGCTAATTTTCCATTTTATATACTTTGATGAAAAGATTTCTTGATTGATCACAAGCAAATTAATATCCATAATATTAAAGAATCCAGATAAGAGGTTTTAGTTTCAAACAATAAATTCCATAAATCGCATAATTTTCTTAATATTTTATAAAACTTGAATTGTACCCATGTTCAAAAACAGATAATGAAATTAAACTACTTTGTATCAAAAGAAACCAGGTAATTTTGAACAGATTATTCCAAAAAAATTCCTCCCTCCCAATGGGTTAGCAACAAAAATATGCTCAATACATGCTATACTTTACTCTTATTTTAACTAATAACTGTGAGAAATATGATTGTTAAAAAGGGCAGGTAGTACTTTTTAAAAAGCCAATCTTTCATTGCAACAAGTTAGTTCCATTCATCACCAATGCTATTATTCCCTTCTTGGATAAGCAACATTATATGAAATGTAAGGGGAAAAAAGTAGTGATTAAAAAAAGAAATTAAAGACCAAAAATAATTTTTAAAACCTGAATTTAATTAAATCTAGATTATACCAACACTATTTGCTGGTCGTCTATCCTTGTAAACCAGTTTACTTCTATGCATAGTTTTTATATTCCTTTTTTCTTTATACTTACCTTTTTTTTTTTTTTGTGGATCTCATCAATTCTAGACAACTGCCTGTTTCTCCATTTTTCCTTCCCTCCCAACCAATTCATTTTTTGTTCATGTATTTGTTCTGAGATTCAATCTTCCTTCTCTTGTACAAGAAACAAACCATTCTGCTCATTTTTGTAGTCAATGTTTATTCTTCAATCATACATTCCTGTTTCTTCTTGTTTTACCACATATGGCTCTTAAGTAACTCATTCCCACTGCATTTAACTCACATATATTTCATCTGACATACCCAACTTTTACTTTGATGAAGTGGATGAGTGTGCACGCCCACACACAGATATTTTCACCTATATTAAAAGAACCCAAGCCACCTACTATTTTTCTACTTGCATTTGCACATCTTAAAACTTCTCCATCCATTTTCTTATCCTTATTAAACATTCTACAAATTTCAATTATTTGCCCTCATTTTTCATCAGTCAAGCTTCAAAAAATAATCCATAAATACCATTTGCATTCACTATTGCTACCTTTCCCTTTATGTAAGGGAATAACAGCATTCTTTCAGGTGTCATAAAGAGATGAATTTTCTCACACTTGCTACACAGTTCAGAGAACTGTCCCATAAGCTTTTTTCTAATTATACATATTCCTGAAACCTTAACACAATTTAAGATCTCAGTAATGAAAATCATATTAGAAACTGGAATAATTAGATGAAATTCAGAATCTTTCATATAGTTTTCTTACTTTTAACTTTGATATCTCTTCTGTGTTACTCCATTGTAATTTCACTTTTTAATTCTGCATTTATTCACTGTGTTTTATATAATACTCTCTTGTGTAATAGTTGGAACTTTTCATTTAACCCTGACATTTGTGATATTAATTTCTTGAACAGTTGGTTATGCATGTCTGAGCCTGATTCCTCTTTCTCTAGTCCTCTTTTTGTCTCTCTTCTTTCTTAATAACTCATGAAGATCTTTAAAATTATTTAATCTATTATTTTCAAGATGCTTTATTTTGCAATAAAGTAGAACTCAAATAATTCAGTGAGGTGGCCATCATTTTTCCCACTTGAAACTTCCCACCTTCCTTTTTTACCCTCTTAAATATTATTTCGTTTGAGCTTCTTAAATTCTTTCTCTCACCAATTACTTATAAGAAACCTTTTCAGAATCTTTTTATTTTTCTCTCTCCTTCATTCCCTTTAACATTCCCTCAACTTGTAGCAAATTAAATAAACTGCATATTGTATATACATATACATCCAGACAACACACAATGTGTAGTTCACAGTTTAGTTAAATTGCACCTTTCTGGAATTTTGGAAGAGTATTAAAACTGGGCTTTGCTGGTTATCTTAGGCTGTGAGGGGGGCACTCACCAGAAATAATTGATGGAGTAAAATCTCATTCCTGTACCGGACGGCTTTTGATACCTGTTTATAATTTCACCTTATCAGGAAGATGGGCAGCATTTAATAAATAAAAATACTCTTATCAGGTTTTTAAACAAGCCAGACACTTTTAAGTATAGAAGGAAACAAATTCAAATATTTCAAGATGTCTCTCCCAAGATCGTTAAAGGAACGTTAGGAAATTTCCTTTCTTAAAAAAAAAATCATTTGCATGATTAGTACAAGTGTACAATGAACTAAACAAATTAGGCACAAATGGAAAATCTCATTTGCATTGGAATTCTTTTTGGAAATAAAGCAAAGATAATCATCTTTGTATTTGACATACCACTTTTAGTCTTATAAGAGACTAAAATACGCCATCCAGTAATTTCCACACTTGGTTTCATGCCAAATCATTTATTTCTGTTCATCCTGCTGAAGAACCTTGTTCAGTCCTTTTTACCTACTTCCAAACCAATTTTTATTTCAATCAAAATCACTCTTCATTTTCTTTTTTAAATGTAATTATTCTATGCTGTCTTTAATTATACTTTTCAATTATATTTTTCCTCTATGCCCATAATTCACAATTCTCTCATTATTTGCAATAGTATTTCCTCATTCATAACCTTTTTCACTTCATCATCTATGCTTCCTATTAGTGTAACTACAGCATTTCTGTAGCACTTTGTAGCATAATGTATTGTCAAATAATGTATATGAAATTCCTAATTTAACTTTCCTAACTCTAAAGAAGAGGAACTAACTAACTCTAAAGAAGAGCAACTAAAATGATTATGGGCCTGGAGATAAAAACATATGAAGAATGTAGGAATTGGATATGGCCAGTCTAGAGAAAAGGAGGATTAGGAGTGACATGATAGCAGTATTCTAGTATTTGAGGGGCTGCCACAAAGAACTTATTTTCCAAAGCACCAAAAGGCAACACAAGAAACAATGGACAGAAACTAATTAAGGAGAGAAGCAACCTGGAATGAAGAAGAAACTTCCTCACAGTGAGGTCAATTAACCAGTTGAACAGTTTACCTTCAGAAGTTGTGGGCACTTCTTCACGGGAGGCTTTTAAGAAAAGACTGGACAGCCACCTATCTGAAATGATATAGGATTTCCTGCTTGAGCAGGGGGATGGACTAGAGGACCTCCAAGATCCCTTCTAACTCTATATTGATTAATCTTTTTTCTTATTTTCTTATTCTTTTCCCATTACACTGATAAAAATAGCCTTCCCACATTCAGGTTTCAGCAAACTTGTATCCTTTATAATTTTTCATCCTAACCAACCAAATAATGCTTTTTGATTTATTTCTTTGACACATGCAGAAACACATTCAAACTTCAACCATGATTTGAAATTAACAGATATCTTTCTAAGCAGATACTAAATAATCACCATTTCCATCCATTTTGGGGTTCTGTGTAGCCTATGCATTTTTGTATACTGTCATTCCATCTCCATTCAACCATGTAACCGAAAACTTTCCTCCAGATCATTCAGAATGAAACGCCTTCAATTCCATGTGTGCATTTATCAACTGCATAACATAAGCTCAAACTGCCATTCAACCCCACTACATGCTCCCTAGAGTTTTACAAATTTCTTTTCAATAATTAATTCATGTTCATTATCATATACTTATCATATCCAAAGGTGCCATAATCTATGCACCATTGTAGTCAACGTACAGCCTACAGACACTGACCTCTCATGGACCATATGGCTTTAGTCAGCTGAAGCATTCATAAAACACATTTTAGGAGGATAAAGAATGAGCAAAGTGGGTTTTGCCCTTACCAAACCTATGCTACATGCAGCATTTCTAAAAAATACCAGTCACATGGGCTCATTTTGGCTAGGGAGCCACAAGCTTAATCAAGATTCAATTTTACTCCAATTACTTTAACATACTCTTTGCAAACTAGGATCTCTAAGAATACCTTGTAAACCATCATCCTGCTCCCCACATATCATTGAGCAGAATCTTCAATCAAAATACCAATACATTCTAGATTAATAAAGGAGAATATTTGTAGTTCAGAGTTGACATGAGAGGCCCTTGGTGCTCTCTATCATGCCCCTGATGGAGACTGATTCTGAGGGAGAGGAGGAACAGCTGACAGGGCGTTGAAGTGTGGCTCGGAGGTTGTGGAGGAGGCTGGGGAAGGGCAGAGGCTGGCTGGGCAGTCAGAGGAGGACTCAGGCCCATCCCTCTCCATCCTAGGGCACGCAGGGAGGAGAGGATAAGGGAGAGACATGGTCTGCTTGGGAGGAGAGGGCCTTGATCTTCTTCATGGGCTGCAACTGTGACAACTGAATAAGAGGACGGACATGCTGGAAACAAAGCGTGGAAATATCTCTAGTTTATGGTTCCTGTTGAGGTAATTCCCCGTTAGGAGAATGAGCGCATACAAGGAGACGTATAGAGAATAGTGTTGGAATAATACACACAGAGCACACAGATACACTGTACAGTAAATGTAGGTTTTTACTTCCACAAAAGTTTAAGCAAAGTCCAAAATAAGCAATCCAAAGTCATTCACAAGTTAAATCAGTCAGTTTTCAATCCAGGGATAATCCAAATATTAAATTCCAGTGTCAAAACAGTTCAGTATCAGACTTACATTAAATTCATGAATATCAGTCAATTAGGAAAAATGGAGCAACGGCAATACTTTCCAACAGAAGGAAACAGAGATACACTCAGCTCTCTTCTGAGACTCAGACTAAACAACCCAGGTTTCTGGCTCCATCTCATGGCCGTTTGAAAAACCACACCTAATTACAGTTTTGCATTTTCTTAAAGATACAGTTTTAAAATGTTTATCCTGGTTTATATATGTTTCTAACCCAAACAGCTGTTAGGTGACCCATATTCCTAACAGTTCCTCTTTGAGTTTGGCATCCTTCCCAGTGTGTGTTCTGTTATCTGTGGACGTCCTCTAGCCCTTATCTTGCCTGATTTGTGTTGTTTTTTCCTCTCCTTTTTGTAACTGCTTATGTGGGAGTTTTTTGTCTTCCATCAAGAATATTTGGAGCTTGGAAGCAAAGTGAAGGAATAAAAGGGGCTTCACCTGTTTTCTGTGTCTGTGTTTATTTTGTATCCCACCCTGGATCATCACACTCTCTAATCCTGGCTGTTTTCTTGCAAATGGTTCATTACCCAAATTAGGTAACATCATCAGGGCAAGAGTTGACAATGACAAGCACTGATGGAGTTACCTAATTTGGGTAATAAAACTCTGCAACAAGACAAGTTTAAAGAGCACGAAGGACCCGTCCATTCTAGATTCACAGACATATCTTTCTATTAGGAAGTACTACTGATAAACTTCTCCCCATTCTGTAGCTCTCTATGCACCTTCAAATCTAATTCAGATAGTGAAGAGAAAGAAAATTTGTTGTGCAAGTGTGTGTAACTCTGAGAATAATGAACTAACAAGATTTTTTCTTCTGTCTTGAAAACTACTACTACTGATGTTTATGTATATTGGTTTTTATCAGTTTTTTTTCCCTTTACTAAAAGTTCCACTACAAAATAAATGTTAAAATAAAACATATCACCTAACATTTTGGCTACACTATATTAATAGTCCAGCATATTAATAATTGAATTGCTTTGAGAATAGGTTACAGATGAGAAAACACAATTGCTAGAAAGAGAATATCATCCCATTTCAGCAGTTAAAACAGGGGTCACCAACCTTTTGGACCTCAGGGACTACCAAACTCATAATTTTAAATCCCAGGGACCACTAACCAGTTATATGGCGTGGCCTAATTTGTGGGTGTAGCTTGGTGGTCATGTGACTGGTTGGGCATGGCTTGTATGTAAATATTATAAATATTTATATATATATATTGAATTTTTTATAAAAAAGAGCAACTTTTATCCAAAATCAGACAAAGCAGGCAGGCAGATTGAGTTGCTCACAGAATCACAGATTTATTCAGTGATCTATTTATCTGCCATCGGCTAGTTCAGTCTGTCGCATGAAATTTGCTTGCAAGCAAACTCACAAAATTAACTCACAACACACCAAGTATGTAAATATTGAATTTTTTATATAAAAAAGATCAATTTTTACGCAAAATCAGGCAAAGCAGGCAGGCAGATTGAGTTGCTCATAGAATCATTCAGTGGTCCATCTATCTGCCATCGGCTAGCTTAGTCTGTCACATAAAATTTGCTTGCCGTGAGTCTGCACTAAATAATAGAACCTTCAGTCATAAGGGAGATTCGGCTGTGCTTAAAAGCAGAGCTGAAGATCTAAAGACTAGCTAGAAAGCAAGAAATCCAACCATTTCCTGCCTCCTAGCTAATCTAAATCTCATAGCTGATGGTTGGAAATATAGCAATTTAGAGGCAAATTTGCCGGGTAAGGAGTGAGTGGGCAGGGAGGGTTCCGGCAGGCCGTGTGGGCAGCACAGCCTTGTGTTTCTTCTCAGCCTGGATTAATTGCTTTGGGGAAATACTCTGGGGGTGAGATTTCTCTGCAGCCCACCAAAATTTTCTGGTGGCCCACCGCTGATTTAAAACCTCTAACATCTGGATTATAATTTTACAGCTTGGCTTTGATGAACTAAAAATATCAACAATTGAAATACAAAGTATTATGTTGAAAAAATTATGAAAACCAAACAAAATTTCATTAGAGGTACTTACCTCCAAGACCTCAGAATAAGAAAAATACAGTTTTTCATAATAAAAATTGTTGTTTTATTACAAGAATAAAATTTATAGCCAAGTTGCAACTATAAAATCTTATTTTTCTTACCAGTCGCTTGCTATAGAGCAATGCAGTGCTGCTGCCACTTGCAATGGCCCAATTAGTGAAGTTCATCACATGCTTCACCTGCCTTGATAAACCACTGATATCATTCTGTTGTTGCATTAACTTCATCTGTCTCTCCTTTGTCACAGTCTGAACAGAAAGAATACACACATATTGAATCAATTAAAATACATTAAAAGCCTTTTATCAATCACAATGTCAAGATCTAGCAGGTATCAAAAGATTGTAAGTGTTTTAATAATAATGCAAAGCTTTTTTAAAAAAAAAAAAGTTGCAGCATGGAAATCTATTTATGTCATATGCAATTTAACAATTATGCTTTCCTATGGCAATATTCCTAAATTAGATTCACCTGCAGGACCAGATTGTAATTGTAATTAAATTGAGGGAAAGAAATCTAGTACAAAGTACAAAGATTAATACACTGAATGATGACCTTCTAGCTTCAACTTAAAAATTTCTACTGACAGAACATGGACATAGAATAAACTACTATAACACGTAGCATAACATTTGTAACATTGTTCTAATCTCTCTATTCAATATTGTAGAGGATATTTCAACTAGACATGGGGGAGGGGGTGCTGCCTGAGCAGCTTTATTAATATGCTTCTAAGTCCCATCCAGCAGTCTGTCCTACACTTAAAAATAAGAGAACATTTAATTACACATTGCTTTATTCACAGTTAGAGTTTTCTACATCAAACCCCAAGAAGAAACATTGTATGGTTGAGTATATATATATATGGCAGGCCCTCACTGAGAAAGGTGAGAAACTGTGCCAACTGAAACTGACAACAAGAACAGATTACTACAACTGCAGCTACAACTAAGTAATCTGATCTTCCCAAGATTTCTGTGTTAAATACATGAGTGAGTGGCCAGCAAGCTGGTTTACCAATAATAAGGAGATGGCTTTTTTAAAAAAAAAAAAAGTATTTTTCGTAAGATTTAAATCAGGTCAAAGAACTGTTTTGTGGAATTTTATATATGATTAATACACAAGATATAAAGTTTGTCAGGCTGTTACACTAAAGTGATTGTCACTAAGAAAGATAGTTTAAAAGTCAGCAGTGAGAGGTCATTTAAAAGTTCAAGTAGTAACAAAAATTCTGCAAGAATCATTGATAAATTTCAAGTAAGTTTCAGAAACTAAATTGATTCATTTAGCTTTCATGTTAACATGCATAAGAATGTAAATATCCTATCAATGAAAAGTGTGGTTTAGTATGATTGCTATGATTAGTATGATTGCTATTTAACAGAAGATAAAGAATTTTTAAAATATGTGATAATAAATGTCTTAGTAGGTGGCAACACTTGGTCAATTTATACTTGAAACCTAAATAGTGCTGGGCTTAGTTAATTCCTAGATGGGACATTGCCAGAATTTCAAAGCTACAGACCAGAGCAGAAGCTAAAAAGATATTCCAGAAGCAGGCAGTGGCAAAGCATCTTATTGCCAAGAGAACTGAATGAATGTGTCCCTGAAGTCACTAGGAGCTGGAACTGACTTAAAAGTAACTTTATGTCTGATAAGTAAACAAGACTTCAACATTCATGATGACAGAACATTTGCTTTATAGATTCTTTCAATGTAATTAAAATGCTGATATCCCGAAGACTTAACATCACACATCACATTTTGGAGAAGAGTGAAATGTATTAAAGAACTGTACTATCCAATCATAATAACCCTCTTCTATCACTCCTTTGCACAGTAGAGCAGAGATGTCTTCCAAAAGAGGTAGAAAGGTACAATTGTCTAAGAAAAGTTTCCAGACAACTTCAATTATCCAAGAATCAACAGAAGTATTTGAATGAATCATGAAAGATATAAAGCAGGCTTAGACACTGATGAGAGAGAAAAAAATGACATAAAGCCCCTTTGTATTCCAAATATTTCTATTAAATTGTAGCATTTAAAGTGGAAGAATAGGAAAATTATTAAACATATAGGAAGAAATCATATTTTAACTTTAAATCAATAAACATTTAAATTAAATCAGCTAAATCCAATGTAGTAATTGTTCTGGCTTTGCCCTTTTTCCCCAGAATGTTGTTTCTGATCTGCCTTTCAAAGGCCAAATGCAGTCCTAGTCCTTGAAGTTCAAAAAGAGATGTCAGAAGAAACAGTATCAATAAGTTAGCATACTATAGCAGCACCTGTTCCAGAACCCAATTATTTTTTATTTATTAAATTTATATGCTGCCAGCTCTGCATTAATTTGTAGCTTAACAGACATCATGGCCTTAAAACATTGCACTTTGTTTTCTGGGCATGCTCATTCCTGGTTCATTTTCTCTAATAGGAAATGCTGATACTAGAAAAAATAAATGAATCAGTAGGGAAGTGGCAATTAACATCTCCTGAATTTAATTTCTGCCTTTTTTCCATCTTTCTTTTTAACTGAGCAAATTCAGTAATGAAAGATCAAATGATTTAAAAATATGCTTCATTACTATTTCTATGAATTCAGAAATAGTTTCCCATTTCTTGGAAATCAAAGATATGGATAATAGTGTTTATCACATTTTATGTTAGTAGCAGTGTGGAGTCTTTTCTTATATTAAGATCTGGCAGCTAGTGAAACAACTAGACCAGACCAGACCAGACCAGATAGGGTCCTGTTTTAGTTTATTTATTAAATATTTAGCAAAAGATAGTAAAGGTATAAATGCCTGCACTGACAACTATCACACACACACACACACACACACATATCTTAAAGTATTCTCAAACATACAAAGTCTAGATGATTTATTATAAGCTTATTTTTAAAAAAAACCTCACAAAAGCAACAGGAATCACCTTTATAACAATCCTTGCTTTTAAGGGCAATGCATTCTCACAACAGCAGATTTTCTAAGCGTGGCCTCTGAAGTCACAGTCAAGACTAAGGATATACATAGAAGATAAAATAAAATAGGGGGAAAAATTTTGGATATGGAATTGATTTAGAAAAATGGCAAAAATTGTGGTCTCAAAACTATAAAAAGACAATGTCAACTGCTTATAAAGAAAATTTGTATAACGAGAATGGCGAGAATGTTTAAAAACAAATTGGATAAATGTTGGAAATGTCATCAGATACCTGGTTCATATTACCATATGTGGTGGACATGTTTGGATGCAAAAAGATATTGGACTAAAATCCACACATAGTTGGAAAAAATGATAAAACAACACATAGACTTTAAACCAGAGATATTTTTACTGGGAATTATACCACAAATATATAATAAAGAATTGAAATATTTGATTGCAAATGTTTTAACAGCGGCTAGAATTGTATTTGCTAAGAATTGGAAAAATGAAAAAATACCTATGCAGGAGGAAGTTATTAAGAAAATTATGGACTGTGCTGAAGTGAGTAAATTGACATTTGAAATTAAAGAACAAGAAGATAAACAATTTTATATGATATTGGACTTATTTTAACAATGGTCAGATAAAAAGACATGGCAATGAAATAGACTAGGAAATTTTATAATACAAGATTAATAGATTGATATAGAACATAATATAAAAATATATAATCATTGGACGAATGCATTATATAAATGTATAATAAAATCTAGAATGATGAATATAAAATGATGAAACAATAGTTTAGTCAAATGAATTATTAATAACTGATAAATATATAAGCATATGTTAGATAGACAATGTGAGAATCTATACAACCTATGAATAAGGACTATGAAAGGATAGCACAAAAGATTTGTAACCAACTGACACACTGTATGTATATAACTGGAAGATGGTTTTATGTTTTTTATGTTTTGTCTGTATGTTTGTCTTAAAAAATAAAAAAAAATTATAAAAATTTTATGATAAAATAAAATAAAATAAGTACATGGACCATAATGAAGAAGAAATAAAACTTTATGTTAAGTCTGAGTAAAAATTAAATGAAGAAGAGCTCAGCTCAATCACACTCAAATAGAGAAAGTAAGAATAAGGCAACTGTTGTAGTGGATAAAGAAAAGCTGCTGTAGTGGATAGAACAAAGGGATTGGTGGTGTTCAGCACTTGCATTAGTGTAGGGTGGCAACCAATAGTTTTAGCTAGCCTGCTCCTGAATAAGGCTCTGCAGACATAGAAACCAAATAGCTAATGAATGTAGACCATTTCCATATTGAGAAAGGCAGATGTCCAAACAACATTAAAGAAGAGGTTAATATTATATTTTATTTTATATATCATACTGTTATGTCTCACCTATTTTCACAAGTGAGAACAAGGAGTTCCACAGTTCAAAATATTCAAACGAAACAGAGCCAGACTAAAAAAGGGTTAACAGAATTATATTCCAGTCCTTGGCAGACTTCCCGGAATCTGTCTGGTAATTCAGAATGTCCATAAATTACAAAAGCCGCTCCACATGTATCCTTTCGATACATCAAACACTTTGCTTCCAAGCAAAGTTTGAGAATCATCACGCCTCCTTAAATCACCTGGATGGACGTGTCAGTCTCTCTAATCAATGTCTGGCTTGATGCCTCCCCTCAGCTTGACGTTTCAGTCTCCTCCTAGTTCTGGCATCAAGCCACGGTCAGTTTCCCCACTCGAAGCCTCTGACTCATTTTGTGGATCAGTTGCTGGCATGAATGACGTCGAAGGCTCTGAGGGGGGTTGTCTCTGCGATAAACTCTTGTCCTCCTGGCTCACATCTGCGTCCTCTAATAATTCAGACTCCACATTCACAGCAGGCTCCAGCCTTCCATCTTCAGAGTCATCAGAGTCAAAACTCACAGCAGGATCGATCCTTTCAGTCACAACACTATCCCTCACCGCAGGGCCTTTCCCCCGAGTCTGACGATCAGGATGTGAAGAGAATTGTGCATGATATATACGAATAAGATCTGGGGCATGCACCTTGGATACATCCTGCCAAGAGCGAATCTCCATTTCATTTTCCAGTCTTCCCACGAAGTACTGGAATCATCCCTTCAGCCATTGTGAATCATAAATTCCAACCACTGTAGTATCCGTAACAGGTTTAGTGCTGAGCCTGGATAGAGAACCTGTATCTTCTGGAGAGCGGAGAGTACATGATGGAGTGTCAGGTACTAACAGGGAGCGATGAAAAACAGGATGAATGCGCATGGAGCACGGTAAAGTGAGCCGATAAGCCACAGTATTAATAACTTCCTCGATAGGGAAGGGACCAATAAAACGATGATCCAACTTCCTAATCGGACGATCGACCCAAAGATGTTTCGTTGACAACCACACCTTGTCCCCCACAGCCAACGGAGGCGTCGCTCGATGCAAACAATCTGCAAAATGCTTATAATCTGCTTTCGCTCGTTCCAATTGTCTGGAAATTAATTGATGCACCGCATATAACTCCGCCAAAAAATCTCGTGCCTCTGGAACTGGAGAATCTGCGATTGACAGGGGGGAAAACCTCGGATGATAGCCCACATTGGCATAAAAAGGCGTCATGTGGGTGGAGATGTGCCGAGAATTATTAAAGGCAAACTCTGCCAATGGAAGATAGGTCACCCAGTCATTTTGTTGTTGATTTACAAAACATCTGAGGTATTGGGAGAGGATGCCAATTACCTTCTCTGTTCTGCCATCGGTTTCCGGATGGTGCGCTGATGCTAAACATACTTGTACTCGTAGGGCGTTCATTAGACTTTTCCAGAATTGAGCAGTGAACTGAACACCGCGATCTGAAACAACTCTGTCCGGTAAGCCATGTAAACGGAACACGTGTTGTATGAAAAGCCAGGCAGTAACACGAGCCGGGGGTAATCTCCTACATGGATGAAATGGGCCATTTTAGTGAGCATGTCAACCACCACGAGCACCGTTGTATAACCCGACGAAAGGGGCAAGTGCGTTAGAAAGTCCATGGAGATCGCTCCCCATGGTCTGCTCAGAGTTGGCAGTGGTTGAAGAAGTCCAGGAGGTGCATCTGACGCTGCTTTCGCTTGTCGACATTGTACGCAAGAAGCGACATAGGAAGACACATTGTGGCGAGCCCGAGGCCACCAAAAAGTCCGGGTGACCAAGTGCAGAGTTTTGTGAAAACCAAAATGGCCAGCAGCAGGGTTATCATGACATTGCGTCATGGTGAGGGCTCTAAGCGTTCTGGTGGGTACGTACAATAAATCCCGATGTCTTAGCAAGCCCTCTTCAAAGGACCATGGGGAATCAGGTCCAACTTCCCCCCTTCTCTGCTGCGTCCACGCGTCCAATCGCTGCGCCTCCCATATGAGAGCCCGCAAATCTACTGGATTTTGAAGTACAGCCAAGGATTCTGGTGGAAACACCGTTCGTAGAGGAAGAGGATCCTTGGGACCGATATACTTGGGCTTCTGAGACAACGCGTCTGCCCTCCAATTCTGTCCACTTGGAACATAAGTGACAGAAAAATTGAACCTTGCGAAAAACAATGACCACCGAATCTGCGTTGGTTCAACTTCTTAGCGGTAGATAAATGTTCCAAGTTTCGATGATCTGTCCAAATCTCTACCTTGTGCCGAGCCCCCTCTAAATGATGTCTCCAGGTCTCAAAGGCAGCCTTAATAGCCAACAACTCCTTTTCCCAGATGGTGTAATTGCGCTCTGAAGCTGTGAGCTTCCTAGAATAGTTTGCACATGGGAAAAGAGGCGCGCTGTCCTTCGGAGCTTGTAACAGTACCGCTCCGATAGCGACATTAGAGGCATCTGTCTCGACCACAAATGGGCGATTCGGATCAGGATGCCTCAATATCGGCTCAGCCACAAACGCTTTCTTTAAAATTTCAAAAGCCTGTTGTTGCGGGGGGCCCCACACAAACGGGATCTTCTTATGGAGGAGCTGAGTTATGGGATCCATTACTTTAGCAAAGTCTGGGATAAAAGTCCGATAGTAGTTGGCGAATCCCAAAAGACGTTGTATGTCCTTGATTCGACGAGGTGCTTCCCAACTACACAATGCCTCAACCTTTTTAGGGTCCATAGCAATGCCTTCGGGAGAAATGATGTGCCCCAAAAACTCTTATCATCGACTGGAAAAAGAAAAACTTCTCCAATTTCACGTAGAGTTTATGGTCCCGAAGACGCTGAAGCACTTGACGAACCTGTTGAAGGTGGTGATCTCTGGACCGGGAGTAAATTAAAATGTCGTCCAAATATACCACAACAAACCTATCCAGCATGTCCCATAAAATATTGTTCATCAAATGCTGGAATACAGCGGGAGCGTTGGTCAGACTAAATGGCATGACGGTGTACTCGAAATGACCATAACGAGTGCCAAACGCCATCTTCCACTCGTCCCCCTTTCTCATCCGAACCAGGTTGTAGGCCCCACGCAGATTGAGTTTCGTGAAGATTGTAGCCTCTCGCAACCGCTCCATCGATTCCGGAATGAGCGGCAAGGAATAGCTATTCCTCACAGTGATAGCGTTTAATCGTAGGTAATCACAGCAGAGATGAAGTTCTCCCGACTTCTTTTTGACAAAAAGAACGGGAGCCGAAAGAGGGGACGACGAGGGTCGAATAAATCCCCGAGCTAAGTTTTTATCTAAAAACTCTCGAAGTGCAACCAACTCGGGCTCCGACATGGAGTATAACCGCCTCTTTGGCAATGGAGCATCCGGTATCAGGTCCACGGGACAATCATAAGCACGATGTGATGGTAATCGGTCTGCCTCCTGTTCACTGAAAACATCGGATAAGTCCGACAGCTCCGAAGGAATTGAGACAGCAGGAAAGGCGATATCCTGGCCAGCGCAGACATGCTTCAGGTGATCCACACATTGTAGGCTTAGAAAAGAAATGGCGTTCTGCGCCCAAGCCTCCAACGGATCGTGCAAATGTAACCAGGATACTCCGAGCACCAAAGGGAGATGGAGGTTCGAGGTGACATAAAAACTTATCGCCTCCTCATGATCCCCAATAAGCATATGCACTGGCTGAATGGTGAAGCGAATGGGTCCTGACTTGAGTTTACACCCATCTACGGTTTCCACCTTAATGGGTGGATTCACAGGAATCAAAGGAATTCCAAAATGATTAACAAAAGCACAGTCCATAAAGCTGGTTGTAGCCCCTGAATCCACCAGTGCAACGGCGGGAATTCCCTCCTTCTGGGACTGCAGAAAGATACGAGTGTCCAAAAATAAATGCCGAGAAAGGCCAGGATTTACTTCGGCAATTTGGGGTGGGGGTGTAAGACGTGCCCGACCTAGGGTTTCCCCGAGGTCGGGCCTACCCCGTTTCCCGATGGGCCAGGAGTGGTTTTGGGCATAGGTCTACGAGTCCCTCTCCGAGTGCAGGAATTTGCAAAATGTCCCGGACCCCAGCAATAAAGGCACAAGCCTTCCTGGAACCTTCTCGAACGTTCTCGCGCCGTTAGGCGAGGGCAGAGTGTGCCTAACTCCATCGGCTCCTCAGCCTTAACCGCGGTTTGGAAAACTCTCAGTGGTGTGGTTTGTGCACGAGAAGACGAAGGTGGTTCCACAACGGGCCGTTTACTTCCACGTTGCTGTAAACGAGCTTCAATACGTAAGCACTGGATTACCAATGCATCCAGAGTTGAAGCCCGCTCTGCATGGACTAACTCATTCTTGATGGCGTCAGACAAGCCTTCCTGGAACGCAGCCATATGAGTCGGTTCGTTCCAATTAGAGTCCATACACAGCAAACGGAATTCTGCAATGTATTCCTGCAGGGAACGTTTCCCCTGATTAATGTCCCATAACCGTCTAGCCACAGTTTGTAGTTTAATTGGGTTTTCGAACATAACTCTCATTTGTTGTAGAAAACCCTGAAAATTGTCCAACAATGGCTATCTTGAACTAACAAGGGAGTAGCCCATTTGGCAGCCTGCCCAGATAATAGGCTAATCATAAATCCTACCTTAGCCCGGTCGCTTGGGAAGTCTTCAGGCCTGAGAGAGATAAACAATTGGCACTGACCCATAAATGCCGGGAACATGTCCATTTGCCCTGAAAATTTCTCCGGCATGGATACCGGGCTTTTCCTCAAGGGAGGGGCTGAGGGAGCAGCAGCAGGGTTTTACAAGCTGGAAATATGATTTACCAGTTGTGTTACCTGATTCTGAAGAGTCACATTGATTTGAAGTAGTTGACTTATCTATTGTTGTTACTTCTCTACCAAACTCTGCAGTTGGGTTTGGTCCATCTTGTTTTGAAGATGGTTTGTTAGGCTTGGAAGCAAAAATGTTATGTCTCATCTATTTTCACAAGTGAGAACAAGGAGTTCCACAGTTCAAAATATTCAAACAAAACAGAGCCAGACTAAAAAAGGGTTAACAGAATTATATTCCAGTCCTTGGCAGACTTCCCGGAATCTGTCTGGTAATTCAGAATGTCCATAAATTACAAAAGCTCCACATGTATCCTTTCGATACATCAAACACTTCGCTTCCAAGCAAAGTTTGAGAATCATCACGCCTCCTTAAATCACCTGGATGGACGTGTCAGTCTCTCTAATCAATGTCTGGCTTGATGCCTCCCCTCAGCTTGACGTTTCAGTCTCCTCCTAGTTCTGGCATCAAGCCACGATCTGTCAGTTTCCTCACTCGAAGCCTCTGACTCATTTTGTGGATCAGTTGCTGGCATGAATGACATCGAAGGCTCTGAGGGGGGTTGTCTCTGTGATAAACTCTCATCCTCCTGGCTCATATCTGTGTCCTCTAATAATTCAGACTCCACATTCACAGCAGGCTCCAGCCTTCCATCTTCAGAGTCATCAGAGTCAAAACTCACAGCAGAATCAATCCTTTCAGTCACAACATCATACTATTACATTTAACTATGTTTTTAATAAAATAGGTTACAACTGGATGGAATCATATAATGTTCTTGTCAGATTCCCACAAAGACTATGAGATTCACAGCAGTTTCTGAGCAAGTGGGAATGGTAGTTTAGAATTTTTATCTGGGCAGATCTCAAACCTTTTCCAATGTCTTCCAACATGCCCTCTTTAAAGAAGGGAATTGGATTTCCTCCTGTCTCTAGCCCTTTTAGTGTTTTACTGATGATAGATGCATGTTTATATTCTTTGCATTCCTTCTGTCATATTCAGTTTAATTCACCAAGCTAGCCTGGACTTTTCTGGCTGCTAGCTAGTAAGCCAAATCTAAGCCAAAGCCAACAAAATCAAGATATCACTTAGATCAAGAGTTGTCATTTGCCATAACAACTTTTGTGGACTTGAGAGCACCTATTCCATTAGATAGGCTAATATCTTGGGGTAGAGACTGAATCTTAAGAGGAAAACAAGTATCTTAAACCTTGTATAGATTGAATTGAATCTACTCTATATAAATACTATATATTTATTTGCTATGCTTATAAACTAATCAAATTGTTGAGAAACTATAGACAAATTAATTCAACAAAATTTTCAGAACTTTGTTTCCAAGTGAAAATGGATGCTTCTGATCTTCCTATGACCAGATTAAACTGAAAAGAAATATAAACTGAGTTTGTTGCCACTGATAACATGGTGTATCAAGAAGAGCTATTAAAGAATCATTTAAATCAAAAGAATAATACATATCGATACCCACATTATGTTCACTGTTAAATTTAACTGTACCTCAAGCTGTTGTAAGAGAGATTTCCCCTTTTTATTGATTTCATTAATGAGAGTAAAAATAGCCACTTTGATTTCCTGTTCTACTCGTTTGTTAGTTTCATTTACTTCTTTCACCCTGAAAAGAAAGAAATCTGTCATCAGGCACTTACATTACAACATCTTCAACATTATTCCCATTCCCATGCAAATGAAATTTCAAAAAATAAACTGATACAGATTCATACAAAATATCATTATTCTAAGTAAAGATAGCATTAAAAATCACAACTATTGTTTATAATTTTTAAGGTTCTTTTCACTACACTGTAAAGCATTTTTATGCATTTAAATTTACTCCTGGGTTTAAAAAAAGTATTTTACATGCTGTAAATGATAGTCAATTTTATGTTGATTTTCTTCATTATAAAAAAATAGTAAAACTTAACTAAAAATCCTTTATCACAACTAAAAAATCCCCAGCTATTTCACCTAGCTAGCTGTTCTTATTTTCCATTCATAACAAATAACTGTTCTCCTACAGCTGCTTATCCTGCTATTATTGCCATAGGAATCTGATAGAAATTACAATATTGAGTACTGTGGTGACTGCGTTTTTTACTTTACAGTGATTGTAAAGTACAGAAAGTACAGTCATAAAAATTCAGTATGGTAAAACTATAATTAGAACAGAGTATCTATTCTATTTAGCCATGCAATTATATTACCTAGTTTGATAATGAAACATCTGCTAGCAAACCATCAAGTTCAGAGAGGAAGAACCCCATAATCTATTCCAAACTAGGAAACAATCAAAAGAATTCACACTGTCTATTAAATGTATTTGCAATACTTCTTTCAAATTGCTTTTACTTCATTTTTTATTTCGCATGATCATAATCACAGGTTCTCATAATCTACCTCCCTCAATCCTGACCAGAATTTCATTCTCTGCTGTTATTGGAACTGATTCTCTCGTGCTTCAGGATCCTAACTGGGTATTTCGTCATAAAGAATTGTTGCATGTGCATAGGAATTGTTGAAGAGAACTGGGAAGCAACATAAAGATTTGATTTGAAAGAAAGGCAAAGAATATAATCCCTTGGAAGGAATACTTTCCTGAAATATAATCCAATGTCGGAATAGCATCTAACTGCTGATGGTCTCATGTTTGGTTTACTTTGGAAAGAAATATATTAAAACAAAGGGAAAAAATGTGAGAAGCCTAAAGCTTTAAGAGTTAGGTTAGCTCAGGAATTCTAGGAGTTGAAGTCCATAAGTCTTAAACTTGCCAAGTTTGAAGGCCCTTGGTCTACATCAAAAAACAGAAGCCAAGAATGAGAATTGATATGACTGGGGTTTTTTAAAAAAAGTAATGCACAAGTTAAATAAGCTACAAACAGAAAAAGTAACTGATCCTGGAAGAAGAAATGTCTTTTTTATTTGGAAAACAAAATTCTGATCCGTAAATACAAGTTTCTAGCACAGAGAGGATTAAAACTGTATGAAACTCAAATGCACAAATCAATAACAAAAATGTCAGTACTGTAACAGAGAATTGTGTTATAGTTTCTAAACTGTAGTAACTGAAATGTGAATTACGTATCCATGAAGTTAGAACATCAGAAAATAAAGCTGCCATTATGTGATTGATTTGCTTCCCCAATCTTCATCTTGCAATAAACTCCAGCTATCTGATTTTGAGGCTGTGATAAAATAAAAAATCAATTTTGAATTCTCTTATCTTATTATTCCTTTCTCTGTCTATTCCTTCCCACCATTTGGAGCAGGGGGAGGGGAGTTCTAGAAGAACAGAGTTGTAAGTCAATTATATCTGGATATTAATTGATGTGTTAGTAGCATAGTGTGGTAAAATTAGATCACTGAAGCAGACTGTCCAAAATAAGAATCAAATATAAACAAAGATGCACAATGACTATCTATGGAGATTCTCAATCATTCAAATCATGGTTGCACCAAAGGGCTTTTTCCAAAAGACAATTGGACTTTCTTACTTTTTTCTTTGAAAACATTTTGAAGAAATTGCAAATAGTCTCATCCTGGAAGAGTATCTTGAAATCACTGCTATCCCATTGACCACAATTATACATTGGTTTATTCTTTCCCACAGGCTAAAACAATCTAAAGAAAATCTAGATGGACTTTCTATGGCAGACTTTGATCATAAGAAGGGCACTGATAGCCAATTACAATAAACGACAGAAAGGATAAAAATCAAACAAAGTAGAAAGATTTGTATTTAGTATACTATGTTCACTAATGTGTTAAATATAATAAAATATTTAATATTCTTTAATGACATTTATGGATCTCTTGATCTGCTATATAGATCACTGCAGGCAGATGCATCATATTTTTTTTGACTCAAGAAGCTCTGACAAGTAGAATTTTAAATGATTGGTTAAGTGAGCCAACATTTCTTGACTCCTCTTGGCAATGACTTTTAAAATTAGAAAAAAAGCATTAAATTGTTTCACCTGAGACCAAAACATCAAAGTAAGTAAATATTCCTAAAAATAAACATTTGTACAATATTTCCACATGGTCATCTGTGCTCTTTTATGCAGCTGGTATATAGAAGTTTCTTTTTGTAGAAACTTGGTTATTGCTGTTACCAACTGTTTAACTTTTTAAGAAAGCCATCTGATATTGAAAGTTTAACAATTCACTCAATTTAAATAAAGTATCAGTTCTTTTAATGAAACTATTACTTACCTATTTTGTACTTGACTAGCTGCAAAGTTAACATAATTCTTCTTTTCAAGGAGTTTGGCTAAGAGATTCTCAATAGCACCTTTTTGATTCTGAAATGCCTCTTCCAAAAACTGATACCTTCCAAACCAGAAAACACAACACACATACTATGAAAAGTCAGAGTATTACTATTAATAAGGTGGTAAACTACCACATACTGTGGGGGATATTACAATAAACACAGGTTTTTCTAAGTTTAGACATTATCAACAATTTTTATTGTGTATGAACAGATGCATCTAACTCTATGTCATCAGAATCATACCCTAGCTTGTCACGTGTCTCAAAATAGATTATCTCCAAGAGATTAAGACTCTAAACAATGTGAGAAATTTATTGCATTATGGCATTTTGTCAAAACAGCTCATATATAAAATCCAACAACAGACTTATGAAAATAGCTGTTTTTGCAGACTGATGGTAACTTGCCTGCTTCCAATAAACTGAGATTTAATTGGGAAAGATAGATAAGAACTCTGAAGAAGACACATTGTCTCCTTTTATCACCAGAATACACACTATACAAATCTGTCTATTGTGCTCATCCAGATTGCAATTGGTATATGATAAGTAGCCGGACTATTACCAATAGTCCATCAAAAAGAAATCCACTACATTTTCCCTATTGCTACTTCAAATTTACTATGGGTACTTAAATATTCTATATGGTACATATCTATTATTTATACTATGCTAAACCCAGATTGCCAAAGTATCCTAATACATACATTAATACAATGCATTATTTTAAAAACAGATAGAAACTAAAGTAATTTAACATCTAACTATGTTAAGTAATAAAGGAGGGAAAGGGAAAAATATAGCGTAAATGTAAACCATTAAAGATATTTTCAAATATAAACATATAAGAACATATTGCTATTTATATCTTTACTAGTGCTAGTAACTACCTAACACAAATTAAGATTCCTAATGAGAATTAAGAAAGGAGAGAAGAATGCTTTCCATATTTTTGTGCCTTCTATTCATTTATATAGACTTCATAGACAAAAATGATATAAACCAAATAAACTGATAAAACTGATACAGACTTCCAAATCTGTAATTCTAACAGAACAGAATTTGTCTTGGTTTTGCACAAGATCTGAACAGTTTCTATACAAAAATTTTACTCTGTCCAGTCAACAAAACTGAACTTGCTAGAACTAATTACCACTATATCTCTCTTAAAAACTGTTTAAAAAAATTTAAAGTGTAACCTTATGTTATAATCTATGTACTGAATTAAAAGATAAGTTCAACTGTTGTTAAAATATCAGCAGTAACATTGAATTAAAAGATAAGTTCAACTGTTGTTAAAATATCAGCAGTAACATTGCTTATTCCAATAGCAACTTAGCAGGTAATAATTCAGCATATATGAAAAGTAACTTCTTCCAGCAATTTTCTTAATCAGTTCAAGGATCATACTGGACCTGCATTTCTGTTTTGAATGAGAAAAGTGCCTCAGAGGATATGGCAGTGCTCACAAAGCATCTGTCAGCAACAATTAAAATATTTGTGTCTATTCCTGGCATAGTGCTGCTAACCTCCAAAGTTTAGATTGAATCCAGGAAAATACATATTTGGTTTTAAAAGTTACCACATTTTTACTACAAAATACATTTTCCCCTTAGGATCCAATGTGTTCCACAGACCTAAATTATATAATGAAAATTTTGTAGCTAAGCTACCATTAAAATTGGTTGTTATCCTTATTTTATTCAATGTATTAATGCTGATCTAAAAAACAACAATGCAAAAGAAAACATCTCTGATGCTTTGTGATGCAATTTCAGTGATGCAAGTTTAAATTATTTATGAAATCCTGATATGTTAAAAAATACTTCTGGTTAATTAGGCAATATAATTTAGAAAAAAATATTTTTTAGATAAATGTACTTACAAGGACCAAAAGCACTGGTACTAACTTAGAAGAGACATTTCCTTCCTTCCTCCCACCCACCACCACCATACTGGAGGGAATGTTTCTTTCTAAAATGGCACCTGCTTCAGGTATCATCTAAAATCAAAGAACATTTACTAATGTACACACATATATAAAGTTAACAATTAAAAGTCATGATTACATTGACAAATATTTTTTTATTTAGATGTCTACTTATTTTTAATTGTCACATGATCTAACTATATCAGGATTAGAAACAAAAGGCTGAATTACTGCACGGCTATTTGGCACAAAAGCAAAAGAAAGAAGACTTGAAATATAGTAATTATATGATTATTTTTCAAAGTTATCTATATAAGAAAAGATGTATTAAGAAAGACACAGACAACTATACCTATGTTCTTTGTGTTCCAGTAACTGACAATCTCTGCACGTCAGCCTATCACAGGTTTCACAGAAAAGTTTTAACTGTTCTTGTTTGTGCACAGGACAAAAAACAGGACGTTGACCAGATGCTCCAACAGCTTCTGTATTGTAAGAGACAGACTGTCTAAATCACAAACCAAAATTCTAAGGAATCCAATATAACTGGTAATGCAGGCAATGAAAGCAAGCTGAAGACTGTTATTTTATCATTATTCATATTTATTCTGACTGAAATGCTTCACTGATTTCCAATTAATATTACACAAACTATCTTGCTAAACTGTATGCTTCTCTCAGGAAATATACTAGCACTAACTAATATCTCTTCAGCAAAACAATACCTAGATTAAGGGTCTTCAAACTTGCCAAGTTTAAGACTTGTGGACTTCAACTCCCAGAATTCCCGAGCTAACATGACTGGAGGAGGAATTCTGGGAACTGAAGTCCACAAGTCTTACAGCTGTCAAGTTTGAAGACCCCTGACTAGATTAAGGGACAGATTAGTTGCAATAACCCATGGCTAGCTATTTAATTACGTAGCCAGCCAAAGGGACAAAGGCAGTATTCACATTTATTTGTATACCTAAGAAAAAGATATGTGATAATTGTTTTGCTGTAAACAGGTCAGCATTATTCACATTTACAAAACTAACCGACCTTGTCTCATTTTACTTTTTTCTTTGTAGGATAGTCCTCAACTTATGAAAACTTTGGTCACAAAGCAATGCAGCAGTTAAAGCATGGTCACATGATCAGATCCAATTTTATGACCATTTCACTGTGATTGTTAAGTGAATCATTGTGGTCACTAAGTGAAATACATGACTGTTGAACAAAGCCAAATTGACTGCTTGTCTGAAGCTAGCTGGGAAGGTTGCAAATTATGATCACATGACTGCAAGGTACTGCTACCATCATAAATACAAAGTAGCGACCAAGAGTCCAAATTCTGATCATATCACAAGGAGAGTAAGTGACAATTTCCAAGGCCATTGTAACTTCAAGCCAACATAAAACAATCATAAATCGAGGAGTACCTGTAATTTTTTGTCTCTAAGATCACCACTTAATCTCAATTGCCATTTCTCAACTCCTGCAAAACGTAAATACAGTACTACTCTCTATGTTAAAAACTCTTTTATACTAGTTGGTCACTGTCAAATATTTTTAAAAATAAATCCTGTATGATTGAACTCTATTCATATCTATTTTAAAAAAAAGATGTACCTAGAAAACTACCTTTCTCCTCTTAAGGTGAAAGACACTGACAAAATTCAAATAACACCACTATTTGGGAGAAAGGAGGGAGAGAGCATTTCATATAGTTTGTGCTTCGTAAGTCACTCTTAGATTTCAGTGCTGAAGTAGAAGCTAAACAGATTTTTTTTTTTTCACAAAGTCTGTCGGGTTACTAGGTTTTGACACATAACAACTACAAACTGGTAACACACTTTTAATCTGTCCCATGTGTGTTGTAACTATGTATCATTCATGTGATTGCAACTATGTATCATTGCAACTATGTATCATTCAAGCATTTGCAACATTGTATCATTCACGTGTAATCATTAACTTCTGTCTCTTCAGTGACCTTTGCAAGGCACGTACAAGAGACAAGGAGATAGACGTTTTGTTAATAAGCTTATCCACTTTGTAAATAATCTGTCCGATATGCAGCTTTGTAAACATGCACATCCTGATGAGATTACCATGTTTGACTTGAGCTTTTTAATTAAATCATTTTCTTGTAAAAAAGCACAATAAAAGAGCGTGTGCCAAGACATTCGGGGCGCGCTCATCAAGAGGAAACCTCGCTTCCTGTCGTTTCTCTTCCCTTCGCTCCCTTTCATGAGCCGCCCATCAGATGCGGGATGGCAGATACCGCATTATGGTGACCCCGACGTGATTCCCTAAGGGGGATACGCAGCGACGCGCCCATATCTTATCAGCTCGATGGGAGCTGTGCATCGCCAGGCCTGAAGCGAATTGCACGTCATCGGATCTGAAACACGGTCTCGACTTTCGTAAGTATGGGTGGAAACTTTTCTCAACAACAGACGCAGCATCTGAAGGAATTGAGGGAGTTAGTCGCTTCTTCTTCTAAACACTCTGCTAATTTAAAGGGCTCTCCTGTAAAAAAGAAACCTATTGCTACATTATTGGCTTAATTGTCCTAATTATTCAGAGGAAGGGTCCTTAAAAATTTCCAATTGGCAAAAAATTGGTGAACATCTCCATAGTCCTCCTCGTGCACCTATTGGCATTTTGGTCACTTGGAGGAAAATTATGGAGGCTTTAAAAGTCCATTATAAAATAGAAGCAGGGAGTATGTTTGAATCTCCTCCGCCAAGTTATGATAACTTTTCAATTTTCTCTAACTCAGGCAGAAGCTGCTGCCATTATTCAACAATGCCCCACATGTAGTAAGCAAGGACATTCCATTCCCATAGGAGTAAATCCTAGAGGATTAAAAGCTTGTGAAATTTGGCAAATGGATGTAACTCAGTATCCACCTTTTGCCCCTTGGAAATATTTGCACGTTTCCATCGATACATATTCAGGGTTTATTCTGGCTACTCCTCAAAGGGGAGAAACTGTAAAACATGTCATCAATCATTCAATTCGTACCTTTGCCTCGCTGGGACGTCCAAAAGAAATCAAAACAGACAATGGACCTGCCTATACAAGTTCTGCTTTCCAGGACTTCTGTAACAGATGGGATGTAACCCACAAGTTTGGGATTCCCTACAACAGCCAGGGGCAGGCTATTCTGGAACGAGCAAACTTGTCTCTGAAAAGTGCTCTTGATCGATATTCGTTGTGGGAAAAACCCCCAAACCTCCCAGCATTGCAAAATTCTCTTAACATTTGTCTTTACACTTTAAACTTTCTCAATCTGACTGGCATTCCTCCCACTTCTGCTGCTTCACGTCATTTTTCCTCCCCCTCACCCCCGCCTAAGAGACCTCTGGTATATTATCGCAGATTGCCAGATCCTGCCTGGCAGGGTCCCGCTGAGCTTCTCACTTGGGGACGAGGCTACGCTGCGATCTTACTGCCAAACAAAACCACTTGCTGGGTCCCTGGTCGGGCAGTAAGACCCTATCATGGGAATTCCTCTGCTACATCTGTATCTTAAAACTCTTCCTGATATTCTTGCCTATATCTTCTTTGCAATTTCTACCTTACTTCAACAAAACCTATGCTTCCTGTCAAAAGACTATTCGTGTTAAAACCATTTCATTAACAGAAGGCTATTATACTTGCTCCATGTGGGTACGTCATGAAAATGCTACCCGTAGTTTCACTCTGTCACTTCTGTTTTATTTAAAGAACACTCTACCACTCGCTCTTTTGTTCCTTCTTTACTCTTCCTATGTAAAGGAACCTTAAAATCTTTTCCTCTATTCAATCTAAAACATAGGGGGACCTAGATGTCCTTCTATTATATTATGGGTTTCCCCACCCCAACTAACATCCTTGATGAATTACTAAATTAATCTTTATTGTTATTATTGTAATTATTATCCTTTTTCTACTAATTGAATTCCCTCATCTCGTAAATGTTCTACGACTAACTTGTCCATAGCCCTCTCTCCTGCTTGTGATGTTTTTATATACCCGAACTCTGATCCTGTCAACAAACGACGCTTCAAAAGAACTGTCCATGACGATCCGCAGAAGCCTCATAGAAGAGATAATATTGCTTGGACTATAACTGACTTTCAAGGCGTTCGTTTAAGTTCTACAACCAATTTTTCTCGCATAGAAGACTTCTACCCACCACTTCAATTCGATTTGGCAGACGCACCCACACAACCAGGGGATATCCTGCAATCCACACCACTGCAGGAGGAACTTTAACATCACGCCTGAAAGGAATGTATTTTATCCCTGGCAATAATTTTGTTTGGACTTGTTACACCGGTTTCATGGCATGTATCCACGGGGATGAAATTGTTAAATCCAAATCTTTTTGCATTCAAGTATGGCTTGTGTGTATAACTCTGATGATTTTATATCCCTACAGGTATCCATGGAATACCCCCTTTTGCAAAATCGTAAAGATTTAGATCTGTTATTTTTTAAAACAAGGGGGATTGTGTGCTATGCTTAAAGAAGAATATTGTCTTTATGCCGATAGCAGGGGGGTTTGTTTTCTATTTTGCCATGGTTTACAACATTTTTAACTGCATTGGCAGGATCATTTATAATCACTATATTGATATGTATTATAGGACCTTATTGTTTTAATAGAATATTACAATTTTTAAAAATTAATTATCCTCTGCTGATGTTAATGTGCTATTGCAAGCTCATGTTATATCCTCAACACCGGACGAAAAAATGTCATTGCTGAGTTACCGCTCCTTGGACAACCCTGACGCTGATGGGTCGCACTCTTGCCTAGATGACGGGGACGGCGAATATTTCAGAAAAATGGTTCCTGTCTTCTTGGACGAGGAAGAAGACTCGTCATAAATAATAAAAACAGAGGAGATGTTGTAACTATGTATCATTCATGTGATTGCAACTATGTATCATTGCAACTATGTATCATTCAAGCATTTGCAACATTGTATCATTCATGTGTAATCATTAACTTCTGTCTCTTCAGTGACCTTTGCAAGGCACGTACAAGAGACAAGGAGATAGACATTTTGTTAATAAGCTTATCCACTTTGTAAATAATCTGTCCGGTATGCAGCTTTGTAAACATGCACATCCTGATGAGATTACCATGTTTGACTTGAGCTTTTTAATTAAATCATTTTCTTGTAAAAAAGCACAATAAAAGAGCGTGTGCCAAGACATTCGGGGCGCGCTCATCAAGAGGAAACTTCGCTTCCTGTCGGTTCTCTTCCCTTCGCTCCCTTTCATGAGCCGCCCATCAGATGCGGGATGGCAGATACCGCACATGTGTAATCCTAAATCTGTACAACTACACCGGTCTTCTGCTCCCTTTTCCATCTACTTCATCCTAATTTCAACCCTCTCATCAGTCAAGGGGCTCCATGCACCTGATGAAGGCAGCTGCAGCTCACAAAACCTTATACCCTTTAATAACATTTTTGAGTCAGAAAAGATGACTGCACTTACAAACAAGCATCGCACCATCATGTGGTTGCCATCTGCAATGTTTCCAGTGAGCTTCTTCAGAAAATCAAACTGCTACCATCTGCTGAGAGGTCCGTAGCAAACTCCCAGCAGGATTTTCAGTCCCAGAGCAGAGAGACCACACTGGGGCTGAAAAAGGCTGAAAGTGGTTATTGCAAAAATCCTCTCTGGAGTTGGAAATCCTGCTTGTATTTCAGTGTGCTTCTTTTTCAGACCAGAGCAGAAGGAGTTTCAGTACCTTTCAGAATGAAGACTTATGTTGGCCTTAAATGTTAATCTGTTTTAAACTGTTTTAGAATTACTGGTTTTACCTTTATTTGTCAGACTAATTCTGACATAGGATTTGGAAATATTTTGTACATGTTGCAAAATGCGGTGTTTAAATATGAGATAGATATTATTTAAAACTTAAAATATCTCTCAAGCACAACATTGAAAAATTGGCATAAAATATTGATATAAATGAAATTATAATATATATACGTACACATATACATATACATATACATATACATATACATATATACACACACACATATTTAGATAAGTAATGGCAATTTGCATTATGCTCTCTAAATATTCCAACTGAATAAAATCATCCACAATATAAATATTCAATAGTATTTTTAAGTTGATTAAATGCAAGTTCCTCAATCTTTTTATGAAAATGACATCATGGATTTTCATTATTTTAGGCAAATGACATGTCTGGAAGTATTTCATCATAACTACTCAATCAATATTTTCACCTGAAGAGACATCTTCTTTTTTTCTGATCATATGGTCCTTTGTAAATTTTACACGTTGATGAGCTTCTATACAAGTTTTGCAAAGCCATTCTCCACATTCCACACAGAACCCAACAGCACTAGAATTGTCGTCACAACTGGTGCATACCTAGAATCAAGAAAAATGTTATCTTCAAATATTTACATCTTGACAAATTCTGGAAATTACTAAATGCACAAACATATTACCCTACACAGAATGTAAATCAAACAACATTGCAAAGAGGAAAAGCTGGAAGTGACATACCTGTTCAGTTTTCTCATCAGAGCTGCTTGGTACTTCAGATGTTTCTTTGACAAAGTAGTTATCTACCAAATCTATTTGTCTGCATTCTTGGCGACAAATTGGACATCTGATCACACCAACTGCAACCAAAAGAGGATATTTCTTATACTTTACCAGATTTTGTTTTTTTTCTAGATTTTTTATTAAACTGAAGATTGATCATATTTTTCTAAATCTATTAGCAAAGTGTGCCCAATCATAAAAATGTCAGAATACTTGCTGATTCAATTATCTTCTACATTAATAAAGGCCAAGCAAAAAATATTTCAAATGCCCTGACAAGAACATCTTTTAAAGTACGTGTGTTGCAAGACAACGAAATTTTTGGAGTACATCAAGTATTCTCCATTTAGCTCATAATCATTTTCATAAGGTAACTCATATTATAAGACATGAATAGATAATCTGCAACTTCTGAATTTTATGGGATTTTAGTTCTCAACATTTTTAGACAGTGATCATATTGACTCGGGAGAAAATTGGGTCTAGGACAATTTCCCATGGCCATCTTACCCCAACCAATTCAATGAGAGACAACTTGATGCAGGACAATTCAACGTAGGATACCTCAATGTAAGAGTTATCTGCTGTTGTTTCTTCACCATTATTTTAATTTTTGTCATTCACATTTCATTTTGTCCCTCCTTTAGCATCATTTCTTTAATGATTTTATTCCACAATCTGATAATATCAAAGAAATGGTGGAATGAATCATTAAAGAAGGACGCTAAAGGAGGAACAAAATAGGTGTTGGCTTACCTGAATGCAGTTTCTCAGCATGCCTTGGGAGAATCCACACATATGGGTTGAATCTGCCTTTCTGCCCAGAGACTTAGTCATCAATCTTGGCTATGCCTCTTTCTGTCAGGCCAAGAAGTCCCCTAACCCCAGTCATGATGAAGGCGCAACCACCTGATGATCTTCCTTGGGGCGTTGGCTCTGCCTCCCACCTGAACACTGGACCAGATAGTTGTCAGGGTGGGAGTGGAGGCAAGGCATGCTGAGAAACTGCGTTCAGGTAAGCCAATGATTTTTCTCCAGCATGGCTATGGGAGAATCCACACATATGGGACATACCAAAGCTGGCGATCCCTATGAGCGGGGAAAAGTCTGGTCCTGTGAACCCCCATCTGTATGCACTCATTGTAGCACTCTTCTGCCGAATGCTGCCTCTGCTGAGGCATATGTATCCAGTTTGTAGTGCCTTACAAAAGGAGACGGGGAGGACCACGTCGCTACCCTGCAGATGTCCTCAAGTGAGGCTTATGTCGCCCAGGCAGCTGTCGTAGCTGCACTTCTAGTTGAATGGGTGGTTACTCATCTGGGTACAGGAAAAGCCTGAGTCTTGTAGGCCTTGGCTATACAAGACCTGATCCAACAGCCTATGGTTGAGGAAGAGATTTTGGTACCCATTAAACATGGCCCTTGTGATAGGTCAATGTTCTTTGATGTATCTACAGAATGCCCTTCTTACATCCAGTTTGTGCTATCTGTGCTCATATATCATGAAATGGAGTGGGCTCATACATCATGAGATGGAGTGTGGCAGAAGCCAGGTAGGACAATTTCCTGAGTCCTAAGGAAGCGGGAGTTTATCTTAGGGATGAAGGAGGGGTCGAGGCGCAGAACTACCCTGTTTGTGTGGAAGGTGCAGAGGTCTTCTCTGACTGAAAGAACTGCCAATTCCGATATATGCCTAGCTGAGGTGATGGCCATTAAAAAGGAGACTCTGGGTATTCCTGTACTCTGAGTGTTCCCGACTCTGTAAAGCTTCTATCTATGAGAAGCCATATAGTCCAAGATGATTACAACATCATCAGTGTGCTCTTCACAAGGAGAGCCCCAATCTTCAAAGACTAGTTCAAGACCTCAATGCAACTCTGGCTTGGCACAGGATAGAAATCTAGAGCCAAACTTCATCAGCACGCTAAATTTATAAATTATTCTCCCTGTGGCTTCATACAAATGTTAAACAGCAGAAGTAAAATAATAAAACCTGGAGGACTATATTATTTTGTTTTTGACAAACAATATCAACACAGAATTCCACGAGGATTAAAAGCTTTCACAGCAGGATATAGAATCTGGAACTTTTCTAAAATGATAGAATTGAGAAAAAGTTTGATCCAGAAGACCAATGAAATGAATATATTTTATAACTGTGTAAGAATGAAAGATAATATGTTACTCGCTTAAAAATTTTTTAAGGAACTGAGTCTCTTTTAAAAGCAACTAAGCCTGAAGTACATTGACTGTCACCTTACACTTCACACTAAACACCTTACAGTAACCACATAATTAACCCCAATAGAAGTTCATACACAGTTGAGAAAAAGTTGAGACAATTAAAAATATTTTATAATAACTCTTGTAATTTCAATGCTAGAAAGAAAATTGTTCTCACTATAAAACTGCCCTGTGAATTAGAAAATAAAATTATACAAAGAGCAATCACATTAACTATTTTGAAATAGGAAAAAAACCCAATCATTTTATTGGTACAGTCAAAAAATAAAAATTTCTCAAAATACACAGATGTAATGAATTTGTTTTCAAATATTGAGTGTAAGAAAATTTTTCTTATTAAAAAAGGGTAAAGGAGATGATGGAGAATTTTCCAGATTAGGAACATTTAAAAATACTGAATTGGAGCAGGTTAGATCAGAATTCTGCTTTCTAAAAGAACCATATTGATATTCATAAAAATCATAGAATGTGAATTTGAAGAGACTTTAGGTCACCCAATGTAAACACCTACAAGGCAGGATTTACATTGCAATTCAAAATGAAAATTTAACATATTAATTGCCTGATCTTTTCATTAAGTTGGCCATATAAATCCAAGAAACGGGACATTATCGTATCTTGCAGCAGCAAATATTAAACATTAATTACATAGTGTGAAATGTTCATCTTTTAATGAGGGGCTAGTACTGAGAGCCTAAATATTTTATTCACACTATGCCTAAATGTACAAATTGCTACTGTAACAAACAAAAATCAGAAAGGCTGAAACAGAAACAGAAGCAGAAGGGCTAGAAGACAGACTATTCTCTGGAAATGTTTGCTAGCTCCCATGGATTTAATTAACCAATGTATATGTTATGTTTCAGAAATATTTTCAGAGTTGTAATTGTAAATATTGCAAATGGGTAGCAACTGATATAGTTATCTTTCGCTACAGCAAATGATAACAATTCAGTATTATCATCACTAGTTGATCTAATATAAAAATCTTAGCACCTACCTAGATTTCCAGAAAAGTTTATGACCCCATACCACTAATTACGGAAAATTGTAGAAAAGGGATCAAAAAGCATTTCTCCAAAAAATATATGCCACAGTTTTGACTTAGCTTAATTACTGGAGATGCAGTAAAGCTACTTACAATGTACTCAAAACACTCCAATTAACAAAAGGTTATATGTGTGTATTTCAAAAAGGCCTAGGGAGGAAAATGTACAGCAACTGAACATCTTAAAACTGAATATAGTTCAGTCATTGAAAACATTTCAGAAGCTATCTCCTGCAGAATGCAATACATCAAATTCTTACTTCCTCAAGGATGCAGGTTTCAAATGTTTGCACCAGGTTAATTAATGTTAATTTCACAACTGAAAACTTTTTTGCTTGCTACCATAGAAGTCATTGGCTAACAACAGTAACTGGGAGCAGAATTTCTACTGATAAGCAATGCAGTCATAAAGCGTAATGTCATGTGACCTCATCACTTAGCAATCCCAGCAATCTCTGTTACCAACATTAACTGAATTCCACCCCTCCCATGGGTCATTAGGTGAGGACACAACCTGATCCAAGCCAATCTCAGCTTGGTTCCTCCCCATTCCTAAATCTCCATTAGGAACTGGGCGTTGGTAGAAGTTACCGTAAACGCCCTTTCTATCTATGTTGCGAGAGAGCCCAGGATGGGTTGACTCCTTCCTATGATGTCATAGCTGAGTCTGTACTAAGATATAAAAGACAGCCCCTGGGAGAGACCCCAGCTTTAGCGAAGATACTTGACAGACTGAAAGGTGTCTCTAAAAGCCGAAAAATACAGAAATATGTCTTATCCTCTCCGGATGAATCAAGGGAGGGGCTGGGCTCTCTCACAGCATAGATAGAAAGGGCACTCACGGTAATTTCTACCAATGCCCATTCTCCTCTATGCTGCATCGAGAGCCCAGGATAGGACATACCAAAGCTTGCATGTCCACGGGCGGTTCCTCGTCTGGCTCATCACACTGACCATGGAACCACTCGTTGAAGCACCCATCTGTCAAAGGCTGCAGTCACCAAGGCAAAAGCATCCAGACGGTAGTGTGTGATGAAAGGAGACAGGGATGTCCACGTGGCCGCACGACAAATCTCCTCCAAGGATGCTTGAGTCGCCCAGGCAGCAGAAGTGGCCGCGCTTCTGGTAGAGTGTGCCGTCAGACCTCGGGGAACCGGAAGGGCCACAGCTTTGTAGGCCTGCTCAATGCAAGACTTGACCAACCTGCTAATAGTAGGAGAAGAGGCCTTGTGCCCCAAGTGAGAAGGGAAAAAGGAAACAAACATGGCTTCCAACTTCCTGAAGGAGGAAGTGCGCTTAATGTATAGTCTAAGAGCCCTTCTTACGTCTAGTGTGTGCCACTGCCGCTCTAAGCCATGGTGTAGGAGAGGATAGAAGTCAGGCAAAGCAATGTCCTGGGACCTGTGAAACCAGGTGTTAACCTTAGGAATAAATGAGGGGTCCAGACGAAGAACAACCCTATCATCGTGAAAGGAACAAAGGTCCTGTCTGATGGAAAGAGCAGCAAGTTCAGAAACCCTCCTGGCAGAAGTGATGGCAACAAGGAACACTACCTTCAGAGTCAGGAAACGGAGAGACAATGTTCTAAGGGGTTCAAAGGGGGGCTTTGTAAGGCATTAAGGACCAAATGAAGGTCCCAGGAAGGATACCTGTGAACCACCGGAGGGTGCAGGTTGGAAGCCCCTTTCACAAACCTCCTGACTAAAGTGTGGTGGGAGAAAGAAGGAAGTGAACTCCATGAAAGGACTAAGGAGAGGGCCGCAACCTGCCTGCGCAAAGTGTTGGGGGCCAAACCTTTCTCCAGCCCATGCTGAAGGAAGCTAAGAACTTCTGCCAACTGGGCTGAAGCAGGAGAAAAACTCACCCTGAGGCACCATCGGGAAAAAGCCTTCCAGGTGGCATAATAGATGCGCCTTGTAGAAGGTTTGCAAGAAGCCAGGATAGTGAGGATGACTCTTTCTGGAAGATCAGCCTCCTCTAGCCACTGCTGCTCAAGTGCCACACGGTCAGCTTGAACCACTAGGGCTCTGGGTGGAGCAGGGCCCCCGGTGAAGGAAGATTAGATGGGCAGGGATACTCTAAGGAGAAGCCACCGATAGGTTGACCAGGTCCGCAAACCAGGGCCTCCTTGGCCAATAGGGTGCCAGGAGGAGCTCCGCACGTTCCTCCAACCTCTTCCAAATTATTGCCAGAATGATGGGAAGCAGGGGAAAGGCATAGAGGAGACCCTTGGGCCATCTGCACCGAAGAGCATTGGTCCCCTCCGCTCCCTGGCAAGGAAACCTGGTGAAGAATCTGGTGACGTGGGCATTTTGAGGAGTGGAGAAAAGATCCACCTCTGGTGTTCTGAATCTGAGGGAAAGATCCCTGAATAGAGACGGAGGAATGGACCATTCTGCCTGGTCGACTAGGCTCCTGCTGAGCCAGTCGGCCTGGGAGTTGCCGACCCCAGTCTGCCGAGATCGACAACAGGTGTTTCTCTGCCCATAACCCCAATCATAAAGCCTCTCTCATGAGGGCTTTGGACCTCGTCCTCCCTTGCAGGTTGACATGAGCCTTTGCGGCCATGTTGTCCATAAAGACTAGAACATGAGAACTGGTCACTGATTGCCTGAAATGCTTGAGAGCCAGAAAAATGGCTCTGAACTCTAGCCAATTTATGGGAAGGGTCTGTTCGGATCTGGACCAAAGGCCCTGGGCTATCTGGCCCTGCATATGGGAACCCCAACCCAGGAGGCTGACATTGGTGGTTATCACTAGCCCATTTGGGTCCCTGAACAGGAGTCCCCTCCAGATAGATGGGGAATGCCACCAATTGAGAGATCTCCGGATTTGTGGTGGGAGTGAGACCTTGCTGGATGAGTGGTTGGTTCCTGCTCGTTGGTAGGGAAGGAGGAACCATTGGAAGGCTCGGGAGTGGAGCTGAGCCCACGGAATGATGCCAATACAGGAAACGATCTCCCCCAGAAGTTTGGACAGTAGCGACAGGGGGATGTTGATGTTGCTGGATCTGGCTGATGATCTCTGCAAGGCTCTTTCCACAAGCTGGGGACAGGAAAACCTGGCACAACATGGTATCGATGACTGCTCCCAAGTGTTGCAATTTGGTTGTAGGAGAGAGCTGGCTCTTTTTGGTGTTGATGGAAAATCCGTGGCTCTGGAGACATGACAGGGTAATTTACAGATCCCGATGGGTCGCAAGGATAGAAAAGGAAAGAATCAAAATGTCGTCCAAGTAGCATTGGATCCTCACTGGAATAAAATGCAGAGATGCCACCAATGCTGCCAGAACCTTTGTGAAGACCCTTGAAGCCGATGAGAGGCCAAAGGGAAGTGCTCGATACTGGTAATGGATATTCTGATAACAGAAACGGAGAAACTGGCGATGATAAAGCCAAATTGAGAGGTGGAGGTAAGCCTCAGTGAGATCAATGGAAGAGAGGAGGTTGCCCTCCCAAACGCTCTCTAAAATAGAATGCAGAGTCTGCATTTTAAATCGCTTGTATTTTACAAATTGGTTGAGAAATTTTACGTCAAGGATGGCTTGCCACCCCCAAGGCTTTGGGAACGATGAAAAGGTGAGAGTAAAGTCCATGTCCCCGTTGAGATGGGGGAACAGGTTGAATAGCCCTGATTTCAAGGTGCTGAATGGCCTGATTCATGAGGGTTTGCCTGGAAATGTCCCGAGACACAGGACAGATCAAAAAATTTTCAGTGGGGTGGGGTTAGGAAGTCCAATTGTAACCCAGGTGTCCATCATTGACTCCTCCCATTTGGAAGCAAAGAAGGCTAGGCGACCTCCGATGGGTGGGGAGAACGAAGGATTACTTAGAGTGATGGAATGAATGACCCCCTCCCCTCCAAAAGGGCTGTTTATCAGTAGAAGGTTGTTGCCTGCCAGATGTTTCCCCCCGTTGGTCTTGGCGTTGGGAGTATGGCCTATGAGAGCGGGGAAAGCGAGATGAAGTCTCCGCTCGGAAGGCAGGAGAGTGATAAGGAGCAGGGTGATAGTTGGCTTTCTTCCCAGAGGAAGAGAGAATTTTACGTTTATCTCTGGTTTCGATGAGATAAGGTTCCAAAGCATCGCCAAAAAGCTTATCGCCTGCGAATGGAACTGAAGCCAGCTTCCATTTTCGGCATGACTCCGCCTGCCAATTTCAGAGCCATAAAAGTCTTCTTGCTGCTACAGAAGATGCCATGGCCTTGGATGCAAATTTGGCAGAATTGAGAGTGGCATCCGCAGTGAATTCCACCGCTGCAATAATCTTATTAAGGTCTTGGTGAGACCAAAGGTCAGAAGCATGCAATCTATTCTGGAGTTGGCGCAGCCACCGTATGGATGCCCTGGTGAAGAAGGATGCTGCTGTTGAAGCCCAAACAGCCCAAGCAGCAGCCTGGTGATTGTGTTTGAGGGTCTGTTCGGAATGCTAATCATCTGGTTTCAGGATATCTTCTGGCTCTGTGGGAGTGCCAGAAGATGAGAACAAGGCCAGAACCGGAATGTCAACAGAAGGCACTGCCAGGGCATTGTGCAGAGCTGTGCTGACATTGTAGAAACGCTTATCTAGACAAGAAGGGCGAGGACCTGCCAAAGGAGAAACGCACTGTTCCTTGACCTTGTCCAGGAACAAAATGGGAGAAGGCAAAATCTCTGCATGCACTACAGGCTTGGAGAAGAGCGAATCTCCTTGGCTAGAGGGATTTCCTTACGGCTCGGGAGCCACTTCCTTTGGCGACAGCTTGGCAGTGACCAAGGCCTTGCTGAGTAATGGTCTAAAGAGAGTAGGTTTGAAGACCAATGCAGAGGATGTCTGCTCTGGGTGAGAATCCTCGTCCTCTGAAAGATTTTGGTCAAAAATCTCACCCTCTTCACACTCTGAATGAGAAAAGTAACTGTGTTCAGATGGTGAAGGCCTTCCTTCCTCATCAACCTCCTCCTATTCTGGTAGAGAAGAATGGACCCTGAGGTCCTGAGGCCTGTGCAAATCAGGATGATGAAGCAAGGAACTTATAGAGTGAGAAGGGAGAAGGGCCTGAACCCTTTCCAGAGGTTGAAGAATTTGCTTGAAGCCTTCAGCCAATCCCTGCCTAATGGCTGATGAGACTACATCTTGGATATCCCTTGGTCTATGCTCAAAGGTAAAAGCAGAAGGCCTGCTGCTGTGGGAACAAAGGTGGCTTCAGGCCTAGATTGAGGAGAGGTTCGAGGCCTGGAGGGAGGGGGAGGAGCATAGGGCACAGAAGCCTGTTGGAAATAAGGCCCAGATCTGCTTAAATCCTGAGGATCTGACTGTACAGCAAGAGTCTTAGGAGCCCAAGATGGAGGATGGAAATGCTCATAGATAACTTCTCCTCCCCTGGAAGGGCTTGGTTGGGGCCCACAAGTATCACCTGAAACATGCTGTAGTTGTACTCCCTTCTGTTGAATAGTTCTGTTGAACTGCCTCTCTAGAGCTGCATGTCTGTGCTTCTCTGCCCTCAATTCAGCCTGAGTTGCCTTCTTAGGGGCTAGAGCCTTAGCTTTGATTTTAGCAGCCACCTCCCTCTGGACTGATTGGGTGAATTGCCTACGTCTTTCTCCTTGGAACTGCTCGGATTGTCCAGAGGATGGGTGGAGCTTCAGTCTCTGCTTATTGTAGGCTGAGCTTGATTTCTGAGGAACGCTCCTCCCTCCATCACGTGGCTTGCCATCTCGTTCCCCAGTTTATGCTCAGCCTTCAAGCAGAGTAGGCTGTTTGTTTGCGTGCTCTTGGCCGTTTCTGGATTCCCCTCATTCACCCCTTTTTCTACCTGTTCAGGTTGTATACAACCCTTATTCCTTTCTATCTCCTTAGCCCTGCGCAGCTGGTTCCTTCGTTGGCTTGGTTTCCTGGGAGGGTTTCCCCCCCCAGGGGTTGCCAGGGGGTAGGCTCAAAACTTTGCGCTGCCTCCCCCACCCTTTTTTCTCAGCTTTTCTGCCGTGTAAAAATTGTTTAAAAGGCTCCGTTTCGTTCCGCCCCCCCCCCCCGAGCTCTGTTTGAATTTTTTTATAGCGTTTAAGGTTTTTTTGGCTCTATTCTCTGTGGGCTTCCCTAGGGACCCTCTGATTATTACTGGGATCCTCCTGGCCTTTGCCAGGTTAATTTCCACAAGAACTGTTAGTGGCGACCGCCATTTTGAAGCTCGCCTCGTGGCCGGGCGCCATTTTGGCGTTCATTTCTTCTTCTTACTGAGTGCCTATTCAAAACAGCAGGTCCGGTAGGCCTGCCAAGGTTTAAAAAAAAGAAGAAGAAGAAAGAAAATTGCTTTTGCAGTTGGAGGTTTTTTTCTCCTCCTCCCCCTGTTGGCTCTCACCGCAACCAGCTGTAGCGGCTGTGGTTATTTCCACCAATCCCGCCCGGTTGTTGCCTGGGTTGGCAGTTGGTTTAGGCCCGGTTTTGCCCTTAAGGCCCTTAATCTGAGACCTTGCAAGGTCGTTTTCTTCAAGTTCTTCACTAGGCCTTGACTTCAAAAAAAAAAAAAAAAAAGGAGAAAAGAACAGAGTGGGGGGGAATAATCATACGGAGCAAAAGAATCCTATTGATTCAAGTCAATAATATTCAGGGGAAAGTGTGTCAGTGTATAAAGGAACTCCCAGGGCTCCCGGCCTTCGTTGTAAGTCGACCCCTAGACGCGCCAACCGCCTCAGATTTGCACCCCTAATTATCTGGAATGGCAGAGAGCAATCCCTCAAAGGGGCCTTCCTTGAAGGCCAAGGCAAAGACCCACCACCTGTGCAGTCAGGCTAAGGAGCCCACCAAAGCCTCTCAAAAGGACGCTTTAAGGCGTCACAAGGCTCTAGAAAGAGAAATTGACAGACATGCTAGACAGACAGGCTCAGTGCCTCTAGCACCTGCCACTCCTTCCACCTCCACCCTCCCTCCCCCTCCTGCAGCTTTTTTCTCCCTATCCAGGCACAGCTCGCCCTCTCAAGGGCATCAAGCCCCGGGCACACCAACCAGGCGAACTTTTGAGGCCACCTTCATGCCCACGGCCGCTGGCCTGCGCTAAGAGGAACCTCTCATTCAGGCGGTTCCGGAGCAGCTCAGAGTCTGGATGGAGATGGCCATTCGACAGGGAATTGCAGAAGGGATGCAGCAGATGACCAGACCGGGGTTGCCTCCGCAGGCCACCGAATCTTAAGATCATTCTCTCTTATGCCTCCCCAAGGGGAGGTTTGCCCTTCAGTCAGGGAGGACGAGGAGGAAGTGGAAGGGGACCTAGATTTAGACAGGGAGGAGGAGGAACAATATGACCTGGGGTCCTTACCATATGATGAGCCTCTTCCGGACTCAGACCCATCAGAGGCGGAAATGTCCGAGGACGAAGGTCTCTCTCCGGACCAGCCCATCTTTGTAGGGCTCTTTAAGTCCCAGCTTTTTAAATCCCTCCTCTACAAGGCTAGGAACATCTCGGGCCTAACAGCCCAGACCCCCTCTGATCCCATTCCCGTAGTTTCGGAGGAACAGGAGGACTCCATGTTCAGACAACCGGTAGTGGAGGCCGAGGTCATCCCTACCCCCCCCCCAATATTCCTGGATCTGGTGTCCAAGCAACTGTCCTCTTCAGTTGCTCCCCCGGCCCCCTCGGCCAATGATAAAAGGTTCTTCAACCTCGACCCGGAGCTCTCGACCTTGCTGAGTACCCCGGAGGTTGATGAGCCTGTCGTAGGTCTGACCTCTTCCTCCGCCCTCAGTGACCCTTTAGAGGCCCTCAAACCAGAGGACAAGCGGTCAGAGCTCGCATTAAGGCGAGCTCACCAGTCGGACGCAGGGGCAATCAGGTTGGCTATGGCCGCTTCTTTTTTTATCAGATCTTCCATTCGCTGGCTTCGCCAGCTTAAGCAACATGTCCCAACCTCCAATATCTGCGCCCATCAACACATCGCCAAAATAACGGCCACTGCTGAGTTTTCAGCTGATGCCACCTTTCATTCCGTAAAATTCTCCTCCTGCGCCATTTCCTCCCACGTCTCGGCCCACCACCTGCTCTGGCTAAAACCCTGGCAGGCGGATCTCAAGCACAAGGTCAAGCTAGCTTCCGCACCCATAGCCGGAAATAAGTTGTTCGGTACTTCCTTGGACCCTCTCCTAGTCGAGGGAAGGAATAAAAAGAAATTCCTCCCTTCTCTTTCCCACAAGTCTGATTCCAGATCTCTGCAGCCCTTTCGGAGGGCTCCCTTTCGTCCCTATCACCAACCCTTTCCTCCCAGACACCAAGGGTCCCCCTCCTTTGGTTCGGGACAGTCCCAGGACAGGTCCGACCCCTTCAACAGGCACAGAAGAGGCGGAAACTTCAGGAGGCCCTTTCGTGGCTCTGGCAGCAGGCCCTTCCGCTGCTCCAAATAAGCCTCCTGACATTATTCCTGTTGGCAGGCGACTTAAAGCTTTCGCCTGTCAATGGGATTCATCCACTTCAGACGCTTGGGTCAGGGATACAGTCAGGTTTGGCCTTGCCCTCGAGTTTCTCTCCCCCCCCCCCGATTTTTACATTTCATGTCCCCGCTCCAACAACCCTTCCAAACGTAACCTCATGGAGGAGGCAATTAGACACCTACTGGACATTCAGGCTATCCAGCCTGTTCCTCCATCCCAAAGGGGACAGGGCTTTTATTCACATTTATTCGTGGTGCCCAAACACTCGGGGGGATGGAGGGCTATTTTAGACTTAAAGCGTTTAAACCGTCACTTAGTGTACCGTAGATTCAAAATGAACACACTTCAATCCATCCTTTTGGGAGTTCGGCAGGGAGACTGGTTGTGTCAGCCCTCAAGATACCTTCCTCTGTTGCTTTTCTGCTATTATTTCATTATTTCTCTGGGCTGTCATGACAACGGTGGGAGGGGGGATTTTGCTAGAGAAGAAGACTGGAGGTGTTTGCATTCCTTGCTGGGCTAGCAAGGGGAGGGGGGATTCTTTTCTTTAACTTTCCGTTTCTTGGCTATCTTCTGTCCTCTTTTGCGCAACTGCGAACTTTTATCAAAATATGTCAAGGTCATTTGACAAGACACTTCATCACCATCTGGAGATGACCACATGAGCTTATTCAGAAGTTTTAATTGGAAGAATAATTTGAACTTTGGGGGGTGGGAACAAACCTAATTCTTTGTATGTGGATTCTACCCGCCAATTTCTCAGTTTCGGAATTGATTTGTAGCTTCCACTTTATTTTCCAGTAAAAGGATAACTTTGCTCTACACCATGGAGTCTGAGTATTTCTTTCTTGGGATCTAAAGGGAGCACAGCCTGACAGGTTGTCTTCTATAGACCTCTCCGAGGCATATTTACACATCCCAATTCGACCCTCCCACTCTAAATTTCTCCGTTTCAGCTACAATAACCTACACTTTCAGTACGTGGCCCTTCCATTCGGGTTAGCCTCGGCCCCCAGGACCTTCACCAAGGTTCTGGCCGCGCTGGCTGCCCACCTCAGATCCATCCCGGTACGGCTCCACTGTTACCTGGATGATATTCTCATCCTCTCCCCTTCCAGGGAACAGGCTATCAGGGATATCCATACTACCCTCACCTCCCTCCAGGAACACGGGTTCCTCATAAATTGGAAGAAAAGCCAACTGGCCCCTGCCACTAGACTACCCCACCTAGGGACCATAATTGATACAGTCATGGGGAGAGTGTTCATCTCCCCAGAAAGGATACTCAGCATCCAACAATCAGTCAGGTTCATCAGACGACACAGGAAGGTCTGTCTCCTTGATCTATCCAAGTTATTAGGTAAAATGATCTCTTGTATTCCCGTTATTCCCTGGGCCCGTTTCCACTCCAGATCCCTCCAGTGGTTCCTGCTTCCGTATCAAAGAGCTGGGACAAGCAACTCAAGGAGCAAGGTCAAGGTCTCGCCAAGGGTTCTCACCTCCCTCCTCTGGTGGAGCAAGGCGTCGATCAACAAGGGCTGCCTCCTCAAGGAGCCTCCAAGAGTTATCGACACCACAGACGCCAGTCTGTCCGGATGGGGCGCCCACCTTCTCTCCCTTACAGCTCAGGACAGATGGTCACCGTCAGAGAGGCTGCACAACATAAACTGGTTAGAGCTTCACGCCATCCACCTGGCCCTCCACAGCTTCCTACATCATATTCAGGGCAGCCATGTCCTCATTCTCACCAACAACATAACAGCAAAGGCACATGTCAACAGACGGAGGGCACTCAGTCCTCAAGTCTAATGAGGGAGACCGAGCGCCTCTGTCGGTGGGCAGAGTCTCACCTCCTTTCACTCGGGGCAGACCACATTTCAGGCACCCTCAACACCAGGGCAGATTGGTTGAACAGGGCCACCATAGACCAGGCGGAATGGCGCCTCCACCCAGACCTGTTCAGGGAGGTGACAATATTTGGCCTGCCAGTGGTAGACCTGTTTGCCTCCCCCAGCAATACCCAACTTCCACGGTTCATCTCCAGATTCCCGTCCCTCGGGGCAGAGAACCACAACGCCCTCCTATGCCCGTGGCCCTCGGGCCTTCTTTATGCCTTCCCCCCTCTGGCTCTGGTGCCAAGAGTACTCCAGAAGGTCCTTCAAGAAAGGGTAGAATTGCTTCTGGTAGCTCCTTATTGGCCCCGTCGCTCCTGGTTTGCGGACCTCCGCAGCCTATCAGTAGTTCCACCTTGGAGGATCCCAGCAGACAGGATCTCTCTGTCTCAAGGTCCCCCTTCTTCACCCAGACCCCCAATGGCTACAGCTAGCCGTCTGGAGGTTGAGCGGGAACGTCTAAAAAGGGAGAATTTCTCCACGGAGGTCATCAACACCATTTTAGCAGCCAGGTATCCTTCTACCAGAAGGATTTACGACGCCACTTGGAACAGTTTCCGCAAATGGTGTGCCAATCTCTTCATTGACCCATCAAACCCATCGGTAGCAAAAGTCCTCGATTTTCTCCAGGAGGGTCTCGGTAAAGGTCTCTCCCCCAACACTCTAAGGCATCAGGTAGTAGCCCTATCCACCGTAATTTCCTGCGAGGGCGCTAATTCCCTCTCTCACCATCCCTGCATCCGGGCATTTCTAAAAGGCACCTCAAACTTACGACCTCCGTCCCTTCACCAATACCCAACATGGGATCTCAACAAGGTCTTGACCTCCCTCACCAAGCCTCCCTTTGAACCCCTTAGAGAAGTTTCCCTCCAGTTCCTATCCTACAAAGTAGTTTTCCTGATGGCGATTACTTCAGCCCGAAGGATTTCAGAGATCGCTGCTCTGTCAGTCAGGAAAGATCTGTGCGTCTTCCACTCTGACCGAGTAGTACTTAGATTTGATCCTTCCTTTCTACCAAAAATTAATTCTATTTTCCACAGGGCTCAGGAACTTATCCTCCCCAATTTTTGCCCCAGGCCAACTCATGAAAGGGAACAGCTTTGGCACACCTTAGATGTTAGGCGGGCCTTGCGGATTTATATTAAACGTACTCAGACCTTCCGCAAATCCGAGGCCCTGTTCATTTCCTTTCAACCAAAATCACAGGGGCTCAAGGTTCCCTCTACTACAATAGGCTGCTGGATAAGGGCGACCATTTCTAGGGCATACCAGGCTCAGGCACTCCCAGTGCCCAGGGGTATCACGGCTCACTCTACCAGGAGTGCGGCGACATCAGCTGCCTGGGCTACACAGGCCCCTATATTCGACATTTGCCGGGCAGCAACATGGTCCTCCCTGTCGCCTTTTATTAGGCATTACAGGATTGATAAGTATGTTGCGGCGGAGGCGTCTTTCGGTAGAAGGGTCCTCCAGAGGGTGCTCGAGGATCCCGAGGACTCGACAAACCAGACGGTGTCCCTCCCGTAGGACAAGCCCCAGCTTTGGTATGTCCCATCCTCTGGACAATCCGAGCAGTTCCAAGGAGAATGGGCGTTGGTTCTTACCTGACACGCCGTTTCTCTTGGACTGGGAGGATTGTCCAGCCCCTCCCTTTTCCTTTCACCGTCTGGGGAGGGGGTTCTCATTTCAGCCAAGGCACCTTAAGTCTAGCAAAAGGGACAGCACGAATGCCTGTGTCTTTCTTCTCTTCTTCGCATAAACTGGGGAACGAGATGGCAAGCCACGTGATGGAGGGAAGAGCGTTCCTCAGAAATCAAGCTCAGCCTACAATAAGCAGAGACTGAAGCTCCACCCATCCTCTGGACAATCCTCCCAGTCCAAGAGAAACAGCGTGTCAGGTAAGAACCAACGCCCATTTTCTCCTATTGGGCTTAAGAGACTGTTCCACCGGGGCTGGGGGGGGAAGCTCTGCCTGAGCCTTATCTTGCTCCATTTGTAAAATAAAGACTCTTGCATTGGAAAGAAGCTGTTTAGAAATTTTTCTATTAAGCCCCTTAGGGTATAAATGGCCCCCGGGCTTACAAAATGGCCGCTCACCTCGTGATGGAAGGCATGAATAGAAGATGGCCACTGACTATAGGAAAATAGGCTCCAAGATTGAAGAATCGCTCCTTAGGCTATACAGAGCCCCAAGCGAAGTCAGTAAGGGAAAAACACAGCAACCAGCTACACGATCAGCTGGCTGGAGCTCTTATCAGTTTGCTGATCATGTTCATGATCGCTCCAAACTGCAGGCGTGGGGGAGGTCTGCAGACGCTGCCCTGCTTGCCTACACAGAGCTCTGTGACGCTGCTCCCAACGTTGCAGAGCTCTCCTGAAAGAGCAGCTGCCCAGATCCCTGGGAGCTGCTTGAAGAGAGGAAAAAAGTATTGAAGATTGCTGGTGAGTGCTATCTAACAGAATGCTTTCAGAGACACAGCTACTGACTGAAAGGAGCTGAGTCAAAAGCTGGGGTCTCTTCCGGGGGATGTCTTTTACATCTTAGTATAGACTCAGCTATGATGTCATAGGAAGGAGTCAACCATCCTGAGCTCTCAATGCAGCATGGAGGAGAATGTCTCCTCTTTAATTTCCCACACCTGCCTATCTACCCCTGCTACTACCCTATTATCTCTGCCTGCCTACCAATATACTACATCCAGTTGGCCCCACACACCCTACCCAGCCCTGCCTGTCACTACTATGCCATTGCACTCCACTACTACATATACCAGTTGGGATCTTTGTTGTGAATGGAGCCAGGGCCTCCATTCACATCCCACCCAGGGTCCTTCTTTTCTGCCAGACTTATTTGATTAAAAAAGACCCTAGGTGAGGTGCAAAGCGTCAGCTTGACTAAAGCGTGAGATGGTCCAACTGCACTGATATAAAAAAAAGGACCCTGATTGGTATGGTAATGTCACATGGTACAGCAGGGCCGGGGGGTGGGGGCAAATGGCAGCAGTGAATAAGTAGGAAGCCAAAAGAGTGTCGCAAATGTAAGTGGTCCCAAGTGGGACAAATTTTGTTCACATTATTGCAAGGATGTTTCAATGGGTGGAACTTAAATTGGTCGTAAGTCCCATCATTCAGCGTCATCATTCAGTGTCATCAAACTGTCACTGAACAATGGATGTTAAGCACACACTACCTATATAGGCAAGTATGAACCCACAATCTTGACAAAGTTTGTTCTGTCAACAAGCTAATCTGTCTCTAACTTGTATGTGTTAAATTTATTCCAGGTCATGAAAAACCTATTTCTACTGTCTTCCACAATTTAAGAAGTGAAATAATGTGAATGAATATGTTAGCATGCATATTCAATGAAAGAAATCTTCCAGAAGGTACACACATAAGCAACATAGATGCTAAAAGTTGGTTATGTTGTAAATTAATTTATATTAAACATAGCAAATTAAACAACATGAAGACAGCCTAAGTTCCACTTCCTATCAATCTATATCTAGTCAATTAAAGCAATAAATAAAATAATTTATTATTGGGAGCAAAAAAAATTGCTCCCAAGTCATAAGAAATCCAAAATTGTCCAGTCTCAGAGGCCAATCCTTTACAAAAAAAATTCCTTGGCATACATAATGTCATTATACTGTAGTGGCCAAAATTGTGGAAACATTTTGGGAAAAATGTATTTTTATGCCGTCACTACCAAACAGGGAGATCTTGGTCTCATCATTCCAAATAACACTGTCCCATTGTTCCTCTGTCCAGATAACATGGGTTTTAGCCCCGTTTAGTCTTTTCAACCTTTGAGAGATAAAAGTGGCTTTTTTTGTGGAATTCTAGATTTTAGGACAAATTCCTGCAGTCTGCTCCAAATAATCCTTGCACTCAACTTCACATTGCATTGCGCCATTTCATCTTGTATACACCCAGGTGAATTATTCAGATGTCCTGGACTGGATTAAGGTTATTCAGGCTCACCATACTGAAAAGGATTCCAATGAAACTGACTCATAGTAGGTTACAAAAACGAGGTGGACAACAAGCATATCCAGAACTACTATCTCTAATCTTATTCTAAGGTTACATTAGTGATGAATATCTGTAGCTCAGATGTAGAATGAGGGTGGAAGTTCATTCTCCAAGCTTGTAGTATAGTTTCCAAACATTTCGTTATTAGGTTAGGTAACATCTCAGAGAACAAACCTCCACCCTCAAGGTTATTAACCGAATCTTGAAGTCTGAAAAAACACCCCCCTCCCCCCCCACCCCCACCCCGCTTTACAGTTCAAGAAACTAGGGAGAATCCTTTTGTAGCATTTGCCACACCTCCATTTCTGCTGGGGACTCAGCTGGCACTAAGATGAATGTTGTCTGGTCTGCAACTCCTTCTCCTGTCTCCCAAGATCATTCCACAGAGGATTACTATAGTTTTAAGAAGAAAACCCTTTTTTATTTTCCCTTGTTTTACTTTTCCCTTTCCTTCCAGTTTTATTTATAATGTTGTACCTACTCACAGTATTACTGGGTTTCAGAAAAGGACAAATAATATACCTTTATTTTTTATTTCTTCCTTTTTTTCCCTATATCTTAGAATTTTCTTCTTTGGTTTTCCATTGTTATTCTACTAAATTCTCAATGTTGCTGAACCATTCCTGCATCACTTAAGATACTTAACTGATTAAGTCTCTCAAATGAGCTCAATTAAGACTCACTTTTACTTGATTAGAAACATGGATTGTTTAAATTTCTTATTCACCTTCACCTTCCTCAAGTTTAGTTAAATATCTCAAATAGTTGTATCAAGCACTGTAATTAATTGCTCATAATAGCTCAGATGCTTGATTATTAAAGTCCATCAAGATGTTCCCTTTGCCACTTATTTCTATAATTTGCTCTCCTTGTTTGGATGTTCCTACTGACTTTTTAAAGCTGACCCATGTATAAGAAACTTATTAAAATTGCCATCAAAATACTATGAAGGAAGGAGTTGCAAAAGGCAAGAAAGTTGTCTTTGAAACGTGCATGTCCCAATTTTGGAATTTAAAATAAAAGTAATGGTGCCTTTTTTTCTGTCTGCATGTGCTAATTTTTAACGAATTCTCTGAAATTTATGAAAGTTTATTAGCATATTTTCTTTGATTCTTTGAATTTATTATTATTAGCTTTTTGAGAGGGTAATATTTAAATAGTGTAAGGCAATTTATTACCTTTAAACCTTCTAACTTAAAAAAAAAACTATGTAAAAATTATAGTCAAGGAATTTTGGCTGGCGGGTCCAGAAAAAGTCTTTTCTGCTGTAACTTCTGCCCTTTGAAACAGATGAGAGATCTGCTCACATCCTTCTCATCTTCTGTAAGACCTGGTTCTGCCAGTTGGCTTTGGGCACCAAAGGGGGAGTATCAATGGAGACAGTCTATAGTTTAAGAAGAGATCCCAGTTTAAGAAAAGGATGGCATGTTTTCCTCTGGTATAAGGGAACTAAAACACAGGGGTACTTTAGAAGACATCTTCGAGGCACAGTTTTTGAACTGAGAGGTGACAAAAAGACAATATTATTTTAAAATTCCATTATGGATATCGACTATTGAAGCTTTTTCCTATCCAGTAATATATAAAAAGGAACAAACAGATATGGTGAGATATTGAATGAAAAGGGTGAACTTAAATCTATGCAAGCATTGGAAAAACAAGGTGTAAAAATGAATTGGTTTTCATATTTGCAAGTACAATCTAGATTTGATAAAGATTTTAAAACAGAAGGTATTTATGATAAGTTGACTGATTTAGATAAAATTTTGATGGGTACTGATGAAAAGGTAGTTAAAAAACTTTATGGACGTCCATTAGAATTTAAACTGGAAGAAGAACAAGTTAAAGAAACGATGATTGCTTGGGTGAAAAATTTTGGATATGGGATTGATTTAGAGAAGTGGCAAAAATTGTGGTCTCAAAATTATAAAATGACAATGTCAACTGTATATAAAGAAAATTTGTATAAGATGTTTTATAAGTGGCATCTACCCCCAACGAGAATTGCGAGAATGTTCAAGAATAAATCGGATAAATGTTGGAAATGTCATCAGATACCTGGCTCATATTACCATATGCGGTGGACATACTCGGATGCAAAAAAATATTGGACTAAAATCCACACATGGTTGGAAAAAATGATAAAACAACCCATATACTTTAAACCAGAGATTTTTTTATTGGGAATTATACTGGAAATATACAATAAAGAACTGAAGTATTTGATTGTAAATGTTTTAACAGCAGCTAGAATTGAGTTTGCTAAGAATTGGAAAAATGAAAAAATACCTATGCAGGAGGAAGAAAATTATGGACTGTGCTGAAATGAGTAAATTGACATTTGAAATTAGAGAACAAGAAGATAAACACTTTTTTATGATATGGGATTTGTTTTATCAATGGTTGGACAAAAAGACATGGTAATGTAATAGATCTGTTGATTTTGTAATAGATTTAATAGATAAATATAAAATATAATATAACATATATAACCATTGGATGAAAATATAACATATTTTTTGAAAAAAATTGAAATATCTCATATAAAGTGATAGAATAAATAGTTTGGTCATGGATGATTAATAATTGATAAGCATATAAGCATATGTTAGCTTGATAATGTGAAAAATTATATAAATTGAGAAATGTCTACAAAAGGATAGCACAAAATATTTGTAACCAACTGATACACTGTATGTATATAAGATGGAAGATGGTTTTTATGTTTTTATGTTTTGTTTGTACATGTTTGTCTTAAAAAAATAAAAAATTTCCCCCTGCGCATCCCATTCCCTCCATCCCCATCTTTTAATTGTATTTTATTGTCATCAGAAATATTTAATTTTTATGGTTTTATTTGTTTTATTGTTGTAAGCTGTCTAGAGTCACCTTCCGGTAAGAGAGTAGGCAAATAAATCTAACAAATAAAAAAATAAATAAACACCCTCTAGAACAGGGGTGTCAAATTCATGTCATCCTGACAACATCACATGACATATTGGGACTTTTTCCCCTTCGCTAAATCAGGTGTGGGTATGGGCGTGGCCAGCATGTGATGCATCCGGCCTATGGGCCAGGCATTTGACAGCCCTGCTCTAAAACGTCAGAAAATTTCCCAATTTTATCTTATGTACATTATTTAATCAACAGTCCAAAACATCTTCCATGCTAGCCTGCTTCTCTTTCCATACTACAAATTATTTATTCATTCATATAGCTGCCCATGTCATATACATGACTCAGAGCAACTTACAGCATAAAGATGAACATGTAAAATACATAATATAATATAAAATATAATGATATAAAAATAAAAGCAGCTGAAAATCAGGGCTTTCACGGCCATGCAAAAGACCAGCAGGATGAAGGCTAACCTAAGCTTAGAGGGAATAATGTTTCCAAGGGTGGGCACCATAGTAGAAAAGGCTCTCCTCTTGGCCCCTGCTGACCAACACTCCTTTGCTAATAGCATCTGCACCATGCCCTTCCTGCCAGACCAGGTAGGCTAAGCAAAAACAATTGGGGAGACAGTCCTGTAAGTAGTGCTATCCAAAGCCATTAAGGCCTTTAAAGTGAATACCAACACCTTGAATTTCACCCAGAAGCACATTGGAAGCCAATGCAGCTCAAAAAACAGTGGTGTTACATATGTCAAATAACCAACACCATTAACTGCCTATGCCATCACATTCTGAACCAGTTAAAACTTCCAAATGCTCTTCAAGATCACCTTCATGAAAAACATGTTGCAATAATACAGACATGGGTGGCCATTAACAGGGCCCCAGTCAAGGAATAGTATAAGTCCCAGGAGCCCCCCATCCCACCCTGATAGTGCAATATCTAGGACAGTGCTACCTACTCAGAACCAAAGATAGAAGATCTACAGATCCAAGACATCCAAATACACAGTCTTGCTCAGATTGAGCTGACACTTGTTGCCTCCCTTCCAGGCCTCACAGTATCCAGACTCCAAGACAACCTCCATGGCATCCGTCGGGCATCAGGGATGGAAATATAAAGCTGAGTAGTATCAGCATATAGATAATATTCATCCCAAACCACTGGACAGCTTCACCCAATGGCTTCATGTAGATGTTGAACAGGAAGGGAGAAAAGTACCAAGCCCTGAGGCACCTTGCGAAGGACTGCAGGCTGGACCTCTCTCCCCCATCAATATCTACTGGAACCGACGCTGGAGAAGGAAGAGAACCCACAAGTCCCAGAGCTAGCCTAGAAGAATACTCTGGTTTATAGATCGGTTTTTCAATATTGGTGGTATAAATATTACAGGTTAATGTGCCTAAATTATTCCTCTATTCGCAATAGAATACCCTATACCACCAGACTTGAGATTCTAGGATTAGACAACCTTGAACTATGCCGGCTAAGATTGAACTTAAGCATAATACATAAAATCATATGTTACTTCTTACTAGTTAATGAATATTTCAGCTTTAACCTCAACAACACAAGAGCACACAACAGATATAAACTTAATGTAAACCACTCCAAACTTGATTGCAGGAAGTACGATTTCAGCAACAGAGTGGTCAATGTCTGGAGCTCACTACCTGATTCTGTTGTCATCTGCTCAAACCCCCATTCCTTTACCCTCAAATCTCTATTGATCTCGCCCATTCCTAAGAGGTCTGTAAGGGGCGTACATAAGTGCATAATCGTGCCTACCGTTCCTGTCCTATTGTCCCCAATTATTAGTTCCTATTTCTTATATTTAAATTTATGTTTATTCTTATTTCTATTGTATTGTAAGCTTTTGGTAAAATAAAATAAATAAAAATAAAATAAAATACAGGTATTATAGAACATAGAACCATATCCTTTAGGAGCAAATGGCTACAACAACACTCTCAATATCCTGCACGCAACCTCCTTGTCCTATTTCACATAACCATTTTGCTGATCTTAAATAAATCACTGTATTCTAATTGCTCATTATTTCAATCAAGTAATTTACATTCCAAATGAGATTTAAACTAGTTGTTGATGCTGCTAAATTTGTCTCAATACTTAATGGGGATACAATTCTTAAGCCAATTGACTTTACAAAATGAGTTATAATTAAAAAAAGTTAATGAGTAATGTCTACAAAATACCTCAAATATATGATCTATTTGAACAAATCATACAATCCGCTTTACTACTTATAAGATTGAACAACAGGAATGTATTTGCTTTGATTCATAAATAATCTGTCTTAAACTAATCTGCAATTTTAAATTATATTATTTTAGTTATAGAGTAACCTAAACTATACTAAATTTCATTTTTAAATTTTTTATTTCAAAGAAAAATCCTTTATAACTTTTGCATAGGAAAGGATAATACAAGAGACCTGGCATTTTTATTTAATCTTGATATTTCCACAGGAGCTCAATAAAACATATATAATTCATTCTGCCTTCTTCCCAAGAACAACAGTATATGCTGGATTGAGAAATAATGGCTGGCCAATTATCATCCAGTGGATTTTAATAGAAGAAAATGGACTTGAACTTCAGAAACCTAGACAAATCGGTAGACACACTCTTCCTTAAAATACAGATTTCAAAATTGAAAGTAGACATTTTCATCTATTATTGAACAATTTATAAAGTTGCTCAGTGAACAAACCTAATCTTTCAACATTAAGCATATGCAAACAGATCTGGAAAAAAAACTACTAAAACTTATATAGCCTAAAGCATCCTTTCTCAACTGCAGGTTTTCCTGATATATTGGACTAATTTCAGGTCATTATCGCCTTTGATCGCGCTGGCTCAAAATAAAAATAATAGAAATACAACACAACTGGAGATTATTAAATTGAGAATGGACAGTCCTGACAATACAAAATGATATGGATCAATGGTTTGATTAAAAACAAACATTCCACTTTATTAGAGTTCTTTATTTTAGACCCAACGTCAGTCCCTTTCTTTCTAATTGCTCATAAATTAGTCTCTTGTTAAGTTATGACCACGTTCAATTTTTATATTTCCAAAATGTTATCATTTTTTTTCTAAAAGCTCCACTGAGACAGAAACCATAATAAACATTCAATCTATGTGTTTGATATTTACAGATAATAAAAATATTTTGTCAGGAAGATTAAAAAAATAGATTAAAACTCACTTTTATGTATTGTATGTTATAATAATTTTCAAAGAGCAATTTTTCCTCTATATTTATTCCTGTGACTAATTGCAGCATTATACAATGTTCTCATACTGAAAAATATAATTATATTTAACACAATGACAAATAAAAGACAATATTCTTACTTCAAACAGTTAAAAGAGAAACTGGAGTGATACAAAATAATTATATATTATTAATCTATGTGCTAATACTACATCCAAAACAGCTTATCAAATCTCAACATTTTCAGCATGTAAGCACAACACACCCAAACACTTCATGGAAATAGGATTAGCTATATACTGTATATTCTTCACAAAACATCTCATTATTGAAATCTGTCTAAATAGTTCTAGGAATGTCCATCAATTTTCAAGTCTACATGAATTCATAGAAAAATAAAATAAAAATTGTCACCAAGTTAAAAAAAAACAATTTTCAAGACCACATTATTAAAACATCCAATTAAGTCTATTTAAAGAGGCAGAATGCAAAAATACATTAACTCAGGGGTCTCCAACCTTGGCTCCTGGAAGCCTGGCGGACTTCAACTCCCAGAGTTCCACAGCCAGCAAAGCTGGCTGTGGAATTCTGGGAGTTGAAGTCCGCCAGGCTTCCAGGAGCCAAGGTTGGAGACCCCTGCATTAACTGATAAAAAGACTAAATAAGAAAATAAAGCTACAGTCCTAAGGCCACAAGATTGGTTGGCTCCCCCTCAAATGTCAGCCACAAGTTTCTGACCTTAGAGAAGGGAACTACACATCAGAATTAGCCACCATCGTTGGCCTTTCTGAAATCTCAAATCTTTATCTCAAGAAGCCCCTAAAAGTGAAGCATGATTGAAAGCAGGATTCAGAACATTAAATTGGCAGGTGCAAATAAGCTGCTTTCCTTCAAAGGTGTATTATTTATTAAATTTGTATAGCCTCCCATTCACCAAAGGAAAGGGGAAAAGGAAAAAAGGAAATAAGGCAAAATATAAGGATAGTGACCACTGCTCCTTTCCAGCTTGGATGATTGGAGGGCTCTGAGTTGCCACTAAGACTGCCATTTCCATCCCCAAAAAGTCCAGTGCAGGTTACACGCTACCTGTTATTAGGACAGGTAACAGCCTTATTAAGTCATTCTATCTCCCAGCTACAATGCAAAGATAATACAGATTATTGAATTAATTTATACGAGTTTTTGTAAATTAATATTATACATAGTATAATTAGTTGATAATTCTTTTGTTAAGAACTTATACCAGTATCATTCTGACAGAGAATAACATCAGAGATTTTGAATCATCTCAGAAAGCTCAAAATTAATTTTGGTAAATTCCTTTTATTTTCTGGGGGGGATTGTAAAGATGAAATTAGAAAAACCATAGGTATAGCATTAAAAATCTGGATTAACTGAGCATCATAGGCAGTTCATGAAAGCTAGTGCAATGAGGTTTTCTCAGGTAGAATTTTTTTTTAATTGTATAGCAATTCAGAAAAACTACATATTTATTAAATTTGTGTATGTACACACATCTCATCACAAGTGATGTTTATTTGTTCAATTTTTGTGGCTGTCTATCTTAATCAATGAGATTAAGTTGAAAGAAAGTAACAGTAAATTCCAGTCACAAAAAATTCACAATCACCCCTTTTGACCTACATGATGGTTTAAAACATTTTCCCAAATAATACTGCTTTCATAACAATTATAAAAATTGGGGGGGGGGGCTCACCACATATATGTTATCTAATACTGGACCCCAAGCCAATTTAAGTATATGATGCACAATTCCCTGAAAATCTATTTAATGTGTATCTTCCAAAGTTGCAGAAAAAGGCTCATATAAAACACACTTCAGTGAATCTGGATTGAGGAAAAAGCATGCTAGAGTGAAATTCCAAAATAGAAAATGCCAGCAATATTAGAGAAAGTCTCTAGAAGCACTTGACATGCATTTCATTTACTGTCAATAATATCGTCTAGAACAAAACACTATCCACTATTATTTTCAGGCCAAGTATAGGCTTCCAGTATCTATAATATAGACAGTAACTACTAAAAGGCAGACAAAAAGTGCTGGACAAAATTTATTCCTAAATACTGCTAGCCAGTAAAATGCAAAGATATGAGGAGAGAGAAAGAGGGAGGAGGGGAATATTTGAATTTGATTTCCAAAAAGGTATTATGAGTGTCTATGGAAGACTTTAGAGAAATTACATTTCCGCCCCCCAGGATCACACAGCAACTGCCAAGAAAAGCCAAGCAATCCCAGAAAAGGCACTGAACAGACCTGAACGGGAGGAATGAGTCTGTTAGAGTGGAATGTCAGAAACTGTTATTATTTGTCAGTTAGGATTAGACATGATGGGATTCTTCAACTAAGAAGAAAAAGAAAAGACCCTGTATTGATACCTACACATTTACTCTTATCATACAAAAAATTATCATGCTCTCAACAATACAGTATTACTCATCCAAACTACTGAATGTATGTATTAGTGCTCAAATAAACATACATTTCTGAGTTCAGAATGATTTAATTCTAAGTGTAAATTAAGTGCAAATTAACAAACTCCCAATTATTAATATAATGCAAATGAACTAATAAAAACAAGTTCTTCAAAGCCTAGTGTCTACTGACAGCAAGGGATGATATACTATACTGTATTTCGAAAGTGACTGAAGAGAAGAAAATAAAATTTATCAGATTTGGACCACCCACCATAAAATTTGGGTAGTGGTTTTATATTTACCAATTAGTAAAATCTATTAAGTATTACAGACAAGTCATCTGTAGAAAGCCATATGGTTTAAATACCTACCTCAAAGCAATGAAATCTAATATGGCTTCTCTGCAATTGACCACTTAAACACACAAGAGATTCTCCAAGGTCAGGCTTGATGCTGCACATAGCAACAAATGTGCCAAATTCTACACAAAAGATCAGCTCCGGACCAATTGCATCCTATGGTATCACCATTATTCAACCTTTTATGTACACGTCTATATTGCCCTTGACACAAGCCTCCGATCAAGCAAGACAGTCCTGGGATTCTTTTTCCAACCCATCCTGTATCGCTGCATCCATCATACGGGGTTATTGATCTGGTCAAAATGGTGCTAGTTTAAGTCACAAGCACTCTAATAGCCTACTCTCCTCCATTCGTTCACAGCCCCTTCCCTTAGGTAGGCACACACACACACACACACACACACACACACCTTACCAGGGCAGCTTCCCCAGTCAAAATTTCTGTCACCGTCACCGAGCACCTTATGGCCACTCACCCTGCTGGATATCCCCGTTGGCACCACCGGGCACCGGCACGCTGAGCTGGCGCTCAGGCTCCGGCAGGCAGCGGCGGCAAAAGGAATGAAGGCAAGGCAAGAGCTTCGGTTCGGCCTCCCGGCTTTGCAGGCTTTGCGCGCACACTGCGCAGGTGTCTAGAAGCGACAGCGGGCCCGGCGCGGCGTTGGACAGAGCGGGGGGAGCAGGGCTGGGGCCCAGAGGTGCCGGGATAGAGGTGGAACTCGGGCCTACGCTTACCACAACCGGCGCCGCGGCCTCCGCCTCCCCTGGGCCCTTGTCCGCCGCCGCGGCCAGGATCGCCGCGGCGGGGCTTTCTCTTTCTTCGGGTTGGATCGGGGCCGGAGAAGACGGAGATGCAATTGCCGCCGCAGAGGTGACAACAACAGCCGACGCCGCAGCGGCAGGTTCGGGACCACCCGCCACCGGCCCGGCCTCTCCAGCCCCCTCCCCGCCGCCGCCGCCGCCGCCTCCTCCTCCTCCTCCTTTGTTTTCCGCCATATTCCCTCCTTTGAACCCGACTCCCCGCTTTGCTCACGCATCGGATAGCGCATGCGTCCGCACGCACGCCATCGGGTTGCGCGCGCGCCTCCGACACTCTTCTGGAGCTGGGGCTGCAGAGATTGAGAGTGGGGGGCGAGGGGAGAGCGAACGTACGAGCGTGCGCGTTCTAAGAGGGGGGGGAAGAGGTGGAGGTGGTTAGCAACCTTTACAATGTAATAAAGCGAACGGAATGGATGTGGAGGGCAACGCAGGCGCGCAACTCTGGTGGCCCTATAAGGCAACAGCGCATGCGCCTCAGTGTCTTATACGTGGATGTCCGGATAATTTTTGGCGGCTGGAGTCTGGAAGGAAATTAAGAGTCTTGTGATCCGAGGTGAACATCTGTGCGGATTCTCAATCAGCCAAGTTATAGTTGTCCCAAAGATGCTTTTCCAAAAGGCAACAGGACTTTCTTGAGTGTTTTTTTTTTTTTGTAAAAGTTTTATTTGGATTTTCACAAAACATAATACAAATAAAATATCTTTTTTGAGAACAGCATGATTCCAGGTTGTCACATCTCCATACAGACATAATCTCAATTACATATTCATCTTTATATTCTATTTCATATCTTGTCACTATTTTATCATTTTCTCAATATTTTTTCCTTTCCCTTACTTTCCTCAACCTTATTTCTGATTATCTCATTCCTTTCTAATTCAATTACATATCTTTTTCTAAATTTCTATATGTTTCTAATCATTATATTTGTACTTTTGTCTGTCCTGCTTACAATTTCATACATTCTTTTTCCATCATCATCCCCAAAGGGAAAAGAAAAAAAGATTTCCTCCCCTTCCAGGCATTAAAAAGCAAGGTTTCCCTTGTGATTACCAAAATAGAGTATATCATCTTTATATCTTATAGTTGTGAGATTGCATTCACACGAGAGACTGACACGACACGGATCTGAGTTTTCTTTGATTTATTGCGGTTCTGCAGAAGCGGGTTCACATCCGAGGTAGCAGGATGGAACCCTTAGCATACTTTTACACAAGCTTTTATACGTTACATTCAAGGAGGTATTCACCAAAATATTCTGAGCCAATAGAATACATCCCTTATTTGGATTCGTGTCTGGTGACATGTACTCAGTTCGGCTTTCTCTGGGAAGTTACAAAATACATGCTTTTGGAAACATTTTCAAGCGTAAGCAAATTTACAGAAGCGAGATGGCTTTTTGTTACATTGGTTCGCTTCTCACAATATCCCTCCTCTTCTGGTTACATTCTGTTTCAAAAGCACAGAGATCTTTACTAACTTGCAACAATATTTCTTCTGTTTGACTGTATAGAAGGTGTTCTTTCTCTTCTTTTGTGAACCTGATTTTCCTGAAAGATTGCATACACATGTTTATTAAGCTTGGAATGCATTGGATACAACAGCATAAGCTAGCCAAAATTACTACTATAGTTGTTAGAGTGGTTATTATAGATTTCCACCATGATCCATCCAGAAGCCAAGACCATAGCATTTCCCACAATGATCCTGAATCACCATCCCACTGTTTCTGATATTCATTTATCCTGGTCTCCATATCATACACAGTCTTAGTTATGTTTGGTTCATAATTGTGTATATAAGTGCAGCAATGAGAATGTATTAGGGCACAAACACCCCCTTTCGCAGCAAGCACTATATCTAAAGCATAGCGATTTTGCAACGCAACTTGTCTAACCTTGGACAATTCTTCATTAATCATTTTTATACTCTTTATGGTGTCATTAAACATTGCAATGGTAAAGTTATTCAGTCGTTTAATGTCTCGGTAATTTAACCCAATGCCTAAAGGTGCAGTTAGAGCTCTTCCCATACCACCCCACCAGGATCCCGGATTTACTCCGGAATCTAACTCTCTTTTATTTCTGATTCGGGTGTTGGGTAGTTTATCTAATTTATATATTACTGGTAACACAAACCCCATGGTACAACGTCCTGACCACAATTTTGGTACTTCCCTATAGGCATGTTTCCCACATAACATCCACCTGCTATCGTCCATGGCCCAAGTAGCATTAGAAATCCTTGTCCAATTGATCATGTCCTCAAAATACATACACATTTGACAATAATATGTTTGTAGTGGTTTAAGGTCATTTGTACAGTCATAGGATTTCGTTTTACTGGTATTGAAACATGTTGTGGGCATTGTAAATGTTTTATTACACCTTTCCCAATCTCCCAGGAAGACTCCCCCAGTAGTATTTCTTTTAAAACAAACATGAGCTGTCTCTCGTAAGTGAAGGAATACTTTCCTAGTTATATTTCTTCCAAACTCCGTTTTATGTTCCCCTCCATTTGCCATCATTTGTTTTGTTAAAGGTACTCCATGCAGAATGACCCCTTTTTCAGCTTTCCCAGGCAAATGCATACATAACCAACAATTAGTAATATTTAAACCTTTAGCCGTTGTTCTTATATCTTCAATGTAGCAATTGTCTGCCCAGAGATCTTCTCCAAGATCTCCTGCTCTCTGAACATGCCGAGACTGTCCAGTTTCTGCTTCTTTAACCTGTTGTAAGACAAAAATGCTCACAAGTACAGTTGAAGTACACAGAAACAGACACATGATTTTATCTTTTAAGAGTCAGTTTCAAGGGTTGTCCTTCCACTGGGTGACTTCTCCAGGGCTTCTCAGGTTCTGGAGTTGCTTTCACACGACTATGATGAGTCCACCCGCTTTCTTTTGTTCGGACAGCAGACTCAGTCGTCAGAAGCACTTGGTATGGTCCTTCCCAGCTAGGTTGCAATTTCTCAGTTCTCCAGGTCTTCACAAGCACCCAATCACCAACTTCATAGGGATGTTGACTTCCTACTAGTGGTGGTCGTTGTGCTAAAAGTCTCTGTTTACGAAGAGATAATAAAGACCTGGACAGTGTCTGCAAATATTTTCTCACGAACATATCCCTGAATTCAGGTATAGGTCCCCCGAAAGTTGTCAAGTAAGGGCGACCCATTAACATTTCAAAAGGTGAAACCCCCACGTCCTTTCTTGGACAAGTCCTAATTCTCAACAGAGCTAGGGGTAAGTTTTTGGTCCAAGGTAACCCATTTTCCAACTGCAATTTTGTCAGGTGTTTCTTAATTTCTGAGTTTCCCCTTTCAACCTTCCCTGAAGACTGAGGATGCCAAGGGGTGTGTAAGTCCCTTCTCACCCCTATAGCCCTCATTACCTCTTGAAGAATTTTCTGTGTAAAATGTGTGCCCCTATCGGAGTCTATTACTTCAAACATGCCATATCTAGGTATTATCTGTTCTAGCAGAATTTTTGTCACCATGGAAGCGGTAGCCTGTCTGGTGGGAAAGGCTTCTATCCACCCTGTTAAGTGATCTTTGATCACCAACAGATATTTCCATCCACCACTGGGTGGCAATTCCGTGTAATCGATCTGTATCTTCTGGAACGGCCAAGCTGCTAGAGGCCGTCCTCCTTTCTCTGTTTTTCTGGAGGCACTTTTATTAACTTTTAAACATATCAAACATTTCCAGCAAATGGAATGAGCAATTGTCCACATGTTCAGACTCCAACACACCGGCTTGACAGCTTGTACTAAAGCTTCAGTTCCCCAATGACTCCCTTCATGTAAATACTGCATTACATTTCTCATTTGTGTTTCTGACAAAACTTTTTCTTCATTTTTAGTCATCCACCCTTTCTCTGTTTTTCTGCACCCTTCCTTTTCTAATTTCTCTATTACAGTTCCATCTGGTTCCCATTTGTCTTCGGGCTCTTCAGGCAACATGGGTACTAATACCATTTGTAGAATTACCTCCCCAGCTGCCTCTTTTGCCCACCTATCTGCCCATCTATTTCCAACAACTTCCAGGCCATTCCCCTTTTGATGTGCATTTACATGAACAATGGCCACCTGCTGTGGTAATTGTAAGGCCTCTAACACTTCTTCTACTAGCTGGAGTTGCTCTATCTGTTTCCCATCTGATTTTATAAACCCTCTTTCTTGCCAGATCTTCCCAAAAGTATGAACCACACTCCAAGCGTACTTGGAATCAGTCCATATTGTCACATCAATTCCCTCAGCTAATTCCAAAGCCCTTTTGAGAGCATATAATTCGCACTTCCGAGCCGACCATCCTGCTTGTAATGATCCTTTCTCAATTACCTCCCCATTCTGAGTCACTACCGCATATCCTGCTTTCTTTATGCCATCCTCAACTCTGCTTGAACCATCCACAAACCACTTTTCACCTTCCTCCAGCGGAACTTCCTCTAAATCTTTTCTCACTTTAGTCATAATCTCAACTTCCAACAAACAATCATGATCCTCAGCCTCCCATTCTCTTCTGGTTCCTTCCAAAAATTCTGCTGGATTCAAATTCTTATCAGTCCCGATAATGATATCTGGACTTGTCCTTAAAATAGTTTCATATTTCAAAATCCTTCCTTCGGTCATCCAAGTGGAAGCCAACTGACTTAATACTGAGGTTACTTGATGTGGGGAGTGTACCACTATAGCTCCCCCAAAAGTCAACTTCCTGCTTTCTACCACCAGAACAGCTGTGGCGGCTACCGCCTGCACGCAGATAGGCCAACCTCTTACCACAGGCTCTAATGTCTTACTCAGAAAAGCAACGGGCTGAAACCGCCCCCCCTTTCTTCTGAGCAAGCACTCCCACTGCCATCCCAGACCTGGCTGATACATACAGATGGAATGGGAGTTTCAAGTTAGGCAGAGCCAACACCGGTGCGGTGGCTAATGCCCTCTTGATTTCTTCCCACTTCGCTTCATCCTCCTCCAACCATTCAATGATCTCTCCTCTTCCGTGCAACTTCTGATTTAGGAACTGAACCAACACTGCATACTGATCTATCCAAGCTCTGCAGTATCCAACTAATCCCAAGGCTTTTCTAACCTCAGTCTTGTTCCTAGGTGGAGCTAAACTCATCAATCCTTTCACCCTCTCAGGATCCAAACTCCTGACTCCTTGCATGATGTAATATCCTAAATACTTCACTTTTCTCTCTACAAATTGAATCTTTTCCTTTGACACCTTCAATCCTTGCTCCTTCAACCAGTTCAACAAAGCCACTGAACTCTCCCTAACTTTTACTTCTTTTTCTCCTGACAACAGCAAATCATCCACATACTGAATCAAACTTACCCCTGGCTCTTTTGGAAAAGTCTGTAACTTCTCCTCCAAAGCCTGACCAAACAGCAAAGGACTTTCCGTATACCCTTGAGGCAATACTGTCCATCTCAATTGTTGTTTCCTCCCACTTTCAGGATCATTCCATTCAAAGGCAAACAAATCTCTACTCCCTTCTTCAAGTGGACATGCCCAAAAAGCATCCTTCAAATCAACAACTGTAAACCACCCATCCTTAGGAGGTATCTGACCCAAAATGGTATAGGGATCCGGTACCACCAGGAAACGTGGTATTACAATCCTATTGATCCCCCTCAGATCCACCACCAGCCTATGTTTTCCGTCCTTCTTTAGTACAGCCAAGATAGGAGAGTTAAAAGGGGACATGGTTGGTTCCAATAATCCTTGCCGTAACAATTGATCAATTACAGGCTTCAATCCTTCTCTACCCTTCTTGCTCATTGGGTATTGAGGCATCCAACTTTTAACAATCCCGGGCTGCACCTTAATCTCGATAGGTTTTATTTCCATCTTCCCCACATTTTGTCCATCTGCCCAAACATCATTATGAATTCGTTCTACATCCTCTTCCTTCAAAACACACATTCTTATTCCACTATTATCTCTCAACTGGAATCCAAACGCTGGCATGAGATCTCTCCCTAACAGATTCACTCCTGAATCTGGTATATACAACACCTTACTACGAACTTCTATCTCATCCATACTCATTTCTACCTCTTCCAAAATTCTCACTCTATTTTGCTTCCCACTCACTCCAGTTACCAAAATAGTTTCTTTTCCTTTCATTCTTTCATTTATGGGCTCGCATACCGAGGTACGACTTGCCCCTGTGTCTATCAGAAAGGTTAGTTCCTGACGGTCTGGACCCACTTTTATATTTACCAGTGGCTCCCCGTAGGTCCTCTTAAAGGAGCCGGAAATTTCCTAATCTTCATATAGAGCGTAACTTTTTTCAGGGTGACTGTTCTGGCACTCGCGCGCAAAGTGACCATACTTGCCACATTGAAACAGTTACGGTCCATACCTACTCTATCAGTGCTCATCCCTCTCCCTCTCAAAGGTCTTCCTCTGGGAGGGAATCCTCTACCTCTTCCTCTAAACACCTCTTTTCTCGGTTGATCCTTTGCTTCTGATTTTCTCACTTCATTTTTAGCAGCGGTCTGTACTGCCGCCAACATCATTTGAGATTTCTGCCTGGTTTTAATCACATCCCTATTCACAAAAGTTTGTTGGGCATTTCGAATCAACTCAGTAATCCCCTGTGCCCCCCAATTGTTTATTTTCTGAATCTTCTTTTGAATATCAGGCCAAGCTCCCGCCACAACTGCATTTTCAACATAGACTCAAACGCAGGTGTGTCTGGTCTTACCCCTGAATATTTCTCCAAGCTCTGTCTTAACCTAGCACAATAATCTCCTGGGGACTCATCTTTTCCCTGACTTATCTCGAAGGCCTTTGTTAAGTTTCGGCCCTGTGGTACTGCAATTTTAATTCCCTCAATTATCATTGTCTTCAGATCTTTCATGTTTCGTCTATGATCTGCATTTTGGATATTCCAATCGGGAGGGGCCAAGGGAAACTTAACATCCCCACCAACTGCTTGGTCATCTCCCAATTGTAATACTCGCCAATATTCTATTGCTCCCTGTCTAATCAGATCTCTTTCTTCTCTGCTAAATAGGTGCCCCAAAATGTACATCAGTTCTTCATAAGTGTAATCATTCGGCCCCAAGAACAGTTCTAACTCTAAGCTTACTTTCTGCAGGTCCTCATGAAGATGGGGAAGTGATTGTTTCAGTTCTCTCAGTTCCCCGGGTCTCATGGGTTGAATAGCATACATAGCCACGGGCTGGCCCTGAGCGTTCAGACCATTCGGCACTTCACGCAAGGGATAAGCATGTGCCGGCTGTGCCGGTGGAAAATTCAAGTTCTGAACGTTTTGCTCTAAATCTCTTAGTTCTCTCTGCAAACGTGCAGGAGGTGCCGGCGGCGGGGAGGGAGGTGGTGGAGCCGTTGCCGCTGCCCCCAATGCTTCTTGTGGATTGGGCGGAGGAACATATCTCGGTGGAGGACGATAAAACTCATTGTCAGACTCCGGATTTTTAATTTTGGACACAAATTGATCAGCCGGTGGTGGACTGGGTCCTTCAAATTCAACGTGATACCATACTTCCAAATACGGTATCTCGGTGGTTAATTTACGAGCCAATAAATAATCCTTCAATTAATTCATCCAGTATGTACTGGTTTCTCCCTCCGGTGCCCAATGGTAGGGAAATTTTGGATCCACAAGAGGATATTTAGGCCACCTGTATTTGCACAAGTAAATCATGTGCTTCTTCTCCAGATTCCGGGTATAATGTTTTAGATTCGGGGAGAACCACTGGTGTAGTAGTTGTCCCAAAGGCGAATCTACCGGAATAGGTTTTCTGCCTTCTTTCTCTTCTCCCTTTTCTATGTCTGAGGTTTCTAATAACTTCTTACTTTGTCCTTTCCCCATTCTCGTCACCAGACCTATCCTCCAGCAGGCGCTGGACTTTCTCCCTGAGAAAATTTAAGGACACCTTTCTATCAACAAAACCCTGAAAAAGGAACAAATTTACCTGATCACTCCGGGACCTGTCATCTGCTCAGGTATGCGGATGTGCGGGCGTCCCCGACTCAGGTTTTCTCGTGATCCCCGATCACCATTCACAAGGTACCTTCACTCAGTCCGTTCGATCTCTCTGGATCTCTCTGAGACTTCGTCTTGGGATCGGAGATTCCTGGGACCTCTCGATCAATGGGGAGTGGGAATGTCTCCAAACGAGACGGAGTGGCCACTACTCACCAGTCCCCAGAACACCGAGGATCGCCGTGGAATCTCCTGGCTGGCTCGCCAAATTGTGAGATTGCATTCACACGAGAGACTGACACGACACGGATCTGAGTTTTCTTTGATTTATTGCGGTTCTGCAGAAGCGGGTTCACATCCGAAATAGCAGGATGGAACCCTTAGCATACTTTTACACAAGCTTTTATACGTTACATTCAAGGAGGTATTCACCAAAATATTCTGAGCCAATAGAATACATCCCTTATTTGGATTCGTGTCTGGTGACACGTACTCAGTTCGGCTTTCTCTGGGAAGTTACAAAATACATGCTTTTGGAAACATTTTCAAGCGTAAGCAAATTTACAGAAGCGAGATGGCTTTTAGTTACATTGGTTCGCTTCTCACATAGTTGTTATCCATTCAAATCTCATTTAACTTTTAATGTATACATTTAGGCCTCCAGTTTTGGCCTTCTTCGGTGACAGACCGAAATCCGCGATTGTGTGCGGTTTTGATCCGTGCTCACTGCTGGAGCGCCCTAATCCCTTGGATAGGGGACTGAAGCCAGCCCGTAGAGGTGGCGAAGAGGGGGGAGACCGCCAGTTGAGTTGAGGGGAGCTGCATCTCTCCTCATCTGGTCTTTATTCCCTTTCTCAAAGATGGTTGCAGCATTGGTCAGAAATGGCCACCTTAAAGAGGAACCCGACCGGACAAGATTGAGCAGGAGGAAGACAAAGGGGAGAGCCTGCATGCAAGGTACCCTGGAATTTAAATTACAAAGAGTATTACTCCTAAAAGAATATTCTGGAAAGGAGGGGAAAGGAAAAAGATTTTTTTTTCTCATATTGACAGCTGCAATTGGCTTTGAATTCTAAAAAGAGATTTAAGCAAGAAATTTGTGTTAATCTACTTTGACACTAACAGGCAATTTTATGATGAAATTGAAGTGTCAAAGGGAAAATAAAGACTTTCTGGATATTCTAAAGCCTTCAAAAGGTGGAAAGTAGAGGAAAAAAGAAAGGGTGGGACTTGGAAACAGCAGAGAGTACCACCTGGAAATAACAAGAATTAACAGTGGAATTTTAACAAGACTTCCAAAGGATACATTGTAACTGAAACTTTGTTACAAGATAACAGAGCCCGCGGAAAGGGAAAGTGGAAAAAAGAAGTAAGAAGAAACAGCTTTGGATTATTTGGTGATTTTTGGAATTTTGAGTGTTGGGTTTCTAGTGGTCTGAACTAAAATTAATTGGGTGGTTGTTTAAAAGTGCTTAAAATGGCAGTACTCCTCAAGGAACTAAAAATGGAACTTAAAAAATGAAAAAAGAGTTGCAAGAGGGAGGAGGATTCTCTGGCTTTGCACTTCAAATCTTAGAAATGGAGATTTTGAACTATGAAAAACAACAAGAAATGCTTGAAGAACAAGAAGGGCTGAACAAAGAAGAAGCCATCTTTAATGACCAAACAATTCCATGTGGGGTAAAATGGGAAAAGGGGGGAAGGGAGTAAAAAACTCAAGGTCTGAGGAAACAACTAAAAAAAGAATAGTTTGAAAAGTACATATAAGCAGAAGAGAGGATTACAGAAGGGAGAGAATCAGAGAGATGGGGACAAAAAGGGTGGTGAGAAAAAGAGGGGAAAGATAAAAAGGAAATGAAGTTATAAGGGACAGAAACAGGAAATAAAGAAACAGGGAAAAGGTACAAGGATTAAAGATATTAGCCTATTTAAAAGATATAGAGATAATGGTTAAAAATATAAATTGAAAGAGAGAATTCTGGAAGGATACAAGAGACAGCATTGTTATATTAGAAATAGTAATGAGCTAGAAAATATGAAATATAGGTGATTAAAGTGAAAGACAAAACTGGTATTGTTATGTGATGGAATGTTTGTTAATAATTAAATGAAATAGAGAAAGGAAACAAAAGTAGAAGAGGGAATAAGAGGAAGGAATGGAAATACTTTAATTGTTCTTAATGATTTATAAAATATAATTGAAAAGAAATGTAAAAGATTTATAATGAAATCAATATCAGTTATCAGGATGAATTTGAATAGAATAACCATTTTATTCATTATTGTTATTTATTTTTTCTTTTTTTAGAATTTAGTGTGTATTTTTAAGGGAAAGTACCAAGTCGAATTTGGTTGACAAGAATTATATGATATAAAATAGATATTAGGACTTTCTTGGGTTTTTTTTTTCCCTTGAACATGTTTTGCTTCTCATCCAAGGAGCTTCTTAGATGAGAAGCGAAATGTGTTCAGGAAAAAAAACTTTGTAAAACCAAGTAAATCCAGTTATCTTTTGGAAAAGTACCTTTGGGACATCAGAACTGAAATCAAATGGGCTAAATCTCAGATGCTACAATGAAAAATACAATATAATTTGCTTCTAAAGGACTTGATTTTCAGAGACAACTAATGCCATCTAGTGCAAGTAAATGACAGTGATGTTGCATTTTTAATAATTGTCAATTAATTGTTAATTTTAATTGTTGAATAATTTGAGCAGGTGTATTTGCATAGCAACTTCTACACGTCTGAATTTGTCTGCACAAGTTTCAAAAGGAATTTGTTGCTATAGCATCCTGTCTGGCCACTACTTTAAAAGTTGGTGTATTGCACATTCGAGCTGGCATAATTAATTCTGAAATAAGGCTGGAGTTTTAGTACCAGATTGGGGGATATTCTCTGAAATTTGCTTTAAGCAGAAGCTTCAGATATCATGTTAGTGCGAAACAAGCCATTTCTGGAACCATTAAAGGAGCAATATATCTAAAAGGGTTGTGTAACTTTTGCACACTTGAATTGACTTCCAATGAAAACATTTCCATCGATAAGACTAGATGTAGTGCACTGTAGGAAACCCCTGCCCTCCAGAGAATGAAATATTTTGGGGTATATTAAAAGAGGCAGAATATTATATTTCCCCAAAAGAGAAATGGAACATCCTGCATAGTAAAACAACCTCCAGCAGATGCCTGAAGTCTTTAGAGATGGATATTTTGTGCCCATTAAGAAATCCAGGACAGCCTATTCACAAACAGCACCTTCAGTTCTAGCTGATGGGATTAAGAATTTACATCCCCTCACCCAAATTCTAAGAACAGAATATGACCTTTAGGACATAAAAGGATTAGCTCACCACCATTAGAATAGTAAAAGACAGAAAGCTCACTACATTACACAACTACAACTTCTCAATCACAAAATCCCAGAACCCTATAAAAATCCATGTACTCATCAAAACTACTTTCTCAACTGTCCCAGAACAATATGCTGTTATTGGTTCTGCTTGTAAATAAGCCTCCTTTCCTTGCAGCCAGTTAGCCTCCATTTTTATTTCCAGTGCCTTTTTCCCGACTTGGAACCAGACCAGATTTTTCTTCCAACAATACATTCTAGAAAACAGATCTAATTAATAAAGATTTTTCACTTGATTTGAAATATTGCACAAAAGCTACAAAACTGATGTGGTTTTCCTTCCTTTTTGATGTTCATTTAGATTATGACAAATATGATCAAAAAGGGCTTTGCAACAGCTCTCTTGGGTACCAGTTGCACTCCTTGGATTTGGATGCCCTTGAGTCACTCATGTCCTACTCATAGCTCAGATACTCAAGCTCTACATGGTGCTGCCTTTGAAGACTGACTGAAAAGTTTTAGTGCAGCAGTATAGGCAATAATAAGCATGCATCTAGTGTGATCATCAGGATAAAAAATTTAATATCTGAGACTTGGAGTGTAGATAAATGACATTCCTTCTCTGTGGCAGCTCCTACTTTATTGAATTGCCTTCCTGCAAAAGTATGCGTATCTTGTATCTTGTTAAGCAAATCAAGGCTGTGGTTTTTTTCAGCAAGTTTTTATAATGATAAGCCATTTGAGGACCAGAGGATCAAAGATTAGAAACTTCTCTCATTTAGCCTGTTGCAACATGTTGTACATGAGGCTATTCTTCAAGGCCACCTACAAATTACAGCTCAATCAGTGATGAACAACAGTTTGCCGTGTAACATTACTTCAAAAGTTGCACTTATTACAGTTTGACTTCTGGGTGCAATCCAAATCTAATTGTTACCTTAAATTCCCTATATGGCTTGTCACCTGGCTATCTGCAAGAATTTCTACACACTATGGATTCTGCCTTTTTTATAAGAACTGGGAAACATCTTGCAAATCCCTTCTTTTCTCCCACCTCCTTTTTGCTGCAATATCATTCCTCTTCAGATCAAATATTCTGATGTGATGTACTGGTCCCACCTACAGGAAAATGTCATTACTTGGTTATTGCTTGTTCCTTGGCTGAAAAGAAATCAATTATACTATCTTGTGGTTTACTTTTTGAATTTTACTACTGCATTTAAGAATATAAATCATGTGGTTGTATTTGCAGTTGAAGTGGCATCTGTTGTAACAATGTATCATTGCAACTATGTATCATTGCAACTATGTATCATTCATGTGTTTGCAACATTGTATCATTCACGTGTAATCATTAACTTCTGTCTCTTCAGTGACCTTTGCAAGGCACGTACAAGGGACAAGGAGCTAGACGGTTGTTAATAAGCTTATCCACACTGTAAATGATCTGTCCGGTATGCAGCTTTGTAAACATACACATCCTGATGAGATTATCATGTTTGACTTGAGCTTTGATTAAATCATTTTCTTGTAAAAAAGCACAATAAAAGAGCGTGTGCCAAGACATTCGGGGCGCGCTCATCAAGAGGAAACCTCGCTTCCTGTCGTTTCTCTTCCCTTCGCTCCCTATCATGAGCCGCCCATCAGATGCGGGATGGCAGATACCGCATTCTGGTGACCCTGACGTGATTCCCTAAGGGGGATACGTTGTGACGCGCCCATATCTTATCAGCTCGATGGGAGCTGTGCATCGCCAGGCCTGAAGTGAATTGCACATCATCGGATCTGAAACACGGTCTCGACTTTCGTAAGTATGGGTGGAAACTTTTCTCAACAACAGACGCAGCATCTGAAGGAATTGAGGGAGTTAGTCGTTTCTTCTAAATATTCTGTTAATTTAAAGGGCTCGCCTGTAAAAATGAAACATATTGCTACATTATTGGCTTATGTGTGGCAACATTGTCCCAATTATTCAGAGGAAGGGTCCTTAAAAATTTCCACTTGGCAAAAAATTGGTGAACATCTCCATAGTCCTCCTCGTGCACCTATTGGCATTTTGGTCACTTGGAGGAAAATTATGGAGGCTTTAATGGTCCATTATAAAATAGAAGTAGGGAGTGTGTTTGAATCTCCCCCGCCAAGTTATGATAACTTTTCAATTTTCCCTAACTCAGGCAGAAGCTGCTGCCATTATTCAACAATGCCCCACATGTAGTAAGCAAGGACATTCCATTCCCATAGGAGTAAATCCTAGAGGATTAAAAGCTTGTGAAATTTGGCAAATGGATGTAACTCAGTATCCACCTTTTGCCCCTTGGAAATATTTGCACGTTTCCATCGATACACATTCAGGGTTTATTCTGGCTACTCCTCAAAGGGGAGAAACTGTAAAACATGTCATCAATCATTCAATTCGTACCTTTGCCTCGCTGGGACGTCCAAAAGAAATCAAAAATGACAATGGACCTGCCTATACAAGTTCTGCTTTCCAGGACTTCTGTAACAGATGGGATGTAACCCACAAGTTTGGGATTCCCTACAACAGCCATGGGCAGGCTATTGTGGAAGGAGCGAACTTATCTCTGAAACGTGCTCTTGATCGATATTCGTTGCGGGAAAACCCCCCGAACCTCCCAGCATTGCAAAATTCTCTTAACATTTGTCTTTACACTTTAAACTTTCTCAATCTGACTGGCATTCCTCCCACTTCTGCTGCTTCTCGTCATTTTTCCTCCCCCTCACCCCCGCCTAACAGACCTCTGGTATATTATCGCAGATTGCCAGATCCTGCCTGGCAGGGTCCCGCTGAGCTTCTCACTTGGGGACGAGGCTACGCTGCGATCTTACTGCCAGACAAAACCACTTGCTGGATCCCTGGTAGGGCGGTTAGACCCTATCATGGGAATTCCTCTGCTACATCTGTATCTTAAAACTCTTCCTGATATTCTTGCCTATATCTTCTTTGCAATTTCTACCTTACTTCAACAAAACCTATGCTTCCTGTCAAAAGACTATTCGGGTTAAAACCATTTCATTAACAGAAGGCTATTATACTTGTTCCATGTGGGTACGTCATGAAAATGCTACCCGTAGTTTTCACTCTGTCACTTCTGTTTTGTTTAAAGAACACTCTCCCACTCGCTCTTTTGTTCCTTCTTTAATCTTCCTATGGAAAGGAACCTTAAAATCTTTTTCTCTATTCAATCTAAAACATAGGGGGACCTAAATGTCCTTATATTGTATCATGGGTTTCCCCACCCCAACTAACATCCTTGATGAATTACCAAATTAAACTTTATTGTCATTATTGTAATTATTATCCTTTTTCTACTAATTGAATTCCCTCCTCATTTCGCAAATGTTCTACAACTAACTTGTCCATAGCCCTCTCTCCTACTTGTCATGCTTTTATATACCCGAACTCTGATCCTGTCAACAAACAACGCTTCAAAAGAACTGTCCATGACGATCCGCAGAAGCCTCATAGAAGAGATAATATTGCTTGGACTATAACTGACTTTCAAGGCGTTCGTTTAAGTTCTACAACCAATTTCTCTTGCATAGAAGACTTCTACCCACCACTTCAATTCGATTTGGCAGACGCACCCACACAACCAGGGGATATCCTGCAATCCACACCACTGCAGGAGGAACTTTAACATCACGCCTGAAAGGAATGTATTTTATCCCTGGCAATAATTTTGTTTAAACTTGTTCCACCGGTTTCATGGCATGTATCCACGGGGATGAAATTGTTAAATCCAAATCTTTTTGCATTCAAGTATGGCTTGTGTGTATAACTCTGATGATTTTATATCCCTACAGGTATCCATGGAATACCCCCTCTTGCAAAATCGTAAAGTTTTAGATCTGTTATTTTTTAAAACAAGGGGGATTGTGTGCTATGCTTAAAGAAGAATGTTGTCTTTATGCTGATAGCGGGGGGGGGTTGTTTTCTATTTTGCCATGGTTTACAACCTTTTTAACTGCATTGGCAGGATCATTAATAATCATTATATTGAGATGTATTATAGAACCTTGTTGTTTTTATAGAATATTACAATTTTTAAAAATTAATTATCCTCTGCTGATGTTAATGTGCTATTGCAAGCTCATGTTATATCCTCAACACCGGACAAAAAAATGTCATTGCTGAGTTACCGCTCCTTGGACAACCCTGACGCTGACGGGTCGCACTCTTGCCTAGATGACGGGGACGGTGAACATTTCAGAAAAATGGTTCCTGTCTTCTCGGACAAGGAAGAAGACTCGTCATAAATAATAAAAACAGAGGAGATGTTGTAACTATGTATCATTCATGTGATTGCAACTATGTATCATTGCAACTATGTATCATTCAAGCGTTTGCAACATTGTATCATTCACGTGTAATCATTAACTTCTGTCTCTTCAGTGACCTTTGCAAGGCACGTACAAGAGACAAGGAGATAGACGTTTTGTTAATAAGCTTATCCACTTTGTAAATAATCTGTCCGATATGCAGCTTTGTAAACATGCACATCCTGATGAGATTAACATGTTTGACTTGAGCTTTTTAATTAAATCATTTTCTTGTAAAAAAGCACAATAAAAGAGCGTGTGCCAAGACATTCAGGGCGCGTTCATCAAGAGGAAACTTCGCTTCCTGTCGTTTCTCTTCCCTTCGCTCCCTTTCATGAGCCGCCCATCAGATGCGGGATGGCAGGTACCGCAGAACCTTAAAATCTTTTCCTCTATTCAATCTAAAACATAGGGGGACCTAGATGTCCTTCTATTGTATTATGGGTTTCCCCACCCCAACTAACATCCTTGATGAATTACCAAATTAATCTTTATTGTCATTATTGTAATTATTATCCTTTTTCTACTAATTGAATTCCCTCCTCATTTCGCAAATGTTCTACAACTAACTTGTCCATAGCCCTCTCTCCTGCTTGTGATGTTTTTATATACCCGAACTTTGATCCTGTCAACAAACGACGCTTCAAAAGAACTGTCCATGACGATCCGCAGAAGCCTCATAGAAGAGATAATATTGCTTGGACTATAACTGACTTTCAAGGCGTTCGTTTAAGTTCTACAACCAATTTTTCTTGCATAGAAGACTTCTACCCACCACTTCAATTCGATTTGGCAGACGCACCCACACAACCAGGGGATATCCTGCAATCTACACCACTTCAGGAGGAACTTTAACATCACACCTGAAAGGAATGTATTTTATCCCTGGCAATAATTTTGTTTGGATTTGTTCCACCGGTTTCATGGCATGTATCCACAGGGATGAAATTGTTAAATCCAAATCATTTTGCATTCAAGTATGGCTTGTGTGTATAACTCTGATGATTTTATATCCCTACAGGTACCCATGGAATACCCCCTCTTGCAAAATCGTAAAGATTTAGATCTGTTATTTTTAAAAAAAAAAAAAAACAAGGGGGATTGTGTGCTATGCTTAAAGAAGAATGTTGTCTTTATGCTGATAGCGGGGGGGGGGTTGTTTTCTATTTTGCCATGGTTTACAACCTTTTTAACTGCATTGGCAGGATCATTAATAATCATTATATTGAGATGTATTATAGGACCTTGTTGTTTTAATAGAATATTGCAATTTTTTAAAAATTAATTATCCTCCATAACTGCTGATGTTAATGTGCTATTGCAAGCTCATGTTATATCCTCAACACCGGACGAAAAAATGTCATTGCTGAGTTACCGTTCCTTGGACAACCCTGACGCTGACGGGTCGCACTCTTGCCTAGATGACGGGGACGGCGAACATTTCATAAAAATGGTTCCTGTCTTCTTGGACGAGGAATAAGACTCGTCATAAATAATAAAAACAGAGGAGATGTTGTAACTATGTATCATTGCAACTATGTATCATTGCAACTATGTATCATTCATGTGTTTGCAAACATTGTATCATTCACGTGTAATCATTAACTTCTGTCTCTTCAGTGACCTTTGCAAGGCACGTACAAGGGACAAGGAGCTAGACGGTTGTTAATAAGCTTATCCACACTGTAAATGATTTGTCCGGTATGCAGCTTTGTAAACATACACATCCTGATGAGATTATCATGTTTGACTTGAGCTTTGATTAAATCATTTTCTTGTAAAAAAGCACAATAAAAGAGCGTGTGCCAAGACATTCGGGGCGCGCTCATCAAGAGGAAACCTCGCTTCCTGTCGTTTCTCTTCCCTTCGCTCCCTATCATGAGCCGCCCATCAGATGCGGGATGGCAGATACCGCAGGCATCTAAGCCAAGTAAAATGAATAAATTAATCTAAGCCACCATCTCCTGATGATTGCAGTATTGCAGGCTAATTCTGCTGACTACCAGGAGTTCAAGTCTCACCAGTTCATGGTTGACTCAGCCTTCCATCCTTCCAAGGTCAGTAAAATGAGGACCCAGATTGTTGGGGGCAATATGCTGACTGAAAACTGCTGAGAGAAGGCTGTGAAGCACTGTGAAGCAGTATATAAGCTGAAGTGCTATTGCTATAAAGTATCTAGAGACATGATCCTATTATTTCTCTTGTGATATTGCCTGAAAATACTAGGTAAGATCACAGTGAAGCAGTATATATGTGGACAGATTGCTTCACATATGATACACCTTTGTTGAAGGAAATGCACGGGTTGCCAAATTAGTTACCAAACCAGATTCAAAGTTTTGGTTTTGACACAAACATCTGTATATAGCCTGAAACCTGGATACCTATCAGTTCATTTTTGTCATTATAGATCTGGTCCATCACTGATATCAGGGCTGGTTCTGCTGCACAAACTATACTAAGGATTGCTGAATGACACCTGGCAAATGTTTATAGATATCATCTTTTTCGGACTATAAGATGCTCTGGACTATAAGATGCATCTAGCTTTTCAGGAGGAAAACAAGGGGAAAAAATCTACCTCTACCTCCTAGCAATTTGCCTCCTTGCAGCAAACAAGGAGCAACTGATTGGTGATTGGATTGGCCTCCCAGAATACCAATGATCAGCTGATTCAGACTGCGGGGATCACTGCCAGCTATTGTTGCCTCCACGCACCCCATTTTTGGCCTCCACATGTCCCATTTTTGGCCTCCACACATCCTGTTTTCAGCCTCCAGGCGATGGGGATTGCTGCTGCTGTCTATCACCACCAAATGGCAGCAGCAATCCCTGCTACCTGGGGTGGGCCAAAAATGGGGCATGCAGGAGCAAAAAAAGGGGCATGTGGAGGTGGCAATAGGCTGCGGCAACGGGTGACGGCGATCTCCACAGCCTTGAACAACTGATCGTCGGTATTCTGGGAGGCCCATCCAATTGCCAAGCAGCTGCTCATGCTAAATCATCTGTACTGAAGTTGACCAGGTTGTTTGCTGCAAGGAAGCAAATTGCTTAGAGGCAGAGGCCAGCGGATGGGGGACGGCAGGTGGGCGGGGCTTCAGCAACATATGCTCTATAAGACACACAGACATTTCCATCTACTTTTGGGGGCAGAAGTGCATCTTATGGACCGAAAAATATGGTAAGTTTTTTTGGTGGACCCACACTCTGGAATGCTCTGTCCCTGAAATCTGGCGCCTGTTGTAAACTTCTCACTTTGGTCAGGCCTTCATAATATGACTATTATAAGAATGAGGCATCCTTTCGATAAGTATATTTTATTGAACGTTATTTTTATGTTTCAGCATAGGAAGAAATATAAAAGTAAATATATTTCTAAATAATAAAGTGTTGCTATAAATGGGATTTCTTTAAGTACTAAAAATTATACACATATACTATTTTCTGGAACCATGTGCAATAAAGTTAAGCATGCAGATGTCAGCTATTCCATTAATTTAATCTATTCATATAGTATCTTAGAACGAACAGAAGATTCACTAACAGCTTTCAAGATTAAAATACCAATCCAGTTTAAAACAAAAAGCAACATAATGAAACAGTAAACTTCCATAGCTATCTATAGCATCCACTATAATGAAAAGCGCAAGCAAAAACATGATGATCTAGTCAACATGTTTTCTTTGTTTCCAGAAATTTTCAAAATCAGTTGTAGAACACAGTGGAATTAATGTGGGTGTTAGGAAGAAAACAGTAATTGGAGAGAGGCTGCTTAAAATGGTGATATTTTGCAGTTGTACATCTGTCTAAAAGAATATGTAGATTCTTAATATGAAAATTAGTTGGGAAATAATAAGCTGGAGAAATTTAGTTTTTATCTAAGTGACATAATTAAATTGTTGGAATTGTTTTCATACTCATAAAAAATGTGATTTTAGGTATTACTTCATCCAATCTTCATAATTACTTTGACAATGCATTACTTAATCTGAGGTTGAAAATGATACTTCCCCTGTTAGAGAACAGACCAAGTACAATTCAAATCAATGACAATTCAAAGCTATGAAGCTATAACAATCTAGTACCAAAATGTCTAAATATTCTTACATAGTAATAATTTGATTTTGGATAAAGGTCTAAACTAATTCTGAGAATCAAAAATAACTTCAGTAGGTTTGGAAAAATTGAAGTATTTTGGATTCTAATTTCTCAGTCTCTTGTAGTCTCCAGCAACAACAGTTCGTGACTTAGAATATTTAGTACACTCAGCAAACTATGACTTGTTCAACACAGTATGGTTTTATCCATTGTATGAAACCAATTTTTGGCTATGTTAAAATTTTATTTTTTTATTTTTAAATTGTGTTTATTAAATTTATATGCCACTCATTTTATGGTTCAAGGCAACTCAAAGCAGCATACAACATAACAAAGCATATAAATGTAAAAACAATCATAAGTTTAAAAATGAATTAATATTACAAAAGATTAAAAGAAACCTTAAAAATCACATGACATGCTTGCTTAAAATAGGAATGTGGAAAGAGCAAAGGGAATGCCATTCTTATTTTCTCTCTAAACAAAACTCCCTTTTATAAATTCTCAAAATTTTAAAACTCACTTGATGCTTCTTTTTCTTTGAAAATGATTCCAGAAATACAATGGTTACTTTGGTTTGTAAATTCTAGCCATCAGAGTAAGGTTGGTATAATTAGAGACAGATTTTAAGAGGTCCAAACTTTATTAGTAACAAAATAATGCAATGAAAACATGTAAATAAAACTGTTTGTTGAGTTATGAACTGTGTATAATCTGGTGAGGTAAGTGAGAAGAAAGAAAAGTTGCTTAGAAGTGTTACCGATCCTTACTTAAAATTCAAATCAGATTTCTGTCCCTAATAATACTGAGCAGAATTAGTTTCCAATGGTTAATACTCTACATTCTTTGTTCATTTGCCAAAATCCAGCTATTTCCTTCTAATTGACTCTCCGCATGAGCTTATATTCACAAACTGACTGAAGGGTGGCTTCTTGTACAATTGACAAAAAAAAATGGACTACTACTACAGTTCAAAATGGAAAAAAATCTCAGTTGGGATCACAGTTGGGATCAGAATTTCTGTTGCCAAGCAAGGTGGTTATTAAGTGATTCACAACTGATTTTACGACCTCTTTGCCATGGTGATTAAGCCAATTGCACAGTTTTTAAATAAGCCATATGGTCGTTAATGTTAAGCCTGGGTTCCCCAACCAGGGTTAAGGAGACAAGCTAAACAGAATGTGCAGCATTAGTCAGATAGGCACACAGATAAATGAGTGAGATAAGTTTGTATGTTTGTTAACATACAGTAAAAATAACAGATACGCTTGTGCTATCAAAAATATAGTTTATTCCATTTAGAGTTTATAGCATAGTCAAAATAACAGTCCATTAGTCATGGATCATTTTAGTCAGTCCATTCAAGGATATTCAAATAGCAAAGTCCGTGTAGAATATCCAATGTCAGTTCACTTACAAATCAGTCCTTTGTCTTTCCTTTTCAGTAGGGGAAAAACGCAGTCTTCAGTCTATCCAGTAATTAGGGATCATCAAGCCAGAGAGAGCAAGCTGACGTTCCTTGCTTCTTTTATGGTGCTTTCACAACCACTCCCTTAATTACATTCCTACAGTTAAAGTTGCAGACACTTTAACAAACAAACTATGATAACATATTTATTATTTTACCTAAACCAGTTAGGGTAAACAATGTTATCCCTAACATTCTCCCCTTTTAGGTAAATATAATAATATAACTATTTACATCTTTAAATTATATTTGTTACGACTTTGTTTAAACTTGATTACTCCTTGAGCTTTTGTAAATTGGTCTGCAATGTTTTCTTCTGTCATGCAGTATTCCAATTTAATTAGCCCATTCTTTACAGATTCTCTAACATTTAAGTATCTTAAATCAGTATGCTTTGATCTAGTTTTTACAGCTATATTAGTAGCCAAATTTATGGCTGCCTGGTTGTCCTCGTATACAATAATGGAATCTTTAACAGTTATACCCATGTCTAATAATAACTGTTTGTACAGAATTAAGTCAGTACATAGTAATGACAGACATGAAAATTCCGCTTCCATCGTGGACAAGCTAATATGCTGTTGTCTGATTGACCTTCATCCTATTAGTGTCTTACCAAATAATATAGCCATCCCAGATGTTGATTTTCTAGTGTTTATGTCAGTTGCAAAACTTGCATCTGCATAGGCACTAAGACTCAAATCACCCTTTGGTTCTATATACAATACATAGTTCATTGTTCCTTTAAGATATCTTAAAATTCTCTTTAATGATTGCCAATGACATTGATGTGGATCTGAATTAAAACGTGCCAGCTGATTTACACTATAAGCTATATCTGGCCTTGACCAATTGCTTATATATGATAAGCTACCAATCAAAGATTGATATATGGACTTATCAAATTTGGGACTTTGATCATCAGTTTGGCAAACTTCCTGACTCATTGGAGTCTTTGCCGGTTTACAAAGTTCCATTTTATAAGTTTTAATTAATTGGCAAATTTTATCTTCTTGAGATATCTTAAATCCATTTTTTGTTTTGTTAATTGTCAATCCTAGATACTCTTTAATTTCACCTAAATGCTTTAATTTTATCTTTTTAGATAATAATGATATAATCTCATTAGCTTCATTATTAGTCTTAGTTATCAAAGCAATATCATCTGTAAATAATAACAATAATTACACCGTTCCATTATTTTCTCTTCTAAACACACATGGATCTGCTAAACCAGATTTAAAACCTATATTGTTTAACTCTTTCACAATATATTGGTTCCATTCAAAACCAGATTGTTTCAACCCGTAAAGACTCTTTTTAAGTTTCCAACAATCATTACTATTTACTTTATTATCTTTTATAATAATTGGCTTTTTTAAATATATAGTGTGCTGCAATGGTACATGCAAATAAGCAGTTTCTACATCTAAATGGTTAATGACATAGTTTTTCTTAGCTGCCCACACTAATGCTGCTCTTAAAGATGTTACTTTAAGACTTGGTGCGAAAACTTCATCGTAATCAGATGCAGTTTGATTAAATCCTTGAGCTACCAACCTAGCCTTATGGGTAACAGTCCCATCATTTCCAGTTTTTACTTTAAATATCCATTTGCACCGAATGGATTTTTCTCCTGGAGGTAATTTAGCATCTTCATATACTTTCATTACCTTTAATGAATTTAGTCCTTTTTCCATTACCTTTTGCCAATTCTCCTGATCCTTAGCAGGATACATCCTAAGTTCATCTATACTAGTTGGAACTTTAGTTACTTGGCAAACTATACTTGCTTGATACCTATCAGGTGGTCTAGTTACATGTGTAGTACGTCTAGGTATTACAGGACTTACAGGTGGACTTTCATTTATTAACTGTTCTTGATTATCTAACTCTACCTGATCAACTGTTTCCTCTTGTTCTGGTCCTATTTGCTCTTCGTGGACTTCTTCTTTAATTGGACTCTTCTTATAACTAGTCTAATCTTTCTGCCTTTTGTAGGGTTCAATAATTACTTCGTTATTTAAATCTTGCTCTAATCTATTCCATCCTACATGTTCTAGGAATTTAGCACTAGCACTGGTGTAAACTCTAGATGTACCTGGTTCCCAGAATCTACAAGATCTATGATTAGATTTATATCCTACCAAAAATAATCTTTTAGCTGTATGTTGTCCTTTGTGTCTGAGTTGTGTAGGGATATGCACCCATGCTGATGTTCCAAATGTGTGCATGTAACTTAAATCAGGTTTTGTACCATGCCACAGTGTGAATGGTAATTCACCTGTTGTTGAATTAACATCATTATTTAATATATAATTACCACACATTATTGCTTCTCCCCATAAATTGTCAGGTAATCCTGAATCAGACAACATAGTACTTGCCATTGACTGCAGTGTTTGGCCTCGTCTCTCTATAAAGGCATTATATTGTGGCCTATATAATGCAGACTTTTTATGTTGAATACCTAACATTCTAAGTCTATTTTGGAATTTATTATTTGTAAATTCCGCACCATTATCTGTTATAAGAGTTACTAATTTCTTTTTAGTTTTTCTTTCTGCAAATTTAATCCAATTAAATAGATTTAGATACGTTTCAGTTTTGCTCTTCATTAAATAGCAAAACCCATATCTAGAATAGTGGTCCATTATACTTAATATGTATCGAGCACCTCCTACACTTGGCTTTTTCGGACCTATTAAATCAGCAAATACTACTTCTAAAGGCTCTTTGGTAGTAAATCCATCAACTCTATTTACCAGTTTGACCTTGGCTTTGCTTTGATTACAAGCATTACATTGCAAATACTTATTACAAGGTTTCAAACTTATTCCCTTAGATAATTCAACAGTTTTCTTAAGCATTTTAAAATTTAAATGCCCTAGCCGTCGGTGTAACAAGTGAATACATTCATCATGAGGTTTCTTATTATCATAAACCGTGTTAGCCACCTCTAAACCATTATCATTTAACATATATAATTCACCTCTTAAAGATGCAGTAATTTTCATATCTTCTTTTTCAATTATGCAGTTATCTCCTTTAAAGGTAACCACATATCCTAGTTTAACCAAAATTCTAACTGAAATTAAATTAAACTTAAGTTGTGGTACATATAACATTTTTACATTCTGTTTTATGAAAGAACAATATGCTATACCTTGACCTTTAGCTTTCAGTTTCCAGCCATTGGCTAACGATATCTGCTGTGTACTCTTGGACATTTTAATAAAATTTTTGTTATCATTTGTTATACAGTGGGATGCTCCACTGTCAACCACCCATAAATTATTTTTTACAGCTCCGTTAATATACATGGCTAACTCTAAATTTTTATTTATCTTTTGATGACTTTTAGTATTCTGGCCAGCATTCTGGCGCTTTGCTTTTTTACAAAATCTTGCCAAATGTCCTCTTCCTCCACAATTAAAACATTTTTTAATTGCATATGCAGTAGGAGATTCATTATCTTCTTTTTGAAGTTGCTCCATCCTTAACTGGTCTCTTTCAAGTCTTCTTCTTGCCTCTTCAATCAATCTGCCAGTTATATCAGTTTAAGTTAAACTTTCCTTAGGCAAAATTTCAAGGGAAGTGATGTAGTTATCATAACTTATATCTAGTGATGATGGAATTATGTAGACTTGATGTAGTTCAGAGAAAATAAGCTCTTTCTCGTGTGGGGTAGAAATTTGCTGTCACAATTTCGCACAAAAATTGTTATTGGATAATGGAAAAGTTACAATTGTTAACCTCTCAGCCAGTCTGGATTGACCAATGGCCACTTCCAAAAGAAAAGCTTACAGCTTTACATCAATTGTTAGCTGAGCAGCTACAATTAGGACACATTGAGCCAACTTCTAGTCCATATAACACTCCGGTATTTGTTATTAAAAAGAAAAATGGAAAATGGAGAATTTTGCATGATCTGAGAACCATTAACTCCATCCTTCAACCAATGGGAGCGTTACAATGTGGTTTGCCTAACCCTAACCTGATCCCACGTAATTGGGATCTAGTTGTGGTAGATTTATGGGATTGCTTCTTTTCTATCCCTTTGCATGCAGATGACAAGAAATTATTTGCCTTTACCATACCTGAGTTGAATAACAATGCACCTACCTTTCGTTACCAATGAAAGGTTTTGCCACAAGGAATGCTAAACAGTCCAACGATGTGCCAGTCATATGTTCGAATGGCTCTGACTCCATTCAGAACCTCTCATCCTGGGTGGAAGGTTTACCACTACATGGATGATATTTTAATTGCAGCTCCCGGCCCACCGGGAACAGTTAAGGCAGCGTTACCTTGCCTTAAAGAGGTATTATTACAATTTGGACTTCATATTGCCCCAGAAAAAATTCAAAGTCAAATGCCATATGCATACTTAGGGCATAAGGTCCTTGCAACCTATGCTCATCCGGTCATTCCGGAAATCAAAATTGAGGAAAAGATTTCTCTAGTAAAATTACAACAAATACTAGGAACAATTAACTGGGTTAGACCCTACTTGGGGTTAACTACAGCAGTACTCCAGCCCTTGTTCTTGGCCCTAAAGGGCTCTGCGAGACCGGATTCTGCTATAACCTTATCAGCAGAGCAAAGGAAGGTACTGACACATGTAAATGCGGCTTTAACGCAGCATTGGTTTGATCGATGCATTCCTGATACTCCGTTTGCTTTGGCAATTTTACAAACTCCAGCCTTGCCTACTGCAGCTTTATTTCAATTGCATGAAGCACAGGTTTATATCATTGAATGGTTGCATCTGCAAAATACTCCCCGAAAAACAGTTTCTACTATGGCTATGCTTTATAGTGAGTTAATCATCAAAGGCCAAAATCGCAGTATGCATTTATATGGCATAGATCTAGTTCAGTTATTTTTACCTATCTCCCTCACTCTGTGGGAAACTTGGTATAGTCAATCCATTGAATTGCAAATTGCTCTTGAAAATTGGCCAGGGAAGATTTCTTGCCACACTCCCAGTGACCCTCATTTCCAGTTGCTTCGAAACGTATCTGTAAATTTTAATTCAGTTATTGCCAAGCAGCCAGTTGGGGGAGTGACCATTTATGCGGATGGTGGTAAGACCTACGGCGCTTGTGCATGGAGACAGGAAGGGGTATGGAAAACAAAAATTACCCCTCCTCAGCAATCAGCACAAAGGGCTGAATTAGCTGCTGCTATTTTAGCCTTACAGGAATTTGCACAAGAACCACTAAATCTTTTTTTTTTTTTTTGTGAAAGTTTTATTGATTTTAACAACAGACAAAAAACTTAACACATGACATAAAAAAAATAAAAAAATAAAAATTAAACATTCTTCATAAATTTACAGTGTATCGGTTGGTTTACCACTCCCTTTTGTGCATCCATTTCATAGTCATCAGAATAATTATATTACATAATAACTCACATTATCAATCATCAATAAAATATCCCAATATCATTATTAAACAATCATTTGACTATAATTTTACAAATTCATACTTAAGCGAGATAACTATAATTAGGTTAAATTATTTTATGACAAATCATGAAATCATATCAAATCTATCATAATAAAATATTCTTAAGAATTATCAAAACCAAGAAAAATTATATATTCATTATTTCCTCAATTTCTAAATATTCTATCATCATATTGTATTATCTAACCATTGATAAAAAAGATCCCAAACTTCATAAAATTGTTTATCTTCTTGTTCTCTAATTTCAAATGTCAATCTACTCATTTCAGCACATTCCAATATTTTCTTAATAATTTCTTCCTCTATTGCTATTTTCTCACTCTTCCAATGTTTAGCAAATACAATCCTAGCTGCTGTTAATACATTTACAATCAAATATTTTAAATTTTTATTATATATATCAGGTACGATTCCCAATAAAAAAATCTCTGGTTTCAAATCTATGTGTTTCTTTATCATTTTCTCTAGCCATATGCGAATTCTAGTCCAATATTTCCTGGCCTCCTCACAAGTCCACCACATATGGTAATATGAGCCAGGTATCTGATGACATTTCCAGCACTTTTCAGATTTATTCTTGAACATTCTTGCTATTCTTGTCGGGGGAAAGTGCCACCTGTAAAACATCTTATACAAATTTTCTTTATATGCTGTTGACATTGTCATTTTATAATTTTGTGACCACAGTTTTTGCCATTTCTCTAAATCAATCCCATATCCAAAATTCTTCCCCCAAGCAATCATTGTTTCTTTAACTTGTTCTTCCTCTAATTTAATTTCCAACAAATAACTATATAATTTTTTAATCACTTTTTCATCAGTACCTGTCAAAATCCTATCTAAGTCAGTCAATTTATCATAAAATCCTTCTGTTTTAGAATCTTTAAGATACCTTGCATGTATTTGCGCATATGAAAACCAATTCATCTTTATACCTTGTTCTTCTAAATTTTGCATCGTTTTAGGTTCACCCTTTTCATCCAATATTTCCTCATATCTAACTGTTTGTTCCTTCTTATAAGTTATAGGATACGAAAAAGCTTCAATAGTTGATAACCAAACTGGAATTTTCAAATAACATTGTTTCTTAATTTTCTCCCAATTCAACCATAACGATTCCCGTATATAATGCCTTCTGAAATAACCCTGTGATTTAGTTCCCTTATACCATAAAAAAGCATGCCAACCCAATAATAAATCATGACCTTCTAATGTCAACAATCTAGTCTTTCTTAACGTTATCCATTCTTTAACCCACATTAAGTTTGCAGCTTGATAATACAACTCCCAATTAGGAAGGCCAAATCCTCCTCTAATTCTAGCATCCTGTAAAAGTTTTAATTTTATTCTCGCTTTCTTGCCTTGCCATATATACTTCAACACAATTTTATTTAGTTCTTCGAAGTAATCCTTACTTAACCTAATTGGTATTGTTTGAAACAAATATAAAATTCTAGGTAAAATATTCATCTTGATTGTTGAAATTCTACCTATCAATGACAATTGTAGGTTTTCCCATTTTTTCAGGTCGGATGCTATCTGCTGTTTAAGCTTAATATAATTATTCTCTTTCAATGTAGTACACCTTGACGTCAAATATATCCCCAAATATTTAACTTTATTCGTAGCTTGAATTTTCAATAAATCTGCCAGCTCTTCTCTTTGCCTTAATAACATGTTCTTTGTCAAAATCTTTGTTTTGTCTTTATTTATTTTTAAACCAGCCATCTCACCATACGTCTCTATCTTTTCCAATAGTTTTAAAGCTGTCTCTAAAGGGTCTTCCAAAATAAAGACCAAGTCATCCGCAAAGGCTTGCAATTTGAATTCCTCTTTTTTGACTTTCATTCCTTTTATGTTTATATCCTCTCTAATATTTCTATTTAAGACTTCCAAGGTCAATACAAATAACAAAGGAGATAATGGGCATCCTTGTCTTGTACCTTTTTTAATATTAATAGAGTCTGTGAATTCTCCATCTATCATTACTTTTGCCGTTTGCTTATAATATACGGCTTCTATTGCTTGTATAAATTTTCTAGCAAAGCCCATCTGTTCCAATAATAATAACATAAATCTCCAGTTCACATTATCAAATGCCTTTTGGGCATCTAAGAATATCAAAGCCATTTGTTTTTCCGAGTGCGCCTCATAATATTCCAATGTGTCCAGGATTACCCTCATATTGTCTTTAATCTGTCTCTTTGGTAAAAATCCATTCTGATCAGAGTGAATAAAATTATTTAGGTATTTTTTAAGCCTTTCTGCCAAGATTGAAGCAAAGATTTTATAGTCTGCATTCAATAAAGAAATAGGTCTATAGTTCTTAATTTGTAATGGGTCAACCCCTTCTTTTGGAATAAGTGTAATATAAGCTTCTGACCATGTTTCAGGTATTTTCTTATTTATCATAACTTCATTCATGACTTCTAACAATGGAATACTCAGCGATTCTTGTAGTGTTTTATAAAATTCTGCTGGGAAACCATCTGGTCCTGGTGCTTTCCCATTGTTCTGTCTGTTAAGTGCTTCAGTTAATTCCATCATTGTTATAGCACTTTCTAACATTTTCTGAGTTTCATCAGGTATCTTAGGTAGGTTAGCATTTTGTAAACACTGTTTAATTTTTCCCTCATCAAGATCCTCTTGTTTATATAATTGTCCATACAAATCTCGAATGATTGCCTTTTTCTCCTTATTACCATAACAAATTTGACCATGATCATCTATTAACTGTGATATTTTCCTTGATTCTTTCTCTTTTCTCAGCTTATATGCTAACCATCTACCTGGCCTATCTGCATCTTTGTCGTTGCGATACAGCTGCGATCTCGGGGCTCTGAGATCACAGCTGATATCTTCGCCCCTGGTCAGTCCTAACGGACCTAAACCGTCTCATAGTGACGGTGATAGTAAGGGGCGCGTTCTGTAGATTCCAGGGACATCGTAAGTCCCTGGTCGATCCAGAAGAAGTCCCTTTGCCAACGGCAGAGAGGCAGCCATTGGCTGCTGAAGCTGGGACAGCTCCGGAAGAACGGGATAGAAAGAAGTGTATCGGCTGGTGAGAATCTTTTTTTTTTTTTTGCTTGGGATTCAAGAACACTCTAATATTAGAAGAAATCTGTAAAATTATTGACAGAATTTGACTTAGCAGCGATCTTTTTTAGTAACGTCAAAGTGAGGCTTGGCTTTTTATTTTTATTTTTTTTCTTTACTGAATTTCTATTGCGATATAGTTAACCAGACTGGCTTTTTTCTTTTATATTTTTATATTTACTGGTTTTCTCTTTGCTTTTCTGACTGTTTGTATTTTTAAAAATAGAGGCCCCCTTTAATATCTTTTTTTTTTAATATATATAAATATACATACATATTTTTTTTTCTCTTTTTAGGCTTTTCTCTGGGGGGAAGAAGGGGGAGTGGATTGAAGAAACTTTGTAACACTGCCAACTAGAGGCTTGGAAATATTCTGTTTGAAGTTGAAAAACTTTTGTTTGAAAAACTTTTCTCAAGGCTACTGGAAATGATAAGATAGAAGGAAGAGTACTGGAGGATGTTTATACAGGTGCTTTTTGGAACTTCTATTATTAAATGAATATTTGAAGTTTGGCTTTGAAACTTGTGGAGAAGTCAAATAAAAGCCTTGGATAAATAAAAGGCAGTGTGTGTCTTTTTTTTAAAAAAAAACTCCTTATTAATTGTTTCATCCCTCCACTCCAACCCCACACTATTTTGTAATATTTATTCTTTATCTTTTATTATCTTTTATTTTTATTTTTATTTTTTTTAAAGGGGAAGCCTCAGAATACTCTTTTTTTGCTTCTTTTCTTTTTTTTTTATAGGGATGTCTGCCTTTTTGATTTCCTTTTTTGATGGCTTTTTTTCATTTTCTGAGGTTTTTCAATTGGATTAAGGTGGGAAGAATTTGAAGAACTCTCTTTTTCTTTTTTCTTTTTTTTTTCTTTTTCTTTGCTTATTATTTTTTGATATTATTGGGCTTTATTTTGCTCTTTTTTTTCTTCATCTTTTTATTTTTATTTTTGAATTATATTTGCGTATTTTACAATTGGATTAAGGTATTGAAGAACCTGAAGAATCTTTTTCTTTTTAATTTTGGGCTTTTTACTTATTACTGGTTTTGTTTTTGTTTTTTGTGGTGTTTTCCTTTTTTTAAAATTGGATTATAATTGGCTACCTCACTAATTGGATTAAAAGATCTGGAAGACCCTGAGTTATCGAAATGAGCAAGAAAATTTTACCTTCGGGCATCTCAACTTCCGCTCCTGTTTCCCCGTCATCTGGAGGACGACTCTCAACAATGGCGAAGCAAGACAAAGTGCAAGTGGATTTAATGATGGTTATGCAAGGAATACAAGATCTTAAAATGAGTATGGAACAAAGAATGGAGAGTATTGACCAAAGAATTGGAAAGATGGATGAGAAAATTGAAAATTTTCAACAAATGATGGTGAAACATGATGAGAGAATCCAAAAAATAGAAGAGAAAGACAAACAAAGAGATGATACAATTGGGAATATTGATAACAGATTAACAATGGTCGAACAAGAAAAAAGTGGGATGTTGAAGTGGGAGATGGACAGGTCAGAATTTTATCTTAGATTCCAGAATATTGAGGAAGAAAAAGGACAAAACTTGGCGGCAGTAATGATTGAAATTTTGGCTGGAGTCTTGGAAATACCAGAGGAAAAGATGATGGATGGAGTAGATGAGATATATCGAGTCTTCACAAGATATGCGATGAGGAATCAATTACCAAGAGAGGTCCATGTTAGATTTACTAAAAAAACTATTAAAAACCAAATATTACAAGTGGTAAGAGAGAAAGGGTTGAAATATAAAGGCAAAGAGATTGTGGTCTTAAAACAAGTACCTAGAAAAATGAGAGAGATTAGAAGAGAGTATCGATTTTTGACTAAAATGCTATTGAAAAAAGAGGTGAATTATAGATGGCTGATTCCAGAAGGATTAATGTCTATATGGCAAGAACAGAGATACAGAATTGATTCAATTGCGAAAGCAGAAATGTTTTACAAGGAATTTTTTGAAAGAAGAGAAATGGAGACGGAAAAAGAAAAGATTTTAATTGAACTTGAAGAGGGCCAAATGGAGATGGAAAAAGAAGAAGGCGCAATAGGTGGACAAATGGAAACCAAAGAACAATGTGAAATAAGATCCACAAGAGCTGTTAGACCTAAATATAAAACATAACTATGGGGGAGAAAAAACTGATTTCTATGAATATAAATGGACTGAACTCAGCTATCAAAAGAAGGAAAACTTTTTATAAATTAGAGAAGCTAAAATTTGATATAATTTGCTTACAAGAAGTACACATTAAAAAACAACATGAACAATTATTGATACGACCAAAGTTAGGGAAAATATTTACTTCTCTGACCCATTGTAAGAAAAGAGGAGTGGTTTTGTACATTAAAGAAACCACTCCAGCCAAATTGATTTATACGGATGAAGATGGAAGAGTATTAATAGTTGAAATAGTGGATAATAATATAAAAACTCTCTTGGTTGCAATTTATGCCTCAAATGATAATCAAGAAGAATTTTATAAAAAATTACATATGAAAATGATTGAACTGGACTATGTTAACATACTTATGATGGGGGACTTTAATGGAATTGTAGACAATAAACTGGACTATACAGCAAAAACAACACGACAAAATAGGAAAACTCTCCCTAAATCCTTTTTTAAAATGACAGATGAACTAAATTTAAAAGATATATGGAGAGAAATAAATATTAAAACTCAACAATATACTTTTTATTCAAACAGGCATTTATCGTGGTCCAGAATAGATATGATTTGGACATCAACAGAATTATTATCTAATATTCAAGAAATGAATATTGAAACAAGTACGTGGGCAGACCATAATCCAATGACAATTAAATGGAAAGGACAAAAAAGAAGATCTAGATGGACATTAAATAATACTATTCTAAAGGAAAAAGATTTTACACAATGGATGGAAAAAGAATTGGCTTTCTTCTTCAATGAAAATAAAAAAGAAAATACTTCAATACAGAATGTTTGGGATACAATGAAGGCATATGCAAGAGGATTAATAATGGACTATATAAAGAAAAAGAACATTAGGAAGAGGCAAATGATTAAAGCTCTAGAAGATGACCATAAAAAACTGGAAAACGAATTACAGAAGATGCCACAGAAAAAAGATATCAAACTTAAAATGGACATAATTAAACACAAAATGGATCAAGCAGAGAAAGAAGAATTGGCACAAAAAATTAGAAGTGCTAAACAGAACTATTTTGATTGATACTTAACATTGAATTTGCTTATCTTTCTCCATCTATTGATGCTAATCTTGTGAGTTTGTTTCTAGCTCTGCAAAGCTGTCTTCATTCTCGCACACATTCTCTACATATCGCACACATTCGCAGCCACCAGCCACTTCCCGGGGAGCTGCAGGAAAGGAATGAGGTGGCTGACGCAGCGGCCTCGGCCATGTCCTGTCTCTTGCTTTCTCCTGTTACTCCATGGGACTCACATAGCTATTTTCATCAAAATGCTAAAGCTCTTTGTAAACAATTTGGTCTCACTGCTGCAGAAGCTGCAGCTATTATTCAACAATGTCCTAGTTGCAGTGCTCAATCCACTGCTCTTCCTCAAGGAGTAAATCCTCGGGGGACATCTGCTTGTCAACTATGGCAGATGGATGTCACACAACACCCTCCCTTCAAACCATGGCACCATCTGTATGTCACCGTTGATACCTATTCAGGATTTATTATGGCAACACCTCAATGAGGAGAGGCTACAAAACATGTAGTAACCATTGCCTCCGTACCTTCACACATGTGGGGCCACCAATGGAGATCAAAACCAATAATGGCCCTGCTTACATCAGCACCGCCTTTGTGGAATTTTGTCATCAATGGTCAATTATACATAAATTTGGCATTCCCTACAATTCCACTGGTCAGGCCATTGTGGAACGAGCTCATCAGACGCTAAAACAAGCACTCCTTCACACAAAAACAAAAACAGGGGAAGTGGATGGATATGGCTTGCCTTACATACAAAACATTCTTAATATTACCTTATACACTTTAAATTTTTTAAACATGACAGGATCTCCCACTGCTATGGCAGCCAGTAGGCATTTTGCTTCCTCCCCTTCTGCAGGTACGCCAAGACCGAAAGTTCGGTATAAGAGACTACCAGATCCAACGTGGAAAGGACCTGTCCCGCTGATAACTTGGGGCCGAGGATACGCTGCTGTTGAAGATGAGGGGACAGTTGTTTGGGTTCCTGCTCACTGTGTGCATCCTTATCATCAGCCAAAGGGGCAAGGGGATGGATTTGGGGGAATGGAAAAGAAACACGTTGATCCAGGACATGGGGAAGCTAGCAAACCTTCATAATAAAACTGATTGTTGGGTATGTATGCACATGCCAACTCACAAAACATCAGGGCTTCCAATGGTTGCAGTACCTCTGGCCGAAGGTGACTGGTATAAGGGACAATGCTATGGTTGTTCAGGGATGTGGTCTAACAGTTGGACTACAAGCAACATAAATACATTGCATCTTGGAAGTCGAATCCAAGAGGTGGCAGGTATCTGCTGGACTCACAATGAGACAGTAGAGAATATGACTTACTTGGGAACATATCCATTTTGTAACAAAACAATTATTATTGGCAATGGAAGTCGGGTTTATCCGGATGACATGAAAACTAAAAATCTCACTTACTTTGTACATAATATTTCTAAATTTGATATCATATCTTTGATCAATGAAAATGGGTGTCCAATTATCCCTGCCACATGTTGTCCCATCAAGATAGAAAACCAGCTGCCCAAATGTGCAAATGGGAAATACGCACCACCGCCCACTTATTTGGCTATGTTAATGGAATCTTTTGCACAATTAATCTATGCTGAGCCAAATAAGGGTGGTCATCTCCTGGGAGCAAATCTATGGTTGCTGTGTGGACAGATGGCCTATGATCACATGCCAGCATGATGAAAAGGAGTCTGCACCTTTGGGAAAGTAATCCCATCTCATGTCATTTTAAAATCTTTGGGGACCGCTCATATCCGCAATGCGTGTTCCGCAACGGAAGTAAACTCTGTTTTGAATCATGACTACTGGACACAGATATCAAGGGGAGTTATTCCTCCTTTAGGAGTCATGATGAACTATAGAGATTTGTGTCGTTTAAACAATTGGACAGTTACTATGTTTAAAGACACCATTAAAACGCTAAAGCTGCTTGAAGAAGAGCAAGGAAAAATCCTTGACTTTGTCCTGCAAACCAGATATGCGGTGGACACTATTTTGGCTGCGCAAGGGGGAGTTTGCGCTGTGATTCATACACATTGTTGCATGTATATCTCTGATTATTCTCCAAACATTACAGCTACTATACAGCATATGGAACAAACCCTGAGTGAGAATCCATTACAATCGGAGGTCAAGGGACTGGATGTGTGGTCTGCACTTTGGTCCTGGTTGCCAGATGGTTCATGGATTCGTCACCTAATTGTTGGGGTGATATTGCTTTTTATACTTTCTCTTTGTGCATGCTGTTGTATCCAATGTCTCCCTGGACTTTTAGGAATGTGTCGGGTGAAGCCTATGGAAGGAGAACTGTTGTTGCAGATGGTGAAAAGCTACCGAGGCATCCGCGATCATCAAAAAACTAAAACAGGGGAGATGTGGGAATAAACTTTGACTTCAGTATTGGGTAATGATTAGTCTAAGGCCTTATACATACATGTCTGCCTAAGGGTCACTGAGATAAGCAAGGAAATTAAAAACAAACACCAGGAACAATTAAGCAGCTCAGACAATTGTAAACAATTCTGTGTACTATATCTAATTATTGTAATCCACAATGTGAATGCTTACTATGTACGAAATTCTCAATAAAAGGGAGCACTAGAATTTGCTCTAGACTCCCATCCCGAGTACACCAGCCTCTGTGTCTCATTCTTTCCATGGGAGACCACCACAACCCTCAAATGGAAGTACTTTGATCCTCACTTTGAACTCCAGAATGAAACTGAAAGGCCAAGGGGTGCGATTCAACCAGAATAACAACCGAGTGCGCCAAACACACACTCTGTGCTCATGCTCCGTGTTTAAAACAGCTAAAACTTACCTTCCACTGCAGCTGAAGAAAACAGCTGGGGCAGACGGGCGGCAGAGCAAACTGCTGTGCTGTCCAAATCAGCTGTGCTCTAACAAAAAGACACAAAACACAGGAAAAAGTAGGGGCAGGTGGGCAGGCCCACATGCGAATCAGAGCAAATCAGTTCAGAGCCAGGTGATTGTTGGAACAAGGGGTTCTCCCAGCATGGCACCTCAATGAAACATAGAGTGTTGCATAGTGCTTTCAAGCCCATCTGAACAAAATAAACACAAATAATAGCTACCTCTGGCTTTGTAAGGTTAGAAAGGTTTCTTTACAACTCTGTTTGGGGCTTTTGTCAGGAAGAATGAGAATAGTGATAGAATGAAGGTCTTGCACGTCAGAGAAAAAATTCCATAGCATTAAAAATGGTAGCAATATAGCATGCTGAACCTATGACTGAGCATCCTGCTTGACAATGAATGTAGGGAAAATAATTATTAGATAGATTAATTTGCTAACCTCATTCTCCAAAATAGATCATCCTCACCACTGGTGAGGATCTGGCATCTGATTTTAGACAACCTTATTATGAGTCTTAGAGTATGCCTAAAATGGTAGAACTGAAATCATGACTAATACCCATATCTAGTATCAATGCAAGTATCTTCCAGATTTTACATGTTGAAATTTTAAGTTATTAGATTTTAATGCAAATACCTAGAGAATATTTATTTTAAATTTAAAAAAAATAATGCATGAACAGCTTTTATTTCACTTGTTATAGATCAGTGGCTGTGGCATTTGGCTTTGTGGACTGTTCAGCCTTCATAACTTTAAAGAAAGTGTTTGTCAGGGGACCTGGAAGGTTGCAATGTGAAGAATAAAATAAGTATCAGGGCAAAGCAGTATTATAATTACCCAATTCGAATCCCAGTAGTTATCTTATTTTTCCTATTGTACTTGAAGCAATTTATTAATTAGACGTAGATCAAATAGTGTAACATTTTAAGGCTCATCTGTTGTATTCTTGCAAAATGGCTGTGTGGTATTTCTGTTCTTGAATTGTCAACAGCCAACCAAATAGTCCAAAACCAGACCATGACTCAGAAGTAGCCAAACACCCATACTAATTTGCATCACATAAAAAGGTATTTAAAGGCCAGTGTTCTGACAGATGAGGACAATTCAAAGTGTACTCACAATGTCTCCTTGAATGGTGATGAAATGTTTGCAATTGCCAAGCTTGGAGATCAAACCAACAGTCTGATTTCTGTTGTCTGTTGTAATGACGAGGCAGTTGAGTTGTTTGATCATGAACAACTGAATCATGATGATCTTTATTGGAGTCTAGTCTTGCATTTATACACATTTTTAGTTATCCTCCATCACTGGTTAACTTTGGTTACTGCTTAACTTTTGTTACTGTTTAGCACAGTAATCCATACAATTAATTATCTCTAGTTAAAGTCTAACATGTTTACTTCCTCTCTCTAATCCTCCTTTAGATTAGTGACTTTGTTTACCTGAGTTGTATTTGCTTGGTAACATTCTTATCTGAGGTTTGCCATCCGAGATTGGAACATTCCTGCAATTACAACTCTACAGTTGTCAGTTCACGAATCATGACCAATTGCAAAGCACACCTTATGAGAAGTCCACTTGCCACTTTTTCTATCTGTTCCACAGAATGTTTGTTACCACTAGGTTATAGATTTTTTTTTTCTGGGCAGTTATGTGCACTTCCTAATTATACTGCAGTTATTCTCCATTCATGTTTTCTAACAAAGCTTAAGACACATTTGGGATCCAGGGACATAATTGGAAACAAAACAATATTGTTACACTTCACTATGCAGTGTGATAGCATTTCTTTCCTGACTTAATCCTGATTTTCCAATTTTGTGCTACATGACACGTGCACAAATATCTGCAACTTACACTCCTGCTTACAGAAGCGTGGCTGAGGTTTGGATTGTGGAAGCATTAGCCTTAAGAAAGTGAAATCCAGATCTACTTCTGACAGAGGCAGTGCTGGGGAATTAAAATTCCTCAAGCTCTTAAGCAAGCCCCGGAAAAGGAACTGTGAAAAGATGGCTTGTCACTGGTTAGGTGATTAAGCTACTTGTGTAGCTAAGTGGATTTTAATAGATGACAAAATACATCAGCAAGATCCTAGAAGCAAGCACAAAAGTGTACTAGAATGAACACTCCCAGCCACCTTTTTTAAAAAATTCCCCTACTTTTTCATTTCTCAGTACTCTTTTTTATTCCACTTATCCTTTTTCTTGCCTAAGTTCTGATTGCTTCATTATAGTTAGAAATGCTTCTATATAAGACCTCTGAAAAAATAATTCCTTCTGTAGTACCCTGTGCTCCTTAGTCAGAAGAATAAAGGGGATAAAGGAAATTCATATTCTGTTGCCCCAACTGCCATAAGAGAAATAAGTGCTTTGGTACAGTTCATTCCACTTCCATTTTTAAAATAATGTAAGTACTCATTTTTAGAAAACAAACAGGTACTGTACTGCTGCTGAAGCTGCAAATAAATCCCAACTGACTATTACTCTAAAAGAAAACTACAAATTTTGTAATCAAGCAAAGGAAGACTGGGGACAATATACTGTATTATGACAGTATATTATGATTCTAAAGCAAAAAACACCACACATATGGAATCATCTTGGATATTTTTTCCTACAGATAACTACAATGTTATGAAAGAGAAATCCTGATTTGCCACAAGATTCATCTGCATTCATTAAACACAATACAACTAAACATAATCTTCTGAAAATTTTACCTTCTGGCACCATTACTATATTTCTTTGTCCTAAAATTACCTGGAAGCATTTTACCATTATCAAGAATTTGCCATTAATAATAAGTGCAGCAGTTACTATGCTAGGAAGTTTCTCAGTTTTTAAGTACTGTGGGGGTTATTTACTAAATCTTAATTAGTTGTCAATTTGCATCATTTCCATAACATATAAGTGGCACAAGCGAAGTTATTTGCAGCAAAATCTTAATTTAAAAGACCACTGGTTATCTGGTAAATCTATTTTATGTATATCGGTTATGTAAATATATAACTGATATAAATATAATTTGCAGTGAAAACCCAAACTTTTATTTTCATTAGTCCATTAAAAAGTCCAAAAACAAAATACGTTCATTGCATCTGAAGTCTGTAAAACCAAGCTCTATTAAACCAAGTTTTATTTATATTTCAAATATGAAACTATATTTCAAATTAAATAACCAAAGCAATGTCTCACATCTCCTAAGTAACCATACATAAAAAATCCCATTATACCATTTGCACTAATCCAATATATTGTCATGATACTTTGAACTAAGGTCTTTGCTTCCAACATGCATTTTTGTATTTAATACAGACATAATCCATTTTTTTTTGGCCTAAGAGCAAATATAAAATATAAGTAAATTATTCCATCTTTTACATCTTGCTAACCACTTTGTGACATTTGAAAGTATTTTGACATTCATTGGTAACATAAATTTTGCGACAGGATTTTTCAACTATAATGCTTTGTCCCTGCTAGAAAATTTACATTGGTATGTTTTATTTTTGTATTCCTTTAATAAAAGATACACTCCTTCATAAAAATAAATCTCTCCATGACTCTCATGCTAAAAATCTGAAAAGTTAATAAATCTTCTGAAGGGGTTTCAACTTTGCAATCATTTTATTAAACTAAAGTTCATGAATCTATTAACACAGGTGATGGCTTCTGTATCATTATATACATAGAGAAATCAACATCTTCACTTATGCATAAGCTTCAGGCAATGTCGTATTAGCAACAATAGACTAAAGAAAGACTCAGAAGTCTTGCTGGATGTTTTCTTTATTTGCCTCTCCATGTTGCTGCTTAATTTGAGAAATTTCATTTTCCAACTGCACAATAGTTCGTTCAATCTCATAATTTTTACTGACAAGTGATACCCATCTAAAAAAAAAGAAAGAAAAAACATTGTAAATGAATGTGCTAGTTTTAAGAAGGAATATTCACCTTAGGGTGTGCAATACCATGTCAATAAAATAGAAAGATAGCAAAGGAGTGCAAATTAGCATATTATGTAGTAGAATGTGCTTAACACAAACAGAACTTCACCTGAGATGACAGAAATAACACGGCTGTTGTTGGAAGGAAAATATAGATAATAAGGGACAACGTGAAAAAGCAACACCTTAACACTGCACAGAATTGCTAATACATAGAAACAGGGATTTACAATCTGGTTCTTATAATAACTCATGTTTAGTTAACTATGTTGACAAGTTGTTGACCAAGTCACAATTGCCAAGATTTACAAATTATGCTAAACCATAAGCCATTTTTAATAAATTATAATGGCTGAGTAGCCAACGGAACAAAATAAACTACGCTATGTCATGGCATGACACACATCGGGAAACTTGGAAAAGTTATTTTGTAACATTTAAGCTCCAATAATCTGCTCCATATTGAATTTCTAAAAATTCTTATTTATTTCTTTTTTTTTTTCAATATGAGGAAGAAAAAAGAGAAATAAAAAAACTTGCAATTGCTAACTTCTATTTCGACATATGGAAATGTTTTATAAGCTAAAAACCCAGTTACATTTTAACAGATTAATTCAGTAGTTCTGCAGAAATTGTTTTAAAAGTAGGTGAAATTCTAGTGAGAAAAACTACTCACGTGGATTCCATTTCACGAAGTTTAGCACCAGCTGTGAGTTGCATGTTCTTCCGCTGCCAATTAAGGTCTTGTATGTGTTTTCTGGAAGAAAGAAAATGGCATAATGAATTAAATAGTAATTTATTCCTCAGCCCAATACCTTAAGATAATAATCCTTAGTTACAAACACTCATAATACTGGTCTTTAAAATGACATCACAAAAATCAAACAGCTCACTGGATACACTTGGAGCATCTCAGAATGCTCAGTGAGAAAAGCAGGATAGTTTTAGATTCTAGATGTGTTAACCAGAAGGGAATGGCAATCATTTTGGACTATCATTGTGCAGATATGCCTCCAAATTGTAACAGAATGAAGATCCCTATTGTAACAACCCCAATGCAGAACACCTAAGATTTATTTTAATTTTATGTAAATTATTTTAAATATTTATAAATTCTATTTATTATTTATATCTTAATAAATGAAAATACTTCCCATCAACTTTAAATATACTGCAAACCAACAACTTTTACCCATTAGAAAAAAAGTTTCAAAAATCTAACTTTTTTTTTTTTTACCATCCTGGCAGAATCATGGGTGCTATTGGTAGATGAATTTTAGTAAGTTGTAATGATTGGAGGTTTTCTGTTTTTGGTTGAGTTGTGGTAGAGCCTTTTGAGATTGTCACCAAAGCAGAGAGAACAGGACTGGTTTACTGTCTGACCCCTACGACTTATATCTTTTGCTTTGTTTGGACTTGGAAAGCCAAGAATCCAGTGTGTGTGAGAGAGAGAGAGGAGGGGGAGGAAGAGATCTAAGATATTTGTCCTATTGTTCAGATTGCTGAGCAGGAAACACAGTTTATTAAGTTGGGCACCAAAGAGGGATCAGTTGAACTTGTTGCTATTGCACCAGCACCCTGCTTGAGCTATTGCACCAAACTTCCCTGCTTGAGCTTCTTGACATTATGATTGGGCTGGTGGTAGTTTGCCCTTATAGTCTTGAGGAACTTTAATTTGCCTTTCCTGCGAGTGGGTCAGAGATAGCTCAAGAGTTCATGGGCCTATCCCAAGTCATTCAGAGCCTAACACATAATAGTGATAATGCACCTGACCTGGTTTTTCTGTCAGAGCAGTAACAGTGTTATGGATTTGGGGACATAGGTAGAATCTGTGGCTGCAGGGGCCAGGTTTTGTATGGTTATCTGGGAGGACTGAGCCAGTTGAAGCCTGCAGATCCTAATTTGGTCATTTCAGTGTTAGATCCATGTGTCCAACTCTCTACCCCAAGTTCTCTGAGTGATATGGTGAATATCCTGTCCCAGTATCTGGAGACTGTGAGGGTCTGGACAGGCTACAATGGGCTTTGACTTAACTCAAGTAAGACTTAATGTGCAGCTGGATTACTGCCCAGGATAGAACCGATGTACAAGAAGGGAGTTCTCATGCTTGAAGAGCAGGTGACAGCTGTAACTAGGAGGTCTTTCGCATACCTTTGAATGGTGAACCATAAATGGTACAATTGTGCCCATTCCTGGACCCGCAGACTCTGCTCAGAGTCACCCATGCACTGTAACCTCTCCTTTGGATTGCAACATGCTTTACATAGGGCTATCATTGAAGAACATTTGAAGCTTTAATTGCTATGGATAGTATCAATAATATTGCATAATACCACTATTGTGTGAGCTGCATTGGTTACTGGCATTTCCAGGTGCAATTTTCAAGGTTGTAGTTGTTTCCTTTAAAGCCCTACATGGCTTAGGACTGGGTTGTCTAAGGGACCATCTTTTGCCAATAGCTTCTGTCCATCGAAATCAGTACAGCACATTGGGCAATGCTGTGAGTCCTGTCAGCCAAGAAATTATGACTGGCAGGGATCAGAAGACGTGCACTGTCTACTCTGGTCCCTGTTCTTTGGAACATCCTTCCTTCAAAACCAGAATTGCCCTGACTCAGTTTGTTTTAAAAAACTGACTATGTGCCCATCTGGGACTCCAAATGTGTTAAGGGTGCTGTTTCTTGATTATACTGACAACTATTATGACAATTTTCTCAGATGCTATATACATTTTTGTATTTTTAATTGTTTTACTTCCCAGAGGGCAGTCCCCCCATATAGTTATAGAAAATAAGTAAATAAATAGTTTTCATATAAATGTGTATTTCTTATATAAATGGAAGTCTGGTAGAATCTGTGGCCAAATTTTTTTTTGCTCAATTTAAGCTAAGTTACCAATGAGGATAAAAATGATGGAAACAAACTCCACAACTTCTTTCTTCTGACTGAAAGCAAAAGCAGCTCTTACCTTAAACTTTGTAGCTCTTTCTGTGCCTGTTCAATCATGTGGACTAAATGCCTAATTACCAGACAAAAATACAAGTTCATTATATTATTCAAATATAAAAAGGAAAAATAATGAAGTATTATTTCACAATAATTCTACGTACCAGACTTGGCCATCTGAAGATGGAACTAACAGTAAAAGGATTTACTATGGAATAGTGGTATTATGGTAAGGTTTATAGACCCTGCTACATGGAACAGTATAGGCCATTTTGCAAATACAAACTTATGGTGTTTAAATAAAGTAGTAGGTTTTCCTATATTGCAGTACTACAAATGCTTATCAAGATCGCAGCTCTAACAAAGATGTCTATGGTACAATGGAAGCCTTAGTGACAGACTGGGCACTCATTTTTATTAAAACTGAACATTCAATATTTATGATTTAAAGTATTTTACCTGGATAAAATAAACAACAAAGCTTCTTTAGTTCCCACATCTTTTATATTTACTGCTGTTAATTTGCCATCTTTTAAACCTGATATTAAAAATATTAAAGTGTAAAAACACCTGATCTATTAAAGAAAGTTACAAAACATATTTTGCATATGCCTGCTGTGTGCTACAAAGAAAGAAAGAGTACAGGCTGTCATGGACTTAAAGCAGTTCATTTAGTTATCATTGGAAGTTATAATGGCACTGGAAAAAATGATTTATGACTGTTTTTCACACTTATAATCATTGCAGCATCCCCATGGCAACTGTTTATGATGGTTGCAATATTCGGGGATTATGTGATCCTTTTCTGTGACCTTCTGATAAGCGAAAACATGGTTGAATCTGGAGTAAGATTCAACCATGTTACTAACTTAACAACTGTAATGATTCACTTAACAAGTGTGGCAAGAAAGGTTTTAAAATGGGGTAAAACTCACTTATCAAATGTCTCCCTTAACAACCTAAATTCTGGGCTCAATTGTGGTTATAGTCAAGGACAATTTGTATTAGGTTTCAGCCTCAACAGAAAATGTGTGTTCCCCATTCCATCAGAAAATGAATTTGATAATCCTCATTTGGTGACCAAAATTGGGACCAGACATCATGACCTTATTTCATTTTACCTTTGCTTTACTGACCTGAAAAGGTCCTAAATGCAAGATTTGATCATTAAGTTATTTTTTCATTGCCCCTGACAAGGTCACTAAATGAGGCAGTCACTAAACAAGAACTATCTGTAGCTATGTGTTGGATTCATATAAATCTTAATTTACCAATTAAGTCACTTGACAGCATTCTTTTATTACCAAAAAAAATGAAGGCCCCCAAATGGAAATGGAATACCAAGTCTTATAGATAACCTCTTTCAAAGAATAACTAAGGCTAAACAAACCAGCTTACTCATTATATACTTTCCAGCCATTGCAGCCATACTGAGACATCAACTCCAAATTTTCAATTCGAACTGCTTGGTGTTCCAGTTGAGCCATCGAGTTATTGACACATTCTTGCCATGCTGTAATATCATTCTTCTGCCCAGAGGAGGGTGCAGGCAGCTCATATCTTTAATGAAAATGAGAGGAAAAATTATTGTATCTCATTAGAATATAAGTGATACATAACCTATTATTTTTAAGATTTAAACTTATAAATGTATTGGTTTTGTTAAACATGATTCAAATACCATATTTTTTTCACTATAAGATGCTTCAGACCATAAGACACACCTAGCTTTTCGGGAGAAAACAAGAAAAAATTCTGTCTCTGCCTCCCAGCAATTTGCCTCCTTGTACCAAACAGCAAACAGGTCGGCTTCAGCACAGCCTGATTTAGCACAAGCAGCTGATTGGCAGCAGGATCAGCCTTCCAGAATACCGCCGATCTGCTGTTCCAGACTGCAGGGATTGCCACCGAACATGGTCACTTCTGCATGCCCCATTTTTGGCCCGTTCCAGGCAGCGGGGATCAACACTGTCAGCAGTGATCGGCACCTGGAACAGGACAAAAATGGGATGCACGGAGGCCAAAAATGAGGCACATAGCAATGATCGGCCACAGCAATGGCGATCCCCGCAGCTTGGAGCAGCTGATCAATGGTATTCAAGGAGGTCGAGCCAACTGCCAATCAGCTGATCTTGCTAAGTCAGGCTATGCTGAAGCTGACCAGGCTGTTTGCTGTTTGCTACAAGGAGGCAAACTGCTGGGAGGCAGAGGCTGAGGGGTGGGGGCCGGTGGGTGGGCGGGGCTTTGGCGACATTGGCTCTGTAAGAGACACAGACATTTCCACCCACTATTTTTTTGGGGGGGGGCACGGGATTGTGTCTTATAGTGTGAAAAATACGGTACCTGAAAATTCTAGGCTTATATCAACAGAAGTAATGATTCACTGTCTGATTTTTCCCAAAGGTCAATATTTGTAAAATATATATCCCTCTTTTCTCTGTAACTCCAAAACCAATCTTATTTTTTTTTAAGATTAAAAGAAATACTATTGACTAGTTCTTGCTTGTCATAATGAGGTAAGAAGTAAAATAGTAGCTTTTAATAATCCCAAATTTTAGTTCTATGTTTTGCCTTAGTATAGATGCAGACACTGTACCTACATATAGCTAGCCTTACCTTTTCATGCTCAGTAATTCTATAGGTTGCCGAGCTGCTAAGCGTTCGAACTCATTTCTCATTATTTCAGTCTATAAATCAAATTAAAGACACATTAGTTATATCCCAAAAAGCAGGAGGTAAAAAATTATAATCAATGAATTATGCAACAGCCATACATGTATACTAGTCTTACCCCATTTAATTATCTTTTGGTGGTTTTGATTATAAACCACTTCTTGGACAGTGCATTGATCATCATAATCAGAAATAGAGATCTGTGGAATTAGTTTTCCTGAATTACAATTGGAGGATGTCATTTATACACATATCTCTGCAACCAAAGTTTCACATTTGATGCAGGGTAAATTATCCATTCATAGCTAACCAAATGAATATAAACCAAACAGCAATACTACCTATGGAGAAATATCCTAAAATTAAGAACCCCTCATTTCTTTCCTGTGAAAGGAATGCTAATTTGCCAACGTGCACTTCACAAATTATTGACCTGAAGTCTGTTATTTGAACTGGAAAATATTCTTACTTTAAAAAAAGCAAGAGACAAAACATCTGATGAATGCAGATAATCCTCTGCAATTTGCCAGATAGTAAATTTTATGGGACAAAGCATCATTACTATCAGTTTTTGTGAGCCAAAAGTCTATTTCAGTTATATGAAACATACTTTTGGTTATTCTAGTCTATGAAAAAGTTACTGCAATTGAAAATAAATGTGGCAATTTCAAGTCTTTTTTTTTCCAATTTGTTCTAATACAGATGCTTTTCTAAAATGTCTACATTTACCCAGAGTCCCTCCACATAGTCTCGGTTATGGTTTAACATTGCAAGCAGATCTGTTATGGGGATTTTTTGTAAGATATTCAGAAATTAGAAGCGTGCAATTTCTGCAGCACAATCTTGATGATGTCAGGGTCATTCCACCCCATCCCATCTGGTCCATTCTATTGGTAAAGGATTTTTTTCTTTTTAAAGTATTATAGACGTTGCACATAGAACATACCCACACAAATAAGAAGCTTTGAAATCTGTCTTTAGAATTTGAAAGGAAGAAAGGTAATACATTTCCTCTACTTGCAACCATTTCTGCAGAGTATATTATGTTTGGGGCAAGAGCTACTGTCCCTTCCCTATCCAATCACCATGCCTACAAAATCTGTTTTTATCAGAAATTCTTGTAAGCAAGCAAGCAAGAAAGAAAACAAGAATTGTGGGCAAGGTCAGAACTACTCCTATTTCTAAACAGCAAACCTGCATCAGGGAAAGTGTCAATAAAGCATAAGTCAACCAAGCAGATTTCACCCTCCACCAATATCATCTGTGCTCTTGTGTTCCGAAATGTCTAAAATGTAGACCAAAATTCAACTCCCAGAATTCTCCAGCCAGCATAGGAGTTGAAGCCCACAAATCTTAAAGTTCCCAAGTTTGGGGACCCCTGATGTAGACTCTTAAATGGTTTCAAGAAGAGGCCTTTCCTCAATCTAGTGTTCTCGTGATGGGCTGGACTCCAACTCCCATAATTCACACGTAAGGAATTCACGCGTGGGGAGCCGTCGTTACCCTCCCTGAACGGCAACAGCAGCGCAGTCACAGAAAGGGCGCCCCGGGACCTGATCGCACGCGAAACACGGGTCGCGCTCACCTCGAAAGTGTTGTAGTCCGGCGTAGTCAGGTAGCTCAGATAGTTCTTGGTGGGTCTGTAGCGCCGCGTCTCCTCCTCCACCAGCGCTGCGGCCTGAGAGAAAAGCGGACAGCGACTCGCTTAGCTCCTCCGAAAGGCGCAACCGACCCTAGCCCGCCTCCCGCCTTTTTCGACGCGCCACTCTTACCGCTTCCCGGACGCCCGGCGCTTCATAGCCTTGGTCGAAGTAGGGCAGCGCATCGACAGCGACTTCGCCCGCCACTAAGCCCGAGCCGGCCATACTGGACCGCGCACGAGCCCTTTTCGCTTCTCAGTTGCCCCGCGACAAAGCTCTACTTAGGCCTCGCCTCCTCTTACAGGGCCTGCGTGGGTGTACACTTTAGCCGAGGCTCCTCCGCCTGAATTTTACTCTCAGCATGGCTGACTGAAGAATTCTGGGAGTTGAAGTCTTAAAGTTGCCAAGGTTGGAAGCCCTGGAAATCCTCCGGCCAATCGGTGTCTTCGCATCGCGGCGGACGCACGGAGCTGCTCGATCGTCCCTCCCTAGCTCATGCTGTTCGGATGATTGGACTTCAGGTCTTGCGCTTGCGCACTACTGTAGCTTGGCAAAATGTATTCGGGGAGTTGCTGTCCAACACGTCTGAAAAACATGAGACTCAGTAAGGAGTTTGAGGAAGCGCGTATCTTACTTTGCACATTTCCAGGATGGGCTATTGATCCTGGATTCGTCCCAAATGTAGGCAAAAAGTACGAAGTCAACTGCTAAAAAAAGATAATGAGACATTCCTTAGTGAGCTAATGTCAAAATAATCATCTCCCTTGTCATCTATAGCAATGTTTTTCAAACTTGGCAACTTTAAGATATGTGGACTTCAACACCCAGGATTCTCCAGCCAGCTTGAAAAAGAAAATTGGGGGGCGGGGGGGGAAGCAAAGGTATTGGGTATTAAATTGGCTTAACATGTTTTGGATTCCATTCATGCTTGCCCTTTACTGTTGTTCAGAATGTTTTGCTCTATGTCTTACAGAATGTAAGAATGTTTTGCTCTGTGTCTTAAGTCATTAAAGTGCCAAAAGCCTCCAAGTTGTCCCCCTGGTTGTTTTATAAATCAAAAGGCTGCCTCACATTTAGAAACTTGCCATCATAGTATTATTGTATATACTATAATTACTACTGTAGAATAATATAAACAATGTTACAGTATTAATATAAAATAATACTATGGTGCTAAATAACACTATGATAGGAACCCCCTGTATGATCTTGCCTTTTCAATATTGAGAATTTAAAATATTAATTTTACAATAGCCTGAATTACCCGTCCCAAATCTTGTTGCACTGCCTCATCATATAAAAGAAATGTTCCTCACAGAAATAATTTTTAAAAGTCAGGGTATATGCCAAGAGTGTATGTCCAAGCTGGGGGGGTCACCCAAGATGTGAAAGTGCAAGCAGGTACCAATATGGAACAGCAGTGATATAGGAAAATGCTGGCAGCAGATAGATGATCATTTTAGTAACAACAGCAAAAGCAGCAATACAGACTGTGCAGGAGAAGGCAATGGTAAACTTCCTATTTTTTAACAAGAAAACCACATGGATAGAAAATATAAATGATTGACAATATAGTGCCAGATGATGGTTCCTTCAGGTCAAATGGCACTCAGCATATTATTAAGGAAAAACTGAGGAATAAGAAAAAAGAGCATGTTTCATTGATTATATTTATTTGTATTCCATCTTTATTATTTTTATAAATAACTCAGGAAGGTAAATATAACTAATATTCCTTCTCCTATTGTATTCACAACAGCAAGGTATTTGAATTGATCATATCAAGTTGTGGAATGTACTTAGAAAAGTGGGAATCCCAGAATATCACATTGTTCTTTTATGAAACTACATACAGATCAGGAAGCTGCTTCACCATGTTCTGTATAGACAGAACATGGTGAGGCAGATTGATTCCAGGTTGGCAAGGAAGTGAGATAAGGTTGTATACTCTCTCATTATTTATTTAACTATATGCTGAATATAAAGGGAAACAGGATTGGAAAAGGACAAACATGTCTTTAAAACTGGAGGAAACATCAATAATCTGTACTGTACCACTCTAATTTGCAAAAAACAAAACAAAACCTCAGAGCACAGTGAAAAAAAATTGAACTAAAGTTAAATAAAGAAATAATGACAATAGGTACAGCAACCGCCTAACAATATACAGTAAAGATAATGAAGTTAACTTAGATAGTTAACTTAGAAAATATCAATAATAAAGGAACATTCGGTCAGTAAATATACCACAGATAAGGTAGAATAATCATGAAGCCTTGGAAAAGTTATTCAAGATGCTGGGAAGTATATCAAAAAGAGCAGTAGCAAACTGGATGTAGACTAGCAATGGGTACACTGCTGAAATACTCAAAAGACCGAACTGAAGACAAATCCTCCTGGAGAAAATATATATATGTGGTCACTAAGAGTCAGCTCTGAATCTAATTATCTTCAATCACTGGCAGCACAATTAGGCAGACTAGACCATGAAATAAACTCCCAGGAAGGCTAAAACTACTTTTATTGAGATTGGCTATAACAGCAGTATCTTACAAGTCTAATTACACTACACCACAGCTCCCTTCTTATAATTCAGTAAATGGGAGAATTTACTGTATCACTTCTGAATATTATCTGGACATTCTAGACTTAAAAAGAAAATGCTTTACCTCCACCTGTATACAGTATTTCCATCAAGATCTTCCTTGCTCTCTACAATTATCTTGAATTATGTCCATAAATTTCCAGCAATTTCTAACTAGCTTCCTAATAGACAGGAAGCAGCAGGTGAAGCTAGGCAGAATTACATCTGATACCTGTACAATTAGCACAGCCCCCACCCCGTCAGGCTGTGTGCTTTCTCCACTTCTCCCTATATACCAATGACTGCATTTCAAATGATCCATCTGTTAAAATACTGAAGTTTGCAGATGACCAATCATCAGTGATAAGTCTCATTCGAGACAACGATGAATCCTCAGACGGGAGGTTGTACAACTTGCTTCATAGTTTAACTGGAACAATCTGGAACTGAACACACTCAAAACCGTAGAAATGGTGGTATGCGGTATCTGCTATCCCGCATCAGATGGGCGGCTCATGATAGGGAGCGAAGGAGAGAGAAACGACAGGAAGCGAGGTTTCCTCGGGATGAGCGCGCCCCGAATGTCTTGGCACACGCTCTTTTATTGTGCTTTTTTACAAAAAATGATTTAATCAAAGCTCAAGTCAAACATGATAATCTCATCAGGATGTGCATGTTTACAAAGCTGCATACCAGACAGATCATTTACAATGTGGATAAGCTTATTAACAACCGTCTAGCTCCTTGTCCCTTGTACGTGCCTTGCAAAGGTCACTGAAGAGACAGAAGTTAATGATTACACATGAATGATACAATGTTGCAAACACATGAATGATACATAGTTGCAATGATACATAGTTGCAAACACATGAATGATACATAGTTACAACATCTCCTCTGTTTTTATTATTTATGACGAGTCTTCTTCCTCGTCCAAGAAGACAGGAACCATTTTTCTGAAATATTCGCCGTCCCCGTCATCTAGGCAAGAGTGCGACCCGTCAGCATCAGGGTTGTCCAAGGAGCGGTAACTCAGCAATGACATTTTTTCGTCCGGTGTTGAGGATATAACATGAGCTTGCAATAGCACATTAACATCAGCAGTTATGGAGGATAATTAATTTTTAAAAAATTGCAATATTCTATTAAAACAACAAGGTCCTATAATACATCTCAATATAATGATTATTAATGATCCTGCCAATGCAGTTAAAAAGGTTGTAAACCATGGCAAAATAGAAAACAACCCCCCCCCCCCCGCTATCAGCATAAAGACAACATTCTTCTTTAAGCATAGCACACAATCCCCCTTGTTTTTTGTTTTTTTTAAATAAATAACAGATCTAAATCTTTACGATTTTGCAAGAGGGGGTATTCCATGGGTACCTGAAGGGATATAAAATCATCAGAGTTATACACACAAGCCATACTTGAATGCAAAATGATTTGGATTTAACAATTTCATCCCCGTGGACACATGCCATGAGACCGGTGGAACAAGTCCAAACAAAATTATTGCCAGGGATAAAATACATTCCTTTCAGGCGTGATGTTAAAGTTCCTCCTGCAGTGGTGTAGATTGCAGAATATCCCCTGGTTATGTGGGTGCGTCTGCCAAATCGAATTGAAGTGGTGGGTAGAAGTCTTCTATGCGAGAAAAATTGGTTGTAGAACTTAAACGAATGCCTTGAAAGTCAGTTATAGTCCAAGCAATATTATATCTTCTATGAGGCTTCTGCGGAACGTCATGGACAGTTCTTTTGAAGCGTCGTTTGTTGACAGGATCAGAGTTCGGGTATATGAAAACATCACAAGCAGGAGAGAGGGCTATGGACAAGTTAGTTGTAAAACATTTGCGAAATGAGGAGGGAATTCAATTAGTAGAAAAAGGATAATAATTACAATAATGACAATAAAGATTAATTTGGTAATTCATCAAGGATGTTAGTTGGGGTGGGGGAACCCATAATACAATAGAAGGACATCTAGGTCCCCCTATGTTTAGATTGAATAGAGGAAAAGATTTTAAGGTTCCTTTCCATAGGAAGAGTAAAGAAGGAACAAAAGAGCGAGTGGTAGAGTGTTCTTTAAACAAAACAGAAGTGACAGAGTGAAAACTACGGGTAGCATTTTCATGACGTACCCACATGGAACAAGTATAATAGCCTTCTGTTAATGAAATGGTTTTAACACGAATAGTCTTTTGACAGGAAGCATAGGTTTTGTTGAAGTAAGGTAGAAATTGCAAAGAAGATATAGGCAAGAATATCAGGAAGAGTTTTAAGATACAGATGTAGCAGAGGAATTCCCATGATAGGGTCTAACCGCCCTACCAGGGATCCAGCAAGTGGTTTTGTCTGGTAGTAAAATCGCAGCGTAGCCTCGTCCCCAAGTGAGAAGCTCAGCGGGACCCTGCCAGGCGGGATCTGGCAATCTGCGATAATATACCAGAAGTCTGTTAGGCGGGGGGGAGGGGGAGGAAAAATGACGTGAAGCAGCAGAAGTGGGAGGAATGCCAGTCAGATTAAGAAAGTTTAAAGTGTAAAGACAAATATTAAGAGAATTTTGCAATGCTGGGAGGTTCGGGAGTTTTTCCCGCAACGAATATCGATCAAGAGCATGTTTCAGAGATAAGTTCGCTCGTTCCACAATAGCCTGCCCCTGGCTGTTGTAGGGAATCCCAAACTTGTGGGTTACATCCCATCTGTTACAGAAGTCCTGGAAAGCAGAACTTGTAAAGGCAGGTCCATTGTCTGTTTTGATTTCTTTTGGACGTCCCAGCGAGGCAAAGGTACGAATTGAATGATTGATGACATGTTTTACAGTTTCTCCCCTTTGAGGAGTAGCCAGAATAAACCCTGAATATGTATCGATGGAAACGTGCAAATATTTCCAAGGGGCAAAAGGTGGATACTGAGTTACATCCATTTGCCAAATTTCACAAGCTTTTAATCCTCTAGGATTTACTCCTATGGGAATGGAATGTCCTTGCTTACTACATGTGGGGCATTGTTGAATAATGGCAGCAGCTTCTGCCTGAGTTAGGGAAAATTGAAAAGTTATCATAACTTGGCGGGGGAGATTCAAACATACTCCCTGCTTCTATTTTATAATGGACCATTAAAGCCTCCATAATTTTCCTCCATGTGACCAAAATGCCAATAGGTGCACGAGGAGGACTATGGAGATGTTCACCAATTTTTTGCCAAGTGGAAATTTTTAAGGACCCTTCCTCTGAATAATTGGGACAATGTTGCCACACATAAGCCAATAATGTAGCAATAGGTTTCATTTTTACAGGCGAGCCCTTTAAATTAGCAGAATATTTAGAAGAAGAAGCGACTAACTCCCTCAATTCCTTCAGATGCTGCGTCTGTTGTTGAGAAAAGTTTCCACCCATACTTACGAAAGTCGAGACCATGTTTCAGATCCGATGATGTGCAATTCGCTTCAGGCCTGGCGATGCACAGCTCCCATCGAGCTGATAAGATATGGGCGCGTCGCAACGTATCCCCCTTAGGGAATCACGTTGGGGTCACCAGAATGCGGTATCTGCTATCCCGCATCAGATGGGCGGCTCATGATAGGGAGCGAAGGAGAGAGAAACGACAGGAAGCGAGGTTTCATCGGGATGAGCGCGCCCCGAATGTCTTGGCACACGCTCTTTTATTGTGCTTTTTTACAAGAAAATGATTTAATCAAAGCTCAAGTCAAACATGATAATCTCATCAGGATGTGCATGTTTACAAAGCTGCATACCAGACAGATCATTTACAATGTGGATAAGCTTATTAACAACTGTCTAGCTCCTTGTCCCTTGTACGTGCCTTGCAAAGGTCACTGAAGAGACAGAAGTTAATGATTATATGTGAATGATACAATGTTGCAAACACATGAATGATACATAGTTGCAATGATACATAGTTGCAAACACATGAATGATACATAGTTACAACAGTGGTAGACTTTAGGAGAAACCCTCCCATACTACCACCTCTTACTAGACAACACAGTATCAACAGCAGAGACCCTCAAATTTCTAGGTTCTATCATTTCACAAGACCTAAAATGGACACCTAACTTCAAAAACGTCATCAAAAAAGCACAACAAAGAATGTTCTTTCTGCACCAACTCAGAAAACTCAAACTGCCCAAGGAGCTGCTGATTCAGTTCTACAGAGGAATTATTGAGTCTGTCATCTGAACCTCTGTAATTGTCTGGTTTGGTTCTACAACCCAACAAGATAGACAGACTTCAGGGAGTAATTAGGACTGCAGGAAAAACAATTACTACCAACCTGCCTTCAATCAAAGACCTGTGTACTACACAAATCAAAAAGAGGGCTGTGAAAATATTTAGACTCCTCACATCCCAGACATAAACTATTTCAACTCCTACTCTCAAAATGACGCTATGCAACACTGCACACTACAACAAATAGACACAGGGCAGTTTTCCCCGAATGCCATCACTGTGCTAAACAAATAATTCCCTCAACACTGTCCAACTATTTACAAAGTCTGCATTACTATTACTATTAATCTTATCACCCATCCCCTTCCACTTGTGACTGTATGACTGTAACTTTGTCGCTTGTAATCTTATGGTTTATATTGACTGTTTCCTAGTATGATTTGATTGCTTATTGTACCCTATGACTGTTATTCAGTGTTGTACCTTATGATTCTTGACTCTTGTGATTCTTGAACTTGAATGTAACTTTTCTTTTTATGTACACTGACAGTATATGCACCAATTCCTTGTGTATCGAATCACACTTGGCCAATAAAGAATTCTATCTTCTATCTACCTATTAATGCATTTCTGTCAAGCAATAGTATTCATGAGATAGGTCACATTCTGCACAATCTATAGCTATCAAAACTCATTAAAAACTTTAAAATATATACATTCAACATATAGTGAAGCCATTGTTGTGTCCGCCTGGTTTTATGGGTTGAGCAGGAACTGAAGAAAAACTAGAAGTATACTGGACACTGGACACACAACTCCAACAGATAAAACAAAGATTCATCAAAACACAAATATAGTACACTTTATTCCCAAAAGATTTTGATTTCTGATAATTTGATCTTTGTACATACAGTTTTGGTTTCTTCTATACAGCATAAATTAAGGCTTTATAAAGAATGAGCGAAACAATATTCAGCGATGAGGAAATCATGATTGATTGCTGAGAAGTACCCAGAGTCTTAAAAAACAAGTCTGGGGCTAGATTAACACAATTACTTCTCAAAAGCGGGCATGGCTCATTTTCCCTGTTGTTCTGAGTATTATAAGAGCATAGTTTAAGTGCTGAAATAAACCTACAAAGCAAAGCAACTAATTCAAATTCTGTTTGTGTTTGGGACTTGTGTCAACTGTTATATGTATATTGTGCTTCTGATATACTCTAGTATAATCTTCCCCAATTGTTGCCTTCCATATAAATAGGACTGCAAGATTTGATCATAGTAATTGAATTCTGAATCCCAACATATTTAGAAGATGCTGTGGAGGACAAGGTTGATCCCATCCAGGGACTGATCCACATTTCTTCCCTTCCAGTACAAAGATGAGCTGCATAATTTTTTTGTGTTGTGTGTTTTGTGTGGAGGAATGGAAAGCATCAGCCTCAGTTCACCTCTAGGTTTCTGGGAAGGCAACCATCATTTGATATAAAGAGTGGTATTTCATCCACTCTTCTGGCACAAGCAAGACAGTCTGGTCCACCAATTGCACTTCATTCCATCTTTCACAAGTTTCTGTTCCAGTTGCTGTGGCAAATACGCCTTCCCCCCTCCATTCTTATAGTGTCTTAGAGGCCATTTTATATTGGCATGCATGCCATGACAGGATGGAGCTTGACCTTTTTATAGAGTAGCCAGTGGTGCAATAGTAAATGCTGGACATTTTTCTCTTTTTATTTTAACACATTCAGCAGTTTTCCCTTCCAGCCTAAGAGATAGGAACTGTGGTGATGCATGTTCAGCCAAGGATGATGAAAAGCTTGACACTTCTTGGGTTTTCTTTTGTTTTAACTGGGTGAAACTGACAAGAGTTCTGCCAAGTTTTCCTTTTTAGATCCAGTGATAGGAAGAAACACAATCTTTTTGCTTTTTTTCCTCCCAGTCCTCAAAATAGAATGGAAAGCAACTAGCACCAATTTTCATAGCATAGACAGAGTAAAAGCGGAGGAGGAATTATTAATCATAGATCATGTTAATCACAGTCCAAGTAGAATACCTGATCATCACTATGACCATAATAAAGAAACAGATTGAAATCCAGAAACAGATTTCTTAAACTACTTCATTTTCAGGGTATTTATTTTGGGAAACAAGGAGCTGAAGACTGCAGAAAAACCCTCAGTCTGAACCAGATCACCAGATTCTAAAAAGTGCTGTTCTGAATTTACTTACATTGGGTGGGATGTTGAATTGGCCAAATGAAAATAAAGATGACATTTCCTAAGCCTTTCAATAAATTGTCTGACACTTCATGGAGAATCAACAAGTCAAACTTCTGCCTATCCTTTCTGTTTCAAAGATGGACAATGTTCATATTCTCTGAGTACAGCTTGATATTTTTTTGATATTATCTTCCTATGAAGCTACTGAATTCCCTTCTTCTTAGACAGATCTACCTTATATACTGCAAGGGAACAAGACTCAGAAAACTGTTCCCATTAAAAGCAGCATTTTTTTTTATAAGAGGCAAACCACAAACTTGTTTTCTTCCAAAGGACAATTTAACCACATCCCTTTCACTTGGGACATTTTTGCTCACAATCAACATAACATAGTCTAAAACCTTTCATTTTTGTAAACCTGTGGCAACATTTTACTAGACAGGAGCCATATACTGTGCAAAAGATCTGCAGAGGTGAATGTAACTAATCATGAGATAGCTGTAAGTCTGTATCATAATAAACCATGATTTAACCATTATTTATTACATAAATGATATTTGGCTGAGTATATTCATTACAAGCTAATGACCATGGTCTAAAAGCCACAGTATCTGGATTCACACAACACAGACTGCATTTTGGCTTAGGTCAATGCGTGAACCTAGATTTTCTGTCATATTTGATTAATGTGTTATGTGAATCCAATATTTAGGTAATAAATCCTAAGAAGATTATATCAAATGCTAGGCATCTCCAGGAGTGGCTAATAAGAAAATTCAAAATTTATTGAAAGCAGTTGACAGATTTAACGTTAAAAGAAGAAGCATATTGTTGATAATATTCAGCTATGAGGAAAGAGTAGAATGATGCTTCAAGGGAAGAATAATTCGTTATTCCAGTTTTTACTGAGACCGCATGAAAGTTATCATCTGTCCCTTTATATCAGTTCTGCAGCAAATTAGTCTATTTCAATGTCAACATCTTGACTTTGAAAAATATTCATACTCCATTTGGGAAAACAGTCTTCTCCTGACAAGTAAACAATACTTTAGCATGAGGTATATCCTCTGTCATATATGAGATGGACTTGTAATTAGACAGTGTGTACATTCACAATAATTAAGACTAATATAGCAAACAGTCTTCTTGTTTTACTTTCAAAAGTGAGAAAGAAAGCTTTACACTGTAGTAATATGTCCAAACAATACAACATGAATTATCAAGCCAACAGAACATCTGATGCGGTGGTGTTAGAGTCAAGGAGCGATTATAACCTCCAACCAGCTTTAGGAAAGGCTTTCTTGTGCAAAGAATCTATTCAAGGAAATATTGTCATAGCCACTTTGCTGGAATCCTGATTCTTTCCTGGTTTCTTCCTCTTTTTAATAGGTATCAGCTGAATCCTTGAGATTGCTTTGAGCTGAAGCCTTGCTTTGAGCATATTTTTAATAATACGAGGAACAAGGAAGAATCTTTTCCAGCCATGCAGTATAAATAAAGATATAGTTTCTGCTGTTATTTCTGCTTTATAAATCATCTCTGTAAACAGGAGTTCATTTTTTGCTCAGTAATATTCCAACCAGACCAAGCAGAACAGAGATCGAACATGCTGTTCATATTTGGTACTCATTTTTCCAGCCAACTGAAGTTCTTCACGTGGGACCTGAAGAATCTAACAGAATACCACAGCGACACAGCCATCTCGTTATGGCTTGCCAGGATCGTAAAATAAAGCTTAGCGATTCTGCATTTGGCTTTTCACTTCTTTTGTAGAAACTTCATTTTATTACCTAAAATACAACAGGAGATTAAAAGGTTGATATATTACCATGTGGAAGACAATTACAAATAAAATACTCAGAATTTTGACTCAGACAGACAGGTTTGTTTATCTGAGTCAAAATTCACAGTGACTAATTTTGACCAGTGGAATTTTAGACTTGGATTTTTCAGAACAGAAAATTTTCAATATTTTAAAAGTATCTCCCAACACACTCAAAAGTTAAATACAGTTTTTGAGGATCTCCAGATCCCCCTATAAATGTGATGCAGGGAGTGTTAAGCAGGCTTTTAGTAGCAACACCCCAATTATACAAAGTTTATTGAGAGAAGAGAAGACAGAACACGAAGTTTTATACAAGAAATTTGCCTGATGGAATCCAAACGGTTTTCATCTCCTGAAATCTTAAGCTTCTTTATCACACAAACTACAGCATTCTGTTTGAGTAATAGTGAGGAAGGGATGATGACTGCAATTTACAATTTACATTTCAATATGCCCAGAACAGCTCTTTCAGCCTTGGTCTTAGCATTTTAAATACTGTGCATGTAATTTTTAAAATTACATTAATTGGAGAAAGTTCAGACAAATTACCTACTTTAATAACAAACACTGCTGCCCAAATTATAGTCAAATGAAGCAAAACAAAACAAAAACAAAAAATCTCAAGACAGAGATAGAAGGATGGTTGGAGAAATGCCAAGGACTTGCAGAAGTATAAGACAAGAGCAACAGGAAGGAGGGAGTGAAGCTTCCCTGCTTGAGCCTTCTCACCACTTGCGGTGCCTAGAGGAAAATATGGCTGCCTCGGACTTTGACCAGGAGAACTGCTATTAGAAGCTGCTTTAAATTCCGTTTGTTTAGATCCCAGTATTAACTTCTAGTGCAATGCTCTAGATTTTCACTAGGCAGAAATATCCACCTACGAGTTCAGGTAACTGACTGTTACTGAATAACTGTTAACTGAATAACCGTTAACAGAAGCAGTTAACACAAAGGTTCACTGATCCATTTACATCATATTGCAAAATCAATTTCTTAATACTGTAAGTGGCAAAAGAGCACTGGGGAACCTAAGATTTCAAAATCAAAGATGAGATTAATATATTGTGCTAAGCCACAACAAGGATTACAAATGTTGATTAAAAGATTTTGGAAACTGAGCAGCATGAGTGGCTTATAAATTACCATGCAACATGAGCCCAGTTTAGGGTAGTAATCAAGAGACTAGTGTGGCTTAAAAAGTTAAAGTATTGGACTGACATCAGGAAGATCCAAATTCAAATCCATCCTCAGGCACAGAAACTCACTGGATGACTTAGGTCATCTCTCTCAACTCAATCTACCACAGAACTGTTGCAAGCTCAATGCCATGCATTGCTTTGACCTTCTGAGGAAAAGTAGACTATAAGGGTAAATAATAACATAGCTCAGCTGAAGTGTAAGTTTCAATTAAAAGCAAAAGTTTAAGTTTAAGAGGCAAAAGTTCTTCCCCAACTACATTACTGAATTTCTGTTTGGATATTAAAGATAAGGATTCTAACCCTCAACTAAACAAAGTTAGACAGTCACACCATAAAAATCATTCCACCTGTCAGTACCATTTTAGGAATTAAAGTAATATTATCAAGATCAGAGTGAATCAAAAACAACTAGATTAACCAAGAACAAATCTGAAGGTGACTCACCCAGACTGCGAAGGATTTTGTTCATTCCACTTGGCTCAGACTCTGGAATGGTCTGCAAGAATTCCAAGGCACGAACTTCAAACAAGCCTTGAAAAAGAAAGCAAGATTTCAATAGACGTCTTTGCTACAGAAAGAATCCTTTTTTTAATGTCTATATATTAAAAATTGAGCTCTGAAGAAGCAAAAATATACATAGAAAATCAGAAGGCTTTGTAAAGGATGTTTGAAACTCATGGGTAGAAAATCTCTCAATTCTCTAGCATCAAAGTTAGATGAAATATGCAACATATAACTCACTACAGAAATATGCATGTGTGTGTGTGTGCGTGCACACTCACAAATTATACAATTTGCATGGATTAATGAATAGATGCACACCACTCCTCATGGTTGGAGATGGAGTTTTACAATTATTTCTCAAATAAAAAAAAGGATGTTTCCCCCCCACCCCTTTGCTCAACTATGAAAGCAAGTTAGGACAGACCTCCTGAAAGGCACAATTTCTTATGGGTTCTGTCTCTCAGATTCTGACCTTGTTGTAAGTCAAGGATAGCAACCTGAAACCCTCCAAATGTTGAACTGCAACTCCCATGCAACAGGGCCAAAAGCTGCTTGTTAAGCACCATCTGGAAAGAATTTTAGTTCAGCAATATCTGGACAATGATAGATCCCACACCTTTCAAAAGTGAAGGGAAAGAGCTGCATCTGTTCATTGAACTTGCAAGTGTTTTTCTTGTTCAGTAACAAACTAATGAAGACGTATATACATTTAATTCTGAATATGTTTAAATTTTACACCTTTGCAATGTGGCAACACTTGACTAATTTCAAAAAAGTCTAGAAGGCAATGGCAATCCACTTCCCTCTTATTAGCACAATATCAACATGAATGTATTGATGTAGTTACCGAGAATCAAGCTCTAGATGCTTCTAGATGCTTTTTAAGTTGTGGCAAGGGCTAGAACTTTGAAAACAGATATTTCTAGTGCAACTAGAACAATCTTTTAAAAGCAAGAGGTATTTGTTCTTATTAAACTATTAAATCATTCAAAACCCCTATGTCTAACTACAACAATGCTTTATGGCAGTAATAAACATTTAGTTTCCAGGCTAAAAACTTACTAAAATTCAAAATAACGAATGGTTTGAGGACATCAGTACCTTCCACTTCCAAGCAGAAAGGCAGCAGATATCTGTAGAGAGAACGTCATCCTGAATTGGTACTATTTTTGTTCTACACAAACAACTCACCTTTTACTCCACTCTTCCGTAGCTCTCGGTCCTGGATGAAACCAGCAAACATTTGTGTCTCCATGAAAATATCTAGGAAATGGCGCACACTGCGGGATGTATGGGACTTCCGGAAGGGCTCCCGCTGGAATACTCTCTCTCCTTTCTCAGTGACATGCATGTGCAAAGAATAGTGTCCCACGATTTCCACAAAAAAGCGCACAAAAGCCTCTGATACTAGAGAGTCCAGTGTCACATTACCTGCAGAAAGAAATGCCGTATTACACAGTCAATCCAGGAAGTAATGTAATGGAGAAGAAGCTATTAGTGTGTAAGGCCATTTTTTTTTCAGATTGAAGATGTAAGCATATGTTTAAAAGTTACAGTGTTTGGTGGGGGGAGATAAACATTAGCTGGACTTCATTCTTGTTATTTTTCACCCCATCATGGATTCACTCACAGCAGAAATACATCTATTTGTCTAAGCAAGGTTAGAGGCAGAATTAATTTTCAATCACGTCACCTTGTGTGTAGCAGCGTTCCTGAAACAAGATTTCATTCCTTTCTTCCAAGATCTGTACAAGTGCAGCCTGAAGCTTGTGAGGTAGAATTTCATCCTCATCTGAAACCTTTGAAAGAAAATATTGAAGAAGACAGAGAAAAGATAACGGGGTGAACTTGGTGTCCTCAAAACTAAACAAAATGCTGTATTAAGTATCAGTACCTACAACTCTATGAAATGTCTTCAGTGTCAGTGTACAGATGCACGATTAGGTCACATATTATAAAGTGCAGGCAAAATTAGCCACATGTAAATTGATTTACAACAGGGTGTATAATATAAATTGCCAGTATAAAAATATGGAAGTTGATACTTTCTGCATTAGAAATTGCAGAGGGAGGGATTTTTTTGCAAGTACCCTAGTGCTAAAATTAACAAAGGGTTCAGACAATCAGCTAGAACAACACAACTCAACACCTTTTTAACTTCTGCTTTGCAGTATAAGACAATGAGCAATTAGTCAGTTAGTATTTGCAAAAGCAGCACTTTAGTCAACAGCAGACAATGGTCACCAGCAACTACGACATCAGGACAGATTATTTTAAGGAACAAAAAACTGAAAGTAAATAAAAAGCCCACATGTGTCTAGACAATGAAGGGAAGTAGAGGAGAAGAAGTCCATTGGAGGTTTTCCTAAGTGCCATCTTCTATGATACACAGCATGTGCGATTTGGCCTTCTGTATGATATGATATGATTATTTTTAAACAGCAGCTGATGAAGTCATGGAAAGAAGGATGAACTTTCCTTTCTGTGTCTTCAAAACAAAGTCCAATTGCCTTTTGAAAAGACACCTTTGGAATGAACCTTGTTATTTATAGTATTGGTGGCATATTGCAGCGTGGGGTTGGAGTTGACAACAGTATGATGTGAGTGGAAAAGTTTAAATTAATTTATACTTGTTACGATTCTATTCCAGCTCTTCTATTGTTATATAAGTTAAAATAAAAATATAAAGCTAAGCCTGGCATTTATCATAATGACATGTTCATACAGTTTACTGTTGTGGGAATGATTTTATACACCGCCACCCACCCCTACCACCAGTAGCTGAAACCTAGAAGATCTGCATGGTGGTTTTACATCAATCAAAACAGGATGTACTGTAATTGTTCTCAACTGTATTCTAAACGAACCATATTTAAAAATAAGTTCAGGACAGAACCAAGCCAGCTTGCTTTAGTTAAACTTTTCTTATAATTCAAACTGCAATACATTTGCTTTCTGCAATGTAGAAACAGTGATAAAATGTGAAGACTTCCTTGGAGCTGAGCTCAACTCCGAAGGACTGTATGTATACATCTGTACAGTTTTCTTGGCCATGGAGATTTGCCATTTCCTTCTTCTGGGATCCCTTCCCCCCACCTAATTTTCCAGTGTAACATGTAGCTCTTAGCAGTTTCTCATCCAAATATTAACCAAGTCAGATGATTCTTAGCTTTTGGGGGCTGAGCCAAATACTATCACAGCAGCTTGGTGCTGTTATTTCCTATGGCAAAGCAGAGACTATTATTTTATTTACCTTTTGCAGAAATTTATCAGCACACAGATCAACGATCAGTACCTAAGAAAAGGAAGAGTCATACAATTAATTTAAATCTTCAATTGCTTCAAGCAACCCCTTGCCCCCTTTTCAATTGCATGAAATGTTAAGAGCTGACCATGGGGATTCTCTTTTGTATTAAATTTCTGCAGTTCTCATTCACTATTAACAATTTGGAATGCAGCAAATTTACTATTTCATAGCATTGATTTAAATTCAGTCCAGCTGAAGAAAAAAGGGAAAGCTCTTGCAGACTTAATAACTGGTCCGATACAGCTACCTGAACACTCAACAGAGAAAGCAAGTCTTTTAGAATTCTGCTCTAATTAGTTATGGGAGTAGACTTTGGATAACTACCAGTCTCATATTTAAAAAGACAAAACAGCACAATATCAATGTGTCTTCTACCTCAAAGACGTTTTTAAAAGAAAGCAAGTTATACAGTCATTACCATAGGCTTTAGCAGCTGTATAGCATAGTAAGAAAGCTCTGCATTCTGGTTTCACTGATCTCACCTCTTCTATAGGCAGATCCTGAAGATGTATTAAGGAGCAGGAGAGGATGCCAATGAGAAAAGGAGTAGGTGAACAAACAATATCTATCATGGAGGCTGGCAGGACAGGGATGTAAGTGTGTTGCCAGGTAAATGGGTAGAGGGTTGCAACCACAGCATGACCACATTTGGACAAGGTACTATATGGAAAGAACATGAAATGAAAATTGTATCAGTAAATAAAACATCAGTGTCTGAACCCCTCAAGAGATGGTTCTATGAAGAAGCTAAAAAGTAATGTATGAAGTGGTTCTACAAAAGAAAAAGAACTAGAAATGGCTCATTCAAAACAAGTGAAGTGCAAAGTTGAATGTTGTTCCACATTAAAAATGTTTTGAAAGATACACTCAAGAGGTCTGGAATTCTCCTAATCATGCTAGTACTCCCAAGGCAAACTATTTTAAATAGAAGAGCAGTCACATAGGTGTCACCAGCATGAGGGAATATAACAGTTTCTGAAAGGCAGTTCTATGCCCTTCTCCCAAAGGTGAAGTCTAAACCAGATTCCCAGAAGAGAATTTAATTCTGTCTCCCTGGGCACTAAATATTCCATCCAAATACATGTTAGGATAGTTTGACAATTTTTTCCTTTTGAAAAATAGATACCTTTCTATGTACGCTCTTCCCAGTCAAATGAAAATTATTAGCTTGCTTTTGGGCTGAATATTGTTTGCCTGTACACCCTTTGTCCAGCCTATATATACATTGCATAACAAAAATTACACGTTTACACTACCATGCAAGAGTCACCTTAGATTGTCAGCAACAAAGATCACTCTTCTTTCTAGCAGAAGAGAAGCACAAACTTGGATCAAATGAGAGATGCTGAGGCATTTTAAGAGACATTCAAAATCAACATGTTCTAACCGGGAATCCAGTGGACGGCAAAGCTCAATCACCTAAAAGCAAATAAATGAAAAAGAATCATGGATAAGAAATGCATTATTTTATTGTACCTGCTTTGGTGGATGGCTGGAAGAGATACACAAACCAGACAAATAGAATCTAGTATAAAGATCAAAAGCCTTCAGATTGCTTTAGTCAAATTGATTCCATTACTTCTATGGAATTAATTACTTCTACTGGATGATAAAATAAGCCTATTAGATCACCATAACTGAGGGAGCCTTCGCTGGATGACAATTATGTCTTAGCTTGTACCTCATTGCCAGCTCCAGGCAGGAAGCTCTTCACAGTGATGGTACGCCCAGGAGCAGGGAACGGTGCTTCCATCACACTGCGCATGAATGGGTGAACTAGGGCAGGGGACATCTCACGCCTCTTCTCCACTTCATCTAATATCTGCATAAAAAGAATTTGCTGTTACCTGTCTGGTTCTTTTTAAGGCAGTGGAAAGAGGACTGAAATAATATTTTATATCAGGTTGTGTGCATGCACATCTGCATTGCGCTTTCAAGTCAGTGCAGGTTGTTTAGCAACATTTTTGGAAGTGGCTAGCCAATACTTTCTTCCTAGGAGTGAGAGATACTAGTAGTGACTGGTCCAACGTCATTCAGCTGGCAGGTCTGGACTCATAGTCTCCTGGCTTCTAGGCTGATGCCTTTAACCACTGCATCAAACGGGCTCTCAATGTGAACATTTATAGTTTGCAAAATATTTTGCTTTTCAAATCTTCATGGAAACCAATTTTTCAGATTATTAATCCTGAAAAGGGGTAGTCCAGGCCCCTAAGAGTTTCCTGGGTAGCCTTCAATTTTTCTCTTTTCTGTTCATTATTCTTTTAATTTTAAGTCATGCCCACTATTTTCAGAATGTATCCTCAGCATTTGCATAACAAAATGGACATTGGACACTCTGAATTTTTGATACACAAGCATTAAATTCAGCAGCAGGACACAATTTATCTTAGCACCAAAGCATTACAACAGCCTTGGCAAAGCCACATTCTGGCATTCCCTAAGGTTTGGCTCATCTTCTGAATTTGTTTGGAATTTCAGAAAGGTGACTTCTTGTTTTATTTTTCTTTTGAGTTTTTCAACTTTACACTTACGATTTTCAGCCTTCAGCCTCAGACCCAAAGCCACTGATTTTGCTTGTCAGAAGGTTGCAAAGGGGATTACATGACCTTGGGACCCTGCAACTGTCATAAATATGAATCAGCTGCCAAGCGTCTGAATTTCGATCATGTGACCATGGAGATATGCAGCAGTCATAAGTGTGAAAAATGGTCATAAGTCACTTTTTTCAGTGCCACTGAAACTTTGAACGGTCACTAAACGAACTGTTGTAAGCCAAGGACTACCATCAGACTTTTGTCTTACTTCAGGGGTACATCAGCTTCCTGAGATCCATAGCTGTAATTTCTTTTTGTGTCTTGCAACATTTGTGCAGTAAACTACCATTCTGATTTTGTAAGTCTTTTTTGAAAAATGTACCCCCCCCCAAAAAAAAGTTCTAAAGCATCAAAGAAAAAACATCAGATTTTATACTCAGGTTCTGCACAGTATTTTGGGGTTCTTTTCAATGTTGGTGCCCCCTAAAATTTGGTGTCCTAAGCAACTGCCTAGGTTGCTTGGCTCTAGGACAGCCTTGAAGTAGGCAATGTATTTCTGTCTTCTGCAAGTAATCAATTCAGGCATCTGGCAAAAACAAGTTATAAAGCTGTCCTTCCTCTTCGTAGCTTCAATGGGCAGAAATAGAAAGGAGCATACCAGAACAGAACTTAGTGGGTAATTATATCACTTCCAGACTTGGACTCTTTTCACATCCTGCACCCGGGGCAGATTACTTACAAGAACATTGAATCCTCTGCAGAGAAATGGTTGCCATGCCTTTTCTGAGCAACCAGTTTTGTATGAAAAAGAAGTGCAATTCCCATAGATATTTGCTGTTGCAAAGCAAGCAGCAATATGAATGCAAACTTCCTCACCTTAGAAAAAAGGTTGAAGCAGCCTAGACGGCTAACCATGCAGTACACTTCAGGTAGCCGCTTTCCTTTTCCTTCTGGCTAAAAGGCAATAGAAAGGAAGAGTTACTCAAGTCTCCCAGGCTTTCCCTACCTTCTTTTTTCTACTTGACACACCAGTCTCATTAACTGTTTGCATGACCCTTTGCTATTTATGTCTTTTCGTCTAAGTTTGGCTCATTTATCTATGGTACTAAAGCATCAGAGCATATTGCACACTATCTATTAACAAGACTGCTTACAAATAATTGCTGATTACCAGCTCCTGCACAATGGAGATAAATACAAATTGCTGAACATTTCTGTTTTATTATCATCCTTAGCAAGAACCCATCTGGATCCAGATTCCTCCAGGTACAAACTCCAACGGATAGTTAAGACTGCAGAAAGAACAACTACAACCAGCCTGCCTTTCATAAAGACCTGTATAGCAAGAGGTCAGAGAAGGAGGGCTGACAAGATATTTGCAAGACCTCTCACATCCTGGACATAAACTGTTTCAACTCCTCTCCTCTGGATGGCACTACATTGCAGGCCAAAACTAGACTCAGGGACAGTTTTAACCCTCACGCCAGTAAAGTACTGAACTTCTAATTCTCACAGTTCTATCTAATGTCTATGTACGGCTGTAGTATTATCACTTATCCTTCTTATTATCTTCTTTACTCCACCCTTTCGTTAGTATTGTTACTATGATGATTATTAATCTGTTGTTTGCATGTACACCAAGAGCTTCTGCACCAGAGACAAATTCCTTGTGTATCTAATCACTCTGGAACAATAAAGTATTCTGCTCTATTCTCTTTTTAAAAAAATAATACAAAATTCACAATATCAGCTAATATAACAAGTCCACAGAATAGCACCTTCCATAGATGCTTGACTTTTTCTGGTGTGTAAGGTCCTACATTACAGATTTTCAAAATGTATTTTTCCTCAATATAAGCTCTTTGTCAAATAACAACTATCACTGGTTGTATTCAATTTCCATTAGAGTGATTTTTCTTCTGATTTCATTCAGAAATTTTTGACTGTGGAAAAGACAAATTGGGCGTTGGTCCTTACCTGACACGCCATTTCTCTGGAGCCATGAGAATCATCCAGAGAGAGAGAGTGGGAGGTGCTTCAGTCTGCATCATTGAAGGCTGAGCTTAATTACTCAGGAATGCTCCGCCCTCCATTACGTGGCTCCTTGCATTCCCCAGTTTATGCGAAGTCGAGAGTGAAGGGAAGATCGTGCTCTCATCTTACTATGCTAAAAGGTTCATTGGCCGAAACAAGACCCCACCAGACGGTGAAATAAAAGGGTGGGGCTGGATGATCCTCACGGCTCCAGAGAAATGGCTTGTCAGGTAAGGACCAACGCCCATTCTCCTGAGAGCCGTTCGGATCATCCAGAGAGTGGGACATACCAAAGCTTGGCTGTCCTATGGGAGGGACTCCGTCTGGTTCTGTAGTCCCTGCAGTTCTTTGAGGACTCGCTGGAGAACTCGTCTACCAAATGAAGTCTCCGCCAAGGAAAATATGTCAATCTTATAGTGCCTGATGAAGGGAGATGGGGATGTCCAGGAGGCTTCCCGACAAATATCCGCAATTGGAGCCTGGGTGGCCCAAGCTGCCAAGGTGGCTGCACTTCTGGTAGAGTGTGCTGTTATTCCGCTGGGAACCGGCAGAGCCTGGGACAAGTACGCTTTGGAAATAGTAGCTCTAATCCAGCGGCCAATGATTGACGGGGACACCTTATGGCCTAATGATTTGGGCTGAAAGGAAAGGAATAGGGATTCGGACTTCCTGAAGGGCTGGGTAAATGCGGAGGGCCCGTCTTATATCCAGGGTATGCCAAAGCTTCTCCCTTTCTCACGAGGGATTGGGGCAGAAGTTCGGAAGTATAAGTTCCTGTGCCCTATGGAAGGCTGAGTTGACCTTGGCAAGAAGGTAGGGTCCGGTCGGAGAACCACCCGATCAGCATGGAAGATGCAAAGATCCCTTCCCACCGACAAGGCTGGTATCTCCGATATTCGGCGAGCCTAAGTAATGGCCATCAGGAACACGACTTTGAATGTTAGGAACTAGAGTGAGGATTCCCTTAGAGGCTCAAAGGGTTGTTTAGTAAGGGACACCAGGACCTTATTGAGGTCCCAGGTAGGGTATCTATGTACGGTTGGGGGCCACAAGTTAAAGTCTCCTCTGAGAAATGCCCTAATGCGAGGGTGGAGGGAAAGGGAACCCAGGTTGTCGCAAACAATGACGGTTGAGAGGGCTGTGACCTGACGCCTCGGGGAAAGACCTTTCCTCAGACCCTCTTGGAGGAATTCCAAAACTTGAGGGATGGAGGGTGAGAGCGGGTTGACCTGGAGACTATGGCACCACTTGCAGAAGCCCTGCCAAGTGACATTGTATATTCTGGTTGTTGAGGGCCGCCTGGCGGCTAAAATGGTATCAATAACCTGGTCAGAGAACTGCTCCTTCCTTAGACGTTCCCGCTCAGCCTCCAAACGGCTAACTGGAGCCACTGAGGATCCGGGTGTTGGAGGGGCCCCTGGGAAAGGAATATCCTGTGTGGGGGAATTTTCCAAGGGGGGGCCATCGATAGGTTGCGGAGGTCCGCAAACCATGGGCGCCTGATCCAGTAGGGTGCCACTAGAATCAGCTCTGCTTTCTCGGAGATGAGCTTCTGGATGACTCTGGGGACCAGGGCCAATGGAGAGAATGCATATAGAAGCCCTGTGGGCCAGGGGCAATGGAGGGCATTGTGATTCTCGGCCCTGTGGGAGGGGTACCTCGAGAAAAACCTGGGGAATGGGGTGTTGAGCGGGGATGCGAAGAGGTCTACTGACGGGAGACCGAGCATCACGGTAGCTTCCCTGAACAGTGACGGGTGGATGCGCCACCGTGGTCCTGCTCAGCCAATCTGCTTGGGTGTTTGAGACCCCTGAGATGTGCTCGGCTTTGAGAGAGAGGAGATTGCGTTCCGGCCAACGGCAGAGGCACTCGGCCTCTCTCATCAAACTTATGGACTGGGTGCCCCTTTGTCGGTTGACATGAGCCTTGGCGGTGACGTTGTCCGTGAGTATCAGGGCATGCCGCCCGCGTACGTGGGGGAGGAAGTTGCACAGGGCCAGGTGGATGGTGCGAAGTTCCAACCAGTTTATACTGCATGTCCGTTCTACCTGTGACCATTTGCCCTGTGTTGAGAGCGAGTGGATGTGAGCGCCCCATCTGGACAGGCTGGCGTCTGTGGTGAAGGTGAGGCATGGGGTTCCTTGAAGCAATGTCCCTTGTTGATGGTGGGACTGGTCCACCAGAGGAGAGACATTAGGACCCTTGAAGGCACCTTGACCATGGCCTTTGAATTGCTTCTGCCAGTCCTTTGGAACGGGAGCAAGAACCACTGTAGGGATCTAGTGTGTAAACGGGCCCAGGGAACAATGGAGATACATGAGACCATTTTACTGAGTAATTTAGATGATTCTAAAGGTGTTACCTTCCTTGATCGTCTGATATGTTTGACAGTTTCCTGGATGCTATGGAATCTCTCGGAGGAAAGGAAAACCTTTCCCTGAACTGAGTCAATGACAGACCCCAAGTGGGTAATCCGTGTAGATGGTAACAGATGGCTCTTCTGCCAGTTTACTAGGAACCCATGGTCTTGGAGGGCAGAGAGAGTAGCTCTGATATCCCTTTCTGCTTAGGGTCTGGAGTGAGACAGAATGAGGATGTCATCCAGGTAACAGTGGAGACGAACCGGGAGATCCCTGAGGTGGGCCGCTAGGGCCGCGAGGACCTTAGTGAAGGTTCTCGGGGCAGAGGCCAATCCAAAGGGAAGGGCCACCTATTGGAAGTGGCGATGGTTGTAGCAGAACCTGAGGAATTTGGAATGAGAGGGCCGGATTGGGATGTGAAGATACGCCTCTGAAAGGTCTATAGAGGATAGCCAGTCTCCCTGCCTGATGCCCAGTAGAATGGATTGTTGGGTGTGCATCTTAAACCTGCGGTAGGTCAGGTAACAGTTAAGGCGTTTCAGGTCTAGAATTGCCCTCCATCCCCCTGAGGATTTGGGGACCACGAAGAGGTGGGAGTAAAACCCCTGCTTCCGCTGGGATGGTGGTACAGGTTGTGTGGCCTGTATGGTGAGGAGATGGTGGATAGCTAAATCCATTAGGTTGCGTATGGTGGGATCCTTGGAGGGGGGGATGCCATAAAAAAATCAGGGGGGGCGTGCTGGAATTCAAGTGCCAGGCCCAGTCTGATGGTGTCTCGGACCCAGGCATTGGAGGTAGAGGAATCCCATCGGTCGGCGAAACGCTTGAGGCGTCCGCCAATGGGAAGGGAGGGATGGGATCTATCTGGGTCATCTAAGTACAACCCCCTGCTTGAGAAGGAGTTTATTCCAAATATTTGCCTTTATCTGGGATCGAACTCACAACCTCCTGACTGTGAGGCAAGTGCTCCACCTCTAGGCCACCTGCCAAAGGGCTACGTCGGAAAGGCTTCCCTCCTGAACCCCTGAAGGGGAGCCTGTAGCTGCCGCCCCTCCTGTTCCTGTCGCCCAGATTGGCTTGATCCTGGGGCTGGAATGGCCGGAAGGAGGGGGGTCTTGGATGCCTGGGCAGGAAAGGAGACTGGTAGAAAGGATGGGGGGAACCTCTCCGAAAAGGCTGAGGGGCTCTTGACTTTGACCTCCAAAAGAAGGGAGGAAGGAATTTTTTCTTGCTTCGGGTTTCAGATAGCAATGGCAATGGCAGGGGATGCCGAATAGTTTGTCCCCCTTAATGGAGGCGGTGGCCAACTTAACCTTGTTTTCCACGTCCGCCTGCCAGTGTTTGAGCCAGAGCAGGCGGCGAGCTGTAACGGAGAACTTAACCACGTGGTAGGTGGCGTCGGCCGAGAATTCTGCCGTGGCCGTCAATTTTGCGATGTCCTGATGTGCCCTTGCGTTGGGGGGGGAACATGTTGTTTCAGTTGGCGGAGCCACCGAATCAAAGACCTGGTGAAGAATGAAGCGGCCGTGGCCGATCTAATGGCCCAGGTGTCCGCTTGATGGGCCCTACGTAAGGCCAGTTCGGACCTCTTGTCCTCGGGTTTCAGAGCCTCCAGGGGATCACTGGGGGAGGACGAGGATGCTAAGCCCACGATGGGCTCATCTGCCTCAGGAGTGTTAAGCAGGTTGCAGAAGCTTGACTCGAGGTTAAAGAACCTCTTGTCCTGGTTGGATGTAGAGTCCAAATGGTTTGAAACTAGGTCGTGAAATATGGGTGGAGCCGGAATAACCTCCGCCTCCACCACGGGCTGCCTAAAAATGGCGTCCTCTTGTCCCTCTGCCAGGGAAAGGAGAACCGAGGAGGACTGAACAGACAGGCCAGAAATGTTCTTGGCCTTAAATTGGAGCGATTTAAACATGTGTGGCTTGAACAGACCCACAACGGTGGGTTGATCGGGAGTGAGACCCTCGTCCTCGGACATGTCTCCTTCCATCGGGTCTATCTCCGATAGGGGTTCCCCTTGGTGTGTAGAACCCCATTCAAATTCCTCCTTCTCCCCGAACCGATCCAGGTCCTCTATGGCCTCCTCCAGTTCCCCTTCTGGGAGAGGACTGTCCCCCTGCAAAGGTACCTGACCATGAGTAGGGTCCAATCTGGGCGAGGACCTGGCTGATGGCGAGTCGTGTTCGGGCGCCATCGGGGGGGGGGGACTGGACCTGGACGTCTGTTGCAGGCCATCTGCTATCCCCTGGTGGATAGCCTGTTCCATCCATGTCTGCATGTACGCAGGGATCTCGATTGTGGCGGCCTCCTCCTAGCGCAGATCAGCGGCCGTGGGCATGAATGTAGCTTCGGGCGGCTGTCTGGTGGCTGGTCCGGGGACCTGGTGTCCCTGGGATGAGCTGTGCCTGGAGAGGGAAGAGCAATCTGGAGGAGGGGGGGTGTCTGGAGGTAGAAGGAACAGAGGATGGTAGGGCTGGAAGCATGGGGTTCTGCCTCTCTAGATCGCCTGTCAAATTCTTTCTCCAGTGCCCTATGACGTCTTAGGGCATCTCTCTGAGAAGCCTTGGAAGTATCCTTAGAGGCTTCCTTAGCCTGTTTGCGCAGGTGGTAGGATTTAGATCTGGCCTTCAAAGAAGGGCCTTTTGTGGAAATGTCATCTGCCATTATAGAAGAAAGGACTAAAATACCAATTTAAGGCGGTTGGCTCGCCAAGGGTTCGACCTACAACAAAGGCCGGGTGTCCTTTCAGCTGGCCTGCGCCCCCTTTTGGAATTTAGACATATACAGCCTATAAAATTAATATTGTTATAATTATTAATATATATAAAACAATAAGTATTGAAACTGTGTAATAGTCCTTTAGCGAGAAAGTTTATATATCTATATATGCATATATATATATATATGTTATTATTGTTATTATTGTTGTTGTTGTTGTTGTTGTTGTTGTTATTATTATTATTATTATTATTATTATTTCATAATATTCAATTCGGGGTCTGGTTCGATGCTCCTAGGAAGGAGTGGCCCCAGAGGTTGCTGTAAGTTATCACCAATCTGCCAAATGAACGCCTGAGGCTGGAATGAGGCCTCTGGCAGCTGGAGCTCCCAGGCAACAACCGGGAGGGATAGGCTGCTCTGAGTGTGCTGCGGAAGCCAACTAGTGTATGCCAATTGTGATTAAAATCTAGTAGCTCTCACAGGCTGGAAGGCCTATGACTAGAGCTAGTACCTTCGCAGCCCAATGAGGCTTTTAAATATAGCGCCCGATATGCGGTGGTGCCCAAAATGGCGGCCGCCCATGATCTCTTATCCACGGGCCGCTCAGAGCAATTAAAAAGCCTTTCTGGCACGTCTAGAAGCCGGAAAGGTAGCCAGGTAAACTATTCGCCCTTTCCCGGGCGATCGGCATTCGCGGTGGGGGGGAACACCAGCTGCACTTATCAGCGCAATCGAATGGAGCCGCTGCGATTGCGGCGTGGAGAAGCGGCAGGGAAAGGAGCCGAATTGGGGGAGGGGGAGGATTGGTTCTGGAGCGTGAAAGCCGCCCACTCGTTATCCCGCCTGGAGGCGAAAAACACGCTCCCCTGCTACAGCTACCTGAAGTGCGCAGAGGCTAAGGAAGAGCCAAGAATAAAAGGCAAATCTGAAAAAGTAAAGGACTTTGCAGCAATTAGCTTGAATCGGCCAAGGAGTGGAAATACACAGCCTAATCTCACGAAGGCTGAGCATAAACTGGGGAATGCAAAGAGCCATGTGATGGAGGACGGAGCATTCCTCAGTAATTAAGCTCAGCCTTCAACGACTCAGACTGAAGCAACTCCCACTCTCTCTCTCTGGATGATTCGAACGGCTCTCAGGAGAAGTTGATGGATTTTGATGTTGCTCCACTGCAAAATTTTGGAACAGCGGGGTATCTACATTCACTCCAAAGGCAACACTTGACAAATTCTTTCACTCAGTTTTTACACTACAGAATTGCTGGGAGCTTATTATAATTATTACAATTATTATTATTATGGTTTGTTGCATAGTCAAACAGATGTTCAGACTATATTTGCCATGTTTATCTCCCTATGTTTGATGGTGTTAAAGATATTGTACCAGCTGTTTTGAGGAAAACTCCTTTTGTAATTGATTAATGGTGTTTTTTTTTTAACTGTCGATGGTGTTCAAGGGATGCTCCAGTTGTTTTGGGATTGTACCCAAGGCACCTATTATTATTGGTACTACCTTTGCTTGCTTTTGTCATCATCGGACTATTTCTATTTGCATTCTTTATATTTTGTTATCTTTTCCAGTTTTTTCTCTTCTATTCTGCTATCTCCAGGTATTGCCACATCCACTATGCAGTCTTTTTTATCGACAAGTGTTAAGTCTGGGATGTTATGTGGCAGGTGCCTGTCTGTTTGAATTCTTCAGTCCCAGAGCTGTTTAGCTTCTTCATTTTCTATTGCTTTATCTGTTTTATGGTCCCACCAATTCTGTTTCTTTGAATACTTTATTTTGTATTGTAAATCAACATTGATTTGCTAGCCTCTGTTCTATTGTTTCTGATTCTGGATCTGGGCATTAGTTCTTGCTAGACTTGATCTATAATAATAGATCATTATTTCTTATGTTCTACAAATATATCTGTTTATTTGTAATGGGTAAACATGTTTTTCTTCCAGTAGGTCTATAACTACTGGCCAACAGTCCTGAGTCCTATAGTCCATTTTTCACCAGATGTCCATGAACCTAGTAGCCCTTTTTGACTCAGGCAATGACCAAAACGATATGTGTTTCTGTAATTTATATCTCACCATATTATGGGAGAGACATTCTTTATCTGGCTTCTCTGTGAGGCTGTCCAGTATGGTTGAACCTCTGGCATAGCTCTCATCTTCCTCAGAGCACACAAAACCCATAATCATTTCAAGGTCGTGCCTTACTGGGGGGTAGGGGTGTCAATATTCTTATTCTTATTAATATAGGGGTTTACTTACCAAGAGCCTTTTGCAATATCCAAACCAGCGGCTGCCATCCTCACCAGTCAGCACAAAGGAAAAGGTTTCACTGAACAACACACATACACAAAAATGATTGTTAGTTTTATTAAGGAAACAAGAGTACAAAGAGCTATTATATCACAACTGGATATAAACCATATTTCTCCAGTTAACTTCTATATACAGATTTTTTTTCAGAGCTCCAGAAAGTTTACAAGAGATATTTTATCATATGTTGACTTCCCAAGTTCTCCACCCTACCACAAATAACCATAATTGGCAGCTTAGAAATGATCACTTCACCATAGTGTAAATATGATGAGAATGCTAGGGCCAGTGACATCTAGGTCATTGTGGCACTGTATTAGAAGCCAGAAAATAACAAGCACACAAGAAGGTAGTTTTTTTAACTTTTAAATTGCATGGTATCTTATGCTGTTCTGCTGCCTTACAACTGAATAAGAGAGAAAGGTAATATTCCTTATTGAAAGAGAAAGTGTGGGACAGATTCAGTGCCAATCTCTTTTACTTTGTTTTATGTTCTTGACTTTGCTTTTATTGAAACAATAAATATGTTTCAATAAAACAATTTTAATTCAAACAAAACAAAATAAAGCAAATTGATCTGCAGAGGGGAAAACATGACAGTCATAGTATCAAAGAGGAAGGAGGGAGGGAGGGAGGGAGGGAGGGAGGGAGGGAGGGAGGAAGGAAGGAAGGAAGGAAGGAAGGAAGGAAGGAAGGAAGGAAGGAAGGAAGGAAGGAAGGAAGGAAAAACATCCACTTGGGGGCATATAAACACTAATACAATTTTATGAACAAACTCAGACATTTTGGAAATTTATATTTAAGGCTGTGGTTTAAAACATTTTGATGAAAACATCAGGAATTTTTTGTTCATATAGCAAAGTAATGGAGACCAGATTAAATTAAATTGTGCTTAATACTGCAATAGTTTATAAGATTTGCAAAGCACAGTCACTAAACCAACAGTATGATTAATCACCAAAAAATGGTAAGTAATTCTCCCATATGCCTCAAAACTCTGGTCAAAATGAATAAGGCATTAGGCACCACCACTCACCTCTTTGTCTCTGAGGTTGGACACCAATCTTTGGGATCAGGGAAACAAAATTTGGGAATGACCTTTAGTCTGTCTTCAGTGTCCTTAGATTGACGAAAAGGATGGTCAGACTGCAAATAGAAAATTGCCAGGCTGTCAAACAAATAAAAACCAGGCCAATATTTTCCTCTGTGCAGATTGACCTAAATTAGATGCAGAGACAGTGATTATGTTTCAACGGTATCTGGAAGCTGTGGGCCGCAATTTATCCAAGAATCTTTCAAGACACCCACCAAGTTTTAAAATTAAACATATGATTTAAATAATAAAAATGGAATGCTGCCATCTGCTAGGCAAACTATCTGCCTCTAGATTTTATTTTGAAAAAGGTTTCTGTTCATCACACAGGCACTATATGCATTTATTGGGGGGAGGGGGAATGGCAGCTGTTGCAATTCAGTTGAGAAGTTTTTCTGATATGCCAGATCTAATGAGACTATCATTTTATGAATGGACAACCATCTAAGGCAGTCATTTTGTGAATGTATTCACAATTCATTGTCAACATTCCAAATATAACTATTAATACGTTCTGATTCCTGAACAATATCAAGTTTCAACATTTTGCCTCCTGACTATTCATTTCTAGTTCTCAATGAGCTACTTTTCACAGCAAATGTCTTTGGAGAGTCTCAGTCAGTCATCCAGGTTGTGGTTGTCTCAAAGGTGTTTTTTCATCTGTCCTTGGCTGGGATGGTGTGGGGGAGGAGAATGGAAGGATCTCCTGTTGGAACTAATCCTTTCATTCCGTCTACCAACATCATCGCCACTCTTCAGCCAGAACTGATGAAGCTTCTTGAATGAAAAGCAAAACGTCTTCTTCTTCCTCAAGGGAGAAAAAAAAAACACAGTCCAGTTGCCTTTTGAAAAAAGCAGTTTTGAGACTACTTTTCACTGTGTATGTTTTTTTAAGCAGAACTTTCTAAAGGGTTACAAGTTCTTAAGTTTTACAGCATTATTCCTTTGGACATTTTCCTTCACTCCATGGTCTATTGAAGCAAGTGACTGGCAGACAGTTTGGAAACAGAATTATTTTGGGAGCTGGTGGAAGTCTGTAATAATGGTGCTCATGTTATACAATCACTGCCCCATAATTACTAGATTAAAGTTTCTTGCTAGATCCCAGTCTGAAAGACCCTTCTGTGCAAATCTTGTTCACAAACTACAAAAACATTTCCTAGGCAGAAGAAGACAAATGGACTGACAAAATGCCATCATGCATTGTGTCAACAGTGACATAAAGAGTGCAACAACATGTGACCTTGTGAATCATTAGTCACTACATTTCTAAGCAATATAGGCCAGTGCTGTTTTGGTATCAGTAGCAGTTTGTATTAAATCAGCACAATTTTGGAATTACTGTGGTTCAGTTGTATTTCATTCCTCATCTGAGTCTAATACTAGCCATACGTCACAAGAAAGTAGTGTATGTTTTCCCCAAAGAAACCAAAGTGCAAATCATTTTCAGAATCTGCAGATGAATCCTCCCCACCCCCAAACCTCACTGGTGTAACATGTGTATTTTTTTCAAAAGAAATGGTGGCTGGAGAAGAGGAAACAAATACAGGAAATTCTGTCTTCATCCCATTGTTCCTTTTTTCCAAATAATTGCTGCCTCAAACTTCTTCCCCCAATTCACTGGATTCCAAATATACATCCAAGGATGCAAATGTGCACATAAAAGGTTTAAATCTTTCCAAGACCTTTAATTGTTGTCAGATTTTAGAATGATGCCCCCAGAAATTGTTACCAAATTATAATTCTGAATGTAAGAGATAATTATTTGTATCCCCAGAGAATTATCAAGTTAACTCTATATGGATTCAGATAATTTTAAATGTAAATAAAGGGGTTTTTTTTTTCCCAAGGCTAATCATTACTCTTTGGAATTTAGCTCCTAGCATCCTCTTCGAAGGACAAAGTCACCACTTAGGCTCAGAAAAAACTGCACCTCCAGAGTACACTTTAAGCCCTGGAAAACTATTCTATGAAATCATACTCTTTTGCATGAGGTTGAGATCATACAGAGCAGATGGTGAAAACATGCAATGAAATATGGTTAATGCATAAGACAGTATGTTGCTTTTCTGCTGATTGTAGCACAGATAATACTGCTGCGGACAAAAACTCAACCATAAATATTCTACCTCACCTAAACCTGTGTTTCCCAGATTCCAGATGTTCAGATTTCACTTCCCACAGTTCACAGCAATAGTCATGGGAATTGAAATCTACAGATCTGGAAGTTGGCCAGGTTGGGAAACACTGATCTATACTTATACACAGTCAAGACAGACAGAGCACTAATTTACTTATTTCTTAGAGTCTGAATCAAGAAAGATTGAGGAACCTCTCATTGGGAATCCATGAACAGCTAAATCCATAACATATTTTCCTGCAACGTGGCACTTTGAGTATCCAGAAACAGACTCTGAATCAGTGAAAGCACATCTCAGCAAAGGCACAGTGCTTATCTTGTGTTTGCTCTGTCAGTAGTTAGTGTTCAATTTTAGCAGGAGTGAAGGTTCCATTCCACCTGACCAACCAAAAGCACCTAAATTTAATTTTGTGGAGCATAGATAAAAGTAAACAGACACCAACCTTACATGGAAACTGTTGTATAACCTGTGGGGTATATGTTGCCTCTGATGGCTTCTTTTGCAGAGATACCACAACGAATAGCTCAAAGAGCTGCTGCTCCTGAAACTCAATGAGATCTCGCTCCAATGTCTGGTAGTGTGGGTTCCGTTTGGACTGAGCCTGGACCTGCAGAAGGCGCTTATGGCGACCTAGGGAAAAGAAGCAGTTCTTCAGTTGCCCAACCTTGCATCTTGGGATGCGGAAATGGCATGGCTTCCATTCCAATGGCATGGTAGGGGGACTGCAACAATGGCTCTGCAGTTTCCCTATGGCTCAACAGCAGATCAGTTTTTAGAACTGCATCCAGAATAACTAAAGATAATAGCTATGTTGCTGGAATAACAGTATTCCCTTTCCAAAAGAAAATGTGAGTAGCAATAACATCCTAACCGTCCAATAAAAAAACGTAACAACCCCCAAAGCCTAACTTCCAAACGAGCCTCTTGATCTCTAACATAAAGCCATTCATTCTAAATGCACATAATGCTTTAAGAAGCACTGTGAAAGTTATGAAACTTGCAATGGCACAGACTACATGGACACCAAATAAATAGCTACACGTTAAGTGTCTCCCTCTCTCTAGAGAAAATGCTGATCTGACCACCTTCACGAAACTGTTGAAGGAAGGAAGTGAGGAAAATAACCACAGCTTGCTTGGCACTACACCTTTTTTATTACCAGGGAATTGCTGAGTTAAGCTATATGCAAGGCTTAATTCTGACAATTTCCAGGCATGGCGAACAGGAAATGCTGGTGTGTCCAGGGCCATTGGTGCCAATTAGGATAGATGAGTCATGATGCAGAGCCAGTTTGGAGCCTGCTGCTCTAGTTGTTCTTCCTCCAGTGTTTACATGCAAGGATCGAGCGTTATATATAATTTCACTCCAGTTACTCCTTTTTCCCAGCGAAGGGTGTTTCATAATATTGCAAGAGACAGAGACATGACTGGGCTTATTTAGCTTCAGTGAAAGAGGGGAAGGGGAAGTTCTCAAGAGGCAGCACTGGAAATGATCAAAAGGAAAAACACTCAACCCAGAAGCAGATGATGATTATGTGCCAAGTTGCTTCAATTCCTTGTTATTGTGTTTATGGCATTACAAAATAAAGAGGGCCTCTAATTACAGCCCAGTGAAACAGCATGGTTGTTGCCAGGTAATCCTTTCCTTCCTGGGCAGTTTATTTTCCTTCACCTTGACAAAAGACACAACTATCCTGAGCAACTTGTTGCCTATCCATTTTTACATGCTTTCTCTTTTACATGCTGCGTCCAAATCTGCACTTGAGAATCATCCTTGTTTAACTTTACCTCAGCACTGTGGCCATGCAGTTGCTTGTTCCCATGCTCTTTGCAGAAATTAGCCACTGCTGCCAAGCTTTGGTGCATAAGAGATGGGGGTGTCAAGCAGTTGCAAGCTGTCTGAAATGCTTACAGCAGGGGTGTCAAACTGGCGGCCCGTGGGCCGGATGCATCACGCACAGGCCATGTCCACCTCCGTGAAGGGGAAAAATGTCACAAAACATCACATGAGGCAACGTGACACAGCGAGTTTGACAACCATGACTTAAGGGGAGTGGTGAGAAGCCTATCGGAAGCAGCAGGTGGAGTTGTGCCATGCTGTTAGACTTTCAATGTAGTCCACACAAGAAGCACAACAAGGAAGCTTGGATTACCTTTACTGTAAGGTTACATGAACAGAATCTTGCAAGAGCGAAAGCATTTCTGCCCTCCTCTCCTTTTACTCTCTGGAAATCTAGAGAGGATCCCTTCTGAAACACTTCCCACACCTCCTCCGCTTCTGTGGACTGTTTGCATGAAAGATGTCTGGTCTGCAACTTTCTGCCCTGTCTTCCTGGGTCATTACCACACACACCATTACACAGGCCAACACCAAGTATCACAGTAGTCTTAACAAAGTGATGTTACATTTTGTGTCACCGTCATAGGGTTTGGTACAATATCACAAAAAAATCACTGTAGACAAATCACACTTACCGCTTATATTTATCCACTTATTGGCAGATAGGCACTGCAACCTGACTTTGAGATAACCATGTGTCCCTTCTCTTAGGGAATTAAAGAATGGCTTTTAAAAATGTCCTATCAAAGAAGATCTCTTGGCATTTTATTGTTTTCTTCGTACTATTTAATTATTTATTCAATAGATTTATACTCTGCTAATGTTGTACAGACGCTCAAGGCAGCCCATATAATACTCATTCATCCTATTTTTCCACAACAGTGTTGTGAGGTAGATTGGGTTGAGAGATAGTGACTGGCCCAAGGCCACCAGGAAGTTTGTAGAACCAGGATGCACCATCCCTAGTCCAACTCCTTCATTACTACATACATAAGCCTTTCAAGTATTCAAATATGTTCTGAATGAAAATACGACACTACTACAACCGCTATTAGATATATGCAAAGTAACAAACATCCTTTGCTACTGACAAACATAATAATAATGTGCTGTTACATTGCAGCTAAAAATTAAGAATTATAAATAGGCTGTCACTGTCATTAAATTCCTGATGAAGCCCAGGAGTTCATAGCTTAAAAGTGATTAAAAGTGCCATGGTGGCGCAGTGATTAGAATGCAATACTGAAGGCTACCTCTGCTGACTGCTGGTTGCCAGCAATTTGGCAGTTCAAATCTCACCAGATTCTGAGGTCAATAAAATAGGGACTGAGATTGTTGGGGGCAAGATGCTTACTCTGTAAACTGCTTAGAGACGGCTGTAAAGCACTGTGAAGCATTATATAAGTCTACGTGCTATTGCTATTATCCTGAGTTCTAAACCCATCTATTCCTTCTCTCAATCATCCCCATTCCTAATGGATTTCTAAAAAGGAGACTTACAATGCTTTAAGTGATCATAATGCATCCATTTTGTCCAGCAAATAGTGACCATTCCAATTTTTCAAATAGATCTCAGTCCCAAAGTACTTCCTTGACTAGGTAGATTTTGCATAGAACATAGACACTCTCAACAGTTGTCTGCAAGGTATAATTATGCCACTTGACCTGTCTTAGGCCCAGTGATTCACTCACTCACTTTTCGGCAGATTTTCTGGTTCACTCTCATATCCACTGGTTTCACCTGAAATGACAAAAAGTTTCCCTCGTTTGCCAACTGGGTGGAACTGGAAAAGTTGGAAGCAACCTGACAGAGCAACAATCAATTATGTTCCTATGCCTCTGAAAGTTGGGAACAATTGTATGCAACAGTAAAGGCCCTGTCTTTATGTTCAGGAGCATATCTACATATGGGTCAGGGGTTAAATAAAGCAAGTCAAGCTCACTATACAATTCTGTGGCGGCACCTTCTTCATTATGCAATGCAGAGGACTGAGGGAAGATGCATCACCATCAATTGTGTAACATTACTAGGCAAGTGGGCACCCCTGATTTGCAAAATGTAGATTTAATAAACAGCCATTGGCTCTAGCTTATATTTCAACACATGTGGAAGACGAAAGTCATCTAAAACAGGAATGACTATTGATAAGATATTATAAAAGGTAAAGGTAAAGGTTCCCCTTGCACATATGTGCTAGTCGTTTCTGACTCTAGGGGGCTGTGCTCATCTCCATTTCAAAGCCGAAGAGCCAGCACTGTTGGAAGACGTCTCCATGGTCACGTGGCCAGCATGACTAAACACCAAAGGTGCACGGAACGCTGTTACCCTCCCACCAAAGGTAGTCCCTATTTTTCTACTTGCATTTTTTACGTGCTTTCGAACTGCTAGGTTGGCAGAAGCTGGGACAAGTAATGGGAGCTCACCCCATTATGCGACACTAGGGATTTGAACCGCTGAACTGCCAATCTTTTGATCATCAAGCTCAGCATCTTAGCCACTGAGCCACCACATTCCTTGATAAGATATATATACCCACACAAAATACCACAATCTTGCTCTTCTTATTTTAGCAACAAAAAATCTATACCATCCTAAAGAGGCAACAGGATAAAAAAGAGAAATCACAGTTCACAATATTTCTCAGAATTAACATAATTAAATCCAGGTTACTGAAAGGTCTCGTTCTAATGGGACTGGTCCTCTCCACCCATACCAGCAAAGAAGGCATGCTGTGGGCCCAATCAGCGAGGATGTTCTGGCTGGCAGGGTCCAGAAAAAAAAACTTTCTCTGCTGTCGCTCCTGCTCTTTGGAACCTCTGGTCCCCTGTAGTGAGATCGGCTCCAACCCTCCTAACCTTCTGCGAGAACCTAAGACCTGGCTCTGACAGTTGGCTTGGGACTCCAGTGGGACAGCATCATGGTGGAGGTGGTTGATTCATTAACAGGAATTCCACTTCCACCCCCAACCATTCTGCTCCTGCCCTTCCCAGATTTTAGTTAGGGTGGAATTTTTTTTATAGTTTTTTATTCATATTCTGTATAGGTTTTATATAGTTTATTTTTAATATTGTATGACACCCAGAGTTACCCTGTGGTAAGATGGATGACCAATTAAAAAATAATAAAATAAAATAATAATAAATAAATAAATAAAAACAAACAAAAGAATAATGAATTGACCAGAAGAACTGCATTTAGTCCAGCATTTATACCTCTGGATGGAGAAAGTTCTTTTCCCATTTGTATCACCAACTTCACATGTTTCTTTCCTCTTCTGGAATCAAAGATATCTTGTATCTTCAATACAAGCTGAAACCCAATAAGAAAAAAAATCATCAAGAGGGACGACAAGTTTCAGAAAAAGAAAAACTGCATTTTTATACAGGTGCTAGTATTAGAAAACACTACAGAATTTAGCAGAGCTATAATAGAAGAACTGATGGGAACATGAATGCCCCAAACAGAAAAGACTACTTTCATCTGCATAGTGCTAGTAATGTACAATGATCTTTAATCTGGATATCAAAAATATTCTAATTCATGATGAAAGCTAAATTGAATAAAACATGGATGGAAATACCCTGTTTCTCCAACAATACGGCCTCCCCCAATAGGAAGTCCCAGCATGTTTTATAGGCATGAAATGAAATTAAGCCCCTCCCCCCAAATTAAGGCCTATATTAAAACATGCAAAATGGGGGGAATGATGGGGGGGCTTGCCATTAGGAAATACTTTTGTTGCACACCCGGATATGGTGCTGCCTGCGTTGACCTTGATACGAAGTGACCCACCAATGCCGAGGTCAACATCCAAGCCATTGCCGCCCACCCAAAGATGCAAGGGGGGGGGAATTAATTCACCCCCGAAAAGACGGCCTAGCCATTTTTTCAAGGCTCAAAAAAAAAAAAAGACCCAGCCTTATTATATGAAAAACACGGTAGGTTCACTGATGCTATCTGGTGAATGCATTTACCACATAGCATCAGTGAACCTATATGTATCCAGTCTCCAAACATTATAGGGTTTTGCTTTGTTTTGGTTTTTTGGTGCAGGCATAGTTTGACGAAAAGATGCCATTGTGCTCAGCTTGATCTTGCATCTATACAGTTTTCTTGCAAACATTATGGAAGTGACTTGTTTTTTTCCAGGATTTATATTAACTTCTTATCTAGAAAAGAGCCTAGAACTGCCAGGCATTCTCCCATTTACCAACCAGGACCAATCCTGCTTAGCTTATGTGTTCTGTCAAGATTAGCTTGATACTGTTAGAACAAACTGTTAGAAAATAGTATAATTCTTTATTCTACACTTTTTCTTGGGTAGTTGGTTTCTACCAATTTGCAGAGAAATAGCCACATGTTCAACAATAGTAGTGGTGGCTGCCCAACCCATCAAGCATCATGTGGTGTCAAGTGTCTCAAGCCATAGGCAAAAGACAGAAAGATCTTTGCCACAGCATCTAGTCAAAACTTGCTGACGATCTCAGCTCCCGCTCAACTACTTGCTATTTTAGACAATGGCATGCAGGCCAAGTTCACTCTTGCCCGGCTTCAAGAATGCATTGAGCATTCCATGCAAAGGCAACAGGGTGGGGCCCAGTTATTCCCTTCACTGCAAGTCATATAGAGATGGAGAAGACAGTTAGCAGGGAAACAGTTCTTAGTTCCAACTCTTTCCTTAACGATAGCAACCTAAGTAGAGTAAAAAGAATTTCAGAGATCCAATCTGCAGCTCAAGGAAAAGGTGATACAATTTGACCTCAGGAAAAGTCTTCACCTATGCAAGAAACTCTGCGGGCCTTCTACTCTTTCCTTCAGCTTCTTTTCCATTCCTCCCAAATTTTCCCAACCCTGGTTTAAATGATTGGTTTAAGAGCTTCTTCAGATTTTGGATGTCAAACATTAAAAAATGAAGTGGACTCAGCAATATGTGGTACCACGTAAAAGGATATCAGGGAGCTGCGACTGATGCTTTCTGGAATACACATAGATGACAGAGATTTTAGAAATATGCATTTCCCATGCATAAGTTTTAAGCTGACTGTTGCAAAGTCTGGTGCCTGCAATATTTGTAATGGCTTCAAGAATGACTAGAAAATGCTGAATGTATGATGTCAAGGTGCTGGAGAATATATTATTTTCCATGCTGGAATTGAATAAGAATGCTTGGCTTACTTGGGCATTCTTCCAGCAATCATGGCCAAGTCCTATGAGTTCAGGATGACAGAATAACATACACTTCCTCTCTCAGTAAATTACTCTGACATTTCTGAATGTGGTTGGGGTGATCATTTTGTCTGAGAAATAATGCTCGTATGGGACTTTTTAATCGTCCTTCGTGGTTCAATTAATCATCTTCATATGCTCCACACAATACTGATATGCAATACTTAGAAAGCGAGCAAAATTGACTTGTATATATGCTAGCTTTCCTTCTGTCCACCTCTATCATAATGAAAATAAATTCTAACTAACAATGTGACTCTTTTTGCCTTCTGGCTTTGAGTAACCAAAAATGGGACCTTCTTTTGCTCAAATTCTTAAGTAAACATGATGTCTGATCTGCAGTTCTTTTCCTTTGCAATGTTTCATGATTGTGAAATTCATTAAAAGACAGAACATATGTACGTAGATTATTAAAAATTAATAAATTACTAAGATTGATAAAAAGATACTAACTGTAAAAGATTCCAATTTCTTCAATGAACAAGCAGCAATTGTTTATTTACAGTAATTACAGACTGACCCAAATCTATACAACTCTAGGTGATAACTGATGCTTCTCAGTTTTCCTATGTTCACCTTACTTGCACATTTCTACTAATCATTCATCCAGAAGCACATTAGTAAATTATACTGAAATTTTATTTAATAGCCTCATCTTTAATGAGCTGCTCAACAGCTTTAAAGTACAGAACAGTTGAAAGTTAATTCATGAGTCAAAAGTAAGCAACCCCAGAGAAAGAAGTCCAGGCAAAGTAAAATGAACAAGGTCACTTTAAGCAATCTAACTCAGAAACTCTGTTCCCCAGTTACTCCTGGTGTAAGTAGGAACTTAACTGCGTATTAACTATATATTGCCCAATATTGCTGTTGACACCTAGTGAACTTCCACTGTAATCTAAATATAGCGAGACAAGATGTCAAGATAACTTTTTAAAGATATAATTTCAGTTATTTTCCTATTCAGGTCTTTTTATGTAATATTGTTTACCAAATATTTATTTTATTATGATTATTTTGAATTCAGATTGAAAACATTTGAAATAATAATTCACTGTTATTGCAAGACCTTCTGGATCTAGTGTGACAGCGGTTCTCAAGCTTCCATGTAGTGTGATGGCAACTCCCAAAATTCAGCTAGCTTGAATGATGGCCAGACAGGGAATTCTAAGAATTGCCATCCCACACAACTGGGGGCACCCAATTCAGAAAGATCAGCTAGGTCTCTGTTAAATTTATAAAGTCACTCATCTCATGCTTCTGACTCCGAGTGGCAAGTGCAATTAACACAGTTGACATTACCAACAATTCTCATATTTAAATGATGCAATAAAGAATTATTTAAGAAAGCAGTTGCTTTTCATTAAAAATGACAGGAATGACCCAACCAAAGGTTGTGGTACAGAGGAGATAGGGAGAAGAAATAGCAACAAAAACTGGTATTTGCCCAGAAACTAATTATTAATATTTTGGCTTACCCGGGGAAGATTCTTTCTCTTTCTGCTTCCAGCATCTCCTGCTTTGAAGAACTTCCATTCGGTCAACGTAACTGGTAGTGTTGACTCTTTTGGCAACTTCCCGCGCAAACAGATTCGTGTGTTCTTTAGCTCCAACGTTTTACGGTGAAAAAAGTGTGGCTTGTGGAGAAGCTAAAGAAATGTAAAAGAAGGATAAAAGAATGCTATTGTTTTACAAACAAAGCAATCCCCACTGAACTTGATACAAACAGACATAGACTCAAAAACGAAACATCTCACCATGCAAAAGGGTAGCTTGGTTTTTAGAAGAGTGAAAGCAGCAAGATCTAAAAATTGGATTTGCTATTATTATATGAAGGTCTTCAGTAGATATAAGTAAAAGTCAGACGAAATCAAAATAATTCTTGGATTAGGGACAAACACAAGCAGGTAAGTCTACTTAGATAGTCCCTCCCTTTTAATAGACTATATAAAGTCTCTATCCCAAATTATAGGTGGTGCTAAATAAGGCCTTGGAAGGAAAGGTATCTCACCCTTTCTCTTTTCTCTCTAGGGAATCAATGTATAGTAACAATGGGACTAATAGATATGAGAACTCTTTGTTTGAACTGTGCAATAAGGGAAAAAGTTAAATCCTCTTCCTGTCCATCCCACCTTGTAAACCACAATCGCAATCTTCCCTTTCTCCATGAATTCTACTTAGAATTAAAAGAGAGAAAGAAAAGAGAGATGTAGCTTTCAGGAATGAATTAATCATTATACCCATCATGGCCATCAATCACTGGGCCAGATTACAAATCACAGAAAAATTCAGGATTGTTCAAGATAAGAAATCCCATGAAAGCCACCATTCCTTGCAGTTTCTTCCTTCTAGCTTTTCCACGTAAAAAGAGATATTACTGTGGAACATAGGAAATTACTAGGGTCAAATGTATCAGTTTCAACCTCAGCAGATAGACATATGTAGCTGACCTCATAAGCTAAGCATGATGGGGCCTGATTAGTATTTGGATTGGAAATTGTCAGAAATCTCAGTTCTATTTACTAAATTAAGTAGTTAAAAAAATTTGGATGGATACAATCATCAAGAGGTAGACTTAGATACAATCATCAATAGGCTAAACTGAAAAAAATAAATTAAAAAGAGCAAATGAAAAATACATAATCATATTTTAATATAAGCAACACATATCGTATATTTAATCTATACAGTACAGCCCATGAAGATCTGTGACTAAAGGAAAAGTAAACTGGAAAAATATCCAAAATTTCAATAGAGGAGAATATGGGCTGATTTTAGCACAAGCAGTCATCAAAAGAACGAGGACCACATTGCCTTAAACAACAAGGAGATCATATGTCAACAAATTTCAACATCAGGCAAGAAAGGGCACGGAATGATATATTAATCAAAAATATCAACAAACAGCCCAAGCTAAAAAGAAAAGGGAATGAGGAATTTATTTAAGAGGATCCAAAAAAATCATCAGAAAATTTATAGTTAATGTTGGGGCATTCAAGAATAGTGAAAAATATATTTCATAGATTTCACTTCAAAACAAAGTAGCATAGAAATATTTTAAATACATAAATATCAAGATCTTTTAGAAAATAATATTATAGATTGACTGGAATATCCGTACAAACAAAATACATTCAGGAACAATTTTACAAGAGAATGAGACACGACAGGCAGCAGATCCACTGTTAATAAGAAAGTATTAAGTGCAGATAAAATATCTACTGAACCATTTAAAGCTGAAGACGAAGACAGCTGAAATCCAGATAAATCCATGTCAACTAATATGAAACAACATAATATGCAGATTGGAAAGCAGCAACAGTAGTAATAGTAACAAATTATTGACCCAATTTTCACATTTTGTTTAAGATTTCATCATTAAAATACATATAGAGAGAAGATCTTATGGAGGTAATGCCAGAATGTAGAATTTGTTAACATAAATAAATTTTAAAAAAAGAATTATTTTGTGTCACTTTCGTAACATAACTCTGGGCAATACGCAATAAAACTGCCCACAAAATACAAATGACACAGGTGGAAACTCCAAAATCTGGGGGAGGGACCCCTTCTTAGCAAAAAACAAAAGAAGACCCACCACTCATTCAAACCAAGGCCAAGAGAAAAACTAAGTTTTAAACACAGGCAGGTTGGGAGGTCAAATGCATCTTGAGATGGCTGAGGTGATTCCAAACAACAGGTGCTGTTACAGACAAGGCACACTTCCAGGTCCCACCAGATGGCACTGCTAAATAGGGAGAAGCTGGAGGATGCCTACTCTGCCCAATCAGACGAGTTTTTCTTTCAGAAAAATAACAGAAGAATTAACAGAAATAATAATCAGAAGGAACATCCTCATGAGCAAGAAGCTGCTCTAAGAATTAATTTAGAGGAAAACACAGTAGTTCAGAATAAGTAAAACAGTGCATTAAGTTTACATATTGTTCCCATATCTGCATAACTTACACTGTTAGTATACATTAGGAATGGCTGGGCGAAATCAATATGTATGTATGCATATATGTTTGTATGTTTGTATGCACAATAGCTCTACTCATTGAGGAGCACAGACAGTTAAGTCTTAAATTCAAGGCTTTTTACTTCTGCAGCAGTTTTTCCATTGCTAATCTGTCCTGTAAAAAGAGGACAATTGTATTATATTGCTTATTAAAAGTACCATAGACTGTAGTCAATTAGTCCTGGATTAAATAAAGGCCGATTGCTCTTTTTAAGGCAGGAAGCAAAGTCTAAAGAGCATTGGACATGTGAGGCAAGTGAATGATGGATTTGAAAAGTTTTTATGCTTGACAGGTTGAAAGAAAAAGACAACAGGCTATATTGATGGACAAGATCAAACAAGCTACAGGAATGTCCTAGGGAGAATGACACGTTATTATTGCATATAGGGCATGATGGTTCATGCAGTCACTCCAAAAACTAACTTGATTACGCCTAAAAAGTAACTAAATTGCACAAAGAAACAAAACAACAATGAGCTTTGGGACTAAACCTTGTAAACTGCCTGGAGTTGCTGAGAATGAGTTATGTGGCCATATAATTTTAATAAATAACTAAATAAATAACACCTAAAAAAGCTTTGATTTAAATTACATGAAGAAAAATGGAATAGTATTTGTGTTAGGATAAGCAGTTGCATGAGAACAATTTATATCACCATGTCTCCCTTTTTTGTGCAAAATGGTTTTTGCCTAAAACAATTCTTCCTTTTAAATGGTAGCTGTCAGTACTTCATTAAATTAACATATTTCAGAATATGTTTCAGAACATTATATTTCAGAACAGTATAGAGCACAGGTGTCAAACTCAATTATGTCACATGACATATCACGACGTTTTTGGCCTTTGCGGAGCCAGGGGAGGCTTGGCCTGCATGTGACGCATCTGGCCCAGCATAGAAAAGTAGCCAATAACAATAGTAGCTATTATAATTTCATTTGCCAGGGAAACATCTCCTTTTCCCCAAACCATCAGGGATATGCAATCAACTCCCATCCTCCAATCCACTGCAGGTGGTCCTCAAAGTATGATCACAATTGAGCCCAGAATTTATGTTGCTAAATGAGACATTTGCTAAGTGAGTTTTGCCCCATTTTACAATCTTTCTTGCCACAATTGTTAAGTGAGTTACTGCAGTTGTTAAGTGAATCTGATTTATCCATTGACTTTGGTGATCATATGATCTTGGGATACTACAACCGTCATAAATGTGAGGCAGTTGCCAACAGTCTGAATTTTGATCACGTGACCATGCGAATGCTGCAACTATCGTAAGTATGAAAAATGGTCATAAATCATTTTTTTCAATGATGTTGTAACTTTCAACGGTCACTAAATGAATTATTGTAGGTCAAGGACTACGCGTACTAAGTACAAAAAGTTAATTGGGATGGAACATTTTGGAGCTATTATTATAAGTAACTTTGGTAAGTAGTAGGTAGGTCAGAGCTCATAACATCTAATTCTCTAAATTACAAATCTTAATACCCAGCCAGTATGGCCAATAGTAAGAAATATTTGAAGATTTAATTAAGCAACAGCGGCTACATAAATATAGGTAGGGAAGAGAAAAGAAATAGTTGGGTTGGTTAAACAAATGGCAAGCCACACTAGCATTTGGTTTGGATCACATCCATATGAATCTATTCCTGAAAAGGAAAACCTATGCCAAACACAACTGCACAAATACTGTACAATTTTCTCCTTTTACACCTTTTCTTGTTTTGGTTCTGTGCATGGAAGGGAAAATATTTTCTTCGGGTCAAATAGAGACCAAAGAAAGTTAAATCAGCTGCATGGGCATCCATTCTCTTAAAGTGAATGTACATACCTCTATGTTCTTCAGTGAACAACTGCAATATGATGATTCACGTGAGAGTGAAGACAAGGCAAAACAACGAGGCACCTACTTATTTATAATCACAGAGCGATGTAGACAAATAACTTCATTTTGTTCAGATTTCTGCATGGTAAGAGCACAGGCACAAAGCCTAATATTTAACTAGAGAGGACAATCACTAAACGTGCATTCACCTTGGGTGGCTTGAAGGTATTTCGAGGAGGAGGCAGCTTCCAATTAGATGGGATCCTCCACAAAGGCTTCACTTTAATGTCCTCATAGGGATTCTCTTTTGCAGGGTCTAGAAAAAAAAAGTATTTTGAAGCAGAGCATGGGTAAAACGAACCAACCACATACATTTGCCAATTACTATTTTTCTATAGGCACAAACTGGCATCAAGTATGACCCAACGAGTGACAAACAGAGGAATCAAAGGTAAAGGTTCCCCTTGCACATACGTGCTAGTCGTTTCTGGCTCTAGGGGGCGGTCCTCATCTCTGTTACAAAGCCGAAGAGCCAGCGCTGTCTGAAGACATCTCTGTGATCATGCAGCCAGCATGACTAAACGCTGAAAGCACACAGATTGCTGTTACCTTCCCACCAAAGTGGTTCCTATTTTTCTACTTGCATTTTTACATGCTTTTGAACTGCTAGGTTTGCAGAAGCTGGGACAAGCAACGGGAGCTCACTCCATTACATGGTGCTAGGGATTTGAACCGCCAGCCTTTCTGATCAACAAGCTCAGCGTCTTAGCAAGTGAGCCACTGGGTTCCCAATCAAAGTAAATCCCCAAATGACTGTCTTTAATTTCTAGCTTCTCAGTGGAGGAGCTGTGTTTATTCATCAGATAACTTTGAATATATTCGCACAGGAGATCAGAATATGTATTCTGGAATGCTCTAGAACTGAACCGTAGCAGTTACTTTTCTTTCAGAAGGCTGCTTCTTGTTTCTTTTAAATAGATCTGGAATCTTACCAATTATATCCTCGTAGAGGTTGTCCTCTGACTGTGTGCAATAGAGACAGACACGTGTGGTGCCATTTAGTTCTTCGTGAAGCTTTTGGTACTCAATGGCTGCTAGTCTGTTTCGATAACTTTGGATGTCCTCAAATTCAAAGGACTTTCTATAAATAAGAATAGGATATGTTATCACACATCTTAAGTGCAAAACCAAGCACTGCTATTTATCTCCTAGCTTTTTTAAAGTGTGCTACCTAGCAATGCATGAATTTTAAAAAATACCGATGTATAATAAATAATATTATGTATATTACTAATATGTATACACAAACAACTGATGTTTTAGAAAATAAAATTATGTGCACAATTTTTGAAAATCTGTCTTTCTCAATCTTCCACTAGCAATGTAGAATGGAAGAGGGGAGGGAGCGATCAAAGACAATTTGATTTGATACTAAAGCACAGTTTATTTATCCAAGCCATACCTGCTTGGTGCTTCAGTTACATAATATAAATCATGAAATATAGTTTGCAAACCACAAGTGTCACAGTCTCACAATACTTTAAATCTCACAATACTTTAAAACACACCGGACTTTTATTTGGTTTTATATTTATTCTTCTAAGGAAAAATAAGAGAACTTAGTTAGATAGTACAGTAGCTCTCTTGAATCTGGTGTCCCTAGATTTTGGTGGACAATCAAATAATAGTACCACCAGCAATATTTTAAGTGTGTTAAGTCTGTATTCCATATCATTTTAATGCAGGGCTTAAAAAGCAAAACTGAAATGATAGGACCAACCCCATAGTACCGTAATGGTGAACCTATGGCACATGTGCCACAGGTGGCACATAGAGCCATTTGTGCGGGCATGCGAGCTCCAGACAAACTTACCTGCATTGAGCATGTGCACCTCCCACTGATTTTTGGCCCATTTGAGCCCGTTGTTGCCCTTCTGGAGACTCAAGGGAAGCCTCTGCAGCCTCGGGAGGCCGAAAAATGGGCCTTCTGGAAATACTGTAAGTGCCAAAATGCACCCATTTTTAGGCTCCAGAGTCTCCAGAGTCTTCCTTTGAGCTCCAGAAGGGCAAAAATGGCCTCCCCTGGACTCCAGAGGCTATTCGGAGACTGAAAATGGGCACTTCCGGAAGCCCCATTTTTCGGCCTCCTAAGGCTGCAGAGGCTTCCCTCAAGCCCCTGTAGGGCGAAAATAAGCTCAAAGGGGCCGACAATGAGCTGGGACACACGTACATGCACAATGCAGATAAGGGGGCGGGGTGGGTGTGTTGCACACGCATGTGCAAGGGGGCCTGGATGCATTGCATTGTGGGTGTTGGCATGTTATTGCGTGTGTGCACACTTTCAGCACACCACAACAAAAAGGTTCGCTATCACTGCCATAGTGCCATTCTCTCCAAGACAGCACAAGAAGGAATCTGAAAATCAGAATTTGTTGCCTGTAAGTAAACGATGAATGGGAAATATATTCTATATCTAGTTATACTCAGATACTTTATGTCTCCATGAGTCTACAAGGTAGTTCTCAACCGGTGGTTTTACAACAGTTTAGAGTTATAATGATCTCAAAACCTGTGCTTTATGGCCTGTAAAGTACTTGAGGCTATTGTAAAATGGTGCCCCCTCATGATAAAGTGACTGCATTTTGGGTGCTTGGTAACTGAATTGCCACTATGACCGTTTGCAGCACCCTGCAGTCACATGACTGCAATTTGGAATGATTTTTGCCAGTTTGTGGTGAGTTTTGTTGGTTTCTGGCAAAAAAAAAAAGGCCCATTCAGGAGAATGGTTTCACTTAATGAATGTGATGTTTATTTAGCAGCCATGTGATTGCCCGACAACCACTGTGAAAAATGTCAAAACCGTGTTTTTAGTCATATGTGCACCTGGACTTATGACCAAAATGATTTACGACTAGATTTCCAGTCCCAATTTGATTATAAACTGAGGGCTACCTGTTTCTATATTTAATATAATGCAATTGAATTAATTTAATTTTACTTAGATTATGACAGATTAAAGTAAAACAGAAGGAGGACAGGGATGAGCTTAGAGTCATTCTCATTGCAGCACTTTTAACTGGCTGGTTTGCCTTTTTCTTTTTTTTTGCTGGCTGATGACTTGCAGAAAAGGAAGGATAGGAAAGTCAGAGGAATCAGTCAATCTCTTTGCCCATCACACACTGCATATGCATAACCAAGACAGCAACATGGACAACGGAGACAGGATAGAGATTGGCAATAGGAGCAGAAAATATCAGTATAATTGTCTGCCACCTTAAAAGATCAACAGATAGCACTTTAATTCAACAGAGGGGATAGCTCTTAGTGCACGATACGAACTGTATCAGTGAATAGTGTTCCTATCATCCTTCATTTCACAGGATCAAAAATGTGAAATACATCTGCAATTTCTGAAAGGTGTTGGTTTTTCAAGTCAGCTTCCATACAACTAATAAACTGTCATATTCCACTTTAAAAGAAATTTCTGCACCAGGATAATCCACGTCATGCATAAATGCTGAATCTGACATGTAAATGTGTTTATCTTTCAAACACAGCCATATCGGGGACTGCCTACCCATTTTAGTCTAATTTTATGATTATCTAGCTTCCTGTTATGTAGCAACAAATGCAATGTTTTCATTTTCAAGACTGAAATTCTATTTTAATGCAACATTTTGCATGCCAAAAATAAAAAAAATTAAAGGCATATCCTATAAAGCAGGGATTGCCAACCTTTTGGACCTCAGGGACCACCAAACTCATAATTTAAAAACCTGTGGACCATTAATATGAATTTTGACTGACGGTGGCTTGCTGACGTTGGTGGGAAAGTCGATCCCCTATTCCAGAGCTGCAGTAGTCACAGGACTGGTCCTTTGGTCATTGCGGAGTAGCTGCTCCTCCACCCGGGTTCATCGGCCTGCCAGGGACTGGAGAAGCTGCTCCAGGATGATCAAAGGGCCAGTCTTGTGACTACTGCAGCTCTGGAATATGGGACCGACTTTCCTACCAATGTCAGTAAGCCAACCTGGGGCGGATTTCCCTGTCCCGCCGTTGGTCTTACCTTCCAGTTCTAGCTTGCATAACTCTACTCAAGGCAAGGTATGCAAAGGGTGGGGGCCAGTGAGTGGGTGGACCATGTGGGTGGCGCAGCCTTGTATTCCCACGCAGCCTGGATTAATTGCTTTGGGGATGTTTTGGGGGGAACATTTCTCTGCAGACCACCAAAATTTTCCCGCAGACCACCAGTGGTCCCGGCCCACCAGTTGGCAACCACTGCTATAAAGCACCTACAAGGATGCATGCTAGTACACAGTTTTTTGCAACTATTGCAAAAATTAACATTTTCTTCATTCATTTACTCCACTCCAATGAACAAAATTATGAAGCAAAATTATGAAAGTAAATGGAAGCAATTTTCTAAATGGAAAAATGTTTGTTTTCTCAAGAATTATGCAAGCTTCCTCGTTAATGTTTATAGGAGAAAAAATGACTGAAAAAATGATTGACTGATTATGTGCGCTAACAAGTCAGTGTTGACTCTTAGCAATAAAATAATGATAATGATAATAATTCAGTGACACTGGACAGTTTACAAATTATTAAAATAATTTAAGAACAAGTAAAAATACAAGAAACACAAAACAAATAATCAAACATGGCAGGGAAAACAAACTCAGTTGGGAACAAGGAAAAGGAAGAAAAATGGTGTCCATCATCTTGTCAAAGTTCTGGGCAAAGAGCCACTTCTTCAGGGCCCTTCAAAATGGCAATTGCGGGGGGGGGAAGCAGTCAAAACTCTTTGGGGAGGGGTCATTCGAGAGTAGGCACTGCAATAGAGAAGGCAGACTTCTGGGGTCCTGAAAGATGACATTGTTTAATCAATGGCATCCGCAACATCCCAACCCAGCCAGATCAAACCAGTTGGACATAAAATGGGAAACAATGGGTGGTTCCACAAATAACCAGGACGTTTGCCATGTAGCCCTTATAGGTAGTGACCAGCACTTTCAATCATACCTGGAAGCAAATTGGCAACCAATGCAGCTCATGAAGCAGTACTGCTACATGGGCATACCAAGGCTGTCCACGCTACTGTATTCTGGGCCTCCTGAAGCTTCTAATTATTTCAAGGGCCACCCCATATAGAGCACCACATAAATAGATTTTCTCCACAAATGACATACTGCTCCAGAACATGACAGTCTTAATAACTGCTTGTAACAAACAGAGCAAATTAGATTCCTCCCCTACAGAAGAGGTCAAGCTTCCACCCACCTCTTAGACCTGCCTCGGATTCCTCTGCTGCCTGTTCTGCGGTCAGACTCATGGGAGGCGGTTGCAGGATAGATCCCATTACACAGCTGTTCCAATGGCTTCTTATTGCTGGGGTATCCATTAGCAAAGTTTGCCCGGTCCGTCTCAGAATGGTAACGGAAAGTCCTCTGCGGTTTGGGCACTGGGTTGATGGCTGGCCGCCTTTCCTGACCTTCTACATCACAATATATTGTCTCCAGGCTCTTTGCTGGAGCTATATTCAGCTCCTTCTCTGTCGAACCACAGCTTTCCCGTTTCCTTTTTAAGTCCAGTGCAACAGAAGCTTCTTCATCAAAAGGAAGAGTTCCTATCTGTTTCCATAGGCCCCGTGAGGTGTAGAAATTCCCAGGGGGCAGTCTCTCCCGTGGCCATTCTGTAGCATCTGCTGTTTCAGATAAAGTGTCACTAGAAAGTTGCTCCACTGAATGGTTTCTGGAAATCTCTTGGAAGTGATGGTCCTCCTCCTCCTCTTCCTCCTCAGTCACAGAGCCAAGATTAGAGTTTTCCCAGAAATCTAAACCTAAACTGTGAACATTTGCTTCTATGCTCTTGTCAGGTGCAGAAGCCGATGCCTTTTCCCTGCTGTCGAGGCCATATCTGACCCCAAAATCCTTCAGTTTCTGCCTTTCTTCTTGGCAGACCCCTTTTGTCCGACCTTCCCACTGAGAAATCTTTTGCTTTATGTTCCGGCAGTGGCTACGGGACAAGGTTTGCACAGCCGTACGGGAAAAGCTGGTATCTACACTCTCTGTGGGGTGCATGGCAGGCAAGCTAAACTCACAAGAGCCCCATCATAGCATGCTGCCTTTGGACATATGATCCAACTTTTGCAGAAAGAAGGGTATCCTGATGCTATACTGTAGAAAAAGAGACAAAGGACATTTATCAAAAAGACTAAAAGGTCCAATTAGATAATGTCACAACAAATCAATTATTTTCCACAAGACTCCCTTATTAAAAACAAACAAAAAATTATGATCTTCTCTCCTTATACTGCAGAGCAACAGACCTAGATTTCCAGCCTATTCACCGATAAAAAAATATGTAACTTTTTCATTACTCTCAGTGAGAGCTAGTTTGGTGTAGTGGTTAGAGCATCAGACCAGAAACCAGGAGATTGTGAGTTCTTGTCCTACCTTAGGCACAAAGCGACCTGAGGTGGTCGACTATCTCTCAGCCATAGAAAAGAGGCAATGGCAAATTACTTCTTAAAAACCTTGCCAAGAAAACTGCAGGGTCTTGTCTCTAAGAATTGAACACAACAGAATGGAAAAAAATATATACATTTGACAGAAGTTGCAAGTAACACAAGCATTTTAGCCAATGAATTTGTATGATGTACACCAGGGGTGTCAAACTCATACCATCATGGCAGCATCACTGTCACGTGACATATCAGGATCCCCCCCCCTTCGCTAGACCAGGTAGGGGCTCAGCCAGTGTGTAACGTGTCCGGCCCGTAGGCTGGGAGTTTGACAGCCCTGGTGTACACTCACCCGATTCTCAAAAATACCTTTTAAAGAATATCTCATTAGATATTCTTAACACGTACTATGTTCTATATTTGTGATATTAAAACAGTGCTAAGAGAAAAAGAAGCCCACCATCATATCTATGAGAATTGGCTTTATATCAACTTACAACTTTGCTCCCAAATCTAGAAATTTAGCACTGGATGAAGTCAAGAATATAGGTAAGAAAATCTGACCTAGAGAAATGAGCTCAGCCACACTGAAATTTCCTTGCCTATAGAGTTGAGTATCAAATTGAAGCAAATTTGAGAACAAAGTAAAAGATAGTTACTCAGCCACTGTTACTACTACTGTTTTGGATATTCAAGCAGTAGTTGCAGAAAAATTACCATTAAAATCAAAACGCTTCAACAGTTCAAGTTAAAGGATTGGAAGCTCATACCTATTACATTTGAAGCTGATAGAGACCTGCATTAATCTCAGGGTGAAATGTCAAACAAAGTCCTTCTTCATCGTGATGTGTAGCTCTTGCAAACTGGGTTCTTCCCAGTATCAATCAGATCTCCAAGCTAATTTGTGGCCTTGAGGTATGGCTCTAAATAAAGAATAAAATGAGCACCGTGGAAAGGCTTTACTGCTTCACTGTGCAATTTCTCCCACCTATGTTGATCAGCTGTTAGTCTATCTCTCTTTGAACTCACCCACACAAAACATTTGTGCAAAGTGAGGAGTGAGACTGACAGATGGCTAAACCCATCAGCCTATCTATCTGTCAAAACCTGTCTCTTGCCCTACTCCAGCCCTTTTCTACATGAAAGCTAATGATTGATGGGTGCTCTTCCACCAGTCAGTTATGCTTTGCAGGCAGGAAAGGAAATAAATGCCTTCCCTTAAAATGCCCTGCACCCTTCAAATGAAGACACCATCATTTGATGGCAGACCAGAATAAGCGGAATCGAAATTTGAAGTAAAGGAGCAAATGTTATGCTGATATTGTTTCCTGCTGCTTGCCAAAGGTTGTTTGATAATATTTTATGCAGCAGAAGCCCTTTGTTTCACAAAACCAATATGAGATATTGGTACAATAAGTACAATCACATAGTACCCTTGCACTCTGATGCATTCCAAAGCACCATTTTGGAACTAAATTCAAAGCACTGCTCGGTTCTAGAATTCACCCATTTTATGGTTGGCTACATGAGCTAACCAGCAACTGACAAATGTCATTGTCACAGCAAGTCACTTTCTACTTGCTGAGATCCCAAGCTATAACTGAAGAGGGAAAAGCAGGAGCATTGTACCAAAATTAAGAAAACCCTTCACCCTTGGAGTTTTCAGAATATAAAAGATTGTTTGTGACAAAGTCCAGCTCTGACAGCTTCATCCCAAATTACACTTATTTTTTTTCCTTTTAAAAAGAAAAAAAAAAGATTATTTTAATTCCTACGAATCTTAACATACTTATTTTGTTCCTTGATGCCCCCTCCAAATAGATAAAAACTGCCCTACTTATTTTGGCTCTTTTTTGACATCACTACATATATCCTTTACAGCAGGAGTGTCAAACTCGATTTCATTGAGGGCTGCATCAGGGTTGTATTTGACCTCTAGGGGCTGAAGGCATAGCCAGGAGGTGTGGCCAGCTTAACATCATTCATCAAGGCTCTGTTTTCAGCTGCGACGGCCTCCTGCAGCCCTCTGCCAATGAAAATGGAGCTCTACTCTACTCTGAGCTGCATTATCACTGGCAGAGGGCTGCAGGAGGCCATCGTGGCCAAAAATGGAGCACAGGAGGCCCACACATGTCCCTCCCGAGTTCCATTTTCGCTGGCAGAGGCACCATGGGCTGGTCCTTTGCTGTTTCCAGGCAAGCCCACAAGCCAGATCGAAGCATTCTGTAGGCCAGATGCGGCCCACGGGCCTTGAATTTGACACCCCTGCTCTACAGTCTTTAGAAGACCAAAAATGGTGCTGAAAGTAACCCTACCATGCAAAAACTTGCCAACACCAAAAATAAATGGATACTGAAATGAGGTTTCCAAATGGAAAACCTCATGCCTGTATGGATGGCATCTTTAATCCAACCCTTATCTGACAAATAGGGACTTCAGTGATAGAAAATACTGTCAAATTAGTAAAGAATTCCTTGACCTTTAACCCTTATAGATACCCCAGGACTTCCCCAAATATCACTGACATAATACATAGAGATCCCACACAATTTCACAGTGCTCATCCTGTACCACAAGGCAGTTCTCAATCTCTCAAGAGAGTTCTGTTCCTATTATCAGTTCAGACTCTCTTTTCTAGCATTAAGAATTAGAATCAGAATTAAGTACAATTAATCCTATCTAGAAACAACATGGATAGGAATCGAAGGAATCACTCTGTTCTACATTCCTTTTGTCTATATTCCTCCTGGCTTGATATAGACCAGCAACAAGGCCATTCTTCAGAGGAGACTGGCATCAAGGGCTAATTATTTTCAAAAGATCCATGGACATTTTGGAAACCAAAGAAGGATACAGTACTGTAACATCCAGGGGTAGAAATCATCTCACAAAATGTGAAAAATTTATAACTGACAATGCAGGATTCTCATACAAAGGGGAAAAGAAAGTAGTGTTGCCTGTATGATTCAGATCTTTACAGTGATTCTTTCCCTCAGTGCTTCCCTGTCATTTCTCTTTTCAACACCAGACTAACTCCTGCTTCAACCCACATATTTAGCTAATCCTGGGAATCTTTTTGAAGCTTTTCTGATCTACCTTGCAGAGCAGGTGTCATATGATTGTTACAGCCATTGATTCTGCTCACATAACTTCGTTAACTGAATTATGGTTTAATCAACTCTGTTTCTGGGCTGGTCCAACAAGCTGAACTGCAAATTAAACAAATATTGCTTGTAAGACACACTAGAATAAATATATGACTCTGCTTGTTATAAAATCTAACCATTGTGGCCACTTCAATAGTATGTTATGTAAACCCAGGCAATCAGGTTAATTCAATGCCCTATAAGTTAAGATGTGGTAGGAACAGATCATGAAATAGCCACATGAGATAGAAGAAGGTGATGGCAAACCACTACTGAAAAATCTTGTCAAGAAAACTGCAGGGACTTGTCTAGATGATCTCTGAGAATCTTCCAGTCAATAATTGAATGGATTTTTTTTTTTTTAAATGATGTCAGCAGAACATGATTACAAAATCATGAAAGGGTGAACTTTTTGAACACTGGTATTAAAAAAAAAACTATTGTAGAATCGTCTACTTTGGACAAATTAAACTACTGCTGAACTTTTTGTCTTTATGTGAGGAAATAGCATGCACCCAAAATTAAAGCTCTAAATAAAAATAAAGCTTGTCTTTATAAATTGCCAGAAGTCAGTTTTTGGTTCTCATTGCCTTTCAGTGATCCCTTCTACATTTTCTCCTGACCAAATGAACATCGGACACAGTCCATATTAGTCAAATGGCATGTCTCGTTTTTAAAGGAAGACCAAACCTACAATTTTCACTACAACAGGGTAGCAGGATAGCACTTTAGTATGTTGCTCTTGAAATCTGATAAAGTTTTCAAATATGATCATATCCTAATCTATCTCAGGAGAAATACTGGCAATTCTTGTTCAAGGCCCAACCCTTCATGAGCCTCCACACCCAATGGAAAGAATAGAATACTAGTATTTGAACCTGCACAGGCTTGCAAACCAGGTAACTGTATCTGTCATCAAAATAGGTGACTTTTGTCCTGATAAGGTCTACTATCCTGTTCTGGTAAGGCACCTAGTAGACAGAATATCTGCTAGTCTTCAATGGAAAGTTGTGGCTAAGATAGCAAGCTGTGTCTGGCCAAAACACTGACAGAAAAGCCCTACGGAATGACAGTTATCCATATTTAATTGGTCCATCCCCAACTTTTTTACCTATCAAAAACAGAATCAAAAGCCATCCTCCTGTAACTTAGATGCTGTAACTGGAATTTCTATTAAAGAGTTACAGGATACCAGCTGAACATGGCCACATTCAGACCACCAGAAGGTCTGCTTCTCTGACAGCCTTTAAGTTCTCCTATTAGAAAGAGAGAAGTTCTAACTCTAAGTGAAGCCACCCTCAAGAGAACTGACTTAACCATTACAAACTAAAACAGCCTCATGGAAGTTTTAGGAAACCTTTTAACATTCAGTGACCTTATAAAGTAGGATGAGCAATCTACAAACATCACAAGCCTAAGTGTGACTGAAAAAAGACAATTCTTCCACTGTGGTAATTGATAGTGTCTGAAGACAGCAAAATGGAACAAATGAAGTCGGATATTGAACCTTCCTTTGGTTACCAGTAAATAACATTTTTGCAAGAACAGCTAGATCACAGTATGAATTAAGTCTAAGACTTTAGAAATAATTGAATGTATTTACAATTTCTTAAATTGTCTTTATGTCCTCCCAATTTCATTTTTAAAAAGTAATCAATAGTTGCTACTAAACAATACAGGTAGTCCTCAACTTACAACCACAGCTGAGCCCAAACTTTATGTTGGTAAGTGGAACATTTGTTAAGTGAGTTTTACCCCCATTTTATGACCTTTCTTGCCACTCTTGTTACTGCAGTTGTAAAATTAGTAATTCAGTTGTTAAGTGAATCTACTGTCCCCACTGACTTTTCTTGCCAGAAGGTCACAAAGGGTGATCACTTACATTGCAACCATCATAAATATGAGTCAGTTGCCAAGCATTTTAATTTAGGTCGTGTGACCATGGAGATGCTGCAACGAAAATCATCAATGTGAAAAAAGGTTGTATGTTACTTTTTTCATTGCCGCTGTAACTGTAAGTCCAGAACTACTTGTAATATGCTAATCATTTGTTACTGAACTGATTTAGTTTACATGAATCCATATAATATATTAAACAGTAAACTAACTTGCAATTGCTGAAATTGCTCAACACACTGAGCCAATTTCAAGTGATCCAGTCACACTTGTATCTGGCATATTATTAGGCACACAATCTCTGATTATTAAAATTGTCTCAACCACATTCATTATAAACTTTCTCACCTGTTCTTGCTGTGCTCCAGGCCTTGTTTAACTATGGTTTATCAAATAAAAAATATCTGGCTGATTTCTTCTCACACATTAACCAATAAATCCCATTGGCTGGAGTCACATAATATATTATAACAAACTTTGTTTATTGCTTTGCATGGTGTGTAAGCCCAGCCTCTCCCTCCTTTCCTCCCTCTAATTTTTTTTAAAATCACTGCCTTTTCAGTCTTAAATATCTAAATACAGTGTTTCTCAACTTTGGCAGATTGAAGATGTGTGGACTTCAACTCCCAGAATTCCAAGCAAAGCTGGCTGGGGAATTCTGGGAGCTGAAGTCCACACATCTTCAACTGCCAAGGTTGAGAAACACTGTCTAAATACATTAAGCACGCATTCATTTATGATGCTGCAACAAGCAAATTTCCTATTTTTGAAATTTGATTGGCTATTGGGCATCAGTAATAAGAAAAAAAGATGCTTAAAAAGAATCTCCAGAGACTGTTCCAGAGATGGATTTCTATTTATTTTTAAATTTCCCCTTGCAACATTGCCAGGATTGAAAAAGAAAGCACCTTTCCTGATTCTTTGCAGAAGAGAGGGCTGTTGGAAAGTGCTCATACCATGTGACAGGCATTTTTTTCCTAACCTCTTTCCAACACTGCAAGCCAAAACACATTTTAAATGTTTTCCATTCCAAATTCCCAACAGGAATTAATTTAATTTCCTGAAGCCAGGAGTTCCAAAACTACAGAATTGCCAGATGATTGAATATCACTGCTCCCCTCATTGCTGAGGTCAAGCCCACCCAGGGAAAATATTTTCGCCTGCATAAACCAGGGCTGCTGCAATACAAAAGCATCGATCATCACGGTACAAATTGTCTCATGGGATTTGATTGTATCTGAAGAAGCCTGTTAGGTTAATAGATTCATTGCTTGTGAGCAGGTGAAATTCCTAAGTCACTTTTGATATTCTCCATCCAAATATAGCCTTGGGTCTTCTTAAATATTTGAGATCTCCTACCATTTGATATAAATCAATGAAAACCAAGTTAAATGTTTTGATACCCCCTTCAGAAGTTCAATTCCACAGGGAGACCCTATGTACTAATTTCAAATTATTTATATCAACTAGTCAGCATAACTGGCTGGGGAATTCTGGGAGTTGGAGTATCCACACGTCTTAAAGTTGCTAAGGTTGAAAAACAATTTTATATAAAGCAATTCTGAATTTGAAGGGCTCTCCAAAGGCATTTGTTGTCCTTAGTATAAAGTTCAATAGATTGCATTAAAATCTAATCCACTGCATCCGTTAGCATCCTCAATCTCCAATCTCTTGCACCAGTGGAAGAGTCAAGGTAAGAAGAAAGCGGTGATATTACACCTCTGGGGGTTGCCTGATGTTTCTTGAACAATGAAATATAAAATATAAAATGAAGACAATTCATCTAACAGGCCACTTGCTTTAGAAATGCAACTTTCACAGAGGCAGGTTCAGACCAGTTCTGGAGAACCAGTAGCAGAAATTTTGAATAATTCAGAGAACTGGCAAATACCACCTCTGATTGGCCCCGCCCTCATCTATTCGCTGCTTCCCAAGTCCCAGCTAATCAGCTGGATCTTCTTTTGTTGCCCTGCACAACAGAACAGACTGGAAAGCAGATTAGTGGATTGTGGGTGGGGGAATGAGATTTTGCAGTATCCTTCTGCCATGCCCACCAAGCTACGCCCACAGAACCGATAGTAAAAAAAATTGAATCCCACCACTGAACTTTCAGTATTTGTCAGCAAGGTGTTGGAAGAAGTCCCCAATAGCATTAAGATCTCATTACTTTTTAGAAATATCTTCAGGAAGGTTTTATATCATTAAACGATTTATATGATGAAGGAAGTAATTGTTTTTAAAACTTGTGTCTTTTTTCCGTAAAGGATTTTGCGCCTACATTTTAATTGGTCCAGAAATGACATTAAGCAGGAATTGAGTAATATATGGGTATGGGTTGACAAGGATTTGCACAATAGTGGTAGACTCCTTTCAACCAATGCAGTCAAAAACTATTTGAAAATTGTATGTACTTTCTTCCCAGTGTATGGCTAGGTTTCTTCATTCAAGAATGTATCAAGTGTAACTTAGGGCAACCTAGAAGTTGGAGCGGGGGGAAGTGTCTGTCTCCTGATTCTTTTCATAATATATATACTGCAACTAAACACCTCTTGATAGCAATGTTACAATTACATAAATACATGTATCAAAAAATAGGAAATATAGAGTAAACAGAACAAATTCAGGAAATGTCAAATCTGCGTTCACCACATATCCCTAAAACCTCTTCGTGTTATAAACGAATGTTTCATTAAAATCAGATATGATCAGGAAATCAATATTGTATCAACTTGTAGTAATTTTAAGTTACGTCCACTGGGGTTCTTAAATGTTGATGTACCAAAACTATCCATTACTGCCTGGGCTAGTGTAGGCAAAGTGGAGAGTAAAACCTGAAGAGAGTTTTGACAGTCTTCTTGCTTTGCCTTCTGAAGCATGATAGCGTTTCACATCCATTCACCACAAACCTCTTCTTCTAGTTTGGGGAACTTCTGATCTATTTACCTTATAGCTCTGGCTAACCTAGCTATACTGTTTAAAAGTCTCTGGGCAGAAAAGCGGAGTTAATCCATTCTTTGGATTCTCTGCTCAGCACACTGGAGAACAGGCCATTTTTGCCACACTATGGAAGAAATGCAAAGAAGAGCAACTGAGATGATTAAGGGCCTGGAAACAAAAATGTATCAAAAACAGTTGCAGGAAATTGATGTGGCCAGTCTAGAGAAAAGAAGGGCAACTGACATGGTAGCAGTATTTCAGTATTTGAGGGGCTGCCACAAAGAAGAGGGAGTCAACTTATTTTCCAAAGCACCAGACGGCAGAACAAGAAATAATGGATGGAAACTAATCAAGGAGAGAAGCAACTTGGAATTAATGATAAACTTCCTAAGAGTGAGGACAATTAACCAATGGAACAGCTTGCCTTCAGAAATTGTGGGTGCTTCATCGTTGGAGGTTTTTAAGAAAAGACTGGACAGTCACTTCTCTGGAATAGTATATGTTGATGTACCATATACCATGTATGTTGACAGGATCTTCTACTTGAGCACGGTCCAGCTCTATTCTGATTGATATTTGCTCCAAGGGCATTCAATAGAGGGCCTTCAAGAAACAAACCCTCTAGCTCAGGGGTCTCCAACCTTGGCAATTTTAAGCCTGGAGGATTTCAACTCCCAGAATTCCCCAGCCAGCTGGCTGGGGAATTCTGGGAGTTGACTGGCTGGGGAATTCTGGGAGTTGAAGTCCTCCAAGCTTAAAGTTGCCAAGGTTGGAGACCCCTGCTCTAGTTAAGCAATAGTTTTCCTGTTTAGAGATAGTTGATGCCAAGTCTTACTAGCTTTTGATGTTAATTTTAGACCCCCGGAATCTACTCAGGGTTTGTATTAAATCCTGCTATTGGGTCTGTTTTCCCTTATTGGTCTGGGGGGTTTAAAAATATTTTTATATGGTTTTATTAGTTTGCATAGCCGCATATAACTATTTGTATAATTTATAAATAAATACTCAATTCTACTGTGACTCAGTCTAAAATTCTCAAAGTGGGGGATGGTATCAATCTAGAAGAGCATTCTGCTGAAACATATGCTGCCAGTGTGGAATTATATCCAAAAGATGGACGAGTCAAAAACCAAAAATGCTGGCTCCAGCTATTTCCAAATCATGAAACAATTCTGTTAGCACTGGCAAGAATGAGAACCAAAAAGATTTTCTGAGATGATTCTTAAAAGCTGCAAGTGCTTCAATTCATCCTGGGTTGTATTTACTATAATCTGACAGTTAGAAGGATATAATGCTGACACACCTTCAATTAATGAGATATGAATAAGAATAAATTTTTGTGGTTGTGATCTATTTTTCTATTTTGCTGGAGAAGGTTTCTTCAGACACACGAGAAGCATATTTGCTTGTAAATATTTTCAGTAAAAAGGAAGAAGAAACAATGAAACTAGCTCAAACAGAATTCATCATTTGGAAATCCCAGCTATTAATCCAGCTGATGTTTTAGTTCTCCATTTGAATACCCTAAAACCAAATCTATACATACAAATGGCATGTCTCTGCACAGATGATCACCTGACTAAATTACCTTTTAAAATAGGACTGTGTAAATGCTTTAAGAGGCACTTCAGAGTGTACAGAAATGTGTAAAAGAACACCTTTCTGAATTATTAAATTAACCACATTTTTTCCAAACTTGTGAAGCTGCATCGGATGTTGTTCCTTACTCTCTGCATGCACGTTCTTTTCAATCTGCTGGAAAGGACATAAAATAATTGTACACACACGTGTATCCAGAAAAGGCTGGGTGCACCAGTTTTAAAAAATGTTTTGCACAGGCCCCTACATGTTCTGAAATAGTTCTTTTGAAGGATTTGCCCAGCCGAAGTTATATGCTGACATGGAACTAATATTGTTTCAGAACAAGGCTGAATGAAGACTGTGTGTTGTGTTAAGAAAACCAAAGAAGCAATAAGGCATAAAACTTAGCTTTATAGCAATGCAAGCAAAAACACATCCATGTTGTTATTCCTTAAGCTTTCTAATACCAGACAAACTTTGTTGCGGAAACACAGGACCCCTTTCCTCTACTCTCAGTAAAAAAAAGCTGGGCTTAAAAAAAACCCAAACCAAACCAAAATAACATCCCGACCTAGTACAATTGTGTACAAAAATGTGGAATATCTTTATTTTGGCTAATTTAAATTTATTCTAACTTGAAAATGGTGATTTCAGTCTCCAAATCTATTGTATTTATGTTACAAAGCATTCCACTTAATAATAATAGTTCAGGAGTATTTTCCTTGGGTTACCAAGTGTCAAAGAAAATATTCTAGACAGTATGTTCTCTGGGACTTGGAGAGCCAACTCAAACTTCTTGGACAATTAGATTAGGTGGAGCTTCCTCACAGCAGAGAAGAAACTTGAGAGTAGGTCAGGAGATCCATCCAACATTGAGGCCCCCATTATGCCTAGAAAAAATTATGTGGACATAGATTTTCAGCTAAAAGTAAGCACCCCAGTAGGATGCCCTACCTTGAATCATAACTAACCCTTGGATCCAATGTCTTCCTACTTTCCCATGATGCTCCAGGTTTGGGTTTTGTGCCTTAACCTCCCTCAGATTAGGGTAAGCATATTTTTCCCTCTGGTGTTAGGAATAGGGAAGGATTTAAAGAAAAAACTGTGAGGGGGGAAGTAAAATTGTTCTTTATAGTCAACTTTGGCTAACATTAAGAGTTGACAATGATGTAGTTAATATAGTTTTGAACAAAGAGGATTATCATTTTTCTTCACCCCTCCCTCCATAAATATTGGTTAATTTGGGAGTTCTCTATGTAGTACCCATGTCTTAAAAAAAGACTGGTCTGTTTTTCTATTATTTGAGAATAAGGGGTTCAAGTTGCAAGAAGGCATATTCCAATTAAATTTTAGCAGAAACGTCCTAATTCTAACAGTCGCCTAACAGTGCCAATGACTTAAGACTGTGTTTATTTTGCTGGTTGAGTTGAAGCAGTGACTGGATACAAATTTCTTGGGGAAGGTTAATTTGGATTCCTGCACTAGGCTGGGAGTTAGACTTAATAGCCTATTTTTCTCTGATTCTGTTAAGTCCTCCCTGGTTATGTGTATGCTTTCTGCACTGTACCAAAAAGGAATAAGTCAATGCAACAGTTATTTGCATCATTTGGGAATAAAAAAAATACACAGCAAGGAAATCGGATGATGAAATGAAGACCTATTATTAGATTTCAAATCTCTAGACATACTTTTCAAAACTATCTGACATGAGGAGACAACAGGTATCAGATCACGGCAAGCAGTAACCTTCTCTTCACATGTCTTTCTAAGTGTAAATCTGGCCCACCAGTTAGTTGCCCCATTAGGCAAATATGTAGGACCTAAAAAGAGCAATGAGGAAGGGAAGTGATACTTTTAATAACACAAGTTTTTAATAAAAGATGCAATAATTCCACACAAACTATTTCCCATAAAGATCTGAAATACCCTTCCAAAATAGGAAAGTACATGAAAACTCTTGCATTTTCATAACATGTGAGACTAAAATTAAGCTGGCTACTTTGTTCAAACTGTTGTATAAATTCAGTGAACTATAAATTGAAAGTTGTAATAATTACCATGCAAATTAAAAAAATTAAGATAACTGAGTAAAAAAACATAAGGTAGATGTTTTAGATAAGAAAACAGTCACAATCTTTCTTCTCTCCCTTATTCACTCAGAAAATTATCATTGGTAGATACTACCAATCTATTGATATATTGAAAGGGTGGATATACTATAATTATATTTTCAGCATATTGAGTATGGGAAAGAAGGCAGAGCATGTCAAGGATTCTCTAATCTATACTATCTTGAGAATTAAAGCAAAGAAAACTAGGAGACATTTCAATAGCAACTTCATCATAATGCCAAACTAGCTATGGGCATGCAGAGATCTTTCAGTGATGACTCCTTCATGAAGATAATATGCCAGAGGGAATAAGAAGTTTATCTAAAATATCATTTACTATAAGTAAAGACACAGTCCCTTAGAAACACCCTGTTTCACTCATCTCCAGAAAAGGTGTGGAGCAGGAAGAGTGATTCATCTAGGACACAACATTAGGCAGGAGCTGGTTTCGGCTCCAATCCCACTGTTCCTCCCCCAGAATTCATCACCCTTCAAACCCCTATTCTGTCATGTAGCTGACATCAACTACTATCAACCTATAACCAAGGTTTTGCCTGCTTTTGGAGGCACAAAATTATTCCAGTAACACCATTTTCCCTGAAATTCTGCAATATTTTCCCTGAAGAAAATAGACAGCACATCTCGCATTTATTTTCCTCCCATGTTTTTCTCCTTGCTCAGAACAAGTTGAAAAAAGAAAAATCAATTGTACCAGCATCCTGAGAAAATCAATGAAATAAGTGCTTAACTTTGTTCTCCAGCTGTAATAGTTTCACAACAAGGCTCTTACTGTTTTTCCTCTTGGCTACACTCCATTCTTCACCAACCTATTGCCCTATGGAAAGGATTCCAACATGCTACAATGCCCTTTCTAATTTTTGATTTAAAAAAAATAAATCAGTACAACTTCTTAACAGGATTCCTAAAGGAAAAGCTGCATACGATTTCTTTGATGGCAGCCAAAAGGAAATGAAAGAAAAGAACTATGGAGTTTCAACTGCATTCAAAAAGACATTGCATTAATTCACTGACCCTGAAAACAAGTCTAACAAGATATAAACTATATTCATACAACACAGAGAACCAAATATTAGATAATCATTTTTAATTGATATATATATATCATGCATCATGTGAATCCAGAAACTGAACTAATAGACCATGGGTAAGTATGCTGTTTGCTGAATACTGTACAGAACTGGATTTCAGCAAATGCTTTGAGTCATACCATGATTGTGTTCATGCAATACAGTAACCCATGATCACTGAATTAACTGCTGTAGTTGCCTGAGTCAACACATGGAACTCAGAAACTTACATTTTTTTTTTTGCATATTACACTGAACTGCAACTAGCCAACCACATTTCAACTCTACATATTGTACAAACTCAGCCAGAGAATCAATCATAACTCTTCAAAACTCTTCTGCACAATTATTAGGTAAAGGAGTTCATTCATTCATTTCATCATTCATTCCATCATTTATTCATTCATTTGTCTCTGGCCATATAACTTTATGCAACAGAGGACAAAACAATTATGACTATTTAAAATAATTTGCTGTTCATGGTGATTAATCTAGGAACTGTGGCAGGCAAGAGAGAGAGGAGAGGGAGAGATCTGAGTTGGCAAATTCTTCCAAAAACTTGATCCATGTGCTTCCGACAGCATTATCATTTTCTTCTACTTTCTCCCCAAAATGAGGTACCTTCAACATTTGAATGATGTCAGCAAAATGATTAAGGTTTTCTTAGGACAGAATGGAAATGCATCAATAAGAAAAAGCTGTTAGGAAAAGAATTGCAAATTCAAGGCCGCAGTGAGAAAGACATATACTCCTATATGAGAAAATTGCAGCCAGTTCTGACCAAAATAAAATTAATTTCCCTTCAGAGTTCACAGAACAACTGCACATTTAGTAGCGGCACCCCATATTGGATCAGGATTCTAATATCAAACCTTGAGCAAGAAGCACCACTTCCCGCTGAGAAAACAACTTAGATACCATAAATTTGTAATCAGCAGTAAGGTCTATGTGGTTACTGGCTCACTTCTCTCTTCTACAGGAACTAAAAACAAACATGACTCTCCTTTCTTAAAAGTAGACTGTTAACTTAGAGGCCGGAGTAGCCAACTCAACTTTTCTCTAAGTCTAGAACAGGATGGACAATTGGCTGTAACTACTAAGGGGACCAGAAAAGAGACCTAAGTGCCCTTAGTATTGGCTCATTGGGGGCATTCTAACATTTCCTCAATTTCAGGACAAAGCCAAGGGCTTTTGTTAGAAAATAGTGTGCCTCATGGGTAACCATGGCACCAATTGTGAGATAGCCCACAGAGTTTCACTGCAGCAGTTGGCTTTATAACAGAGCCGGCAACCAAAATAAATGGGTGGTGAGTACTATATCTGTCATATAAGGCTTCCTGAAAAATGTACTTCCATCACATAGCAAGCTAAGAAATAGCACAACCAGGCAAAAAAAAAAAGTGGGATGCAGGAAAGGCTAATCCAGGAAGAAATCCAAAAGTGTTGCAGACAAGCAAAGCCCTGAAAAATCAGTCCATGGTTATGTTTACACAGCAGAGTGCATCATTAACTAGCCAATTGCAGTTCAGCTTAGACTGCTCTAGGAACCCACCCATTCTACAAGCTGAAGGGTCAGGTTCCGTGCAAGCACAGACTGCATTTACACACTGCATAGAACCATATTTTATTGAACAAACCACAATGCCTGAGGATGCCTAGCATGTAAGGAGTAATTCACTGCTGACACATAACAATCCCTGGGTTGACACACAATAATCCCAGGGTCCACAACACATAAGATAAAATCAAATAAACAACATAACTAAGCACAATGTGTAAACCAAATTACTACAAAGCTAGTCTCCCCCACTGCAATTCAAATAAATACCCACAGAAAACCTTGTTTCTGACCAGCAGCCAAAGATGTAATGGAGCATAATTGCGTTTTCCTTCGGCATTCTACAATGAGTGTCCACAAAGAGGATGACCACGTCTGGCAACTTCCCGGCTTCTCTGCACTGTGATGTGAACAAGATTATCCAGCAACCCTCGTAGCCAACACCCTCTCCCTCCTATCTGGAGGCCAGGGCAAATACAGGCTAAAACTCTGGCAAAGAGCCTAGAGATTCACAGCTAACACAATGCAGCAGAAGGGAAGCACTGGGGAAACAATTTCTTGCAATCTATATAAATATAGACTGAACTAGGGCTGGGTTTCCTGGGAGGCACACAACACAATAGATTTGGAGTAGACAACCGGTGCCCTCTAAATGCTTTGGATCCCCACAACTCCTGACCACAAGACCTTCTGATTAGAGCCTTTTGTGGACCCAAATAACTGGAAGGCATCAGGTTGCTAAGGCCTGTACAATGGGAGCATTTTACACATCTAGCACAACGGAAGCAGTTTACACATCTTGCATCTCACACAGCTTTGAGTGTCAGTCATACATGCTCTTGCCTGTCATTTCTTTAAACACTAGAGTGTAGGGCTGCAACAGTCTCCCACAAAACTGAAAAGGGCCTTTCTTAAAAACTATTTTACAAGTCATATGCAACTCACCTGCATCTTATCTGTCAAACAGCTACAGGTAGCCTTCAAATTTATGACTACAATTGGGACCAAATTTCCACTGCTAAGCAAGGTGGTTAAGTACTTTATGACCTTTTGTGCCATGGTTGTTAAGTGAATCACGCAGCTGTTAAGTGACTCCTTCCCCCCCATTGTCTTTGTTTATTAGAAGCTGCCTGTGGAGGTCACAATGGCAATTACATGACCCCAGGATGCTGCAACTATCATAAATACACATTGCTTGCCAAGTGCCTGAATTCTGATCAGGTGGCTGTGGGTATGTTGTGATAGTGGTAAGTGCGAGGACGATTATTTTTTCAGTGACATAACTTTGAATGGTTGCTATACAAGTGGTTATAAGTTGATGTCTATTTGTAAAAATGTCAGTTGTTAACTATCATTGTGATTTTACCTAAGAGTACAACCTGGAACTTTTTTCATGTACCTTGCAAGTATTGTACACAATGCAATTATATTTATTTCATAAAATAAAACCTAGGGTTTTTGCTGATTACTTTGCATGCACAGAAAGGTGAAAGGCAAATATTAGCTTCCCTTAATGTGAGGATCACCAGATATGTTACACTTTAAAGCAATTTCAGCTGTTTGGCCAGAAAGGGAGAATGCAAGTCAACCATCTACAGGTAGTCCTTGCTTAACAACAATTTCTTCAGCTACTGTTCAAAATTACAACAATGCTGAACAAAAAGACTTACAACCTATACCCAAAGTTATGGCCATTGTGGTGCCCCATGGTCATGTGATGAAAATTTGAGCACTTGGCAGTCTTCTCCCCCATTACAACCAACCACAACTGTTCTTCTATCTCTCATTGGACAACTCCTCCCTCCACCAAACTTGGAAGGTCTCAACCGGCTCCAGGGCCAAGCAGTGCAAGTAAATTGCTCCACCTACCTTTGCATTTTTCTGCAGCTGATGATAGGCACTTCTACTCAATGTGAAGCATGCCTTTCCTATAAAGGTCGAATCACGCCATTCTGCAAGCAAGCACCTCTTTCATGATCAATTTGAAGGCTCCTTTTCCAAATTGCACAATTTTAAGAAGGAGACTCCCAAGAAGAGCGTCAGGTCTCATGATTATTTGGAAGGCTATAAAAGAACCTCTTTCTAGCCTTCTGAATGATTGTGTTCACTAGCTTTCCAGAACAAATGAAAACAAATGAAATTGTTAAGGAACCTAGCTGGCACTAAAGTACCCCTGTGCTGTTTAATGAACTATGCAATTATTTAATGACCACAATTGGGAGAGTTGGGATTGCAGTTGTAGAATAAACCAGTTACTTACTGATCACTTTATCCACAACCTGGTTAATTGTGATCATAATTAAATGGCTACCTAGAGGTGGTGATACGTTCTAGAAAGGAGAATATATGGACAAGCTCTCATGGTTCAGAATTTTCTGCAGGTAAGGATTTGCATTTGCTGCATTCATCCATGGATGTGCATGTTAAATTGTAAATGAAAAGATATACTTATTTATTTTACTTCTGCCACACTCTAGCAACTCTTAACATCTTTCAAGCTATCTAAACAAAAATTAAAACATATACAATACAGTTAAAACCAATCAATCCAATTGTAACAACTGTGTGGATAACTACAAAGAACCCCACATAAAAACATAATGATGCAAAAACAACAATAGCAAAGAACAAGAAACAGAAAGCAAGACAGCATCACATATAAACTGAAGGAAAGGCCCTCCAAAACAACTCAGCTCTTAAACATTTTCAGAAATCCAAAAGGAGGAGCCAGCCTGATCTCCATCTTCAGGAAGATGTTCCAAAAACCTGGTGCTTCTAGAAAAGGTGTGCCATCCAACCTCAGACAGCCTTTCCATATTATTCAGAAATGTGGGATTACAAGAAGTTCATCCCTATGAATTCTATCTCTATCCTATTACCCAGTTAAGATTTTGTCATCAATTGCTCTACATGTGATGTATCACTTTACAGGAAGACCATCAAAGCCAAAAGATCAACTTAGCCTCGTAGTCTAAAACCAGAACACAACTGTGTGTATACTCTATCTTTATTGTATGGTGACATTAACGCAATCTTGCAAAACAAGATTTTCCCCATCCGGAAAACAAGGGAAGGTCCCTTCTGAAATGCTTCCCATGCCTCCTCTGCTGTGGGCTAAGACATCTTTACATGCCTGTTGTCCAGTTAGTGGCTCTTTCTCCTGTCTCCCGAGATCATTCTCACACACCATTTCAACCACTGTAGTCCTATTGAAAAAGTTTCCAAAGTTCTCCATGTAAATCTTTCAAATGGATATACAGGATACAGTGCAGGAAACAGGACTGTAAAGGCCACGCTTCTCAGAAGGATTTGCCAAAGTGGAAAAAATACAGAAAATGCAAGATTACAAGTTCTTTCACTGCAGTATCACAGATAGTCAAGAAGTGAAGCACAGTTCATGGGAGCAACCGGCAAACCCGATATACCACACTGTGAAAACATATATAAAGAATGTTTAGGGTTAATCTTTTCACACACATATCAAATAGATAACTTATCTTAAATATTCTTTTAACATACCAAATAAATGCTTGCACAATTAATCCTTTTTTCCTCTATTCAATCATGTCTACTTCTTGGAGATTGCCTGTACAATACCCTGCAGTTTTCTTGGCAATATTTTTCAGAAGTGGTTTGCCATTGCCTCCTTCCCAGGGCTGAGTGAGAAGGACTAGCCGAAGGTCACCAGGTTGGTTTTGTGCCTAAGGCGGTACTAAAACTCTCAGTTTCCCAGTTTCCAGTGGATGCCTTAACCACTACACCAAACTGGCTCTCTAGATTCTACATATAATTATAATCCGTGATAACTAGAAGGTCACTGAATATTATTGCAAAAACTAATAAGCAACAACTTACAAGTCATCACTGTCTGGGCTCACACAATAATCTAAATCAGCAAACAAGATTATGACTTCATACAATGTGGGAATCTGGTCCACATACATACATTAGAGTACTTAACCTTGTTCTCCAGTTGTAATAGTTTCACAACAAGGTTCTTGCTGTTTTTCCTCTTGGCTACGCTCCATTCTTCACCAACCTATTGCGCTATGGAAAGGATTCCAACATGCTTCAATGCCCTTTCTAATTCTTGATTTTTATTTTTTTTTAAAAAGTCAGTACAACTTCTTAGCAGAATTCCTAAAGGAAGGGCTGTGCAGGGTATATGAATCTGGTCCAAATACATATATTAGAGGTATCAACCTTAAAAATATATGTGGCAAAATATCTCTGAAATATCAAATCCTGTGGAAATTCAGAATTCAGTGATATTCACTAAATGTGACAGCTTCAAGAAAACTACCAAGCTCAGAGAGCACCAAGCACCCCTTTTACTCTTGCTTGGAGTCCCATTCTTAAAACTCCTCCACTTAAAGAACTATAATTTTTCTCTGTCCTTAAGCAACTTAAAAAGGAGAAACTACAGCCACTCAACTGGAAAATGCAATGAATTGTAAAAGTGAAACCAAGTGGCTGTTCAGGCATGTTTTATAGAAAAAGCAGCTTTGCGATTCATCTCCTTGGATGATAAAAAAAAAAAAATTATAACTCAGTGAGAGTGGCAAACCAGCTATACAGGTATCACCCACCACGCAAAAACATATTGCTAAGGTGAAGGATGTTTCAAAGGCTATTTCAGAAGCATGCAGAGACAGAAAGATTTCACACATACTATCAAATCATCAGGTTAGGATGGCAATATGTATTAGTTTCAGGCATCCACAGAGAATTGTTTCACTCTCCACTGACTCCCTCAAAGAAGGACAGAATCTCACTACTCTTAGTGATCCTCCAAAACAGTTACAAATAACCACAAAGTTTGGCTTATTTTTATTGTCATGCAAAATAATGGACACAACAGATGGAAGTTAGAATTAAAATCTAAAAAAACTTCTTATTTTTTTGTAAAAACAAACATTCTTTTTATAAAGAGGCATCAAGCCCAAGGAAGTGGTTTTCCTGTTAGATAAGGTTCCTTTTTTAACAGGACAATACAGAAAGGAATAGTTCCTATATCTTTCCTTTAAACTGCAGAATGAATAGAAGGTAGATTGGGATCTACTCATAATTTTTGAGCAATTTTCAGTAGATGAGCAATGATTTCTGGCTCTTGTTTCTAAGCAAAGAAAATAATAAAGCACTACTTATCCCCATAAATTTTACATCAACTAATCAAATGTTACATTATAAGAAAAGATTGAGAAGTCTGCCCAGTGCTGAAAATTAAAACAAAATGTATTGTCATATACATTTATAACAGATTCTAGTTGGTGAATATTAGTGTTATATGAAACACAACATAAGTCATGTCCTGTAAACTTTAACTCTGCTAATGCTTACATTAGGATATAAGGCCAGAATGTAGGTTCTTAACTTTCTTATCAGCAACTTCAGGAATCTGACAATTCAATACAATTACACTCCCTTTTGATCCTACAATGGCTGTTATGGCATTATTCAAAATTCCTTAGCCAACATTTTCCCTTTGTTTCTCTACTAGGAAAAGCAGCATTGTCCTTCTCTCCTAAATATAATAAAAGGTCACAGAACACCATTACACCATTTCCTGGTAGTGCTGTGAAACTGCTTCAAAACATTGCAGGGGGAAAATTCAACTAAGCAGACCCTTTGACTCTTCTCCAACACAAACCTTTGGAGTTTGCAAACACAATTCTTAACAGCATATAGTGCTGTCCTTACCTTTTTCCAGAAAGTTGCCTTCTGTTAGTCCAGAGTGGCATATATTTCCCAAAAGTTATCATGTTTATTTCAGAGAATATTTTTGTGACCTGAATACTTGTATTCTGAGTTTAGCTTTGTGCATTAGATTTCCAACTTAGCTTTTAAATCCAAATATTTATTTAAAATCCTAACTATAATCCTCAAGATTCAAATATCAACATAGATACATTTTAATTGCAATATTTTGGTAAACTCAGAAACAGGTTTGAAAAATAGATTGCTTTGACGGCAACAAGATGTGGTCTTTGAATCTTATTTTACTGACAGCATGTGTGAAGCAGTTGCCTTCCTAGTTCAGGACTGTATCAGAACATGATGAATTCAAGTACCTCTTGAATTCACACCATTGTGCAGTCTACAATCACCACCACCATCACCCCACCAAATTATTCTTCACATAAATAGAGATTGTTTAGGATCAGCAAGCTTCCCAAGCTTCCCTACAAGACTCAACACAAAACAAATAAGCACAAAACTGCAAAATTGCTCCTGGCTATAATGGACAATCAGAGCAATCATTCAGCATCATTTTCTTATTTGACACAAGAACAGGTAATACTTGAAGCCTGAGCCAATGCTATTAATCGTCACTACAACAGGATAAAAAGAGTCCTACTGAATCAGACCATGCCTATTGGAACAAAAACCTCTCATTTTAGTAGCAACTAGAAGCCAGTTGGAAATCAATAAGTGGAACCTGAGAATAGCTCTTTCTTGGAGAAATGGGCATTGCCAGCTCATGGAAGATAAATATAGTCACCACAACTATTGGTGATTAGAAGCTTTCTTTTGGGTGAATTCTCTTCACCTTTTCATTTGCATCTACATGAGTGGCCATCAACCCCATCTTGTGGGTGAATTCACTCATTTAACTATGAGTTCTGGGAAGAGCTACTTTTTCAGGTAGACTAATTAGCAACAGTCTTGTTATAATAAAGCATCAACCAGGCATCCTATCACGCAAGTTATTATTTAAGAGAAACTACAGGAAAAACAGAAAGGAGGATCTGCCTCAACCTTCAAGAATATCCCAACCATCCACCAGCCATGCTATGGGCATCAGTTTACCATTCTGTTTTTCGCGTTATGGGAAGTTACGCGTGCTCAAGCCGGATTTGCCATTCCTTGGCTTTGGTTCAGGATTGAGGGTCGAAGAAGTTTCTCCTCGATCCTCCCGATGAAAGATCCCCACGGGAAAGGAAGGGGGCCAAATAAACTGTCTCCGCAAAACAACTGAGGATCCCTCGGGCTTGAGCGCCGCAGGAAAGCAGAGCCTGCCCTCCACGAGAAGCACCGGTCAAAATGCCCCGCCAGCCTCTGAAGGAAAAGCCAGAAAGTCCTCCCGCTCCGAGTTCGGCAAACAACCCTTCAAGTTAAACAGGAAGCTCGATGGCAGGACAATTCCCGCGTTTCTCCACTCACCGACTTCCATCGCTGCCCTGCTCCCACGGAATTCTCTTTCGGACTCCTGCAGCCGCCGCCGCCACTGGCAACTTCGCAAGAACCCAGCAGAGCGGCTCTCCGAAGTTGACACATTTGGGCAGGGCCCTATTGGCTAGCGCTTCCGTCGCTCCGACGCCAAGCCCCGCCCTTCCCTTCCCTTCCCTGCCTAGTATACAACTGCGCCCCCTCTTGCCTGCTCCCCTACCCCACCCCAAGTGCACGTGGGCGCGACTTTGGATGGTTGTGGATGGTTTTGCCGGGCGTTTTTGGCCATGTGCTACACCCAGTCCTTTAGCCCCGGGCGGCCGCGAAGGATGTCTGGCAACAGATGGCTGAAATATGCCGTCAGAGCTCCCTTCGACAAAAAAAGAAAGAAAGCCAAATGAACAAAAGAAACGCGAGGCGCCTTCCCAACAGAACTTAGGCTTGTTGTGCCGCGGCTTTGGCTGTTCTTCAGAGGCCCGTCTATATAACCTCGTTGCTGGCCGTCTTGGATGTAGGCGCGTCGCATCGCGCAGATAACACAAACGTTCAGGCCGTTGCACCTTCGCGTGTGCAGAGGCTGCCGTTTTTCGTTATGAAAGAACTGGGCAACCCTAGTTTTTCAGCAGCGGGGCCAAGCTGTTCTATTTTCTATTCTTTCTTTCTGTTCTATTTTCTATTCTTTTCTATTCTATTTTCTATTCTATTGCATTCTATTTTCTAATTTCTATTTGAAATTAACTTGGATACCGTGGGATCGTTCAGACCGACATTCACAGATGGCTGTAAAAACTGGATCAAAAGGGATAGAAAGATGTGAAACAATAGGAAGTTGTATTTGGTGTTAGGCTTTTTTTTTTTAAACACCTCAAGGATCCTCTTTGAATAACCACTAGCCAACTTTACACAACTCATGGATAATTGTGATTATGTAGATCCCCTAACAGCCAAAATGTATCACAACTTTCAATTGTGAGGCCAGTGCCTTGTATATTGCTAGAACAAACATAAAATCAAGAATCTGGGCAATTCTTGGAGGGATAAGTTGTTTTGTTTCTCGGATCAATCACTTGGGAATACTAGTTGCTGGATCACAAGCAAGAGGGTTGTTTCTGCCTCCAAGTCAGCCTTGCAACGCTCTCAAAGTGATTGCCCACTTTGGGGATCAAAGTCTTTTAGAGAGACCTTTGGCCTAATCCAGCCTAAATATTTTCCTTTCCTCCTGTTTTCAGGAGATAACTCAAATTGCCCTTCTTACTGATATATCTCCCTGTCTGATGATAGCTTTCACAGCTGGAGAGGATCCCTGAAGGCTTGACACCAGTGAGATGGTAGATGAATGCAATGAAGAAAGATCCTGTAACATCCCAAGTCATCTTTTAAAAAGAAACAAAATGGATTTTTTTCAAAGTCATGATTATCTCAGGGAAAAAAGACAACAATGCTAAGCTATTGATGGTTCTTCCAAATATTATTTTATCCCAGACCGGATGCAACTCTTAAGGCAGAAGGCAAAATGAATGTTTGCATTTGTTGCCAAAGCTGAATTTCTCAATGCAATGTTGTCACTGGAAGTCACTTGATTTTTTTCCTTATGCCCACAGAAGACACACCTGCAGAATAATCACCCACTGAGCACTTATCCTCAGCTGCTGTAAAGGCACAGTGCTCACCCACTCACCCACTGCAACATAGGAGAATCAAGTGTTTCACCATTGCAGCTGAAAAGCTGTGAGAGACTTTGGTCTGGCAAATCCTTTCACATTTTCTCAAATTCACACCTTAGAACTGTAGCATGTAGTGTCATTTCATTCAGATCAGCAAATGGGAAAATGTTAAAACAAATGGCTGCAAGCTGTTGTTTACACTTGAACATTAAGAAAGGAGAATGGCTATTTAGAGCAATAATGTGAGATGTTGTGGCATACTGCAAAATACATGACTAATTTACAGGGTCTTCTTCCTGAGTTATGGCTAAATTTCAATAGAATTCAAAACGACAAAGCTCTGGGGATACAAACTTCACATCAGAGGTTGGATGGTGGGGTTACTCTGTTCAATAACTAGGCTAAATCTGAGAAATGATCCACCCCGTATACTGGGCTCTGTTGAAAAAGAGACATATTCAAATTGGTAATACTAGTAGTGATGTTTGCTAGAGAATATCCTATATCAGTATAGTGATACATTTCAAATGAATAAATGCTGATTTTTTCCCCCTGTATACAAACTAATAAAGTTTCTGAGTAGTCCCAATGTTTTTAGTCTGCCCCCCTCAATAGTTGAATGCAATTGTTCTGCCAATTTTGTTTTAGCTTGAGACTATCTCTTGTCATTATCCAAATAGTAAAGTATGAATGGAATATGCAGGTAGAATGGACTTGATTGCTGATGAGCATGTTAGCAGGACTTTGCTGCTTTCCTAGAGTCCTGAACTGCATTTCTCATAAACTTGAAAACTGATCTGTGTAATATGGATACAACTTGAAGAATAGTCAGTCTCTCACTGTGACACAATACATAGGTAAGGGTCTAGATTTGGTATGGTGATCAATGATCATGAGCTATGCAGGATTAGCATATAGCTAATGTTCAATTGTTTTGCCCTTAATTAAAATGAAACTTGCTTTATTATATACCAGGTGCTCAAGACATTTTTCAAAACTTAATATAATGACACTAATTGCAACCAAAATTTGAAATCGTAACACTAGTGATGGAAACATAAACTCTCTTCTTGAAATCCAGGGGACTAAAAATTTCCTTTCCTGAAATTATCTTATTTTAAACTTATCAGTACTGTATGGGTTTTTAAAAGCTATCAATATTGGGGTTTATGTGTATTTATGTGTATATGTGTAAATATTATAATTTGCATTTTATTTATTTAAATTTAATGGCCACTCAATTCCAGTGGATATCTTCTAAAGCCCAGGTATCATCCAACATCAAGTATTTTGAATCTTTGTAACAAGATTGGTTGCAAGCTAGTTTGGTATAGAGGTTAAGGCAGCAGTCTAGAAACCAGAGAAATCATGAGTTCAAGTCCCACCTTAGGAAGAAAACCAACTGGCTGACCTTGGGCTAGTCAGTCTTTCAACCCTAGAAAGACAATGGCAAATCATTTCTGAAAAACCTTGCTTGGAAAACTACAGGAACTTGTCCAGACACTCTCAGAATCGTACACAGTTGAACAGAAAAAGAAAAGAATTCAGTAGATGGCGACAGACCTACTATAGTACAATGGGATAACTACGAAGTAATAATGATTCAAGATTTTTGTTATCTTAATGCCTAATATAGCAACTGCTGTATTAAATAGCTCCATACGCATGACACTGTATGGTAATCCTTTATGAATCAGGTACATTTTTCTGTCTTGTTAAATTAGTTAATCTCAATGCCAGATGTCTTCTGTGTTTATGAAATATCAGCAATTATGTTGATGTGGTCCGAGTTGCCTCAGTTTCAACTGAATTAAGTATTCAGAATTTTTAAGCAAAACAGAAAATGTCTGCATATCTGAGGTTGTACTTGACTGATTTTATTTTTGCCTAATCACATACAGAATTGTACTTTGTAGAGTAGAGTATTATTTGGAAGAGGCTGGCTATCGGACCATTAAAACTGGAAATTTAAATGAATTTATATGAAAGAACAGACTGTTGATCCCTGATTCAAACTTGTTATTTCCCAATAGGCTAAATATTTTAGTTATATAGCTGCTCTTACACCTTATACTGCAATGTTGCCATGAACATGCATGGAAATCTACTGCTTTAACAGTCAATAATATCCTAGTCCCAAGAGTTAGTAGAATACAGTGGTTAAGGCATCAGGCTAGAACAGACCTGTACATTTTACAGCCTGTGGGCCACATCTGGTCCTTTCACTGTCCCTGTTCAGCCCATGGCATTGGTGGTGTCAATGCCAGAGGGCAGGGCAGCATCAGGGGCAGGGCAATGTTTGTGGGACGGGGGGCAGGATGGCATTGGCAGCCTTCCAAAACAATCCCAGTTTTTCATGTGGCCTCTTGGGAAAATTAATTGTCTACCCCTGGGCTAGAAACTGGAAGGCTGTGAGTTCTAGTCCTGCCTGAGTCATGATGTCAGCTGCATAGTTTTAAGTAGGCCATTCTCTCTTGGCCTAGGAAGAAGGCAAACTACTTCTGCAAAAGGTTGCCTAGAAAACTACATGGATTTGTTGCCAGAAATCAAGTCTGAATTAAAAATGAAAGACCTCCATCTTTGTGGGTGACATCTCTTGGTCATCCAGATTTTTACTGCCTTGCAAATGAATCTAGGTGCATCACGGTCAATAGTTCTAAATGGACAGATTCATTATCTGGAAAAGGAAAAAGACCTGTGAGAAAACCTATTGGGGGGAGGAATCTCTCGTAAGGGTATCTGGTTAGGAATAGATTTGGATGAATTAAAATGAAGACTTTAATACTAAATCTTCTCAGCGGCATGAAGAGGCTGTGTTGAGATCCAGAACAACTGGAAGGCGAAAAGTTTCCTGTTCTTTTTTTAGACATAGGGTTGTACTTTGTATCTATATTTACATGCTTTTCCTATGTCAGTTCTAAACCTAAAAGTCCTCTAGCATGGTTTCAAGTAACTACTATATTCTTCTTTAACCCTTTTATACAAAGAACAACTTTCTATTAGGAGAACTGTGAGTATAAACCCAGGAATCCAGGGCAGTTGGCCTGCTGGTTTTGATGACAACTATGCCCAAGGCAGCTGAACAAAATAAAGATCTAGCTGTTGGATTAGAGCTGGAAGTTGCGTGATCTTCCTTCTCCAGACAGAGAGTTTTTACTACTGCGATAAAATAATCTTTGTTGAGCATTTTCCAGCTGGATCTTGGGCCAGTCACACTCTCTCAATCCTAGAGAGGAGGCGGTGGCAAACTTCTGGAAAAAAAATATTGCCAAGAAAACTGCAGGGACTAATCAAGACAATTGTCAAGAGTCAACAAATATTGAAAGGCACCAAAACAAAAAAACAAGAGCTGAGGGGAGGGGAGGAATGAAAACTGGTTGTGGGGAGAGATTGAATTGCTTGAGTCCATTATAATCTCTGCACAAGGGAATAGCAGATTGGAATCCTGGACAGGAGCAATCCTGGGGGAGACAGAGGCAGAACCCACTTGTTCCAATTCTTGCACCAACTCTTGAAGGATGGTCACTTTCTGCAAGAACATAACCCTATTTGTTCTAACATTTGTGGGATTAGTGACCTTGATATTAAATAAAAATAAAACAAATTCTAGTTCAATTTGGCAGTCTCTCGCATTCAGTCTAATTGGGTAATGAGCACAATGTACCATCAGATGCTCTCTGACTTTCATGGTGCTCAGAATCTTCCAAAAACAAGATAGTGAAGTGATCCATTTAAAAGAAAGGCATGGGATACCAAGGCCCGGAGGCTGTGTGTTGTCAATTGTGTGTGAATTCAACAAAGTATACTTGCCTTGCCTTGATTGTGTTTCGGAAGGCCTTGAAGACCTGGCTGTTTTCCCAAGCCTTGGTCTAAGATGATTTGGAGCCCCTTGCTGGATATTAAAGTATGTGTTCTATTTGCTGTGCCAGATTCACCATCTTGTTGTTTTCCCTCTTTTATAGTGTGCTTTTTGTTATATACAATATGTTATGGTTCTTATTATATATTTTTTATTCTTGAGTATAATGGCTTAACAAAACGTTTGAACTCAGTTGTAATAGCATTTTTCATCCAGGATGTTAGAAAAACTGACATTTGTAGAATAAAGAAATGCAGCAGTACCAAAAGGCTTAGGAAACATGCTGTATTTTTTTTTCTTGTTTTGAAAATATAATGTAAGCTGAAACAATATTGTCAAAGCTATCTTTCCTCCCCACAACTGACTAATTCTAAATAGCAATGCTACTTTTCTGGCTCCAGCCAGCTCCATGGTTCCAACCGTTGATATACAAGATGCGCCAACCTAGTCAAGTGATTTCATCCCTTCAGCCATGAGATCAAGCTCATAGCACAATGTTTCATAGCGGTAGGCCATCCGGATCTGCGCCACGTTGGTCCTGGAGATGTTATTACCTTGTGGCCCATCTTCATCATAGTTCTTGCCCAAAATATGGAGCTTTTCCTGTCAAAGGGATGCAATGGGTCACACATATATTCCAATCACTTTTTCCCTAATTTCTCCAATTAAAAAAGGAGCTTCTTTTGTTCCTCTTCCTTCTCTGTTATCTTTTTTCCTCCCTTTGATCAACTTTGTCATATCCTCAGTTATACAGCAACTTTATATATTCCTTTGAGATTTTCTAATAAGCCTCATGGAAAGCCAGCTTGGTGTAATGGTTAAGGTATCTGCCCAAAATTGGGAGACTATGCATTCTAATTTTACCTTAGTCCCAAAGTCAGCTAGACCTTGGGCCAGTCACTTTTTCTCAGCCCTAAGAAAGAGGCAATATCAAACCACTTCTGAAAAGCCTTGCCAAGAAAACAGCAGGACTTGCCTAGTCATTCTCCAAGAATCAGAGTTGAATGAAAGAAACATCATACCTCATGAGATAGGCCACACTGCAGGACACTGTTGCGTGCAATCTCACACATATCACAGGTGCTGAGCTTGAAGACTTGAGCAGCAATTGCATATTCTTCCATGAGAGGCTCCTGAGGAATAAAAAAAGTGCTGAAAGGACAAATGCCAAACATGCAGCCATCCCTTTTAGCCATTTCCCATCCATTTTTATAAACAAATATCCATGACAGGGAACTGGCTTCCTACCTTGGTGTAATGGAATTGCATGGGATCATCAGTGGAGAGAGATACCATCAGTCCCTTCTGATGGAAATCAAGGAGTGGGTTTTTGGCATACTCTAGGAAGAGACTGTTGTTGCTGAGTGGGGACATGGCAATTGGGATTTGGGCTAAGAAGTAGAGATACTGCAGCACAGGGCTCTGGGGGAAAAGACAGTAGAACTGAGTTAGTACAGTCATGAAGCAAGACTTCTAATTTCCTGTCTGAGAGAATATAGGTTTCAGGTTTGTTCTAAGAGAAAGTTGAATAATGTTCCTATCCCTCTTATGTTATTCATTACTTGTCGTTCAGCCCTTGAAAACATAAAAGTTCCAATCATTTCAGTTATATCCCCTCTTAGAAATCTATGATGGGATCTGAATACTAGAAAAATCTAAACATTTAAGGAAGCCAGTGTTCTGTATTGTACATTAGCATTCTTGTAAATAACTGTTCTGATTGGCTAAGATGCACGGCTACCTGATTGGCCAAGCAAGCAGCACGGATTGGCCCACTGCGAATCTCCCGCGATTGGAGGAAACCAATCGCGGGAGATTCAAAGCGGTGTCATTGGCCGGGAAGTTCTATATAAGCCGCCACATACCCTAGCCAGACTGAGTCGATCTCGGGACCAATAAAGAGCTGAAAACTAGTCACTGACTCCTGAGCCTTCTTCCAAGTGCCTACACAACACTGGCGACGAGGGTGGGATCGCGGAACTAATACCCACCGAGCACATGACACTGAGACGAGCGAAACCAACGAGATGGCCAGCACAAGATGGCCAGCATCGCGCCGCCCGCACCCTTTAATCAGGCTACCGAAGATTGGGAATCATACATTGATTGGTTCCTGATGTTCTTGGAGAGTAGCAACCTCAAGGACGCAAATGGGCAAAAACAAAGGGCCGTCTTCCTGACACACTGCGGGCTCGCAGTGTTTAAGATGGTGAAAGCCCTCGTGAAACCCGAAGATGTAAAAATGATGGACTGGGCCGACCTCGAGCCTCTGTTGCAAAGTCACTATGCCCCCACTGTGCCCATCCTCATTAGACGGCACGACTTTTACCGGAGCGACCAGCGACAGAGTGAGAGCATCAGCGATTTCGTCGCTGACCTACGGAATCTAGGGGGCATGTGCGGTTTCACAGATATGGATGAGGTGTTACGAGATCGCATCAGCCTCGGCCTCAGGGACCCTGTCCTACAAAGCCGGTTGATGGCAAAAGGTGACATCTCCCTCACCGATGCCCTCGCTGAAGCTACCGCAGCCGAGGCAATCCGGAAATCAGCAGCCCAAATGTGGAGATCAGACACAGGGGACCGAGCCACAACTGCCAAGATGACCACAGCAGCCGAGACGCAGCCAGAAGCAAGCCGGCGAGCAACCACCACCACCCACCATGGCGACCTTGACTCCCCCTCCAACACCACAGACGAGGAGGAGGACATCCACCAACTCCAGACAGAACGAGACTGGTGTGAACGGCAGAGTCGTAAGTCGGGGCTGCAATCCGCCAGGTGCAGGGGTGACCATCCTCAATCGGAGTGCTGATTTTTCAACGCGATCTGCCACCAATGCGAAAAGAGAGGCCACATTGCCCGAGTCTGCCGACTCAAAAGAACCTACAGCCCCCGACGACGAGATGGCAGCGGCCGGAGACAAGACGGCACCCCCCCAGAATGAGGGATTGGCAAGCCGAGGGCCATTGGAACCGGGACGGATGAGGCCGATGGAACGGTGAGAGCCAACAGAGAGAGGAGACCCACCAGACGGTCATCATCGGCCATTCATCTAGCTGGGACGCCCGCAAGGTACACGTGGAAGTGGGAATCGAGGGAAAGCCATGCAAGATAGAGGTGGACTCCGGGTCCTACCTCTCCATGGTTGCATGGTGGGAAATCAAGCACCTGGTACCCACCATCCACAAAAGGGGCCTGGAAAGCCAGAAGCTAATTCTAAAGGACTGCCAAGGGAACCACATCCCCGTAGTCGGAACCGGACATTTTGAAATCACATTCAAGGCGCACAGCAAGGCTTCCCCTGACAATTGTGGACAGAGACTGACCCAGCCTTTTGGGACTACAGTGGTTCGCGCCGCTCAGGATCGAGGTAACCGGCATCGACCACATCGCAGAGGTAGACTGGGAGGAACAACTCGCGAAGGACTTCCAGGAAGTGTTCGACGGCACCCTAGGCAAGTACCGAGGGGCCCCTATTTCCTTCAGTCTAGACCCCAGCGTCCCCCCGATACACCTCAAACCGCGACGAGTACCGTTCGCACTCAGACCCAAGATCAATGAGCAGATAGACAAGCTCATCAAACAGGGAGTCCTAGAGCCAACCAATCACGCCCGGTGGGAGAGCCCCATAGTTACTCCAGTCAAACCCGATGGGTCAGTGAGAATCTGTGGGGACTATAAGGCCACCCTAAACTGTGCCTTACAATAAAGCGCATACCCCGTCCCAGTAGCACAGCACCTTCTGCACTCACTAGGGGGAGGCAAGGTTTTCGTGAAGCTCGACCTGGCACAAGCCTACCAACAGTTGCTGCTCGACGCGGAAACCGCCGAGGCGCAGACCATAGTAACCCACCGGGGGGCTTTTCACTGCAAGAGACTCCATTTCGGAGTCAGCGTGGCACCTGGAATTTTCCAGAGCCTCATGGAGAGGCTCCTCCAAAGGATCAAGGGGGTGGTGCCCTATTTTGGTGTCTGCGGCCAACCAAAAACAACTGGAAGGTCGCCTGAGGGAGGTGCTACAAAAATTCAGAGACGCAGGGCTAAAAGTCAAAAAAGAAAAATGCCAATTGCACACTGAGAGGGTCGAATTCCTAGGGTACCTCCTAGACCAGCACGGAATTCACCCAACAGAAAAAAAAATCAGGGCCATAAAGGAAGCCCCCAGGCCGAGAAATAAAACAGAGCTGCAGGCATTTCTAGGACTGCTTAACTTCTATAATGTCTTCCTGCCCCAGAAGGCAACCGCGGCGGAGCCATTGCATAGACTCCTGGACAAGGCAGCCACCTGGAATTGGGGGAAACGTGAGGAAGCCGCATTCAACAGAACCAAGGACCTACTCACTTCGGATGCCGTCCTCATCCAGTACAACGAGACCCTACCATTAGCGGTCACATGCGATGCATCAGCCTTTGATGTCAGAGCCGTCCTCAGCCACACCCTCCCTGATGGAAAAGAAGCACCCATTGCTTTCTTTTCAAGAACCCTCTCAAAACCAGAAAGAAATTACAGTCAACTGGACAAAGAGACTATCATTGCCGCAGTAAAGAGGTTCCACAAGTACCTCTATGGCAGGACTTTTACCATCATCACCGACCACAAGCCATTGCTGGGAATCCTGGTGGGAAACAGGGCCACCCCGAACATTCTATCCCCAAGAATGACAAGGTGGTCCGAATTCCTTGCTGCCTACAGCTACCAGCAAACCCACCGACCCAGTAAGACAATTACCCACGCAGATGCCCTGAGCCGCACGCTGCTGCCTGACCTGGACACCGACCTAGCACCGACAATGTCCAGCCTTAGCATAGAAACCCTACCCGATCTACCCGTAACCGCATCAGACATTGCCTGCGAAACCAATAAAGACAAACGTCTGGCAAGGGTTTTACATTGGGTAGAGAAAGGGTGGCTGGAAAAAGACGACGACAAGAAATTCAGGACATTTCGGAACCGGCAAACAGAATTGTCGTTACAAAAGGATTGTTTACTATGGGGGGGATAGGGTTGTCATCCCAGAAAAATTACAAAAAAAAGTCCTGGAGTTATTACATGAGGGGCACCCGGGCATCGTCAGGACAAAAGCCTTAGCCAGGAGTTACACCTGGTGGCCAGGGATGGACAGACAAATTGAAGCTTGGGTGGCAGCATGCAGGCCATGCCAAGCATCCAGGGCAAGCCCCCTCCCGCCCCAATCCGAGAATGGGAAACCCCCAGGGGACCATGGTCCAGGATTCATATAAACTTCGCCAGATCTACAAAGGGACACACCTTTCTCATTACGGTAGATGCTTACTCCAACTGGCTGGAGGTAAGCAACATGAGAACTACCACCACAGAGGCTGTTACCAAAGAACTCAACAGACTATTCACAACCCACGGCCTCCCAGACGTCATTGTATCAGATAATGGGTCCCAATTTACCTTGCTGGAATTCGAAAAATTCCTAGCGGAACGGGGAATACGACATGCACTGACAGTGCCAGAACATCCGGCGGTGAATGGGAAGGCGGAACGAATGGTCCAATTTACGAAAAAAACAATCCAAAAAATAGAAACCGGGGAAATACAAGAAAAAATTAATAAAATGCTATTCATACAGCACATAACTCCAAACACGACAACCAACAAAAGCCCGGCAGAACTATTAATGGGAAGAAAATTAAGGTCCCCACTCGACAGACTGCACCCCACTTACAACCCAGAAACCACCCCCCCCCCCGACTCATCGAGCAAACACCGAACATTCACACCGGGCGATGCAGTATACGCAAAAAACCTCACAGGAGACCCACTTTGGGTACCAGCAACCATAACCCAGATGACAGGTCCCCGCTTGTACCGACTACAGACAACCAATGGATGAGCATGGAAAAGATACTTCAATCAATTAAGATCGAGAACCAACACAGGAAATACAACCGACACGCAAGTACACACAGAGAAAGAAACCACAGGAAGGAGGGGAAACCCCAATATCAGCCAAGAGGGGAGGGAAAATCCCAGAAACCAAAATAACCAAACCCCACAAAAAAGAAACCAAGAATACTTACAACTGAAGCAGAAACAGACGAACAACTCGAACCTCGCCTGGAAGGAACAGCCAAGTCAGCTCAACCAGCCTGGAGCGGCCGGGTGGGAGAAACAAAGCCAGCAGTTCAACCGATCCGGGTAGGCCGGGAGGGAACTACGGCGAAAGGCCCGGTTCACCCTTCCAGGCGGTTCCACCAATGAGGCAAGGAGTGACACAGAACCCGACCGAACTGCTCGAAGACCAGACACCAACTAACCTGCGCAGGTCCAGTAGACAAGTACGGAGCCCTGCCTACTTACGGGACTATGTCACGTAGGACCATACCAAGAGGGGAGGGGTGTTCTGTATTGTACATTAGCATTCTTGTAAATAACCGTTCTGATTGGCTAAGACGCGGGGCTACCCGATTGGCTGAGCAAGGAGCATGGATTGGCCTGCTGCGAATCTCCCGCGATTGGAGGAAACCGATCGCGGGAGATTCAAAGTGGTGTCATTGGCCGCGGCTTGGCCGGGAAGTTCTATATAAGCCGCCGCATACCCTAGCTGGACCGAGTCGATCTCGGGACCAATGAAGAGCTGAAAACTAGTCACTGACTCCCAAGCCTTCTTCCGAGCGCCTACACAACAGCCAGTTTGACCATGTTTTCAAACTGAAGATGCAATTTTAGTGTATTACTATGAAGGAAAATCATACAAGCATTTTAAAAGAGTGGCTTCTATCTGCTTTCTTTTTCCAATTGCTGCAACTCACCTTCATCAGGTTCAAGCCATGAGAAATATTATCTGCAGTCATGAAGGCAGACAGGAGGTGGGTAAGAGAACCAGCTTCTCCACAGTGAGGACGGAATAGGAAGGTGTTCATACCACGCTTCCTGGAAATAATAAAGCAGTCTTTATGCGTACTGTACATCTTAGGTTAATAGGTTAGGAGGATCCATCCCACAGAGGAATCCAGCTAATTAAGACTTTATTGGATACTAACACACACACACACACACACACACGGAGGGAGGGAGGGAGGAAGGGAGAGAGAGATTTCCTTCCATTTCAAAAGTATAGTGAGAGAGAAGCAGAATGCAATTGGACATCTACATTTCACGGTAATTCAATAATCTTGACCTTATCTACATGTATTTGTTCTTTCTTCTGTAATGGATTTGGAATGAAGACTCTTAAGCACTGGATTTAATGAAGGGATCTGATTGATGCAAATACATTCTTGAAATACATTAGGCAATAATACACTTAACAGGGTTAGTGGGTGGATATCAGAATCATCAAACTTAAGAACATTGCTTGACTAAAGGGTTAGTAAAGGGAATTCAGAATATCAAAGCATAGTTTCAAAGCATAATCCTTTGCAAACTTACCGTCGAAGATGATTCAGCACAAGGATATTGGCATACATATAATACAAATAATATGTATAGGATGGATTCTTTTCATGGTTCCATTCCTCAGGTTTGGGACTCTTGGTAGAAAACATGTGCCCACTATGTTTGGACTCATCATCTACACTATCAAAACCAGTAACCTGCAAATAATAAGAAAACATTGTACAAGATGGCCATCTTCATCCAAGATGCTAAAATCTGATAGTGGTGTAGTATGTATCTTATTTCTTGTTATTCTTAGGGTCAAGACCCCCAATTTGATGAGTTGTTAACCTGCTTTAGTTAAGGATATGCTGCCTTAAATTCAGACTTTTTGATACAGCACTATCCCTGGTCTCTGGCAAGCAGTTTTAAAGAGCATGCCCAGTTTCCAACCATGGAATTAGGATCATGTTCTTTGTTCTGGGCAGGAAATACTCACATAACGTAGGAAAACGCTCAGTTCCTTATTGTCCTGGGGATTGATTGTTGCTTGAAACACAGGCAGGAAAATGTTCTCCAGCATCTTCCCAAAGTGTGGTAGAAAGTTCTTTGCCTTTAAGACATCACTGAGGGAAGAGAGAGGAAAGAGAATCAATTCAGCTCAGTTCCTATAGCACAGCAGAAGCAAATGGACTGAAAAGACAGTGTACAGTGAGGATATAAAACCTGCTGCCTCACAAAAGTCTTGGATGTATCCCTGCCCTCTCAAGCTTCTCCAGAAGTCATCGTTTTTATTACAGATTGTGTTTAGATGCCACCAGATTCAATAGAAATTATACCCAGCAGTTTACAATACAAACAAGTAATAAACATAAGCAATGTAAAAATGGTAAATACTGTATCACGGTGACCATTCATTCCTTGATGGCTCCCCAGAAGGGACTGGTGAGGATTGTGAGGGTTGGGTTGTGGGAGCTTAGTTTTAGTTTTTGAAGGGAGGTTGGATTATGGGATATGGTTGTCTGAACACTTCAAATTATTTCTCTATTTTTTTCTTTTTTAAAACTGTAAAGCTGCCAGAGTCGTTCTGAAATTAAGCAACCTCTAAATGTAATCCTCTTTCTTCTTCATCGTTTTCATTATCATCACCACAATTGCCATCTACTTTGAAGATGGAGAGTGTCCCACAACATGAAGGTTGCAATATAAAAATATTGCTTGCAAGTCCCGGCCTCTTTTACCTCTCCTACATGACTATTAAAAGATATTGGTAACAGCCCTAGAAAACTAAAAAAAAAGAATGAATTAGATTCAAGTCCTTGGAGTAATGGTCAGGATTTTCCATTTCACACTTTTCCTTAGTATGAGAAATACATTTGGAGCTAAAGTTTCCTTGGCATTCTGAGAATGGCCATAACCAGCGAACAGCTGTCAGGTTTCATATACTACTGAGCAGTAAATCTTTGCTCTCAAGACAGTGAAGCCCTTATTCAGAAATTGATTTACTTGGCAGAAGTCTTTCAGATCTTATCCTTCTTGATTAGTCTTGTTATTTCAAACAAGAACGAAGCCCTACATACACAGATTTCTCCATGGTATAAACAGAAACAAAAAACCTTATATAAATGTGCCAAAGTTCACATTTTATTTTTTCCCTTCTGCTCTTCTAAGTCAACAGATGCTTGACTAACCTAAAATTCCTGATATATAATAGTTCTATCTAGCTGGGAATGTTGCCTCACCAGTTTCATTCCTTATGCCATCTAGCAAGGGCATGAAGAAGCCCACAGAAAAGGTGGACAAAAAGACAGCAGTATTAAACCCAGGACAAATCGGACAGGAATGTGTACAGTGTGTGTATATATTGTGTCGTGTCCGCAAAAAGATGCTCAGAGTCGGTGACTTTCATTCAAAGCTCTTTATTTACAATGGGAGAACCGAACTGGCGAAAGGCAAAAAGCCCGCGGCTTTTATACCTTTCGCTGCGGCGGCCGCGGCCAATGGCAGCGATTCAAGTCTCCCGCTCTTGGTTTGAACCAATCGCGGGAGACTTCAATCGGGCCAATCAGCGCGGCTCGCCTGGCCAATCAGAAATCCCCGCGCCTTAGCCAATCAAGGCGCGGGGATTTCGAGTATTCAAATTCAGGACATAACACCCCTCCCCTCTTGGTATGGTCCATCACGTGGTGTAGTCACGCAGGTAGGCGGGGCTCCGTCGAGTCCTAGTTGACCTGCGCAACTCACTTGCATGCTGTAACTCGGCCGGAGCGGTCATCTTTTTGGCTGCTCCTGCCTCTGTGCGAACCGGCTGGATGATCGGGCCGGTTCTTTCGCCGTGGCTCCCGCCTGGGCCTACCGGGTCGGTTGAGCTACGGATTTCGCCGCTCCCGCTTGGCTTCTCCGAGTCGGTAGAGCTGGCCAGGTGGTTCTTCTCCGGAGGGGACTCGCGATGGCTGTGTTCCGGTGAGTATTTTTGGTTTATTTTTTCCTGCGATTGTCTATCCGGGTATTCCTTCCCCCCTTGGTTCGTGTCTTGGGGGTTGAGGTCAGTCGCTGTTCGTGACCTGAGCTGGTCGATATGTCGTTTCCAGGCTCGCCCATTGATGGTTTGGAGCCGGTACGACCGTGGCCCAGTGACTTGAGTTATGACGGCTGGGATCCATAGGGGGTCCCCCGTCATGTTCTTTGCATAGACTAAGTCACCTGGGTCAAATGTCCGGTACCTGGAGCTGGAGTCTGGGGGCCGCTCCGGGTTATAGGTCGGGTGTAATCTGTCGAGTGGGGACCTCAGCTTTCTGCCCATTAGAAGTTCTGCAGGGCTCTTGTTAGTTGTGGTATTGGGAGTGATGTGCTGTATGAAGAGCAGTTTGTTGATTTTGTCGCTGATCTCCCCGTGGTCCATTTTCCGGAGGGTCTTTTTCGTAAACTGGACCATCCGTTCCGCCCTACCGTTCGCCGCCGGATGCGCCGGTGCTGTTAATGCGTGGCGGATACCCCTCTCCGCCAGGAACCGTTCGAAATCGATGGAAGTGAACTGGGGCCCGTTGTCTGAGACGACGACGTCTGGGAGGCCGTGTGTGGAAAACAGTTTACACAGTTCTTTAACGACGGCCTCTGTGGTAGTGGATTTCATGTCGCTTACCTCCAAGCAATTGGAGTACGCGTCAACTGTGATTAGAAAAGTATGCCCATTTGTGGGGCCAGCAAAGTCTAGATGGATTCTGGACCAGGGCCCCCGTGGTGTTTCCCAGTCCCGGATAGGTGCTGCGGGTGGGCTGGATCTGGTCTCCTGGCACCGGTGGCATTTGGCGACCCATGCTTCAATTTGCTTGTCCATCCCTGGCCACCAAGCGTAACTCCTGGCCAGGGCTTTAGTCCTGATGATGCCAGGATGACCCTCATGTAGCATCTCTAATACCCTCTCTTGCAATCTGTCCGGAATTACCACCCGGTCACCCCACAGAATACATCCTCTCAGTAGTGAAAGTTCAGTCTGGCGCTGACGGAATGTTTTAAAAGTCTCGTCATTGTCTTTCTTCGGCCAGCCTTTTTCTAACCAGTGTAAGATTCGCGCCAGACGCCTGTCCTTAACGGTTTCTCTGGCAATGTCTGATGCGGTAATAGGTAAACTCTCGATACTTAGGGTGTTTGTTGTTGGTGCTGGGTCAGGTTCAGAGTCAGGTAAAGGCGAGCGGCTTAAAGCGTCCGCGTGCGAAATTTTCTTACCTGGCTTGTGTAGCAGTTCGTAACTGTAGGCTGCCAGGAATTCGGACCATCTTGTCATCCGGGGTGACAAGATGTTCGGCGTGGCTCGGTTTCCAGCGAGGATGCCCAGCAATGGCTTATGATCCGTCACGATGGTGAACAGGCGGCCGTACAGGTATTCGTGGAAACGCTTAACGGCGGCAACTATAGCCAAAGCTTCTTTGTCCAGCTGGCTATAGTTCCGTTCCGGTTTAGTCAGAGTCCTGGAGAAAAAAGCGATGGGTGCTTCTCTCTGGTCTGGGAGGGTGTGGCTGAGGACAGCGCCGATGCCGAAAGGTGATGCGTCGCAAGTGACAGCTAAGGGCAAGGTTTCGCTGAATTGCATCAGGACGGCGTCGGAGGTGAGGAGGTCTTTGGTTTTTTGAAAGGCGGCTTGCTCTTGTCTCCCCCAAGTCCAGGCTGCCTTCTTGTCTAGGAGTCTATGTAAAGGTTCCGCCGCCGTTGCCTTTTGAGGTAGGAAAACATTATAAAAATTTAGTAAGCCTAGGAACGCTTGTAGTTCCGTTTTGGACTTTGGGGTGGGGGCTTCCTTGATGGCTTTCACTTTTTTAGTCGTAGGGTGAATGCCATGCCGGTCTAGGAGATAGCCCAAAAACTCTACTTGCTTTGTACATAGTTGGCATTTTTCTCGTTTGACTTTAAGTCCTGTTTCTTTAAATTTTGTTAAGACTTGTCTGAGTCGGTTTTCTAATTCGGCTTCGTTTGGCACCGCCACTAATACGTCATCGAAATAGGGCACCACCCCCTTGATGCCCTGTAGCAAACGTTCCATCAGGCTCTGAAAGATGCCTGGTGCCACGCTGACTCCAAATTGGAGTCGGTTACACTTGAAGGCCCCCCGATGGGTCACGATTGTTTGGGCTTCCGCCGTTTTCTCGTCCACAGGTAGCTGCTGATATGCCTGGGCGAGGTCGAGCTTGGCAAAGACTTTGCCCCCTCCCAGTGAGTGCAGTAAATGTTGCACTATTGGGACTGGGTAGGCGCTTTGTTGCAACGCGCCATTTAGGGTGGCCTTATAGTCCCCGCAGATTCTCATGGACCCGTCTGGCTTTACTGGGGTCACTATAGGGGTCTCCCATCTGGCATGGTCTATCGGTTGCAATACCCCTTGTTTGACGAGCTTGTCAATCTGCTCGTCAATTTTAGGCTTTAAGGCGAATGGTACCCTTCTAGGTTTAAGCCGCTTAGGGGGAACCCTTGGGTCTAGGTCAAACGAGATAAGGGGCCCCTGGTACTTGCCCAAGCCTCCATCGAAGACCTCCTGGAACTCCTGGGCTAGCCGCTGTTCCCAAGCTTCGATGGTGATGTGGTTGACACCTGTCAGCGCGATGTTAAGCGGGGCGAACCATTGTAAGCCCAGTAGGCTTGGGCGGTCGCGATCGACGATCGTGAGTGGCAGTTGTTCGGTGTGGCCTTTGTAAGTTATATTAAAGTTCTTGGTGCCCACTACCGGGACGCGATTCCCTTGGTAGTCTTTTATGATGATCTTTTGGGCATGCACGTTTCTTTTTTGTAGTGTAGGCACTAGTCTTTTGATTTCGCGCCATGCAATCATGGAAAGGTAGGACCCGGAGTCCACTTCCATTTTGCATGGCTGGCCTTCGATATGGACTTCTACGTGTACCTTTCTGGCGCCGTCGGAGATGGCGTGGCCGATGGTCACCGTCTGGTGGGTCTCTTCTTTTCGCCGACCGTCACCGCTTCTTTGAGATCGTTGAGTACGGTCCCACCGACCGTCTGGCTGGCGCTCTCTGGCTCTGGGCGGGGAGTTTTCTCTCCTTCTGTCGTGCTGTTCCCATTTGGGCGGGCTGCGGGTCTTCTTTTGGCGGCAAACTCGAGCGATGTGACCCCGTCGTTCACAATGCCTACAGATAGAGTCAAAGAATCGGCATTCTGACCTGGGGTGGTCGCCGCCGCACCCGGCGCAGTTGGTCCTCGACCTACGACCTTTTCGACTTCGTTGGTCGCCGCGTCCTGTCTGCACGCGATGTATGTCCTCCTCGTCTTCCGACGTGCTGGAGGTTGACTGGTATTCACCGTAGTGTGCGGTTGCTTCGTTTCTTGTGTCGGCCGACCTTGCCGGGTTGTTGTTTCCGCCCTTCGCGTCAGATCTTCGCATGCTGTCCGCTGACGTGCGGGTTGCTTCTGCGGCTGCGGCTGCGGTAAGGGCATCGGCTAGGCTGATGTCGCCCTTGGCCATAAGTCGGCTCTGGAGTGTAGGATCCCATAAGCCGAGTACGAAGCGGTCTCTTATGAGACTGTTCAGACCTTCAAACTCGCAGAGTCCTCCTAGGCGCCGTAGCTCTGCGACGAAGTCGCTCAATTTTTCGTCTGGTTTCTGGTTTCGGCGGTAGAACTCGTTGCGCCGTATCAGGATGGGGACTTCGGGGGCGTAATGGCGCCGCAGTATAGGTTTGAGGACGTCCCAGTCCATGGCGGTTGTGTCTGCCGGCTTGGCCAATGCTTTGGCCATCTGGAAGACCTCTGGTCCGCAGTGAGTAAGGAAGACGGCGCGTTTTAGCGGGCCCGGGGCGTCCTTCATTCCGGCGCATTCCAGGTACATACGGAACTGATCCGAGTACGATTCCCAGTCCTCGGCGGCGGGGTTGAAGGGGGCGGGCGGTGCTATCTTCGCCATCTCTGCGCTGGAGCTGGTTCTTGGGTGGACACGGGGTTCGGTTCAGGGGCAAGATCCCATCCTCGTCGCCAGTGTCGTGTCCGCAAAAAGATGCTCAGAGTCGGTGACTTTCATTCAAAGCTCTTTATTTACAATGGGAGAACCGAACCGGCGAAAGGCAAAAAGCCCGTGGCTTTTATACCTTTCGCTGCGGCGGCCGCGGCCAATGGCAGCAATTCAAGTCTACCGCTCTTGGTTTGAACCAATCGCGGGAGACTTCAATCGGGCCAATCAGCGCGGCTCGCCTGGCCAATCAGAAATCCCCGCGCCTTAGCCAATCAAGGCGTGGGGATTTCGAGTATTCAAATTCAGGACATAACATATTGCATTTTAATTTTATTTTCTGTTTCTTCTAAGCTACTTTGCAATTGTTTTAAAAATTCAAATCAGAAACCCAATAATGACTTGCAACTATTAAAACCTAGCTGGAGTCAAAACTAATGAAAAGTCCAACAGTTCAGCCCAAGTTTTAATCTGTCTTTTGTAAATGCTAACCTCCCCCTTTTGTACTTACTAAATTCTGGGTACCTGGATCATCCATCTCATATTGGGCGAATATACACGATGTTGGGTGAACCATTTAGCTAATTTGGGCCATTCTTCTGGTGAACATCCATAGATGGAAAGTCGTGGCTCTGCATATTGGTATTTGGCATCCTCTAGATCAGAGCCAACTTCCTGATAAATCAGAATTAAAAGATAAATTATCTGCTTCCAGTAGATTTCTTCATGCTCAAATTCAGATTCAAAAATATGTATATATCATGCTATCTAACCTTAATGATGGTAGCAAAATACTCGCCATCGATGGCATTTTCAGTCTTCAGGTAGAGATCACGCAATTCACTGGCCCCTACTGGGTTATACTTGGCATTGAACTTATCAAAGCGTTGGAAAGTCTGGCGGCCCTGCAGCATAAAGGAATAGTCAAGTACACAAAGCCATAAATACTTGTTTAATATTATGAGTGATGCACCATTTGTATGATTTACCCTTAATTAAGTAATAGAAATAGGCAGAACTTACTGCATGTACATCAAGTGAATCCACAGTCAGATCAGAGGGGTGAAGATTGAGCTTCTCAAATAGCTGCCTCAGCGTCAATGTTTCCTCTTTGGATTTGTATACCACTCTTTCACGATCTAACCGGTATGACTTCTTAATAAATCGTAATAGATGCTTTTGATTCATGCAAGCTGCAGCATGAATATGTGTATCCACCTGTTAGAGAAACCAAAGTTCAGTTGGGAAGAATATGGTGGTTACTGTTGGGAATCCCTCCCCCAAAACCCATCATAAAAATGATATATGATTAGATCAGCCTGCTCTTCTCTGGTGCTTCCCTGTTATAAAAACTACAACCCCCAGAATTCATAGTAAACCATAATAAGGGAGCTCTTCAGTTCTGTTCATTAAAATCACACTAATTTCATTTAGAAAATTGGTGTCTAAAAATAGAATATGTGAAACAAATGAAATAATTGGGCATGTAGTTTAGCACATCCTACCTTCCTCATTTTGGAAAGTCAGAAGATTTTGAATGGAATGAAAGAGGAAGAGACAGACTTTTGGAAGCAGGAAAAAAATGAATCTTGGAGATCAGAGCTTTAATATGTGTTTTTGCAAGCAGGAATAAGCAATACTGTCTTTGAGGGGTTAACATTTTGCTCATTTGTTCACACACATACATATTTCCAAAAATTGTGCAAGAATGATGCGTCTGAAATAATTTCTATAACTGCTACATTTAGGTGCAAATGTAACAATGTGAAAGTCATTGTGAGAAATCTCTCCAGCTTTTTTATTTGACATTATGCTTTCTGATAAGGAGATAATGTATATCCAAATCTCTCACCTTCCGACAATTATAGAAGTCCCGATGGGGATTGTTCTTCAGCTCCTTCAATTCTTCCATTTCATTCAACATCTCATGTACGTTGAACTTGCAGGAGAGGAATCGAAGTCTTCGGTGGGTATAGGTTTTACTGCAACAGTCAAAAAAGAGACCACATATTTTCCCATAAGTGTCCCATAGAGTTAGGAAAAAAACATAGATGTAAAAGTAAGAAAGCATTTGCCAGTATCACCACCATCTGCCAGGCATGATGGTCCCCACTGTTGTAAACTTAATAATGACAGCTTATTGAAGCTCACATTTAAAACTGAACAGCCGGCTCATACTTGTTACCAAGTAGGGCAACTTGGCTCTTGCTTCTTGTGTCTACAGGAAAGAAACTTCTATTATACAACTGCTGCATTCAGCTATAGATCTCAAATGTCAATATAGGGCATTGACTGTGGAATTCTGGGAACTGAAAGTTACACGTCTTAAAACTTCCAGGGCTGAGAAACACTAAACACTGATACTGTATAGGGAATTGGTGGTGATTGGTTTACCATTACTTCTTTTAATTGCATAAAATCACTTTTGGGAGATTTTGCACATACACATTTAGCATTTTTAAGCTGACCCAGTTTCTATATCAATGATCCATACCACAAGGAAGCATTTCTAGGGAAGACCATTTTTATCAGAGCTTTCAGAGCCCCCTGAATATGACTATTAAAAATTAACAACACAGCTTCCTCATATTTTCAGGTGGGAAATGCAAGGAAACCAAGCAAATTTCTATTGAAAACACTCTCTTTTCTCTCTGATATGTACTATGGCTCCATCTACTTTGCGATACTCAGTACCCCAAGAAGGGTGAAAAGCTGCTTTTCTCCACCTCAACGTCTTCTGCTTTAAGATACTTACACAGGCCCCTTTGCTATAAGGGTAAGCAAGAAGTTCATGTCATCAATAAAGACCTCCAGGTTAGGATAGGACAGGTCCATGGGCTCACCCCTGGCAGCAGCTTCTTTGTCAGCATAGACATATGCCACCCCTTCCTTCATTTCTGTATGGTAGTTCAGATTCTCGGGAAGATTGTCAAATCGCCAAAGATCTGCACTATCCTTCACTGGTGAAGTGAACACTAAAATCAAGCAAAGAAACACTCAAGTGAAGATAAGAAAAGGTATAGGACCTATGCCAGACATCCAAATAAATGGTTTATTGATTAATTGATTGATTGATTTGATTTGATTTGTCAATCGCTTACAAGATACAGGTATAAGAATGAACATAGTTTTGAATACATGAGATAGACACCTACAAGAAAAATAAAAAGAAACAATAGGACAGGGACGGTAGGCACGATTGGTGCGCTTATGCACTCCCTAAATCTGTACAAATTCTACAAATCTGTAGAATCATTAGAAAGATCCCCGACTGTAGCCTTGAACGCAGCTGATCAATATGGCACTTCCATATTCTATCGTCACGACATTTCACGCGGTACGATCTAGGACCGGTTACTTGGACTACAGTTGCCTCGACCCACAACGGATCGCCCGAAAAGTTCCTAGCGAAAACCAAGTCGCCTACCTGGAAGTTACGGCATTTTCCGCTGGAACCGTGTAGTTTCTCAGGTTCATATGATGGATGCAGACGGTCAAGGTGGAGCGGAGCTTCTGCCCCATTAATAACTCGGTGGGAGTTTTATTGGTGACGCTGTGCGGAGTGATATGCTGCAAAAGGAGTATCTGGTTAATCTTGTCTTCTATATCACCATAGTCCATTTTATGCAAGGTTTTCTTGACGAATTGTACCATGCGCTCGGCCCTTCCATTGGCCGCAGGATGCGCCGGTGAAGTCAGCGCATGGAGAATACCACGGTCCGCCAGGTACTGTTCAAAGGACAGCACGGTAAATTGGGGCCCGTTGTCGGATACTAGAACGTCTGGTAAGCCGTGTATTGCAAAGAGTCTGTCTAGTTTCCTGATGACTGATTCGGTTGTTGTATTCCTCATCTCATGGATTTCAAGCCAGTTCGAAAAGGCATCCACCGTTAATAAAAATGTGTGTCCCTTGGTAGGTCCCACAAAGTCCAGATGAATACGGGACCATGGTCCCCTCGGTGTTTCTCATTCAGTTGGGGTCGCTTTCGGAGGGGTGTTGCTTACTTCCTGGCATTTGTGACAAGCTTTTACCCATGTCTTGATCTGCTTGTCGATACCTGGCCACCACGCGTAGCTTCGTGCGAAGGCTTTCATGCGCACGATGCTGGGGTGGCCATCGTGCAAGGTTCTTAGTATCGCTTGTCGTAACTGCTCTGGGACAACGACTCTATCACCCCAGATAATGCAGCCTTTCTGTGAAAATAGTTCCGTTTGTCAATTCTTGAATGGGATGTAGTCGTCAGGTATCTGGTCCAATGGCCATCCACGCTTGACCCAACTGAGGACTCGTGCTAAAATGGGGTCGCGTTTCGTTTCTATCGCGATATCTCGGGCTGTTAGTGGTGGTGTTTGAAGTGTCTCGATCTTCAGTGTTGTAACTGTCGGAGTGGTGTCATCAATGGTGTCCGGAAGTGGTGCACAGCTCAATGCATTGACGTGGGGAATGGCTTTCCCCGGGTGGTGTTGTAACTTGTAATTATATGCTGCCAAGAATTCAGACCAGCGAGTCATTCTGGGAGATAATATATAAGGTATTGGCCTATCTTCCACTATAATTCCCAGCAAAGGTTTGTGGTCAGTCACTATAGTAAAGGCTCGGCCATACACATATTCATGAAATCTCTTAACAGCAGACACAATAGCAAGGGCCTCTTTATCAATTTGACTGTAATTGCGTTCTGCTTTTGATAATGTCTTTCAGAAGTAGGCAACAGGGGCTTCACTACCGTTTGGCAAAACGTGGCTCAAAATGGCACCCACTCCAAATGGTGATGCATCACACGTGATCGTTAAAGGCAAAGTCTCGTTATACTGCATTAAAACAGCATCAGAAGTCAATAATTTTTTCACATATCGAAATGCCTGCTCCTCTCTGTGTCCCCATACCCAGGTTGCTTTTTTGTCCAACAAACGATGTAGGGGTTCGGCTACGGTTGCTTTGTGAGGCAGGCAAACGTTATAAAAATTGATAAGGCCCAGAAAAGCCTGGAGGTCGGCCTTATTTCGGGGTTTTGGGACATTTTTGATTGGCCTAAGTTTGCTATCAGTGGGGTGAATGCCTTGACTATCAATTAAATACCCTAAAAATTCTACACAATCTGTACATAATTGACACTTGTTTTTTTTAACTTTGAGACCTGAGTCTTTAAATCTCTGGAGAACCAACCTCAGGCGATCCTTTAGTATTTTCCGAGACGGGGCAGCGATTAACACATCATCAAAATATGGGACAATACCTTTTATCCCTTGTAATTGTCTTTCCATTAAACTTTGGAAAATTCCCGGGGCTACGCTTACTCCGAACTGGAGTCGGTTACATTTAAACGCACCTCGGTGTGTAATGATCATTTGGGCCTCTGCCATTTTTTGGTCTACAGGCAGTTGCTGGTATGCCTGGGCTAAGTCTAGTTTAGCGAAGACTTTTCCGCCCCCCAGGGAATGGAGGAGGTGTTGCACCACCGGTACCGGGTAAGCGTTTTGTTGAAGGGCGTGGTTCAGGGTGGCCCAGTAGTCCCCACAAATTCTTATCAATCCATCCGGCTTGATGGCTGTCACGATTGGGGTTTCCCAGGGAGAGTGATCGGTTGGTTCTAGCACACCCTGGGCTATTAATTTATCAAGCTGCTCGTCAATCTTTGGTTTAAGGGCAAATGGAACTCGACGAGGCTTAAGGCGGATGGGAGCTATTCCGGGATTGAGGTTAAATAATATCGGGGTCCCCTTGTACTCGCCTAGTTTTTCTGCAAAGATGTCCTGGAATTCTTGGACGAGGTCCTCTTCCCAGTCACTGCTGCAGGTTCGGTGAATGCCGGCTACTTCAATTCCGAGTGGAGCGAACCATTGGAGGCCTAACAAACTAGGCTGATCCTTGTTGATTACAGTCAGGGGTAGGAATGCTGTACAGTTCTTAAACGATACCCGGACTCGGCTGGATCCAATGACTGGAATTCGATTTCCTTGATAATCTTTGAGTATGAGTCTTTGGAATCTGAGGTCTTGCCACCAGACAGTAGGGATGAGCTGCTTGAGGGTCTTCCAGGAAACCATCGAGAATGACGATCCTGAATCGACTTCCATCAGGCAGGGCTGATTTTCAATGGCCACTTTCACTCGGATCTTCTTGGCATCAAGAGATGAGGCATGACCGATCGTGATAGTTTGGTGAGCCTCTTCTCGCTTCGTTGAGTGATTTAGGGTTTTGTTTCTGTAGGAGTGGTTGTTCCATTGGTGGTTCAGGGGTTCTTGCTTTACAGGACGGCTTCCTGTCGGTTGGCGATAGTTAGCCCCCCTGGAGGGTTGGCTGGGTCCTAGCTTGCTTCTACAGACCCATCCGATATGGCCTCTTTTCCCACACACATGGCAGAGCGCGTCGAGGAATTTGCATTCTGACCAGGGGTGGCTTGCTCCACAACCAACGCATTGGTACTGCGATCTCTGGCGTTGGTCTCGTTCGGACCGAAGTCGGTGGACCTCTTCTTCATCACTTTCTGATGATGATTCGAGGTCCTCGTGGTAGGCTGTTTTAAGCTGTTCTTCTGACTGAGGTGAAATTTCGCAGGCGAGTTGGCGATGCGGGGCATGGGTGCGGTGCATTTGGGCAGCCGACTTCCTGGTTGCTTCTGCTGCAGTAACTTCAGCAATGGCATCTTTAAGGCTAATGTCGCCTTTCGCCATCAGCTTACTCTGTGTGCCTGGGGCATCTAATCCCAGAACTATTCGGTCTCTTAGGGCTTCTTCTAGGTCGGCAAACTCGCAAAGGCCTCCCAGATTCCAGAGATCCGCTATGAAATCAGCAACACTTTCGCCCTTCCGTTGACTTCTCTGGTAAAATTCATGCCTTCTTATGAGCGTTGGCACAGTCGGTGCATAGTGGGCCCTCAACAGGGGTTCGAGGACGTCCCAGTCCATAGACTTTACTTCTGCCGGTTTCGCTAGTGCCTTGGCCATCTTGAATACGGTCGGCCCACAATGAGTTAGGAATACCTCCCGTTTCTTTCCAGTAGTGGCATCCTTCAAATTGTTGGTCTCCAGAAACATTTGGAAACGATCCATATATGAGTCCCAGTCTTCTTGTGCCGGGTCGAATGGAGCGGGTGGTATGACGCCGCCGGACATGGTTCCATCGTTGGTGCGTTTCAGCCATGTGCTCGGTTATAGTTCTTTGTCGTTCAGTAAGCTCTGACGTCTCCACATCCCATCCTTGTCGCCAGTGTTATGTTCTGTGCATGGGCGCAAAGGAGGAGACGAGCCGGTGAACAGTGAACTTCAAACTCTTTATTTACATGTGAAAACAGCTCAGCTCAATGGCCGCAATGGTCCCCTTTATATAGGCAAACTCTTAACTATTTAACCAATGAAACACAGGGAGCGCTAGCTCCATTAACCAATGGGAGAGGCTCGTTAATAGCCAATCAGATTCTCCTGAATGGACCAATCCAATGTCGCTATTATCGGCCAATCAAAAGTGCAGGGCCAGAACCCTGCACTTTATTTCAAGCTCTTAATAATCTTTATTCAAGTAGTTTTATTGATTCACAACAGGTTGTCTGACCAAAATACTTCTCTTTACCTTGCTCCTGCTTGTCTTTTTAATGTTTCTTGCAGAACTACTATATCACATGCTCAGAGTTGTTCCTATTAAATTATCTTACCACACAAAAAATCTACTACATGCTAACAACACCAGTGAATGAAACCTATATTTGTTCCACCATGTAATCTTCATTCCTCTTTTTCACTGCCCCCAACCCCGATACATAGTTAAGCAAATAAGGTTGGAATAGTTTTGCTGTGGTTGCATTTGGTTCCGGGACCTGAGTTTGACCATACCTGTATTGTGGCTATTCTAAAAAGTAAAGGGAGAATGAGATTAAATTCTGTTATCATTAAGGAACTTTGTACATTTTTCTAGTGCTATTGGACATTCAAGGTTTTGTCCATTTGTTTGCACAAGAAGCTTGTAACAGAAATTCCGTCAAAACAATTAAAATTTAAATTACATGCAATTGGTAGGGGACATTTCAGTTCAGGGGTTCACTTCTCTTTCATGTACTATAGAAGAATATCATCCGTATATAGGAAAATGAGATGCTAGCATTTTCCCTTCGCATTAACTATAAACCCAGAGCTGCTTTAGCTGACTATCTGCCTACCTAAGATAGCAAAGTTAGGCATGCTTTAACAGAATATATTTGCTCAGTCAAAGATGACATGAGAATCAGACTTCTGTAATTCCCTCAGGAAAGTTAATCTCTTCCACTTTTGTATTTAATAGACTGGTCTCACGGGGCCTGGCAGAAATCACATCTCTCTAAGACAGGGGTCACCAACCTTTTGGACCTCAGGGACCACCGAACTCATAATTTTAAATCCCGTGGACCAGAGACCCAGGGAAAATCCCCAAAAAACTCTGCAGGAAAATTCCCCACCCTGTTTTCCTACTGATCGATCATTCTTTATTTGGGATTGCAGGATGCCGTCTCCAGCTCCGTTCTCAGGGGGAGAGAGAGAGAGAGACTTTTGGCTTCATGCAAGGAAAGCAGCAGAAGTCTTTCTTTCTCTCCCCCAAACTCTGCCAGAAATGAGTCTTTTTGAGACTTGTCATGTTGGCACAGCCTCTTGGAGCAAGATGCCCTGCGGGGTCCCAAAGACTCATTTCTGGCAGAGTTTGGGGAGAGAAAGAAAGACTTTTGCTGTTTTCCTTGCATGCAGCCAAAAGCAGAAGAAGAAAGAAGCAGCCCAGTAGCCAGGCCAGGTGTTTGGGGCACGTGGCGCAAGTTCCCCCCTCCAGCCTTTCCCCCCTCCCCTCACTACCTCGTGTTGTTCACAAAGCCATGTGTTCCCATGTATCCTGGATTAATTGCTTTGGGGGGGTGCTTTGGTGGTCTCTTCAGACCACCCAAATTTTCTTGTGGACCACCAGTGGTCCCTGGCCCACTGGTTGGTGACCACTGCACTAAGAGATGTGACACAAGACAAAAAGTATCTTCATCTTTAGTATTTAATCTCTGCACCAACAGATTTTTACTATTATTGAGAATCCGGCTCCATAATCACTTGGTATTTCTGCTTTGGGAACCACTTGTAGGGGAAACTGACTGGGCTCCCTCAAGTATTGTTCACTCTAAAGGCAACTCCGTTTATTCTGTATGGACAGCCCAAGTAGCTTTCTTTTCAAGCATAGCTATATTTTCCATGTACTCTCAGCAAGGCTTGCCAATAAGAAGTTTATTCATGTTACCTGGCCACATCTCTTCATTGGGCTTCCATACTTCATTTTCAATTGTGCATAAGAACTGGGAAGGAGTCTTAGGGAATCGCTGGAAAGATTTCATCATATTCTTTTCTCGGATGCATAGAGCACGATACAGACCCTGGCAGACTAGTTCAAAGTCCTCCACAGATACCTACAATGTAACATACGTGAAGATTCCTAGTTCCAGATAGTTCATAATCATAAGAGCATAAGACACAAGAATGGCTGAAAACTGTAATAATCTATTATGGATCTATATGCATTGTGCTATTGTAATAATAACAGTAAAGATGGAGTACATCCAATAAGAGCCCTTGGTAAGACCTGTCATGGGGAGAGAGCAAGAGGAAAGAGAGAGCGAGAGAAAGAGGGAGGGAGGGGGGAAGGGAGAAAGGGAAAGGGAGAGGGGGAGAGAGAGAGAGAGAGAGATTGAGATTGTGTGTGTCTCCCAGTACTTACCAACCTGTAAATCCTTACAAATCTTAATATAGACAAGCACTTTGCCAAATTTGGAGTCCTCCAGTGGATGAAGCATAGAAAATATGAGGTATTGAAGAGAAGGAGAGGGTGTAACAAATTTTTAAGGAGGTGAATTGTTTTGCTTTTAATCTTGTAGCCTTGCTTTGAGATTATTATATTCATAATGAAAAGTGGCCAATAAATAATATAGCAGCAGCCATCTTCTCCAATGAACCACCATCTGAGACAGCAATTAAAGGAAATCAAAAGATGTGATAAGATGTCAAATCTCTTTTATGACAAATTTTTCTTGGATTCAGATTATGTCATTCATAATATAGTTGCTGCTGCTAAGTAAAGTAAGTAGAATTTATCATTTAAAAAAAAAAGCCTTAGTATCTTTTCTTCCCTACTCCATTTCTGGGTTATATCCTTTGGGATTTAGAATGTGGAATAAGGATTGGGAACAAGCAACAGTAAGATACCTTTTTACAGTATTTTATTATGTTATTGTAGAGTACAGTCTCTCCATTTAGTCAGAGATAGTTTCAGTTATACTTTCAAAGATTTTATAGCTATATTATATACTCAGGACAAAACTTTATCTCAGGATATATATTGGCCTCCTAAAGTCATTCTCATGTCACAGGTTCCTATCAGCTCTCTTGCCAGCTTACAGGGAGTGACATAGGATCAAGTGTTTAATGCATATTTGAAAGTATGTATTTCTTCCTACATACTTTGTGTAATCAATTATTTGCAACATGATCTGTGCAATAGGGGTCTTTAACACTTAGTTTTTCCTTTGTTTGCAATTTTTGCTAGACAGTATATTAGTCCTCTTATTATACTTATTATCCTCTATTTGCTGTATAAGATAGTACAGTGAAATGTTTCCAAGTGGAAATTAGATTTTACATAATTTTATGTCACATCTGAAACATCTGAATGGTGCAAAGAAGTAATAAAAGAAGGCTAAGACAGACAAAACACAGGATCTTTAGCTACGGACCCCTGCGGCATAATCCCCTGTGATCTGCACACGCTGAAATTTGGGTACATCTTCATACATAGCAGTAGTAGAGATGACCTCATCTAAAGTAGACAGTTTTGTTGAACAGTGTGCAGCAACAGGAACAACCAACGCAATGGTTTTCAGCCGCAAAAGCATCTTCTTCCTAAGGGCCAGTAAAAGGAATGGAACACAAGCTCAAACTGTTCATATTTTGGCAGCAGTTTAGTTCATTCATTCATTCATTCATTCATATATAAGATTTTTATGCTGCCTAAATCCAGCAGGGCTCTAAGCAATTCACAATATTAACACTATAAAAACAATACCTAGTTAATAACTGTATTCTTATATCCTCAGACCTACTGAAACAATATTTATTTGTTTAAAATAAAGATAAAGGACCAGTGATTGTCTTTCCGTTTTAGATTTAAGGCAGATCCCCTGAGAAAGTGGCAAATGAATATCTCTTCCCAGGCTACTGGCACGTCCACCTTACCCAAGGAAATATTGACCATAGCCACGATCCAATTCCTGATCCTCTCTCTTGTTACTTTAAGAGGAGAAGGAGTCAAGACCACATTTGGCAGAGTTAACTTCACAAAGAATCCAGCCCACTTCTTCTGTAAACCCTCCGAGTCTTGAAAGTCTTTTCCAAGCAGGAATCCATTTTGCTTATCAGAGTATGTAAGTGTATCTATATGTGTTTATTAATACGGGTAACATAAAACCCACATAACTCCTTTTTCAGCCACATCTTATGACAGATGATTTCTGTACTGGTGAAATATTTGGAATGGTGAGTATGTGTTGCTGAATTTTCTTATTGATAAAATGGGTACGGAAAGAGATAGGTGGATTATTATTTGCCATTTTAATTAGCATCCCACACTAGTCCTTCTTGGCAGAATACTCCCTAATAGATTTGTGTTTTCCTTTCCTTTTCTTAGTCCACCCTTTCAAACAAAACTCTGCCTCCCTCCCTCTCTCTCTCTCTCTTCAAAAATGCACATGCTATAGATACACTTACATACTCTGATTTTATATGGAGTTAAATATAAAGTTGCTATGGTTTCATGTCAGTTTCTCTCTTAAAATAATTAGGTGGGACTGAAAGCATAATAGGTACGGAGAAAGATGGCTATAGCCTGGCACTGGCACCAGAGCAGAGACCTTAGCCTTGCAATGTTACTTATCCAAACTTTCAGGACATATGCCCAATTCTCAGGAATGGGATTCAAATTTTTGAACAACCAGTTCTGTGGGCATGGCTAAGTTGGTGGGCGTGGCTTGGTGATCATGTTATTGGCTGGGCATGGCCAACTCAGTATCACTCACATCGAGGCACGCAGCTCCTCGCCTGGCCTCTCATGACTGTGGGGATGTTGCAACAGTCATAAGTGTGAAAAATGGTCATAAGTCACTTTTTTCAGTGCCCTTGTAACTTTGAATGGTCACTCCACACAAGCAAAGTACTAGCAAAGGAGGGAAAAAAACTCCAGAGAAGTTCCTGAGACAGGAAGTCTTGTCCTGCCAAGAATGTAATAAGGGTTAATGGAGAGGCAGTTTCTGTAAGCAACACCAGAATGTTTCCTTCTTGCCTTCCTTACAGGATTAGCCCAATAATTTCTTCTAACAACTGGTTCTCCGAACTGCTTAGAATGTTAACAACTGGTTTTAGCAAATAGGTGCAAACTGGTAGAATCCCACCCCTGCCAATTCTCACCTTTTATCAGAAATATTTGTGTTGTCCTGTTTGATCATGTGATCTTGCATTTCGTGATGTGAGATAGGGCAGACATCTGCCACATCAAAAGGAGAGATTTCATGCCGTTCTCCTTCATCCTTCACCTCTGAGGCAAAGACCAGCTCTGCAAAGGAGCGCATGTCATCATCTGTTTCTGTGGGGAAAAGGCAATAGATCAGTAGGTCATCTTAATCCACCAGATTCATCAGAAAGGTGCATATTAACTTTGTATATATCCTGGGAAGAGATCAACCTCTCAAATTGTAGTGCTAAGAAAAAAGCATGGAAATAGTGACCCATCTGGAAAAAAAATTGTATTGGTTATAAGGAGAACAGAGCAAAAGAAGGCTGCAATAATCTGTGGAATATAATGTTGCTAGTGTTACACAGTCCATGTTGCTTGGACCTCACACTAAAGAAATGGGGGTATAGAAAGCATTTCAAAAGGGATCCTTCTTAGTTCTTTGGAAAGTAAAGACAAGAATGGAGATGTACATATATATTCTCAGATTTGCAAGATTCTGTTAATATAACCTTATAGTAGATTTATACAGTCATTAAATGTGGCAATTGTTAAGTGAGATTTACCTGTACATAAAGCACTACAAAGAAAAGTTGCATTTCTCTTTTATTGATTATAGTTGATGTGATGAAGTGATGTGGGAACAGGTGGGGAGAAAACTGCTGAAAGAGACAGTAATGAAGAACTAAAAACAAAAGAGGGAATTAAAAGATCAAAATGCAAAAATTGAAATAATTCCAATAATGCCATCTCCTGGCTATGTAGGGTAGATTCATGCTAACTGGTATCCTTGTTTTGGGGAAATAAACCACTCTTGAAAGAGATAAATAAAATCAACCTTAGTTTTAAAAAATAAAATATACTGCAACACTTCCCCTTTTCTTATTTAACTTTAAGGTTAAAATGCAAATATTCAGCATAGAAGATAAATTATAGAATTTCCTGTATTATTTATTTATTTATATTTATATCCTGCCTTTATTATTGTTACAAACAGTTCAGGGTGTCAAACCTTCCTCCTATTTTCCCCACAAAAACAACCCTGTCTCAGTTTGGGCTGGGAGTGGGTGACTGACCCAAAGTCATCCAGCTGGCTTTCCTAGGTAAAGCAGGTTTCCCAGTTTCCAGCTTGGTAGTGGTACCACTTATGTCAATTGGCAAATTAGTCAAAAAAGAAACATCTCAAAGAAAATATAATATAATGTTTCTCAACCTTGGCAATTTAAGATGCGTGAATTCCAATCTCAGAAGTCCCCAGCCAGCATGCTAGGGAACAAATTACTATACAGAGAGTCTTCATTTTCAACCTGTACTTAATTGACCATTCGTAGTTAGGACAGCCTCACAAGCAGTGTTCAATTGCCCATAAAGCATTTCCAGTTCATACTACCACTTCCTCATGGTCACACGGCTACATTTTAGGCCCTTGGCAGCCTGTTCATACCTATGTCTGGCACCTCACGGTCATGTGATTACCATTTGCAATCTTTACTGCCAGCTTTCCCAGAAGGAAAGGTTGTAAGCTGAGGGGACAGAGAGAAAGTCTGCTTCTAGCCACCCAGCCATATCCAGGAGCCCTGGAGGTTTTCAGCTTATTCCCTCCCTTCCTATCCATACATGAGAGCCTGTAGCACGAGCAATAGCACTTAGACTTATATACCGCTTTACAGTGCTTTACAGCCCTCTCTAAGCTGTTTACAGAGTCAGCATATTGCCCCCCAATAACCTGGGCCCTCATTTTACCCACCTTGTTAGGATGGAAAGTTGAGTCAACCTTGAGCCTGGTGAGATTTGATCTGCCAAATTGCAGGCAGCTGGCTGCAGCAGAAGTAGCTTGCTTACTGCACTCTAACAACTGCGCCACCGAGGCTCCTAGAATGGTTTCAGGACCTACCAGTATGCACAAAGCAGCCATGGCCCAGACATCTTTGGCCATGACCAGGAGACCTGAGCCTTTTCCAGAATCCAGCAGCACACAGTTTCCTTTTCTGTTTTCTGCAGCTTCTGAGAGACAAGCACAGCGAATACAAGGTATGGCCTTCCTGCATCGACTATTCTGAAAGTGGGTGCTATTTTTGCAATCTTAAAATGGAACCTCCTAAAGGGCTGAGACTGTGTGTGACCTTGTGACTCGGTGGGAAGCACACTGAAAGCATCCAGGCACATAGCAACTTTGTGCATGCTGGTAGACCTTGGAGCTGGCTGAAAGCTCCCATTTGTGACTGGGTGGGGAATTGACTGATGTCTTCTGGCCTGCATCATGTTTCCATTTGCCAGTGAGCCCTGGACCTCCCCCTGAAGCATCCCCATGCTTCACTTAACAACTGCAATTGGGTGATCCAGGAGTCATTGATTGCAGTCATTGAGCTAAGTGGTTGTGTGATCTTCACATAATTACTGAGATTGTGGACCCAACTGTGTCATAAGTCAAGAACTGCCTGTATGTTCTAAAGGAAAACTGTATCTTCATAAATATAAGCCTGAGATCTGATTGAAAGCTGAACTAAATAACTGTATCTTGCACAAATACATAAAAACAAGTTTTAGCATAACACATCACATCAAATTGAAATAAAATAAAAAAAATAAAGGAAATAATGTATCTAATAGTACATGTATTGGCGGTGGCTAGAATAATATATGCACAATACTGGAAAAATGAAATCATACCTCCAGAAACAGAAATAATAAGAAAAATTATGGCATGTGCAGAATCAGATAGATTAACTTTAGAAATAAAAGACAAAGGAGAGTCTAAATATTATAAAACATGGAATAATTTTTTCAATGGTTATATAGCAGAAGACAAGGTAGAAATATTAGTAGTTATGATTAGATTAATTAGTAATTAACATATTAAATAAGGAGATTACAAATGATAAAATAAAATGTATATATGTATAACAAAGTTAAGTTGGGTGTATTGTGTGGTATTCTCATAATTGAAATTAAAAAAGAAATTAAAAAAAAAGAAAAAGAAAAAACTGAAATAAAGTACTTAATGGAAATTCCTGATTGTACATTTTTCCTATGACTATGAAAATAGGCATTCCCTGAAACAATTGTTCTTTTCCCGTTACCTGGATTTCTCCAGATTTTTTTAAAACTGCAATTCATTCATCAGAAGTTGATGAGATGGGGAAAGGGGGAAAACAACAAGTGTGTTTTACAGGCCTCTCTCCATGGGCTTCTGCCAAATTCTGCCAGCACTTGGAAGGGCTGGAATTGCTGAACTGTGTACATTCATAAAGCCATCTCTCAGGGAGATGTACAGTATTGTACCTGTAGTCTGCATTCCCAACACATCCAAATGATTGCTAATGTATTGCACAACATTAAACTACAACTAATATTACCATTTTACAGTAGAGGTGAAGTAATAATCAGATGGGTATCTGATCTGTTGATACAAAGAAGCAAGAAGGCGATAATGCTTTGGCAAGAGATGGGCAGATGGAATAAAATGTAAAATGATTAAAGAGATATGCTGGAGTCGAGATTAGTGACAGCTGTGTGCAATGCCAGTGACATTGTATATTGGGAATGGGCTAGAAAGAATGCAGCCATCTCTACTTGAAGACAAAAAATAGAAGATGGTAAGAAAGGCAGTCCTCTTCTGGATGTTTACCTCCTGCCTAGAGATGTTCTTTCTGTGTAGAGTTAGAAGCTAACGATACAGACAGTTGAAAAAGAGGACAAATGTGTGGGTGTAGGAAAAGACTCACTAACTTTTTAGCTTACTTGGCATCTACATCAAAAATTACAGCAAAAATGCACACACACAAAAATACCTAGGCCTACATATATATGAAATCAAAAGACTGACTTTTCAATTGCACTTTTTTTCTGCCAATCTTTATTTTCAATAACATATGACGACAATAATGTAAAATTGTCCACAATGCAGTTTTCAAATTTCATAATAGAAACATATGATGAATCATGTGACCAACAGACTCCATGATCATAGATTGAAAGGGGCTGAACTGAAGGTAATTGCTGGAATCAGGAAATAAATTAATAAATAAATTAAATAATGTAAATGAAGGCTGTTGACACTATTGACAGATGAGAAAAAGGAAGAAGTGGAGAATTTATAAGGTCACAATCCACAAAAGTTTGAGGAGCTACTGTTGTGAAAAATGTCCCTAAACCCCACAGACAAGACAATAAAAAAGCCAAATCACAACTATTTTAAGCTTTTGCCTGCTAGACCAGAAGACATGAAGACAAAAAGGGGCCCTCCTTTGTCCGGACATCTGATAAGCCCATTTCATTGTTGCCAAGAGCCACATTCTACAACAATAGAGAAGCCCTAGCAGCACCATACAGAGGTGGATATGGAGATGCTGAACAGAGTGACTCACATTCAGCTCTGTACCCAGCAGTAGCCAGATAGCCAGACAGCTTTCTCCCCAGGGTAAATTGTGCCAATGATGCAATTGATGAAAGTGATTTGTGACAAATCCTCACACTTTTGCCATCTATTTATGATTGTTTCAGGATTCTGGAGTCATGTGGTTGCTATTTGCAACCTTTTCTGCCAGTTTCTGACAAGCAGTCAATGGGGAAAGCTGGGTTTGTTTAATAAAGAAGTAACTTACTTAACAATCATGGCTAGAAGTTTGTAAAATTGGATTTGATTCACTTAAGAACTTCATTACTTAGCAATGGCAGTTCCAGTCCCAGTTGTGGTTATATCTCAAAGACTACCTGTATTTCAAATAGCGACTCCTTGACAATACTTTCTTCAATACATTGCAGATGTTTCATTCTCACATATACAATTCCTATTTTCAATAGGCAAACATCCAAAAAACTGTGGCTTAAGCTTTCTGCATATTACTTTTTATTAATTGTTCAACAGGAAGAAAGAAAGAAAATTAACAAAGCAAATGAAGGCAAATAAATGTATCCAAGGTTAATGCTGCAGGATCCAATCTGGGTCAGTGACCAGAACCAATGGTTTAGTCTTCCAAGCTTTTGGAATCATGCTTGAGCCCATCCAGCACATTCTGGTGAGAGGGAATGTTAGTTCCTGAGGACTGGCTCCAGCATGAGTGCGAAAGCTTGGAAGACTAAACTTCTGGTCCTGGTCACTGACCCAAATTAGATCCTGCATTAACAAAGCATTGGATGACATCATGGACTCCACAAGAGAAATTTAAATGTTTCTCAAAGACTCAGCCTGGGTAAGCATAAATCTGAGAGTCACATCACCAACAGTGCTATCCACACATTCTTCAAATATATATTGTATCTTCCAATGTATACTTTAATAGTTACATATTCATAAATATTAACTGCACAGATCCTAAGACATCAGTCCAAAGCTCTTACACAAGCTGAATCTCCTACCTTCAAAGATAAGTGTTGTGCAGAGAAAATCAATGAACTGGATATGAATATTTTCTGAGTAAAATATATATTTCACAAATACTATGTACAACATGCTCCATAAAGAAGTTAGTAGATTTGCAATGCGTATTAATTCTTTTGAGAGAATGTTAATATTTCAATAGTTGCCTCTAAACAGTTATACTTAACAAAAAGTGGTATCTTTATTATTTCTCTGGTTCCCTTGACCCGCTTTTTCTCAGCTTCCTAGCTGTTCCATGTTCATAATAAATTTCTGAGTAAACTCCCGGCTGGCATTGGTTGGCACATTTAATTTGCCCTCAGTTTACCATCTTACTCATTACCTTATGAGTTTCTGCTCAGGGATGGGAGTGGAGTGGGTTTTGCTGAACTGAGTTCACAGTCTGTTCCATCTTTTTTCACATATTTGGTATCTATCAAATGACTCCTTTGGGGAAAATTAAAAGGCTTATAAACCCCTCATTCAAATTATTTTTACCCCAGTACAATACTTAATTTAAAAACAATAGAAAATAGCTTTTATAGGTACAAGTCAATGTAGTTAGATTAGAGATTAACTCTACCTATCAACCTACTGGGTGTAGACCTACCTGGAATTTTCACCTGTGGCATTTTCTTACCACCTCAGTAAAGTTTTCAGGAACTGACTTTGGAATAGGCAAGAGGAAGAGTGAAGGTTCACAGCCAGCCAGTGCTCATTTTATTATTTATCTGTGCTCTTGTAACTCAACTCCTCTTCTCGAAAAGGAATGAACAAGGAAGCAACAGACTATTTAAAGCTGCAGTCAGACTAACTTTTTGCTGCAGCCAATAATGCCATGGACTTATTTAGGGTTAATTGAAATGTACATTGAAACCATCACAAATTAAATACTATGGGCAGCATCTTATGTAGGGCTCTGGTTGGCATCAATGGGCACTCATTTTTTCTACATGAGCAACTTTTATCTCTCTCTCCCTTTTTAGAGGAGTGCACTAATCTACATGTGTTGGCTATGTACCCCATTTAGCAATTTTTGAACCAAAACAAGATATTATTATAAACCCACATATTTACATATATATTATATAAATATTAATGATATATTCATACATATATATAATTTATTATGAAAGCATTTTTGCATTTTGCATATATCAAATGTGACATCTTGTTTTATTTTTATTATGCATTTGACAGATTCACAAAGTATGCTTATTCAAATGTTCAGTATGAACTACAGTATTAAAAACCATAAACAATAACCACAGTCTTCTTTCTCCGTAAATAAACAAAAAAATAATCAGGAATAATTGATGCCGAAGAGCCATTGCTGTAAAAAAAAGGTTCTGCTTCCAGCCACAGGCATCCCATATGAAAGAAAATCTAAGCCAGGGGTCTCCAACCTTGGCTCCTGGAAGCCTGGCGGACTTCAACTCCCAGAATTCCACAGCCAGCTTTGCTGGCTGTGGAACTCTGGGAGTTGAAGTCCGCCAGGCTTCCAGGAGCCAAGGTTGGAGACCCCTGATCTAAGCTGTAAAGTAGACTGGATTCGTGCAGCACCCTAAACCAGGGGTGTCAAACATGCCTCTTCAAGGCATAGTCGCTTGATGTATCAGGACTATCCCCCCCCCCTTTGCTAAACTGTGTGGGCGTGGGGCCAGCACGTGACACATCTGGCTGCATTCTGCAAGTTTGACGCCTCTGCCCTAAACTATAATGAAGTCTGATGGAAGAGCATAGACTTAGCCAGTGACTGCCCATAATTCAGAGCAGTGTTTCTGGACCTTGACAACTTAACAGGTCTGGACACCAACCCAGAATTCCTCAGGCAGCATTTTTTCAATGGACTGAAAAAAAATTAGAAGCATTATCTAAATACTAAATCTGTCACCTAAAAAGGATACTTTTTTTTCCTCTGAAAGGATATTCTGTCAAAATATGTCTAGACTTTCCCCCCCCCAATATTTTTATTTTATTGCTTGTCTTGAAGGAGAAGATCCCATCAAAGGATTTCTATTGACTTGTTAGCCAAATTTTACTTTAGCATTGATTACAGATCAGCATTCTCCACTATGCCCAATCATCATAATAAGCTAACTTAAGGGCTAAAGATCAGGTCAGATAGGAAACATAGTTCTCCTTATCGAAATCTTTGTAATCTGTGCTCTCCCAGCATCTCCTACCTGAGAATGTTGCCACAGGGACTCACCACAATATGTGCAGATAAGATTTAGGGTTTAGAATCAGGGGTCTTCAAATTTGACAGCTTTAAGACTTGTGGACTTCAACCTCCAGAATTCCTTCTCCAGTCATGTTAGCTCAGGAATTCTGGGAGTTGAAGTCCACTAGTCTTAAAAATTGCCAAGTTGCAGACCCATGACCTGCAGAACTACTTTTAACTCCATAAAATCTCTTTCACATCAGCTACAATTGAATACAGGAATCACACGTTACTGATCTCTCATAGAGGCTAATTATTTGTTGGAATTTCCTCCAATATTCTTTCATTTTGAAATGCAATTGGAACCATTTCTAAATCCTAGTGTTCAGGCCCAGCTCAATATGTTAATTTACCGAATCCCGGCAGTCCAGTTCATGTCATCCTTGGGAAGACCTTCCCAGCTTTCTCAATCTGTTTTCAGAAAACTATCTGCCCCCTATAGCTGGCGGTAAAAACTACATTTGCTTCTAATATTTCTGCAGTTAATGTCAAAGGTATTAAAACTGCATCTGAAACCAAGAATGACCTTCAGGCTTTACAGTAACATTAATTCCCTTTTGAGCTCTTGTGACTTCTTTTATTCAAAAAGACAGATGAAGTAGAGTTGGGTCATCAGAAAAAGAACAAAAAATGTGTGCAGAAATATTTTGGAGGTTGTGGCTTTGTGATAGAGAACTACAAAGATAAAACATTCCCCTTGTTATCTATACAACCCCAGCCTTATCGTCAGTTAAGGAAAGCATGTGGCTCTTCCAGCAGGCTTCAGATGATTTAGTACTGTGCACTGACACTGATATTTTATTCTTGGTTGTATTCTGTATTTCCGTCCAACATGATAATGTATATTTACTTAATATCTTTGCTATTTTTTGGTCACTGCTTTAATATTTGTTGCTTAGAGTCACTTGGATGATTGAGACAGCTTATAAATTGAACTTATTTGATCCTTAGATAGCAACAATTCCCCAGTCTACATCTCTGTGGCCTAGAATACACATGGTGCTAATCCACATATCTTCTGTGAACTCACTGTAATTTATAAACCATAGTAAACTTTCGTTAATTGATCAACTACAGTGGAAGTGGTTGATCAATTAACAGATCCCACCTCTCCCCATCCTGCTCCTGCCCTCCCCATCTTTTAATTGTGCCAGTGTTTTACTTTTTGTACTAACTTGTTGTTAGATTTTACCTTTTATGATTGTAAGCTGCCCAGTTACCTTAATTTTACATATAAAGAAATATTTGCAAATCCATTCTTACTTATTCAAAGGGTGTTCATCCCAAATTGTTAGTCATCCAGGTCATGGTTGTTCCAAAGGACCCTTTTCTGGAAGCAACTGCTTTCTTGTTTTTTGGGGGAAGATGTTTTACTTCTTTTCACAATTTGGGATGAACACCCATTTTGTTGGAAGATGTATAGGCAGTCAGTTTGTTCTGTTCTTGGTTATTGCAGTTCTTTCTGCTCATCTGAATAATATCCTCACACAGCTCCTTTTGTGAGAGTTTGAGTTGTTACTTTAATAGTGGAACACTTGGTTAGTGGGAGTAGTTTTTTTGATATTAGTATTTCTAATTTGCTGCCATTTCCTCTGATGATATTTTTATTTATATTTTATATTTCTTAACCATCCATCTCAGATATCCAGGAAGGATAGCATATTGTTTTTTATTGTTTTTGAAGATGTTGATTGTCTCATGTCTTTTCCAGTTGCTCCTTTATGATGGTATTTGTGAGGGATAACATTGGTTACCTAACTTAGTTTGGGTAAAAATAATATATAAACTATGTTAGTGAGTTTAAGTGTAAGTATCACTTTAACTGCAAAACATGTATTTTGGGTGCAGTTGTAAAATCACCATCAGAGGGAGCAAGAGAGCTCACTGTTAGCTGGCTTTTACTGTAGTAGCTGACAATGTTGAATTGATGGTGATAACTGTGTGTTTCCCTGCTGTTGCTGAGAGAAGAAAAGGGGTTTGATTTTCTTCATATCTCTGACTGCAAAAGAGATATATTGCTGGACTGATTATTTGTAAGTTTACTGACCTCTATTTTCAACATTGGACTTTGCAACTGATTAATCCCTGGATGGACTGAACTAGTGTATGACATACGGACTGTTTTGACTATGCTATAACTCTTGCTAGAATAAAAAACTATTTAACTGACACAGTGTATCTGTCTTACTGAGTGTAAACTACAACGTTTATCTCAAAACATTTGCCTGCCTGCTAGACTGCCGTTGCACGTTCTGCTAGGGTGTGTATCCCTAACAGTATTTTATTATTATTTTTTTCTTTTTAAAATTACATTAAAATATATTTTTAATATATCAAAATTGAAAATTGAAACTTCTGCTTCTTTCAAGGCCAGGATTTATTGTCTGCAAGATAGAAATAATTGGTAAGATATTTCTAAAATCATAATGAAACACCAGTAGAAAATATACATAGCATAGGGTTAAACCGTTGGGTTTTGACTTCTGAGCATATTTTCCTGCAAACATTTCATTATCAGGCTAGATAGTATCATCAGTGCACAGGAGGGTGGAGCTTGCTGATTGTTTATATGTAACAGCTTGGCTAGGCTTATAGTTTCTTCCTTGATAGGTCCTTGATTAGGATATTGTTCCCTCCAGGACTTATTAGATGATTCTTTCTGCATATCTTGACTGCTAAGTAAGATGTTATCAGGGCCATCTGTTTCCAACCTTGGTTTCAGGTTATATCTTTTAAACTGTAGGTGATCATGTGCTATCAAGTCATTTTCAGTTCTTAGTGACCACATAGGTTTTCCCCATAATTATCAATCCCTAATCTGGTTTTTCAGGTCTTCCAATGGTACACTCATCCCCATTGTAACTGAAGCCACCTATTTTGCTGCTGGCTGTCATCTTATATCTTCCATTTTTTTCAATATGAAAGCTGGATGGATAACCTTGGCCCAGTTATTCTCCCTGAGCCCAAATTATTTCACAGAGTTATCTTTTTGTGGAGAAAATAGGAGGAGGAACGAGTATTAAACAGCATACTGTGGTTTCTTGCCCTGCATATAACTTTCTCATGTGGTCAATGAGTTGTTCTGGAATTTCCAATATTTTTTAAGGAAGAAGAATGTGAAATTCACCCATACTACAAAATGTACTTTAGAAAAAAAAATAGAGTAGGTGAACGTAAGTTTTCTTGTTCTTTTTGACAGAAATGTACATTTCTGCCAGTCTACAATACCAACATTTTTTTTTAAATTTCCCAACATTTAGCTAAAGATCTGTGATTGACCACAATACCTGGGACTGCTTTACTGAACAATCTAAGGATCTGACCTGGCCAAAATGTACTGTAATTATTCAAAGCTCTCCAGGTGTTTTGAATGTGGTCCACATCATTTGAGAAGCATTCGCTTTGTAATAGTTACAGGTTCTGGTAATTATGAATTGCCCACATTTCACAATGTAAAGTAGGGGATGTTGTTTCTGATCCAATTACTGAACAAACACACCAAAGAAATATTTGTATATTTTAGGGGGGAGAACAGTGTTTAGTTAAACATATTCAAAAATGATTACATTACAATGGAATTAGACTTAAGTGCTTTGACAATAAGTCAACCTTTAACATTTAGTGGTCTGGAAATCCAGAGAATAAGTTCATGAAATACCATACAATGGAAGCATGGCCTATTTTTTTTAATCCACACAGCATCTATTGTCCCATATTAACTGATATTCAGCTATATGAGACCTCAAAATAAGCAAAACTAAAGGTGAAATCAGGTGTTACAGCAAATATGAAAGTATTCTTGAAATAAGTCACTTTGTTATCCAAATAAACATAAAGTGATAGAATATCAGCTCCAGAAGTTAAGAATTATTTTTAGCTTCCTCTAAATTATGATCAGAATCTTGACTTCATTGTTTTATCAATGATGACCTTCACTAATATACATAACATCTTGTCATTCATTCTTATTTTGTCCATGTAAAATAGAGCCTAAATATGTCTAGGCTCTATCATACAGTATATTTTGGTAGATGAGTAAGGGACTAGCAATACACAATCATATTTTATGCATACATAAAAAAGATGGAATTTTTAAAGTCTTTCTAGTGAAGTTTGACTCCTAATGATTATATGGCAATAGTATGAAGGTGGGTGAAAGGGGAATGGTTTGTTGGATTTTTTGTCTAAATAGTCTTGTGATACTAACTTCATTCAACCCCGCCTAGCTTTTCCAAAATCAGCCCAAATCGGCAAATTGCTGTCACTTGCTGTGATTGGAAATTTCTATTTATACATACATTTCCAAGAATTCAAATTTATTAGGTAACAAAGGCACTTTTGTTTTCAAACAGTCCAAATGTATCTTTCCAAAGTTTAGAGATCAATATAAGTATTTAAAAAAACAAAACAAAACAACCACAGATCGAAAATAACACAAGAAACTGATCATAAGATTCAGTGGATCAATTACATTTTCATATGGGCACAAATATTTCTGAAACAGTATATTAAACATTCTGAAACATTAAACAAGACAATCCACACATGACACAGTAGGCAACTTACAGAAGCCATTCAATCCTGTGAAGGAAATCATTTCCTTTAAAAAGAATCAACATTTTGTCTAAGTTTGCATATTATTATCCTGCTGTATCAGGCATATCCTTTTAGTAATGGAAAATGTTTAAAATATTAAGCAGATCAAACACTGTAATCTTGTTTTCTGTTCAACAGTCCAGCAAAATTAACATGTATGGCACCTACAGCAAATTATTAGTGTAATTTCAACAGCATTATTATAATCAGTTAGAAGAAAAACAAGGAACCGTAACTGGAAGCCCAGCTTGCAATAGATTTTTTCCTCCATATCTAAGTTTCAGTGTTGCGAGCTGAGTAAAATAAAAATCCAGCTTGTTTTGGAAAGGGCTTTGCAGATTTACATGAATCAGTGAGATTCTTTTCTAAAATAATACAACGATATGCCTGATCAGCTGAGGAACATGGTTGTAAAAGTTATTTTAAACACTATTTTTTAAATCCGCAACCAACAGACACTATCAGCATATACCATACTCTTATTCAAAACTATGCACTTATTTTAGTTATATATCTGTTCATGGCAATTTGTGAGAACCATTCTATATAAATAATCTGTGTGCTTGCTTTCCTAAATTTCCTAATATATAGTTCTCAACTTACAACCATTCATTTAATGACTGGTTGTGACTATTCAAAGTTACGCCACTGAAAAAAGTGACTTTATGACTCACTTAACTGCCTTGCTTAGCAACAGAAATGTTGGGCTCAATTGTGGCTGTAAATCAAGGACTACATGTACATGAGATTTAACTTCATATTTATCACTGCTGTGTGTTATTTAAAATGTTCTCCATTGAATCCCTTTTTTGCTTAGTGCTACAGAAAGAGACAAACAGTGATCTGGAGAAGACATCAGACTACTCATGAATAATATATTGTTGTGGCCCAGATTAGCCACCAAAACATCCTCTGCATATAATACAAATGTAAATGTAGGAAATTTCAAGACCTGAAAGAAGGCAAGAATTACAAATGTTACCACTTTTAGATAAAATGTTTTACATGCTGAAGCAGTTTTTTTGAAAATTGCTTCCCTCACCCAAATTAAATGATTTCACCTACTTCATTCTACAAGCTGCTTTTTAATTAACCTATGTTTCACTTGTGATGAAACATCATTTAATACAAGTGAACCCCAGATGGAAAATTACTAATACATTACTATGTGCTTCTCAGATTCATTGGCAAACATGCAGAACACTAAGCCAAAAATGACATTTAATATTCAGGTTCCTGGAATTGTAATTTCAAACTGCAAATGCTAACCAAGAGGTGTGATGTATCAATACTTCTTTTAAGCCCAACAATTCCCTGTACTTCTATTTAAGACAGGAGTGTCCAACCTTGGCAACTTTAAGACTTGTGGACTTCAACTCCCAGAATTCCTCAGCCAGCAAAGCTGAGGAATTCTGGGAGTTGAAGTCCACAAGTCTTAAAGTTGCCAAGGTTGGACACCCCTGATTTAAGCGGTCCCATGTTCTGCAGTAGTGCTCCTGTACTTTACACAGCTGGCCAATTTATTGAAATTAAGCAAATTTCACTATGTTCACCAGTGCATATGCCACATATCTACCACAGAACAAAGGAATCATATTAAGGAAAAATTGAATGCTATGGAGCGCTGAGCAACATGCAAAAGGACTTTAAACAGTATCAATGTATTGCTCAGATAACATCAGTTTCTCAAGAAAAAGAGCTCTGATTTTCTTGGTAAAATATTAGCACATTAGCCAGCAGTAAAACACATGAACACATTATTGTATGGCCCTATGTAATGCTGTATGAAATTAGCTTCAGATCAAGTATGCCTGAAATGATCCATTAAGTTATATATTTAGGAAATAATATGCCAGCTTTCTCACTTGGTGATTAGATAGTTTGGATTAGCTTGGACAGTGGTTTTCTGTCCAACTTTAGAATGTATGCAGTAAAATGGCAATATTGTAAACCAGAAAACATTTAATGACTACAAACTCCATTTCTATTGAAGTCATTTCTGTGCTTCAATCAACATAACCACATCAATCAGATATGTAAAACAGTCACACAGACAGCTTTTATATCACCTCACATCATTTTAAACATCTACTTTCAGTGAAAGGCAGTTCCCTCAATCACTTGAAAGTGAGATGATATACACACAAGGTATTCAGGACCAGATTTTGGATACATCATATAAATAATAACCCAATCAACTACTCCTCAGCAAAGGAAAACTCACAGCTCCTTTTCTTTTATGATAGAGGTATGGAGACCACTGAGGAATCCAGCTCCATATTTTGTAAGGATAAATGTACAGTTATCAATTTAATCCTACTTTTAAGCAGCAGGAAAATTAAAGTCATCCTCTACTTCTCTAGTTCCATTTTACCCTAGCTCTTCACTTCTAGTTTCACTGCACAGCAGTAGCTGGGAGAGAGCTTTCAAAACAAATAATGCCAATGAAGTTGATTCCCTAAATACATTTCTTTGCTAGTACGTCTAAAGACACTGTGCTTGACAAAGGTATCAAAGGAGTAAATAAGTTTAACTAAAAATAGAAGTGCAGAAATAGCTGGGATAAAACAGATTTTTTTCTACACAAACTTCACACAGCCATGTTTTATGACTGAGAATGGAGTAACAGCTATTGACAGTATTCACAGCTAATAAGTGGTCCTGATGAAAACACCAGTACCTTCAAGCACAAGGTAAATGGAATGTATTATATTTAAAACTGGAAAATAGCAACTGACTGCTATTTCCTCAGGAAAATCTTAATTTCAAAGTGCTTTTCAGCCAATGATGTGAGGAACTCTGACAACGAAGCCCAGTGCTGGTAAATACCTTCTGCAAAAGTTCCCACATACAGTTCATTGGGAAGCCCAAATAGAAGGATAAGACAATAAAGCTGAGCATAGATAATACTGGGTTAACACAGACCAATGAACTGAGTCAGCTTTAAACATTCAGGATGGGTCAGCTAGGAATCAGAGCTGCAACCAGCATGATAAGGCTTAAGGTCTAGCTTGCCTTTGTAAAGAGGCACTTGAAAATCAAATATTTTTACTTTTGTTATAAAAAGGCCAGAATTAAAGAGGTTAGTACTAGATGTGATTAACCTAATGTACAATAGGAATATTTAAGTACATAGTATAGGAAATGTGACAAATATTATGCTGGTTTAAAATGGCATACAGGAAATCAAGCATAATGTTACCATACAATGCTGTGCAATTGCTTTTTCGGAATAGCATGATCACAATTCATTCCAGCCTTCTTTCCAGAAAATGAGATGTTATTTCTCTCAAGGCATTGGGCCTCTATAGTTCTCATTTAATCAGTTTCTCTGTTTGAACCTACCCAAGAAAGGAAAGTGAAAAATCCCACACATAACATATGAGATTTTCTTTGCATGCTCAACTGAGCAAAGAGGTAGATGTTCAGAAACAGTATCTTCTGGTGCTGATATAATGTTTTAGTATTGATCAATTGGCAACTTGCATGATACTGGCCAAGGCATCGTCATGAAATGCAACAGTGGAATTAAGATTCAACTTTGAACTTGGATGGATGATTCGAAGGCAGCTGAAATAGATAAATATGCTTTGTTAGCTCTGTTCTATTAGACGTAAAACATTATTAGCACAGATTTGTCTCAGAATGTCTCTTCAAAATCCAAGAAGACCTGCACATTTAATTTTGATTTCCAGACACTTGATGCAATTGGTACCAATTGCACTAACTTCAATTGATCTGCAACATAATAAAGCAACATTCCCCAGTAATGATGAGAATACAAAGTACTTTTTGCTAATCCTTTAATGTAAATGAGTTTTGTAGAGGCATATCCTTATCAGTCTTACCAGCTTGATGACAAAAAAGGAAATACAATATATTTCAAATTGTCTTCAAAATACCTAATAGTTCAAAAATGTTCTATCATACCTCAATGTTTCTCAATGTTGGTGACTTTAAGATCTGCGGACTTCAACTCCCAGAATGTGCTGGCTGTGGATTTCTCGGAATTGAAGTTCATGGATCTTAAAGTTATCACGGCTGAGAAACACCATATTTGTACCATATTTGTCAAACATAAGCCATTAACTAGTCTAATCCTACCTCATCACATCACAAGACACGACACCCCCATGCAGCCTTGATTTCCATCTTCATTACTGTTGAGCCTTTTCATTCGATACTGACGGATTTCTCTAACCAATGTATAAAAAGCATCTTCAACACCCTGAATGGAAAGTTGAGAAACATATGGCATAAGCAAGTAAATTATTTCCTACACTTTATTTTCTCATATTCCTCCTGAAAAGCTCTATGGTGAATTTAATGTTCTTTATTAATGTTAAGAATTCTCCTCTATTTTTAAAGAACTGGGATTTTGCATCCCAAACATAAACTGTTTCTTACCCAGCTATTCACAATTAAAAGTAAAGAAAACATAAATGCTTAAGAACTTAAGTAACAGAAAATATTTAGGGAAGTGGACTGCACTTCTTCAAAATTCAGCTACTAGATTAATAATTAATATAAACATGCAAACAGTACTAAACAGTGTGGCTCTTAGAAATTAAAAAATGAAATAGCCTACAAGAAGGCTGCTTCTACCCATAGGTTTTAATGTTATGTCTCCCTTCTCAATCAGATTTGTCCATATATCTAACAATAACTCTAGCTATTTTCTTAAGATTTGAGCAGAAATACAAGAATTCATTACTTGTCTTGTTTTGGCAGATGTCTCAATGAATGGAATACCATAGCTCTTTGCTACTTCATGAGCCTGCTTGGTGTCTACTGTTCTTGTTGGTAAATCACATTTGTTTCCCACTAATACCATTGGTACATCTTCTGAATCTTTCACTCTTTTAATTTGCTCCCTGGGGAAAGAGATGATAGGGGGAAAAAATGAATCTTTCTGGGGAAAGATATGATGGGATATGTTAGTGGGACAGTGAACACATACTTTCTGTGCTTTTTTTCTGAGAGTTTCTGCTGTCATTGATGAACAGCCCAGGATGAACAGCCCAGATAAAACTGATACCTACTTCTGAGTAATGAAAAGACTTGTAATCCTAAAGGAATTATTCTGCCAAATTCACGCCCTCTTTTGAAGGAATTAAATCCAATATTATATTGCATTATTTTCTAGATTAAAAGGGGGTAGAAATGAAATCAAATTTACTTGCTACTATGCTAGTAAAACAATGAGGTTGAAAAAAATATCCTTCATGTCTATTTTATGGTTACCTTCATATATATATTTTCTAATCCAGGGCTCCCCAACCCCTGGGCCAAGGCCTATTTTAAACCGGGCCACACAAACAATGGGCAAGTGCATGCATAAAGTTCCACGAGTGGTGGGCAAGTGAACATGCACGCTCCACTCAGGGTGAAATAGAGCTTCACCCATGAGCATTCTTCGCTCTAGCACCTTCCACTCGTGCCTGCCACTCACAAGTGAAGTTTCATGCATGACCGCAAAGTGGAATTTCATGCATGGAAGTTCCGTGCGAAGCTCCATTCGCATGAGCAGAGGATGCACAGGCCCACTTATACCAATGGAGCTGTGCGCCTGCCATTCATATGTTTCCCCCCCCCCCATCAAAGTAGAAAGGTTGGGGATCACTGTTCTAATCCATTCAGTAACCAGATGTTCTTAATCTACCACAATTAGTGTCAGGTAAATTTTCAAAGTTGAATTTGGCACCAATATACAATATTAAGTAAAATATCTCAGCAGTTATTAATCATTGCCTTACTAACCATTTCACTTTTAAAACTATGAGAGCTAGTGGACAATGTGCCACTCAATCTTATCTCTTGTCATTATAAGGAGAACTTACCTGTAAAGATTTATATCTGCAAATGATTTGCTGTTGTTAATGGCAAACACACAAAGAAAGCCTTCCCCAGTTCTCATGTATTGGTCCCTCATGGCACTATATTCTTCCTGTCCTGCCGTGTCCAGGATGTCTAGCAAACAAGTCTCTCCATCAATAACAACTTGTTTGCGGTAAGAATCCTATGGAAAATCAATGCAGTTTTCAAAAGTAAATATGCAATCATTCAATGTTAATGAGCAAAGCTATTTTTGAAATTATAATTGAGATAAGATGGGGTAAAGAATCATAATACCTTAAATTTTAAAAATTCAGCAATCTAATTAAACATATTCTTATTTAATTTCCCCCCATTTTAATATTTTTACATCACCTCAGCTTTGTGGCATAGTTTATAACATCAAAGCTTAATATGGTTCTCTGTTTGATTGTTCATCCTTACTTTTATCCTACAACATTTTCTGCCACATGCTTCCTAACAAGTCTTTTCCAATTAATTTTTCAAGGCAGTGAAAATAAATATCAGAGACCAGTGATTGATGGCAAAAAAGTGATAAAACAAAATGTTTAAGAATCAAGTACAGCTTCCATAAACAGAATGAAAAGGACATAAACACATTTAGTATGCTTAGATGTTAATACTCTCAAAGCCTTACCTCAATAGTAGGATCATATTCATCTACGAAGTGATTCTGGATAAGCTGGATGGTCAGGGCACTTTTTCCAACACCCCCAGCTCCTACTACCACCAGTTTGTACTCAGTCATTGCCTTCCTCAGGGGCCTATTTGTAACACAAATATATATTATTCTATGTACAAATCACCCTCCATTAAAATATCCTATGTAACAAGAATGTATACTGCCTAGAAAAGAGGCAGAGATAAGTGGCATATAAATTTGATAAAAAAATATACTTCAATTTTACATCAAAAAACGTAATTAGGAAAAATACAGTTAGCAAAATAAAACACAATTCACTTATCCAATCATATTAGTAACAATGACTTTATCACAAGTATAAACAATTTTAGCAACTCATCACCTTCTCTTAAAATACAAAAAAAACCACCACCTCTTCATCTTATTTTCTTAATCTCTTATCTTTGCAGTTTGTATTGTTCTCTTTTTTACTTAATTGACACCTGGCACATTTCTTGGATAGGCTGGAATAAAAAGAGGATTAATTTACATATCCAGAGCTTCCATTCTTTTAGACAGATATGAAAAATACGCAGTCTTCAGGCTGTACTGTAGCACTCCCAAATTATCCCATCAAGTTCAATGCAAAATGATTTATTTACAGGGATGCAACATTTTTGTGTTACAGAATTATGCATGAGAGCGGAAGCAAAATCTTCAACCAAAAAAAAACACCAAACCCCTAAGAAAAATAAGAATCACATTGGTAAGAGACTGTCCATTCCTAATGTGGATGTTTAAAAGTTTAGAATGTTGAACATTATTCCTCTACATGGCACAACTTTCATGAAGAGTTTAGAAGTATCTTGTCATACTTCCTGGGCAGATCCTGCAAGCAGGATTTTTTAAAAAAGTGTCTCAAATGCCCAAACCTAAATCAATTCAAGTGATGGTCAATATCAAAAGTTGTTTTGATATTAGGATATATGTTTCTATACTGTAGCTCTCCTGGCAATTAAATTCCTATCAGGATAATTACTTCAGCAATAAATCCAGGGCTATGATGTTATCCAATTTCCTCAAGATGTTCCAGAGTTCTCCAAATGGGAGGCAGCACTTGTCCTAAATTTCTGGGACGGCTTCTTTTTGTTTAAGCATGTATACACCACAACCTTATTCAAGATTTTGGGACATCCTCTCTTCATCAAAGAGCCATCAATCTATCCAATCTAATCAATCCCACCTTCCCTAACTAGGTACTGCCACTTACGAAGACCCCCCCCCCTCTTTCTGACCTAGCACTAATATAGTGCCTTAAAATCAGATCTCAAGTTGCAGCAAAATAAATTATCCCTTTTCCCACCCCAGCTACTCAGATTGGTATAACTGTACCAAGTCACTTTTACATAAAACTCTCAACCAAAACAATGTTGCTTTTCAAAACTACATTTGCAAAATTTTAATAAGCACCCAAGAAAGATAATATTGTTGTCACCTAAACACAGAAAGAAAACACATGAACAACTGAGCTGAACCCAATTCTTAACTGTAAGGGATACCAAATACATTGTTAGGCTTCCTGCTAAATAAGTACATAAATGTGTAGCGTACTTTGTATTGAAGGTATATTATCACATAACTTCTACACCGCCCATCTCACCAAAGTGACTCTGGGCAGTTCACACATATCAGATTGCACCAATGGCAAAATGATTCAAATTCATATTCTGCAAAGAAAAAAAATTATTCGGTAGCCTTATGTAAACTATCAATCTCACATATACGATAGGATTGTTACCGAGACAGGAAATCCCGTTTCCTTAATAAAGACAAGGAACTTTAACAAGCAAACCATTTTTTTTAACCTTAGGGCTGTCTATCAACCTAGCCACAATGGCTTGTAAACCACAGCTTATTATTGAGAATGCCAGCTACGCTTTGCTCTATCAACCATAGTTAAATAAAACCTGATGGCGTGGGGTGAACTAAACAGAGCACAAGCCAGCCTTACCCACCAGCTCCTGGTGGCTGCTAAGACTGCACTAAGCCCTCAAGATCCCGGGCAGAGAATAATCAGCCTCGGAGGACCCCCCCCCTTCTGCTTGCGCACCTTCCCCCCTTCCCCCCCGGCAGCTGAATTGAACGCCCTGCTCTCAGAGGAAGGAAAGGCATCTGGGCTCATCGGGCACCCTTTGAGGACAGGGAGATGGGATTCGAGCGGGAGGACGGACACACCCAACTCTGAGAGCAGCAAATACCTTCCAAGGCAGCGTCTCTTAATAGCGGGTGGGGCTCGACGAGAGACCGCTGTCTCTCCTGACCGGGTGCGCCGTTTCCACGCTTCCTCTCACTCCAGACTCGGGGAGAAGAGACTTCAAAGAGAGAGACCCCACCACCACCACCGCCCTCCCTGCCCAACGGCTGGCAAGTTAAGTATGAACCTCCACTTACTTCACTTCCAGGCTTCGCGGTCGCCGGAACGCCCTTCCGACGTAGCACAGCGCTGACGTCATCAACCGGTGACGAACTGGGAGGGAGCTGTGGTCAGAGAATGCTGGAGTCTGGTTGTGGTTTGATAAAGTCGCCTCTGATGTGAAGCAATTCACTATACGAAAGCTTAGGACTCGCTGTCCAAATTGGAGGGAATAGGGGTATATTCCTGAGAGCAGCCTTGCCTTGAAAAAAAAAAGTTTTTCTGGTCTCCGATTGAAGGTTCCCCTGCAGTCCTCCAGGAACTTATGGCAGAGTTCCCCAGGGCTGCTCCACATGCCTGGCTAGCACGGAACATCAGATTTGGAGATACAATACAAAGATTATGGAGTCATCTTACTGTGGGTCAGTCCCTTGTCCATAAAACCCAATACTGTGAGTTCAATAAAGTCCGAGGAGTTTGTTCTGAGTGTGTAAATGCACCGCACGTACACCATGTGATTTTGGCAATAGCATGTTGGTTTGCTGGATAGTATCAAACTGAGGTGTCTTATTCTTCTGGACTGCACGCCCTCCCTCTTATAGTCTTGACTCTTGTAGTATCCATACTACTACATTTCCATAACAATTAGGGTATTGATAAAAGGATATATATAAAAATTATACCTGGATTTGTTATATGTTAGATGGAAAGGGAACAAGAGAGCAATGATCAATATTTGGGAAGACGAATGTGACTTTATTTCATGTGGTATGCAGTTTAGGGGCTTTTTCCCCTTCAGGTCATAGAGAAATGTGTGACTGTGAGCATATGATAACACTTAACTGGGCTTGAATTTTGGAACATTTTATACAATTCAAGAGTAAATAGGAAGACAAAAGTGTGTGTTGTTGTATACAGGCTGTCCTAGTGCAAGGACCACTTGTTCAGCAACCAAAGTTACAGCAGTGCTGAATGAGATTTACGATTGGTCCTCACGTTTGCTACTATCGCAGGATACTTGCAGTTGCACATTCATGATCCAGGTGCTTGGCAACCTGCTTGCAATTACATTGCAGCATTGCAGGTATGTGATCACCATTTGCAGCCCTCACTGCCTGTTTTCTGAAGGAAGGTCAACAGGGAAGCTGGCAAGAGGTTGCAAATAATGATTGTGTGATATTGCAACTAAGAACCATGTGTCAATGTCAGCAACTGGATCTACCAGAATTGCTGGAATCAGTGGGGTTGCATGACATCATGTTTTATGACCACATTGCTTAATGACAAGTTTCAGGTTCCAATTTACTGTTGTTAACCAAGGACTATCTTTAATACATGTATCAGTAATTATGTAACATGCTAGTATTGAGAGATGTGTTGATTGGGGATGTAAATGTGCATGTACTTTCACATGTAGTTGGTGCTGTACAGGTAGTCCTTAACTTACAATAGTTCATTTATTAACCATTCAAAGTTACAAAAGTACTGAAAAAAGTGACTTCTGACCATTTTTCACATGAATGTTGCAGCATCTCCATTGTCACATGATCAAAATTCAGGTGCTTGGCAACTGACATGTATTTATTATGGTTGCAATGTCCTGGGGTCATGTGATCACCTATTGCAACCTTCTGACAAGCAAAGTCAATGGAGAAGCCAGGCTCATTTAACATTTGTGTTACTAACAGCTGCAGTGATTCGCTTAACAACTGTGGCAAGAAAGGTCATAAAATGGACAAAATTAATTTAACAAATGTCTTGCTTACCAACAGAAATTTTGGGACCAATTGTAGCTGTAAGTTGAGAACTATATTGTCAACTGAAAATCTGCATGATTTTCACCAAATGCTTGATGGATTTTACGATGTAAAATGAATGACATGGTGTAATATGTCATATGTTGTTGTTCATCTGAGGTTGCATTTACCAACTTTTAAGAATTGCAAAGCCCCAGGTGATTTTTTTTAAACTATGCCCTGATACATAAAACCATAGAACTCAAATAGGGTTGTATAGGGTGTACTTTCATATATTTATGGGTTACTGGCAGAACTGTTTTCTCCCTATTACATTGGCTTATTGTCTCACCTAGTTAGGCAGAGGGGGTATGTTACAGATCTTTTCAGTTAAAGACTTTCAATTCCTACTCTTGCTTTCTCCCCCGCCCTTTGGGATCTTCTTAAGAGGTGAGTTGGGCCTCTACTTTCCTGGCCTTTTGGAAGTATCTGAAGACTTGATTCAGCCAACAAGTTTGGGTTTCTCAGAGAAACACATAACCTTGGAGCCACAACTTTGAAGACAACAGATAATCAGAGTTGGTAGGGACCTTATAGGCATCTAGTCCAAGCAGGAGACCCTAATCTCTTCTTGAAGGTCTCAAGTGATGGCGCTCCCACAGCTTCCGAGGGCAAGCTCTTCCATTGGTTGATTGTTCTCACTGTCAGAAAGAAGATCCTCTCCTTACCTTTTAAACTGTAATTTTTCTATTTTTGTTTAAGCTGCCTCTTAGTGGGATATATTGTTTCAATTGTACATTGCCCAGGATCATTCTATGAGATGGGCAGTTTCTAAATTTGATGTATAAAATAAGTTCTTGTTCTTGCACTTTGAAAGCATCTTTCTGGAACTGAAGCTGAAGCACAATCCTATTAAATTGGCTTCAGGCCAGATACAGAATTATTTTGATTCAGGATAAACAACATCTACAAACTCAATTATTGTAGTAAAATTCAGTATTCAATATTTAATGCTAACAATATGAAGCCAGAAATTTGGATTACAGATAGGTCACAAATTCAAATAATGCATATTTGGGTTAGTGTGAACTGTAAATTGATACCAAGACATGTTTAATGCGACCCAATATTCAGTTCATCAGACACTAGTGCATATGCAAATGTGGTTGGGATTTTAGATGTTAATCTTCATGTGTGTAAAATGGAGAAAAGAAAATGAAGAAAATGTTGCAAGTTTAAAAAAGTGTTTTTTCGAGTTATATTGCCTGGTCATAAAAATGGGGGAAGTCTTGTTTTTTATTCAGGATCTGGAATGTGTTCTGAAAACAGAAATTGGTCAAGCAGGAAAGTGGGTGGGAGATATTGATGAAGAAGTTACAAGACAGAGGCAAATTTTCAAAATCAGTAAAACTTTATTCTATTTCCATTCTTTGCCATTAACAGAAAAATTGGAGAAAGCAATGTTTGTTTTACAAAGATAATGCATCTCCCAGAGAAGAAAAACCCTAAATTGAGAATAGAGGTAACATGGAAAAAACACAGTACTGCCCTCTATTCAAAGTAAATAACTCCTGATCTTTTTGGTTAAAGTAATACTTAGACCAATCATTCAGTTTGCTTGCTTGATAAAGTGTGGCTGAGGGAGGAGGAAAAGGATGGGGAGAGGGGGGCCTGGAAGGAAGGGAGAAAAAAAAAAGCACACAGACATCAACTATTTCACCTTGATGAAAGTCTCAATACAGCTATGGAAAGCCTAAGTATTCTTTTACAGTACACTGGGTGTTGGCTGAAAAAAAATGTATTCACTTCAGGCACAAATTTTTATATTTTTTTTAAATCAGTAAAATAAACCGGGTTTAGAAGCTGCAGTGTTGTAAGCAGCAAATTGTGCATTGTTTTAAATATCTTTAAGTTACCATACTGATGGCACACTTTATCCTTATGAAATTCTGCACTATGCATGCTAATTGCAGTTAATTAGAAAAAAAACGAGTAGTCTACTTTGGAAAATATGTTCAATGAGATCTAAGAGATAATTTTGCTTGCTAAATGGATCTGAATTTAAATGAGACATAAAAAACATTAACATCTGGCCATCAAATAAATGTCTGAGTACTCATATAACATTCTATATAATACAGTTAGTATATCTATCCTCATATGAGCCTCAAAACTGGATGAAAATGAAAGAAAATCAGCCTTTCCTGCCTTGGAGAGGACAAAATAATTGAGACCTAAGGCATAGTAATACCTTGGCAAAATTGAATTAAGGAAAATATATGCATGTTGTGTCTATATATATATATTTCTTTTCAGTGCAGAATTTCATAAGGTCATCCAGAATAGAACTGTCTATAATATTTACTTAAAGAGGCAAAGTAGATTTGCAGTTACCAGTTGCTTTAAATGCACCATTCAAAAAGCTTCTAAAATGTGTTAATATAAGGCGCCACCTTATGTTCTCCAGGATGCAACTGTGCATATTTTAAAACTGTTTCATAAATTTATTTTTAAACATAACATGAGGAAGGTGTTAAAACTGGTGTAATAGCTCCTTAGATTTTGGAAGGGATATTCAGTACCCTCCACCAGACCCCACCCTTATTCCAATATTAGTTGTTTTGAGACCAGTTAGTCGATAACACCAGCTTGACGAATCTTTCTCTCTGTACCAAATCCCTGTAAATGGCAAAATATATCATGAGTTTAAACTGGATGTTGAAATAACAGTGAAAATAAGGACAGCTGTAGGCATCACATATATTCATTTTGCTACCAAGCTCACATTTTCCCCATTTTGCTCTTATTTGTGTTTATGCTATCTTCTAAAACACCTCAATGCATTTGTGGACCCAATATTTCCTATAATTAACCAAAAATGAATATAGAATGTTCTACACATTCCTGCTTGCAAGTCCGACTTAGTGTCTTCTTCTTTGCTATTAAAAATTATCATAAGTAATTGCCTTTTTAATAGCCTCTGAAGTGCCTAAATATACTTTTCTTCTTCCAGGGAAAAATAATTATAGTTTTTTGCTAAAACCAAATATAAACCAAAAATAATAATATAATTAAAACCATTGCAAAGTCCTGACTAAAGCCTGATTTGTCTATAAGGGGAAAATAAATGCTGGTCAAGAACTAGTAACTTTTATCTCTAATTGAAAATCTTTGGATGGTCATTTGTGAATATACGCAGAAAGATTGTATTGAGCTTTATTTTGAAACCTAGAGCTTATAGCACTTTTTGCTAGCAACAGCTTCTTCCAATTTTCCATGGCAGTTAAATGTAGCTCACACCAGACCTTAATTCCTAAGGCTAACAGGCTAACATGGGATCCAAAGAAATGCTGAGGTCATTTGAAACTAAGGGGGCAGGGGGTGAAGAGAACAGGTCATGTGATTCATATATATATATATATATATATATATATATATATATATATATATGTATGTATGTATGTATGTATGTATGTATGTGTATGTGTATGTGTATGTGTATGTGTATGTGTATGTGTATGTGTATGTATATGTATATGTATATGTATATGTATATGTATATATGTATGTATGTGTGTGATAGCTTCTTACTCAGGAGAAAGGTGAGCGTTCCAAAAGTTGCACTTTTCTGGGTGTACAAGACTAGTCTTAATTCTGGATAAAGAGGCCAATATGGGACATTCTTGCTTTGCCAACTTTGAACAAAGCAGTTTTTTGCTACCAGTATCTATTTAGAAAAACATCAGCAAAAAAACTGTAACCTTTAAGTTGGATTTGGAAAGTCAGAAATCTATGCTGGTCTTTGCAGAATCATACCATGCATTCTAAATAACATACAAAATAAATATTAAGAGAATAAAGTGATTATTTCACTTTATTTGCAGGTCCTAAGTAGGACCTGCAAACAGGAATTTGTGTCGGGTTAGGAGCTAAAGTGGGACTGTGTAGCATTGAAAAAATTGGGATCAATTTTGGAAGGAGGTATTTGAGTGAAGAACTAATTTGCCCCATAAAACCTAAGGAAGAGAGCATTTTTAATAGGACAAAGTTCTCTAGCTTGATAAGTAGATATTATTGCTATCAAAAATGCTCTCTTCCATAACAATTATTTTGGACAGTAGCCACAGGCTCAATGAATTTTATTTATCCTGCTCACAGCGCCTTCTTTTTATGGGATGAATAGGTGGCCTAGAGGTGGAGCTCTCACCTCACAATTGAGAGGCTGTGAGTTCGATCCTAGGCAGAGGCTAATCTTTGGAATAGACTCTCTTGCTTGAGCAGGAGGTTGGACTAGATGACCTCCAAGGTCCCTCCCAACTCTGTTATTCTATGATTCTAATTTCAACATGAGCAAAGAACAAGATGGATTAGGAGTTGTGCACAAATATAGAGATGCCAAGCTTTTCATGAACTGCTTTATCTATGATTTAGGAAAAAAGAAGGGTATCTTCCATTGAAAGAAAAAAAGATGATCAGAAAGTATATCCTTTATTGAATGAAGAATTGACACTTGCTGTTTTAAATGAAACAAATGTCAAATATGAGGGAGGTAATAAAATTGTTCTTTTCAGATAAAGTTTCTAAAAGTTTTCCATTTAGCTTTATAGATTCTTAGAGCTGGGGAGAAACAAAATAGTGAAATACAGAATTGGGAAATAGATCCATCTATTATAAACTGAAGAAACTTGGTGGGGATTCTGTTCCTACAATGCAGACATTTGCAAAAATGGGGCCTTAAGATGGCTTAAGATGGTAAGTCATGTATGACTGACAAGAATTGTTTTTAAAAAGTGTGACATTAAAGAAAAATGTAAATAAAACTTAAAGCAATATTTAATAAATATCAGAGTTCAAGGTCAAATATACTGATGTTTGATAGAGAAACAAAATGAGCTTGGCGGGAGCCAGACCTAGTCACAGGGTGGGTGTAGAAAATAGTACTCTGCAAATAATTCTGTAAGCTCTAGAACAGGGGTCTCCAACCTTGGCCCCTGGAAGCCTGGCGGACTTCAACTCCCAGAATTCCACAGCCAGCTTTGCTGGCTGTGGAACTCTGGGAGTTGAAGTCCGCCAGGCTTCCAGGAGCCAAGGTTGGAGACCCCTGCTCTAGAATAAGGATGTCAAACTCGCCATGTTATGTTGCCATCATGTGACGTTTTCCCCATTCGTGGAGCTGGGGTGGTGTGGCCTTCAAGTGACACATCTGGCCCAAGGGCCGTCAGTTTGACACCACTGCTCTAGAAGGTTCTGAATATATTCTGAGTAACACCTAAGAGTTGTGCAGCTGTACAAAGGGAGTACAATAAACAACTGCAGATTATTAACACAAAGAATATCTTCAGAAATGTGAAAAATATCATCAAGAAAGAGCCAAAAAAAGGTATATTGGAATGGAATGTTTTTAGTGAACAAAGATCTGAAATTAATTTTGATAGAGTCCTTTCTATTCCCTGTTAGATGTGGAAAAAGGAGACACAGAGATGCATGTCCTGTCTCAAAGGTCCCCTGTTGTGGAAACAGGAAACCTCAGAAATAAGGCCCACATCCTGACTAACCTTAATATTAGCTATTATATCTATCTTTTGTTATTTTGAAGCGCAAGATACATTACAACCATGTTAACTACCAGCTCTTGTGATACATTTATTTTTTAAAACAAGTCAGATTTAAAACGCTAATCCTGTGATGGTGAACCTATAGCACGCGTGCCAGAAGTGGCACACAGAGCCATTATTGCCAGCACGTGAGCCCTCGCTCAGAGCAGGTCTACTGTACATGCACGCCGCCCGCCCAATAGCTAATTGTTGTGTATCTGGTGCGCAGGGGATCTTGCGCGCATGTGTAGAGACACATGGTGAGCAAGGGGGTCACGCACTCATAGGGAGTGTGGGGGCCCCTGTGCGCATTGGCTTCTGGGTGCTGGCATGAGAGCATGCAAACGCAAGCACACATGCAATTTTCGGCACAGGAGCCCAAAAAGGTTAGTCACTACTGCCTTAATCTTTGCTGAAACTTACACTGAAAACATATCCTTCAAACAAATGGTGCAACTTCTTTTTCTTCAAATTCCTTCTCAAAACCATTTCTTCCTTTTGTCTGAATTATGTTAGGTAACTCCTGCCTGTTCATGATCATGCTTCCTTGCTTTTTTCTTCCTTCCCTTCCAAATAGCAATTGTCATATTATTATGGGTTTAATCTCTGGATATTCTAGATTTAATTTGTCTGATACCCAAGCCCAATAAGGTGCTATATCAACATTTATTAATCAAACATCACAAACTATTTATTTACTGTTTTATGCCAACCTCATTTTTCAATCCTATCTGATTCTTCGTTGCCTGATGGACATCATTTTGCCAAGAATATTTAGACTATTGTATAACACCAATTTGTTTCCGCAAAATAGCTAATGTTAAGGGATTATAAGAATTGTAGTTTAAAATGTTTCAATACTAAATTGTCTATTCCTACCCTATTCCTACCATGGTCCATTTCAAATAGGAAATGTAAGAAATTCATAAATTCATTATATCATTCCAATGATGTAGCCATCAGAAATAATGTCATTCTGTCATAAAAGCTGAAATTATAATATTTTGAAATATGGGCAAACTTCCAGTAACATACCTTTGTATTATCCGGTCCCCTTGGCTGACGAAGCACAGTTAGACGAGGAGCACTGGCATCATCCAAAGTAATGCTCTTTAAACGATTAACAAGTCTGTCTGGGCGTGGAGCAGCTACAGCCTTAGCACCTTCACTGTTAATAGAAACCAATCCAATTAATTTGGGGGGGGGGGGGAGCAGAGCAAAAAGAACTAACACATAAAAATACTAGGGCTTTTGGTTTCTTCTTCCATAAAATCCTAAATGATTACTAATTTGAGCACTATGATGAGACTCAGAATATTTTATGTCTACATAAAATTCCAAATGTAAGCTCTAGTACAGAATAAATCAAATTGTTCTGGTGATTCTAATAGAACCACCTTTGCAATAAGAATAATTGAACTGTCACCTTCATATTTAAAACCTCAATGACAGCCCAATAAATATGTAAAAAAAAGTTTATTTTTTTAAAAAAGAGACTAATAGGAAAATGTGTTGTGTCCAAATGCTACATAATAAGGCTAGCTGTACTATATAGCTTTCCCTCCCATTCTTAGTATAAGTCCAAACATCAGATCTGCTAACTCCTGATTTCTGGATTTCTCTCACACTTCAGCCACTAAAATTATATTTCAGACAAAATGTATGGAGAAGTGCAGGCAAAATTAGGGATACAAAAGTTATGGTTACACAAAGAGTAACCTACACAGATATATGAATGTAAAAAATCATGTTTTGCAGGTGACTATGATGGATCAACAATGAACATGGAAAAATAGGGAATTCATAAAAAGGTGTATGTATTAACCACAATAATTCATATATTTAGAAAACATTTACAAAACAAAATAAGCCTCTGCACAAACTGAAAAAGGAGAGGCCTACCAAATTGTTTCCAATCAATGTGTTATGCTATTAATTTCTGAGAATGTAAATAAAATACTGAGAATGTAAATAAAATGGGTTCCCAACCCTCCAGGCCATGGATTGGTACTGGTTCATGGCCTATTAGGAATTGGCCATACAGCTAGAGGTGACCAGTGGGTGAGCAAGCTAAACCAAAATCATCCCCACCCTGGTCCATGAAAAAAATTATCTTCCACAAAACCAGTCTCTGGTATCAAAAAGGTTGGGGACCGCTGAAATAAAAAAACTACATTAAATTCAAATTCGGGAATATGATTTAAAATGACATTTAGACGTACTTCTGGATCTGAGACAAATTCCTTGTGTGTCTAATCACACACAAATAAAGTTCAATTCAATTTGGAGACAAATTGCTTATCTGATATAAATAAAGCAATTGCTAAAAAGAAATGGTTACATTGCGTATTTTAAATTGGTCATTTGAAATAATGAGAAATGGGGAATTATAAACTATGGCTGTATATCTTTCTGCCCTGATACCAAGAAGAAAAATCTGATAGCATCTGTGGGAACCAATTAATGGTCGATTATGACACTATTTTGCAAGATAACAATTTTGTCAATGGGTACACTAGGAAAGAATATTGTATTAGTAGACTTCTCAAAACACAGATTTATAATCAAGTAGAAGGCAGGATGCTTTCCTATATACTTATTTTCAAAAGATGTGATGCTTTCTTGAAACATCATAACAATCAGTGAAGGTTTCAAGTTATATTTATTTATCAGTGAATAAATGAATTAAACAGAATATACTTTTGGTAAGCAAAAAACATGCACAAATGTTGGTACTGATTAATTCACCCAAACTGATATAATGCTGCAAGAAATGAACAGCTAATGAAATATTTTTGTAATATTCCCGAGATCAGGATTGCTTAATTTATTTCTGTGAAAAGAACAATACTGCTAATGATTAGCACTTTCTTACCTAACACGCCACACATTACAGGCACTCCATTTCCCTGTGCGTTGATTGAGAATGACTGAAAACTCTACTTCATCACCAGCTTGCAATTCCACTCCATCCTGAACTTCTTTCACATGAAAAAAGAGCTTTTTGCCGTCACCCACTTCATAGTTTATGAAACCAAACTGAAAGAGGAATGGAAATTATCTTGTTAATTGAACAACGTAATCAATGTTTTCTACAGATGTTTCCTATACCCTTCAGATTGCAGATAGTAAAAGGCTTCCTATCATAACAATTTCATTCTTCCACCCAAATTAAAAAATTTAAAACTAGCTACTTTATTTAGTTCAAAGCCAAATACAAAGCCTCTAAAACTTGGCCACTATTCCATATTCAGAATAACATTAATGTGAATATCACAGGAGTAATTTTTAGGTTTCTAGGTGGTATGTTCCAGAAACTGGAGACCATTTAAGTGAAATCTTGTATTAAAACACATTTAGAACAAATTATCGTATCCTAGATGTTCTAAACTAGAAGACTCCCAGATGGATGGATTTTATAAGACAAGTTGGACACAGCTGGTGTATGCTACCCCAATTCCTTCTCTAGCTTCCAGCACAAGAAATCTACGGTAATTGGCCAACCTAATTCCCAATCTTCCCCGTGGTTTTTCTTCTCGCCTTTTGTGCTTCTCCTCAGCTACCACCATAGCAATCTCCCCAGCATGAAGTATCTACCACCACGACACCAATCTGAAATACCCACCAGCACCTTCCCCTTTACTCCCTCTCATCATTTGATGCCCTTTGCTATTCTCTCACACCCTTAAGCCAGTTTTGCCATAATACCCTTATTTTGATCTGAGTCCACAACATAACAGTCTCATTTTACTAATAAACCTGTGGTTCAGTTCCAACACTTGCTCTCAAAAAACAGCAGTTTCATACACATAACATTCTGCATACACATAACACCATATTTTCCTAGTTACGGATTTCTTAAACCCAACAATATTGTTTAGGTGGATGAAGAGATGCTTTATTGCTACTATTATTAGAGTACTAGCTCGAAACCCATGCTTTGCTGCGAAGCAATATGGCTGGGTTTAGTTTTTAGGGAGGAAAAAAAAGGGGGGGGGGAATTCTGCCTCTGCCTACCAGCATCCATCGGTATTCAGCCGGCTAGTGTCCTGTCAGTGTGGGACAGTTGAGGGCTGTTTAGAAACTGAAACAGTATTTGCTATGTGACTAAGGAGACAGCAAGGAGCCTGGGTGTGGCTTAACTCAACTATTCTGTACTGAAGTTTGTAGGCTTTACGGTTCTGGAGATTTTGTGATGATGCATGAGTGGTATTTCACTTTTATATATATAGAAGATTATGTATAGAAATGTGGAAAACAACAGAAGAATGATCTGTAAAGTTTCTAACCAAATTATACCAATAAATCTGGAGAATATGGTGGCTAATACATTGGAAATCAGTCTACATATTAAACCAAAAAAGGAGACTTAACAAAAGTGTTCAAACTGTTGTACAACAACATTCTTAATATAACATGCTAATAAAATAATACTTAAAAACACCCAATACAGATTTAGAGCCCTACATGGAAAGGGAGATGCTAGGTGGTCAAGCTGGTTTTAGAAAAACCTTAGCAATGGAAGACATTAATTGCTGATGCACAGTACATATCCCAAGAACACCCCCCTACCAAATCAATGTGCTTTATTGATTAACACCAACTAGGACTGATGATACCTAGTCAGGTAATAAAATGTCTGCAAGCAATCAAGCTCAAAGAGTACAAAGGACTCTATAATTTAATGCTGAGTTATATATATTCTCTTTGAAATATATATATATCAAATTGGAATTTATTTTATTTGCAAGCAATACAAGCTATGCATAAAGAATTATCTTCTTACCTGATCTTTCACACATTCTACAGTGGCTCTACGGAAAGATGTTATGTTGCAAGCCATTGTTTGCCCATTCTGACCAAAGACACAAAGCTGGAATTTCACGTTCTCTCCTTTCTGCAGATAGTCCCCTTTATTTGCCACGCCAACAATTCCGAAAGGGTAGACCTCACCTTTCATTTCTCCTACAAAAAAACCCACAAAACCAAAGATGTGCTTTCATTAAAAAAAAAAAAAGAAGTAGCTAATACAGATAGTCCTCAATTTGTGACCCAGTTGAGCCCAAAATTTCTGTTGCTAAGTGAGACAGTTGTTCAATGAATTTTACTCCATTTTATATCCTTTCTTGCCACAGTTAAGTGATTCACTGCAGTTGTTAAGTTAGTAACACAGTTGTTAAGTGAATCTGGGTTCCCCATTGACTTTGCATGTCAGAAAGTTGCAAAAAGTGATCACATGACCCCATGAGAGTGAAACTGTCATTGATACAAGTCAGTTGCCAAGCACCTGAATTTTGATGATGTGGTCATGTAGATGCTGCAACAGTTGTGTGAAAAAGTGACATTTCTGTGCTACTGTAACTTTGAACGGTCACTAAACTGTTGTAAGTTGAGAACTACCTGTATTCTAAATAAATACTAAGTTCTGTGAATTTATATTGTTACAGAATAGCATGCAAATCCTTATTATAACTAATGTACTTTTAAAGAGTTACCTAATACATACCAAGAACAACATATTAAAGGTAGTTTGGATACGTATTACTTACCATCCTCCATGACTTCAATCATTCCTTGGTATTCCGTTTGGCTAGGATCTACACTCCTGAGAGGGCGAATAACTTTACCCGTGTAACAAGTTGGATCAGCTTCATCTGTGATGCCATTTACTGCAATAAAAGATCAACGATGCCATTTACTGCAATAAAATTACCAAGTTTGGCAAAACAATGTGTATAATTTGCTTACTGACATGAGATAATTCAGAAAATCACTGAAATCTATGTTGAATGTGCTTATTAGTACTTTCCTTCAAGAGTAAGGCCTGTTTTTGTTTGCTTGTTTGATTTCCTATTGCAACAGAAATTGACTGGCTGACCAGCTTGTTAAATAACTATGTACGTATATAATCTCTAAAACGAGTTGTAGTTGGTAACCAAATATATTACGCTACAGCGAATACACTATGAAGAAACTGCTTTTTAATTCAAGAGATAAAAATATCCAACTTTCTCACAATACCAAAACCTTGGGTTACACTAAAAAGTTGAATAATTCAGGGAATATTCAGGACATACTATAGTAAAGCAAAGTAACTTTTAAAAATACAACACATAACTAAATTGCATAGATTTATTTTTAAATTAAATTAAATTAAATTAAATTAAATAGATTTAAATTACTGCAGAGAACTTGAACAGGTATGACATACATATCGATGCTCATTTCAAAGGAACTTTTAAACTTTGGATTTGAAATGCAATACATCACTAGTTTTCATTTTTCATATATAGATACAAACACACACACACACACCCTAAGCAAAGAGGTTCCTCCCAATCTCCAAGTGAGTTGGTCTCTAGCTTACTGCAATAGAAAATTGTAAGTTTGCAGCTAGAATGGCTGGGAAAGGTACAATTTGCCATTTCATCCAGAAATCTTCATCCTCCTAATAGGAATAACACTTAGACTTATAGACTGCTTCACAGTCCTCTAAGAGGTTTACAGAGTCAACATATTGCCCCCAACAATCTGGGTCCTCATTTTACCGACCTCAGGAGGATGGAAAGCAGAGTCAACTTTGAGCCAGTGAGACTCGAACTCCTGGTAGTCAGCACATTTAGCCTGCTATTTTGCATTCACCTGGTGAGATTCAAGCTGCCAAATTGCAGGCAGCTGGCAGGCACAATAATTAGTCTGCAGTACTGCATTCTAATCACTGCACCATCGCAACTCTTAATAATCATAAATTTAAGTTTTCTTTTTTTAAAATGTCAGTCAAAAAAAAAGAGCAGTAGCAGCAGCAGACAGACAGACATTTTCTCCTGTCTAGAAAGAGAATGTTGCCTCTTTGATACTGTCTGGCTGGAGAAAGTGACAAAAATATTTAAGTGGCTGATCTGATAGAGAACCAAAATAGAAGGGAGAAGGGTAATAGAATTTCTGCAACAATAATTCTAAGCATATAGCAATTAAAAGAGGAACAGGATGTGATTATTTAACAGATTTAACAGATAATCAGAGTTGGAAGGGACCTTGTAGGTCATCCAACCCCCCCCCCCCCAAGCAGGAGACCCTACACCATTTCTGACAAATGGCAGTCCAATCTCTTCTTGAAAGTCTCAAGTGATGGCGCTCCCACAACTTCCGAGGGCAACTGTTCCATTGGGTTCACAGTGTCAGAAAGTTTCTCCTTATTTCCAGGTTAAATCTCTCCTTGTTCAGTTTCCATCCATTATTCCTTTTCTGGCCTACAGGAGCTTTAGAAAATAGTTTGACCCCTTCTTCCCTGTGGCAGCCCCTCAAATATTGGAAGACTGCTATCATGTCTCCCCTGGTCCTTCTCTTTACTAGACTAGCCAAGCCCAGTTCCTGCAACCATTTGTTGTATGTTTTAGCCTCCAGTCTCCTAATCATCCTGGTTGCTCTTCTCTGTACTTTTTCTAGAGTCTCAACATCTTTTTTATAATGTGATGAACAAAACTGGATGCAGTATAATTGTGTTTATGGTAAAACTAACAAAATTTGTTTTTTATAAAAAAAAAAAGGAAAAAAGAATCAATAAAACCTTGGAGGAATGTTAGACGAGAATAATTTAAACAAGCCAGAAAGAAAAGAATATGATGACTATAAAATGGATAAATATGGAAGAGAAATGAAACTGAATAGGAGTAAAGAGAAATAATGAGAAATTTGCTGAAAGATATTTGTGTGTCCATATGGAGATGGGATAAATTGGAATTATGCTGTATAAAAATAATGTTTTGTTTGACTTGTAAGGATTTACAATGTTAAGAGGTTTTATGTGTTTATGTATTTAATGGTTAATGATGTGTTGTTTTATCTTTAAAATTAATAAAAATTTGTTTCAAAAAAAAAAAAAACTGGATGCAGTACTCTAGGTGTGGTTTTACTAAGGCTTTATAATAAGAGTGGTATTAGTAATTCCCTTGATCTTAACTATATTCCTGTTAATACAACTTAGGATTGCATTAGCTTTTTTGGTGGCGACTGCACACTGCTCATATTTATCTGGTTGTCCACTAAGACTCCAAGATCCCTCTCACAGTTACTGCTATTGAACCTGGTTTCATCCAGTCTATATCTGTACTTTTGGTTTTTCTTGCCTAAGTGTAGGACTTTACTTTTCTCTACACTGAATTTCGCTTTGTTAGATATGGTCCAGTATTCTAGTTTGTCAAGATCCATCTGGATCTTGAGCCTATCTTCTTGTGTGTTAGCTATTCCTGCCAGCTTAGTATCATCTGCAAATTTGATAAGTTCCCCTTCTATTCCCTCAAGTCGTTAATGAAGATATTGAAGAGTACTGGGCCTAAGACGGAGCCTTGTGGCACCCCACTGCTTACTTCCCTCCATGTAGACTTCGATCCATTAAGGACTACTCGTTGAGTACGGTTTGCCAGCCAGTTGTGAGTCCATCTAGTGGTGCTGCTATCTATTCCACTTTTTTCTAGCTTACTAAAAAGTAGGTTGTAGTTTACTTTGTCTAATGCCTTGCTGAAATCTAAATATATTATATCCACAGTATTTTGCTGGTCTACTAATTTAGTCACTGTGTTGAAGAATGAAATAAGATTGCTTTGGCATGATCCGTTCTTAACAAACCCGTGCTGACTGCTAGTTATTACTTTACTTGTTTCTAGATGTTGGCAGATCTGTTTTTTTTTTAATTATCTTTTCCAGTATCTTCCTGGGTATTGATGTTAGGCTGATTGGTCTATAGTTTCCTGGATCTGGTTTTTTCCTTTTTGAAGATGGGAACCACATCAGCTCTTTTCCAGTCCTCTGGTAGTTCTCTGGTGCTCCAGGGTTTTTGAAAGATATGGTGCAGCAGTTCTGAGATTACCTCTGCCAGCTCCTTTAAAACTCTGGGATATAATCCATCAGGCCCCAGTGATTTGTTTTCATCAAGATCAGACAGGTGTCCTCTTACTATTTTTTTTTCTTATTTTAACTTTTATTTCTGGTCTGTCTTTTACAGTTATGTTTTTGGTGGGTTGAGCTATAGTTTCTTTTTGCGTGAAGACAGAGGCAAAGAATGAGTTAAGCAGTTCTGCTTTCTTTCTGTTGCCTGTTACTTCCTTGCCATCTTCTCTCTTTAGTGGACTGGCTGTTTCCTTGATTTTTTTCTTATTATTTATATGTTGGAGGAAACTTTTTTTTATTATGTTTGACTTTTGTTGCAAGTCTTTGTTTGTTCTGAGCCTTTGCTTTCCTGACTTTGTCTTTGCAGATTCTGGCTATCTGCTGATATTCTGCCTTAGTTGTATGTCCTTCTTTCCATTTTTTGTACTTGCCCTTTTTTTCTTTCAATTTGCCAGAGAGATCTTTGTGTAGCCATGGTGGTTTCTTCTTGGATTTGTTGTTTTTCTTTCTCAGTGGTATTGTGCTGGTCTGAGCTTCTATGATCATACTTTTTAGAGTTTCCCAAGATTCTTGAGTTGTTTTCCCCTTTAGGATTTTCATCCATGGAATCTTTCCCAAGTTCTCTCTGAGTTTTTTGAAATCAGCTCTTTTAAAATCCAAGACTCTGGTGTCATTATGTTCTGTTGGTTGTGTTTTTGTTATGTTGAATTCTAGTATGACATGGTCATTCTCACCCAAGGTTCCTGCAGTTTCAACTCCCTTATCACATCTTTGTTCATAAGAATTAAGTCCAGTGTGGCTTTCCCTCTAGTTTTACCCTCTACCTTTTGGACAACAAAGTTGTCAGCTAGGTTGGTTAGGAACTTATTTGATTTCTCAAATAATTAGTTTTCTCAAATAATTAGTTTTCCAATTGATATCAGGATAATTGAAGTCTCCCATTACTATTATTGTGTGTTTGTTAGTTGGCTGGCAAAAAGGACATCTATAGTTTCTTGATTGGGTGGCCTATAATATACACTTATGGCCATGTCATTCTTTTTTTCTTTTATATTCATCCATATGCATTCTAGGAAGTTTTCATCTTTGGTTTCATGCATTTCTGTAGCAATATAGTTATTGGAGACGGGGAGAAAAATTAACAGAATGTATTATTGACTTATTGGAAATATATGACAAAATAATATTATCCTATACCTATTAGCTACAAAGACAGGTCTTCTTACATAATCCATCCTAAACCAAGAGAGAGACAAGGAAGATTATAGAAAATAGACCTGTTTGGCCTTGGTAAAACCACTCTGGATTAACCTCAGGAGCAAGATTAAGTAGAAAAAGGAGATGTGTTCAAAAGGAAAGAATGCAGAGATTGAATTAGACTTGAATATGACAAGTCCTCGCAAGGAAAATAGGGGCAAGTTTGTAGAGGAACCTAAGAAACAAATCAAGACCTTTTGAACACTATATTTACTATAGGCCACATGAATTGTGTACACATATTTCAGGCCAAGGCCACTTCCAGTTTCTGAGAGACTAAAAGCTATTTTGTTTTTTTCTTCTTCAAGAATTGTTTCTCTGAAAAATTCACACAAACTTTGTAGCGTGTCAAATGCTGCTTCCCTTCATATGGGTAAGACCCTTTCTTGCAGCCAATGACCAATCTTTAAAACATACCACATACATAAAACTAATATTAGTTATGAAATTAATTGTGCATGCCAAACTGCCATGTATCTTACATATTATATTATATGTCAAAATTTGACAATTAAACAAATTATTTGAGTCTGAAATAGTAATTGTAAATAAAACTGATCAGAATGAGTGGGAAATCTGGTTATGTAGGAGTTATTCACTCACAGTGGCTATCATTATAAAACAAAGTATATTTAGCTCTCTAAAATTTCCAGGATTTCCTTCTCTACATAGGCATATTCTAATTTCAAATGGAGTGCCCTTTAAAACTGCTGCTGTAAGTGCACTGACATGTGTCAAGATTAGGCTTCTCCAAGTTTGGGAATAGTAATTTAAGTACCTGGCAGGTGTGGAAAAGTGCAGGAGCTACATAAAATACATATTTAAGAGATGTCAGATCTGATTGAATATCCATGATTTTAAGGTACTGCTTGAGACTGCCTCTACTTCAGGTTCACGTCATAGCACATGCATCTCAATGAAAGAAAAACCTAAAACTTTGGTTTCTTATGCATCACCTTGGCCCACGATGAAACAAAGCTATCAGAAAGAACCTGATTAAATTTACTGAGGAGAAAAATTGTTTACTATGTAAAGATATCTATCTAGACACTGGAGTTAATCTTATTGATGCCATCCTCATAACATAGGACTGCATTAGAAATCCAACAAGGATTCAAATAGTTACACTCAAAAAGAGACATGCGTAAAACTGTCATTATTAAGTATATTTTCTTCTTACCCTCCAGGACTAATGTTTGCTTAAAACAAAAAGAAAAAAAAAGGAACTTCACCTGCATGTGTCTTGTTCACTTTCTCTGCACTGACTTTGTTTCCTTTGCCTTTCGATAAGCTGTATTCAACCATGTCTCCAAGTTCCAAGCTATCGATATCACCACAGAATTCACTGAAAATAATCACATAAAAATCTTGAATGTGCATAAATACGATCTAAAATGTTTAAATGTTTAATTTAATGATTATCTTTAAATGTTCAGCAAAAGAGCTGAACATTTAAAGCATAATGTGGAAAACAGCCACATAAATTGTGGTTATAGAGTGGTGTTCCCTCGGAAAGCATCAATGTTTAACAGTTGCATAAATTTACATTTTAGAGAAATAGGATTTAGAGACAAGTACCTTAAAGAAGCTCTTCTTTGAAGAATTATTTCCAGAAATATTAATTATTCAGAAATATTAACATCTACCATACACAATCATGTAAAAGTAATTATACCCCATATATTTTTTTTCTTTTTTAATCTACATGGATATATCAATATTTTATCTTCATTGAAAACAGTATATCAAAATAAAGATATAAACACAAAAATGAAAACATGTTGAGTAACTAATGGCAAACTCAATTTAACAGAGATGCTGTTTCTTTTTATGAAAAAAGACTTAAGTACACCTTTGAATGTAGTATTTGGTATTTGCCCCTTCGAGGAAGTTTATCTTGTAAATGTCAATTTCACACATCGACGGGAAGGAATCTTTTCCCACTGCTTCAAGCAGAATTTTTCACCTGTGGAATGTGTAAGGGTTCTTGCATGCATGGCCCATTTCAAGTCACCCCTAAACACCTTTGGGAGAATTTAGATCCTCCCACCCCCCACCCCCCAATTCCTTGGTGGATTTACTGGAATGTTCAGGGTAACTGTCATATTACAAGAACTAATCCTCAAGTACCTTCTGGTACAAAGAATTCATAGTGAATTCTGCGACGGTGAGCTGCTTGGGTCCTAATGCAGCTAAGCAACCATAAACCGTAACATTTCCAGCACCATGCTTTTCTATCAGGTTCTTCTGGTGAAGTGCTGTCTTTTAACAAAAATGGCCAAATAACTCTACCTTTGCCTCCTCAGTCCAGAAGCACATTGTTCTAGAAGCCCTGGTCTTTGCCTAGGTTTTCATAACTATCTTACTCTTGCCCTAATGTTCCTTCTGGGCAGCAAAGGTTTCCTCCTGATACACCACCCACGCAGATCTGATTTATGCAGCTTCTTTCTGATGGTAGACTCATGCACTTAGATAGCAATAATGGCTATTGGTCATGTGATAAAAGGAATTCCCTTCAGCATTTTGTATTCTGCTCTTGGGTTGAACTTTCTTGGATGTCCTGGTCAAGTTGGCAATTGTTTGAAATCTTTTCCACCAGACAACTGAATGATTGGTGTTAAACTATTTGATGATTTCTTTAAATCCCTTCCCAGAGTTGTAGGTATCTATAACCTTATTTCCGAAGACTTCAGAGAGTTCTTTCAACCTAGGCATGGTTATATTACACATTTCAACAACGAAGAACAAATCAACTGAGTATCTGAGGTTTCAAGTTACAATGTCCCTTCCAGATCCCCTAACACTGATCTAATCACCTGCACTTGGTCTAATCATCTGCACAGAATTTGGTGCATCTGATTCTTATTTAAAATATTTAAGGTAATGATAAATTTAGGGTGTACTTACTTTTCTCCCATGCGAAATTTGCATTTATGTTTATTTAAATTACACAATTGGACCACAAAATATAAATAGTACATTTATTTATTGCCCACTCATCTCAGGGTAACTCTGAGTTCAAGAAATTAGTTATCCTCTTTAATATTGTTGAAATGAAGATCAAGTATTTGTATGTTGAGATAAGTTGAAAAAGTCACAAATATCAATTTGTGTGCTTTTTCAAAAACATGATTATACATGTCACATGCAAACTCAACATGAAAGGAATTTTTGTATTGTTTTCTCTTGCTACAATAAATATTTTCATTAATCAATTCAGCTTTTTACAAACTAAGCCAATACACCAAATACTAGGACGGGGGTTCCCAAACTTGGCAACTTTATGACTTGTGGACTTCAACTCCCAGAGTTCCTGAGCTAACATGACTGGAGGAAGAATTCTGGGAGTTGAAGCCCGCAAGTCGTTTGGAGCCCTGCATTACAAAGCTTCAGATCTGAAGGGGAAACAATTCCTAAAAGTATGCAAAGAAAGCTCATATAACAATGAACAGCAACTCCATAAAGCTGTATGTTTTTTCAAGGATCATGCAGCTGCCCTCCACAAGGCAGAGCGATCATGTGAAAATGTTTGGTTCAAAAAGTTGCCAAGAGGTGCTATGTGAGCAGATTCCAAAATATATCTACTCCTTCAAATTTAAAGGTATGTACAGTCACACCATATAGTACTAGTCACTGTACTAATGGGAATTTTATTAAATAAAATTCTGGTACTTTGTTTTTTATTGCTTTACAATTGTTTGTTCATGCCACTGAGTAGTTTGTTGAGGGTGGAGATGGCAAAAACACATTCAAGTTTTTATTCTGACTTCCACACAATGAGTTAGTATTAAGCCTCTATAAGAATAATATGGTACAATATACAACATTCTTCCCCTTAAGCTCTCAAAGAAAGACATATATATGGACAGAAAAATACATAGGGCTATATTTCATTAGATATGGCAGAAAAATCATGCTGTGAGTTCCAACAGCTAGGAACCTGCATTTGGTCAGTCTTGAGATGTGCCTTCTGTGCCATGGTACCTGTATTATGGAGAATTGTTTCCCCAGAAATTAGATTAACTCCATCCCTTTTGACATTCTGGACGATCCAAGATCTGGTTATGTTATCAGACCCGAGAACCCCAGGGAATTAAGAGACATAACTCCATTGCTGAGTTGTTTACTATTATCCTCTTCTCACTTAGGGTTTGTATATTTTTACAATATTTATTTTTAAAGTGTTTTTATATCTTTTATCTTGTTGTTTTTATACAGGGTTTATTTATCCAGTTGTTGTTTGCCACTTAGAGCCACCTTTAGTGAGATTGATGGATATATAAATGATAAATAGGTAAGTAAATAAATAAATAAATATGTCTCCATAACATCCTCTATATTTCTATATATTATATGGCATATATCCTGTGTGATTTACTCAAGGCGGCTTACAAGAATATAAATACCTCATATAAAAACAATAAAACTAATGAGAGAATCACATAATAAATTAATAATTCCCCCCCCACCCCGCTGTGGCAACAAAACATCACATGAGCTGTTTAATGGAGTCCATCCCACTCTGCATTCCTCAGGCCTGCTGGCAGAACCAGGTCTTCACTGCCTTCCGGAAGAATGTTGGAGTGGGGGCCATTTTAATCTCTAAGGAAATGATGTTCCAGAGAGAGGGAGCTACCATGGAGAAGGCCCTTCTTCTGGGTCCCACCAGGTGTATCTCCCTAGGGCAGGGTTTTTCCATTGGAGATACTCACATCCCCTGGGGATGCAAGACGATATTCTTGGGGGCACAAAAACTTGGATTTAGAAGTTTCAAAATTATAGTGTATATGCATAATTCAAACCAGGCATTTACTTTTGTAAGGGGTGCGAGAATATATCAGAAATGTTGTAGGGGTGTAGAAAAGGTTGGGAACTCCTGCACTAGGGGATGGGACCAGCAACATTCCTTGCCTCCCCGCTCTGGTGGGTTGGGTAGATGTGACCGGTAAGAGATGGTCCCTCAGATAACCTGGTTCCAAGCCATGGTGGACTTTAAAGGTGACAACCAGCACCTTGAATTTTAACTAAAAAAGGAACAGACAAACCACTGCATAAAGCAGCAACAATTTTGGATACATCATTTGTGGCTAAATTTGTGGATAATCTAATGAATAATCCAATGAGTATAACTCAACAGACATTATGTTAGTGAATATTCACCCTATATATAACTAGTAAAGTTTTGTCATCAAATCCTACTGCACTGTTTCCCTGAAGTGTATATTTATTTTTTCCAAATGTTACATACTTTTTAAAAGAAATATTTTATTTTTAAAAAAACACAATAGTCTTGTAAAGAGATTCTTTGTGGTTATGTAAGAGATGCCACAAAGACTTCATTTTCACATAATGTAGTCAATCTTTATTAGTATCACTTGCCTGTAATGGAAGAAGATCTCCTTATCGTGATTGGCTGTTTCAATAAATCCAAAGTTATCCTTGAGAGTTGCAACATATCCCAAAAGTCTTTTTGAACTATAGTTTCTACCAAGCAGTCGAACAGAAGTAGCTGTTTGCAACCCAGTTCTTTTTACTTCACAGACTGTAAATTCAACCTGCACAAAAAAATGTACCTATTAACAATAATAATACTTTCTGGAAGGGTTAGATAGGCTACATGTACTTTAGGAGTAATTTATCTCTCTATATTTCCTGTCTTCTGAAATAAGATGGCATATGGTCCTATTAGTGCTTTCCTAACTATTTCCACACTTAAGCTTTCTTTTTATTTTATCATTAAAGTATCAACAAAGAAAAGTTAAAGGAGACTACTTGTCTTTAATGCTATCAAAACAAGAGAGGTGTTTTTATACTAACTTTTACAATTTAATTTTTTTTAAAGAATCTCATATAATTTGAAATTATAAGTAAAATCTAATTTTATCTACACTTAATATACACATATATATGGTCCACTGTCTTATAATTTCAACTATTATGCGAAAACCATAAGAAACATAAGGTTTGTCAATATTTTAAAGCTATACAACTAAAATAACCTTGATTAGTCATTAGGAATATTTGTACAGAACAAATTACAAGAAAATATTCAAATAATTACTTATGAATATATTACCTTATCTCCTATCTGAGGAAAAGTAGATCCTTCCACATCTTTAGCCTGATAGGGAATAGTCAGCTTTTCACCACAATCATCATAAGCAATTATTCCCTCTTCAGGCTCCTAAAAGGAGAAGCAAGAATGTCAGAACTTTTGTTCTTCAATTCATCCATTTGGCCAGAGTCTAATAACACAAATGTAGTTTAGGGGGATAATTATTCAGTGCTTAAACAAAAAAATGCAATTCAAGATTTTTATATGATCTTCATTTTGTAACAAGTACGGTATCTTTACTGCTAACAAGAATATACTAACATTGAAAATGTATTGTACATTTAACCTAATCATCCAGGTCAGTCAAAAAGTCTGCTTCTGAAAAATAAATTACTAGTTTTCTTTGATAAATTGAACCGTACTAAATTAAAACAAAAGCATTACATAAACAATTGCAATGAAAACAAAATCTTATTCCAAATGATGAACTGAAACATTTTTATGTACAGAATTCTAAACTTATAATAAGTTTATCTTTACAAATTTGCAACATAGGAACATCTCTAAAATCTTCATAACGATTCAATACTATATCATACTGGATGAAAAAATTTAGCCCTACAATACTTGATACAAATTAAAAGTATGGAAATAATTTGTATTACTTAGTTTTGTGCATGCATTGTTTGTTAGAAGAGCTTCAATTTTTGGATAAGGAATGATTTGCCATTAAATCTTTTTTACCTTGACCTAAATGGAATTAACTACTAAAAGCTTTCTCAAAGAATTTCACCATGTTTTTGATCTTGCGCTTGTAATATTGGCAACTGCTATAAGGTGTATCTACCAAGTAACTAACCATGAAACATCCACTTAGAAAAGGAAATTATCAAATGAGAAATGGGTTTATTTAAATTAAAAATATCATTATGGCTGAGGTAAAACCATCCTGAAATTCTGAGGCTGAATTTAAGAATACTGTGCGACTTTGCTCTTGTCTTAATTCTCTGTGGCAACATAATGTTTAAAAAGTATTTCTGATACATAAATTATGATAAAAGTCTGAAGAGATTCTCAGCCATCCAGGTCATGGTTGTCCCAAAGGTGCTTCCCCACCCCCATTTTTTCCCAGGATGCAACTGGACTTCGTTTTTTCTTTTGAAGACATTTCACTTCTTATCCAAGAAGCTGCTTCAGCTAACCGGATAGTGGGGAATGGAAGGATTTATATTCCTTGCAGACAGCTGGACATTTGCATCCTTTTAGAGTGTTCTTGAAGCATTTGGAGGTTTATCTCAGGATCACCTGAGTAGGAACCAAGAGCAATATTCAGGTGACCCTGAGGACAAAGATAAACTTCCAAGTGCTTCAACTACCCTCTAAAAGGATGGCAAATGTCCAGCTATTTGTAAGGAATATAAATCCTTCCATTCACCACTATCCAGTCAAAACTCAAGCAGTTTCTTGGATGAGAAAAAACAAGAAAGTTCAGTTGCCTCCTGACAAAGAAAAAGAAAAAAAGCATCTTTGGGACATTAATTATGATACTGCAGAGTAATTTATTTATAGTACCAATACAAGCTATGCACTTAAACTTATTTTATTTGGTTTATTAATTTGAAAGGAGGGAAGAATTCTGATCTGATCTGAAGCTTCACCACCACCAATCAAGCCATTCACTAGATGTAATAACCATTTATGACAAGCATAATTTCTATGTCTATTTACTAGAAAGCTACAATGAACAAGAGACAATAGACTACCTGGATTGGGGGTAATAAATATTATGGGGCAATATCATCAAGTATTCATAATTCTATGCATATAGGATAAAACACAATTAAATATTTTCTGAAAGGCCATTATAAAGATTTGAAAAGGGGAGGAATAAAACAGCTACCTTTTCTTTGCCTTTATTTGGACTAGTGGATTTGACAGAAGTGGCTTCTTTTTCTATTGTTCCAATAAAACGATGATCTGATTGGGTGTGGAATGAAACTGTGCCCTTCGGTAGTTTTTTAATCCTTATAGCATGATTTCTTTGAGCAGACAGCATATCCTGAATGGAAGAAGCAAGTCATTACCTGAACAAGGAAAGCTTCCTAAAGGTTTCTAAATTTAGTGTCCCAAATTCTACATAATTATGATTCCACTTACAGGAACAACAGTAAATTCCACTTCATCTGAAATGTGGAGCTGGTTACCATCTAAAATTTCACTGAAGTGAAAGAACATGCGGGCATCTCTATCAACACATTTAATGAAACCAAAGCCATCCCTCATTGCAGCAATCACACCCTATAAAAGCAATAGAAATATTGGTTATCACTAGAACAAAGAATGCTTAGAGGATATCTATCCAATACAAATATAAATTCATACTGAAAGTGAAGCAAAAAGAAATTTAGTTAAACAGCCAGGATAAAAACTGGGACATAAATAGCCTGTATTTTTAGTCGTGCAAGCTTAGGCTTAAGGCCTATGAACACTATTGGACAATTAATTTTCACAAGGGATCATATTAGAGCCTGAGACAGCTGTGGAGGACTGCCACCATCCTCCCATCCCCAACCGCCCCAGGCCAGACAGTGACAGCAAAAAAGGGCCAGATTTGGCTTGTGGACCATAAAATGCTCAGGCCTGTCCCTGGGCATACAAAGATTTTTACCAATGCTGTTTTGTATATACCATGATTTCAAAAACCCTGCAAAGAAAGTCAGTGTTATTATCCCAACAATAGAGCTAAGCTGAGGCTAGAAGGACTTTGCTTATTAACTTATTAATCAGAATGTGGTAGAGAAAAGTGTCAAAACAGACTTCTCAATTTGAATCTAATCTTCTAATCTGTGCACTATATTAACTATCCAGTGGCCACACATTTATACTATGTTCAATTCAACCCTAACTATATGGGGTCACCTATTTCAAATTACACTGCTTCTCCTATAGAACCCAGTTAAGACTAGTGAACTAAACAGGCAGGAATATATCCATGCAAATAAGAAAGAAAAAAATAGACATCCATTTCACACATACAGAAAACCATTATGAAGGGAGGAAAAAAACCATTAAAAGGACAAAGACATGTAATGGAATACTTATTATCCTAAATGGATGCAAAGTAAAACTTTATTTTATTATTTTATAACAAGGCTTTAATTTCCAGTTTAGACACTTACAAATGCCTTGGTACTCTGAGCTTGGTTGTTGTCTTGCAGGTGTTTCATTACCCAAATTAGGTATCATCTTCAGTGCTACTGATCAGTTACTGATGATGTTATCTAGTTTGGATAATGAAATGCCTACAAGAAAACAAGTTCAGAGCAACATGGACGCCGCATTTTAACCCTGAGCTACTCTCCTTTATTGGTACTTGTAATCTCCATGCTTCAATTTTCTATAACTTCAACTTAAGGGCACAGCGCTGTCTCCTACAAGATATTTTCCAAAGAATAAAAGCACCCTGAATTGATAAGGTACTGACCCCATCACTACATTCATCACTATAATAAATTTGGCACCATGATACATTCCTAGTAATACAACACCCACATAGCTAAAAGTTATTATGTGTTACATATTTCCAGCTTCATTCTGCCACATTTCTTATTAAGTGCTTACCATTTCTCTAGCCTCATTAGTAACTTGAAAAGTATTGGGAAGAACTTCAATATTAGTGGCTCGTTCCAATTTGTCACGCCGATCTGTTGAAATGTTGAATTTAACGTGGTCACCTTCCAAAAGTGTCACCTTTGATTTTGTATCTTTGTCACCAAATGGAAGTTCTTTAGGAACCACAAAATCAACTTTTATGCGTCCAGGTAATGGGTCGTTCTAATTATAACACATAAAAAATTTAGATAATACTGATTGTACTCAACCTACATTTTCAGTTATTCCCTTTTTAAAAAAGTTTTCCCAATAGCAAGCATAATTCACTAGGTCACTATTACCATATTTATCAGTCCCTTATGACACACATTTAGAGCTATAGTAATAAAAATGGGAAAATTTAAAAAGTGTTTGTTACCTGATTTTTATTGGGTACTTTTGGAATTACTTTCATTACAGTTCCCTCAAAATGTTCAATGCTAATATCTTCAAAAATAACAGTTCCTTGAGGCAAAAGCCTTACATCAGTTGCAACTTCTTTACCCTATTAAAAAAACATTATTTATTTAATTTCCCGCCTTATTGTTTTTATAAATAACTCAAAGTGGTGAACATACCTGATACTCTTTCCTCCTGTTTTCCCTACAAAACCATCCTGTGAAGTGGGTTGGGCTGAGAGTGATTAGCTCAGAGACACAGTCAGCTTTCATACCTAAGGCAGTATTAAAATTCAATGCCCCTGCTCTGCCTCCTGGTTTCTAGCCTGGTGGCTTAACCATTACATTTAACTGGTTCTCACTGAGATCATTGAAAAAAATGATCAACTTCATGCAAAGCATAAAAAGTCCAGCAATAAATCACATGTGTGTATAAATAAATAAAACTAATTAATTGTATTAAGTTTAATCTTTAATTGTATTAAGTTTAATAAAATTTAAATGTATGAAATTTATTCTTACATTTCTGTCTTTGATTGTGAACTCCACATCATCACCAGGCTGTAAGGCTTCTAGGTCACCTTTAAATTCACTATAGTGAAAGAATATCTCCTTTACAACATCACCTCTCTCAATGAATCCAAAGGCTTCCTAAGGGAAGATCACAATTATTTAGCGAAAATGTCTTCAAACATTAAGTTAATTTATAGATCTAGTCACTACAGGTTATGACCATTCATTTAACAACCATTCAAGTTATGACAGTGATGAAAAAAAATGACTGGTCCTTGCACATATGACTGTCACAATGTCCCTAGGATCATGTGATCAAATTTTGTTTAATGGACATGGCAAAAAAGATTGTAAAATCAGGCACAATTCACTTAACGACCACATCACTTAGTGACAATTCTGGTCCCAATTGTGCTAATTAGTTACTGTAGTAATCAAAGAGAAAATGAGTTTAAAAAGTTCCACAGCTACAGAACGTGTATATATGGTCTCAAACTCCAATGAACACTGGCACTACATTACATAAAATGCAATAATCAATGGGCGATATTCATATACATGAACAAATGTGACAACTATTAATATTAGCTATTAATTTAAAATGATGTATACAATGTAAAAAGTAAAATACTATATAACCATTGATGTAACATCTGATCTGGCAATGTCATAAACTCTTTGAGTCATCATAGGCTGCACAAAAGAACCCAAAGGGCTACATGTATGAAACTCTTAATAAGGTGCATGGCAAAAGGCATAAAGGAAGCTTTTTTGGATACAATATAGCTTATTCCCAAGAAAGGATACATAGGAGTTACAGCTTTAGAAGAGATAAAATAAAAAATAAGATTACCCTCAAATTTCTATGGCTTTATACTAAAAGTACAAACATCATATTTAATTCTATTACATGTAACTAAACTTAGTAAAGCAATTCCTTACCTTCATGGCACAAACTACTCCTTGACATCGAGCTTGTTTCTTTTTCAAAAGCATAATATTCCGAGCACTTACAGCACCAGTACTAGGAAGAAAGTAAATTAAGATTATATAAAGATGAATACAACTCACTTATTTTACCAATTACAGAGAATCTTAATTTTGTATGCAAAATCCACATTTGGAAACACACCTCTTTATAACATAATCTTCAAAAGGAAATTCAGCCATTAATCAAAATCTTTATCTTAAAAATCAACAAATGTATTATGAAATAACCTCTTATATAGTATGGTTAAGAAAAGCATTTTAAATTTAAAATAAAATGCTTGGATTTTGGAAGGTTTTGGGGGGATAGCACAAAATATTGTTTTATTTTTAGTTTATGAATTCATTAGAACCATAATCCCTTTATTTAGAAATATTTATCTATGATTTTAATGCTTTTAATGCTGTAAGCCACCCAGAGTCACTTCAAAATGACATGGGCGGCAAATATCTAAAATAAATAAAATCTCTGCAATACTATTGTGAGATATAGATCAGTGGTCGCCAACCAGTGGGCCAGGGGCCACTGGTAATCCATGAGAAAATTTTGGTGGTCGAGAGAAATGTCACCCCTAAAGCACCCCCCAAAGCAATTAATCCAAGCTGTGCAGGAACACAAGGCTGCGCCGCCCACATGGCCCATAGGTACACAAGGCTTGCGAACAACATGAGGTAGTGAGGGGAAGGGGGAAAGGGCGGAGGGGGGGAACTTGCCCCACTCACCCCACGTGCCTGACCTGGCCATTGGGCTGCTTCTTTCTTCTTCTGCTTTTGGCTGCATGCAAAGAAAACAGCAAAAGTCTTTCTTTCTCTCCCCCAAACTCTGCAAAAATGAGTCTTTGGGACCCTGCAAGGCATCCTGCTCCAAGAGGCTGCACCAGCTTGACAAGTCTCACAAAGACTGTAATTTCTGCTGCTTTCCTCGCATGAAGCCAAAAGTCTCTTTGTCTCTCTCTCTCTCCCCAAGAACGAAGTTGGAGACAGTACCCTGCGATCCCAAATAAAGAATGATCGATCAATAGGAGAACGGGGTGGGGAATTTTCCTGCAGACTTTTTGGGGGATTTTTCCAGGGTCTCTTGGTCTGCAGGATTTAAAATTATGAATTTAGTGGTCTCTGAGGTCCAAAAAGTTGGTGACCCCTGATATAGATGGTGTGATCTGAGCTTCATCTATATCCCACTAATAGATCCTGATTAAACAAGCAACATACAATACACTATGCAGTACTAACAGCACAGTTTTCAACCAAATTATTGCTATACCTGTTAAATTAATTCCACATTTGGCTTGAAGACATCTTGGCCGTATCACTTCAACTCACTGATAATTTGGGGTTTTCTTCTATGAACTACTTCCTAGAGGGCATGCTACAATCCTTAAACTGGGTTAATGTCAGGACTTTGACTTAACTATTCTAAAAATATGAAATTGCTTCTGCTATAGCCATTTTGTTATGTATTTGCTTTTGTGCCTATAATTGCTGTTTTGGTACCATGACTCACATTAGTTTAAGCTACAGCTCTGGCAAGTGCTTTGCAGATAGATACTTCAGACATTCTCCTGTTGAATTTGCTGATGCCACCCAGAACCTATTGTTCCTTCAAGGACAGAGAAATGTCTAAACCTTGATGCTGCAAATCATTTAACAGTCACTTAACAGTCGCAATTCTACCTATACACACCACTTTTGTTCAATGTTTTCCTTATAGAAGACTCATAAACATTGACATCCGAATGGCCTGCAACTCCTTTGCTGTCACCTTAAGGTTCTCTGTATTTTTTTAAAGTACTGCATGCCTCGGTCTTATAATGACTTGGATAGTCACTTCTATAAGGGTAACAATTGTACTGTATTTTTTTCATTTGTATAATAACTGCTTAACCACTATCTGATAGAAAGCAAAGTCTTTGATAATAATTCTGTAATCCATTTCAGGTTCATGAGCACCAATTTTCCCTTTTTTCTTGAGAGGTCTCTTCTGACTCGACATATACCTGGAGAGCAGTCTCTGATGATGGCTACCTGTGTCAGGAACAGCAGACTTCAATGACGCCAAAGAGCATGTACGTTAATGATTGGAGAGGACCACTCAAACTGCTACATAAACATCATCTCATTGATTAGAATTTCTAACTTAATTACTCCAGAGTTAGTAATCCTAGGGCAGGAATAAGCAATCATCTTCTGCATAGGAGCCCAAAGCCATGCCACTGCGATCTCATCCTTATCATTTGCTCTAGCCAGAATCAGGCAGGAGACTTGTTCTATCCAAATTTAAGCAGCTAGGGAAACCATTATCAAATGCCTGCCTGAAGACATTATGAGGGCTTAGAAGAGCAGCCAAATGAACAATTGTTCTCTCTCTTCTCACAGGTTGGGTGGATATATTTGGTTTTGGGACTATGGGCTGCGTGATTATGGAGAGGAGGTTACATCTGGCCTGCAGGCTGACTCTAATCAAGGGTTTCATGCATCTTTTCCAACAAATGTTGGCTCAGTATTTCCAATACAAATATGACATAGTACACAATTTGGGATACTATTTCTTTACTCAGTTTTCTCTTTATTAATAAATAAAGCCATACATGAAGCTCTAGTCACATTTTAAGATAAAATCCCACAAGATTATAGGTAGTTCTAGATGATTCACAAACTTTCTCTCATAACTGAGTTTTGGAACAACCAGTCATTTCCTATAATTGGAAAACTTAGAACAAACTAGAAGATGTCATATTGCTACAACTTTGTTTGAAAAGTATATTCTAAGTTTGCATCTAACAAAACAAGAACTATAAACCCTGATTGACATTACCTCAGATTACCCTTGAAACAGTGCTTTATCAATTACTGTTCCAAGATATACCAAGTAAAGGTAAAGGTTCTTCTGCACATGCATGCTAGTTGTTTCCAACTCTAAGGGCAGTGCTCACCTCAGTTTCTAAGCCAAAGAGCCAGCACTGTCCAAAGACGTCTCCGTGGTCAAGTGGCCGACATGACTAAACGCCAAAGGCACACAGAGCACTGTTTCCACCAAAGTAGTCCCTATTTTTCTACTTGCATTTTTTTTACGTGCTTCCGAACTGCTAGGTTGGCAGAAGCTGGGACAAGTAATGAGAGCTCACTCTGTTATGCGGCACTAGGGATTCGAACCACTTAACTGCCGACTTTCTGATTGACAAGCTCAGTGTCTTAGCCACTGAGCCACTGCGTCCCTAAGATATACAGTACTATATCCAAAAGAAGAATGTTTCATAGTTTGTTAACCATGTTTCAAAGAAGAATGTTTCATAGTTTGTTAACCATGTTTCAAGTAAAAATACATTTAAAAAAAGAAATCTTAGCATTCCAGCTAAAAAATGATTTCATACAATACAAGATATCCACTTACTGTTTATTTGTATCAATAATAAAGTTTATTTTGTCTCCAGTTTCCAATTGAACATTTCCTTCAACATCTTCTGGGGTGTAAGTTAAGTAGAAGACTTCCTGTAAATTATAATTTGGTTGCATGAACAGTTTGCTATCATATTTAAAGTGAGACAAAATATAATCTCCAGGTTAGTTTAAACATGAATTTTGGAATTTAGGAAGTGGTCAGAAATTTACATTATAGAATTTTATAATAAATAAATTCCAACAATGAAGTTGTTTGCTAATAATATTTTAACTGACCTTTCATTCTAATCTGTATTTTGAAAATATTTCATAATTATAATCAGTATGCTAAACTTTATGCATTTATATATCAATAGATTAATAAGCAATTTAAACTTTTTAAAGCAAATACATATTTAACCATTTATTTTGGTAAGTATTTTAGTTTAAACTACACTGGAGGATCAGTGAAACATTTTTTTAGTAAATACATAATTTTTACCCCATTACGTTCGTAGCATACACTCCCTGTTGGACTCTGACCCGGGGCAGCTGGAGATTTACTCTCTAAGTTGTGAGGAACAGCACACACAACCTACCAGTCAAAAAAAAAATCCATTGCTAATTATTTCTAGAGGCACCATTATGCATCAGATTTCTATAACACACCCAGGGATGCATTTAACAGGTAACCCATAACAGTATGCCATGCTGCAAAGCTTTTATCTTACAGTACTTTTATTAACTGTAAGAATTGTTCCTGGTTAGGTAAATTTCTTAATTTTTATGTGCTTATCAAAAGGAGGAAAAAAAAAAGTATATTTGAAAAAAGTATTTTAATGCAACTAAGGAGAGGCATGCTACATTTAATTCTATCCTTTTTTGTTTGATCACAGCAGCTGAAAATGGCATGCATATTGAAAAGAAAACCAAAACCCCCCTAAGAATAGGCACTAACTTGTCCATTTATTCGTTCTTCAGGTAAGGTTTCAGTTTTTATCTTCACCAGTTTAATTGCGATCGGTTTTCCAGTTCTCCGGTCAGAAGATACTTCAAATTCAACATCATCTGTAAACAAATTATATTTATTAATTTATAGGCTTCAATTCAGTGGTAAAACCATGTTAAGATTACTTCTAAGTCAATAAAACACTCACACAATTTCAAAAAGCAGTAATAAACTTCTTATACTCTAACTTTCTGCTTCCATAGAATTTGTTTCATTGTGTACCAAAAAACATTGCATAATTTAAAAAGAAAAATAGAAGATACCACATAGCTCAAATTTCACTATTCTCAACATGTCCCATAATATTCATTCTAGTATAATGCAAAATCCAGAATCAAATACTAAAACCTGTGTTGCAATGCACATGTGTTGTATGCCCATAACTTCAAGCAGTTGTGTTTCTTCCTAGCTACATACCATAGATGTGCCCTATCCTCCCCAGATGAAAAAAGTTCAAGGCATATTTAAGTTCTTAAGAATTGTTACCTGTGCCTTCAAGTTGCTCTGAATTATACTTTGTCCTCTAAATCCTTTGAATCTTTGCGCAGTCCTAGTGTATACATAATTGTTTCTTGAAGGTGCACAGTGAAAGATACTAATATGCAAAACTATTGCCATTTCTCATCTTCTCAATTTAGGAATCCTAATTAAACTTTCTAGAATGCTCTCTCCAACATGCAGTATGAAGAATAACTTTTTTAGCAGCAAGTTCTTTCATATGATTAATCTGATCCCATTATTAACATTTGAACTGAAATTTGATTTTACTTTTCATTATCTAATGGTTCAGCCACTACTCTTTACAGTAATAGGTATGTCTCTAGAAGAAATTAGCCTTCTTGCATACAAAAACAACCGTCAATTAGTTAATTACCTCCTACTTTGAGCTCCTGTAGATTACCATTATACTGTGAACTATGGAAGAACAGTCTAGCTTGCCGTTCTGAACACTGAATGAATCCATAGGAGGCCAGCAGTTTTTCAATAACCCCAGTTTCGCGCAATCCTGCAGAAGTACCATTGGGGTACCCGTTGTGTCCATTGTTATGGAGAAGGTTTGGATCAAAGCTCATCTGGAATTAAAAAGAAATGTGTAAGTTCCTCTAGGGATATTCTCTTTTCCTTTTATATTGTTGTTACTTGTTAATTCAGGATAAATATAATGTAATAGCCAATGCTTAAACATTATCAAATAGGCATGTAGGCTTCTAGCAATTTGAACAGATTTTGTGTGACACTTTTGTACAACACACTGAAGTAATAACTTTCTACTGAAAGTTACTATGCTATTCTATATCACATTTACACACATAAAACAGATTTGAAGTTACCTATTAACATCATTTGACTTTGCCAATGGAGATAACCAACAAAGCAAAGCCACAAAAAACCTAACAAGTGCAATTTTAAGATATTTTCCAAATCAAATTAGTGTCATGGCAATTTTCATAATCTATTATCTGAACATAGCCAGCAGCTTAATATTTATTAAATTTCAAAGCTAATTGCGATCTCCACTGAATTTAAATACTTTTCCATCCATGGAGATTTTTAAAACCACAGAAAATAAAGGAAAGTTTGAAATTTTAAGTTCTCATCAAAATGTTATAGTATTTTTTTCTTAAACCACACTTTCAAAAAAACTCCAATCTGTTTAACTATCAAATTAAGTCCAAAAAGAGGTTAGTATCAGAAGCTCCCTGTAAGTATTTACAGTAACCATCTCATGCAAGTCAGAGTTCAAAGCAAAGCAATGCCAAAATCATGCATACTGTTCCTCTGTATTTTACGCAATTTCCTGTGTATCTGTTTAAGAAAACAAACTAACATTCTTATAACCATAAGGAGCTATTAAGTATTCAGAATTATAAACGTAAGCAGCTTTGAAATCTACATTGATGAATAGTCAATCACTCATTAGACAGAGACTGATCGAACTGTTTTGGTTTTTTAAAAGTATTTCATATTAAGAGAGAGTTGTCTTTATAGACAATGCTATGAATTAATGTGGAATGTAGCTACTGCAACTACAAAGGTTCCACTAAGCAGAATTATTTAAACTAAATCCCTTCAAAAGCATAGAACTTTCTGATTAAGTGTACCTTGGAGAGTTGAAACAAATTAGATTTTTTTTGAGTCAAATAGTGCAGGAACTGGTGATGATGTGAAATACTATTGTCAAAAAATAAGAACAGAAAACCCTCATATATACATAAAATTACAAATCAAACTAAACTAAAAACTGCAAATGTGTATGTTACAATTCAGGAATAGCATCATAAGATGCAACCCTTTCCTATGGAAGTCATTAAATAATTACAATTTTTGCACCATCCTATTGTTTCCTATTATAAATATAATCAACCAGATTTAAGCCATTTGGCCATTTCAGAGATGGTGTGATTTTTGTAGAGATTAATCTGCTGAATTGAAAAAAAAACACATGATATTTGACAAATGGTCCCATTTAATCCAGAACAGCATGAGCTGGATTAAACTCCATACCACCTCCAGAATGACATGATTGACATCATCTAGAGGAGAAAAACAATAATTTTTGCATATGCTTAGGACAGAAGTCTGTTCATTTTGTTCACATCTGTAAGCCAATAAAATAATTTTAACACCTTTGAATGCATACAATGAAAATACAATCAACCTATGTATAAGAATACCAAGCTTTCAAGTTTCTAAAACAGATACAGGAAAGCAAATTTTGAGAACTCAGCAAGTTTGCCCATTGGTATAGATGAATTATACTCCTTAACCTGTTGACAAGATTTAATACCAGTGAGGTTAGAAGTGAGAACATATGCAGAGAATAGTTAAACGCTAAAGATTTCCATGCTGAGATGGCATGTCTGCCAATAGGTGCCCTGACTTACAGATCTCTGATAAAGTGGGGTCCTCTTCGGTTTTTTAGACCCAGATGAAGTAGAAGATGAAGAAAAAGGTAAAGGATGAGAAGGAGGGGGAGCTGCAGGAGGGGGGAGAGGATCTGATGACACAGTATAATGGTTCTCCATCTCATACAGCTGTGATAACATAGTACACAATATAACTAGTCAATAATTAGCACATCTTTAGTAATATCCAATAACTATTAAATCCAGGTTCAAGAGACTTAGCTGGAAATCAAAAGCAGTCCATTTAGATATCCTTATTGTTCTGGAATTAGTGTAAATGTATGACCAAGCTCTATTTCTAAGTCAGTAATTTCTTTCCAACAATATTCTAGTTGTTTTATATTTTCAAAAATCCAACATGTGTCACTTGGAAGAAATATATGCAAACAGTGGATTGAGCTAAAAGCTGTACCACTTCAAATATTCTTGCACTAATGTAGATAATATACTCATTATCTATTATTTTTCTCCTTTTCCACTTCAAAGGGATAGCATAACTCTGAATTTAAGAACTGTTATTAATTTTACTGGGCTACAAAAAAATAACCCAAACACATACTTATGCAAGTTGCATTTGTGGCTGAAATTTTTCAACTGAATAAAAGTCCCAAAGACTTTAGTAAGCTATAAACAAAATAATTGAAGAGTTATAATTTATTATTTAAAATTAAGATACTAGTCTATTTTCACATCACTATAGAGATTGCCATTCCTATTTTCTCAATCCTTAATTTAGGGGACAAATTATAGAAGGATCTGAATATCAGGTACAAGCAATTTAAAATTTGGTTAACTGAATTTAGTCTTAGGAAGAATGGCAAGTTAACAGCAAATCACAGTTCTTCAGCAACTTAAATATACACATTAAGCAAATATCAATTGAATTGTATACGGATGAATTCAAGTGACAATGCTTTATCACTTATTTATGACCTACATACTACTGAATGCATTATAATACTAATATTAAATCATACAAATTTGTTGGTCATCTGTTTGTATGCCAAAATCTATGACATAAGACATTTCTACATACATATGCAACATAAATTTAAAAAGTTTAGGTCAGTAAATAAGGCAAACGCCTATACCTAGAATAATTCTTGTATTAAAACTATGAAGCTGCCTGACACTAAGTCAGATCATTGCCCATATCTATCTATCTATCTATCTATCTATCTATCTATCTATCTATCTATCTATCTATCTATCTATTTTTCTATCTATCTATCTATCTATCTATCTATCTATCTATCTATCTATCTAACCCAATGCTATATCTTTTGACTGGTAGCAGTATCCATGGTCCTAAGAAAAGGTCTTTCCAAGTCTTTTTGCTATATATGTTTTTAACCAGGAGATATCAGAGATTAAACAAAGGCATTTTCATGTGCTCTATCATTGAGCTAAGACGCTCCCCTCCAACTTCTGAAAGTTCGGTTTCAACAGTTCTGAATTATTTGTAAACAAGGTACTAAGAAAGGTGTCTCATATACTTCAGGGTCATGACTATTTTATACTTTATTATTTAATAAAAAGCCAGCCTTTAGAAATGTTAAGACAGCTCTCTCTAGTGTTTTGATATACCAAGCATATGAGACAAAATGCACCTCTTAGATCAAGGGTCTTCAAACTTGGCAAGTTTAAGACTTGTGGACTTCAACTCCCAGAATTCCTGAGCTAACATGACTGGAGGAAGAATTCCGGGAGTTGAAATTCTCAAGTCTTAAAGCTGTCAAGTTTGAAGACCTGTCTTAGATAAAGGCTATCAACTTAAAATATCACCCTACTACATTTTAGTGATTACTGGCTAATTTTAAAAAGCTTGTTGGAGAACCAGCATAATTTCTGTACTTGTAAAGGACCATGATACAAAAAGATTAAATAATTAACAAATGTATTTGTTAAGAAGTGAAATTCTCATACAAGCAAATTTGACAGGTGTGGGCACTGCCTATTTTCAACTGGATACTTTCAAATTTTGAATTGCAGAGGATGTGGACATCTATGTTCCAGGGTAGCTTTGCCTTTAAACAGCTGGAGAGGTAACCAATTGCCCTCAAACAGGAATTAGGCCTGGCACAATGACCAATGAAAAGAATGATTGGGAATGAGGTGTGAGTGTGAAATGATTCCAAACTGAAGCTAAGGATTTTTAGTCTGCTCATGACTCTGGCATGATTAAAAGAAGGCTCAGAGGTCACAAAATGAGCAGTGTTTTCTGCTATCTGCAAATTGGCCACACTTTTTCTTTTGCTCAAGGGTTATATCACACCATCTGAGCTAATTTGGCTTTACCTTTAAGAATATTGCTAGTATGGCAAAAGAACTTACTGATTGGCCATAAGGTGATAAATTCAGTCCGACTGGAGATGCATTGCCCAGGTTGGCACTAACGTATGCAGTAGGGGGAGAAGACGGCATGGAAAATTCAACAAATTCTTTCCAGGTGCTTGCCATATTTTTACGCCTGTTTCAACTTAATTTTATAATGCTGCATATAACAAAATCAAACAAGACAACCTTGTCAATGTATATCTGCCACTTATCCAGTGTCATAAAAAAAGCTGCCATTGTGGCAGCTTCCAAGAATATTAAGACAGGAAGGGATTGATGTGCTAGTTAAGAAAGCATTAGGTTTTGTTTTTTGTTTTTTAGAGGGGGTTCTAAAATGAACAACACAAGCTGGTTGCTAATTGAACTCATGATTACTATTAAGGAGTTATCTTTACAGCATAAAATTCACATTTAGCCTACCAGCTTATGAAATGGAGACTCACTGACCGATACCAGTAACTGGGAGAAGGATATGGAGAAAGTTTGAGATCCAGATTTATAGCATTAGAGTAAACTGATTTCAAAAGCGAGAAACTGGAAAATAGCAGCAGAAAGCTTAATGAAAGTTACAATAATAAGACTGCATTCCATGGTTAGCTCAACAAGTAGAATAAAATGGCAGTTTTAAAGAATTTCAATAATTTTAAAAGACAAGCGTCATAGCCAAATATAAGATCTGCTGTGATATTTTGACCAATGAAGACAAGATTAAAAAAAAAACAATTATTTAACTCATTTTATATGGCACTTTAATTTGAAATAAATATATTGCTGTTCAACACAGTACATGGACCAACCTCGCAGTGATATTCTAATATTGCACTTTCAGTAGTATTTGCCGATTCTTCGTTTCAGCACACGTTTCAAAGTTTGAAAAATGCTATTGTTAAAAAAAAAAAAAGAAATAGCAAGAGACAAGTGATCTATCAAGCTAATAAAGAATAACTGGTGCTGCACTGGGCAATTTCAGCACAGTACTGAAGAAAACAAAGACTACTAGCAGCGTTGGGACGTGCTCTTTTGAAGCTGTTGAGTAGGCACAAACTTCTTGTTTCAGATCAAGTGTTGTGTCTTCAGTGTAAAGTTTACTCTTCTTTGGTCTTGTTTTGTTGTTACGATGTAATGTGTTCCTTTCCTGATCTGAACTTGAAGCAGCAGTTTCAGGTGGTAAATTATATTCTGTTACACTTCATACTGGAGGGGAAAAAGGATAAACAAGTTTATTATGATGTACGTTTTAGACAATTCTATATCCCATGAATACGATCCCACCTCTGAGAAGAAAAATTCCTCACAAGAATTCCAGACATTACTAGTGTTTTAATCAAATTTCAAGGAATTCAATGAAAAACAAGTGTTGCCAATGTACTAAATATAAAACCAATTAAACAAAAACGTATTTTAGTGATTCATATAAAACATTTCCACAAGAAACTAAAGTCATATTGCTCTATCAAGTCTTATTTTAAACTCATGCCAGTAGATTAGGCAAATATATACTAACTGATCCAAAGTCACATGCTAAGTTTCATGACTAAATTTGAATTTAACTTATGTCTTGCAAATTCTCATCTATCACGCTAATCACGATATTTCACTATTTACAAGTATTATTATGGCTCACAATTTTCATATTTGAAATTTAAATGTCCACTTTTTTTCAACATAATAGGTAAAAACAAGAGTAATTATAAATTTGAAACATTTTCTAATGTCAAGAAATGTAGTAACTATAAACATCACGGTAAGTGCAGATAATCCTGTTTTTATAAAGCACTCAACTATGATCACTTACAACTTGGCTGTCATTGATTTTCTTTTTTAAAACATGTCTTGTTTTGGACTTTGTGGTTGTTCAGCAAGGCCTTAGAAATATCAGTATAAAATGAAATTTCTGAAAAGATTGAAATTGAACACACACACACACACACCAGTCTTGTAACATGGAATGGCCTGGGATATTTAGGGAAGGGTAGAATATTGGCAATATAAATAGAAGACAGAATTAACGGTATTAGCAGTAATGAAGAAACCTCAAGTTCTGTATATAAATATATTTAGTTGAAGACATACATTTTGAATACTGTAAATAGCTACAGCGATGGTCTTCAAAGAAAATTTAGAAGTGTTTATAAAAAAGGGATGCTGGGGCAGAAGTATTCCTTGAGCTGAGAAAGAAGGCAGTATTAGGAAGAGACACAGGCTGGCTTCTCGCTAAGATACTTGGTTATAAGTGTAAGGGGAGAAAAAACAGTCAGAATTGCAAGATTACAAGTTAATAATAGCATATCCCAATAAAAATTAGCTCTAGTCTTGTGGAAGCTTTCCTACAACCTCAAAGGGCTGTTGCATATAGAGAGAGAGGAAGAGTCATGGGGGAAAAAGTTTTTTTTAAAAGACAAACATAGGGATAACTGAAGTGAGTGGAAGCTGGCAGAACTTGGAAGATTAAGAAATGCAGATGTTTTTGGTTTACATCTTAACGTTAACATTCCATTTTCTTATAGATTTTTTAAACCAAAACTCAATTACTTTCTTTGAAATGTTTTGGGACTTCACAGTCATGTTTTAGATAAATTGTTTTTAATCACAATAAAAGTTTGGTTTTTTTCTGAAATTATTTTCCTTACTAGCATAAATTTTTGTATTCACAAAATTAATTTCTGTAGTAGCAAACATTTCTGTACTTATAAAATTAGTTAAAGCTTTATCTGCATTTCATGTTTAGGTAGCTGGACAAGTTATTGGTCTTCTAGCTATCCTAGTTTTTCTATATCTTCTGTTTGAATGTGTATCATGATAGCAGTTCTGCGAAAAATAAATACTTTTATGGTGGCATTCTTCACATAACCTAAAGTCTAACTGCACAGAAATACCAGAGACACCTAATCCTTTAAAAAAGAAATATATTTTCTTCTGAGAAAAGTTTACCTGAAAATGCTGATGTTCAGTCTGCAATGTGCTATTATTGGCTATTATAGACACTATAAAATATTACAAAAAATCATAACTAAGTAGCACACTGAATAAAAGTATCTTTTAACCTAATAATCCCTGTACTTAATATAGTTAAATTAAGTTTGCCACCAATACATTAAACTGTTAAAATGTTTTTCTAAAATAGTTTTTATGCGGTGATTCTATATTCAAACAGGGGACAACTGTGTTACAGATAATTTTATTCTCAAATTCTATGTCCCAGAAAAAGAATACTTTAAAAGATGCAGTCCTTCAGAAACTGTTCACAAATTTTCTATTCCAGGGAAGTTTTTTTTTTTTTTTTAAACTGTATGTTAAAGGACAGGATGCTGGGTAAACAACATTATGTTTAATGTTGAAGGAGTTTTCTGAGCAACCAACAATCTCTGGGCATGTAATATAGAATGCTGTTAAGAAACAACTGAATCATTTAGCCAAAGTTAAATATTTAAGATTATAATCTGGAGCAGAAGTAATCAGAAACAAATGCTAGGGAATAGGAGAGAAAAAAGAGGAATGACTCCTCCAGTTTTAAAACATCCTTTTCTATCAGCTCTTAGTCCACTTTATTTTGGGAGGAAGATAACATTTCCAATTGGAAGGGCTTTCATGTATTATATTCCAGCACAGCATGCTTTAAAAACAATCCCAATAATTAAAACTGAAAAGTACCCATCTTCAAATTTTACTTATCCCACTTTTATTTCTTTTTAACTAGCTCAAGGTAGGGAACATACATAATATTCCTGCCCCCTATTTCCCCTGTAGCGACAACCCTGTGAGGTGGGTTGGGCTGAAACCACACAGCAGGCTTCCATGCCTAAAATGGGACTAGAACTCAGTTTCCTAGTTTTTAAAGCTAGCACCTTAACCACTACATCAAGATTGCTTAAACATAGGAATAGGAACTTTGAAGTTTCATTAAAAAGATCTCTCTAGCCTATGTAGAAGATGAAATCTCAAAGGTGCTTTTTTTCAATGTAAGTATTCATAGAATCAGAAAATCCTTTCTGCTGAATACAGAAAACAAAATCCTAATCTTCTCTATATTTACTAAGAGATAAATGTGTATCTATGCCTAAATTTACCAGGGCTCACCTCTAAGAAATATGACAACATAAATAAAATTATTTCCAAATACTTCCTACATCCGATGATCAAATCTGTTTCAGCAAAGCTGCAAAACCTTAGAAGAGCTTTCATGAAATTAACTTGTCTCTCTATTTTAAATTCTTTACTTTTCAACTCAGTAGCTATAAATATTCCTCCTGATGGTAAACACCCAGTACAGTTGCCAAGCTTTCATTCAATTCAGTGGTCTCCAATACAACATGTGATCTGAAGGATTAGCCAAAGTCAGTCAGAGCATAGAGAAAGTTCAGACTTTTTGTCTTCTGAATATTTATTTGATTCTGACACATGAATATTGTTTTTATATCTAACTGCACAAGTAAATTAAATAGTAGCCCTTATTGCTGATAGGAAAAAGTTTTTCTGGGCATAATATTCAAGACAATTTAGCTTAAGTTACTTTAAAATATTTTTCAAAATATCTTTTCATTTGTAGTCAATACATGCTATTTGATATTCCTTTGTATAAATAAATTAATATGAAGTAAAGTCTGTTTCACTTGGAATTCAAAATTAAATATAACTTTATTAAAGACACAGCAAAAGCAAAAGGCTGTAATGACTATCCAAAACTTATTTAGAGTTAACTCCCACAGATTTCAGTGAGGCTTACATTGGAATAAACATGCATGGCATTGTGCAATAAGGGTGTAACCATGGTCCACTGAATTTGAAATTTGCTTTTAAATATAGCTGCATAGGAATGACCTGTAATTAGATTACATGACTTTGAAAACAGGGCATTACACTCTTTTCTCATTGGAAAAACCAGCAGAATTGGAGCCTCTGGCTTGGAAACAAAGTAAACTCAAAACAAATTAACTCATCAACAAAAATGGAGAAAAATCTATTCTTTAAATTTCAAATTGTACTTAGAAACCATTTTGTGTCTGCAAAAAATGTCCTTAAGCAATACATTTGGCATTTAAACAAAAAGTATATGGCAAGGTAGCCTCAATGATTTGCTCTAAAATTAAAATCTTCTTGGAATGAGGTTTCCAGGCCTTCCAAATCTAGTAGCTTCCACCCGTCTGGTGTTCTAGAAGACCATAAAGCCATGGTTGTTCTCATAGGCCTTGAGCTATGATGGTTGAAACCCCCTACTCTGAATATTAACATGCTGGATGTTAAATGTGAAATGGGCGGCTACTGGGTTTGTCATCTTGTTTCCCCTCCCCCCTTTTTATAGTCTGGTTTTTGTTATGTTGTTTTTTACTATACTGCATTTATCCTGTTTTTTTTTGCTTTGTGAGACATTCAGACACAAATTGAATAAAACAAATTACACATTTCAGTAAGTGACCAGTGTCCAATTGTATTAGTAGCATTCAAATGGGAATCTAAGACTTTGGAAAAAATATTGTTTGAACGTTTTCATTAAAGAAAATAAGGGAAATGTGAGTTACTACCCCATTTCGTCCTGAAGATTTACAAAGACGTTCAGCCACAGCATGCAGTCCTTAGGCAGCAAGATGGTGGCTCCTGCTATTGAGGGGCAATAAGACTAGGCTTTATATCCGAATAGGAAGAGTGCAAAAGCCTTGCTCCCAGCAATTATACCGCTACTGAAAAACGTAAGAGTGCAATCTAGAAATGCACGCTCCGCTGCTGGCTACAGAGTAGCTACTACCCCAACCGGAGATAATTCCCCCAAGTGTCTGAGGCGTGTCCACTATTTGCTCCCCACTCCGAACAAGATATGGGGGGGAGAGAGAAAGAGGGAGAGAGAGAGAGAGGGAAAATGGCGGCCGCTCCCCCTCACACAAAGGAAGATTGACCGCCCCTTCCCCTCCCCACGTCCACACGCTGCATGCTGGGAGAGGTAGTCTGCACGGCTAGCTTCGCTCCGTACACTGTAAAATACCTAAAACTCCATCCCCCAGCAGGCCTAGTAGCCTAATCTTTCAGAGGCATCACGATGGGAATTGGAGTGTTTTTCATCCTCGCTGCCGCCGCACCCCTAAACTCAATCCCCCATCGGCCCCTGCGGGGAAGAAAAAAAAAAAGGCAAAACGCGTCGCGCACACTGGGAAGCGGAGTAATGTCGAGCCTTGGGCCCATTGGTTTTCCGTCTGTCTCTCTCTCTCTCGGCCCTGCCTAAGGGCAAACCGAGGGGTTGGCGAAGAGAGCGAGCTTGTCTCGGCAACGTTCCTTCCCCCCCTCCCTTTTGCTGTCAAATCGGCAGGCACTTGGTGGGTGGGGGAGGGGTTCCACCCGCACTGGACCGTTGGTCCCAGGTACTGTGACAGGAGGCGTTCCAAGCCACTCCAAGCTCCCCATCTGTCTTCCACGAAGCCGCGACGCAGGACAAGAAGGGCCATTAGTCTTCCTCTCAGAGAACCTCACTTACCCCAACAGCTCAGCGCCCCCGCTCCAGCGCCGCCATGAGCAGCACGGCACAGCACGTAGGAATAAATCCCGGCTTCTCGCGAGATTCGCGGGGAAAGTGGGATCGATTCACGCATGCGCAGGAATCCAGGCCAAGAAGAGTCGGGGGAGCGAAGCGCAGAGGTTCGAGTAAGTAGAAACATACGGCGCATGCGTACAGTGCTGTTTTCAGAAGCAGCGCAGTTCTCAGGCAAGTTTTAACGCCGGTGGTTCACTGAGCGTCTATTCCTAACCTGAAAATGGCAAAGATTACCATTTTTTCATTCCCCGTTCTCCCGTACCTGGCGCTCCATTTTTTTACACAGCAGCCTGTGAGGCAACTGAATAGATTAAGAAACTTCGGGAGCTTTTTTTTTTTTTTTGCAGTTTCCTATTTCTACCAGTTATGCAACTATTAAAAAATCCGAAAACGGTGATTGGGAGAGAAACCTGTCGGTCCCATTTCCACGTTTTTATTCCCTGCATAATACATCAGTTTTGTTCACCCCAAAACCTAATTACAGGAGGCATGTTTTACCTGCTTGTCCCTGGAAACATAGGTTTGGTGCAAGAATATCGCTTCCTGGAACCTGTGGTTTTAGTTCTGATTCACACAAATACAGTAAAAGATGCTTGAGCAAAGGAGTAAATGATACATGATTGGGGATCATTTAAATTAGGGATTGTAGTTGGTTGTTGGTTTGTTTGTATTCCTCCAAGCTGAGAACAGTACAATTTCAGGATGCTTTAAACTGGGAAATAAAAGAGTAATACTATGTTGGAATCAAAATAATTATTTTCTCCACCCACCCACCAAATCACTACATATGATACATCTTTTCCATTTTGTTACCCACATAGTCTTCAAAGCTCCTGAGTGGGGTTAGGAAATAGGTTCCAATCACCAAAATGCTGCCTGCATTTGGTTTAAGCAAATACGTGAAATCTGCCTTAAACTCCATTTTATTTCAGTAGCATTTGAAATTTGAAGAACTATCATCCTCCCTCCTCCCTTTGTTTTACCTTTTTAGCAAGGGAAATATACAGATTTCTGTCTTTTTAAATTTTTTCCTAATTTTTTTTATTTTTTCATCCTTTTTCCATTTTATATTTTTTTTTCCTTTTTTCCTACATAATTGGAACCAATTGGATTAAGGTATTCAAGTGCCTGAAGATTTTTTCCCTTCCCTTTTTTATTTTTATCTTTTGCTTTTATTTTATTTTTTATTGGAGTGGTAGTTGGCTGCTCTTGCTTTCTCTTCTCAATTTTCCTATTAAGTATTCTAAGATGAGCAGAAAGATACAAGCCTCAGCTTCTTCAATCCCGACTTCCTCCTCCTCACCATCTGGAGGACAACAATCAATACAGGTGATGTTACAACAAGAGAATAAGAAGTGACACTGCAGATGATTATGCAAGGAATTCCAAAGATACAAGTAAAAACAGATAATATTGAAAAGAGAACAGAGAATATTGAGCAAAAAACTGAAAAGACAGATGAGAAAATTGAAAATATTAAACAGATGATGATGTAATACGAGGACAGAATCAAGAAAATTGAAGAACAAGATGTACAAAGAGATAAGAAGATTGGAGGTATGGATTCCCGATTGAGTGAAGTGGAAAGAGACAAGGGCAGAACTCTGCAATCATTGGGATGGGAAATTGATCAGAATTCTATCTTAGATTTCAAAATATAGAAGAAAAGAGTGAAAACCTTGATGAAATGATGACAGAAATCCTGGCAGAAGCATTAGAGGTAACTAACGAGAAGATGATGGATGAGGTTTTTCGTGTTTATACAGCATATGCGATGAGAAATAAACTGCCAAGAGAAGTTCATATCAGATTTACTAAGAAAATAATTAAATCACAAATATTGCAGGCAGCAAGAGAAAAAACACTGAAGTACAAAGATAAAGAAATAGTGGTACTGAAACAGGTACCAAGAAGAATGAGAGAGATAAGAGAATATTTATTTTTTACCAAAGAGTTATTTAAGAGAGGAATAAATTACAGATGGCTGATACCCGAAGGTCTCATGTTTACCTGGCAGGAACAAAGACACAGAATTGATACAGTTGAAAAAGCTGAGTTATTCTATCTGGAATATTTTAGAGGAAGGGAGGAAGATACAAGAAAAGAAGAGTCGTTAATTGAATTTCAAGAGGAATGTACAGCAATAATTGAAAAAGAAGGAGCTGTAGGTGGTGTACCCAGAGAACAACGAGAACCAAGATCTACTAGATCAGTGGTTCCCAACCTTTTTTTCACCCTGCACCCCTAAAGAAATTTCACTCGAACCTTGCACCCCCTGAAATTTATATTTTGCTCAGTTAAGTTAATCCATTGCAAAAGAAAATAAAAATGCCAACATATAGCCAATATCCTATTATTTACCTGGACTTTTCTCGCACCCCCTGGAAAATTGTCTCACACCCCCAAGGGGTGCAAGCATCCCAGGTTGGGAACCCCTGTATTAGAGCAACAAATCCATCTTATAAAGTCTAAAATGGATGAGAGAAAACTGATTACAATTAATATAAATGGGCTTAATTCAGCTATTAAAAGAATAAAAGTATTTCATAAATTAGAGAAATTAAAATTTGATATAATCTTCCTACAAGAAGTACATATTAGAAAATTATATATTGAAACAACAAAAATTAGGGAAATTATTTACAGCGTTGACACAATGTAAAAAGAAAGGAGTGGTGTTATACATTAGAGATACAATCCCTGCAGAACAAATATATACAGATGATGATGGAAGGATTTTGATGGTGGAGATAACGGACAATAATCTAAAGACACTTTTAATAGCAATTTATGCCCCAAATGATAATCAAGATTTTTACAGGAAATTACATAAGAAAATAATTGAACTACACTATGCTAATATCTGTCTGATGGAAGATTTCAATGGAATAATAAATGACAAATTGGATTATAAAACACAAAAAACAGCAAAGAAAACTAGAAAGACATTGCCAAAATCCTTCTTTCAAATGGTAGATGAGATAAACTTAAAAGATACATGGAGAGAGAGAAATGCGGAAAATAATATACCTTTTATTCAAATCATGGTCTAGAATCATGGTCTAACATGCAAGAAATTGAAATAGAAACAAGTACACGGGCAGATCACAATCCAATAACCCTTGTATGGAAAGGACAAAAATGGAGATCTAGATGGACTTTAAATAATACAATATTAAAGGAAAAAGACTTTAAACAGAAAATTGAGAGAGAATTGACTTTTTTAAAAAAAGAAAATACAAAAGAGGATACATCATTACAGAACCTGTGGGACACGATGAAGGCTTATACAAGAGGTTTGATAATGGACTATACAAGGAAAAGAAACAGAAAGCAGAAAAAAAAATCCTTAAAATATTGGAAGATGACTACAAGAAGTTGGAAAAAGAACTACAGAAATCACCACAAAAAAAGGACATTAAAATTAAAATGGACATAACTAAGCATAAAATGGGGCTAATGGAGAAAGAAGAAATAGCACAAAAAATTAAAAATGCTAAGCAGAAATATTTTGAAGATACAAACAAACCAGGAAGATGGCTAGCATATAAATTGAGAAAGGAAAGAGACTTGAGAAGAATAAATCAATTGATAAATGAACAAGGACATGTATGCTATGGAAATGCGGAGAAGAAAAAAATTATTCAAGATTACTATGGAAAACTGTACCATCAAGAGAATGTTCAGGAAGAAAGAATTCAACAATACTTACAGGAAGCAAATTTGCCCCAGATACCCAAAGATATTGAAACAATGTTAGAAAATAATATAACAATGATGGAATTAACAGAAGCTTTAAAAAAAGCAAAACATTGGGAAAGCACCAGGTCCGGACGGTTTGGCAGTGGAATTTTATAAGACATTCCAGGAAACATTGAATCTTCACTTATTAGAAATTATGAATGAAGCTATGACAAAGAAGAGAATACCCAAAATGTGGTCAGAAGCATATATCACACTTGTAACAAAGGAGGACACAGACCCACAGCAAGTTAAAAATTACAGACCTATATCACTATTAAATTCAGATTATAAAATTTTTGCTTCAATTCTGGCAGAAAGACTGAAAAGATACTTAAACAATTTTATTCATCCTGATCAAAAGGGATTTTTGCCGAAGAGACAGATTAAAGATAATATGAGAATAATTTTAGATACGCTGGAATACTATGAGGCACATCCCGAAAAACAAATGGCTCTGATGTTTATAGATGCACAAAAAGCCTTTGATAATGTGAATTGGCGTTTTATGCTGTTACAATTGGACCAAATGGGCTTCAGTAAAAAAATTACTCAAGCCATCGAAAAGATATATCATAAACAAACTGCAAAGGTTATGATGCATGGAGAGTTAACAGACTTTATAGATATAAGAAAAGGGACCAGATAAGGCTGTCCACTGTTGCCTCTGTTGTTTGTGTTAATACTGGAAGTGCTGAATAGGAACATCAGAGAAGAAAATGAAATAAAAGGAATGAAAATTAAAAAAGAAGAGTATAAATTACAAGCCTTTGCAGATGACCTGGTATTATATTAGAGGATCCATTGGAGTCTCCACCTAAACTGATAGAAAAGATAGAAGAGTATGGGAAAGTAGCAGGTTTGAAAATAAATAAAGATAAAACAAAGATTTTAGCAAACAACACGTCAGTAAGACGAAAGAAAGAATTGGAGGAAGTTTTGGGGATCCAGGTCACAAACAAGGTTAAGTATTTAGGGATACATATAACACCAAGATGGAGCACACTTAAGGAGGACAATTATCTTAAACTTAAACAACAGATTGCAACAGATTTGATAAAATGGGAAAATTTACAATTATCACTGATTGGGAGAATATCTACAATCAAGATGAATGTATTGCCTAGAATCTTATACTTATTCCAGACAATTCCAATCAGATTAGGGAAAGAATTTTTTGAAGATTTAAACAAAATAGTGCTAAAATACATTTGGCAGGGGAAGAAAGCGAGAATAAAACTTAAATTGTTACAAGATGCAAGAATAAGAGGAGGATTTGCTTTGCCCAATTGGGAATTATACAAGCGACGAGTCTGATGTGGGTAAAGGAGTGGATAACACTAAGGAATACTAGACTTTTGAATTTAGAAGGACATGACCTGCTGTTAGGGTGGCATGCCTTCCTCTGGTATAAGAGAACTAAAATACAGGGGTATTTTAGAAGACATTATATTCGAGAAGCATTGTTTCTAAACTGGGAGAAGATAAAAAAGCAATATTATTTAAAAATTACGCTATGGTTATCTACTATTGAAGCTTTTTCGTTTCCAATAATATATAAAAAGGAACAAACAGTTAGATATGGTGAGATATTGAATGAAAAGGGTGAATTTAAATCTATGCAAGCATTGTAAGAACAAGGTGTAAAAATGAATTGGTTTTCATATTTGCAAATACAATCTAGATTTGATAAAGATGTTAAAACAAGGTATCTATGATAAGTTGACTGATTTAGATAAAAATTTGACAGGTACTGATGAAAAAGTAATCAAAAAACTTTATGGACATTTGCTAGAGTTTGAATTAGAGGAAGAATAAGTAAAAGAAACAATGATTGTGTGGGGGAAAAATTTCGGATATGGGATTGATTTAGATAAATGGCAAAAATTGTGGTCTCAAAATTATAAAATGACAATGTAAACTGCATATAAAGAAAATTTGTATAAGATGTTTTACAGGTGGCACTTACCCCCGACGAGAATTGCGAGGATGTTCAAGAATAAATCAGATAAATGTCGGAAATGTCATCAGATACCTGGTTCATATTACCACATGTGGTGGACAAGCTCAGATGCAAAAAGATATTGGATTATAATCCACACATGATTGGAAAAAATGACAAAACAACACATAGACTTTAAACCTGAGATATTTTTATTGGGAATTATACCAGAAATATATTGTAAAGAATTGAAATATTTGATTGTAAACGTTTTAACAGTGGCTAGAATTGTATTTGCTAAGAATTGGAAAAACAAAAAAATACCTATGTAGGAGGAAATTATTAAGAAAATTATGGACTGTGCCGAAATGAGTAAATTGACATTTGAAATTAGAGAACAAGAGGATAAACAATTTTATATGATATGGGATTTATTTTATCAATGGTTAGATAAAAAGACATGGTAAAGAAATAGATTAGTAAGCCTTACAATAAAAGTTAATAGACTGATAAAGAATACAATATAAAATATATAACCATTGGATGAATGTATAAGATTAAATCATAATGAAAATTAGAATATCTCGTATAAAATGATGGAAAAATAGTCAAATGAATGTTTAATAATTGTTATTATATAAGCACAAGCTAGACCGATAATGTGAGAATTTATATAACTTGTGAGTAATGATAAAAAAAGGATAGGACAAAAGATTGTAACCAACTGACACACTGTATGTATATAATTGAAAGAGGGTTTTATGTATTTATGTTTTGTTCGTATGTTTGTTGTAAAAAATAAAAACTTTGTAAAAAAAGAAAAGAAATTTGAAGAGCTATCCTGAAGTCCAACACTTATTTATCTCACTTTTACTGTTGTGTGTCAGAAAGCAGATATCCATAGTTAATTGTATCACCCCTTAATGTATTAATACAATTCAAAGTCACAATATAGTGGCCATAAAGCAAGACTATCTTTTGAACTACTGTGTTACACTATCATATCCAAACATGGTTTTACTATATCACTTGGGGATGACCAGTGAACAGTTTGAAAAACATTGTTCACAAAGGTCATTAAAAAAAGCATTACCTCAAGGAACAGGTTCTCAGTCTTCTGGGAAGCTGCAAATTGTTAGGAACTTGTTATTTTTTGTGTGTATGGGTTTTAAAGGATTGAAGAAATGTTCAGCTTCATCTGCCCAATTCTTGTATTTAGGATCTATAGGTTTTGAAAATACTCATGTTTATATGTGAGAAGTGCTCTTAGCTCTTCAGCCTTGCCTTAGTTGGCAAAATGTATTAGATTAACCTTGCAATACAGCTGTAATTAATAGTTATGTTAGGTAGATTATCCCAGGGTTTAATTGCAAGGATCAGTTGGTAGTTACTTCATTCTTTGGAAATCTCTGGACATAAAGGGAACAGCTTTAGAACATGTTGGCTAAATTCACACAATATGCTAAGCCAAAATGTGGTTTGTTTTTGGCTTAGTGTATCTATAGTGAACCTATATAGTGGTTAAGACATTGGAGTTGTGTTGGGGAGACTTGATTAAGCCAGTAACACTCTGCATTTTTTGGGATAAAATTAGAAAACAGCCCAGAAAGCAGAGATTGAAGATGAAAAGCAACCAATTAATTAAAAAAAAAAGAGTTGTGTTATAAATTATGGCAAAGAGAACCCAGTGCCAATAGCTCCATCACCAGAGCAAGTTTGGCAGTAAAACTACTTTAAAAGCATGAATTTTTGGTGGTATTGTAATTTTTTTTAATCCTTCCCAATTTTTTTTAATGAACCAAGCATCCAGGAGGCATAATATATTTTGCATCCTAAGACTCCCACCATCGCCAAATGGATTTTGTAATCTAGATTAAAGTTTTGATCTGCTGTTAGATATCCCATAGTGGTAACTGCTTAAACTCTATATTTGCATGCAGAACTGAAGTCATGAATAAAAGCAAGGAGTCCTTCTCTCTTCTCAGTTTCCCTGACAGTCTGCAACTATTGTGTGAGTGTAGCACAGGGCTGTCAAATCCACGGCCCATGGGCCGGATGTATCATGTGCTGGCCATGGACACATCCAGTTTAGCAAAGGGGAAAAAGGTCACAATACGTCACATGATGCCGTGATGACACCATTGGTGTTGCACAATTGCTGCAGCAGGAATTCCAGCTCAAAAGAAAGCCTTCAAAGATTCCATGCTGCAGACAATTGTTTTATATCTGCAGACAATTGTTCACACAAATGTTATCACCTGAAAAGTTTGTTAATATATCTGTCAACACTGAAAATATGCTAACCTATTTCAATTCTTAAAATTTATGTACAATTATTTGGTTAAGTGTGGAAAAACTATCTGCTTAGAAAAAAATGCAAGCACCTCTGCTACCTTCTCCTCCTATTTAAGCTTTCTTCCCAGCTTAGAAGAGGGGATGTCAATAAACATAAAATTTTGAAATGCGTGTGGGAGGTGAATGGAGTAGAAATCCATTGGCAAACAGAAAAAAGTCAAATAAAAGAAGGGTTTTTTTTTTTCAAAGGGTCCAGAAGATGGTCCAGAAGAAAAAGAAATGTAGAGGCACAGCATAGTCTAACTATGTTAATGTGAATACTGTGAGCCAAAGCAGCCCCCCCCTCCCCCCCAAAAAAATCAAGCACAAAGAGCTGATTTGTGTGATCAAGAACAAAGTAATAATCCATGATAGCAACCAATGAATTTCACATGAGAAAGGTTCATGAACTAAGAGAAATTGCTATCAGGCTTCATATTGATAAGAGCAGAAATAATAAGCTTCAAGAAGTGAGGTATTTCTTCACAGCATTGTGGTATGAAATCATCATCCAGAAATGAATTGCCAGTATATTAAATATTATTAAAAAGCTTCACTTGGGGGGAAAAAAAACCAGCAGGAAAACTAGTGGTTATAGCTTTTGGAAGGCAGGTGGATTCCCTGGATTTCCTTAAATCTGGTACCACTTCACTACAATGTTCAAAAGTTTGAAAGAAGAATTGAGTAGAGCTTGGAAGCACAGAAGGAAATTTTGCTGCAGTATGAAAACATTACGGCTCACACCACACAAGCCACCGATGAAATTTGATTTTTGGTGTCTTATCCCATCTGCCATTTAGCACCATATATGTCCCACCTTTTCCCAAAATGAAGCAATAACCTCACAGGCACATATATATTTGACTTAGATGAAGAAATGGACCGTTAAGACTTGATTAAAGCAATGTAGTGTTAATCTATGATGGCTTTAAAAAAATTGTCCCACATTTATGTTTATGTGAAAAAATAAATACAGCTAACAAAATAGTTAATCCCAAGGATTGTTTTTCTGTCTTCTTAAAATTTACAGCAGTACAGGTATAATTTTTTTCATTCGGGCCTTGTATCTGATAAGTCCTTCCTGAGCTGTTACAATGCACAGGCTACTTTTATAAAGTGCTGTTTTTGAGCTTCTGTCTACTTTGAAATAGTGGCATTACAAGGCATTTGGTGGCATAACAATCTCACTTTATGGAATCCCTTCAACTTATTCTGGATTCCTGATATTCTATGGATTATTGTTTTAAGAAACATATTATCTTAGTGTGATACACAAATCCAGTTCCAGTGTCTCAAAGGTACTTTTTCAAGAGGCAACTGGACTTTCTGGTTTTTCTTTGAAGCTATTTTGCTTCTCATCCAAGAAGCTTCTTCAGCTTTGACTGGATGGTGGGGAATGGAAGGATCTATATTCCTTGCAGACAGCTGGTCATTTGATAATTTGATAATGATAAGTACCAGCTGTCTGCAAGGAGTATACATCCTTCCATTCCCCACCATCTAGTTGGAGTTGAAAAAGCTTCTTGGATGAGAAGCAAAGTGTCTTCAAAGAAAAATTGCCTCTTGAAAAAGCACCTTTGGAACAACCGTGACCTGGATAACTGAGAATCTCCATAGACGTCCAGCTTCTGTGGTTAATTTGTTGTTCAGTGCATCACACAAATGAGAGAAAATTGAGCTAATCAAGTAAATTGTGGCAAAGGTACCAGCAATATGTGCACTGTGAGCTTTAGATAAAATTGTGAAATAAAATTAATCAAATCAGAATATTGCATCATATTTTACTTACAATTCTAATAATTACCAAAGAGTAACCAAACATGTATATGACAACTTAAACATGATTTAAGAAAGCATCATTTCAGTTTTACAGGATACTATATTCTTCTTTGGAAGAGATTGCGAAGACCAGACTCCTCTCTAGAGCACTAAAAATCTCCACAGACCGTTCTCATCCTGGTCATTCATATTTCGAACTGTTACCATCAGGGAGATACTCTAGGTGTCTTAAAATGAGGACTAATAGACTGAGAAACAGTTTCTTTTCCAAGGCAATAATTGTCTTGAATCAAACAATGCATATGTGATTTAGTCCTATGTATATAGTGGCATTTTAAAACTAACTTACTGTAGGTTTCAGATAGGTTTTAAACTAGGTTTATTATTATTATTATTATTATTAGTAGTAGTAGTAGTAGTAGTAGTAGCAGCAGTAGTAGTAGTAGTATATACTATGTAGTGTGATTGTGATGTGGTGTTTGGGGCACTGTCCTGGAGTGGCTTTCAAATTTTATTGTATTTGTAGAATGCAATGACAATAAAGGTCTTCTCTTCTCTTTTCTATCCATCTATCTTCTCCTCTTCTGCTACTGATATAGGGTAGAGTAGTAAGTCTCTTGGGTACTACTTTGACCCAAGATACTTCCATTAATACCCACCAGAGACTCTGCTCCATTGCTTTTGAAAAAAAAAATCTGGCATATGAGCCAAGTACATAATTTTGATACCATATTTATTTATAGAAATGTCAGTGGAAAAAGTGGGATGGCAGATAATATAGTGGGAGCTATCATCCAATAAATGAATTTTTTTGATTGGCCGTTATCTCCATGGTAACTATTTTATAAGTAGGCAATCACCCTTTCAAAATCCATTCAGAAGTGGTTGTCCTCTTCTTTATCATCAGGCTTTTCTATCCCTATTGCGTCCATCTTATCTAGATTCATTATAATTTTATTTCTCTAGATCAATCCTAAAAATCAGTACTGTACTTGTGTCCAGAGATTTAGCATGCAACAAGTAGTCACCCTTTCCACAAGCATAATAAGATTATCTCCCCAAATTCAGAATGCACTGCTTCTGCTTAATCTTTAGGATAGGCTTTCTATACAATATGGTCTGTAACCATAAAGCCGAAAATAAACACGAGTCCATAACCAAACACGCTTATATTGGGTCTGAGCCATTATGACAATTGTAAAACAGGCAACTGCAATGTGTGTCATTAAATAATTTTTCCACTTTAAGACATACAGTTTATTCTAGGAGTAGCCTAGTTACTGCAAAGTAATGCTTAGGTGCATGTTTATAAAAATATAGGCAAACCTGCTTTTTGGGTGGCAGAAGGATGCAGCTGGTTGCTTACAGGATGTGAAGAAAATAATTTGATACATAATATAAGGCAACAATAAATTTATTAGTAGCCATGTGAGAGAATAATCTTTCTGCTCTAAGTTACAATATGGCTTGTTTGTTTTTGGCTTGGTAAATAAAGCAGGGTTAAAACAGTACATGAATCTAGCAGACTTTTATACTTGCAAAATAGAATTGACAAGTTGATCACATTATTTGAGGAGTGTTCTATTGGTCCTCAATTCACAGTCAATGTATCACTTTCAGAAATGTGAAGCTACAGCATTTCTTTATTAAACTTAATTAATAACCTGAGAATACAGAATATAACTCTAATGACCAAGGATTTGACCAGAAACATTGATATCAGTCAAATTTAAAATATGTCCAAAAACATCAAAAAAGAGGGAACCTATGGCCCTTTTCATGTTGAAAAACTAGTTTTAATATCCCTAATTACCAGCCGTTATGGCTGGGGCTGTACAACAATATCTAAATGGCCAATAGTGCCTCGTCCTCTGCCATAAATAATTCTCTGTACAAAAAAGCCTTAGCACACAATACTGCCTCAAAACATTTATTTCAAGAAAATGAGCCAATATACATATTTAATAAGATGAGAGGTAAAGTTAATATTTTTAATTTACTGAATAGAATAGGCTTATAAGATGGTAAACAATAGTGCAGCATCTCTGTAGGTAATTAAATTTACATCCTACAGGATAGTTACAAAATAATCCACAGCCTATACAAAGACTGGGCAAATTGCAGCTCATAACAAGAGCTTATTGATTCTGAAGATGGCACGGAAGGCATATATTTAAGGCATAATGCTGCAAAGATACTGAGTTTGTTCAGCTGATTGCATTATGCAAATAGGGCCCACATTTTAAGAATTTTTTTTAATCTGCTCAGCCTTTAAAATAAAATTTTCAATGTGAATCCTTGAAAATACCCCCAGATGAATTTAATCAATTAGCCTATCACTCCTTTCCACCAAACGTATGGGGCAAGAAGGAAACTAGCAAAATGACATATATTTTGTTTAGTTATATTTCTAAAACTTAGTCAAACCGAGACAGCAAGAATAAATATGCCCAATACATTTCATAGATTCTGTTTTACCATCAGATAATGGATACCGAAGAAATTTTAAAAGAGACATTTATAATGTGTACATTTGAACAATATTAACAAATATTAAGTATATTTATCTTCAACCATCAATCTTTCAAGAAAAATAATTTTTAAAATATTGGCAGGTGCTTGCAAAAAAGTAAATTCATCTTTTACAGGAATAATATATATATTTGTGCAAATGTCTAACACAGAGTAATCTTTATGGGTATAACAGAGACTTGTTTTCATGCATCTCTCCTTCCTGACATCTACGCACAGGGGCTTAATGTGACTATAAGAAATTAGAGTTAGTTTCCTTAATCAAGTAGATATTGAGAAAGACAGAAAAGGAACTAATGAGGTTATGCCCTATAATGGATTATCATACCCATTGAACCTTCTAGGTAGGCAGAAATACCAGACTTTGTTATAACCCACAGAGACATCTCCTGCGTGAAATAGTCAGGCATTGTGTGTTACTTTCAGTATTTGTTTATTTATTTCATTTATTAAATTTTTATGCTAAATTTCAACTCCCTTACAAGGTGACACTGGGTGACTTTGTTGATATTAAGAAATAGGTAATATGACAGTATATTTTTAAATGATACAATAAATGCAGCACCAAAAACAATGCTAGAAGCAGAAATTCTAGCATTAAGAGTAGGAGTGCCCAAGCTTTGTACAATAGTGCACCCTAAACATATTTAAGAACTGAATGCCACTTAAATTTAAGTCATGCTAAAAGATTTTACTTTAATATTCTTTGCTCACACTAGAAAAGTTAAGATGATCCTTGCTGCATCCTGCTGAGATTTCTAAAATCATGGGTAACCTAAAGAAAACATTTACTTCACTCTATTGCAGGATTAAGCAAAACAAATCTTAATGAAAGGGGCCATCACAACCCCCTCCCCAGCACAGAACTTACAATATGGTAACAGGCTTGGAATGGTTTCCAAGAGAAGACTAAAGGGAATTAAAGGAACACTCAGAAATGAAGCATACTCATTCCTGCAGTAGAGTTTCCAATTTCCAGGATCAACTGTTCCAGGACTGAGGTTTTGTACCTTGAGATGCAACATCAAGTAATTCTTTCCTCACTTCAACAGATTCTTTACTGATTGATAATAATTTTCGCAACTCTTTATTTTCAAGCTGAAAATTAAAAATAATGATGTATCTGTTAGTGACAGAGACAATATATTCATTCAGTGCCATAAAAATGTAATTTTGGGGACATCTGTAAATACTTCCCATATATCACTCCTATCATCTTTCCATGCCGCTTTTTGAAAGATCTATCATCAGATAAATGTCCAACACTTCCTATAAGCACCATGGCGAGCAGACATAGTACTAGCTTTTGTTAACTAGCAATACAGCTTTGTTAAGGGAGTTTTACTATTGGATGCTGGATCCAAGTCAATGTAATCTTTCTGGAACAAAGGATTGTTGAGCTCATTCTTGCGATTCCAAATAGCTGCTCCTCATGAATAGACCACCAAAACTGTCGCTTTTTATGATCAGTTTCTGAATGGTGTAGCTGAGAATTAGGATTTACATCAAGTTCAACCTCTCAAAGCAATCATTATGGACACTAACCTGGAAAGAGCCTTATATCTTAATCACCTTTTTGGATTAAAAAAAAAAAATTGCATATTTGCAGAGATTAAGATTTTTCAAACTGGCAAGGTTTTTCATCAGATGATAATTGTGTAAGTTTAATTGTAAATGTTTTATATATGGGCTTGGTATAGGGATTTTGGAAAATTAATAATGGATTAAGGGGCTAAAGGATTTTTAAACCCTTCCAACTCTGTTATTCATACTGAACAACTATGAAGCTAGTTCAGTCTGATGCATGTAACAACCTTTAATAGAGAACATTCAATGCTCCTTTAAATTTGGATGCTGAAAAATCACAAGTATCTTCCTTTTCAACAATTCCACACTTCACAGTGGTTCAGTACTTACCTCTAACTGTGCTAGCTTTTCTTGTATTTTATAATATTGATCACTGTCAACACTGACTGCTTTTCTCATAACTTCTCCCATTTCACAGATTATGTTGATCTGACTCTCAATCTCCTGAAGATAGATTGCAAAACAAAATTATTCTCAATTAAAAACACGTAAAAACAGATATTCATTACTATTGCAAATTAAAAACTAATGAAGAGAGAAAAATAATGCTAGGCTGGAGGAATTGGCTAGTTTAATTAAATTTGTATTTTTCAACAAGGGGAAACAGCTGATATTGTAACTAGGCTTCAATAAACCTTTTCGCTAGACTGAACTGTTGAAATCTTTCAAATTATAAAAACGCCCTTAAACTAATGCAATTTGTTAGAGAAAGTAAAACAAATGCAGCAGACAAGCAGTATACTTTAAATGATAATCAGTCCAAAATAAGGTATTGTAAAACTAAAAGTATCTGTAATGAGACATGTCCATCAAAGTCAAGAAAACTTTTAATGAATGACTGTTGAACTCTAAAGGGCTAATTTTAAGTTGTGCCTTTATACTACATTTTATTTACCAAATATTTCACTTTTTAAATATACAATACCATGGCAAGTTTTTATGTCTTGGAACTACATTAAGTAGGAATCAACTACTGCCGTCATACACTTTTTAAATAATCCTGTTATTCCATAATTCTGTTAAAATATATTTTACTTTTCTGAAAAATAGCTTTAAGACAGGCTCTATTATTTAGTAAGAACATTTTGTTCTGAAATATTTCTAATATGTGCTATGCTTATACAATGTAGTCATGATCCAGTCTCGCCATGCAGTACCAACATACTCAGTTTTCATTTTAGAGTTGAAAAAGACCTTTTCCCTCATTGCAATCCTCGCACAGATTGCACATACCCTCAACCCTCAACTTTTTTGCAATGAATCCATGATTTTTGTATCCTCTTAACAAGGATATAGTACTGCTACTGACATGGTGCTCCAATTACTAACACAATCACAGCATTGACTATGTAATCCTATATAAAAAACATTTATATTATACAAGCTATTCTTGTTACTTCTCATTAGCTCCATGACTATTATTTTACATACCAGGTTAGAAGCAAACTGGAAAACAGGAAGGCTTTGGATCTAGCAGATGGGTACCCTCTCTTGTGTATCTACTTTGCTAGTTATGTTTTCCATTCCAAAAAAACTCAAATAATCTGTAGCAGGGGTTGCCAATCTTTTGGACCTCAGGGACCACCAAACTCATACTTTTAAATCCCAAGGACCACTAATATGAAATTTTTTAAAAAATAATATATTTAATATAACATTTTTATTTTTTATATTAAATATAAATTTAATATTACATATATGGGTTATGTTTTCGCAGGTATTCATATATATGATACTTAGCTTTGTTTGGGTATTTTCCCACGTCTTTATAGTTGCGCTTTTAAAGTTATAGCAACGTTTATTGTAACAAAATCATAATTGTGGGGCAAAGCAAAGGGAAAGGAGGTGCCTCTCTCATCCTCTGAGAAGAAAGAGGGGCCTGGAGACTGGGAAGATAAGGACAGATATGGCTCCCCCTCAAACGGACGCAAAGCAGAACCCCTCCAATCTGGTCTCCTGTCATTTCATATCTCCTCCAAGTCAGAGGAAACCTCTCTCTCCTTAGCCAGGTGTGGCTTCCTGGAGTTGGGAGAGGGAAGGAGGGCCAGGCTAAAAGCGCTGAGGAAGACGAGCTCCTAATAACTAGGCAATACCCCCCCTTCGGCCTCCACACAAGAAGACTCCCCCCTCATAGGCTAAGCTCCGGGTTTCTCCTGCCACTTCCAAGCAGAGAAAGTCCCTCCCTATGTGGAGGATGAAGGGGGGCGGTCAAGCCCAGAGCAGTTCTTGCCTGCACAAACAGGCTGGTTATGAGGAATCCATCTTCCTCAGTGCTCTTTTGGTTTGGGCATTTGGTCTCCCCCCACCCCACCCCATGCCAAAGGAAAGCCAGCCAGGTTTCTCCTTCCCTCCTATCCTTCCCCCTACTCCCTTTCCCCCACTCAATCCTACTTCAGGACAGAGGAGAGCATGCTGGAAATGTGTGTTGGCATTTCCAAAACACATTTCTCCAGCGCTTGCCCACAATTCTTCGTGTTCCTCCAGGCCTGGCTTGCTGAGGGGGCAGAGCAGCCCTGATGTCTCTGCTGCCCCCCCCCCCAATGGTCCCATCCATTGCTTCCTGAGGAAGGCACAGGAAAAGAAAGTGAGCAGAAACATAGCTCTTGCTGGGGCGAAAGAACGGAGATCAGAAAGCACAGGCAACAGAAAGCGGTGCTTTTCAAAGGGGACAGTTTCTGTCTTCTCTTGCTTGTGCCTTCTTTGATCTTCACTCTGTCGCCCCAGTGAGAGCTATGTTTCTGCTTACTTTTCCTGTGGTTTCCCTGGGCAGCGATGTGGGGGAGGGCAGCAGAGCAGAGCACCGAGAGGGACGAGAAAACTGATGCCGCCGCCACTTCATTCTGGACCTCTGAAATGGTGAGCGCAGACTTGTCCACTCCACCCCTCCCACCCACCACCAGCTGGTACTTTTCCTGCCCTGGGCCATCCCTACAGCCCGCAGCCATCAAGGAAGAGCCCAGGCCAAGAGATGCGAGCTGGAAGGTGTGGGAGTGCCACGCAAATGCAAGTAAGCACGGTGCTATTGTACCTTCCGACCGTCTCCCATCGCCGCTTTAGCCCGCCTGTACTGCCAACCCCCTCTTGCTGCAACAGCACCATCACCTCACCCTGGCTGGCGAGGGCTGCGCTGCTTTTTGCAGGTTTGTGCTTGGCCGAAGGGTGGGGGCCAGCAGGTGGGCGGGCCATGTGGGCTGCGCAACCTTGTGTTCCTGCGCAGCCTGGATTACTTGCTTTGTGATGGACATTTCTCTGCGGCCCACTAAAATTTTCTCATAGACCACGAGTGGGCCATGGCCCACCGGTTGGCGACAGCTGATCTGTAGTATAAGGGATGCCTTCTGAACAGTCATAAATTTATAGACCTACTTGGAGGCAAAATGTAATGAAATTTTGTAGGGTTTTTTGTGGCATAAAAATAATTTAATCATCCATGGTATTTACAATTATTTATTTTAGAAGAACTCTTAAGTTACGTCTCAGCTGCAGTATTTTCTCCTAGAAAGAAAAGGCACTTCTGAGATATTTCAGAGAAGAGACTCTTGAGGAAAAAGCAAGAGTCAAAAGGAACAGAGCATACATCCAAGCAACTCTCCTAAATATATTTCTACTTTTTTTTTTAGAGAGAACATAGTAATTTCTTACCGCAGACTGGCTTTGATGTACTTGCAAAACCGATTGAGAATCCACATCTTTTCTTTTCATCATGAGCTGCAGCATATGTTTTCTGTATTTGCTCATAATAAGTTCTAGTGCATCTTGATGTTCTTCTAAAGAGATCCATAGCTCTGGGGAAAAAAGTGTAATTCCATGCTATAACTATATTGGTAGGATGCACATTGGTCCCTAGTATTACTATTTGTTTGGTTACACTTCCATTTCAAATTCTTTCCCTGATGGCAGACCAGGGAAAGACTAGACTTTTTTGATCAATGCACACTCTGGATTAGTATTTTATAATCAAGCAAATTTGATTAAAGTCTAATCCTATGCATTTGAGGGCACATTTCTGTTTTTCACTGAAGCTTATTGTTATGCAAATGTGTGGCAGACTATCTGTCACCTATTTATATAACACAATAGTTAATCAGTGAGGTTACAATCTATTTTTTGAATAAGTTGCAGTTGAATAAACTTGAACAAAATTTGAGAGTTTTTTTTGTCTTGGCATGCTTATATAACCAGCATATAATGCCACAGGGAACACCAATAATAAAATTATTTTAAGCTGGTATTTTTACAATATGATGTTGCATGAATAAGATATAAACTGAAATATTGGCTCAAATAATACCCATTTTATCAAAGTTATTTACGTCAGATCTCACATACTTCCAGCTTCAGAACATTCCTAAGATATTCTAAATTAAGCTCTGAAGTAAATTAATGGTAAATCAATACTTCCATAAAAATCATTTTAGCTCACAATTATTTCATTAGGACAATGCTCACCTCTATTTTCCTGTTGCAGATCTCTGATCTGAGTGTTTTCCTGAGATAAGAGAATGTGAGGTTTGTATTTAGAGAAATCCTTTAGCTCAGCTGCATCTTCTTGATACTTGCAAAAGAAAAACGTTTTTGTATGAGCCAGAGGACTTGTACAGTGCAACACATCCATTAACCCACACTGCCAATCCATTTGTGCCATTAACAAACCTGCACTCACTTTGTGTGAAAGAGTTGTACCAGCTTCTTTCATGGCTACTACTTTCTTATGCAACATAGTAGACTGATCAATGAGAGACTCGGCAGCATTATCGTGATCTTTCAGCCTTTCCAGCAACGTCTTTGCATCTGTCAAGATCTTTTCTATTGTGCAGGCCATTTCCTGAGAAGACAGGGGAGACTCCAGATTCCAAGCTGACAGGATGTAACGATTGGGTGAGGGGAGGCTAAAGAAATGAATCAATACCTACCTTGCCAGCATTTGCTAAGAGAGCTCGGCTCGCATCAGGTTGTAGAACAAACCGGAACAAGAAAAGTGGGAAGATCGCGCCACCGTGACCGCAATTCAAGGCTTTAGTGAACCTATTAGCTATCAGTAACAAGTCAGGAAAACAGCACTTCTTAATCTTTGGTCTGTACCACCGACGGGGAGGGGGAGACACGAAGGAAATTCCCCGCGATGTCCTCTCTCTTCCGGCCGCGCGCACACACACGCACACACCTGTGTGGCGGCCCCGCTTGGCCACGCAATACTGGATCTTAGCTGCAGGAACGAAGAGTGGGTAAGAACCGCTAGAGGGCGCAGAGGTCACGGGCTCCGAGTCGCTGAATTGTCGTCGCTTCCGGTGTAACGTTCGGTTTCGGAAACGAAGGTCGTCATGGTTCTCCAAAGGGACTTCCGCTCCCCAGTGAAGCGGCGGGGAGGGGAGCGGAGACATGGGACTGGAATTTACAAAAACGTGCAAACTGGAGGTTCATCTGGCGTAGTTTGCATTTGTTAGTGGCAATGGTGGTGATGCGGGAGGTTAGCGCTGTCTGTACATATATCTCCAAAGCCATTGGAGAGCCCCCAGAGTAACAGCCTCTCTAACGCAGGGGTCTCCAACCTTGGCAACTTTGAGACCTGTGGACTTCAACTCCCAGAATTCCTCAGCCAGCTTTGCTTTCTGGGAGTTCTGGGAGTTGAAGTCCACAAGTCTCAAAGTTGCCAAGGTTGGAGACCCCTGCTCTGACGGATCTCTAAAGCAGACAAGCACTTGAGCCGAGTAGAAGCAGGTAAAATGTCCAACAGGCAGCCTAAGCAAGAGCAGAGTTAACATAATTATTTAACTCTGGTTAAAACTGCTGCCTCGTTCCCTGATTAAACCCAAATGTTCTGGCAGGGCACTCTTGGCACATATGAATACCGAAGAAGTGCATTTCAGTGATATTTTACTTCCAGGTAAATAGATACAGAAATATAGTTGTGCTTGAGGAAGTGATCCGCCACCCCTCTCCTGGAAAAATGAAATATCTTAGGAAATATTAAAAAGGCAGAATATTTCCTCTACAAAGAGTAGAAACTCAGAAGCAGAAACTCATCTCAAAAGCAGAAACTCAGCCCCCTCCACCTTTGCTAATGGGCCATTACTCTGGCTTACGCCAGGCTATTTTACATAACAAAGATCTCCAGGTAGAGCTATAGGAATTGCCCAAAGCCCTTTTCATTACATCATCATCCGGCAAGGCTCAACCAAGCCTGGGACTCAGGACAGCCTAAGAGTTGCCCCTGCATGGCCCCATGGGAGTCTGACAACCAATCAGAATACAAGCTCAAATTCAAATCTAAAAGAGGGTATAAAACTAGGCACTCTCAGCCTATCAGCCCTTCTCTTTTTTCTTCACCCAACATCTTGAAGCATGTGATCATCCTTTCTTCTTTAGAGCTCCAAGCCATGTGGTCTTGTCCATCATTAAACCATCCTTCCAAACAGCCTCCACGTTTCCAGTGTCTTTTTCCTCACTGGAACTGAACCCAGAAGAAGCTTGTAAGTTTATATGACAAATTTGTCTGCAATATTCTTTGAGATTCTACCATCTTCTTTATCCCAAGTATGTAATAAGCAAAATATTAAAATTGAATCTCATTTCAGGTAACTTTTATTAATCACATCTATGAACCACCGCCATCCCAAATGATTATCAGAAGCTTATAAGATAAAATACACAATGAACAAGATACAATAAATACATAAATAAAACTTTGAGAACTATTAAAAAGAATAACATAAAATAACAAAACCAATGATAATCCAACAAAAATGGAATTGCAGCCCAAATGTTATCCAGGAGAGCTGGGTTCAAGTTGTTTTTCAAAAGTAATGCTGCTGAACTAAAATTTAGTGCCGCCATCCCAAAAAGAAACCATGTGAGCCTTAGCCCCCCCTAACTACCCTTATGTGGGAGACCATTAGTAGCTTTGCCTGGGTAAGCTGAATTAGCTGGGCCAATTCCGGTGGGAGAAGATGGTCCTACAGAAATGATACCAAGCTATGTAGGGCTTTATAAATCAGCACTAGCACTTTAGCATCCAGAAGTCTAGTAGTAACCACTATGGGGCTTACATATAAGTCATAGGCAAATAAAGATATTTGGCTGGCTGATGCACTCTAAACCAACTGCAATCTCCAAGTGATTAGAGGCAGTTTCAGGTACAATGTGTTACGGTAGTCTAAATGGGTGGTAAAGAAGGTACAAGTCACTGTAGTGAGGTCCTCCTCTTCCAGGTGGGCAGCAACTGGAACTTGTGCAAAGTCCTCATTCATCTCATACTTGCTGTTCCAGCAGAAGGCTCCATCCAGTTGAAAACTTGCTCCTTTTTTTTTTTTTGGAAACAATTTTATTGATTTTTTTGAAAAACAAACAAAACAAACAAGACATAAAAACATCAGCTCTCTTCCATATATATATATATATATACAGTGTGTCGATTGGTTCATCAGTTTTGTACATTCATTTTGTAGTCTCAATTACAGTTATATTACATAATAACTCATATTGTCAATCCAAACTTATATATCCTAGTATCGCTATTAGAAAATCATTTGACTATAATTTTATTCATTCATACTTTATGAGATAACTATACTTTAAATGGTTTATTTGATAACAAATCATATAATCATACCAGATCTATCCTAAAAACACTTTATAGATATGATGTCAAATAACAAGAGAAAGAAAAAACAAAGATATTTCTTGCTGTCTAACATTCTAAATATTCTATTATTGTATTTTGTCATCCAACCATTGATAGAAAAGGTCCCAAATTTAATAAAATTGTTTATCCTCTTGCTCTCTAATTTCAAATGTCAATCTATTCATCTCAGCACATTCCAATATTTTCTTAATAATTTCTTCCTGCGATGGTATTTTCTCATTCTCCCAATTTTTAGCAAATACAATCCTAGCCGCTGTTAATACATTTACAATCAAATATTTTAAGTCTTTACTGTATGTATCTGGTAAGATTCCCAATAAAAAAAACTCCGGTTTCAAATCTATGCATTTCTTTGTCATTTTTTCCAACCACATGCGAATTTTAGTCCAATATTTTTTAGCATCCTCACAAGTCCACCACATATGGTAATATGAGCCAGGTATCTGATGACATTTCCAGCATTTTTCAGATTTATTCTTGAACATTCTTGCTATCTTCGTCGGGGGAAAGTGCCACCTGTAAAACATCTTATACAAATTTCCTTTATAAGCTGTTGACATTGTCATTTTATAATTTTGCGACCATAATTTTTGCCATTTCTCTAAATCAATCCCATATCCAAAATTCTTCCCCCAAGCAATCATTGTTTCTTTAACTTGTTCTTCCTCTAGCTTAATTCCCAGTAAATAACCATATAATTTTTTAATCACCTTCTCATCAGTACCTGTCAAGATCTTATCTAGATCAGTCTGTTTATCATAAAATCCCTCTGTTTTAGAATCTTCATACCTTGAATGTATTTGCGCATATGAAAACCAATTCATCTTTTTACCTTGTTCCTCTAAATTTTGTATCGATTTAAGTTCACCCTTTTCATCCAATAGTTCCCCATATCTAACTGTTTGTTCCTTCTTATAAATTATAGGATAGGAAAATGCTTCAATAGTCGATAACCAAACTGGAATTTTCAAATAACATTGTCTTTTTATCTTCTCCCAGTTTAACCACAAAGACTCCCATATATGTCTTCTAAAATAACCCTGTGTTTTAGTTCCCTTATACCATAAAAAAGCATGCCAACCCAACAGCAAATCATGACTTTCTAGTGTCAACAATCTGGTCTTTCTTAATGTTATCCATTCCTTTACCCACATCAAATTTGCAGCTCAATAGTACAATTCCCAATTAGGCAGGCCAAAACCTCCTCTAATTCTAGCATCTTGCAAAAGCTTTAGCTTTATTCTCGCTTTCTTAGCTTGCCATATATACTTCAGCATAATTTTATTTAAGTCATCAAAATAGTCTTTTCAGAGCCTAATTGGTATTGTTTGAAACAAAAATAAGATTCTGGGTAAAATATTCATCTTGATTGTTGAAATTCTCCCTATTAATGACAATTGTAAATTTTCCCATTTCTTCAAATCTAAAGCTATCTGTTGTTTAAGTTTAATATAATTATTCTCTTTTACTGTAATACATCTTGATGTCAAGTATATCCCCAGATACTTGACCTTATTCGTGACTTGGATTTTCAACAGGTCTGCCAGTTCTTCTCTTTGTCTTAGTAGCATGTTCTTTGTCAAGATCTTTGTTTTGTCTTTATTTATTTTCAAACCAGCCACCTCACCATATATCTCTATCTTTTCCAATAATTTTGGAGCTGTTTCTAGCGGATCTTCCAGAATAAAAGCTAAGTCATCAGCAAAAGCTTGTAGTTTGAATTCTTCCTTTTTAATTTGCATTCCTTTTATGCTTTTATCATCTCTAATATTTCTATTCAACACTTCCAAAGTCAATAGAAATAGCAAAGGAGATAGGGGACATCCTTTGTCTTGTGCCTTTTCTTATATTAATAAAGTCTGTAAGTTCTCCCTCCATCATTACCTTTGCTGTCTGCTTATTGTATATGGCTTCTATTGCTTGAATAAATTTTCTAGCAAAACCCACCTGTTCCAATAGTAATAACATAAATCTCCAGTTCACATTATCAAATGCCTTTTGAGCATCTAGGAATATCAAAGCCATTTGCTTTTCAGGATGTGCCTCATAGTGTTCCAAAGTATCCAGGATTACTCTCATATTGTCTCTAATTTGTCTCTTTGGCAGAAATCCATTTTGGTTTGGATGAATGAAATTATTTAAATATTGTTTAAGTCTTTCTGCTAAAATTGAAGCAAAGATTTTATAGTCTGCATTTAATAAAGAAATAGGTCTATAGTTCTTAATTTGCAGTGGATCAGCCTCTTCTTTTGGAATAAGCCTCTGACCATGTTTTGGGTATCATCTTCTTTGACATAGCTTCATTCATAACTTCTAACAATGGAATGCTCAATGATTCTTGTAATGTTTTATAGAATTCTGCTGGAAGCCCATCTGGACCTGGTGCTTTCCCATTATTTTGTTTCTTAAGTGCTTCAGTTAATTCCATCATTGTTATATTGTTTTCTAGCATTTCTTCAGTCTCTTTAGATATCTTAGGTAGGTTAGCATTCTGTAGATACTGTTTGACTTTTTCCTCATCAATATTCTCTTGTTTATATAGTTGCCCATAGAAGTCTTGAATAATTTCCTTTTTCTCCTTATTACCATAACAAACTTGGCCTTGGTCATCTATTAACTGCAATATTTTTCTTGATTCTTTCTCCTTTCTCAATTTATATGCTAGCCATCTACCTGGTTTATTTGCATGTTCAAAATAATTCTGTTTAGCATTTCTGATTTTCTGTGCCAGTTCTTCTTTCTCTATTAATTCCATTTTATGTTTAGTTATGTCCAATTTCAATTTAATATCCTTTTTCTGTGGCATTTTCTGTAATTCTTTTTCAAGTCTTTTATACTCATCTTCCAAGGCTTTAGTGGCTTGCCTTTTCCTAATATTCTTTTTTCTTATATAATCTATTATCAAACCTCTAGCATATGCCTTCATTGTATCCCAAACATTCTGCATTGAAGTATCTGCTGAGCCTGAACCTCCGGTGCCGCTGCTGCAATTGCAAAGCACCGCCGCAGCTCTTCCTTTTTGCCTTTCCCTTCCTGAGGCAATGCAGGACTGGAGCCGTGCGAACCACACCGGCGGTAGCAACTCCTGACTCAGGGGGCCTCCGAGGGGAGGGGAAGGAGGAGAAGAGGGGGGGAAGGGTGGGGGGGTGATTCCCAAAAAATCTTGTGCTGACCCGGCCCGTCTGTCAAATTTTAAAAGTCAATGCGGCCCCCGAGCCAAAAAGTTTGCCCACCCCTGTTCTAGACCCTAATCCAATTATGAAGTAATCCACAATAAAAAATGAAAAATAGAAAGAAGAAAAAAGCCCAAAGATAATAATAATAATAAAAAAAGAACAAAAGAAAGGAAAAAAATTTCTTCAGGTTCTTCACACCTTAATCCAATTAGGAAATCTCAATAATAAAAAAGAAAAAGCAGAATCGTCCAAAAACATGGATGGAAAAAGCAAAAATTCCAGTGAAGAGAAGGAAAAGAAAAGAAAAATTAAAAAAAATTCTGAGGCTTTCCCTTTAAAATAAAAGGCAAAAATAAGAATATTACTAAAATTAAAGTTTACAGAGAAGCTGGTAAGGAGGGGTAACACAACTGAAAAAAGATAAGAAAACACACTGCACTTTGTTTAGTTGTTCAAGGCTCTTATTATGATTCTCTTCTCCACAAGCTTCAAAGCCAAGCCTCAAGTATTAAGATGTTGATAGAAGTCCAGAAGAGCACCCATAATAATATTCTGCTGCGCTCTTCCCTTTATCTTATCAAATTGAAATATCGTTGAGAAGGAGTCTTTCACAGTTCTCTCCAATTCAAATAAAATATTTTTAAGCCTCTAGTTGGCAGTGTTACAAAATTTCTTAATTCACTCCCCCCCCCACCAGAAAAACATAGTTTTACTTGAGAAAAAAGAATATATATATATATTGTGTGTGTGTGTGTGTGTGTGTTTTAAGTTTTCGTGGGTACTTACATGTATGGCATTCAGCTTAGTTCGGGTATATTCCCACATCATAATAGTTGTGCTTTTAAAGTTGTAGCAACATTTCAGCAGAATCTCATCTGCCATCATCAGGCTTCTGTATAGTGTTCATCTGTGAGTCAGACTTTTACAGTGGTTTCAGATTTAAATTTGGGGCAGCCTATTGCTGTGCCAGAATGGTTTTTTCTTCCTCCTGATTGGTTGGGAGTCTTGGTCTGTGTTTATTGGTCTTGGAGTTTGCTGTGTTCCGCTTGATTGGTGTTTCTGATATCTTCTGTCTTTTTTTTTATTGGCTCTTTTTGTATCTTGATTGGCTGGCAGCATTGTGTTACTTTATTGAAGGCCTTTAGTGCAGCTTGGCTTCAGGTAAATGGACGGCTATCATTAGTTAACAAGCTTGGTTTCATCTGGGTGCCTGGTTGGGGTGTGTTTGAGCTGGAGGTATTAGGGGGGATCTGTTTGTGCCCAGGTATTTGCCTGGCTTGTGGTGTGGAGATTTTTTTGTTTGTGAGTGCAGGCTTCCAAATGATTGACAGCCTGGTGGAATCATCTCTTCTGTTCATGCTGAACAGATGAACAGACCTATGGAATAGTTGTCCTGCCCTACATAAGAGGTACTACAGACAAAATAAGTAAGGTACTACACAGACATCACATCAAAACTGCCTTCAAAACAGACAGAAAAATAGCAGCCATCCTTAGAAACCCCAAAGATAAAATTGACCTGGAAAACCAAGGCATATACGAAGTCCCCTGTGCATCATGCCCGGCCACATACATTGGACAGACCAATAGAAGAATAAGTACCCGCCTGGATGAACACAAAAATGCAGTCAAAAAGCTGGAACACACTTCCTTACTAGTCCAACACATGGAAGTCACAGGTCATAGCATCAACTTCAATGGCACCAAAACCCGAGCCACTATAGAAAACCCTAGCCACAGAATCATCAGAGAAGCCATAGAGATTGAAAAAAGACCAGAAAGCATGAACAGAAGAGATGATTCCACCAGGCTGCCAATCATTTGGAAGCCTGCACTCACAAACAAAAAAATCTCCACACCACAAGCCAGGCAAACACCTGGGCACAAACAGATCCCCCCTAATATCTCCAGCTCAAACACACCCCAACCAGGCACCCAGATGAAACCAAGCTTCCTAACTAATGATAGCCGTCCATTTACCCGAAGCCAAGCTGCACTAAAGGCCTTCAATAAAGTAACACAATGCTGCCAGCCAATCAAGATACAAAAAGAGCCAAAAAAAGACAGAAGATATCAGAAACACCAATCAAGCAGAACGCAGCAAACTCCAAGACCAATAAACACAGACCAAGACTCCCAACCAATCAGGAGGAAGAAAAAACAATTCTAGCACAGCAATAGGCTGCCCCAAATTTAAATCTGAAACCACTGTAAAAGTCTGACTCACAGATGAACACTATACAGAAGCCTGATGATGGCAGATGAGATTCTGCTGAAACGTTGCTACAACTTTAAAAGCACAACTATTATGATGTGGGAATATACCCGAACTAAGCTGAATGCCATACATGTCAGTACCCGCGAAAACTTAAGAAAATATATATATATATATATATAAAATAACCAAAGGGAGCCTCTAGCCTAAAAAAAAAATAAGAAATCAAAAAGGAGCATAAGAAGTAAATATACATATGAAAGAAAATTCAATCCGGTTAACTGCAAAGTCACACTAAAATCCAGTAAAAAAAAAAAAGAGAAAGAAAAAAAACCAAGCCTCAATTTGACGTCCCTTTAAAAAACGCCGCTCATACAGTTTTGTCAAAAAATCTCACAGGTTTCTTCTCATATTCAGAGTGTCCTTTCAAGTCTCAGCAAATTAGTAAAAAAAAGGAAATTTTCACCCAGGCGACACACTTTCACTTTCAGCCTCTTCCTTTCCGGAGCTATCCCGACTTCAGCAGCTATGGGGGCTGCCTCTCCGCCACTGGCAAAAGGACTTCTCCCAGACTTTGCGGTGTCCCTGGGATCCACAGAGTATGCCCTTCACGATCACCATCTCTATGGGACGGTTTAGGTCTGTTGGGACCGACCAGGGGTGAAGATATCAGCTGCGATCTTGGAGCCCCGAGATCGCAGCTGTATCGCCGCAACATAGCTCCACCTTCCTAGTTGAAGACTTGCTCCTTCAGGGATGGCGTCACCTATTAGTTTTCTTGGCGGCAAGAAATGCGACAACATATGGTTTGCCATTTTCTTCTGGGAGATTTTTCAGCCTTTTCATCTAGCTTTTCCATCTGTTACAGGTAGTCCTCAACTAAAAACCTTTTGTTCACTGATCGCTCAAAGTTACAACATGATAATTTTTCACATTTATGACCATTGCAGCATCCCCGTGGTCACAATATCAAAATTTGGACACTTGGCAAACTGGCTCATACTTATGACAGTTGCAGTGTCCCAAGATCATGTGATCATTTCTTTGTGACCTGATAAGCAAAGTCAGTAGGAAAGTCAAATTCATTTAACAGCCATATTACTAATTTAACAACCACAGTGACTCACTTAACAACTGTGGCAAGAAATATCATAAAATGGGGCAAAACTCACTTAACAAATTGTTGCTTAGCGAAGAAAATTTTGGGCTCAATTATGTTTGTAAGTAAAGGGCCACCTGTATATTAGATGAATATAAGAAAATAATTTAAGAACTGAACATTGTCCACCATTATACTATTATTCATTGCTTAATATAAAATATTCCAGACATCAGAAGCCTTGCATAGCTAATGTCAATGCTTTTTTAAAAAATGTATTGCTTTTTAAAATAACAGAACAGACAAAATACATATACATAAATGATACACATAATAAAATACATTTTAAATTAGTTTAAAATTAGTGAAAAAAAATACAGTAGAAAAAGCAAACTATAAAGCATAGTTATTTCAGTAAAAAGTTACAATTCTATATATAATTATCTAATGCAAATATTTTGAGCAAATGAGGCCATATTTTTCCAATTTTCCAAATGGTATTGGTGGTAATGAAATAAAAATATCCAGAAGTTGAATTTTGATGTCCTTTCTAAGCAATAAATCATAATGTCCAAATGTAACATAAAATACCATCAAATATTTAAAATAGCAACAAAAATATAAAATTTATGTCAAATAAATTTTAAATATAAATTTTAAATATAATAGTATAGTTAGATAGAATAATAAAGGTTATAGCCCCTCAAAATCAAATAAAGCAGGTTTGGGTGCTATTACAAAAAGCACTTGTCTGTCTTAGTAGCTGGCCAGTTAGAAATCCTATTTGTCAAATTGAATAAAAAACTGACTGATAGCACACATGCACTCGCACTAAGGCAAAATGTTTTTAGAATGCTTTGGTCTCTAATGTTCATACACATACTTGTACCTGAATAAACAGGTTCATTGTGGAATTGAAGACCACAATACTTAGTTGATTATTAGAAAATATATATACTCTTGATCCTTGAGCTACTAGCTTTATGTTTGTACCCTTATACTTTCTCATGCTGTGTTGATTTGTATTCCTTCTATAAGATTAAAAGTTGTGCAGTGCATAAATTATTAAAACTTTGCATATTAATTTGTTGAGTAAAATCAAAAGTTTCTTCTGAATAAATGTAAACAAGACTGCAAAAATACTACAGAAGAAGTAGCCTAGTGTAGTGTCTTATTTGAATTACATGTGCTACAAATGCTAAGCATATACAGTATATTGCTGCTGGAAAATATCATCAGAATCATTTTAAGAGGAAAATATCTGCCTTAAAAGCTAGTCTCAACATTTGTATAATAGCAGTTGATTCAACAAAGTGCTAAACGATTTGCCTGTGTTAAAGTAAGCCACTTTGCTTACTTAAAACAAGTGTGGCCTAAAGACTAGGATCATATATTAAAATGATATGCTTAACCATGGTTTATAGAATAAAACAATTAGTTTGTGTGGAATACTAAACCATAAACAACAGTTTATAAATCATTAGAGTTCGATTCACACAATACAGATTAGGTCAAAAATTAAACAAGTTTCATTATTGCTATGCATATTTATTTGAGAGTTTTATTAAACACTGAGGCTTACACTTAAGTAAATTGACATATACTAAATCTATTAAGTCAGCCAATAACCAGGTCAATCTCATTGCATTAAGACATGGTTTGTTTCATCATAGTTTGTTGAATAAGATAACAGTTTTTGGCTTATACAATACACCATGATTTATAATCTACAATATCTGGATTATTTGCATATAATTATAAATTAAAACCAAGCAAACCACAGATATTTTAGCAGCCAGAGTGTAAGCAATTAAATGAATCTGCCCAATACACTTTTGCAAAATTGTATTATGTATCTCCTCTCTAATGGGCTCTTAATTCCTCACCACAATTTATATTAGAGTGGTCTGTTCATGGAAGGAAGGAATTTGATGATGTACGGAATGCTGTTTTTAAACCATTATGATGCCAAGAAACAAAAGTTTGGCAAATTAAACATTTCTGTAAACAAAGGTTTATAAACAGATCCCACTGCACTGTGTTCTTATTTGCTGTTGAATTTGAGGAGCTGATATGGCAAGTATTTTGCAAAAAAAATGGCCTGAAATCTCTCTATTGCTTTGATGGTAAAAGATTGTGTACGATTGTTCAGGTTTTTTGAATAACTTGTGGGGGACAAAATTAATCTTCTAAACAATCAAATATTTCTCAGAAAACAATCTGAGGGGTGTTCCTTTCCCATTAAAGATAAAAGCATTGCTCTGTTATCTTGACAATATTAATATTTCCAATTTTGATTACAGCTTGTTCTTCTCATAATTTCTTTGTTGAGTTCTCTGTGACTTTGTGTAGAAAAGCTTTTGACCTGGTTTTGTATTTAAATGCAAATGCACCTCATGGATTGAAGAATGATCACTGAAGAATGTGACAGAAATGGAAACAGCCATCTTTACTCAAAAGGCAAAATACATAAACTATGCTTGTTCTAACTGTATATAACCTAAACATTGTTTATTTAACCCAGTTTTCTGGGTTCTTGTGAACACTAATGACTAGGTTCACACAACTTATGGCTTACATAAGCCAACTTATGACACTTATGGCTAGGTTCACACCATGCTAGAATAAAAGGTGTTTAGCTAGTTTGTTGGCTCAATGTGTGATGTGTAAAGGACTAGTCCATTTGAATTTTTAATTTTATTTAACAATGTAATATCTTATGTCTTCTTCTCAGAAAAGCATTATCTTAAAACAGTTCAAGTTTTTATATAGGCTCTTCATTTTTGGAATAAATCAACAATTCTAATGTTTCACTTAACCATATTTTGCTGACTAAACACAATTATTTGGGATTATACAGAGTATTTAGCCTTAACCACATTGTAGATTAGTATATTGTATGACTTTTGTCACCGAGAGACATTTCACAGTGAGTTTCATAACCAAATGGAGATTTCAATGTAACTAAAGATTCAACTAACTCATCCAGCATTATTAATCTTTGGTTCTGCAATTCTTGTTGAACAGCAGTTCCCACCTACAGTAGTCAGGGTGGCCAATGGGAGCAATAGTAACACCTCCAAATGTCTGATTATCTACCTGATCTAATCATTACAGCATGTGTGTGCTCTTTGAAAAACTGACCAATGTGTGTTCATGCTCTAACTTGCGGGAATTCAAACTTTTTCAGAAACTTATTAATAAAAACCACTGAGCCCCTGATAGAGCAGCAGTGGGAATAGAAATGGACTTCATTCAAATGAACTTTTGTGAAAGACTTTGTTTTAATCTTTCACAAAATCCTATCATCAAGTTCTTGGAACACCCAGGGAATCCATGGAATATGGCTTAAAACAGCTTTCCTAACTGAATGTTAGTTGAATTGTATCTGATTCTCTGTTCTTATGGTAGATACTGTAAACAGTTGGATTGGTGTATTTGCATGGCATGTCAACTCCTTTCCTTGACCTGATAGGCCCTGGTTATCTATTTAAATACCATCTGAAATAGTGTTTAATGAATTCCAGGCTGAGATTTGTCAATATGTCTTCTTATCTAATAATCTTATTTGTTCGTCTTCATAACAGACCTTTCTATTCCATTTGAAACACATTCATTCCAGACATTCTGTAAAGGGGACTGGAAACTTTGTTACTTATTTGCTAAGAGAAGATACTGTCACTGATTTGATGTCCTTGATCGGACTTTGTTCACTGACTGCTTTTTTCTTTATTTGTAATTACTCAAAACTATTTGCCTTTTAAAATAGTATGACTAAACCTTGAATCAAAAATCGCTGCAGCTTCAAACTACAGGGGTGTCCTTCAAGCTGTTTCTTAACAAAATGTTGTAGAATTCTATAACACATCATCCTTTAAATAGTACGGAAATTTATTTATTCATCACATTTATGTATCTGCCATCTCACCTAAGTGAATCAATTAGAAATTAAATTATTCATGACTAGCTCAAGTCCCACTGATTTCAATTGATCCTAGAGTGGGTAAAACATGTGTTATTAAAGTCAGTACCAAATCCATTTGGCTTAGCAAAATATGTGAACCTAATAAAGTATAGGTAGCTTTCAGTTAATAATGGTAATTGGCACCAGAATATGTGTGGGGAGAGAAAGAAAAAGAAAAAAGTACAGAAATAAAAATAGAAAGAAGTTTTCAATTTCCTTTGCAGCAAATATGATTACCAAATTATCCCTTACTGTAGGTTTACAAAAAACAACAACAACAACAACTCATTTTTTTCCTGTCACCCATTTTTTCTTCTTATCCTCAAAAGTACAAGTCACAAGTGCATGTTTTCTGTTTCATGTAAAAAGTTTGAGGGGTTGTGAGAGGTTTCCAGTCAGCCTTAGACGTAGATGCTGTCTCTTCTCTAATCAAGGCAGACAATTGAGCCATATCTGCAAGTTCCATCATTTTCAGCAACCATTTTTCTATTGTGGGTTGTGTCAGTTGGGACCAGAATTTCTATCATGAAATGGTATCATTGTAAAAGTGTGATGTCATATGATCCATTGCTTAGCAACAGCTATCCCAGCAGTTCCTGTTGCTATTGTCAAACAATTACTATGGGCTAATAAGCAAATGGTTTGAGAGGGGAAAATATTTTCAAAATAGCATGGCATCATTATGGGGAAGAATCAGTTGTAAGTGTTGGTATTTTGATGTTTCAGTCATAGCCATAATATATTACAATTAAAAAAGTAGACAAGGAAGATTTATACAAAATAAAAAGCTGCATCTGGAAAAAAAACATATAGACTCCTTCAATGACATACATTACTAAGCAGTATAAGATTTAACTTTAAAAATATGTTGTGAATTTGATGTATATTCTTTTCATTCTCCAGATGTAATACTTTCTGTACATACATCCATACATTTCCTGGTACTTTTGAATAAATCTTTGCATATAGAAATCATAATATATACCCAGAAGTTTGCCCATATCAAATTAACCCATATCCATGAGCCAATTTAAATAAGTTACAATGAAGAAAAAAAATAAGTATTTTATGCATACTGCTTTCTTCTGTCTTTTGCTTATCATACTGGCCTTGTGTAAATGAAAGGGAATGTAGAAAGTTGACTTCTCCAAGTTTTCTCTGTTTAAATCCACTTCGATTAAATCCTTATGGAAGTGTACAAAGTGAAAAATGAGGTTATGAGAGGTTAATGCTTTAATGCTTTTAATAACGTTTAGCCACATAGCTGCGTTTTGTCAAATAAAGTACAAAGCTGACCCAAGAAGAAAAATACAGATAGGAACAAACTAACCAATGCTTCCTCCAAAAGGGCAAAACTACTATATGTTGGGGGGAAATACGCAACCTGGTAATGAACTAAACACAATAAATATCTTGCCTCTATGTTTGTTATACCACACATAGAGATTGTATGGCAAGCAACAGCATAGGGCACATCAGCTGCACTGGTTCAGATGCTAGAGTTAATTCATATAATTGCTTTTACTTCATTATAAAATTAACAATGTATTTATTACAACGTATTTAGGGTGATCTCAATTTCAAAACCATGTCTAATTTTCACAACCCTTGTTTTTCATACTGGTGTGTCATATATTGATTGTTTTTAATGAACTAAACCAAATAAACATCACTGTTTGGCATTATTTGGTTAGTGAGTTTCCCTTTATATATCCATATGAAGCACATAAAAAGAGTATATAATGACTTTAATGTGATGTTAGAAACACAGTAAATTCTCCCTGGATTTATGATAATTCTCCTTGGAATTATTGTGCTGTCAAAAATTTATTTTGCTATCGAGCTTCCGGCTATTGAACTTCTTTGGTGACAGACCGAAATCTGCAATCGTGCGCAGCTTCAATCTGTGCTCTTCACTGAAGCGCCACGAGCTGGCTGGTTTTGGGGTTAAGCCACCCCGTAGAGGTGGTGAAGAAGGGGGAGAGTGCCAGCAGGGTCAAGGAGAGTCGCATCTCTCCTCCCCAGCTGGCCATTACTCCCTTTCCCGAAGGCGGTTGCAGTGGTGGTCAGAAATTGAAAAAGCAACAATACAAGGTACCCAGGAATTTGAATTATAAAGAACAACATTGTTCCCAAAGAAGACTTTGAAGCGGCAAATGAGAGAGGGAAGGGGGATTTGGGTTTTTTTTTTTCCCTTTTCTTCCCTATATTGACAACTAAGAGATTTAAGCAAGAAACCGGCAAAAATCCACTTTGACATTAACAGGTATTTAAGCTGAAAATAAAATGTCAAAGGGATAATAAAGATTTCTGGATTTTCAAAAACTTTTAAAAGAAGAAAAAAAAACAAAAGGGTGGGATCTGGAAAAATGGAGGAGACCACCTGGAAGTGAAAGGAATTAACAGTGAAACTTTAACAAGATTCCTAAAAGATGCATTTTAATTGAAACTTTGTAACAAGATAAGAGAACCCCAGGAAGAGAAAGTGGAAAAAAGAAGCAAGAAGAAACAGCTTTGGCTTATTTGGATTACTTGGTGATTTTTGGATTTTTGGCTATTGGATCTAAAGGACTAAAATTAATCGGGTGGTTGTTTAAAAGTTTTTAAAATGGTATCACTCTTGGAAGAATTGAGAATGGAACTTAAAAAACAGAAGATACACAAGAAGGAAGAGGTTCTTTTGGCTTCGTATTTCAATTTTTAGAAATGGAGATCCTGAACTATGAGAAACAACAAGAAATGCCTGTAGAACAAGAAGGGCAGGACAAAGAAGAAGCCATCTGCAATGACCAAGTATTTCTCTGTGGGGAAAAGGAAGGAAAGGGGGGAAAGAGAGTGGAAAATTTAAGATCTGAAAAAACAACCCCAAAAAAGAATAGTTTGAAAAGCAATTACAACATTAGGAAGAAACAGAAGAGAGGATTACAGAAAAGAGAATCAGAATTAGAGAGAGAAGGGGTTAAAAGAGGAATGGAGAAAAAGAAGGGGAAGAGGGAAAGGAAAAGAAATTGTAAAGGACAGAAACAGGACATAGAGAAACAGGGAAAACATACAAGGATTAAGGGTATAAGCCTATTTAGAAGACACAGAGATAATGGGTGAAAACTTAATTGAAAGGGGGATTCTGCAAGGGTACATAAGATAGTATTGTTGTATTAGAAATAGAAATGAACTTTGAAATATAAAACAAGTGTGATTAAAATGATAGATAAAATACTCATTGTAATGGAATGTTTAGTAAATAAATGAAATAAAGAGAATGAGAGAATGAAATTAGGAAAGGAGGGGAACATTTTAATTATTATAAATGTGTTATAAAAATTTAAGTGAAGAGGAATATGAAAGAAACATAAAAAAATTATGGAAATATTATAAGTGTTTCGAGAAGTATGCTACCCTATTGAAAATAAATGTTAAAGATGTCAAAGATTATAATATTAATGATAGAGCTGAATTGGAATAGAATAAGTATTTTATTTATTATTGTTATATATATATTTTCTCTTTAAGAACTTAGTGCATATTTTAAGAATGTACCAAGCAGAATTCGACTGGAACTTATGTGTTATATTGAATGTTATAATTGTAAAGGCATAAATTGAAGTTTAGATAAGAGTTGAATGGATAAAAATTAAAAGATACAAAGGTGTCATACTCCAATTAGTAACTACAGGGAAAATTTTTGTTGAATGAGAAAAGAAAATATGAAATTGAAACAGGACAGACAAAAGTATAAATATAATGACTAGAAAGGTATTGAAACTTAGAAAAAGATATCCATATATATAATTGAATTTAGAAAGGAATGAGATAATTAAAAGTAAGATTGAGAAAACTAAGGGAAGGGAAAAATTATGGAGAAAATGTTAAAATGGTAATAAGATATGGAATAGAACACAAAGATGAATATGAAATTGAATTTGTGTCTGTATGGAGAAATGATAACTTGGGACCATGCTATTCTCAAAAAAAGAAATTTTACTTGTATTATATATTGTGAAAACCCAAATAAAATTTTTATTAAAAAAATTATTTTGCTATCAGATTAAAAAAATACATTTATGTATAAATAATATTTTATTTATAAATTACATTTATAAATTAATTATAAATTACATTTATAAATAAATAAAATTATAAATTCTTCTGTCATTCCGATTTTGTGATTCTTTCAACAAAAAGAGATACAGAATTATACTGTAATTACTGATCCCATTTCTGCACTGCTTTTGAATAGAATGCAAGGGCCATATTGCCCTAAATAGTGTGGCCAGTAGTAAAAATAAATTTGATTTTGTTGGATCATATTGGCTATTAACTAAAATTAGATATACATATCTACATAGATATCCATCAAATTGTTCACTCTTGGTGCAGTGCATGCAAGACTGATGAGGACAGCAATAAAAAAAATTAAGGTGTAAAAAGAGCTAAATGTGTTTATACACCATTCTCTATATCTTTTTAAACTGACAAAGCATGTCCACGCGTGGATTCATATATTATTAAAATTCTCACACCTTTGCTAATCTCATTAACTCCATTCCACCTGATCATGACCTTTTCAGTCATCTTCTCCTTTCCATCCAGTCACTTTTTGTACATTTTGGGATTGCATCCTCATTCATTCTACATGACTAAACTATATTGATTTCTTCATATGGGTAAATTAATTTTTATTCTATCTCTTCTTTGTTACTACATACATGTACACTTTTTAAAGTATCCAATTTCCATTTAATGTTTGTATTTCATCTGGTACACCCAACGCTGGCTTCCATAGAACAAATTGGGCAGGAACATACTCTTTTTTTTTTTTTTTGCTTCTGATAGTTATTCCTCAAAACAGATTATATGTTACCCACCACCTTTCTATAACATTTGTACATCTTAACATTTCTCCATTTCTCTACATTTTTCCAAAGCTGAGGGAAGATTTAACAGAAAGGACTGTTGTAAATATTTTCAGCATATACCTTAAAAATGTCAATGCCAAATGAGGTCCACTAAATCTAATTAAGAGAATAGGAAATTCAGATTGAGGAAAGTGAAAGGAATTTTAAAATTGTAATCACATATTCACAAGGGAAACTATATGTTCAAAATTAAACGCGTGTATATTGAAGAATGTGCCACTGAATTAAATTTACAAAACAAAGAATCAGATTTATTGTCCATGTTTTCATGGACAACTGTCTGGAAGGAAATTAGGAATCTGATAGCACCACTTTCAATATATCTACTTCTGAGTAGGCATGCATAGAATTGCACTGCATGTCTAGAATGTAGACGGTAAATATTTTAAAAGAACTTTAAAAAAAATCAAATATTAATTCCACTGAATATTTTTCCAGCTAATTTAGAGCAGGGCGATTTTTTCAGATGTTATTGACATTTAACATCTCTAACCAATGGTACTTCAACCGATTGATAAATATTGTAAGAGGAAAGATAGAATTTGCTTTAAGAATTACTTGCTTAATCATTATTCAAGCTTTTACATAGATATCAAAGTTCAGTAAGCCTGTTCTGATTGTGACACAAATACTGGCAACCATGCATTGATAGAACAGACATGCATGCCCATATAAAGGTGAATAGCTTTGGGAATGTGTGGTTTCATTCAGTTTGATGGTACTTGCCTTCTTTCCAAATTATGCTTAAACTAGCAGCATTTGGGTGATGTTTCAGATTTCCTTTTCAAATTTAAAGGTACAAAATAACAAAGTCTTTTTCCTAAACAGCTTACAGTTTAAACAGAAAATCAGCATATTACATTTCCTGAAAATGCCATTGCATAATAGTTAAATATTACGATCACAGTATGTACACCCACTGTTTGTCTACTGTTTATTCTTGCACAAACATAATCTGAAGGTATAGTAAAAATGATAAATTAGTTCATTTTGCAACTTCAGAAGTTTGGAAGCTATCATTTCTTAGGGTTTCTTGTAGCAGCTAAATAATTTTCCAGTGGACCACTCAAATAAGAGGTTCTCAGTACTCATATGCCCATTGTGACTGGATTCACCCACATGGCTATAAATAATAACTTGTTTTATTTAATATACATTTAGTGCATTGTGTAAATCATGCTAACAGGGTCTCGGTCAGCAAATCAAATTTTAGAAAATGAGGACTTAGTTCAATATATGAATCAAGTATATATGTTTTAGCAGTTTCAACATATTATGTTAGGTGGCACATTGGATTTTTGAGAGCATATTCAAGTCATCAAATGAAATGGTTGCCATGTGGCCAATCACAAATACCTAGCTACCAGAATACAAACAAAACTTTGAACTCTGACCGCTTCCCCATTTTATTTTCTCAGAATGCTTTGGAATGTCTCTGTGAGAAAGACATTGGAAAGCCAATATTTTCCTCTGTAGCATGCTACCCTCTTGTTTTGTAAATTAAAAGAATTTAAAAAAGTAAAATAGAAAACTTAGCTGAGTGCCAAGAGACATTTCTGGCAGATTATTGCAGATCAGGTTTGAGTCCTTTTTATTGATGTTAAATCATTGTATATAGCTAAAATAAATATTTCAGTTTCTTTTCCCCTCAAATTTATTCATGAGTTACAAAGCCTATCTTCACTATAACATCAAATACCCACTGAAACTTAATAGAACACAGTTATATTACCATATTAAACATAAAGACTTTGGCTTGTCTGTATTTGAAGGTTTAAATGTATCTGACTTTTCTCTCTTCTTGTGTTAATAAAATTTTGAAAAATATGTGGATCATATGTTTAGAAAGCAAATAACAATTTTTTCCAAAAGTTTTGCTTCCCAAAAAAGTTTTGCTGATTATGATAGACCCTTTTAAACTGAACACAAACATAATTTCAGAATGACTGTATCAAAATAGGATTCTTGAGTATGAAATTAACTTTTAAAGATTATAATACATTTAATCACATATTTCCAACACACTGCATGAGTTCAATAGAGCCAAAAGTGTTTTGCTGTTATTTTTCATTTGAAAAATACATAATTTACAGTAATGTGTAAATTCAGTCATTCTACTGAAAAGAGCAAGGCATCTCTAAAATGTTCACATCTGTGTAGATTTGCTGTGGTTCTGTAATTTTCTAAGTGTGTCCTTCTCATTCCTGAATAATTCTACCTATGCTAATTGCCCATTTAAGTTTATAAATTTATGCCCATTCTGAGAACAAAACTGGGACTAAAAAACCCTCCAGAAACAGTGTTTCATGTTCATATTAGTTAATTACTCTTCATAAACCTGGCAAGCATTTTAGCATGACATTGCTTATGAACTTAATATTCCTTGCACTGGTCAAACAAAGTTCTCCAAGATGAATCTAAAAAAAAAAAGCTTATGCCTTATCTTTGATAAATAGAGGAATTAGAAAGCCATAAACTTACTTGCTGCCAGCTTTGTTCTGATCTATTTTTTATAAAATGCAAACAAAACTATAATTTTATAGTAAATTGTGAGTATTGACCTGTTAAGTACTTGGACATGGGTTGGAGTAAATGGAGACAGTCTTTGAATGTGAACTTTCAGCTCTTTATTGCATAGTGACTTCTCAAAACAACAACAGTGAACTCTGCCTTATATAGGCAACCCTTGTGAGAATTGTCCAATCGCGAGCTATGAATGCTGGCTCTTTAAACCAATAATAATCCTCTGTTAAGGGCCAATCAGATTCCTCAGAACTAACCAATCCGATCTGGCCGCCTAATAGCCAATCAGAAGTGCAGGGCCAGAACCCTGCACTTTACCTCAAGCTCATACTTTATTAACTATGGTACATACACCACACCCCTTCCCCCTGGCTTCTTAATTACGGTGTAGTTATATAGTCCTTTAAATAGGACGGTTGTCTTTTAAGTCTTTCGGATTTTCGTTGGACTGGTTGATTGCAATCCTGTTGAGGTAGATTGTTGTTGGGCAGTGGCTCTGCTTCTTGCTCAGCTGCAATTTCTTGCGGTGCGAACAATTCTCCTTCCTGTTCCATTTCCTGAGTCTCACTTGATTCGTTGCTCCCTTCGAGCAGGTTCCCTGGAACGTCATCTTCTTCTGTACCTCCCCCCCCCTTGGTTTGGTCATGGGGGAGTTGTTGACTGGCCGTTGTGAGTCGTGACCGTAATTGGTCGATATGCCGTTTCCACAGTCTATTGTCACAGCATTTCACTACGTAGGATTTGGGGCCGGTCACTCGCACTACCGTTGCCTCTATCCATAATGGATCGCCTGATAAGTTTCGTGCGTAAACGCGGTCTCCTACCTGGAAAGTGCGATAGCGGCCACTGGATCCTATTGGCTTTTCTGGTTCGTAAGAAGGGTGCAACCAGTCGAGGTGGGAACGGAGTCTTCGTCCCATCAGTAGTTCGGCGGGAATTCTGCCAGTGACGCTATGTGGAATTATGTGTTGCAAAAAGAGAATTTGGTTGACTTTGTCATCGATATTGTCATAGTCCATTTTCTGCAAAGTCTTTTTAACAAATTGGACCATGTGTTCCGCTCGGCCATTGGTCGCAGGGTGCGCAGGTGAGGTGAGCACATGGTGGATGCCACGGTCAGCGAGGTGCTGCTCGAACATTAGTGCCGTAAACTGTGGCCCATTATCGGACACCAGGACGTCAGGCAATCCGTGGGTTGCAAAGAGTCTATTTAAGATTTTAATCACTGCCTAGAAGTTGTGGCCGTCATACGATGAATTTCTAACTAATTGGAGTATGCGTCGACTGTCAGCAGGAAGGTATATCCTTTGGTCGGCCCCACGAAATCCAGGTGGATTCTGGACCAGGGTCCACGTGGCGTCTCCCATTCAGTAGGCATGGCTTTTGGTGGGGCGTTGCTGGCTTGTTGGCACTTGGTACACGCTTTGACCCACTGCTCGTTTTGCTGGTCCATGCCTGGCCACCATGCGTAGCTTCATGCAAGCACTTTCATCCGCACGATGCCGGGGTGGCCCTCGTGCAAAATTTGTAGCAGCGTCTTCCGGAATCGTTCTGGGACAATGACTCTATCGCCCCAGATGACACAGCCTTTTTGGGAAAAAAGTTCAATCTGTCTTGCTTTAAACGGCGCGAAGTCATCTGGGACTTGGTCCAATGGCCATCCGCGTTCTACCCAGCCTAGGACTCGAGCTAGGGTGTGGTCTCGTTTCTTTCGCGATGTCTCGGGCGGTCATAGGTGGCGAGTTGAGTGTTTCGATCTGCAACGTGGTTGCCGTTGGTGCCGGATCATCGAGAGTCTCTGGAAGTGGTGCTCAGCTTAATGCGTCGGCGTGGGGAATGGCTTTCCCCGGGCGATATTGCAGGCGATAATTATAAGCAGCTAGGAATTCTGACCATCGGGTCATTCTAGGGGATAATATGAAGGGGGTTGGCTTGTCCCCAGCGATTATCCCTAGCAACGGTTTGTGGTCAGTTATAATGGTAAATGTCCTTCCATGCACATATTCATGAAATTTCTTTACAGCTGAAACGATTGTGAGAGCTTCTTGATCAATTTGTCCATAGTTCCGCTCTGCTTGTGAAAGAGTCTTCGAAAGGTATGCAACAGGGGCTTCGTTCCCATTAGGCAGTACATGACTCAAAATGGCGCCCACCCTGAAGGGCGAGGCATCGCAGGTTATAACTGATGGTAAAGTCTTGTTATACTGCATAAAGTACAGAGTCAGATGTGAGCAATTTTTTAACATTCCGGAACGCTTGTTCTTCCTGGTAACCCCATACCCACAATGCTTTTTTATTTTATAACTGGTGTAACGGTTCAGCAACAGTTGCCTTGTGCGGTAGAAATACATTATAGAAATTAATGAGGCCTAAGAATGCCTGGAGATCGGCCTTGTTACGTGGCCTGGGAGCATTTTTTATCGCCTTTAATTTACTTTCGGTAGGGTGAATGCCCTGGCTATCAATCCGATACCCTAGAAACTCAACACTGTCAGTATATAAGTGACATTTTTTTTTTCACCTTAAGTCCTGCCTCTTGGAATTTTTTAAGAACACATTTCAAATGATCCTGCAAGATTTTTTGGGTAGGGGCTGCAATTAATACGTCATCAAAATACCACGCCCTTGATTCCCTGTAACAACCTTTCCATGAGGCTTTGGAATATCCCCGGGGCTACACTAACCCCAAATTGCAATCAAGTACATTTAAAAGCACCTCTGTGCGTTACAATTGTTTGGGCTTGGGCCGTCTTTTCATCCACGGGTAATTGTTGATAAGCTTGAGCTAAATTTAATTTAGCGAAAACCTTTCCGCCCCCCAAGGAATGGAGGAGGTGCTGCACCACCGGAACTGGATACGCATTCTGCTGTAGGGCGTGGTTTAAAGTGGCCCGGTAGTCCCCACAAATTCGGATTGACCCATCTGGCTTAATGGGTGTTACAATAGGGGTTTCCCATGGAGAGCTTCAACACCCCTTGAGCAATTAGCTTGTCGAGTTGTTCGTCAATCTTAGCTTTAAGAGCGAATGGAACTCGACGGGGCTTCAAGCGAATTGGGGCTACTTTTGGATCTAGACTAAATGAGATTGGGGTCCCTTTATACTCGCCTAAATGGTCCGCGAAGACATCGCTGAACTCAGAAATAAGGTCTTCCTCCCACTCACAACCACCGACTCGGTTCACGCCGGCCACTTCGATGCCGAGTGGTGCGAACCATTGGAGGCTTAATAGACTAGGCCTATCTCTATCGATGATCGTTAGAGGTAAGTACGCTGTATGCTTTTTGAAGGAGACTCGGACTCGGCAGGACCCGACCACGGGGATTCGATTTCCTTGGTAGTCCTTGAGGATGAGGCGTTGAAATTGGAGGTCTTGGCGTTGGATTGTGGGGATAAGTTGCTTGAGTGTCTTCCAGGACACCATCGAGGGGGACGATCCCGAGTCGACCTCCATGTGGCAAGGCTGGTTCTCGATGGCTACCGTCACTCGAATTTTCCTAGTGTCCAAAACTGAGGTGTGACCTATAGTGATAGTATTGCCTCTTCTTTTTGCAAAGCTCGATTTCTGTAGGAGTGGTTTACTGGTTCTCGCCTTACAGGACGGTTTCCTGTCGATTGGCGATAGTTGGCCCCTTTTGGGGCCTGGCTGGGTCCTGGTAAGCTGCGGCAGACCCGGCTGATGTGGCCTCGTTTCCCGCACTCAGGGCAGAGTGCGTCGTGGAATTTGCATTCAGCCCTGGCATGGTTTGCTCCACAGCCGGTGCAAGGGCGCAAGGGCTTAGGGCAAGGGTCCCGGTCGGACCGCAGTCGATGGACCCGTTCTTCGTCTGACGACGAAGAGAGGTCCTCGTGGTGCGTTGTTGTAAGCTGCCCTTCTGAGTTGGGTAAGATTTCGCCGGTCAGTTGTGTTGCCGGAGTGCGGCTTCGCCTTAATTGTGCAGCCAACTTTTTGGTCGCCTGCGCAGCCTTGGCTTCGGCGATGGCGTCAGCAAGGCTGATGTCACCTTTCGCCATCAGCTTGATTTGCACGCCTAGTGCATCTAATCCCAGAATTACTCGATCTCTTAGTGCTTCTTCTAAATCGGCGAACCCGCAGAGGCCCCCTAAATTCCGGAGGTCCGCCACGAAGTCGGCCACGCTCTCTCCTTTTCGCTGGTTTCTCTGATAAAACTCGTGGCGTCTCATGAGTGTAGGCACGGTTGGCGCGTAATGGTCTTTCAGGATGGGTTCGAGGTCGTCCCAGCTCATGGCTTTCACTTCTCGAGGTTTGGCGAGTGCTTTAGCCATTTTAAATACAGCTGGGCCGCAGTCCGTCAGGAACAGTGCCCGCTTCTTTGCTAGTGTGGCGTCCTTCAAATTATTCGTCTCAAGAAACATTTGGAAGTGATCCATGTAGGATTCCCAATCCTCTTGGTTTGGATCGAACGGAGCGGGTGGTACGATGCCGCCGGACATGGTTCCGTTGTTGGTGTCGTCTTATCACGTGCTCGGTATTGCTTCCTGGCTTCTTAGGTTCAGATGTCTCCAAATCCCACCTTCGTCGCCAGTGTTAAGTACTTGGACATGGGTTGGAGTAAATGGAGACAGTCTTGAATGTGAACATTCAGCTCTTTATTGCATAGTGACTTCTCAAAATAGTAACAGTGAACTCTGCCTTATAATAGGCAACCCTTGTGAGAATTGTCCAATCGCGTGCTATGAACGCTAGCTCTTTAAACCAATAATAATCCTCTGTTAAGGGCCAATCGGATTCCTCAGAACTAACCAATCCGATCTGGCCGCCTAACAGCCAATCAGAAGTGCAGGGCCAGAACCCTGCACTTTACCTCAAGCTCATACTTTATTAACTATGGAACATACGCAACATGACCTACACAGCCTTTACAGAAAACAGGCATGAAACTGGGTAAATATTTCAAGTAAAAAAAGTCAATAAGAACTAAGAATCATCTTTTAACACCATGCCCCCCAAAAATAATAATAAAGGAAAAAAATCCCAAGCACTCTGTTCATATTTTAGAAGTATCCCTTGTTCACTTCCCAACATTTCTAGACTTCCTCAATCTGTCTGGATGATCTCCTTCCTTCCAGAACAGTTTTATGGGTGGGAATATTTTCTTCTGGCTGACTGACAGCATTGAATACAACTCTGGGTGTTTTAAAGTTTTAGAATCAGCAGCGTTACATCTGTTTACAATGGAGCACATTTTTATCTGCTATGCGCTCTAAGGAAGCGCAGACATTCACCCACAAATGATTAGGAAAATCTTTAATTTTTGGCACAAGTGAACAGAACCTTCTATGCTTTAGTATCATGTGTTTCAACACTTGCTGCAACACTGGAACAAACATTCACAATTGCAACAAGCCAAAGTCAAGTGGTTAAACCAAGTTAATTTAATTATTTACCACTGTTGTATTCTGATATTTCACTATAACAGGAGGACTGTATAATGTAAGAAAGAACACAGCTTCTGTCTCATATTTATTAAATATTGACCAAATGACCTTGTAATAAGTCAAGAATTTCAGTAAAGCAAATGGATCATAAGAACCAATTTTACACTGATGTCAGAGCACTAGTCCTTTAATTCAATTATCTGGGTTCACATACCACATATCATAATGTGGTTTGCTTGTTTGGAGTCAGCATATTTGCCATTTTCAATTTACATTGCACAACTCCCTTTCAGGTCAAATAGCATAAGGCTAAATACAGAAAAGAGGTTAAAAAAGAAATTAAAAGAAAGGATATAAAAGGAAAAAAAAAACCCTCTATAAGTAAATAATTATGTTTCTCTGTAGCTTTCCATTCTGATAGACCATCTCTGTTTCCACAATAACTGCATATTGCTCAGGGGTGGGCTTCAACATTTTTAGCAACGGGTTCTCTGCCTACTTGGTGGGTGGGTGTGGCCTCGTCGGCCTCCTGCACCACTCGAGCCTCTGGTAGGGCAAAAACAGCCTCCCTGGGCTCTGGAGACTCTCTGGAAGCTGGAAACTGGCCCATTTCTGGCCTTCCCGAACTTCCAGGAGGCCCATTTTTCACCCTCCCCGAGCCTCTGCACACGCCTTGCACTTACCTGCATCCAAAATGGGCCACATGGGGACTCCTGGGAGGGGCAAGGCGGAATGGTAGTGGGGTGCTGGTCACATGACTGGGTGGGTGTGGCTTGCTAGTCATGTGACTGGGAGGGCGTGGCCAGGTGACTGGCAAATCAAATACAAGTGGTCCTCACTTAATAACCGGTTGTTTAGCAAGTGTTCTAATTTATGACTGACCACCCCAGAGCTACTTGGCCAGTTTTTGGAGTTTTGACAGCTTTAGATCAAGGGTCTAAATCCCATCCCTGCCTGTGTGTGTGAGAGAGAGGGAAAGAGAGAGGTGGCATCGGATCTCTCTCTCCCTCTCTCCCACCAACGCCAGAAAGCCACCATCAGTCAAAATTCATATTAGTGGTTTCCGGGATTTAAAATTATGAGTTTAGTGGTCCCTGAGGTCCAAAAGTTTGGCAACCCCTGATCCAAAGGGATGAGCCTGAGAGAGGGAAAGAGAGAGAGAAAAGAAAGAGAGGAAGACAGGAAGAAAATAAAGAGAAAAGGGAAAGAAAGAAAAAGGGACAAAGAAGGGGGGATGGAAGGAAGGGACAGAAAGAAAAAGAAATAAAGAAGGAGGGAGGGAGGGAGGAGAAAGATAACGAGATATCTATTCTAGTCCAATCACCTGCTCCAGCAGGGTTAGAAGGGAGCATGTGTGTGTGTGTGTGTGTGTTCTCCTTGTAATTTACCAGTACATTTTGGTTTTGCTTTCTTTAGAATTGGTACTGTAATACATTGGGGAAAACAATTTTTAGGGTGGAGATCTGGTCCAATGGATCCTGTTTAAAGCCTCAACAAAATGTGAGAGCTTCCTGATAGTCTTGACCATGTTTCGTCCGCAAAACCTTTAATAGAAGCCAAAGAAGTTTCAATGAGGAAAAGGACCTCAGTCTAAACTAGGCCTCATTCAATCTGATGCATCAGGTCTCTCTCTCTCTCTCTCTCTCTCTCTCTCTCCCTCCTTCCCTCCCTCCCTCTCAGACTGGGTTTGCTCTACTTTCCTGATGTTCCTGCGGACCTGGCTCTTTGAACATGGATGGAGGGAGGGAGGGAGAGAGAGAGACAGACAGACAGACAGACAGACAGACAGACAGGAAGGCAGGCAGACAAATAGACAGACCTTTTGGATGGATGGATGGATGGACGGACGGACGGACAGACAAACAGAATGCAACAGTGGTGGCACTTTGGGAAAGCGGTGGCAGCAACTTTTCCCAACGTGCTACCGCATTCGAGGCATTGGTTCTGGAGCATTACTACAGTCATTGGGTGAACCTGCAGGGCCGGCGCCTCGAACACCCCCCCTGCCGCCTCTTAGTATCCCCAAGGGGGCCGGCAGAGGGGGGCTAATAGGTGGCGGGGGGCGTTCGAGGCCCTGTAGTTTGACTAGCACTGCTCCGGAGCCGGCACCTCCAATGTGGAAGCAGTGGCACATTACATGCTGCCATGGCCGCCTTTGATGCTCTGCCCCCTTCCACTTCTTAGCTGGCCCTCTTGGGGATACTAAGAGGTGGCAGGGGGGCATTTGAGGCGCTAGCCCTGCAGATTCACCCATTGACTATAGCACCATTCCGGAGTCAGCAATTCAATGGGTGAACCTGCAGGACCAGCTGGTGCCTTGAACGCCCCCCTGCCACCTCTTAGTGCCCCTCTGCCAGCCCCCTTGGGGGCACTAAGAGATGGCAGGGGGACGGTGCATTGAACGCTGCCACGCGGCACATAACGTGCCACTACTTCCACATTGGAGGTGCAAACTCCAGAACGGTGCTACAGTCAGTGGGTGGACCTGCAGGACCGGCGCCTCGAATACCCCCCTGCTGCCTCTTAGTATCCCCAAGGGAGCCAGCAGAGGGATGCTAAGAGGCAGCAGGGGGGCGGTGCATCGAACACAGCCGTGGCAGCAGGTAACGTGCCACCACTTCCACATTGGAGGCACCAGCTTTGGAGCAGTGCTAGTCAAAGGGTGAACCTGCAGGGCCAGCGCCTCGAATGCCCCCCGATGCCTCTTAGCACCCCCCTAAGGTATCCCACTGCCCCCCAGGGAGTGGTACTTATACCATTTCAGATAAATGGTACTTATACCATTTCAGATAAATGATTGTCCAATCTCTTCTTTACAAACTTTAGTATTGGATCACCCACAACCTCTGGAGGCAAGTAATTCCATTGATTAATTGTTCTAATTATCAGGAAATTTCTCCTTAGTTCTAGTTTGGTTGTCTCCTTGATTAATTTCCATCCATTGCTTCTTGTCCTGCCTTCAGGTGCTTTGGAAATAGGTTGACCCCCCTCTTCTTTCTTAGATATTGAATTAGATATTGAATATATTTTATGCCATTATCAGTCATTACCCAAGGCATTGTTTTGCAGACTTCAAAACTACCATCTTTGTAAAAACAAAATTTTAACAGTACCATTGAACAAGAGATCACTGAACTCATATTGAAAGGTTTCAGGCAATCTCAGAAAGTCTAAACAAAGAAAATGTTCTTTTAAAAAACACATTACAGTTGTTAATTGATAAAGTACTGGCAATCGGTCTGGTATGTAATCTGCATCTGTATCACCAACTGGGTTGGTTATAGTCTTGTGTCACAATTAAAGTTCTACATCAATCTATAATTGGTTGATTAGAAAACATGCTACTAGATTCCTTCTGATTCTCCATCCCTGCCCCTTTTTATTGTATATAACTGTAATATTACCTTGGATTCCAATCTATGGAGCAACAGAGAACAGATTTATACCATTATCCATTTGGCAACCTCTCAAATATTTTAAGATGGTAAATGAGGTTTTCTTATAGGCTCATTTCTATTCATTTTACAATTTCATTGTTATTTATTGTTAAAATTCTTTTTAGTTGTTTAGTTATCCAGTTCTGACTCTTTGATGATATAGACTGGGCTGCATTTTGATAACTAACTTTTTGGATGTGGAGCCCAGTGGTCTTTCAATCCCAAGGAAGAGTCTTAGAGTGAATAATGAGCAGAACAAATAGCCTAGCACCTCCATTTAAACTTCATCCCAGATGCAAGGAAAGTGAAGGGAAAGTCTTTTAAGGAAGTATATGTGAGCTTTGGACTCATCTTATTTTTATAGTTAAATAATTTATGGTTAAAAGTTGAAACCTCAGTCTTTTTCCTGGGGTGGGGAATGGGAGGGAAAGGGACAATGTGATTGCCTAAATTACTCTTTTAAATGATAGATTACAGCTGGATTCTTGGAGGGTTAGCCAAGACCAATAGATTAGGATATGATTTCATATTTTTTGAAAGAAATATTTGTAATAAAAAATAACAACAAAACGACCACCAGTAATCAGTCTCCAGTAGCTGTGGAAAGGCTGCTACTTTGCTGAGATTTTGCCCTGGGTTTAAATGTTTGACAAGAGCTTTATAAATGAGCAGGAGAGGTGGTTTATGTTTCATTAATGAGGCTGATAGTGGTTAATTACCAAAGTGGCTGTAAACAATCCACTACCAGATCAGGCAAGAAGGGTCAGTTACACAGAGAAAAGATCCAGCTGGACTGAAAGAGTTCTCATTAACTCTTTAAATACCAAATCTAAGAGCATCTTTCTGTTGCCTATTATTGAAAGAATTCAGAAGCAGTCACATTACAGTGAACATATGATGAGTTCAGACATCAGAATATTTTCTAGAAAGTAAGAAATGTAGCATTTAGTATGGTAAGTAAAGAAAGAAAATTTGTGAAAAATCAGTCAAAACTAGCCTTGATAATGTTACCTAGTTTGGGTAATGAGATGTCTCCAAGAAAATAACCAAGCTCAGAGAACAGCAAGGAACCCTCAAATCAAATATTTGATATTGAGGTGGCCTGGAATTTAAATTTCCCTTTTGCAGAGAGATTGTTCGATAAACTAACTACATTATTTTGAATTGAGATCTGAGCCCATTGGTTTTCTATTCTGCTATTGTTCTATCATATGTTACATTTTCATGCTACCCTGTGAAAATGAGCAATAAATCCAATGCCACTACTAAAAATATTTATTTTTCGTTTTACTTCATTAACATAAATTCAAAGTATCATATACATAAAAAATAATAAAAACAAACAAAAATGATAAAACACTCACCTTTAAAACAATTGCTAGAATAAAAGAACTTTGAGAACCTCTTTAAAACAGGCAAAGGAAGCTATTTTTTTGTTTAGACACCTCCACTGAAAAGGCCACTTCTCTTGTCCTCATAAACACTGCTTCTAGCAAAAAGATAATAAAGAAGAATCCCAGAACTAAATGCAGATATCATGAAAATTCATAATGGAGAAGAAATGGTCAGGTCTCTGCTTAGAAGTTGAAAAGAAAGCACTTTTCTCTGAGCCTAGAGACAAATTTCAAGTCACCAAAGGAATAGTCAGAGGATAATAAAAAACATTGTAGTCCACAATGTATGATCACAACTGAGCCCAGTTTTTTATATTGCTAAGTGAGAAATTTGTTAAGTGAGTTTTGCCCTATTTTATAACTTTTCTTGTCACATTTGTTAAGTGAATCACTGAAGTTGCTGAATTAGTAACATGGTTGTTAAGTAAATCTGATTTTCCCATTGACTTTGCTTGTCAGAAGGTTGCAAAAGATAATCAAATGATCTCGGGATATTGCAACTGTCATAAACCTAAGTCGGTTGTCAAGCATCCAAATTTAAATCATGTTACCACGGGGATGCTGCAAAGATCATAAGTGTGAAAAATGGTCATAAGTTATTTTCTTCAGTGCCATTGTAAGTTCAAACAGTCACTAAGTGAACTGTTGTAAGTTGAGGACTTCCTGTAGCTGACTTCTTCAGAAAAAAAGGAGGCTACTAAATCAGAATTTTAGTTTACTTTATCAGTGTACATTATGACTATGAAAATAAACACAAACACACATCCTTCACATTCTATACATTGAATTGAAAACCCCTGATATTGCATTGATATTGCACTGTACAGTAGAATTCAATAGAGTTACTGCCCTGGGATAGAAGCTATTTTTCAGCCTATTTGTTCTTGTTTTTATTATCCTGTACTGTCTGCCAGATGGTAATAGTTCAAAAAAAGGGTGCCCAAGATGAGACGAATCTTTGAGAATGTTTTGAACTTTCTTAAGGCAGCAGGAGCTATAAAGCTCTTCCAAAGAAGAAAGAGGGCAACCAATGATCTTCTGGGCAATGACATTAACCCTCTGGAGTGCTTTCCTATCTGCCACTGTGCAATTGGCAAATCATACACAGGTGCAGTAAATTAAGATACTCTGTATGGTGCAGTGGTAGAAGGTCACCAGCAGTTTTTCATTCAGTTGTTTTCTGAGAAGTCTCAGGTAGTATAATATCTGCTGGCCCCTTTTAACCAGTGCTGCCATGTGAGCACCCCAGGCCGGGTCCTTTTTTATGATAACATCTAGAACCTTAAAACTGGCCACTTGCTCCACTCAGTCTTCATTGATAAGCAAGGGCTGGATGTCTGATCTGTTCCTTCTATAATCCACTATAAGTTCCTTGGTCTTATTGGTGTTGAGGACCAAGTTATTGTCTCTACACCACAAAAGCAATCAGTCCACCTCATCTCAGTAGGCAGACTCATCCCCCTGAGAGATGAGTCCCAACACTGTTGTATCAACAATAGAAACTGTGTAGCTAATCAGTTATGAAAGTTGAGATTTCAGACGTCTGTCATTAAGTCTCATATTATCCACAACAAGGAGAGGAGAGAGTCTATCTATCTGGGAAAGAGAAATTAGAGAGGTTGCAGATTTATTTTTGCCCATTTTCTATGATTTGTGGAGTTTCTTTTCAAGAAATCTTACATGGAACTTCAAACAAACAAACAAACAATCAGGTAGATATTCAGATTGTTTTTGCCTCAAATGTAGAAAATACATATCTCTACTTAATACATAGGTCTACTCTTAAAAAGAACTTCTCATCTCCATCTATATTTAGAATATAAAGAACCTACAATCTGAATAGTTATTAGGAGATGAAGACTAATGTAAAACTTGTGGAAATACTTTTAAACTACAGTATATCTGATGGAAGAAATTAATCTTATCACATAGTGATATTTCAACTGAATGATCCAAATTTAGGGAAAACCACCACATTTGTGAATATTGTAAAATTAGCATTGTTTTACTTCCTCAATTTTCTGGGTCTATACCATATACTGAACCATAAACTAGCCACAGGGGCTCAATTTGTATAACACGCCAGGACAAAATATGACTAGCTAGCTTGCAATATGATGTGTCATCCCAAAAGAACCTTAAATTCAACCCATTAAGTCATATAATTGTAACCTAGTGCAATTATTCCACAAATTCCCTCTCTATAGGAACAGTACTTACAGTGGGGCAATACTGTTGCTCTTACTCCCTTAACAGCTGACTTCAGAGCAAAAGAGATTATTATAATTTCCTAAAAGAAAAAGATACAGTTTCAAAGTGAAACACTCAAGTTGAAAAAAAATCAATTTTTAAATTTGTTATGGAAAAAACATCCTCACAATTACTTTATAATTTACTATTTCCATATAATGTTGAATTATGGGATTTCAAGCACTTTGGTAAGGATATAGGTACTAAAATAAAGTCTGTTGAGTTTAGTGGGCCTTCCTCCTAAGGTTATAAAATACAACAACAGTTATCATTATTTTAAGTGATATATCTAGTACAAAATACATGAAGTTCCTAGTTTTCAGTTATTTTGCTATTATTTTTTCCATTCATTCTTTTTACAGTAACATTAATGAAAAATATCAGAACTAGGTGGAGTATAGGTAAAACATTTTGTAGTTCAAGAAACATAAATAAACATAGAGGAATAAAAAAGAAATAGTTAAGGTTACCTGGAAAGATGTAGTCTATTTTAATCAGAGTGGAGAGGAAAATGTGAAGTGATTTTACAGTTTGTAATAAGATGAAATAAGTTGGAGCAGTGGTCCCCAACCTTTGTGGCCCACAGATTGGGGACCCCTCTGTTAGAGAAATGTGCAAAACAAATCACTGAACATTTTCATTCCCGCCCTTCTTTAAACAATCCCCACCTTTGGTAAACACTTCAATTTAATCATGTCGTAAAGTCTCAGCTTCAGATTATCTATGCTGGATAAAATTTAACTCTGGCACCATATTGGTTATTCTTTTGCAATTATTAAGGAATGAAAAAGGAAAACAATCTAATTTAACAAATATTTGAAAATCTTCCATTGCAAGAAATGATACACATACCCACACCCACACACAAAACTAATGAAGTTATTGTACTGTTAAATGTTAAAATAATTAACATAGAGGAATTTTGAAAGTAATTATTTAAACCCCATTTTACTCCCTTCTATTTATCTATTTATCTTCTATTTAAAATGTTTAGACATTTCTGCACACATATAATATTCCTCTTTTCACCAAAATGTGTACATTGAAAGCCTTGATTCCAAGTATGTACGAAATCAATTCACATTGCAGTAAGGTTTTATTATTAGCTGTATTATCTGTATTATCAACCTGACTTGTCTGTTTCTCAGAATGTTGACGAATATTAAGAAATACCAATCCCAGTGGATGCTCACCAAGATTCAATCTTTTTATAGAGATACAAGAGGTATCTCTGTGACATTTCTGTGACAGCAACTTTTATAAATGCATATATTGAACTTGAGTATATGATGAGTGCTTACAATATTAACACTGCAATAAATTCTGTTCACTATCAGAGAAAAGTCATGATGCCACAGTACATGATCAATAACAAAGCCAGTAGTAGCTTACTTCTCATATCCAGCTGCTCCACTGATTACAGTACAGCTAAGCTAAGCTATATACCAAGCTTATTTGAAGAAACAGGAATCACTTGCAGACATGAACTTACCTTGAGACAAACTGTGATGGTTGTAAGGAATGCCACTAGGATCAGGGTTATGAAATACTGTTTCTGCTGATTCTTTATATTGAGATACATGCACTTCTGCCCATCACCTTTGACTGTACTTAGAAGTTCTGTTACCTTGATAAGTCTATATTATTTCATCTCTCTATGCCTCCTGGAAGTCCATGAAAAAATTTACTGTTCAGAGAGATACTATAAATATGAATGTGGTGGTCCTTTAAAGTATTTGACCCCAAAACATTTAAAATTATAAAGTTTTAAACAACAGTTTAAATGGGAGCCACAAAAGTTGACAGCTGACCATCTTGATGAAGAATCTATCTATCTGGAATATTACATTTGATGCATTGTCGGGAATTCCAGACCTATTGAAGTTACTATTATGACTATTCTGGATATCATCAGGTCTTTTTTTCAGATAGATAGCTTCTAATGCTCCTAGCTGAAAACCATCTATTCCATCTTCAACAAGTTAATTTGATGAAAAGCTGTATGAAAAGAAAATAAGTAGAAGAAACAAAAGAAGGATTAAAAGCAGAGATAAGACTATTTCTAGATCTCTATAAAGGAAAAATACACAATGCTAAATGATCTTGAAGATGTTTAAGTTTGATTTAAATGTGTTAAGTTAGTGTGTGGTGTAAACTAGCTATTTGTGGCTTATTAAACAAACCATGTTTAAGCAAACACATATAAGGCAAATATTTTAATGGGACAGGATATTTATAAGAAGGAATTAGTATTTTATTAGTATTTATTACATTTTAATCCTCTGTTCATTCTAAACAAACACATGGTCTACCCACCTCTTTCAACTCTGAATGATGCTATGAAATAAATAACAATTAGTTCAATGTTATCTGAATGGAAGTCAGAATCATGCCTTCTCTATTTCTAGTCCTAAATTCTGTTCACTATATTGCATTCTGCTTGCTGTTTGTCTTTCTGTGAGAAGGTGCAGACAGTTTGTGCTGGTAACGTGCTTTGTTAACAGTGTGGAGCAATCAAAATGAACATATGTCAAACAGGACAACCAAAAAGTTGAGAGAGCTGGCTCCAGAGATTGCTGGGAAAATGTGACGTGTAGATCCTGATGGCCTCTGTCCCTGATGATTCAGTTATTGTTTGATTTATGTGATCTTGCAGCTGCCCTTGCTTTGACCCTGGGGATGGCTGTGTGGGAAGCTTGTGTCTCTAAGATAGAGTGAAGTGCCGCTTTGTAATGTATTTGGAGCCAAACTGAGTGCAAAGAAACAGATAAATACAGAAAATCCTCTTCGCTCCAGATGGACTGAAAAGAGGGACTATAAGAGGACTCCCTGGAACGAAGTGGTGTAAGTAATTTTATTCACTTTTGTCTGAAAATTGTCCAAAGTTTTTTTTTAAATATTATGCTTTAGAATCATTATGTCGAGTTTGTCATGTGACTTTCAAAATTCAGAATTTAATTATGATGAAAGATTCAGCTATTCATTTGTTTTACTTTCTTTTCATTTTAATTATTTTCTTGGTTAGAAATAGTATGGGAATGCGAAAATCTATGTCTGTCTGTCTATCTATCTATCTATCTATCTATCTATCTATCTATCTATCTATCTATCTATATCTATCTACAAAAGCAGGGTTTTCAACTTTATTTAATAGGCATATTACCTTTGGATGAAAAGACTGCTAGAACATATTTAATTTCACCCACATATGAATTACTTGCCTTGGCTCCTTTTATTTGAGAATTGGATAGTGAGGTATGGTACATTGATATAATGAACATTCTACTCCTTTGAAGATAAGAGATTCTGTTGCTTTTTAAGTTACTCTGCTTATCCTGTTCCATCTTCTGGAACAGAGTGAATTAGTAAACTAACCACATTAATATTATGTTTAACAATAAATTCATTAAATACACTGAAAAGAAAAAATGATGCATCTTTCCATTCTAAACCAACAATGAAGTACCCAAACTAATCTTGGTGAATATAATTCTTAGATACAAACACAGGACTACAATATGTAGACATTCTCATTTTATGATATTAAATAAAATGGTAGCAATATTTCTATTTTAAATAGTACTATATTTGCCTTTACAAAACATTAGTATCTGTTACAATGGGAATATTCTTGTGATATCTTCCTAATATATAATCTAAGCTATATGATGACTAGAATGTCCAAGTAGAAAAACACCCATTTATTTTCACTGGAACATTTCACTTTCATTTCATGTGCTTAAACTTTCCATCTCTAAAGATAACTTTTGATAACTGCTTTTCACCCAGTGATAACACTTAAAAATGGTTAAAAAGTACCTATATGGAAATTTGGCATTGTGATAACCCTATTAATCACCGTGGTTTTAATAGTATCAATGAGCAGAAGAGATATCTATATTGATATCCTGTTGATTGCTGGAGTCAGAGAACTATATTTCTCAGCATGTTCAGTATCAATAAAAACTTCTTCTGGGAAGCTTCCTTAGAATATATAAAATGGATGCAATAATGTTTCTATTTTACTAAAACTACTGGGGAATTATTTAGATGGAGAGAAAGCAAGTAAAATCTCACATATGAAATGTATTGCGGTATAGTCATGAATGCCAACAGTTGTGGATGTGTTCAGATAATTTATTCCTTATTGTTAACCAATTTGCCTTAACCTATTTGCCTTAAAACTTGCTGAAGGCTCTTTTACGTATTCAAAAGTTTGAGAAAATGTGTAGATGATGTATGCATGTATGTAATGCTCATCTCTACAAACCATTACACACAATAACTGTGTGTTGTGTGTGTGTGTGTGTGTGTGTGTGTGTGTGTGTGAAGGAAGTTGCCATGCATGGCAAGTCATATAGATTTACTTTATTTCTACAGATAATTCTCTATATAGATTTTCCTTCATTTCAAATCCAAATCTTCAGAGGAATTCATTTCCAAATATGTGTCTTTATAATAGCAGTCTTAATTTTAGTCATATTTTAAAGTTTTAAAAGCAGCATGTAGCATGTAATATAGCAAAGTAATTCAATAATGCAAAACAATAACAAATTCCTGAAACATTATTGATGACATATTTATCAATTCTTCATATTTCTGTTGTCATTAAGAAGCTTTAATTCTAAAGCACTGAAAAACTTAGAAGTCTATTAGAAATAATCATAGTTGCTTATGTAAAATTTTTACATGACAGCAATAGTTTCAGTTATTTTTTGTATATCAGGGTCTAAAGAAAGAATTAGGACAGGATCCAAATCACGATTTGAAACTTTTGTCTAAATCTGATGGTTTTGCAACCATAGATTTTCTTTTTCCCAGGAAATAAGTGCACTACAGAAATGCAGGAAGACTTTCAGCTCAAATTCCTAAAATTCTCTCTGGTCAAGAAATTTCCCTTTTGACACTACTGTCAAAATATTTACGATAGATGTTAATGTACTGTCAATTGAAACATTCTGAAATACTCCCTGGGGGGTCTCCTGTGAGGCCTATGCTCTATATTATGCAATAAAGCAAGCATTACATTTTTATTGCCATTTATAATAGTTAACAGCTGCACAGTATCTTTGCAATAAATAAATAATTTTTGCCATGAAATTTTTAGTAATATTCATTTCTTTAATGCTAAAATATTAAGATTAGTATAGAATAAGCAGCTCCTTTATTTTTCTTCTTTTGTATGAAAATGAATGGATCCTGCTATTTAACCTGCAGACTTTAATTTGTAAGCTTCTGACATGAATATATACAATTTCATCCTTATCACAACTATATCCACCTTTACTTAACGCAAATTTAAAGCCATTTTTTTGTGAAACTTTCTTATATATGCAAAAATGCCAATAAATGTTTCCTTTGATGACAAAGAAAGAGATAACTTTTCATAATTTTCCTCTTCCCAGTTTCTCCATTCTGCTGTTGTATTGATTTCTGGAGCTTATATTACACAGGAATAAGGGATAGAGTAGGAAGAGAGACTCTGTGGCACTTGTTTTTCTCAGAGGATTCAACAAAGAAAACTCCATGCATGAGATCTCTCCATCTAGCCACTGGATTTAATGGTAGCTTTCATTGCCTTTAAATCAAAAATAAATCTTTTCTGCATGCATCAGAAACATTGGAGAAAAGTTAGATTTATTAAAAAGATTGTGTAGAATGGAAATATTATTTGGAAAGGCAGCTTCCCCCCCAAAAGCTATTTTTGTTTGGGCAGCAGGAAGTGTCAGGCATCAAGTTCTTGCATTTGTGATGACTATGGTTTACAGAGCAACAATCAAGAATTATACAGGCTATATAACTCCATGAATCTAGTGGTGTTGTGTATGATAGCTAGACACATGAAAAAAGAAAAGGCCCCAACAGGCAGTTTGTACAGTAAGCAGTACTGTCTGAAGGAATTCTTCATAAACATTAGACAACTTCTTTCTGTTTAAGACAGTGCCATGGTGCCTTGCAATTTGCTTTCTTTCAGAGTGTTTTTCCAAGATGACAGGGAATTTTTTTTTCTGCTTTCCTAGCTTTTTTTTTTTTTTGCATCCTTTTCTCTTGCCCATTCCTTCCAGGACTTGAAGCCATGATAGTAGAAAAAGAAGTAGGGGGAAAGTTGAACCTTCCTGGTCAGCCATCCCATGATCCATGAGAGTTGGGTGACACTGATAACCCAGTGCTATTTACTGGGAAATTGTTTATCTCCTGGGATGTGATCCATTGGACTGAGTAAATGGAAGTTGCCCAATACTGATTCTTCAGGTGGGGTAGGCAGTGGCTTTGGTAAAGAATTTGTCCTATTTTTCTCTATCAATTTCATGGATTCGAATTTGACAGAAGGTTCAAGCCATGAGTTCAACAATCTATCAAAACTCACCTCCTGTCTCAAATTAATCCCAGCATCAGAGACAGTAACAGGGCAATGTTTTTCTATTGGCAGGAAATCAACAAATTGCTTAGACTTGTTTTACAAGCTAAATTTGTAAAAGGAGCATGCACCACTCACTGGCCTTGTTATTCAGCAAGATTAGAGCTCAGCTGTTGTAATAGAGTAAATTATTGTAGCGTACTCTTATGCTGCTTCATGGATCAAAAGAAACTATTTTAAAATAGTTGTTAACTGATACTGTTAAGTCTGGAGCATGGGTGCGAATGATGGAGACGAGCCGGTAGAACAGTGAACTTCAAACTCTTTATTTACATATTGTGACAGCTCAAACTGGAGGGCTGCTATAGCCTTCCTTATATAGGCAACTTATTAACTATTCAATCAATAGCAAACCTGTAGCGCTAGCTCTGTTAACCAATGGGAATGGCCTGTTAATGGCCAATCAGATGCTCCTGAATGGACCAATCCGATCCTGCCATTAACAGCCAATCAGAAGTGCAGGGCCAGAACCCTGCACTTGACTTCAAGCTCAAGATAACTTTATTGGTATTATTCATTCACAACACCCCTTTCCCCCGGCTTCTGCCCATGGGGCGCAGTTACATAGTCCTTCAGATAGGACGGCTGTTTTATTAGTCTTTTCGATTTTCGCAAAGTACCTGGTGGTTGGCTGCACTTCTGCTGAGGTAGATCATTGTTTAACGGTAAGGGTGCCTCTGGTTCCAAGTTCATGTTCCTGTCGTCACCAATATCACTGGCCACTCCCTGAGGTGAACTCACTCCAGTCCTGGTTCCTGTTCCTGCGTTTCAGTTCCATTATCAGTCTCATCGAAAAGGTTTCCCTCTAATTGTAATTCGCTTTCCTCTGTATCTCCCCCCCCCTCAGTTTGGTCATAAGGGACGACGAAGAGAGGTCCTCATGATGGGCCGTCTTTAGCTGCCCTTCTGTGTTAGGTGAAACTTCGCCGGCCGGTGGGTGTGCTGGAGCGCGATTTCGGCGTAGTTGGGCAGCCGACTTCTTGGTCGCCTCCGCTGCTGTAGCTTCAGCTATGGCGTCTTTAAGGGTGATGTCGCCCTTTGCCATTATTTTGCTCTGTACGTTTAGAGCGTCTAGCCCGAGGACTACTCGGTCTCTCAAGGCCTCTTCTAGGTCGGTGAAATTGCAAAGGCCTCCCAAGTTCCGGAGGTCTGCAACGAAATCGGCGACGCTTTCTCTTTTCCGCTGGTTCCTTTGATAGAACTCGTGTCGTCTCACGAGCATTGGAACGGTTGGTGCATAGTGGGTCCTTAGCAATGGTTCGAGGACGTCCCAGTCCATGGCCTTCACTTCAGCCGGTTTCGCTAATGCCTTGGCCATTTTGAATACCGTCGGGCCACAGTGCGTTAGGAATACCGCCCGTTTCTTCCCGGTTGTGACATCCTTCAGATTATTCGTTTCCAAAAACATTTGAAAACGATCCATGTAGGACTCCCAGTCCTCTTGAGCTGGATCGAACGGAGCGGGTGGTACTACGCCGCTGGACATGGTTCCGCCGTTGTGCGCTTCAGCCACGTGCTTAGTTGTCTTTAGTTAGCTTGGATGTCATCCAATCCCACCTTCGTCGCCAGTGTTAAGTCTGGAGCATGGGTGTGAATGATGGAGACGAGCCAGTAGAACAGTGAACTTCAAACTCTTTATTTACATATTGTGACAGCTCAAACTGGAGGGCTGCTATAGCCTTCCTTATATAGGCAACTTATTAACTATTCAACCAATTGCAAACCTGGAGCGCTAGCTCCGTTAACCAATGGGAATGGCCTGTTAATGGCCAATCAGATGCTCCTGAATGGACCAATCTGATCCTGCCATTAACAGCCAATCAGAAGTGCAGGGCCAGAACCCTGCACTTGACTTCAAGCTCAAGATAAATTTATTGGTATTATTCATTCACAACAGATACAGTGTCAAATATGCCAATTATTCAAATTGCCATTACAAACACAGCATATATTTATTAACTGGCAAAATATTGATCTAAAATTCTGTATTTTGAAGGCTGTCCCTGCTATTTATGCAAACTAACTGTATTATGAAAGAATTACAAAGCCCACTGTGGCTCTCTACTTTCTATCCATCTATTCTGCTCTTAGGATATTCAAAAAAAGGAAGCTTATATTTACTTCAATTTTGGCACAAATGGATAGACAAGATTGGTAATTAAACACAAACTTTAAAACAATAATTGCTGTATTTTAATAAAATGGGTAGCTATAGTTTACAATTACATACCCAACCAATCAATCGCAATCAATCTTCTTGTCTTCTGGCGCAATTAAATGTATTAGTAAACTAGCTTCTGTTTTAAATTAACAACCATTTATTATTATATATAAACCAGAACTGTGATTACTTTTAATTAGGGATTCAAATTTAAGACATAAATCAGAATTAAAAATTTCTCTAAAATACAACAAAATAAATAGTCATCTTAACTAGTCTCCTAAAGCGTCATTTGAAACTCTGTCCACCTATTTCATCATTTCAGCCTGTTATAAAGATATTTTGATTTTAAAAAATGGAGTTAGTAGTGAAAAATTTAAAAAAGTTCCTACTGGCATATAAATTTCCTTGTTTTAAGCAAGTCAAATCCACAATAAAAACTTGTTAAAAACAAAAGAATAGAATTCTTTATTGGCCAAGTGTGATTGGGCACACAAGGAATTTTTCTTGGTGCAAATACTCTCAATGTACATAAAAGAAAAGATACATTCATCAAGAGTCAAGAATCATAAGGTACAACACTTAATAGTCATAGGGTACAATAAGCAATCAAAACCTACAAGGAAACAGTCAATATAAATCGTAAGGATACAAGTGACAAAGTTACAGTCATACAGTGACAAGTGGGAGGGGATGGGTGATAAGGAGTGATAAGAAGATTAATAGTAATAGTAATGCAGACTTTGTAAATAGTTGGACGATGCTGTAGGCATGATTTGTTTAGCAGAGTGATGGCGTTCGGGGGAAAAACTGTCTTTGTGTCTAATTGTTCTGGTGTGCAGTGCTCTATAGTGTAATTTTGTGGGTAGGAGTTGAAACAGTTTATGTCCAGGATGTGAGGGGTCTGTAAATATTTTCACAGCCCTTTTTTGACTCATGCAGTATACAGGTCCTTGATTGAAGGCACGGTGGTAGTAATTGTTTTTTCTGCAATCCAAATTACTCTCTGAAGCCTGTGTCTGTCTTGTTGGGAACCAAACCAGATAGTTATAGAGGTGCAGATGACAGACTCAATAATTCCTCTGTAGAACTGTATCAGCAGCTCCTTGGGCAGTCTGAGCTTTCTGAGTTGGTGCAGGAAGAACATTCTTTGTTGTGATTTTTGGATGTTTTTGATGTTAGGTGTCCATTTTAGGTCTTGTGAAATGATAGAACCTAGAAATTTGAAGGTCTTTACTGTTGATATGGTGTTGTCTAGTATTGTAAGAGGTGGTAGTATAGGAGGGTTTCTCCTAAAGTCTACCACCATTTCTACGGTTTTGAGCGTGTTCAGTTCCAAATTGTTCCGGTTACACCACAAGGCAAGTTGTACAATTGGTCCAGATTTGTATTTCTGAAAGTTTGTTGATAATGGAAACAAGATTCTGCCCTTCTTTTTAATGTCATGATGAAGCAAGACATACATTTTCTGTCCAATCTTCATTTATTTTTTTTTTCAGTCTGAAAAACAAAAGTGGCCTTTGAATAATATTTCAAGCTCCACATTTCAAAAAATATATGAGCCCATGAAAATAAATTGAGACAGGATAAAAACTACATTTGATTTGACATGTATGATTAAAAATCTAATTACACTAATTAACTATGGCTACTCTGATTAATCTCTGCATATTTATGTATTTTCCTCCACTCACATTAAAAGTATAGTTTATGGCAACTTTGGCATTTGCATTGAAGATGGTGGTCATATCTAACCTCTAGGAGACAATTCATGAACCCTATAGTAGAAGAATTGATTGATTTGAAGACACAATTATTCCCTTTGTATCTCTGCATTAGTGAATGAGTTATTTAGAGAAAGTGTCGTTTTCTTCAGTTATTCTATATTCAAAATAAATTTGACACAAAAACCACACAGTTAACTTTTAAAAATGTGTATTTGCTGATTAAAACAGGTTCACTGGTTCATGCTCTACTGATCAGTTTATCTTATTGATAAAGTTTTCATGATTCATCTAGTTGCCTCCATTTCAAACAAATATTTACAAACAGATAACAAATGGCGGCATTCCAATCATGCCATGCCTTTTCACTTTTTGCTACCTTGTCCTGGAAGAGGGGAAGAGATGGCTGTGGAAGCAAGACTTACAAGTTAGAAATATCTTTCAAGAATCTGTAAACAAGGATTTCAGATGCCATGGAACTGTTGCCAAAAGTTAAACATGCCAATTCAATTGCAATTTTGTTAAAACTAAAAGCCTAGAGGAAAATAATTGCTTGGTTAATTCAAAGTCATTAAATGAAATTCAGCTTTATGTATGTTTTTAGTCAGTTCTTTTTTTTTTTTTTTTGTCGTTCACTAGAAATAAGGGAGGAAGTAGAGCTATTATTACATTAGCCTATGTGATTTGAATGTGATGTTTTGGAACTGGTGCAATATCATAAATGATTCATGGCTTTATTAAAATAAAAATTTGCTTAATTAATTTTCATTCTTTTTTCTCTATTAAGGATTTACAAATGATGATTTAACAGTTGATTTATATTTTTAAATTTGAGAATTAACAATTATTTATTTTCCTCCAATTATCCATGTACAGTCATTAGTGCAACCAAGCATGATCATCATCATATCCTTCTCTTCCTCCTCCTCCTCTTTCCAATTTACCTGTCAATATATTTTCCAATATTCTAAAACTGAAATTTGATATACTACTTGAATACCACCTAGTTTCTTCCTTTCTATTTGTTTCTTTAATTTTAACCATTTTTCTTGATGGGAAAAACCTCTGGAAACTAAAAAAACCTGGTATTTTGTAAATTTTCAATTGAATCTTTGAAAAAAGATAGCAAAAATAACAACATTTTACTTTACCTTAAAGACAAATTAAAATAAGATTTTGTGATCCAAACAATAAAAATATACCAGCATTCATCTCCTTCTTTCTTCGTAGCATATAACCTCTCCTGATTTAAGCTTGTAAAGTTGTTCTTATTATTACCTAATTGACCCTTTCTTCAGATTTTTTTTTCTCAGTCTATTCCCAACATTTTACATTACGCTCTGCCCTTGGGTCTTTTACTGTTTTCCTAAGATAAAATTTCCCAATTCTTCAGTTTGTTCTTTTAATTTCCATCAAATATATAAGTCTTCCTTTCTTACAAAAGCCAGACCATAGAAGTTTAAAATGTCTTACAAAAGCCAGACTATAGAAGTTTAGAATTACTTAAGCAGTTATATATATTATTTTGTTTGCCCACATTAATTTAGCAAATTGGAGTACTTAAGTATTTATCATAGGTGCTGCAAGCTTTCCTGGATAGGGATGTACAAACACAGTAATCAATACTCTGTCAATGCCAAATTCAACTGGTCCTAAAACATCTATTGCTATATGCATAATGATTATAGTTGCTTCAAGCTTTTAAAGTGCTATTTATTTGTATTTTAATTTAGTCTATTATTCCTTGTATCTTTTGAACTGTAACCAACGATGAAATATTTTTAATAATGATCAAATTATAATATTTTAATAAAAAGAACTAGTAAACAAATAAAGAATTATATGCTACATTTAAAAAATTACCCTCTGTTTCCTTACAACCATCAGAGTTCATATACTGACACAAAACAATCCATCTTCTTTAATTTCAGATCCTAATTTGGTCAGTTGAAATCTAACATTGTAGACCTTAATGATTACTTGAATAAAAAAAATACAAAGAATAAAATCCAAACTTTTGCTGTAATTATTTTTAAGATGTAGTAGATATTATTTTGCATCATGTGATATAGTAAGTTTCAAATTATTTAGGATTCAGTAAAGAAGTTTGGATACCAGTTTGAGAAATAACTTTCTTTGAAACAGAGAGAATCTGCTATGCTGCGAATAAATCTAATCTTCTACTGCTCAGTCCTTCTCAATAATCCAAATTATTGTCAAGGAGTTCTGATCCTTTATCAGACTTTCGTTTCTATTCTTTACATATACTCAGCATTTTTGTTTGTTTCAGACTTTAAGTTGCTTTTTTTAAGTATAGGAAAGTTAACTAGTATGTTTTCTTGATTTCCAGATTGAACTAGTGTTGGCTTTTTCAATTTGTTATGGCAGTTTAAAAAACTATTGTGATCATTAGGATGTTTGATTCTCTCTCTTTTTCTTTCTCTCTGGTAGCTAATATCAGGCATCTAAAAGTTGGATAACATCAGCAGAGTGGGAGGAGGTAGATTTGTTCATATGCTACTACTGTCATGGGTGGTCTGTTGTTTTTTGCTTTTTTAAGGAAACTAAGCACATTACACTATAAAATATCAATTCCATTCGAGACCCTTATGACCCATGTCAGTATTAGTAATAAATTTATTACCAAATTTTAGCAGCAGAATCTCTGAGGCAGAGGTTTCCAAGAATCATAAAATACCAATCCCATAATCATAAAATACCAAACCTACAAGCATGATTGAGAAGAGAATTTATTAGAAAGGGACTGTGTAGAAAGGAGGTCTTCTTTAGGAATAAGAATAAGTTATACTACATAATTTATATTTCAACATACTTAAACTTTTACAGGAAATATATAGCAAAACAATATGCTGTGTTGCTTGTTGCTCACTTTGCAATGAAATGATGTCCTCATAGTTCATCTACACACAAAACAAATCTATACAGAGTAACAGTTTTCAACGGAGGCCTGATAAAGATTTTAATCAAATGTATTTAGTTGACTAAATTATACTTTAGAGCCCTTCATAGCAGAGTTGGTGTTCAACAGGTTCTGACCAGTTCTGGAGAACCAGTAGCAGAAATTTTGAGTAGTTCAGAGAACCAGCAAATACCACCTCTGACTGGAGATTTTACAGTATCCTTCTCCTGCCACGCCCACAGAACAAGTAGTAAAAAAAATTGAATCCCACCACTGCTTCATAGGATTGCTTTTCCATTTCTTCTTTTCAGCATATTTTGTCTCTATAAATTGCTTCTAGAAATCTTCCATTTTGGCAGCAAAACCTTGACTTTTGAACTTTAAAATAATTAAATGCAATCCCTTTCTTCAGGTGTGACTTTTTTTGAAAGGACAACTATATCCATATTGAATGAAGCAGTGGAACTGGAACAGAGCATGGCAAATACTTTTGTAACAGTATCTGATGGATACTGCCTTAGTGAGCCAATACAGTATTATGGTGAGTAAAAAAGAGAAATTGCCAATAAAATATGTATGTTAGTAAAAACAAGAATTTCTGCAATTGTTAAATACATATTCTGGATCATATATGAAAAATATTGAAAGGTTATTTGGGATGCCATTTTAGATTTGAGGGGGTCAAAAATAATTCCCCCCAAATACACATTTAATTCAAAGAAAGATTCAAAGATCATGAAGGTTATTCAGATAATGAATATTTTAAGGCATTAATTCTTCTTAAAATGTTTTATGAATGTCATTTTTTACTTAATAAAATACTATATTGTTATCCAGATTATTTATTTATTTTTATTAAGCATATGGCAAAACATGGAGTTATAATAGTTCAAATGTCAAGCATCCAATGTCCAGTCCACCCAACCATTCAAGGACAGAGTGGTCTATATTGAAAAAAATCAGACATTGGGATGATGATGGACATTTGGACATAATGTGATAGATATTTTGTCGAGGAGCACCACAGTAACACTAGAGAGAAGATCCCCCTTAAACAATGAATCCTGGCAGATACCATGTTAGGTATGGATCCTGTTCAGAGTGGTCCCCCATAATGATCTGAAAGGATCTATTGCTGAGCATGTTGTTTATTAGGCGATAGATGATTTTACAGGGGATGATGTGATTCAGTTTGAAAAGCAGACCCTTCTTCCACATGGTATCGTATACTGCAGTAAGGTCGATGAACACATTTGTGGTTTTTAAGCTTCGCTGGAAACCAGCCTTGATATGTCTAGTTATTAGGCGATAACTGTTGCCATGTATTTAGAGATTACCGTGCCATCCAGGGTGCACTGCGACAAGCCTCACACCTCTGTTATCCAGATGTTTAGTCTTGATAGACAATGTCAAGGTCCTTCCTGGATTATATTTTTTAAATCACTGTGGGTTGAAACTTCTTCAAGTATATGACACCTTTAAACAGAAGATTCTCCTCTCATAGCCCTTCAATAGAACAGTGTTACTTGAAAAATTGATTACCTAACCACAACAACAGTTACTAAATATATTAATGGTAAATATATTAATGGTTGTACTGTAAAATTCAGCTTACTTTAATTCTACAAAAATAAAGATGAATTATTCAGAAAAGGATGTATTGTCTACAGTAGTTTCTAAAAGCAGATTCCAAATCTGAAAATAATTCTAGCAATATGCTTAATTTCCAGTTGGTCATTATAAAATGACAATATCCTTTACCCGGTTTTTTCCTTTTTTAAAAATTTTTCTCTTGGGTTGTGTTTTCTATATTGCTCATTTTGACCATTAGAGCCATTGGATACAGGATGGGTGGCAAATATCTAACTCAGATGTGGAGGCTGTTTTATTTAAAAATCAAATAGAAAATTTTTAATTAAAGGTAGAAATATTACAATAGTTTAAATTAAACATGTCAAATTCTAAATTGTGATTTTTTTTTTCAAAACAATGCAGATATCTTACCAGAACATATCAGTTATCCAGTGCAAGACCTTGACTTCCAACCTGCTCCTTACTGCCAATATTCAACTGTTCAGTTCCCTCCAGTATTACAGACACCATCTCCACAGACTCATTACAATTCATATAGCTTGGACTCTCAGTTCAACGATGGTCAATACATCATCAATAATTGTGAACTCAGTAAACCCACCTGCATGGGTGCCCATCATGATGGGGGAGGATATCTTGGACAGAAACGACCCAGGCTTACTCATTCTGCCTTACGAATAAAAGGGCAAGAAGAGCTCTGTGTAGTCTGTGGAGACAAGGCTTCTGGATATCATTACAATGCACTCACTTGTGAAGGCTGTAAAGGTAGTAAAAAAATAATATTGTATCTTAAGTGGGACTGGTATATGAGAGATTTAGGAATGAAGTGCCAAAAGTGATTATTCAAAATATAGGAGATGAGTTAAGAAGATAATGGAACCAAAATTGGTGCTGGAAACTGTAGGATTGTAATGTCTAAGCATATTATAGGAAGCTAATTATGTTCTGTTCAATTGCAAATGACATAATTGATAAAAATCAGAGGACTTTAGACAATTTGATGGTATTAGAGCTGCAGGAGTAAAGATCAGAAAAGCAGGAAATTTGAGCCTATTCAGAAAATAAAGTAATCTGGATACCAAAGATGAACAAAGTTAATCTGGAGATTGTCTGATATTTCCCCCTCAATACAGCCTTCAGCAATTTGGTCCCTGCCAGCTGCCCTGAACAGGCTTAGCACTGACATGCAAGTGTTCAAATTTTCATCACACTTGAAGTTCAATAAGCAAATTTTCTTATTGACTTTCAAAGGGAGTGAAAATTTCTATTGAGAGGGAAATATCAGATAATCTTCAGATTAAGTTTGTAATGAACATTATCAGAAATTCAGCCTAATCTACTCATGAGGTGATGGTGAGGGGATAGGCCTTTCTAAATGTCTAACCTATTATAAAATGTCTAACCTATTATAAAATGTCTAATCTATTATAAAATGTCTAACCTATTATAAATCATTGTCAGCTATAAAACTTAATTGTAAATAATTACCTTAATGACAATATTATCATATCTTATTTATAACATCCATGCAATTCAAAAGTAAAAGTATTTATAACATCCATGCAATTCAAAAGTAAGACTCCTTGAGTTCAATGGAGCTCAAGGAATTTCTTTCCTTCTAAGAAATTCTATTTTAGATTTGTACATTTTTTAGATTTAGATTTGTATATTTTTTAAACTTATTTGTTGACATGCTATTTTTCTACAATATATTATCTTACTATACCTTATTATATTGGACTGCCATTTGTCAGAAATGGTGTCGGGTCTCCTGCTTGGGCGGGGGGTTGGACTAGATGACCGAAAAGGTCCCTTCCAACTCTGATTATCTGTTATCTGTTATATCGAACACTACAAATTAAAGTACAGTAAATTGCTGGTATATACTTTCTTTATTATTTATCATAAACTGAAATAATTGTTGCAAGGATTTTTTCGACGGAGCATCACAAAGAATGCAATATACAGATGCAAGAGTGGAGGTCATTGTGAAATGGATATGTACATGAGGAGGAAGTGTCAGGAATGTCGCCTAAAGAAATGTAAAGCTGTGGGAATGCTGGCTGAATGTGAGTGCCAAAGCTATTTTTCTTTAGTTTCTGTTGTGCTACTTAGTTTAGGAACATTTCTGATAAGTTGCATATCAGAATAGAATAAATTAAGCAAATATAGTAATTGTTAATACAATTTCAATTCATGGGGTTTACAACAATGCTACATATTTTACAATGTAATGTAAATGTCAACACAGTCCTTAAATATGCTTATGAATTTTGGTATAAATTTTTTTAGGTTTGCTAACTGAAGTCCAATGTAAATCAAAACGACTTAGAAAAAAAAGTAGTTTTCTTTGCAACATTAAAATGGAAGACGAGGGAATGGACAGCAAGCACGTATCTTCTACAACCAAACCTTTAAAAGTAGGGTCATCTTTCATATGTTTTATATATTTTTTAATATTTTGTATTTTTATATATTAATTATATTATTATTTATATTTATATAATATATCATATAATTATATTAATTATAAAACATATTAATTATAGCATTTGGCATTGAAGTAAAGCCTACCCTTTTTTCCAAAGGTCCAAGAGAGAATGGAATTTACTCCTGCAGAACATGAACTCATTGATCACATTTTGGCCGTTCACCAAAAATGCACAATTCCAATGGAGGAAGCAAAAAAGTTTGTATGTGCTCATAAATTAATATTACCAAGATTATTTTTTTTAGAAGGGGTGTGATAGCTCAGCAGTAAAGACACTGATCTTGTCAGCTGGAAAACTGAAAAGCTGACAACCTGGTTCAAGATGCAAGTGCCATGCAGAGCAGTGAGCTCTGCCCATATAACAGTTTGAAAGCATGCAAATGCAAGTAGATAAATAAGTACCATTTTGGTGGAAAAGTGCATTCCATGTGCCTTGACCCCATGACCATGCAAATGTCTTTTGACAATGCTGGCTCCCTCAGCTGTTAGTCAGACACTACTCCTTTACCTTTATTTTTTGAGAAATGTGCTATTCCAAGTTTCAAATGGCATGTAGCCTCATTCTAAATATTTTTAATTAGTTACAGGAAAATACTAATCCTGAAGAGAATTTTCTACGTCTTTCGGAAACAGCAATGATTCATGTGCAGGTCCTAGTAGATTTTACAAAAAGACTTCCAGGTAATATTTTTTAATATAGCATTTTACAAGCTAGTTCTGATCAATCTCTTTAGCTGATTTAAAATATGTACTTAGAATTAAAGTAATATACTTTAATAAATTATTCTCCATGGCCCCAGGTGGCAGTACTTGGATAACTGGATTTTGAAGGTGAGATATTACCAAAACATCCTAACGCACAGTAGCAAACTACAGGATTTCCTTACTTCATGCAAATTTGTTTTATTTGAAAAAAATTGTTGTGTTCTCTGCCAGCATAAACAATTTGCATCAAAGGTCTACAAACATATAAAGACTGATTTCCAAATCCACTTGAACATCTTCTTACTAAAATTCTTTTCTCCCCTCACTCATGTGTTTACGGTGTTATCACTGTTTGTCCTGTCTTCCATTTATTTCTGTTTCTGCAAATAACCACTATTACTATGGAATTATAATGCCTATCCACATCTTTTCCATTAGATCTTAAATTGTCACTGATACCATCCACTCTAGTGGCATTCATAGGGGGTCAAAAAAGTCAAGATGGTGCTTGAGGCAATGTAATCAAGTCCACAACCCTTTATATGTATATGCAGTGTTAAGCTTGGTCCCCCAACCAATGTTAAGGAAACACGCTAAACAGAATGTGCAGCGTTAGTCAGTTAGGCAGACAGGTAAATGTGTGAGATAAGTTTGTATGTTAGTTAACACTCAGATACGCTTGTGCTATCAAAACATAGTTTATTCCATTTAAGAGTTATAGCATAGTCAAAAACAGTCCATTAGTCATATATCATTTCAGTCAGTCCATTCGGGGATACTCAATTCACAAAGTCCGTGTTGAATATTCAATGTCAGTTCACTTACAATAAATCAGTCCGTATTATCTCTTCTCACCATTGAGAAATCAACACTCCATTTCTCTCTCCCGTTCCAGTAGAAAAAAAACACAGTCATCAATCCATCCAGTAATTAGGGATCATTAAGCCAGAGAGCGAGCTGCCGTTGTCTTGCTCCTTTTATGGTGCTTTTACAACCACACCCTTAATTACATTCTTGCAGTTAAAGTTACACACACTTTAACCAACAAACCATGATAACTTATTTATTTTACCTAAACCAGTTAGGGTAAACAAAGTTATCCCTAACATGCAGTATTAATGTTTTTTTTTAAAAAAAGCTTCAGTTGTGCTGCTGTCTTAACTTGTCAGTATCTCCTCTGGACACTGCTGCTCTAGTTCATGTATTAATAAGTTTGGACCCAAAGGAAACTGCTATAAACTATCTAATTATCATTCCACTTTTTTAAAAATATATTTCGGTCATGCTTTTTATCATTCTTGACAGTGGATACATTGTAAAATAATAATTGTAGTCTAAGATATTTGATGGGACCTACATCAATAAAGATATAAAAATCAGTTTAAATATGTGCCATCCCTGTCCATTTCAATGAGCCTGATGAACTTTACTGCTGGATCTGGAAAGTTCTTCTGGTGCTTTTATCATGGGAGTGATACTATCTCGTTTTCCACTTACTGCAAATAAGTAGCCCCTGGTGTATTCATAAACTTCTTAATATTTGGAATTCCTTTCAACTCTACATTTAAAGTTTAAGTAGTAACTACAGTATCAAATTGTACAGGCAACTTTTTTACATTTTCATCATGCACAATAATTTGAACAATGCATAATATTTGAAATAGAAGAGTGAGGAAAATTCTCAGGGATGACTCACACTCCGGTAAGCACTTCTTCACTCTCCTACCATCTGAAGATATAGAAGCATAGCCAGATGCACCAACAGGCTGAAGAACAGTTTCTATCTGTGGGCTGTCAGACTTTTGAATCGAAAATTACTTTATGTCAACATAGTATGATAGATTTGTGGGGTTGGCACATCATGCAGCAAGGTCACATAGTATAATTGGGACTGGGTTAGGGACCTGTCCTCATTGTGAGTTGTGTTGGAGTGGGTACATGAAGGGAGGCTCAGCCAATCTCATTGTACATATGTTGTACTCTGACAATAAAGGTAATAATAATATCTGCAATGGTCCTATTTAGATTCACAATTTTCTTTGTCACAACATTCAGTATCAGAGCTTCTAAGAGTACTACAGCTCTGGATGTTTCCTATTGGCTAAGTGGGACTAAGAAGTAATTTCTGTTCTTCTTTCCTTCTCTTCACTCCCCCTGTCTTTGGATCTCTCCAACATAGAACTTTTATGATGGGAAACATAACATTTTCAGCAACAATTTTCACATCTGAGGCTGTAAAATCTTAAAGAAATGGAATCTAAAAAAATACAATATTCAAATATGATTATTTTTTAATAAAAAATATTTCAGAAAAGGTAAGTAAATGGTAAATTATCCTTAGTCTAATTTTATCTATTTCTTTATATTATAGGATTTGAAAGCTTAGCTAATGATGATCAGATTGCACTATTAAAAGGTTCTACAATTGAAGCCATGTTTTTATGCTCAGCACAATTATACAATGAACAAGGGACTGAATATCAGACACCATTTCATGAAAGTAAGTTTTAATATTACCGTAGCATTTTTATTTTGTGTATATAATGAAGTGGGCCAATGTTTACAAAAAGCTTGTCCCATCAATGCCCTTTCTTTTGAATGACCTTTTCCTCTAACATTGTATTAAGCAATATTTTTGTAATCTGACTTATTCTGTTAAAAATATTTTTGAAAGAATATTTGGTTATTTTGTTCTTTATTGTAGATCATATAAAATTTTCTGACCATACTATATGTGGCCAAAATAAAAATGCTTATCCCACAGAAATGTCTCATAGAGAAGAAAGACCAACATCTACTAGTACAGCAGGTAACGAGGCTTTGTGATATATTTAATAAGTGGCTAAATAATTATTTAATTTAAATATATCTAGTTTCAAAAAGTAAATAAAATATCTTGAAAAATCTTCTACTGAATTTTTAATAATGAAGTATCTTCATGTTATATTTTTGATTTCATTTAATTCACTGTTTGGATTTAGCATCTTGATACCCCCACCATGTATATTTTTTAAGTTTCTTGAATCTAGTGTCTCTTTTACTTTGTTAAATGTTTCCTCTTTATTTTGCACTTTTGTTTCTCACATAGTTCATCACCCCAATTGTTAATATGTTCCATGGTCTGACTTCTTAAAATTATAATTATACAATTAAACTATTGTTTAGTAGTTTTTTCTTGTTCTTCCCACATGAGATGGTAGTGTGGGTGTTATTATTTTATGATCATATAACTTTGAAGGACTTCCATTACTTTATTTTTCTCGTTTAATTTTGGAATGTTTTTCTTCTTACTGTCTGGAGAACCCATAGTGCTGAATGCATACCTTTTAAAAAATAGTTTGTTTCTTCATTTTCCATTTAAGCTTTTTCTGTTGAGTTTTAAAAGTCTTACCTTTTGCTTATTTTCTCCAAACATACTAATTTTCATTGATTAATTTTTTTATCCACCATTCTGATTCCTCTAACACGATTCTTTAATATCCATTGTATTTACTACATTTAACTTATTTAAAATGCCAACAAACCTGAATGAATTTTACTCATTTATATTTAACCTAATATTTGTTTTAAGAATGAATCAATGATATATTATTTAGCTATCATCTGATATTTTATGTTATTTTTATAGGTATAACTGAGGAGTTTATCACCGCATTATTTTATTTCTATAGAAGCATGGGAGAACTTAATGTGACCGCAACAGAATATGCATTACTAGTTGCAACTACGGTGTATTTTTCAGGTAGCTTTAGCAATTACTTTTAAAAAAGTTCAAATTTTAAGAACGAGAACAGAAGTTTTATTTTTCTCTTTTAGGACTAACATAATTTTCCACATTTCAATAAATCTTTAATAAGACCCTCCCCCCCTAAATTAAGTATTTATTTCTTAAAAGGTACAATACCATATTATCCCTATTCTGCTGAAATTAGCAGAATCATTACCTGAATAAGAGATTTCTGGAAAACCTTTGGCCAATAGAACAAGAATATATACAGTAGTATTCTCATAGCAAACATGATTTCTACTTAAGAATTCAATGCTATCTTTTTGATATTGCTTGGTAGTTGACATAAGAACACAAATAGAGGCATTCTGACATAAGGATAGATAAGCTGGTTGGGTTGCTCGGTAATTTTGAAATATCCTAACAGTTCAAAGTTGGAACTGACAGTTATTTTGTTTTACACAAAATCATGTGTATTTTTATATTAAAAAATCATATTTTTCAGATCGACCACTCCTAAAAAACAAGCAACATGTAGAAAAACTCCAAGAACCTTTTTTAGGAATTCTGTACAAATATTCAAAAATCTATCACCCTGAAGAACCACAACATTTTGCCCGTCTCATAGGGCGGCTCACTGAACTCAGAACACTTAATCACAACCACTCAGAAGTACTAGTAACTTGGAGAACAAGGGATCCTAAGTTGACTTCTTTACTTTGTGAAATGTGGGACCTGCACTGAAAAATTGCTACTTTATGTGAATTGTTACAAAGGACTTTTTGTCAAATATGCTGTTCCTTAATTGTTACACTTTTAAGAAATCATTTATGTTAAATGACTTATATCTCATAAATCTGTCATGATAACTATTCAGAATGTTAGCTTGTGTTGTGAAAATACCCATATACATTTGGGTAAGCAAAATATGAAAATGTGTACAATTTATTGCCTAAGTATTACTGCCATATTTTAAAAGATATATGTAAAAATTGTTTAAACTGTTAGATATCATAATGCATTATATATCTTTATATGAACCATTCAGACCTCTGTTAAAAGGTGGCTTGATTTTCCCTGTGGATATATATTAGGCTTTAATTAGTACTTACACTATTCTATTTCATCAATAAAGAAAAAACATGGTCATAGGAAGAATGTTTTATACTGTAGCTCACACATACACGAACACTGCAAAGGTATTGACCTGGCAAATATTACAATCTGTAACTTATTTGGGTGCACTGCATAAATGTTGGTTGATTAAATTTACCATTTATATATATGCATGTCCCCACGCCATGTCATTCACATCATATTATAATTCATCATTTGCCAAAGCTGAATACTTACAATAATTAAATAATAATATTTAATAATGTTATTTCACCTGTATGTGAAGTCATGTTGTAGATGGACTATTTTAGAAGTATATTTTAGAACTTATTCATGCCAACTTCATTTGTGAATACAAATAAGATTTCCAATGAATTTGAAAGGGATACTGTATATAAAATAAAAACAATTGAGTTGAACTTAGCTTCTGGACACTGCTATGAACAATATTTCCTTCTCAGCAATAATGGAAGTGTCTTGTCACTATATTCCTTTAGGATTTGTTTTCAGTCATTGCATTCTTTTGGGATGTTATTTTCACCAGAAGTTTTCTGGTCTCCCATTCAAGAACCAAGCAGGTTCCATCCTGCTTACTCTTTATTAACACCAGTCATGTTTGGCTAGACATTGCCATCTTTTTGGATTTTATGGTTTAGTACTAGAGGCTAATTTAGACTGGTATTGATGATTTACATTAATATAGTGATAATCCCCATCTTATCTTTTAATATAATTTCTCAATTAAAAAAGCTTCCTGTTAATTTCTATTATTGTAACTTTGAAGATATATATCTTAAAATTCTACTCTTTTTATATTGGAGATATTATCTTTGCATTTAAGAATTATTATTCATATCTAAAATAATATTGTGTTAATGACATCTGAATATAAAGCTAATATTTTAAATTTTGTTTAGTGCAATATTTTAGGTATATATTTAAGTCTAATAAATGGACTATCAGTCTGATTTTCTGAAGCAAATTGATTTTATATGCTTAATTGGGTCAGAAATCTTTATTTCTAAAATACATTTGTACACGTTTAAAATGGTAGTCCTCTAATTTAAAGTCATATTGTAGCATTTCAAAATTTGGAAGAAATAAAACAGACCAAGGACAGAACGCTTTGTAGTACCACTTTCCCAAGATTGCAGCTACTGCATGGTACATTCAGAGGTTCCGTTAGTTCCCAGTTGAAATTTCTGCGAATAAACACCACCTAATTGCTCTTTTTGTTGGTAGAATAAACATTCACCGCACATCCTCATTATCTTATCTGATTTGGCTAGACGCAGATTCTCTAATGTAATGCTTCCCAATTCGGCGTCATTGAAATCGGCTTGCTCCATTTTTAGATGCAAGTGACGGCGAGACCTTGACTGATTTCCTGACACCATTTGCGAAGGTTGAGTAGCCTTACTCATCTGAAAGGTAGTTTACCCAGACCAGCTATTGGCGACTTTCCAGAACTGAATCCGGGACGGGCATCTGTTTGCGAAGCCACAGTTCTTTCTTATGTCTTAACATACTCCACCCCCCCACCCCCAGTTCTTATCATAATGTTCAGTCCAATTCGCTACAACAGATGAGGTTTTGTGAAGACTTAGGGTTGTCTTCATCAACAAAACGTGAAAGAAGATCCAACTGTCTATGGAGATTCTCAGTCATCCAGGTCATGGTTGTCCCAAAGGTGCTTTTTTCAAGAGGCAACTGGACTATCTGGTTTTCGCTTCTCATCCAAGAAGCTTCTTCAGCGAAGCTTCAAAGAAAAACCAGAAAGAAAAGCTTCAAAGAAAAACCAAAAAGTCCAGTTGCCTCTTGAAAAAAGCACCTTTGGGACAAGAAGGGCCGACTGTTGCGAAGGGATCGCGGGAGGATGGAATCTTCCTGCGAGGCGGGCGGGTGAACCGCCGATTAACGAGATACTGACCATTAATGCTTAATCTTTGGGCAGACACTCCTTCCCGTCCCCGCCCACTCTCAGAATTTACCTGAAGGAAAAGGCGTTAAACCGCCGACCTGCGTCTCGCGCTTTTGCACACGGCTCTGGATCGATTTATTTCCCGCCTTTTTCTTTTTTATTTGCTCCAGTTCTTGGGTCGTTACGCCCGGAGGTGCTGTTTGAGGTAATGATTCATTCATGTACGGGTCTCCTGGCCCAAGAGCTGTATTTCCATTCCTCGCAACCTCCATATGTCCGAGAGTAACGTTTTCTCGAGGCTGAGAACGGGATCTTATGTTTGTGATCTTTATGCATGATTCTAAAGCTTTTCGGTTATAGATACTATTGCGCTATAAAAGAAATTTTAACAATAAAAATGTTCGATTGCTATTGTTAAATATTAAATATGCTACTTAAATATGTCAACTAATAGCGAAATGCATGCACTATTTAATTAAAAACAAAATCTCTGCTCGCTATAGTACATGTTAGTAATGTGCTATTTGGAATTTGCATCCTTGGAATGTGAAATCTACATTTAGTTAAGTTTGATTCTTTGTTTCATTAGTAATGTTGACAGATGACACTGTCTCAGATTAAAGTTAAGAGTTACCTGAACATTATTATTTTTATGCTGATAGGCTTTTCAAAATGCTGAAAGATTGACAATTGATCTAGAAACCCATGAGAGAGTAAAGTAAGAGGAGAGAATTATAGACAACTAGAAAAGAAGTTACATTTGTTTACATATTCCTAAACATATTGATAACAAACGTTTCTGAATTGATTGGGAGTCATTTACAGGTAAATAGCTGTGGCTTCAATTATTCTGTTATTATATTTTAACTAAATAAACACATTGTAAGTTCATCATTATTTCTTGACAGCTCAGTCAAAGGCAGTTTTATTATTATATTTTGATTTTAAATATGTTTTTGTACTTGCTTCTTTCCCTCTAGATAATATTTAAATTTTGTGGCCTTAGGCATATCCTTTCTCTGTGCTTTACCATAAGTCAGTCTTGCTAAATTTGAAAGCCCTCCTTTTCTTATAAGGGCCTTCGTCTATACCCACTTTTCTATTTTATTGGTACCATAACATTCTTCACTAAAATATCCAGAAAAAAGAGCAATTCTATGGAGACTTTTCATATATAGTAATGAAACCTATGCAAAATTAAATCAACTTTATCCAGAAAAGTATTGTAAATAGTGTTAATACCAGCTAAATATTTTATCATTTATTTCTATGTTTGTTAGTTTATTCCATTGTATGCTTCTGAATCTGCCGGAGACTCCAATGGTTTACAAAAATAAATCAGCAATGAAAACATCCATGGTAAATGTTTTTCTTAACTTGAATTATAATAATAAAAATTCAGTGTAATAAAACACTAGATTAGAAATAAAAGTGTTTTGTATTAAGAAATCAAAAGAACATATTTAGGCAATTCAAAAGCTGTCTAAACTGAGGCTCTAAACTGAGGAGAGAGTCATAGATAACTGTATGTATCTCATAGCAAAGCAGCTTACCATGATCTTATGTTCTAAGATTCCTATGTATATGTTTGATTCCAGTTTATGTCATTGCCTCATGAATAATAGTTTATTTAATTGAAATTGGCTTTTTTCCTGTTAAATATAAGCAGAGGTGGTATTCAGCAGGTTCTGACCAGTTCTGGAGAACTGGTAGCAGAAATTTTGAGTAGTTTGGAAAACTGGCAAATACCACCTCTGACTGGAGATTTTACAGTATCCTTCCCCTGCCATGCCCACCAAGCCACGCCCACAGAACCGGTAGTAAAAAAAAATTGAATCCCACCACTGAATATAAGTAATATTTTTTAAAAAAATTTATCCCAACCATTAGAATAGTAATAATGCTAACCTACTATATAGTTATAGCTTATTACTGGTATCTAGTAGTAAATTGTATAAGAACTCGTACTCTGATCTTCAGAGTATGAAAAAGTGCAAAAAGGAGCAACTTAATGCAATCAATATGTGCAATAAAGCAGGGGTGGGCTTCAAATTTTTTTTAGCAAGGGGCTCTTTGCCCTAATGACTGTCTGGGTGGGTGTGGCTGGGTAGGCATGGCCAACTCAACACCACTCCCACTCAGTCACATGACCCCCAGCCATGCCTACCCAGGGTTTTGTTGCTCCTGCTGTTTTCTGTGGGAAATGGGTATCTCCCTCCCTCCCCCCTCTTTCTCTGTGCCCCCTCCCTCCCATTTCTGTGTTTCTCTCTTTTTCCATCCCCTCTCCCTTTCTTCTTTCTTTTTCTTTCTTCCTTTCCCCCTTCTCTCTTATTTATTTCCCTCTCTTTTATTCTGTCCTTCCAGCTCTCTCATTTCTCTCCCCCTCCCTTTCTCTTTCTCATTTGTTTCTTTTTCCTGTCTCATTCTCTTCCTTCATTATTTTCCCATTTCTCTTTCTTTCTCTCCCCTTTTCTCTCTTTCTCTCCCCCTTTGTTTTTTCTTTTTCCTCACCCTCTTTCTTTTTTCCTTTCTTTTTCTTCCTTCTCTCCCTTATTTGTTTCCCTCTCTTTTCCCTCTCTCTCATTCTCTCCCTACAGCTCCCTCTCTCATTTCTGTGTCCCTCTCCCCCTTCTCTTTTCTCTCTCTCTCATTTGCAACTGGCTGCTTTTTACGATTCCACGTCATTTGTGGGCAGCTCAGTGCAAGCCACGATTCCCTTCATGTCAGCTCAGGAAGGGAAGGGCAGCTGCCACCGCCACCACTGAATGCAGGGAGGGAAGAGCTCTGGCTCTCCTGCGCTGCGCGGCTGGCTACTCACATGAACATGCAGTGGAGGCAGCGGGAGGAGGAGTTGCCATTGCCACTGCTGTGATCCTGGCCCAGGAGGGTGTTCTGCTTGTGTATGTGTGCACACACATGAAAGAGAGAGAGAGGAGAGAGAGAAAAGGAGAATTCCCTTTTCTCTCATTTCTCTCATCTCTTTCATCCCCACTTGTGCGGCGGGGCCAGCCAGGAATGGGATTTGGGGGCTCACTGAGCCCTGCAAAATCTTAGCTAGGGGATTGCCCAAGCCTCTGCGAGCCCCCAACAGCCCACCCCTGGTAAAACATTGCTAAATGTTATTTTGAGATTTGAGTCTGGTTTCTTTTTAGAGTGAGAAAGAAGAAGACAAATCTTTTAAATTTAAATTGTTTGTACCACCAAGACTCAGTAACACTCAGGTGTCTGCAGTCAAGCCACAAACAAGTATACGGGATGAGGGCTTCTTTCAGGTAAATATGAAAATATCCTTTTTTCCCCTAAGTAAATGCAGAAAAATGTTAGTTTATCTTGTGAAATCATTTTCTAACACTTTAGTAGTACTAAACTTGTCCTGTGAATGAATAATTAATTTTAACTGACTTTTTCATTCTGAATCATAATCTAATTTCATCTTCATACATTACTAGCTGATAACCTGGTTGTTGCCGGGTATTTATTTATCCCAATCCTGTATTAGACAGAAAAATCCTGTAATCCTGTTGTACTGTCTCTCGTGCAGCGTCACAACTTTCCTATTCCTCTCCTTGGGTTTTTTTTTTTTTTTTTTTGCTGTTGTTTCATTTTTTTGATTGCACTTGGCCAATTGCCTGACGTTTCCTCGGAGGGCTGAGACGGAGCCTCCTTGTGGAATACTGGGGTACTGTGGAGCCATTACCATGGCAAGTTCACTGTGCTATGCAGTAGAAGCCATTTTAAGGCACACATAAACACCCCGAGGGGTGTTAGGGGTGTCTTACCTCTATAGTATTTATTTCCAGAGGGTAAGTCATCGGTGTACCAAGTTTGGTTGAAATTGCTCGAGGCGTTCAGAGTTATGCTGGAACACACACACACACACACACACACACACAGCTAGAGATAGATAGATAGATATAGATATATAGAGATCAATGTGCTATATCTGTGAGTTAATATGTTATAATATATTACTATTTCATAATTTTTTCCAGAATTTTAGTAATGGAACAGAAGAATATTATAACTCATCTTATGGGATGAAAAATATTTCAAAACATATAGAAGTCATTGGTACGTTAATGAATGGATTGCTGGATTTAAAATTGCATTGTTTTATATATGTAATTGATAGATTCTCTGTTGCTTTTCTATTTTCCATGTTTCATTTTATTTTTCATTTATATTTTATGGTAACCAGATGAACATGTGCCCAGAAGGAAATGTATTCTATAGTATATAGTGTATACTGTAGTATACACATAGAATAATATAATTAATAACCTCATTCAATAATATTTTAGTACATTAATTCATTAAATAGACTAGATATGCATATATTGCCCTTTTATCATGATTCTGAATATTTACAAACATAATGTGGATAAAAACTATGAAACAGAATATTTTAAAAAATCCACTATATCAAACCTGATGAATAAATAAAATTCTAAATAAAAATGGTACTTCTACATTATCACTAAAATTCACATTTTATCTTAAACAAGGAAGATCAATAGCAAAGAGACTAAAGTAGAAACAAGATGTTCCAAAATTTGATGGGGTCAACAGAGAAAATCTGCCTTCAGGTCCACATCCCCTAATTTTTAGTGGGACCATGTTTTTAAGCAACTGTTCTTTGATAATTATAAAGAAGACAGATAAAATCTATTTGGACAAGAAAGTTCCTATAAAACCAGCATTTTAAATTGGATTTTAAAAGCTACTGACAATCAGTATAGTGATGGGAATATAAATCTTATGTTGCAATAGGTAGCCATATCACTGCATTATATAGTAGTAATGTAAATATATGTAGTTAAGGATATGAATAATTTATTTATTTGTTTGTTTGTTTGTTTGTTTGTGTATTTATTTGATTTTTCAATTGCTTACAAAATAATAGGTATAAGTATAAACATGAGTAAAAGTACAGAAAATAGGTACGATTAAATCAATAGGACAGGAGGCACAATGTACACTTATGCATGTCCCTTACAGACCTCTTAGGAATGGGGTGGGGTCAATAGTGGATAGTTGAGGTTAAAGGAGTAAGAGTTTGAGAATGTAACTACAGAGTCAGATAGGCATTGACCACTCTGTTGCTGAAATCGTACTTTCTGCAATCAAGTTTGGAGTGGTTAACAATGAGTTTGTATCTGTTGTGTGCTCTTGTATTGTTGCGGTTGAAGTTGAAGTAGTCATTGACTGGTAGGACATTGTAGCAGATAATTTTGTGTACTATGCTTAAATCCAACTGTAGACAGTGTAGTTCAATATTGTACAATCCCAAAATTTCAAGACTGGTGGTATAGGGTGTTGCTAGCAGAGGAATGTAGTACTCTTCTTGTAAAATACTTCTGGACTCACTCAATTGTATTAATGTCTGATATACAGTGTGGATTCCAGACAGATGAGCTGTATTCGAGTATTGGTCTAGCAAAGGTTTTGTATGCCCTAGTTAGCAATTCAATATTTCCAGAGGAGAAGCATCGTAAGATTAGATTTATAACTCTTAATGCCTTTTTGGCAATGCTCTTACAGTGAGCTCTGGCACTTAATACTGTTATTAATGCTGCTTAACACTGTTGCCAGGATTTTCTGGTTCAGGAAACCTACACCTACATAGCAGCTGTCGTGGCACAGTGGAGTAGAATGGAGTATAGCCAAGAGTTCAAGACTGGTTGACTCAAGGGTTGACTTAGCCTTCCTCCTGAGGCCAGTAAAATAAGGACCCAGATTGTTGGGAGCAATATGCTGATATTTTTAAACCGTTCAGAGAATGCTGTAAAGCACTATAGAGTGGTGTATAATTCTAAGAGATATTGCTATTGCTATCTGGTGTATCCAGCTAAACTGGGAAAAGACCTCCTTGGCTGTTGCTTTTATTTGCTATTCTAGCAGGAGACACTCCCAATGGAAACTCCAAAATCATGAACCTGATCTTTCACACTATGGACCATTTAGAGCAATAAACAGAACAAAATTGGGAGTCAATATGTTGTGTTGTACAATTAATAATTTTGTTTTCCTAGGATTCATTCCACGCAGTCCCTCACAGTTTCTAGATACTTGACAGGATTTTCAGTCCAGCTTGAGATGGAGATGTAAAGCTCATTATCATGCCCACACTGATAGGGTCTCAGTTCAAATCAGTGGTTTCATGTAAATGTTAGATAGTATAAGAAAGAGCTAAGTGTTGTGACAATCATGGGTTCAGTTGCAATTCCTCCATGACTATGGAGGAATTAGAGCCATCAATTTAGGAAAGACATTAGAATGATATTCCCTACCCCATACATATGTAGGTGTTCTAGATGAATAGAATGCTGCTAAGAAGTATGAAAGTATGATGAGGAGCGTATTATCTCCATTCAAATCTCAACAACAGCCATCTATCAGAATAACCAGTACTGTTTTTAAGTTATGTTCAGATTCTACCCAAACAGGAATCTAGATAATCTGCTTTATCCAGCATGCTCTATTCCACTATATTCTCTAAAGCTTACCACAAAAAGGAAGATTGGAATATGGACAGAAATTGTCTAATAGTGTTGAATCTAGGAACAGCTGCTTCAGGAAAGAGCTAGACCATTACCTTCTTCAAGATTGGTGGCACTTCTTTTTCTCAAAGAGTGCCCAAAAGAGTAAGATGCTACCTAAACATGATCTAGATAACCTGCTTTATCTAGCATCCTCTATTCTGCTATTTTCTCAAAACCTTACCAGAAAAAGGAAGATTGGAATATGGACACAAGTGCTCAAAAGACTAAGATTGATCGTGGATCCAGGCCAGAAATATTGGAGTTAACACTACAAATGAATTTATCTAGTTCCTGGAACTCCCAAAATCAAAATAATACCAGATAACATTTTATATATTACTGTATTTACTTTACTAAATTCCAAGAGCTATTCCATTTTGAGTTAGTACTTATGAAAAATTGTAGCTCTGGCCTTAGGAATAAGGAAAAAATGAATAAATGGGGGTGGGGGTGGGGCGGAAAGTTTCAGATGAGATTATGTAGTTCTACACAACTCAAAATAACACCTCGCCACTTTTGCTCAATATAAGATAAAATAGAAACTGAAAGGCTTTCAGGAATTTGTTATTCTACTCTGTAATAATAAAGATTTTTTCTTGAACACCTGCTGTATCTAATTTTTGAATTTACCCGTGTCTCGTAAGGACTGACAATACAATCCAGCTTGAAATCAATTTATGGCACTATTCTCACTTGTGGCTAAATTGAGATGTGTGGACTACTCACATACCAGAGGTGGTATTCAGCAGGTTCTGACCAGTTCTGGAGAACTGGTAGCGGAAATTGTGAGTAGTTCAGAGAACCAGCAAATACCACCTCTGACTGGAGTTTTTACAGTATCCTTCCCCACCAAGCCATGCCCACAGAACCAGTAGTAAAAAAAATTGAATCCCACCACTGTCACATACCCTCATAATTCAGAGGGTCTCTTCTCTCACCTCATTTAGATAGCCAATTTCAATATTCCCACTTCTTTGGATATCTTACCATAAAAGTCCACTCTTATTTTGAAGACTTCAAAACATAACCAACAGCAGCCTTTGAATGATTTTTCATGCAGTTACAGGTCCCATCCAGCACCACCAGTTTTTCAATCAGAAAGAGGGATCTCTATTTTTTCCCCAAACAATGGATGTGATCAGTTATCCATCCATTTCTAGCATTTCTTCATTCCTACTCTTTCACCCATCTTTATGCAGTCAGTCAAGTTTTATCTACTATTTGTTTCATGTACTATCTTTGAAGAATCACTGGTTTTTCCCCTCTTTCTTCAATGAGAGTTGTACTATATGCTATTTTCCCCTGGAATTGGAATTAAAAAACAATTTGAGAATAAACAGCAAAAAGATAATTAGAACATTGATTTTGCAAAGTTATAAATGGGTTAAGGGGTCATTTGGATTTGAAACTAACTACAAGAATCTTCCCTTTAAAAAAAAAGTTGGAATTTTATTTAAAAATGATTTTGAAATAAGTATAAAAAACCTTCCTGTGATCCAGGAAGAAACTTCTAGATAAGATGGTAATTTGAAGACTAAAGCTAGAGGGAACCAGGAAAAACTAAAAGTATAAGTAAAAGAAAAGAGACCCACTAATACAGAATGGAGCAAATTATTCTGGTTTGAGATAAATATTTGGGAACAATGCACTCCGAAGTTACTCTTAAAATTGCTATCAACAAGGATGGGATTGGATGACATCAGAGCCAACGATGAAGACAACTAAGCACGTGGCTGAAGCGCACAACGGCGGAACCATGTCCGGCCGCGTAGTACCACCCGCTCCGTTCGATCCAGCTCAAGAGGACTGGGAGTCCTACATGGACTGTTTCCAAATGTTTTTGGAAACGAATAATCTGAAGGATGCCACAACCGGGAAGAAACAGGCGGTATTCCTAACGCACTGCGGCCCGACGGTATTCAAAATGGCTAAGGCATTAGCAAAACCGGCTGAAGTGAAGGCCATGGACTCCTCGAATCGCTATTAAGGGCCCACTATGCACCGACCGTTCCAACGCTCGGAAGATGACACGAGTTCTATCAAAGAAACCAGCGGAAAGGAGAAAGCGTTGCCGATTTCGTTGCAGATCTCCGGAACTTGGGAGGCCTTTGCGATTTCACCGACCTAGAGGAGGCTTTGAGAGACCGAGTAGTTCTCGGGTTAGACGCTCTAAACGTACAGAGCAAAATAATGGCAAAGGGCGACATCACCCTTAAAGACGCCATAGCTGAAGCTACAGCAGCGGAGGCGACCAAGAAGTCGGCTGCCCAACTACGCCGAAATCACGCACCAGCACACCAACCGGCCAGCGAAGTTTCACCTAAGGCAGAAGGGCAGCTGCAGACGACCCACCATGAGGACCTCTCTTCATCGTCAGACAGCGATGAAGAAGAGGTCCATCGCCTGCGGTCCGATCGGGACCGTTACCCGAAGTCCCAGCAACTGTGCGCTGGCTGCGGCGCCAACCATTACCGCTCCAATTGCAAATTCCGCGACGCGCTCTGCCACGAGTGCGGGAAACGAGGCCACATCGGACGGGTCTGCAGAAATCTCCTCGGACCCAGCCAGACCGCGAAGGGTACCAATCTCCGCCAATTGACAGGGAATCGCCCTGTAAGGCGAGAACCAGCAAACCACTCCTACAGAAACCGACCCGTGAATCGCCTAACGAGATGGGAAAAGGCCCACCAAACATTCACTATTGGCCATGCCTCTTCACTAGACGCTAAGAAAATTCGGGTCAAAGTGGACATCGAAAATCAACCTTGCCAAATGGAAGTTGACTCGGGGTCATCTCTGTCAGTGGTCTCCTGGAAGACCCTAAAGCAACTCATCCCCACTATCTGACGCCAAGACCTTCAATTCCAACAGCTCGTGTTAAAGGACTACCAGGGGAACCGAATTCGAGTCATAGGATCCAGTAGAGTCCAGGTTGCATTCAAGAACCGCACGGCGTACTTACCCCTGACGGTGATCGATAAGGACCGGCCTAGTCTGTTAGGCCTGCAATGGTTCGCACCACTCAGCATTGAAGTGGCAGGCATTAACCGAATTGGCGGCAGTGGGCAGACCTCGCCCACAAATTCAGCGACGTCTTCGCGGAAAAGCTAGGCGAGTACAAGGGGACCCCCGATATCCTTTAGCCTTAATCCAAAGATAGCTCCCATCCGCCTTAAGCCTCGTCGAGTCATGTTCGCTCTAAAGCCAAAAATCGACGAACAGCTTGATAAGTTGATAGCCCAGGGAGTTTTAAAGCCAACCGACCACTCCCCTTGGGAAACCCCAATCGTGACCCCAATTAAGCCAGACGGCTCCATTAGAATTTGTGGGGACTATCGAGCCACTCTAAACCACACCATGCAACAAAATCCATGTCCGGTGCCGGTGGTGCAACACCTCCTCCATTCCCTGGGGGGCGGAAAAGTCTTCGCTAAACTAGACTTAGCTCAGGCTTATCAGCAACTGCCGGTTGACGAAAAAAACAGCACAGGCACAGACTATCGTAACACACCGAGGTGCCTTTAAGTGTACGCGGCTTCAATTCGGAGTCAGTGTAGCCCCAGGGATCTTTCAGAGCCTAATGGAGAGACTATTGCAGGGGATCAAAGGCGTTGTCCCCTATTTTGACGATGTGCTCATTGCTGCCCCCATTCCAAAAATTTTACGGGATCGTTTAAGACTGGTTTTACAAAAATTCCAAGAAGCAGGCCTGAAAGTGAAGAAAAATAAGTGCAAACTGTGTACAGATCGTGTTGAATTCTTAGGGTACTTAACTGACAGTCAGGGTATTCACCCTACCGATAGCAAATTGAGAGCAATAAAAAACGCTCCCAGACCCCGGAACAAAGCCGACCTCCAGGCGTTCTTAGGCCTCATCAATTTCTATAATGTATTCTTGCTGCACAAGGCGACTGTCACTGAACCTTTACATCGCCTACTAGATAAAAAAGCAATTTGGGTATGGGGTCACAGAGAAGAGCAGGCGTTCGGTAATGTAAAACAACTACTGACTTCTGACACCGTACTAATGCAGTACAATGAGACCTTGCCGTTAAATATCACATGTGATGCATCGCCTTTTGGAGTGGGCGCCATTTTGAGCCATGTATTACCTAATGGTAGCGAAGCCCCTGTTGCTTACTTTTCAAAAACGCTCTCGAAAACCGAGCAAAATTACAGCCAGATCGATAAAGAAGCCCTGGCAATTGTATCAGCTGTTAAAAGATTCCATGAGTATGTGTACGGCCGGGCTTTTACCATTGTAACTGACCACAAACCATTGCTGGGGATCATCGCTGGGGACAAGCCAACTCCCTACATACTTTCTCCCAGGATAACCCGCTGGTCAGAATTCTTGGCTGCCTACAATTATCAGCTACAATATCGTCCCGGTAAAGCCATTCCCCATGCCGACGCGTTGAGCTGTGCTCCCTGAATCCATCAACGATCCTGCACCAACGATGACAACGTTGTAGATCGAGACACTCCATATGCCGCCATTAACTGCCCGTGACATCGCGAGAGAAACAAAACGCGACCCCATCTTAGCACGAGTCCTCACATGGGTGGAACGCGGATGGCCATTGGACCAAGTACCAGACGACTTTGCACCATTCAAAATCCGTCAAATAGAGTTGTTCTCACAGAAGGGCTGTATCATCTGGGATGATAGAGTTGTTATCCCGGAACGACTCCAACAGGCACTGCTAAGAACCTTGCACGATGGCCACCCTGGCATCGTGCGCATGAAGGGCCTCGCACAAAGCTACGTGTGGTGGCCAGGCATCGACAGACAAATCGAATCGTGGGTTAAAACTTGCTAGAGATGCCAAGAAGTAAGCAACGCTCCACCAAAGGCAACCCCAACGGAATGGGAGACGCCGCGGGGACCCTGGTCCTGCATCCATCTGGACTTTGCTGGGCCGACCAAAGGCCACACATTTTTGCTAACTGTTGACGCCTACTCGAATTGGCTCGAGATTCACCGAATGAGGAATACAACCACCGAAGCGGTCATCAAAAGACTGGAAAGACTGTTTGCAACCCACGGATTACCAGACATTCTGGTATCTGACAACGGGCCCCAATTTACCGCGCTGTCTTTTGAACAGTACCTGGCTGACCGCGGTATCCGACATGCGCTTACTTCGCCTGCGCACCCTGCGGCCAACAGTAGGGCTGAGTGCATGGTACAATTCGTCAAAAGGACTCTACAAAAGATAGACTACGACAACATCAATGAGAAAATCAACCGAATCCTTTTCCTACAGCACATCACACCTCACAGCGTCACCAACAAAACTCCCGCCGAGCTGCTAATGGGACGAAAGCTCCGCTCCCACCTCGATCGGTTACACCCAGCCTACGAACCAGAAAAGCCACTCGGATCCAGCGGCCGATGCCGTACCTTCCAGGTAGGCGATTTAGTATTCGCTAAAAACTTATCGGGCGATCCGCTGTGGGTAGAAGTGACTGTAATCCGCGTAACTGGCCCAAGATCATACCTCATTCAGTGTCCTGACGATAGACTTTGGAAGTGCCACATAGATCAACTACGATCGCGGCTACCGTCACGCAACTCCAAACTTCCTTATGACCAAACTGAGGGGGGGGGGAGATACAGAGGAAAACGAATTGCAACTAGAGGAAAACCTTTTTGAAGGGACTGAAAACGGAACTGAAACGCAGGAACAGGAACCGGGGACCGGAGTGAGTTCACCTCAGGGAGTGGCCAGTGATATTGGTGACGACGGGAACTCAAACTCGGAACCAGAGGCACCCCTACCGTTAAACAACGATCTACCTCAACAGAAGTGCAGCCAACCGCCAGGCACTTTGCGAAAATCAAAAAGACTGATAAAACAACCGTCCTACCTCAAGGACTATGTAACCGTGCCCCTTGAGTAGAAGCCGGGGGAAAGGGGTGTTATGAATGAATAATGCTAAATAAAGTTATCTTGAGCTTGAAGTCAAGTGCAGGGTTCTGGCCCTGCACTTCTGATTGGCTGTTAATGGCAGGATCGGATTGGTCCGTTCAGGAGCATCTGATTGGCCATTAACAGGCCATTCTCATTGGTTAACGGAGTTAGCGCTCCAGGATTGCTATTGGTTGAATAGTTAATAAGTTGCCTATATAAGGAAGGCTATAGCAGCCCTCCAGTTTGAGCTGTCACACCATGTAAATAAAGAGTTTGAAGTTCACTGTTTCTTCGGCTCGTCTCCATTATTCGCACCCATGCTCCAGACTTAACAGATATAAGTAAAAATGTTCCACTGGATATACGTACACATGAATCTGCCAAATGATTTACTAATTAAAATTTATGTACAAATTTTTTAAAAATGACTTTGATAACTTTCATTTTGGATTTAAAAGTCTTTTAAAGATTTTCTGAGGAGACAGAAAAGTAGAATTCTGGGACACTTTAAAGGAATTAAAAATAAGATTTTAAAAGCAAGTTAAGGAAAATAAAGTTGGTTTATTTGATCAAGGTTAAAGTATAAACTTTGTTGTTTCTGGTAAAATCATAATGGATTTTTGCTGACCAGGACCAAATGACAAGGCTTTAAATATATATAGATAAAAGATAAGATGGGGAAGAAGAGATCTGCTGTATTTTTAGAGAAAGTGATAAATTACTGTGCTACAAATAAAAACAACAAGTTCATTTCATTAAGGTTAAAATGGTTATGCTGTTATCTCAGGTAATTTTTATTTGTAAAATTTGTAAAAAAAATCTTAATGTGCTTTGCTGATTAGGATTAAATGAGGGTTTAAGAATTGTTTATACATAAGATGAGATATGGGAGGAAGGGAGCTTTTGTTGTATTAGAGAGGGTGATATTAATGAAATTGTACCTGGAATGATGAAGGGGGAAGTTATTTTCTTATATACATTTTCTTTACTATACATTATTTTCTCTTTACATTTTTTATTCTTTGTATTTTTCTTAGTTTGTAGTCTTTATCTTTGTAACTATAAACTTTAATAAAATTATTACAGAAAAGAAATATTCATATTGAATGGTCAAAATAAAATGTTTCATTTTACAGACACTTCTCCAGATAAAGTAATGGTTGTGCCTGACATAGAACAAGAGGTTAGTTAATTATATAATTATAAAAGTTGTATTAAAATTTAGATTGCATTAATTTGGGATTTGGTTATATTCATTATTAATATTTTGTGAGATAATAAGAGGGTAGCTATTTTAGATCAGCAGCTATACTCCATGTCAAAATGAAAATAATATTCCTATCAAAATACAGAACCCTATTTACTCATGTGTATAAAATAGCTCATCAGTGTATTTATTAATTATCTGGTAATGTATTGGCAAAATGCAATGTTTAGTACAGTTTTTTTTGTAAAAGTTTTATTTGGGTTTTCACAAAACATAATTAAAATAAAGTATATTTTTTTGAGAACAACATGATTCCAGGTTATCACATCTTCATACAGACATAATCTCAGTTACATATTCATCTTATATATTCAATTTCATATCTTGTGACTGTTTTATCAATTTCTCAATAATTTTTCCCTTCCCTTACTTTCCTCAACCTTATTTTATGATTTTCTCATTCCTTTCTAATTCAATCTTTTTCTAAATTTCTATATCTTTCTAGTCATTATACTTGTACTTTTATCTGTCTTGTTTACCATTTCATATATTCTTTTTCCATTATCATCCTGAAAGGGAAAGGAAAAAAGATAATTCCCTCCCCTTCCAAGAATTAAAAAGCAAGGTTTCTCCTATGATTTCCAAGTAGAGTGTGTCACCTTTAAATCTTATAATTATTATCCTTTCAAATCTCATCAAACATTTAATTTATACATTATACAATTATAACATTCAGTTTCTAATATCTATTTTATATCATATAACTCTCATCAACCAAATTCCGCTTGGTACTTTCCCTTAAGAATACACACTAAATTCTAAAAAAATAAAAAAAAAAAAAAATGAATAAATTAGTTATTCTATTCAAAATCATCCTGGCAGCTGATACTGATTTCATTAAAAAAAATTTGCATTTCTTTTCAATTGTAATTTTATAAATCATCAAGTATTTTCATTCCTTCTTCTTATTTCCATTTTTTTATTGCCTTTCTTTATTACATTTAATTATTAGTAAGCATACCATTACATAACAATACCAGTTTTTATCTTTCACTTTAATCACCTATGTTTCATATTTTCTAGCTCATTACCATTTCTAATATAACAACACTATCTCTTGTACCCTTGCAGAATCCTCTTTTAATTTATATTTTAACCATTATCTCTAATGGCTAATACCTTTAATCCTTGTACGTTTCCCCTGTTTCTTTATTTCCTGTTTCTGTCCCTTATAACTTCTTTTCCTTTTTATCTTTCCCCTCTTTTTCTCACCACCCTTTTTGTCGTCCCCCCCTCTGATTCTCCCTTCTGTAATCCTCTCTTATGCTTCTTCCAAATGTGTTTATTTTTCAAACTATTCTTTTTTTTAGTTGTTTCCTCAAATCTTGAATTTTTAACTCCTTTCCCCTGCTTTTTCCATTTTACCCCACGTTGCATTGTTCGATCATTAAAAATGCCTTCTTCTTTGTCCAACCCTTCTTGTTCTTCAAGCATTTCTTGTTGTTTTTCATAGTTCAAAATCTCCATTTCTAAGAATTGAAGTGCAAAGCCAAAGGATCCTCCTCCCTCTTGTGACTCTTCTTTCATTTTTTAAGTTCCATTTTTAATTCCTCAAGGAGTACTGCCGTTTTAAACACTTTTAAACAACCACCCGATTGATTTTAATTCAAACCGCTAAAAATCCAACGCTCAAAATTCCAAAAATCACCAAGTAATCCAATGTTTCTTCTTGCTTCTTTCTTCCACTTTTCCTTTCCGGGGGCTCTTCTTATCTTTTACCAAAGTTTCAGTTACAATGTATTCTTTGGAAGTCTTTTTAAAGTTTCACTGTTAATTCCTTTTATTTCCAGGTGGTACTCTCTGTTGCTTCCAAGTTCCACCCTTTCTTTTTTTCCTCCACTTTCCTTCTTTTAAGGGCTTTAGAGTATCCAGAAAATCTTTATTTTCCCTTTGACACTTTAATTTCAGCTTAAAATTGCCTATTAGTATCAAAGTAAATTAACACAAATTTATTATTTAAATTTCTTCTTAACATTCAAAGCCAATTGTAACTGTCAATATGAGAAGAAAAAATCTATTTTGCTTTTCCCCTCTCTTCACTGACACTTTAAAAAATCTTCTTTTAGGAATAACACTCTTAATATTTTTAGTTCTAGGCTACCTTGCATAGATGTTGTCTCTGCTTAGCCTGGTCTGTCAAGCTCTCCCCTTTGTCTTCCCTCCTGCTCAATCTTGTCCGGTCGGGTTCCTTTTTGAAGTGGCCATTTCTGACCACCGCTACAACCACCTTTCGGAAAGGGAGTAATGGCCAGCCGAGGAAGAGAGATGTGGCTCCCCTCAACTCAGCTGACAGTCTGCCCCCTCTTCATCTCTACGGGGTGGCTTCATCCACGAATCCAAAAGATCAGGCTGCTCTGGTGGCGAGCACAGATTGAAACCACACACAATTGCAGATTTCGGTCCATTGCCGAAGAAGCCGAAACCAGAAGTCAACATTTTTATCTGCATTTCTATGACCTTATTGAAGTGTTTTTCACTCAATATGAAATAGTTCACATTTTTTTAATATAACAGTTCTTCGTGCAGCATTTTTGTTTAATATGTTAATACACAGTTTAGATGTGCCAAGTTTATTATATTTCTTTATCACTTTCTAGAGAAAATAATGAACTTTTAATATTTGGCTAATTCTTACAGGTAGATAATGTAGATATGACTGATTTTGTCCATTGTACAGCAATACTTTTGAAACTACATGAATAGGAAAAAAAACTTTTATTGAGGGAAAGGTAACTAACTATTCATACTGAAAAATATGAATGAGAACAAAGGCTATATATCATTTATCTTACTTCTCTGTTCTAAATGTATACTTACTTTAATGATTTTTTAAAATTTTAAATAGCTATCCATGACAGCATGTGACAATTTCATGGATCATGAAATTTAGCCATCCTTAAAGAAAGCTGCTCATAGCATCAAACTTGTTTTTCTGATAAAAACTTCAGAGTTAATCTAGGCTAAAAATGAAACTGCTTTAGATTGGTGATGATTTTTTTGATGTAAACATGTAAGTAGATTTTTTAAAAAATCAACTTTTGATACAGTTATGAAATAAATACAATTTCCTGAAGGGTACTATTAAGAAATAATCACCTACAAGAAAAAGTAATTATCTAATTATAGAAAATTACTCATCTCATTTTTTTCATATTACTAGTGCATTGCCCTTAATAATTTAAATAGTTGTGGATAACATTTTCTGAGATGAGAAAAATATTTTATTGACAATATTATAGCCTCTTCTTTTTATGTTGCATATTTTGAGTATATTCAAGGCCAGATTTAATGGCAAATTTGTGTACTAAAATGAGATAACACTTATTTAATTAATTGTTTATTACACTGAAACTTATTTTTGTAGAATATGGAGACAATGAATGAGCTTTATTCAAGGCTTTATAAAGAAGCAGAAAAGATTAAGAGATGGAAAGTCAGTGTACAATATGAATTAAAGGAAAAAGAGAAAAAATTGCAAGAAAATAGAAAGATCATTGAAGCATTGCGTAAAGTCATTCAAGAATTACAGGCAAGTTTTTATTGTATGTTGAAATGACTTCAAAATAAAGTAATACAGAAAATTAAAAATTCTAAAAACTTAACATTTAATCTTTTATGCAATTTTAAGATGAGTTCTGTGAATGTTTTATTATTTTTCCATTGTATGTTAGGGTAATTGTAAACAATAATCTTTCTGTTTCCCAATTCATCTCATTCAAAATTTCAGAGATTTGTCAAAGCTATTTTTACTGATTGCACATGACACTATCATCATGGATATGTTTATATACTTTTGTTTCAATAAAATTCATAGAAAAATGACATTAAGACTCACCCTTCTGTACCAAGAGTGAACATAGAAAATTGTTAAATAATCCATTTGTTTGCTGGGCATTGATAGCCGCCTTATCCTGTTTCACCCAAGCATACACTATCCCCCCCACCTTTTAAAAAAGATAGTATTTCTAACTTCACCATAACTTCATTGTTGCTGGCTTAAAATCTATGCTATATCAAGGTAGATTTTAAGTCATGTTATCATGCCATTGCAGTGGGATCCTAAGAGCTGGTAAGTGAGATGAATTGGCCATTCCTCATCCAAAGTCATGAAGAAAAGTCCATGTTTTTATATTTGGGAGTCATAATTTACTCAGACTAAAACATATCATTTGCATCTTTATTAGTTTGAAAATGAAAAATTAAGCCTAAAATTTGAAGATGAAATACATGAAAACAATGAACTTCTAAAAGAGTAAGTAATACTAGTAATACATTACTAAAATAAATTACTAATAAAATAATTTATGGAACTTAAATTATTGATTATAGCAAGCGGCAATACTCTTCTTGGCTGATTTCAAACAAAGCTAAATATTATATTCATAGTACAGATAATCCTTGACAATTGGGACTGGAATTTTTATCCTAAAACCTAAGTCATTGCCGTTGTATGTTGAGTTTGATCCAATTTTAGTACTCTTTTTATGATGATCATTAAGTAAATTACTGTGGTAAAGGAACGCTATAGTCATAAGTATGAACCCATTCTTCTGAATGTCACAAGTCATGATCACATTATGGAGGACATTGCTGTGGATTATAAATACGAGACAGTTGCCAAGAGTCCAAGTTGCAATCACATTTACCTTGGGACAGTGGAATAATCATAAATACAACGACTATCATATGTGTGAGGACTATACATTTTTCAGCACTTTCATAACTTCAAATGATTGCTAAATGAATGGTCATAAGTCAAGGAGGCTCAGTGGGCTGAAATAGTCAGCCAGTTCCAGGCCATGATGCAGTCCCACTGAAAGAAGGTCCTCCAGTTCTTCGCCTTCAGCGGCACTTCCCTCCAGCCTTCACCCAAAGCCCCGCACTAGGAGGCTGAAGCAGACCCCAGTTTGGAATTTCTACCCCCCTCCGACCCACACAAAAAGATCCCAAAGGCGGAGACTCTCTACAACAACACAAACATTCATTACACATATCCGGCCCAGGAATTTGAGGACCCCTGATTTAGTGCAATATAAAAATGGAAATAATTTTTCTGCAGAGCACCAACATTTTCTTGCAGACCACCAGTGGTCCATGGATACTGTGTATATCTATAACTATATAGATGATATACTAGAGTGCCCTAGGTAGAAATGATATAGAACAGTGGTTCTCAAGCTATGGTCTGCAGATCTATGGGGGCTGCGATATCACAGGTGTGTGTGTCTGTGCTGTTATGATTTAAATCTTGAGTTAAATCTTGGAATTCTTAAAAGATATTTAAAGGAGATCTGTGGTGAAGAAAAGGTTGAGAACACTGGTATCGATCAACCACAACACTTCAGATTTGTTTATAAACAATTTGTTATTATTGAGCAAGCCAATTCAATATTTTCTCTACTTTCATGAAACTATGGTATCAAATCATGCCTTGGTAGCATATTTTTTGATGCATATCCCAATAATTTAATCTCAGCATAGCTCATGACTGAAATAATTGTTAGTTGATCTTAACTATTCTGGTGATAAAGTAGCATTTTCTCTTTATTCTGACATTACCAGAGATAGCTGGAAGTTAAACTTTATCCCCCTTTATTACACTTGTATCTCCCTTCAATTGGATAGAAGTGAGAAAACTTGCAGTGATTGGGAAAAGGAGCAATAAAGGGCTAGCTACAATTTGGTAAAGAGAATAGCAAATTTAATATCAATAGTGTTTTATGCTGGCTCAGGAATGGATGAAGAGCATATGCATTTCTTCTCAGCCATGGAGAAAGGTTGTATGACATTTTCATTATGAATAAGCAAGCTTCCTTCCACAACAAAGCATTTCGTTAAAACAAGTAAGCTGTTAAAAATTTGCGTCTAGCAGCACAAATCTTTCCCTCCCCTTTTTTGGCAATAGGTCTTTTACAATCAGGTGATGAAACTACTCCCAGAATTTTTAAATTGCTGTGTAAATAAATTTCTTTGTAAAGCAACATAATATTGTTAATGGTATCCTTTCTCTTCAGAAATAATGCTACAAGACATTTGTGCAACTTACTCAAAGAAAAATGTGTGCAATCAGTGGAGAAGTGCAATAAATGTAAATATTCTTATCAGCCTTTACTTTTTTCATACTATATATCACATCAAAAATATTATTTTACTTATTTATATGTGAATAAAAATATTAAATTTATTAATTTTCTAAATTTCTAAAAAAAAAAAGAGAGATGGTTCTTCACAAAATGTTTTATTACATATACTATAATGTCAATCTTACATTCAGAACTATTAGGTGGCTGGTCAATTCCTCAAGAACTATCATGCCTAAATAGAAGTTAAAAAACACCTATTAAAAAAGGTGTTTTAAATTAAAATTGATTACTTGGTTCAGCATAGAATGGATGGATGAATGGATAGATGGATGGATAGGTTATATGCCTTTAAGTTGATGTCAATTCTTAGTTCTCATATAGGTAGATTTTCTCCAAGAGGCTGTTTTCAATTTCATAAGTATGCCAGCATAATTGAGTGTGCCCATAATGGTCTAATGGTCTTGTCTTTTCTTCCACTTTTCGCAGCATTATAAACTTTTCAAGAGATTAGGTCTTCATATAATGTGTCTTAAGTATAATAATTTGAGCTGGGTTATTTGTGCCTCAAAGGAGAACTCTACTTGATTTGTTCAAAGAATCATTTGTTTGTTTATATGGCTAACCATGATAATTTCAAAAGTCTTCTCCAACACCAAAGTTCAAAAATGTCAAGAACATAGGAAGAAAGCATTTTTAAAATAAAATTTATAGAAAAATTGATAGGACAATCGGAAAAGCTTGCTTTGTTATGACAGATCATAAAATATATCCTAAATACCTACTAACGTGTCCTAAATACCTACTAACATTTAATCCTAATTTAATCCTAACTTGAATTATGTATTGTTATTATTACTGATATATATTATTTGACACTAATATTTCTTACTCTACCATATCAATTTTGTTAAAGATGAATGTGAACGAGAAGAAACCAGACAAATGTATGTGGATCTTAACAATAACATTGAGGTATACACTGAAAATACTTAAAATAAATAAATGTTTGGACCTGTAGTTTAGTAATGAATTTGTAGCTGGACCCTGAGGCCATTAGATCTTTTAGCTAGGGATGGAGGAAATGGCAAAAAAGCAGAAAGAGATTGTGGTGATGCATCAATATCTAAATTGCTGTGGCCTTTACCCCCCTTTTTAAAAATTATAGTTAAGAAAAACTCAGTGAAAATATAATTGATTGTATTGACCAGTGAGCTGTGGTGACATAGTGGTTAGAAGACAGTATTGCAGGCTAATTGCCAACAGTTAGATTTTCACTGGCTCAAGGTTGATTCATCCTTTCATCCTTCTGAGGTCACTAAAACGAGGACCCAGACTGTTGGGAGCAATATGCTGACTCTGTAAACTGCTTAGAGAGGGCTGTAAAACACTATGAAGTGGTATATAAGTAAGTGCTATTGCTATATTTGTCTAACGTTTATTTCATTATTCTGTTTTAATGTTTTGGAAAGATTTTATTGATTTATTTCCGAACAGAAGAAAGAAAGAAAAAGCCCACCTAACAGCCTGGTCCAAAGTTACCCATAGACTGATTCTAGATGAGCATGGAATTCTCATTATCAATCGTATCTATAATTACTACCATACCACACTAATTCCCAATAAATAGTATGCCATCACATCATATCTAGAAACTTCATTATTGCTTGAACAAATGGAATCTAAAAAAAGTAATAATTTTAAAAAATGAAGAGGAAGTTGAACAGTAACTAGTCCTGAACACAGAGAAAGTATTGCAGGCAAATATCAATGACTGAATGTTATATTAATATCATGGGACACTACTGTACACAAATATTATTGTTACTCTGAATATCTTTATAAAATATGACCATTAATTTCTTCTGGAACATTTGTTTTTACCCAATTTTATTTTCATTTTTAGAGAATGATAAAGGCTTTTGAAGAACTTCGTGTACAAGCAGAGAACATCAGACTGGAAAAGTATTACAAAAGTAAGAATATTATATCTGGCATATGTTTGATGCATAATAAACTACCAAACTAAAATAGTCATTAAGATTTGGAGAATTATATAATCTTATTTGTTGTTTTCTTATTTGATCCTTTATGAATGCCACATAAGTCATCTTCAACAAATTAAAAGAGAGTTGCGAAAGTGTAATTTTGGTTGAGGTTTTGAAATTACTGTCTCCTGTTTTGTTATGTTCTCTTTATTATAAACACATATGAAGCATATAGTGGACTTACTTTGTTGAGACATTAATTGACATTCAAAATGTGGAACATATTGCAAAAAGTATATGTGAAATTTATCAGAGGTTCCTATTGGATTGTGTTCCTTGAGACCAGGAATCTAATCTAAGTAGGAACTAGTGAAGTAGCTCTTTATAACTTTAATAGAAAAAGGTATAGGTAGTCCTTGACTTAACAATCACAATTGGGACCAGATTGGGTCTTAACAATCACAATTGGGATCTTGGTTTGAGCAAAGCAGTCATTAAGCAAAATGCTCATATTTAATTCAACAACTTCAATCCAATTTCTCCCAGTTGCGGTTGTTAAACAATTACCCAGATTGTTGAGAGATTGTGTGGGGATGCCTCAGGGAATGGAGCATGTGTGGGAAAGCTCAGCACCACTGATAAATGGAAAACTGCTGCAGCTGGGAGGCTTGGTCTGGGAATAGACCCATTGGCATACTTGCCACAAGCCAGGAAGCCTGGATCTTCTCCCCTCTCATCATGCATTGGAGGCCTGGACCATCTCCCTATCCACCATACCTGGGAGTCAGGCCTTTTCTCTGTCCTACCATATTTGGGACCTGGCCTCTTCTCCACTCCTTCATGCCTGGGTCTATTGAATCTTTTTGTCTTTTGCTGCAGCTTCTGAAAGAGCCTTTCCAGCCTTCAGAACAACTGCCTTCACTACAAAGATTATTGTTCGGAAGGATAGAAAGAATTGGAGTCACAGTACCCCTGAAATCATAAGGGCACGTGCACTGCCAAGTGCATTAATTTTGATCATGTAACTAGGTGCTGCAATGACTGTAACTATAGGCAGGGTTATAACTCTTCAGCATCATCATAAACATAAAACAGTCACTGAATAAATCAAGGACTCCTGCATTACAAATAATACATATGGAGTGAGGGAACAGGAGCAGTTCAGATCCTAGTTATATCTTGGGCAGAGAATTAGAAAGCAATGGAATCTAATCTAAGCAAAATTAATGAATCATGTTTTTTTAACTTTAACCAAAAGAGATTTATTTACAGGAAGAATATTGTCAAGATAGACAAAATCAAGCACCTGCTCCTACAAGAGCTGTCTATGCCCAGAAAAAAAGCAGAAGGAAGTGACTTATATCTGATAAAAGCCATAAACACATGTCCTGTTGAAAATATTTTTACCATGTACTCATGTTGGCTTGTCTCTAAAATGGCTTAAGAAAATCCTGACAAAGTGAGACATTTTGGCAATAGCTTGCAAAAAACTTATGCAGTAGGTTATCCCATCCAGCATAAGCATCCTGTCTTGTTCCTTGACATGACTTTTTATCAGCTGACATCTTTAAATAGTATTGGTCTGCTATCACTCCAAGACTGGGTGATATATTTTGGAGCAGGTTACTTATTTGAGGTTGCAGTGAAATCAGGATGAGATATGATTAGCATACAAAAATATGTCAATTATCTTCTCATTTTAAATGGAGGACTTTACTATAAAGATAACATGTTTACTTTCTTTACTAATTTAAATGTTAATAATGTAAATTATTGTTATTTTGGAAGTAAAAGAAGCATCTGATAAAATAGAACAGCTTGAAAAAGGACACAAGAGAGAGATAAATTCCATGGAAAAAGAGGTTTGTTAATGATTATTTATTTTTGTTAGATTAGTTATAAGTAATGGATATCAACAGCAATAGCAACAGCACTTAGACTTATATACTGCTTCACAGTTACAGCCCTCTCTAAGTGGTTTTACAGAGTCAGCATATTTCCCCCAACAATTTAAGTCCTCATTTTACCTACCTTTTTTTATGCCTCACCGAAATTATAATCCCCAAATATTTTATTTTGTCTACTATCTGAATGTCCATTCTCACTACTAGCACTTCTTTTTGTTTATTTGTCATATTTTTTTGTAATTATTTTTGTTTTCTCCCTATTAATTTTTAGTTCCGCAACTTCTCTAAATTTTTCTAAATTGTCTATCAATTTTGGTTCTGAATTTTGTGGCTCTTCTAATATAAAAAGTAAATCGTCAGTGATGACTTGCAATTTAAACTCTTCTTTTTTATTTTTAACCCTTTAATTTCTGTTTCTTCCTAATTGTTCTTGCTAAAACCTCCAAAGTCAAAATAAACAAAAGTGGTGATAATGGGCATCCCTGCCTTATTCCTTTTTGAATTTCAAATTTATTTGTTGTCCCCCCATTCACCAAAATTCTACCTTCTTGTTTATCATATATTGCCAATATAACATTTACATTTTTTTTGTCCAAAATCCATATATTTAATTTGCTGCAAGATAAAATCCCACTTCACGTTGTCAAAAGCTTTTTTGGCATCTAAAAACAATAATGCCACCTGGTCACAATTATGATCTTTGTAATACTCTATAACATTTAAAATTGTCCTTATATTATTTTTGAGGTGCCTATGTGGGAGAAATCTGTTTTGATCAATATGGATGAATTTGTTTAAATTTTTTTAAGTCTTTCCACTATAATTGTAACAAAAATTTTGTAGTCCACATTTAATAAAGATATTGGTCTATAGTTCCCAACATCTGTTTGGTCATTTCCTTCTTTGGGGATAATTGTAATCATGGCTTCCTTCCAGGATTGTGGAATTTTTAACTCATCTATTTTAAGCATTTTACGACTTATTATTTCCTGTTGAGACTTATAAATCTCTGCTGGAAGCCCATCTGGACCTGGTGCTTTATTGTTTTTCTGTTTATTGATTGCCCAATTGACTTCCCTTATTTTCCAATTCAACTTTTTTTCCTCATCCGAAACTATTATAAATTCTATTTTCTTTAAATAATCTCTCACTTTTTCCTCTGTTGGGTATTCCTCTTCCTTATATAATTTCTCGAAATATTTTTGAATTATCTCTCTTTTTTTCTTCTTCTTGATAACAAATTTCTCCATGATCATTTCTTAATTTGGTAATCCATCTCTTTTCTTTTTCTTTTTTCAATTTGTGGGCCAACCAACAAGCTTGCTTATTTGCATTTTTGAATAGATATTGCCGTGTCATTTTTAATTGTTGGGCTAGTTCCTCCTTCTCTAATAAGTTTATTTTGTGTTTTATTAGGTCCATTTGTAATTTTATTTGTTTTTCTTGAGGTTCCTCTTGTAATTTCCTCTACAAATATTTATATTCCTCTTCAAATGTTTTTGTTTTGTTTTTTCTCTTTATTTTTTTTGCCATATATTTTATTGCCATGCCTCTTATCAACACTTTTATTGTATCCCAGTTATTTTGTGGAGATGTATCCTTCTCTTTATTTTCTTCAAAAAAAACCCTCCAATTTTCTTTTCAATTTGGTGTTAAAATCTTTCTCCTTTAGAATTGACCTTTGAATTGTCCATCTTGAAATTTTTTTCTGTCCAGTCCAACTAAATCTAATCACGCTATGATCTGCCCATAAGTTTGTCTCGATGTTAATATCTATTAGTTCCGAAATAAGTTTCTTCATCATCCATGCCATATCTAGTCTCAACTAGGACTGATGTCTATTAGAGTAATAGGTATATATATATATATATATCTGGCATTCAGCTTTGCTCGGGTATTTTCCCACGTCATAATAGTGGTGCTTTTAAAGTTGTAGCAACGATTTGAGAGCTCACATCACTCTGAGAAGCACAGAGCTGAAGACCAAGCCTGAAGATGATGAATGAGACTTCATCGAAACGTTGCCTAGATACTTCCAATCTTATGCGGGAGAAAACCCGAATAACCAAAGATCCACATACAAATACCCGCGAGAACCTCAGAAAACAAATATATATATATATATATATATATATATATATATATATATATATATATATATATATATATATATATGATATTATTAATATTAACTTCTTTCATCAAATCAAAGAAAAATTTTGGTAATGTTTTTTTCCTTTCTAATTTCATATTATTGCCTTATATTATTATATTATAATCCAATAATTTGTCAACAACTGCATTAAAGTCACCCAAAGTACAAATTTCCTCATATTGCAAGTCCTTAATTCTATTATATAATTTTTGAAAAAAAAATCTTGTGGACCATTTGGGGCATATATTACCACCAGTAATATCTTTCTATTTCCCAATTCAATTTCAACCATCAAAATCCTACCTTCATTATCTCTAAAAAATTCTTTGGCTAAAATCCAGTCTTTTATATATAGTGCTACCCCTCTTTTCTTTTGTATATCAAGTGCTGAAAAATTATTCCCTAATTTTTTGTTATCTAACAAGTATTTTTGTTTTTCTGTTATATGTACCTCTTGTAGAGCTATTATGTCAACATTTAATCTTTGTAAGTTCTTAAACAGTTTTTTCCTTTTTATTGGGGAATTTATGCCATTAATGTTCAAGGATATCAATTCACATCTATCCCAGTTTTTATCTGTTCCTTTGTCTAGTACTTTTTGTGATTCTAATTTCTTTAGGTTCTTTATTTGCCCTTTCATTATCTTCCCTGTTTTCTCTTCTTCCATATCATCTCTTTTTATTATCTAATATATTTCCTTCTATATTTGTTGCTTCCATACCTCTTTCTTCTGATGCTTTCTTCTCTGGGATTGTTTCTTCTATCTCTTCATTTGTAAATTGTTGGTCAAAAATCTCTTCCACTTTATCAATTGTATCCAGCTAAGTCTTTTCTCCTGCCAAGTAACCATAATACCCTCCGGTACCAACCATCTAAAATTCACATTATATTTTATCAGCTTTGTTATTAGGAAGTGATAGGGTCTCCTTAGCTCTCTTACTCTCCTCAGTACTTATTTTAGAATGGTTAGTTGTTTTCCAGCATATTCAATTGGCTTGTCTCTTGTCTTGTGTAAAATTTCATCATGGATCGATTTTTTAACTAATTGGACATGAACTTCTCTTTGGAGGTTGTACCTCCTTGCATAGTTAGTCTGTACTCTGTACAGCTCATCCATTTCTGTAAATATTTCTTGTTTTTCCATCCTAATGTCTTTGCCAAGTAGATCTTTCCCTGTTTCTTCCTTCAAGTTTTGGAATCTTAGGTAGTGGGCTGCCTTTCCTACCTCCAAAACGATTACTGTTGTTTCCAACTCCTTGTTAGCTTTTTCCAATTGGTCAGTTAACTCATCCATCCTTTTTTCCTCCTCCATCTTCGTCTCAATTTCTACAATTTTCTCTTGATTTTTCTGAACCTTTTGTTGGAAAGCTTCACATTTCTCATCTATTATTTGTATCTTTTCTTTTAATTCAGATCTCACCATGCCCATTTCATTCTTCATGTCCTTGTGATTTTTAACCATCATCTCTTACATGCTCAACATTAAAACTTGTAGGTCTTTTGTGGAGTTTGATCTTTCTTTTGGAAGCATTTCGTCAATAGCATTTTGTATGGGAGGGCTTGCAGTCACTGTTGTCATCGTTTGCATGGGTATTTTCCTAATTGTACCTATCTTAGATATGTTTGCAGAACTTGTCATGTTAAGCAATCTTGTCACTATGTTTTTCCTATCCACCACACCCAGACTTTTCCTTTCTTATCAAATCCTTTCCACTTCTATTACCCTTCCCCTTCCTTTTCTTTTGCAACACAGTATTACAATATTTTCCTACTTTTTCTCCCCAATATTTCATTAAATTACAGTCAATAATCAACAATTACTCAATAGTTACTTAATCCCTTATTAAATGCTCAATAATCCCACTTTTTCAGTTATTAAAGTCAGTATTCAATGAGAAGATTTGTATTAATGGTCTTATACAACTCCTATTTCAAAAAGCTTAATTCTAATCAAATTACTATAACAATATTATCTATACCTATAATATTTCAATAATAAATTATCAAACATCACTATAAGTATATATGTTTGAGTGTATATAATAATAATAATAATAATAATAATAATAATAATAATAATAATAATAATAGCATAGTATATTAAATGATCTAAGTTATAAGTATATTAGCTAATTTAAATATTACTATGTAAATATAATTTATGCTAGTAACATACCACTAACAAAAAGTGTAATAACAGATATTTCAATATATAAATCCATTAACACATATAGTATATCTCTATAACTTTGCCAATTTCCAACACCCAAAGGGAAGAAAAAAAGAAAAAAAGGGAACTTAAATTCCAATTTTCAAGGTCTGGAGATAAGCAAAGAAAGTTTTAAATCACTTTCAATTATCAAAGGTCTATATGTGAGAGAAAATACCCAATAGTTTAACATAGTGGTTCCCAAACTTTTCAGTTCATCGCCCCCTTGGTGCTACAAACTCATTCTCAATACCCCTCACCCAGGGGCAGGATTCAAATTTCTGGGCATGGCCTAATTTGAGGGTGTGGTTTGCTGGTCACGTAACTGGGTGGGTGTGGTTTGGTGACAGGCAAACGAAATACAAGTAGTCCTGACTTAATGACCGGTTGCTTAGCAAGTGTTCTAATTTATGACTGGCCTCCCAGAACTACTTGACCTGTTTTTGGAGTTTTGAGGAGGCCATGCACACACACACACACACACACACACACACTTCTAACCCTGCTGGAGCAGGTCATTGGACTAGAATCGGCAAAGCATCTCTGATTAGATTCTAGAAGCGAATAGAATCTAATCAGAGATGCTTTGCCAATTCTTGTTGATTTGTTTTATTTGTATTTCTTTATTTTATGTTGCTGAATTGCATTGACATGTGTGTCCCATCTTGTGCACAGCCCAGAAGCTTTTGTGATTCTTTGCAGTAAAAATTACTGACCTCTGGCTTTGCTCTACTTTTCAAATGTGCTGCCACTGCTGCATTCTAGGTGCTGGCCCCGCAGGTCCACCCCATTGAGCCCGCTGCACTGGAGGGACCTGCCCAAGCAGGTCTGAGTGGAGCGGTGCACCAAATCAATGGGGTGAGCCTGGGAAAGGGAAAGAGAGAGAGAGAAAAGAAAGAGAGAAAGAGAGAAGGAAGAAAAGAAAGAGAAAAGGGAAAGAAAGAAAAAGTGACAAAGAAAGGGGGAGGGAGAGAGAGAGAGAGAGAGAGACCTGATGCATCAGATTGAAATGAGGCCTAGTTTAGAGGCCCTTTTCCACATTGAAACATCTTTGCCAGCATCTTTGCCAGCACATTAAAACATCTTTGGCTTCTATTAATTAAAAGTTTTGTGGATGAAACATGGCCATGACTATCAGGAAGCTTTTACATTTTGTTGAGGCTTTAAACAGGATCCATCGGACCAGACCTCCACCCTAAAATGTTACGTTTCCCCAATGTATTACAGTGACAATTCTGAAGAAGGCAAAACCAAAATGTACTGGTAAATTACAAGGATAACACACACACACACACACACACACACACACACTCCCTTCTAACCCTGCTGGAGCAGGTGACTGGACTAGAATATATATCTCATTATCTTTCTTCTCCTTCCCTCTTTATTTCTTTTTCTTTCTGTCCCTTCCTTCCATTCCTCTCCTCTTTCTTTATCTGTCCCATTTTCTTTCTGTCCCTTTTCTCTTTCTCTTCTTCTTTTAAAAAAATATTTTCTTAAAGCTGTGATTGGCAGGAAGAAAGTTATGTTCTTGCATTAAAATTGATAATGGATGCTAAAATATCTCCTGACTAAAATCACTGGTTTCCCCACTTAATCAAGATGAATAGCTGACATTGAAGTTATGTCACAGTCTCCACTGCATTCAGATCAATAGGGAGATTGTGAACTCACCACAATAAAAATTGCTATTGTACTTAAAAAGCCTGGGATAGTGAAATTTCCTTACTGCTAAATGTGGAGGGACTTAGCTCTGTAAGTCATGAAGAGATCAACTGTGAATTGTTTCATTCTTAGTGTATACCTTGTCTGGTATAACTTCAAAAAATTTCTGTTCCATTTTAGTTTTATTGCTTGTGTCAGGTGCAAACGATCAGAACCATACATTAAGTTGCAGTTCAGAAGATTTATTTCTCAAGTCTAAACACAACAATCTGGTCAAATAGTGGTCAATACTAAATTGGCGCTAGACAGGAATTAATTGAATTTGACGTGGAGGGGGTTGGACTTGGGGCTGGATTGCTTCTGGCAATGTAATGACTCCAGATGACTCCCTTAACTCATCTTTTGGCTTTGCCTCTTCTATACCTTGTCATATAAAAAAAATATGTGTAACAAAGAATATGAAACTCAAATGGAATTTTGCAAACATGACTTGTCAATTATTTATTTTATTAGATTTCTATACTGAAAGAAGAAAATTGTAAAAAAGATAACAAAATAAAACAGACAAATAGTCAGTTACAGGAATCAAGTTTGTTAATACTTGAATTGAAAGAAATAAGAAGTAAGTATTTATATTTCTATCCTAGTTATCCTCTTTTTGTTTCTCTCTGTGTGTATGTGTCTGTCTCTGTCTGCCTGTCTGTACATTCAATTGTTTTATCTCCTCTATTCCTCTTTGTTCTGTTTCTTTTTCACTCTACTGCTTCCTCTTTCACCTCATTTATCAGTCAATGTACAGTATAATCATGTTTCCTCCAAGCTCTGTGATTTCTTGGCAAACACATTTTCATAGTATTGCACCATTTCCTCTATATTAGAATCTAAGAAAAATTCCATGCATGATAATTCTAAAGGGAAAAACAGCTCAAGAAGCATGGGAAGCTCTGAAAAATATAATCATAAAAGCCCAGTTCAGCACAACACCACTGAAGAAGAAAAACAAGAAATCCAAGAAGAAACAGCATGGTTACATAAAGATCTCTCTGATAATCTGAAAGCAAAAAGGACAAGTACAAAAAATGGAAAGAGGGACATATAACTAAGGCAGAGTATCTTGACAGACTTGAACAATGGCCACTATCCAATAAAATGAAATTTAACATGGAAAAAAGTAAGGTTTTACACTTAGGCAGGAAAAACCAAAGAACAAATTAGGTGAAATCTGATTCAAAACAGTAACTGAGAGGGAGCTTGGAGTCCCAGCGGATGATCATTTAAATATGACCCAGCAGTGTGCGGCATGAGCCACAAAAGATAATATAATCCTTGGTTTTATAATCAGAGGCATGGAATCAAAATCATGTGAAGTATTAGTACTGCTTTATAAAGCCTTAGTAAGGCCATACCTGAAATACTGCATCCAGTTTTGCTTACCATATTACAAAAAAAGATGTTGAGACTTTGATGATTAAAGGCCTGGAGATAAACAAGAACTGGGTGGACATGACATGAGAAAAGAAGAACTGGGGAAACTTGATAGCAGTATTCGAGTACTTGAGAGGTTGCCACAATGAATGATCAACTTATTTTCCAAAGCACCAGAGCATAGGACAAGAAACAATGGAAGGAAACTAATCAAGGGAAGAAGAAACCGGAAATTAAGGAGAAACTTCCTAACACTGAGAACAATTAATCAGTGGAACAGCTTGCCTTCAGGTGCTTCATCACTGGAGGTTTTAAGAAGAGACTAGAGAGTCACTTGTCTGAAATGCTATAGGGTTTCTTGCTTAAGTAGGGGGTTGGACTAAAAGACCTCAAAGGTCCATTCCAGCTCTGTTCGGATTGATTGATTGATTGGTTATATCTGAACAGCTTAATACATTTTAGTGAAAGCAGTTTCCTTGCATTGCAAATCTAGCAATCTATAATGACACTGGGAATCTTAGTAATGATAGCATTTTCGAATAGTATAAGCATCTTTTCCTCACTTGTTTTTTAAGCTCAGATGAGGAAGAATTGAGGGAAGAAAACATTGTTTATTTTTAAACCTGCTTTTCTGCAGTTACATATGTATTTCCCAAAGTTCAAAAAGAAACCCTTGAATTCATTACATTCCTGCACTTAATAACTTGTATAGATCAGAAACCTCTTTATATCTTTTTTCTTCTTTCTTGCACACTATGCTCTCTTCCTCCTCCTCCCTTCCTCCCTCCCCTCCCTCCCTCCCTCTCCCTCTCTCTGTGTTTATGCATAATTAATTTATTAGACTTTTTTCATTTCTAAAATACCCAGTGAATTTTACTGGTGTTTCAACCACCAGTGTAAAACAATATGTATTAGACGCCTGCAAGAATACAGAATTGTATTTATTTATTATAAGAAAATAAAAGGCAGCTTGAACTAGGCAGAGAATCAAACTCCTTCAATTTTATCTTTTCCATTAGTTTGGGATAATCAGTTGGGTGGAATAAGAATTGTCATTGATGGAAGTCCAAATCTAACAGTGCTGACTCTTCAGCATGCATGATGTACTATCCACAAGAGGGCAGTAAGGTGTAGAAAAAGAATTAAAGATTTATTCTGTATGTTCCCTTTGTCTTTAACATAGTTCTTGGTCTAAAAGATTAATCTGAAGTCACTGATCCCTGGCACAAATGCATAGGACTTGTGCTCTTTGAATCTCTTTTTATTTATAATTAACCCTGCCTCACTTATTTTAAGTTATATTCCTGCTTACATGCACATATAATTCAGCTTCCAAAAATCACTTCAGTGGCTTTATCAACCTCTGTTTTTATTACTTTTCTCACTTTTGTTGCTACCTATAGATCATAATTTTTCTTTGCAATATAACAATATAACTTTCTCCTCAGTGGTGGGATTCAAACATTTTTACTACCGGTTCTGTAGGCGTGGCTTGGTGGGAGTGGCAGGCGAAGGATACTGTAAAATCTCTAGTCAGAGGTGGTATTTGCTGGTTCTCCAAACTTCTCAAAAATTTCTGCTACCAGTTGTCCAGAACTGGTCAGAACCTGCTGAATGTCACCTCTGCTCCTTCTCCCCTCCCCATTCCCTGTCCCCCCTTCTCCACCCAAGCAAAAATGTCCTAGACCAGGGGTGTCAAACTCACATCATCACGGTGGCATCATGTGACTTTTCAGGACTTTTCCCCCCTTCGCTAAACTGGGCGTGGGTGTGGCCAGTGTGTGATGCATCCAGTCCATGTGCCATGTGTTTGATAGCCCTGTCGTAGACTGCGTATGTCCTTGTTTAAAGAATGCTTTAAATCTAAAAAAGTTTTGCCAAGGAAGTAAGAAAAAGCTACAGGCTGAACTTTGCTATGTGCTTATCACTGATCAAGACAGTTAAAAAATATTGCTTTAAAAAGTTTTCAAAAATGGGTAGGAGAGATAAGCTACTTTTATTGAAGGTTTAGGCACAGATCATTGGGGGATTTGTTTGGTTCTTATGATTGGTGTACATGTTGACAAATGTTGCTTATTTAATTAAAAACAAACATTTTCTGTGTACATGATAGATAGTATAATTCTGGTCTGTAAACTTTCCTGAAAATATTTTGATATTTTATTTTTAATATTTAAAATTCAGAGCAACAAGATGAGATAATAAAAAAAGCAGAAAGCAAACAACAAAACTTGTTGACAGAACTGGAAAATACTACACATTCTTTGGAAGATACAAAGGTAGGACTTCACAATAGTTAAGTCCAATAATATTGAATATAAATGAGAAATCCAGGATATAGTTTAAATTATTATGAATATTTCCATTTAGTAGAATCTTAATTATAAAAACATATCGCTACATATAAGTTGGAAAAATGTACTTTTTATTCTCTTTAGAATATTTGTAAGAATTTAGAAACTGAGTTGCAAATTTCAGTAAAAACATTGGCAGAAGTCACTGAACAAAAGGAATTTATTGTAAGAGAATTTGAAGAAACTAGAATTCTGCATGCATCGGTTACTGAAGGGTTCCAGATTGAAGTTTCTAATTTGAAGGAGATGCTATTGAAAGAAGAAAATAGGTAAAATTATTTTCTGTGTAAATTTTAAAAAATAGTTATGACAAAGGGAAAACATCAACCTCCCTGTGAATAAGGACACAGCAGCAAAGTATGACTGATTTCAGATGTTGCCTGCTGGGCATAAAGGAGCAATTGTAGAGGTTGGAGAAGATCAAAGGAGATGGCAGCTATCAAAGGCTATCTAAGACAAACCTAAAGAGAAGGAGCCTGCTGAATTATCCTTAATAGGCCTGTACATGCAATGTCTACCATCTTTCTACACTTTCTGGCCTTGACTCAATTCGCTGTCTAGCAGAGACCAGTGAGTTGGACAGTCATGTACATTTGTTTAATAAATAAATAATAAAGTATGTCTGAACTGATCATAGTGTAGATTTTGCTTTTTTATGTGTATGATATAGATAATCTTTGAGTTATGAATGTATTGGAGCCTACCAATTACATTTGCAAAATGAGAAGATGTTAAGTGAATCATATTAAGTGAATGAGCTCCATCCAGCTCACCACAATGCATTTAGAAAATGAATGCATGGATTATTAAGTACTCATGGAATGCCACAGGGGTGGGGAACACTACAAGGGGCCTAGTGCAGGAACAAAACTACCTGCCTGCAATGTCCCAAGGTCTCCCCTCACCCACAGATATTCCATGCTCCTCTTCTGACAGCTGCTTGGGCATCCTCTGCACACAACCCTTGCACCCAGCCCTCCTGTCACTGATTGCTCACTCACCTTTCAAAGATCTCCAGAGCTCAGGATTCTGGGAAAGGAAACGAGACAGATGGCTCTATTGCTAGGCCACATGGCTGAAAAGTGGTTGTCCTTTTCTGAGACACTAGAAAAACCTCTCTGGTTTTTTTGTTATTAGATACTAGCCTTCCATTCCACAGCAAAAGCAAATGGGGAGGGAGAGAAATCTTCTTTCGCTTTCTTGCCATTTTCCTTTGTTCCCTTGCTAATGGTGGCTGGAGGGAAAACAAGGAAGCAGCCAGAAATCTCTTCCTTTAGAGTAACATTCCCTTAGACCAGGGGCGTCAAACTTAAGGCTTGGGAGCCAGATCTGGCCCGCGGAGTGCTTAGATGTGGCCCACAGGGCCATCCTGGAAATAGTGAATGATCGGCCCATGGCACCTCTGCCAGCAAAAATTGAGCTCATGAGGACAACATGTGTCCCTCCCAAACTCCGTTTTAGCTGGCAGAGGATTGCAGGAGGCCACTGCAGCTGAAAATGGAGCTTGGGAGCCCATTTTCACTGGCAGACTGCTTGGGTCACCACAGGTGTCCTTCAACACAAATTATGTCATGCTGGCCATGCCCATCCTGGCCATGGTCCCTTGGCCCCCCCAAAGTCAAACACAATCCTTATGTGGCTCTCAATGAAATCAAGTTTGACAAACCTGCCTTAGACACTTGTCTCTGAAAGGTAACAGACATGCAGTTCATGGTGTTGGAGGAAAAACATGGAAGCCATTCAAAAACGTTACCTTTAGAATTAGCTTTCCATAGATGTTGCAAGCTGACATATGCACAGCTAATGGTTGATGGAAGGAAATGATGAGTTTTCTGGTTGTTTCCATGTTTTCCCTCCACCATTACCAAGGGACCAAAGAAAAACAGGAAGGAAGGAAAAATTTATTCCCCTTTCCATTTGCTTTCACTGTGCAATGGAACGCTAGCATCTAGTGACAAAAGGAAAACAGAGGTTTTTCCAGCATGTCAGAAAAAGATGGCTGTTTTTCTGCCATGTAACCTAGCAGTGGAGCAGCCTATTCTTCTGGCATTTCCTATTTCCTACCCTGGCATCCTGAACCATGGAGATCTTCAAAAGGTAAGTGAGTGATCAGTGATTGAGTGGATGGGACCCAACAGAACAAGATGGGGGAGAAATAGGCAGGAGGTACATGCTGCAGAGTCTGCAGTCGGTCATAAACACAAATGACTGCAGGGATGCTGTAATGCTTATAACTTTGGGATTGGGTCGTAAGTACGTGTTGGGTCGGTGGGTGGTCTGCTGTAATTTTGAACGGTTGCTAAGTGACCTATCATAAGTTGAGAACTACCTGCTCTTTATGGTAGATTGTTATAGGCAAAACAGTTTGCTAAATATAGAATTAGAATGATCACTTAACCTCTCTGCGGTATCTCAGCTTTGTAGCCATGTTTTATTTTTCCCATTCAATCAGTTTTTAGTGGTTTATAATGTGTGTTCAAGTTATTCATTCAGATATAATTCTTTTTTCCTAAACCATTCATTGAAAATTTAATATTATTTTAATAGGCAAAGGGAATTGAGAGATGCCTCAGATGCATTAGTTTTGGAACTCCAAAATAAATCAACTGAACTAGGTATGTTGAAGAACTGAAAACATAGGTATTGTTCTTTAGAACTACTTAAAATTGTAACAGTGTTAATTTTGTATATATCAATTTTATTGTTCATCTTCTTTCATGGTCACACTGCATTTAATATTCATTAAATTAATTATCTAGCCACCCATCTCACAAACAAACCACGGTGGATGGCATATAACAGACCTAAAAACAATAAATATATTAAAATACCTTTAAAGTATAAAAAACAAAATAAAAAATAATAGATGAAGGAAAGTTTAAAAATAATGGAGCCATTTCACTAGTTCACCCAATTTCTTGGGGTCCCCAAGCCTAGTGGTAAAAACAGGTCTTGGGAGACCTCCAGAAGTTCAACAGTGGCAAGGTCAACCTCATCTCAGGGTGAAGATTCCACCAGTGAAAAGCACTACAACAGAAAAGGCTGCTTCCTAGAGCTACCTATGGCACAGGCTCTGTATCATGCCCCCTCTGCTGTATCTGGAAGGACAGGCAGATGAAATAAGTGAGAGGCACACAGGTAGCCTTCAAATCAAATTGACAATTTGAAACAGATTTTCTGTTGCTAATGATACTGTTGTAAAGTGATACCACTTTGCTAAGTAGCAGGCACCAATCTCTGCAATCCCAGTTGTTGTCATTCACCAAATCCCACAGTCATTAGGCAATTTCCGACCAACTTCTCACAATCAAAGTTAGTGGGAAAACTGGCAGGAAGTTGCAAGTCTCAGGCAGGCAGGTAGAAAGGCAGGTGAGTGGCTATTGTTGAGTGAAGGAGGATTATGGAGCTGCAGAGATGATATAAGAGGGTATGAGGAAGAGTTGGGAAGAGTATGAGGGGCTAGGTGAGAAGTGTGACAGGCAGGGAAAGTGCATACATGTTGTTATGTTTTGAGCATGGGCGAGAAAGAATGGAGACAAACCTCTGAGCAGTGAACTTCAGCTCTTTATTTACATCGTGACTTTCTCAATTCAACAGCAGTAAAACCCGCCTTATATAGGCAAACCTTATAACGTTTAACCAATAGCGAGCTAGGAACGCTAGCTCTTATAACCAATAAGAACTCTCTGTCAAGGGCCAATCGGATTCCCCGGAATGGGCCAATCTGGTCCGGCCGCTTAACAGCAAATCAGAAGTGCAGGGCCAGAACCCTGCACTTACTCCAAGCTCACACTTTATTAATCTTATTGCATACACAACACCCCTTCCCCCTGGCTTCTTAGTTCAGGGCGCAGTTACATAGTCCCTTAGATAGGACGGTTGTCTTTTTAGTCTCTTTGATTTTCGTTGTATCGGCTGGTTGCAATCATGTTGAGGTAAATCGTTGTTTGGCAGTGGGGCTGTTTCTGGTTCAGAGTTCACTTCTACGTCGTTGTCCACATTCTCTGCAATTCCCTGAGGTGCAACTGTTTCTCCCTCCGGCTCCGCTTCCTGAGTTTCTATCAAACCGTCGTTTCCTTCGAACGGGTTTCCTAGGACTTCATCTTCTTCCGTACCTCCCCCCCCCTCAGTTAGGTCATAGGGGAGTTGCAGACTGGCCACTGGAAGCCACGATTGTAATTGATCGATATGCCGTTTCCAAAGTTTATCGGCAAGGCATTGTACAAGATAGGATCTGGGGCCAGTTACACGTACTACTGTCACTTCCACCCACAACGGGTCGCCCGATAGGTTTTTAGCATAAACCAGGTCTCCTACCTGGAAGGTACGACAGCGGCCGCTGGATCCTAGTGGTTTCTCCGGTTCGTAAGCTGGGTGCAACCGGTCGAGGTGAGAGCGGAGCTTTCGTCCCATTAGCAGTTCGGCGGGAGTTTTGTTGATGACACTATGTGGGGTGATGTGTTGCAAGAAGAGGATTTGATTGACCTTGTCGTCAATGTTGTCGTAGTTTTGCAAGGTTTTCTTCACAAATTGGACCATGCGTTCTGCTCGGCCATTGGTCGCAGGGTGCGCAGGCGAGGTGAGCGCATGGCGGATGCCGCAGTCAGCGAGGTACTGCTTGAACGCTAGTGCAGTAAATTGTGGGCCGTTATCGGATACCAGGATGTCTGGTAATCCGTGGGTTGCAAAGAGTCTGTTTAAAATCTTGATAACCGCCTCGGAGGTCGTAGTCGTCATGCGATGAATTTCAAGCCAATTCGAGTAGGCATCAATGGTAAGCAGGAAGGTGTGGCCCTTGGTTGGCCCCGCGAAGTCCAGGTGAATTCGGGACCAGGGTCCAAGTGGTTTCTCCCATTCAGTAGGCATGGCTTTTGGTGGGACATTGCTGACTTCTTGGCATTTGGGACAAGCTTTAAACCACTGTTCGATTTGCTTGTCAATGCCCGGCCACCATGCGTAGCTTCGTGCAAGGGCTTTCATTCGCACGATGCCGGGGTGGCCATCATGCAAAGTTTTCAGCAGTGCTTTTCGGAGCCGTTCTGGGATAACGACTCTATCGCCCCAGATGACACAGCCTTTCTGGGAGAAGAGCTCGGTCTATCGAGACTTGAATGGTGTGAAGTCATCTGGTAACTGGTCCAATGGCCATCCGCGTTCTACCCAGCCTAGGACTCGCACTAGGGTGTGGTCGCGTTTGGTTTCTCTTGCGATATCTCGGGCGGTCAGTGGCAGCGAGTTGAGTGCCTCGATTTGCAACGTGGTTACCATTGGTGCCGGATCGTCAAGAGTCTCTGGAAGCGGTGCTCGGCTCAATGCGTCGGTGTGGGGAATGGCTTTCCCCGGGTGGTATTGCAACCGATAGTTATAAGCAGCTAAGAATTCTGACCATCAGGTCATCCTAGGGGATAATATGTAGGGAGTCGGCTTATCTCCGGCTATTATCCCTAACAAAGGTTTGTGGTCAGTCACAATAGTAAAAACCCTGCCATACACGTATTCCTGAAATCTTTTCACAGCTGAGACAATTGCGAGTGCTTTTTTATCAATTTGTCCATAGTTCCGCTCCATTTTTGAAAGAGTCTTTGAAAAATATGCAACAGGGGCTTCGCTCCTATTAGGCAGTATGTGGCTCAAAATGGCGCCCACCCCGAAAGGCGATGCATCACAGGTTATAACTAACGGCAAAGTCTCGTTATACTGCATGAGTACAGAGTCAGAAGTGAGCAGTTTTTTAACATTTCGGAACGCCTGTTCTTCACGGTAACCCCATAACCAATTTGCTTTTTTGTCTAACAATCGGTGTAATGGTTCAGCGACAGTTGCTTTGTGCGGTAAAAATACATTATAAAAATTGATGAGGCCTAGGAACGCCTGGAGATCAGCCTTGTTTCGTGGCCTGGGAGCGTTTTTGATCGCTTTTAATTTACTTTCGGTAGGGTGAATGCCCTGGCTATCAATCAGGTACCCTAAAAACTCAACACTGTCAGTACACAATTTACATTTGTTTTTTTTAACCTTAAGACCGGCTTCTTGGAATTTTTTTAGGACTAATTTTAACCGGTCCTGTAAGATTTTTTTGGTAGGGGCTGTAATTAATACATCATCAAAATAGGGGACCACGCCCTTAATTCCTTGCAATAACCTTTCCTTAAGGCTCTGAAAGATCCTGGGGGCTACACTAACTCTGAATTGCAGCCAGGTACATTTAAAGGCACCTCGGTGCATCACAATAGTTTGGGCCTGTGCCGTTTTTTCATCTACTGGTAATTGCTGATATGCCTGAGCTAAATCCAATTTAGCGAAAACTTTCCTGCCCCCCAGGGAACGGAGGAGGTGCTGCACCACCGGAACTGGATCCGCATTCTGCTGCAGGGTGTGGTTCAAGGTGGCCCAGTAGTCCCCACAAATTCGGATTGACCCATCTGGCTCAATGGGTGTTACAATAGGGGTTTCCCACGGGGAGTGATCAATGGGCTCCAACACCCCCTGAGCTATCAGTTTGTTGAGTTGTTCATTGATTTTCGATTTTAAGGCAAACGGAACTCGACAGGGCTTTAAGCGAATGGGAGCTATTTTTGGATCTAGGCTGAATGAGATCGGGGTCCCCTTGTACTTGCCTAAGCTGTCGCGAAGACATCCCTGAACTCAGAGATAAGGTCTTCCTCCCAGTCACAGCCACCGACTCGGTTTACGCCAGCCACTTCAATGCCAAGTGGCGCAAACCATTGGAGGCCCAGTAGGCTAGGCCTATCTCTATCGATGACCGTTAAAGGTAAGTACGCTGTGTGCTTCTTGAAGGAGACTCGGACTCGGCAGGACCCGACGACGGGGATTCGATTCCCCTGGTAGTCCTTGAGGATGAGGCGTTGGAAACGGAGATCTTGGCGTTGGATTGTGGGGATGTGGCAAGGCTGGTTCTTGATGGCTACCGTGACTCGGATTTTCTTAGTGTCCAAGGCTGAGGCGTGACCAATAGTGATAGTATGGTGAGCCTCTTCTCTCTGCAAAGCTCGATTTCTGTAGGAGTGGTTTACTGGCTCTCGCCTTACAGGACGGTTTCCTGTGGATTGGCGATAGTTAGCCCCTTTTGAGGCCTGGCTGGGTCCTGGCAAGCTGCGGCAGACCCGTCCGATGTGGCCTCGTTTTCCGCACTCATGGCAGAGTGCGTCGCGGAATTTGCATTCGGATCTGGCATGGTTGGCTCCACAGCCGGCGCAAGGGCGTAAGGGCTTCGTGTGAGGGTCCTGGTCGGACCGCAGTCGATGGACCCCTTCGTCGCTGTCTGACGACAAAGAGAGGTCCTCGTGGTGCGTTGTCACGAGCTGCCCTTCTGAACTAGGTGAGATTTCGCTGACCGGTGGTGGTACCGGAGTGCGGTTTCGGCATAGTTGTGCAGCTGACTTCCTGGTTGCTTCTGCTGCAGTAGCATCGGCAATGGCGTTGGCAAGGCTGATGTCGCCTTTCGCCATCAGCTTGCTTTGGACGCTTGGTGCATCTAATCCCAGAACTATGTGATCTCTTAGTGCTTCTTCTAGATCGGTGAATCTGCAGAGGCCTCCCAAATTTCGGAGGTCTGCTATGAAGTTGGCCACGCTTTCTCCCTTTCGCTGGCTTCTTTGATAAAACTCGTGGCGTCTCATGAGCGTAGGCACGGTCGGGGCGTAGTGGTCTCGCAGGATAGGTTTGAGGTCGTCCCAATCCATGGCCTTCACTTCTCAGGGTTTGGCTAGTGCCTTAGCCATCTTAAATACGGTTGGACAGCAATGTGTTAGAAACACCGCCCATTTCTTTCCTGGTGTGGCGTCCTTTAAGTTGTTTGTCTCTAGGAACATTTGGAAGCGATCCATGTAGGACTCCCAGTCCTCTTGTGTTGGATCGAACGGAGCGGGTGGTATGATGCCGCCGGACATGGTTCCGTTGTTGGCATCGTCTGTCACGTGCTCGGTGTTCTTCGAAGTTTCGTTGGTTCAGATATCTCCATATCCCATCCTCGTCACCAGTGTTATGTTTTGAGCATGGGCGAGAAAGAATGGAAACAAGCCTCTGAACGGTGAACTTCAGCTCTTTATTTACATCGTGACTTTCTCAATTCAACAGCAGTAAAACCCGCCTTATATAGGGAAACCTTGTAACATTTAACTAATAACGAGCTAGGAACGCTAGCTCTTATAACCAATAGGAACTCTCTGTTAAGGGCCAATCGGATTCCCCGGAACGGGCCAATCCGGTCCGGCCGCTTAACAGCCAATCAGAAGTGCAGGGCCAGAACCCTGCACTTACTCCAAGCTCACACTTTATTAATTCTATTGCATACACAACACTTGTGCAAGGGGGTACACAAAAGTCATAGTGTGAAGAAGTGTGCAGAGGCTTGGGGAGGGTGTGCAAGTGGCACAGAGGGGCTAGGGGAGGCTTTATTGGTGGGGGAGATTTATCCCAGCAACCTGCAATCTTCCCTGCTAGCTTCTCCATTGGATTTTACTTTTTAGCCTTTTTTTTTGGGGGGGGGGGTGTTTCTGAGCATGTTAATGCAATCACTGAAAACATTCACCTATGCATTTTTTTTCAAATTTTAAAGGAAGATGTAACATTGGATTTTGGTTATATATCAATCTAAGAATGAACAAAAAATAAAAAGTATATGTGATTTCATAATTGAAAATATTACGTTATATTCTTAATGTTTGAATTAATTGCAGAAATGATGACCGAACTGAAAAATGATAAAGAAAAGCAAATTGAAGAATTGGAACCAGTCTTAGTAAGTGATTTCTAATATTTTTCCATTCAACTTGCTGACATTACATCTTTCATTTATTGAGGATAATGTCTTAACACTTTCTATTCACATTTTTTAAAATCACAAACTATTAAGAGCTTATATTAAAGCGTCTACCTCCAGCATCTTATATTGGAACTGCCCAGGTATCTGTTTGTTTTAGCTGGGTAGCTGGGATGATCTTTATGTTTTGGATGATTCTGCCATGTTTACATACACATTGGCATACTGTGGTGGAATCTGGTGCTGAGTTGCAAGAGGAAAGGTTTTTTCCCCTTAATTCATTCCTTGCATCTATCTTCATATAAAAAGATAAAACAGCCCAACTTACCAAAAAAATAAATCAAAAACATAACTATAAATAGAGACTAAGAATACAAATTAAAATAAGCAAGAAAATGGTAAGAGAACACCTATACCACTCTAGATAAGTTCAAATCACAGGAACTTGACAGATTACATCCCAGATTTCTGAAGGATCTGGAAGATGTGATCTTGACCATTAAACTATATCTTTCAAAGATCCTGGAGCACTGGGGAACTACCAGAGCACTGGAAATGAACTGATGTGGTTCCCAACTTTCCCCCCAAAAGTGGGGGGGAGACAGAGCTAGGAAGCTACAGACCAATCAGCCAGACATCAATACCTGGGAATATCCAGAAAAGATAAGCAACAGATCTGCAAACACCTAGAAGCAAGCAAAGTTATAACAAGAACCAAACGCAGGCTTCTCAAAAACAGATCATGCCAAACAAATCTTATTTCATTCTTTAACAAAGTAACTAAATTAGTGGACCAGCAAAATGCAGTGGACATAGTATATTTGAATTTGAGTAAGGCATTAGACAAAGTAGATCGACTTCTTGATAAGCTAAAGAAGCTAAGCTTGGTAAATTAAAAAAAAGAGAGGGATAAACAGCATCACCACCAACTGGCTAACAAACTGCACTCAACATGAGGTCCTTAATGGAACTAAATCTACATGGAGGGAAGTATGCAAGCAGGGTCCGCCCAGTACTTTTTAACATCTTCATAAACTATTTAGATGAGGCAGTAGAAAGGGAAGTCATCCAATTTGCAGGTGACACTAAACTAGCCAACACCCCAGAAGATAGGCTCAAGATCCAGATGGTTATCGACAAACTTGAACATTGGGCCCTATCTAACAAAATAAAATTCAGTGTAGAAAAAAGTAAGGTTTTACACCAAGCCAAGAAAAATCAAATATATAGGTACAGATTAGGTAAAACTTGGCTGAATGCTAGAAACTATGACAAGGATCTTGGAGGCCAAGTGGACAATCACTTAAATGTGAGCCATCAGTGTGTGGCCAAAAAAGCCAATGCAACCCTAGGTTGTAGTAACAGGGATAGAATCAAGATTATATGAATATTTGTACTGCTTTATAAGGCCTTAGTAAGACCACACTGGAAATACTGCATTTAGTTTTGATTATTATATTATAAAAAAGATGTTGAGACTGGAAACAGTGCAGAAAAGAGCAACAAAGATGATTAGGGACTGGAGCTAAAACATGAAGAATGGTTGAAGGAATTGGGAATGTCTAGTTTAATGAAAAGGACTAGTGGTGACATGATAGCAGTGAGGGACTCCCACAAAGAAGAACAGGCCAACCTATTTTACAAAGTACCAGAAGGCAAGACAAGAGACAGAGAAAACTAATCAATGAGAAAAACAAACTAGAACTAAGGAGAAATTTCCTAACAGTGAGAACAATTAACCAGTACAATAACTTGCCTTCAGAAGTCGTGGGTGCTCCACCACTGGAGGCTACTGGACAGCCACTTGTCTGGAATGTATAGGGTCTCCTGCTTGAGCAGGAGGCTGGACTAGAAACCTCCAAGGTCCCTTCCAACTCTATTATTCTGTTACTCAAGGAGGTAACAGCCAAATCAGGCTTGAGTCCTTGTTATGCAGAAAGAGGCCCAGGAGGGATCCTCCCTAAATTTCACAGGATACGTTTGATAGTTATGCAGAGTAGGGGTTGCCAACCTTTTGGACCTCAGGGACCACCAAACTCATAATTTTGGAGAGAGAGAGAGAGAGAGAGAGAGAGAGGGAGAGAGATCCGATCTAACCTGGCGGTGATGTTCTTTCTTTCTTTCTTTCTTTCTTTCTTTCTTTCTTTCTTTCTTTCTTTCTTTCTTTCTTTCTTTCTTTCTTTCTCTCTCTTTCTTTCTCTCTTTCTCTCTCTCTCCCTCTCCCTCCCTCCCTCCCTCCCTCTCCCTCCCCCCACACACAGGTCCCTCACACACACACATCCTCCAAGGCACCCACATTCCTTCACTAACCTGCTTTTCAGCACCGTTCTCATGGGGGGGAGAGAGAAAGAGATATATGGTATCCTGCGATCCCAAATAAAAAATGATCGATTGGTAGGAAAACAGGGTGGGGAATTTTCCTGCAGATTTTTGGGGGGATTGAAGAGACCCTGGGAAAATCCCCAAAAAAGTCTGAAGGAAAATTCCTCATCCCATTTTCCTACCGATCGATCATTTTTTATTTGGGATAGCAGGATAACGTCTCCAACTCCATTCTCAGGGGCAGAGAGAGAGAGAGAGAGACTTTTGGCTTCATGCAAGGAAAGCAGCAGAAGCAGCATAAGTCTTTCTTTCTCTCCCCCAAACTCCACCAGAAATGAGTCTTTGCCGGCACAGCCTCTTGGAGCAGGATGCCTTGCAGGGTCCCAAAGACTCATTTCTGGTGGACTTTTGCTGCTTTCCTTGTGTGCAGCCAAAAGCAGAAGAAGAAAGAAATGGAAAGAAGCAACCTGATAGCCAGGCAAGGAGCGTGGGGTGAGGGGGAAAGTCCCCCCTCTGCCCTTTTCCCCCTCCCCTCATTACCTTGTGGTGTTTGTAATGCAAGCAACACAAGCCTTGTCTTCCCGCGGGCCATGTGGGCAGCACAATGTTGTGTTCCCGCCCAGCCTGGATTAATTGCTTTGGGGGGTGCTTTGGGGATGACATTTCTCTGCAGATCACCAAAATTTTCTTGCGGACTGGTTGGCAACCACTGATGCAGAGTGTGTTTTAATCAGGCAAGATTTCTGTCTCTTAGCAAACAGCAATAAAGAAATTACGTTGAATAGTTTATTGTGCTGTTCTTGGTCCCTTGCACTTGATACATACTCTCTTAAGGTTCTTCACTCATCTCTCTCAAGAATACACACCCAATGATGTGCCCCAAAAGCAGGACTTGGGAGGAAGGACTTATCAGTATAAAGAAATAGAAAGATTGTCACAATAATAGAATAAAACTTTATTCATTTTGTGCCAATTTTTAATTTATTTTAACTTTTGAATAGGTACAAGTCCAAGATCTTTTACATGGAAAACAAATTCTTGAGAAGACCATTGAAAAATTACAAGAAAGAGAAAGAGAGTTAAAGGACACTCTTCAGACAAGAGAGGTATTGTAAGTTCTGATAGAGTTTGATATTTACATACAGTATAATTATTACAAAAATATAATTTAAAATATCTTTCTATTTAAAATAAATATATACTAGACCAAGGGTGTCAAACTGGATTTCTTTGAGGGCCAGATCAGCACTGTAATTCTCTGTAGGCTGGTGGCATGTGTGTGTGTGTGGGGGGGGGGGGCAGGGCAGATGCTTCCTACAGCATCTTTCTGGCCAAAACAGGGCACAGGGGGTTCTGCGCTTGGGGCCCCTGCACATCATTTTTGACCTCAATGGCCTCCTGCAGTACTCTGCTGGCTGAAAATGGGTAACATGGCCTATTTTTGGCCCATTTTGACCCATTTTTCAGCCCATTTCTGGCCTCTTTTGGACCTGCTTTTCAGCCCATTTTAGTCCCATTTTTTGGCCCATTCTTCAATTTGTTTTCAACCGGCAGAGGGCTGCAGGAGGCCATGGAGGGTGAAAACAAGGCAAGGGTCCCCACATATGCCCCGTTTTAGCTGCCAGAGGTGCCATGGTCTAGTCCCTTGGTATTTCCAGGCCAGCCCCCTGGGCCGGATTTAAGCACCCCACAGACTGAATCAGGCCCATGGGCCTTGAGTTTGACACCCCTGTACTAGACCCTTTGTCAACCTCTTGAATGGCAGATAAGCATGCATTTCTCTTTTTATGACTACTTGCATCTACTCAGTGGTACTTCTTTACTATTTTTATGTAACAGCTGTATGTCATTGTTAGAGTTTTAGAAGTGGCAAAATATGCAGGATTTTTAATGTACAATTCTCCCATATACGAGCAATAATTGTCTTTACTGTTCATAATAATATTACTGGTATGTCAGAAATAAAGAAAAATACTGCACAATTTCATATAGGAAGCAACTATCTGGAAGCAGCTAGTGAGACACATATCATCTCCAGAGCTTTAATAGCTAAATTAATTGCAGAGAGGCCACCATTTAAGTTTTTATTAGGACATACAAAATTCTTACGTTGAGGCAGTCCTTGCCTAATGACTGCCTTGTTAGTGACCATTCTGAGGTTATAACAGTGATGAAAAAGTAATTTTATGACCAATTCTCATGCTTACAACCATTGCAGTGTCCCCATAGTCATGTGGTCAATATGTGGGTACTTTACAATTAATAGATATTTAAGACAGTGTTCTCAGTCACATCATCCCAATTTGTGCATTTCATAACCAGCTTCCAACAAACAGAGTAAATGGAGAAGGCAGAAGTAAAATCACAAATCACAATAACATGATATCTCACTTAACAACTGCAAGTGAATTACTTAATCACAGTAGAATGAAGTCATTAGCCGACTGCAGTTACATGATGTCTTTCTTAATGACTATGTCACCGAGCCAGGGAGTTGTGGTTGTTAAGTAAGGACTGCCTGTAAGTGGCTACTTAAAGTTTAATTTAAACTTTATGTTTGTTATGAACAGTTAGAACACTTAACTACCACATTTGGGACCAGAATTTTGGTTATAAGTCAAGGCACCATGTGATCAAACTTGATTTTATTTCGGGTTTTGTGATGATTGTTAGCAGTTGCTAAGTGGTTGTTAAATGAACCACGTGGTCATAAAGGTAAACACATTTTAACCAATGGGCTTTTTTAAACCAGAAAATGCCAAAAAAAGTTGTATTGTTTAATGATGTTATTTTAAATGGTATGTTGTAAAAGTACATTCATGCTTTAATTGTTACCTGCAGAAAGAAATACATGATTTGGAAATGCAATTGTCTGATGAATTCGAAAATAAACAAAATTGCTTTCAACAACTTACAACACTGAAAGCAGAGCTTGAAAAAGAAATGTATGTACTTATATTAGTATATGGTTAGCATGCTATTAGTTATGAAAGGCTTTTATGATTGGTTTACTTTTAATATGTAAAGGACATGCAGGATATAATGTAAAGGTTTCCCCTATTATATGACAATACCATACAATACAGGACAACACAACACAAGTCCCCTGTCAGTCTTGTCTGACTCTAGGGGTGTGATGCTCATCTCTATTTCTTAGCTGAGGGAGCCAGCATTGTCTGAAGACATTTCCATGATCATGTGGTCAGCATGCCTATATGCCAAGGCACACAGAATGCTGCTACCTTCTGAGCAAATTTTCAAACTGCTGAATGGACAAGAGTAAATAACAGGAGTCCTCCAGATTTAGATGGGAATGCACCATACCAAAATGCTTCTACCATAAACTGGTCGGGATCCTGGAAAAGTTTGTCAAACACACCCTAACTCATTTATTGAATAACAACTCATAAAACAGTCAAACCTGACTTGTGTCAAAGCCACTTAGTTTGCTTCATACATGAATCAAGTTCAGAAATCTGATTTCTTTTTCTTTCCCTTTGTTCCCTTTTTAATGAAATAGAATGAAATTTGTAGGCAGAATATAACCTTCCTATGATATGAGGTGTGCGAAATTTAAGCACTAGATTCCTTTACATTCTATTTTGTAGTTATTGTTATAACACTTTATATCCAAATATTTGCGCAAATAAAGATATTCAAAATGGCTAAGAACTAGGGTAATTAGGAATATTTTTTTGGGGGGGGGGAAGGAAACAGAATTAAATGGTAAGTGCAGAAATTGCCCTTTTATAAAGCTCCAAATTTTCCAATCTCAGATAGTTGCAATATTTAATTTGTTTTTGAAAAATGACTCTTTAAGGTTTTTAAATTTCAGAAGAGCCCGAAACCCTGACAACGTTTATGCCCTTCCATCAAGCTGTTGTTGAAGGGAAATTGTGAGTTTCCTATCTAAAGAAAGAGTTTGTCCTTATAGTGAAGGAGTTCCTGAAATATTAATTCACTTTTTTTACATTGCCCAATGTTAGGGATAACATTGGTTACCTAACTTAGTTTGGGTAAAAAATAATATATAAACTATGTTAGTGAGTTTAAGTGTACGTATCACTTTAACTGCAAAACATGTATTTTGGGTGCGGTTGTAAAATCACCATAAGAGGGAGCAAGAGAGCTGCTGGCTTTTACTTGTAGTAGCTGACAATGTTGGATTGATGGTGATAACTGCGTGTGTTTCCCTGCTGTTGCTGAAACGAAGAAAAGGGGTTTGATTTTCTTCATATCTCTGACTGCAAAAGAGATATATTGCTGGACTGATTATTTGTAAGTTTACTGACCTCTATTTTCGACACAGGACTTTGCAACTGATTAATCCCTGGATGGACTGAACTAGTTTATGACATATGGACTGTTTTGACTATGCTATAACTCTTGCTGGAATAAAAAACTATTTAACAGGCACAGTGTATCTGTCTTACTGAGTGTAAGCTACAACAACGTTTATCTCACATTATTTGCCTGCCTGCTAGACTGCCGTTGCACATTCTGCTAGGGTGTGTATCCCTAACACTGGTTATGGGCCCAGGTGCACAGTCAGACTAACCAGGATATAACAGGCTTAGATTAAAGTGAGTTTGTGTAGTTACACAATACTGTAAACAGACAGCTGTGTTTTATTAATTATAGTTTTAATATCCAGATAAAGATGGCACAAGTCAATTTACAAAGTTTGTCTCTAATATCCAAATTGGATGGAACAAACTATGTTTCATGGTCTATGAAATGTAGCCTACTTCTACGAAGAGAAGGTTTGTGGAGTATAATTCAAAACCCACCAGAAGTAGATGCATGGGATGCGGAGGATGAGGATGATGCCCAGAAAATACAAGAATATCAACTGAAGAATGAGCAAGCTCTCTGTATAATATGACTGACACTCTGTGATGAGCAGCTTGTACATGTACGAGGAGAAGAAACAGCTGCTAAATGTTGGGATAATTTAAAGAAGATTTATGTTCGAGACAGTGTAGGAGCACATATAAATCTTACACGAAAACTGTTCAGAACACATCTTCAAAAGAATGGAGATATGCTGAGTCATATAAACATAATGAAGAGAATTTTTCAAGAACTGCATGAAAAGAACTTATCTTCACTGAACTACACCAAGTTTATATAATTTTATCTTCTTTGGATAATAGCTACGATCACTACGTAACTTCACTTGAGGTTCTGCCAAAAGATAACCTCACATTAACTGACATTACTGGCAGATAAATTGAAGAAGCCAGGAGAAGGCTTGAAAGGGATCAACTCAGAAGGGAACAACCACAATGTGAAGAAGAGAAAATATCTTCGTCAGCCTATACAATTAGAAAATGTTTTAATTGTGGAGGAAAAGGACATTTGGCTAGATTCTGCAAGAAAGGAAAAAGCCAAAATGCCAGCCAGAATGCTAAAAGGCATCAAAAGGATAAAAAATGCTTAGAGTTAGCTATGTATAGCAACAAAACTGTGAATAGTAATTTATGGGTTGTAGATAGTGGAGCATCGCACTGTATAACGAAAGTTAAGAAAAGATTTATTAAGATGTCCACGAGTTCACAGCAGATATCGTTAGCTAATGGATGGAAACTGAAAGCTAAAGGTCAAGGTATATCATATTGTTCTTGCATAAGAGAAAATGTAAAAAATGTTATATGTACCACAACTTAAGTTTAATTTGCTTTCGGTTAGAGTTTTGGTTAAACTAGGTTACGTAATTACTTTTAGGGGAGATAATTGCATAATAGAAAAGGAAGGTAAAAAAGTGACTGCAACTTTAAAAGGTGAATTGTATGTGTTAAATGATAATCATTCAGAGGTAGCTAACACCATTTATAATAATGTTAAACTTCATAATGAGTGCATACATTTGTTACACAGAAGTTTGGGGCATATAAATTTTAAAATGCTTAAACAAACAGTAGAACTATCTAAAGGAATAAAACTAAAGCCTTGCAGTAAGTATTTGCACTGCAATACTTGTAGTCAAGAAAAAAGCAAGGAAATACCAGCAAATAGAGTTAATGGATTTAAAACAAAGGAGCCTCTAGAGGTCGTATTTGCTGATATTATGGGTCCTAAAAAACCAAGTGTGGGAAGTGCTCGTTATATACTAAGTATAATGGACCATTATTCCAGATATGGTTTCTGTTATCTAATGAAAAACAAAACAGAAACATATCAAAATTTCTTTAATTGGCTTAAATTCTCAGAAAGAAAAACTATAAGGAAGTTAGTAACTCTTATCACTGATAATGGTATGGAATTTATAAACAATAAATTCCAAAATCAACTGAAGATGGCAGGTGTTGAACATAAAAATTCTGCACCATATAGGCCACAACATAATGTCTTTATAGAAAAATGAGGCCAAACAATTCAAGCAATGGCTCGTACTATGCTGTCAGATTCAGGATTACCTGAAAATTTGTGGGGAGAAGCAATAATGTGTGGTAATCATATATTGAATAATGTTGTTACCTCAACAACAGGTGAATTACCATTCACACGGTGGCATGGTAGAAAACCTGACCTAAGCTACATGCACACATTTGGAGCACCAGCATGGGTGCATGTTCCTACACAACTGAGAAATAAGGGGCAACATAGGGCTAAAAAGTTATTCTTCGTAGGTTATGAATCTAATCACAAATCATTCAGATTCTGGGAAAAAGGAACATCTAGAGTTTACTGTAGTGCTAGTGCCGAATTCCTAGAACATGTAGGATGGGAAAAACTGGAACAAGATTCAAGTAAGAAAGTAATTATAGAAACCTACAAAAGACCAAAAGAAAAAATCAGTAATAAGAAGAGTACAATTAAAGAGGAAGTACAGGAAGAGCATATAGGACCAGAACAGGAAGAAATACCAGAACAGAAAGAAATAGATAATCAGGAACAGGTAGAACATGAAAGTCCACCTGTAAGTCCTGTAATACCTAGACGTACTACACGTGTAACCAGACCACCTGACAGGTATCAAGCAAGTATAGTTTGCCAAGTTTGTAAAATTGCAACTAGTGTTGAAGAACTTAGAATGTATCCTGAAAAGGAACAGAAAAATTGGCATCGAGCAATGAAGAAAGAATTAAATTCATTAAAAGAAATGAAAGTTTATGAAAATGCCAAATTACCTCCAGGTGAAAAGTCCATTGGCTGCAAATGGATATTTAAGTTAAAAACTGGTAAAAATGGGACTGTTACCCATAAGGCTAGGTTGGTAGCTCAAGGATTTAATCAAACTACATGTGATTATGATGAGGTATTTGCACCAAATTTAAAGGCAACAAACTTAAGAGCAGCGTTAGTGTGGACAGCTAAGAAGAACTATATCATAAATCATTTAGATGTAGAAACTGCCTATCTGCATGCACCATTGCAGCACACTATATATTTAAGAAAACCAGTAGGTATAAAGAATGATCAAAATAATAATGACTGTTGGAAACTGAAAAAGAGTCTCTATGGGTTAAAACAATCTGGTTATGAATGGAACCAATATATTGTAAAAGAGTTAAACAATATAGGGTTTAAAGCTGGTTTATCTGATCCATGTTTATTTAAAAAAGAGACAAATGGTACGGTGTCATTATTATTGTTGTTTACAGATGATATTGCTTTAATTACTAAGACTAATAGTGAAGCTACTGAGATTATATCATTTTTAAGTAAGAGGATAAAATTAAAGCAATTAGGAGAAATAAGACAATATCTAGGATTGACAATAAACAAAACCAATAGTGGATATAAGAAGATAAAATTTACCAATTGCTAAAAATGTATAAAATGGAACTTTGTAAGCCGGCAAAAACTCCAATGAGTCAGGAATTTTGCCATACTGATGTTCAAAGTTCAAAATTTGATAAGACTATTTATCAATCATTAATAGGTAGTTTATCATATATAAGTAATTGGTCAAGGTCAGACATTGCCTATAGCATTAATCAATTGGCAAGATTCAATGCTGAACCCAATGAAAGACACTGGCAAGCGCTAAAGCGTATATTAAGGTATCTTAAAAAGACAATGCACTATGCATTGTATTTAGAGCCAAAAGATGATTTGATTTTAAGTGCATATGTTGATGCAAGTTTTGCAACAGATATAAAAACTAGAAAATCAACTTCAGGTATGGCTCTACTATTAGGTAAAACACTGATTGGTTGGAGGTCAATTAGACAGCAACACATAAGTATGTCCACAATGGAAGCAGAATTTTCATGTCTATCCTTATTATGTACTGATTTAATTCTGTATAAACAGTTATTGTTAGATATGGGAGTAACTGTTAAAGATGCCATTGTAGTTTATGAGGACAATCAAGCAGCCATACGGTTGGCTACAAATATTGCTGTAAAAACTAGATCTAAATATACTGACCTTAGATATTTGAATGTAAGACAATCTGTAAAAAAATGGTTTAATGAGATTGGAATATTGCATGACTAATGAAAACAATGCTGATGGATTTACAAAAGCCCAAGGTTCAGTCAAGCACAATTATGGGTTGAAATTGTAAATAGATATATATATTATTATATTGCCCAAAAGGGGAGAATGTTAGGGGTAAAAAATAATATATAAACTATGTTAGTGAGTTTAAGTGTACATATCACTTTAATTGCAAAACATGTATTTTGGGTGCGGTTGTAAAATCACCATAAGAGGGAGCAAGAGAGCTCACTGTTAGCTGGCTTTTACTTGTAGTAGCTGACAATGTTGGATTGATGGTGATAACTGCGTGTGTTTCCCTGCTGTTGCTGAAATGAAGAAAAGGGGTTTGATTTTCTTCATATCTCTGACTGCAAAAGAGATATATTGCTGGACTGATTATTTGTAAGTTTACTGACCTCTATTTTCGACACTAGACTTTGCAACTGATTAATCCCTGGATGGACTGAACTAGTTTATGACATATGGACTGTTTTGATTATGCTATAACTCTTGCTGGAATAAAAAACTATTTAACTGGCACAGTGTATCTGTCTTACTGAGTGTAAACTACAACAACGTTTATCTCACATCATTTGCCTGCCTGCTAGACTGCCGTTGCACGTTCTGCTAGGGTGTGTATCCCTAACACCCTTATTATAAATGTTTGGTTGCAGCTGATCACTCTTACTCTAGATATATTTTAAGATAATCCATATCCATTCTACTTAGAATTGCTACTGTTTGATTTGTGATTTTATTTCACTGAACATGTCCAGGGGCAATTTTTTGTGTGTTTGTAAAGCATGCCATACACTGACAATATCAGTTTTACAGTTGTTTATTTGCAATCTCAGAATGTGTATGCTTTTTGTTTCTAAATTGATCAGTGATTATAATAAAATGTGCTACTATTATTACTCAAACAATTTTAAAATGGTATTATTTGATGATTTTTTTTTTCAGAAGTACATATACTGTAGATATGGTCTTAGTATGAAACTTCTCAATTTATTTGTAGTGGTTTTTATGCTAAGTGCCATTAAATTGCTATTGGGATCAAAGTTCCTTAGCTGGTCTTATATTAATGTTAGTTCTGGTTGGTACATCTTTTTTATTTTTATTTATTTATTTATTTTGATTTGTCAATCGCTTACAAGATAATAGGTATAAGTATATACATAGTTATGAATACATGAAATGGGTACATATAAGAAAAATAAAAGAAACAATAGGACAGGGATGGGAGTCACATTGGTGCGCTTATGCACGCCCCCTACAGATCTCTTAGGAAAGGGGTGAAGTCAATAGTAGACAGTCTAAGATTAAACTTTTTGGGGTTTGGGGAAGAAAGCACAGAGTCAGGTAGAGTATTCCAGACATTGACCACTCTGTTGCTGAAGTCGTATTTCCTGCAATCAAGTTTGGTGCGGTTAACCTTGAGTTTGTATCTATTGTGTGCTCTTGTGTTGTTATGGTTGAAGCTGAAGTATTCATTGACAGGTAGGACATTGCAATGTATAGTTTTATATACCATACTTAGATCAGACCGAAGACAGTGTAATTCAAGGTTTTCTAGGTCTAGAATTTCAAGTCTGGTGGCATACGGTATTCTGCAACGAGTAGAGGAGTGGAGAACTCTTCATGTGAAATATTTCTGGACTTTCTCAACTGTGTTAACATCAGATACGTAATGTGGGTTCCAGACTGATGAGCTGTATTCAAGTATTGGTCTAGCAAATGTTTTGTAGGCTCTAGTTATTAGTGTAATATTACCAGAAAAAAAGCTACGTAAGATTAGGTTAACAACTCTAAACACCTTTTTGGCTATGTAGTTACAGTGGGCTCTAGCACTTAGATCATTAGAGATGAGTACTCCAAGATCCTTGACAGAATTTGGATCATCAACAAGGTCTTGACTATTCAGCCTGTATTTTATTTTCTGATTTTTTTTGCCAATATGTAGGACAGAACATTTATTTGTTGAGATTTGAAGTTTCCATTTGTTTGACCATTCTGATACATAGTCAAGATCTTTTTGAAGGGTAGCAGTATTGTCTGTGGTGTTGAATAACTTTACATCATCAGCAAAGAGAACGCAGTTGCTCTTGATATTATCACAGAAGTCATTTATGTAGAAAAGAGTTGGTCCTAGAACACTGCCTTGGGGGACACCACTGTTGGCAGGTACAGAATTTAATAGGACTCTCCCAATTTTGACCATTTGTTGTCTGTTTGACAGGAATGCTTCTATCCGGTTATGCAGTTGTCCAGAAATACCGTAAGATTTTAGTTTTAGGAGTAGTTTGTCTTGTACCACTGAATCAAAGGCTTTACAGAAGTCTATGTAGATTGCGTCTATTGCTTTGCCCTGATCGAGTTGTGTAGTCCATATGTTTTTGCAGTGTAAGAGTTGCAGATTACAGAATAGTTTTTTCCTGAAACCAAATTGTTTATTGGAGAGTAGGATCTTGTCTCATAATGTTATAGAGTAGGTTTTTTTTAAAAAAAATGAACATATAAATAATCATTTCTAGTATTATTTTAACAGTCTAAGGAATAAAGAGTTAAATACAGAGTGGAACAAAATTTTATTTGAGAAAGAACAACTTTTGACAGAGAAAAAGATGACGGATGATGAACTTCAAAAATGTAAAGATAATATTAAGGCAAGTTCCTGACTATATTTTTTAAAACTAAACTGTGTCCGTATATATTGTTTTTGTGCCAGTAATTGTTTTTAATTTCAAAACTAAATTATAATTGTGTGCTTCCAGTGCATCTTACTATGCCTTCACTGTTCTCTAAATATGCATAAGAATAGAACTTAAATGACTTTTTTAAAAAAGGCTGAAAGCGACTTTGAGTAAACTTTCTATTTCTTTTTCTTCCATTCATTCAATTATTGGAGGCTGCCTGGACAAATTCGTACAGTTTTCTTGCAAGGTTTTTCAGAAGTGGTTTGTCACTGCTTCCTTCCTAGGGCTGAGAGGAAGTAATTGGCTGAAGGTCACCCATCTGGTTTTGTGCCCAAGGCAGAAGTAAAATTCATGGTCTCCCAGGTTCCAGTCTGATGCTTTAATCACTACATTAAACTGGATCAAGAAAGTTCTATAAGTGACCATTCAATGTTTATAGTATACATACTTAATTTATACCAGTTTTGCATTTGCTACATTTTTTTCTTGTTTTTTTTTTTTTGTTCAGAATGTTAAAAATACAGATGAAGAAGCCAAAAATCAAATTGACATTTTAAAACAAGCTAACTTCCTATTAAGGTAAGGTAAAGTAAGATAAGTTTACTGTGGTATGTTCATTAAAATTTAAATTTCAAGTTATTATATGAAGTTGTTCTTTTTGAGAATAGATTCTATTTCATAGTTCTATTCTTACATACTGATGCCCTTTGCTAACATAAATTCATGGATGGATGGGTGTGTGTGTGTGTAAAACTTTAGAAGTAAAACATATTTTATTGTCCAATACAAAACAGGATAGATGTTGCAGTCTTATGTTATATATATTGGAGTGACATCAATTTTATATAGGTTATTTGTGTGAGTATTAAGTTGGGAACCAGTGGTTCCCAAGCTAAAGATGACATTATTCAAATACATACCATTTGTTACATAGATTAATAAAGAAAAAACATATTCCTGATGGTTCAGATTTCTCTGTATTGAAAGTGCATAATATGTACACACATATGTGACATAGTGAAGTAGGTAGAGAAAAGTCAATTTGCCTTCATTTCACATGGACAGACTTAACCATAGTTACAACTAGGAAACTGTAACCGTCCTAGACCAAGCCAAATCCAAAAACGCCAGATAATTTCTGGAACTCTACACCATTACATATGATGGTCCTTTCTAACTCTAGTTTTACTAATATTATATCACCAGATATCAGACAAAAAAAATGGGATGCTTTATCATTCCCTTGCCAAAAGCTGTTCCAGGACTTTATTTGGAATATTGAACCAAATGTTACTTTCCTGAAGATTGTATTTTATTTGATTAACCACTTAAATCAGATTTTTTTTTTCTCTGTTACAGCTTATTTGGAAGTAAATATGTCCTGGTAGACGTTTACTCCATATAACGCTAATTGTCATTAGGACAGATCTTCACAATTTGGAGATAGCAGTGCATCTTTTTGGCAAATATCCTAAACAGTTCACTGGCATCTCTGATAGATAAAAGTTGTTGTTCACTTCAAACATGCAATAAATAAGGGGCAGGTTGCAAAAGGATATGTGCAAGCATGATTACACATTAGATCATAATCTAATATTATTGGATATGTATGGATTTCAATTCCTATATGAATTTAGCAATGTCTTTATTATAAATATTTTACAGGTAAATGGAAGTAATTGCATTTATTAATTTTTGTTATATAGCAATGAATTAGAGGAAGTAATGGAGAAATTAAAACAGAAGGATGAAGAAGCAAAAAACAAAGTTGATGAAAATGAAGAAAATGTATGAATTCACACTGATTGACATACAAATGTTAATATATGCAAATTATGATAAGAAGTAGCATGTAATATATGTTTTGCAAGGAATGAATGTTTGTTTAAAGATGAAAAATGACTGTGCAGAAAAGCAAGTCTCAAGTCCTAAGTCCCTTTATTATGTTGATGTGAATTGGGAATACATTATGAAAATTGTAAAAAAAATCTGGTATAATAGGAATGGTATATTAAAAAGTATGCATGAAAAAAACATGTAGCAATGGGGTTAAGACTCTATAAGTGATATAAGAATATGGTTTGAATGCAAAGATTAATGATCAGTACAACAAAAACCCATTGAAATGATTGGTTCTATATTCAGTTATGTTTGGTGCAACTTCTGAGAAAACAACATGGATAATTGATACTGTATATTTTGAATTTGTCATGTAGATATTTATATTTATTTAATTCAGAAAGATTTATTACAAATGTGGAACTTTGATCACACTTTATTTAAAAAAAGCATAATAGTTTAGAGACTACCAAAAATATTATTGGTACTTAAGGTTTCATGAATCAAATGGGCAGAAAATGTTTATGCAACAATTAATGTATTAGTCCCTCAAATGCCATCAGGAAATGAAAAAAAAAATAACTCCCTATGTTAAAAAATTCTCATAGTTTTAAAATAGAATTTAATTAAATTAGTAATGAATTGTATAATGTATTTGTCAATATTTATAATATATTTCTGGGGACTTCCGCTTTGCCAGGCTTCGGTGGCAGCAGAGATTCGCGATCCAGCGTGATCCCTGTCGCGCTAGCTGTCTTGGTGCCTCCGATCCCGATGGGTCTGGAGGATAAGGCTGCCACATAGAGGCAGCTGAAGATAGGGGGATCTGGATAGGAGTTTGGGGGTGTCACAGACCCCTGCCCCACCCAGCAAAACCCCTTTTTCTCAAGGCGGTCAGCAGCGATCAGTAATGGCCACCACAAAGAAGCCGGCAACTGGATAAGAATGTGCAGGAGGAAGAAGGAGAAAGTTTGGAAAGTTTTAAAGTGAAAGTTCTTTGGCTGCCGGGACTTTAAGATATATCTAATATCCTGAAAACTACGATTTTTTTGAATGATACATTGTTTCCAGAGGAGATTCTAAAAGCGGCGAATAGTGCTGAAAGGGAAAGTTTACTCTCCCTCCCTACGGAATTAACAAATGGAAATTGAAAAATCTGCTTCTTTAAAGAAGGTAAAATTTAAAGCTCTTTGTTATAAGTGGGAAGGGAGATGACCAAAAAAAAAAAAAAAAAACCTGTGTTAAGATTTTGTTGGAGGAGATGCCTTGAAGATTTTGAGACTAGAAGCTAACTGCAATAAGGCTTTAAAGTACAGACTGGGTTCTTTATTTCTTTCCTAACTAATAGGAAAGAAAGTGAAGAGAAAGTGTAAAGGGAAAGGAAGAGAAAGTGTAGGAAGAGTAAAGTGTAAAGGGAAGAACTTTCTGTTTTGTTTGGATGTTTGATGACTTTGGGACTATGGGGAACTGTTTTTTTAAGTTTTGAAACATCTTGGCTGTTTTAAGAAGAAGAGGGGGAAAAAAAAGAAGAAGAAGAAAGGTTTACAATGGCTCTATCTATTGATGAACTAAGAAAGGAATATGGAAAAACAAAGAAAAAGGACTCTTTGGGAGATATCTTTTACTTTTTAGAAATGGCGCTTGCTACTTATTAGCAAATACAACAGCAAATGGAGGAAACGAAGAAGAAGAAGAAGAAGAAGAAGAAGAAGAAGAAGAAGAAGAAGAAGAAGAAGAAGAAGAAGAAGAAGAAGCAGAAGCCATTGTTAATGAATTAAATAATTTGACTAAGAAAGAGAAGAGAAAGAGAGGAAGGAAAATGAAGGACTTAAGACTTAAAAAAACATCCAAGAAAGAGAAAAATGAGATGCAAAACCAAAACAATGCCAGAAAGCAAAAGAAAAGAAGAATACAACAGAGAGGGGAAACTAAAAAGGCGGAGGTTAGGAGGGGTGGTGATGAAAAGACTAGTGGGATAAGAAAGGAAGGGAAAAGGGGGGGGGAAGCTACAAAGGTATAAAACAAGATGGGAAAAAGAAATTTTTCTTTAGGGACAAAGGGTAATGTATAATTTATAAAAAAAAAAGGATCTGCAAAAGTACATAAGATAGTATTGTAGTATTTGTATTAGAAATAGAAAACTAGAATATTAAAGGGAATGTTTAAAATATAGAGTTTATTGGCTACGTTAATGTAATTATTAATGTATTATTGCAGCATTTGTTTTTGAAGTAGACAATTGGAATATTACAAGATTTAATAAATCTAATCTAATAAAATATTACAGTGTTTAAGATTTAATGATCAATCTTAATATTTAATATTATTGAGAATGTGTAAAATGTTTAAGATTTAATGATAGAGCTTAATTTGTTATTCTTTTAATGTTATCATAACTTTTTTTATTCTCCTTTTTTAATTCTTTTAGTTTAAAATGTATTATTTAAAATGTACTAAAAAAGTAGAATGGTAATTATGTACTTAATTATTTTATAGATTTATTATTCTCTTTTTCTTTTTTTTCTTTTCTTAAAAGTTAATAGGTAGAATGTACTAAGCAGAATCAGATTGGGAACTAGATATTATGCTAAATGTTAACTTGGGGGATAGAAAGGCATCATACTTTGATCAGTGATTTCAGGAGAAATCTTTCTTTTTTATATTAAAGAGATTGTGATAAATGGATAATTGGAAAAGAATGGACAAAAGATACAAGTATAATGATTTAAAGTAAGATGAAATAAATAAAATAGAATTAAGAAGAGTGAAAAGCGGGGAGAAGTTATATAGAAGATATAGTGTTAAGTTCTGCACATGGGCACAAGGAACGGAGACGAGACGGTGAACAGTGAACTTCAACTCTTTATTAATCATTTTGAACACAGCAAAACCCTAGGGCAACAGCAGCCCTTTTATAGGCAAGCTGCTGCTCTAGTAACCAATAAGAGACATGGAGTGTTAATCCCCTTAACCAATGAGAGTGGCTCGTTAACAGCCAATCAGATTCTCCTGAACGTACCAATCTGATATCGCTATTATCGGCCAATCAGAAGTGCAGGGCTAGAACCCTGCTATTTTCTAAAGCTTTTAATAAACTTTATTAGTTCAAAACACCCCTTCCCCCCGGGCTCCGTTTGGGGGGGTGCGGTGACATAATCTCTGAGGTAGGAAGGTTGCTTTGACTGTCTATTGGATTTACGCTGTCCCATCGGTTCTTGTTTTGGCGGGGCGTTTCTAGGCAAGTCAGGTGCCAGCGGTTCCTTGTTGGAAGACTCGGTGCCGCTAATGTTCTCGCCGTTGTCCACTGGCCCTTGCGGGCTTGCCTCTGTTGAGGTGTTCCTCTGTGATGAGGCCACGCCCTTCCTTGATCCTTCTTCATTAGTTATACCCGATTGTTGACTTCTTTCGTTCCTGCTTTCCGCCATCTCGAAATCGGTTTCTTCGACATCCCCTTCCCCCTCAGTTTGGGACTTACCGGAATCGTGGAAACTAGGTTGTAGCCTTAAGCGAAGCTGATCTATATGGCGTTTCCATATTTTTCCGTCGCAGGTTTTCACCCGGTACGACCTGGGTCCAGTGGCTTGAATAACAGTGGCCTCGATCCACAATGGTTTGCCAGAAAGGTTTCTGGCGAAAACCAAGTCACCTATCTTGAACTCGCAGCATTTTCCGCTAGATCCACAGGGTTTCTCTGGCTTGTAAGATGGATGAAGCCGGTCGAGGTAGGAGCGGAATTTGCGTCCCATCAATAGTTCTGCTGGAGTCTTGTTGGTGACGCTGTGCGGAGTGATGTGTTGGAGAAGGAGTATTCTATTTATCTTCAATGTCCCCATAGTCCATTTTGTAGAGGTTTTTTTCAACAAACTGTACCATGCGCTCGGCTCTTCCGTTAGCTGCAGGATGCGCTGGCGAAGTTAGCGCATGGCGAATACCGTGGTCCACTAAGTATTGTTCAAAAGGGAGCACGGTAAACTGGGGTCCGTCGTCGGATACCAGAACGTCTGGCATTCCATGCGCCGTGAATAATCTGTTCAACTTCCGGATGACAGACTCGGTTGTGGTACTCTTCATTTCGTGGATCTCGAGCCAGTTTGAATAGGCATCCACTGTTAATAGGAACGTATGTCCCTTAGTAGGTCTTGCAAAGTCAATATGGATGCGGGACCACGGTCCCCGAGGTATTTCCCATTCTGTTGGAGTTGCTTTTGGTGGGGCATTGCTAACTTCCTGGCACTTATAACAAGTCTTTACCCAGGCTTCGATCTGTTTGTCGATGCCCGGCCACCACGCATAGCTTCGTGTGACTGCTTTCATACGCACGATGCCGGGGTGGCCCTCATGCAGTGTCTTTAATACCGCTCGTTGTAACTGCTCTGGGACGACAACTCTATCCCCCCACAGTATGCAGCCTTTTTGCGAAAAAAGTTCTGTTTGCCGATTCTTGAAGGGGATGAAGTCATCAGGGGTTTGATCTACTGGCCATCCTCGTTCGACCCAGCTAAGAACTCACTTTAAGATAGGATAGTGTTTTGTTTCGATCGCGATATCTCTAGCTGTTAGCGGTGGTGAATGTAGCGTTTCAATCTGGAGCGTTGTAAGGGTTGGAGCTGGGTCGTCAACGGTTTCCGGAAGTGGTGCACGACTCAATGCGTCAGCGTGGGGAATGGCTTTCCCCGGGCGGTGTTGCAGCTTATAATCGTACACAGCCAAAAACTCCGAACAGCGAGTCATTCTAGGTGATAATATATAGGGGGTTGGCTTGTCTCCTGCTATAATCCCCAGTAAAGGTTTGTGATCGGTAACAATAGTAAAAACTCGTCCATAAACATATTCATGAAACCGTTTAACAGCAGATACAACAGCAAGAGCCTCTTTATCGATTTGACTATAGTTACGTTCAGCCTTTGATGAAGCTCTTGAAAAATAGGCAATAGGGGCTTCACTACCGTTTGGTAACACATGGCTCAAAATGGCTCCTACTCCAAATGGTGATGTGTCACATGTGATTGTTAAAGGCAAAGTCTCGTTTTACTGCATTAAAACAGCATCTGAAGTTAATAGGTTTTTCACTTGTCGGAACACGTGCTCCTCTTGGTGCCCCCAAATCCAGGTTGCTTTTTTGTCGAGAAGCCGATGTAGGGACTCGGCTACGGTCACTTTGTGGGGCAGAAAGATGTCATAAAAATTAATAAGCCTCAGAAAAGCTTGGAGGTCAGTCTTATTTCTGGGTCTTGGGGCATTCTTGATTGCTCTTAATTTACTACAGGTGGGGTGAATGCCTTGTTTATCGATTAGGTACCCCAGGAACTCTACTTTATCTGTACACAGTTGACATTTATTTTTTTTAACTTTAAGGCCAAAGTCTTTAAATTTCTGGAGAACCAGTCTAAGACGCTCCTTTAGTATTTCTCTATTCGGGGCAGCAATTAAAATGTCATCAAAGTATGGTACGACCCCTTTTATTCCCTGTAATAGTCTCTCCATCAAGCTCTGAAAGATCCCTGGGGCCACGCTAACTCCGAATTGGAGTCGGTTGCACTTAAAAGCGCCTCGGTGCATAACAATCGTTTGTGCCTCTGCTGTTTTTTTATCTACAGGCAGTTGTTGGTACGCCTGTGCTAAATCCAATTTAGCGAAGACTTTTCCGCCCCCAGGGAATGGAGGAGGTGTTGTACCACCGGCACTGGGTAAGCGTTCTGTTGAAGGGCGTGATTCAGGGTGGCACGGTAGTCCCCACAAATCCTTAATGATCCATCCGGTTTGATGGGTGTTACGATTGGGGTTTCCCAAGGAGCATGGCCGGTTGGTTCTAAAACACTCTGGGCTGTTAATTTATCAAGTTGCTCATCAATCTTTGGTTTAAGGGCAAAAGGGACTCGACGAGGCTTAAGGCGGATGGGGGCTACTTCAGGGTTAAGGTTAAATGATATTGGGGTCCCCTTGTATTCACCTAGTTTGTCTGCAAAGACGTCCTGGAATTCCTGGACGAGGGCTTCCTCCCAGTCGTCCCTGCTGGTTTGGTGAATGCTGGCTACCTCAATCCCAAGTGGAGCAAACCATTGAAGGCCTAACAAGCTAGGCCGATCACGGCCAACGACGGTCAATGGTAAAGATGCAGTATGATTCTTGAATGAAACCTGGACTAGGCTGGATCCAATGACTGGAATTCGGTTTCCTTGATAGTCCTTGAGAATGATTCTTTGGATTCTGAGGTCTTGCCACCGGACGGCAGGGATTAATTGTTTAAGGGTCTTCCAGGAAACCATCAAGAGGGATGATCCTGAATCGAATTCCATCATGCAGGGCTGGTTTTCGATGGCGACCTTCACTCGGATCTTCTTTGCATGTAATGATGATGCGTGACCAATCGTGATGGTTTGGCGTGCCTCTTCTCATTTCGTTGAATGGGCTAGTGGTTTATTTCTGTAGGAATGGTTGTTCCATTGGTGGTTCGAATGTTCCCGATTCACAGGACGACTTCCTGTGGGTTGGCGGTAGTTGGTCCCTCTCTGAAGTGGGCTGGATCCTAGCTTGCTTCTACAGACCTTTCCGATGTGGCCTCTCTTCCCACAAATATGGCAGAGCGCATCGAGGAATTTGCAGTCTGATCGTGGGTGGTTTGCCCCACAACCTGCGCATTGATACTGCAGTCTCTGGTTACGCTGGTGGCGTTGGTCTCGTTCAGACCGGAGCCAGTTGACTTCTTCCTCATCACTTTCTGATGACGATTCAAGGTACTCATGGTGGGTTGCCGTTGCATGTCCCTCAAGGCGAGGTGAGGTTTCGCCGGCGAGTTGGCGGAGCGGGGCGTTGGTGCGGCGTATTCGGGCAGCCAACTTCCTGGTTGCTTCTGCTGCAGTAGCGTCAGCGATGGTATCTGCAAGGCTGATGTCGCCTTTTGCCATCAGCTTACTTTGCACGTGTGGTGCATCTAAACCCAGAACTATTCGGTATCTTAGAGCTTCTTCGAGGTCGGCGATCCCACAGAGGCCTCCCAGGTTCTGGAGATCCGTGATGAAATCTGCAATGCTTTCTCCTTTCCGCTGGTCTCTCTGGTAAAATTCATGTCTTTGGACAAGCGTTGGTAGGGTAGGTGCATAGTGGGCCCGTAGGAGGGGCTTGAGGACGTCCCAGTCCATGGATTTCACCTCAGCCGGTTTCGCAAGTGCCTTAGCCATCTTAAAAACGGCAGGTCCTCAGTGAGTCAGGAATACCGCTCGCTTTTTTCCAGTAGTGGCATCCTTCAAGTTGTTGGTCTCCAGAAACATCTGGAACTGGTCCATGTATGAGTCCCAATCTTCTTGTGCCGGGTCGAATGGAGCGGGTGGTATGGTGCCGCCGGTCATGGTTTCAGCCGTTGATGCGCCTTCAGCCATGTGCTCTGTTTAGTGCTCTGTAGTGTTCAGTCAGCTCTGACGTCTCCGCATCCCATCCTCGTCGCCAGTGTTAAGTTCTGTGCATGGGCACAAGGAACGGAAACGAGACGGTGAGCAGTGAACTTCAACTCTTTATTAATCATTTTGAACACAGCAAAACCCTAGGGCAACAGCAGCCCTTTTATAGGCAAGCTGCTGCTCTAGTAACCAATAAGAGACGTGGAGTGTTAACCCCCTTAACCAATGAGAGTGGCTCGTTAACAGCCAATCAGATTCTCCTGAATGGACCAATCCGATATCACTATTATCGGCCAATCAGAAGTGCAGGGCTAGAACCCTGCTATTTTCTAAAGCTTTTGATAAACTTTATTTAAGTGTTTTATTAGTTCATAACATATAGAATGGTTAATAAGATAAGTAATGATATATAAGATGAGTATGAACTTAATTGAAGTCCGTACAAAGAGAGGTATTCTGGGGCCAAGCCACTTTCTAAAAAGAAGTTTTATGTTTTTGTGTTTTGTGTGTTTATGTTTGATTAAGAATTAATAAAACCTTGGAGGACGAGAATATTTGTAAACAAGTCAGATGAAAATATAAATATGATGGTTATAAAATAGATGAATATAGAAAAGAAATGTAATTGAATAAAAGTAAAGAGAAATAATGAGAAATTTGCTAAAAGATATTTATCTGTCGATAAGGAAATGGGATAAATTAGAATTATGCTGTATAAAATAATTTACAATGGAAAAAGGTTTTATGTTTGTAATGTTTAATGATGTTTTGTTTGTCTTTAAAACTAATAAAATTTGTTTCAAAAAAAATATTTATAATATATTTCTAGGTTAGAAATATTGAAAATGAAATGTCAAAAAAGGAAAAACAACTGAAAACATTAGAAAACAAGGTATGAAAGTGTAAAAATCTACTTATCAGGCTCTATAGGAACTTTGATATTTATCCATTTTTGAAGTGCTTCAGGACTCAGAAACAATCTTTCTATCAAATTGAAATGTATTATTAATTCTAATCACTGAAAATGTTTACTGCAATTTTTTTCTATGCATTTAATACTTGTAATCAAAAGTAATAAGTGAATATGCATCAATAACTCATATATCTTCCTTTATTTCAGATAAGTATTTGTGTATATGTTTAAATTGCACTTAATCTCAACAAATGGTTTTTATACTGAAGATAAAACAATTTTCAGAGCTTCAGTCATAGCAAGTTTTGAATACATCATAATCAGAAGAAATATTTCAAATCAGCTTTCCAAACAATAGGATTACATCTAGAATAATTATGTGATATACTATTAATGTTTGAAATATGTGTTATTGTGCTTTTTAGGTTAATAATTTAAAGAAGCAGATTGAAGTGAAAATCAAGAATATTGAAGTACTGCAACAAGAAGTAAGTACTGATATATTTCATGCATAAAACATAGCATATATGGTATCTATTAAATTTTTCATTCAGATTTGTCCTATTAAATTGTCTGTGGAATATGGTAATTTAAAATATTACTTCAGTTCACACGAGTAGCTTAAAATTCAGTCTGTAATGTGCTGGAATAAATTCTGGCTTTATATGGTCACTAAAAAGGCCCATTCCCCTTTTAGAAACAAAATAGAAGTGGGAATAAAGTAAAGTGATTTGTATTAAATATCTGTAAAATGTGTGTGCTATATATGTGTGCAATAATGCTTTTTACACTTTCAACTATTCCACTTGTAGGGAAATGGTATATAATGATAATGCAATCCAATGACAACATGTTTGAACTAGATTTTATCTGGATTCTATAATATCAGCCAAAAGATTTATAAAAACATAATTGAATAATAGGATCTGAATACAACAAGGGTACAACATGACTACCTCCTTGTGATTGCTTCTTAAAGGAGCTACACCTTTTCATGGGCTCACATGATGTTGGGCAGACTTGAAAATACATATTTGAGTTAAGGAAGTGTACATTATAGCTATAATTGCATAAATGTTGATATATAATTAAATATGCAAATAAGTCTTCAATAAGAATTGTTACTAGAATAAAAGCTTGAAAAAGAAACTTGGATCAGAAAGCAAGCAACTGAGTATTACTGAAGGAAAGGTAGGCATGTTTACTTTTTGCATCAGTAACAAAATTATAAGAAGTAATACAAATTTGAGGAATTAGATCTGTAAGGTATGACACAGAAGGCATTTAACAAAAGCATTTATGAATTACTTTTTAATATATGGCCTTCTGAAGGATACACAGTTAGAAAAATATAATAATAGACGAAAGGAATAAATTCTGAAGACATCTGAAAATAAGAATTATTTGGCTTCAATTCTCCAACTGAATACAATTCTGCTGACATTAGTTTGGTAAAATAAAGAGTGTCAAATATTACCTATTTGGGCATATATTTTTCAAAATTGATTCAGAAGTATTTGAATGTCACTCAAGGATAATGCTTCTCTACTATTAATTAAAACAGGTTCTCTTTTTTTAGGTTTCCATGAGAGATTCTAAAAAGGTGTTGTTACTTGAAAGTCACATTAATATTATAAATTAATTTCTTAAAACAACCTGAAAAAGTGGAAATGCTTAGCTGAAAAGCAGAGACTAGCTGACCTCTAGTATGGTCTGAAGTAATTCTTAATATTTTTTGAAGTAGGCACATTTGAAAATTTCATTAAATTCACTTTTGTTTCCATTGATTTCATGTCCATTTCAATACCTCAACTATTTTGGGATCACATTTGGAAATAGTTAAGATTAACATATTTGGGTTGCAAAAATCTAGAAAACTTAAATAATTAGAAATATGATTCATTGCAAGGAAAATGCAGAAGCAGAATTCATATTATAGAAATGTACAAAAAGTTGATAGGAAGTAAATGATGTTATTTGGATATATCCCTGGGTTATTATGAATAGGAATAAAGTTGTTTTCATTGTTGTTCAAAGGTGATCAATTTACAGTTAGAGTTGGAAAACACAAATAGGTTATATAAAGAAACAAGTGACAACTATAAAAATGAAATTGAGATGTCTAAGACAAATGAAAAAAGACTTCTCAAAGAGGTGAGAATTGATGTTTTTGGTATTTTATAAAACTGCATTGGTATAATTGTATACAGCATTTCATTGTATGGTTTGTGTTTATGAGTTATTTACAGGTTGATTATTTGGTAATGTTGATTTGTCTTCAGAATGCTTTCAGGAAATAAGATGTAAAAGATTGATATGGGTTGAGAGAAGAAATATTATATCTCATCTTTAGAACTAACTTTAGAAACAAAATCCTAAGATTTTCCCAAGATGGCAGCGTGCATGGTCGCAGCGGCTCAATGTTCCCGACATCTGTTCTTTTTGTGTTTTTACTTCTTTTTGTTCCTGAATTTTACTCCATCCTGCAATAGACTAACGTACTGTCGAGAAGACCTGATAAGTATAGGACAGCAACTCAAAACTGAAGTCACCTATGCTTATACAGAATCCCACAATATCCCATTGGAGCTAGCAAGATCTCCGAGAGCTCCGTGGATTGTTGTCGGATCAAGCAAGCGTAGAAGACGGTGTAGGGAGAGAAAACAAGCGGGGATGCAGAGCGGGCCTGCTAACTCAATTGAGGAAGAGACCGCAGAAACCCCCCATTACCATCTATGTTCTTCACAAACGCCAGATCCCTTGTAAACAAAGTGGATGAACTACAGCTGCAGATCTCCCACAATCATACAATTCGTGAGTGCTGTCTGCTAATTGTCACAGAATCCTGGCTGTACCCACAAATCCCTGATGCTACAGTGGAGCTAGCGGACCGGACCTTGCACAGTCAAGATCGCAATATAGCCTCCGGTAAGAGAAGGGGAGGGGACCTAATTATTTATGTATGTAAAAACTGGTGCACAAACAACAAAATAACAAACAGCCATTGCTCACCAGATTTAGAGGCCATGACTGTTCAGTGTATACTGTTTTATCTGCCACGGGAGCTAACAGTTACCATCACTGCTATATATTTACCTCATGCTAATGTTAGCATGGCGCTTAGTCACCTTCAAGACATAATTACCACACAACAGAGAGCTCATCCTGAGGGCGTTCATATCATTGCTGGGGATTTCAACAGAGCATGCCTAAAAACTGTACTCCCCAAACTTTACCAACATGTTAAATGCTCAACCAGGGGAAAAAACACACTTGATCATGTGTATTCAAATATTAAGCATGCTTATAGAGCAAAACCTCTTCCCCACTTAGGACAATCAGACTATCTCACCCTGCTTTTACTACTAGCCTACACTCCCCTTAGGAAGAGAACAAAACCTAGCAGTCAAACTATTAGATGCTTGCCTGAAAATGCCCTCTCCCAGCTTCAGGACTGTTTTGCCCACACAGATTGGAGCATCTTCAAACAACAGGACTTTGAGTTATACACAGAGACTGTGCTTTTCTACATGAAGACCTGTGTAGAAAATATCACTGGACAAATGCATACAGACCTTCCCAAACAGGAAACCCTGGATGACCAGTGAAGTCCAGACTCTGACCAAGGCCCGTGACCTGGCTTTCAGAGCAGGTGACACCTCACAATACAGCACTGCCAGAGCTGAGCTGAGAAGGGGCATCAAACATGTTAAGAAGATGTATAGGAGGAAGGTCAAGGGCCACTTTACTGACAGTGACCCATGGCAGATGTGGAGGGGGATACAGGCCCTGACCAACTATAAAGGCCAGGGCCCAACAAACAGTGAGAGCAGTAGCACTCCGGCAGAGGAGCTAAACAGCTTTTTCGCATGCTTTGAAACTACCAAGTACCTGGACAGACTGCCTCATGAGGACCATGATGCTGCACCTCTTTCTCTTCAGGTGGATGAGGTGAGAAAAACACTGAGAGCAGTAAATCCCAGGAAAGCTGCTGGGCCTGATGGCATTCCTGGTGCAGTAGTTAAAGTGTGTGCTGACCAGTTGGCAGAAATACTTACAGAGCTGTTCAATCTATCTTTAACACATGTCATCATCCCACAATGCCTGAAGGCTGCAACCATCATCCCTGTTCCCCAAAAAAACAAATATAAACACTCTCAATGACTATAGGCCCATAGTGTTAACAAGCTCCATTATGAAGGTTTTTGAGCGACCAGTTTCACAGCACATCAGAGACTGCCTCCCGCCCTCCTTTGATCAATATCAATTTGCTTATAGAGCAAACCGATCTATAGAGGATGCTGTGGCCATCACACTTCATAGAGCGCTGAGTCATCTGGAGAACAAACAGAGCTATGTGAGGATGCTCTTTGTGGACTACAGCTCTGCGTTTAACACTATCATCCCATATATACTAGTAACCAAACTGTATCTGCAGGTCCCCACCTCCACGTGCTCCTGGATTAAGAACTTTTTGACAAACAGACCACAGTCTGTTAGACTTGACCCCCACCTTTCTTCCACTATTACACTCAGTACTGGTTCCCCCCAGGGTTGTGTCTTGAGCCCCCTGCTATATGCCTTGTACACCTTTGACTGCTCACCAAGCCACGCAACGAACACCATCATAAAGTTTGCGGACGACACGACCGTGATTGGTCTCATCTCCAGAGAGGATGAGACGGCATATAGGGCAGAAGTAGAGAACCTGTCTTTCTGGTGTTCATAGAACAATCTGTCACTGAATGTCCATAAAACCAAAGAACTGATTATGGACTTCAGAAAACATGGACAGGACCACGCCCCACTCATCATCAATGGAGAACGAGTGGAAACTGTTCCTACAATGGCATCCTTGGCATCCATATTTCAGCTGATATCTCCTGGTCCCCTCATACCAAGGCCATAGTGAAGAAGGCTCAGCAGTGGCTGCACTTCCTGCAGGTTCTCAGGAAGAACAATCTGGATAAAAAGCTGGATAAGAACAATCTGGATAAGAAGCTGTTTCTATAAAGCCTCTGTGGAGAGCACTCTGACCTATTGTCTGGGTGTGTGGTATGCAAGCTCCACAGTTGAGGACAGGAAAATTGTACAGAGGGTGATAAACACAGCTCAAAAGATCATTAGTTGCCCTCTGCCCTCCCTGGAAGACGTAGCCAGATCCCACTGCCAAAGCAGAATCAAGGCCATTATAGAAGATCCCTCACACCCTGGCAATTATCTTTTTGACCTGCTGCTGTCTGGATGGTATTTTAAGTCAATAAAATCCCACACCACTACACTAACCACTAGTCTAGTTTTTTTCCCTGGGCCATCCGAACCGCAAATGAACACGAAGTCACTACCTTATTAAAATGTGAAAAGATGTGAAATCTCAATACACCATTCAGATGTATAATAACATATTACAGTACAATCCATCTCTTGTGTATTATACTCAGCTAAGCGTTACAGTCAGTGTTGGATGTATATTTTGTGTATATTCATAGATATTGTACTCTCAATTTGCAAATGGAGATGTGGGTTCATTTTTAAGTGCTTTGGTTTTATTGTATTGCGAACAGTTGCTGGGGTGCATCCACAGTTTCGTTGTACTTGTACAATGACAATAAAGTTCTTCTAATTCTAATTCTAAAAGTTTGGGAAAAGGAGGGAGCAGAAATGCATGCAAAATGATATATAGAGGATGTAATGACACTCATTGCAGGGAAATGAATGCCACTTTAAACCCACAACATCAAACAACCTTAGCTTAGATCTTTGTCTCTCTCTTTCATTGCTATAGACTCATGGCCATAACTAGGACATTGTAGTTTTAAACTTTAACTGAAACACTAAATAGCCTCAAAGTTGTAATAATGAGGGCAAGAATAAATTCATTCTTCTCACACCTACAGTTTGATAGAGGACAAAATAAATCTCTTTTAGGCTTCCCCTTGGAAACAAAGGTAACTTTATTTGACAATTTCAATACAAATGTCAGCTTATACTGCTTATAAAATATAGTAAGGTCTAGTATAAGGCAAACTAAGATAATACTATATTAAATAATGAGTTCATACAAACAGTGACAAAGGAATAATATTACAGTTAGACCAAAATGACAAGATAACAAAAATATCCTTGCAGATGCGTCAGATGCTTCTCTTTCCAATTCCATTCCCATTTTCAACAAGACATTTTTTTTTAAAAAAAGTATTTATATCCCATCTTTTCTTCAGAAGACAGAGAACACTTCCTTCTAATTTTCTCTCCATCACATAACTAGTGAGATAGGTTGGGTTGAAAGTAAGTGATTGGCCCAAAATCAATAAGTGAGCTTCTGTGGCTAAAAGGAGATGTAAACCTGAATCTGTATATTTCTAGTTCAGTACCTTAACAACTACATCAAACTGGTTGTAAATTCAAATATTTTGAATTCAGGTTGCCTACCTTCCTTTTAAGATATACAGTGGGTATTTTCTAATTTATGTGTCACATTGTTGAGTGTCTCTTTCTTCCCAAAGGATGAGGCCTGGTTTTGAGTCCAATGGGAGAGTAAAAGGCATTTGGATATCAACAATAATAAGAACAAAAAACTCTTACTGAGAACAATAAATATTCCTGTTATTTTGCCCTTCTGTTTACCAAAGATACAAGTTGAAAATCAGGAAAAAAGTTAATGCAGTACCAGTGAAAAAGTTAATAAAATAGAACAGAGGCTATCATTATATCTGGAATGGAGGCCTTTCTTGCATTAAGTTACATTGGATAATTTTGCTTTGTACCTGGCCTTTCCCCTTTAGGGCTGATTGTTGAGACAGTGGCCTACTTCAGCTGCAGTGTGTCCCAGAAGAAATGAATTATCTGGATTTTTAGGATTCAGGTGCCAAAATGGGTTTAGGGTAGTATTGATTGCTCTGATAGATGACATTTATTGGGCCTGGCTAGGAGGAGTGCACTAGGTCATATTTAATCTGTTGATGGCATTTGATTCCCTTTGCCATGTAACCTACTGATTTACCTCTGAAAATTGGGGAATGGAGGTATATTTTAAGTGGCTCAGCTTCTGTATTAGAAAGAAGTTCTAGATAATTGTTGGGGAAGAGTGGTCTGCTCCTTGGACAGTCCCTTATGGCAGGGTTCACCAACTCCTGGTCTATGGTCAGTACCACTCTGCAGTTTTCCAAAAACTGGGCATCGCAAACAAGTGAAGCCCCATCCACAGGATTCAAGCAGCATGCAAAACCACATCCCCTCCAGTCTACGGAAAAATCTTTCTCCATGGAACCCATCCCTGGTGCCTAAAAGATTGAGGACCACTGCCTTATGGGGTCTCTCAAGTATTTATTTTTTCAACTCTGTTTACTGTCAATATGAGACTGCTGGATAAACAATTTGGTTTTAGGAAAAAACTATCCTGTAATCTGCAACTCTTACACTGCAAAACATAGGGACTACACAACTCGATTAGGGCAAAGTAATAGACGCAATCTACATAGACTTTGATTCAGTGGTACAAGACAAACTACTCCTAAAACTAAAATCTTAAGGTATCTCTGGACACCTGCATAACTGGATAGAAGCATTCCTGTCAAACAGACAACAAATGGTCAAAATTGGGAGAGTCCTATTAAATTCTGTACCTGCCGACAGTGGTGTCCCCCAAGGCAGTGTTCTAGGACCAACTCTTTTCATATTCTACATAAATGACTTCTGTGATAATATCAAGAGCAACTGCGTTCTCTTTGCTGATGATGTAAAGTTATTCAACACCACAGACAATACTGCTACCCTTCAAAAAGATCTTGACTATGTATCAGAATGGTCAAACAAATGGAAACTTCAAATCTCAACAAACAAATGCTCTGTCCTACATATTGGCAAAAAATATCAGAAAATAAAATACAGGCTGAATAGTCAAGACCTTGTTGATGATCCAAACTCTGTCAAGGATCTTGGAGTACTCATCTCTAATGATCTAAGTGCTAGAGCCCACTGTAACTACATAGCCAAAAAGGTGTTTAGAGTTGTTAACCTAATCTTACATAGCTTTTTCTCTGGTAATATTACACTAATAACTAGAGCCTACAAAACATTTGCTAGACCAATACTTGAATACAGCTCATCAGTCTGGAACCCACATTACGTATCTGATATTAACACAGTTGAAAAAGTCCAGAAATATTTCACAAGAAGAGTTCTCCACTCCTCTACTCGTTGCAGAATACCTTTTGCCACCGGACTTGAAATTCTAGACCTAGAAAACCTTAAATTACATTGTCTTCGGTCTGTTCTAAGTATGGTATATAAAATCATACATTGCAATGTCCTACCTGTCAATGAATACTTCAGCTTCAACCATAACAACACAAGAGCACACAATAGATACAAACTCAAGGTTAATTGCACCAAACTTGATTGCAGGAAATACGACTTCAGCAACAGAGTGGTCAATGTATGGAATACTCTACCTGACTCTGTGCTTTCTTCCCCAAACCCCAAAAAGTTTAACCTTAGACTGTCTACTATTGACCTCACCCCTTTCCTAAGAGGTCTGTAGGGGGCGTGCATAAGCGCACCAATGTGCCTACCGTCCCTGTCCTATTGTTTCTTTTATTTTTTATTTTTCTTATATGTATCCATTTATTCATAACTATGTTTTTACTTATACCTATTATCTTGTAAGCAATTGACAAAAATAAATAAATAAATACATTAAATGAATAAAAAACAATCTCAGTTTGGGTGACACACCACTAGTACATTGATGATACTCAGTAGTAAATCTGTAAGTTGACCTAAAAAGCTGTCAAGATATTGATTAGTTGCATCCTGATGGCACTGAGCATCCGGTGAGGATGAAACAAGCTGAGGTTGAACTCAAACAATATAAAATTGCTATTTGTTTTGAAGTCATCTACTTCTGTGTTCCATTTTTAAGTCTGAATGGAGAGCCACTCCTGAAGAAACAGCTTTGTGATATATAGACTTACAACTTTTGGTGGATAGGCTTACAACTTTTGGTGGATGGGCAGATGGAGGCTGTGATCAGGAGGACCTTTGTCCAGCTTTCTTGGTGTTTCCATTACAGCTCTATCTGGAGCAGGGATTTGTAATAGTAAACCATGTCCTTATCACTTTTGCAGTGCACTCTGCATAAGGAACATTTCAATACAAACTACAGTTGCTACAGGATACAGCAGCTCTTGGGCTGAGAAGTAAATACTATCACATTTGGCTCATATTTCCAAGTGTCATTCAGTATTGGTTTTTACCTCTAAAGCCCATAATGGCTTAGTTCTATTCTTGTAGAACCTTTTTTATGAGTTAAAATGTTTGTATGGGAATGACACAATGGTTGGAATAATGCAGGGGTGTCAAACTCAATTTCATTAAGGGCACATCAGGGTTGTGTTTGACCCCGGCGGCTGGGTGGGCATGGTCAGGGTGAGCGTGACCAACTCAACATCACTTGTGTCAGGGGGCTTGTGGTGGCCCGAGCACTCTGCCAGTGAAAATGGAAAGCTCCGTTTTTGCTGGCAGAGGCATTGTAGGCCAGTGCTTCACTTTTTTTTGCTGGCAGAGGCACTGCAGGCCGGTCCTTCACTGTTTCCAAGGCAGTGCTGCAGGGCAGATCTAAGTACCCCGCGGGCTGGATCTGGCTTGAGTTTGACAACCCTGGAATAATGGGAGTGTCAGCCTCAAGATACCTTCCCCTCCTACCTTTCTGCTATTGTTTCATTATTTCTCTCGGCTGTCATGGCAACGGTGGGAGGGGGGATTTTAGATGGGAAGAAAGCTGGAGGTGTTTGCATTCCTTGCTGGGCTAGCAAGGGGAGGGGGGATTCTTGTCTTTAACTTTCCGTTTCTTGGCTATCTTCTGTCCTCTTTTGCGCAACTGCGAACTTTTATCAAAATATGTCAAGGTCATTTGACAAGACGCCTCATCACCATCTGGAGATGACCACATGAGCTGTTTCAAAAGTTTTAATTGGAAGAATCATTTGAACTTTGGTGGGTGGGAGCAAACCTATTTCTTTGTATGTGCATTCTACCCGCCAATTTCTCAGTTTTGGAATTGCTTTGTAGCTACCACTTTATTTCCCAGTAAAAGGATAACTTTGTTCTACACCATGGAGTCTGAGTATTTCTTTCTTGGGATCTAGAAGGAGCGCAGCATGACAGGGAGTCTGCCCAGAGTTATCTTATAGGAGAAATGGGCAGCACAAAAATTTAATAAATCATATTTTAGTGATGTTTTCCTCCTAAAGATATGCAGTTGTCTGACCCTTGAAGATCAGCTTGATGTTTATCTTGGCTCTATATCAAATATAATCAAGATAGATTCCAATCCAAATACTTGTTTGAAATTAAGTTTGCCTTATATTGATTGATATTGTCTGAGGATCCAGAATATATGACATCTGAAAATTATTATATTAAAAATATAGCTAATTCAATGTATATTAGCCTAATTAAATTCATTTAATCATTTTCTCTCATTTAATCACTTTCAGTCATATGTTTTGTCTTGTTACTAGATAGAAACAATGAATTCTTTAACTAATGAAGCAGTGGCAATGCAGAAAGAGATAGATATTCGATGTCAGCACAAGATTACTGAAATGGTAGCACTTATGGAAAAACATAAGGTAAGCATAGTCTTTTATTTACATATAAACAAGGGATAGATAATACAATCCTGACCATTAGCACCACTGCCTGTCAGCAACCAATCATCCTCTGTGTTTATGAGGGCAGGCAGGTCTCCATTCGGTTGACCACCTTCTCCAATGCCTGAGGGGCCTGGGACAGAATCATCCTCAACCCCTGGCTTCTGAAACATGCCAAGGGAGATGTGCTATCCCTGTTGAACGGTCATGGTTTCAACTCCTCCTCCTCCTTTGAACCAGGCTCCAATGGGACCATGACACTCAGTTACTTAGTCACCATTTGAAGCTATAATCAGCCTCCCAAGAGTTACTTATGACCCGGTTTTGAAGTTCTGGCAGTCCTTCCCTCCCATTTTGGGTGCTTGGCAACCAGCCCACTTTCATGTTTTTGTGACTGCAATTCATGACTGTTCTTGCAAGAAACCTGTGTTTACATCTGGGTTACTTAGGACTGTGGCATTGAAAAGGTTGTAAACTGTGCATGATCACATGGTAACCCATTTTATGACCAGCACAAGTTATAATCATAATTCAGAGCTCAGTTCTGGTCATAAGTTGAAGACTACTTATATACTACCTTTCCCTACACCTGGCTTTGGAATCTAATCTGGAGAGTGAGTTTTGACTTTTCTCTGAGAAGTTAAGCAAAGTCTTATTAGGAGGCTTATTACAAATTTCAGGTTTCCTTCACTTTTCATTTCTACTCGATGCACTCATTTTTATCTTTCTGGGAGGGAAAATCTTTTTCATTTACTTTTAATTCCCTGTTCTGAGTCTGTAATTAATGTCTGAAAAAGCCATTTATATCTGCTTCTTGAAAGAAGAAATTTAAGCAAGAACTATAAGTAGTTACCATAAAGCAAAATGTTATTGCAGAAAAATGAGGGAAAGATGAATAATAAACATTACCAGTGAGGAATAATTATATCCCAAATGGATTAAGCATTCTGAAGTCATTTTTCTTACTTTAATCATTCTCCTGACCAATATTAGCATGTTTTCTAAGTCATCATCTTTAAAAGGAACATAGAATCCTTGTATTATGTTACACCTTTCCCCAATTTAAACATGCCCTCCTATTTGTAAAACTGAAGCACTGAAGCACAATCTCTCCCACCCCATATTTCATCATAGAATAGAATAGAATAGAATACTTTATTGGCCAAGTGTGATTGGACACACAAGGAATTTGTCTTGGTGTAAATACTCTCAGTATACATAAAGAAAAGGTATATTCATTAAGAATCAAGAATTATAAGGTACAACACTTAATGATAGTCATAGGGTACAATCAATCAAATCATACTAGGAAACAGTCAATATAAATCGTAAGGATACAAGCAACAAAATTACAGTCCTACAATCACAAGTGGGAGGGGATGGGCGATAAGGAGTGATGAGAAGATTAACAGTAATAGTAGTGTACACTTTATAAATAGTTGAACAGCATTGAGGGGATTATTTGTTTAGCAGAGTGATGGCTTTTGGGAATTTCTAACATATTCTTTGAAAATATCTTTATTAAACACATGTGTCTTTCTTCCACATATGTACTGAGATTGTATATTTAAACTTCAAGTAATACAGCCAGTGGAACTGGCTGGCTTGTTCTTATTGTATTGGGAGGTGAAAATTGTTCAGATCTTGGCCTTTCTTTTTCTCTCTACACATAAATCATATAGACAAACATGCATTCACACACACACATGCAACCCCCATTAGTGTAGTTGCTGTCTCATTTCCAATGTGAGTCAAAGTTGCCCTTCTTTATTTTTGCTTACGTACAAGTACCTGGTAGTTGGTCTTTCACATGTTTGATATTCCCATGTCCCAGCATAAAAAATTAGATGGAATATCCAGTTTCAGTGAAGTGGCCTCTGCCAGCCACAACAGTTTTAACTATGAAGACATACAACTATTAACCAGAAATGTGATGGTGCATTTGCAGTAAGGTTACTGTAACAGAATGTTCACCTCTGAAGGCTCCTTTTCCTTGCAACCTAGATGTCCACTGGAAAGTATTTGCTGGCATAAGAATACCTTTGCCCAAGTTAAAAATACAACAGGCTGGTGGTTTCCATTGTGAAAACATGTCTTCAACAAATGTTAAATGTATCACCTTCAAACCACAGCAACTAAACCATAAATAAGCTTAAAGAGAAAACAAAGAGAAAATTTGCTCTTTGTGGTCAGTAGGTAGAGTTGCTAAAATGTCTGTATAGCTGAAGTCAAACGTTTAACCAAATTGACTTATATTTGAATAGTCAAATCCTATGACTTACAGAATTTAGAGAAAGGTCCTTTGTTTCTAATAAGTCTTGATCAGTGATTAATAGAAGTGGCCTTATGAAAAGAGCACTATTCAGAATGAAGAGAGCAACAGAATGGCCTTCTTATTTCATTTTGCTACCCAGAAGGGTCTTAAATGCATGTGCAGCATATTAACAGACACTACTTTTCTTGAAAAGAGACATTGCTTGAGGCAGATAGATTTCTGTTCAGTACTTCTTACTGAAAAACAAAAGTGATATAATCTCCATAGTAAAAGTTTCTGATTAAAATAAATTGTGTTTAGCCCATGATGTAATATACTTAATTGAAATAATATACAACCATTTCCCACTTCCTTAATAATTTTATCCAAATTCCATATTATTTTTAGTTTGGTTCTTAACAGTATCTCACATTAGGGATACTTCACTATTGAAAAAAATTATAAAGTCTCTTAAGAGTTGATGATTTGATGGCACATAATCAGTACGGAATGTAATCCTTTTTTAAACTGCTAAATGTCTGTTCTATACAGCACCAATATGATAAAACAGTGGATGAGAAAGATACAGAATTAGAGTTTCATAAGACAAAACTGCAAGAACTATCATCAGAAATAGAGTCTTTGGTAAGAATATTTTGTAAGTTATTTTCAGACTGAAGTGCATTAGATGTAGGAGTTTTAACTTTTTTTTTCTTAAGTATTTTCATGGCCACACTTGCTAGCATTTGGATGAAAGAACACTCAAAAATTTCAGAGTAAAACTGCAAGTTTAAAAACTTCCTGACAAATGACGACAAATCACTTACGTGTTTTTGCTGTGAAAATTACATGGTGGCATGCATGGATTAACCAGAATTTGAGTTAAACTTTGTTTTTTAATAGTTTCTTTTTTCTGCTATATTTACTCTTTAATACTTTAAAAAACTGATGAGTATTTAACAAGATCTGCCCAAACTTTATTTCTCATATAATTGTTATTCTCAGAAAAATGAACTTTCTTGTAAGAAAAATGAAGTTTTTTCTCTTCAGGAGCAGCTTAAAAGAGAAATTAATGAGAAGGTATGTCTTCTGAACTTACAGTAAAGATGCACTGTTGTTCAAATAATAAATTCTTAATGTTCTTCCATATGACTAGACACTAAAATATAAATCCTAATTTATTATATTAGCATACAAGATGTCATTCAGCAGTAATATGTATAAAATATCAATTTAAGTAAGCCTGTATCTGATTTTTAATTACAAGCTAATTAATAAACTCATTACATACCTGAAGGAAAAGGTTAAGGAGTAAATACCTTTTATTATTTTTAATTAAAAAAAATTGTTTGAGGGGTACTGTCTGAATTTGATTGTTTTTTTTTTTTGCAGTTTTTTGAAACTAGGTAATATCATCAGTGCTGCATATCTAGTTTGGGTAATGAAACATCTGCAAAAAAAAAAAAAAACCAAGTTCAGAGGGCATTAAGGACCCCTCATTTCAACCTGAGCTACTAATATTCTCCTTTACTGATAAAATATGTCTCTTTAATAGTACTTTTTAACATGGTTACTAAACCAAACATTATTAAATATATTATGAAGCATACTGTATTCAGCACTGCAAATTTTATGGAATAACTTTAGTTGAATCTTTTAGATGAATGTAGCATCTTCAGTGAATTAATACCAGAAGAAGCCTTTTGAAAATTATAATGAAAGTAGAATTTGTATAGTAGTTTGCCCTATTTATCAATCATGAAGCAACTTTTATGCTTTTTAAAATATATTTTAAACCTGAAGGATAAAAACAGATTAAAGGCTAAGACCTAAAGTGTTCACAAATTTGGAAAAATCTGAAGTGGACACCATTCACCAATCATTTTAAATAAATTGTACAATATAGTCAATAACTTGGAACAATGATTGAGTCAAGGCAAGCCAATTCTGTGCCGGCTTAGTTTTAATATTTTTACACAATTAGGCACACTTATGGTTACTAATTGTTCCATTCAACTGAATTAGAAAGTTATTGAGGCTTATTTATAAATTTTCATTTGCTAAATTTTCAGCTGAGAGTAGGTGTTAAGGTCCTTTTTGAAGTTAAATGTCTTCTTAAAAGACATATTGCAGACCATGAAAAAAAATCCCTTTACTTGCTTTGTTTTCTTTTTTTACCTTCAGGACAACCTCGCCAGAGAAGTAAATCAGGTAAAGAGAGCGTGCAGATCATGGTTTTAGAATTCTTTCCAACTCCTTGGTTATAGTTTTGTTCAAGATCATGTGGCCAGGAGGGAGGAAGAAATTTTTCCTGATCACATTGCTATCTGGTCTGGCTCATTTTTTAAAACCTAATATAACTTGGCTGACTTCTTCCCTCCAAATCAAATTTAGTTTTAATCTGTTTAGCTTTCAAAGTATGATCATGCTGATTGTTCAGTTTTCAGACATAGTCCTACTGATAGACAGGTAAAGTCCAGAGTCCCTTAAGGAAATTTCTTTCTCACATTCTGTTTGGCTGGAAAAGAATAGAAAACATAAAGTGACTGATTAGATTTTTTTTGTCAGAATTTCTAATACTTTGAAATAATTGTATCTTACAAGTTATATTAATTCAAGTTAGTTGAATGTATGGTTTCTTTTTATTCTTTTGGACTGTTCTTACTATATTTAATTTTAGAAACTACAGGCATCACTTGTAGAAATTCCTAAAGCTACTAGTTCAGACTCTCTTTCAGTTAATGCACAAAAGAACATACATCAACATTTTATACCTATTAATGAGAACATAGAATATATAGACAAGTCTTCGTGGACACCTGCCAAGGTTTGTTCTTTAACAAATTATTTTATTTCTCTTTCATTTATTTTAGGTTTACAAAGACAGTTATTGTGAAGTTGCTTTTCAAATATTAACCATTTAATTTTTAGAGAAAAATGTTTTTAAAATATTTTTTAATTTTTATTAATTCAAGCCTTTTTGGTACATTAGAGCCATTAAAACACCAATTTAAAAATCAGGAGACTGTGAAATCTACTTCTGCCTTAGATACAAAGTTAACTGAGTGATTTTGGAACAGTAACTCTTTCAAGAATTTTATACCATTTATAGAACATGTTATACCAATTTTCTATCATATTGTGGCTTGGTGTAAAATTTTACTGATTTTTTCCATAGTTCTGTTATTTCTTTAAAAATGTACACTCATTTTATCATTTTTAATTTGTTTTGTCTTCATGTTTGTATCATATCTGGCATATGTAATAATCTCTTATTATTTTAATTATCCTTGAGATAAAAATGTTTGAAAATGATAATGATGCTAGTGTTTGTTAATAAATTTGTTGGGACTTTCAAGGGATTTCAATTTTTTTAAAGGCTTTTATTAAATTTCATAAAAAGAGGTAAAAATGCAAAATTACAACCAAAGAGAAAAGAGGGAAATGGAATAACAAGGAAAGGTTTAAAAAGTAAAATTAAAAAAATAAACACAAAAAGTAACAAAAAAAAGGATTGCATCCAACTGTCTTTAATCCAGATATAATTATATAATAAAATGCACTTTAACAAAAGGAAACAGATATAAAACTAAAAATATAAAGACATACATATCAAACAATCACTTAATAATAACCACAGTATATAATACCATAATCTCTTAATCTGTGTTAAATATATAGCCCATACGTACATCATATTATGAATTCCAAAATAACCATAATTATCAGAGTTTGCAGCAATCCAACCAGCACACAAGTAAATAATTCAGCATGATTCATTTATAGAAGAAACTTGTTTATATAAAATAACATAAAACATGATGCATGTATAGAATACCCATGCAGTTCTTGCAACATGGTAGCAAATACAAGAAGCAGAAGCAATCAGAACCACAAAAATTATCAGAGTCACAGAAGCTCTATATTTATACAGGCCAGTTACTCTAAGCCATGCCCAGTATCCAAGCCATCTGGCATAGGTCACAACAGGTGCTGTTTAGTCGCCAAACCTTTGGCTGACTTTTTATGGCTATCTCAGTTCATAATTTCTTATATACCGACAATAATATTACTAGATTATGAATTAAATACTATATATGTGTTTTAATTAGTATAATTAAAGTTTTAATTATTCTAATTAAATAGTATAATTTAATACTAATTAAATTAATTAGAAATTAAAAACTATTTAATTATTAATTAAACACGCACATACATACATAAATTGTGTAGTATAATGTAATATGACTCTAGGCACTCCTCAAAGGAATAGGAATGTCCATATTTGAACTTTTTTCCATGGAGGGGCAATGTTCCTGGGATTATTATTACTTTAGGATATTCCATATCTTCTCCCTAGAATATCATTAGGATATTCCATATCCTCTCCCTAGAATTCAAGTCCTCTATTTATGCTCAAACCAAAATGCTAATGTGCTATTTCCTTGTTGAATCATTTCAGATACCTTCCCTCATAAATTATAAGAAATTGCATCAAGTGAGACATTTAACACTGTTGGTTAAAATGTTGAGAACCTCTTATGGTTTAGCTGTTAAAAGCCATAATAACTTGTTTCTAATATTTTATTTTGCATAGACATATACTGTAAAGACACCACCAAAATCTAAACTGCTAAGAGAAAACACCAATTTAGTTTCAGAAGGAAGAAAAAAGAAAAGAAAAGTTATTTTGGAATTGGATTCTCGGTCAGACAGCTCTGACAACACTGATCTCCTGGTATTAATTTAAAAATTACTCTGTCTTTTTATTAAAATGGCTTGAAACATGTGCAAAAAGTAGAATTATTTTATTAAAGTTAAATAGTAATATTTAATGTAAATTAAATATGTTCAACAACTGTGATTATTCATGATTTTGAAATTCTTATTTTTAGAGCAAGAATAGGGTATTCCTCAGGGCTTGATAAAAATTATGAAAAGAAAGTTATAAATGAAGTGAAAATGTTTAAAAATTGTAAGGTTACAGGTATAGATGATATGACTGGAAAAATGTAAATATATAAGATGGTTGTCTAGGCAAGAGAATATTTTGTTGACTCTCAACTTGCTTGTTAACCATGAGATAATAAAATACTGCCAACATAGTAAGAAAGACTAGGAGATACAAGCAACTTACTTCAGAGATTCCATAGTAGATTCTTTGCTTCTGGTTTGTTGAATTTTTCCCATTGATGGAATCACTTTGTTGTAATTTTTTTGCAAACCCTATTACATTGTTTGAGAAGGGGGTGATGCATTAGCAATATAATAAGGAAATATGAAAAACACAAAAACATGTAAAATCAACACAAGGAAATTATGTAGAAAGAGCTTGGCCTTGCAAAATAATGTCAAAGACTAACAACAACTTAAACTAGAAGATTTGCTATAGTGCAACATGATAACTAAGTTCAATTTAAATTCTTATGGCTCTTTTAATAATCTGCAGTATTATTCAGGGAGAGTGAAGCACTTGTATCTCTTGAGGATGGGATACAATTAGAATATGGGGAGGAGGATGTGAATATGTGAGAGTTTAAGTTTCTTGCCCTGGCGATGATATTTGATGTATCACGTGAATAAGCATGATACATCAAATCACAACCTCTCAAGGAAAGCGGGCTGGCAATATAGAGATAACAAAGATTGGAAAAACAAATCATTTTGAGACAGTTAACTACATTACCATGACTTGGGTAGAAACTGTCCTCGCCCAAACAAAACTATGGTGCAGATTACTGCAAATGAGGTGAATGCAAGCAAATAAAATTATTTTCACCCAGCTTCTTTGATGACAGATTTACCAAAGTGACCTAATGGACAATTAATGGTTCTAATCTATCTGGATATAAAACAAATATAACATTGAAATGCCCTTTCTTCTTGCGTGAAACTTTAGGGGTGTGGGAGTTGGCAGGTGGGAAAAAGGTTTAAACCTGTTCAGAACAGATTTTTAAATATATTGATATTCACCCTCTGGCAAAGGGGCAGTATTCTATTTGAGGCAGAAGAAAACAATGGAAATTGGAAAAGTGCATCAAATAGATTACTTTCCAAAAGAAGATAAGCTGATATAAGGAATCAGATTTAAGGTCAGATCTAAGTTAAGCATGAATTCCTGGAACAAATAAGGGAGGGGCAGCCAGACTGTAGATGAGAGGAAAGGGAGAAAAATATTTCCAACCCAACCTTTATCAATTTGTTTTTACCTGAACCAAAATAAATCTTTTATTTATTAGAAATAGTAAAGGGCTCATTAACAGCAGCTGCCATTTCCAATTAATCATTTAAAACTTTAATCCCAATAAATTATAAAAAGTGGCACATTAAATACTTAACTAAAGGTCAGTGAGAAAATACATCAGAAGACGAAATCAGGTTAATAAGGGAATTAAAAGGATTTAGCTCTTAATTGATAGCTATAGATGGAAAGTAACCAAGTATAATAGAAACTTTCCCAAAGGAAAAAAAGTGAGTCAGTAGACACAAATAGGTGATACTGAGTTACTTCTTAAAGATCTAACTGTTGCATATCAAAGAAATTTTGAAGGCTATGGTTGAAAATCTGTTGGGAAAAATGTCGCTTAAGTAGAAGATAATTAAATACCATATTATACATGGATGATGTAGCCATTTATTTCGGAACACCTACTGATAGAAGAACTCTTAAAATGCTTTCATGCATGGTTCTGTAAAAAGAAATTGGATATTAATAACAAATTATTAAAATTACATTTTTGGCAGAAAATCTGTTGAATAGATGGGCATCTACATATCTGGCAATGGCATTTCATTTATTTCATTCATTCATGATAGTAAGAAAACATATACAATATATTCTTTCTAACATGCGTAGAGAACTGCAACTATCAATCTTCAATTCTTGAGATCCAAATGTAATAACTATATCCCAGCTGCCTTTAACGCATTTCAAGAAAAGCACAGATATTTAGGTCCCTAATTGCTGAATTTTTAAGCTCAGAGATTCGGATGTAAAGATATGTTCCTAAAACAGTTTTATGTCTTGATGATGAAAACACAGGGAAGAATATGGTTATTTTAAGTTCAAACTTGAATTTGTGACCTCAAAAATACTAATTAAAGTCATCCTATTTTCCTATGTAGCTAACCCATTTCATTCTTGATGGTGATTTCTAATTTACATGGAATATAACATTAATGTTGAAATTAACACTTTTAGGTTTTCTCTTACTAACCTATTCCCTTTCTTAGGGAAAAGTTTATACAATAGTGTTGTAATTCTGAACACTAGGCAGCAATGTGTTGCACCTAGTATGCCTAATTTTCCCTGAAAATTGGAATTTTTAAATATTTACAGCAGTTTACTCCAGCAGTTAGAAGTTCCAAAGTACAGAAAACTTTTACATTGTTGTGTTTAAAATATTTTCCTTCCACAGTTGCAAAGAAGAGATACAGAAAAATCCTATATGGGAAATAGTGATGCCTTTGTAAAATAAGCGAATTGGGAATGTTGAGCATTCCCTTTCTTAACTGCCTGCTATATAAAACTTTGTGTATTAGTTTGATTTTCCTGATATTGTCAAGATTGCTAGAGCATAAATGCTATTATAATGAATTATAGTGCCTCAGTTATATGTAAAGTTGCTTCCTTTTATGTTGTAGTTTACAAAACTCCAGAAACTGATGAGGAATAAAAATGGTATAAGCTATATGAAATAATGTTTGATATTTTATAAATTAAAGCTGACTTAATACTAAACACCTGATTACTTTTAGTACAGTATAACCATCATTATTGTCTATGTCTACCATCATTATTGTCTATGCAGTTCAGTGTTCTTTTCTCTATAGTTGACTAACCAAATACATGTATCTTTGGAATCCCTCCAGCAGGTCTTGGTGGAGAGAGTAACTCATAAAAATTCCCAAAATTTGGAAATAATGTTCCAAATTTATAAAATAAATGGTTAGCGCGCGCACACGCACACACATACACACACACACATATACACCCAAATTTATTTGCCATCTATCTTGACATGGAGCTACTCTAGGTGGCTCACAACTATAAAAATAAAATCAAAAGTTTAAACAAAGCAAAAGTAAAATAGAACAATAAAATAACCAAGGGAAAAAAACAAAGAAAACATCAATATGATTAGTAAAAAAGGATGTGCAAGTTGAGAGAAGAGAATGGGAGGGGAGGTGGCATCTGTTATCAATGTAGCAGCCACCTCCAGAGTTGAACTTCTCCTTTGGGTCCCTAGGCAATCTTGCAGAGCCAGGTCTTTAGGCTCTTATGGGAGGATAAAAGGTTGGGGGCAGATCTTACCCTGGAGAGCAGGATGTTCCAAAGGATGGGTACTGTGGCAGAGAAGGCTCTTCTTCTGGTAGAAGTCAAGAGTTCTTTGAAAAAAGGAATCTGTAGTAGGACTTCTCTGTTGTCCCAGGTAGGACAGGCTAGACTTAGCAGGGCAATATGGTTCATATGTATCTTCCCCATACAATTTTTTATTTATCTTTTTATATCTTTTTGAAAGTTTTATATTTGGTTATCCAGAAAGTATTCAGATAAACTATCTTCCATTAATGTCAATCCAAGATCAGAAGCTCAGGAACAGCTTTGCTGTGATTGTAGGGAGCAAATATGCCTCCTAAAATTTTGTACATAGCTCTGTTTTTTTGTAGGATGCATTGGATTCTTCACTTGGAAATTATTTTTCCAATATCTAAGGGTTTCACAATCATTGAATTAAGTGAAATGAAATCTGTGTTTATGTAATGAAAGGATGGTCAACTGGGCATATTTTTTGTTCTTCAGTGCTATAGAATTCCTGAATGATTTGATATTTGATACTACTAAATTTCTCAATTAATTTATCTGGAATTCTTTCCAGACTTTTTGTAAGCATTCAATGTTTTCTTCCAGAAGTTTCTAAAACCTATTTGTTCTTGATTTTAATGGAACTTGTTTACTTTTCTCATTTATAAATGCCATGCTGCCTAATTAGTCTGCTGAAACTTTATTAACTGATTCCACAGAATGAAATATTGTTTAGAGAACTGCATTATACTGCTATGTTCACCAACTTCCTGAATTATATATTCCAGGAATATTGGCATATGATTAGGTTACTTTTAATTAGAGATTTGAAGGACTTATTCATTGTAATATGTATTTCATGCCCACATTTTTATTTCCTATATATAGAAGTTACATTACTAGTGTGAAAGCAAACATTAATAGTGTGAAAGCAAAAAAACCAGGAGTCTCTTTCGCCCCCACCATAGACTAATACAGCTCCTTCTATAATGCTACAGAAGCAACACGGGCAATGGAGATTACTGTGGAGGAGATGTCAAAGAATAGATCTATTATAAATTTAGATCACATTCTTTGTGAACTGAGAGGGAGAGAGAGAAAGAATAGTACATTTTAATGGCTAATACAACACCCTAAATTAGATATAATTTATGGTAGTTTTTGCAGGATGTAATATAATGAAACATGAAAGAAGAAATTCAGGAGATGCAAATATTTACTTTTAACAATTATTTTTCTCCAAGAGTATTGTAACAGAACAAGAAATGTTTAAGAAGCCGAATAAAGACTATTCAGAATCTTCTCATCTATGCTTCAGGACACCAAAGCAGGTATTTTAGTAATTTCCTGAAAGCCAAATTTGACCTCAAAATGACTATTTACCAAAAACTAAGTCAAATATTTTATCTATAGATTCAAGCTCCATCTATTCTGAAAACTCCAGGATCTTCGATGAAACTTGCCACTGTAAGAAAGATGCAAGAGGCAGGATGGACTACAATCTCCAAAATCGACAGAAGAAGAAAAATGAAAGAAGCTGGAAAGCTCTTTATTTAAACCAAATCTTTTTTTTCCTTTTAGAAGAATTAATTGTTCAGTTAGATAATGTATTTATATTCAAAGTTACTTTTCTATTAATATTGTGTGAAGCCTCAGTGGACATATAGATTGACATGCCCTTTGAAACTGTTTTGCAAAGTGGATTCCAATACCTAATCCCAATCCCAATACTAGATGCAGCATGGTTAGCCATGTTGAAGAGGCCACTGCTGTGTCTGTATTGCTTTGCAACACATTTCTAATGATATTTAAATGAAGTCCATCTCATTGCATTGGAATGAAATACTCTGGTGATCAGAGTCAATATATCTCTGCAAAGCAGCTCTACTTCACACATGTCTACTTTCTATATTTTGTTTCAATAATATTAATTTTTACAGTAATGTATCCAAATTCTTTTGAAAATGCTTTATATGTTGAACACATCTTTTAAAAGCTTATCTTATCCCATTTCTTGTAGCTACAGTTGTATGTGGGAAGTATATACATTCTTCTCTTAAGGATTTGACCTGTGTGTAAGAACAATAATTAGTAAGCAGAAGTAATCTATACTTCAGTAGAAAAGAAAAGCAAGATTTCTTCCCTTAACCCTTTGTTAGCCTTCCCATATATTCTTCAGGTGAAAATTAATGTAAGCAAATATGAATGTTACCATTATTAATATGATTGAACATATAGTTTAAATAATTAAATGTTTACGTTATTTTCCAAAGTACCATCATAACACAATCTCAAATTGATAAGTTTTTAAGTTTTTTTCAAAGTGGGAAGCAATTGTAATTGTTATTGGAAATGCATTGTGGTAATAAAATTATTTTATTTTCTGACACCGAGTTAAGTTGTATTCCTAGTTAGCACAAGGATTTAAATGTCTTTTTAGCCACATTCAAAAACAAAATCCTTTATAGCCTTCCTAGTGATGTTTCATAAATTGGGATTCAGATTCAAGTGTTTTTTTTTTTCCAGGAAATTCTTGATGCATCTTGATGCAGAATAGCACTGATGATGTTACCTAGTTTGGGTAATGAAACACATGCAAGAAAACAAACCAGCTCAGAGAGCACCAAGGACCCCTCATGTCAATCCTGAGCTACAAATATTCACCTTTATTAGTGATGCATTTTCATTGTCAACACATAATTTGGGGGCCTGTCTCATCATTTTTGGACAATTGAAAGCATTCTGTTACTACAAATGTGTCTTCTGAAGCAGCATTAATGTTCACGGTTAAAGATTTAAACAAACTACTCTACTGGAAAAATAGTATAGCTACAAATAAGCAACAATTACAGTCTTTATTTAGTAAAGCATTTAAAATCCAGAATATCCATTGTGAATAGTCAATATTCATGCTAATTACAAAAAGTCAAGTGTGATCAAAACAACAAAAATGTTATTGTAAAAAGAAACTTTTATTTGAATCCAACTGTTGTCCATGTTTTCCACTTCTCCCAATACAATACTTAAATTCATCCTGGAGTTTTCCAAAGTCAGGTAGCCAGAATTCCAATGTGTTTTAAAGTGAAAATATAAATGTGTCTTGTACATGAGATTAGTATGAAATTTTAAAGGACCATCTTAATGAAGCAAAGATGAATGTTAGGAGCCCAAGGAAAGGAATATAAATTTGAACTGTTTAATTGGGATTAAAATGAAGACTACATTCTGGGAATCCTTTCTGGACTTTTTGCTAATACTGGACAGAAATTTTAATGATATTTGGATTTGTGAATGGATAAAATTTGAGACACAGGAAGAGGTGATTTCTATAATGTAATATCAAGGGGGGAGAAATAGTAAGTTGCTTGTACTTGTATGAAAGTAACTTCTTTAACTTTTTCCTTTTTTTCCTTTTGATCTCTATTTTGCCTCTCTTTGATTTCAGTTTGTTTTATTTTTTACTATTAAAATCTATAATAACAATATTCTTCAAAAAAGAGAAAAATCAATATATTAAAATACCGATAAAATCTTTCTTTAATCAAAAAGAATATGTGATTTAAAATACATTTAATAGTTCAATGAAGTAATAGACAGATCAGTGCTGCTTAATTTTAAAACTCAACAAATTGCCTCAATCTTTGAATGTGGAATTTTCTTTCACCCTTAACATTAAAGTTAGTTTACATACACATACACATATTATTTAAAATGCATATTTTGATCAGTTTCTGTGTCTTACAAGTTGGTACTGACCAGAGTGCTGATCTAACTTCCTTTTCTATAACTTGAATTTGTAGGTAGGGAATATCTTCTCAGATACCTTGGAGGTTGACATCTATATTTCAGTATACCCTTTCAATTTTTCTTTAATCTTTGAATAAATTACAATCTGTCCAGTAGTGTCCTTTAAGCATACCAATTTGAGATTAGAACATCCTGATTCCTTTGAAAGATTTTTCTTTTTTTCAAAGTCCATTTTCATCTTGAATTTATTGAAATAGTGCCTTTTTTCAGGTCTCTGTTGTTCTTCGTTGAGTGCCTTCCTAATATTTTTGTCTTTTTGACATAAAGTTTACAAACAAAATGTAGTTTCTTCATCTTTGGCAATCTCTTTTAACATTCATCCTTAACAACTCCCTGTGATGGTCAGAATCAAAAATGAGTAGGAAGTAGGAACCCAAGCCACATGGAAGGTATGATTCTTCCCAACTTCTAACAATCACAGAGTTGGAAGGGACCTTGGAGGTCTTCTAGTCTAACACCCTGATCAGGAAACCTGCTGTCCCACTGCTCAGGAAGCCCTATACCATTTATAGTTTCAATTTAGAAAATCTCCAATGAAACTGGACAAAGGCAGAATTTATATATGTGCCTGGAAGAATTACAGGTAAAGGAAATGTCCTTGAAAGATAATTTATGATAATACTCAACATTATTGATAAAAATTTGAAAATCTAAATTTTATGCAATACAACTTCCATATTAAATAAGTATGTAATTTTGCAGCTAATCTTGGAAAATTTCAGTTAACTGTAGGTGTTTAAAAAACCTACATCTGAAAATTTACTTCTGCAGAACAAGCAACAAGTGTAACAATTTGTATTCCTATGTCAATGCTAATGGTAGATAAACCCAGAGTCCTTTGACAGCTGGTTTTTCTAAACTGCTTTTAAGACATTCTAGGTAAGATTCTGCTTCCTGTCAACTTACTGGATTTACCTCCACTTAACACATGATCCAATAGATATGTTTCCCACTTCCTACTCAAATCTATTTTATAGGAAGCAAATGCAAAACTGCTTATTTTTTCAGTAATCTTATATTTATGCATCATTTGTGACCTTTAAATTGCCTGATTTTTTAATATTAATCTTTTGCATTTTCTGTAGCATTATTTATCACTGGAGCACATCTAGTGCTTCTTACTTCAATTGGATGGGATTACTCATTTGATAGCAATGTAGAAATGGTAACTTCCATTTCATGAAAGTGTAAATGACTGATGTCAGTGAGTAGGTTGTTTTGGTTAAAAGAAAGGTTAGAAATGAATGATTCATACTTAAATGGCAAGGACCAGATGTCATTGGTTGGCACTTTCAGATTTTAGTGAGTCTAGGAGAAGTCATTAATTTAATAGATAGTCAGCATTAAATAGATTTGAATTAGATTTGTCATATTATGATATGGTTTATTGATTAAACTGAAATGGGCTACATCCATAGGACCTGTTTTATGCACCATAATGCCTAGGCCCATCCAATACTCTTAAGTCAAAACTAAATAAATACTGTTATAATTTAGTGCAATGTATGAATCCAGTCATAGCAAGATTAAATATAAAACTGATTGATCACATTGATGCAGGTCCTGGACAAAACTTCTAGGAAAATAATTCTGAAAATATTTGGAGCAAACCAAAATTACATATACAGAAATACAGCATGTCGTAGCCATGGATAATGTTGCTATATGTTGGAATCTTCTTTTTGCTAACCCTGAGGGTTAATCTATTAGAAAATAATATTATTTAGAGCTGAAAACTAGAAATTTTCAACTGATGTGGTATGAAATGCCACATAAAAATAATAGTTGTTTCTGATTATTATGAATATTTAATTTTATAAAATTCAAATATTTTTACAAGAGCTTTGGATACTCAAAGCAGAAGTATACCTGACTTCTTTTAGTATAATTTAATTTTGCAAATTATTTTGGAATAAATGATAATGGAAATAAACAAGAAAATACACTTTAAAAAATAAGATTAAAAATTATTACCTCCATTATTAAACTACTTAGTAATCCTAGATGCCACACACATTTCTAGGAATCAGCCTAATAATATACTATATGCTGCAAAGTAAGGCAGGAGGATGATTTTATAATTATATTTGCTGTTCCTGAATTATTACATATACTTTTTTTTTTTTTTTAAACAAATTTTATTAATTTTACAGAAAACACAATAAAACATAAACAAAACTAAAAGATCTTTTCTGAAGGTTGTCTGATCCCGGGTTGAAACTTTTCACACAGACACAAATTCAAACATCATATTCACTTTATATATCCTTCCATATCTTATTATCATTTTCTTTTTTTATATATATATATAAACCATTTTTATCAATTTTATATAAACAATGCGCAAGGCATAACAGCTCATAAGTTCTTTTCTAAGAAAAAATAATAAAAGAAGAAAACCAATAGAACATAACAATTCCAAATTATAGTATCAATAATTTATCTATTTAACTTCATATCTTATCCCAACTTCTCCTTTTCATCCAAATTATTTCTTATTAATTAAAAAATTTTTTTTGCCTTTTTTCAATATACAAAATCCAAAAAAAAAAAAACATAACAAAACCTTTATATATCCTTTCATATCTTATTACCATTTTCAATAATATTCTTTGTCTGTTCTATTTCCAACTATCCATTCATCTTTTTTCTTTTATTATACTTCTCCTATACACCAATTGGAGTAACGTCTATAACCCATTACCCTAACTTAAAAATACTTCATATAACAATTTTTCTTGGGATTCTGTTTAATAAATTCTAAAATTACACAATGAATTTTATACTCTAAATACACATATAAAAAACACAATCTTATGTACCCTCCAGAATCCCTCTTTTATCCTAAATTAAATTCACCCATTGTCTCTGAATAAACTTTTTTTCTTTAGATCTTGCTTCCCCCCATTGAGGCTTCTTCTCCCCCCCTTTCTCTCTTGCTTATTCTTCTCCTTGCCCTTTTTACCCCCTTGTCTTTCCTCCTCCCTTTTCTTACTCCCTTTCCTTTGCTTTCTAACCTTGCCTCCACCTTTCCGCTCATTTTTCTCTTCTTTGGTTGTTTTTATAATTCTTAAAATCCCCTTTTTCTTATCCTTTTTCTCCTCCTCCCCGGAAAGAACCCATTGTTCATCAAAGATGGCTTCTTCTTCCTCTTCTTCTTTGTCCCAGTCCTTCTGCTGCGTAGTCAACTTTTCATAAGTACATAACGCCATTTCTAAGAATTGAAACAAAGTGCCCAAAGTATCTTCCTTTTTATATTTTTGATATTCAGTCTTTAGTTCATCCACAAGCGATGCCATCATGAAAAAAGAAACTTTTCCCAAAACAACCACAAATATTTTTAATCAAAAATAAAATTCCAAAAATTAATACTTTTCTTCCTTCTTCTCTTTCTCTTTCTGGGGTTAATGTTTAATCAAAGAGGTCCAATTACCATATATCTTTCTTTGGGATTCTAGGCAATCTCCTCCTTTTTCAGCTTCTGCTCCAATTTTTTTTCCTCTCCCTTCCCACTTGCAATATCAATTTTAAATAATCAGAAATCCATACCTCTAATAAGGGTTTTCCAATTTCTTAAGTTTTTCAATGTCCAGAAACCCTTTTGTCCCTTAGCTTCAACTTTCAGAATAATTCACTTTCAATGTCCAATATGTCCAAACATATCTGCTGTTTCCATGGGGTGGGAGAGTGAAGAAAAAAAAAAGTTCCCTTTAACAGCTTCTCCGCCGCTTTCAATCTTCTTAGGGATACAATGTATCCTCCAGCAATTCAAACAGCTCAGTTCCAACAAATTTGAAAGATGTTACTTGACCCGGCTCAGACAGCACTTTCACTCTTCTTACTTCCTCCAGCGCAATCTTACCCGGTTGCTGGCTTCTTCGTGGCGGCCATTGCTGACCGCCGCTCCACCGCCTTGGGAAAAAGGGGTTCTTCCAGAGGAGGAGGGGGTCTGCGACACCCCCAACCCCCTGTCCGACTCCCCTCTCTCTTCAGCTGTCCCTACAGGGCAGCCATATCCCCCTGACCCATCTGGATCGGGGGTACCTCGGCGGCTAGCACAGCAGGAATCGCGAGCTGCCGCGAATTCCTGCTGCCCCGAAGCCACGCGAAACCGGAAACCCCTGAATTATTACATATACTTTTAATGAGTGTTCTATTGAACTAAATAGAAGGGTTGACCAATATTTTCTAAGAATCTCCCTCCCTCCCTCCCTCAGTTTCCTTTGTATTACATTTCTAAGTTTATATAATTGTAGTAATCACATTCTTCACAGCATGTAACAAGGAAGGATAGGAAATAAACTAGTACTCAGGCATTCAATCTAGTTTTCTCATGTAGACAAATTTTCTCAAAAAATCTATTATTAAAAGTTCTAAGAGTTATGGCCTGAAGAATAACTCCAATTCCCTGTGATCAGATGAACTTACTATCTTGCTAAATAAAATAAAGCGCAGAAAATTGTGGAATTTTTAGTTGTGTTCATTATGTATCAGAATTTTGATTTCATTATTCCATATACATCAGTCACTGAAACTACCTTCATTATATGTCTGTTCAAGAGTTTATGGGCACTTCTAAAGGGCAATATTTTCATTTTTCCTTAAGCAGTCTGAAAAGACATACTTCCCTTATATTAACCAAGAAATACTAAGAGCAGTATGTCAATCAAACTGTCCTTTCACTTGATCAATAGAAACCTAGAAGCAGTGCTATTTGTTTTACAGTATGTCCTGTCCAAGCTGATAAGACTTCATGAACTGGGACTTATTGTAGAGACTTTTAATACTTGAGAAACCCAAATCTCATTGATTCCACATAAAAGGAAAATAAATACATAAAGATCCAGCAGTTTGCTAGCCTGCTTGGTCTTCTGGACTGTTTCCATCTGGGGTTTTTCACCTCTGCTGAAGAAAGCCAGCATTAAAACACCTGCCAGATGGATGGGTGAGCAAAAATAAGAAATATACTTCCCCAACTTTCAGAACGTCACCCGTGTAAAAATACAGATGACCTTTTGCAATTTGGCTTGTACCGCAGCTGAATCAAGAATAAATAATCTTACTGCCAACCTCAACTGATGTTAAATCCCAGAATTCCAGAGTGGCTTTTGACCTGGCAGAGTTCTGCAGTTGATCAGCCAAGTTGTGTAAGTTCAGCTGTACAATGAAGTTCTAATAAAAGACTATTTGTAGTTCAGGATTGACATGAGTGGTCCTTGGTGCTCCCTCAGCTTGCTTGGTTTTTTTTGCAGACAATTCATTGCTCAAACTAGGTAACATCAGTGCAAGTACAATAAAATCTTTGCATGAAAGTTGAGCATGGCAAAAGACTTCAGTCCCAATTCTAGCATGTATATAGATGCAGAAATATGTATTTCTGTTTTTATGGAGAATAAATAATTAATATTAATTACAATTCAGTTGCCAGGCAGAGGTAGTTTAACTCATCTTCTTCCAATTCCATTTCCTTGGAATGAATCCTGTATGACTCCTGCAGTAGATATTACTGAGATTAGAAGGAGCAATTAATGCAATTATATAAACAGTAGATTAGCCAGGAATTAACCTGGAGAATATAAAATGGATCCAGTGCCTGAACTGCACATTTTCTCAGAAGCAAACTTGAAGACACATAGGGTGACTGCATGAAGAAAAGACTGTGCAGCCAAGAGAGTGATTCTCCTTTTCTGAGGTGTTCTGAGATTGGACAGTCCAGCAGAGTTGATAGGTATGTATCACTGGCTTTATGTCCCTCTGTATGTGTGAATCTGGAAAAATTACTGTATATTTGTAGACAGAAATATGTAATGTTCAACAATACAAACTTATAATACATACTGCTTTGTTTTTGAGGTACTACAAGACAGGTGTATTTTGGCTGTAAAATAACATTATTATCCCTTAGAAGGATTTTTAACCAGAAGTATTTTCTATACCAGGTGTGTCAAACTTGTGTCATGGTGGTGTCATGTGATGTATTAGGACTTCCCCCCCCTTCACTAAACCAGGTACAGACAGGGCCAGTATGTTATACATCCAGCCCGTGGGTCGCGAGTTTGACACCCCTGCTCTATACTGCGTTGTTTCTTGATAGACATTCCTCAGCATTTGATCTGTCATTAATCAAACTTTTTTCCTCTGTCAAAGGCTTTATTAGTTTACAAATTCTGGATATAATGTTTGACTGAAGCAGAGAGTGTGTGGAAAGTATTACCAGCACAGAAGATATAATCAAAATCTGAAACCATTTTAATACTTTGAAGATGAAATTCAATATAAATGAATATGAATGCCTGTATTTAGGAATTAGATATTCTGAATTTGGCATAAATATTGGTCACATTGAATGAACAATTCACTGCATGAGCTTGACATCATTTGGCAACCTTTGAAGTATAGGTGTGCTTGTGAAGCTGAAATTAAACTACTAATTATTCAGGTGTCACATGTTGAGAATGTTGACAAATTAGAAAATGTTCGTCAGAAATCAGTTTAGTATGAAATCAAACATTACAAAGTCAACTATTGCAAGGAACATTTAAAAAAAAATAGATAGAGTAGAGAGAATGACAGAATAACAGAATAGAGAGAAGAATAAGAGAAGAAAATATTGCTGTCTTCCAATATTGGAAGTTCTGAAGAAGAGTTGGGACAGATTCTTCACTTTTTGTTTGGCCCATTGTTAGTCTGAGCCACTCATCACTTCCTGACTATAGGATTTGACATCATCCTGCTCCCACTTCCAACCCATTGCACACTGCATCCATGTTTTCCAATTCTAATTCAGAATTGCTGTTTTCAGAGCTGATGGCTTCCAGTACTTCATTCTGTCCTAAGCACTAGGCCACCATGCCTGACATTACCACTCCCTCCAATGGCTGGTTGATGCCCTGTACTTGTATATTTTGTTGGGCTGTCAAGCTGCTATTTTCTCCACATTTTTAAAAATAATATTGCATTTGATTCAATGGCCTGTAAAATCAATGAATTGTCTCAACCCTCGAAGACCATGTTCCATTAAAATTTTATATATCCCAGTGGGCACCTTTTGATTTCTGAATGAAGCTGAATAAAACATACTTTGATTGTTTTCCCACTCCATGCTAAACATCTGCCCCCTTCCCTTTGTTTTAAAATATGTATTTGTTCCTTTGTTACATGAAGATAAACTATCAGTTCTTCCTTGTTAGCAAAGTTTCTATGGAGTTAGAGAGGAAGACAAGAACTACAATGCAGACTTGTTCTCGCGTTTGATTATTATACAGTAGTGTCAAAGCAACAATGCTATAGCATCAGAACAATATTACAATAAGGAGGGAAAAGTACAAAAAATAGGTCTGCTTTTGGGTCAAAGATTTGTGTGTGTGTGTGTAAGGGCATCCACGTGTGCAAATATCTGGAAATGTGGAAATGCTCTTAATTATTGTCTCTGAATATTTTGCATATATCCAATAATTATATTATTTTGAGCCTTGGAAGTACAGAATCCTGGTGATAAAATCAAGATGAAAAAGGAAGACAACTCTAATGTGGAGATTGCCTGGATATTCATATTAGAGGAAGCTAGAAAGCCACCAGGGGGAAAAACCTGGAATATTTCTCATCTATGCATTGTATAGTACTGAAATAGGGAATTATCTCAATGTGATTTCCTTCAATTTAGCATGAGATTAATTGCCCCTGATTTCTAGTAATATGGAATTGGGGAAATAGAGACCAGAAACATATAATGGGTGTTGATAGAGTATTGATTTCCGTTCCTGTTAAACCTATCCCTGTGATATTTTGTTTTGTTTTGTTTTTACATCTAGCATGAATCCTGTCCTTTCCATCTCTCTGCCCTTAATCTTTGCCTTCACTTTGGGGCAAAGTCTGGCTCTTTGTATCCCTGTTGACTATGTCATCCATGTGGAGAAGAGAGAATGTGGCTACTGCTTAGCTATCAACACCACCATCTGTGAAGGATTCTGCATGACCTGGGTAATTATGGGTAATTATGTCTTGTAAGATACTTCTGAGTCTTTCCTTATAGTCCTTCATGAGTATATATCTGAGCATGGATATTTGGGGTTTGGGGCTGATTGAGGCCACAGTAGATGAAATGCTAACAGAAAATGAATGGAATCACGTTCTGTACTTTAGAAATCCAGAATTGTTTTTTTTTTTTTCATTTATTTAGGCTAGCACCAGAGTTTTATGGATTTCCCACCTGCAAATGGTGGGAAAGTGAAAATCAACTGTGTTATAAGCCTCAGAAAAGGGATACGGGCTGCAGTTGCTTATTTTTCTTTGAAGCAAATATGCAAAAAGTGTGTTCAGTGGCTGTGTGTGACCTACTGGCATGTATTTTATGCCTCCCCCATTAATGACATTGCACCCCAAACTTTGATTTGTTTTCTGCATTTTTTTTAATTTGGGGAAAAGGTGACATACTTAATTGGGTGTCTTAAGACTTAGCACTCACATGTAGAATGGAGTCCTAGACTTGACACACAAAGCTGGATCCTCTCCAGCCACTGACAGTTTTTCACTCTTGCTTTAAGAGGATAAATAGTGGGAAGAAATTTACAAGAATAATTTTTAATAAGTTGTCTTCTATAATAAGAGAAGATAATTTGAAATTTCTTTTAATTTTACATCCCCTTTCAAGGATGATTGTTTCTTATTTTCTCAAATTGTGTCAAAAAGTGATTAATATGCAGAATACACCAGGATTTCAATGTTACCAGATGTTTAAGCTACTATTAGAGAACTGTGCTCCTTTCAATCTATCGTTGACCTCCAATACTTCCAAAATTCCTTCCTCTTTCCTCTAGGAGTTAAGATTACATCAAAAGCCATTCCTTCTTATCCTAATTAATCAGGGCATTAGTTTGCAAATTGTAGAAACACTAGAACAAATAGATTCTTCCAATAAAAACAAACTAAAACGTATGTTTGAGGAACTGATTATCTCTGATAGTTACTATCTGTCCAGTAAGGTCCAGCACAGTGAATGCACTTCAGGTCTGTTTAATAAAGTAATGTAATCTTTCTAGAACAGGGGTGTCAAACTCAAGGTCTGCGTGCCAGATCTGGCCTATGGGGTGCTTAGATCTGGCCCATTTGACCAACCTGGAATCAGTGAAGGACTGGCCCATGCAGCCCTCCCGAGCTCCATTTTCATTGGCAAAGAATTGCAGGAGGCTGTTGCAGCTGAAAACTGAGCTCGGAAGCCCATTTTTGCTGGTAGAGTGCTTGTGCCACTAGAGGCGGCCACTGACATGAGTGACGTCAAGATGGCCATGTCCACTCTGGCCACATTCAACCCAACCCCCAAGGTCAAACACAATCCTCAGAGAAATCTAGTTTGACACCCCTAATCTAGAAGAAAGTCTTAGCACTTGTCCTCTGAAACAGCATGCCCCTCCAGAGGTCTGTATGATGATGTTTGATGATGTTTAGAAAAGATGTTTAAACATTTGATTATGTTTAAAAAGTCATTGCAAATGTAACTTTTTTTCCCAGGCCATGCTGTAAAGCCCCTGTAGGATATTTTACTATTTATAGAACTTGTCTTCTGGACCCTTATGAACTGCTTCATTTTTTAAATTGTTCTTACTTTTTTAAAAATAGGAAGCCACAATGAGTAATTAAATAAAAATGACTAAATAACTTAATTGATGGTTCTGTGATAGAATCCCTTGAAATTTAGATTTTCGGGATGAGTCTAATTAAAAAACATTTGACTTCATTTTTCAGCCCATTTGCTCAATCACATTGATCTGACAGTCAATTCTCCAGTTTCTGCAGTTCCTAAATCTTCTCCAAAAATGAATTTGGACTTTCTGCATGCACAGTAGGTGCTACCTCTGAGCAACTGCCCTTCCAAGCAAAGTGCCCATTCTAAGCACATTCTTTTCTAAAAGCTCAAACAGTTCATAATCTTTTTATACAGGATCAGTTTTAACTATTTTCTCATTTCAGCAAGATTGCTGTTGCTTGATTATTAGTTTGAAAAACTCCCATAATGATGAAAGGATCCTTCTAATTTCAGTTACACAGTGATTAGGAAGAGCACAGTGGAAAGCAGAATCCAACTTTTTCAGGCCAATTTTAAACAAAGTCTATTAGGAAAGCAGAATAACCTTTGGCATTTTGTTACAGGACAGTAATGTTAAGAAGCTATTGCCCCGGAGGCCAAGTGCCCTATTCCAGGATGTGTGTACATACAAGGAAGTGGTGTACAGGACCGTGATGATACCTGGCTGTCAACACCATGCTGTCTCTTATTATTCCTATCCTGTGGCAGTGAGTTGCAAATGTGGGAAATGCAACACTGATTACAGTGACTGTGTGCAGGAGGCAAGTGGCGCTGGTTATTGTGCAATGTTCTAGAAGCTACATAACTCTTGAGGTCTTGGTTCTCTGTATCTTTCACGCACAGCAATAGCTAAAGAGCAGCAACAGCTAAAATAAACAAGTGGGTAGCATGAATTTGATCTGTCCATTTATTCAAAGGCAGAACAGTAAAATATAATAGACTGCTCATTTTTGTGACTTTCATTTCTCTGAGGTTTCATAGGCAAAAAAGAGTCAAGAATAAAAACACCCCCCCCCCCTTTTTTTTTTCTTTTTACTAAAGTCAGAGCAAAAACTCCATGGAATGAAGTCTTAAGTTCTGCTTTCTGACTGGTAAAACTAGAGTTAAACTTCCTACTATCTCTATCTTCAGTGACAAAGAACTTAACATTTAAACAACATTTTGAAATAAAGTACACTAACATCCTTAAATAAAAAAAAAGTCCTCCGTTTGAAATGTAATCCTTAGCATGCTGCAGAAAGCTTCAGCGCAATCCTCAGAAGAACAAAATGCATATACATGGATTGTTGTTGCACAGTTTGAACATTTTTATTGTAGTAAAGTACGTGTGAGACATATAATGTCCTGAAATCAACATATAGTTCTTTAGAAAGAATGATACCTCCACACTCTTGTGCTTTCTCAGACAAGCTCAGTGATAATGTACAAATATAATGATGATCTATATACAGCTAGAATATAAAGCCTGTTAAGAAAAATGCTTAGCAGTTTATTGTACAATCAACAATATAAATGGTCAGGAAATATTTTCAGCTTCCAGTTAAGTTACACTAGGTTCTTTTTTATAGTAGTTTTATTAAATATTAAAATTAAAAAGATAAACACTAATACAAACTAAAAAAATGAATAGAAAAATAGAAAAAAAGATAAAGAAATAACTTCTTCATCACAAATATAAACATTTTTGTAACTTATTACTTTCTCTTAAAATGAAATAAGTGATCTCTTCTTCCAGTATCTCATCTCTTTATCTATAAACAAATTCTTAAAACTTCATCTTTCCATCCTAATCAACAAGTCCATTAAGGGTTACCCAATAGCTGAAAAGCAAATAACAAGAAATTTCCAAAAGTAATTAAAAAACAAATTATGCAAGCCCTAATTTGTTCTTAGAAGAGTCAAATGAAGTTTGGGCTAAAATGGTGTTCCTTTGTCTCTCTGACCTGAAAACTCTCCTGATAATGTTCTTGCTGTATCTTCACAAGGAACAACTGTCTGGAGCACTTGTGAATGATCTCAAGTCTTCCTTGTCAAAAGGAATTGTGAAGAGATGGTCCGCTCACTGGCCCTTCATTGCACATGGCTTTGCTCTTAGTGGAGCTGCCTTTGGTTCACCATTTCTTCCCTGAAGTCTTAAATTATACTTGATTCTAAATGGCACATTTTCCATTTTTATTAATGGCTTATAACTTTTTAAATAATAAATTTAAGGAATTAGTCTACTTTGCTATTTTTCATATTTGGATTAAATTATTTTGTATTAAGTTACCACAGGCACTGAATTCTTTACTGTAAGTAAAGTTAAAAACACAATCTATAAAAATTCATACACCCTTGTTCCCGATTAAGTGAGCGAAACACTAGGAGACATACAGCTGGAAAGACAGCAAATGGGTTAGATTAATAGCATCTATAGAACCCCAAGAAAAACTAAATGCCTAATTCACTTTGCAACATTTTAGCAAAGATTTGGTCTCACAGATAGTTTTCTTTTCTTGTTATATTCATATATACAAAACATTTCCCTAGATACTCCTTCAGACTTTCACTTACCCAAAATAATTATTCTCATTCCACTCTTAGAATTCTTATTTCCTAAACTCAGACATGTCCCTGTTTTAGATGGTGTTTTATGACTAGTGTCTTTATAGTGACTTTGTCTTTTTCATGCTTAATAACAGAAAAAAAAAACCAGTTGTCAATAGACTGAGCTGCTATTGTTTCTTTATAGTTGGTTCTTGTGATTATATTTCAGGAGATTCAATGAATGAAAGTCTATGGGGACAGTTTTCCATTCTGGCATAGATTTATAAGAATTTCTCCAAACCCAATGAAATAAACCACTTGAGCTATACCAAAGAGAGGTGCAATGACAAGAGCTCTGCAACTAGCTCCCTTTAAAAAAACTGAAGGACCTTCTTTTATCCAAATCTTCCTGTGGAGACAAAAAAATAAATAAATAAGACCTAATTGGTTAAAACATTCTGCAGTTTATTACCTAAATGTATTTCAGCACATTTTAAATATTTACCAACAAGATTTCTCTATTTACACTTATCAAGTCTTTGCCAATATGTATCCCACTGTACAAAAATAAGTCTCACAAAAGAGTGGTATCAGACCAAGAAGTGGTATGATTCCAACATTTTTAGAAGCCAACTCAAATGTTCATGCTTTTGTGCAGAATTAATATGGAAAACTAGTTCTGAATTGTAAGATTCCACATGAATTGGCTGTGTGGCACCACCATGTCTGTACTGAATCACATAAAAGTGGCTTTTACATGTTGTAACTGCCCCTAGGGCAACTGATTATTCATTACTTTAACAAGATTTGTATCTACAGGGTAAGTTAAGGGCAACTGAAAAATCAGTTCAAATGGTCTGACAAATATGTGAAGTCAATACACTATCCTCAGAATCAAGAAATGTGAACTGTTTTGTAGGCTTTACCTTGCACAATCTACAATTCCACTATAATTCTCCTCATTTCTTCCTTTGCCCATTGACTGAAGACGAGTTTTTATTACTGGGAAAAAAGTGTTAAAGACATATGTTGGTCAATTAATCACTTGAGTAAGGGATAGTTCAAAATGTATCCATTCCACAGAACTATTCTTTTATTATGAAAGCAATATTCTTCTCTATATAAGAAATCTTTAATAAATATAAATTAGCTTTCATAGGTTATCCTCAATAACCTTTTCTAACATGTCCTCATGAAGTAGCCCAAAGACAAAGTCATTCTTACCATCACAGGGGTTCACAGATACAGCTGCCACTGAGCCAGCTATGCACCCAGCAAGAAAAGAATGAAAGAAGCTTGTTCTCCCCTCCAAGGAATCTTGTCTGACTCTATTCAAATGGGCAAACAGTGGGAAATAGATGACAGAGAATGGAACATCCCTGAAAGACAAAATTTATAACTTTTTCAAGCAATGCAGAAAACTAGTCTGAAAATGAAAAAGCTTAGGAAAACATAAAATCATTACCTCAATAAAGTGGCTCCGAGACCCTTATAGAGCCCTTTGATACCATGGGTTTGTAAAAGCTCAGTTGCTATTTGAGTGGCAGATATCTTCCTTGGGATAACCACAGGTCCTACATTGTATGCTCTAGTCAGGATAGGGTTGACAGTTACGAGATTGCATCCAGAGGTGGAACAAGAAACTCGGCTCACAATTTGCTGAGATGCTGAAACGAAAATAGCAAATACATAAGACTTGTTGTTTTGAAAAATCTCACTTGAACTTAAATCTGAGTATTAGAATCCTGATAATCTATTTAACTACTTGAATTATATGAGTCTGAATGCTCATATAAGTTTTGTTTTAGAACAATTCCTAATTTACTCACAGCAGAGGAATAAAACTTTGATGAAAATATTTAGGTTTATATATCATTATGATCTGTATATGATCTTCATAATTTCAAATTCCATACTCCCTTTTTCAAATCTTTCTCCAATAGACATAAAGAAGATAAAGTAACTGGCAGCATGGGATCAGTGTATGCAGTCCCTTTTCCAATTATAGCAATTCTGTGGTTTTAGATTGCAATTATGACAAATGATTTGCTTTTGACAAAGAAAACTTTGATCTGTGTGATTGTTTTGATTATACTTCATCAAGTCAGTATTAACTCTTAGTAACCACTTTTTTTTCCTCCATGAGTGATTTATTCTTTATAATTCATTTTATCTTGTCTTTTGTGTCTTGAATATATTTCTGTTGTATCCAACCATACAAAAAGCACTGCAGATTTTCTATATTTCCTAATACTATCCTGCCACTTGGTTCATTATTTTATAGCATTCTGGGTTGTGTTGTGGCACTATAGCTACCATGACACAGATTATAGTTTCAATACAGCTGAAACAATGTCTGAATTTGAGAGATGGGTACAGAGCATATTTTTTGCACTATCTTTCAAGGTAAAATGGTATAATATACTGTAGAAGAGTTTTACAGTGAAATCCCACATAGTAAGAAGATTAATTTATTTCTCAGAGATCAGTGTAACATATGGAGAGAGATCCAAGGCAACATTACCTAGTCTCCCTGCATCCTGCAGCTGGATTTTTAGCATCTCCATAGGAGTGGTGATAATGACCTGACAAACTCCAGCACCGCAACCTGCTAGCATCTCTTTAGATAAAGACAGACCTACCCTGAAAGAGAAAAAGAATAAGATTTGTCAAACATATTACTTTGAACATCACAATATGGAGTTCCAGCAGTGGGAATGGGCTGTGTAATGGAGATATACACCTTTTCTCCAAAGGAACAATTTTTTTTGACAAAAGAATTAAAAAAATTAATAATACAAGAAACTTCACAATTAAGCCCTTTATTTACTTCACCTTATATGTGTGGTTCTGTTTGTCTCTAATTCTTCCTGCTAAGAAGATGATCCTATCTTTCTTTGCTCACTGTAGACTTTTCTTGTCTATTTTGTGACTCCCTTCACCCTGTGTAGAGCCTTTCATGTTTCTGTACTCAAAAGGAACATGGTTGAGGATAAAACTGGGGCTTCTATCAAAAATGTGAAAATGTCTTCTCACTTGTCTGTGAATAGCAATGCCCCTATAATGGTAGTATTTCCAACAATTTTAATTAACTGTGACAAATCCCAAAGAATTGCTTTCCTGATATATAGGATGGAAGTACAATATTTTCCCTTTCCTCTTTTACTTCCATTTACTTTGTGCTTGCATTATCTTGTTTCAAAATATATTATTATTGACCCCTTTCAAATATGATTGTACAACTGATCCCATTGGGGGCATTTATAGAATAATTAAATTAATTGTTATTATATTATTGTTATTTATTTTTAAAATATGCCTTGATTAAAAAAACCCTCCAGGGAAGTATTTGTTAAAAAAATATTAAACATGCACTATAAAAATATAGAACTTGAAACTAGTTTTAACATCTCAACTCAGCTATGAATATAGACTTTAATGGATGTAAGATACAAGTGATACTCTAGTATCTGAAATAACATACCCTTCCTTGGCAAAGAGGTGTCTAAAATAGTCATTAGCAGCCAGTTTGATAGCCTTCTCAGGTGTTACAAGGGTCAGGTTTACTGCTGCACCTATAAATAAACATACTTATGTTTAATGGATATAAAGTGATTGTATTCTTCAGTTAATGATTAACATTATTCTATAAAAAAATTTCATACCAGTCTGATGCAAAGTTGAGTTCTCATTATTATAAAGAAAAGAAAATTAGAATTAGAATTAAGAAAAGGAAGGTAATGATTGTGGAAACAATTAAAGAACCTTCATTATTCACTAGAAATAAAATTCACTGTAATTTAAATTAGTGATTTTTCTTCATGTTCTAAAGAATGTAATCAATTTGATAAGATAATTTAAAAAATAGCTTAAATGTTTAATGAAATTAATTTTAAAAAATCATTGTTATAGTTCCATGAAACATATTTGCTTTCAGGAATGCTTGGTAGTTTATTGTAACTTTTGCTACAAACTTTAAATAAAACAAATAAGTAACTTAAATAGCCCACCAAAAACAAAATGATGTGTCTTGGGGATAATCACATAGCTTCATTAAAATGTTTTCTCTCCTCCCACTATCATTTATCATCTTTTATGTCCATTTTTATGTGTGTGTTGGCAACAGAAAGAAAAAACTGGGTCATAAGCTTGAGATGGGGAAATCTCCCAAAGATGGAGGGATGGAAATTAGAGTTAGATTAACTTTACAGGAGTTGAAGAAAATATATACTTTATTTAAAAAGAAAAGGAAAAAAAAACAATCACTTTTTAATGTTAAGCTTTAAAAATGCAATTATGCACTGATGAAGAATCTGAATTATGTAACTGCTTAATTAATAGTATACACCAATTGGGAAATTGGCTGAATTAAAAACCTTTCTCGGGGGAAATTATCATTTTGAGAGATTTGGAAACCAGAGTTCTCTTGAGATGAAAGATTGCATGTACACTATTATTCTTCTGAAGGTCCCTTAAACAAGCTCCTTTTGTCTCCCCTCTCTGGAGTTTTGATCTTGGTCTAGTCCAGGGCGGTCAGACTCCCAGCCCATGGGCCGGATGCATCATGTGCTGGCTATGCCCATGCCTGGTTTAGCGAAGGGGAAAAAAGCCCCAATATCTCACACAATGTCACCATGACAACACAGATTTGACACCCCTGCTCTAGTCACTCCACTCCGTTAACAAACCATAGTTAAAAAAAGTTCAGTCTTCATTATTACATTATTACAATGCACACAAAGCAACTCCATACTATTTTTCCTGTCCATAATCAACCCAACCCAAAATATTATTCTCTTTTGAGATGAAGAAAAAAAGAAGCCTTTGCCATTTCAGCACTCTTTCAAAAAAGAGTGTAAATTCTGAGTGCTTAGGAACTGACTAAGATAAATTTTTGGAAAATGTCAGTCATTGTTACATAGGCAACTAGAGGGCAGTAATTTAGATATTACGGAATTAAAATTCCCACTTTTCCTTGCTCGTGGGCTTTCTGGTAGTTCAGGAAATTTTGGTTGGCCTCAAATTCCTTACTCCTGCTGTATCTGAACTGACACCCTGCAATTATATGTTCTTCCCCAGTGGACTCCAGTGCTATGCTCTAAAACTCTTGGAAAAGTTTTAGAAAGCAACTACTATTTTTTTGCATTTCTTTGTTTATGTATTTAATCCCTGAATAATAAAATGTTATTCACTTTTACTCAGAAATCCTGGAAACATGGCTTACTACATTAGAAATTTATTCAGAACTTCATTCTAATAAAATGACTACAACTAGCCATCAAAATTAATACTAATATTACTAAACATACTTACCTCTATACATGCCAAAATAGCCTTCTGAACGTAAAGTTTTCATTAGACAATCCAACCTGATCAGAACATCAGTAAAAAACAATTCATAAGTTTTTATATACAATGTCTGGTATAACTTCAGCTTTTGTTTTAATATCTATTTTTCTTTCCAGTGATATCTATACATAGTTATATAGAATTAGCCAGTCCAATCTGATCAGAACATCAGTAAAAACAATTGTTAAATTTACACAGTTTGGAATAATTCCACCTATTGTTTTAACATCTGATAGTTTTTCCAATGATGTCTATCCACATAGTAAACATAATACAAAAGTGAATGCACTCTATACAAATATATTTGCTATTTTCATAAATGACTTCCAGCTAAAATACTTATATGAGTAGAAATTAGCATTAGCAACAATGAATAACGTAATGCCAGGTATGGGAGCATCTCAAGCCTTTGAGCTACAGATAATAATTACAGAATCATTCTATTAATAATGATATATTATTTCTATTGCCCAACCTCTGCATCAATTTTTATCCACCATGATAAAAATTACTATTTGAACAATTTATAACATAATAATATCAGTTCTATAGTTACAAAAACTCAAACTAAATCCTGAGCTGTTGAAGAAGTTTGTATTAGAAATAGTCAAGATTTAAAAGGGCTTTTACAAAATATCATCTTCAAAATAAATTTTATTGGCTTGAGATGTTTTTCCAAAGGTCACTTACATGCTTTTGTAGACTTGCTGTCCACTTCTTTGATTCTGTAGCCTAGTTTTAACCAAGTCAATTGGAAATACACAAGTAACACCTATGATCCCAGCAGCTCCTCCATTGATGAGTTTAGCAGGCAAACTAAACAGAAAAAAGTATAATAAAAGTATGTAATTTATAATTACAGCTCACTGCTTCTCTCTTCCCATAACCTGTCCCTTTCCTATTCCTATCCATACAAAATCAGCTGCTTTGTCCTTTGTTTTGCCGTTTAAGAGTATAATCAATAGGAAGTAGCAATAACATCTTTTATATTTCTGATTCTTGTGGAGTACCTTGTCATTGCTTCGGGTTTGCTATACATTGCTATACATTTTCCTTTTCCCCTCTAAACTTGAGATAACACCCCAATTAAAAAAAAAAAAAAGGTAACTATATCAGTCTCTGACCTTGCAATTACTTAAACCTTATTTTCTTCCATCACTTCTCACCCTTTTTGCATTTTACACAGAATTTAGGCTACCATAAACCAACATTTGATATCTTTGATTTGACATCTATTGATGTTCATATTGAAGCTCACTTTATCTTTTAAAATCTAGAGTGGGACATACCTAATCTGTTTCTCAGCCATCTTCATCTCAAAAGGAAGAATGTTCCAAGTTTTCTTTGGTCAGTGAAAATAATACAAGCTGCCGATCAGAAGTTGGTTCTTTGAAGAGACAATTCTGTCTAATCCCTGCAAACTGAACCCATACCTTAAAATCCGTTAGTTGTTCTATAAATAATCCAGAAGTACTCATTGGCTGTTCGAGCATAGAGGCATTTCAAATATGCCAAACCATCTCAAATTCAGTATGACAAATCGGAATACCCTCTCACAACTACTATTACACCAAATGTCATCAGTTATTATTAATATCTAGATGATTAATTTATGCCATGAAGATTTAACTGAAGATGCAATATATTACTTTTTAATATAATGCTAATGAAATTATACAGAAGACTCTTTGGTGAATTAAAAGTCACTCAAATTAATTTAGAAACTTCTTAAGACATGTTTAATATATTCCATCTCAATTAAATGAAAGCCATATTTGTGTCTGAAACTCTAGAACTTGGTAAGTTCATTTTTCCCTCTCTCCTGAAGTGTTCATGAATCATTGTGTACAGAAGTGGTAAATGTTCTGAAATGTTGCATGCCAACCAAAAAGTTTCCTATCATAGAACTACCATGGCAGGAAAAGCTACACATTCAGGTGCAGCTCATTTATTTTGATATTTATTTCCCACATCAGTTGGCAACTACATTATGTTATACACTGCTCAAAAAAATAAAGGGAACATTAAACAACACAATGTAACTGCTAATCAATCACACTTCTGTGAAATCAAACTGTCCACTTAGGTAGCAACACTGATTGACAATCAATTTCACATGCTGTTGTGCAAATGGAATAGACAACAAGTGGAAAGCATAGGCAGTTAGCAAGACATCCCCAATAAAGGAGTGGTTCTGCAGGTGGTGACCACAGACCACTTCTCAGTTCCCATGCTTTCTGGCTGATGGTTTGGTCACTTTTGCTGGCAGTGCTTTCACTCTAGTGCTAGCATGAGATGGAGTCTACAACCCACACAAGTGTCTCAGGTAGTGCAGCTCATCCAGATGGCATATCAATGTGAGCTGTGACGAGGTTTGCTGTGTCTGTCAGCATAATGTCCAGAGCATGGAGGCGCTACCAGGAGACAGGCCAGTACATCAGGAGACATGGAGGAGGCCATAGGAGGGCAACAACCCAGCATCAGGACCACTACCTCCACCTTTGTGCAAGGAGGGACAGGAGGAGCACTGCCAGAGTCCTGCAAAATGACCTCCAGCGGTCCTCCACCTCCAAATGTGCATGTGGCTGCTCAAACGGTCAGAAACAGACTCCATGAGGGTGGTATGAGGGCCCAATGTCCACAGGTGGGGGTTGTGCTTACAGCCCAACACCGTGCAGGACATTTGGCATTTGCCAGAGAACACCAAGATTGGCAAATTCACCACTGGTACCCTGTGCTCTTCATAGAGGAAAGCAGGTTCACACTGAGTACATGTGACAGATGTGACAGGGTCTGGAGATGCCATGGAGAATGTTCTGCTGCCTGCAACATCGTCCAGCATGACGATTTGGCAGTGGATCAGTAATGGTGTGGGGTGGCATTTCTTTAGGGGGCTGCACAGCCCTCCGTGTGCTCACCAGAGGTAGTCTGACTGTCATTAGGTACTGAGATGAGATTCTCAGACCTCTTGTGAGACCATATGCTGGTGCTGTTGGCCCTGGGTTCCTCCTAATGCAAGACAATGCTAGACCTCATGTGGCTGGAGTATGTCAGCGGTTCCTGCAAGATGACGGCATTGATGCTATGGACTGGCCCGCCCGTTCCCCAGATCTGAATCCAATTGAACACATCTGGGACATCATGTCTTGCTCCATCCGGCAACACCACGTTGCACCACAGACTGTTCAGGAGTTGGGGGATGCTTTAGTCCAGGTGTGGGAGGAGATCCCTCAGGAGACCATCCACCACCTCATCAGGAGTATGCCCAGGCATTGTAGGGAGGTCAGACAGGCATGTGGAGGCCACACACTACTGAGCCTCATTTTGACTTGTTTTAAGGACATTACATCAAAGTTGGATCAGCCTGTAGTGTTTTTTTTCCAGTTTAATTTTGAGTGTAACTCCAAATCCAGACCTCCATTGGTTGCTAAATTTGATTTCCATTGATAATTTTTGTATGATTTTGTTGTCAGCACATTCAACTATGTAATGAACAAAGTATTTAATAAGAATATTTCATCCATTCAGATCTAGGCTGTCTTATTTTTGTGTTTCCTTTATTTTTTTGAGCAGTGTATTTTCTGCTGAGGAAATGCTCTGGCAGGAAGTCCTTTTGATCCAGCACTTGTAGATTATGAACAAGGTTGAAATGAGACTTCACTGTTAGAAATATCTTGTTCTACTGTTATTATATTAGTACTTGTCCCTTTCTAAAAAGACTTGCTGACTGAAGGAGTGGGAAACCTGTTCCCAAGAAAGGGGAACAAGAGGAAAACTATCCAATTGCCTTTGGGTCACAAAGCCCTTATCAACAAATGGCAGGTGACATCAATCCATCATATTTCTCAATGACATTTTTTTCTTATTCTCTTGCTGCTCAGAAAAATGCAGTTTTCCGAACTGGTGGAATATGCACTTTTCCTACAGAGAAAGCCCTCTGATAGCAAAGTTTTTTTCTTATTTTTTAAAAATCTATTTGGGTATCTACTTTCCAACTGAATGACAGATACAGAAGATGCAGCTTTTCCAGCGCAACAAGCCTCTTTTGCTACGTTTTAAGAACGGTTTCACCCCACTTCTAAAAAATAATCCGGTTTGTCTAATGCCAGAAAGCTCTCATACCCCTAAACACGATTTTCCTTGAATGCTAGTGTCAGATTTGGAAGGGGTCGTGAGATTAAAAAAACGTAATGGAAATGAAATGTGGTCGTAGAGGCACCTGTGAAAAAGGAGACCCCATTCCACCTGGGTCTCCTTGCGTCAGGTGACAGACAAGGATTCCTTTCCCTTCCCGCTCCCATTTACTCACCAGCTGCCAGGCTGCATCTCATTTAACCAGGGGATTAAAAAAGCGCCCAGTGCATTCTCTCCTCCCTCTCCCCAGCAAAGGTGCATCATCATTTGGCCACAGCAATTACAGCTCCTCCAATGACAAGCCTTACCATGTTTAGGCTTACCCTTCCCTATCTTTTCCAAGTGCTAATTCTTTGGAAAGTCTTTATTTGATTTGTCAATCGCTTACAAGATAATAGGTATAAGCATATGCATAGTTATGAATACATGAAATGGGTACATATAAGAAAAAGAAACAAAGAAATATAAGAAACAATAGGACAGGGATGGTAGGCATGATGGTGTACTTATGCATGCCCCCTAGAGACCTCTTAGGAAAGGGGTGAGGTCAATAGCAGACAGTTTAAGGTTAAAGTTTTTGGGGTTTGGGGAAGAAACCACAGAGCCAGGTAGAGTATTCCATACATTGACCATTCTGTTGCTGAAGTCGTATTTCCTGCAATCAAGTTTGGCGCGGTTAACCTTGAGTTGTATCTATTGTGTGCTCTTGTGTTGTTATGGTTGAAGCTGAAGTATTCATTGACAAGTAATTGCAGTGTATGATTTTATATACCATACTTAGATCAGAACGCAAAAGATTGCTTGCAATTTTCCCTTTTGCTTAAACCCCACGGTAATCTCAGTGTTCCACCTGGTTCACTTCATCATCGCTGAACAATTGTGGTTCCCTCCCCCATCATTCTCCACCCAGCAATTTCAGTTGCAAGTAACCTCAAATTTACCTAAGAGTAAAGGTCTGTAAACAGAGGGGTGGGGTAGAGGAGTGGTGGCGGGGGTAGGGGAGTCTGATAATATTGAAGTCAAAACCTGTATAGGATTACTTGGTACTGTGATTTTTGGTCTAATAAAAGCATTGACTGCATATTGCTGTTGGAATTTTTGTTATGGCATCCTCATTGTGAGATACTGAATGTTTGCAAACACTTATTTTCCATTATAAGGTGGTAATTCTAATGTAAGGATTCATAATTTTATTGACAACAAACCCAGTCACATAGATTTTGGAATGTTTATGATATTCAACATGTTCCCATTCTGAGACATAGTCTTTATGGTTTATATTGCCTCAGAGATGGCTGGGTTATGCCAACAGTTCCAACTCATTTTCTACCACTGGATGGAAAATCAGTAGTAATATGGAAAAAACTTCCTGCTTCCAAAGTCATCACATCTGGCAAGTGTGGTGAAGATATTTAAATCTTCCCTCCCAACAGCTGTATATTCAGAAGCTGCCACTTGGTTGTAAATTTTGCTGTGTTGAGCAAGACTGTGGGCTTAATGTTTAGTAAATACATAACGTAAGCAACTTAAGCAAAGACCTTGTATTATAATTAGAATCTCGGTAATTACAACCAGATCTATAAGCCTTGCTATTTCAAGCAGCCACTATTTTTGGGGGTGGATGGGGAATGTGCTGTTGGAAATTTTTACGGTTTGGTGCATGTAAACTCTTGTCTGTTCTTTGCCACTGCCACCACTTGCCAAATAGTGAATGCCTCAAGTTCCCAAATATTGTGAATCATCCAGACCAGGGGTGTCAAACTCACGTCTTCATCACATGACGTATCACAACTTTTTTTCCTTTGCTAAAGTGGGCATGGGTGTGGCCAGTGCATGACGCATCCATCCCACAGATTGTTGACAGCCCTGATCCAGACTAAGCCTTCATATAGGCAACTTACTATAATTTTCTGATTTTTCAGAGAAATGCTACTTCCCTCCCGTTTTTTTGTGGCTTTTACTGGAATGGGTAACCTGGTGCCCCAGAATTCCATTTATAACCCTGAGCCTTCACAATTGGCAAAGCTTAAAATGTTACAAATATTAGCAGGCTTAAAATAAATCTGTAAATTTCATCCTTTAAACTCATCCTTCCTTTCAAATGGAAATTACTATTCCTGCCCACTGCCGTGATTTAATTGGAGTAGTGGTCATACCCCAGTGGGCAGTGGAGTAGAAGTAAGGTCCCCAGTCAAAAATGGTTGTGCCTCTGTTTTAATAGTTGTGTTATCCTTCATTTTAAGACAAATTTTAGTTTCAGTATGGAAACAGAAAATATACAAAGATGTAAAATGACAAAAGATATATGAAGTAACTGATCTGGGGGGGGGGGGGGGAATACAATCTAAGCAATATTCCCTCTCCAAATAAACATTCAAGATGTCTCAGGGAAAAATTCTTCTTCACATTATACATTGTAATTTTTGTAATATATTACAGTTTCTAAGGAAAAGAAATTCTTTGAATGTAGCTTTTTAAAAAATGTATTCATAACAAATACAATATCGAAGCCAATATTTGTCTAAAACACTACAAAGATAAAAAAGTATCTATCCCAAATACTAACATTTGACTTCCAGCCAAAAAAGCCCAGGCAGAGCAAGGAGTTATATGATAGCCTCAGATGAGGAAAGAGCAGAAGCTGACACGGAAGATTAAAGAGCCATCTGTGAGTAATGATATACTCAAGTAGATTATTAAATTCAAAAAGCAATGAGTTTTCATCAATGCCTGATATAGTCAATTGGTTTCTGCCAGTTTTTGACCCTGGATTGGGTGTATGTTTTTTTGTTCCACTGTGAAAATCTGGAATAGATTACACATTCAGGGAAATCTGGATATACCAGTAAAAGTGGCTGTGCTTATGCGGAGTCTTGGGATTCAGAGGCTTATCATCTTTATTTCTGGGTGGGGTGGCACTTCCCTAGACAGAGCCAATGCACAACTTGGGGTTTCTTCTAGATGCATGATTCCTGCTCAAAGAGTTGTTGGTAGTTGTAGCTAGGAGAGCCTTTATAAAACTTTGCATGGTGCACCTAGTCATTTCCCATTTAGATTATTGCAATGCATTCTACATTGGGCTACCCTTGAAGAGCATTCGGAAGCTACAATTGCTCCAGAATGCAGTAACACAGGCAGTTTCGGAGGCCCCTAGGGTGACACATGTAACACCACCAGCAGCACTGGCTATCAATCTGCTTCTGAGTATAATTCAAGGTATCGATTATTACTGTTCTGACCCAACCTTAGCAGAAGCAAGAAACATACTGCTTGTCACAAAAAAAAAAATCCCTTTTTATTTATCTCCTGTGAATTAATTGCATTCACCCACTGAAAATTCCAAGCAATAGTCCTTCAAAGAGTTAACTACAGCAACAGGCCGTATCAGTTCCTTGCAATAATTGCAAGGCCTTGAGCTTCCAGCCGAAAGGTTGCAAATTAAGTTCTGGCAAGCAGTCTCTATGCATGAAACACAATGAGCAAATATTCAGAAATATGAACTATTATCTCCTATGACCACCACTCCCCTTTCCTTCTATTTATTCCCCATCCAGGGAGGGGTCATTCAGCAGCCACATGTGCTTTGTTTCCTGAGTGGACTCCTTGTCCTCCTTTGTTCCTCTCTCCTAACAGCTCTGCGCATATGTACATATGGAACAGGCCCAGCTCTTCTTCCTCCTCACTCATTTTAGCCTCCAAAGGCAGCTGCCATTCCAGTGGCTGGGAAATGTCAAACGGCCCTGGCTCTATCTCTGTGTCCGACACAGGGCATCCATCAGAGCCCTCACCAGACTTCAGCACTGGCCAAAGTTCCCCCCCAACCTGTTTGTTGTCCGATTCTGCCGCCAGCTCTGCTGGGAGCTGGGGGCCCACAACAATTACCTTTAAAATCCTTTATGGCATAAGTCAAGGATATCTGTGGAATAATCTTTCTTGAATGGAATTGACACACTTCGCTCATTCTGACAGAAGAGTCTGACTGCAGATCCTATCAGCTAAGGAATTTTGGCTGGTGGGATCCAGGAAAAAAGCTTTCTCTGCCAAGACTCCTATCCTCTGGAATTGGACCATCTTGTTGCAGGAGATGAGATCCGCCCCACCTCTTTTAGATTTCAGGAAAAGCCTTAAAACCTGGCTATGCCAAATGGCAAGAAGTCCCTGGATAGAGATGGTTGATACACTAACAGAGAAGGCACCCTACCTCTTTCCTCCAAACTCTTGTTATATACTTCTTTTAATTTTTAATCCATTTTTATATTTATAATCATTGAATGCTTGTTTTCTCTTGATATAAGCCTCTCAGAGTTAAACCATGAGATGGGTGGCAAATAAATTTGATAAATAATAAAAACAAACAAACAAATAAAAAATACAAAAATATATTTAGCTCAGGGCTGAACTGTGGAGTCCTTGGTGCTCTGTGAGCTTGGTTGCTTGCTTGCAGATATTTCATTACCCAACTTCAGGGGTGGGATTCTACCAGTTCGCACCTATTCGCTAGAACCGGTTGTTAACATTCGAAGCAGTTCGGAGAACTGGTTGTTAGAAGAAATTACTGGCCTAATCCTGTAAGGAAGGCCGGAAGGAAACATTCTGGTGTTGCTTACAGAAACTGCCTCTCTTTATTACATTCTTGGCAGGACTAGACTTCCTGTCTCAGGAACATCTCTGGAGTTTTTTTCCGTCCTTTGCTTGTGTGGAATGACCATTCAAAGTTACAATGGCACTGAAAAAAGTGACTTATGACCATTTTTCACACTTGATGACTGTTGCAGCATCTCCACAGTCCTGAGAGGTCAGGCGAGGAAATGCATGCCTCGATGTGAGTGATATTGAGTTGGCCACACCCAGCCAATAACATGACCACCAAGCCATGTCCACCCAGTCATATGATCACCAAGCCACGCCCACCATCTAAGCCATGCCCACAGAACTGATTGTTAAAAAATTTGAATCCCACCCCTACCCAACTTGGTAATGTCTTCAATGCCAGAAGGGAGTGGGGTTTGCTGTTTATTTACAGTAGCTGTATATATACAATATCTGTATAGAATATTTAAGGGTACCTTAAAACTTGCAGTTGGGAGGTCTACCAAGCTCCATTTAACAAGGCATTCTGTAAGTACAGAGTTATAGAAAAGGTTCATTTTCTTCTTTTAATGTAGGAGTTTTTAATGGTACTGTAGATAGCAGCAAACAGAATTTTCTGCCTTCTTATAAGCAAGGCAAGATAAAATAATAATTATTTCTGATCTTAATAGGTGGACAGGTTGATACCAAACAATATAAATGAAAAATGATTAACGATCTTCTAGAGAAGTGTGTATATACAAGTTTATTTCCATGGTGAATTAAACATTCCAATTACAATTATATGCCTCTGTTACCTACATATTTGAATTCTAGTAGGAAGAAACCATGAGAAACTTCTGCGATTAGTTCATGACTTCTCTTTTTTGTTGATTATAAATATGAGTGTTTTATATTAACCTCTGTAGACATTTGTCATTTTATAGATATAATGTATGTTGAGGAACCATTCATTTGAAAAAGAAGCACCCAACTTGACTTTTTAAAATAATCGGTGTATTTGAGAGGAATTGTGCCACAATTTTCTTAAGAAAATGGGCAAGCAAAACATTGAGGTAATTTATGTTGAAAGGACAAAGATAATAAATGTAGCACACCTACACCTTAATTAGTCTAAAACAATGTTGCCCCAATACTACAAGTAAAAACAATCAGCTCATTGTCATTTTGAATTTACAGGAGAGCAATCAAAATGAAATTGTCAGAATAAAAGCTTGAAATGCCTGTGGGGATCTTGCACAGCTCTATAGCATATTTATCATAACACATCTGCTCTCCCCTAACTTGTCTTTCAGCACAGCACATTATATCTTAGGAGTCCTGGTGATGAGATAGTTAAAATAAAGTACTGCAGTCTAACTACCCTCAGACTGTAGTTCAGTCCTAACATGCTCAAGGTTGACTCAGCCTTCCATCCATACAAGGTCAATAAAATGAGGAACCAGACTGTTGAGGACAACATGCTGGCATTGTAAACTGTTCAGAAAGTGCTGTAGAGCACATTGGGGCAGAATATAAGCCTATGTGCTATTGCTATTTCTATCCTCTTTCATCCCCAGAATATTATCTTTTATGGCAGAATACAGTGGATATGTCTGAGAAAGGAAACTGCACATGCGACACATCTTGTAAAGTAAGCTAACAAATACCCCCACTCATTACTTTTTATTCAGATTATTTTTATTAGATTTTTGCATCAACTTCAGTAGAGAAACAATGATAAAAATGCATTAAGAAAACAGAATATGTTTCAATAACATCAATTGCTAATAACATTTACACAATGATTACATGGGAAAGATGCTTAGTTCCCCCATGAAAACAGCTTGATGCATGATGCTGCTAGACAGCAGAAATATCAGCAAGGAGTATGTTTATTTACATTTCTATCAACATTTGGAGAATTAATGAAGTCTTTTGCACAAATTTCAAAATACACATTTCAAGGAGTGGAAATTCTAGTTATGTACAACTACTGCAACAGAAAGTAATGTATTATTAAATAGAATAATGGACTCCACAAAGGAAATCTGCAGAGTAAGCATACAGCTATCTTCAGATGCTGTATCTTTCTGGTCTTGCTTGATCCATGCATAATTGGGAGGAAATGAAGCCCAGTTTTCCAGCAGATATAATCCACTACTCCCTAAAGACAGTGAAAGGTCTGGAACTCAATATAATAATTCCCAGAGTTACTGAGAATTTGTATTAAGCAGGACAGAGCATCTATTAGATGCATAATGTGCCCATGGCTTTATAAAGAACAAAACTAGGACAAGCTGCTATTCAAAAGAAGGTTTAGTAAGTGCTTTTAAAAGGCTCCTCAATTTATTTGCTTTTTCTCCTATAATAAGGCACTGCTTTACACATTTGCAGTGTTGAGTTCTGAGGTAGCCTGTATATCTATAGGTGTAGGTGTAATAAGTATTGGTTTTTTTCCTGAAGAACTTTGGAAAAATCTAACCCTACAACCTCCACATCTTTCTAAAACTGCTGCCTCTAGTATATTTATAATGTTCATTTGTTAGAATATAGAAAGACTGTATTCCTTAACACAGCTGAGAAAAAAAAGGAGAATGTCAAATTTCAGTCAATGAAATAATAATTCAAAGGGTGTATACCTTACTAAAATCAAAACATCACCCAGTAGTGAATTATCTGGAATATCTATATTGTATCACATAAACTGGAAGAGAAGCTGTAGGCTAGGTCTCATGGCTTTAGGCCATTCTTAGCATGTCTGACTTGGTCTTCTCAATGAAACAACTCTGAAAATTTAAATGCCAATAGCGTAGATACATAATTTACATACCATAGGAAAAAAATGTAGCCCAAGAATTAATCCTGGCCAACATTCAAGATATGATATTTTGGAGATGTAATTCAATGTAAGGGACTCCCGCAGCAAAATGACACTGGAAATAGCAAGATCAGGAGAATAGAGCAATGGTGTTTTTAAAGGCACTCGTAATATTTTTTTGACACATAAAGAATATATTTAATTCTGATCTGCATGTCAAACACATATTCTTTTATTATTTTTAGGAGCAGATAATCTTAAGACAAGTGTTAACAATCATATTCATAAAAATAGTGTAATTTATGCAAGCTAGGAGATGGGAATTCACTTCAATAAACTTCATGTTTGATTTCAATTTCAAAATCCTATTGATAGAATTGGTATTTTGTCCTGTTCCTCAAAAGGCACTTAAAGATAAAGAAGCAGCCAAACAATAAGGGACAACGTTTTGGAAGTAAGACTAGTTTCTCCAATAACATGAGTGCAACAACAACATTTACCATATACTGTATATATTTAAAGAAGCAATGGCATGTATGTATGGAGGAAGGTCTCTGCTGCTGTTTTTTCATTAACAGACAGTGCATGTGTTTTCAATCCATCTTCATAGCTATCATATTCCTCTCCCTGCCTTCCCATCCTGGTGTTTAAGCCACAGCTTACTTATCAGCATTGTTCAGTTAAGGAGGTCTAAGGTCTACAAAATACAGTCATTTTATGAAAATCATAAAAGGTCACCAGCAGACAATTTGGAACAATTTATGACCTGGTACTTGCTCAATATTAGTATTTTTGGGCTAGTACAGGTAGTTGGTGTACTTTCCCAGCATAATAAAGGAGAATATTTGTAGTTCAGGGTTCACATGAGGGGTCCTTGGTGCTCTCTGAGCTTTCTTGTTTTCTTGCATACGTTTCATTATCTGAGCTAGGTGACATCGTAAGTGCACTGATGATGTTATCAAGTTTGGGTAATGAAACAGTTGAAAGAAAACAAGCAAGCTCAGAGTTTCCCAGTATAAAAATGCAACTACCAAAAACTCCACAGGGTTCTCTTCTTGCCTGTATTTACAGCAACAGCTTACCCATCTCTTCTAAAACCCAAATGAAAAGAGAAAAACAATAAAAATGAAAAACAGGAGCGCAGATTAAATAAACTTTGTCTTCTTCTGGAATAGTTGGAACACAGAAGATTTCTCAAAGTCTTTCCCAAAGAATTTTCTAAACTTATCTATACCAATTACATAGACTGACATGAAGCAACTTCCCAAAGACATCTGAAAGCTGGAACATAGAATGGGAAAGTAGTGCAACAACATTGCCATACGCTGATGTGTGATTTGGCTGAATGAGCCCTCAGTCTGCATGAAACACCGGATGGCAAACAGAAGAATCAGGAACAAAGCAGAGCTGAGTGTTGTAGGATATCTACAGAGACTCAGAAAGTACTGATTTTTCCAATGTTTCCACATCCTGTTTCCATTTTTAGATTGGTTCTGGTCTCATTTGAGAATGGCTGGCCTAATAATGGAAGAGATGGTCTGTTCTTAAGGACATTTTACAGGTAGTCCCCATCTGACGACCACAACTGAGCCCAATATTAATGTTGCTAAGTGAGATATTTGTTAAGTGAATTTGCCCCATTTTATGACCGTTCTTGCCACAATTGTTAAGTGAATCACTGCATTTGTTAAGTTAGTAACATGGTGGTTAAGTGGATCTGGTTTCCCCATTGACTTTGCTTGTCAGAAAGTCACAAAAATCATACGACCCTGGGACATTGCAACTGCCATAAACATGAGTCAGTTGCCACCACCTGACCATGGGGATGCTATAACAATCATAGAAGTATGAAAAAATGGTCATAAGTCACTTTTTTCAGTGCTGTTTAACTTCAAATGGCCATTAAATGAACTGCTGTAAGACTAGGACTAACTGTATTTAAAATAAACCCTAACTTTATGGGGAAATCACTAAAGTAAGTTCCATTTTAATTCTTCAATTTTCAAAAAATCATTTTCAAATCAAAAAGCTAGCAGAAATTGATTCCAGAGTCTTAATTTTATGATAGTTCATACCAATGACATTTTTAAAGTTAACAATTATTACCTATTTATTTCTGTTTCTGTTAAACTGCAAATTCCTGGTAAGAACTACTTGCAGAGCTGATGAAACAGTTTCTTAAATAACCAGACAGTCCATTTAGATACTCAAACCTCTAGTAATGTCTTCTCCATTAAGAGATCCTCACCAGGAGCTGCCAGCATCCAATTGGTCTCAAGGGCAGTTGGTGAATTAGGCATTTGATACTTTTATTTAGGTATATCCCCTATCACTTGAGTTATTTTCTAACAGGTTCAAATAACTTTTCTGGGCAAGCAGTAGAATTGAAATTTGTTAGAGAGATGGACGTATACACAATAAAACATTGAGAGAATGCAGGGAACAATTCACACAACTTGAGGCACTTGCCCCTTTCTGTCTTTGGCATTACACACACACTTGAGTAATTCCCTTTTTGCAACCCTGTAATCCCTTAATTCAGGTAGAGTCAGGCAATTGGATGGAGCTAAGCATTTACTGGCCAGATGCTTTTCCTGACATCTAAGTAGAGTTCTCAGCACACCGAATTTCAAATGAAGACCTTAATAAAAAGGCTTCCCCTGAAATTATATATGCTTTAAATATATTTTGATGAAAAATGTGCATGAAACACATAATTAAGACAGTGTCTTATTAACAACTGAAAATTTCCTAACATATTGTTTTAGATGGCCTATCTATTTAAAAGGAAATTAAACAACTAAATAAAAAGAGACAGACTGAATTATTGCTTGAGTTCTGATTCCTAAAATGATAGTTTGTCAGGAAAGGGCTATTTAAAAGTTCCCAAAATGCACTTTCCATTTAAGTCAGTGGTGGAATCGCATTGATTGTAATACAGTATATTAAGACTGCACCACAATAATTTCCCCGTCTAGCTTAATTTTGTAAAATTATTTTTAATGTAATTTAGCAGGAATAAATATAAATAATACAAAGCACAGTTATAATTTGTAAACTTAGCCCTGAAGTTTTTTAAGAGTATTATATCATTTCTACATTTATCCAATTTTAAATAGCCATGCCATGACTGGATAAAAGTTTGATGTTAAAATAACATGCAATAATTAGATTTTTAGAGATAATAAAAATGGAGGTGTATTAACTTTAGTTCTATAGCCAGAACACCAAAAACAGGGTTTTAATTTTAAGACCTTTTGGCATGTGCTATACACATTTCTGGCAGGAGCAAATAGCTTTTCTTTGAGCATTAACTGACTGCACTGACTTCTATCAGTCTGAGAACATAGAAAAAGCAAAAGACTGACCTCTGAAGGTTAATTTGTCTGATATCACTTTTTTTTAGGTACAGGATGTAGGACAACTTTAAACACATAGGGTTTTTCATCTTTCAATATCTGCTTCATTCCAAATGTGTTAGTGCCTATAGTTCAACTAGAAGTGTGAAGCTTGGCGTGAATTCTGTGCCTGGGATGGTTGCATAACTGTCACCATTACTGGTTATTGTTCTTGACATCATTAATGGCAACTCCTCCTTATTTTTAAATGTAATGCTGAATATTTGTTCAGGGTCTTCAGGGACTGTCTGTATTCTTTTATACACATAATCCTGTCCTGAAGTACTTGTCTCATGCTTTTGAAGTTTGCTTTGAACTTCAAAATGCCACACAGCTGCCTTGCATTATTTGGATGGATATGTTATTTGGATGGATATGTTATTTTAAGGACATTTCTTTTAAACACACAAATATGCATACACAAATTGAGTTAATTTTTACCCAAGCTTGAGAAGTATTGATTTCAATGAAAGCACATAGCTAACTTTGACTGGAACATGAAAACATTTATAAATAATATTTGTATATTAGGTATGTTCCCTATTGTGTAAAGCCAGCATGCAATTGTTATAACAACTAAAAGGTTGCAAACAGCATGATGGTTATTATGGTCCCTGCAGCAAATAACTAAACTGCATTTCTAAGGGCACTAATGAAAGAGGATGAACAGGAAAGGATTTTTTATCAACTTACTTTAACGGGTATGCTACAATGGCATGAAAAGATATGGTGTGCATTTGGGACTGAGTAATCATCATAATAACCTTATAAATAATTTTGGCATCAGATTTAGATTATGTTACAGTAAGTCTTTTTGGTCCATATTAAAAATAATTAGGACAATAAATACTAAATAGCATTTGGAAAAAAAAACCAAGCAAGAAACAGTTTTCTGGGTAAAATTAAGTTTCTCAATGAGGTACCTGGACATGTTTTAGATTGATCCTACATAAAATCATGACTGGACAGGATGTCTCAGTCGTAAGAAAGTTTGTTTTGAACCCAAAGCTTTAAATGCTCTCTACTAGTTTGGTACTTCCTCTTGGTTTTTGCTCTGCTTTTCTTTAAAAAGGCGAGTTTCCCATCAATCTCTGTCATATAAACAATTCTGCATATAAATAGATATATAAATCGCAAACACACACAATCCTCCAAGAGGAAAATTGCCTAGAAGCAGAACACATTTCTTTAAATATAGGTATCTGGAAGAGGAGTGGCAGAACCCAGGGGCAGAGTCAAAAGAGGAATCAGCCTAGAGTCTCTACATACCCACAAATGGACTAAGTGCAACTTTTTTGACTTCCTTTGATCCTTATCTAAAGCCAAAACAGTGCTAACCATTAGTTGAGTAGATTCCTGTGCATTGGCAAGAGTACTAATAAATAACTTTAACTGCAACTTCACATGTTGTCCTGGTCTTTTGCCTGATATTATCTTAAATGGGACATTCCAAAGACTGAAAGAAGATAGGACAGAGTGCTTATTTTCCTACAGGAATGTGCTTTTCTAAAAATGATTAGTAAGGAGGATTCCATTTTGAAAAACCCTTCATCAAGAAATGTACCCGTGTGTGTGTGTGTGTGTGTGTGTGTGTGTATGTGTGTGTATACACACAGATGTGCATACATAATATATATAATGCAGAAATATGCATACAGATAGAGACACTCACAAAACATATATACAATCAAAGGGACTGTATATACAGCAATGTGCATCTGCACCAAAACAAGCACACATACATACAGGGCCTATTCTTCCATAGCTGTGCAAAGTCATACTTCAAATAAATTTTAGTTTAGATGTCACTGTTGGCCTTGAAAAGGCATTGTTAGCCTATCTTACTTGCTCATGCCATAATTGTTTTAAAATTTTAAATGCAATCACAGGAAACTCTTGAACTCACCAAACACTCCCCTTTACTGTCAGTTGATTAACACCTAATTAAAAAATGGATTACACTTGTTAAGTTGAGTGGGCAAGCCCTTCTTCAGAACTGTGTTGCAGCTTTTCCTTCAGTCCTGGGTTCAAAATAATGTGACACAGGAAGCATTCTAAAGCATGTCTCTTGTGTTTCGGATTGCACAACAAAGGACCATGCTGAAGACCATGCCGAAGATCTGCAAAATGAGAACATTATTTTAAAGGAGGCAACATTTGTCACATAAGAACCATGCTTCAGAAAATTTGTGTGATTGTTCTTCGGAATGAATCTCTGTTCACTATACATTTTAGTTACTTCGAGATCACAGTATGATATCAAGTATTTCATAATTTTTTTTTCTCTTTACTTTTCAGGAAAAAACAAAAACAAATCTCCAAGTATCTACCTAATTCTATTTTATTACTATTATGTTCTCAGCCAGGCCCATGTGAATTATTCTGACTGGCAAATAAAACTCAGGGGGTTCTTGGTGTTCTGTGAGCTTGGTTGTTTTGTTGCAGATATTTTATTACCAAATTAAGGAACATCATCAGTGCTACTCGGGATTTTGCTTTAATGCCTGATTTAATATCACTATCCCAGAATCTACCTGCCTAGATAGATAGGTAGATAAATAGATAGATAAATTAAATTGAACAGCTAAAAGAAGTTAAAATATATTTTTCATTTATTTGATTTGTCAATCACTTACAAGCTAATAAGTATAAGAATAAACATGAGTATGAATACAGGAAATAGATATGAATAAATGGGGACAGGGACGATAGGCACAATTGTGCACTTATGACGCCCCTTATAGACTTTTAGGAATGGAATATGGAAAACTTTGAAGAAAGCCCTTTTACTTTTACTTCCTAGGTCCTGCTCTTGGTTGTGTGTGAGAAATTAATATCCATATTTCCCCGCTAAAATATGCCATTTACAGAGAAGGAGCAGGATTGCATATTTTAATTTATTATATGGCATATATTATATGGCATATATTTCAATAAAAACACAAGGGATAAAAATACAAAATATGAAAAAAGTTCTAAAATATTATAAACATATATCTTCAGATATAATTTTTTGCTTCATTTGTCACAGTCAGAAAAACCATCAGTTTCACTATTGGTTCTATTTTGGCACCCTGACACTATGTGTTGAACAGTTTGTTGTTTGACCCCACAGTCATAATTTGATGATGGTATTTGACTACAGTGGAAAAGGAATCTTACATCTTGCATTATTTCACAAGCAGTACTTTTCAATCTCAGCAACTTTAAGATGTGTGGACTTCATCTCCCAGAATTCCCCCAGTCAGCATGCCAGCTGAGGTCCATGCAGTGATTCTCTATTCTCTTTAGTAATCTGCTATAATTTAAATGGCTTGGAAAGATTTCAGGTTTGTGTAACTACAATGTTGCTGTTGTTGTTGATGATGATGACAACAATAGTCAATACAATCAGAATTACTTACTGTGATTCCAGCAATTGCAATCCCAACAATGCCAAGTAAATGAAGTTTTGAATTAACGAGAGTCTCTATTTCAGTCAGACAGTTCTGTTCAAGACATGACAGACATTAAAGTCTTCAATATCTACTAATATGAATTCTCAATAACCACCTCTACCTGTGGCAGATATGTTTTAAAAATCCCGCACCTTATTATCTCCTTTTCCTTTTTACTTTCTCTGATTCTAATGGATGCTAGAACATCCTTTCTACTTCAAATTTCTTCTATATTTTGCTAAGAATAATAATTTCAGTACTGTCCTGGGAACAGCCATCATTATTTCTGTCTGTATCCTCTCTTCCATCCTGCCTTTGCTATAGCTGCAATGCAAACCCTGAGCCGCCAAATATATGAGGAGGGATTCATTTAAAAAGTTGCACATTTCCCCAAACACATTTGAATTTGTGCAGAATTGAAGGATCAGATGATGGAATGTATGTACAGACGAGGCCCTGGGGATCAGAGGAAGGGTCATATGTGGATATAGGACCCAGGTATGGATGGAATGGACACGAGAGTGAGGAATATGAATTCTGATAAAATATTTTCTCTTGTCTTGGGCAGCCTTGCTCCTTCCTATCGTCTCTTTCTCTACAGAAGGAGGGGGGGGTCACGGAGTGGGGGTGCTACCTCAGACAAAGTTAAAACTGCTTTACTTTTCTCTATGGAAGGAGCGGGGTCATGGGAGTGGGGGAGCTACCTTGAGCTGCTCTGTAATAGAAAAGCAGTCGGAACTGCAGATTCGTAGCAAGGCAGAAGTTAGCACTTTAATTTAGCCAGGATATCAGGGACAAGAATAGTTTGCTTATAAGAAAAACCTCAAAAACCACATAGCTGGCCCATGAAACTAGGCCACTTTGCAAGATATCTGTGACCAGGTGATGCGACATTTAGCTATGTTGGGGGCTGAGATCCAAATAACCAATCAATATTATCTATTATGCATGCAATATTAGGGGAAGGGCAAAGGGCTGAACGTGACCACCCCTTGACTATAAAAATTGCTGTAAGATTCTCATCAAGGCCCTTGGTTAGCTTTTGAGCCAGGGTCCTAATATCTTGGTACCAAAATAAAATAAAAGTATATTGTATCATACCTTGTGTCCGGTGACTGATAAGCTTTCGAAACCAAGCAAGAGCCCAGTTTTGAGGTCAACAGAATCATAAATACTTAGCAGTTTTGTGGCCCTCATGTCATATATAATTTCATTAAATATATAGTCTTTATTTAAATCAATGAAGTTTGTAAAAACTATATCCAAAAGTTGGTTTAATATAAGGATTTTTTTCACAATGAAAAAGGATTGATAACATGTATATACAAAGATGGAAAAATACTGAAATCCCCACAAAGAAAGGATGGTTTAGAAAGATGGAATTTGTGGAAATTGCAAAATTGACCTGTTTGATCAGTGATAAGATAATACTTTTAGTAAAGATTGGAAACCTCTTATGGACTTTTTACTGAAAATGAAAAAAAAAAAGAACTGGTGATTTATTTGATTTGTTGAAAATGGTTGAATATGGGATGAAGGGACAATGAACTAATTTAATGAGGGAGGAAAGATAATAAGTTTGTTCGTCACTGCTGTAAAGAAAATCAGAAATAATTTCTTTATATATATATTCTGTTTGTATTTATTTTCACACCTTTTGTATATTTTTTATTTTAAAAAAATCTTACTGTTTATTGTTTTTTATACTGTTGTAAAATCTTTATTTTTTAAAAAATGGTTCATAACAAGATGGCTTTTGTTTAACTTTGCTGCTGTTCCTCTTATCAACACAGCAAAGCAGCCTTGAATCACTGGAATAGTTGTATACATGGGCATCTGCAAAATACTGCATGATGCTTTTATCAGAATGACATAACTATCACAATGTCAGGGTGTAAGTTGTGCCTCTTACGTTTTCAGTGCAAACTTCCACATTTGCCTTCCCTGCAGATGCCTGCAAATTCAATCTCTTTTTTCCCTGGATTTCTGCCTCTCTAGTTATACAGTGCAATCTCCAGGTCTTCACAAAGAGTCAGTTTATTAATAAAAACACTGGAATACAGAATTGCACCGCATCACAAAGTAGTGTGGAGAAGCTATTTTTTCAGGCAGGAAAATTGGTGAAGAGGAACTGAACTATATAGCATACATTATCTATGACAGTCACATAACTTAATTCTATTTTCATTGAAAATAAAATTAGACTGTCAACTGTATGTTTGTCTGGTTTATCTTGTCTGAACTAGTATGAAAGTTCACATAACCAAAATTCAGTTCATTTGATTAGGTTTGCCATATAATTCTATTTGGCCCCAGCTCAAACTGGTCTCTAAAAAAAGGTCAGCCAGAAATTTTGGCTCAGGAGTGGAAACCAGATTAAGCTAAACCTCTCAGGAAGCCACTCAGTAAGGATGAAGGAATCAATAAGGTCCTTTAATCCAGCAAGCTGCATGAATAATGTAGGCATCCTTGCATGTACAGGTAGTGCTTGATTTACAATAGTTCATTTAGTGACCATTCGAAGTTACAATGGCATTGGAAAAAATGAAAAAAAAAATGACCTCATAATCATGTGATCAAAATTCACACACTTGGCAAATTTATGATGGTTGCAGTGTCCTGAGGTCATGTGATCATCTTTTGTGATCTGACAAGCAAAGTCAATACGGAAACCAGATTCACTTCACAAGTGTGTTACTAATTTAACAACTGCGATGATTCACTTAACACCTGTGGCAGGAAATGTTGTAACATGGATCTTAACCACTGTCTCACTTATTAACAGAAATGTTGGGCTCAGTTGTGGTTGTAAGTCAAGCACTACTGTACATGGTTCGTATTAACTGAACAATAGAATGTATGTAATTATTTTCTTTAAAAAAAATTTAAACTGCAAACTATATATATGATCACACTGGGGACGTTTACCTTTTCTTCTGCATTATGAACTTGATAACTCTGCTAAGGTTTTTCATTTTATGGAAACCAGGGAATGGTAATGACCAGTTCTGACATCCCAGAAGAGTTGCAAGCAAATCAGAAGGGCCGAAGAAGCAAGTGGGCTGCAATAAACACTGCTTGTTTTATTTTGCAGTCTTCTTCAGATATATGAATGTGTGTATAATTGGCAAAGCAAACAAATTGCTTAAAAGTCATCTTGCTGGCATGTTACTGTGGTGCCAAATGGCTCCAGTTCAGATCTCCTCTGGCTCTGGGGATGATATTCCTACCGTGTCTTATTCCATTCCTAGGCTATTTTTGACTTCACTGTCAGAATGACACGACACAACAGAGAAACTTACTTTAGACGACCCAATATCTTTTGGGCAGGTGGGTTTCACTTGAACGTCACTGTCTTTCCCACAACATTGAAGCTGGAGGGAGAGAGAGAATATATTACAAATCTTCCCAAAATAATCATTTTCAAATGATCCAGAAAACCCAAATATTTTGACCCCAATTATATTATTCTGAATTCATACTTATTGCAAAGTATAACATGTACTAATAAGTTCAATTTATGGATGCAAGGGAACTAACTTCAGTTCAAACATGTCTGTGTGATTATGAATATTAGAGCTGCCTAGGTCTGGATATATTCCATCTTTAACTTTGGAGAGGATAGCAATTCTCCATTCAAGAGCTCTTTGCAATTCAGGGGATCCTTCAGGACTCATATCTCCTATCTGTTGAGTAAGTGGTGGCTGTGGCCAGGAAAAGTGGTGGCTGTGGCCTTTGCACAGCTTTATCTGGGGTGGTACTTGTGTCCTTTCCAGGAATAGGAGGTCATTTCAACAATCATATGCCCCCGTTATCCCATGGCTTGATTTCTATGACACACTGTATATGAGGCTGCCCTTAAAGAGCTTTAACAAATCCAGCATGCAGCAAATGCCCTCTAGATTTCTATTGGTATTGTGAACATTTATTTGCTTCCCTATAAGGCCATAGATTTTTAAAAGCAAGCTGATAAGAATCCCCCTTCAATCCCCCTGCTTCCAGTTGTTTCTCATTTCTGATGTAGCTGTCTCAAGAAGGACATCTCTTCCTTTTAAAAAAACCTTTGCTAATTTGAGGTTCAGTCAATCCTGGAAGGGTTTGAAGCATGAGTTACCAGCATCTTGTATAAACTATTGCTAGCCAGCAGAGAAATGGTATGTATAAACAATCAAAAAATTTTCAAAGTACAGGGATGACTGACCTTCAACACAAGCCTGCCCCGGAAATGAGCTATACACTAACCAATGTAATAGAGGAACTTTCAGCATTGCCTGTGATAAAGGATGGGGCTCCCAACAGCTGAAGGAACATGAATTTATGTATTCACATTCATCTTTTGAATGTTATTGTTTCTTGGTTTTTTGCTTTATCTGTGAATATATCATGTATATTAAACTTTGCAGTTAAAGTTATTCTTTTGGTCTATTTTATAAAAAAATAAAATAAAAATCCCCACCTCAGCTTCTATCTCATTTGTGGGTCTGTCATTTTTGAATCCAGTAACCTGTTGTCTATATATTGCTGTGGCAAAACAATATGCTATTTTAAATTGTATGGCACTGAAAATAAAGGAATTGGTGTTTCTACCTCAATATTAGCTGCTGAGTGGCAGTCCAATATTATGCAGTAGAATCAGGTTGGATTGGATTAAGTTCAGTTTCTAATAGTCTCTTAAGAACTCAAGCTCAGCCAAGCATACAAAAGAAATAAACTCTGGGCTCTCTTGTGCCTTCCCAAAGTCTTGTCCTCTGCCATGGATTTACTAATTTACCACAAATAACTAAGAAGGATCAGTAAATGGTCACATGTGTGATAAGAGGTTATTTAAAACTTGGTGTTATAGCTACTTCTGTGGTTAACAAGACTGAAAAACCTACCAAGGGAATGAGGCATAGATCAACTGACCAATGATTCACTGGGTGTAAAGAAAGAGGATTCCAGATTTCACCTGCACAACAATAACCTGTGAGGTGGCTTTTGCTGAGTGTGTGTTACTGGTCCTTAGTTTCTATGCTGAGGAAGGCCCTGAACCCCAATTAACCTACTATTCCTAGAGCCACATAACTACCAAACTATACTGGCTCTCATATAGGTGGGTGCATATGTGCTTAGTATACAGTAACTGTAAGGTAACAATATGGATAAAAATAAGCATTTAAGCCCTCTTTTAATTATAAAGAAGACAGCTCAACTCCAAATCTAAATGTGGAAGCAAATTTGTTGTGGTGTTGTTTGTCTATTTTATTTTATTTTTTAAATCTTTATACAAACTGGGGGATAGACTATTGCACGCACTGAAGTGAATTTGTAATACTTAGCAACACTCTAGGTAGAAACTTCAGAGAAATGTTTTCCCTCTCAATCAGAGTGTTTGGCAGACAGTATCTAGCAGTTCTCCACAGAAGGGAGAGAGCATTTGGGTTTCTTTTCTTTTCTAACAACTGTGAGCAACAGACTCGCTTTGGAAAACATTGATCTAGGCCCTGCTAAGGAAAAAATAAACTTAGCAACTGATGCCAGAAATACACATGGCAGCGCTTTATCTCACCATAATCATGAATAAAACAGACTATATTGGTATAGATAGTCTTGCAAAAACCAAGAGAGTTATAATAAAGATTTGTTTTAAGGAATGGTGATGGAAATTGTTTTATATATGCTACTTTGACTTTGAGGATGATTATAATAAATAAATATAGCCTCTGTGCCAAGACTCTCACTATGCCTTCCTGCTAATGATGCCCACAGTGCTTCCAAGATATCACATGTGATTTAATAAAACTTCAATGTTTTACTAAGGTCTTCTAGAAGGAATTTCCATATTTAGGAAGTTTTAGAAAGATGTGTGTGCCAAGCCTGGAGATGTTGCTGACCATTATAGTAAGTTAAGAATCCACAAAAAGGACTGAGAAATTGGGTGCCACATTGAATCTTCCTTTATTTCAATACAAATAAAAACTCCAGAAGAAGGAGAAACACAAGCATTAGGCAAACTGAATCATTGGATTGATTGTCCAATCATGGGTATTCTGAAACCATCCAAATGCAATATTGGTGAGCAAAATTTCTGAATTCATTTTACTCACCGCATCATGAAATTTGATGAGTGTTTTGTTTTTGCTTTGATCACTGATGTAGTTTTCATAAGCTTTCTCATAGATGGCTTGGACTTCCTTGACAGCCTGTAGAAATAACAACCACAACAAGCAGACATCCTAATTAGATATGAAGGATTGTGAAGAAACCAGCAGAATTTCAGCAACAGGAAACTCATAGCTTTCCTCCTGTCCTCTTGTTCTTTTACCACTTGAGAATGTGATAGCAACAAAGAGGGCTGAAGTCAACGTTAAGGTAGAAAGATTTAGCTATTTACAGAAATAGAAGATTGATCCCACAGCAATTTGGAAAAACAAGAAAGCAAGCTCTAGGCTTTGGCCCATGACTAATGGATGGCCCATGGCTGACAGGGTACAAAAGGAAATTTGGGTAAATTTCTGGGCAACTTGAGCAATAAAAAACATCACCACACTAGAATATGAAGTTAGGAAATATCAGATATGTAAATTAGCCTAGGAAGTAAAGGAAAATGTTCTCCAAAAAAAAGCAATAAAACTCTTTCTGTATATTTGTCAAGACACACCCATGAAATCACTAGGGGTTGTGCTTAATTTTAAAGTGATTTTACTCTTTTAAACTATTTTTCAGTTTAAGATATTTAAGGTAGCCCACATTAAGCATTTCACTTACCGTTTTTTTCCCCAGAAAAGCAAAAACCCCTGCAGCGATTTCAGCAGCAAAAATCACCAACAAGCAAGTAAAAAACTATAAAAGAATGGAGATAAGATTACAGATTAAATTTTTATGGATATTTGAATGCAACGTGTAAATCCATTCTCTGACAATTAGAAACAGCCATTTTAATAACAGAAATACTTTACATAGGACAAGATTAATGATGCAAAAGTTCAACTTTCTAGTTCAACTTTCCTTAAATCAGAATAATTTCACACTTTAAGGAAAGGATGGGATAAAAAAATATAAAAGTATTTCTAACACTGCAACATATCTAAAGCCTTTGCAATAAAATTCTGTTTATGCTTTGCTCAAGTGGTAAATCGCACAACATTGAAAGAGGCTGCATTCTAATAAATAAATACAGAATTGCAAATTAATGCTTCATGAATTCTTAGATAGAAATATGTCCTGTCTAGGACTTAAGGATCATTAAGGGTAGATAATAAAGGAACCTCCAAGTTACTGTATTTATACAAAAGTTTTACATGACCCACCTTCCTCTTCCTTCTAATGTACAGCAGGCTGATTTCAATATAGGTGTCCTGGATTAATAAATTGTAATTTATTTAGCTGGATATGATGTTAGATCGACCCACTCTTTTTAAAGTCTCTTTTCCTTTTATGCCAGCTTTGATCTATTCTCTGTTATGTCAGAAATAGTTCTATTTTTAATACCAGTCTGCTATCTTAATTCACATTTTGATATTTGAATTTAAAAACAGACTTCCTTATTTTGGACTTAGAATAAAGCAAAATACAAAGACTTTAGCAAAGGGATTTTAATTAATGTTTGACTTAATGATTTTGTATTTGAGAGAGGCCTCATATCACCTTAGTCTACATGTCCATTACTTACTGCTCCAAGCAAGCACTGAGACTCTCGTGCTGCTCCACAGCATCCAAAAAATCCTACTGCCATCATCAGCACTCCTGCTCCTATCAGTACATATAGTCCTGCAAGGAAACACAGAATGATCATATTATTTACAAACTCCCATGTGTTAGTTGGGAATCAGATAGCGCTTTTGTCGCCATGGAGGCCCACAAGTCCTGGTTTCTTGTAACGAAATCATTCTGAGCTACCCAGTTACACTGACCACCAGGAAGCACCATGTGACCAGTTTCCTCCTTTACTGGGACTTTTCAGATGCAGTTGCCAAATTCTATGGGGTTCAAACCCTCTACTGGGAACTGAATGCATCAACCTTTAGATCAGGGTTCTCCAACCTTGGCAACTTTAAGCCTGAAGGACTTAAACTCCTAGCATTCTCCAGCCAGCTGACTGGGGAATCTTGGGAGTTGAAGTCCACCAGGCTTAAAGTTGCCAAGGTTGGAGACTCCTGCTTTAGATAACTACATGCAGTTCATTGGCTTTAGGAGCAACTCACATCCTGTTGCTCAGTGATAGCAAGAGGCAATATCTAGAAGTTGTCAAGATGTATATCTAATCCAACTATCTGGAACAGAGAAATACATGGGGATATTTTATAATGTAACATTTGTATCTAAAACCATTATCATTCTCACCCAACAGAACTTTAACAAGTTGCTCATTTACAACTGATCATAGTTACAACAGTAATGAAAAAATAATTTTACAAATAATTCTTGCAGGTATGACCTTTGCAAGTCTGTAAAAGCTGAAGGAAAGCTGAGGTAAAATCCTAAGAACAATCCAGATTTCACTTGCTGAGTATTTCGTTTAACAAACAAGTGGCCAGCTCCAAGTGTGATTACTAAAGAACTGCCTTGATATATATTTAAATGTATTCACAACCATGACAGACAACCTTTCCCATCACTTGAGTAGTTAAAAAAAAATACAAGAGCACATTATAATATTCTAGATCAGTAGCATTGGTGTTGGTTTTTTATTAAATAATTTTTGTAGCAACAGTGGTATCTTAACTCCCTTTCTCTCCTGAAATAGCGGAACAGAAAACAACAAAACCATTCTCAGCAGCAGGGCTTGGTGAAATAAGAAAGAAAGGAAAGATTTGACAGATAGTAAGAATCTTTTTATTACAACCAAACAGTTTTAAATAACTTTTTAAAATTCCAGAATTACAGACACAAGAGTTGGATGAATGATTTCTCCAAGGAAAGAAAACATTTCCCAATAATTTCTTAAGGAGGACCCCCGTTGTCCCATTCAATCAACACTACGATTGAAATTTTAAAAATCCAGTGGAAGCCCAGTGTCTTCCTAATGTCTTGTTTTGGGATTTAATCGAAGCATGGAGAGTTAGGGAAGAACAGGTCAGTGAAAGACAGGGCACCCAGGCATGCCTCTAAGCTACCTTCTTAACTGAACAATTCAAGAACACCACTCTGCATCCTTAAAATTTCTCTGTATTGTTCTTTTCTGCAACTCAAGAAAATATGGCTATGAAGAAAATATGTCTGCTTCAAATTCCTGCTGACTAATATATAAAATATAGGTAAGAAGAACCCACTGAATTATTTTCATAGTTCTGGCTTCCATCTTTACAATTTATTTAATGCTCTCACTTGAGTAGAACTATAGATCTTAATTTTTTCCTTCAGCTTCTTTTACCAAATATTGTTCTTTAGACCATTCAAATATATTTTCTAAAAAAGAGAATAAAAACATAGTGCAGAATTTTAAGAAAACAAACCGGGTGAAGAAAATGTTCAGGAATGTTTTTACAAATATTTTAGTTCAACCTACAAATAGGAACAAATGTCAGTATTCTGCCATTTAGAAAGGAAGTGAAGTCTTCTATGTGAAATTAATTAAAACATTTTTAATTCTGCAATGTGTCCCCATAGTTAGTTCTTGCCAATTTATTGTATTGTTGTATACCACCCAGAACTTATTTGTGAGATGGGCAGTAATAAATTAATTAATCACTCTTTAGAGAGAAAAAATATGACAAGTTGTAAGGAAAAAAAGATAAAAAGTGAAACATTCAAGATAATTCAGAGACTACATAAATTAGATAAAGGCTCAAAATCTGTCTTGCAATAAAAAGTTAGCAAAATTATTCTGAATAGAGCATGTGGTTCCCTCTAGATATATTCTGAATAATCAAAGTGAGTTAATGAATAGGCCCCAAATACTTTTCCTAATAAGCAACATCTTAGTACTAGATATTTCTGAAGCATAAAAGTAAAGCAAGCATTAAGGACTTGCAGGAATACAATTTATGGTCTTAGAAATGAATGATTAATAATTAACTCATTTGAAACGAACATCTCCATCCACAATTTTAGGAATTGAATGGTTCAGCAACTTGATTTAGGATATACAATAATTATTTTTCAAAATCACATAACTTTGTGAAAAAAATGCTGCTGTTAAGTAAATGACAAACCATGTTTTCACTAATCAAATTTCTAAGAGATAATTTCAACTTTCAATTTGCAATTATGCTGAATATCACTGCACTTACTTGTTCAAAAGGGTCATGTGGTATTTTCCTCCTGTTAATCACATTGAATGGAAATACGATGACTGAGCTGATTTGGGAGTATACAGATTGAAAGGTGGGTGATTAATCTGAAAATACCTTTTGTGGTTGGAGGTGAAATAGATGCAAGGCTCCATTGTTCCACAAGAGGGTGCAATTTACTAACTCTTTAAGAGGTTATTTCATGATTTTTTTAAAAAAATTATAAATGAATTTGTTAAAATTATGTCATTCTTTCAAGGACTAAACTTGTTGCTGTTACACAGAGAATTTATTTTGATCCCTCAAAATAAGTTTTCTATCTACCTACATTATGCATCAATTAAATAAAATTACTCTGAAAATGTAATGTAGAGAACTTTATAAACTAAATGCTTACAACCTGAGTTTTGAAGTCACCTTAAAGCATATGCTTACTCTATTAGATTCTTTGGTATATGTATACCTTGTTATTTTCCAAAAAGTTCTGATCTTTACAGAATGAACCATTTTTCAAAACGTTTTTACCTCTTATCCTCTTTTCCTCCTAATTACTCTGTAAAATCTGTGCTATATTAGCATACTCCAAACCCTCACAACTGATTGGTCCGGACGGACAGCGACCCAATTGGTTGAAGCCTTGGCCGTGATTGGAGCGCTAGGAATCTACCGCGATTGGCTATACCGATCGCGGGAGATTCAAAGTGCTGCCATTGGCCGCCGAGCCACTAGCCACCCCTATATGAAGGACTGCCGCAGCTCGTATTCCCCAGACTGTTCTTACCCTAAATAAAGAGCTGAACTCACTAAATGGTCTCGCATCTCCTTCGAACCAATCCACCCCAGATCTAACACTGGCGATGAGGGTGGGATCGTGAAACAAGGAGACCCCAGCACGTGGCGAAGCGGCACGCGGAACAGGTAGCATGGTCAGCATCAACTCGCCACCTGCACCTTCAACCCTGCTACTGAGGACTGGGAATCCTATACCGATAGGTTCCAAATGTTCCTCGAGAGTAGCAACCTCAAGGATGCCAACGGCCACAAAAAATGAGCTGTGTTCCTCACACACTGCGGGCCTGCAGTGTTCAAGATGGCCAAAGCCTTGGCCAAACCAGAGGACGTCAAGACAATGGAGTGGGGCGACCTCAAGCCCCTACTGCAAAGCCACTACACCCTCGTCATGCCCATCCTTATCCGGCGGCACGACTTCTACAGGGGGTGAGGGACTTGGCGACTTCATGGCGGCGCTACGAGACCTGGGCGGTCTGTGCAAGTTCGCCGACCTGGATGAGGCCCTGCGAGACCACGTTGTCCTAGGACTCCGAGAACCCTTCCTCCAGAGCTGCATCATGGCAAAGGGGGACAACTCCCTCACCGATGCCCTCACCGAGGCCGCTGCAGCTGAAGCGGCCAAGAAATCAGCGGCTCGGATGTGACAATCGACCATCATGCCATGACTGGCGGCTGGAGAGACAACTTCGACTCCCGAGAAGTGACCAGAAACTGACCATCAAGACACACCCACACACCATGGCGACATTGACTCCTTCTCAGAGACCGAGGATGATGATGAGGAGATCCACCGCCTCCAATCAGCATGGGAGTGGCGGGAACCACGAGGTCGTAAGTCGAGGTTCCAGTGTGCTGGCTGCGATGGCGATCACCCCCGGGCAGACTGCCGTTTTCTCGACGCCATTTGCCGGCATTGCGAGAAACAGGGGCACATCGCCAAGGTATACTGGAATAAAAGACACTTCAGCCCGCGACGACGAGATGGCAGCCCCCGACGGAGAGAGAGCACCCCCACCAGAAACCGCGATCGCCAGATGGAGAACCGCTGGAGCCAAGAAGGTCGGAACAGGTGACTCCAGGAGACAAGACAAAGGGAGGAAACACACCAAACCGTTGTCATCGGCCACTCCTCCACAAGCGACGCCAGGAAGGTATGCGTGACGGTGGGTGTTAGGGATAACATTGTTTACCCTAACTGGTTTAGGTAAAATAATAACTAAGTAATCATAGTTTGTATGTTAAAGTGTCTGCAACTTTAACTGTGGGACTGTAATTAGGGGAGTGGTTGTGAAAGCACTTTAAAAGAAGCAAGACGACAGCTTGCTCTCTCTCTGGCTTTGATGATCCCTGATTACTGCTTGGAATCAAGACTGCATTGCTCGAATGGGAGATAAAACAAAGGACTGATTTGTAAGTGAACTGACATAGGATATTCTACATGGACTTTACTAACTGAATATCCCTGAATGGACTGACTAAATGATACATGACTATTGGACTGTTATTTTGACTATGCTATGAACTCATAATGGAATAAACTATATTTTTGATAGCACAAGCGTATCTGTTATTTTTACTGTATGTTAATAAACATACAAGCTTAGCTCACTCATTTATCTGTGTGCCTATCTGACTAACGCTGCACATTCTGTTTAGCTTGTCTCCCTAACCCTGGTTGGGGAAACCAGGCTTAACAGTGGGGATAGAAGATCAGCTGTGCGACATGGAGGTGGACTCTGGGTCCTTCCTCTCAATGGTCTCCTGGCACACTCAAGTGCCTGGTCCCCACCATCCCCCGCCACGAACTGGAAGACTAAACATTGACTCTCAAAGACTATCAAGGGAACCGAATCCCTGTAGTCGGCAGAGGCCACTTTAAGGTCACCTTCAAGAGCCACACAGAAGTGCTACCCCTGATGATCGTCGACTGAGATCGACCAAGCCTATTGGGACTACAGTGGTTCGCACCCCTGGGCATACACCACATCGGAGAGGTGGATTGGGAAGCGGCGCTCGTGAGGGACTTCTGGGAAATCTTTGATGACAGCCTAGGCAAGTACTGGGGGTCCCCTATCTTATTCAATATAGACCCGAGCATCGCACCAATCCGCCTTAAGCCCAGGCGAGTGCCGTTTGCACTCAAGCCCAAGATCGATGAGCAGCTAGATAAGCTCATCGTGCAAGGGGTGCTGGAACCAATCGATCATGCCTGGTGGGAGACCCCAATTGTCACCCCCATCAAGCCAGATGGATCTGTGAGAATTTGTGGTGACTACAAGGCCACCCTAAACCATGCGCTCCAACAGAGCACATACCCCGTCCCAGTAGTCCAGCACCTTCTGCACTCACTGGGGGGAGACTGAATTTTCGCGAAGCTCGACCTGGCACAAGCCTACCAGCAGCTGCCAGTCGACACCACAACAGCAGAAGCCCAAACCATCGTAACACACCGAGGGGCTTTCTGCTGCAACCAGCTCCAATTTGGAGTCAGCATGGCACCCGGGGTCTTCCAAAGCCTCATGGAAAGACTCCTCCAGGGCATAGAAGGGGTAGTGCCCTATTTGATGATGTCTTGGTGGCCGCAAAAAATGTAAAACAACTAGAAGCCAGGTTGAGGGAGGTACTGAAGAAATTCAGAGACTCAGGACTTAAAGTCAAGAAAGGGAAGTGCCAACTACGGGCCAAGAGGGTCAAATTTCTAGGGTACCTCCTAAACAAACAAGGGATCCACCCCACAGAAAAGAAACTGAGAGCCATAAGGGAAGCACTACGCCCCAAAAACAAAACGGAACTACAGGTTTCTTGGGACTGTTAAACTTTTATAATATCTTCCTACCTCAAAAGGCGACTGTGGCGGAACCGCTGCATAGGCTGTTAGACAAAACAGCCACCTGGACCTGGGGAGCACGGGAGGAAAGCGCCTTCAACAACACAAAGAACCTGCTAACATCCGACACGGTACTAATCCAGTGCAGTGAGACCCTACCATTAACGGTAACATGTGACGCATCACCATTTGGGATTGGCGCCATCCTCAGCCACCAGCTACCAGACGGGAGGGAAGCACCCATCGCTTTCTCGTCAAGGACACTTTCAAAGCCAGAGCGGAACTACAGCCAGCTCGACAAAGAGGCCCTAGCAATCATCGCCGTCGTCAAGAAATTTCACGAATACCTTTACGGTAGGACTTTTACAATCATCATGGACCACAAGCCGCTGCTAGGAATCCTGGTGGGAAACAGGACCACACTGAACATTCTATCCCCAAGAATGACAAGGTGGTCCGAATTTCTAGCAGCATACAATTACCAGCTGATACACCGACCCAGCAAGGACATCGCCCACGCAGACGCCCTGAGTCGCTCACCCCTATCGGACCGGGAAGACGACCTGGCACCCACAACAGAGGTACTCCAAATAGAGACAATATCCAACCCACTCGTGACCGCGCCAGACATTGCCAGAGAAACAAATAAAGACAAGTGGCTGGTGCGAGTCTTGAACTGGGTTGGAAAAGGGTGGCTGGAAGGGGACAAGGACAAACTATTCAGACCCTTCCAAATAAGACAAACTGAACTCTTTACTGAGAAGGGCTGGATACTTTGGGGGGACAGAGTGGTAATTCCGGAAACATTACAAGAAAGAGTGTTGGGGATGCTGCATGAGGGACACCCAGGGATGGTCAAAATGAAAAGCCTGGCCAGAAGCTACGCATGGTGGCTGGGAAAGGACAAACAGATCGAAACCTGGGTGGCCAAATGCAAACAATGCCAAGAATCCAGAACTAATCCTCCCGCAGCCCCAACCGGGACTAAATACCCCAACTTGGTATCTCTCACTATTGGGTTCAATAGTGAGAGATACCAAGGATCCCGTGGTCTGGGATTCACATAGACTTCGCGGGGCCAACCAAGGGACACATGTACCTTATCATAGTAGATGCTTACTCCAACTGGTTGGAGGTAAGCACCATGAAGTCTACCACAACAGAGGCGGTAATAAAGAAACTGAGCAAACTCTTTGCCACACACGGCCTGCCAGACGTAATAGTGTCGGACAATGGACCCCAGTTCACTGCACTAGCATTCGAACAATTTCTGGCAAGCCAAGGAATACGCCATGCACCAACCGCACCATCAAATCCAGCGGCGAACGGACGGGTGGAACGCATGGTCCAATACACAAAGAAAGACATCCCAAAAATAGAAGCAGCCAACATACAGGATAAAATCAACAAAATGCTCCTCATCCAACATATCACACCTAGCGCAACCACCAATAGAAGCCCAGCAGAGCTGATGATGGGCAGGAAACTACGGTCAACCCTAGGCAGAATGCACCCCACGTACAACCCTGACAAACCCCCAGGTTCCTCCAGCAAACACAGAAAATTTAATATAGGAGACACGGTATATGCGAAAAACCTGTCAGGAGAACCACTCTGGGTACCAGCAACGATCACCCAAATAACCGGCCCCCTATCGACTAGGAACAAGCGACCGAAAAAACTGGAATCAGCACATTAACCAGCTAAGACCAAGAATAACTGTCGCCAATAACCAGACACCCGAGCAAAAACTAGAAGGGGGGGGGGGGAAACGGCAAGCGTTAAAGAAAGAACCGAAGGGAACCAGCTAGCGCAGGCAGAACACCCCCCACCCAGAATAAACAAACCACAAATAAACCAACACTACTCACCTGTAGACGCAGGACCAACGGAACACGAAACCCCGGAATCCTCACGTGGAAGGAGCAGCCAAACCAGTTCAACCAGCCCAGAAAGATCCGGCAGGAACAACAGGAGTGGCAGCTCAACCAACCCGGTAGACCAGGAGGGAGCTACCAAGAAAGGCCCAGCTCAACTTTCTAGGCGGTTCCATCCCAAAGAACTGGAGCAACAGAGAAGGCATCCGAACCGGTCGACGATCACATTGGAACTGAATCGGGCAGGTCAAATAGATAGGTACGAAGTCCCACCTACCTACACGACTACGTCACGACGCACTGACAGACGAAACCAAGAGGGGAGGGGTGTGCTATATTAGCATACTCCAAACCCTCACAACTGATTGGTCCGGACAGCGACCCGATTGGTCGAAGCCTTGGCCGTGATTGGAGCACTAGGAATCTACCGCGATTGGCTGTGCCGATCGCGGGAGATTCAAAGCGCTGCCATTGGCTGACGAGCCACTACCCTTCACTATATGAAGGGCTGCCGTGGCTCGTATTCCCCAGACTGTTCTTACCCTAAATAAAGAGCTGAACTCACTAAATGGTCTCGCATCTCCTTCGAACCGATCCACCCCAGATATAACAGAATCAATGGCACAAACTTATTTTTAATTACATGTTCTCTATAATTACCAGAGACAAAACCATGATATATGAATAATTTGAATGAATAATTTCACCATATTTTTTTAAAAATAATATTTAAAATATGATGAATCTTGGACAAGGATCATGAAGGTAATAGGTATTTTTGTACAGGCATTATAACAGTCACGCTCACAAATAATGTATTTTAAAATATACTCTGCCTTTTGCATGCTGTAAACCAGGGAGCCCAAGATGACTCCCTTATCAGCAATTTCATTTGAATCCAATTAATTCTTGAAAGCCAGCTATGGAGCATGGCACTCCTTATATGGAAGAGAGGTTCAGCTTGAACAATCTTGCTCCTCGGCCCTTCACTGTGGCCTCTTAGAATACATCAGCTCACCATCTGTGGTTTAAACACACTGTGAATGATAAAAACAAAATGTATGGGTCTAAAATGACTTTATCTTGTTTGAGTAATTCTCTCATTCATATTTTCCAGATGATGTCATCATGAATGAAGGGAGGGATGCAACTCAGTACCAGGCTCTATTAGAACTTTGCAAGGCAGGGTCAAACCTGTTCAAGAGTGCTAATTTGCCATTTTTTTTTTCATTTTCTGGAGGCAGCCCTCCATAGAGCATCAGACCCCTGCATGCCATTTGTCAGAAATGGTGTAGGGTCTCCTGCTTGGGTGGGGGTGGGGGGTTGGACTAGATGGCCTACAAGGTCCCTTCCAACTCTGTTAATCTAATCTAAACTCCCTGAGGCTTAAGGCTTCCTGTTAGCAAGCCTTAAGAGAAAGCTTTACCTAAAGAGGATAGTTTGGTTTAGTGACTTGTACCAATGAAATGCCAACAGCTCCACCACTGAATGTCAGCCTGGTAACTAAAACTCTGAGTGGACAGAGCAGGCTATCCTGCATTAAAACATCACTCAAGGGAAGAAAAGAACCCCTGACTGTAGGGAAACCAAGGTAAGGCCAAGAGGTTTGCAGGGGCTGCCCTGAGCAAGGAGAACAACATAGGTCATTGAGCAATTAAGTGCTATACTTTCTGTTCAATGTTTCATAGATTTAATGAGCTAGAAACTATTTTCTTGAGCAGCTACCTTTTCTTGAGCAGTACACAATCAATAAAAATTATTTGATGCATGAGAATAACATTATTTGTATTTAATAAGTTTAATTATATTGAGATTTTAATTTAATCTAAATAGAATTAAATTTAATTTTTCATTTGCCCATTTCCTCATTTTTTTGGTCCTGGTTAAATCTTGCTTGAATATTTGTGACTCCTTTCATTCTATTCAAGAGCTGAATGTCTCTGAGCAGGTCGCTATGGTGAAGATGCATACCCTCTGTGTGATAACATCCTTAGAAGAGCTTCTACAGTCAAATAAAGTTGCCTCATGACATGACCATCTCAGCTCTATTTTTTTCCTCAAAAATTGCCAAAAAAGGGGGGAGGGGTGGCCTTATTTCTTCTTATTTGAGGTCAAAGCTTTTTCCCCTTTGATTTGCTCTTAGCAATAAGAGAGTCCCATCTGAGTATAGCAGAGACATCAGTTGCCTTGCAACAAGGCTAAACATCTCTCAAGAAAGAAAAAGAGTACTTTGTATGGCGATTGAAGATGAAGACTGTCTTTGTCTCAAGTGGTGAATGCAGGATTCCATCTCACTGCACTGCATGTGGGTTGGTTAGAGAGGACTCTGCATTTGCGTAGAGTGTGTAGCATTGTTGGTGACATGAACTACTATATTACAGACAGAAAAGCTGAGCTTTCTTTGTTTCTTCTCTGCTTCAGAGCCCTGTCTCTAAGGTGACATGCAAACTTTCAGCTAGTGTTTCCACACATAATTAACCTCAGAGGAAGTTTCCTTGTTTATGCAGCTGATATCTAATTTACTTAAATCCCACAGCACCAATTATACCATGTCTAATGATGTAAGTCCTTCCCAGAAAAGCTAGTAACTGCAACCATTATGAAGAGACCAGACAACAGACAACTAGAAAAGGAGCTCTCTGGTTGGTTTATATACAAGCTGATTTAAAACAAAGAAAAGCAAAGGTGAAGAAATCATAAGACATACAATATTTATTGTAGCACCTTTATAGATGCTTGGAGACAAACACCAACCTCAACACTTCCAGTGTTCTTATGTTCCATCAATAGAAAAAAAAATTGGAATATGAAAGGAACCATTTGTCTTTGTAATTTGGAAACAATTTGAAAATATTAGAGACAAGTTGCTCAGAGATGGGCATTGCAACCTATTGACTTCTTGTGACCTCGAACTCGTCATTGTCATCATCAGTTACTATTATTATTTTAGTACCTGCTGCCTTCAGAGTTTTCAGCATAAACCATTAAATAATAAAGATACATTTTCCAACCAGTTTTTGGATTGAGTAAAGAATGATAATTTAAGGCACAAACCACAAGTCCTGAACCCACAAACCAAAAGGGTCTCAAGTCTCATCTTAGTTTATCTAATGACATCAATATGTCACTGTCCCCACAATGGCCCTTGCTCCGAAAATGATGTACATGGAAAAAGTCTCCACATCTAAAAAGTTCCAGGGGGCTGTAGAACATTCACTTTTCTTGTTAGACCAGCTATTCAAATTGTGAAACAAAACCTTTCCAGAATTAGACATCTGGAATAACATGTTATTCAAAACATAATTATGGATATGCTTGTAGGTCCCAACTCTGCAGAGTTATCTACTACTATTCTAATAGCCACTCTGTAAGGTCAAATTGCACTGAAAAATTGATGCTTTTAAATTGTGGTGCTGGAAAAAACTCTTAAGAGTCCCTTGGACTGCAAGAAGATCAAATCAGTCAATCCTAAAGGAAATCAACCCTAATAGTTCTTTGGAAGGACAAATACTAAAGCTGAAGGTCAAGTACTTTGGCCACCAAATGAGAAGAGAGGACTCACTAGAAAAGACTCTGATGTTGGGAAAGATTGAAGGTAAAAGGAGAAGGCGCTTTTAGGAGGATAAGATGGTTAGATAGTGTCATTGACGTAATGAACATGAATTTGGGTAAACTCTGGGAGATAGGAGGCTTTAGTGTGCTGTGGTCCATGAGATGGACACAACTTAGCGACTGAACAATAATAACAAAAGGCCAAATTGGATAGAAAATAAATTGCTCCAAGCCACGCTGTGAAAGGCTATTTAATAATAGCATCCAGACTTGGAAAGCGCACAGCTTTAAAAAAATCTTTCTCCTGCCCAAAACACATAACACAAAAGATCAAAATCCCCAGAAGTTTGAGACTTGAACACAAAAGGTTTGTTTTTGGTACTGAGAAAAGAGGTGTATTGCTTTCTTTATGTCTGAAGTTCTGACACTGGAATGTCTCAGGAAGCAAGAGCGATAGAACTATAACTCCCTCCTGAGTTTTTGCATGCTCATGTTTTATCATGGCAATGCAATGAAGCTGAGGTTTGCTAGTAGCATACCAAGAAAGAACTGATACTACTATCTTAAACTACTGGTTTCAGCAATTATTTTCTTTGTAGTGGATACTTTTCCAAGTTTTATTGCCAAGAATTCTAAATAGGTTTTTTGGAGCACAAACAGCTCCCACAGATGCAACTGCATACAAGAAGCAGATATTAAGAGAGAAATTAAGATTTAAGATTTAAAAATGATCCCTCATTTTGAAAGAGAATCCAGAGACTTAATGGCTCAAGATAATTAGAAGCAAGATAATTATATTTCTTTTTTCTTGTCCCTCACAATTTTGTCAGTGAATTGGAGAAAAGGATTATATAGATTTATCTAATTGCAGCAGGATTTGAAAGCATTTTACAGGATCAGATCACAATTGTAGAAAAGTATTGTACACAAATTATATCAAAACTTCTTTATGCCTACTAAAATGTCTCCAATATAATTAAAAATTTGGTGTATAGGACTCTAGCATTTGTCCTAGTTGAAGTGACTTGGTAGGGATGAAAGTATCTGATTTCTCTACCTAACCAGTTTTATGGCAGCCAGATTTGTTCTATTAAAAAAAAAGATGGACCCCAGAGAACCATTGAGAACTTTCTATATCTCTGTGCTGTTATCTAGTAAAGCTTTTTTTGCAGCACACAAAATCCATAAGGAAATTTTTGCATTGTAAAGTCATCACATAGTAGTAGCTTTAAATTATTAATTAATTTTTACATAGCTCTTTCATTGTAGAAAAGAAGGAGGGCAGACTGGGACAACCTTAGCAGTGTTTCATCTCTTTGTTCATCACAGATCAGAACAATTCAATTCATCTTTTCAAGTAGGCACTGTGACTCAAACAGCATATTATATACATTTGTTTGAAATGACATCATTTCTCCCTCCCACCCATTTAATTGATTCTCAGAGACTGCCTAGACAAGTCCCTGCAGTTTGCTTGGTAAGATTATTTAGAAGAGATGTTGCCTCTTTCCTTGGACTGAGAGAAAGTGAGTAGCCCACAATCACCCAGTTAGCCAACCTAGGAGTCATGATTTCCCAACTTACAGAGCCTGGGTTAAATCTCAAATGAAACTTAGGTCCCAAACAAATACCTTGTTTCTTTTCAAAACACTATAAAAGATTAGATTTGTTCCTTATTACCTAAAGTAGAAAACTATTAATTTAAGCATATGTCTACAGGAATTACCTTCAAAACCTTAAAGCTGATTAAATGTAAAACAAGTATGACAGTGGGAGATCTGACAGTAAATAATATTTATTACCAGATTCACATATTGTGCTAAATCCTGCCACATCACGAGCCAATGAGTTCCCAAACTGTACATAATACAGAACAAACTCAGACTGCCTGTTTATTGATGCCACTTGCTACAATTTGCAATCTATAGGGAGGTAAGTGAGGAACCCTCTACTTTTATGAAAAGGCAAAAGGAGGGAGACAAACGTGTGGTTTTTTTTTTTCCTGAAGTAGAGGCACATTGGTTGAAAAAGATCTGTTTACTGGTGGATTCATTTCCTCCTTTCAAAATGCCATCACTGCCACCATTGTAGGTGGTAGCTAAAAATGCTGGGAGTTCCCATAGAGGTCGATACTGGTTTTTCCTGCTTAGCTTAGCATATGACTTAGTGTTGTATGTTCAAATGTTCTTTCAGATTTCATTCTCCTGTACTCCATTTTTATATGCTCCTTTCTTATAGCAATGTTCCTTTTCCTTTGTAATTTCTTATAGAATTGATATAATTCACAATCTGGGTAGCAAGAGAGTTGTTTCTTCTGCTCCCCTGCTGATTTTATGTGTAAATTCTTGACTTCTTAGAAGAGCCAATTCTAGTTTCTTCCCCTTAGTATTGGATTTCATTTGGCTTTCACAGTTTGCAAAGTCAATAAGCAGGGTTTAATCAAAAGTAGTAAAGCACAGAATATAATTTTAACTTCACAAGAGAAGGAAAGCTGCAGTGGGCCTGGATGAAACAAGATGAAACTTGCTCTTATTTTAGCTACACTTTTGTGTAGGCACCTACTTCCAAGGAGGAAATCTAGCTTTGAGGGCAGACATGACTTCATATCCTAAAAGTACAAGCTGTCCCATTAAGGTTTTCTAAACAAACAGCAACAGAACAGCCTCAGAAAAGAAAGAGTAGCCACTCCCTACCTAAAGTTTTACCCAGATTTGGCACCAAGAAATAATAAGGTGGCAGAGAATCATGAGCATTCTTCTCAAATAAAATCAACAGAGGAGGTAAGATATGTTAAGGAGGCTAAGAAGAAGATTGTTTCTATTCAAGAATTACCAAATGTTTTGGTTTGGTTTGTTGTTTAATTCAATTTACATCTTTCAACAAAATGGATACCCACACAAATTTATCAAAAAGTGCCTGACCACTCAACCCCCCAAAGCACAGCCAACACAAGCTTTCAAAAAGATAATACTGCCATATATCGAAAACATTTCAAAAACAACCACCAGACTATTACAACCACATGGTATCACCGTAGCACAAAAACCAAGTGAAGACTTCACTATAGTTTCAACTAGGAAACAGTAAGTATCCTAGACTAAACTAAGTTAATGATAGAGTGGAAAGTTTGGAGAGTAGGACAACAGTTATAGACAGATGATTGGAGAAAGAATTGGATAATCGACAGGAAGAAGATAAGGATCAAATTCTGCAACAGCGCATTAATACAAGATTAAAGACTGATAATACAGAAATAATTATCCTAAACAATATTCCTATCAAACTTCTGTAAAAGAGAAAAGAAAATTCTCTGATTATAATCGTGTGAGTTTAATTTATAAAAAGAAATTCAGTTCTTTTAAAGGAAATTAAATGAAACATTACAGAAATAAGCAAGGCAATGATTCAATAATGGTTTGGGATACAACAAAATTTAGATGAAAGGTTACTTTATACAACAAAAACTAAACTCAAAAAAAAAACATGCAAGAGAAAACTGGCTATTTTGGATGAGATAAAAAGAAAAAAGAATTAAAGAAATTTGCAGAGAAAATAAGTATCTCTTATCAAATTAAACTTTTATACACATTGATGTTAACAGTAAGAGAAATGGAAATAACAATGAAGTGTGTAAAGGTGTGAAGTGTGTAAAAGGAATTCTATTTTACAGGAACTTTGAAAGAGGCTAATATAGTACTCATGTCTAAAGACCGATATGATTTGTCTTTAATAAGAAATTACATATCAATATCATTACTGAATAATGATAATATGTTTTCCACAACAATTGCAGACGACAGATTCAAAATAATTTTTTAGGAACTTATTCAGGAAGATCACTGTGGGCTTTTAGCCATATTATTAACTGTGGTTTTTAGCTAAAAGACCAAGTATAATGTTAGAACTGTGTTGGACATTCTAAAATATTTGACATCCTAAAAAACAAGTTGCATTCCTTTCTTTCAATGGAGAGAAGCAGAGGTGGCATTCAACCTGTTCGCACCAGTTTGGGCAAACCGGTACCGATGATTTGGCATGGATCGCTGAACCGGTGGTGACCCCTGGCTGGCCATGCCCCCGACCTGGTTGCCTGGTCTCTCACTTGTCCTGGTTGCTCTCCTAGCTTTCCTTACCATGCGGCGGCTGTGGCGCAGCTTGGGTGGATGTCCCAGGGCTGCTTCACATGCACATAGCATCTGCAGCCGCTACACATGCAGTGAACATGTGCAGCAGTCCGGAACATCCTTCCGCCTGCCTACCCTCCCGGAGCACGGTTTCTTCCTTATTCCAGCAGACATGCCCCTTTGAGCCCAGCCCAGCCAGCCAGCAGGTGGCCATGTCCCAGGGCTTCTCGTTCTCCCTTGTCGCGAGATGCCTGCAGCTGCTGCGTGCTTTTTTGTGTGTGGCTGCAGCGCAGCAGCCGCACTGAAAAAAGCATGCCCTGTTCTATGTGCCGGGCCTGGCAAGTCTGAGCAGCCGACACGTAGAACTGGGCGGTGCTGGTCTGTTGGAGAAGTGGAGCAAAGCTGGAAATCAGTAGCTGCCTCTTTCGCAGCTCAAGAAGCCTCCCCGAATCAGCTGGCTGGTGTGTCCTCTTTCTCTGCCTGTTTGTTCTGTATGGCCGAGGAGGAGGAGATCAGTTGGCTGGCTGGAGGAAGCTTTCTGCACCGGAAGAGGTGGCTGGAGACTGAAAAAGACTTGTCTCCAGCAGCCGCCCTTTGGCCAGCTGCTCTCCTTTCCTTGGCCATACAGAACAAACAGGCAGAGAAAGAGGAGACCAGCCGGCTGATTCAGGGAGGCTTTTTGTGCTGCGAAAGAGCCGGCTACTGAACTCCAGCTTCGCTCCACTTCTCCAATGGTCAGCACCACCCTTTTCTATGCGCCGGCTGCTCTGCCTTGAAGCACGCAGCAGCTGCAGGCATCTTGTGACAAGGGGGTTGAGAAGCCCTGGGACATGTGGCCACCTGCTGGCTGGCTGGGCTGAGCTGAGCTGGAAGAGGTGCGTCCACTAGGAGAAGAAAGCATGCTCTGGGAGGGCAGGCTCCGGGCAGGACTACTTAAAGGTTGACTTTAAGAGTGCCCCCATGGAAGAAATCGAGAACTGAGAGCAAAAATAATAGCGGCAGGGGTGACGGGCGTGTGTCACTCCACAAGGAGTGTGAAGGGAGGCAGACATCATGCCTCTGAGGAAAAGAGAAGGTGCCAAAGCCCTGGCTGTCATCCAGGAGGGGACCACGGAGGGACCCATCACATGACCCTGTTACCCCCGCTGCTGCTACTTTTGCTCTCATTCTCGGCTTCTTCCATGGGGGAGCTCTTAAAGTCAATCTTTAAAAGCTGGAAAATGTTTTGTTAGATCACCGCCAACTCATTGTTGGGAGAGGTGTAGCCCCTGAATACATGAGAAGTCTTGGGCAAATTTCTCTGACTTTTAAAATGCATTTGTGCTATGTCTGCCTCCCTTTACGCTCCTTGTGCACACCGGGAGCACCTAACTGGAGCGAGAGAAAGTGAAGTTGACGACTATGAGGCGAGCGCCTTGGCTTCCCCTCTTGCTCCTCACAGTCGCCTTGAGCCGGTGTGGTTCTTTAGTTGGGCAGCCAGATGGCCGCAGCAGGGCCTGCAGCAACAACAGGCAGCGCCGCAACAACGAGGTACAGTAAAATTTGGCAGTGCAAATTTATCTCCGAGGAGCTTCTGGCAAAAAACAAAACAAAAACCACCCCAAAACAAAACCCATTCAGCAGGCAGACTTGGCAGGCAGTCGTGATCTTTAGTTGGGCTTTTTTTTGTCAGCCCGAAGGGCAGAGGAGTGGGGGAGAAGGTACATAGGAAATCACCCTGTCTCTGCAGCATCGTCATGTGACTGAATGGGCATGGCCAACCCAATGTTATTCACAGCAAGGTGCTGCAGCACCTTGCCGAGTTGACTAAACCAACCCAGTCACATGACCACCAAGCCATGCCCACAAAACAAGCCACACTCACAGAACCGGTAGCAAAAATTTTTGAATCCCACCACTGGAAAGAAGGGTTTGGGCAATTTGAACTGGACTTTCATCATAAAAATTTTAGAGAACCTGTTTTATTCATCAATGCTCTTGTGTTTTTTCCTTTTTTCGTAACATCTTTGTATTCTGTTTGTTAATCTTGAAACCTGCTAATGACCCAAATTCTTTTTATTTGCTCACTATAGTTTCAATTTCCTTTAAGAGATTTTCCAAAACCCATATGAAATTGTCATGTCATCACCTTATTTAATTTTTACTCCTACAATCCCCTCCACATCATATATCCCTATTCAGAGTTTTAGGAACCAAAATAAAGAAGAGAGGAGACAATGAGTGGCTCTCTCTTATTCCTTTGGATTTTTTAGATCTCCAATAACAATAATTTGTGCTTTCTATGGAGTATAAATCAACTTCACTCATTTCATAAATTTGTCTCCAAAGTTAATATTTTAATATGGAAAAGAAAGTAAAATAATTGGCTATTAGTATGATAAATATGAATTGTATATTATTTCAAAACATACATGCTATGTTAAAATAAGGAATGAAGTAAAAATGTAAGGTAGGAGAAGATACAATTATCATAATTGGGGAGAATTTCTGTGATTAGGATGAAATTTTTGATATTTTTGTTTCATACCTGTTTTTCATAAATAATCCTTGACTTATGACCAAAATGGAGCCCAGAATTGTAAGTTGTTGTGCTTTTAAGTTGAGATATCACATGATTGGGTTCAATTTTACAATGGTTGTAAAGTCAGTTTCTGTAGTCAGAAAGGGGATCATGTAATCGTTAAGCAAACCTGTTTTTCTAAATGTTTTTTTTTCCAGAAATTGGCAGAAAGCATAGGAAACTAGCAAAAAATGCTTAAATTGTGATAATGTGACAGTGGAATGCTGTAACTGGTAGTAAATGCCAGCACCTGAAAGGCAATCACATTACTGTGGGAGGAGGGGAGGAATTGTACCTTCATGGATGTGCTGTAAGTGGATTTTTAAAAGTTGTCATAATCTTAAATGGTCATAAAATCACCGGTTGTAAGTTGACTACTTGTATCAGTTAATGGCAGAAAGAAGTTTTGGTTTGGAGCAGAGTAAGACTCAGTTTAAAATGTACAAATGATAAGCATGTTATTGCTAAAATGTATAAACTTCAAATTGAAATTTGAAACAGAACAAGTGGAAGAATATTTGATAAAATGGACGAAGAATTTGGGTTATAATATACAATGGAACAGAGGGAACAGATGTGGTTGAAAGGACTGACATTTATATTATCATAAATATTATGTTATAATTTTTGTAAAATGATGGTAAATCATTGGAGAAACTGCTAAAATGCATTAAAGGTGTTATGTATGTAAATAGTTGACTAAAGGCAAGCTTGGGGTAAAGTGCAGGGTTCTGGCCCTGCACTTCTGATTGGGTGTTAAGCGGCTAGATCGGATTGGTTGGGTTCTGAGAATCTGATTGGCCCTTAACGAAGGACTCTTATTGGTTCTGGAGCTAGCGTTTTATGGCTCCCTATTGGTTATTTCACATTAGAATTGCCGAAATAAGGCAGAGTTGTTGTTACACAAGTTAGAAGTCACTATGCAATAAAGAGTTGAAAGTTCACCAACTAAGACTGTCTCCATTCATTCTACCCATGCCTGAATCTATAACGCTGGAGACAAAGGTGGGATTTGGAGACATCTGATCTTAAGGAACTTGGAAGAAAACAGAGGATGTGTAAAAAACGGCGCCACCAACGGAAGCCATGTCCGGCAGCATCGTACCACCCGCTCCGTTCGATCCAAACCAAGAGGATTGGGAATCCTACATGGATCGCTTTCAGATGTTCCTCGAAACGGACAACCTGAAGGACGCCACACCAGCCAAGAAGTGGGCGCTGTTCCTGACGTACTGCAGCCCGGCTGTCTTTAAAATGGCAAAAGCACCCGCGAAGCCTCGAGAAGTGAAAGCAATAAGCTGGGACGACCTCGAACCTCTCCTGAGAGACCATTACGTGCCAACCGTACCCACACTCGTGAGACGCCACGAGTTCTATCAACGAAGCCAACGAAAAGGAGAGAGTGTGGCTGACTTCGTGGCAGACCTCCGACACTTGGGAGGCCTCTGCGGGTTCGCAGATTTAGATGAAGCATTGAGAGACCGCCTAATTCTGGGATTAGATGCACTAAACGTGCAGAGCAAGCTGATGGCGAAGGGCGACATCGGCCTTGTTGACGCCATCGCCGAAGCCACTGCCGCTGAGGCGACCAAAAAGTCCGCGGCGCAGTTACGGCGAAGCCGAAACCCAACAAACCCACCGACAGGCAACATCTCACCCAGCTCAGAAGGGCAGTTGGCGACAACGCACTACAAGGACCTCTCTTCGTCGTCAGACAGCGACGAAGAAGGGGTCCATCGACTGCGGTCCGACCGGGACCCTCGTCCTAAAACCTCACGCCTTTGCGCTGGCTGTGGGGCAAACCATCCCAGGGCAGACTGCAAATTCCGCGACGCACTCTGCCATGAGTGCGGGAAACGAGGCCACATCGGTCGAGTCTGTCACAGTTTACCTGGACCAAGCCCGGCCTCAAAGAGAACCAACTTTCACCAATCGGCAGGAAACCGTCCTGTAAGGCGAGACCCAGCAAACCACTCCTACAGATATCGAGCATTGCAGAAAGAAGAGGCTCACCATACTATCGCTATAGGTCACGCCTCGGCCATGGACGCTAAGAAGATTCGAGTTACAGTAGCCATAGAGAACCAACCCTGCCACATGGAGGTCGATTCGGGATCGTCCCTCTCGATGGTGTCGTGGAAGACATTAAAGCAGCTCATTCCTACCATCCAACACCAAGACCTTCGAATGCAACGCCTTATCCTTAAAGATTACCAAGGGAATCGGATCCCTGTGGTCAGGTCTTGTCGAGTCTGCGTCTCGTTTAAAAAGCATATGGCATACTTACCTCTAACGATCATCGATAGGGACAGGCTTAGTTTGTTGGGCCTCCAATGGTTCGCCACTCGGCATCGAACTAGCCGGCGTGAACCGAGTCGGTGATTGCGAGTGGGAGGAGGATCTTATGTCTGAATTCAGCGATCTCTTCGCAGATCGTCTGGGCGAGTATAAGGGGACCCCAATTTCATTCAGCCTCGACCCTAAGGTCGCCCCGATCCGTTTAAAGCCCCGTCGAGTTCCGTTCACCCTTAAGGCCAAGATAGATGAACAACTTGACAAACTAATTAAAAAAGGGGTACTGCAACCCATTGATCATTCCCCATGGGAAACTCCTATTGTAACCCCCATTAAATCAGATGGGTCAATCCGAATCTGTGGGGACTACTGGGCCACTCTAAACCACGCCCTCCAGCAGAATGCGTATACAGTGCCGGTGGTGCAGCACCTCCTTCATTCTCTGGGAGGTGGAAAGGTTTTTGCTAAGTTAGATTTAGCTCAAGCCTATCAACAATTGCCCGTGGACGATAAAACAGCCCAAGCTCAAACGATAGTAACGCACAGAGGTGCTTTTAAATGTACCCGATTGCAATCCGGGGTAAGTGTAGCCCCGGGAATATTCCAAAGTTTAATGGAACGATTGTTGCAGGGAATCAAGGGCGTGGTTCCGTATTTTGATGATGTATTGATTTCAGCCCCTAGTAAAAAAATTCTGCAGAATCGTTTAAAATGTGTTCTTAAAAAATTCCAAGAAGCGGGATTGAAAGTAAAAAGGGATAAATGTCATCTGTATACCGACAGTGTTGAATTTCTAGGTTATCGCATTGATAGTCAGGGTATTCACCCAACTGAGAGTAAATTAAGGGCGATTAGAAATGCTCCCAGACCTCGTAACAAAACTGATCTTCAAGCATTTTTAGGCCTTATCAATTTCTACAATGTGTTTTTACCGCATAAGGCGACTGTGGCTGAACCATTACACCGGTTATTAGATAAGAAAGCATGTGGGTTTGGGGTTACCGAGAAGAAAAAGCGTTTAGAAATGTAAAAGATTTACTTACATCTGATTCTGTACTTATGCAATATAATGAAACATTACCATTGGTTATAACTTGTGATGCCTCACCGTTTGGGGTGGGCGCTATTTTGAGCCATGTGCTACCTAATGGAAATGAGGCTCCCGTTGCACACTTTTCGAAGACTCTTTCCCAGGCAGAACGTAACTATGGACAAATAGACAAGGAGGCTCTTGCAATTGTGTCAGCCGTAAAAAAATTCCATGAGTATGTATATGGAAGGACATTTACAATTGTAACTGACCACAAACCTTTACTGGGGATAATCGCTGGGGACAAACCAACCCCCTATATATTGTCCCCAAGAATGACTCGATGGTCAGAGTTCCTAGCTGCTTATAATTATCGATTGTTACATCGACCGGGGAAAGCCATTCCCCATGCCAACGCACTCAGCAGAGCACCGCTACCAGAGACCCTCGACGATCCGGCACCAACAGTATCGGCGTTACAAATCAAAACGCTCAACTCGCCTCCTATGACCGCTCGAGATATCGCGAGGGAGACCAGACGAGACCACACCCTAGCTCGAGTCCTAGGCTGGGTAGAACGTGGATGGCCATTGGACCAGATCCCAGATGACTTCGCGCCATTTAAAACAAGACAGACTGAACTTTTTTCACAAAAAGGCTGCGTCATCTGGGGCGATAGAGTCGTCATCCCAGAACGACTCCAAAAGACGCTGTTACAAATCTTGCACGATGGACATCCCGGGATCGTGTGAATGAAGGCACTCGCACGGAGCTACGCTTGGTGGCCAGGCATGGACCGACACATCGAGCAATGGGTCAAGGCCTGCACCAAGTGCCAACAAACCAGCAACGCACCGCCAAAAGCTGCACCGACCGAATGGGAGATGCCACGTGGACCCTGGTACAGAATCCACCTGGATTTCGCAGGGCCAATCAAAGGACAGACATTGCTATTGACTGTCGATGCATACTCTAATTGGTTAGAAATTCATCGAATGGCCAATACAACCTCCGAGGCAGTCTTTAAAGTCCTCAATAGACTCTTTGCAGCTCATGGATTGCCGGACGTCCTGGTGTCTGATAACGGACCACAGTTTACAGCGCTAATGTTTGAACAGTACCTTGCTGACAACGGCATCCGCCATGCGCTCACCTCGCCGGCGCATCCTGCTACCAACGGCCGAGTGGAACGCATGGTACAATTTGTAAAAAAGACTTTACAAAAGATGGACTATGCTAATCTTGACGAAAAAATAAACCGCATTCTACTTCTACAACACATCACTCCGCACAGCGAAACCGGCAGAACTCCCGCTGAACTTCTCATGGGGCAAAAACTCCGTTCCGCCTCGACCGACTGCACCCTGCTTACGAGCCAGAGAAGCCTCCAGGATCCAGCGGACGCTACCGTACCTTCAAGGTAGGCGACCCCGTTTATGCAAGAAATTTATCGGGCGATCCAGTTTGGATTGAAGCAACGGTAATACGCAAGACTGGGCCCAGATCCTATATTGTAAAATGTATTGATGAGAGACTATGGAAAAGACATATTGACCAATTACGGTCACGACTCATAATGGCCAGCCAACAACTTCCCAACGACCAAACTGAGGGGGGGGGGAAGGAAGAGAAGAAGACAACATGCCAGGAAACCTGTTCCAAGAAAGCGATGAATCAAGTGAAACCCAGGAAATGGAGCAGGAAGAAGAATCGTACGCTCCAAGGGAAATCACACCAGAACGAGAAGCCGAGCCACTACAAAACAACACCCTACCTCAACGGGACTGCACGCAGCCAGTCCAAAGAAAATCTGACAGACCCAAGAGACAACCATCCTATTTAAAGGACTACATAGTCACAAATTAATTGTGGAGCCAGGGGGAAAGGGTGTTATGTATGTAAATAGTTGACTAAAGGCAAGCTTGGGGTAAAGTGCAGGGTTCTGGCCCTGCACTTCTGATTGGGTGTTAAGCGGCTAGATCGGATTGGTTGGGTTCTGAGAATCTGATTGGCCCTTAACGAAGGACTCTTATTGGTTCTGGAGCTAGCGTTTTACAGCTCCCTATTGGTTATTTCACATTAGAATTGCCTATATAAGGCAGAGCTGTTGTTATACAAGTTAGAAGTCACTATGCAATAAAGAGTTGAAAGTTCACCAACTAAGACTGTCTCCATTCATTCTACCCATGCCTGAATCTATAACAAAAGGTACTTCAAATTTATGTTGGAATGTGAACAATGTGAAAAAAAACAGTATGATGTTAGATTTAAATACATACTAATGTACTGTATTAAATACATGCTAATTCCGAAGATTTGAAAAACTAATGTACAATTAAATCAGTCTTTTTGGGACTGATCTATAAATGTTTTTAAAAAGTCATGGCATTTTGTTTTGATATATAATAATTGCGTAGAGGTTATTGTATGGACAAAGTTGGAAACACCTGAAAGGCCCCAAAGACCTGGTTTTGCCAAAGGGCCTGGGAAATCCAGAGTGAGATGGAGCCCATCAAATAGCTTGTTTGATTGCTTGTTGTCATCAAGGGGGATGGGGGTTACTGTTTTTACTCTATGTATACTGAGTTTTTATTTTTTGTAAGCCACCTAGAGTCACAGAAAGTGAGTGGGAAGCAATATAAATTCTCTAAATAAATAAATAAATTCTCAAATTAATTAAATAAACCATAGAGTAAGAGATAACTTTATACTTTTAACTTCTGTAAAGTAAATGGAAAGTTATTTTTATATATATTTTCTTTCTTGTGTTTTTACATTTTGTGTTTTCTATTTTTTCTTTTCTTTATTCTAGAAATTAATTTCTTTTTATCTTTATTAAAATCTTAATATAGTTACATCAACAAAATAAAGAGCATCACTACTAAGGGACCCCAGACCACATAAATACTGGTGCCAATCTTCCACTCTAATGATACCTATAGTTGCCAAATTATGAATAAAATTGTTTCTGCTTCTTGAACTGGCAATCAGTTGTTTACTCGAAGTAGGGTTAATATACTTGGACTGCAAACCTGTGGAGTTTTCTGTCTCCCTTTGCTGCCATTTCATGGATGTCCAGATCTGTGCAGCCCAAATACAGCAGCCTTTATTTCAACATCTCTTTCAGACAGCAAATGAGAAACCATGAGTGCAGGGGGGAGTCCTAACTGGTTTATAAAAAACCAACTTGTGCTCCCATAATTAAGAGTTGAAACCATGATGCTGTTGTTGTTACCAAAAACAGCTTGAAAGTGGAGCTATGTGCAAAATGGGGGAGTCATTTCAAGTCAAGATTCATAAACTGGAATGACCATATATGCAAATCCAAATGTATAATTTATCATTACAGTTCTGTCAGTGGTTGTCCCTGGATCAAAAATAAATACTCAGAAACAATACCAGAAAGGAACTATCACAACGTTTCCTGAGGTTGGCTGTTGTGGGCTCTAGAAAGTTAGACTAGCAACACTGATATTGGATTAACAATGAGTACTACCTCCTCTGATTAATGTCAGATCTTTGGAATTTTAGGAATAAAAGTTTAACATCTTACTCTGTGAAATCTAATTTAACTGTTAAATCATAAGCTCCTCTGACATTTTAAAGAGCTCATTAGAATTGGTTGGGATGGATGGCTAATTTATTTATACCCATCTTTCAGAAACTGTTTGCAAAATAATGTATAAGCACTGAGACTCTGTAAGTGGGCATGGGAGTCCTAAAGCATTGATGATAGATAGCCAATTTAGTATAAGTTTGTTATTTCCCAAACACAAATCTATCAGTTTGTAATCTCTGAGATTATAACTTGTACGCCGTTGACAGGTGGAAAGATTATGCAGAGATCAAATAGTGGGAGCTCATATTGCCTGACAATTTTGGTGGAATTTAATTGAAGTCAATAAGGAATTTTATTTCACCTGGCATGGCTCAACCCCTACACTGCAATGCATGCTTGAGCTATTAGCACAGCTGCCAGCCTGTTTCCAAGGGGATGGAGCCAGTGGATGGAAAAGATGAACAGAATAAGGCCAGGAAAGAGATCCAGCAGCAAAAGCTACTTTGTGGGCAGTGATGGGATTTAACACAGCAGGCATGTGCCAAGTCAATGGAAAATACAGGACTATAATTGTAAATTATTGTAAAGTTAAAAATAGAGCAGATCTAGCAGAACCTGTTCAAAAATACACAAGAGACTGAAAGGAAGAAGGAAGAAAATTCCATACAGTTTCTAGCAGATTTAGACTGGGCGTTGGTTCTTACCTGACACGCCATTTCTCTTGAGCTGAGAGGATCGTCCAGAGAGTGGGTGGAGCTTCAGTCTCTGCTGTTGTAGGCTGAGCTTAATTTCTGAGGAACGCTCCACCTTCCATCACGTGGCTTGCCCTCGCGTTCCCCAGTTTATGCGAAGACGACAGGAAAAACAGGCATTCGTGCTGTCCTCTTACTAGATTTAAAGTGCATTGGCCGAAACAAAACCCCGCCAGACGGTAAAAGGAAAAGGGAGGGGCTGGACGATCCTCTCAGCTCAAGAGAAATGGCATGTCAGGTAAGAACCAACGCCCATTCTCCTTAGAGCTGTTCGGATCATCCAGAGAGTGGGACATACCAAAGCTGGGACCTGTCCTACGGGAGGGACACCGTCTGGTCCGTTGACTCCTCGGGATCCCTGAGCACCCTCTGAAGGACCCTTCTACCGAACGAAGCCTCCGCTGCGGCATATCTATCGATTTTGGAGTGCCTAATGAAAGGCGACGGGGAGGCCCACGTAGCTGCCCGGCAAATGTCGAGTATTGGGGCCTGGGTAGTCCAGGCAGCTGATGTTGCCGCACTCCTGGTGGAGTGAGCCGTGATACCCCTGGGCACTTGGAGGGCCTGGGCCTGGTATGCCCTAGAAATGGCCGCCCTTATCCAATGGCCTATGGTGGTTGAGGGTACCTTGAGCCCCTGTGACTTTGGCTGAAAAGAGATAAGCAGGGCCTCGGATTTACGGAAGGTTTGAGTATGTTTAATATAGATTCGCAAGGCCCGTCTGACGTCTAAGGTGTGCCATAGACTCTCTCTTTCATGAGTTGGCCTAGGGCAAAAATTGGGGAGGATAAATTCTTGAGCCCTGTGGAAAACCAAGTTAATTTTAGGTAGAAATGAAGGGTCAAGTCGGAGGACTACCCGGTCAGAATGAAAGATGCACAGGTCTTTCCTGACTGACAGAGCAGCGATCTCTGAAATCCTCTGGGCTGATGTGATCACCACCAGGAACACTACCTTGTAGGATAGGAACTGGAGAGAAACCTCTCTGAGGGGTTCAAAGGGTGGCCTAGTGAGAGAAGTCAGGACTCTGTTGAGGTCCCAGGTCAGATACCGGTGAAGGGACAGAGGTCATAAGTTTGTGGCCCCTTTCAGAAAAGCTCGGATGCAGGGATGGTGAGAGAGGGAACTGACACCCTCGCAGGAAATGACTGTGGATAGGGCTGTCACCTGATGCCTTAGTGTATAGGGGGACAGACCCTTGCTGAGACCCTCCTGGAGAAAGTCGAGGATATGGGCCACAGATGGGTTCGTTGGGTCAATGAAGAGATTGGCACACCATTTGCAGAAATAGGCCCAAGTGGCGTCATAAATTCTTCTGGTGGAGGGATGCCTGGCTGCTAAGATGGTATTGATGACATCAGTGGAGAAATTCTCCCTCTTCAGACATTCCCGCTCAACCTCCAGACGGCTAGTTGTAGCCATTGGGGGTGTGGGTGAAGAAGGGAGCCTTGAGACAGGGAAATCCTGTCTGCTGGGATCCTCCGGGGGGGGGGCTATGGATAGGCTGCGGAGGTCCGCAAACCAGGAATGACGGGGCCAATAAGGAGCTACCAAAAGCAATTCCGCCCTCTCGTGGAATACCTTTTGGAGTACTCTGGGCACCAGTGCCAGAGGGGGGAAAGCGTAAAGGAGGCCCAAGGGCCATGGGCATCAAAGGGCGTTGTGGTTCTCCACCCCTAGGGATGGGAATCTGGAAACGAACCGTGGAAGTTGGGTATTGAGGGGGGAGGCAAACAGGTCTACTACTGGCAGGCTGAATATTGCTGTCGCCTCCCTGAACAGGGCTGGATGGAGGCGCCACTCCACCTGGTCTATGGTGGCCCTGCTCAACCAATCTGCTCGTGTGTTGTTGATGCCTGAAATGTGGTCTGCCCTGAATGAAAGGAGGTGAGACTCTGCCCACCGACAGAGGCGCTCGGTCTCCCTCATTAGACTTGATGACTGAGTGTCCCCCTGCCTGTTGACATGAGCCTTTGCTGTTATGTTGTTGGTGAGAATGAGAAGGTGGTGGCCCTGAAGCTGAGGGAGGAAACTGCGGAGGGCCAGGTGGATGGCACGAAGCTCTAACCAGTTCATATTGCACAGCCTCTCTGTCGCTGACTATCTGCCCTGAGCTGTAAGGGACAGTAGGTGGGCGCCCCATCCGGACAGACTGGCGTCTGTCGTGATGGTGAGTCTCTGTGGCTCCTTGAGGGGGCAATCCTTGTTGATCGACGCCTTACTCCACCAAAGGAGGGAGGTGAGAACCCTTGGCGAGACCTTGACCTTGCGCCTTGAGTTGCTTGAACCGGCTCTTTGGTACGGGAGCAGGAACCACTGGAGGGATCTAGTGTGGAAGCGGGCCCAGGGAATAACAGAAATACAAGAGATCATCTTACCTAACAACTTGGTTAATTCGAGGAGAGAGACCCTCCAAAGTCGTCTGATAAGTTTGACTGATTGTTGGATGCTAAGTATTCTTTCCGGAGAGATGAACACTCTCCCTTTGACTGTGTCTATTATAGTCCCCAGGTGGGGTAGCCTGGTGGAAGGGACCAGTTGGCTTTTCTTCCAATTTATGAGGAACCCGTGTTCCTGGAGGACAGAAAGGGTAATTTGGGTGTCCCTGATGGCCTGTTCCCTGGAAGGGGAGAGGATGAGAACGTCATCCAGGTTACAGTGGAGGCACACCGGGATGGTTCTGAGGTGGGCAGCCAGAGCGGCCAGGACCTTGGTAAAGGTCCTGGGGGCCGAGGCTAACCCGAATGGGAGGGCCACATATTGGAAATGTAGGTTATTATAGCTGAAACGCAGAAACTTGGAGTGGGAGGGATGTATTGGGATGTGTAAATATGCCTCGGAGAGGTCAATGGATGACAACTAGTCTCCCTGTTGAACCTCCAAGAGGATGGATTGCAGCGTGTTCATTTTGAATCTGCGGTATACCAGGTAGCAGTTTAACTGCTTTAGGTCCAAAATAGCCCTCCATCCCCCCGAGTGTTTGGGCAACACGAATAAATGTGAGTAGAAGCCCTGTCCCCTTTGGGATGGAGGAACGGGCTGGATGGCCTGAATGTCCAGTAGGTGCTGAATTGCTGAATCCATGAGGTTGCGTTTGGTGTGGTTCTTGGAGAGGGGACATGTAATGTAGAAATCAGGGGGGGTAGAGAGGAACTTGAGGGCAAGGCCAAACCGGATGGTATCCCTGACCCAAGCATCCGAAGTGGATGAGTCCCACTGGTTGGCAAAGGTTTTAAGTCGCCCGTCAATGGGGATCGGGCCCGGTGGCCTATCTGGAGCGCCGGAAGGGCCTGCTGCCGGAACCATGAAAGGGCCTCTTGAAGTTTCTGCTTCTCCTAGGTCTATCGAAGGGATCGGACCTGTCCTGGGGCTGTCCCGAGCCAAAGGGGGGGCTTTGGTACCTGGGAGGGAAGGGGGGTTGGGGATCGGGACAAAAGGGAGCCCTCCAAAAGGGCTGCAGAGATCTGGGATCTGACTTACGGGTGAGGGAAGGGAGGAATTTCTTTTTATTCCTTCCCTCGACTAGGAGAGGATCCAGGGAAGGTCCGAACAGCTTATTTCCCGCTAGGGGGAAATCTTATTCTTGAGATCTGCCTGCCAGTGTCTTAGCCAGAGCAGGCGGCGGGCCGAGATGTGGGAGGAAATGGCGCAGGAGGAGAATTTTACGGAATGAAAGGTGGTGTCTGCTGAAAACTCCGCTGCGGCCGTAATCTTGGCTATATGCTGATGAGCGCGGATATTGGAAGTCGGGACATGTTGCTTAAGCTGGCGAAGCCAGCAAATGGATGACCTGATGAAGAACGAAGTGGCCGTGGCCGCCCTGATCGCCCATGCATCCGACTGGTGAGCCCGCTGCAAGGCCAGCTCCGACCGCTTCTCCTCCAGCCTCAGAGCTTCTAAGGGGTCGCTGAGGCTGGAGGAAGAGGCCAGGCTTACGACGGGTTCATCAACCTCCGGGGTGCTCAGCAGGTTGGAGAGCTCTGAGTCAAGGTTGAAGAACCTATTATCATGGGCTGAAGGGGCCGGGGGGGGCAGCTGAGGAGGCCAGTTGCTTGGACACCAGATCCAGGAATTTGGGGGGGGGGGTTGGGATGACCTCGGCCTCCACCACTGGCTGTTTAAACATGGAGTCCTCTGGCCCTTCTGGGACAAAGGGGGCAGGATCAGAGGGGCTCTGGGTAGTTAGACCCGAGATGTTCCTGGCTTTGTAGAGGAGGGATTTGAATAGTTGGGGCTTGAAAAGCCCTACAAAAGCGGGTTGGTTGGGGGTGAGCCCTTCGTCCTCTGACATTTCCGCCTCTGATGGATCTGAATCCGGAAGGAGTTCGTTGTATTGTAAGAACCCCAGGTCAAATTGTTCCTCCTCCTCCTCCCTGCACAAATCTAGGTGCCCTTCCGCCTCTTCCTCCTCCTCCCTGACTGAAGGGGACACCTCCCCCTGATCATGAGACGGTTGTGGAATGAGAGGGAACGATCTTACTGATTCGGTGGCCTGCGGAGGCAACCCCGATCTAGCCATCTGCTGCATTCCTTCTGCAATTCCCTGGTGGATGGCCATCTCCATCCAGGCTCTGAGCTGCTCTGGAACCGCCTGAATGAGAGGTTCCTCCTGGCGCAGGCCGGCGGCCGTGGGTGTGAAGGTAGCCTCTGGAGTTCGCCTGACTGGTGTTCCCAGGGCCTGTAGCCCTTGAGAGGGCGAGCTGTGCCTAGATAGGGAGGAAAAAGCAGGAGGAGGAGGGGGAAGAGCGGAGGTGGAAGGAGTGGCTGGTGCTGGGGGCACTGAGCCTGTCTGCCTGGAGCGTTTGTCTATCTCTTTTTCTAGCGCCTTGTGGTGTCTTAAGGCGTCCCTTTGTGAGGCTTAGCCTGACTGCGCAGGTGGTGGGTTTTTGCTTTGTCCTTTAAGGACGGGCCTCTTGAAGGATTGCTTTCTGCCATTTTAGATAGTTGAGGAAGGAAAAGGATCAATATGAAGCAGTTGGCGCACCTAGGGTTCGCCCTACAATGAAGGCCAGGAGCCCTGGGGAAATCTTTTACACCCCCCCGTTTATTATTCATTTATAAATAATCTGTTTGTCTTATTTGTTGTTATTTCTCAGTATATTAACTTTGTGTGTATATATATATTTACACAGAAGCCTGATGATGGCAGATGAGATTCTGCTGAAATGTTGCTACAACTTTAAAAGCACCACTACTATGACGTGGGAAAATACCCGAACAAAGCTGAATGCCATACATATACATATATACATATACATATACATATACATATACATATACATATACATATACATATACATATACATATATATATATATATGTGTGTGTGTGTGTGTGTGTGTGTGTGTGTGTGTGTATATATGAATGATTGAATAACTTTTGAAGATTTCTCTCTTTTTATTTTATTTTATTTATTTTATTTTGTTTTGTTTTATTTTATTTATTTTATTTTTTATTTTTTTGGAAGGGATGATCGATATGATCAGAGGACAACAGAGGCCTTAGGAGCAAAGCCCGGGCCTGTACCAGACTGCCTTCCCAGGTGGAACTGGGCGGGAATGGTGAGAATAAACCGCGGCCGCTACGTCTGGCTGCGGGGTAAGCCAACAAACGGAGGAATGAACAGAGGCCTCCAACTAGAAAGCACAATTTTATTTTCTCAGCAGGCCTGCCGGACCTGCTGTTTTAAATAGGCACGCTGCAACGATTGGATAGATAAGACAAAATGGCGCACGGTCACGAGGTGTCGCTCAAAATGGCGGCCACCACTACTTGGTCCTGCAGGGGCCCTTCTGCAGCGACCAGGAGAATCCCCAGGGGCAATCCAAGGACCCCAGGGGAAGGACAAACAGAAAAAGAATTAGCACTTGTTCAAACGATATAAAAAAACGGAGTTCGTGGGGGGGGGGGAACGGAATGAAACGGAGCATTTTAGAACGAACGGAACTAAAGCGGCAGAAAAGCAATAGGGCAATGAAACTTTGCTGGCCTACCGGGAGGGCCTCCCAGGGAACTCTACCAAATAAAGAGGACCAATTGCGCAGGGCTAAGGGAAAACACAATGAATGGATTAAATACAATCTGAAATGAAGCAAAAACGATTCAAATTGGAATTTTCCTGAAACGGCCAAGAGCACATACAAACACTGCCTACTCTGCCCGAGGGCTGAGCATAAACTGGGGAACGCGAGGGCAAGCCACGTGATGGAAGGTGGAGTGTTCCTCAGAAATTAAGCTCAGCCTACAACAGCAGAGACTGAAGCTCCACCCACTCTCTGGACAATCCAAACAGCTCTAAGGAGAAAAGTCTTTGTATTGCTAACCAGATAGTAGCAAAATTGACTTGAGTAGCAGGAAAAACTACAGGTAGTCTTTGACTTACAATAGTTCATTTAGAGATGGTTTAAAGTTACAATGGCACTGAAAAAAGTGACTTATCACCATTTTTCACACTTTGACCATTGCAGCATCCCCGTGATCGTATGATCAAAATCTGAATGATTGACAACTGACACATATTTATGACGGTTGCAGTGTCCTGGGGTCACCTTTTGCAACTGTCTGACAAGCAAAGTACTTAACAACTGTGGCAAAAAAAGTCATAAAATGGGGCAAAATTCACTTCATAAATGTTTCGCTCAGCAACATAATTTTGGGCTCTATTGTGGTCGTAAGTCGAGGACTACTTGTAGTAACTTTTTAAATCTCACATACAAGTATCTCATTTCACAGCTTTTTCTGGTAGCTGTGTTTTGTTTTGTCCTTCAGCCATAGAAGTTGCTCCAAACTTTTATTAGCTGACCAAGAAAAATTGATAAATCTGCTCATGATAAAAAAAGAGTAGAGAATCAATAGCCCCCAATGCCAGCATTCCTCAATTGCTGGATGTCTGAGAGTTCAAGTTCAGCCTTTAGATTGCCATAGTTTTCCCATCTTGTACTAAACAGAGTAATGGTTCACAGCAACATGTGAAATTCTCTGCAGGGTTTTGCAAATGTAAAACTGCATTCATGCCAAATATCAGCATACAATTTACAAACATTTGTAAGATTAAATTCAGTCTAACCTGGACTGTATTTTTTTTAAGAAATAGATGCTTTTGTTGGTTTATTAATTTATTTTTTTCTTAACAGTCCAGAGGACAAAGGCACAGGTCTAAGTGTAGAAAGAGTTATAGTGAAAGAAAGCAATTGTCCCAAAATTATCCAATGAATTATGTGGACATGTCTCTATGGGAGATTCAAAGTCAAGTTTCCGTTTTCATAGGAGTCCAGGAAAAGATACAGCTGCTTTAATGATTTGGAGAAATATGGTTTTATTTTTACATTGCAATGTATTTATTTCAAAGAATTTGGCCAGCTCTACTTTACTAAAATAGCTACTATGAGAAAAGTTCAGGTGGAATATACATATTCTTCAGATACTTCCATGAGTCTTCAAATGGCTAATAAAACCAGGCACTTGACAAATTTATCCCCTCAGACCCATATTTTTGTGAGATGAGTGGCCATATAAACATAATGGGTGCACTACCTTGTAAGATACCAGGCTTGTTGACCAGAAAGTTGGCAGTTCGATACCCAAGCACCACATGACGGGGGGAGCTCCTGTTCTTGCCGCAGCTCTTGCCAATCTAGCAATTCAAAAGTATGCAAGTGCAAGTAGATAAAATAGGTACCAATTGGTGGGATAATAACCACCAATTGATAGCATTCCATGCATCTCAGCATATAGTCATGCTGGCCACATGGCCACAGAAGCATCTTTTGACTATGCTGGCTCCTTCAGATAGGAAACAGAGATGACCACTGCCACTTAGAGCTGAACATGACTAGGCAGGGGAAACTTCTACCTTTATCTTTATAAAAGTATGATACATATAAACATACATTCTGCAATGTCCGGACCACTTCTGAAGTTTTTAACCTATTTGTCTTTAAGGATAATGGAACTAGAACCCAAAACTTCATTGTACATTATTGCTTGCCTTGGGGGTGGGGTGGGACTTTTCATGCAAAAAAAAGTGGGAATAAATGAAATATACCCAGGATTTAATTTCCCTTTTGAGGAGTTTGCTTCAGGAAAGTCACACTGTATCAAAGAGGATCCATCTAAAACTAATCCACCTAAAACCAACTGTATAAATATAAAGTCTGTGATTCTTGAAAACATGTATCTGATCAAAAAAGATGCCCAAAGAAGGAAATGTAACATTATCTTGGCCTAATTTCATTGGAGGTGCTAGGCTCTGAGAAGCCAGTGAACAGCTGTAACACTGCCAATGTAAATAACTAGGAAAAAATATATTTAATATAACTCAGCAGAATTACCTCTCTCTCTCTGTCACATGGATTGCCTGTTTTTCTTTCTTTCACCAAACTTTTGAATAGAGGCCTTGCAGAAATGTAACCACAAATAACTTACATCAGGCTGTTGTCAGTTGTAATGGGCCAAAGAACATGAAACAGCACTGGCATTAACAGTGGTAAAATAGTAATCTTGCTATGTTTCCCATTCAGATGATGAATGGGGCTGTTAGGTTCCAGAGAAGAAACAATAGTAGCCTTGGTGAATTAAACAGGTGGCCTCAAGACATTAAATGCAGCCAGCTTGCCCAACTTTTGCAGGATTATGGATTGTGATAGCCATCATATATAAACATCCTTATAGACTTTTTAAAAATAGACAATTTTATAAAGCCTTGCTTCAATACAGCTAATAGTCAAGGGCAAATTTCTAAAATTGCTGTTGATGGCGAAAAATGTCAAGAGCTGAATTTGATTTCTAATTATGCTTTCTTTCAAATTTTCAACGTTGATGAATTACGTTAATACAATTTTCCTCCAGGGAATCATTAAATAGCAATCTTGCCAGATGGATCACCATGACCAAACTGAGACAATGCAGGGAATATTTTTTTTGAACCTAGTCATACTAAAATCATTTTAAAAGAACCCGTTCACTATCTCAATGGATCTAATGCCTATCAAGTTACTGATTTCTTTACAAAAGCAGTCTGCCAGTCTACTATTAAGAATTATGTATTTCATTTAAACTTTGCCGCTAATACATTTTTCTTTTAGTTAATAAAAAATCTATTAAAGGAGCTACAAATCTGCTTGTAGATTCTCTATACTTCATCTTTTTACTCTTAAACATTCCTATCAAATACAAAATTAATAGGACTTTATTAGCTCTGACATCTTACCTTTAGATCTCACTATCAAATTTATCAAGCATTGTTTTAAAAGAATCTCACTTTTTAGTTGAGTTTTATCCTGTTTTAATTTTAATTTTTTATTATTTAGTTTTGTTTATTTTTAAAACATCTTCTTAGCTATCTCTAGTGTCTCTGGCTAAAAGTAAGGAGAACAATATTTTAATAGTTAAATACTATCTGGAGGAAGTGTAGTTACCCTGGACTCCAAAGTATAGTCCACAATATAGTCCACAATAATAGAGCTGCCCTTTGCTGAACTTGGATGACTTACCTTGCTTAAGAACAAAACATTTATCAAGCTAATATCTTTAGTTTTGTCAGGAGTGTCAAGATACTAAAGATACTGAAATGATTTCAAGATATTGAAATGATTTGCTGCCCTAAGATTTCTTTCTGCAACATCATAGCCTGGAGAATGAGCTTTTGTGCTCTGACATACCTATGAAATAATCAGGTATTATTTTGATTTCGATCAGCACTTAATATTACTTCTGAACATTAATGACATCTATAATACCAGCTATAATCCATTGGAATGTCACAAACTTGCTTCAGAGGGATGGAGGGATGGAAACAAATGTACTGTAGCCATATAGTAAAACCAAGCCAATGTGTGTTATTCTCCTTTTCTTGTTCTCAGATTTTCCCAGTAGATTTCCCTTGAAACATGGAGTTAAAGAAGGTTTTTAGTCTATAGTTCCCTGAAAGCAGAATCCTGCTAACAGAGTAAATAGTCATTGCTGTGAATAAATTTCACAGTTCCTAACAAAATATGGCTAGAAAAAATATTAATAGAAATGGTTAAAATTGTGGAATCTTGAATTTAAAGCACCTTATTTTGGAATTTCTTTGGGGGCTACACTTAAGAATATCTATATTGTGTATGTGTGTGAGAGAGAGAGAGAGAAAGAGGGGGGGATGTTTGCTAAAGCATGAATACCTCTAAAGATATTTACAGTAGACATACAATATTTGGTAAATAAGGTGATATATAGGGAACCGATTGTCTTGTGCAGCACACCTCCTTTACAGATAATCAAGTAGAGGTATCTTCTAGAATCACCATTTTACCAGTAAAATAGGTCTCCAGGTGTACTGGGCTACAATTTGCATCAATCCTCAATTTGCATCAATCAAAATGGCCATAGATGTCACAGAGCAGGACCAGCTGAGGTGCATTTGTTTTTAATCTGGAGATCAAACAATCTGCATCTAGGGAGGGAGGGACTTTTATTCAAAATACTCTTGCCAGCAATGTAGCTCTCTATTTCAATAAGGCAGGCACAAAAAAAGTAAGCAAGCAAACAAGGAAAGCATGGGTAAAATACAGGACAAAAAAGGACAAACTTCAGAATGCCTGAATGCTAACAACTAGGGGTGGGATTCAATGTTTTTAACAACCAGTTCTGTGGGCATAGCTAGGTGGGCATGGTTAGGTGGGTGTAGCCATGCGACTGGGTGGGCATGGCTTTTTTTTGCAACACCCCCCATTTTTTTTTTGCTCCCTGCTCCCTCAGGGAAGTCTCAGGGGTGTTTTTGCTCCCAGAAGGCTTCCCTGGGGCCCAGGAAGGCCAAAAATGGAGTTGGGGGTGTGTGCTCCATTTTTGGGCTTTCTGGGCCTCAGGGAAACTTCCTGGGGACATTTTTGCTCCCAGGAAGCTCCTCCCCACACCCCTTTTTGCCTCCTGGGCCTCAAGGAAGCCTCTTGGGCGAAGCAGTAAGACAGCGAGGGGGATCCTGCATGGCACAACTGATAATTGGAATAGCTGATCATCGGGAGGGAAAAAAAGAAACACCTTATAAAGAGTGACTGGGTGGGGAAGAATGCAGTCAGTGATGTGGGGCATGCATGCGATGTCGTGCATGCACGATAAGGACTGACTGGGTGGAGAAGGGAGGGGCCAGCCAGGGGCATGATTTGCCAGTTCTCTGAACTGTGCAGAACCAGTCTGAACCGGTATAATCCCACCCCTGCTAGCAACTATTAATATATTCTAGGGACTTTATATATTTCTCCCTTCCAGAAGATTTACAGTCAGATTTAGAAAGATATAGAAGCTTAAAGTGATGCATATTAACGGTCCATGTCTCTATATGGCTATTTAAGTCCCACTGGGTTCAATGAAGCTTGATCTCTAACATATATGTATGGGACTGTAATTTCAGGCTCAGATAATTCAAGGTGTTAAAAGGAGGGAGATTTATTTGAGGCTTAATTAAACATGGAATTCAAGAACTGTGTAAACACCCCCACCCCCAAATTAAACAAAGCATATCTTACACTACCATATTGATTAAAAAATATTTGGACTACAAGACATTCTAAAACAATTCAGTTCAATATCTGCCTATAAATCAAATTATGTTGAGAAACTGGTGCTAAGGGCATATGTTAGAGAGGTGCCAATTATTGGATATTTTGGTTTGTGTAATGCGTCACATCTGATGATCTTTATGCCTGAAAGGCTGGGCTATGAGCCAGGACTTCACTCTGTAAAAAACACTCTCTCAACAGTGTTTAGAATTGGGCAAGAGAAAGAAAGGCTTTGTAATCGATGCTTTAGCGTATTTTACACCCTCCATTATATCAGTCTATCCAGGACTCACTGGGCAATTTTGCCTATTAAGAAAGCTGGTTTATACATTTTCTTCAGTTCAAGCTTGGATTAAACAAGTAAATATTTAAACAATCTTTAAACAAGATTATACAATTTTGCAAGATTTCACATTGAGTGAATGATACTTACATATTTAAGTGTCTAGATCAGTGGTGGCTAAACTTTTTGGGCTCCTATGCCAAAAATTGTGTGTGCGCTTGCACGCTCATGTTCGTGTGCCAGCACCCAGAAGGCAATGCCCCCCCCACACATGTGCGCGCAATCCACCCACCCCCGCTGCCCCCTTACCTGCACTGAGCCTCACAGCTGATTTTTGGCCAGTTTGAGGCCTTTTTCAGCCTCCCAAAGGCTTAAGGAAAGCTTCTGCAGGCTTCTGCAAACTTTGCAGGGTGAAAACTAGCCCCATTTCATCACTTCCCATTTTACTTCTGGAAGTAACGAAATGGGGCTAGTTTTCACCCTGCAAAGCTTGCAGAAGCCTTCCTCAAGCCTTTGGGAGGCCGAAAAAGGCCACAAACTGGCTGAAAATCAGCTATGAGGCACGCACATGTGCAATGAGGTAAGTTTGCCTGCAGCTTGCACGCCGGCATAAATGGCTTTGCGTGCTACCTGTGGCACGCGTGCCATAGGTTTGCCATCATGTGTCTAGATTCTAGTGCTCATTAATAGCCTTGATTATTATCACTGTTCATTATTTCAAGATGCCTAAGTTTTAAAATCCTAATTTCACTTTATTCTGCATTGGTCAGAGTTGCTCTTCAGCAGAGTGTCCAGTTCTGGACACCACATTTAGACATGTTCAGAGAAAGAGTAATGAGAATAATCAACAGACTAGAAATTGTCCTATGAAAGTTCTGGTAAAAACAGGGAAGATAAGAATATGATAGAATTTTTAAAATCCTGACAAAAGTGTCATCTTGAAGAAGGTGAAGATTTTTTATTATCCCAAAGGACAGGATATGGAATAATGGATGTAAATTACAGGAAGATGGATTCAGAGCAATTCAACAATGAAACCTATTACCAGGAAGGTGATAACTTAAGCTCTCATAGAGATTTTAATCTGGATTCCTGCATTGAAAAGAAGTCTCAATTTAACATTTTAAAAGCTATCTTTTACCTCTATGATTCTCTGTTAGTGGTGACAATCTTTACACATTAATTTCATTGCCTTAGGTAGAATTAATAATCATAACCCAGTTTTGATTTGGTGCAGGCACTTTATGTAGGGTCATATAAGTACGGTAGTTTGTTTGTTCGGTATTCAAGAAGACACCTCATTTTTAGATCTCCACAGATATTTCAGTTATACTTGGTATACTGGATGTGCTTCAACAACAAGTTTTTGTATGTTTCTTTCTTGTGTGCAGCATAACCCAAAGATGTTATGTTTATAGCCCATGTACAAAACAGACGATTTGATTAATAGCCAAAAATCTATAAAATATACCCCAAAGTGTTCAGGAAGCAAAAGCTTTCTTGTCCAGCATGATTATTGTTGTTGCTACTGAAGAAAAATTATAGTTATACTGTAATACTTGATATGAAACTTACCCATATAAAAATATTCTGGGGAGGCCTCATCAGTTGCTAAATCTCTTATAACATTTCCAAACCGCAGCCATAGCCCAAATGCGATAACAGCTGAACCTGCCAACTAGAAAAGGAAAGCAAAGGTTAAATGCTGAAGGAAGATGGGTGGCAAGCACAGAAAAATCTGCAAACAGTTCCTTATTTTTCTTGGAGATTCCCCCAGCCATTATTCCAGGGCCTCATCTTCTCCCTACAGTACACAGATGGTTCACAGGCCAAGATCACGCTCTTGTGCTCAACAGAGTTTTTTAACCTTTTTGGTCCAGAGTATTCTTTGAAATTCTGATAAAATTATAGTATATACAGTAGATAAAAGATATACTGTATATACAGTATATACAGTATATACAGTAGATAAACCCATCATAGATAAGCTGTCGTGGTGCAGTATTGCAGATTAATTCTGCTGACTGCCAGCAGTTCAATTCTCACCGACTCAAGGTTGACTGAGACTTCCATCCTTCTGAAGTGGGTAAAAAGAGGACTCAGATAATTGGCTGAAATATGCTGACTCTGTGTAAACCATTTAGGGAAGGCTGTAAAGCACTATTAAGAGGTCTATAAGTCTAAGTGCTAATGCTATAGCTAAGCCAATCCTCTAAATGTTCATATAATTTTCACAATTGTCTTATCTGCAGGAAAATCACAGATTTTTCATTTTTCACAGTATTTTGATTAAAAATTTGTGTGTCAGTTTATCTATAAGTTGGGCTTAGGCATGGGATACAAGCATGTATGGGATATATGGGTATTTAAAAAAAAATTACAGTAAATAGTATACTTGGAAAACCCATACATGGATAAAGTAAACCCAATTTTGGAGGTGCACTTTGGCACCTAAAATTATTTGAAATTATATCATATATAGGTTAAATTTGTATTACAAAGGAAACCAACTGCACTGTTAAATATTCTTAAAAATGATATACATGTAACACACAGTAGTAATGTGTCTGCTTCTTTATTACTCCATTAACTGAATAACTCCATTAACTGAAGAAACATGGTGGCTCATGAGGTTAGAATGTTGTGCTAAAGATTGACAGGCTTGCACTGCCGTGAGGTGGGGTGAGCTCCTGTCACATGCTCCAGTTCCTGCCGACCCAACAGTTTGAAAGTGGGTTTAAAATACACCACAAGTAGATACATGGGTATTACTTTGGTAGGCAACTTCCCAGGGACACAAAAGGAGCCTCGAACTGGGCATCCCCCAGGTAATGGTATCACTGGAAAATCCTTTAACCATGGAAACACTTTGGTGCTTCCAACATGGTAATAGTAGTAGTAACTGAATAACAAGACTATAAAGGTAGTCCTCAATTTATTACCATAATTGGGACTGGAATTTTAGTTATGAAATGATGAGGTCATTCGGTGAGTGATCATATGACAGGACTATTTTACAACCATTTTTACTGCAGTTGTTAGGCAAATCCAGCTCCCCCCATTGACTTTCCTTGTCAGAAGCTAGCTGGGAAAGACACAAATTACAATTGCAAGATGCTGCAATCCTTATAAATTCGAGCCAGTTGCTAAGCACCCAAATTGACACCACATGTCTGCAGGCTGATGCAGTGGTTGTAACTTCAGCCACAGGTTGTAAATCACTGTTTCTCAGGCCATTGTAACTTCAAACCAAAATTATTAATACATATGATTAAATTAACTGTATGTTCCTTTTAGCTGTATAATCTTTCCTGCAGCAGAAACTAATCTAGACTGTATTTGCATTTTTATCGATCAAGTTCTTCCCAAGGATCTGGAAAAAGCAAATGATGTTATTCAGTAATAAAAGGTATCAACAAAGAATATAAGCTGTTCCAAATAAAGCTGCCTTTTGCAATTGACTGATGGTGATTTTGTCAAATGGTGATCCAGATGTTTTGAGATTGCATCAAAGGTGCCTATTACCGTTGGTACTATGCTCTGACCACCAGTGTGATTAGCTCTCGTTTCTTTTTGTTTCTTTTGCCATAATTCTATTTCTGTTTGAAGGTCTTTATATTTCATGATTTTCTCCAGTATTTTCTCCTTCTATTCTGTGCCTCCACCAAACTGTTTCTTGAAGCTAAAGCTATAAATACAAATTTTGTTGGAGCACAGAAGTTTTACACATCCTTTTAAAGTGCCCACTGTACTCACACTGGCGATCAGAGCTAATGCATCTGCTCTTGAGTTTGATAAGCTCCACTTATGAAGAAGAGATTGAAATCTTCTTACTAAATGATCAATACCCAGGTGCCTGGTTTTATTAGCCAATTGAAGACTCATGGAAATATCTGGAGAAAATGTATATTCCACCTGAGCTTTTCTCGTAGTAGTTATTTTCGTAAAGTAGAGCTGTGCAAATCCTTTGAAATAAATACATTGCAATGTAAAAAAAAACATATTTCTCCAAAGCTATTGCCTTTATGGATATTCCTTTCTCATTGTCAATAGGGCTAGCTTTGTTTTTTTCATTTTGCTAGGAAAGCCCAGGCAATCCTTTGATTATCATAAGGACTTCAGACAGAGAATATGCCTTTTCCAATCAAATGAAATGGAGGAAGGGGGGAAGGAAAGGGAAAGAGAAAAAGAGGGCAATCCTGTTTGCTCTCATGGCACAGGGTGACTGAACAAGAAACAATGGCTTGTGCTTTTGCAAAGCCAAACAACACACCACTTTGTGCTGCTGTTGGAATCCCAGCTGCAGCTGAGTGACACCAACCTCACAAATCTGTACTTCTGTACATTACAGTAGAGTTATGTCTCGCCCCTTTGAGAAGGATGGCATCACCCATTGAGGTAGGGATGGGCCTATAACTTGGAATATGTCCTTTTATTTTTACTGGATTGGTACAAATACAGGATCACTTGTTCTGTCCTGAGGCCAGGAGCACATGATGTCATCCTCCATGGCTTACCGGAGACTAACAGATTTTTCCATCTATGCATCAAAAGTAGTGTTTTATGACTTGTGCCAGCACCAGCAATGCTGTCTGGCTCACCCTCTCCATTTCATTTCATTGTAAGCAAATGCTACCACTCCGGTTGACTACCTTGTGCTGTGACAGGAAACCTCTTGTGTCCAGTTGTTATCCCCCAGGGTCATTTAATGGTGGCTGTCTGACCCCTCCTGAGTGGATCTCAATTGGTGAGCTTCTTTTTTCCTCCTCACTTTACTTTAAACTTATTGTAGAAGTTGGTGAAAAGTGAACAGCTTGGTACAACTTGTACAATCTGATACAAGTTGCAGAGTGGTGAAATGATGTATGTTAAAAAAATTAATAGGTGGGTATCAAGAGACGGATTATTCTTTTCTTACAAGATTACTTGTAATCTTGATGCTAGTGAAAATGTAGTCCTCCCTCCCTTCTGTTTTTGCCCAAATGATCAGAAGAATGGAAAAACAATAGCTTTCTTTTTCCCCAGATGTACCAGTAGACATACAAACAGGAAAGTGGAGCTTCACTACTCAACTGGGTAATATCTTCAGTGCTAGAAGGGAATTGGGTTTGCTCTTTTATTTATATACAGTGGCTTGCCCTGGCAGCAAGGGTGGACTTCAGGGGTCGGATTCTACCAGTTCGCACCTATTCGCTAGAACTGGTTGTTAACATTCTAAGCAGTTCGGAGAACCGATTGTTGGAAGAAATTACTGGCTTAATCCTGTAAGGAAGGCAGGAAGAAAACATTCTGGTGTTGCTTACAGAAACTGCCTCTCCGTTAACCCTTATTGCATTCTTGGCAGGACTAGACTTCCTGCCTCAGGAATGTCTCTGGAGTTTTTTTCCCCTCCTTTGCTGGTACTTGGCTTGTGTGGAGTGATCATTCAAAGTTACAATGGCACTGAAAAAAGTGACTTATGACCATTTTTCACATTTACGACTGTTATAGCATCCCCAGAGTCACGAGAGGCCAGGTGAGGAGATGCGTGCCTCGATGTGAGTGATATTCAGTTGGCCACGCCCAGCCAATAACATGACTACCAAGCCACACCCACTAACTAAGCCATGCCCACAGAACCGGTTGTTTAAAAATTTGAATCCCACCCCTGGTGGACTTGTATTGTTTTCTCCTTGGTATCCATGATGGGGCCATTGTTTGTCTGGTGTTAATCCTGGCATTAATCCTTGTTTAACTGGGTGTTAATAGCTGGTGAGGAAATGTTCTTGTCTTTATGTTTTCTTTTTAACTTTTTTAAAAATGTTGTGTATACTCTATGCTTTTTAATGTCTATGTGCCTGTTGATGGCTAATTTGTCTCAGTTCAAAGCTTCCAGGAATTGTCTAGGAGTTTGGGATTTAACTTGGTCTAAAAGGCTCAGTTTTCCAGTTGAAACTATGATTAAACTTGTCCATGAGCTGTGAAATTAAGGAGTTTTCATTATGTTTTCTGATTGCTAATTAGTATTTATTGATTTGCTCTGCTAATCTTCTACATATCTATCCTACACAGTGACTGCTTTAGTCCTTACACAATATGTTGTAGATGACTTCTGTTCTTTTTTCTTGGGCTACTGGGCCTTTTCGTTTCTTAAGATGGTTGGAGGATTTAGTTGATTTTTATACTATTATTATACCATGTGGTTGCTTGCTTTGATCTAAGATATATAAGTTAACTTTTTCATAGCTTTAAAAACAAGCACTGTCATACATGAAAAACATGATTAAAATGAGGGCTTCTGTTATATTATTCATAAACCATTCATACATGAATTTGTGAATAATTATTTGTTCCTATTATTCTCCAAACTTATGAACTCTATACTTATTCTCCAAAGCATCTGAGGGCAGGACAAGAAGCAATGGATGGAAGCTTGTTAAAGAAAGATCCAACCTAGAACTAAGGAGAAATTTCCTGAAAAGCATTTGTAGGGACTCCTGCCTTGACTGGGGAGAGGGAAATTGGCCTAGAAAACCTCTTTTGCATATGAAACCATTCCTGGTTTCCCCTAAGGTTTCATTATTCCAGCACTCAGATTTATAGGGCTTACATCTTTATAGTTTTTGTCTTACAGGCCTCAGAAATAATTGTTGATCCAGATTTACCAATATACATTATAATCTTCCTGTCCACATGAACTGTAGAAACCTCATTTTTTCCAAGCATACTGTCGTGTCCGGAAATAAGCGCAGAGTCGGTGACTTCAATTGAAAGCTCTTTATTGTAACAAGTGAACCGAACCGGCGAAAGGCAAAAAGCCCGCGGCTTTTATACCTTTCGCAAGGCTGCCGCGGCCAACGGCAGCGATTCAAGTCTCCCGCTCTTGGTTTGCACCAATCGCGGGAGACCTAAATCGGCCAATCAGAAATCCCTGTGCCTTGGCCAATCAAGGCTCGGGGATTTCGAGTATACCATTTTCAATACATAACACCCCTCCCCCCTTGGTACGGTCCGTCAGGTGGTGTAGTCACGCAGGTAGGCGGGGCTCCGTCGAGTCCTAGTTGACCTGCGCAACTCACTTTCCTGTTGTATCTCGGCCGGAGCGGTCGTTCCTTTGGCTGCTCCTGCCTCTTCGCGAACCGGCTGGATGAACGGGCCGGTTCTTTCGCCGTGGCTCCCGCCTGGGCCTACCGGGTCGGTTGAGCTGCGGATTTCGCCGCTCCCGCTTGGCTTCTCCAAGTCGGTAGAGCTGGCCAGACGGTTCTTCTCCGGAGGGGACTCGCGATGGCTGTTTTCTGGTGAGTATTTTTGGTTTATTTTATTTTGCGATTGTCTTTCCGGGTATTCCCTCCCCCCTTGGTTCGCTTCTTGGGGGTTGAGGTCAGTTGCCGTTCTGGACCTTAACTGGTCAATATGCCGTTTCCAGGCTCGCCCGTCCGTGGTTTGGAGCCGGTACGACTTTGGACCAGTGATTTGTGTTATGACGGCTGGGATCCATAGGGGGTCCCCCGTCATGTTTTTTGCGTAGACCAGGTCGCCTGGGTTAAATGTCCGGAACCTGGAGCTGGAGTCTGGGGGCTGCTCCGGGTTGTAGGTCGGGTGCAGTCTGTCAAGTGGAGACCTCAGCTTCCGGCCCATTAAAAGTTCTGCCGGACTCTTGTTGGTTGTAGTGTTGGGAGTGATGTGTTGTATGAAGAGTAGGCGGTTGATTTTGTCGTTGATCTCTGCGTGGTCCATTTTCCTGAGTGTTTTTTTTTGTAAATTGGACCATCCGTTCCGCCCTACCGTTCGCCGCCGGATGCGCCGGTGCTGTCAACGCGTGGCGGATGCCCTTCTCTGCCAGGAACCGTTCGAATTCGATGGAGGTGAATTGGGGCCCGTTGTCTGAGACGATGACGTCTGGGAGGCCGTGTGTGGAGAACAGTTTGCTCAGTTCTTTTATGACAGCCTCTGTGGTGGTGGATTTCATGTCGGCCACCTCTAGCCAATTTGAGTATGCGTCGACTGTGATTAAGAACGTATGTCCGTTTGTGGGGCCCGCAAAGTCGAGATGGATTCTAGACCAGGGCCCTCGTGGTGTTTCCCAATCCCGGATGGGTGCTGTGGGTGGGCTGGATCTGGTCTCCTGGCATCGGTGGCATTTGGCGACCCATGCCTCAATTTGCTTGTCCATCCCTGGCCACCAAGCGTAGCTTCTGGCCAGGGCTTTAGTCCTGACGATGCCAGGATGACCCTCATGCAGCATCCTCAACACTTTTTCTTGCAATCTATCTGGAATTACCACCCGGTCACCCCATAGAATGCATCCCTTTAGTAGTGACAGTTCGGTCTGGCGCTGGCGGAATGTTTTAAAAGTCTCGTCACAGTCTTTTTCTGGCCAGCCCTTTTCTAACCAGTGTAAGATTCGCGCCAGACGCCTGTCCTTAATGGTTTCCCTGGCAATGTCGGATGCAGTAATAGGTAAACTTTCTATGCTCAGGGTATTTATGGTAGGTGCTGGGTCAGGTTCAGAATTAGGTAAGGGCGAGCGGCTTAAAGCGTCTGCGTGCGAGATTTTCTTACCTGGCTTGTGTAACAGTTCGTAATTGTAGGCTGCCAGGAATTCCGACCATCTTGTCATTCGGGGTGACAAGATGTTGGGTGTGGCTCGGTCTCCCGGGAGGATGCCCAACAGAGGTTTGTGATCCGTCACGATGGTGAACGGGCGGCCGTACAAGTATTCATGAAAACGTTTAACGGCGGCAACTATAGCCAAAGCTTCCTTGTCCAGCTGGCTATAGTTGCGCTCTGGTTTGGTCAGAGTCCTGGAGAAAAAGGCGATGGGTGCTTCTCTCTGGTCTGGGAGGGTGTGGCTGAGGACAGCGCCGACGCCGAAGGGTGATGCGTCGCAAGTGACAGCTAGTGGTAAAGTCTCACTAAATTGCATCAGGACAGCATCGGAGGTGAGGAGGTCTTTGGTCTTTTGAAAAGCGGTTTGTTCTCGCCTCCCCCAAGTCCAGGCTGCCTTCTTGTCTAGGAGTCTATGTAAGGGCTCCGCCGCTGTTGCCTTTTGAGGTAGGAAAACATTATAGAAATTTAGTAATCCTAGGAATGCTTGTAATTCTGTTTTGAATCTTGGGGTGGGGGCTTCCTTGATGGCTTTTATCTTTTTAGTTGTAGGGTGAATGCCCTTTTGATCTAGGAGATAGCCCAAAAACTCTACTTGCTTTGTACTTAGATTGCATTTCTCTCGCTTAACCTTAAGTCCTGTTTCTTTAAATTTTGTTAAGACTTGTCTGAGTCGCGTCTCTAACTCGGCTTCATTTGGCGCCGCTATTAGTACGTCGTCAAAATAGGGCACCACCCCTTTAATGCCCTGCAACAAACGTTCCATCAGGCTTTGAAAAATGCCTGGTGCCACGCTGACTCCGAATTGGAGTCGGTTACACCTGAAGGCCCCCCGATGGGTCACTATTGTTTGGGCTTCCGCCGTTTTCTCGTCTACCGGCAGCTGCTAATATGCCTGAGCAAGGTCGAGTTTTGCAAAGACTTTGCCCCCTCCTAGCGAGTGTAGCAGATGTTGTACTATAGGGACTGGGTAGGCGCTTTGTTGTAATGCGCCATTTAGGGTGGCCTTATAGTCCCCGCAAATTCTCACTGACCCGTCCGGTTTTACTGGGGTCACTATAGGGGTTTCCCACCTGGCGTGGTCTATCGGTTGTAATACCCCTTGTTTGACGAGTTTGTCAAGCTGCTCGTCAATTTTTGGTTTTAATGCAAACGGTACCCTTCTAGGCTTAAGTCTCTTAGGGGGAACCCTTGGGTCTAAGTCAAATGAGATAAGGGGCCCCTGGTACTTGCCCAAGCCTCCATCGAACACCTCCTGGAACTCCTGGGTTAGCCGCTGTTCCCAAGCTTTGATGGTGACTTGGTTGACACCTGTCAGTGCGATGTTAAGCGGGGCGAACCATTGTAGACCCAGTAGGCTTGGGCGGTCGCGATCGACGATTGTGAGTGGTAGTTGTTCGGTGTGGCCTTTGTAGGTTATGTTGAAATTCTTGGTGCCTACTACCGGGACACGGTTCCCTTGGTAGTCCTTAATGATGATCTTTTGTGTCTGCACGTTTCTCTTTTGTAGAGTGGGCACCAGTCTTTTGATTTCACGCCATGCAATCATGGAAAGGTAGGACCCAGAGTCTACTTCCATCTTGCATGGTTGGCCATCTATATATACCTCTACATGTATTTTTCTAGCGCTGTCGGAGGTGGCGTGGCCGATGGTCACCGTCTGATGGGTTTCTTCTTTCCGTCGACCGTCGCTGCTTCTTTGAGATCGTTGAGCGCGGTCCCATCGACCGTCTGGCTGTCGTTCTCTGGTTCTGGGCGGGGAGTTTTCTCTCCGTCTGTCGTGCTGCTCCCATTTTGGCGGGCTGCGAGTCTTCTTTTGGCGGCAAACTCGGGCGATGTGACCCCTTCGGTCACAATGCCTACAGATAGAGTCAAAAAATCGGCATTCTGACCTGGGGTGATCACCGCCGCACCCGGCGCAACTGGTCCTCGACTTACGGCCTTTTCGACTTCGTTGATCGCCGCGTCCCGTCTGTACTCGGTGAATGTCCTCCTCGTCTTCTGACGTGCTGGAGTTCGACTGGTATTCACCGTAGTGTGCGGTCGCTTCACTTCTTGCGTCGGCCGACCTTGCCGGGTTGTTGTTCCCGCCCTTCGCGTCAGATCTTCGCATGCTGTCTGCCGACGTGCGTGTTGCTTCAGCGGCTGCGGCGGCTGTAAGGGCATCGGCTAGGCTGATGTCGCCCTTGGCCATAAGTCGGCTCTGCAGAGTAGGATCCCATAACCCGAGTACTAAGCGGTCTCTTATGAGACTGTTGAGACCCTCGAACTCACAGAGTCCTCCCAGCCGCCGCAGTTCTGCGACGAAATCGCTCAATTTTTCGTCGGGCTTCTGGTTTCGGCGGTAAAACTCGTTGCGCCGTATTAGGATGGGGACCTCGGGGGCATAATGGCGCCGCAGTATTGGTTCTAGGACGTCCCAGTCCATGGCGGTTGCGTCTGCCGGCTTGGCTAATGCCTTAGCCATCTGGAAGACTTCTGGTCCGCAGTGTGTAAGAAAGACAGCGCGTTTCAGCGGGCCCGGGGCGTCCTTCATGCCGGCGCATTCTAGGTACATTCGGAACCGATCCGAATACGATTCCCAATCTTCGGCGGCAGGGTTGAAAGGGGCGGGCGGTGCTATCTTCGCCATTTTAGTGCTGTCGCTGGTTCTTAGGTGGACACGGGGTTCGGTTCAGGGGCGAGATCCCACCCTCGTCGCCAGTGTCGTGTCCGGAAATAAGCGCAGAGTCGGTGACTTCAATTGAAAGCTCTTTATTGTAACAAGTGAACCGAACCGGCGAAAGGCAAAAAGCCCGCGGCTTTTATACCTTTCGCAAGGCTGCCGCGGCCAACGGCAGCGATTCAAGTCTCCCGCTCTTGGTTTGCACCAATCGCGGGAGACCTAAATCGGCCAATCAGAAATCCCCGTGCCTTGGCCAATCAAGGCTCGGGGATTTCGAGTATACCATTTTCAATACATAACACATACCACAACACTTCAACTGTATCAAGTACCATATTTTTTGGACTATCAGATGCACTTCCCCACCCCAAAAAACTGGGTGGAAATGTCTATGCATCTTATAGAGTGAATATGGACCTGTTTTTTTGCCTCCCAACCCTCTATACTGTTTTTGTCCTCCCTGGTGTCCAGAAACACTCTGCAGGCCAAAAACGGGCCTGCAGAAGACCTCAGCGGCTCCCATTTTTGCCCTCCCCAGCATTGGGGAGGGCAAAAAAGGACACGCAGAGGGTTTGAGAAGCCAAAAATGAGCCCATTTGTGGCCTGTAGAGTGCTTCTAGATGCTGGGAAAGGCAAAAATAGGACGCACAGAGGCCAAAAGCTTGTTTTTTTCTTGTTTTCCTTTTCTAAAGTTAGGTGCATCTTATGGTCTGGTGTGTCTTACAATCTGAAAAATATGGAACATTGTATGAATGGTTGCTATTCCTTGAGAAACAATGGATTATGTTCCAAAAATAGAAATATGTGTTACTGTCTATAAAGATGACCCTCAAAATGACATAATTCTAATGGAACAATACATGTTTGAATCCAAAATAATTTTTTTTTTTTTTGAAACAAATTTTATAAGAATCCAAAATAATTTTGTTGGCTTATCCAGGCAGAAACTTGCTTGGAGAGCTAAGCTTTTTTAATGCCTTCAAAAGATACTTCTATTTTTCACCAGCGATATGATTACTAATCCCCTTAACACAATTAAAAAAAAAAACCCAATTCCCTCAACTGCAACTTAATATGTTTATTTTGCTTATTTTGTTTATTTTGCTTATAGGAACAGAACTCCTTGGTGGGTAGACACCCAAACATCCCCCTTGTACAAGCAGCAAATTTGTCTAAATGGATTATTACTACTACTATTTCTCATACAACACAATGGTTCTTTCACACTCTGCTACCCTCTGCTACCCTACTAAACTTTAAAGGCAGCCAGAGCTTCCCTACTATGCAAGTTATTTTGTTTGGCCCCAGGGAAGTTTTGATAATAAATTTTATCTAAGGGAATCCTTGTTAAGGAAACTGCAAAGCAAGTTGCTGAAAATACGTTTGTTACCTTTGCCAAACACTACACTGAAAGGAATCTCAGATTTCCCAGGAAAATGAAAGGTTTATTCATTTAATGATTCCAATCACCACAATTCTCACAGGATTCTACCAAGGCAAATATGTGGTCAGTTTAAAGTGCAGCAGATTTCAAACCTCTTCACTTAAAAGACTGTTTTTCAACCCTGGCAACTTCAAAATTCTCCAGCCAGCACTGATTGCTGAACTCTAGTCCACATATCTTAAAGTTGCCAAGATTGAAAAGCACTGTCTTAACATCTGAGATGTAAAGATTCTCTTTCTTTTAATACAAACTTTTTACTACAAAGAGCTTTAAGCAGATTTTTGCTTCACTCTTCTTATTAATACAGTAAAATGGAAATTAACTACGGAGAGGGCAAGCCACTAGTATATAAAATGAGAGCAAACCCCTTCTAGCATCGATGTTACCTAATTTGGTAATGAAATGTCTGCAAGAAAACAAGCAATTTCAGAGAGCACCAAGGATCCCACAGTTCATTCCTGAGCTACAACATTCTCTTACCTTGGGAGATTTAAACTCTGATAGTAATAGAAAAGACATAATTTCCCTCATACAGTCCCATTATTCCTGTTTGTGATAAACAATCCATATTGTTTTGTTTCTTTTTAAATTGGCCAAATCTTCCACTCAAAGAAAACCCTGTTTTCTATTAAAATTTCAGGCACAATCTCTTCATTTTCATTCCACAACTCCTGCACACCAATTGCAACTAACTTTGTGTGTAATACCTTTTCTTCAATACAGCATTTTTCCCCTCATATTTATCCTCACAAAAAGCTTTTTAAAGTAAGCAATTGGTTTATCTGTGATAATTCAGATGATTTAGGAATGGGTCTATTGAAATTGGTATTTTCAACAATAGCCAAATATTCTCCCCCCCCTTCGAACATACTAAGTGTTCTGTCCTCATTTACATACTCGAAATCCCCGCGCTTTGATTGGCCAAAGCGCGGGGCTTTCTAATTGGTTAGGCGAGCCGCGCCGATTGGCTCGTTAAGAATCTCCCGCGATTGGCTCGTTCAGAGCGCGGGAGATTCGAAGCGCTGCCATTGGCCGCGGCCGCCGCGGCGAAAGGAATAAAAGCCGCGGGCTTTTTTCCTTTCGCCGGTTCGGTTCCAGTTTTCCAAATAAAGAGCATTGCAGGAAATCACCGACTCCTGGCGTCATTTCGCGGACACGACACTGGCGACGAGGATGGGATCCAGACCCTGAACCGAACCCCGTGTCCGACGGAAGCCAGACAAAGCACCGAGATGGCGAAAATCGCACCGCCCGCCCCCTTCAACCCCGCCACCGAAGACTGGGAATCGTTCTCCGACCGTTTCCGCATGTACCTCGAGTGCACCGGCATGAAGGACGCCTCGGGCCCGCTAAAACGCGCCGTCTTCCTCACCCACTGCGGAACCGAAGTTTTCCAGATGGCCAAAGCGTTGGCCAAGCCCGCCGACGCAACCGCCATGGACTGGGACGTCCTTGAACCTATCCTTCGGCGACATTACGCTCCCGAGGTCCCCATCCTGATCCGGCGCAACGAATTCTACCGGCGAGACCAGAGAGTGGGTGAGAAATTGAGCGACTTCGTCACCGAGCTGCGGCGCCTAGGGGGGCTCTGCGAATTTGATAACCTAAACAACATCCTGAGAGACCGAATCGTGCTCGGTCTGTGGGACCCCGAATCGTGCTCGGTCTGTGGGACCCCGCGCTCCAGAGCCGGCTGATGGCTAAGGGCGACATCAGCTTAGCAGACGCCCTCACCGCAGCCGCAGCCGCAGAAGCAACCCGTACTTCCGCTGATAGCATGCGCAGACCTGACACGAAGGACCGCGGCGGAAACAACAACCCGGCGAGGTCGACCGAACAAAAAACCGAGACAACTACACACCAGGGCGATTTCCACTCTGCATCCAGCACGTCCGAAGACGAAGAAGACATACATCGACTTCAGACTGGGCGCGACCAACGGAACCGGAGAGGTCATAAGTCAAGGACCAACTGTGCCGGTTGCGGCGGCGACCACCCCAGGTCGGAATGCCGGTTTTTCGATTCCATCTGCCGGCATTGTGACAAAAAGGGGCACATCGCCCGGGTTTGCCGCCTGAAGAAAAACCGCAGTCCAACTCGATGGGACCAGAACGACCGGAGAAGGGAAAGCTCACCGCCCCGGCCCAGAGATCGCCACTCGGACAGCCGATGGGACCGGACCGGGCGATCCTCGCGAGGCGGCGACAACCGGCGGAGAGAGGAGACCCACCAGACGGTCACCATCGGCCACGCCATCACCAACGACGCCCGGAAAATCCATGTCGAGGTACACATCGAGGGCCAGCCGTGCAAAATGGAGGTAGACTCCGGGTCCTACCTCTCCATGATTGCATGGCACGAGATAAAGCGGTTGGTGCCTACCCTCCAAAGGAGGAACGTAGACAGCCAAAGACTTATTGTAAAGGACTACCAGGGAAACCGCATCCCGGTAGTCGGCAACAAAAACTTTAACGTAACATATAAGGGGCGCACCGAACAACTCCCCCTAACGATCGTCGACCACGACCGCCCAAGCCTACTGGGACTGCAATGGTTCGCCCCGCTCGACATCACTCTCACGGGAGTCAACCACGTCGCCGACGATGGTTGGGAACAGCGACTAGCCCAGGAGTTCAAAGAAGTCTTCGACGGAAGCCTGGGCAAGTACCAGGGGCCCCTTATCTCGTTCGACCTAGACCCTAACGTCCCCCCCAAACGACTGAAACCTAGGCGGGTGCCATTCGCCCTAAAACCCAAAATAGACGAGCAAATTGATAAGCTCGTCAAACAGGGGGTATTGCAGCCCATAGACCACGCCCAGTGGGAGACCCCCATAGTCACCCCGATCAAGCCGGACGGGTCGGTGAGAATCTGTGGGGACTATAAGGCCACCCTAAATGGCGTGCTGCAACAAAGCGCCTACCCCGTCCCAATAGTGCAACACCTACTGCACTCACTGGGAGGGGGCAGGGTTTTCGCCAAGCTCGATCTCGCCCAGGCATACTAACAGTTGCCGGTCGATGAGCAAACGGCAGAAGCCCAGACCATCGTCACCCACCGGGGAGCTTTCAAATGCAACCGACTCCAATTCGGAGTCAGCGTGGCACCAGGTATATTTCAGAGCCTGATGGAAAGGTTGTTGCAAGGTATCAAGGGAGTGGTACCTTATTTCGATGACGTTCTAGTGTCGGCGCCCAACCAAGCCGAACTAGAAAGCCGACTAAGAGAGGTCCTAACTAAATTTAAAGAAACGGGACTTAAAGTAAAAAGGGAGAAATGCCAACTGTGCACGGAACGAGTGGAATTCTTGGGCTACCTCCTAGACCGGCACGGCATTCACCCCACAAGTAAAAAAATCAAGGCCATCAAAGAGGCCCCCACCCCTAAATCAAAAACTGAACTACAAGCATTCTTGGGGTTACTGAACTTTTACAATGTTTTCCTACCCCAAAAGGCGACGGCGGCGGAGCCTTTGCAAAGGCTCCTGGACAAGGCGGCGACCTGGACTTGGGGGAAACGGGAGCAAGCCGCCTTCCAAAAAACTAAAGACCTCCTCACCTCCGACGCCGTCCTCATACAATTCAACGAAACCCTGCCTCTGGCCGTCACTTGCGACGCATCACCTTTCGGCGTCGGCGCCGTCCTCAGCCATACCCTTCCTGACAGAAAAGAAGCACCCATCGCGTTCTTTTCAAGGACCCTCACCAAACCGGAGCGGAACTATAGCCAACTGGACAAAGAGGCTCTGGCTATAGTTGCCGCCATAAAACGGTTCCACGAATATCTCTACGGCCGGCCCTTCACCATTATAACGGACCACAAGCCGTTGCTGGGCATCCTTGCAGGAAACCGGGCCACCCCGAACATTCTGTCTCCCCGAATGACAAGGTGGTCCGAGTTCCTGGCGGCCTACAACTACGAACTCATACACAGACCGGGTAAGACGATCTCACATGCGGACGCATTAAGCCGCTCGCCGCTACCGGAATCCGACTCTGACCCAGCACCAACGACGACCACCCTCAGCATCGAGACCCTACCCAACCTACCCATAACCGCGTCAGACATTGCCCGGGAAACTAATAAAGACAGGCGTCTGGCGCGGGTTTTGCATTGGGTAGAAAGAGGGTGGCCGGAAAAAGACAACGACGAGTCCGTCAAGACGTTTCGGAACCGCCAAACATAACTCTCGTTGTTAAAAGGGTGCATCTTATGGGGTGACAGGGTGGTCATTCCGGACAAACTACAGGGGAAGGTTTTGGAAATGTTGCACAAGGGGCACCCTGGCATCGTATGAACTAAAGCCCTGGCCAGAAGTTACGCTTGGTGGCCAGGGATGGACAAGCAGATAGAGGCCTGGGTAGCTAGGTGCCAGCGATGCCAGGAGACTAGGCCCAGCCCACCCACAGCACCCGTCCTAGAGTGGGAAACCCCAAGGGGACCCTGGTCCAGAATCCATATAGACTTCGCCGGGCCCACAAATGGACACACCTTCCTCATAACAGTTGACGCTTACTCCAACTGGCTGGAGGTAAGCAACATGAAGACAACAACCACGGAGGCCGTGACCAAAGAACTCTGCAAACTCTTTGCAACACACGGCCTCTCAGACGTCGTCGTCTCCGACAACGGGCCCCAGTTTACCTCCTTGGAGTTCGAGAAATTCCTGGCGGAAAGGGGCATCCGCCACGCACTAACAGCACCGGCGCATCCGGCGGCGAATGGTAGGGCGGAACGGATGGTCCAATTTACCAAAAAAACCATCCGGAAAATGGACCACGGGGAGATCCAAGAAAAAATCAACAGACTTCTCTTTACACAACACATAACCCCGAATACCACTACCAACAAAAGCCCAGCCGAACTGCTAATGGGTAGAAAGCTGAGGTCCCCACTCGACAGGTTACACCCTACGTATAACCCGGAGCGGCCCCCAGACTCAAGCACGAAATACCGAACGTTCGCACCCGGGGACCTCGTATATGCGAAAAACCTGACGGGAGACCCCCCTATGGATCCCAGCCGTCATCACCCAAGCAACAGGCCCACGCTCGTACCGGCTACAAACGGCAGACGGACGAGCGTGGAAACGACACATCGACCAACTTAGGTCTAGGACGGCAAACGAACCCACCTCCCAAAACGCAAGCCAAGGGGGGAGGGAATACCCGGGTGACCGATTACAAGAAAAAATAAACCAGCAGTACTTACCGAGACGCAGCCATCGCGACCCCTCGCCAGAAAAGAACAGCCAAGCCAGCTCGACCGACCCGGAAAGACCGAGCGGGAGCGGCGAAACCCGTAGCTCAACCAACCCGGAAGACCCAGGTGGGAGCCACGGAGAAAGAACCGGCCCGATCGACCAGCCGGTTCTCACAGAAGCAAGAGCAACCAAAAACCCGACCGAACCGGCCGGGATCCCGCTTACAACTGAGTTGCGCAGGTCAAGTAGGACCAGATGGAGCCCCGCCTACCTACGTGACTACGCAACGTAAGAACTGAACCAAGAGGGGAGGGGTGTTCTGTCCTCATTTACATACTCGAAATCCCCGCGCTTTGATTGGCCAAAGCGTGGGGCTTTCTAATTGGTTAGGCGAGCCGCGCCAATTGGCTCGTTAAGAATCTCCCGCGATTGGCTCGTTCAGAGCGCGGGAGATTCGAAGCGCTGCCATTGGCCGCGGCCGCGGCGGCGAAAGGAATAAAAGCCGTGGGCTTTTTTCCTTTCGCCGGTTCGGTTCCAGTTTTCCAAATAAAGAGCATTGCAGGAAATCACCGACTCCTGGCGTCATTTCGCGGACACGACACTAAGGAGGTGCACTTTGAGAAGTTAAATCTGGTCCTGCAAAGGCCTTATGTTACAAATATCCATATCCATCCATTTGAAACTTTTAAAAATATCATTTGGCAATATTATTTTCTGGAACTTTATTACTTATTTTATAGAATCTATTTCACCACTTCTTATTTAGAACAATTTGTCCTTCCTGCCTCTTTGTTAATTTGCACAATTAACCTATTAAACTTAAGAATATGACTGAATGTGGAAGAGAAAAAATTTGCCAATAATGAAAGATTCCATTACATCATCTCAAATCAAACAAAAAATAAACATTCTTTATGTCAGTTTTATTATTATATTCTTAGAGAAACTGAGGAATCATCAGGGGCTAAACGTTCTTTTCTGGTAGGCTTTTGTGCAAACCCAGTGTAGAGTCATTTGGGCGAGCACTAAGTGGGGGAGGGGCTGGTTAAATGTCCAGTCATGTCCAGAGCAATTACTCTAAGCATATAATAAACTTCCTTTGCAGGCCTGAAATCCTGGGGAAGGTGTCTCTCTGCTCAGTTGCACTTGAGATAAGCAGAAGTTGAAAACTTACTATCTGTAATTTTATTTCAGAAAAACTCAACTGAGGGAATGCAGCTCTGTTTATTTTTTTCATTTAAGGCAGTATGTGTCTTTAGGTTCAGAAAAGGAAGAAAAGGCAATCTGTAGTCCCCCCTCCCCTCCATATTTAAAGTGATGTAGTATGCCCATGTTTCCAGTTAGGTTTTGCAAAAACATTTGTTTTTAACTTCAGAAAAGACTAGATTTTAATTATCTTTCCCCCCATTTTTCAGGCACTGATTTTAACAGTTAAAATATAAAGTTACAAAATATAACTTTATTGGGCTTTAGTTATTTCAATAAAGCACAAAACAGTGTGAGGATTATCCATGTATGATATATTTCAAGAAGAGAGTTATGTTAATCATTAATTATAGGGCAGGTTTAATGGCATTAATTAGGGTTAGGCCTAGTCAAAAATAAATAAATGAATAAAGGCTGTAGCTTTATTTTTTCATGCATTTCAGACACTGATTTTAAAAACTCCACAAAAATTAAGATTTCATTAGAGCTTTCTTTATTATAAAAGTGCATAAATTAAGGGTTGCTTAAACATAAAGGCTTTCAATACAAGCTAAGCCCTAATGATACTAGAGGTCACTGTACTACAGGGAAAAGTTAGATTAATCATTAACTTTAGGGCTGGCAAGCAGCTGTTCTTGATGGCACTGAGTGGTGCTTCATATCCAATAGGCATGTGACCTGGTAGACATGGCATTAGATGGAGTTTATTTTAATGATGTCACTGATTAAATAAACAGATAAGCTCTATATACCATACACTATTTAAGAATATATTTTTAGAGAAAAAAGCAAATTATACCTCTGTTCGCTTAGTACAGGTAGTCCTCATCTTACAACCATTTGTATAGTGATCAATCAAAGTTACAATTGCACTGAAAAAAGTGACACAACGGTTACAGCATCTCAGGATCATTTGATCGCCATTTGCAACCTTCCCAGCTGGCTTTTGACAAGCAAAAGTCAATGGGGAAACCCTTTAATGACTACATGATTCACTTAACAACTGCAGTTATTTGCTTAACAACAATGGCAAAAACATTCGTAAAATCAGTACAACTCACTGGTAACTATGGTCATTAAATCGAGAACTACCTGTAACTCCCTTGATATATTATTATTTTTCTTATGTGCCATCCAATTGTTGTGGATTCTTAGCAACTATATAGATAGATTTTCTCCATGATGATCTATCCCTAACTTGTTTTTTCAGGTCTTTTCAATTGGATACTCATTGCCATTGCAATTGAGTTTATTCACCTTATTGCTGGTCATCCTCTTCTTCTCTTCCCATCCACCAATCCCAGCATTAGAGCCTTCTCCAGAAAGTTATGTCTTCAAGAACATAATGTGTCTGAAGTAGGATAATTTGAGCTTGGTCATTTGTGCCTCAATTGATTTTTCCAATGATGCATTGGCTTGTTTTCTTGGTGACCATGTTATTCTCAAGAGTCTCTTCCAACACCAAAGTTCAAAAGCCAATATTCTTCCTATCATGTCATTATATCAACAAACCTTCACTTCCATAGGATATCACAGAGAATACCATAGCTTGTACAATTCTGAATTTTTGGTACAACCTCAGGCTAATTAAAAAGCAATCTTTGTGTGCCAAGCAGATACAAAGGGAGCATGCCAGGTCATACACACTTAAAACCAGCACTTTGGATTTGGAAGCAAAAGGTTCTTTGGAACAGGTGGGGATATAAATCTATCTTCAATTCCTTAACAGAATTTATCTGCAACTTCTTAAATAAGAAGCATTTTTTTCCTGGAATCATGTGGCTGCTGCAGTATTATCCTGGGAAAGGAAATGGTCCATATAAGGACTTAACCATTAGTGTTGTGTGCGAGTCTCCACACACTCCAGAATACCTTTTTGTTTTTGAATCCTAACACAACAAACAGTATAAGAAACAAACATTAATGTTTAAAAAAACAAAACAAAATGTGATCTCAGGTAAAAGAGAAAAGCCACTGTAGAAAAATGTATTTCATCAGATCATAAACCAATAGGATACAGGCATCTTTCCATACATACATAGTAGCAATAGCACTTAAGACTTATATACCACTACACAATGCTTTACTACACTCTAAACAATTTCAGAGTCAGCATATTGCCCCCACAATCTGGGTCTTTATTTTACTAACCTCGGAAGGCTGAGTCAACCTTGCATATCTTTCTAACAGTAAAAAGAAAGATAATAAATTTACGCAATCATATACTTTGAGAATATGCAAAATACTCCAAATTCTTTAGAATAGTCCTGGTAATTTGGGCAAGTATTGTTAAGCCTTACATAATTGTATTGAAGTGCAACTGAATGATAGAATGATTTGTCTAACATTGCATCATGATTATTAAAAAAAAAACCAATTGTACAGATAATCCTAGTTTAATCACCCTAACTGGGATTTGAGCATTCATCACTAAATAGTTGTTAGATGACACATCATGTGGCCACACCATCTGTCAACAGCAGCTTTGGTACTCATGAATGAAGGCAAATATACATGTCCCAGGATAACGATGCTGGATCCAATCTGAGTTGGACTTGGAAGTCCAAAAGCTCAGAAGATTAAACCTGTGGCCCCAGTGACCCATCCAAATTGGGTCATGCAGCACTGGTACTCTCAGTTGCGATTGTTAAGCCAGGATCACACTGTCATTAGGCTATGGCCTTATGCTTCTCCTATCTTGCTGCATTCACTTCCACTTCAAGTCCTTTCAACCCCATATCTCACCTTTTGGCTGCCCTATGCTCTGCCTTGCACCCCTACTACACTATGCTCCACCACCCCTATTGCCTCCAGTTGACCTTCACCATCTTCTTTCTCCCATTACTGATGATGAGGTATGCCCAGCTTGGCCTTTCATGAAGCAGCTGATGGCTGTTCCAAGCCTTCTTCCTGAAACCTCAAGCAGGTTTTCTGAGGCAGCAAGGGTAGCCAAAGGGCAATGAGGGGGAGATAAGTGTGGAGAGAACTGAAGTGCATTCTGTGGTCATAAATATAGGCAAACTGCCAAATGCCTGAATTTGGATCATGGGGACATTGCAACAGTTGTATTTCCTGACTAAACCAAGTTTAAGATCCTCTGCTCCGAACTGGGGCCATTAGGGTAAAGTTGATAGAGAAAGACTAGACAGAAATTTTAGTTATGATTAGTTTCAATGCTGCTTTGTTTAGTTGTCTAGATTCATTTTTTTTTGTTTATTTTCATTGATTAGATTTCTAGATTTCATATAACTTGGATTCAAGGATTTATTCCCTTGCATTTATTAAATATAAAAATACTTTATTCATTGTTACTTCAGTACTGAACTACAAGGCTGATTCAAAACTGCTTAAATCAACTTACCATGATACAAGGCAAAATGGAGCCATTTGTTTATAAGTTTAATCCTAAGGAGGGTGGGGAAATGGGAAGAGAGATTCCAGAGGCCAGAAGAAAAGGGGGTAGCATCTCCAAACTCAAGAGCAGGTGAGGGTAATCCAATTACCAGCTCCTAGTAAAACTCTTTCACCTGGGGAAACAGTTCCATTCACACATCACGAACTTTACATAAGGAAGGTGAAGGCCTCAAATAAGGTTAACCCATAGCATTCTAGGACAAAGCTAAAATGTTCCCACTTTTTCCTGCCCCCCCACCCCCACTAATTTGCTTAATCACTGCATGAGTCTGCAGGGCAAACATAGGCGGAATTCAGCTTCTGCTTTGGAGAAGTAAGGAAAGAGAGATAGAACAGATCTTATTGTGCTTGGAGCAAGAATAAGCACCACCATTTGCGTACACTGGCAAAAAAAAAATCTGGAGTCTGCCATTGGGAGTTATGCTGCAGTTCCTAATCATCTCAATTCATTCAAAGAGCATTATATACTCTCCAGACTTCAGGGAGAGAACAACCATCATGTATGAGGCTGCTTTAAGAATCCATTTTTTAAAAACCCAATTGCAGAATAGAGAAGGACATGGCAGGACTCATTTTCAGAGCAAATAACAAAATATATTCTTTATCCTTGAGATTCATTGACTGGTTTCCACAATATGAATTAACCTAAAATGGTTTTCCGTCGTGTGTAGTTAAGAGTGCTGTAGGAAGTCAACTAATCTCTTAGCAAACAGGAAGACAATCCATGAATTATAAAGTAGGATTTTGGGTGGCAGATTCTTTTACCTTCAGAATTAAGAAGCTTTATTCTCAAAGATGAAAAAAAATGGCTTCACTCCTTCCAATGACATCATCCTATTGCTAAATGCTTTCCTGTAGCCTTGCAGAAGATCAGAAGGCCCTAATCCTCAATTGATGCCCACATTTATTAGCATACCAGGTGAACCAGGTTATTATATGAATAATATAATATATTCCTCAGATAGTGGGCGGGGAGCATTTGGATGTCCTTCCTTCTTATCAGATCCTCAGGTATAGGGAAACAATAAAAAAACCCTTCTGGAAATCTTTGGTCATCACAATAGTTCCAATAATATTCATCCATCCATCCATCCATGGGTCCATCCACCCAGCCATCCACCCATTCATTCATTCCTCAGTCTTAAATGTTTCTATGTGGGTGGCCCATTTTAGTAATAAGCTAAGTAGAAAGTTTGAATCTGTTCTTACATGGTTTTTTTTCTTAAAAACAAACCAAACTTGACTTATTCAAACCTTTTTACCTCCCAGGTTTCTAATATCACATACTAGACATCAAACACATACAACTTCAGCTGAGTGCCTGCTTCTGAATGCTTTATAGTTCTAGGTGTGCTTAAATGGATTTATGTCATTATTTGAATGAGGTGCTGCTGCTCTTAAAACAATGTAATTAAAGGCTCCTTTGCCACAAAATATGTAAAGCACTTTGCTTTCAAGAACATAAGAAGAACCTCAATGAATCAGGTCAAGGGGTCCATCCAGGCTAAATGTCCGGATTCACACTATCTACCTGCCTCTAGAAGTAACAGCCCTTTTCTACTGTCACTTTCTAGCCAAGACAATTTGAAGAATGTTATCTGTGATTAAAGCTAATTATCTTCCAGGACAGCCATGAAGATTTCAAAACATGAGGCTTCACAAATAACTAATAAGTATCATAGATGTTTTGATTTATAATATTTTGTGTAAAGGCTCATGCAGACTGGTAATGATTTTCTCAGTATATGCATTGAGAAAAACAATAGAAGCATGTGTGAGACATATGTGAGAGTCATTTTTTTAGCAGCTACCCAGCAACTTTTTTCCTACAGGCAGTAAGTCTTGGTGCTCTAAGTGCTCTAAGATTTAGGACAGGGGTCCCCAAACTTGACACCTTTAAGACTTGTAGACTTCAATCCCCACAATTCTTTACCCAACTGGCTGGAGAATTCTGGGAGTTGAAGTCCACAAGTCTTAAAGGTGCCAAGTTTGGAGACCTTTGATTTTGGATGTCTCCAAATGATACCTAGAAACCTTCTTTGGAATTAAAGTAACTTTACCAAATACTTTAAAAGCACAGGTGGAATTTATTCTCAATCCTAGTGTCTAATTTGTATTACCCTATTGTTTCATAACAATTCTTGTTGAGACTTTATTAGGAACCCTGTTCTGAGAGTTTCAAAGAAGCATATCCATTCTGAAAGGACATCTGGTATGGTTTAGTGGTTAAGGGACTGGGCTAGAAAATAGGAGACTGTGAGTTGTGTAGTCCCTCAGGTGTGAAAGCCAGTTGGGTGGCTTTGGGCCAGGCAGTCCAATCAACTTCACAGAGTGATTGTAGGGAAAATAGGATGAAGAGGAATACTATGGATGTTCACTATCTTGAGTTATTTGTAAAAAAAAATAAAGGTGGATAAAAATAAATAAATACAATCCAAAATATAGATCAGATATGTATACAACTTCACCATAATAAAAAAGATCATTTAGAGAACACCCACAGGACCATCAACAACATATTTAAAGGAACTGAGTTTACGAGAGGAGAAGAAGAAAACAACAACTTGCTATTCTACCTGGACATCCTGATCTGCAAGGACCACAATGGCAAACCAGGAACACAAGTTACAAAAAACCCACCCACACTAGTTAACTGCTCAACTACCAGAGCAACAAGCCAAACTCCAAGAGAAGCTGTATTATTTAGACAAGCACAAACTCACTGCAGCAGCTCTGAACAGCAGAAAAGGGAAACAGAGCATGTATACAACATATTCTAACAAAATAGATTTCCATGCAACTTTATCAAAAAGTGCTTTACCACTCAACCCAATATAGAAGAACCAACAGAAGTGCTAAAAAGAATAATACTGCCATACATCAAGAACATCTCAGAAACCCACTACAGACTACTACCATGTTTCCCCCAAAATAAGATCCTGATTTTTTGAGGGGTGGGTCTAATATAAGCCGTACCCTGAAAATAAGCCTGGGGGGGGATGGGCATGGCCAGCACAAAAGGTGGCAAGCATACAGGGGCTGACGGTGTCTGGCACAACTGCAGCCCTCCAGCTCCTTGAGCAGTCCAAATACCAATAAGTCCCAGCATGGAGGCAGAGGCGTGGAGGTAGCAGACAGGTGATCTGGATGTGCTGCACGACTGCCTGACTCATGGGAGGCTCACGGGAGGCTTCCATGGTGGCACCAGCAGCAGGCGGAGGCAGAGGCACTGGGATGGGGAGGCAGGTGATCCCAATGCCCGTGTGGGTGCTTGTTTGATGTGCCCGTAGGCAAGCCAAGAAATGGTGGGACCGAGTGGGCAGCATGTTGGGATTGCCTCTGCTTCCGCCTGGCTCTACTGTGCACTTTTTGCCCCCAGGCACACCAAGTCTGTTTACAAAGGGGATGCTAATTGCTTCATTTCAAACCATCCTCTTTGCAAGCACACGGAGCTTTGAGTCTCTGTCAATTCTCCATCTGGGTGAAAAAGTGTTTGGTCACCTATGGCAGCAGTCACCAACCTTTTGGACCTCAGGGACCACCAAACTTATAACTTTAGATCCCAGGGACCACTAACTGGTTCTGTGGGTGTGGCCTAATTAGTGGATGTGGCTTGGTGGTCATGTGGCTGGCTGGGCATGGCTTGTATGTAAATATTATAAATATTTATATAAATATTGAATTTTTTTTTTATAAAAAAAGAGCAACTTTTACCCAAAATCAGGCAAAGCAGGCAGGCAGATTGAGTTGCTCACAGAATCACAGATTCATTCAGAAATCTATCTATGTGCCATCAGCTCAGTCTGTCACATAAAATTTGCTTGCAAGCAAACTCACAAAATTAACTCACAAAATTACACACCATGTATGTAAATATTGACTTTTTTTTAATAAAAAAGAGCAACTTTTACCCAAAATCAGACAAAGCAGGCAGATTGAGTTGCTCACAGAATCATTCAGTGATATATCTATCTGCCATCGGCTACCTCAGTCTCTCAAATTTGCTTGCTGTAAGTCTGCACTGAATTTGCTTGCAAGCAAACCATCAGTCCTAAGGGAGGTTCAGGTGTACTTACAAGCAGAGCCAAAGATCTAAAGACTAGCTAGAAAGCAAGAAATCCAACCATTTTCTGCTTCCTAGCTAATCTAAATCTCCTGGCACAGCAGAACAGCTGATGGTTGGAAAAGTAGCAATTTAGCAGGCAAGTTTGTCAGGTAAGGAGTGAGTGGGTAGGGAGGGTTCCTGTGGGCCATGTGGGTGGGGCAGCCTTGTGTTTCTGTGCAGCCTGGATTAATTGCTTTCAGGGGGTTGCTCTGGGGGGTGAGATTTCTCTGCGGCCCACCAAAATTTTTGCGGCCCACGGCCCACAAGTTGGCAACCGCTGACCTATGGGGTGCTTGGGAATGGACCAAATCACTTTGTTCCCAAATGCCCAACAGACAACCAAGCACATTTTGCCCAGACGGAGAAATGACAGAGACTCAAAGCTTCGTTTGCTTGCAAAGGGGATGGTTTGAAATGGAGATATTAGTTCAGTTCAAAGTGTCCCCTTTGAAAGCAGACAAGCTGGGCGAAAAGTGTTTGGACAGCTACTATCGGCTCTGCCCTGTCCGTCCCACTGTTTGCTTGTCTGTGGCCTCAATCGGGGCCAAGCTCTCGGCATGCCCCGGCTTCCACCCGGCCTGCCAGGAGGGAGAAGAGCCCCCTCGAGGCCAGCAGCAGCATGGGCAGCCGCTTGGTGGCCAGCACAGTGCTCCCATGGCCAAGAAGTGCCCAAGCACTGCCAGTAGAGAAAGGAAAGAAAGGGAAGAGGTGGGCCTACTGCTACAAAAATGTGACAGTGGGCAGAGATGGTCAGCTCATGTTTTGGAAAGCCCAAAAGTTACTCCACTTTTGGTACATTATAGGACATTACAGGTATTTTTTTTTCATCTGAAGGAAACAAAATCCAAATGATTTAAAAGCTCAATAAGCTGATCTAAAAGTATTAATATCTCTCTACCTGACCAAGGCTTCCATAAAAGCACAAAGTAAAAATAATATTACCTGTTGTTTTCAAACTACTCGTCCCTGCCATGTTATCAGATTACATAACTTTCTAATTGTTTCCATAGCACAATGTTCTTCTCCATGCTATTATAACAGTCTGACTGTAACATATTGTCAGCCATGGTTCAATGGCATGTTCTTCTCCTGTCCACACTGCTGTGAGGTAATAAGATCAAGCTGAGCAGTCATTCTCCATGTTTTTGTTTAATGGGGTGTCAAATCCCACCTACAGCTTAAACTTCAGAGTCTTTTTGCTTTCAGCAAGGCTTTTCAAAGAACAAAAGGAATGACCAAAGCCCTTGCTTTACTCCCATATTTCCTCTTTACAGACATATATTTCAAAAAAGCTGTTGAAAAAAGAAAGGTTTTCAAAGGGATAGCTGTGATTGTCTCTGAAAGCAGAAACAATGTGGTGTCTTGTATACCTTAAGGATAAACAAACTGATGATGACAGTGTAAGGGTTTGTGATTGACATTCCACTTCATCAGATAAATGGAGCAGTTAGTGAACAGGAGAGAGGATGAATGCAAGAGCTACTGCCAAGTTTCTGAGGAGGTTAAATGAGAGCACTGTCTGTACATTAAGCAGAAAAGAGTTCTTACTAAGAGAAAAGAAGAAATAGTAACTATTAGGAATCCTGCAATGATCAAAGGATGTAATTTTGTACATGGCAATAGTAGGCAGAGCCCTGGAAGACTTTACATCCATATTTCAAAACACCAGCTTTCTAGACTTTTTGAGTAGGACTGTAAGCTCAAAATATATGGAAAAAAATTGTTAAACAATCGCAACCAGGAACGCCATGCAGGATTTCCACATGTGATGTGCAGGGGATTTGGTACATTTTCCCTTCTACAGTAGAATAAGCTGTATTACCTTAATTGGCATCACTAGCTGAGCAAACTTAAGTCTTTGTTTAGCTGTCTAGATTTGGGATGCCTGTAACAGTGCGTCTGTGTGTGTCTATAAAAATGCAAATCTTTGAACAACTCCTGTTTAAGATGTCAATGCAACTGCAGTTCTCAGCTAACCCAGTTCTCAGCTAACCCACTGCAAGCCCATTTTCAAGAAGGGAAAGACAATACAATAGAGTATATCAAAGGTCAGGTCCTATAGACTAATCACAATGTTTTATTATTATTTTTTCAGAGAAAATATTCCTATTTTTAGGAATGTTCAAAGGCCATCCACTAAAGGATATTCATAGAAGAAAATGGCAATGAATGTAAATATTGTGTATAAATAAATAGTTATGGTATTCTCCTTTTGGTATATACCCTTTTGAGATCTTAGAAAAAAGTTTTGCGTATACTTTCAGGATGTTTTTCTTTGTTGATCCTAATCTAATTATCTACTTTTTAAGGGGTAAAAAGGGAATAATAAACATAGATTCATTTTAGTTTATCTGTGACAAAATACAGACTTTTCTGGATATGGGTCTTGGTTTATTGGCAAGAGCATACTGAGCTTTGAGATATTTTATGTTCCTATTCCTATTTTGTAAGTAGAAAATTAAGGTGATAGTCCTATATCAATGAAAATGTTCCTCTGAATTCAGCGGAGGTTACATAGACGTGCAAAACCATATTCTGTCAGCCTGTAATATTTCTATTTACTCCATTGATCACTGACATGATGCAAAGAGCCACAATCAGGGCCTCCAAATCTAATTATGTAATGAAAAAGTCACACTGGGCAAGTGCATATTTATGCGATCCATACTTATGTAATGTATAACCATATTTATAAATTCAATGACGGCTTCCTCCAGAATTGTTTTTGTTTCTCTTTAAATTGGTGATTAGCTGCACTGCTCAAGCACAAAAAGCCAAATAGCTGCTGAACATGTTGATAGCAAAGGGTGTCAAGGATTAACAAATGCACCCCATTGTGGTTGTTCATTTCCTTTGTTGTTTCTATGCTTTCAGTGAAGGTTCTCCCCCCCCCCCCAGGTTGATGTTAGTATGAAATAAGATGAATACACAAGTTATAGAGTGATGTTTCCCAACAATTAAAGTGATGCCTGTTTCTTCAAAATTGGGGATAAAAAGTGAAAAGACATTCTTTTATTAATAGAAACAGTCTGGCTGAGATATCAAAGCACTGGATTCTTTCATGCTCACTGGAAAATTTCACAAGTTTAATTCCAACACTTAGCAAGATAAAAAGCAAACTTATGTTAATTATATAACTTAAAATGAATGAGGTTATTCCTCTACTCTGTCAATAGAGCTGTTGAAATTAGCAGATCAGAAATGTGATCACAGCGCCGGAGGCAGAATATTAGTCCACCAAACATACGATTCTTAAAAAAAAATATTGCTATCCCCAAAAGCTAATAATCGATAACAGAATTTGATTTCAGATTATAAATTAATGATGTTATCTGGGGTCTGAATAAAGATAACCAATTGATGCTATTCAAGGAAAGAGCCTTGCATGCTTATTCTTCTCCTTGATCCAGAAACCCTTTTCAGTTTACAAAAATCTAAAATTTCAGTTTAAAAATGCAGAAATTTTAGCTAATGTGGGTGGGTTAAACAGTCATGATGGTGGCCACTTGATCAAAGTTCCAACCCTTTTTTTTTAACTGCATGTGAACTATGTCAAGAACTCTGTGCAGTTGTGGCTGCCATTTTGACTTTTTTGACCCCTCAAATATACCCTTAACAGAGATATTTTGGACAAGAAAGTATAGTAGGAAAAGGCACACGAAAATATTTTGTGCCCAAACTTCCAATAAATCATAGAGTACTAGGGCAGTTTTCCATATCTACCCTTCCCTTAAGTTTTAAACTATAATTCCTATCATCTCCATTTAGCACTATCCTAAGGTAAAGTTATTAGTCTGGGTTAGCATTATTTAAGAGAAAAACAGCTATCAGAAAGAATCACCAAGCTGATAAATTGTAGCTTGGCTTCTTTGTAGCATTTTGACCAACACTTAGAAACAAGGTATTTCTATTTAAGACTTGTAAAAGTGACTTTTGACCACTTTCAGATAATAGGAAGAGTAATCCAGTATACTCCAGTATTTTGGAAACACACCACTATTGGGTAGGTGTTGGGAAGTCTTGGCGAATTGATCTATATTGCTCTATGAGGATGTTATCGTTAATGCACCCAGATTCTTGGCATTCCCCTCTACTGAACTGGCAAGCATACCTGTGCCCAGCATCTTAGGCAGCATCTCCCTGCCCTGGCTAGGGAGGATGGGAAATGTTATCCAAGACAAGGTCGCTTTTGGCATCTGTGGGATCCCCGGTGTTGCTGGCTTCCGCCACTGCACACATCTCAGTTCACCGTATGCAAACGCTTATTTCCAGATCACCCTCTATTCTGAGTGTGCAACAGCTACCCTTTCGTTTATTCCCTTCGGAGTCCCGAGGTTCCAACATTGCTCGCCTTTGTTGTTCTTATTTCGGATTATAACCCAAAGGCGAGGCGCCGGGTGGGGAAGGATGCTCGCCTGCAGGGAACAGCGGGAATTCGCGGAGTACCTGCACAACGGAAAGCGCCGAACAGGTAAGCCCGATCAGCAGCCGCCCCACGCGGAGGAAGAGCCTGGCATGAGGGCGTCTCTTTCAACATCACAACGCCACAGTTCCTGCTCAACAGCGCGCACACACGCACGGATACACATCCACAGAGCAGAGCTGGCACCCTGTTCCCTCACCCCCTGAATCTTTAACCCCCGCACTGACCCAGAAGATGAAGTTGAAAAGGAAGAGCAGGAACTTGACGCAGCGCATCCCTCCTTGCACTCGCCCCATGGCAGCAGCGGCTCTTCCTCGCGGGCTTTCTTCCTTCTCCTGCAGCAGCCAACAACAAGCCCCTCTCGCCCAGAAGCCGCGGCAGGCGCCTCTACTGCTTGCCGCTTTCCAGCCGGGGAGGGCGCAGAGGCGGAGCCTGCGAGGAGGAGGCGGGGCGGAGCTGCGGGTTGTTGTGGGCCCTTTGACCTTCCGCTCCCAACCGAGACTTAGCCGGGACTCGGTTTCTAACGTTAAAAAACAGCATGTAGTTGGATTTGTATGCCTAATTAGCACAATAATATATAAAAGTCCGTGGTTTGATATCTAAATTAAAGCAGCAATTGGAACACTTGGTTTATTTGGGGACTTATAATAGCATTTGGGGAGGGTGCCTTTGAATCGGTATTGACTCCTAGTGATTGCTTAGACAAGCCCCTGCAGTTTTCTTGGCAAGATTTTCAGAAGTGGTTTGCCATTGTCTCCTTTCTAGAGCTAAGAGTGGCTGGCCCAAGAACACGCAGTTGGCTTTGTGCTCAGTGCAGGGTTAGAACTTCTAGTTTCTTGCCTGGTACCTTAAACACGACACCAAACTGGCTTTTATAATAACTTAATAACCACATATTCCCTAATTTAAGAAAAACGACCCATGAAGACAAGTTCTGCCACCAAGCAGAGGGGCTGAATTAGGACTGCTGAATCAGCCTGTTCTCACCTCCGCTGCTTTTAAACCATGCACTTGGAAAGCAGGGCATAATGGCTTGGATTTCCTCTCAAAAGGGAAACACAGGACAGGAAAGAAGGATGCAACTACTTGTCTTTCCATCATCAAGAGGGAAGAAAAAAAAAATCTCAGTGGTGGCTGCACAGCTGGATAATTGGACTTGCTTGCTTCATGGTGGGACATGGTACTTCCTGGATCAGGTGTGACATTTTCCCATCTCCGAGAACAAGCAATTCCCATTTAGGAAACAGCTGTACTAAAATGTTCTCATGCTCACACATCCCTCTTAAGTGCTGTGGCAAAATAAAGGCTACTATGGAGCTTGTTGATATAATTTTTAAGGGACTCTGTACATTTAAAACAGATTGTTTTAAAAGATACTTCAAATTGTTATTTTTCAAGGTCATAGAAGGCAGCTCAATGAGAATATTAGATGGCATGAGGACTAGAATGCCTCAGTATAGTTTAATTTTTGCCTATCTCAAAAAGCTATGAATTAAATATAGAACACATGCTTTGCTACCAAACTAAAATTACTAGAAGAAGCAATGCTTTCATATATAAGATATAAGTATTTGGTGTCTGCACATAGAAATGACAGGACATAATCTGAAGTGGTTTATCTAGGAGTTTTGTGTTTTGTGCTCTAACAGTTCTATGTGGTTTGCTTCACAGAAAGGTTTTCTGATAAAAGTGATCTGCAGTCTGGAAAGTTTCATTATCTGGCATGTAAACTTGTCTAAATGTTACAGCCACATCCTTATACAAACTAATTATCATTAAAAGATCAACTCAGTCCTCAGTGTTCCTATATATACATGAAAAATCATTGTTGGATTATTCTTAGTAAAGGCACAATTTTAAAACTACACCACCCTTCTAATTTACAGTTTAAATTTAAAAAAAATTTGATTAAGGGAATTGAAGAAATATGAAAGACATGAACGACTTGCATCATTTACTGATATTTAATTTGGTTCTAATAAACATTGCTGAACAACTGAATTTGGTACATAAAATCTATAACTTTTCCCACATGATGAAATAATTAAAATCCACTTTCTGAACCCAAATGCTTATTCAGATGATCAGTTACAGAATAACAAAGTTGGAAAGGACATTTTCTAGTCCAAAGCCTTCCCAAGCAAGAGACCAAATATTATCCAAGAGAAAAGGCTGTCCAATCTCTTCTTAAAAACTTCCAGTATTGGAGCACCCATAACTTCTGAATGTATGCCATTCCACTGATCAATTGTTCTCACTATCAGGACATTTCTCCACAGTTCTGAGTTGGATCTGTTGCCATCTGTTACTTGTCTTGCCCTCAAGTCCTTTAGAGAGTAGGTTATCCCCCTCTTCTCTGTGATGTACTAATACATCATGTGACCTTGATACTAGTCTCTGTTGATGCAACCTAGGACTGCATTGACTTTTTTTGGCAGCTGTAGCACATTACTGGCTAATATTTAAGTGTCTACTAGGACTCCCAGATCCTTCTCACAGTTACTACTATTGAGCCAGGTACCAGTTATTTATACCTGATTTGGTTTTTCTTGCCTAAGTGTAAAACCTTACCTTTCTCCCCATTGAATTTCATTTTGTTAAATAGGGGGCAGTGTTCAAGTCTGGCAAGACTTTTCTGGATCTTGACCCTTTCTTTTAAAGTGTTGGCTATTTCTCTTAGCTTGATGTTATCTCCAAATTTGATGAATTGCCCTTCTACCTCTTCATCTAAATGGTTTATGAACATGTTGAAGAGTACTGGGCCTAAGATAAAATCTTGGGGTACTACACTGCATATTTTCCTCCATGTAGATATAATTCCATTGAGGAGTATACATTGAATGTAGTTTGTCAGCCAGTTACAAATCCAGCTGGAGGTTGGATGCTGTCTATCCCAAATTTTCTATCTTACCAAGAAGTAAATTGTAGGTTGTTCAGTAAGTCTACTTTGTCAAATGCCTTATCGAAGTCCATGTATACTATGTCCACATTATTTTGTGGTCACTAATTTATTCACTTTGTCAAAGAATACAATAAGATTTTTTGGCATGATCTGTTTTTGATAAACTCATATTGGCTTTTAGTAATAGCTTTGCTTGCCTCTAGGTCTTCGCAGATCTGTTGCTTAATTACCTTTGCTAGGATCTTGCTGGAAGATGCACCATTTCTTATCCTTAATACAAGCGCTGAGTCCTACCATAATAAAGTGAAGTAAACTTCTTGTTGCATAAAAAGAGAACATGTAAGTCAGTTCAATAGGAAGTTGAAAAGAAGCTGAATATGAAAGTTTCTTGTTAGTGAATGTGGTAGGACTTTCCAGCCCTTTTAGTTTGCACAATTTTTGAACTATCTTTTGAGAGAAATCAATGCATTATCATGCTTGAGATGGAAATATAGAATTGTTCCTTCCTTTAAAGCAGGTGATACATTTATTCAGATACAACACTTCAGAATAAATTCTGTATACCTACTGAATCTTTCCTGTTTCTAATTATTTGACTATACCTTTTCATTCTGCTAAATCTCTTTCAATTTGATACCAATTTATACTTATTTTATTTTATTATTATGCATTGCTTTGATAATCTATATGCATGAAATAATACACAGATTAGTGTAAGTATAACAAGGTAAACAAGTCTGAAATTTCAATTGTGGTGGCTTATTTAATTTTTGTCTCACATTTTCTTCAGCAAATGCTGAAGGGAATGTATGTGCCTTTCTTCTCCATAGTTGATCCCTGTTAACAATCAGTGTGTTCATTAATAGAACACAACTGCTGCATTTTCATAACATGCTATGTCCAAGTCAATAAACCACAGTATGGCTTCACAAAATGGCCTGATACACTCAAAAAACTAAATCAGTTGCTTAGTTTCCACAACAGTCTGAGGTATATTTAGCCCCACATCACCCTGATTGAATATATTGTATGAATCTGGGCATGTATGCCTTTTCCTTTTAATAACCTATGAGATGGAATGGTGGAGATGGAGAGAGAGATCCATAGATTTACCTAGTGAGTCTAGTTTCATGGCTGATTGATTCTGGATGTGGATCTGATTGTTGCCAATCCTGGTCTAGTATTTCAGGCACCACTAGTAATTCTGGTAATGAATGGGATGCAAGACTTATCATGAAAAAGTATGAAAGTGTTAGTTTCTTAATGTGGTGTTGTTCAGCTCTATGGTGGTCTTACTACTCTGAATCTCTCTACATATGACAGATTATAATTTAGACAGTGCAGATACATCTGCTAAATAATATATGTAAAGGAGACTTCAGATTTTATCCTGGGAATAAAACTATTTATGAAAAGGCCTATAATAGCAAAGTAGTTTTTCCAAAATAAAGTTTTCCCAATTACCTTGTTTCCTTGCTAATACACAAGGGAAGAAGAATTTGGCTCTTCTGGAAAAAATGTACTTAGGGTTTAGGGAACAGCTATAAGCGCTTCTCATTACCATCCACTCTTTTTATTCCTTTCAGAAATTCTTTGTGAAATGTAGCCTTTAGCAGATACACTAATGTTGAAAGGGCTTCCTGAACTCTACTATTCATCATAGTAAAGTCAAATTAATACTATTAAATATGGGCTGAAAAACTCTGGATGGCCACAAGATGGCAGAAAAAGATGCAGAACACTTTTAATTCCTTGTTTGCATCAAATGTGCCACCCACTCCTTGCACTTGAAATGTATGATGGTATGAAATTTGTTGCTTTGATGCCAGGGCTGGTGCTGTCTTTTCTATTTTAGTGTGTGGGGAATTAAGAAAAGCAACAAATGGATTGCTCTGGCGGTTTCCCTCATGCCAAGCATTACCTGCTAACCGAAAAAGAATGACCAATCACTCTTCCCTAATGGGTGGGTGCTTGGAATGACATGTTTCACCCCCACTAAATTGCCTTAATAATGAGAAACAGTAGTTCATACTTATGACTTATCTGGCTGTTTTTGAACACAAGTAAATTTTTGTTCTAAACTAGTCTGGCTGACAGGTTGCAGAGTTGGAAAAGACTAGCCTGACTAAATCCACCCAGAGGAAGGAAAGGCAGTTGAGGATCACTGGGGGAATCTCTTGCTGGAAAGATCAGATCTACTATAAGCGCCAGAACCTGCAACATGTTGTAGCCTCCAAGCCTTTGACGATGGTGTCATTGCTCAGTGGGAGAGCAATGCCCTAAATGGCATAAAAGCACAAGCAAAAAGGCTGGGCTCCTGAAAAGCAAAGGGATTCCTCAGAGTGGATCACTCCCTCTTAGGAGGTTAAAAGCACCAGCTGTGGTGCCTCTGCATAAAAGACTTGGGCAGAAGGCAAGTGATAGATTCGTATTAGATATGTTAACTACTGTTCCTTCTGCTTATGTAAATGCCTGAAATTTAGTTTGCTTTTGGACTCTTTACATTTGTTCTGATCTTCATTCTGGTCTCTGCTGTTTTAAATCCTGGGTTGGACTTGGATCAACACTACGGCTTTCTCTACATCTATATTTGCATTCTTGGTTTTGTTTTTTTATTGCATCCCTTAAAATTTTTATAGGTTTGGGAATATGTTGGGGTTCTGAGAACAGAGCTATTTGCATTTACTATATAGATCCCCAATCCATTAATAAGCAAATGCATCTAGTATTATATATGTATCTATGTATATGTATATAAATATGTATATATCTGCATATCTTTGTTATTTAAGCCTTTTTTAACCTCTTTTTTAAAATCAGCTTTGCGATTGGGTGGCTAAAACATTTTTACTGGCCTTTGAGAGTTTCCTAAGATCTGGGCATTGTGCCATTGTGTCAAATGAATAATCCAGTCTTGTCCCTTTGGCAGGACAAAGGCCACCTTATTCTTTCAGTGTGTCTTGGCTTAAATTAATGAATATTAATTCTAAATGCATGTAAAATTAAAGGTGTAGCTTTTCTTCCTAAACATAAATAAGAATTTGATAAACTTCTTATATTGGTTTCAATGGTATAGAGCTATACCTCTGATCACATGTATTTTGTGCTTATTTTTTCTTTAAAAAACAACAACCACATAATCTATAGCTATAAGTTACCACTAGCATTGTTATCAAGCAAAGGAATTTGTGGTTTTAGTTTCCATTTTTGTAAGGCAGGCTAACCAGATTGTTATTTCTAAAAATAATACCTTCTTTTCAAAGCCTGCCTATGCACATACAGTGTATCACACCTCACTAGTCTTCCTAAAAGTGTGCAGCAGGCCCCACAGGCCAGATTTAAGCACCCTAAGGGCCGGATCCAGCCCATGGGCCTTGAGTTTGGCATCCCTGGTGTACAGGCTTAGGAATCTGGGTAAGGATTCCTGTCCTATTTCTTTCTGTACATTCCAAAGAACAAGATCACCAAGATACTCTTAATCTGCCTCCATTTTCAGGAACTGGATACCAACCTTTGCTAGTGTGGTTTTCAGCAGACTTGCTGCATTTAGTCTATGGCACTTGGTTGTTCACCTCTTTGCAGTGTTGTTTGGAAAATGAACATTGAGAGATAAGAATAAGATTTGACAAATGTTTCAAAGATTTGCATGTATGTGTGTGGGAAGGGATAAATTTAATATTCAGGAAATTAGGGGCTGATGGATATCTTCTTGACTCAATTTTAAGTTAATATACTTGTGTTAACATTGATTTACAGTTTCTGCCAAAATGTCCCTGCTTCCAGAATAGTTAAGGGTTAGGGTGTTGGGAGTGTCGCAGACCCCCTCCTCATCCAGAAAAACCCCCTTTTCCCGAGGTGGTGGAGCGGCGGTAAGTAATGGCCGCCATGAAGAAGCCTGCAACCGGGTAAGATTGTGCTGGAGGAAGCAAGAAAAGTGAAAGTGCTGGCTGACCCGGGTCAATTAACATCTTTTAAACTCCCTGGAACTGAACTGTCTGAATTGCTGGAGGATACATTGTATCCCTAAGAAGATCGGAAAGCGGCGGAGAAAGCTGTTAAAGGGAACTTTTTTTTTCTTCACTCTCCCACCCCATAAAAACAGCAGATGAAGATTTGAAATTTATTTGGGCACTGAAGGTGAATTATTTTGAAAGTTGAAGCCAAGGGACAAAAGACTCTTTGGACATTGGACTTAATAATTTAAGAAATCGGAAAACCCTTATTGGAGGTATGGATTTCTGATCATTTAAAAAAAAAAAATTGTTGTTGTAAGTGGGACGGGAGAGGGAAAAAAAATTGGAGCAGAAGCTGAAAAAGGAGGAGATTGCCTAGAATCCCAAAGAAAGGTATATGGTAATTGGACCTCTTTGATTAAACAGTAACCCCAGAAAGAGAAATAGAAGAAGGAAGAAAAGTATTAATTTTTTGGAACTTTTTTTTGAATTATTCTTGATTAAAAATACTTGGGTGGTTGTTTTGGGAAAAGTTTCTCTTTTCATGATGGCATTACTTGTGGATGAACTAAAGACTGAATATCAAAAATATAAAAAGGAAAAACAAGATGGAAAAGATACTTTGGGCACTTTATTTCAATTTTTAGAAATGGCGTTATATACTTATGAAAAGTTGACTACGCAGCAGAATGACTGGGACAAAGAAGAAGAGGAACAAGAAGCCATCTTTGATGAACAATGGGTTTTTTCCGGGGAGGAGGAGAAAGAGAATAAGACAAAGGGGATTTTAAGGTTTGAAAAAACAACCAAAAAAGAGAAAAATGAGAGGAAAGGTGGATGCCAGGTTAGAAAGCAACGGAAAGGGAGTAAGAAAAGGGAGGAGGAGAGACAAAGGGGTAAAAAGGAGAAGAATAAGCAAGAGAGAAAGTGGGGGAGGAGAAATCTCAATGGTGGGAAGCAAGATTTAAAGAAAAAAAGCTTATTTAGAGACAATGGATGAATCTAATTGGGAAAAAAGGGGGGATTCTGGAAGGTACATGTGTTTTTATATGTGTATCTAGAGTAGAATGTTTAAGATATAAATGAGTATTAATATATATGATTAGTTTTTTTTTTCTTTTTAAATGATATGGATAGTGGTTATATAGGTTTTTTCTTTAGTTATTGATCTTTCTTATAAAATTTATTGTGTAATTTTAGAATGTACTAAACAGAATCCCAAGATGAATTAAGTGTTATATGAAGTACTTTTAAGTTAGGGCAATGAGTTAAAGGCGTCACTCTAATTAGTGTATAGGAGAAGTATAGTAAAAAAAAAAAAAGATGAATGGATAGCTGGAAATAGAACAGACAAAGAATGATATTGAAAATGGTAATAAGATATGGAAGGATATATAAAGTGAATATGATGTGTGAATTTCATCTGTGTGAAGAGTTTTAACTCGGGATCAAGCAGCCTTCAGAAAAGATGTTTTAGGTTTTGTTTTGTTTTCTATGTTCTGTGTTTTGTATGTTGATAAAAGGCAATAAAATTTTAATTAGCAAGAAATAACTTGGATAATTAGAATGAAAAGGAGAAGTTGGGATAAGATATGAAGTTAAATAGATAACGTAAATATTGATATTATAATTTGGAATCATTTTGTATGTTCTATTGGTTTTCTTCTTTAATTATTTATTTATTTATTTTAGAAAAGAATTTGTGTGCTGTTATGCCTTGATTGTTTGTGCAGTTTTTGTAAAATTAATAAAATTTCTTTAAAAAAAATAATAATAATGCTCCTTTATATTGTAACTAAATAAAGCAAGAACCTCATTCTTTGTCCCTAGAGATCTATTTTTAAAGATTTTCTAAATGAAATTCTCCTTTGTGTAATGAGTAAGGAATAGTAGAAAAAACACGTGAGAGCTCAATCCAGCACCTATTTTATTTTACTTGTGTGGTGAAATAGCATAAGGAGAAAGCAATTGCCCCAAGGTGGACCAGAGAAGCTCTTGGCAAGATAGAGAGATGGAGAACTGAATATGGCTCATCTGAAATTCAACTCCGTGGTGCTCTGCACTAGGAATATGTCGCATTTTCAAGGCCCAAAAATTTGATCAAAACAGTACTGTATGAAATCCTGTATTATATAATCGTTAATAGTAATAATATTATTATTACATGAGACACACTTGCTAAGGAATGCATTTCTTACTGCTTTGGAATTAAGGCTTCTTTTAACTTCCTTGATAGATACCAAAGTATAAATTTGTTCCTACACTCAAAAACTTAGCAGGGACTTTCAGGCCATTTCAGACTATGCTTGATCATATATAAATCAGGTCATTGGAGGTATCCATTCTGGAATCCCTGGAGCTGCATAAGATTAAACTTGTTTAGTGGGATGAAACAAAATTGTATAGGATTAATTGTCAATGAGATAAATGTTGGTTAATTTTAAAACAAAGCAGTGTAATGTTTACATTTATGTAGTATTTCTTAGAATGTAAAGAATGGAGGAGATCTTGGAGTTCATCCAGTTCAACTCTTCCCAGCGTAGGAATCGACTTTTATAGCATCCCCAACTGATGGCCATCAAGCTTCCAATTAGAGCAAAAGGAAGCCCCTGGCTTTCCAATGTAGTTTTTTTTCTTACTGCTAGGAATTTTTCCTGGTATCCAACTGAAGTAAGAATTTAAACCCATTGCTTCTTCCCCAATTTTTATATGACAGCCCTTGATCTATCATGTTTCCAGCCAGTCTTCTACAAGCCAAACCATATCCAATACTTCTGTTTCTCATTGACTTTTCCTTCCTTCTTATCATTTTGGTTGCTCTAATTAAATGTAATGTCAGCAACTGGACAGGAGATTCTAACATTGATCTGACTGCATCAAAATATAGAGGAATATACAGCATAGTTCTGTGATACAGAATTAGAATTGCATTTTTTGTGTGCAGTTGCATACTTGCTGGATCATAATCAGATTATGATCCATGAAGAGACTCCCACCCCAACATTTTGAAAAAAGTATAGGTTAGGTCAGTAAGGACTAACCTCCTCATCAATGTGCAAGCCTTGTTCTTTCCTTGTCCAATGTTGACCACCCTGATTGTGAGTGTAAAAAATGTAACAAACACATTTTTGGATTCTCTTCATTTGAGAAACCACACGATAGCAATTTTTGCAGAAACTTTTGCTGTTCTTTGGTGCTAGCAAATATCAAAATCACTCACAAAGCATTCCAGTTCAGTCTGATTTTTTAAAAGTTCATCTCATAAGTTCCAGATAGGCTTGAAAATGCCTCCCTTCAAGTCATGTTGGGACTTCAGCCAATGTAAACTCTATGACAATAAACAACATAAGCAACATAAACATAAGCAACATAAACATAAGCAACATAAACAACACTCGTATTCTTTCTAATTTTAAATCTTCCTACGAGTTCTTCTTTAGTGATTTGTAGCATCAGTCAGCCAGCCTCTTTCAAATTGTTATATTAGCACAGTGACACTTTGATGCCTCCAGAAGGCACTATGAATTATCATTGGTTTTCCATTTTAGATGCACCAAGGAGAACCCAGGCATAAAACTGCAGACTGACATTTTACTTAATCTATTAAGTTAGGTATATTTATTATGTAGTACAGATAAAAAGCTAATAGATGATAGCAACAATTTTAGGTAATTTGTTCAAAGATCTGAGTATGATGCATCAGATATTTATTTGCAACATATATACTATATTCTTCAGCTCAAAACTGTCCTGGAGCTGTCATGTCAACAAGGGTTAGTAAATGAACAGTGGGTTATTCATGTTTTTCAGGGGATGGCATGAAGATAAGATCCAAGCATGATCACACAACAAAAGAAATCCTTCTCACTGAGATGGATCAGAGAGTGATAGGTGTTCCTTGACTTTATTCACATTGGGGCTGACCTTCATTGGGTCACTGTGGATTCCTTCTTTACTTCCTAAAACTCTTAAAGGGAGTGATAGCCTCCTAGTTGTCTTTGCAGTGGCTGGGAGGATATAAAAATGATTGGTTTCCTGTGTGATGAGAATCATGCACTTAGCACTTTTCTTAATATAGAATAAGATATAATCATGTGGTTAAGGCTGCAGTGTTAACCATACTTAGTAAAACATAACTTTATATGAAGCAGTTCAATATTTAGGTTTAAGATTAAAAAGTACTAGGTTGCACATGAGATCTAGCAATGAGCAGCAACAGAATAAAGGGGAAAATACAATAATAAATAAAATTAGAATTTCAGGAATAGTGGCAGACAGAACATATGCCAGCAATGTAAATGGCATTCAGATAAAGCATTCTAAATCCCAATTTAGGAATAGTATTCATAAAACAGCTATAACTTGTCTAATACTGATCTGCATAAGCACTGCATAAAACATGTATTTGGAGAGCCAAGATGGGCAATAGAAAGAAATATTAATTTAAACAAATAAAAAAATAAGAGGGTAATTCCTTCAAAATAAAAAAGTTGGAGTGACAAGAAATTCTGCATCAAGAAAAGTGTATTGAAATCTGCACATTTTCCCCAGAAAGAAAATGTAAAAGAAATAAATTATGGTATTGGGTAATTAATGAGAACGTATATGAAATTTTGAAAATGGGTCCCTGTTATAGGCATCCAAATCTAGATCAGCTGAAGATCTCTACTTCTGGTGTGTTAAGAAAGTGTTTTGTGTTAATGTTCTTACTCTTTCCAGAAGTGAATGTAAACAGCCTTGGTGAAAGCAGCATATTTGTACAACATCAGCAGGGTGTATTGAAGGTAATTTAATGCTGAGAGCAGGTTATGAACATTAATATTCTGTCTTAAAGGATATTTACAACACATTAAGAAGTCACTGAACAGTCAGTGGTGAGAAAAATTAATCTAGATATTTCAACATAAAATAAAGTATTTTTCCACAAGTCTGAACCTCTTTAATTTTAAATGCAGCTTGAGATTTGAATTTTTCTCTGATGATCCACACTTTAACTGCCCTGCTCTGAATATATAAGAAAAGGTTGAAAAATATTACATTCTTATACCTTTCTATTTGTTCTTTATGTGTTTGCAGTATCGGTTTATGTGCAAATTAAGCTAGAAATATTTCTGTGTGTCTGTGGGTGTTCTTTTTATCACCTAATTATACACCTGAGACTCAGTAGATGTTTGTTATAATCTAATGTTAAGCTTATTAACTTGAAATTAATCCTCATTTCCCTTCAACTTTTTATCTAGTGTTTCTAGAAATGCAGATATTAATGTTTACTTAGTTGTAAACCCATTATGTTCAGTGAACATATTCTGTAACCATGTCTTTATTGTATCAGTTATATAAAAATGAAGTTATAATTTGCTAAAACTAGATGTTAACTTTGAGAAACAGATGCTTCTTAAAGAATAATAAAACTGAGTAGATTTGTGTGTCAGTGGAACAACAATCTACACATCTAAGCCTATTTATCATGACTTCCCAAGGGCAGAAATATACATAGAGAGGATTAGTTAACTCAAGAAGCTAAAAATGCAGAAAAAAATGGCATTTGTTTTGAATGTTATAGCTTCCCTGCCTACATTTTAGCAAATGGTTTGATCAGGTGTTGCATATATATTTTTTCTGAAGTTCTCTGAAGTTTAATACTATGCTAGTGATTTTACTCTCACAACAGCTCTAGAGGGTAGGCTAAAGTCCTTCTGTTTTACAAATGGGTAAGTAATACTGAAAGGCTGTAGTTTGTTCAGTGGCATGTAAAACATAGTTTTCTCAGGCTTTGTTTGATTTCAACAGCAGAATTTCTCAGCCTTGGTTCGCTGGCTGTGGAATTCTGGGAGTTGGAAGTCCACACACCTTGTAAAATCAAGAAACATAGCTCTATAGATATCCTTAATCAAAAATAATCTTATTCTGTAGAATATTTTCTAATGTAATATGTCAGATTTGACTTTAGGGCAGACTCGAATGAAGTCATAAATGTACAATTTTGCCATCTTGAGTTTAAATTCTAGGTTTTGCCTTTCTGAATTAGCAGTTTCTTGCTATTCTCTTGATGGTTTGTAAAAAAGCTTGATCTGATCTAACAGTTTCTCTAACCTGAGAACTGCTCTATTTCTTACAGACTCACAGGTACAATAAATGTGATTTTAGAATGGTTTTATGTATTCATTTTTTTTTTTGACCAGCTAATTTCTGGTAATTTCTGAAGATACACATTAGCAATGAAATAAACATCTGTGTTGTTATCCGTATGGGAGATTTGCACACATGAAGCAACTCTAGAGTATCCTGTATATGTGCACTCCTAAATTATGAAATAACTTCAGAAACTCCTTAAGGAATATGAAAAGATCTGAAAAACATTATGACTGCCTTTTCCTAATTGGATTGCTTCTGATATGCTATTGTTCTGCCTAAGATTCCATGGGATAGATGTCCTAATTTTAAATCTGTAAGTCATTTACTTGCTGAAGGAGCCTCCAGCTTGGCAAAATCTTTAAAACTTAGGTCATAGATGCAGCCTGTTCCTGGGTCACAGAAGACCCTTGAGAAGCTGAAAATGTTTTTCTGCCCTGCCTACTTAAAAAAAAAAGGGTGTTAGAATGGGAAGAATATAGAAGTAGGAAACAAAACAAAGGCAGGATGGAAAGTGTTCTACTTTGGTGCACAGCCGTTCACTTGTTTCAAAACAAGCTTTGGCCACAGAATCCAGCCTCCTATTTCCCATGGGTGTGCATGGAATTTGTCACTCCCTTGGTAACATATGATTTTGTTTAAACACAACTCTTTGACTTAGACCTAATAAGGCCAGACTTCAGATTTTATTTTATGTGCTGCTGCTGCCTCTCAGTGTTAAAAACCGTCACTGCCAGAGGTCAAAATAAATGTAATATCTGTCAGTTTGTGGTTCTTTGGCATAATCATATTCCCAAAACTTTGTAAAGCAATCCAACACAAACAGAGGAAGGACTATTATTATATACAAATACAGTGACTAGAGACACAATGTCTGCTATAGTTTAAAATGATCACACTTATTTTAGGACTTTAGGAGAACAGTGTAGTAATTCAAAAGCACATTATGGGTTGCTTGGGGAGGGTACCAATGTAGCGTCAAACATTTCTTTTGCTACTTGTCTGGCTCTCTGCCAGCCAAGATTCTTTCAAGTAAAAAACAACAACACCAAATAAAATGCTGGAATGTTATAAAATATCCAACATAATTATTTGTAACAATGCTGATTTGCCCTGTGCAGCTCTCTTGGTTCCTGCTATAGAAGAACTATGCAAAGGCTTAGAAACTACTAACTAAATGACATAGCTAGAGGTCTTTCTTTTGGGATTGATGGACAAACAATTGGAAAAAAGCCATTGAACTTTATTTTTGTATACAATAACTGCAGCAAGATTATTGTGTACATAAAAATTGAAAGAATCAGCACTATCTACAATGGAGGAATAGTTAGAGGAAATGATGGAATTTGCTGAGATGGCTAAATTGACTTCTTTAATCAGAGAAATGACAATATTTATATTTATTTTACAGCATAAAAAGAAAAAAATGACTTTATGCAATATAGTTGTGATGATTAGATAGGATAGATTATAGAAAAATGAGAACAAAATTGTAAGCATAAAGTAAGAAGAGAAATTTATAACTGTGGTTATAACTACTTTAAAGAAGATTGGAAGCCATTTCTTGGATCTTGTTTCTTTCTTTTCTGTTTTTATTTTTCCCCTTTCTTCCACTTTTACCTTTCTCTTTGATTTTCTTTTTTCCTTCCCACATTGGTTTATATTAGTTTAACTTTTTAAAACAGCTTTAATAAATTTATTTATATAATTTATATGTGTATATATAAAAGAAACTACAAACTGAGTGAGGTATGAAGGTGAGCATGTTGCTTTGTGCAGCCCTTTCACTTTGATAAACATATTTTCTATGACTCTGATTGTGTAGAGATACAAAGGAGAGGAAAGCACTTCTATGAGGCTTCACATAGACTCACTGCCTCTTCATCTCATAATTATCTTAGAAGAAATCTGCCAAATAAATTTACAATAAGAGAGCCCAAAGTGCAACTATAGATGCCATCAAGCCCCAGATATAATGAGCCTTAAGTATTGAGACTCAAGGATTTAGTAATGCTGATTTAGAAAAAGAGGCCAAGTAGTATGAGATCAGATTATCAAGAGCCCCATTCAGTCTAAGTTAAGCTTATAATTAGGGGTGGGATTCAAATTTTTAACAAACGGTTCTATGGGCGTTCCTTAGGTGGTGGGCATGGCTTGCTGGTCATGTGACTGGGTGGACATGGCTTGGTGGTCATGTTATTGGCTGGGTGTGGCCAACTGAATATCACTCACATTGAGGCACGCATCTCCTCGCCTGGTCTCTCATGACTCTGGGGATGCTGCAAAAGTCATAAGTATGAAAAAGCGTCATAAGTCACTTTTTTCAGTGCCATTGTAACTGTGAATGGCCACTCCACACAAGCGAAGTACCAGCAAAGGAGGGGAAAAAACAGGGGAAGAGACATTCCTGAGACAGGAAGTCTAGTCCTGCCAAGAATGTAATAAGGGTTAATGGAGAAGCAGTTTCTGTAAGCAACACCAGAATGTTTCCTTCCTGCCTTCCTTACAGGATTAGGCCAGTAATTTCTTCTAACAACCAGTTCTCTGAACTGCTTAGAATGTTAACAACTGGTTCTAGCGAATAGGTGTGAACTTATAATGAAAATGGAAAGGCTGCCATGTAAACAGATCAAGAGGGAGGTCCATCTTTCCATTCTGGCCAAGGTGTTAGATTTTACCAGTGAGATCATGAGAAAAATCTCCTGTAATCTAAGGGTACCGTAAATTCAGGGCTATTAACAGTTATTGTTTAAAGCTGTGCAAATGTGCATCCACCTACATGCACACTGTAACTCTTTGGATAAGGCCATAATTGGGAGCTGTTGTTATCCTTTATCCATCCTTGCTTAAGGAGATATCTTTTGAAAGCAGAACAATTAATAACAGCAATTACACAAAATAACAGGGCAGACTTAAACTGACATTATGAGTGTTTTGCCTCATGAAAAAGTGGAAACTTTGCAAGGAAATAATATCACCACTGGATTCCCTTCACCATTTTTTTTTGCAAGGAAAAAAAAAACTCTTGACAGTTCTTAGTGGCAGAAGGATCTCTGCCTGAAGGCTTTGGACAGCTCCTTGTTCAAGAACGTGGTAAATATGGATGGAAGACAGGAATTTCAAAGGTATTTTCAGATTGTGGACATCCTCAGTGCAAGCCTGCTTAACTTTAGATCATGTGATGAGCAGGTTAAAAAAAAGAACAGTAAATGGGCTGCTATTTCTTCTCTACAGCACTTTGCATGACAAAACTATTCTAGATGCAGAGATGAAGATGACCTGAGAGAAAGTATGAGATTCCTTCTTCCTAGGATTAGAAACAGTGACATTGTTGTGGTCTGTTTTTTGTTGGTAAGAGTTTCACTTTGTAAAAGGCTCTTTTACTTCCCTTTCATGTCTTTCTGTTGGCAGGTACTATCACAAAAACAGTGAAAATGTTTATGCCACAGATTGCTTCTTCAAGGAATCTGAAAATTGTGAAAATAAATATTAGGATTAGCTCTTTTTTCATTCAAGGCACATGAATGTAATGTGGTCAGTTATGAGATCAGTTATGAGTTATGAAAACTTGCTGATTCAGCTGTGGTGGCTGCATGGTTTTAAATCACTTAAGCTGGATCCCCATGTTGGTAGGGAGTTGAAATAAAGCAATGAATTGTCTAATATGTGACTTATTCTGCTGCACTGGCTTTTGTTTCAATTTTTCATCTGCAGAGGGAGCCATCAGGCAAGGGAAAACTTTGAGGGACATGTGAATTTATTCAATGTTGCAGAAGAATCTTTCAGTAACCTTTTCTAATCCTAAAGCCTGGTAAATCATGAGATGTGACTGGAATTGTATCACAGCAACACCTGGATGACTACATTCCTCAGCTCAGCCTGACTGAACACAGCCTTCTCTTCCCTGGTGGAGCACTCTGCAATCGGTCCCCATTTCTGGTAGTACTTCTGGTCTCCATAAATATCCTATGTCTAACATAGACTTTCAGACTTTTTGTTACTGTAAGCATGTTATATGGCTTCACATGGCTCTTAGGTGTGAAACAATTACAGGTAACTTGCCTCTTTGTGTTATAACAAGATTAATGTATATAAAGGGAAGTCCTGGTGTGGGAATAAACTTTGACTTCAGTATTGGGTGATGATTAGTCTAAGACCTTATACATACATGTCTGCCTAAGGGTCACTGAGATAAGCAAGGAAATTAAAAACAAACACCAGAAACAATTAAGCAGCTCAGACAATTGTAAACAGTTTTGTGTGCTATATCTAATTATTGTAATCCACAATGTGAATGCTTACTATGTACGAATTTCTCAATAAAAGGGGGCACTAGAATTTGCTCTAGACTCCCATCCCGAGTACACCATCCTCTGTGTCTCATTCTTTCCATGGGAGACCACCAAAAGTGGTGACCCCGACATGATCCACTGCAGGTGGTACGTGTCCGGACCTCCGTGTTTCCTCACCTGGAATAGGTAAAGTACGTACTTAACTATTGCTGGACAATAGGATTATTCAGGGAGCATGGAGGGAAAACTCTCTCAGCCACAGGAATGGCATGTTAGTGAGCTGCAGAAGTTAGCCAGGACAAACTACTTTATCTTTAAACCCTCCGGGGGGGAGCAAATAGTTCTTTCAAAAGATAATATGAGAGAGCTGCTGCAAGAGATCTGGCGGCAATGCCCCTGGTATCCAGAGAAAGGCTCTTTAAAGTTAGACACATGGAGGAGAATTGGAAATATCCTTCATGAAGAGCCATGGGCAACAGCTGAAATTTTGATATATTGGAAGATTGTTATGACTGCTTTAGAGACCCAGCAACAACCTCTTTTAAAAACTTTAGTAGAACCTCTTCCTTATAAAGGAATTGTATTGCACCCGCCTTGTCCAAAACTGGAGTGTGCTTTATCATTTCCAACAGCACCGATTCCTGTGAATGATAAAATCCAATCAAAAATGGGAAAGGTTCAAGCCATGATGCATCAGGCTTTCAATGAGGGGAAGTTAGAGTCTGATGAGATTACCCAGATGAATTTGTTTCCAGTCAATAGGCAAGTGGATGCTCAAGGCAATCTGCAGACTGAATGGGTTCCGATTCCTTTGGCAGTTCTTAGGGAAATTAAAAAAGCAGTAAAAGATTATAGTATTCAAAGTCCTTTTACAAAGGGGCTTCTGACAAGTTTGGCTACCTCACGCATGATTCCTAGTGACTGGAAAGATTTAATGAGAATGATATTGAGCTCTACTCAGTATGTGGTCTTTGACTCAGAATACCAAAGGGAGGCTGTCACTAGGGGAAGGAATTTGGGAGGGCTGTATACACCAGACCAAATCTATGGGGCAGGCTTGTTTGAATCCACTGCAGATCAAGCTGCTAATTTGCCTGAACACGTATTTCCAGTGGTTATGGCAGCTGTCCTTGGGGCGTTGTCCCGCATTCAGGATGTGGGAACCCCAGCACGGTCTTTTTCTCAAATTAAGCAAACAGCATCTGAGTCTTATAATGATTTTGTGGAAAGGCTACAATTGGCTATTACCAGGCAAATCTTTAATGAGGAAGCTGCAAAAGAACTTTTGCTGAAATTGGCAGTTGAAAATGCAAACGCTGACTGCAAGCGTATCTTGCAGCCCTTGGTGGCTAGAGGTGAGGTTACTCTGGCTGATCTGTTAAAAGCATGTGCAGTGGTGGGTTCTCAGGCTTACAACATGGAGACTTTGGCTGTGGCATTGCAAAAAGGGATGAAACCTACAGGGAATTGTTTTAATTGTGAAAAGCCTGGCCATTTTAAAGCCCAGTGCCGTGCCCCTGAGGGGGTGTGTAGGCATTTTGCTTCCTCCCCTTCTGCAGGTACGCCAAGACCGAAAGTTCGGTATAAGAGACTACCAGATCCAACATGGAAAGGACCTGTCCTGCTGATACGTTGCTGTTAAAGATGAGGGGACAGTTGTTTGGGTTCCTGCTCGCTGTGTGCGTCCTTATCATCAGCCAAAGGGGCAAGGGGATGGATTTGGGGGAATGGAAAAGAAACACATTGATCCAGGACATGGGGAAGCTAGCAAACCTTCATAATAAAACTGATTGTTGGGTATGTATGCACATGCCAACTCACAAAAATCAGGGCTTCCAATGGTTGCAGTACCTTTGGCCGAAGGTGACTGGTATAAGGGACAATGCTATGGTTATTCAGGGATGTGGTCTAACAGTTGGACTAAAAGTAACATAAATACATTGCATCTTGGAAGCCGAATCCAAGAGGTGGCGGGTATCTGCTGGACTCACAATGAGACAGTAGAGAATATGACTTACTTGGGAACATATCCATTTTGTAACAAAACAATTGTTATTAGCAATGGAAGTCGGGTTTATCCGGATGACATGAAAACTAAAAATCTCACTTACTTTGTACATAATATTTCTAAATTTGATATCATATCTTTGATCAATGAAAATGGGTGTCCAATTATCCCTGCCACATGTTGTCCCATCATGATAGAAAACCAGCTGCCCAAATGTGCAAATGGGAAATACGCACCACTGCCCACTTATTTGGCTGTGTTAATGGAATCTTTTGTACGATTAATCTATGCTGAACCAAATACGGTTGGTCATCTCCTGGGAGTAAATCTATGGTTGCTGTGTGGACAGATGGCCTATGATCGTATGCCAGCACAATGGAAAGGAGTCTGCACCTTTGGGAAAGTAATCCCATCTCATGTCATTTTAAAATCTTTGGGGACTGCTCATATCCGCAATGCGTGTTCCGCAACGGAAGTAAACTCTGTTTTGAATCATGACTACTGGACACAGATATCAAGGGGAGTTATTCCTCCTTTAGGAGTCATGATGAACTATAGAGATTTGCATCGTTTAAACAATTGGACAGTTACTATGTTTAAAGACACCATTAAAACGCTAAAGCTGCTTGAAGAAAAACAAGGAAAAATCCTTGACTTTGTCCTGCAAACCAGATATGCGGTGGACACTATTTTGGCTGCGCAAGGGGGAGTTTGCACTGTGATTCATACACATTGTTGCATGTATATCTCTGATTATTCTCCAAACATTACAGCTACTATACAGCATATGGAACAAACCCTGAGTGAGAATCCATTACAATTGGAGGACGAGGGATTGGACGTGTGGTCTGCACTTTGGTCCTGGTTGCCAGATGGTTCATGGATTCGTCATCTAATTGTTGGAGTGATATTGCTTTTTATACTTTCTCTTTGTACATGCTGTTGTATCCAATGTCTCCCTGGACTTTTAGGAATGTGTTGGGTGAAGCCTACGGAAGGAGAACTGTTCTTGCAGATGGCGAAAAGCTACCGAGGCATCCGCGATCATCAAAAAACTAAAACAGGGGAGATGTGGGAATAAACTTTGACTTCAGTATTGGGTAATGATTAGTCTAAGACCTTATACATACATATCTGCCTAAGGGTCACTGAGATAAGCAAGGAAATTAAAAACAAACACCAGAAACAATTAAGCAGCTCAGACGACTGTAAACAATTCTTTTTTTTTTTTTGAAAAAGTTTTTATTAATTTTCTACAAACAAACAAGACAAACAAAACATAAAAACATCAAATCTTATATGTACATCCAGTGTGTCAGTTGGTTCATCATTTTTGTGCATTCATTCTGTAGTCTCAATTACAATTATGTTACATAACAACTCATATTGTCAATCCAAAATTATATATCCTAATATCACTAAAAAAAGAAATTTTTGACTATATTTTTAATCATTTATGCTTAATGAGCTAACAATACTTTAAACCAGTTTACTCTATAACAAATCATCTAATCATATCAAATCAATCCTAAAAAATCCTTTATAAATATAATATCAAATAGCAAAATAATGACAAAATAAAGATAATCCTTACTCTCTAGCATTCTAAATATTCTATTATCGTATTTTATCATCTAGCCATTTATAAAAAAGATCCCAAATTTCATAAAATTGTTTATCTTCTTGTTCTCTAATTTCAAATGTCAAATCTACTCATTTCAGCACATTCCAATATTTTCTTAATAATTTCTTCCTGTAATGGTATTTTCTCATTCTTCCAATTTTTAGCAAATACAATCCTGGCCGCTGTTAATACATTTACAATCAGGTATTTCAAATCTTTACTATATATATCAGGTAAAATTCCCAATAAAAAGATCTCTGGTTTCAAATCTATATGTTTCTTTGTCATTTTTTCCAACCACATGCGAATTATAGTCCAATATTTTCTAGCATCCTCACAAGTCCACCACATATGGTAATACGAGCCGGGTATCTGATGACATTTCCAACATTTTCCAGATTTGTTCTTAAACATTCTTGCTATTCTTGTCGGAGGAAAGTGCCACCTGTAAAACATCTTATACAAGTTTTCTTTATATGCTGTTGACATTGTCATTTTATAGTTTTGAGACCACAATTTCTGCCATTTCTCCAAATCAATCCCATATCCAAAATTCTTCCCCCAAACAATCATAGTTTCTTTGACTTGTTCTTCCTCTAATTTCATTCCCAGTAAATAACCATATAATTTTTTAATCACCTTCTCATCAGTACCCATCAAGATCTTGTCTAAATCAGTCTGTTTATCATAAAATCCCTCCGTTTTAGAATCTTCATCATACCTTGAGTGTATTTGTGCATATGAAAACCAATTCATCCTTATACCTTGTTCTTCTAAGTTTTGGATCGATTTAAGTTCACCCTTTTCATCCAAAAGTTCCCCATATCTAACTGTTTGTTCCTTCTTGTAAATTATAGGATAGGAAAATGCTTCAATGGTTGATAACCAAACTGGAATTTTCAAATAACATTGTCTTTTTATCTTCTCCCAATTTAACCACAAAGACTCCCGTACATAATGTCTTCTAAAATAACCCTGTGTTTTAGTTCCCTTATACCATAAAAAAGCATGCCAACCCAACAGCAAGTCATGCCCTTCTAGTGTCAACAACCTATGTTTCCTTAATGTTATCCATTCTTTGACCCACATCAAACTTGCAGCTTGATAATACAATTCCCAATTAGGCAGACCAAAACCTCCTCTAATTCTAGCATCTTGCAAAAGCTTTAACTTTATTCTCGCTTTTTTACCTTGCCATATAAACTTCAACATAATTTTATTTAAATCTTCAAAATAGTCTTTTCCAAGCCTAATTGGTATTGTTTGAAACAAAAATAAAATTCTAGGTAAGATATTCATCTTAATTGTTGAAATTCTCCCTATTAATGACAATTGCAAGTTTTCCCACTTCTTCAAATCTGTAGTTATCTGTTGTTTAAGTTTAATATAATTATTCTCCTTTAATGTGCTACATCTTGTTGTCAAATATATCCCCAAATACTTAACCTTATTTGTAACTTGAATTTTCAAAAGATCTGCCAATTCTTCTCTCTGTCTCAATAACATATTCTTTGTCAAAATCTTTGTTTTATCTTTGTTTATTTTCAAACCAGCCACCTCTCCATATGACTCTATCCTTTCCAGTAACTTTGGAGCTGTTTCAATCGGATCTTCCAAAATAAAAGCTAAATCATCAGCAAAAGCTTGTAGCTTAAATTCTTCCTTCTTAATTTTCATTCCTTTTATGCTTTTATCATCCCTAATATTTCTATTCAAGACTTCCAAGGTCAACACAAATAGCAAAGGAGATAGGGGGCATCCTTGTCTTGTGCCTTTCCTTATATTAATAAAATCTGTAAGTTCCCCCTCCATCATTACCCTTGCTGTCTGTTTATTGTATATAGCTTCTATTGCTTGAATAAATTTTTTAGCAAAACCCATCTGCTCCAATAATAATAACATAAATCTCCAGTTGACGTTGTCAAATGCTTTTTGAGCATCTAGGAATATCAAAGCCATTTGCTTTTCAGGATGAGCCTCATAATATTCCAAAGTGTCCAAGATTACTCTCATATTGTCTCTAATTTGTCTCTTTGGCAGAAATCCATTTTGATCTGAGTGAATAAAATTATTTAAATATTTTTTAAGTCTTTCTGCTAAAATTGAAGCAAAAATTTTATAGTCTGCATTCAATAAAGAAATAGGTCTATAATTCTTAATTTGCAATGGGTCAGTCTCTTCCTTTGGTATAAGTGTAATATAAGCCTCTGACCATGTTTTAGGTATCATCTTTTTTAACATAACTTCATTCATAACTTCTAACAATGGGATGCTCAATAATTCTTGAAATGTTTTATAAAATTCTACTGGAAGCCCATCTGGGCCCGGAGCTTTCCCATTATTTTGTCTCTTAAATGCTTCATTTAGTTCCATCATTGTTATATTGCTTTCTAGCATTTCTTCAGTCTCTTTAGGTATCTTTGGTAAATTAGCTTCCTGTAAATACTGTTTGACTTTTCCTTCATCAATATTCTCTTGTTTATATAATTGCCCATAAAAATCTCAGATAATTTCTTTTTTCTCCTTGTTCCCATAACAAACTTGGCCTTGTTCATCTATTAACTTCAATATTTTTCTTGATTCCTTCTCTTTTCTCAATTTATATGCTAGCCATCTACCTGGTTTATTTGCATCTTCAAAATAATTCTGTTTAGAGTTTCTAATTTTCTGTGCCAATTCTTCTTTCTCTATTAATTCCATTTTATGTTTGATTACATCCAGCTTCAATTTAATATCCTTTTTCTGTGGCATTTTCTGTAATTCTTTTTCAAGAGTTTTATACTCATTTTCCAAGGCCTTAGAAGCTTGCCTTTTCCTAATATTCTTTTTTCTTGTATAATCTATTATCAAACCTCTAGCGTATGCCTTCATAGTATCCCACACATTTTGCGTTGAAGTATCTTCTTTTTTATTTTCTCTAAAGAAAAAAGCCAATTCCTTCTCCATCCATTGTGTAAAATCTTTCTCCTTTAAAATAGTATTATTTAATGTCCATCTCGATCTTTTTTTTTGTCCCTTCCATTTAATTGTCATTGGGCTATGATCTGCCCAGGTACTTGTTTCAATGCTTGTTTCTTTAATATTAGATATTAGTTCTGTTGAGATCCAAATCATATCTAATCTGGACCATGATAAATGTCTATTTGAATAAAAAGTATATTGTTTAGCTTTAACGTTTCTTTCTCTCCAAATATCTTTTAAAGTTAATTCATCTGTCATTTTAAAAAAAGACCTTGGGAGAACCTTTCTATTTTGCTTTGTTGTTGTTGCTATATAGTCCAGTTTATTGTCCACAATTCCATTAAAATCTCCCATCATAATTATATTAACATAGTCCAGTCCAATTATTTTCATGTGCAGTTTTTTATAAAACTCTTCTTGTTTATCATTCGGAGCATAAATTGCAATCAAGAGTATTTTTATATTATTATCCATTATTTCTACCATTAATACTCTTCCATCTTCATCCGAGTAAATCAATTTTGCTGGAATAGCCTCTTTAATGTATAAAACCACACCTCTTTTCTTACATTGGGTCAAAGAGGTAAATGTTTTCCCTAATTTTGGCTGTAATAACAATTGTTCATGTTGTTTTTTAATGTGAACTTCTTGTAAACAAATTATATCAAATTTTAATTTCTCTAATTTATGAAAAGTTTTCCTTCTTTTAACAGCTGAATTAAGTCCGTTTATATTCATTGTAATCAGTTTTTTTTCCTCCATGATTATGCTTTATATTTAGGTCTAACAGCTCTCGTGGATCTCACTTCACGCTGTTCTTTACTATCAATCTGTCCCCCTATTGCTCCTTTCTCTTTTTCAGTCTCCAGTTGTTCATCTTGAAACTCAATTAATGAAACCTCTTTCTCTGCTTCCTCTTTTCTTCCTCCAAAAAATTCTGCATGAAAAAGTTCTGCTTTCTCAATTGAGTCAATTCTATGTCTCTGCTCTTGCCACGTAAACATTAATCCTTCTGGAATCAGCCATCTATAATTCACTTCGTTTTCCAATAGTATTTTGGTCAGAAATCGATATTCTCTTCTCATCTCTCTCACTCTTCTAGGTATTTGTTTTAAAACCACAACCTCTTTACCCTTGTATTTCAGTGTTTTCTCTCTTGCTACTTGTAATATTTGCGTTTTAATGGATTTTTTGGTAAATCTAATATGGACTTCCCTGGGTAATTTATTTCTCATCGCATATCTTGTATAGACTCGATATATCTCATCTATTCCATCCATCATCTTTTCCTCTGTAATTTCCAAAGCATCTGCCAAAATTTCTATCATTACCGCTGCCAAATTTTCTCCTTTTTCCTCCTCTATATTTTGAAATCTAAGGTAAAATTCTGACCTTTCCATCTCCCACCTCAACATCCCACCTTTTTCTTGTTCGACCGCTGTTAATCTGCTATCAATATTTCCAATCTTCTTCTCTCTTTGTTTTCCTTCTTCCTCAATTTTTTGGAATCTCTCCTCATACTTAACCATCATTTGTTTAATATTTTCCACTTTTTCATCAGTCTTCTCTATTCTTTGTTCAATATTTTCTGTTCTTTGTTCAATATTTTCTATTCTTTGTTCAATATTTTCTGTTCTTTGTTCAATATTTCCTGTTCTTTGTTCAATAATATCTGATTTTGTCTTAAGTTCTTGAATTCCTTGCATAATCATCTGTAACTGTAAAGTTATTTTTTCTTGTTCCTTATCTTGCTTCAACATTGTCTGAATTAAACGTTGTCCTCCAGCTGGTGGGGAAGCAGAGGTAGAAGCAGCAATGCCAGATGGTATTGGTTTCTTGCTCATTTCAATGTTTCCAAAACTTCAAATTCTTCTTAACTTTTAACCCAACTGGTAGAGCAGCCAATTATAATCCAAAATGGAAAACTCCAATCGTAAAAAACACGAAACCAAAGAAGAAACAGAAAAAAAGGAAGAAGAAAGATCTTCAGGTTCTTCTAGACCCTAATCCAATTACGAAATAGTCCACCATAAAAAAGGAAAAAATAGAAAGGAAAAAACAAACAAATCCAAAAGATAATAATATTAATTAAGAGCAAAAGAAAAAGGAAAAAGCAAAAAGAGAAAAAAGAAAAACAAAAAACAAAAAGTTCCTTCAGGATCTTCACACCTTAATCCAATTAAAAAATCTCAATAATCCAAAAAATAATCCAAAAAAGGAAGAAGAAAAAAAAAAAAAAATCAACCACGACAACAGAATAATCCAAAAAGATAAATATGAAAAGCAAAAAAGTCCCAATAAAAAGGAAAAAAAAAAAAAATAAAGAAGAAAAGAGAAAAGACTCTGAGGCTTTCCCTTTAAAGTAAAAGGCAAAAATAAAAATATTACTAAAAATTAAGATTTAAAAAAAAAAAGCTAGCGAATGGGGTACATATAAGAAAACACACTGCACTTTGTTATTTATCCAAGGCTCTTGTTATGACTCTCTTCTCCAGCAGCTTCAAAGCCAAACCTCAAGTGTTGATAACAGTCCAGGAAAGCACCTGCAATAATATTTTGCTGTGCTCTCCCTCTATCTTATCACGTTACAAAGTCCTTGAGATGAGGTCTTTTTGCAATTCTCTCCAATTCAAATAGAATACTTTCAAGCCTCTAGTTGGCAGTGTTACAAAGTTTCTTAATGCTCTTTCTCAGCCCCAACCGGAAAAAAGAATTAATATATACAAAAAAAAGGAAAAAAAAAATAGCCAAAGGAAGCCTCTATCCTAAAAAAAAAATAAAAAAGTCAAAGGGAGCCTAAAAGTATATATAAAAGAAAATTGTGCCGGCGTTACAGCTGCGATCTCGGGGCTCTGAGATCGCAGCTGATATTTTCGCCCCTGGTCGGTCCTAACGGACCTAAATCGTCCCGGAGAGACGGTGATTGTGAAGGGCACTGTTCCAGGATCCCAGAGACATCGCAAAGTCTCTGGTTAGATTCGGAAGAAGCCCTTTTTGCTGGCGGCGGAGAGGCAGCCTCCATAGCTGCTGAAGTCGGGACAGCTCCGAAAAGAAAGTGACTGGATTGAAGTGTGTCGGTTGGGTGAGAAAAACTCTTTTGTGTTGAAAATTCGCTGAGGTTGGAAAGTTCATTCTGAAGAGAGGAGGAAGCTGTGAGATTTTTTTTTTGATTGAAATTGTTTGAGCGGCGTTTTTAAAGTGCTGTCAAATTGAGGCTTGGGGTGTTTTTTTTTTTTTTTTCTATATTCCATGAGACGACTGTAAACAATTCTGTGTAATTATTTTAATCCACAATGTGAATGCTTACTATGTACGAATTTCTCAATAAAAGGGGGCACTAGAATTTGCTCTAGGCTCCCATCCCGAGTACACCAGCCTCTGTGTCTCATTCTTTCCATGGGAGACTACCACATCCTGGAAATAAATTGTGCTGTTAAAATTACCCCATTCACTCTATCACATGAAGTAGGCTTCAGGTTTTGAGGTGGAGAAAGAAGGAAAAGCAAAGATCCCTACTCTTACTGTGGTCAGGCCAATTCCTCAAAACACACCTTTGTTTTATTTAGCTTTCAAATGGTGACAGCTGTGGGAACTATGATTCTTTATTCTTTGTGTACGTGCTAGGACAACAGAGCCTTCTGGTAGTTGGCTGGAACACAGAGCAATGAGCAAGGACCAATTGTTGCCATTTCTTAACCAGAACTGTAGCAAACTTAAACTTTGCAGCCGTATATGCTTATTCAAATGATCAGTGCATTTTGTGTGATGTAATGCATTTGTGATAGGACGCGAACAAAAATTGCTACGTTAACAAAGATTGCTTCTAATAAAAGAGGGTTTCAGAGTTTGCTCTGAGCTCTCATCCTGAGACAACTTTGCGTTGTGTCTTCTTTTCATGAGAGACCACCACAACTGGTGACCCTGACATGATCCACTCAAAAGTGATACGTCTTTGGCACACCCATTCTCATCGTCTGGAATAGACTTGGTGCACCCCATCTGCTTGAATCGCTGGCGACAACGGATCCCTTGTGAATATGGGTGGTAGATTCTCTAAGGAGCAGGCAGCTCACATTCAGGAAATCAGAGAATTGACCAAACATTTTTTTTTACCTTTAAAAAGGGGGGCTTCCTTCATGCCCCCCTCACAAAAACCTCTATTGAGGAACTCCTAGAATACACTTGGCAACACTGCCCTTCTTATCCTGCTAAAGGCAATATCAAAACTACAGTATGGAAGGAGATTGGAAAATACCTTCACACAAGTCCTAGGGCCCCTTCGTCTATATTAATTGCTTGGAGGGTGGTTTTTGAGGCTCTCTCCTCTCTAGAGCAACCCCTACTTGGCCCCCTTTCTGGACCCCCCCCATGTGAATCCTGCTGTACAACTCTTGCCCCCTGCTGTGGCACCTGTGTCCCTTAAACCGACTGCCCCCCCGGAGGCAAATGAGGTCGGTAAACCTCCCCTCTTCTCCTGCCCCCCCCTCACCCAATCCCTCTTCTTCTTCTTTTGCTCTCCCTTCTGTGCCTTGCTCTCCTGCCTTGCCCCCTCCTATGGGCGCGGTTCATGCCGCCATCGGTGCGGGAGTTAGAATTGGCGAGTTAGATCACTCTGACTGCCCATCGGCGTTCCTGTTAGTTTATACGCAGAACACGCAGGGACAAAACGTCCCACACTGGGAACCCATCCCTGTTAAATGAATCAAGGATATCAAACAAGCTGTACAAATGTATGGTATTCAGGCTCCATTTGCGATGGGATTATTTAGAATGATGGCTAATGCCCATATAATGATCCCAGCTGATTGGCATAGCCTTTTTCATATGACTCTAACAGGGACTCAATTTGTTGTATGGCGATCGGAGTTTCTCCATCATTGTCGCCTATTGGCAGCTCAAAATCCGAATTTTACCACAAATGAACTGGCAGGCGAGGGTGCCTTTGCTGCTCCCACAGCTCAATATAATAGCCCTATTAATGCTCTTAACCTTTCTGCACAAGCCGCTCTGCTTGCTCTCTCTCGCTTGGATGACCCTCATACCTCCGCACAATCTTTTGCAAAAATTCTACAAACTTCCAATGAACCCTATGCCAATTTTATTGAATGCCTCCGAACGGCCCTACAAAGGCAAATTACAAATGAGGCGGCTTGGCAGGAAATTCTTCTTAAATTGGCATATGAGAACGCCAATGCAGACTGTAAAACCTTCCTTATTCCCTTGATGAATTCTCCAGATGCCACTCTAGCCCAATTCCTACAAGCCTGCAGGGTGGTGGGAACACACCAATACACTTCTGAAATGATGGCTGCAGCTATCACCAGAGGTAATAAGCCATCTGGTAATTGTTACAATTGTGGGAAGCCTGGCCACTTTAAATCACAATGTCGAGCCCCCGGCGGGGGGGGGGGGGCAGCAAAGCCCTCTGCCAGTAGAGAAGTTCGACCAAAAACAGTCTGCCCGAAATGTAAGAAAGGCTATCATTGGGCTAATCAATGTCGATCAAAAACTGAACCCTAGGAAAATGAGTAGAGGGGCTGGCAGCTAGCCCCTCTCCCAAGGCTGCCCATATACTATCCACTGTGTATGAATTATCAGTGGCAGAAGATGTGCTCATATCCTTTCCCCATCTACCACTCTCTGTTGGCTCACAGCTTCCTCCTTCTGCCTCCTTCTCCTCCGATAAAACTGCTCTTATACAATCTCACCCTCATGCCCTCCTCAAAGGAATCTCTGTGGTTCCCGATCTGCTTTATCCTTCCTCAAAACTCTCAGCCATTAACCTTTCTGTGCTATCCACTCTTCCAACGAAGTTACAAAAGGGTGACGTCGTAGCAAAAATGATCATGGTACTGCAACTTCCCTCTGATGTGCTTGCCCTCGCTAGATCTATCACCGAAACTAAGCCCACACTCTTGGCTTTAATCAAGGGTCGCCGCTTCACCGGTCTTCTGGATTCTGGTGCGGACGTCTCGGTGATACGCTCTGACGAGTGGCCTATAGACTGGGAAACAGAGACCACCCCATCGGTAAGAGGTGTAGGAGGGATTCAAATGGCTCACATCAGTAAATTTTGGCTCCCTGTGACTTCTGAAAATCTCACAGGGACTGCACAAATTAGGCCCGTCATCCTCCCCCTTCACACGAATTTGTGGGGGAGGGACTTGCTCTCTCAATTTGACACTAAATTGCAGCTAGAATGACTCACCCTCTTTCCCTTCGCTTAACCTTAACCACGGATGTTCCTGTTTGGGTTGATCAATGGCCGTTGCCAGCAAATAAATTGCTTGCATTGCAGCAATTAACAGCCGCATCCGCTGCTACTATTCTATCCACTTTCTCTCTTTCTCCCCTAACCCTTTGGGACAGTCATAACTATTTTCATCAAAATAAAAGGGCTCTTATGAAGGAATTCCAAATCACCGCCCAAGAGGCTGCTGCAATTATTCAACAATGCCCTACTTGCAGCAAGCAAGCCCCTGCCCTGCCAATGGGAGTAAATCCCAGAGGCTTAAAAACCTGCCAAATTTGGCAAATGGATGTAACCCAGTATGTGCCTTTTGCACCATGGAAATATATCCATGTTTCAGTGGACACATACTCAGGGTTCATCATGGCATCCCTGCAAAGAGGAGAGACCACAAAACATGTCATTAACCACTGCATCCAGTCATTTGCGTACCTGGGAAAGCCCTCGGAATTAAAAACTGATAATGGCCCCGCCTATACTAGTACCAACTTTGCTACCTTTTGTAAACAATGGGGCATTTTGCACAAATTTGGCATTCCATAGAATTCTCAAGGGCAGGCCATAGTAGAAAGAGACAATCTGACCCTAAAGAATGCTCTTGACAAAGTTCAAAACTCGATGGGGAAACTCACCCCAGGGCTACCAACGCTGCAAAACAAGCTTAACTTGTGCTTATTTACACTGAATTTCCTCAATGAGTCTGGCACACCTGCTTCTTCTGCCTCCTCTCGACACTTTTGCTCTCCATCCAAGGATGCTCCTAGACCTCCAGTCTACTTTCGACAGTTGCCAGATCCCACATGGCATGGACCTGCTGAACTTATAACCTGGGGATGAGGGTATGTGGCTGTTTCCTACAACAATGCCACCACCTGGGTCCCCGGATGACAAGTGAGGCCTTTCCTACCCAAACCAGCCTTGCCTAAATCAGCATCATGAAGCTGCCCGCTGCATTCATCATTTACTTCTTGGGCTTCCACATCGTTCCTGCCGATACGACAGCCACCCCATCCTCCTGTGATGCCTGCATCAAAACTACTCGCAGCGGAACAAAAACCCAATCCACCCTGATCTATCATACTTTGAAGCCTGAGTGCAACTCCACGACGGTCTCCCCTTGTCTGCATAACAACACTCAATATGCGCGATGTTACACTGCCGAAGGCATTCAGTGCTATGAGCCTAAGGCAGTGGGACCCATTACAGCATCCCTATATGTCTATGCATACAAAGGTGGCTCCAGTTCTGATCTTGCAGGAATGTTCTCAACCAGTCAAACAAAAAATGGGTACATAACCCATAATGTCATTCGGACGGTTACCAACATCTCAGTATGCTTTGATGCTTGCCTTGCCATCAGCAAAGGTCAAGGTCCTAACGATGCTGCAGGAGTTACCTGCGGCTCTCACAGCTGGCAGAGATCTTATCTACAGGAAAAGAAATATCTCTTTCAAAAGGTGTCCGGGACTAACGTGGGGGCCACCACTGTTTACAACTACTGGTACACCCCACCTATTGACTCTGCTCAAGTAAGAGGCCCTCAAAATATTATGCAAAATCGCTTGGCTTTAGATTATCTTCTTGCCAAAGAAGGAGGAGTGTGTGGAAAATTTAACCTTAGTAATTGTTGCATTGAGGTAGATGAAAGCGGAAAAGTTATCCAACAAATTACTGATAGAATGATCAAGGTTGCGCATGTACCCATACAAACATGGAATGGTCTTGATTTTAAAGACATGTTTGGATCCTGGTTCCCAAAATTACCTGGTTTGCAAGCTATTGTAGCGCTCATTGGTATGATTGCTGCGGGTTGTGTTGTATTGCCTTGTGTATTACCTGTGTATTACTTTGTATGCACTATTTCTAACAGTTTATCCCTCTTGCCTGAGCAGGTAATGGCTCTCTGGAATCAACAAATAACTAACACATATGAACCACTGCCATCCGAAGATGAGATAGGAGAGCCAAGCTGTGATGACCCAGACGAGGACAAGATGTTTGTGATGGTTGAAGAAGTCACGAATGCCGTGGATAACATCAGCATGCACAGCACTCTTGCCTACGTGCCTGACAAAGACTGTTATTGGGACTAAAACACTCCCCGTCTCTTAAAAAGGAAAAACAGGGGAGATGTGGGAACTATGATTCTTTGTTCTTTGTGTACGTGCTAGGACAACGGAGCCTTCTGGTGGTTGGCTGGAACACAGAACAAGGAGCAAGGACAAATTGTTGCCATTTCTTACCCAGAACTGTAGCAAACTTAAACTTTGCAGCCTTGTGTGCTTATGCAAATGATCAGCGCATTTTGTGTGATTTAATGCGTTTGTGATAGGACGCTAACAAAAATTGCTACGTTAACAAAGATTGCTTCTAATAAAAGAGGGTTTCGGAGTTTGCTCTGAGCTCTCATCCCGAGACAACTTTGCGTTGTGTCTTCTTTTCATGAGAGACCACCACAGACAGCAGCAAACGTTTCCCTTTCTCTTGAAGTATTGAGTAGCAAATACCTCCTAGATCAGGGGTCTCCAACCTTGGCTCCTGGAAGCCTGGTGGACTTCAACTCCCAGAATTCCACAGCCAGCTGGCTGTGGAACTCTGGGAGTTGAAGTCCGCCAGGCTTCCAGGAGCCAAGGTTGGAGACCCCTGTCCTAGATGGAAGCTAAGTGCCTATAAGCAGATGTATTGCGGCTGGGTAACAAGGAACAGATGCCTATCCTTCCAGTGAATCTCACATTTCTTGGACATGGTATCCAGAGGCCCTTCTGCTTTCTGGAGCCTGGCCCTTGGACCCTAATCCTAGCAACTGCCTGCTTAAACAGCTGTAGGATTAGGTAGCATCACAAAAGCCATCATGATCCTGAAACCTTTGCCTTTTTACTTTACCAATCATGAAGGGAGCTGATGATCCTCCAATATCCAGGCAAATAGCTTGTTCTCCAGAACATGGTGGATTAAGAAGTGATGAGTTAAACAGCAACACCTAATCCAATAGAATGAACCCCCATATAAAAAGAATAAGAAGAAAGAGAACACTATATCTTTGGAGGCAGCTTGCCATGGTACTTTGGTAAGTAGACTGCACAGGCAGGATCACCCAAGATTTCTTGCTGCCTGAAGCAGATCAGCCAGTGGTATCCCTCACATCTTAACTCAGTACATCCACCCAGATTGGCAAGTTATTTTACCACCTGCAGCAGATACTAGAAAATAAATGAAATTTTTAATAATTTGGTTTCTGTCTGAAAACCAGAAAGAACCAAATCAGCTCTTTTGTTATGTTTAAACTTTAACACCTTTTACAAAGTTATCACAGAAGTTCTGCAATGGAAATTCCATCTCCAATGTCAATTTCCATTTTATTACATTATATAGAAGTGACGAGGATATATACCACACCTACAAATAAGAGTACAGAGTAGTTTGTGTCTTCATTCTGGGACACATTTGGATGTCCTTGGAAATACATCCCTGGTTATGAATCTTTCTACCTTCCATCTGAAAATCTAAACTTACTATTAATAGAGACATTCAATTAAAGATAAACAGGGCATATGAAAAAGTGTTAGTGATTTTCATCTGTAATATCTGTATATTCAATGCATTCTTAGGATTGTGACTTTTAATCCTATATTGTTTTTAAGTGAGATTTTTTGTGAGTAACCTAATATTGCATATAACTGCACAGGCTCTCCATTGCACAGGATCTCCCAAGTTCCTGTTTTGATAGGTAGTGTTACTAACTAATTTTGATCTTCCAAGATTATTCCTTTCTCTGAAGGAAAACAAAACAAAACAAAATCTAGTTTCCCATCTCAAATGAGCAATTTTCTTGGAATTGCACGGTAATCTCAGATTCCAGGCAATCATAAGGAAGCCTTTGGCTCCTGGTTTAACTTTGCTCAATCACCTCAGGCTCTCTTCTTCTGTTTTCCTTGGGTAGTGCCAGTGCCAATGTGTCAGTCTGCTGTCCTTAAACTGAGGATGATTGTGCTTTGCACACATAGACATATACAGATTTATTAGGAATATTGGCTGTTGACCCTAGGTTGGTGACTGTGCTACTGTCTGGCAACCTGATTCTGAAATTTGCCCACAGGATACTCAATCCTTCCATTCTTTAGAATCCTCTCCTTTCTTTCTCAGTATGGCCCTGATCCAGCTTTGGAATTTCTGGCTCATGAACTGAGCAACCATCCAAACTGAATATAGTTAACCAAGTCCTTTGTACAATTATTTCATTCCAGACTTAGGTAAGGAGGACTGAAAGTCCAAAGCTAGGGAAGCAGCAATATGCCCAGAGGTTAGAAATGGCAGCTTGACACATTAACTGGCTTATATACTATACTAAGTCATTATTTCTTTTTTCCATGATGTGTTAGCTGAACCACACATGGCCATTATTTAAAGAAACAACACAAACAACCAGTCTTTGGCTTAGTGTGATGTATTAGTCAAATTTCAGTGTGTGAAACCAAGTATTTATATTTTTAATGTGATGATAGTCAGATTGATGGACTGAGTATGTGGAAAATGGTTAAGAACCTGGAAAAAAATACTTCAGCTAGAAAAGAAAATTTGTTGGGGGAGTAGGCTTTTCTAAACAGTCAATTTAAATTCCTAGCTTGATTTTTTTAACCTTTGCAAGGTAACTTAACATTTATAGATTGCAGCATACTTCTAAATCTAACATAACAGTGGGGGACTTTTAAAAGGAAACTAGAGATGAAAAGAAATTAAAAAGTATTTTTAGAATTGTGTTTTATATTGAATAGTATTTTAAATGGAAAAGCAGCAAGGGGAAGAAGTTGTTGTACTTAATATTATGTCTGGCAGTTGTTTTCTTTATCGAAATGATCTTTGCTTCTTTCCATATAAACACATCTGGACTTGTATATGTGTAAAAAAAATATAACACACCACATCTCAAAGTCACACCACATACACAAAGTCTCAATAAAAACCTATCAAGTTTCTAGGGGTTTAATTGGCAGATATGGTGTCGCCTAGTGGCTTGATCTGGAACATGAGCACAAGCAAAAAAAGTAGGTTCTGTAAATTCTTGAGACTGCATTTGTGGAAGCATTTTTCAATCAGAAAACAATGAGGATAGTTGTGTACCATTTTAAAGAGACACTGGGAAGGACAAGAGTGGTTTGACAGCTCTTGTCAAGTGGTTTTCACAATTTCCAAGTAAATATACTGGTGAGAGTTAGAAAGTGTGACATTAATTATGTCCTGCTATTAAATAACAGTCCTCTCTTCACAGTTTTTTTTAAAAAACAAATTTTATTAATTCTTCAAGACATGCAATACATAAATACTCAAAAACACAAAACATAAAAGCATAAAAAATCTCTTTTCTGAAAGTTGCTTAGTCCCGGGTTATAACTCTTGGTATAGACACAAATTCAATTCCTTTTATATACCATTTCATATCTTATTAACATTTTCAATTTTCTATATAACTTCTCCTCTCTTTTAAATTTTCTCAATTTTATTTTATTTATCTCCTCTGAATTCGAATCATAATATTTATTATTCTTTGTCTGTTCTATTTCCAGCCATCCATTTATTTTTCTTCTTTAAAAAAGAAGAAAAACTTCTCCTGTACGCTATATGGAGTATGATGCCTTTATCTCTTCCCCCTATATTTATAATACTTAATATAAAACACATAATTTACATTGGGATTCTGTCTGGTACATTCTAAAATTATACTATATTATCAAAGATAATACAAATCTATTTATTAGTATTAATATTCATTTATATCTTGAACGTTCTCTTCACAGTTTTAGAGCATAAAGCAAATGAGGTTCAAAACAAAATGTTTCAATGCTAAATACTCTATTAGGATGCTGGCAATCATATCTTCTTCTATTTCATCCATTTCTTTTCAGATATCAGTTTTGGTCAAAGTCAGTCATGTCCTTGTTCACTCTTGTTACAAAATATTTTTTTATGGTTGTTGAAAAATTGCTATTGAAGGCACCAGGCTGGAAAAGGCCCATAGAACAGGGCCACATGCAAAACAGATTATTTTGTGGACCGAATATAGCTTTCCAATTCTTTTTGGTAGCGCTAATACAGCCTCAGCTTTGAAAAGCTTTGCCGTGGAACATCTTCCAACGAAGGTCATCCACCAATAAGAAGGACACAAAAATATTCTAAGGAGGATTGGCTCTTCAGGCAGGAGTAGGCATTTGCCTACTCAGACAATGGGCACAACTTTTAGTTGGCAGGAGAATGTGGTTATGATTAGTCCTGAAGATTAATCACCTCAATATATAGTGTGCTCTAGATTCTCTCTAATGCCTGATAGGCCAAAGGAAACAATAGGTCATAAAATAGGAGAAGGCTTCATAAAATGTTAAGTTTGGCTTCAGTTATTTATTTGGGATAAATAGAATCCTAGGGATATTTTGTTTTCAAGAAGGCTTTGGAGCCAGAGGGCACCAAAAGGACCTGGCAAATGCTCAGAAAAAATAGGTTCAAAGCTAGTCTTGAGAAGTATTTTATCCTGAGTTAGTTGTGTACGCATTAAGGGAACAGGAAATTTTTCTTTTTTCCTGTCCCAAAATGTTTTGACAAATTCAGGACCCCCAGATGATTTATTTATTTATTTGTATCCTGCCTTTATTATTATAAATATCTAACTCAAGGCAGCAAACATCCAACACTCCTTCCTCCTCCAGTTTCCCCACAACAACAACCCTGTGAGGTGAATTGAGCTCAGAGTGACTGGCCCAAAGTCACCCAGCTGGCTTTCATGCCTAAGGCAGGACTAGAACTCACTGTGTCCTGCTTCCTAGCCTGGTGCTTTAACCAATGATCTAGTTCAGGGGTGTCAAACTCATGTCATCATCATGGTGTCATCACATGATATATAGTGACTTTTTCCCCCTTTGCTAAACTGGGCATGGGCATGCCCAACACATGATGTATCCAGCCCTCAGGTTGTGAGTTTGACAGCTCTGATCTGAGAGGCCCTGCTCACAGTAACTCACGCTCTTGTACTGTCCAGGTTAGATTACTGTAGTACACTCTACATAGAACTGCCTTTGAAGATCATTTGAAAACACCAACTGATGCAGAATGTGTCCATATGGGTAATAAATGGTGCCAGATATACAGCACATGTTACATTATTCCTATGTTAGATGCACAGGTTACTGGTATGTTTCCAGGCAAATCAAGGTGCTGGTGGTTAGCTATAAAGCCCTACATGGTTTGGGACTGAGGTTACTGAAGGATCATGTTTTTCAATTGTTTCTACCATCCAACTGGATGAAGCAGAATGGGCGTGTTGCAGATCCCATCAGCCTTAGAATGTTAGCTGGTGGAGGCCAGAAGATGAGCCTTTTCTGGTCTATGGAACATTCTCCCTTCAGAAATCAGAATGGGCCCAATCCAGAGGTGGTATTTAGCAGGTTCTGACCAGTTCTGGAGAACCAGTAGTGGAAATTTTGAATAGTTTGGAGAACCGGCAAATACAACCTCTGACTGGAGATATTACAGTAGTCTTCCCTTGCCATGCCCACCAAGCCACGCCCATGTAACCGGTAGTAAAAAAAAAATGAATCCCACCACTGGCCCAATCCTTTTAGTATAAAAACCTGGCTATGTTTCCAAGCCTAGGGTGTGGAATGTGCCAAGGGTGCCATTGCTAACTGGCCAAATATCTTGTGTTTCTTGAATTTGATGTTTTTAATGTTTTTTACTGGTTTTACTGTTTTTAAAATGTTTTAATTGTTTTAAATTTTTTTAAATCATTATATATTTTCTGAATTGTAAGCCTCTTAGAATCATTGAGTTTGAAACCAAAATTGAACTAATTCACTCAAAAAGTAAATGTGACATATTTGTCATTTTCTGGATTGTTACAAGCTGGCTCATAACTGTTGTCTCGTAAGATAAAAGAAACTGATCATATTCCTTGAAGAGAGAAACAGTGAAATTCTTTTTCTGTACATTCTAAATGTTGTTGCTTTAACATTTTAGTGGCAGCTACATCTTCAGTGCTGCTTGATTGGGAAAGGATCCCTCTTCGAACCCATCTTTCTTTTGCTGGAGGCATTGGGATATTGGTAGTGGTGGGGTGGTGGCTATGATTTCCATACAGTAAGTAGGAAGCTTGTAAGTGGAAAATTGGACCCCTGTGACTCATTTATACTTCATTATAAATCAACAGCAGAACTGCATTTGCTTATATCCCAAGAGTAATTCTTGCAGCCAGCTAAACTTCATTTCATCCTGTCAGCACCATGGTCCCACAAGAACTCAACTTGCTGCCTATTCTCTAGAGCAAGCATGGGGTGGTGGTTGCTATTATTGATTCTGGGGAGGTTGGGAAACCAAAGAGCAGAGTGAGGGGAGAAAGGGCCTGGTTCCAAAGTGTACACTTCAATGTCAAGGAAGTTTATGAGACAGATTTTAAAGTATGCATTTCTGTGGTCCTCCAAAAATATGCTGAGACTGGAATGTGTAATGAGAGACCTCAGCAGGGAAAGGGGATTGCATACTTGCCTGGGTTTCTTTTTATTTATGTAACAGAATAGGTTGATTGGTGATGTGGTGAGAAAAAATGATATGCTGGAAGGTTGTTTTCCTGGGCAATGGCCACCCAGCTACACTATCATCTTGACAGCTAGACGAGTTTTTAAGGTTAGACCTGAGATTTCACTGGGCAATGATTTTCTTTTACCAAAAGGAGCCTCTAGGATTAATTTGCAACATCATGCTAGGTGAGCACAGGACTGGTACTTGGTGAATTATTAAAATTTGGCTGGATTTTGGGTCTCTGCTGTTCTTCAACCACTTTTCCATCTTGTCTAGGGGATACTCAGCTGGATGAACTGAAAGCACAGCTCCATGAACAAATCAAATTATCATTTCAGGTGCAAAAAAAGAGGTTATAATCTAGGCATGGTGCTTTAGGGTAACGTTTGCTGCTTGGGAGAGCAAATTGTCTTGGGTACTACATTGGATTAGCTCAGCCCTAAACCTACAATTTCATAGCTTTGTTACCTAATGGATTTTTGACAGAGAACATAGCAATAACCAATCTTCTTTCCTGAAAAAGATTATCCGATACTCATTGGAAGTCCATTAAAGTAATATATCTCCTGCTGATGCTCCTTTCAATGATAATTATTGACACATGGATGCAAGATGGGTTTTTTTTGGAGACAGCTCACTGGATCTCCCTTGTGTGAAGCCTAGGATTGATGGCAGGATTGTTTATGGTATGATCTGTGACCCACCTTGGACTGTATTTGAGAGGAGAGACTATGTAGGAGTATGCTCCCCATTGGCAGCATAGTAGCCTTTAGATTGCCTGGGGGCAAAGGAAATCATTTGCTGGATTTGTAATAGAGGGAAAGTGTCATTGGTTAGAGTTTGGGGTGTGTGTTGAGTATGGCTGATAGAGGCCATAGACTGAGAAGTGGAATGGGATGAGGAGCAAAGAGGGCAAGTGATGAGAAAAGGACAGACTGGAGAAGACATGATGAGAATCTGAGAACAGGATGCACACAGGGACAGTGAGTCTGGGGGTGATTATGCAGCTAAAGTTCATTTGTAAAACTTTAGGATTTCTTAGTGTGTTAGATTTTCCAAAATAAATAACATTTACAGTACAATCCTCTGTACGTGTATTCAATCATTTATAGAGTTTAGTTGGCCTTACTATCATGTAATCATATATAACACTGTATCCTTAGTACTTGTTTATTTAAACACAAGAGCAACCTTGGACATACATGGTAGCTAATACAAAAGGTTCTTGAAAGGATTTGGGGATACTAGTTGCTTTTATAAATTGTTGAGAATCTGGAAAACTTAAGTTATATTATTTATTTTATTTAATTCAGAACAGGATTGGATTTCAGAGTTAGTCCAAGGAAGGAGATTAAATGCAAAAGGGATTTAGAATTGGAAAACATAAAGAAGGAGAGAAGCCAACGACTGGGAAGTAGGATTCATGGATTCAGAAATACAAACAGAACCCAAGCAAGCCTTGAGATGCCAGTTATGAAGAAGGAAGTATGTTAAGTTCTATGCATAATTTAAATGAAACTCTTCAGGTTATTGTCCTTGCAGATGTTTTAGAATTACAATTCTCAGATCATGCCGATAAATTGGTAGATAACTCATTAGGTTGAACTAATATATTTAATTGTTTGGGATTTGTCAGATGCAAAAGATCAGGACCGCTCATGAAGTACCAATTAAACTGATTTATTACTAGCCATGACTATGAACAGGAATCTACTCAGCTAACAGCACTATGTTGATATTAGATAAGTGTCAACTCCACCCGCTGGTTCTATCACTATTTTTCCTACAGGGTTCTTGGTCTGGTCCTAAACAACTTTGAATGTAAAGCTGCATTCCTCATTTGGCAGTTTCTGTTACGAGTGCAGATAAGGTAGTTTCTTTACTCAATGGGAACAAAAAATAGTTCTGATATATCTCTTATTAGCCTAGCTAATAGATTCATATCCATTCTTGTTTTTGCAGTGTCCTGCATATTTTCATTGTATTTTCAGTTGCAAGATAATATGACCACTGATGGATTTTCATTGACATTGGAGCATGAGCTGAAAGGTATGGCAAAATGTAACGTGTTAGGGCATCCCTAAGAAATAAAGCTTGTAGGAGAAAGAGAAAACGAGAATGAACAGTGGCAACTATGGTCAACTATATAACTGACTATTTCAGAATTACAGTATACATCAAGATAAATAACTCAGAAGCTGGAACTTACCCAAGTCCCTCTTCTTATGCTTGCTACTGTCCATAGGAATACTTAGCTTTTTAGAACCTTAGATCTTTTCACCTTTTTTGTTATGATTTTTTTTGAATGCAAAAAATGAGGAATTCCTGTTGGAGGATATAGATCAGTGACATTTTATGAGACCACAGAGACTCTGGGGACATTACTGTCCATATTAACTGATGATATGAGCTCATCTCATTCCTTTGCAGGGTGCTTAGGGGAAAAAAAAGCAAATCCTGGGAAGAAGTAAGATCAATGGGAGATGAGGTATTAAGGATGTTAGTGTATGTGTGAATGAAAGGTAGCTTTTAAAGTCTGGCTTCATGAATTTACGGTAAGTATCTTGTTTTTTTAAATTGGGGAAAAAAAACTTGTTCTGGTAAGTCAAGTACTGTCATCTTGAATCACAAAACAACTGTTCCACTGTGGGGACTCTGAGTCAACACCACTGACCCATTCCATTAACAGGACACATCTCTTAAACAAAGGCTGCAGGAGCCCTGCCAGGAAAGCTTTAGACAGAAAGACCTAGCATAGCTTTCTTTCAACCTGATGCATGTTGAGAATACTGGTCCTGGAATTTCCAACCAGCCTTTGGGAAGACCTCAGGAGGCCTTTGAACTGGAGAAGGCTCACCTCGAAACTTTGTAGGAAAGAATCAATAAGTTTCTTCCCCTCCAAATGAGTCTCACTAAGGTTTTACAGGAATATTTTTAAAGAAAAAGACCTGGGCTGCCGTAAGCTACCTTTTGCATGAAATGTTCACATGTAAACAGAGCAGTGAAGGGATGTGAAAGCACCATTGACACTGCTTTCACCAATAAACAAAGCAACTGATTAAAAAGCTTGCAGTGTATTTACATTTAAATACAGCATGGTATTGATTTCAAGAGATGACACAGAACTCCCTTATAGGGTATCTGAAGACCCCATGGCAGATTGAAGTATTAGAAATGTAAAATGTGATTTTTTCAGGTTTAATTTCATACAAAGCCAGAGCAGCTGCCTTTACAAACAAGAGAGAAGTAGCAGCAGACTGCAAAAATACCAAAATTTTGAAGTGGGAAAAAGCTTTCCAAAAAATATGTAAGTATGTACAGTATGTATGCATGTATGTATGTTATATAATATATAACAAATATATTTTGTTACTTGTCTCACAAAATAAGGCTGGGCCTTATTTTTTGTTTGTTTGATCCCTGAAAAAACGGCTAGGTCGTCCTTTCGGGGGTGACTTAATTCCTACCCCTTGCATTCTCAGGCGGGCAGGCGGTGACGGCTTGGATGTTGACCTTGATGTTGGTGGGGCACTTCACATCAGGAGACCTTCCACCACCATTGCTTTCCCTTCCCCCCATGCTGCCGTGGTGTTTAGAGCAATGCCACGGCATTTGGCGCAGCCACGCACGGACAGCCAGGGCTCCTCCCTGCAACCAGAGTCCGGCGGAGACAATTGGCTTCAGGTGCTCCTGTCGCCGCCTTCCCTTCACCTTCGAAGGCAAAGCCAATTCTTTTAAAAAGGATGTCCTACTACTGGTATGACAACCCCCCCCCCTGCTTGAGAGGGCAGCCCAACCTCACGTGGGGAGGCAAATCTCCCAGGGCTACAGTGCAGGATAGTCCCACCCTGGAAGAAGCGCCCAGCCACCATCCTTGCTTGGTGCTGGGAAGAGTGCAAAGAGCTTTGCCTGGGGTGCCCAGAACAGCTGACAGGTGGGGCCTCCTGCTCAGTGGCGGAGATCTCACCAAGGCAGCGAACGCCTCCCCACCGTACCCTCCATTCATCCTTCCAGGGCTGCACCAGAGCCATGCTGGCTGGGCAGAGCCGGGAAAGTGAGCCGCGAGTACATTCCTGCTGCCAAGCAAAAGAACCGAGCTGACCCGAGCTTGGCTTCCTTCCCAAGTCCCTCCAGCCCGAACCCGAAGGGGCCACCAGAAGAGGCCACCCAAGGCAGTGTTAATGCCCACCCATCTGTGTACAGGGAGGCAAGGCGATGGCCTGTGCCGCGTCCTCCTCTGAGCTGAGCCCTGCCGAGTGAGTGCCTCTGCCCGATGCCCATGCTGCTGCAGCATTTGGAGATGCGTGGGTCTGGGTCTGGGCTGGGCGAGGGGTGGAAAGGATGGGTGGCTTTGGGCTCTTTCCGCCGGACCCATCGGCCAAGGAAGCAGCGCTGCTGTTGCTTCACCTCCCTGTCCATGGATGGGTGGATGATATCACTGCCTCGGGCAGCCTCTCCCGGTGGCCCCTTCATGTTTGGGCTGGAGGGACTTGGGAAGGAAGCCAAGCTCAGGTTGGCCTGGCTCTTTCGTTTGGCAGGCAGGTGTGCACCCACGGCTCGCTTTCCCAGCTCTGCTGAGCCCACACGGTTCTGGCGTGGCCCTGGCAGGATGAGCGGAGGGTGTGGTGGGGAGGTGCTTGCTGCCTTGGTGAGAGCTCCGCCACCGGGCAGGAGGGCCCACCTGTCAGCTGTGATGGGCGCCCCAGGTGAAGCTCTTCGCACTCTGCCCGGCACCAGGCAGGGATGGCAGCTGGGCATTTCTCCCGGGGTGGGCCAATCCTGTGCTGCAGCCCTGGGAGATTTGCCTCTCCACGTGGGATTGGGCTGTCCTCTCAGGCAGGGGAGGCTTTGTCGTACCAGTAGTAGGGCATCATTTTTAAAAGAATTGGCTTTGCCTTCGAAGGTGAAGGGAAGGCGGCGACAGGAGTGCCTGAAGCTGAGTGTCTCCGCTGGGCTCCAGTTGCAGGGAGGAGAAGGGAAAGCCAAATGCCGGCAGCACAGGGAGAAGGGAAAGCAATGGTGGCGAAAGGTCTCCCGATACGAAGTGCCCCACCAACGCCAAAGTCAACGTAGGCAGCAGCATATCCAGGTATGCAACAAAAGTACTTCCTAACGGCAAGCCCCCCGCCATTCCCCCCCATTTTGCATGTTTAATATAGGCCTTGATTTTTTTGGGGGGGTTAATTTGATTTTATACCTATAAAACATGCTTGGACTTCCTATTGGGGGAGGCCGTATTGTTGGAGAAACATGGTATGTACGCTCATCTATATACATACAGAAGAAGGAAAATTAAATCAAGGGGTACTGACAATTGTTGGGTCTAAAAAGATAGAATGGAATATAAAAACACTTAGGCATTTTTTGTGCAAAGTCAGATATACAAAAGTTGTAAGGGGATAAGCTTTCTTTGCAATTCTGTAGACAGAAATTACTTTTAGAAGTCTTGGTAACATATAAGCTTATTATTCTCATTGTTTGGCATGTTTTACAAAATAATCAGCAGATGAGGAGCTCTGTGTCCATTTCTAAAATTCCTGGCTAATTGTGTGAGGTTTAAGTTATAAACATTCCTTGAACAAAGGTATTGGCACATATATAGGAGAAGAGAAGTTCATCGGTTTAGCAGCCAGATTCAAAAGAAGGATGTTTTTGGAAGAAAGATACTTCCAAAAAGGACAGAAGAGTCCAAAATTATAGTTCAAAATGAAAATGCTGCAGTTTACATATTAGGCTTGTGAACAATGCACACTTTAAGATCTGCTAGTAGGATAGAGGGAAGAGGATGAAAAAAAAGTGTTATTCTAGGTTTCTGCTATGCCAAAGATTTACTTACTGTATTTGCATTCCTGATGAAAAAATGAGGATTACAAATGATGAGTCCAAATCCCTAATCCTTTAAGTAACATCTCCTCATTTAGTATATTCATACAAAAATGTGTTTAGATTTAAGTACCATATTTCCAGGACTTTGCCTTAGTATTAAAATGTTTAACTTGTTTTTAGACACGTTAAATGCCTCCTTCAAAAAGTCTTGCTTCATGGTTTTTATGGTAACATATAGCTTAGGGTTTTTTTGTTGATTGATTTAGCATAGCCTAAATCCTTGCAAGGCTGTCAGCATTGACACAATTCACCATGAGATTCAATTTTGCCTCAAGAATCATTTAGTATAGTGAAATGTTAGAGAAGGTGTTAAGTTTCTGAAGTTGTTTATGCTTGTCTAGGAGGAAGGGGGAAGGAATCTCTCTCTCTCTCTCTCATACACACACACATTCTTATTTTTATATTTTTTTTACTTTTATTTTCTTTTTATATTTTTCTTAGTTTGTACTAGTTTTTTACCTTTGTAAAAATGCTAATAACATTATAACAAAACAAACAAACAAGGATTCATTCAATATACAGGTTTCTATCTAAGTTTCAAACACTCCATCTTTGGACTTTTTGTGCTCAGTCTCATGACCCTTAGAATTTTATACCCTTCATCTTCCTAATTGTCTCATTATCTCTCTCGTGGATTAAAAATATATGGAATAATCATACACTAATGCATGTGTAAACATAGATTAATTTAGCAACCCTGCACATAAAGTTATTTTAATTACATCAAAGCACATAACCAATTTGTCAGCATAAAACATACAACACAGGTTAAATAAAACACAGGCCCTTGCTAGTGGCCATGAGAATGGTTTCTTAAGCTGCACTTATAGTATTGACCTGTTTCATTGTAAGATGCTAGAGGTTGAGTATATTTAGTAATATGAAATAATACTCTAGGCTGTTAATTGATATTTGTATATTTATGAATATCAAATAATTCTTCCTCCAGAGAAAAACCAGAACATTACTTTCATCTTTTTATTCCATTTCCAGAATTAGTAAATAGTTCCCTGAAAAGATTCAAGAAGCAACACATCTGTTGTCTCACTAGAGGGCACTTGAGCTGTATTCAGCTAGACTCATGGAGGTTGCAGAATAGTCAGCAAATATTTATTGTTCATATTTGACATGCAGTCATATTTGCAAAAAAATAACCAGTGAAATCCATGTTCAGTAACCAAGTCCTGGAGCACTTGGTAGCTGATGCACAATGACATGATTGGCTTGTGAGAAATAAGATGTTGTCTTGCATTTGATTATGATACTACAGTGATACTTTTTATTTAAATGGTCTTGATGCATGACAGTATATAATACTGAAGAGTATTTGGCATACACATCAGTTAACAATTCATATCTAATGTCTGAGAAATCATTCTAGGCAAAATTTACTATTTGCTATCTTTCATTCCCAGAACTGATTTCTGATCTTTTTTTTTTAAACATCTCCAGTCTCCTTAAAAAAGCTGTTTAAAACATTACCTTATATTCATTAGTTTCAACTAGTTGCTAACCATTTACACCAGGGGTGTCAAACTGGATTTCTTTGAGAGCCAGATCAGCACTGTAGTTCTCCTCCGTGGCCAGGGGGCATGGAGGGAGATGGAACGGTCGGCCTCTTGCAGCACTTTGCATGCCTAAATGAGGTGCAGGGGTGGCCCCCCGTGGCCCATTTGTGGCCTGGACCGCCTCCTGCAATACTTTGCCAGGCAAAACAGGCTACAGGGAGCACACATGCAGCCCCCCACCCCATTTGGGCTGCCACAGGTGCTGCGGGCCAGTCCTTTGCTATTTCCAGACTGGCCCCACAGTCCAGATTTAAGCACCTCCAGGCCAGATTTGGTGCATGGGCATTGAGTTTGACACCCCTGATTTACATGCTGTGAAAGCTCAATATCCAACTCTTATCCCAATTAAGAAAGTCTCCACAGTTTCTCTCAAATTGGCAACTGATAGTCATCTGTTATAAACAAGAGTAGAATGAGTGAAATTAAAATACAGTGTTTTTCAACCTTGGCAACTATAAGAATATGGACTTCAGCTCGCAGAATTCCCCAGCCAGCATACTGGCTGGGGAATTCTGGAGGTTAAAGTTCACATATCTTAAAGTTGTCGTGGCTGAGAAACATTACTATAAGAGATTTTGGGAGAATAGTGGCAAAGAGTTGGATAAACACATTGCAAATGCTTCCAGAGGAAGTGAATTCTTTACTATGGCCAAAGGGCAGAAACTTAAAGTAGCTTGTACATTAAAATGCATGTTCATAAGCAATAGATAAAACCAGATAACATAAAATCTAGAGAACCTTATTTGCTGCCACTCTTATGAGAGCTGCATTATCAGTGTTGCCCCATACTTCCTGCAGTGTTTGCAGATAATTATCTTTTGATATTACCATTCAAATCAGCAGTGCGAAACTCCTGGCCCAGGGGCCTTATGCAACCATAAGGAATCATTTTCTGCAGCTCACAATCATACTTAATTAGTCAGCATTGAAATTGTTATCTAGCTAGTTCAATCTGGTTTGTGTGACTTGATTGTTAAATTTTGCTTGGGGAAAAAACCGGAAGAATTGGAGAAAGCTTAACCTCAATCTCTCCCTTTCTCCCCCCCCCCTTTAAACACCCACACAGCAATTATTTCCCAACCAATGTATTAGTTGTCCATCATTGGCAAGTCAAATCTCATAGTCTTAAAAGCATAAAGAACATATGACTGTCTTCTGTTGCTGCACACACAGCATCGCTGCCCAGCAACTTAAGTGGCTTGTTATTCTCATTCTGCAGCATAAAATGCCCTCCAGTCAAGTGAAAGGGAAGCCTGAACAACTCCAAGTCCTCAGATATCCCTCAACTACTGCAGTCCCGCTTATTTGTGATGTCTCTACCACCATATCAAATGCAAGGCAGAAGCATCTGGACCCAAAAAAGGAAGTTTTCCATTTTGGTATGCAGTTTATTCCTTCCTTTAATTTTTGGTATTATTCCCATCATTTAGGTTTGGTATCACTCCCAAAGAACTAGTTCTTTTTCAGGAAGAATAGATAAATAACATGTCCATAGATATTGCCGGAATGCAAAAGACATTGTGGCCAAATTAGGTGTTTTATTATAAGAAAATAAGAATAAGATCCATCAGAAAGATGTTTTCCACAACAATCTTGTTTATATTAATTAATTAATTCATTGTTTTAAAAATTTATTTATTTATTCTATTTGCTGCCCATCTCTGTAATGGCTCTGGGTGGCTTACAACATCATAAAGGCATAAGTATAAAAACCATTAAACTGTTAAAAAAACAATAAAAAGTTGGAAGTTCAAAATAGTATAGCTTATCTTGGCTCAAAAGGGCAATAGAGGGGGCATAGTTTCATAGTTTAGTACATTTAAATGTCCTATTTCAAAATATGATTGCTTCTTAAGAGATGAAATTTAAAGGAAGTGGGATAGGATAATTCCCTATCTAGTTCCAATTTGGATTTTCTGTAGGGGATAGATGGCTAGCAGGATGGATTAGGATTTTTTTTGTTAATTTATACATTTATAGTTAATGAGATCTTATAGTAATCTTTCATTTTCTTTATTTTTGACTTGCCAGAGACTTTTCACCAAGTCATAAAAAGTTTAAAGGTTTGTGATCGTTGTGCAGGTCTTATACTGATTTGAAACTGAAACCCTAATCCAAGGGCAAATGGATTTGTTCATATACTTATTTAGGTTTCTTTGCACTTCAGTTGTAGCTGAAAAATTCAAAACAATGCACAGTAATAATATTAATAACAAACAGTCTAATGTGCTGCCAAAAGAAGCTCCCACATAAACAAGCATTTCCTTTACCCCTTAAAGTTTTCCTGATAAAGCAAGTCTTGATGGCCTTCCAAAATTTCAAAAAAGTTGGGAGAACCCAAACAGTAGGGGGAATGAGTTTTCATAAGAGAGGGAAGGGTAACAACAGAGTAACAACAACCCTTTATCCTCCCTTCATAATAGAATTACATAAATTAGACAGAATGATATACAAAGAAATCTTGGCTGGAAAAGCTTTGGATTTGCATTCAGGCACAGCAATTCTATCTAAAATTTCTTTGGTTTATGCCAAACTTCCTAAACCCTTGAACTTTAGATTTGTTGATACTAACAGTTCCAGAATTGCGAATTTGTTTAATTTGATGAACTGCTGTCAATTCTACTTTGCAATACAGAGGCCATCAGATTGGGAAGATTAGTGAATATGCTTCTATAACAACATAATATTTTCTAAAACATGTTGATGATCATGGTTCTATTCAGAGGACCAGTCTTTTCACAATAACCCAGAACACTTAAAATATCCACTGTATATATCACCAATAAAACAACCACTGTAAGAAGATTTCAGTAAATTAATATATTAACTTGCAATCCATTCAAATCATTATAATACCACATTAAAGTTAAATTGATGGAGTTCTCTTCACAACTTCATCTAAGATTAGGGCATCTTTAGGATTGGCACTTGAACTTCCACCTTGGATCTGATGGGTTCTTGGAATGGATTTCAGCCATGGAGTAGCTGCTTGGCTTTCTTTCTTTGTGCCTTGTTTCTTTTTGGAACATGTAACCTCTGAATGGTTGAAACCAGATGTAATCAAGGATCACAATTCCAAAATCCTTTTAAATAAATGATTCTAATACAATTAGTAAGACGAATAGGCAAGTGGACCTGAGCTGGAGGCAGCCAACCTAGGACTGGCTTTCCAACCACACTCTCCTTCCTGTGATGGCAAATGTAACTGTTTCTAATTCACTCTTTTCTTTGTCTGCAAGTTGGAAGATGAGGCCTTCACGTAAACATTTTTGACTCACTTGAGCTGTCAGCTACTGCCAGAAATATTTTCCAGGAAACAAACAAGAAAGGCAGCTTTCTTAAACTGTTCAGAACTGTTATGTTTGAGGCAGATCAGTTTGACAGAGATGCGAGACCATTTAGTGAGTTCAGCTCTTTTATTTGGTAGTGGTAATCATCTCAGAATGCGAGCCGCGGCAGCCCTTCATATAGGGCTGGCTTGCGGCTCGGCAGCCAATGGCAGCACTTTGAATCTCCCGCGATCGGCACAGCCAATCGCGGTAGATTCCCAGCACTCCAATCATGGCCGACCCTTCAACCAATCAGGTCTTCGCTGGTACGGACCAATCGGTTGTGGGGGTTTCAGAGTATGCTAATATCGTATACCCCTCCCCTCTTGGTTTCGTCTGTCGGTGCGTGGTGATGTAGTCACGTAGGTAGGCGGGGCTTCTCACCTGCCTACTTGACCTATGCAGTTCAGTTCTGGTGTGGTCGTCGACCGGTTCGGATGCCTCCTCTGTCGCTCCGGTTCCTTGGGATGGAACCGCCTGGAACGTTGAGCTGGGCCTTTTTTGGTAGCTCCCTCCCGGTCTACCTGGGCTGGTTGAGCTGCCGCTTCTGCTCCCATTAGGTTTTTCCTGGCCGGGTGAGCTGGTTTGGCTGCTCCTTCCAGGTGAAGATCCCGGGGTTTCGTGCTCCACTGGTCCTGCGTCTACAGGTGAGTAGCATCAGTTTATTGGTTTATTTATTCTAGGTGGGGGGTGTTCTGCCTGCGTTAGTTGGTTCCCTTCAGTTCTTTCTCTATCGCTTGCCAATTCCCCCCCCCCTTCTAGTTTCTTGTTCGGGTGTCTGGCTGGTGGTGACGTCTATTCTTGACCTAAGTTGGTTTATGTGCTGTTTCCAGTTTTTCCCGTCGTTTGTTTCCAATCGTTATGATAGGGGCCCGGTTATCTGGGTGATTGTTGCTGGCACCCAGAGTGGTTCTCCTGTGAGATTTTTGGCGTATACTAGGTCCCCTATGTTAAATGTTCTGTGTTTGCTGGAGGAGCCTGGGGGTTTGTCTGGGTTATATGTTAGGTGCATTCTGTCTAGTGTTGAACGTAGTTTCCTGCCCATCATTAGTTCCGCCGGGCTTTTATTTGTGGTTGCACTAGGTGTAATGTGTTGAATGAGGAGCATTTTATTGATTTTGTCCTGTATATTGGCTGTTTCTATTTTCTGGATGGCTTTTTTGGTGTATTGGACCATGCATTCTGCCCACCCGTTCACCGCCGGGTTTGCCGGTGCGGTTAATGCATGGCCTGCCAGAAAATGTTCAAATGCTAGTGCAGTGAATTGGGGCCCGTTGTCCGACACTATTACATCTGGCAGGCCGTGCGTAGCAAAAAGTTTGCTCAGTTTCCTTATCACCGCCTCCATCGTGGTTGACTTCATGGTGCTTACCTCCAACCAGTTGGAGTAAGCATCTACTGTGATAAGGTACATATGTCCCTTGGTTGGCCCCGCGAAGTCTATATGGATCCTAGACCACGGACCTCTTGGTTTTTCCCATTCTTGGGTTGGGGCAGCGGGCGGATTGGGTCTGGACTCTTGGCATTGGTTACATTTGGCAACCCAGGTTTCGATCTGTTTATCCATTCCTGGCCACCATGCGTAGCTTCTGGCCAGGCTTTTCATCTTAACCATCCCCGGGTGCCCCTCATGCAACATTCCCAATACCTTTTCCTGTAATTTTTCCGGAATTACCACTCTGTCCCTCCAAAGTATGCAGCCCTTTTCGGTAAAGAGTTCAGTTTGTCTGTTCTGAAAGGGTCTGAATAGTTCGTCTATGTCCCCTTCCGGCCATCCTTTTCCCACCCAGCTCAAGACTCGCGCCAGCCGCTTGTCTTTATTTGTTTCTCTGGCAATGTCTGGCGCGGTCACGAGTGGGTTGGATATTGTCTCTATTTGGAGTACCTCTGTTGTGGGTGCCGGGTCATCTTCCCGGTCCGGTAAGGGTGACCGGCTCAGGGCGTCTGCATGGGCGATGTCCTTTCTGGGTTGGTGTATCAGCTGGTAATTGTATGCTGCTAGGAATTCAGACCACCTTGTCATTCTTGGCGATAGAATGTTCGGTGTGGCCCTGTTTCCCACCAGGATTCCTAGCAGCAGCTTGTGGTCCATGATGATTGTAAAAGTCCTACCGTAAAGGTATAAATGAAATTTCTTGATGCCAGCGACGACTGCTAGGGCCTCTTTGTTGAGCTGTAATTCTGCTCTGGCTTTGAAAGTGTCCCTGATGAGAAAACGATGGGTGCTTCCGTCTGGTAGCTGGTGGCTGAGGATGGCGCCGATCCCAAATGGCAACGCATCGCATGTTACCATCAATGGCAGGGTCTCGCTGTACTGGATTAGTACCGCATCGGATGTTAGCAGGTTCTTTGTGTTGTTGAAAGCGCTCTCCTCCCCAGGTCCAGGTGGCTGTTTTATCTAACAGCCTATGTAGCGGTTCCGCCACGGTCGCCTTTTGAGGTAGGAAGACATTGTAAAAGTTTAACAGTCCCAAGAAAGCCTGTAATTCCGTTTTGTTTTTTGGTCGCGGTGCTTCCCTTATGGCTCTCAGTTTCTTTTCTGTGGGGTGAATCCCTTGTTTGTCTAGGAGGTACCCCAGAAATTCGACCCTTTCAGCCCGTAGCTGGCACTTCCCTCTCTTGACTTTAAGTCCCGAGTCTCTGAATTTCTGCAGTACCTCCCTCAACCTGGCTTCTAGTTGTTTTTCATTTTTTGTGGCCACCAAGATGTCATCAAAGTAGGGCACAACCCCTTCTATTCCCTGGAGGAGTCTTTCCATAAGGCTTTGGAAGACCCCGGGTGCCACGCTGACTCCAAATTGGAGCCGGTTGCAGCAGAAAGCCCCTCGGTGCGTTATGATGGTTTTGGCTTCTGCTGTTGTGGTGTCGACCGGCAGTTGCTGGTAGGCTTGTGCCAGGTTGAGTTTTGCGAAGATCCGGCCTCTCCCCAGTGAGTGCAGAAGGTGCTGGACTACTGGGACGGGGTATGCGCTTTCTTGGAGTGCATGGTTTAGGGTGGCCTTGTAGTCACCACAAATTCTCACTGGCCCATCTGGCTTGATGAGGGTGACAATGGGGTCTCCCACTGGGCATGATCGATCGGTTCCAGCACCCCTTGCGTGATGAGCTTATCGAGTTGCTCATCTATCTTGGGCTTGAGTGCAAAGGGCACTCGCCTGGGCTTAAGGCGGATTGGCGCGATGGTCGGGTCTATGTTAAATGAGATGGGGGACCCCCGGTACTTGTCTAACGGTCATCGAAGACTTCCCGGAAGTCCCTTATGAGCGCCACTTCCCAGTCTGCCTCTCCGATGTGGTGTATGCCGGTTACCTCGATGCCCAGGGGTGCGAACCACTGCAGTCCCAACAGGCTTGGCCGATCTCGGTCGACAATCGTCAGGGGTAGCACTTCTGTGTGGTCCTTGAAGGTGACTTTAAAATGGCCTCTGCCGACTACAGGGATTCGGTTCCCCTGATAGTCTTTGAGGGTTAGTGTTTGGTCTTCCAATTCTTGGCGGCGGATGGTGGGGACCAGGCACTTGAGTTTGCACCAGGAGACCATTGGGAGGAAGGACCCAGTGTCCACGTCCATGTCACATCGCTGGTCTTCTATCCCGACCGTCACATATACCTTCCTGGCGTCGTTGGTGGAGGAATGGCTGATGACGATGGTCTGGTGTGTTTCCTCTCTCTGTCTCGTCTCGTGGAGTCGCCTGTTCTGACCTTCTTGGCTCCAGCGGTTCTCCATCTGGTGATCACGGTTCCTGGTGGGAGTGCTTTCTCTCCGTCGGGGGGTGGCGTCTCATCGTCATGGGCTGTAGTGCTTTTTATTCTGGCACACTTTGGCAATGTGCCCCCGTTTCTCGCAGTGCCTGCAAATGGTGTCGAGAAAACGACAGTCCGCTCGGGGGTGATCGCTGCCGTAGCCGGAACACTGGAACTTCAACTTACGATCTCATAGTTCCCACCACTCCCGCGCTGATTGGAGACGGTGGATCTCCTCCTCCTCGTCTTCGGTTTCCAAGAAGGAATCGATGTCGCCATGATGTGTAGTTGTGTGGTCTGTCGCTGGTCGCCTCTCGGGGGTCGACGTTGCCTCTCCGGCTGCTGCTTGTGGCACGATGCTCGATTGCCAAATCTGAGCCATTGATTTCTTGGCCGCTTCTGCTGCAGCAGCTTTGGTGAGGGCATAGTGAGGGAGATGTCTCCCTTTGCCATGATGCGGCTCTGGAGGACGGGGTCTCAGAGTCTCAGGACGACGCGGTCTCGCAGGGCCTCGTCCAGTTCGGCGAACTCGCACAGGCCGCCCAGGTCCCGTAGTGCTGCTATGAAGTCGCCCAGCCTCTCGCCCTCACATTGATCCCGCCTGTAGAAGTCGTGCTGCCGGATGAGGATGGGCACGACGGGGTCGTAGTGGCTTCATAGCAGGGGCTTGAGATTGTCCCACTCCATCGCCTTGATGTCCACCAGTTTGGCCAAGGCTTTGGCCATCTTGAACACTGCGGGCTCGCAGTGTGTGAGGAACACGGTTCGTTTCTTGTGGCCGTTGGCGTCCTTGAGGTTGTTACTCTCGAGGAACATTTGGAACCTATCGGTATAGGATTCCCAGTCCTCAGTAGCGGGGTTGAAGGGAACGGGTGGTGAGTTGATTCCGGCCATTCTGCTTGTTGTTGCGTGCCGCCTCGCCACGTGCTGGATGGTCTCCTTGTCTCACGATCCCACCTTCATTGCCAGTGTTATGTTTGAGGTGGATCGGTTCGACAGAGACGTGAGACCATTTAGTGAGTTCAGCTCTTTTATTTGGTAGTGGTAATCGTCTCAGAATGCGAGCCGCGGCAGCCCTTCATATAGGGCTGGCTTGCGGCTCGGCAGCCAATGGCAGCACTTTGAATCTCCCGCGATCGGCACAGCCAATCGCGGTAGATTCCCAGCGCTCCAATCACGGCTGACCCTTCAACCAATCAGGTCTTCGTTGGTACGGACCAATCGGTTGCGGGGGTTTCGGAGTATGCTAATATCGTACAAGAACATTATCCATCTCTAACCCATATGATCTACTTTGACTGATAACAATTCCACATCCTAGGGAGAGCTCTTTTGCATCGCTTGCTCTGTGATTCCCTCCTGCCTCAATTGGAGGTGGCTGGGGTGCAAACTTCAGACTTCTGCATTCAACACATATGTTGTTCTACTGCACTATAGCATGAAGGAGGTTTTTTAAATTATTCTGTCATACTCAGAGTAATGAGGGTAAGGAATACAGTTATAAATGTCTAGTCTGCAAGATACTTATGAAAAAACCAAGTGTTTTCCTCCCTTGCTCTATAAAATGAAGAGGCAAGTCTTGGAAGTTCTTTTGAGAATTCATGAAGCAAGCCCAGATAATTTCAACAAAGGTCACATTAGATTGTTGACAAGCAAATACCCACATTTTCTGCTCCTCCTGATTTTCTACCAGTTCACTTTATGTTCTCAGGTTGGTTCTGTAATAAGCATGAGTTTCCAGCAATTTTGGCATAGAGTGAAATGAGTTTCAGGTTGAAGAATGATGGCTTGGGTGAATGTTTTGCCCTTTGGAATATCTTGTAGATTCTGAATGTGTTCATTTGTGGCTCTTTCTCTGACTACAAGAATGATAAATGGCTCACACTTGGCTGTTTTGTAGGCCTTGTTCTTGAAAATTTCTGATTTCTCTTTTATCGAGACAGTATTCCTGCCAAATAAGATAATATAATTTGGAATTCAGTATAGCTGTCCAAAGTTTATTCTTGGGTTAAAAAAAATTGATAGGGACTATTGGTATTTGATTCAGAGCATCACACTACTTTGTTGTCAGGGATTGGTTACATCTAATCAACATTACTCTATATAAGAAAGTCAATTAATCAGACCAACTTATCTCAAAAGTTGAATATTACTGAATAGTGCAAAATATACCTTAGGAGCAGATCAGGAGAAGAGCTATATCTAAATAAAAGCAGGGAAGCGATGGAAGCATCAAGTTGTTTTCTCCAAGAAGATGGGGTCTGGTTTCATTTTCTTTGAATAATAGAGTTGAAAAGGACCATTTAGGCTATCTAGGTCAATCCTCTACTCAATGCAGAAATCCAATATAGAAGATCACTGGTAGAGATTGCTGCCCTAAGAGCAAGAACAGTGCCCTCCTGGATTGGATCTCTGGCCCATCTAGTCCATCAGTCTGTTCTCACAGTGCCCAACTAACTGTATAAAGAAGGCCATTAATTGCCCAGCAGGCCTTCAGATGCAGTCCCCAAGAGCTAATAGCCATTGATCTCTATCTAGTCACTACTTGAACACAATATTCAATAAAAGAACACTTTTCTTATTATTCTATCTAGTTTTTGTCCTCTGCAAACTATATAGAGATGTGACATAAAAAGATACAGTTTGATGAACCCTAAAAGATGTGAAATAGAAGTAACACTTACTTCTAGTATTTCGGGGTCTTTGCAAATCAAGTAGCCTCTGAAGAAGAAAGTAATTATTTTTATGGTGCAAATCTGGAAACAACAGGGGAAAGCCCTTCGGGCCATAAAAACTAATGAACTCATGAAATTGTATGAGTTCTCTGGCAGTGAAATTCATTATCATGCTAAAGGAATGTAAATGTACAAATGGATCTGAGCAATCATTCTCTCCCAAGCCACAGCTGGATTGCACATCAGGGACAACTGAAGCAAAACAATGAACTGGCACTGAGTAGAGAAAGGAAATGACAACTAGGAGCATGTTGTGGGCAGACTCTCAGAGCAGCTGAAGTGAAAGTGCAAGTTGGAGGCCATAGGCAGCCTAAAAAGCTGGTTCAGGAAAGAAGCTGGGAACACAAGCAGATATTCCTACATTTGTTCTAAGACAGTATAACCTAGTAAAGCAAAGTGGGAAGGAGAGGAAAGAATGATAGGTGGCTATTCGTAAGTTGCCATATTTTTCCTGATGTATTGAGGCTCATCTGTAGGAATACTATGTATCTGCCAATCATCCTAACATTAAAAATGTGACCAGCAATGAAATGACTATACACATATACAACATACACTAACCTTAACATTAAAATACCTTTCTCTTAATGTCTAAGGAGATTCTCAGTTGTCCATGCTTAGAATCTTTAGGTTCCTCTAGTGTCCAGTTTCTAAAATCATCATTTACCTCAGAATAGCCAAAATATTTTTTTCCTATGAGAAGCTGTTTATTTTTATAGTTAATTTCAAAATCTTATAGTAAAAATTAATATCTTAAATTTATCTACATATTTGAGAGGCTGCCACAAAGAAGAAGGGATCAACCTATTTTCCAAAGCACCAAAGACAAAACAAAAAACAATGAATGGAAACAAATCAAGGAGAGAGGCAACTTAGAACTGAGGAGAAATTTTCTAACAGTGAGAACAATTAATCAGTGGAACACTTTGCCTTCAGAAGTTGTGGGTGCTTCATCACTGGAGGCTTTTAAAAAGAAACTGGACAGCCACTTGTCTGGAATAGTATAGGGTCTCCTGATGGAGCAGGGGATTGGACTAGAAGGCCCCTTCCAACTCTGTTATTCTATTATTCTTAATCCATGTTTAAGTATTTTTGTTCAGCTTTTTGCTGTTTATTTCACATTCTTTAAGTTCTTAAACTTATAATTATTTTTTCTTTTTTTCAGAATTAAAGATAAACTCAGCCAATGAAGACATTTCAAGTTTGTCATTCCAAAGATCTCTGGTAGCTTTAAGTTGTCTAATAGGCATTTTTTGAAAGTGATTAGAAAGTGAGATTTGTGAGCTTGGTGTGAGAACAAACAAAATGGCTCTCCTGATGCTCAAAATTATGGAAAACCACTGTCCTGTTGTCTCCTTATGAGGAATATCCATCTGGAGTGCATGCCACTAATCTCTCTTATTTGGAGAAGTTCCAAGAATATAATAACTGGTTCTTTAGTTTTTGCCTTCGCTGCCTTGGACTTTTTCTAAGAGTTTTGAAAAATTGAGTGAACAAAACAATATTTTTTGTGGGAAAATGAGTTGTTTATTCTAATAGGAAAGAGATCATTCGTTTAAAACTGAAAATAAGTACTGTACGAAAAATCTTGAGACTTTGTGAATACAGAAATGAGACACTAAAAGAGACTACAGTTTCAGCTAGGAAAAAGAACAGTGAAATTTACAAAATAAAGACATTTCAAGGGATCTTTAAAGAATTGGGAGAGAGATTGATTACTAACTTGATAGCAATAATTTCTGCACCTTTAAGCAATTTTTTTGAAAAATGGAAGGAAGAAAGAAAAGATATGAAAGAAAACAACATGGGATAATTTATTGACAGACAGGATGAAAAACTGAAAGAAATGCCAGAAACACTGGAAAATAAAGCATTTGTGGATTATAAAACAGAGATGATAATCACACTGAAATTACAAATGATAAACCAAGAAATAAAATATGATCTGGGCAAGAACTTATTGTTAGATTTACTAAAGCCTTTAAGAAATTATTTAGGAAGGAAAGTTTGAATGGGGATTCAATCCTATGACAGCAATTTAAGATTGTTAGAAGCAAAAGAAAGGAATATATAGTTGATTTGTTTGATCGGGGTTAAAATAAGAATTATTTCTATAAAACTCAGGAAATCATTTATGAACTTTTTGTTAACACACAGAAACAACATTAATTTTTGGACTATGAATGTATAAAGGGGGATTATGGAAAAACTGAATTATGTATGTAATCTTATAGGGGGTGGAAATATTAATTTGTGTATACCTGTTACAAGGAATAAAGAAGCTGTTCCTTTATTCTTTTTTTAAAGTTTTTTTTTTGAAAAATCAGATGCTTTCTTTAATATTGAGATCACTATAGCTTTAACAGGAACCAGAAGAAAGTTTGAAAGTAGTAATTCTAGATTTAGATGTGAGATAATTTGTGACTAAGTAATTGATCTTTTGATATTTTGTTGTTCCTTGAGCCATAACTGAATCTCTAAAGTCTGCAAAGTAGTATTTCCATTGTTTCAGAAAAAATTCCAGGGATGTGGTTTTTGTATTATTTTCCTCATATGGTTCCAGGAGAAGCCTATTATGTCATAGAGTTTTGTCTGTTCCAGAAATCTGACTAATGTAATGCCACAAACTAGAGTGATATAAAGACCACAAATAATGGATTCTCTGGACAGTGAAAAAGAAAACAAAAAGTTTATTCTGGCAAGTGAAATAACCAAATAAGAAGAAAGGTTATAGGGTAAAGGAATAATATAATCATATTCTGGAGCCTCACAGATTTCTAAATGATTAGTGTACATCATTAATAAATATTTCTTAAAAATGAGAATATTCATAACTTTGCAAAAAATATTCATTTGATTATCTATTTTTTGTATTTTATGCATACAATAGTGTGTGTGTGTGTGTATATATATATAACATTAAATCTATAATAATAAAATAACCATACTTATATTTTTTTCCAAAGATCCCAGGTCCTATGAGATATGAGTTCCATTAGTTGTGCTACTATTTCATATTTTCTTCCTTAACAGAAGTGTTGCAGAGAGAATATGAGGTTTACAAATGGGCAACAGCAGGATCTGACATCTGACCCACCTGGGAAAAAAAATCTGTTGGTGAAGCAGGCAACTGCAGAATCAAAGTCACATCTGGAAGCATTTTTTGGTCTGAACTATGGAGTAGATTTGTACAAAGAGCAAGATAGAAGTTCCTCCATATTGGGAAATTCTACTGGATTATTGTGTTCACAGATGGCCCCATTTGGCTAAGAGCCTCCTGTGGAACTTAAGTCGTGTAATTGTTGATCTAACTAGAAGTAATTATGAAAACTTGAAAGTAAAAGAGAAAGGAGGGAGTAGGAGGTTTAGTTTTGAGGCCTCATGATGGTAAATCAGGGAAAAGCTGTCTTTTTATGACATAAAACAGCCTATTTGAACCAAGATGGATTGGAAAGAAGTGAACATGTAGTTTCTAGGAAAGGTAAAACAAAACAAATTCAAAATCTTACAAATGTACTAAACAGATAAACAAATGCTGTGTTTTGTAGGGTCACAAACAGCTTGTCTGACCAGGATTTCTAGTAATTTTATTAAATAAATATTTGGTGCTAAGGCAAGTGACTCTTTTTAAATTTTGTACAGGACATTGGACTTCTAGCTATGTTTTTGGCAGAGGGATGCATAAGGAGAGCCAAAATAATGAAGTAATTTTCTGTCAAAATGAAAGTTTTCTTGCAACAAGCATTTGGGCTAAGTTGCAAGATTCATTCAGATGTTCCTTATGTGTCAGTGTTTTATTAGCACGTTGTTAATCATTAAGGAACAGACCAAAGGAGAGACAGGTAGACTGTATGATTGTGCGAGTTCAGAAATGTACTTGCAAGCTGGATGGAATGCCAGGTGCAAGTAGTATATAAGCTGTAGCAATCTACATGATATGTTCTGACATCATAGACCTAAATTGCTAAAGTGAATCTCTAACATCTCGACCCTTTTGGATAATTCCCTCCTATAGCTGTTAGAAATTCTGATGAATCGGAAATGGGACTGGGAAGTTAGAATAGCAGAGGTTCACCATAAGTGGCTGTCATTATTTGCAGATGGTTGATCAGGTTTACTTTAACTGAGCTCCAGTTACAGACAGATCATTGGGAGATAATATTATCAACTGCTTATTATTTGGATTCTTTTTGGTTTGTAGATCTTGAGGGCATGGGCAGGATGTGATAACTAATGAAGGTGATTAGTTGTTTACTTCTTCTTTGCCCTTTCTGGCTGATTAAATTTGCCAGATTAGACTGAATTCATGATGGGTGATCAAAACATCCTTGAGAGTTGGATTTGTCCACTTGAAATTTTACAACTTCTGCCTATTTAAAGGAATAAAATCTTTCCTGAACACATTAAGGGCTAGCCTCAAATATACAATTACTGCACATGAAAATTGAAAAGGTGGTAGTCCAAATGTATCTGGATAAAACCTGGAAGTTTTCTAGAATTTAGTTCAGAACATGACATGGAGACTACTTAGCTCATCTTGGTAGATGAGCTATCCTGGAAGCCAGATAGGAGCATAACCTACTATTTTTTCTGGCCCTCTCAACAGAGTGAGATCATGTTGGTCATCATATCCTCCTGGCCATTCCTTTCTGTCAGACGCACCAGAAAGTGGTGATGAAGAACTACTGTTAATAATAATATGTCCCTTATGTTGATTTGACATCTATGTGAAACCATTAGGATTGATTATTTGGAGTTCTGGCATGGGATGCCATAAATATACCACTAGAGCCTGTTTGGCCTGAGTGACTTTTGGCCATTCACACTCTCTGTCCAACTGACCTCAAAGGTTTGTTGTTGTGGATAAAATAGGAGGAGGAGGGAGCAGTAGGTATAATATTTATATACCCTGAATTACCCTGAAGTGCTTTTTCCAAAGGTTTTTTTTTTTTTGAAAATGTTTTGCTTCTCATCCAAGAAGCTTCTTCAGTTCTGAAGAACTCAGCTGAAGCTTCTTGGTTGAGAAGCGAAACATTTCAAAGAAAAAAATATATCAAGAAAGCCTAGTTGCCTTTTGGAAAAAGCATCTTTGGGACAACCATGACCTGGATGATTGAGAATCTCCATAGACAAATAACCTTGAAGTTATATATAAAAATAATAAAGGTGGGATAAATAGATAATATGCTTGTTCTGAAAACTTCACTATGAATTGCTTGCCAGGAATTTATTTGGGGTGTCCTGAACAGATAAAGGCCTCATTTTCTTTCCTAATATGAGCCCATCTAACTGGATCCATAGAAAGTCTTTTCAGAGATGCTCCTGCTGCCAAAACATGAGCTATCTGACTATGGGAAACAGCTTTCTCCCAGGTGGTTCCTTGGCCCTCCTCAAAGAGGGACTTTTAGCTCTCATTTTCGTATACTAGGCCAATGGTAAAATGCTTAACAGACTTTCTTTTTTTGGTTCATTTGATTCATTATAATTTGGATTTTAATTGTTTTGTATGCAATCAAAATAATTAAAAATGTATGCACTTTTCTTAATTAAAAAGTCAAAATTTCAATAATCCATGTTTTAAAAACATTGAGTCTATTCTAAAATTGGAGAAAGGGATTTTTCCCAGATGGATCTATTTATCATCTCATTTTGTTAATATTTTTTTTAAATCATACCTCTTTGAAGTGCTAATCAGTGGTGGACCCTACATTTCGTGTCTTCTTAAACTTTGTCTTAAGGGTCTGACTCAGGTCTGGTAGCTTCTGATTCAGCCTGAATCAAGATGGGCTATTTGCTGAATTAGTTAAGTGTTCTGAATTGAATTTTGTGATCCCTGCAGGCCCAAAATATAACTAATGATGAAAAAAAACACATTTAAAATCTCATCAATCAGCCAAAATATGTGCGTGTAATCTGCTTAGTTATAGTTGAAGGTACTAATGTTATGCCATGATCAACATTTTTTTTGTTAAATTTAGCAGAATATTTGATTTTATTCAAAGGTGTAATATGTGTCACAATTTCCTGTGATTCCTAGACTGATTGGAGTTTTGCATTTACCATGAGCTTCTCTTAGAAGATGTACTTCTGAACATAAACTGAAAGAATATTGAATTGAAGGTTGCAAGAAAGGGCCCATTATAGTGGATATAGAATAGCTTAGCTCAAATATAAATGAAATCTAGCTAGACATTCATTACATTAGAAACAAACATCAGATTTATGAACATCTCATTTTTAACCAAATTGCATCTTGAAGAGAAAGACACATAGAGAAAGGCAGTCAGGGAGCTCACTGTCAGTCTTAAACATAAAAATTATGTTAATAGTTTGCCAAGTAAGAAACAAACCCAGAGACAGGATGTGAAGACCATTTCCTTCCTCTTTCTTTCTCTTGCCACTTGCCCTAGTAGTCAAAACAGCTCCTAGGTGTAAAGAGATGATACTACTGCCAACATTCCCAGATGTGTTCAGAGTAGCTGGCATTGTTAAATTTCCCCAAGTCTTCAGTGACCTATGGCAAACTCATAATATAGGAAAGACCTTGTGTCAGCAGAGACTTCTCAAAAGCAGATGGTATTCATTGGTGACAGGAAGCTCTGCAATTGCACAAGCTTTGACAAACAGGAATTTGACATGTTGAGCAATTCTAAATCTTTTATCAGTTCAGACTGAATGTACTCTAAGCACAGAGTATGGGTATTTCACGCCCAGTGATGTTCTTCTGTTGGTCATTATTTGAGCCTCTTCCAGACATGACATCAGGTGATTTATGCTTGTCTTCTCAACCTCTCTGCTGTCACAGAGAGCAAGAAGCTCCCTGATCTATATCTAAAAAAATGCATGAAACAAATGTTTCAGTTCTGAAGTGCAAATGCATGCTGAAAAACTGAAATAAAGTCAGGAAATGTAGAAGGGAGGGAGAATGATGTCCATGGAATGGCTGGTTCAATTTATCCCCTCTTTGTATTTTGTTAGAATTGAACAACTTTTTGGTAGCTGTAGGGGTTATTACACTGTTTTGGAAGCTCTGAGGATCCTAGTGGATGGTATGAAAATGCAGAATAAGGGGTATCAGTTCATATATATTTACTTTGTTTTCTTTATTTTAATCTTACATGATGATTTTGGTTTGTTTAGTCTCAAAATGTGTGGCAGTTACTTTGTTGACTGTGATAGATGTGTGTCATGCCCCTGGTGGAGACTGACTCTGAGGGAGAGAAGGAACAGCTGACAGGGAGTGAAAGTGTGGCTCCGGAGGTTGTGAAGGAGGCTAGGAAAGGGCAGATGCTGGCTGGGCAGTCAGAGGAGGACTCAGGCCCATCCCCTCTCCATCCTAGGGCATGCAGGGAGGAAAGAATAAGGGAGAGACGTGGCCTACTTGGGAGGAGAGGGCGTTGATCCTCCTCATGGGTTGCAGGTGTAAGAACTGCATAAGAGTTTGGATCTGCATTTTCACAAAAGTTGGAGATAAAGTGTGTTTTATTTTGGTTTGAGGTTATCTTGGTTGGCGTCCTTCCGGTGCCTTGTTATCTCCTTGAATTTGGTAAATACTTCTCCTGTTCCTTTGTGGAAATTTCATCATTGTAGTTTGTTTGGTTTTTATTTTCACCTCTATCTGCTCATTAAATTCGGACTGTATTGCTTTCTTTTGAAGACTATTTTTGAGTATGTTTTACCTCCAACTGAGAATTGGGTCCTAGAATGCTGCCTGGGGGGACACCGCTGCTAACTGGACCTATTTTTACTATGTTGCCTGTTTGACAGGAACACAGTAATCCACTTATGAAGGGATCCAGAAATGCCATAAGAGTTTAGTTTTAACAGTAGTTTGTCATGTACCACTGAATCAAAGGCTTTGCAGAAATCTATGTAAATTGCATCTGTAGCTTTATCTTGGTCAAGTAGAGTAGTCCATATATTTTTGCAGTGTAGAAATTGAAGGTTGCAGGACAATTTTTTCCTGAAACCAAATTGTTTTTGGGAGAGTAGGTTGTTTGACTCTAAGTGGAGGGTGATGAATTGGTTAATGATTAATTCCATGACCTTGCACGTGACACAACACAGTGAGATTGGCCTGTAGTTATTGTTGCTGACTTTCTCCTTTTGTCCTGCATGTATCTCTGATCCTCTTTAAGTCAAGAAATTGCAAATAAATGTAATTTTAAATTAACAATAATGAATGTATAGCTTAGAAAGAATAATCAACTGGTAAGTCAGCCTTCCCAGTTGTGCAATCAGATATATTGGATCATAATTGTCATCATCCCAAACCAGCATGGCAAAGATTGAGAAAGGCTAATGGATACTATTCAGGTTTTTTTTAAAAAAAATATCAAATTGCTGTTTTGAATTTATAAGGGGGTAATTCACAAAATCACATATGCATATTGCCATAATTTTGCTGGCTCTTCATTATGATATGCCAATGTATAGAACACATTGCATGAAATGCCATAGAGATATTTAGAAATAGTATTATATGCAGAAGCAGCAGTGTTGACTCCTCATGCCAGCACCACGGCTTATGCTTTTTACTACTCTTTTGCCAACTTTTTTTTAATCTCAAAGAATATTTTTTAAACTGTCAGAACTATCTGATTGGCACTTTTGTATTTGCCTCAAAAGCCACCTCTGACCATGCATGGTTGCCAGCCTTTTCATAACTTATGCATTCCTGTTGTAGTGCATTTATAGAGTAGCTAATTATCTATTATTTAGGTTGATGTGTATGTTCAAAGTTAGACAAATTCTGCAGAGCAAGGAATTAGAACTGAAGGAATCTTTGTAATCACCTGGTTCCTATTTCAAGTGTTATTAAATAAATAAACAAACAAACAAATAAATATATAACTATCCTTAGGCTAGATTTTTAAGTTTTAAAATAAAAGGAAAAGCATTAATACCTACATTATGGAAATAAAATTTTTACATGAAGAGGTGAGATGGAAGGAAAGATGGGGGAAAAAAAAAGAAAGTCCAGAAATATTTCACAAGAAGAGTTCTCCACTCCTCTACTCATTGCAGAACACCTTATGCCACCAGACTTGAAATTCTAGACCTAGAAAACCTAGAACTATGCTGCCTTCGATCCGATCTAAGTATAGTATATAAAATCATACATTGCAATGTCCTACCTGTCAATGAATACTTCAGCTTCAACCATAACAATACAAGAGCACACAATAGATACAAACTCAAGGTTAATCGCACCAAACTTGATTTCAGGAAATACGACTTCAGCAACAGAGTGGTCAATGTCTGGAATATTCTATCTGACTCTGTGGTTTCTTCCCCAAACCCCAAAAACTTTAACTGTAGACTGTCTACTATTGATCTCACCCCTTTCCTAAGAGGTCTGTAGGGGGCATGCATAAGTGCACCAATGTGCCTACCCTCCCTGTCCTATTGTTTCTTTTATTTTTTATTTTTCTTATATGTATCCATGTATTCATAACTATGTTTTTACTTATACCTATTATCTTGTAAGTAATTGACAAAATAAATAAATAAATAAATAAACTAATCAGTTAGTTCAATCTATCCTTTTTTACTGATACCCATCTTAGCTTAGTACAGTATTATTATTTTTTGAAGTCAGTGCTTTATATTGTTATTTTTCTGATCCTTTTTGTGTGCAACTCTCTCCTAGAAAGTAAAAAAATGGCATTGTTGTTTTTAGATTTCATTCTTGCGAAGTACCTGGACATGGGTTGGAGTAAATGGAGACAGTCTTTGAATGTGAACTTTCAGCTCTTTATTGCATAGTGATTTCTCAAAACAATAACAGTGAACCCTGCCTTATATAGGCAACCTTTGTGAGAATTGTCCAATAGCGAGCTATGAACGCTAGCACTTTAAACCAATAATAATCCTCTGTTAAGGGCCAATCGGATTCCTAAGAACTAACCAATCCGATCTGGCCGCCTAACAGCCAATCAGAAGTGCAGGGCCAGAACCCTGCACGTTACCTCAAGCTCATACTTTATTAACTATGGTACATACACAACACCCCTTCCCCCTGGCTTCTTAATTACGGTGTAGTTATATAGTCCTTTAAATAGGACTGGTTGATTGCAATCCTGTTGAGGTAGATTGTTGTTTGGCAGTGTCTCTGCTTCTTGCTCAGGTGCAATTTCTTGCGGTGCAAACAATTCTCCTTCCTGCTCCATTTCCTGAGTCTCACTTGATTCGTCGCTCCCTTCGAGCAGGTTCCCTGGAACGTCATTTTCTTCTGTACCTCCCCCCCCCTCGGTTTGGTCATGGGGGAGTTGTTGACTGGCCGTTGTGAGTCGTGACCGTAATTGGTCGATATGCTGTTTCCACAGTCTATTGTCACAGCATTTCACTACGTAGGATTTGGGGCCGGTCACTCACACTACCGTTGCCTCTATCCATAACGGATCACCTGATAAGTTCTGTGCATAAACGCGGTCTTCTACCTGGAAAGTGCGACAGCGGCCACTGGATCCTATTGGCTTTTCCAGTTCGTAAGCAGGGTGCAACCGGTCGAGGTGGGAACGGAGTCTTCGTTCCATCAGTAGTTCTGCGGGAGTTCTGCCGGTGACGCTATGTGGAGTTATGTGTTGCAAAAAGAGAATTTGGTTGACTTTGTCATCGATATTGTCATAGTCCATTTTTTGCAAAGTCTTTTTAACAAATTGGACCATGCGTTCCGATCAGCCATTGGTTGCAGGGTGCGCAGGTGAGGTGAGCGCATGGCAGATGCCACGGTCAGTGAGGTACTGCTCGAACATCAATGCCGTGAACTGTGGCCCGTTATCGGACACCAGGCAATCCGTGGGTTTCAAAGAGTCTATTTAGGATCTTAATCACTGCCTCAGAAGTTGTGGCCGTCATACGATGAATTTCTAACCAATTGGAGGATGCGTCGACTGTCAGCAGGAAGGTATATCCTTTGGTTGGCCCCACGAAATCCAGGTGGATTCTGGACCAGGGTCCACGTAGCTTCTCCCATTCAGTAGGCATGGCTTTTGGTGGGGCGTTGCTGGCTTGTTGGCAATTGGTACACGCTTTGACCCACTGCTCGATTTGCCGGTCCATGCCCGGCCACCATGCGTAGCTTCGTGCAAGCGCTTTCATCCGCACGATGCCGGGGTGGCCCTCGTGCAGAATTTGTAGTAGCGTCTTCCGGAGTCGTTCTGGGACAACGACTCTATCGCCCCAGATGGCACAGCCTTTTTGGGAAAAAAGTTCAGTCTGTCTTGCTTTAAACGGCGCGAAGTCATCTGGGACTTGGTCCAATGGCCATCCGCGTTCTACCCAGCCTAGGACTCGAGCTAGTGTGTGGTCTCGTTTGGTTTCTCTCACGATGTCTCAGGTGGTCATAGGCGGCGAGTTGAGTGTTTCGATCTGCAACGTGGTTGCCGTTGGTGCCGGATCGTCAAGAGCTTCTGGAAGTGGTGCTATGCTTAATGCGTCGGCGTGGGGAATGGCTTTCCCGGGTCGATATTGAAGGCGATAATTATAAGCAGCTAGGAATTCTGACCATCGGGTCATTCTAGGGGATAATATGTAGGGGGTTGGCTTGTCCCCGACTATTATCCCTAGCAATGGTTTGTGGTCAGTTATAATGGTGAATGTCCTTCCATACACATATTCATGAAATTTCTTTACAGCTGAAACAATTGCGAGAGCTTCTTTATCAATTTGTCCATAGTTCCGCTCTGCATGTGAAAGAGTCTTCGAAAAGTATGCAACAGGGGCTTCGTTCCCATTAGGCAGTACATGACTCAAAATGGCGCCCACCCCGAAGGGCGAGGCATCGCAGGTTATAACTAATGGTAAAGTCTCGTTATACTGCATAAGTACAGAGTCAGATGTGAGCAATTTTTTAACATTCCGGAACGCTTGTTCTTCCCAGTAACCCCATACCCACAATGCTTTTTTATCTAATAACCGGTGTAACGGTTCAGCAACAGTTGCCTTGTGCGGTAAAAATACATTATAGAAATTAATGAGGCCTAAGAATGCCTGGAGATCGGCCTTGTTACTAGCCTGGGGGCATTTTTTATCACCTTTAATTTACTTTCAGTAGGGTGGATGCCCTGGCTATCAATCCGATACCCTAGAAACTCAACACTGTCAGTATGTCAGTGACATTTATTTTTTTTCACCTTAAGTCCTGCCTCTTGGATTTTTTTAAGAACACATTTCAAACAATCCTGCAAGATTTTTTTGGTAGGGGCTGCAATTAACACGTCATCAAAATACGGAACCACGCCCTTGATTCCCTGTAACAACCTTTCCATGAGGCTTTGGAATATCCCCAGGGCCACACTAACCCCAAATTGCAATTGAGTACATTTAAAAGCACCTATGTGCGTGACAATTGTTTGGGCTTGGGCCGTCTTTTCATCCACTGGTAGTTGTTGATAAGCTTGAGCTAAATCTAATTTAGCGAAAACTTTTCCGCCCCCCAAGGAATGGAGGAGGTGCTGCACCACCGGAACTGGATACGCATTCTGCTGTAGGGCGTGGTTTAAAGTGGCCCGGTGGTCCCCACAAATTCGGATTGACCTGTCTGGCTTAATGGGTGTTACAATAGGGGTTTCCCATGGAGAGTGATCGATGGGCTTCAACACCCCTTGAGCAATTAGCTTGTCGAGTTGTTCGTCAATCTTAGCTTTAAGAGCGAATGGAACTCAACGGGGCTTCAAGCGAATTGGGGCTACTTTTGGATCTAAACTAAATGAGATTGGGGTCCCCTTATACTCGCCTAAATGGTCCGCGAAGACGTCGCTGAACTCAGAAACAAGGTCTTCCTCCCACTCACAACCACCGACTCGGTTCATGCCGGCCACCTCAATGCCTAGTGGTGCGAACCGTTGGAGGCCTAATAGACAAGGCCTATCTCTGTCAATGATCGTTAGAGGTAAGTACGCTGTATGCTTTTTGAAGGAGACTCGGACTCGGCAGGACCCGACCACAGGGATTCAATTTCCTTGGTAGTCGTTGAGGATGAGGTGTTGAAATTGGAGGTCTTGGCATTGGATTGTGGAGATAAGTTGCTTGAGTGTCTTCCAAGACACCATCGAGAGGGACGATCCCGAGTCGACCTCCATGTGGCAAGGCTGGTTCTCGATGGCTACCGTGACTTGAATTTTCTTAGTGTCCAAAATTGAGGTGTGACCTATAGTGATAGTATGGTGAGCCTCTTCTTTTTGCAAAGTTCGATTTCTGTCGGAGTGGTTTACTGGTTCTCGCCTTACAGGACGGTTTCCTGTCGATTGGCGATAGTTGGCCCCTTTTGAGGCCTGGCTGGGTCCTGGTAAGCTGCGGCAGACCCGGCTGATGTGGCATCGTTTCCCGCACTCATGGTAGAGTGCGTCGCGGAATTTGCATTCGGCCCTGGCATGGTTTGCTCCACAGCCAGCGCAAGGGCATAAGGGCTTAGGGCGAGGATCCTGGTCGGACCGCAGTCGATGGACCCCTTCTTCGTTGCTGTCTGACGACGAAGAGATGTCCTCGTGGTGCGTCATTAGAAGCTGCCCTTCTGAGTTGGGTGAGATTTCGCCGGTCAGTTGTGTTTCCGGAGTGCGGCTCCGCCGTAATTGTGCAGCTGACTTTTTGGTCGCCTCCGCAGCCATGGCTTCGGCGATGGCGTCAACAAGGCTGATATCACCTTTCACCATCAGCTTGCTCTGCACGCCTAGTGCATCTAATCCCAGAATTACTCGATCTCTTAGTGCTTCTTCTAAATCGGCGAACCCGCAGAGGCCCCCTAAATTCCAGAGGTCCACCACGAAATTGGCCACGCTCTCTCCTTTTCGCTGGTTCCTCTGATAAAACTCGTGGCGTCTCACGAGTGTAGGCACGGTTGGTGCGTAATGGTCTCTCAGGATGGGTTCGAGGTCGTCCCAGCTCATGGCTTTCACTTCTCGAGGTTTGGCGAGTGCTTTTGCCATTTTAAAAACAGCTGGGCCGCAGTGCGTCAGGAACAGTGCCCGCTTTTTTGCTGGTGTGGTGTCCTTCAAATTATTCGTCTCAAGAAACATTTGGAAGCAATCCATGTAGGATTCCCAATCCTCTTGGTTCGGATTGAACGGAGCGGGTGGTATGATGCCGCTGGACATGGTTCCATTGTTGGCGTCGTCTTCCATGTGCTCGGTATTGCTTCCTGACTTCTTAGGTTCAGACGTCTCCAAATCCCACCCTCGTCACCTGTGTTAAGTACTTGGACATGGGTTGGAGTAAATGGAGACAATCTTTGAATGTGAACTTTCAGCTCTTTATTGCATAGTGACTTCTCAAAACAATAACAGTGAACCCTGCCTTATATAGGCAACCTTTGTGAGAATTGTCCAATAGCGAGCTATGAACGCTAGCACTTTAAACCAATAACAATCCTCTGTTAAGGGCCAATCGGATTCCTAAGAACTAACCAATCCGATCTGGCCGCCTAACAGCCAATCAGAAGTGCAGGGCCAGAACCCTGCACTTTACCTCAAGCTCATACTTTATTAACTATGGTGCATACACAACAATTCTTTTTTGCCTGCAATGTTTTAACGATGAGTTAGAGATATTCCCATTCTATTTTTATCACAGGCTTCCTTCCTCCTTTTAATAGCTTTTTTAAAAAATATTTTTTAATTCATTAGGTATTTTTCCCCTTAGGATTATTTTTGCATAACATTCTGTGTCCTCATTTATCATTTCCCTTGGAAAAGAAAATTTGTTCTTTTTTTAATGCTTAGTTAATATGTTTAGTTAATGCATTAATAGGTTACTTAAATGCGTTTCTTAAAAATCCACAACCGTACATATCTTTATGCACTAAAATCCCGTCATACATATTTATTTATATAGTATTATGTTTTGTTGTATACACACACACACACCTTTAAGTTACTTCATTTAATTTCTTGCAAAAAAAGGTCTGAAAAAGTCATCTGTCTATTTTAATACCAGGAATCCATACTGGAGGATTATTTAGAAACTTATGACAAAGTCCCATTGATTACAATGAGCTCATTGTAAATCTGTATTGACAATGCTATGCCAGAAGGGGCTAGCTATGGGACAACCTTTTGGTTGTGAAGCTATTTTTGAATAAATTTAGAGCTCTTAGATTTCTTTCTGCTTCCCTGTCTTTTATTTCCTTCTATTTGCTTTTTTCCTGTCAGATACTCAGATTATTTCTAAATATTTTAATCAATTATTATTTAAACCAACTCTTTCTTTTGATTCTCCTGAATTCTACATTTTGGACAATCCAATCTGAACCGGTCACCGGGACTAGAGATTTATTCTCCCAGGCTTTTGAACTCATGCTGGAGCCCACCTTCAGGGAACTTCTCTCTCTTCAAAATGTCTGCACTAGGCTGTTCTATGCTTTTAAAATGGACATGTATGAGCAAATAAAAGGGACACCCTTTTATTTGTTTATATACTTTATCAGGGGTTCCCCCAGTAACAAGAGTCATTGCAGAAACAGTCTTATGCAAACTAGAACACAGTGTATTTCAAAACTACACACCTAATTTTTGGCACCTGCTATGCAGATGACACATTTGTCATCATCAAAAGGAATGTGCTAAAAGACTTTCACACCCCATTGAGCTCCATCTTCCCATACAATTCACAGTGGGGGAAGAAATAACTAGACAATTACCATTTTTAGATGTCTTATCAACAGATAAGATGGAAGCCTAGCAAGGCTATCAACATTCTATGCATTCTGTCTTTCAACAGTAACCATCCACTGGAACATAAAAAAACGTTCTGTCAAAACATTATATGGCAGCGTGAGAACCCACTGCATTCTACTGCTTCCAAAATGTTTTTAAGTATGACATGGTGTGCCACATTTGGACATGTACCTTCTTTCTTCCTTTGTCTCCCCTTCATGTTGTGCAGGCATTTTGTCATAAAAGCTTGTGAGTACCCATTCTGCCTGAACTGTTCACATAAGTATCTGCAGAATGGGTACTCACAAGCTTTTATGACAAAATGCTTGCACAACATGAAGGGGAGACAAAGGAAGAAAGAAGGTACATGTCCAAATGTGGCACACCATGTCATACGTTAAAAACATTTTGGAAGCAGTAGAATGCAATTTCTGAGATCTGCAAGCGTGCACCATCCACTGCCCAGAGGCTACCATATGAGGACAAAACATGAATTACTCCTTAATCCTTATATATTTTATCTACAATGAGATTTGTATAGATTTGTTGGTTGAGGGGGAATACAGTAATCTTGGAGTGTATGTGAAGGGGGTGGGAGAGCAACAGAGTGGTCAACGTCTGGAATACTCTACCTGACTCTGTGGTTTCTTCCCCAAACCCAAAAAACTTTAATCTTAGACTGTCTACTATTGACCTCACCCCTTTCCTAAGAGGTCTGTAGGAGGCATACATGAGTGCACCAACGTGCCTACCATCCATGTCCTATTGTTTCTTTTTATTTTTCTTATATGTATCCATTTCATGTATTCATAACTATGTTTATACTTATATCTATTAACTTGTAAGCGATTGACAAACCAAATAAATAAATCAATAAAGTGTTGGGTGAATTTTGTTTCTTTTTGAAATGGGAAGAATAAACACAAGTAACCCTGATGTGTGAGTGTGTATGTACATGTTTTTTACATTGCTAATCATTTTTATGAATTCTGCTTTTTTAAGGAAAACAACAAATTACAGATGAATAAAGAACGTGCATTTAAAAAAAAAAGAATTACAAAGATTGCTTGAAATTGGAGAAACTTCTAATGTAATTTATCAGATTCCCTGAATGGATTGCCCCATGATATGTAGGACCTACAAGGAGGAAGATAACAGTCAGATTGCAAGAACATAAGTAAGTGGTTAGATGAGGTCACCCAAACTCATTGTTGGGCATGCATTCAATTTTGCAGTTACTAAGATTGTTCACTGACCAGAGACAAAAATAGCCAGAGAAATAATTGAAGCCTAGGAAATGGGCCACTTGTCAGTCAATAGGACTCCTGGTTTACCACCAGCTTACCAGGTACTTAGGAAATGAGGGCATGGCAGCACAAGAAAACAACAACTAATGACTTAATAGCCAGCAATACCGCAACTAATAACTAAAAACAACACACAACCAGGTTCCACATAAAAACTATGCATAGACTAGCTCAGTGCATACATTTTGGAAAGAGAGAAGTTCCCTGAAGATGAGCTCCAACACAAGTCTGAAAGCTTGGAACAATAAATCTCTGGTCCCGGTGACTGACTCAGTTTGGATTGTGCAACATTATCCTGGGACATGTATATTTGTCTTCATTCTACATTTTGGATCCATTATACGATAATTATAGATAAAAGCCACTTGATCTTATGTTTCAGTGCAAATTGTCCACATCTGATGCTTAGTACAAACACTGCTTTATGTTTTCTCTAAGATTAATTTATTATAGGTTGTCTTTGTTTTTCTCTATATAATCTGGAATGTGTCATTATCTCATAAGCCTGGTTTTTGACTTTATTTGGTTTAATTTCAATAAAACTTTCTAAGATTTCACACAGCGTTGGGCTTCAAAAATTTTAGCAAAGGGTTTTCTGCCTGATTGCTGGCTGGGTGTGGCCATGATGGGTGTGGCCAACTCAGCCTTCTGCACCATGTCAAGGGGGGCGTTTTTGCCTCCCGGGGCTCCAGAAACTTTCCTTGAGCCTCTGGGAGGGTGAAAACGGCCTCCTGGGCTCCAGAGGCTCTCTGGAAGCTGGAAATGAGCACATTTCTGGCATTCCTAAACTTTCAGGAGGCCCATTTTTCACCCTCTCTGAGCCTCCACACGTACCCTGCACTTACCTCCCTCCAAAATGGACCACGTGAGGATTCCTGGGAGGGATGGGGTGGGCAGAGCCAGCCAGGAGTGGGATTTGGGGGTTCTCCGAACTGCACAGAATTTTAGCTAGGGGCTCTCCTGAACCCCTGTAAACCCCCCAGCAGCCCACCCCTGATTTCACACCTCTAAACTGGCCATATCGGTGAAAAGAAAACTTTAGTTTCACTAGCTGTGTATTCTCTTCTGATTGCAATGTACACAGATCTATCTCCTATTTACTTATTTTATTCCTTTCTTGAACAATGAAGTTAAACATTTTGCATTTTCTACTCCTTCCACCTCATTTCTTTACTTTCATTTGTGTTAATCAGTGGGTCGCACAATGTTTATGTCTTTAGTTTCAGCATTAACCCCCTACCCCCAATTTAAAAATGTCCAATTTTTTGGGAATCCCTTGGATGAAATTGCTGAAGGGGTTAAATTGTTGCAGGAACCCTGTTTCTCCATCTCAAAGTGCTAAAGTTGAACTTCAAGTTTCTAATCAAAAGTTGAAACCAGATGAGAAAGAAATGCCGAAATTAATATGAAAAGTATGTTACAGAAAGATCAAATGAAAGAAAAAACTGAAAATGTTTTCAATTGAGCAGCATGTTCCTTCTACAGCATATTTATATAAAAGCAAGCTTGCATGAGTGCCTTTCACATGCAGGTGGCAATCAATTCCACTTTGAGGAGTGGAATAGCACTTACATAGACATTAGATTATGGTATTAATACTTTTAATTCTCTCCCCATCCCAATCTTCCTGGGATTTTCCTTGATATGGTATGGCTGAAGCAGATATTCTTAAGAGGATGTTTATTTTTATTCAGCCTAAACAACTGTGCATTTATTGGTAGTATTTGTGAGCCACTTTTTATCATTAACAATGATTCCGAAAGTAAAATTCAAAAATCAGTAGATAGTCCTTGACTTACAACAGTTCATTTAGTGACCATTCAAAGTTATAGTGGCACTGAAAAAATCAATTTATGATTGTTATTCACACTTATGACAGTTACAACATCCCCATGGTCATATGATTAAAATTCAGAGGCTTGGTAACTCATTTGTATTTATGATTGTTGCAGTGTCCCAGGGTCATATGATCTCCTTTTGTGACCTTTTGATGAGCAAAGTCAATGGGGAAGCCAGATCCACTTAACAACTGTGTTATTATCTTTACACTTGCAGTGATTCCCTTAACAACAGTAGCAAGAAAGGTCATAAAATGGGCAAAACTTACTTAACAACTGTCTCTCTTAGGATTCTTGGCTGAGATTGTGGTCATAAATTGAGGATTATCTGTAAAACAGAATAAAATCTCATGAAAATCTAAGAAGTTAAAAATCAACAACAGCTAAGTGAATGGAACAGCAACTAAAGCAGTAGCACTAATATGAACAAAAGTGTGGATGAACAAGTAATCTTCAGTAGACACCAGAATCTATCAAATTCTGTACCTGTCAATAGTGGTATCCCCCAAGGCAGTGTTCTAGGACCAACTCTCTTCATATTTTATATAAATGACCTCTGTGATCATATTAAGAGCCACTGCATTCTTTTTGCTGATGATGTAAAGATGTTCAATACCACAGACAATACTGCTACCCTTCAAAAAAACAAACAAACTGACTATGTATCAGAATGGTCAAACAAATGGCAACTTCAAAGCTCAAAAAATAAATGCTCTGTCTTACATATTGGCAAAAAAAAAAAAGAAAGAAAATAAAATACAGGCTGAATAGTCAAGACCTTATTGATGATCCAAGCTCTGTAAAGGACCTTTGAATACTCATCTCTAATGATCTAAGTGCTAGAGCCCACTGTAAGTACATAGCCAAAAAGGCATTAAGAGTTGTTAACCTAATCCTACATAGCTTTTTCTCTGGTAATATCATACTACTAACTAGAGCATACAAAATATTTGCTAGACCAATACTCGAATACAGCTCATCAATCTGGAACCCACGTTATGTATCTGATATTAGCACACTAGAGAAAGTCCAGAAATATTTCACAAGAAGAGTTCTCCACTCCTCTACTCATTGTAGAATATCTTATGCCACCAGACTTGAAATTCTAGACCTAGAAAACCTTGAATTATGCTGTCTTCGGTCTGATCTAAGTATGGTATATAAAATCATACACTGCAATGACTTACCTGTCAATGAATACTTCAGCTTCAACCATAACAACACAAGAGCACACAATAGATACAAACTCAAGGTTAACCGCACCAAACTTGATTGCAGGAAATATGACTTCAGCAACAGAGTGGTCAATGTCTGGAAGACTCTACCTGACTCTGTGGTTTCTTCCCCAAACCCAAAAAACTTTAACCTTAGACTATCTACTATTGACCTCACTCCTTTCCTAAGAAGTCTGTAGGGGGCATGCATAAGCTCACCAATATGCCTACCGTCCCTGTCCTATTGTTTCTTTTATTTTTCTTATACGTACCCATTTCATGTATTCATAACTATGTATACCTATTATCTTGTAAGTGATTGACAAATCAAATCAAATCAAATCAAATCAATAAATAAATAAAATAAAACCTATGAGCCTGAGCAACTATTACAGAGACATATGGACTCACTATATACCATAGCTATAGCAATGAATAAAACCATAAGTAGTACTCCCACATTGGCTAATTTCTTTGAATGGATTGGCTGCTGGTAAGAGATGCAGTCTATTTTAGATCTGAACTCATTTATAGTTTGAATTAGACATGCTTCAGAACCGGTGTTAGGTAATCCCACTTAGCTGCCTCCCTTAAAAATCTAGTAGCTGCATTCTACCTTTTTCAAAGATAGTTCTATGTAAAATTTCCATGTAATGGAAATTGTGTGGCCAAAATACTATCTAGAGGTGGTATTCAGCAGGTTCTGGCCAGTTCTGGAGAACCGGTAGCAGAAATTTTGAGTGGTTCGGAGAACCAGCAAATACCACCTCTGACTGGAGATTTTACAGTATCCTTCCCCTGCCATGCCCACTAAGCCAACCCACAGAACCAGTAGTAAAAAAAATTGAATCCCACCACTGATACTATCATTCTATAAAGTATTAAAAGTAATTAATGCATTAATTTGTTTCTATCACTCAAGAGTTCAACTTGATAAGAATGGTTAATATTATGTCCAATTTACAAAAGACAGAGGAAGATTCCAGGATGACCAGTTAGACTGCCAGCTAGACTGAGTTGGCATAGCCATAACAATATCACTCTTAGACTTATATACCGCTTCGCAGTGCTTTATAGCCCTCTAAGCAGTTTACAGAGTCAGAATATTGCACCCAACAATCTGCACCACTGCAGCTTCAGTATGCATGAATAGTGCATGTGAACATGAGAGTGAGTGTTTTTTTTAATTCAGAAAATAAACAATAGAACTCATAAAATAGATTTATGCTGAATTTCTGATTAAAAAACAAGTAACGTTGGAGGTGCTGTCGTGACTTCAGTACCTTCAGAGTGTCAATAATTGTGAAAGAAAAACGTCACTACATGTCTAATATCTGAACATTTTTGAGCCCATATGGCATACAAAAACAATATACAAAACTATTACATTTTAAAATCCTATTGTTTGGAAAGTTCAGAGCTACTACATTTTGTATTTATAAATTCAAAAGAGTATTAAAAATAGACCTTAGGTTAGTGTGATTGGTGGCCTTTTTGTTAGTATTAACTTTTGCTGGTGGGGAAGAAAAATTGGTTTTTGTTTTCTCTTGTTTTCTCTTTTTTGATGGTTTTAATGTTGATTTTATTATTTTGTATATGGTAAGCTATGCAATGATTAGATTGCAGAAATTAGCTTTTGATGCATGCATGCATGGATGGCTAGTTAGATACATAATTACACACACACACACACACACACACACACACACACACACACACACACAAAATCAATGCTATCCAAACTTCTGCTAAGATCAACTGTATAATAATACAAAACCAAAATAAAACAATAAAATAATTGACTTGAATATGTGGTCAGAGACATGTTTGAAAAATAAAAAACAAGACAGGCTATCACATCAAATTCACTACATCACTTAAATGACATATCTTCAGTCTTAGTTAAAATGAATACTGGAACTGATGCATAACTGAACCTTACATGCTGGGAAATATTTGACCCCATACTATAATTCCTATCATCTAGGAATTGAGACAGCACTTTTGTCATCCGAATCTACATAAATACAAGAAAGTCAAATCAATCCTGGGCCAAGACAGAATACTTGACTGAAAAGAAAGAGTCACCAATTGCTATTTATTATATGGCAAGATTATATTTATGTATTAGGCAGAATGGTAAAACAATGACAGTCAACATGGAAGGCTACTCTCCTACTGAAATTGTTTCCAAAACAAACTCATGAAATGTATAGATAAATGTCCATAGAAGGAAATAGAAAACATTTGAAACACCAAATGGTATATTTTTTCCAAAGATTTGAAATTTGTGAGTAGAAAAATGCAGCCACCGGGAAACTAGCCATGGTTAAATTATTAAAGAGAAATAAGTTAGACTTTCTAGATGCCAGAATGAATTTTTGCTAGTCTCTTTCCCTGGGAATTTCCAGAACTCTAATTCCCTTTACCTGCTGCTGTGCCATGACAAGGCAAGATTTCACAGAAGAAAACCAGCAGTCTTGCTTCAAGAACTTCAAAAACTACATGCAGCATGATGTCTCTAAGTATAATTGATGACACTAATAACTAATGAAATAGTCTGTGGGCTACTTAAAAGATTAAAATAAACGTCTGACTAATGACATAATAATGCTCATCTGCAATATCGTGTTGATCTGATATTTTGTAAGTGTTAATGACTTTTGCCCTACCCTGGATGTATTAGACATGAAAAACAATATTTGTGGATACATGAGGTGAGCATTATCCAAGCCAAGTCACATTTTTTAAAGAATTACAACTTTTCATTCTTTAGTGGTCTCACTCACTTTTCATTTCCTTTGCTTTATGATTAAGCTGAAGCAGGAAGGAACAATGATTCAAGTTACAGTACTAGAACACTTTAAATGTGGAATGCCTGTTTATATAGCTCCAGTAATTTACAAGAAGCCTATAAGTAATTTAGGAATGGAGAATCTACTTCATATGCAAAGTCCCAGGCTCCTCTCTAGATTCTTGTCTGAAAACTTGGGGAGCTACTGCCAGCAGTCAATGATAGCAAGTAGGTGACAAGTCCCGTCTTGGTATATAACAGATTCCTATGTTCTTATGCCAGGATAATTTATTATGCCTGTCATGTCCATCGCGGGAAAGGAGACTCAAAGCCAGTGATTTAGTTTCAGCTCTTTATTAGGTCCCTAGATTGGCTCGGTGTTTAAAGGGAAAAAGCCGCAGCTTTTATTCTCTAGCTGCGGCGGCCGCGGCCAATGGCACCGCTTTGAATCTCCCGCGATTAGTTTCCACCAATCGCGGGAGATTCGTTACGGGCCAATCAGCGTGGCCTGCTTGGCCAATGAGATCACCGTGAGCTTTGGCCAATCACAGCGCTTCCAAGTATGTTAATGTCCGTACAGAACACCCCTCCCCTCTTGGTATCGTCCTATGTAATGTAGTCCCATAAGCGGGGCTTCGTACTTGCCTACTTGACCTGCGCAGGTTAGTTGCTGCTTGGCTCCCGGCCAGTTCAGTTGGGTTCTGTGTTGCTCTCTGCCTCGTTGATGGAACCGCCTGGAAGGGCTCGGCGGGCCTTTCGTCGCAGCCCCCTCCCAATCTACTCGGGCTGGTTGAGCTGCGGTTGTTGCCCCTCCCGCCTGGTCTTTCTGGGCTGGTTGAGCTGGCCTGGCTGCTTCTCCCCGGTGAGGCTTCAAGCTGGCTGCTTTCCGGTGAGTATGGCTGGTTTCTTTCTATTGTTTTCTGGTTCCCGGGGTATTCCCTCCCCTCTTGGTCTGTGTTGTGGGGACTGTCTGTGTCTGTTTGCGTGTCGGTTATGTTTCCCGTGGTTGTCCGGTCCATCTCGGTGGTTGCTGTGCGTTCCCCGGTGTCCGGTTTCCGCATTCGATTCACTGATTTCCGGGTTGCCTCGGCTGCAGTGGCTTCAGCGAGGGCATCGGCGAGGGCAATGTCACCTTTTGCCATCAGCCAGCTTTGTAGGACTGGGTCTCTGAGTCCGAGTATGACACAGTCCCACAAAGCCTCGTCTATGTCCGAGAACCCGCACATGCCCCCTAGGCTCCGCAGCTCAGCCACAAAGTCGCTGATGTTCTCACCCAATATCTGGTCCCGCCAGTAGAAATCGTGCCGCCTGATGAGGGTGGGCACGGCGGGGGCATAGTGGTTTCGGAGCAACGGTTCAAGGTCGGCCCAGTCCATCTCCTTCATGTCCCCAGGTTTCGCGAGGGCTTTAGCCATCTTGAACACTGCAGGCCCAGAGTGTGTTAGGAAGACGGATCTTTTCTTCTGCCCGGTTGCATCCTTCAAGTTGCTACTTTCAAGGAACATTAGGAATCGGTCTGTGTATGATTCCCAGTCCTCGGTAGCTGGGTTGAACGGTGCGGGCAGTGCGATGCTGGCCATCTTGTTGGTCTCGTTTCCTCAGGACACGTGCTTGATGGGGTTAGTCTCGGGATCCCACCCTTGTTGCCAGTGTCATGTCCATCGCGGGAAAGGAGACTCGGAGCCAGTGATTTAGTTTCAGCTCTTTATTAGGTCCCTAGATTGGCTCAGGGTTTAAAGGGAAAAAGCCGCGACTTTTATTCTCTAGCCATGGAGGTCGTGGCCAATGGCACCACTTTGAATCTCCCGCGATTAGTTTCCACCAATTGCAGGAGATTCGTTACAGGCCAATCAGCATGGCCTGCTTGGCCAATGAGATCGCCGTGCACTTTGGCCAATCACAGTGTGGCGCTTCCAAGTATGTTAATGTTTGTACAGTACAATGCCCATATTGCAAATCAGAGATGAAGCAAAAAAATACAATTAAGGCCACCTAGTAAGTTCTTGGAATATGTGATATTTAAATAGGAAATTTCCTGGAGCACAGTTCACCTTAGCTATTAAATTACAACATTTTTTAAGAATTAAGAGCAGCACAGAGAAGAAAGCATAAACATTCTGTGACCCACTGATTAATATTCATCCTATCTCTAGCCAGCTTTTGGGGATTTGAAACTGTTTCTCATGTTATTATGGTTCATTACACAGTCATCCAGACCTTTAAACTGGATTTGGCATTTTATCTACCTATCAAATTCCATCTATCTCAAGGACCTGGGTTAGGCAGATGTGGCGGTTTGATGGTGCTAAAAGTATCATCACAGAATTTGCAACCCATCTCATGGTTCAAGGCAACTCTGAGTGGCTTATAATATGTCCCTTATAACTTTCCTAATCATTACTCCCTCATTAATTAGAAGGCATTTCCAAGCTGATGACTTTTGTCACCATTAAATTAATTAACTCTATATACTTGATACTCCCAATATCACCCAATGTTACATCACACGCAGGCCATGCCACCCTGGCTCTGCAAAGGCAAAAAAGATCACAATATGTCAAGATCTGGCCCATGACGACCGAGTTTGACACCCGTGTCCACAGTATTTAGGCTATACTGAAGACTAGCAGACTTTGTGGTAATGGCATGTTACACAAAAGCAGCTGAAATATTGTGCCTGAAACTTCTCCACTTTAGCATAGTAATATATGGATGAACCAAATATTATGCGTGCATTTTTATGTTACTGCAACTTTAATTAATTTTTTTCTTTGCTTCTATGATTAAATAAAAAATGAGCACTAAAATAATTAATTAAATAAAATCTGTAAATATTTTATTCTGACCTACAGATGTAGGTCAGAGTAAAAAAAAAACCCTAAGTAAATGGCATTAAGAAATGTGTTTATTGGACAAAGATTCCCTCTCTGAGGGAGATGGGCAATTCAAAAATATATAAATAAATAAATAAACTAAATACATAAATATAGCTTCTCAAGCAGAGCTGTTCATTGTTTAGCAAGCATTCTGTAGCATTTGCCCAAATTGGCAGGAATTCTACTTTTCTCCCACTTCCAGAAATTCTGATCAAAAGCAGATTTTTGGGGGGTCATCACCTGACCAGCAGATTGTCCTCATGCAGTTCTGAGCCCATGAAGAGATGTTGCCATATGAAGAATGCTCTGCTATGTTCACCTTCATTATCAAAGACACATGCTCAGTTTCACTGGCACAACTTCCATCTGGTACAACTTTTACTATTAGCAACCTTTTCTCAATTCAGAAAAAAAGAACTTTCCACTTTGGAAACTCCTTAGCCACTGAGGTTTCCTGCTGATTTATTTCAAGTTGTTTCATTGACCTAGTTACTCATGCTGTGTAATTCAGATGATGAATATCTGATAGCCCAGACATCTGAGTCATAGCTTACCTTATTGCTCATGTAACAACATATCGGTGCTCTTAGATGCTTGACTTGAACTTGATGCTAACAAATAAATGGCTATGCTAGCCATATAAAAAAAGATCTGTTCCTTGTTCATAGCTGTGTGTTAGAAAGCGGTGCAGTAGTTTTCTTCAACTATGCTGTCTTGAACTCTGCTGGTTTATTTATAATTTAAATTTGTAGATCTATCTGTCATCTATCTATCTATATATCCTATCTGCCTGCCTGCCTCTCTCTCTCTCTCTTTCTCTCTCTCTCATCTGTCTGACTCTGTCTGTCTTTCTTTCTCTCTTTCTATCATCTGTCTCTCATCTATCCCCTCTCATCTCCATACAAGACTCTGGGTGGCTCAAAAACAATTAAAAACAGTATAAAAACCACAAACCAGAACAATAAGTAAAAACATTTAAGACAATATAAAATCATATAAAGTTACTTTGCATAGAATGGGTGGCCATATAAATTTGACAAATAAGTCGTAAAACAAAATGTACAGCCAGAGTAATAATCTCCATACATGACAGTCAATGCAGTCTCTGCACCAGCTGTACTGCACTTCCAGGTCCCCACACTAGACAAAACAATGCTTTTAGGACTGTTTTCAATGACTCACATATACAAAGGTATATGAAAAGCATGTGTTAGATTGCCCCTGATTTTTACATTGCTTGAGGTCTCCTAGACAACAATTTTAGTAAATGGAAAGTGTAGATGAAGTTTTCAGGCAGCTATTGGACATCCATGCCAAAGAAGGAAGATCATTCTTAGTGAGACAAAGGAAGTCAAGTGGTTCTTCCTATTGCCTCTTCCAGTTACTGGAACTGCTGGTGGGGCTATAATATAAGAACAATTATCTTATTTATTATGCCTTTGGGTGGTGAGGAATCTCCATTAGATGAAGTGACTTCCTTGCACAGGTTTGCTTTTGAGATCCTTTGATATGGAATGCACATGACTCCAGTATTATTTTCTCTCTTACAACATCTGTGTTGGCTTTATTGCTGATATATTTATTTATTGGATTGTATTTCGCCTCTCTTTCACGATCTCAAGGTAGCACATGCAATATTTTCTCTTCCATTTTTACCCTACAGCAAATCTGTGAAAGAGGTTAAAGAGGTTGAATTGAGAAACTTTATTCGCTCAAACTCATCCAGTCCTTCATGACTGAGGATGAATCCATGTACAAAATGTTTTTGTTTCAGTGATTCTACTTAGAAGTGGTGTTTCAAATTAGCATCCCCTTTCCTATTAAAAGAGCAAATTTTAAAAATGCAGATGTAATTCTATGACATACAAATCTGTGGATAAGTCTTTCTTGAATTGTCTGTTTTATATGGAGATGATTTCATATTTCTGGATATTATTATGTAAATGATGGTGTCCACAGATTAAACATTTCACAAATATTCAGCTCTCATGACCAGCATTAGACATATCTATATTGGTGTCCATTATATGATAATAGGAGGATGAAAGATAGATCTTTTAAAAAAATTGTAAGGTGAAAAAATGCCATGAAGTATTTTCTATATTATTATTGCGGCCACAGTTTTAGCTTTCTACATTTTGGATAAACTATTCGTTAGTTTTTTTCTGTTCATATTCTTCCATTCAGTGGCAGCCACTGCACACTGATCTGTACAGGAATAAAATTTTCACTTTCACACTCATCCTTCAAAGTTCACTGCTGATAAAGTTGAAGACATTGTTTGCAATATAGATTAACACAATTCATCACTTTGAAATACCCGGGCATTTAGATTACTTCACTTCATTGTAAAAATAAATACCAGAAATTTTAGATTGACCTTTGACTCAGAAATGAAGTGGATTTAAACACAAGAGAATAAACAATGAGGAGGCCACAGCCATTTCAGCAGCCATGATTCTTCCGGACACCTCTTCCTATTTAAGCATTTGAACTTGATTGGACTTGATGGTGGGCCCCTTGTTCTTTTTTCAGAACAAAAAGGAATAAAAGTCCTTAACATTAAGCTAAACTATATTTAGCAGTATTAAGGAGTAACCAGCAATCTGATGCTTCTGGCCGGTAGTGATCTTGATACTGAAAAACATTTTCCTTTTTTTCCTCTTTTTTTCCTGGTAATTCTACATGAAAGATGCATTTAGGAAAGATATTTACTTATTTAGATAAATTTTAAGAGATTTTTTTTCTTTAATTGGATATAAAAAAAACGTTATACCATGATGTAGATTTGATGGACTTTTTGTAAAAAGCAAAAGGTAGCAAATACTTGAAAATAACAAGATACAAATGTTTACTTTTAAAATCAAATGAGTTAAACCTGCTTACATTCGGAGAGATACTCAGTCTGGTGATTTGATTATCAAAATGATTTTTTAAATAAAACAACATTATTCAAGTATGAAAAAGAAGATATGTGATATGCTGCTTAAGGCATCAGGCTACAAACTGGAACATTGTAAGTTCTAATCCCACCTGAGGCTCAAAGCCTGCTGACCGATCTTAGGCTAGTCACCTTCTCTCAGCCCTAACAAGGAGGCAATGGCAAATCAGTTCTGAAAAGAAATGGGACTTATTATTATTTTAGATTGAAAGGTAGAAAAAACAAGAAAAAGTAAGAAATGCAATACACATATTTTTGGCAATCCCTGAAAAGATTATATTGGGGTTGTGGAAAGATACATGAATATTAAAGTGAAAGAACTATAACACTTGAACATTGACTCACTTCAGTTCTACTGCTTAACTGATCATTACACCATAGCTAAACTCGAGTCTGTATACCATTTTAAGCACACTATTATATCTCCAGTCTATTCATTTATTTCTCAGTGTTGTCTCAGCCTTACCAGTGAAGGATTTCCAGATGTAGAGTTCCTAAGATTATCTACACATTTCTTGTATTTTTGGTGTATGATTTGGCAGGTTACATTTTAATGCCTATCCTGTGAAAAAGCAGGGAGTGTGCAACACATGTGCCATTGATATGGGAAAAGGAAAATGAAGATGAGAGACATCTTCAGAAAAAGGCCTCCATTGATTTGAACACTATAAATATTCCCTGAATATATTAAATACTATAAATATATTTATATTTGTTATGTCTTAATTGACTATCCCCTTCAAAGAGGGATATTTAAGTACTGTAAATAAATATAAATAATAGTGACTTTAAATTGTTATTTGGTAAAAATGCTATGAAAGCACAACATATCTTTGAATATAGTATAATTTAAAATAGGACTTAATAATGGATGGATAAGAAGGAAAAAGGGAACAATAGGAAAAAATCCCACATTTTTCTCCATGAAAAACATTTAGATTTAAATCCTGCTCATACCTAAAAATAGAATATTTCTCCCATCCAAACAGAATAAAAGCCAGTTCTTTCTCACAAGCTTTTCCTCCTGAAATAGATACCAGATGGAAAGATTATGCTGCAATACAGAGTCATCTTTCTACCCACTAGGTCTCTAAGAACTCAGAACCAGAGTATATTGTTTATATTTAATTTAATGTATTTGTTTCAGGATTTTTTAAAAATGTCCAACTTCAGATATCTGATCAATGAAAATAATATGTGACAATGCAACAGCCTTATCATCTAGGTGTTTTTAATTATTTATTTCCTCATATATAGTTGAAAATTTTTGTGTCTGTCCTAGTACTTATACTCTTTCCTGTCTACCTTGGTTAACATGAGCTTTAATTTAAAAATATGCACAGTATAAGAGAAAATATTTTATATATTGACATATTTTTATATATGACATATTTTTAGACATGTGAAGTAGCCACATATGCAGAAAAGTGGATATATATGAAATATTTACTATATTTTAGTAAAAACAAAGAAGTGGCTTTTAAAATATACACAGAAGACAATGAAAATGCCATGCACATTCCAGCTTTTCAACAGAAATCAATGTATATCAATGTTTACTTCAATGAGAACAGCATGAAATGAAAAACAGTATTCATGGAGAACAGCATTTGGTGTATTTCTATATGGTTTTAGTATTTGATTTTTGAGAAAGTGTCATATGTTAAAAAACACAAAGCAGTAAATTTATTATATCTTCTGTGGGAGGGGGGAGGAAGCATCTTATTTATTACTTTAAACCACTGCTACATAAACAGATAGATGGGTTGAAAGTGATAAAAAGGAATAAAAGACAATTGGAAAAATGATACAAAAAAATGTATATATGTACTGTATATAAATGTAAACTTCTTTCTTCTTTCTAATTGTAAAGAGTTTGGACAGAAACGTATGTCAAAGAAGAGACCCCACGTTCATTGTTTTTAAATTTTATATTCAATAAAATTTATTTTAAAAACAAAACAAAACAAATATGTAGAAAAACAAGACAGAAACAACTTTCTCAATCCCTCTTCTGAATCAAGAGGACCAAAAAGTGAAAATGTGAACTGAGTGGCTATTTATCTGCCTACTCACCCATCTCACAGCAGGGACTCTAGTTAGCACACCAGATTAAAACAACAATTTAGCAACCCAAACCACAATTTCAAAGATCAAAACACTAGACAGTGCTCAGTATTTAGCAAAGGAGAAGAATAGCATATGAGCCTGAGAGTTATCTAGGTTAATACTCCCATATTAATCCTACTAAAACAGAGTTGTGATTTATACATTGCAATGTATTGGCTGTTCCAGTGTTAGCTCTTTAACTCTTCATGCATATAGGAGATGACCAGATTGAGCCCAAGGGAGATGTCAATTGCATAATCAATCTCAATTTCCTTCCTGACCACAAGAGAATTAATTCCAGCCCATCTTGAATTCTGTTAACTCTTAGCTACCACCAATTTGCTTTGACTGTTTGTGTTTCAGATTCTTATAAAGAGCATTAGCATACAATAAACCTATATTCATTTGAACTGTCTGGAATTGGAATACCATTTCCTATGTTTGACTTGAGTTTGTGGCTTGCAGTCATAGATTTGTGGCAATTGAGTCATGGATGAATGGAGACTGTGGCCTGAAGTTTTTTTCTCTATCTTTGGTTGCAGTGCCAAGAAGACCTCATAATAGTAATTCACGGGTCTGCATCTGAAATTTTACGAAGATATACATAAAATAATATTTAAAATACACTGGACTTCACTATATTTGTTTAGAAATGGAAAATGGCATTTTGATGGAGATGTAATAAGTATAATGCTTCTTTAAATTACATGTTTTTAACAAAGTCTTATGCTTACAAAGTTTGGTGAGAATGTACTGGATTTTATAAATATATTTGTATTTTTTCAAATTATAATATTTTTTGACCTACATATAGTACCTAGTACTTATATAGTCTTCCAGAACCTGTTGAATATTGAGTTACTTTGCAGAGCTTTCAGTGAATGAAAGGATGCTCAGTATTGTTCAATTTATTTATGGTTGGGATTTATAGTTTTGACTGTAATTTCATTTTATCAAGCACTCAATTTAATGCTTTATTTACTTGAAATTACACAACTACTGACAGTCTAGTGATTGCAGTAGTTAAAAATGTAATTGAGTGATTGATTGATTGATAAATAATGGAACCAGTTGGAACTTGAATATTTATTTGGACTTTAAGAGCAATATAAAGACTATACAGACTGGATTATTAAACTGAGGACACCATATCTTTTTTTCTTTTGGTGTGCTGGCAAAAGACAGTCCAAATGTGAATATGCATAAATATTGCAACTTGTTAAAACAAGTAACAGAGAAATGTGTAATGGGGATTACTTCAGTAATAGTTTGCATTTGTTTTGTTCTGAAACAGTTTGCATTTGTTTTGTTCTGAAATGTAAGTATGAACAGGAATTCAATTTCTTTGTGGCAGGTTTTTAAAAGCAGGAGTGGCTTTCACCATGCAAATTACGTCTGTTAATTGGCTCTTCATCTTTTATCTTGCTCCAGATATCATAGTATCACTTGAAAGCCAAAACTATGACAAATCTTCATTTAGCTTTTTTTCTAGTAATCACTTGCAAGAACTTGGCAGCTGCATCACAAAGACGAAGGCAAGAATGAAGATTATAGTTAATTTGCCAAAGATCAGAAGCCAATAGGAGAGTATGGTCTGCACTGGAGAGAGGTGTTAGATGTATTTGTAGATGGGAGCTTGATTTCTTGTATTTGGCTATCTGTATAGGTCATTGTCAAATACATTTATACATTACTTCAAATTCTTCATGTGGTTCCATTTCTAAAAAACTTTGATCTTTAGTTCAAAAATTGAATCTCTTACCTTTGTATCTGGTAAAAGACATGATGATGTCATAAGTGCAATGATGTCACTGCACAATTGGTATAAATTATACACTGTAATTTGCATGAATTGCTTCACAAAACACACAATTAGTATCATTTTGTGCTGTGAGCATTTTGGTGGGTATGACATCAGTTGAACCACTAAACAACTGTATTGCTTAATAATGGAAATTCTGGTCCCGATTGTGGTTGTCAAGGATTACCTGCATTGGCAAAATTTTCCATAATTTTGTGAGATTTTCCATGAAACTGCAAAATCTGATGAGATTCTACTATTTAACTATGATAGTTTGAGAAATGACACTTGCATGCCATCCCTTTGTATGTCACAACATGTGTACAAAACAGATAGGACTTTTGCTGCAATGTTATGGTGCTGATTCATTCTTCTTCTACTGTAGATGCCACCCAGTGCCAGTCATCTTTAAACATAATCTGGAGTGTTGGAATACTTCTTGGACTTTAGCATAAACCTGCAATTGCTCACTATTTGATTTAGTTTATTTTCCTTCACTGAATTACAGGACAATAATTTTTTCTCATTTATGTGCACCAGAATCATGAAAAGAGCAACAAAATAATTCCTAATGATTGTTAAGTCTGCAACATTGTACTTCATTGGTCTTGATTACTGCATTTTAAAACTGAATGAACATTTGCTAGTGGATTTAGGGAAGCCTCCTCCCTGCCATGATAATTAGCTTGGCTTTTATTCACCTTTTCTGGAAGAATTCTGCAGAATTTAAGCAAAAACATTAATTTAAATCTTCAAAACATAAGGAACGGCTATAAACTTTCCAGCTTTGGTGCTGGGAAATTACTTTGTCTTTTAAATGTCTTCCTTAGGAGACTTCCTTGCTCAAAGCAATTGGCACTACAGTGATACCAATCTTGAGACACTGGTCAAACAATCACATATAATCTTTGTATCAGTGTTCGCATAACACAAATTTATGGGTAACGTAGTATGAATAACTAAGTGGTGGATCTCCCAAAGTAGTTTGATTCTTTTGTTCAGAGGAAACAGATAACAAATAAGCACTCAAGGAAAAAATCAAATACTTGAGACAATGATACTCTGATTTTGATACATAAGGATGTTTTTCCAGATGCACAGCTTGGATGTAGAAGACTTTTGATTCCTAAGAAAACTAGACCATTGTGAAAAGATAGTAGTTGAGATTCAGTGAACTTTGAAGGAAAAAAAAAAGAAGACAAGGGCATTTTGTAATGTAAATACTGTGTTATTTTTATGGTCTAAATCAGGGGTGGGCAAACTTTTTGGCTCGGGGCCTCATTGATTTTTAAAATTTGACAGACGGGCCAGGTCAGCACAAGATACAATACATATAAAAAACTGCATTTGTTAAGAGTACATATCAAACATAAACAGAAAAAAGATCCTTTTTTCTTATAAGTCCTGTAAGATTTTATCCCATTATCCCAAACTCTGCTTGATGGGGATCATGGGCACTGTATTTGAGATGCTTTGAAAAGGCTCGGGGGGGGGGGGGATGGTATCAGTGCAGAAACCGCAAAATCCACCCACTGTTAGTCAGTCAGACCCTACCTTGAACAGTGATCAAGAGAGGTTTTTTCCCGAGTAAGCACCCCTGGCGTAAACCCCGTGCGTTTTCATGGTTAGCATGGTCAAGCGCACACTCTCGCAAAACTGTTTGTGGCTGGAAACGGAGCCCAGTCCACGAGGGTGGGAATTGTGGAAATCCGAGCGCAATTCTCTCCAACGGTCTGGGATTGACAGCGAAAGATTCTTTACGGAAGGGACAAAACGAACGTGTGGAGAACGGAGATCATAGCGGCATGACATCATTGGAGCTGTCATTACACATACACAAACATGTACACAAGGAATAACTAGGGTACCTTGGGAAGCCGGGCACCCCCAGATCTCCTCTCCTCCCGAGCAGCCCTGTAAACTCTCCCTTTGCCAGCATGGAAGGCAGGCAGCCAGCAAGGCAGGCAGACCCTGCGAGGCTCCCAAGCGTGCTGCCCCGTCCGTCCATCAATCTATCCCCGCCCGTAGTCACCCATGCCTGCCCGCTGCTCCGCAGTTGTCAGCGGGGTTCCCCGTCACCTTGGGCGCGCACCGGCTCCTCGAAGGGCAGCTGGCGAATCTCTCTCCCTTCGGCTGGCAGGTTGACTGTCCTCCGTTCCCCTCTGCTGTTGGCCGCCCCGCTCAGCTGCCAAGCCGTCGTCTGGCCCGGATCTATTGTTTCCTGGCTCCCGCTTGGGTGCTCCAACCGGGCGCCCCAATCTTTGGCGGGCCAGATTAAAAAGACCAACGGGCCAGATGTGGCCCGCGGGCCGTAGTTTGCTCATCCTTGGTCTAAATAGAGAAAGGGCAATTTGGCAATGCTGAATTTTATTTTTTTGTCTTTTGCTGAATTGATGTGGCAACCACAGAGTGCATAATCTGCTTTTTATGCTTAATTTTGTAAAAACATGTCTACCAAGGAAAATGGGCACCCACATTTACAAAATGATGTTTTGGCATTTTAAATACAACAGCAAGGAGATTTGTGTAGTAAAATAGCTTACAGCTCATCCTGCACATTCATTTAGCCACTCTGGAGATTGTGAATGGGCAAGGCAAATTATTTCCCCTCCACCAAAGTAACTATACTATTTCCTGTGTTTCATAAAAGTTTTTGTACAGTTTTGAGCAATTGCTTTCTTGAGTAAAACTGCAGAGGATGGCATGCAACCATATTGTGAAATGTTTCTCTTAGCCCATCTAATACTTAGGCTACCATTGATTCATAGACATGATAATTGATTGATATTGATAATTGTTAGATATAGAAAACATTTTAATCATTTGCAAATTTGCAGCATTTTGAGCAGCCAAAATAACAGGATAAATTGACACTGTGGCTACCTGATGTGGGCTAGCAAACACATCTAAAACTGTACTAGCATGCGATAGATTTATTTGTTTGATTATATGGAGTACTCATCTCTAATGATCTAAATCAGTGGTCCCCAAACTTTTTCAGTCCACCGCTCCCTTGGTGCTACAAACTCATCCTTGGTGCCCCCCACCCAGGGGTGAGATTCAAATTTATGTGGGTGTGGCCTAATTTGAGGGTGTGGCTTGCTGGTCACATGGCTGGGTGGGCCTGGCTTGCTGGTTGCGTGACTGGGTGGGTGTGGCTTGCTGGCTGGGCATGGCTTGCTGGTCACATGACCGGGTAGGTGTGGTTTGGTGGTCATGTGACTGGGTGGGCGTGGCCAGGTGACTGGAAAACAACTTAATGGCCGGTTGTTTAGCAAGTGTTCTAATTTATGACCCAGAGATACTTGACCTGTTTTGGGAGTTTTGACAACCATGCACACACATATACACACATTCCCTTCTAATCCTGCTGGAGCAGGTTATTGGACTAGAATCCACAAAGCATCTCTGATTAGATTCTAGTAATGAATTAAATCTAATCAGAGATGATTTGCCAATTCTTGTTGATTTGTTTTATTTGTATCTCTTTATTTTATGTTGCTAAATTGCATTGACATGTGTGTCCCTTCTTGTGCACAACCCAGAAGCTTTTGTGATTCTTTGCAGCAAAAATTACTGACCTCTGGCTTTGCTCTACTTTTCAAACACGCTGCCACTGCTCTGTTCTAGGTGCTGGCCAGCAGATCCACCCCATTGAGCCCACTGCACTGGAGGGACCTGCCCAAGCAAGTCAAGTCAATGGGGTGAGCCTGAGAGAAGGAAGAAGAGAGAAAAGAGAGAGAGAGAGAGAAAGAGAGAAGGAAGAAAAGAAAGAGAAAAGGGAAAGAAAGAAGAAGGAACAAAGAAAGGGAGGATGGAAGGAAGGGACAGAAAGAAAAAGAAATAAAGAAGGAAGGACGGAGGGGGGAGAAAGATAATGAGATATATATTCTACTCCAGTCACCTGCTCCAGCAGGGTTAGAAGGGAATGTGTGTGTGTGTTCTCCTTGTAATTTACCAGTACATTTTGGTTTTGCCTTCTTCAGAATTGGCACTGTAATACATTGGGGAAAAGTAATTTTTAGGGTGGAGATCTGGTCTAATGGATCCTGTTTAAAGCCTCAACAAATGTGAGAGCTTCCTGATAGTCTTTCATCCACAAAACCTTTAATAGAAGCCAAAGATGTTTCAATGTGCTGGCAACGATATTTCAATGTGCTGGCAAAGATGTTTCAATGTGGAAAAGGGCCTCAGTCTAAACTAGGCCTCATTTCAATTTGATGCATCAGGTCTCTCTCTCTCTTCCCAGACTGGCTTTGCTCTACTTTCCTAATGTGCCTGTGGGGCTGGCGCTTCAAACATGGATGGATGGATGGATGGATGGATGGATGGATGGATGGATGGATGGATGGATAGATAGAGAGAAAGAGAGACAGAGAGACAGGTAGGTAGGTAGATTGGTAGATAGGTAGGTAGGCAGGCAGGCAGGCAGACCTTTTGGATGAATGTATGGATAGGTAAGTAGGTAGGTATATATAGGTAAGTAGGTAGGTATGGATAGGTAGATAAGTAGGTAGGTAGGTAGATAGATCTATATTGGTAGATAGGTAGGTAGGTAGGTAGACAGAAAGACAGGTAGGCAGGCAGGTAGGAGGTAGGCAGGAAGGCAGGCAGACGGACCTTTTGGATGGATGGATGGATGGAAAGATAGACCAATCAATCTATATTGGTAGATAGGTAGGTAGGTAGGTAGGCAGGCAAACAGAAAGACAGGCAGGCAGGCAGGCAGGTAGGTAGGCAGGAAGGCAGGCAGGCAGGCAGACCTTTTGGATGGATGGATGCATATCTAGATAGATAGATAGATAGATAGATAGATAGATAGATAGATAGATAGATAGATAGATAGATAGATAGATAGATAGACAGATCTATATTGGTAGACAGATAGGTAAGTAGGTAGGTAGGTAGACAGACAGAAAGACAGGCAGGTAGGTAGGCAGGATGGCAGGCAGACAGACAGGCAGACCTTTTGGATGGATGGATGGATGGACAGAAAGAAAGAATGCGACAGCAGTGGCACTTTGGGAAAGTAGAGCAAAGCCAGAGTGGGAATTGAAGTCCAAACAAGTTTCCAAGGTTGAGAAACATGGGCTGAATATATCAACCCAGCCATTCTGGTTTAGTGTTTAGCATGCTGTTTGATTCCGGCTTAGTCAATAAACCATGGCTAAGATCTTCCTGCTCCTTAATGCAGCTGCCCTTCTGCCCCTTCTCCAGCCCCCTGCCCCAGTTCTTTTTTTGACACCCAATTTTGCAATACCAGACTTCCGGTTTGCCAGGTTTCAGTGGCGGCAGGGATTCGCGATCCTGCGTGATCCCTGTTGCGCTAGCCGTCTTGGTGCCTCTGATCCCGACAGGTCTGGAGGATAAGGCTGCCCTGTAGAGGCAGCCGAAGATAGGGGGGATCCGGATAGGGGTTTGGGGGTGTTGCAGACCCCCTCCCCAGCTGGCAAACCCCCCTTTTCTCAAGGCGGTGGAGTGGCGGTCAGTAATGGCCACCACAAAGAAGCCGGCAACTGGATAAGATTGCGCAGGAGGAAGAAGGAGAAAGTTTTGAAGTGAAAGTTCTTTGGCTGAACCGGGACTTTAAGATACATCTAACATCCTGAAAACTACAATTTTTTGAATGATACATTGTTTCCAGAGGAGATTCTAAAAGCCGCAAATGGAAGTGCTGAAAGGGAAAGTTCACTCTCCTTCCCTACGGACTTAGCAAATGGATATTGAAAAACCTGTTTTCCATAGAAGGTAAAAATTTAAAGCTCTTTATTACAAGTGGGAAGGGAGAGGACAAAAAAAACCTATATTAAGATTTTGTTGGAGGAGATGCCTTGAAGATTTTGAGACTAGAAGTTAATCGCAATAAAGCTTTAAAGTACAGACTGGGTTTTTTTTTCCTTTCTTAACTGATATTACCCCAGGAAGAGAAAGTGTAAAGGGAAGAACTTTGTGCTCTGTTTGGACTGCTTGATGACTCTGGGACTTTGGGGAACTGTTTTTTAAGTTTTGAAACATCTTGGTTGTTCCAAGAAGAAGAAGAGGGAAAAAAAGAAGAAGAAGAAAGGTTTATAATGGCTTTATCTATTGATGAACTAAGAAAGGAATATGGAAAAATAAAGAAAGAAAGAAAGATATCTTTGGGAGATATCTTTCATTTTTTAGAAATGGCGCTTGCTACTTCTCAGCAAATACAACAACAAATGGATGAAGCAGAAGAAGAAGAAGAAGCCATCTTTAATGAATTAAAAAATTTGATTAAGAAAGAAAAGAGAAAGAGAAGAAGGAAAATGAAGGACTTAAGACCTAAAAAAACACCCAAGAAAGAGAGAAATAAGATGCAAAATCAATACAATGTCAGAAAGCAAAAGAAAAGAGGAATACAACAGAGAGGGGAAGCTAAAAAGGCGGAGGTTGGGGGGGGGTGTAAAAAGACTAGGTGGGATAAGAAAGGAAGGGAAAAGGGGGGAAAAAAGCCACAAAGGTATAAAACAAGATGGGACAAAGCAATTTTTTTTTTTAGGGATAAAGGGTAATGTATAATTTATAAAAAAAAAAAAAAAGATTCTGCAAAAGTACATAAGATAGTATTGTAGTACTTGTATTAGAAATAGAAAATTAGAATTTTATAAGAACTAATAAAATATTAAAATATTAAAATGCTTAATAATGATAGATTTCAAGATTTAATAAAATATTAAAGGGAATGTTTAAAATATTTAGTTCAATTATAGAGTTTAATTGGCTATGGTGTTAATGTTATTATAAACTTATTATTGCAGCATTTGTTTTTGAAATAGACAATTGGAAATTACAAGATTTAATAAATTAAAATATTAAAATGTTTAAGATTTAATGATAGATTTTAACATTTAATATTGAGAATGTGTAAAATGCTTAAGACTTAATGATAGAGTTTAATTTGTTATTCTCTTAATGTTATTATAACTTTTTTCCCCTCTTTTTTACTTTTTTAGTTTAAAATGTAGTATTTAAAATGTATCAAAAATTAGAATGGTAATTATGCACTTAATTATTTTATAGATTTATTATTCTTTTTTTTTTTTTCTTAAAATTTAGTAGGTAGAATGTACTAAGCAGAATCAGATTGGGAACTAGGTATTATTTTAAATGTCAACTTAGGGGATAGAAAGACATCATACTTCGATTAGTGATTCCTGGAGAAATCTTTTTTTTTTTTATTAAAGAGAATGAGATAAATGGATAATTGGAAAAGAATGGACAAAAGATACAAGTATAATGATTTAAAGTAAGATGAAATAAATAAAATAGAATTAAGAAGAGTGAAAAGGGGGAGAAGTTATATAGAAGATATAGAATGGTAAATAAGATAGGTAATGGTATATAAGATGAGCATGAATTTAATTGAAATCCATATAAAGAGAGGTAATCTGGGGCCAAGCCACTTTCTAAAAAGAAGTTTTATGTTTTTGTGTTTTGTGTGTTTATGTTTGATTGAGAATTAATAAAACCTTGGAGGAATGTCAGACGAGAATATTTGTAAACAAGTCAGATGAAAATATAAATATGATGACTATAAAATGGATAAATATAGAAAAGAAATGTAATTGAATAAAAGTAAAGAGAAATAATGAGAAATTTGCTAAAAGATATTTATGTGTCCATATGGAAATGGGATAAATTAGAATTATGCTGTATAAAATAATGTTTTATCTGCCTTGTAAAAATTTACAATGGAAAGAGGTTTTATGTTTGTTTGTCTTTAAAACTAATAAAATTTGTTTCAAAAATTTTTTTTTGCAATACCCTGGGGCAGCGATGTGGCCGACTTCACCCTCTTTGCTTCAACCCAAGGTCCACTTCCATCGGGCCAAGCAAGGGGAGATACTCTGCACATGCTCAGAGACTCCCAACTTCGGGGAAGTGTTCCACCCAACTTTAAGCTTTGCCCAGTAGGAGGAAGGCATGTGGAAGCAGCCCAGACCGGCGGAGGTGGAGGGAACGATCGCTTGGAAATCAAGCAAGCAAGCGCAGGGCTCAGTTGGAAGAACCAGGCTGCAAAGGAAAGCTAGGTTCTAGGTCTGGGGCGGCCATGTAGAGCTGAACTGAACCGAGCCACGTGCCTTGTAGAGCCGCAGTTGCACCCACCCACATCCTGTGTGTAAGCCCAGCTGGCTGGAGAGGCGGAAGCCAGGCGGGCACTGCATGCTCCCTTGTTCTTTTCTGGGAAGGGGGCCCTAACACCGGACCACCCACCCCTTCCACTGCACACCTTGGGAGGGTTTTGCTTTTGGGCCTTCTGGTGCACCACCGTCACTTTCACCTGTGAGGTAGCCTGCATGCTAAGGTGCCCCCTTTCTGCCACCTCCCACCTCTCTCCACCCCCAGGCTTGGCAAGTCTCACTGCACGCAAGTTCTGCATTCGCGGTGCCAGCTATGGAGCGATGAAACAGTCAATGGGCTGCATGGCTGGAAGTCAGTGAGCCTTCAGGGTCAGTGCCTTGAACTCCCCCTGCTGCCTCTTAGTGCCCCCCTGCTGGCCCCCTTGCCTCTTAGCACCCCCCAAGGCATCCCACCGACCCCCAGGGGGAGATACCGCCCACTTTGGGAGCCACTAATGATCTAAGTGCTAGAGCCCACTGTAACTACATAGCCAAAAAGGCATTAAGACTTGTTAACCTATTCTTACATAGCTTTTTCTCTGGTAATATCACACTACTAACTAGAGCATATAAAACATTTGCTAGACCAATACTTGAATACAGCACATCAGTCTGGAATCCACATTATGTATCTGATATTAATACAGTTGAGAAAATCCAGAAATATTTCACAAGAAGATTCTCCACTCTTCTACTTGTTGTAGAATACCTTATGCCACCAGACTTGAAATTCTACACCTAGAAAACTTAGAACTATGTCGCCTTCAGTCCAATCTAAGTATAGTATATAAAATCATACATTGCAATGTCCTACCTGTCAATGAATACTTCAGCTTCAACCATAACAATACAACAGCACACAAACTCAAGGTTAACTGCACCAAACTTGATTGCAGGAAATACGACTTCAGCAACAGAGTGGTCAATGTCTGGAATACTCTACCTGACTCTGTGGTTTCTTCCCCTAATCCAAAAAACTTTAACCTTAGACTGTCTCCTATTGACATCACCCCTTTCCTAAGTGGTCTGTAGGGGGCGTGCATAAGCGCAACAACGTGCCTACTGTCCCTGTCCTATTGTTTCTTTTTATTTTTCTTATCTGTGGCCATTTCATGTATTCATAACTATGTTTTTACTTACGGTGTATCTATTATCTTGTAAGCGATTGACAAATCAAATAAATAAAAATAAATAAATAAATATCCAGGGAATAGGATTCAAGAAGTCTCTGCCTGAAGATATCTGATGTTCTATTGCCACATTGCTCTTAACAATGCAAATATAAAAAATTATTCTAATATTCAGCTGGAATTTGCCTTCCTGTAACTCCAATCCATTATTTTGTGATGGGTCCTTCACTATAATAGAGAACAGGTGTTAGTTTTCTTACTCTGTATTGCTTGTTTTCAGGTGCTATAATATCCCTTCAGTTTTTTTTTCTTCTGAAGGATAAATATTTCCAGATCTCTTTTTGTAGGATTTCATTTTTGTCCCTGATCCTCCTAATTGCCTTTTTTGAATTTATTCCAGTTGGACAGATTTCTTTCTTAAAGTTTGAAATTGTTTGCAGCAGCAGTTTTATTAAATTTCTGTAGCCACCCCTCTCAATCCAGTAACTCTGGGTGGCGAACAATTCTAAAACAATTAAAGCAATGAAAAACAATACAAAAATAAATACATACAGCAATGAAGAAAATTGTCATAATAGTTATTTATTTAATATATTTAATTGATATATTCCTTTGAGGGAACTTCCATCTCTGTATTGATGTATTCTCTATTGAAAAACATAATCTACTTCTTGTCTATCACTGGATAGACAATAGACATTAATAGTAGTATTTCTTTCATTTGTTCCTTATTTTAATCCAGATGCTTTCTACAGCAATACTACCCTTATTCAATTGGATTCCAGACCAGCAACATAACTCTTACAAACTTTCTATTTCATCTTTTGCTTCTGGAAAAAGTATCATTTGATTACCAGTCATAAGTCATACTATTACACTATTAAGTATCTTTACCTCCCTATATTAGAATTCATGGATAATTTGTTTCTCATAATATGTACCTTAAAATGTAGACAAAAAAGACCATCAAATTTATCAGCTAGTTTTTTCCTGATTTTTCACTGACTGAATTAAGAGAGACCATTAATTTTAGCTCCTTCTAAAGACATATATCTTAAACTGAAACCCTTACTTCAAGGTTTTTATTTTCAGCTTTCAGCAGCCCCTTGTTGAAGCCTGTCATGTTTTATCTGATCATATTTTTAGTATCCCTTGTGAGTTGCAATTTACTTTGCTACATCTGCCCCTCGTCCAGGTAATTTAAACCATAATCCCAGGAATTAAATATCTTCTGTTAGTACTATGTTCAAGATAGTTTTCTATCTCCAGGGTGTTTTATTTTGCTTTCCTAATCCTATTTCATGGACTAGAAGGATGGAAAATAATAGCACTTTATCTCTAGGTTCTTCCTGTACCTTTGGAATCCATGGATGTATCTGCTCTAGACAATATCATTTGTCTTTATATGTGACTAATTGTCAGTGGAGTTGAAAAGTTGCTCTGTCACTTCCTAATCTATGGTTTTGGCAGTTAGTACATTTCACAAGTCGATTGGTCCAGTCAACCTGTGTTTGTTTCTGCTTCTTATAGCAGCAAGTAACCCCTCTATCACTGGGGGCTTTTAAGAAAACACTGGACAGCCATTTGTCTGAAATGGTATAGGGCAAACTCACGTCATCACAACATAATTGCATGACGTACTGGGACTTTTACCCCCTTGGCAAACCAAGATGGGGGTGGAGCCAGCATGTGACGCATCTGGTCCATGAGTTTTACACCCCTGGTATAGGGTTTCCTGCTTAAGATAGAATTCTATCCTATCCTATATTCTGTATCGAATATATTCTATATTCTATTCTAGTTGATTGTCCTCCAATGTCCCTTCCAACTCTATTTCTTCTATGTTCTATAAACCACGGGTCGCCAATCTTTTCGACCTCAGGGATCACCAAACTCATACTTTTAAATCCAGAGGACCACTAATTCGAATTTTTTTAAAAAAAGATAATATATTTAATATAAAAATTTTATTTTTTATATTAAATATTATATATATACTTATATACAACTATGTGGATCTTTGGTTATTCGGGTTTTCTCCCGCGTAAGATTGGAAGTATCTGGGCAACGTTTCGATGAAGTCTCATTCATCATCTTCAGGCTTGGTCTTCAGCTCTGTGCTTCTCAGAGTGATGTGAGCTTGCAGCTGCTTCTTCCTTTTAACTGCTCCTGGGGGTGTGACTTGATTGGCTGGGGGCTTGGCTGTGTTCTGATTGGATGGGGGGGTGTTCTCATTGGTTGGGGGTTTGGCTGTGTTCTGATTGGTTGGGGGGTTGGCTGTGTTCTGATTGGCTGGAGGCGTGTTCTGTTCAGGTGGGGGCTTGATTGTGCTCAGGTTAGTCTTAGTTGCTGGAAGGTTTGAGCTGGTGAGCTGTGATCTTGCTGTTTGGCTTCGAGTTCGTGGTCGTGCTGCATCTTCATGGTGGGGGTCAATTCGCTTCATGTATGGCTCAGAGGGGTTTGAGGTGGGTAGTGATGCAGCTGCAGTGCAGCTTCTGGTCCGTGGTCATGTTTCATCTTCTGTGTGGGTGTGAGTCTGCTTTCTACGTGGAAGTGTGGTGGTGGCATCTTGTGTGGCTATCAGGGGTGTGGGTCTGGTGTCACTCTTCATGTTAGGTACGCGTCTGTTCATGAGGGCGGGTTTCCAAATGGCTGGTAGGCGGGAGGCATCATCTCGTTTATTCATGCTGTGTGGGCGTTTTTCTATCTCTATGGCTTCTCTGATGATTCTGCTGCTGAAGTGTTCGGTTTTGGCGATAGTTCTGGTATTTTTAAAGTCAATCTCATGTCCTGTGGCTTTGAGGTGTTGGACCAGGGAAGAGGTCGGTTCTTCCTTTTTGATTGAGTTCTTATGTTCTTCAATGCGTGCACCTATTCTTCTGTTAGTCTGTCCAATGTATGTGGTGGGGCAGGCAGTGCAAGGGATTTCGTATACTCTTTGATTTTCTAACTCGATTCTGTCCTTAGGGTTTCTTAGGATGGTGGATATCTTTCTGTTTGTGCAGAATGCTGTCTTAATGTTGTGTTTTTGGAGGATCTTGCTGATTTTTTCTGTAGTGCCTTTTATATATGGGAGGAGGGCTTTGCCATTCTCTTGTTCTTTGTCTTGGATTTTGGCTGGGGTTTCTTTTTGGATTAGGTGGGTGATCTTTCTTTGGAATCCATTGGCTGTCAGCACGCTGGTGAGAGTGTGTAGTTCAGTCTCTAGGTGTTGTTCATTGGCTAAGCATTTTGTTCTGGAGATGAGTGTCTCAGCTACGGAATTGATCTGTGCTGGGTGGTGGTGTGAGAGTGCGTGTAGATAGCGGTTTGTATGTGTTTTCTTCTGGAAGATGGTGTGTCCTAGGGAGCCATTGGATTTTTTGTATACCAAGACATCTAGGAAGGGAAGTTGGTTGTTAGCTTCTGTTTCCATGGTGAATTGTATTTTGGGGTGTTGGCTGTTGAGGTGTGTGAGCAAGTTGTTCAGTTTTTCTTTCCCGTGTGGCCAGATTATGAAGGTGTCATCTCCGTATCTGAGCCAGAGTTTGGGTTTGTGATCATATTTTTCTAGAGCTTGTGTTTCAAAGTGTTCCATGTAGAGGTTAGCGATGACAGGTGAGAGGGGTGATCCCATGGGTGCTCCTTCTATTTGTTTGTATTTTTGTCCGTTGTAGGTGAAGTATGTATTGGATAGGCAGTGGTTGGTCAGATCTAGGATGTGCTTGGGGGGGTTGTATTTGTTTTGGATGGCTGTCAAGGCTTCTTTTATTGGCACTTGGGTGAAGAGGGATATGACATCGAAGCTCACTAGTAGGTCACTGGGTTGTAAGTTTTGTTTCTTTATGATCTCGATGAACTGGAATGAGTTTCTTACATGTGAGTTGATGGATTCTGCATAGGGCTGTAGTTGTTTGGCGAGAAATTTGGCTAGGTTTTGTAGAGGTGAGCCTATGGAGCTGACTATTGGTCTAAGTGGGGTTCCTTCTTTGTGTATCTTGGGGAGACCATAAAGTTTAGGGCATCTGGATGATTTCTCTCTGGGTATGATTCTTTGCTGGATTTCTTCACTGATGAGGGAGGCTTTTATTTTGGATCTGGTGGTTTTTTCTAGGTAGGTGGTGGGGTCTGTCTTTAGGGGTTTGTATATGGGGTCTTGGAGTAGGTTGGTTTACTTGGATTGGTAGTCAGATGTGTTCATAACCACTGTCGCGTTTCCCTTGTCTGCTGGTAGGATTATTATGCTGGTGTCTTCTTTCAGGTTAAGTAGTGCAGTTTGTTCTTCTTTGGATAAGTTGCTTTTGGGTGGTTTGCTAGTGCAGAGGATGTTGGTGATTTCGAGTCTGATTCTATTGGCATCATCAGGGTTGGTTTTGGTCAGGCTGGTTTCAACTCCGCATATGATGGTTTCTGTGGGGATGTGTTTGGGAGCGACAGCAAAGTTGAATCCTTTAGAAAGGACCTTGGTTTCGGCTTCGGTGAGGATCTTGTCTGAGATATTGTGCACTGTTTGTTTCATGTGTGGCTGTGAGGGGGGAGGAGTTGGTTTCTGGCATTGTTGTAGTTTTCTGAGTTTGTTGGTGTGTGTGTCTGTCTTGAGGGTGGTCTGTGTTTCGGCTCTCCAGACAGCGAGCTGTTTGGATTTGTCCCAAAGTAAGGGGTGAATCTTGTTGCTGAGTCTGAGGTGAAGTGTGAGGAGATCTTTGTTGATTTGGTCTAGGAGAAATCTTTTTGTGTGAAGTTCATTTCTAATTAGGGCCAATTCTGTTCTTTTTAGGATGCGTTTGGTGGCTGCTGTGTTGGTGTGGAATTTCAATTGGAAGCTATATACAACTGTTTATATACAACTGTAAAAGCACCACTACTATGACGTGGGAAAATACCCGAACAAAGCTGAATGCCATACATGTATGTATGGCATTCAGCTTAGTTCGGGTATTTTCCCGCGTCATAGTAGTTGTGCTTTCAAAGTTGTAGCAACTGTAGATTCTGCTGAAACGTTGCTACAACTTTAAAAGCACAACTACTATGACGTGGGAAAATACCCGAACTAAGCTGAATGCCATACATATACATACACACACACACACACACACGTGTGTGTGTATGTGTGTGTGTGTGTAGGTCTAGGTGTGTTCGGGTTTTTTCCCGTGTAAGATTAAGAATATCTTGGCGACGTTTCAGCAAGATCCCACTCGCCATCCTCAGGCTGGTGCTCTCGGCTTCGTGCCAGTGCAAGCAGTCACTCCTTGCACTGGCACAAAGCCAAAAGCACCAGCCTGAGGATGGCAAGTGGGACCTCACCGAAATGTTACCAAGATATTTTTAATCTTACACAGGAAAAGTCCCAAACACACCTAGACCTACATACCTGTACCCATAAAAATCTACGAATATATATATATATATATATATAATTTAGAACAAAATTTATAAAATTTTGTTATAAATTATATATAAATTTTGTTGTTAATTATATATGGAGGCTGGGACGATCTGGAAGGGGAGGAACTGGTCTCCCTCAAATGGAAGCAGAGCCATCTCATATCTCCCCCAAGTCAGAGGAAACCTCTCCACCCTTTGCCAGATGTGGCTGCCTGGAATTGGGGGAGTGAAGGAGAGCCGGGCTGGAAGTGCCAATGAGGACAGGCTCCTAATAACCAGGCAACACCCCCTACCTTAGGCCTCCATATAAGAAGAGGACTCCCTGAGGCTAAGCTCCAGGTTTCTTCTGCTGCTTCCAAGCAGAGAGGGATCCCTCCCTGTGTGGAGGATGAAGAAGAGGGGTGTTGAGCCCAGAAAAGCTGGAGCTTTCGCCTGCAGATCCAGGCTGGTTATTAGGAGCCATCTTCCTCAGCACTCTTTTGGTCTGGTCATTTGGTCTCCTCCCTCCCCATGCCAAAGGAAAGCAAGCCAGGCTTCTCCTTCCCTTCTAACCTTTTCCCTGCTCCCTTCCCACTACTCAATCCTACCTCAGGACAGAGGAAAACATGCTGGAAACTTTGGTTGACATTTCCAACATACTTTTCTCTGGCGCTCACCCGCAATTCTTCGTGTTCCTCCAGGCCTGTCCTGCTGAGGGGGGAGAGCAGCCCTGATGTCTCTGCTGCCCCTCCCCCCACAGGAAAAAAAGAGATCAGAAATAGTTCTTGCTGGGGTGAAAGAGCAGAGATCAGAAGGCACAGTCAACAGAAAGCAGCACTTTTCAAAGGCGGCAGCTTCTCATGTCTTCTCATGTCTGTGCCTTCCTCGATTGAACTCTTTCTCCCCAGTGAGAAGAATGTTTCTGCTAGCTTTTCCTGTGCTTTCCTCCAGGCAGCAATGGGGCCATGAGGGGCAGTGACAGAGCAGAATGCTGAGAGGAAACTGATGGCGATGCATAGGCCTGGCTGTGAGGGGGTGGGGGTGAGGGGAACGGATCCTTTGAATTTGGTGTCACCTTCCTCCACACATCAAGGAGGTTGAGTGGCTGCCAGCAATGCCCTCAAGGGAAGATGTTGCAAGGGGGAGGCCTGACCCCCCCTCAGAAGCTTCTCTTCCTCCTTGATAAAAGCGCTTATGCACAAAGTGCTCACCACCCCTCTGGTCCCTGACAAGCCTCTTCCTTCCCGCTGAGCATGTGAGCGCTTCTGGCGAGGAGGAAGAGAAACTCCTGAGGGCAGGGGCACGGGAGATCATGGCATTGGAGCTTTCCTGGGTGTTTCCTGGCCTGCAAGGGGAGAATGCGATCTCCTGTGCCCCCCCTCCAGGAGCTTCTTTTCCTCCTCACCAGAAGCATTCACATGCAAAGTGCTCACTGCCCCTCTGGCCCCCGACAAGCCGCCTCCTTCTTGCTGAGCATGTGAGTACTTCTGGCGAGGAGGAAGAGGGGGTCGAGCCTCCCCCTCACAACATCTTCAGCTGAGGGCAGCTGCTTCCTGTGGCTCAGAAAGTCCGCCCTCTTCCCGCTGCTGCTCAGCCCCCTTGATGCACTGAGGCAGGAGGCAGCAGCCACGACATGGGAGACACATACACATGCTCACACACACATGAGTGCACATAAATGAGCCAAAGTCCATCAAATTTACACAATCCAGTTGTAATGTCTTTATGGCATTTATGAATACTGCAATCCGAAGTTAAACAAAATATCTGATTATTAATTCAGTAAGCTTAATCATGTATATTTTTCTAGTTTTGACCCTCCCCAACCAACAACTAATGGCAGTTACAAGCACAACAATCTCAGCAACCCATTTGAAATGATCAGGACAAGAAGTAAATTTTACCTTAAATTGCTAAGATATTGCAACAAAAACAACCAAAATTTCCTCATCTTCTGCCCCAATCTATAGAAAAATGAAGGGGAAAAAAAGGACAAATGCTACTAGTAAGTTACTTTGTACTAGCAAAACAGAGGGATACCTATGAAAGACGTCCTGTTTAGAGTCTTTCAATTAAATAAGTACATACTACTGTGGGCCCATTTGGCATTCCTAGAAAATAAAACTAGTGGGACAGCTATCTTTGTTTGAAAATGTGTCCATCTGCTCATTTCTCCTTCTGATAAAATGGTGTCACATGAGTAGCCAGGTTGTGAGAGCATACATGAAATGAAACTATCAGCTTTCAGAAAGTAAACTTACTGAATGACTTCATAAGAAGAGATAACTGGAATTTGACAGCAGAATTCAATGAGGGAGATTAAGGAGGAATACCTAACAAATAGCTTCTCTAAGTGGATAATAAGTTTTCAGCAAACCAGAAAAGGAAATAAGAGGCAATGAAAGCTTTTATGTTGGTTCTGTCTTAAGAAAAGAAGTGAAGCTGAATGGACATGATTGTTATGTTGTGGCATGACTGTATTCCTGCATAAGAATAATTTAATACTGTCATTGCAGCAAGTCCAAGCTTGCTCTGAAGAAGAAAAAGAGACACTACAGGAAAGAGATTTTATGGTACTTCCTTGAAGGGTAGAGGGAATAAAGCTACACTCTACCAAAAGAGAGGAACTTATGGTAGTTTATAGCAGCAGTCTCCAACTGATGGGCCACAGCCCACTGGTGGGCCACAAGAAAATTTTGGTGGACCACAGCATGCTGAGGTGGAGAGGTTTATTGTCTAATCCATGTACAGCTCTTTCTATAATGTAGCAGTATTTATATACAATACTAGAAATGAGTTAAACTACTCGTCATTCAGACTGGGAATATTTTTCTGGTAACTGGTATTTGGAAACTGGTGATCTAACAGGCTTGATTGCTCTATTGCCATGGTGGCGAACCTATGGCACATATGCCACAAGTGGCACGCAAAGCCATTTGTGCTGGCACATGAGTCGCAGGCAAATTTACCTCACTGCACATGCGCATGCCTCACAGCTTATTTTTCTGCTGGTTTCAGGCCTTTTTTGGCCTCTCAGGGGCTTGGAAAAAGCCTCTGCAAGGCTTTTCAGGACGAATAGGCCTGTTTTGTCACTTCCTGAAAAATCGGAAGTGGCAAAACAAGCATATTATTCGGCCTTGAAAGCCTTGCAGAGGCTTTTTCCAAGTTTCTGGGAGGCCGAAAAAGACCTCAAACCAGCCAAAAAATCAACTGTGAGGCGAAGTGGAGGTAAGGGGATGGCAGGAATGGCAGGGGAGGGAGAATTTTGTGCACATGCGCAGGGGGCATGGGGGGATGCATTGCATTCTGGGTGCTGGCACGTGAGTGCGCGCATGCTAATGCGTGCACAATTTTTGGCACAGGAGCCCAAAAAGGTTAGCCACCACTGCTCTATTGTCATCTCTAAAACAAAAAAACAACAACCACCAGGAAATGTTCTCTGGAGTTTGTCATTTTTGGCTTCTTGCTTTGAATGAACTAGATTAAACGTTCATCTCCATCAGCTCAAAGAGTGACAGTTTGGTTCTACAAAGTCAATAAAAATTTCATCTTAGAATAACACTTTCCCATTTACTCTGCTGCTTCTGCACATAATGATGGTTTGACAACACCAGTCAATAACTTTTTCTTTAAAGTTGATGCTCTTACCCCGGGTTAAATCTTTTTATACAGACATCAATCAAAGTTTATACTCACTTAATATACTATCTCATATCTTATTTAACATTCTCTATTTTCCATATATTTTCTCTCTCCTACTCATTCTTTTAATTCTATTTTATTTATTTTATCTCAATTAAATAATTATATTTGCATCTTTGGTCCGTTTTCTTTCAATCACCCACTTATCCTTTCTATCTAATACAGTATTTCTCCTGTAAACCCAGATTGAAGTATGACAACTTTTTATCTTTCCCCTAGATAACACTTAAAATAATGCATATTTTCCATACTGATTCTGCTCCGTACATTCTAAGTATTACATTTCAAAGTAATAAAACAAACAAATAATATTGAATTTAATAAGTAATAATAAAACTAAAAAATAAATGAAAAAGGAATATTAAATTTATAATATAATAAGAACAATGTTTCATAGGAAATTAGATTCTATTATTAATTCTTAAACAATAAAGATAATATTTCATGAGAAATTAAACTCTTTAATTAAATCATGGCTTCCCTTTAATACTTTTAAAAATCATATAATATTCTGATTTTCGAACTCAGCTTCAAATACTAATGTCTACAATACATTCTTATGTACTTTTGCAGAATCATTTTTATAAAATTATCTTACCCCTTATCTCTGAAAATTTTTTGTTTTTTTAGCATCTTGTTCAAAGCCTTTATGATTTCTCTTTCCTTTTCCCCTTTCTTTCTTATCCATTCTAGCTTTTTGACGCCCCCATCTCTCAAATTTCACTCTCTTAGTCTTCCCTCTCTGTTGTATTTCTCTTTTCTGTTGCTTTCTGACCTCATATCGCTTTTTCATCTCATTTTTCTTTTTCTTGGTTGCTTTTTTAAGTTCTAAGTTCACCTTTTCCTTGCCCCCCTTCCGCTTTTCTTCCTTCACTAAATGTGTTTGTCCATTAAAGATGGCTTCTTCTCCTTCATCCAAGCCTTTCTGTCATTGTCGTATTTCTTTATAGGTAGAAATCGCCATTTCTAAAAATTGAAAAATAGATCCAGAAGAGCCCTTATCTTCTTCTTTCAATCTTTGAAATTCCATTTGTAGATAATGCCACTTTTTCTTTCTTTCTTTTTTGAAACAACCCTAATGTCTTTAGTCCCCCCCACTTTTTCTTTAACAAAAATTCACAGAAATCTCAAAGTCACAAAGCAAACCAAATCAGAGCAAACAGTTTCATTTAGCACTTTCTTCTTTCTATATTTTCACCTCCTAGGGTAGAATTCAAATACACACTTCCAAGATGATCTTCTAGAAGTCTTAATGTCTTTTATTCCTGTTCTTATAGGCCCAAAGCAGTCTCCTTCAATACAACGTTATAATAAGTCTTTATCTCTTCCCTTCCCCTAATAAAAAATAAACAGAATTTTAAGTTTTTAAATCCAATGTCCAGAAATCCTTTATCCCTTGGCTTTAAATTTCAAATTGAATTACCTTCGGTGCCCAAGTAGATTTTCCAGATCTCCATCTACTATTTCTATGGGAAGAGAGAGTGAAAAAAAAAAAACTTTCCCTTGACAGCTTTCTTCGTCGTTTTCCAATCTTCTTTGGGAAACAATGTATCCTTCAAGTAATTCAAGCAATTCAGTTTGCAAAGTATTTAGGAGTTTCTTTTTTTTTTTAATTACAGTTTTATTAATTTTTTACAACAAACACAAACACATAAAACATAGGACATAACATAAAAACATCATCATTCTTCATAAATTTACAAGCAGTGTATCGGATGGTTTACCACTCTTTTTTGTGCATCCATTTCATAGTCATCATAATAATTATGTTGCACAATAACTCATATCATCAATCAACAACCATATATCCCAATATCACTACTGAACAATCATTTGACTGTAATTTAACTAATTCATACTTAAGTGAGATAACTATAGTTTAACTAATTTATTTTATAACAGATCATAAAATCATACCAAATCTATCTTAATAAAATATTCTTAAAATATTATCAAAACCAAAAAGAAAAAAAAATGCATATTCGTTATATCCTAGGTTTCTAAATATTCTATTATTATATTGTATTATATAACCATTGATAAAAAAGACCCCAAACTTCATAAAATTGTTTATCTTCTTGTTCTCTAATTTCAAATGTCAATCTGCTCATTTCAGCACATTCCAATATTTTCTTAATAATTTCTTCCTCTGATGGTATTTTCTCACTCTTCCAATTTTTAGCAAATACAATCCTAGCCGCTGTTAATACATTTACAATCAAATATTTTAAATTTTTATTATATATATCAGGTAAGATTCCCAATAAAAAAAATCTCCGGTTTCAAGTCTATATGTTTCTTTGTCATTTTTTCCAACCATATGCGAATTCTAGTCCAGTATTTCCTGGCCTCCTCACAAGTCCACCACATATGGTAATATGAACCAGGATTCTGATGACATTTCCAGCATTTTTCAGATTTGTTCTTAAACATTCTTTCAATTCTTGTCGGGGGAAAGTGCCACCTATAAAACATCTTATACAAATTTTCTTTATATGCTGTTGACATTGTCATAATTTTGAGACCACAACTTTTGCCATTTCTCTAAATCAATCCCATATCCAAAATTCTTCCCCCAAGCAATCATTGTTTCTTTAACTTGTTCTTCCTCCAATTTAATTTCCAACAAATAATTATATAATTTTTTGATCACTTTTTCATCAGTACCTGTCAATATTCTATCTAAGTCAGTCAATTTATCATAGAATCCTTCCATTTTAGAATCTTTAAGATACCTTGAATGTATTTGCGCATATGAAAACCAATTCATCTTTATACCTTGTTCTTCTAAATTTTGCATCGTTTTAAGTTCACCCTTTTCATCTAGTAATTCCCCATATCTAACTGTTTGTTCCTTCTTATAGGTCAGGGGTGGGCAAACTTTTTGGCTCGGGGGCTGCATTGACTTTTAAAATTTGACAGATGGGCCAGGTCAGCACAAGTTTTTTTGGGAATCGCCCCCCACCCTTTCCCCCCTTCTCCTCCTTCCCCTCCCCTCAGAGGCCCCCTGAGTCAGGAGTTGCTACCGCCAGCGCGGCTCCACACAGCTCCAGTCCTGCGTTGCCTTCAAAGGCAAAAAGGAAGAGCCGCGGCGGTTCTTTGCAACGGCAGCAGCGGCACCAGAGGCTTAGGCTCAGCAGTTCCTGGTTTTGCCTTTTCCTTCCCAATGCAATGTGAGACTGGAGCCGGACAAAGCTGCACCGGTGGTAGCAACTCCTGACAGCCCCAGCCGGACACCTGAGCAGAGCCTTGGTGGAACTGCCTGTTGCTGCTGCCGAAGCACTGCCGGGTCGCCTCCTCCAAGCAGCCCGCCCACTGGGCTTCCCCTCCGCCATGCGGCTTGGGGCCAGGCGCAAGCGCCCGCGAGTTAAAATGAAGCTGAAAGTTGCTGGGAAGTTGCTTGGTTTTCCAGGCTTCCAGGGCTTTGCAAAGGCAAAGTTTGCAGGCGGGAGCGTCTTCCCACCGAGGAGTGGGAAGGGTTCCTCCCGGCGGGCGGGACGGGCTGCTTGGAGCGGGCTGCTGTGTGGCTCGGGGAGAGGCGCGAGTGCCCGCGAGTTAAAAGTTGCTGGGAAGTTGCTCTGGTGCTGTGAGCAGGCTTTTAAAGTGTCACCTGAGCAAAGTTTAAGCAGCCTGCCTGCCCACCGGATGGAACCCTTCCCGCTCCTTGGTGGGAAGACGCTCCAGCCTGCAAACTTTGCCTTTGCAAAGCCCTGGAAGCCCCAGAAAACTGAGCAACTTCCCAGCAACTTTTGGCTTCATTTTAACTCACAGGCGCTCGCGCCTCGCCCCGAGCCTCACGGCAGACCACTCCAAGCAGCCCGCCCTGCCCACCGGGCGGAACCCTTCCTGCTCCTTGGCGGGAAGATGCTCCAGCCTGCAAACTTTGCCTTTGCAAAGCCCTGGAAGCCCCGGAAAACCAAGCAACTTCCCAGCAACTTTTGGCTTTGTTTTAACTCGCAGGCGCTCACGCCTCGCCCGAGCCGCATGGTGGAGGGGAAGCCCGGAGCCTCCTCCAAGCAGCCTGCCTGCCCACCTGCCTGCCGGGCTTCCCCTCCACCATGTGGCTTGGGGCCAGGCACGAGCACCCGCAAGTTAAAACGAAGCCAAAAGTTGCTGGGAAGTTGCTCGGGTGCTGGGAGCAGGCTTTTAAAGTGCCGCCCGAGCAGGACCGCCGAGCTGGGAAATGGGGCACCAAGGCAGGGTAAAGCTCCACCAGCAGCGGCCTAGCTTTAGGTGGCTCCAAGCAGCCTGCCCCGCCTGCTGGGCGGAACCCTTTCCGCTCCTCGGAGGGAAGACGCTCCAGTCTGCAAACTTTGCCTTTGAAAAGTTTAAGCCTGGAAGCCCCGGAAAAAAAAGGGGGATCGGCGGGGACTCACCTTTGGAGAGGTCGCACTCGAAGATGATTTCAAACTCCCAGCCAAGGTCTTTGCAAATTTCTTTTTTTCCTATCCCTAGATTGCTCTGCACTGTTTTGCAGTTTTGGGGGCCATGCAGCACAGGGCAATACACCATGCCCAGTGATTTTTTTTCGGGGATGGGCTGGATTGGACAGACCAACGGCAGCAATTTTTTTTCAGGGGTGGGCCAGATTGGACAGACCAATGGGCCGGATGTGGCCCGCGAGCCGTAGTTTGTCCATCCCTGTTATAGGTTATAGGATAAGAAAAAGCTTCAATAGTTGATAACCAAACTGGGATTTTCAAATAACATTGTTTCTTAATTTTCTCCCAATTCAACCATAACGATTCCCGTATATAATGCCTTCTAAAATAACCCTGCGATTTAGTTTCCTTATACCATAGAAAAGCATGCCAACCCAATAATAAATCATGTCCTTCTAATGCCAACAATCTAGTCTTTCTTAATGTTATCCATTCTTTAGCCCACATTAAATTTGCAGCTTGATAATACAACTCCCAATTAGGAAAGCCAAATCCTCCTCTAATTCTAGCATCCTGTAAGAGTTTTAATTTTATTCTCACTTTCTTACCTTGCCCTATATACTTCAACACAATTTTATTTAATTCTTCAAAATAGTCCTTACCTAACCTAATTGGTATTGTTTGAAACAAATATAAAATTCTAGGTAAAATATTCATCTTAATTGTTGAAATTCTACCTATCAATGACAATTGTAAATTTTCCCATTTCTTCAGATCAGATGCTATCTGCTGTTTAAGTTTAATATAGTTATTCTCTTTCAGTGCAGCACATCTTGACGTCAAATATATCCCCAAATATTTAACTTTATTCGTAACTTGAATTTTCAATAGGTCTGTCAGCTCTTCTCTTTGTCTTAATAGCATGTTCTTTGTCAAAATCTTTGTTTTGTCTTTATTTATTTTCAAGCCAGCCATCTCATCGTACATCTCTATCTTTCCCAATAGTTTTAAAGCTGTCTCTAGAGGATCTTCCAAAATAAAGACCAGATCGTCTGTAAAGGCTTGCAATTTGAATTCCTCCTTTTTAACTTTCATTCCTTTTATATTTGTATCCTCTCTAATATTTCTATTTAACACTTCCAAAATTAATACAAATAACAAAGGAGATAATGGACATCCTTGTCTTGTACCTTTTTTTAATATTAATAGAGTCTGTGAATTCTCCATCTATCATTACTTTTGCCGTTTGCTTATAATATATGGCTTCTATTGCTTGAATAAATTTTCTAGCAAAGCCCATCTGTTCCAATAATAATAGCATAAATCTCCAATTCACATTATCAAATGCCTTTTGGGCATCTAAGAATATCAAAGCCATTTGTTTTTCAGGGTGTGCCTCGTAATATTCCAATGTGTCCAAGATTACCCTCATATTGTCTTTAATTTGTCTCTTTGGTAAAAAAACCATTCTGATCAGAGTGAATAAAATTTTTTAAATATTTTTTTAGCCTCTCTGCCAAGATTGAAGCAAAGATTTTATAGTCTGCATTCAATAAGGAAATAGGTCTATAGTTCTTAATTTGTAATGGGTCAACCCCTTCTTTTGGGATAAGTGTCATATAAGCTTCTGACCATGTTTTAGGTATTTTCTTATTTGTCATAACTTCATTCATGACTTCTAATAGTGAAGTGCTCAACGGTTCTTGTAGTGTTCTATAAAATTCTGCCGGGAGACCATCTGGTCCTGGTGCTTTTCCATTGTTCTGTCTATTAAGTGCTTCAGTTAATTCCATCATTGTTATAGCACTTTCTAGCATTTCCCCAGTTTCATCAGGTATCTTAGGTAGGTTAGCATTTTGTAAATACTGTTTAATTTTTTCCTCATCAAGATCCTCCTGTTTATGTAATTGTCCATAAAAGTCTTGAATAATTGCCTTTTTCTCTTTATTACCATGGCAAATTTGATCTTGATTATCTATTAACTGTAATATTTTCCTTGATTCTTTCTCTTTTCTCAATTTATATGCCAACCATCTACCTGGCCTATTTGCATCTTCAAAATAGTTCTGTTTAGCACTTCTAATTTTTTGTGCCAGTTCTTCTTTCTCTGCTTGATCCATTTTATGTTTAATTATATCCATTTTAAGTTTAATATCTTTTTTCTGTGGGATTTTTTGTAATTCTTTTTCCAGTTTTTTATGATCATCTTCTAAAGCTTTCATCATTTGCCTCTTCCTAATGTTCTTTTTCTTTGTATAGTCTATTATTAATCCTCTTGCATATGTATCTTCATTGTATCCCAAACATTCTGTATTGAAGTATCTTCTTTTTTGTTTTCATTAAAGAAGAAGGCCAATTCTTTTTCCATCCATTGTGTAAAGTTTTTTTCCTTTAAAATAGTATTATTTAATGTCCATCTAGATCTTCTTTTTTGTCCTTTCCATTTAATTATCATTGGATTGTGGTCTGCCCAAGTACTTGTTTCAATATTTATTTCTTAAATATTGGATAATAATTCTGTTGATGTCCAAATCATATCTATTCTGGACCATGATAAATGTCTATTGGAATAAAAAGTATATTGTTCAGTTTTAGCATTTCTTTCTCTCCATATATCTTTTAGATTTAATTCATCTGTCATTTTAAAAAAGGATTTAGGGAGAGTCTTCCTATTTTGTTGTGTTGCTTTTGCTGTATAGTCCAGTTTATTGTCTACAATTCCATTGAAATCTCCCATCATAAGTATATTAGCATAGTCCAGTTCAGTTATTTTCATATGTAATTTTTTATAAAATTCTTCTTGTTTATCATTCGGGGCATAAATTGCAACCAAGAGTGTTTTTGTATTATTGTCCACTATTTCAACCATTAATACTCTTCTTTCTTCATCAGTAAAAATCAATTTTGCGGGAATGGTTTCTTTAATATACAAAACCACTCCTCTTCTTTTACAGTAAGTCAAAGAAGTAAATATTTTCCCTAATTTTGGTCATGCCAGTAATTGTTCATGTTGTTTTTTAATGTGTACTTCTTGTAGGCAGATTACATCAAATTTTAGCTTCTCTAATTTGTGGAAAGTTTTTCTTCTTTTAGTAGCTGAATTCAGTCCATTTATATTCATATAAATCAGTTTTTTTCCTCCATGGTTATGTTTTATATTTAGATCTAACAGCTCTCATGGATCTTACTTCACATTGTTCTTTAATCTCTACTTGTCCACCTACTGCACCTTCCTCTCTTCCCATTTCCATTTGGTCCTCTTCAAATTCAGTTGAGATATTCTCTTTTTCTCTCTCCCCTTCTCTTCTTTCAAAAAATTCCTTGTAGAATATTTCTGCTTTCTCAATTGAATCAATTCTATGTCTCTGTTCTTGCCACGTAAACATTAAACCTTCTGGAATCAGCCATCTATAGTTCACCTCTTTTTCCAATGGCATTTTAGTCAAAAATCGATATTCTCTTCTAATCTCTCACTTTTCTGGGTACTTGTTTTAAGACCACAATCTCTTTATCTTTCTATTTCAACACCTTCTTTCTTGCCACTTGTAATATTTGGGTTTTAATAGTTTTTTTTTGTGAATCTGACATGAACCTCTCTTGGTAATTGGTTCCTTATCGCATATCTTGTGAAGACTCGATATATCTCATCTACTCCATCCATCATCTTTTCCTCTGTTATTTCCAAGGCTCCAGCCAATATTTCAATCATTACTGCGGCCAAATTTTTGTCCTTTTTCCTCCTCAATATTTTGGAATCTAAGATAAAATTCTGACCTGTCCATCTCCCACTTCAACATCCCACTTTTTTTCTTGTTCAATCGTTGCTGATCTACTATCAATATTTCTAATTATGTCATCTCTTTGTTTGTTTTTCTCTTCTATTTTTTGGATTCTCTCATCGTGATTCACCATCATTTGTTAAACATTTTTCAAATTTTTCATCAATCTTCCCAATTCTTTTGTCAATACCCTCCATTCTTTGTTCCATACTCATTTTAAGATCTTGTATCCCTTGCATAACTGTCATTAAGTCCACTTGTGCTTTATCTTGCTTTGCCTTTGTTGAAAGTCATCCTCCCTATGATGGGGAGACAGGAGCAGAAGTTGAAATGCCCGAAGGTAAAATTCTCTTACTCATTCCGTAGCTCAGAGTCTTCCGGTTCTTTCAATCCAATTAATAAGGTGACCAATTGTAATCCAATTAGAAAGAAGGAAAACACCAGAAGAAAAAAAAAAAGAGCCAATAAAAAGTAAAAGGCCCAAAATTGAAAAAGAAAAATTCTTCAGGTTCTTCAAGACCCTAATCAAATTGTGAAATACTCAATTATATTTCAAAAGTAAAAATTAAAAATGGAGAGAGAAAAAAGACAAAATAAAGCCCAATGATATTTTTTAAAAAAGAAAAAAATAATAAGCAAAGAAAAAGGAAAGAAAAAAGAGTTCTTCAGGTTCTTCCCACCTTAATCCAATTGAGAGACCTCAAAAATAGAAAATAGCCATAAAAATAAGTCAAAAGTAGGAGTAAAAAGGCAAATATCCCAATAAAAAAAATAAAAAGGAAAAAATAAATATTCTGAGGCTTCCCCTTTTAAAAAAATAATAAAAATGAGGTAAAATAAAAAATAAAAAATGAATATACCAATATTACAAAATGCTATGGGGTTGGAGGGGAGGGATAGAACAGTTAATAAGAAATAAAAAGTAAAAAACACCCACTGCCTTTTATTTATCCAAGGTTCTTATTTGGCTTCTCCACACATTTCAAAGCCAAGCTTCAAATATTCAATTGATAATAGAAGTCACAAAGGGCACCTGTATAAACATCCTCCAGTGCTCTTCCCTCTATCTTATCGCTTCCAGTGGCCTTGAGAAAAAAATGTATTTCCTAGGTCCCAACTTCAAATATTTTCAAGCCTCTAGTTGGCAGTGTTCAAGCCTCTAGTTGGCAAAATTTCCTAAAACCACTCCCCCTTCTTCCCCCTTAAAAAACCTAAAAAGAAAGAAAAAGTATATATATATTTAATTAAAAAAAATTACTAAAGGGGGCCTCTATTTTATAAAATATAAACAGTCAAAAAGGAGAAGGGAAAAAAAAAAGAAAAGAAGTAAGTTTAAAAGAAAAAAACAGTCTGATTAATTAGATCACCATAGAAGTTCAATGCAAAGAAAAAAAAAGTAGAATAAAAAGCCAAGCCTCACTTTGACATTTCTCTTTAAAAATTGCCGCTAAGTCAGTTTAGTCAAAAATCTTACAGATTTCTTCTCATTCTTAGGGTGTCCTTTAGACAAATATTAATAATAAAAAAAAAGTCCTCACCAAACTGATACACTTTCCCTTCCAATCTCTTCCTTTTGGAGCTGTCCCAGCTTCAGCAGCTTAATGGCTGCCTCTCTGCTGATGGTAAAAGGGCTTCTTCTGGATCAACCAGGGACTTGCGATGTCGCTGGGATCTACAGAACGCATCCCTTACAGAACGCAGCCCAGCCCCGAGATCGCAGCTGTAATGCAGCGACGAAGCTCCGCCTTCTCAGGGTATTTAAGAGTTTCTTGTTATCTCGGTTCAGCCAGCATTTTCAGTTCTCCTACTTCCTCCAGCACAAATCTTACCCGGCTGTAGGCTTCTTTGTGGCTGCCATTACTGACCGCCGCTCCACCACCTTGAGAAAAAGGGGTTTTTCCGGCTGAGGAGGGGGTCTGCGACACCCCCAAACCCCTGTCCAGATCCCCTCTCTCTTCGTCTGCCTCTACAGGGCAGCCATATCCCCCAGACCCATTTGGATCGGGGGCACTTTGGTGGTGAGCGCAGCAGGAATCGCGGAGAGTCGCGAATTCCTGCTGCCGCCGAAGCCACGCAAAACCGGAAGCCAGTCTTAATTATTACTCATAGTTTAGACAAGAGTATATGATGTGTAGACTTTCTGAGAAGTATTGCTGACCCTTCTTTGTCCATAAGAATATATGTGGACCTATAAAGACAGGTGTCAGAAGTTTTCAACTAAATGTGGGTGCATGCTGAGCAAATTTATCTACTGGTGTTTCACTGACTTTGGTGCAGCCACATCTGTTATATTAATAGGAACAGATTAGCTCAAATTCTCATCCACAAATTATGCAAAATAGTTTAATTAACTAATGCTGAAATTACAACCTAGGGGAAAATTAAGAACACAGATAAGTCTGTATGTTTAATAAGTTGAAAAAAGTTTAATGAGTCTAACTATATATAGGTTAATCTTACATATGTAGCTACAAGGAAGAAGGAATCATCTATAGCAGTGGTGGCTAACATTTTTGGGCTCCTGTGCTGAAAATTGTGCACGTGCTCACATGCCAGCACTCAGAAGGCAATGCATCTGGGCCCCCCTACGCCTCCTGCACATGTATATGTGAGACCCCCCGTGCACACCACACATCTTGGCCCATGCGTGTGCAATTCCCTGCACGTGCCACATGTGTCTCCCATGCATCCCCGCCCCTGCGCATGTGCACCAGATACCTGACAATCAGCTGGTGGGCAGGAGGCGCATACGCATGCGCCGTGGGGCTCTTCCAGGTGACCTATTGCATGCCTGCAGAGGTGGCTCTGCATTCCACTTCTGGCACACGTGCCATAGGTTTGCCATCACGGATCTATAATATTTTAGGAGAATTGAAAAAGTTGTTTCTTAGTCTGATCCTTCTCTACATGGACATGTATTTTACCATAAAATAAGACTTATCAGGTATATCTTTTAAGTTTCAGAGTTAGTCCTTTGCAGGATAAAAAACCCAAGAAAAATAAAATCTTATATCATGTTAAAGACCAATCAATATTATTTTCATATTACTTGATCACAAGAATGGATCATGTTCTGTGAGGAAAAATATTTGTATTGACATGGGGGGATGGTGCAAGGGGGAGGGAAATGCCTTTTATCATTGCAATCCACTTTGATAATTACATAAGCAGAAATATAAAACAGTAACAATAACTGATAACAACAATAATAGAGAAGAGAGAGAGATATATTTTCTGTACTTAGTAATCATACCCATAAATAACTTTAGAACATTCTTGTTTCCAGGATAACTCTGAAATTTATTCATTAAATAAGTTTGAGGGCTTTTTTTTTTAATAAATAAAGAATAAAGATGGGATAAAACAAACAAACAAATGAAAAATAATGGCTTGGAGCAGTTATTGAGGAGAATGTTCATCTAGCTGGGAGGAACAAGATTTCTTGGATGGCTTCTTGGCTTGGAATTAGTTCTGAAGTAGCAAAATTGACTTGGTGCTCCAGATAATTGACACTGACCTGGTAACATCACAAAATGAAAGGATTTTTTGGGTAGATATACAGATAGGAATAGGCCTCATTCCAAGGGCAGCAAATAATGCATCAGATACATTAATGGTTCAGGGAATAATAATAAAAAAATATGGCAGGACAAACTCTATCTATAATCCTGGGGAAATGAAGCGCTTATTACAAGTATATTTTCCCTTCTGTTGCCAGTATTGAACAGGCCAGCAGAATTAGCTAGGATCTGGAAGAAATGTTTTCCAAGACTTAATAGCACAGATGTTTGGGAAATTTAAACAGGCTGTCATATATAACAATTGGAAAACAAAAAATCTGCTTGTTTTTAAAGCAATAATAACACCACTACTTAGTTCCTTTTTTTTTAATCTATAGAAAGACCATACACCCAGATCATCCAGGAGACGTTCATTCCAGAGTTCTCTCCATGGGGCACATGGAATATCTGCACAGCATTATTACATTTGGATTGTCCATGTTCTTTCCCCCCCTACTTATTAGCACGTAAAGTATTTTTAAATATAAAATAAGACTGCTCGCTACTTACAGTACTTCAGAAGAACTTAGTTCTGGCAAAATATGTAGGCATTTGACCTGTTGTGCACATCAGAACAATGCATGCTGGGATGTCATCCGAGATAAGTAACATACTCTCTGTGAGAGAAAAATGTTATATTTTTAAGGATTTGAAGTATTTTTAAATATTTGGGTGGATAGAATAATTGGCTAGTAAATTATAGAATATCTTATTCTCGCTATATTTTTGCTATAAAATAGTTTTTTATATTTCTGGGATATTGGTGACCTCCACTTTCCCTGAAGACACACTGGAACTGCTTTAGAGTGAGTAAATTTGTCCATTTAAAGAAAGATGTAGAGTTTCTTATTAAGAACGAAGGATATTTTTAAAAATCTCTCCATGACAGGAATGTAAGACAAAAACCCAAGACTGGAATAATTTTGCTAGGACTCAGATTATCAGAGAAAACTTTTAGGGGTCTCTCTCCATGCTGTGAGTCCATATATATATAAAGCAGATTTATGAGATTTCTTTCAAGTGAGACATTTTATATAGAATTTAACCAAGAAGAAATCTAATCATCAAAGGTTCATACAGCCATTTCAAAATGAGTTATTTTAAAATTAAATCTCTATAATCACATACCATATTCATTCACATGTGAGCAAGTCCTACTGAATTTGGCCTGGTTCAGTGGGCAAATGGACGAGTATAAAATCTAGGAAGCAACATTGAATTACAAGAGGAACATTCTTTTGAAAGATGTTACAAAGCAAATTATCCAGTTCTGTGGAAAGACCTTTCTTGCTCTTTAATGAAAACAAACAGAAAACTATAATCAAAAATAGTCTTTATCATCACAGATTATAATTAGGGTGATGTAACCATAACCAAACAACATTAAATAAGCACCATGTGCAGTTAGCTCCTTTGTGGAATGCAGGACTGAACTGTTTGTCTCTTGAAGTTCTGCTGAAGGCTTTCAAGAGACTGAACAATTTTTGTACAGAATGGTGCAGAGTCATCTGCTCAAAGAGGGAGTTGGACAAGAAGACCTCCAAGGTCCCTTCCAACCCTGTTATTCTATGTCAATCTATCTTCTATATTTATGAAGAAATTCCAATTGTTGCTAATAATGGGATGACGTTTTTAATAGCATCTACCAGTAATAATATGTCTGAAGGAAATCAACTTTGACTGTTATCTATGGAAATTCTCAGTCATCCAAGCCATGATTGTCCCAAGGTGCTTTTTCAAAAGGCAACTGGAATTCCTTTGTTTTTCCTTAAAGATGTTTCACATCTCATCCAAGAACCTTCTTCAGTTCAGACTGTTTCTTGGATGAGAAGTGAAACATCTTCGAAGAAAAACAAAGTTGACTTAAAAAAAAAAAACACCTTTAGGACAACTGACTGTTCTTTGGAAGGACAGATACTGAAGTTGAAGCTCAAATACTCTGGCCACCAAATGAGAAAAATAGATCCATTCAAAAAAACTCTGATGTTGGGAAAGATAGAAGGCAAAAGAAGAAGGGGACAACAGAAGATGAGATGGTAAGATAGTGTCATTGATATAGTGAGCATGGGTTTGGTTGAACTCTGGAAGATAGTGGAAAACAAGGGGCCCTGGCATGCTGTAGTCCATGGGGTCGCAGAGGATCAGGCACGACTTAACAACTGACTATCAACAATACTATGTTTGACTTAGAACTCACTGAGTATAGTAACTAATGAAGATTGTTTGTGTTATGTTCTGAGCATGGGTGCAAGGAACGGAGAAGAGGCAGTGAACAGTGAACTTCAACTTTTTATTAATCATCGTGAACAGAGCAAAAAAAACCCTAGGGCAGCAGCAGCCCTTTTATAGGGCAGGCTGCTGACCTATTAGCCAATGAGAAACATGGAAGTGTTAAACCCTTGAACCAATGAGAGTGGCTCGTTAACAGCCAATCAGATTCTCCAGAACGGACCAATCCGATATCGCTATTATCGGCCAATCAGAAGTGCAGGATTAGAACCTTGCTTTTTCTTTAAGCTTTGTTAAAACTTTATTTAAGCACTTTTATTAGTTCATAACACCCCTTCCCCCCGGGTTCCGTTTGAGGGGTGCGGTGACGTAATCCTTAAGATATGTAGGTTGTTTTAACTGTCTATTAGATTTGCGCTGTCCCACCGGTTCCCGTCTGCAGTCCGGCTTCGGTGGGACGTTTTTGAACATACCTGGTACCAGCGGTTCCGCATTCTCACTGAATGACTTGGTACCGCTAATTCTGCCATTGTTGTTGTCCTCCGATCTTTGCAGGCTGGCCTCCGTTGAGGTATTCCTCTATGGCGAGGACACTCCCCTCCCTGATTCTTCTTCATTTATCGCACCCGGTTGCTGTCTTCCTTCGCTTCTGCTTTCCACCATCTCGAATTTGGTTTCTTCGACATCTCCTCCCCCCTCAGTTTGGGAGTTCCAGGAGTCATGGGAACTGGGTTGTAGCCTAGAGCGAAGCTGATCTATATGGCGTTTCCATATTTTTCTGTCGCAGGTTTGCACACGGTACGATCTGGGCCCGGTGGTTTGAATTACGGTTGCTTCGATCCATAATGGTTCGCTGGAGAGGTTTTTAGTGAAAACTAAGTCACCTACCTTGAACTCGCGGCATTTTCCGCTAGATCCACAGGGTTTCTCTGACTCGTAGGAAGAGTGAAGCCGGTCAAGGTGGGAATGGAGCTTGCGTCCCATCAACAATTCAGCTGGTGTCTTGTTGGTGACGCTGTGCAGAGTGATGTGTTGGAGTAGGAGTATTCTGTTTATTTTTTCGTCAATGTCCCCATAGTCCATTTTGTGGAGAGTTTTTTTTATCAAATTGTACTATGCGCTCGGCCCTGCCATTAGCCACAGGGTGCGCTGGTGAAGTTAGCGCATGGCGGATGCCCCGATCCGCTAAGTATTGTTCAAATGCCAGGGCAGTGAACTGGGGTCCGTTGTCGGAGACCAGAACGTCTGGCAGTCCGTGTGTTGCAAATAGCCTGTTCAACTTTCGGATGATGGACTCCGTTGAAGTATTCTTCATTTCGTGGATCTCGAGCCAGTTGGAATAGGCATCCACTGTTAGGAGGAACGTATGTCCTTTAGTAGGTCCCGCAAAATCAATGTGGATGCGGGACCATGGCCCCCGGGGGGTTTCCCATTCTGTTGGAGTTGCTCTAGGTGGGGCACTGCTGACTTCTTGGTACTTTAAACAAGTCTTTATCCAGGCTTCATCTGTTTGTCGATGCCTGGCCACCACACGTAGCTTCGTGCGAGCGCTTTCATACACACGATGCCGGGGTGACCGTCATGCAATGTTTTCAATACTGCTCGTTGTAACCACTCTGGGACGACGACTCTATCTCCCCATAGGATGCAGCCTTTTTGCGAAAAAGGTTCTGTTTGCCGGTTTCTGAAAGGGGTAAACTCATCAGAGGTTTGTTCTATTGGCCATCCTCTTTCGACCCAGCTAAGAACTCGTGCCAAGACAGGATCTCATTTTGTTTCAATTGCAATGTCTCTGGCTGTTAGCGGTGGTGAATGTAGTGTTTCAATCTGGAGTGTCGTAAGGGTTGGAGCTGGGTCATCGACAGTTTCCGGAAGTGGGGCACGGATCAATGCATCAGCATGGGGAATAGCTTTCCCTGGGCGGTGTTGTAATTTATAATTGTACGCAGCTAAAAACTCCGACCAGGGAGTCATTCTAGGTGACAATATATAGGGGGTTGGCTTGTCTCCCGCTATAATCCCTAGCAAAGGTTTGTGGTCGGTAACAATAGTAAAAACTCGTTGGTGCAGTGTATTCAGGCAGCCGACTTCCTGGTTGCTTCTGCTGCAGTAGCATCTTTGATGACATCAGCAAGGTTGATGTCCCCTTTTGCCATGATCTTGCTCTGTATCATCTGGTCATCTAATCCCAGAATTATTCGGTCTCTCAGAGCTTCTTCGAGGTCTGCGAACTCACAGAGGCCTCCCAGGTTCTGGAGATCCGTGATGAAATCTGCAATGCTCTCTCCCTTCCGCTGGTCCCTCTGGTAAAATTCATGTCTTCGGATAAGCGTTGGTACAGCGGGTGCATAGTGGGCCCGTAGAAGGGGTGCAAGGACGTCCCAGTCCATGGTTTTCACCTCAGCTAGTTTTGCTAGTGCCTTGGCCATCTTAAAGACGGCAGGCCCGCAATGAGTCAGGAACACTGCTCGCTTTTTCCCCGTAGTGGCATCCTTCAAGTTGTTGGTCTCCAGAAACATCTGGAACCGGTCTATGTACGAGTCCCAGTCTTCTTGTGCTGGGTCAAATGGAGTGGGTGATATGGTGCCGCCAGACATGGTTCCGTTGTCGATGTGCCTTCAGCCACGTGCTCTGTTTGGTGCTCTGTAGTGTTCAGTCAGGTCTGATGTCTCCGCATCCCATCCTCGTCGCCAGTGTTATGTTCTGAGCATGGGTGCAAGGAACGGAGAAGAGGCAGTGAACAGTGAACTTCAACTGTTTATTAATCATCGTGAACAGAGCAAAAAAAACCCCAGGGCAGCAGCAGTCCTTTTATAGGGCAGGCTGCTGACCTATTAGCCAATGAGAACTTGGAAGTGTTAAACTCTTGAACCAATGAGAGTGGCTCGTTAACAGCCAATCAGATTCTCCAGAATGGACCAATCTGATATCGCTATTATCGGCCAATCAGAAGTGCAGGATTAGAACCCTGCTTTTTCTTTAAGCTTTGTTAAAACTTTATTTAAACACTTTTATTAGTTCATAACAGTTTGTTTCTTAACAAGCTATACCACTTGCATCTGTTGAGAATTTGATAGCCAAAGTCAAATAACATTTTAGCAGATCAGCAGCATTTCTTCATAATCTGCAGGTGTTTGGCTCAACATTTATCCAAGTAACATGCTACAGTATAAGCTATATTTAATATATCCAAATACAAATCTCAGATTTAGACATGCCACTCTCATTGATATGTGTCAGGTGGCTTGTTACATTAATGGCTGAGGTCTTGCATATTCAATGGTTGTGCCAAAGAGGATTTTTTTTTATTTCTACAAAATAAAATAAAATAAAACTCCACAGGAGACGTGTTGTATTTTTCACCAAGCTATTGTATAGTACATGGAGTGGCTTATTAGAATAATATTATCGAGGACACTGTAACTATGTTACAAAATTTTAGCTCAAATTTGCAAACTTTGGCACCTTTCCCAATCTGCTATTTCCTATTTTGCTTTAGAGCAAATCTAGATTATTTAACCACCATTTTGTTTTTAATTGCATCAGGAAGATCTCCTGTAACATGAATTATGCAAATTGAAAGAGAAAGATTAGGTCAATAATGCTTTCAGAAGTTGTTCCAGGAATCACTAAGCAGGCCATAATGTATGAAGCATAGTTAGCAAAAGAGCAGACAGAAATGGGTGTTTTTCTTTCATTTAATCTCCTAATTAAGTAGATAACTACAAAGTAGAAGCACAGCATGCTCACATTTAGGGTTTTGCTTTGTAAACTGACTCAGTGATGACACCAAATTTGCTTTAATTTACAATCAACATTAAAAAAAGAGCATAAACTGCTTAAATTACATCCTGTACTTCAGAGTTGGAAATATAAGAAAGATTTTTCTCCATGTAGGTCATCAGGTATACAATCAATATCCCTTCACCATTAACATTTTTGTCTTTGGCAAAGTCTCCAGTAATCCATTGCAAATTGCATACAATGAGTTTCCTAACTGCTGATGGGAAATGTGGATAAACATTTCTTTTTTTCTTTCTTTCTTTCTTTCTTTCTTTCTTTCTTTCTTTCTTTCTTTCTTTCTTTCTCTCTTTTTCTTTCTGTCTTTCTTTCTCTCCTTCCTTCCTTCCTTCCTTCCTTCCTTCCTTCCTTCCTTCCTTCCTTCCTTCCTTCCTTCCTTCCTTCCTCACAGAGAGACCCTGGATGGTATATAAATAAAACATTGAAACATAAAAACAGCATATAACTTTAAAATATTTAGAAAAGGAAAGTTGATAATAATCAATGCTAAAATTTAACTAAAAACTGGGGCAGGCTTTTCAGAGTGCTAACTAACCCCATGGCTGAATACTTTAAGCCCCAAGCAAGGCCACAGAGCCGTGTTTTCACCCCAGGAGAATGGGGGCCTGCCTCACTACTGGGGGAGAATTTTCCATAGGGTAGATGCAATAGCAGAAAAGGCTACCTCTTTTTCTTTAAAGAAAGGTCTGCATCACAACTCTCCTTATAACTTGGCTCCATAAGTCTTTTTTAGATAGAACTTTAAGTCTGATGAAACTTGATGTGAAATGACTTGGGCTATATGGAGTATTGAGTATTTTCTACTATTTATCTGGATTTTATTAAAGGAAGAACTTACTGCAGGCATTTCATTACAGGAAAAAAAATCACATTGAATGTCTGTGAGGATCCTTCTCTTTGTCTCCCATTTCTTGGTCATCCAGGATATAAACAAATTGGTATATTTAATTAGAATTAGAATTCTTTTATTGGCCAAGTGTGACTGGACACACAAGGAATTAGTCTTGGTGCAAATGCTTTCAGTATGCATAAAAGAAAAGATACATTCATCAAGAGTCAAGAATCATAACGTTCAACACTTAACGATAGTCATAGGGTACAATAAGCAATCAAATCATACTAGGAAACATTCATACAATCATAAGTGGGAGGAGTTGGGTGAAAGGAAGGATGGGAGGTGTGCGATATTAGCATACTTTAAACCCTCTTAACTGATTGGTCCAAATGGACAGCAACCTGATTGGTCGAATACTCAGCCGGGATTGGAGCGCTGGGAATCTATCGCGATTGGCTGTGCGGATCATGGGAGATTCAAAGCGCTGCCATTGGCCACCGAGCCGCGAGCCAGTCCTATATGAAGGGTTGCTGTGGCTCGCATTCTCTCAGACTATTCTCATCTATAATAAAGAGCTGAAATCACAGAATGGTCTCGTGTCTCCTTTGACCCGATCCACCCCAGATCTAACAGGAGGATTAATATTAATAGTAATGCAGACTTAGTAAATAGTTGGACAGTATTGAGAGAATTATTTATTTAGCAGAATGATGGCGTTCGGGAAAAAAACTGTCCTTGTGTCTAGTTGTTCTGGTGTGCAATGCTCTATAGTATCGTTTTGAGAGTAAGAGTTAAAACAGTTTATGTCCAGGATGTGAGGGGTCTAGTAAATATTTTCACAGCCCTCTTTTTGACTCATGCAGTATACAGGTCCTCGATTGAAGGCAGGTGGGTAGTAATTGTTTTTTCTGCAGTCCCAATTATCCTCTGAAGTCTATGTCTGTCCTGTTGGGTTGCAGAACCAAACCAGATAGTTATACAAATAAGTAAATTTAAGAAACTTAAGGATCAGAATCAGAATCATATTAGAGCTGGAAGGGATCTTGGAGGTCTTCTAGTCCAGCCCCTTCTCAAGCAGGAGACCCTTTACTGTTCCAGACAAGTGATCCTCCAGTCTCTTTTCAAAAGCCTCCAGTGATGAAGCACCCACAACATCTGAAGGAAAGCTGTTCCACTGGTTAATTGTGCTCACTATTTGGAAGTTTCTCCTCAATTCCAGGTTGCTTCTCTCTTTGATTAGTTTCCATCCATTGTTTCTTGTTCTGGTGCTTTGGAAAATTAGTTCACCCCTTCCTCTTTGTGGCAGTCTGACAGGTTTAACATTTCATTAATGTTGAAAACCAATTTTTGCTGAAAAATTTACAGTTAAAATAAACTGCCTAAATAAAGTAAAATGAGTTTTCTTTAAAAATCATGTAATACAAGTAGTCTTCAACTTACAACAGTTCATTTAGTGACCATTCAAAGTAGGCACTGAAAAAAGTGACATGACCATTTTTCACACTTATGACCATTGCATCATTCCAATGGTCACGTGATCAAAATTCAGAGGCTTGACAACGGATTCATATTTATGATGGTTGCAGTGTCCTGGATTTCTGCGATCACCTTTTGTAAACTTCTGATGAACAAAGTCAATGGGAAAACCAGAGTCAGTTAACAAATGTGTTAACTTAACTACTGCAGTGATTCACTTAACAACCATGGCAAAAAAGGTTGTAAAGTGGGTGCAAAGCTCACTTAAAAACATCTCACTTAGCAACATAAATTTTGGGCTCACTTGCGGTCGTAAGTTGAGGACTATCTATAATCTTTGATCTTTGACACAGCGTCCAAGTTCAAAAGATCTATATGTAACAATTAGTTTTGTCCCATATTTGAAGCGAAAGATTGAAGTATATTATGCCTTTGTTTGTACAACGGTGACAATTAATTATTTTATGAAAAATGTCTTAACAGCTGACAGCACTCATCATAGTTGTTTGGACTGAATTGGAAGTGGAATCTCTTTTGATTAGGAGAAGTCTGGGAGATAGCATGTGAAACAAAACAATCTAGGAGGAGGATGCGACAAACTATTTCCAAATAATGCCAAGAAAATTGCATCTATGTGTCCAGGCCAATAATCAGCAGTTCAGTCTTATTAAAATAAAAACACCTTATGGAAGAAGAGGAAGATTTAGTTTAAGTCTTGAATTATTCCAGTTTATACAATCAGTCTTTAGTGTTTTTATTAGAAAGTTAATGAATGTTTCTTAGATGTGTAATATAATCAGCTGAATGCCTAGTCTGTATTTCTAGAAAGATGAAGGAACATCCCCTTCCCTCTTACCTGCATGTTGGCCTGGAATGTGCACTTTTTGCCATCATTCCCCACTGACTTTGGTTGTGGGAACCTGGCAGGAAGTTGCCTCACCTAAGAACCGTGGGATTCAGTTAACAATGGCAACCGGGATCGTGATTGCTTTGTAACTGAATTGCTTAGCAATGGAAATTCTAATCCCAGTTGTTGTAAGTTGATGACTACCTTATGGTATTACCTGTTCATTTATTTTTAGATCTGGTGCAGTATGATTCTGTACAAACCCAGTGCATTTTTTATCCAACTAATCTCAAAGTTATTTGATTATCATTCAGGATCTATTTTTTTCATTGTTACATTCTTCTTTTTTTAAAAAAATCTGAACAGTTTTTATTCCTGGCCTCTTGGATCCTTGAAATATTTTTAAAAACAACAATTTTATCTATTTGGTGAGATTGCAGTCCTAAATCTGTTCACTAGAAAGTAAATCCCATTAATATAGAGATATTTAATTCTTTTAAAAACTTTTGAATTATATAACATTGGATATATTAATTTGCTCATCAAAATTGATCTTATGATAGGGAACTGGAATTAATACAACATTTAAAAATTGATTTATGTTTACTTCCTCATACTCCATACGTTTGTATGACTCTAGGGCAGGGGTGTCCAACCTTGGCAACTTTAAGACTTGTGGACTTCAACTCCCAGTTGAAGTCCACAAGTCTTAAAGTTGCCAAAGTTGGACACCCCTGCTCTAAGGGCATCTTTCATCATTCTGCTCTAGTAATATGCTGTGTGAAGGGTTGCCCATATTTTTAGTATTTTTCTTACAGTTATTTCAATTTTCTCACCAGAAACACTGTCAAAGGAAGTATGCAGAGCCTTCTGCTGATAGTGCTAGGATCATCTGCCTGAAAAGACTCCATGTTTTTGAAATTTTAATTTTGTTTTTGAAATATTTTATTTTGTTCAGTTCCCAGAATACTGCAAGATAAAAGATGGTAAAGTATGATAAAATAGCCATACAAATATGAAAAAGTAAATAGATAAAATAAAAGTTAAATAAAAAGTGAAAAGTAAATTTAATAAAAAAGCAAATAAAGATAAATAAAAATTAAAAAGAGTTAATTGTTTTGTAAGTAATATAGAGCAATATTTATAAATATTATAGAATAGGTTATAGAGTAAGAAGAAAAAAAAGAAAGAAAGAAATGACAGAGAAGGCTAAAAAGTGCCAAAAAAGAAACAAATAAAAAGCCTCTGATCTGCTTTTACAAATTCAATTATAAATTTACCACTTTCTCTATAGAGTTACATCCTGACTTTCTATAAACTATTTTATCTAATCATCAAAACCATAAATCATCAAAACCATAAATCATAAATCCTTAGTTTATGTTTTTTTCTTTTTGAAGCAAAAAGTCCATAAAAGGTTTCCAGTGAGCAGTAAATATAATTTTTCACTAATCAAACAAATCAATTTGACCATCTCATCAAATTCTAGCATTTTAAATAAATGCTTTCTTCCATTCTAAGTATTGCTGCAACCTAACCATTTTTCAATGTTCTCACCAGACTTAGTACCTCTTTTCCATCATTACTTGGACATTACATTTTTAGTATTCATTTCAATTCCACTTTTCAATATACCTTTATTGTTTCCATAAAACAATCTCAATACTCCTTTTAGTTTCCCTCAGTTCAGTTTCAATTCAAATCACCTCACCAGTTTTATTTTTAATTTCCTCCACTTTTCTAGAAGCTCCTTGGTTTATGATCCATTTCTCAATCAACTTTTATTTTCATCAGAATTACATTTGATTTTTACAGCTTCTCTGAATTGTAGTTGTTTCTTGCCCTCTTTGACTACAATTTGCAACTTTCCCTGTCTCTCTATACTCACTCTCCTTATTTTGCCGCAGCAAAGTTTTTCTCATTAACTGATTTTTTTTCATCATTTCACCATCATCCTTTCTCATATTTTCCATTAATATAACTGTACAGTTTTGGTAATATTTTGTAACATAATTCCAAACAGCTTCCATGTCATCTTTCTTTATTTCCACTTTCCATTTGTTATGTTTGTAGATTAAACTCTCCTCTAATATTGTTCTTATAGTTGTTCTAGATTCAATCACATTTCTTTCATGCCTTTTCTTGTTTTCCAGGTCCATTTCCCCTACATTCAAAATCTCTGATCACACTTAGGGCCTTGCAAAAGAGTGTCAAAATTGGGGATAATCTTATTTCTGTGGGGATGATGGGATGGGAGCCACTGAGAAGGCCCATCTTCTGGGTCCCACTAGATGCACCCACCTTAAGAGAGGGTCTCAGGGACTTCCGGTTTGCCAGGCTTTGGTGGCAGCGGGGATTCGCGATCCTGCGCAATCCCTGTTGCGCTAGCCGTCTTGGTGCCTCCGATCCTGATGGGTCTGGAGGATAAGGCTGCCCCGTAGAGGCAGCCGAAGATAGGGAGGATCCGGAGAGGGGTTTGGGGGTATCGCAGACCCCCTCCTCACCTGGCGTAACCTCCTTTTCTCAAGGCGGTGGAGCGGCGGTCAGCAATGGCTGCCACAAAGAAGCTGGCAGCTGGACAAGATTGTGTTGGAGGAAGAAGGAGAAAGAAGAATCAGGAGAAGTGAAAGTGCTGGCTGAGCTGGGAAAATAACAACTCTTAAATACCCTGGAAACCGAATTGCTTGAATTGCCTGAAAGATACATTGTATCCCTAAGAAGATTAGAAAGCGGCGGAGAAAGCTGTCAAGGGAAAACATTTTTTTTTCTTCACTCTCCCACCGCATAGAAATAGCAGATCTATTTCTATTCTGGAAAATCTATTTGGGCACCGAAGGTAACTCAATTTGAAAGTTAAAGCTAAGGGATAAAGGATTCCTGGACATTGGATTTAACAACTTAAGAAATTGGAAAACCCGTATTGGAGGTATGGATTTCTGAACATTTAAAGGAAAATCGTTATTGTAAGTGGGAAGGGAGAGGAAAAAAGAAAAAAAATTGGAGCAGAATTTGAAAAGGGAGGAGATTGCCTAGAACTTTAAAGAAAGATATATCGTAATTGGAACTCTTTGATTAAACAGTAACCCCAGAAAGAGAAATAGAAGAAAGAAAAAAAGTATTAAAAGAAATAGTTTATTTGGATTTTTTGGTGACTTTGGAACTTTTTGGAATTATTTTGATTAAAAATACTTGGGGGGTTGTTTTGGAAAATGTTTTTCTCTTCATGATGGCATTGCTTGTGGATGAACTAAAAATTGAATATAAAAAATATAAAAAAGAAGAACAAGATGGAAAAGATACTTTGGGCACTCTTTTTCAATTTCTAGAAATGGTGGTATGCACTTATGAAAAATTGACTACGCAGCAGGACGATGGGGACAAAGAAGAATAAGAAGCCATCTTTGATGAACAATGGGTTCTTTTTGGGGAGGAGAAGAAAGAGGAAAAGAAAAAGGGGATTTTAAGGTTTGAAAAGACAATCAAAAAAGAGAAAAATGAGATGAAAGGTGGATACAAGGTTAGAAAACAACAAAAAGGGGGTAAGCAGAAGAAGAAAAGGGAGGAGGAGAGACAAAGGGGTAAAAAGGGCAAGGAGAAAAATAAACAAGAGAGAAAGGAGGGCATGAGAAGCCTTAATGGTGGGAAGCAAGATTTAAAGAAACAAAACTTATTTAGAGACAATGGGTAAATCTAATTGAAAAAGGGATTCTGGAAGATACATAAGATTGTGTTTTTATATGTGTATTTAGAGTAAAATGTTTAAGATATAAATGAGTATCAATATATATGATTAGCTTTTTAATGGTATTGATAGTGGTTTTATATGCTTTTATTTTGTTATTGTAGTGTTTTTGCTTTTCTCATAAAATTTATTGTGTAATTTTAGAATGTACTAAACAGAATCCCAATATAAGGTAAGTGTTATATTAAGTATTATTAAGTTAGGGGAAAGGAGAAGTATATTTAAAGAGAAAAGATGAATGGATAGCTGGAAATAGAACAGCCAAAGAATGATAAGTATTATGAATTGAATTGAGATAAGATAAATAAAATAAAACTAAGAAAGATAAAAGAGGGAAGAAGCTATATAGAAAATTGAAAATGGTAATAAGATATGGAATGATATATAAAGTAAATATGATTTTTGAATTTGTGTCTGTGCGAAGAGTTTTAACCCGGGATCAAGCAGCTTTCAGAAAAGGTTTTATGTTTTCTATGTTTTATGTTTTGTATGTTTGTGTGTTGTTTTTGAAAGGCAATAAAATTTTAATTAGCAAGAAATATAATTTGGATGATAGAATGAAAAGGAGAAGTTGGGATAAGATATGAAGTTGAACAGATAAAGTAAATATATATATTACAATTTGGAACTATTTTGTATGTTCCATTGGTTTTCTTAGAAAAGATCTTTTATGTTATTATGCCTTGATTGTTTGTGTATTGTTTTGTAAAATTAATAAAATTTGTCTTAAAAAAAAAAGAGAGAGGGTCTCACAGCATTCTTGCCTCCCCACTGTGGTAGGTCATATAGATATGATTGGGAGAAGATAGTCCTTCAAATAACTGGTTCCAAGCCATGTAGGACTTTAAAGATGACAACCAGCATCTTGACTTGGAAGCAAATTGTCAGCCAAAGCAGCTTTAACCACATATGTAGACCTATGCCTAGGGGTGGGATGCTACCAGTTCGGCCCAGTTCTATAGAACTGGTATCTCTGAAGAGCAGCAGACACCGAACTGGTTTGGTGTCTGCTGCTCTGTTTGACCCAGCTGCCTGCCAGGGCTCTTGGCTATCTTTTATTTCCTGCTTTTTTAACCTCAGCTGCTTTGCGTGGCACAGCTGAAGTTGAAAAAGCAGGAAAGAAGAGGATTTTCAAACGCTGCACACCCGCGCGCAATGCTTGTTAGCTGTCTGGGCAGCACAGCTGAGGTTTTTTAGGAAATGGTCTACATGCACACACAAAACACATTCTCACCATGGGTGGGATTCTACCTGACAGAGAACCACAAATCAGTGGGCTGGTTCCGCCCCACCCACCCACTCCTTACCTGGCATGTGTGCCATCAAATGTGCATGCTATGTTGCTATTTTTCCTTCCCCCCCCCAACCACCAACTGTTCTGCTGTGCCAGGAGATTAGATTACCTAGAAAGCAGGAAATCATCAGATTTCCTGCTTTATAGCTAATCTAAAAGCAGAGCTGAGCCTGAAGCTTCTATTACACAGTTCAGACTCAGGTAGCCGACTACAGAAAGATAGATCTCTGAATGAATCTGTGATTCTGTGAGCAACTCAATCTGCCTGCTGCTTTGCCTGATTTTGGGTAAAAGTTGCTCTTTTTTAAATAAAAAATTCAATATTTACATAAATATTTATAATATTCACATACAAGCCATGCCCAGCATCAAATGACCAACCAGCCACGTCCAGTCAGCAAGCCATGCCCAGCCAGTCACATGACCACAAAGCCACACCCACAAATTAGGCCACACCCACAGAACCGGTTGTTAAGAAATTTGAATCCCACCCCGCCTAGGCATGCACAAAACCATGCAGGCACTGCATTTTGAACCAATTGAAGCTTCCAGATACTTTACAAATGCAGCCCTATGTAGAGCTTAATTTAATCAAATAAATAATCACACTTACATGATTAAGTTTAATATTCCACCCCCAACTCTCATAACTCTACAGGGTCTAATCCCCTAAGGCAGGGCTGTCAAACTCCCAGTCCATGGACCGGATGCCTCACGCTCTGGCCATGCCTAGTTTAGTGAAGGGGAAAAAAAGTCCCAATATGTCACGTGACACTGCTGTTATGATGTAAGTTTGACATCCCTGCCCTAACGGATAATTTGCAATATAATCTCAGCTTATATTAAAATGAAAACCTGAGACTAAGTGAAAAAGGACTGTTGATCTTCAAATTGGAATAATAAATATTAATGCAGTTGATCATGGTAAAAGGGTTTGTCTTGGTTTTGCCCTGCTGTCAAAGAAGATGGGGGAGGAAAAATGTATTCAAGGAAACGGTACAGGTGGTCCTTGTTTAACAACCACTACCATCAGCTATCATTCAAACGTATGATGCTTTTGACCAGTCCTCATGCTTTCATCTTACATACATAGCAGCTGTGCTGCCACAGTGGTTAGAATACAGTACTGAGTACTGCAGTACTCACTGCTCACTCCAGGAGTTCAGTCCTTACAGGGCTCAAGGTTGACTTAGCCTTCCATCCTTCTGGGGTTAGTAAAATGAAGACCCAGATTGTTAGGAGCAATATGCTGACTCTGCAAACCACTTAGAGAGGGCTGTATAGCATTATGAAATGGTATATAAGTCTAAGTTCTATTATTATCTCTCACAGATTCCCTCTGATTACATGATTGCAATCTGGGGGCTCAGTGCCTGGGTTGCAATTACAATATTGAAAAGTCTTGTGGTCAATGCAATGACTATTTGCAACCTTCTTTGACAGCTATCCTACAAGGTGAGTTATGAAGCTTGGATGGAAGGGATGGATGGAAGGGAGGGAGGGTGGAAGGAAGGAAGGAAGAAAAATTTCCAAATGTCAGCTTCCCAATATGTGTCTGCTTCAGATTTTAACAACTTCTAAGAATACAGAAATGGAAAGCTTCAGCTCTTAATAGCCTGCAGATTGTTAGTTATTATTGTGGTGCATAAACTGCCTCTCTTATGGATCCTTTCAATGTAATACATTTATTGCATGGACATATTTTTCACATGATGAAAATTTAGTCAATGAAAAGTAATACATTGCCTTCAGAACTTTTAGACACTTTTTCATCTTTATTCTCCTTATATTTGGAGTAAATCCTGCATTTACATGCTCTACCTCACATAATGTCCACACAATACACATTACATGTGAAATTCTATTTTTCAATACAGAACATGAAACTAATTCTGTTAAAATGTTAAATATATGAATGATAATTTGCTTGAACTTGTTCCATAATAAAGTGCTGTGTTTTCCCTTGTAAAAAAAGAAGTTAAATGTGAAAACCAATAAGAAGTCGAAAGTCATTCCCACTCCCTCAGATTTTTTTTTGTTCATTCATGATAATTCTGTTTCTGTTTCTGTTTAGGAAGAAAGGAAATATCTCTGAAACAATCATCAAACAGATCACAGGTCTATTTAACCATTAAAATAAGTTCATAATGTAGGATTTCTGGAATTAAAATTAAAATATTAACAAAGGTCTCTTCATCTATTGTGAACTCCTTTTCCACTTATTCTATTTTTCTTTGATTTATTTATGAATTGAATTATTTTCCCACCCTCTATGCAAATACCACAAAAAGCTTTATTTCTCATGGGAATTCTTGACATTTGCGGCGTTCTTACCATTTAGTAACTTGAGAAGTAGCAGTTGCAGCAGCATGTTAAAAACTTAATTATTGGTTCTCCATTCTAACATGTTGCTTTTATAATGTTAATCAGGTACCTAATATATCTGGTTTCCTCTATTTTAACTTTAGGGAATACTGAAATAAAATGTATTTTATAAAGGGCATAAATTTTAGCTTCAAATACTTCATCAGGTAAACTCAGGCAAAGGCAAACTCAGTGACAAAAAATGTAAACCCACACATATACACCAAGTACCTTATGCCAAATTTGTCTCTTGGACATGTAAATTTTGTTTGTTGTTTATGTTGCACCTCTTATCCACTTCCAACTTCTCTCGCATCATCCACGATCCAAGCAGTTTTATTACAGCTGCGTTATTCTTTATATCCTTGGTTTCCTTATCTTGGTCCAATGCCCTGTGCTCCTCTCTCCCTTTTGCTCACCCATTTCTTTCCTCTTGGTCACTTAGTAGTACAGGATAATTTCTTCCTACTCATATTTGACATTTTCCCAAACACATGTGACATGTTGCTTCAAGAATAGCAATTTGACCAATCAGTTCAATAATTTTGATGTTAGTTGTGAAGTCGTGTCTGACCCATCACGACCCAATGGACAATGTTCCTCCAACTCTTCCTGTCCTCTACCATCTTCCAGAGTCCATTTAAGCTCACGCCTACTGCTTCAGTGACTCGATCCAGCCACCTTATTCTCTGTCATCCCTTCTTCTATTGCCCTCAATCATTCCCAGTATTAGGCTCTTCTCCAGGGGGTCCTTCCTTCTCATTAGGTGGCCAAAGTATTTGAGTTTCATCTTCAGGGTCTCACCTTCTGAAGAGCAGTCAGGGTTGATCTCCCCTAGGACTGACCCATTAATAATTCTGCTGGGCTTCAGTTTGTGGTGGCGCTAGGGGTAATATGCTGTGCCAGGAGGAACTTGTTGATTTTAGCTTGCCAGCCCCTAGGCCCATTCTTGCTAGGGCTTCCTTGATTCACCACATCATTCTTACTACTTGACCATTGGTTGATGGATAAAATGGAGAGATCAAGGCAAACCTGATCCCCAATTGAGCTAGGAATAACTCAATTGTGTTGCTGTAAATTGGTCTCCATTGTCCAAGACCAAAACATCCAGTAGACTGTGAGTAGAGACGTTCATTAATGCTCTTATAATTTGTGTGCTGGTCATGATATCTTAGGTCAATTAAAGATTAAAAGATTTAATAATCAAGAGCATAAGTAAAGCAAATTTCGTGCTATGTGTAATATTTTTCGAAGAAACAAAAATTTAAAAATGGATACATATAAAATCAATGTTGTATTAATTAAAGTCTTCCCAGCAGCTTAGTTTCCTTAGAAAATGAAATTGGGGAATGGCTATTTTGATTAACATGCGTTGAATGATTTTTCCTTTTATTTCATTTGAAATCACCTAGAGCAATGTACCTCATCTAGAATTATAGGGATAAAACTTAATCTGTTACTGATTTAACTCTTATACTTGTGCGTCTTCTGTTAATCCAGTAGTTATTTGCTTGTGGGCTTGAAGCCCTGTTGAAAATCTCACAAGACCACACAATGTTCTTGCTTTTGTTCTTCATACTTTCCACTTGAACCAGAGATTGAACATTTCTAATAAATACTTTTCTAACGTAGTACACACATAGCTGGAAAAAAAGCTATCCTATGCTTCAGACTTTGTTATGCAAAGCCAGTTTACATTGTCACTTAAAGTTCACTAAACCTGGAAACTTGCTAAGATTATATGTTAAGAAGAAATAATATGTATTCTCTGTTTCTCTTATAATATTATTGCAAGGCTTTAGAGCAGTGAATGGTTACAGGAACTGGGCATGGCTAGTCTAGTGAAGAGGAGGACCAAGGGAGGCATGATAGCAGTGTTCCAATATTTGAAGGGCTGTCAAAGAGAGAGGAAGGTCAACCTATTTTTCAAAGCACTGAAGGCCAGTCAAAGGATAATGGATGGAAACCTATCAAGGAGAGATTCAATCTAGAAATAAGGAGAAATTTTCTGACAATGAGAACAATCAACCAATGGAACAGCTTGCCTTCAGAAGTTTTGGGAGGTTCACCACCAGAAGCTTTCAAGAAAAGATGGGACTGTAATTTATCAGAAATCGTATAGGGTCTCCTGCTTGGGTGGGGGTTTGGACTAGATGACCTACAAGGTCCCTTCCAACTCTGTTATTCTGTTCTGTTCTGAATTGTGTGTCCCTCATCACTGATATCTGGAGAACCATACTTTCTTAATTTATGTATTAAGAGCATTTATATAATGTTGGGGGTCATTAATAGAAGATAATAACCTTATTTGCCAGTTGTGACCAGCAATTGTAATCTAATAAACATTATAATTAAATTTAACTAAATCTATTGAGATCAATTACCCAGAGAGAGATATTTTCAAGGGAAATTAATGGCTATGGAAGGATTGATTCTGCTTACCTGATTAATTGTTGATTATGCTTCATCATCAGTATTGACTCCTAGTGCCAATTTTTCATGGCTAAAGAAGGATTAGAATTCATGGTCTCCCAGTTTCTATCCTGATACCTTAACCACTACACCAGTCTGGCTCTCCTTAGTGCCCTTATAGATTTGTCCATGAAATTCCGTCCCTAACTATAACATTCTAATAAATTCCGTCTTCAGATTCTTGGAACTTAGCAAATATTGGCCTGGAAATACATTTATCAAAATAGCAGCTGATTCTGTATTTAAAGAGAAACCATTTTATTTTAAATTGGAAACAACAGAATAAAGGTGATGCAAATGTAAGATATAGCTACAGAATTTGTTCTATGTACATATAGCTGAATGTGTTGATAACGTAAGCCAAACTGTTGAATCTAGACCAATCTGGTATCTTCTGACTAGTGTTATTTGTTTCCTGTTCTGGGTTGTAGATGTCAAGTTTTTAGAAGTATCATGCAAATAATCAGCTAGAGAAAGAATAGTTTTGCATATGCCATACTTGTTAGAGTGTTCTCCTATGTATGATACATTTAATGTTTTCTAATACCTACTTTCCTTTAAACCCCTATTGTCAGCCATCACTGTTTCTCCTGCCAAAACTTGCCCACTCTTTCAATGAAAATTTATCATGTTTAATTAAGATCAAAGAATCTAATCTAGGCAACAGTCAATGAGCAGGTCCACTAAAAAGGATTTTATGCATCTAATTATCCTAGATAAAGGTAAAAATTACTCTTTTTTAATGCCAGCCCAGTCATAGATGATTTAAAAAAAATTTTTTTTTACATTCCTTCTGCAAGGATTAATGTGATTTAAGGGGAATTAAATTAAAATGGACACGGTGGATGTCTGCTTGCAATGGGAAAGTGAAAGATTGTAGCTGTGGTCTTTAACCTAAGGTTTTTTTCTCAGTTATCATTGATAACAGACCAAATGATCTGACCTGAAGATTTTGTACAGAGAAACATTAAGAAAGGCAGAGTCTACAACAAGATAAATTCAATCTTTAAAATCCCAGTAACCGTTTTGTGCTGTGGAAAATGGAGCTCTAGAACCCAGGTTGAGGGACAAAAGCCAGGAATGAGGATTTTTCCTGGGATAGTTCAGGCAGCAGCTTTGTGGGAGGCTGTTTGAATCTGGGAATTATGTTAGCCATGTTAGTTTTAAAACCCACCATCTCCTCTGTATTGCTTTAATGCAGGAGTGTCAACTCAAGCTGTCACGGCGGTGTCATGTGACATATTGGGACTTTCTGCCCTTCGCTAAACCGGGCTGGGTGAGGCCAGCACGTGACATATCTGGCCCATGTTTGACAGACCTACTTTAATGGATATGAAGCCACAACTGTGATACTGAATTACACTGCTTGTAAGAGATTACAGGCAGCTTTGAGAAAATGTGCATCATCAGCCAGAAATATTTGACTGAAACTCTGAGGCACTGAAGGTAATGAATACCATTTCATAGGTATTTCTGAGGATATAACAAGAACTATGATCTTTCTTATTTGATAACCATGCTGGGTTTCATATCACAAATCACTAGTCGAAATGTTTAGGACTGCGGGATGTATTGATGGATTATACGAGCAGATCCCAGTAAGGTGGCCTTCTGCAGCTGACCAATGGTTATCTTGTCAGTGCCAATTGTTTTTAAGTGCTTACCTAGGTCGTTAGGCACAGCATCCAGTGTGTTGAGTACCACTGGAACCACCTGCACTGGTTTGTGCCAGAGTCTCTGCAGTTCGATTCTCAAGTCCTGATATCTGGTGACTTTTTCAATTGTTTCTTGTCGATTCTGCTGTCACCAGGTATGGCAATGTGGTCGATCCACACATTTTTCTTCTCCACAATCAGGATATCTGGGTTACTGTGTTCCAAAACTTTGGCAGTCTGTATTTGGAAATCCCACAGTAGTTTTGCATGCTCATTTTCGACCACTTTTTCAGGCTTATGATCCCACCAGTTCTTTGCTACAGGCAGATGGTAGTTGTGACACAAGTTTCAGTGGACTATCTGAGCAACTGTGTTGTGACATTATTTGCAGTCAGTCTGAGCTATTGTCTTGCAACAGCTCAGTATGTGATTGATGGTTCACTTCTATGTAGAGTCTGCATTTGGGGTCATCAGCAGATTTTTCTATTCTGACTTTGATTACATTCATTCTGATGGCTTGTTCTTGGGCTGCAAGAATCAGGCCTTCTGTTTCTTTCTTCAGTGTTCCATTGGTCAGCCATAATTAGGTCTTTTCTTTATCTACTTTTCCTTGGATCTTTTCAAGGAACTGTCCATGCAGTGTTTTGTTACACCAGCTGTTAGCCCAAGTTTGCATCGCTATTTTCCTATATTGATTCGTGGTTTGCTGCACTTTGAGCAGCTTCCTCTTGTTGACCTCCATCAAAGCTGGTTCAACACTATCTTTCACATAATCTGCCAGAGCAAGCTTCTATTTTTCAACTGTCTGCTTCATTTGCAAAAGTCCTCTGCCTCCTGCTTTTCTGGCAAATATAGACTGTCAAAGTCACAGCGCGAATGCAGCGATGATGATGATTATGATGATTATGATGATTGTGATTATGATGATGAGGATTATTATTATTATTATTATTATTATTATTATTATTATTATTATTATTATTATTATTATTATTATTATTATTATGCCACAGTGGAGTGGTGGTTAGAATCAGGGGTGGGATTCAATTATTTTAATAACTGGTTCTGTGGGTGTGGCTTAATTGGTGGACATGGCTTGGTGGTCAAGTTATTGGCTGGGTGTGGCCAACTCAATATCACTCACATTGAGGCATGCATCTCCTTGCCTGGCTTCTCAAGACTGTGGGGATGCTGCAACAGTCATAAGTGTGAAAAATGGTCATAAGTCATTTTTTTCAGTGCCATTGTAACTTTGAATGGTCATTCCACACAAGCAAAGTACCAGCAAAGGAGGGGAAAAATTCCAGAGAAGTTCCTGAGACAGGAAGTCTAGTCCTGCCAAGAATGTAATAAGGGTTAATGGAGCGGCAGTTCCTGTAAGCAACACCAGAAGGTTTCTTTCCTGCCTTCCTAACAGGATTAGGCCAGTAATTTCTTCTAACAACCACTTCTCCAAACTGCTTAGAATGTTAACAACCGGTTCTAGCGAATAGGTGCGAACTGGTAGAATCCCACCCCTGGTTAGAGTCCAGTACTGCAAGCTACTTCTGCTGCAGACAGCTGCCTGCAATCTGGCAGATCAAATCTCCCCAGACTCAAGGTTGATTCAGCCTTCCATCCTTCCAGGTGGGTAAAATGAGGACTCAAATTTTTTTGGGACCAAAGGCTGACTCTGTAAATCACTTACAGAGGTCTGTAAAGCACTATAAAGCTCATTGCATCATGCAGTCTTTTCAAGATGAAGATAGAGGGAGACGGAAGAAAAATTTATGGATCCAGATTCAGTGAACTCTTGCCTGAAGAATTGAAAGTGCACAATGGATCTAAATTAACCACACACACAAAAAATAATACCCAAAGATACTACCTGGAATAAAAATATGGTTGTGTTGCAACTGTGAACTTTTTTAATGAGGAACCATCAGAGAATGCCATGTCCCTCTTCATGGCTTATTCTTGGAGGCATGCTGATACTTGTTTTGCAGCTGTCTTTCGCAGTACTCTTTTCAAATTTGGATACTGTCCTCTTTGTAAAAAAAAAAAAATACTAGTCTGCCTGGACAGATTAACTATCTAGAGTCCCTAATCTGTGTTCTCCAAACAGAAATAAGGTGCCCAATCCAGCCATCTATTGAGCTGCCATGCTATCAGCCCCCACTACCACAAAGATCCTACAGGAAAAGTGCAGTATGGACAACCGTGGGATCTGACAGAGTGAGAGCATAATGTGGACCATAAACACAAAGCTTTTGCTGTGTCTCAGCATAACAGATACAGTACCCTTTTTTACCTTAATAGGGACACTAAAGTGACAGGTCAAAGGAGTTGTGATAATGATAACTCAAATAAACTGGGGATCATGGTCCTAGAAGAACAACTTACTTTGGAAAAGAGAAAGTGTGAATCAGGTATTACGCATCAGTTATACAAGAAGAGCAAGGTATCCAAAAAGAGAAGCCACCTTCTGGTTGGGGACTCAATTGTAAGGGATATAAATTTAGGAAAGGATACGGAGGTTTTGAAAGAGGTCAGGTGTCTGCCAGGTGCTACTGCCAGCTGAGACAAGAGGTGTATTCTTAAGATAGTCAAGAATGCCAGTAAGGTCTGTGATGTTGATGCTATTATACATCTTGGTAAAAATTAATAAGGATACCAGTGCATGTAAAATAGATGTTTCTGCAGGTAAGATTATCAACCTTGCTGTCAAACAAAACCAAGCATTTAATAGTGAGTGCCATACCATGGGCATCAATCAAACAGGTGGCAAGAAAGTAAGGGCAGGCAGACACAACACAGGTTATGTAAACAGTAAACACAGCATCAGACATAAAGATCTCAAGTGCCTTTATACAAATTCAGAAGGCCTGGGGAACAAACAGGGTGAACGTGAACTATGAATACATGAAGGTGGATATGATATAGTTGGAATAACAGAAATTTTATGAGATGAAACCCATGATTGGAACATACTGGTAGAAGGATACAAACTATTCAAAAACAACAACAACAACAGACCCCATAAAAGAGGAGGTAGAGTTGCACAGTATGTAAAAGACCTCTATATTGCTACAGAAATGCATGAAATGCATATGGGTCAATATAAAAGAAAAAAAGAATGACATGGCCTTACATGTATATTATAGGCCACCTAATCAAGCAGAAAAAATAGATGTCCTTTTTGCCAACCAACTTACAAACATATGCAGGAAATATACAACAATAGTAATGGGGGACTTCAATTACCCTGATATCAATTGGAAAACTAATTCTGCACCAAGTGAGAAATAAAATAAGTTCCTAACCAGCCTAGCTGACAACTTTGTTGTTCAAAAGGTAGAGGATGGAACTAGACTCAGGGATTCCCAACCTGGGGTGCTCGCACCCCTGGGGGTGCGAGATGATATTCCAGGGGGTGCGAGAAAAGTCCAGGTAAATAATAGGATATTGGCTATATGTTGGCATTTTTATTCCAGGGGGTGCGAGGTTCAAGTGAAATTTCTTTAGGGGTGTGGGGCAAAAAAAAGGTTGGGAACCACTGAACTAGAGTGACAGCTATACTGGACTTAATTCTTACAAACCGAGAAGAAGTGATAGAGGGAGTTGAAACTGTAGGAATCTTGCTTGAGAGTGACCATGTCATACTAGAATTCAACATAACACAAACACAAGCAATAGAACATAATGACACCAGAGTCTTGGATTTTAAAAGAAGCTGATTTTGCTTATGGGTTATATTCCTTTAAAAAATTACCAAAATCTATTTTAAAAAGTTGTGAAAACAAACTCACTTCCAAGCCCAATATCAGTTAGCCAAAGAAAGTCATTTGCATTTATCAACAGTATTATAAAAAGTGTTTCCTAATGTGTCTCTTTCCAGATGTAGTTGATTTCACTTCCCAACATTTCAACTCAGCAAGTACACAGGTAAGTTTTAGGAGTGTGGCTCAAAGCTCATGATTTAATTGGAATAACTGCCAGAACCCTGACACACGTAATATTATTTGGGAATGACAGCAGTTGAAATGCAACATGTATGGATGGCACAAAGTTTGGAAAGTTTAAACTGTTTTTATATTTCAAAAATGCTTGAAAGTCCATATTTTTAACTCCAATGAATGAACAGCACATTTCGGTGAATCAATTCTAAATACCCGACATGTGCACACCAATTGTGTTTCTTTCTGCATTGAATCTTCCAATTGCTGGTGGCAATCAATGATTTATTCTGGTTCATTCATCCTTGGCAATTCTGGGCAGTAGAGGGAAGGAATATCATTTGAAACATTTTCATCAATAACTTCCATTGATAACTTCCACTGACTTCAAAGGACCAGGATGGTCTTTATTCCTAAAAAATCAACCAAAATGTTTTTTTTTTTTATTCTATCGGGAGGACTGTTTTCTCAGGAACCTTCTACTATTTATTTTGTGTATATTCAGCTTTGATTAGATGAAAATTCTATCACAAAAGTGACATTTGGGTATAAAATCATCAATGTTAAGACTAATCCATGGAGTTTTGCACTGATCCCAAACCTAATCAAAGGCAGTTGCAACTGAAACTGAAATCTTGCAATTACTTACCATGGAGAAAGTCTGCTAAATAGAACAGAGCATGAATAAATCTGAAGTAAATACATCCTGGATTGCCTTATGAGACAATAATCTCACATATACTTACTTGAGAGCAAATCATATTGAAAATAGTGGAACCTATTTTGAAACAGGAATGTGTGAATTTGGATTTTATATCTTGAGGAAGCTGTTATGTATTAAAATGGACTACTCGAAATCCCTGCGCCTTGATTGGCTAAGGCGCGGGGATTTCTGATTGGCCAGGCGAGCCGTGCCGATTGGCCCGATTGAAGTCTCCCGCGATTGGTTCAAACCAAGAGCGGGAGACTTGGATCGCTGCCATTGGTCGCGGCCGCCGCGGCAAAAGGTATAAAAGCCGGAGGCTTTTTGCCTTTTGCCGGTTCGGTTCAACTATTAGAAATAAAGAGCTGTTAATGAAAGTCACCGACTCAGAACCTTTTTTCGCGGACACGACACTGGCGACGAGGGTGGGATCTCGCCCCTGAACCGAACCCCGTGTCCATCTAAGAACTAGCGACAGCAAAATGGCGAAGATAGCACCGCCCGCCCCCTTCAACCCTGCCGCCGAGGACTGGGAATCGTACTCGGATAGATTCCGTATGTACCTGGAATGTGCCGGCATGAAGGACGCCCCGGGCCCGCTAAAACGCGCCGTCTTCCTTACGCATTGTGGACCAGAGGTTTTCCAGATGGCCAAGGCATTGGCCAAACCGGCAGACGCGACTGCCATGGATTGGGACGTCCTCGAACCCATACTGAGGCGCCATTACGCCCCCGAGGTCCCCATCCTAATACGACAAAATGAATTTTACCGAAGAAACCAGAGACCAGACGAAAAACTGAGCGACTTCGTCGCTGAATTAAGGCGCCTAGGTGGACTCTGTGAGTTTGAAGGATTGAATAGTCTCATAAGAGACCGTTTCGTACTCGGATTGTGGGATCCGACACTCCAGAGCCGACTTATGGCCAAAGGCGACATCAGCCTAGCCGATGCCCACACCGCAGCCGCAGCCGCAGAAGCAACCCGCACGTCAGCAGACACCATGCGAAGATCCGACGCGAAGGGCGGAAACAACAACCCCGCGAGGTCGGCCGACGCAAGAAACGAAGCAACCGCACACTACGGCGACTACCAGTCAACCTCCAGCACGTCAGATGATGAGGAGGACATACATCGCGTGCAGACGGGACGCGGAAACCAACGAAGCCAAAACAGTCGTAGGTCGAGGACCAACTGCGCCGGGTGCGGCGGCGACCACCCCAGGTCTGAATGCCGTTTCTTTGATGCTATCTGCAGGCATTGCGACCGAAGGGGCCACATCGCTCGAGTTTGCCGCCAAAAGAAGACCCGCAGCCCGCCAAGATGGGAACAGCAGGACAGAAGAAGGGAGAACTCCCCGCCCAGAGCCAGAGAGCGCCAGCCAGCAGGTAGATGGGACCAGAAGCAACGACCTCAAAGAAGCGGCGACGGTCGGCGGAAAGAAGAAACCCACCAGACGGTGACCATCGGCCACGCCATCTCCGACAGCGCCAGAAAGGTACACGTAGAAGTCCACATCGAAGGCCGGCCATGCAAAATGGAAGTGGACTCCGGGTCCTACCTTTCCATGATTGCATGGCGCGAAATAAAAAAACTAGTGCCTACTCTACAAAGAAAAAACGTGCTTGCCCAGAAAATCATCATAAAAGACTACCAAGGTAATCGCGTTCCGGTAGTGGGCACCAAGAACTTTAACATAACCTACAAAGGCCACACCGAACAACTGCCACTCACAATAGTCGATCGTGACCGCCCGAGCCTGCTGGGTCTGCAATGGTTCGCCCCGCTTAACATCGCGCTGACAGGTGTCAACCAAGTCTCCATTGAAGCCTGGGAACAGCAGCTAGTCCAGGAGTTCCAGGAGGTCTTCGATGGAGGCTTGGGCAAGTACAAGGGGCCCCCTATCTCGTTTGATTTAGACCCAAGGGTTCCCCCCAAGCGGCTTAAACCTAGAAGGGTGCCCTTTGCTTTAAAGCCAAAAATTGACGAGCAGATCAACAAACTCGTCAAACAAGGGGTATTAAAACCGGTAGACCACGCCAGATGGGAGACCCCTATAGTGACCCCAGTAAAGCCAGACGGGTCCGTGAGAATCTGCGGGGACTATAAGGCCACCCTAAACAGCGCGCTACAGCAAAGCGCCTACCCAGTTCCAATAGTGCAACATTTACTGCACTCACTGGGAGGGGGAAAAATTTTTGCCAAGCTCGACCTCGCCCAGGCATACCAGCAACTGCCTGTGGACGAGGAAACGGCAGAAGCCCAAACAATTGTGACACACCGGGGGGCTTTCAAGTGTAACAGACTCCAATTTGGAGTCAGCGTGGCACCAGGCATCTTCCAGAGCCTGATGGAACGTTTACTACAGGGCATCAAGGGGGTGGTGCCCTATTTCGATGACGTATTAATAGCGGCGCCAAACGAAGCCGAATTAGAAAACCGATTAAGACAAGTCTTAACAAAATTTAAAGAAACAGGACTTAAAGTCAAACGCGAAAAATGCCAACTTTGTACACAGCAAATAGAGTTTTTGGGTTACCTCCTAGACCGGCAGGGCATCCACCCTACGACTAAAAAAGTTAAAGCCATCAAGGAAGCCCCCACCCCGAAGTCCAAAACAGAACTACAAGCATTCCTAGGCTTACTAAATTTTTATAATGTCTTCCTACCTCAGAAGGCAACGGCGGCGGAACCTTTACATAGACTCCTAGACAAGAGGGCAGCATGGACTTGGGGGAGATGAGAACAAGCCGCTTTTCAGAAAACCAAAACCTCCTCACCTCCGACGCCGTCCTGATGCAATTCAGTGAGACTTTGCCCTTAGCTGTCACTTGCGACGCATCACCTTTCGGCGTCGGCGCTGTCCTCAGCCATACCCTCCCAGACCAGAGAGAAGCACCTATCGCATTTTTTTCCAGAACTCTGACTAAACCGGAACGGAACTATAGCCAGCTGGACAAAGAAGCTTTGGCTATAGTTGCCGCCGTTAAGCGTTTCCACGAGTACCTGTACGGCCGCCCATTCAAAATAGTCACTGATCATAAACCACTGCTGGGCATCCTCGCTGGAAACCGTGCTACACCAAACATCTTGTCGCCCCGCATGACAAGATGGTCTGAATTCCTGGCAGCCTACAGCTACGAACTGTTACACAAGCCAGGTAAGAAAATTTCGCACGCGGACGCTTTAAGCCGCTCGCCCTTGCCGGACTCTGACCCTGACCCCGCACCAACAACAAACACCCTGAGTATCGAGAGTTTGCCCATAACTGCATCTGACATTGCCAGAGAAACCGTTAGGGACAGACAATTGGCGCAAGTCTTACATTGGTTAGAAAAAGGCTGGCCGGAAAGAGACATTGACGAGACTTTTAAAACATTCCGGCAGCGCCAGACTGAACTTTCACTGTTAAGAGGTTGCATCCTGTGGGGTGATCGGGTGGTAATTCCGGGTAAATTGCAAAACAGGGTCCTAGAGATGTTACACGAGGGTCATCCTGGCATCGTCAGGACAAAAGCCCTGGCCAGGAGTTACGCTTGGTGGCCAGGGATGGACAAACAAATTGAAGCATGGGTAGCCAAATGCCACCGGTGTCAGGAAACCAGATCCAGCCCACCCACAGCACCTATCCGGGACTGGGAAATACCACGGGGACCCTGGTCCAGAATCCACTTAGACTTTGCTGGCCCCACAAATGGACACACTTTTCTAATCACAGTCGATGCATACTCAAATTGGTTAGAGGTGGCTGACATGAAATCCACCACCACAGAGGCTGTCATTAAAGAGCTATGTAAACTGTTCTCCACACATGGCCTCCCAGACGTCATTGTCTCAGACAACGGGCCCCAATTCACCTCCATCGAATTCGAACGGTTCCTGGCCAAGAGGGGTATCCGCCACGCATTGACAGCACCGGCGCATCCGGCGGCGAACGGTAGGGCGGAACGGATGGTCCAGTTTACAAAAAAGACCCTCCGGAAAATGGACCACAGGGAGATCAACGAAAAAATCAACAAACTACTTTTCATACAGCACATCACACCCAATACCACAACCAACAAAAGCCCTGCAGAGCTCCTGATGGGCAGAAAGCTGCGGTCCCCACTCGATCGTCTGCACCCAACCTATAACCCGGAGCGACCCCCAGACTCAAGCTCCAGGTACCGGACTTTTGAACCAGGCGACTTGGTCTACGCCAAAAACATGACGGGGGACCCCCTATGGATCCCAGCCGTCATAACCCAAATCACCGGCCCGCGGTCGTACCGGCTCCAAACCATCGATGGGCGAGCCTGGAAACGACACATCGACCAGCTCCGGTCGCGAGCAATGACTGACCTCAACCCCCAAGACACGAACCAAGGGGGGAGGGAATACCCGGTAAGACAAACGCAGGAGAAAATTAAATTTAAAAACTCACCAGAACGCAGCCTTCGCGAGTCCCATCCGGAGAAGAGCCGTCCGGCCAACTCTACCGACTCGGAGAAGCCAAGCGGGAGCGGCGAAATCCGTGACTCAACCGACCCGGTAGGCCCAGGCGGGAGCCACGGCGAGAGAACCGGCCCGATCATCCAGCCGGTTCTCACAGAGCCAGGAGCAGCCAAAAAGATGACCGCTCCGGCCGAGTTACAACAAGGAAGTGAGCTGCGCAGGTCAACTAGGACCCGACGGAGCCCCGCCTACCTGCGTGATTACACCACGTGAAAGACCGTACCAAGAGGGGAGGGGTGTTATGTATTAAAATGGACTACTCGAAATCCCTGCGCCTTGATTGGCTAAGGCGCGGGGATTTCTGATTGGCCAGGCGAGCCGCGCCGATTGGCCCGATTGAAGTCTCCCGCGATTGGTTCAAACCAAGAGCGGGAGACTTGGATCGCTGCCATTGGTCGCGGCCGCCGCGGCAAAAGGTATAAAAGCCGGAGGCTTTTTGCCTTTTGCCGGTTCGGTTCAACTATTAGAAATAAAGAGCTGTTAATGAAAGTCACCGACTCAGAACCTTTTTTCGCGGACACGACAGAAGCAACAGTCAGGACACATTTATTGTATTGATGTAAATGGGATGGAGTTAGATGTAAATCTAGCTGGGCTCAGGCTGGTTTTAGTTTTGCCAGCAGGTGACTAAAAAGTAGTTGCTTTTAATTACTACTGTTATAAAATAGGAAGCAACATGTTTGCTTAAATGTTTTCTATAAAAGGAATAATAAATTTGTATACAATTTGAAAAAAGGCATCAGACTAGAAAGCGGAAACCATGAGGTCAAATCGCATCTTAGCCATGAAAGCCAGATAGGTGACCTTGGCCTACTGACTCTCCCTCAGCTCAATCCATAGGGTTGTTTCTGTGGGGAAAAGATATGTTCAGTATGTTCACTGCTTTATACTTATTTGTGAAAATAATACAAATGGAATAAAAATAAAAATAAATTAACAATAAAGAAATAGATGAATAGATATTTATGGGACTGCTCTGAAGACAAGTTTAGCAAGAAGTCGGCTGCAAAACTAATATTTAGAATGTATCAATAGAAGGAAGTCATGTATTTGAAAACAATGGCAGTTATGAGTCTCCTCAGATGTGTATGTAATATGAACAAATGATTCTGACCTATGAGAGGGAGAATTTTCCTAATGGACTTGTATGTAATGAAGTTTGATCTAGTGCAGAGTAATAGAGCAAGTGCACATTAAATAAAAAGATCAGGTGCAGGACAATGGAAACTGTCATACATTCTTCCCAGAAACTTTTCTGTCAAGCATATTAAAGAAAAGCTACAATCTTTTTTTATCAGGAAAAAAATGCCATTAATGCTCACATCATGTATTCAGCTTTCAAAAGGATTTAATAAATTATGATGATTCAGTTATTTCATTGTATAAACTATAAATATATAATAGAGCCCTCATAATTTAAAATAATTTACAGGCTGAGGTAGGGGGTGGGGAGAAAGTGAGTATTGGAGCAATCAATGGTCCATCAGAAGTTGTCAGTTTTTCTACTGATTACGCACACACAGGCAGTGTCAATCCGAATGAAGCGCCAGGATGCCCGATTGCCTTCCATGGTTAATGCCCTGACAAATGTCTGTGTTGTGGTGCAATAAGAATTCCAATGCCTGGAATCAATGCCCCTGCACCCACTCGGTACTGGATTTGGATCTCTGCACTTGATTTCAAAAAAGTACTGCTTGTAGACATGGTTATTAAAATTTACATCCACCATCACAGTCACCATATTGCCTTTGATGTCCATTGCTTTGGTTTTGTTGGTAACCCAGACACTGATACTGTAACACACAGAATGTTCCCCTAGGTCATGCACAGGATGATTTTCACGTTTGGCCCGGATATTCCTGTTAAGAGCGTCTTCATTGTCGAGGAACTCCACACTTTGCTCATCTCTTGACAATGGTGGGGGATGAGTGCTGAACAGAACACGAGACAACTGGAACTGCCTCTTCTGAAAAAGCTTGGGATCCACAATGATGTTTGCTACTGATCCAAGTTCTTGATCTTCTGCCTTCTTAGGAGCAGGATGGCGCTGATCTGTATTTCGAGATGTTTTCAGACCCTCGTGAGTTTGAGCACAGCTGGTGTCAGAAAGGTCAGATGTTGCAGGAGAGCCCAGAGGGACATTATCTTCAGATTTTGGTGCTGCCCATATGCCAATCAGAAATGCAATAATCAGAGTGTAGCACAACATGAACATTACGCTATGCACCTAGGAGAGATCAAACCAAGAATGTTACTGTGAGCAAAGGCAACAATCAAAAACATCCACTCCAAGATGAGTGGAGAGATATTCTAATACAGCAATGCCAGGGAAAATGTGCAGCTAAGACATTTCACTGCCTAATGAAAGGTCCAGCCATGTGGATACCAGATGCTACTTTTTCTTTCCCACTGCAGAAATGGTCATTCAAACAGCAAGCCTGCTTAATAAAGTTGGGACTGTTAAGTTTTGAGCATGGGCGAGAAAGAATGGAGACAAGCCTCTGAACTTCAGCTCTTTATTTACATTGTGACTTCTTCAATTCAACAGCAGTAAAACCCGCCTTATAAAGGCAACCCTGTAACATTTAACCAATAATGAGCTAGGAACGCTAGCTCTTATAACCAATAAGAACTCTCTGTTAAGGGCCAATCGGATTCCCCGGAACGGGCCAATCCGGTCCGGCCGCTTAACAACCAATCAGAAGTGCAGGGCCAGAACCCTGCACTTTACCTCAAGCTCACACTTTATTAATCTTATTGCATACACAACAGGGACATTACACACTGCCAGAGTCACTTTATCAGTGAAATGATGTTAAGGTAAAATGTCAAACTGCTTTATCACATAAGAAAACATTGATATTGTCATCCCTCATGTTAAGCATACAAGTTCCATGATGCATCACTGCACATTCCCCTCCCACCAGGTATAAAAAGTAAAATTACTTTTGGTTTTGAACCTCTCTCTCATCTTCCCCCTGGAAGAATGATGTACCTTAGAGGAAACACAGACATAATGTACATTTCTCCAATAAAAGAATTACTCTGACCCTAAACATTTTTTAAAGTTAATTTTGGTTAGATCCATTGAAGATTATTAACAAATGGGTTGCATATTAACAAACAAATGAAATAATACTAGGGTTGATACCTTATATCAAGCAGTGTTCTGAGTTTATTAATAGAGCGAATCGATACTGACAAGAATCTCTATGGACTAAATTGAAAGTAAAAATGATGCAAAAGGGAAAAGTAGCTCAAATATATTCTGTACTTGCATCTAGATTGCCATGAGCCACATGTTCATAAAAAGAGGCAGAAAGACCAACACAAAGATATTGCTAAATTACAGTTACCTGAATAGACTGTGGAAGAATAATTTATTCTAAGCTGCACTTACTTCAATTTCTTAAAAGCTTCTCAATATTAAGATGTAAAATGCTACTTTTGCTACTGAAATAAAAGCAATTATGCAAGTTCTGATGTGCCCGCCGGCCTGCAGGAAGATTGCTTTCTCAGTAATGACATGAGGCAGGTTTGGCAGGGGGTTCAACAACTAACGAACTATAATGTAAAAAAGGTCTCTGCGGATGGTAGTGCGGTGGTGGTTGAGGAGTTGAACAATTTTTGCTCGATTTGAAATCCATCAAACCGAAACTGTCCCTTTGCCATCATTTATTCAGCAGAGCCTCCCCTTCATTGTGAATGAGCAGGATGTGAGGCAGACAATGAAGGCGGTTAATTCCAGAAAATCAGCTGGGCCCGACTTAATTCCTGGTCGGGTGGTAAAAGATTGTGCTGAACAGTTAGCTGGGGTATGGACCGGAATTTTTAATCGGTCCTTGACACAATGTGTGGTTCCTGTTTGTCTCAAGGCTTCCACCATCGTTCCACTGCCTAAAAAGTTGCCCACAAATGGTCCGAGCGTCTATAGGCTGGTGGCACTAACTTCTATCTTAATGAAGTGCTTTGAGCAGCTAGTTCGAAATTATATTATCTCCTGCCTTCCCGATTTTTTTGATGGGCTTCAGTTTGCTTACAAAAAAAAATAGATCAACCGAGGATGCAATTATCACTGTGCTTCACATGGCCTTATCCCATTTGGAAACACCGGGGAATTATGTAAGAATGTTGTTCGCAGATTTTAGTTCTGCTTTTAATACCATCATGCCGCACAGATTAATAGCTAAGCTTAAAGATCTAGATTTTCCAGATTCTATTTGCTTATGGATATTGGACTTTTTAACAAATCGTCCACAAAAGTTAAATTGAATGACTATATTTCTACTGTCAAGACACTTAGCATTGGCACTCCACAAGGTTGTGTCCGTAGTCCACTTTTGTTCTCCATCTATTCATCTGATTGCACAAATAAACATCCCAAACATAGGATAATGAAATTTGCAGACGATACTACGCTTGTAGGACTTATTTCTTGGGATGATGAGTCTGCATATCGGGATGAGGTATCACAGCTATCCCGTTGGTGCAAAAATAATAATCTTCTATTTAATATCAAGAAGACCAAGGAGGTTATAGTGGACTATAGGAAAAAAAGAGCAGACATTCAGCCACTGTATATAGAGGGAGTTCGTGTGGAACAGGTGGTTGAATGTAAGTTTCTCGGGACCATCATTACAAATAACCTGACCTGGAGTGCAAACACCGCTGCTTTAATTAAGAAGGCACAACAACGGTTGTATTTACTAAGGATTCTTAGGAAACAACAACTGGTTGAGAGTCTATTGACTACTTTCTATCGGAGTTCAATTGAGAGTATATTATCCTATTGTCTCTGTGTATGGTTCTTGAGCTGCACAGTGGCAGAGAAAAAGGCAATTCAGAGGGTGATTAAGATGGCCCAAAACATCATTGGCTGCTCACTTCCCTCTTTGGAAGAACTGTATAGGAATAGATGTAGGAGGAAGATACTTAATATATTGAATGACTCCTCTCATCCAGGACATCAGCTCTTTGAACTATTACCATCGAGAAGGAGATTTAGGGTATTAAGAACAAGGACGACCAGATTTAAGAACAGTTTTTATCCAAGTGCAGTTTTGAGTTTGAATGCAGGGTCATAAGATTTATGTGGAAGTGAATGAGAGTAATGGGGTTTTACATTTTTAAATTGCATAGAGATCATTGTATGGTCGGTTGTGTTTAGTTTTAATTTAATTTAATCATTTTTCTTTTAGTGGTGTTTGTCCAGTTTTTACTTGTGGAAGAGCACCTCATTTCATTGCACCTGCTTGCGAGTGTAATGACAAATAAACTCTATAAACTATAAACTATATTAGTTATAGAATCGTCAGTTTCCCCAGACAACTATCAGTACAATAAAATATGGGACAAATCCAACACCCAGTTAAATCTGCTTAGATTCATTGACTTTAGGGGGTTTAAGAGCATTTAATCTCGTGTTGGATTGTGGCCATAGTTTAAATTGAGTAAAAGTTCTGAAAACAGATTCTCTTTCTCTTGCATGGAGTAGACAAAAGCCTAAACCTCTTAGGAGAGAATGATTCAGACTTTGTTGTTTATCTTTAGTTCTGCCATCCCTTCTGAAATCCTTCAAGACAAAGGCCTGTCATTATTGATAGGGCTCTCTGACAAACCATAGATCCCCTTGTTCCCTGAAGTTATACTTTGCTAAAGACAATAATTTGTGTCAAATTCAAAGTTCTTTTTTGTTAGAATTGCTCAGATAATTCATATTTTGAGGCATACCCGCAGATAATGTATAGTTTTAGTAGTAGATTTAATAGATAATCAATACTCTTAATCTTAGGATACTCATCAATCAGTCAGATTGCTATGGTTGCAGATTCTATACAAAATATTTGCTAAAATCACCAGAAAGGAAAATTCCAAGAGGCTACATAACTAAATTTTGAGGCATAATATTTCATCTTGCAAAAATACAGACAGCCAGAAGATGGCAACAGCAGGTTTGAGTTTTATTTTGTAACAGCCATCTAATATTTATTTTGATTTATGCAGCTGGCATATTGTATCCCTATCCATCCTCACCATTCTGACTGTGTTACAAAAACTGGAGATAGAACTAGATGCTCGTTGTGCCGCAAGAGGAAATTAGTTGTAAACCATTTGAATATGTTACGACTCAGAGAAGCACCAGAAGCTTTAATTTCTCAGATTCACTAGGAGCACTGGGGCCATGGCAGCAATTCAGAACGTGTCAAGTGAGTTTCTTGATATCAACAAATATGCTAATGAAAAAAGTTTGTGCAACTAAATTTAAAGACAATATAGGCACACCCTGAATTGGATCTACATCAGTTTTGTTTACTATAAGTCATTTGAGATTCATGACTAAAAAGGAAAAATAGATTAAGTATGTCAATAAATGCTATTTGTATTTCTAATAGGGTGGAAGAAGGAGGTGTTATGTTAACAAAGCAACATTTTAAAAAGTCCTTTTCAGATTTTAGACTTAAAAATCTTAATCAGAACTTTAGAATTAGATTAGCAAGAAATTTAAAAAGAAATAATTAAAATAATTAAATAATTAAAAGCCAGATGACAATGCAAAATATTGCCATTTACCTTTATATTTACAAGCAGGGCTAGGTTCTGTAAAATACTTACAATGTAAGAGCTTTTAAAAAGATTAGATAATTTGTTCAGAATCTGGAAATACTTTAGATTCTCAGAAAGTAATTTTAGAAATATTCACAAAGTCCATATATATTCAAGCAAAAGTGCATTAGAAAACTAAAGCTATTAAAAATAATTATTAGTTTGGTAGTAATGCATTTGTCCATGCTAAAAATGCAGGGGCACAGATGTAACTCATGGATCAGCCTCTCAAACTCTTAGATTTGCTATCAAATTCTAAAAAACAGTTTCGATTAGAGAAATTTTCACAAAATAAAAACCATAAGAGAAAATAACAAAGAATGGTAAAAAGTGAAAATAAAATATAAAAAGAAAAAGGAAGAAAAGGACAAGAAAGACTATAAAGAAGCAGTATCCAGATGCATTTTTATTGTGTCCTCTTCTTCTAATTTCCTTCCTTCATCATAATTTCCTTCTTTGCAGATATCCTTTCTAATATTAAATCACAAGTTCATTTTTCTCCCTTTTCAACAGTTACTACTCAAGATGATTATTGATTTTTCTCTAATCAAACAGGTTAAATTTGTATTTGCTGCTAATTTTGTCATCTTCACCAACCATTTCTCTGTTAAGACTTGCAGCACTGACCATATGTAAAGATAATATTTATTGGCTGTCCATTAGTCCCAGCAAGAAAAGTTAAGGTTTCAATTGAATATTTTTTAAAAAAAATCCTTTATATTACTCTATGTATTTCAACCCAAAATTTCTAGGTTATTGTTTTGCTTTTACAAGTCCAGCAGATAAAATGCTTTCCACATCTTCAACATAAATTTGAAAACTCTTCATACATTCTAGACAAATTTTCTGAATTCTTATACCAATGGTACATTCATTTTATGAAAATTTTCTTTTCGATCATAATATAACTTAATTTAATCACATATTTTTCCACTATTTGTAAAGAAACAAAATTCATTTAGAGACAATGGGTAAATTTATTGAAAAAGGGATTCTGTAAAGGTACATAAGATTGTGTTTTTATGTGTGTACTTAGAAATAATATTAGAAAATTGGAAATAACATGTAACCAAAAATGGAGTATTGATATTTATGATTAGTTTTTTATTGGCATTGATGTGGTGCTTTTAAAGTTGTAGAGAAATGGGTGCTCCTTCTATTTGTTTGTATCAGATCTAGGTTGTGCTTGGGGGGGTTGTATTTGACAGCCATCCAAAACAAATAGAACCCCCCCAAGCACATCCTAGATCTGACCAACCACTGCCTATCCAATACATACTTCACCTACAATGGACAAAAATACAAACAAATAGAAGGAGCACCCATGGGATCACCCCTCTCACCTGTCATCGCTAACCTCTACATGGAACACTTTGAAACACAAGCTCTAGAAAAATATGATCACAAACCCAAACTCTGGCTCAGATACGTAGATGACACCTTCATAATCTGGCCACACGGCAAAGAAAAACTGAACAACTTCCTCACACACCTCAACAGCCAACACCCCAAAATACAATTCACCATAGAAACAGAAGCTAACAACCAACTTCCCTTCCTAGATGTCTTGGTATACAAAAAATCCAATGGCTCCCTAGGACACACCATCTACCAGAAGAAAACACATACAAACCGCTATCTACACGCACTCTCACACCACCACCCAGCACAGATCAATTCCGTAGCCAAGACACTCATCTCCAGAACAAAATGCTTAGCCGATGAACAACACCTAGAGACCGAACTACACACTCTCACCGGCGTGCTGACAGCCAATGGATTCCAAAGAAAGAAGATCACCCACCTAATCCAAAAAGAAACCCCAGCCAAAATCCAAGACAAAGAACAAGAGAATGGCAAAGCCCTCCTCCCATATATAAAAGGCACTACGGACAAAATTAGCAAGATCCTCCAAAAACACAACATTAAGACAGCATTCTGCACAAACAGAAAGATATCCACCATCCTAAGAAACCCTAAGGACAGAATCGAGTTGGAAAATCAAGGAGTATACGAAATCCCTTGCACTGCCTGCCCCACCACATACATTGGACAGACTAACAGAAGAATAGGTGCGCGCATTGAAGAACATAAGAACTCAATCAAAAAGGAAGAACCGACCTCTTCCCTGGTCCAACACCTCAAAGCCACAGGACATGAGATTGACTTTAAAAATACCAGAACTATCGCCAAAACCGAACACTTCAGCAGCAGAATCATCAGAGAAGCCATAGAGATAGAAAAACGCCCACACAGCATGAATAAACGAGATGATGCCTCCCGCCTACCAGCCATTTGGAAACCCGCCCTCATGAACAGACGCGTACCTAACATGAAGAATGACACCAGACCCACACCCCTGAGAGCCACACAAGATGCCACCACCACACTTCCACGTAGAAAGCAGACTCACACCCACACAGAAGATGAAACACGACCACGGACCAGAAGCCGGACAGCAGCTGCATCACTACGCACCTCAAACCCCTCTGAGCCATACATGAAGCGAACTGACCTCCACCATGAAGATGCAGCACGACCACGAACTCGAAGCCAAACAGCAAGATCACAGCTCACCAGCTCAAACCCTCCAGCAACTAAGACTAACCTGAGCACAATCAAGCCCCCACCTGAACAGAACACGCCTCCAGCCAATCAGAACACAGCCAACCCCCCAACCAATCAGAACACAGCCAAATCCCCAACCAATGAGAACACACCCCCACCCAATCAGAACACAGCCAAGCCCCCACCCAATCAAGTCACACCCCCACTAGCAGTTACATTGTGTAACTTTAGAATGTACTAAACAGAATCCCAATAGAAGTTATGTGTCATATTAAGTATTATAAATTTAGGGGAAAGTGTTAAAGGCGTCATACTCCAATCAGTGTACAGGAGAAGTTTTGTTTAAAGAGAAAAGACGAATGGGTAGCTGGAAATAGAACAGACAAAGAATGATAAGTATTATGATTTGAACTGAGATGAGATAAATAAAATAAAACTAAGAAAGTTAAAAGAGGGGAGAAGCTATATAGAAAATTGAAAATGGTAATAAGATATGGAATGGTATATAAAATGAATATGATTTTTGCATTTGTGTCTGTATGAAGAGTTCTAACCCGGGACCAAGCAACTTTCAGAAAAGATGTTTTATGTTTTGTTTGTTTGTGTATTGTCCTTGAAAATCAATAAAATTCTTATTAACAAGAAATATAATTTGAATAATAGAATGAAAGGGAGAAATAAAGAGAAGCTGGGATAAGATATGAAGTTGAACAGATAACGTAAATGTATATATTAAATTGTGCCTGTATGGAAATGTGATAATTTGGAATTATTCTGTCTTTAAATAAGATGTTCTATTGGTTTTTTCAGAAAAGATCTTTTATGTTATTGTGCTTTGTTTGTTTGTGTATTGTTTTGTAAAAATTAATAAAATTTGTTTTAAAAAAAAATCTTTGCATCCAGATTAAGCAGCAGGCTGCAGCTATCAATCAGATTTTTAAACTCATTTAATGATGTATATATCTATATGTTAATCAAATGACTCTTTTGTTCTAATTATAATTAAATAATATAAATGGGGTCTTCAGAATACAAACCTATCAATATAATTGATATGTTATGATTAAGTATTTTGAGTAGACAAAAAAGATAAAAGACAAAAAAGTTATTTCATATAGATAAATCTAGAGGAAATCACACTGTATTTTAAAAAGAACCATTAGCACTTTGCAACTCAAATGATGTGCTAAGGAAAAATTAAATGCAAACAGATGAAAAGCAAAACAAAACTTTCCATATTACTAAAGTATATGTAAAATATATACTAAAGTAATGTGCAAAAAGTATAACATTATTTTGCTAGTAGTATAGTCTCAAATAACTGACTAGGATTTCAGGGGAATAACAACACTTCTTAGTCTACAGTACAACTAATGGCTCTACAGTTCCATAACAGTGATTTTTTTAAAAGAAAAGAATTTGAATTTTTATAGGTTCAGAATTCTTCAAATTCTTCAAATTGAACCTGGCTTTATTATTGCTTTTTCAAAAGTTTCACTGAATCTACAGGAGCTTATTTAAAAAAAAAAAACAAAGGAACATGTCAATAATCTATGTTTAAGATTAGTTATAAACCCTAGTAAGTTCCTTTAAAAACATAAAAAATCATATGCATGCTTCCAAACCAAAGGTAGTTACAGTTAATTAAAAGAGGCAATAATCAGGAAATAATTGTGCCACAAGCAGAAACTATAAAATGTCCACAAAATGTGTTATTTGAGTCTTATGAACGTCTTTGGTGGAATCTGCTACATAAAGGAATTAAACATTTTGAAAACACCCAAATAACAAATTTTGTCCCAATTTATTAAACTGGGTATGTATACCCCCTTTTTCTCAAAGAATTCAAGATGGTGTATGGCACGGAGATAATAATTGAATTTAAGTCATCTGCTGAATCCCATATTAACTGAGAACTTTTGCCAGAATTTTCCTGGTCTCATATCATCACTTTAATCAAGATTCTCCAAAAGTAAGATGTTGGTGTTGGAGACAAGCAAACTTAAAATGCAGCAGTTCTGAAATATACAATCGAACTACGCTCTCAAGAGAGAAAGTAGTTGTTATGTATGTAAATAGTTTAAATAAAAGCAAGCTTGGGGTAAAGTGCAGGGTTCTGGCCCTGCACTTCTGATTGGGTGTTAAGCGGCTCGATCGGATTGGTTGGGTTCAGAGAATCCGATTGGCCCTTAACAAAGGACTCTTATTGGTTCTGGAGCTAGCGTATTACAGCTCCCTATTGGTTAATTCACATTAAGGTCACCTATATAAGGCAGAGTTGTTGTTGTTCACTCTCTTAAGTCACTATGTAATAAAGAGCTGAAAGTTCACCAACAAGATTGTCTCCAGTCATTTCACCCATGCCTGAAACTATAACACTGGCGACGAGGATGGGATTTGGAGACATCTGATCTTAAGGAACTGGGAAGAAAAACAGAGCACGTGCCAAGGCGACACCACCAACGGAAGCCATGTCCGGCAGCATCGTACCACCCGCTCCGTTCGATCCGAACCAAGAGGATTGGGAATCTTACATGGATCGCTTCCAAATGTTCCTTGAAACAAACAACCTGAAGGACGCCACACCAGCCAAGAAGCGGGCGCTGTTCCTGACGTACTGCGGCCCGGCTGTCTTTAAAATGGCAAAGGCACTCGCGAAACCTCGAGAAGTTAAAGCAATGAGCTGGGACGACCTCGAACCTCTCCTGAGAGACCATTACGCGCCAACTCGTGAGATGTCACGAATTCTATCAAAGAAGCCAGCGAAAAGGAGAGAGTGTGGCTGACTTCGTGGCAGACCTCTGACACTTGGGAGGCCTCTACGGATTCGCAGACTTAGATGAAGCACTGAGAGACCACTTAATTCTGGGATTAGATGCGCTGGGCGTGCAAAGCAAGCTGATGACGAAAGGTGACATCGATCTTGCTGATGCCATCGCCGAAGCCACTGCTGCTGAGGCGACCAAAAAGTCCGTGGCGCAACTACGGCGAAGCCGAAACCCAACGACCCCACAGACAGGCGACCTTTTATCCAAGTCGGAAGAGCATCTTGTTACGACGCACCACGAGGACCTCTCTTCGTCGTCAGACAGCGACGAAGAAGGGGTCCATCGACTGCGGTTCGACCGGGTCCCTCGCTCTAAACCCTCACGCCCTTGCGCTGGTTGCGGGGCAAACCACCCCAGGGCAGATTGCAAATTCCATGATGCGATCTGTCATGAGTGCGGAAAATGAGGCCACATCAGTCGAGTCTGTCACAGTTTACCGGGACCAAGTCAGGCCTCAAGGAGAACCAGCTCCCGCCAATCGGCAGGAAACCGTCCTGTAAGGCGAGATCCAGCAAACCACTCCTACAGATATCGAGCGTTGCAGAAAGAAGAGGCCCACCATACTATCACTATAGGTCACGCCTCAGCCCTGGACGCTAAGAAGATTCAAGTCACAATGGCCATAGAGAACCAACCTTGCCACATGGAGGTCGATTCCGGATCGTCCCTCTCGATGGTGTCATGGAAGACATTAAAGGAACTCATTCCTACCATCCAACGCCAAGACCTTCGAATACAACGTCTCATCCTTAAAGACTACCAAGGGAATCGGATCCCTGTGGTTGGGTCTTGTCGAGTCCGCATCTCGTTTAAAAAGCATACGGCATACTTACCTCTAACACTCATTGATAGGGACAGGCCTAGTTTGTTGGGCCTCCAATGGTTCGTGCCACTCGGCATCGAAGTAGCCGGCGTGAACCGAGTCGGTGATTGCGAGTGGGAGGAGGACCTTATTACTGAATTCAGCAATGTCTTCGCAGATCATCTGGGCGAGTATAAGGGGACCCCAATTTCATTTAGCCTCGACCCTAAGGTCGCCCCGATCCGTTTAAAGACCCGTTGAGTTCTGTTTGCCCTTAAGGCCAAGATAGATGAACAACTTGACAAACTAATTAAACAAGGGGTACTGCAACCCATTGATCATTCTCCATGGGAAACTCCTATTGTAACCCCCATTAAACCAGATGGGTCAATCCGAATCTGTGGGGACTACCGGGCCACTCTAAACCATGCCCTCCAGCAGAACGCGTATCCAGTGCTGGTGGTACAGCACCTCCTTCATTCCCTGGGAGGCGGAAAGGTTTTTGCTAAGTTAGATTTAGCTCAAGCCTATCAACAATTGCCCGTGGACGATAAAACAGCCCAAGCTCAAACGATAGTAACGCACAGAGATGCTTTTAAATGTACCCGATTGCAATTCGGGGTAAGTGTAGCCCCGGGAATATTCCAAAGTTTAATGGAACGATTATTGCAGGGAATCAAGGGCGTGGTTCCGTATTTTGATGATGTGTTAATTGCAGCTTCTAGTAAAAAAATTCTACAGAATCGTTTAAAATGTGTTCTTAAGAAATTCCAAGAAGCGGGATTGAAAGTAAAAAAGGATAAATGTCATCTGTATACAGACAGTGTTGAATTTCTAGGTTATCGCATTGTTAGTCAGGGTATCCACCCTACTGAGAGTAAATTAAGGGTGATAAAAAATGCTCCCAGACCCCGTAACAAAACAGATCTCCAGGCATTTTTAGGCCTTATTAATTTCTATAATGTGTTTTTACCACATAAGGCGACTGTGGCTGAACCGTTACACCGGTTATTAGATAAGAAAGCATTGTGGGTTTGGGGTTACCGGGAGGAAAAAGCGTTTCGAAATGTAAAAGATTTACTTACATCTGATTCTGTACTTATGCAATATAATGAAACATTACCATTGGTTATAACTTGTGATGCCTCACCGTTTGGGGTGGGCGCTATTTTGAGCCATGTGCTGCCTAATGGAAACGAAGCCCCTGTTGCATACTTTTCGAAGACTCTTTCTCAGGCAGAACGTAACTATGGACAAATAGATAAGGAAGCTCTTGCAATTGTGTCAGCCGTAAAAAAATTCCATGAGTATGTATATGGAAGGACATTTACCATTGTAACTGACCACAAACCTTTACTAGGGATAATCGCTGGGGACAAACCAACCCCCTATATATTGTCCCCAAGAATGACTCGATGGTCAGAGTTCCTAGCTGCTTATAATTATCGATTGTTACATCGACCGGGGAAAGCCATTCCCAACGCCGACGCACTGAGTAGAGCACTGCTACCAGAGACTCTCGACGATCTGGCAGCAACAGTATCGGCGTTACAAATCGAGACACTCAACTCGCCCCCAATGACCGCTCGAGATATCGCAAGAGAGACCAGATGAGATCACACCCTAGCTCGAGTCCTAGGCTGGTTAGAACGTGGATGGCCATTGGACCAGGTCCCAGATGACTTCGCGCCATTTAAAACAAGACAGACTGAACTTTTTTCGCAAAAAGGCTGTGTCATCTGGGGCGATAGAGTCGTCGTTCCAGAACGACTCCAAAACTCGTTGTTACAAATTTTGCACGAAGGACATCCCGGGATCGTGCGGATGAAAGCACTCGCACGGAGCTACGCTTGGTGGCCAGGCATGGACCGACACATCGAGCAATGGGTCAAGGCCTGCACCAAGTGCCAACAAAACAGCAACGCACCGCCAAAAGCTGCACCGACTGAATGGGAGATGCCACGCGGGCCCTGGTCCAGAATCCACCTGGATTTCGCAGGGCCGATTAAAGGACATACATTACTATTGACTGTTGATGCATACTCTAATTGGTTGGAAATTCATCGAATGACCCATACAACCTCCGAAGCTGTCATTAAAGTCCTCAATAGACTCTTTGCAACTCATGGATTGCCGGACGTCCTGGTGTCCGACAATGGACCACAGTTTATAGCGCTAATGTTTGAACAGTACCTTGCTGATAACGGCATCCGCCATGCGCTCACCTCGCCGGCGCATCCTGCTACCAACGGCCGAGCGGAACGCATGGTCCAATTTGTAAAAAAGACTTTGCAAAAAGTGGACTATGATAATATTGACAAAAAAATAAACCGCATTCTACTTCTACAACACATCACTCCGCACAGCGTAACCGGCAGAACTCCCGCAGAACTTCTCATGGGGCGAAAACTCCGTTCCTGCCTCGACCGATTGCATCCTGCTTACGAGCCAGAAAAGCCTGCAGGATCCAGCGGACGCTACCGTACCTTCAAGGTAGGCGACCCTGTTTATGCAAGAAATTTATCGGGCGACCCGGTTTGGATTGAAGCAACGATAATACGCAAGACTGGGCCCAAATCCTATATTGTAAAATGTGTTGATGAAAGACTGTGGAAACGACATATTGACCAATTATGGTCACAACTCCTTTCGGCCAGCCAGCAACTCCCCTACGACCAAACTGAGGGGGGGGAAGGAATGGAAGAAGACGACATTCCAGGGAACCTGTTCCAAGAGAGCGATGAATCTAGTGAAACTCAGGAAAGGGAGCAGGAGGAAGAATCGTATGCTCCAAGGGAAATCACACCAGAACGAGAAGCTGAGCCACTTCCAAACAACATTTTACCTCAACAGGACTGCACACAGCCAGTCCAAAGAAAATCTAATAGACCCAAAAGACAACCGTCCTATTTGAAGGACTATATAACCACACCATAATTGAGGAGCCAGGGGGAAGGGGTGTTATGTATGTAAATAGTTTAAATGAAAGCAAGCTTGGGGTAAAGTGCAGGGTTCTGGCCCTGCACTTCTGATTGGGTGTTAAGCGGCTCGATCGGATTGGTTGGGTTCAGAGAATCCGATTGGCCCTTAACGAAGGACTCTTATTGGTTCTGGAGCTAGCGTCTTACAGCTCCCTATTGGTTAATTCACATTAAGGTCACCTATATAAGGCAGAGTTGTTGTTGTTCACTCTCTTAAGTCACTATGTAATAAAGAGCTGAAAGTTCACCAACTAAGATTGTCTCCAGTCATTTCACCCATGCCTGAAACTATAACAGTAGTCATATTTTAAACTTTGTGCTGTTTCTCAGCTATAATCCCTAAATTATGTCAGGAATTAACAAAATTACCTAGTTTTGGTGAGCAATAGAGAAATTTGCCAGATTGCTCAACTTCCTTCTTACCATTGATATCAATTGATACCTCTGAAGCAGTTGAGGATATCCTCAGGTTCTCTCTTCAACTCTAAGACTGGAAGGGATGAGGCAAGCTCTTTTTAAGGGGAGGAAAAATAGGTACCTCCTCTGTCAAAAAACTGGGGAAAGGAACAGAGATTTGCCAAGCATGGAGTATCTGTCAGGTGCTGAGAAGTCTTGACAGCAAAAGGAGAAGTATCAACACATGCTCCTATAGATGACAGTGTTACATTGGTCAGTCTCTACAACCTGTTTTCAAGAAGTAGCCTGCACCATTCTGTTTCACACATATTATAGAATTTAAATAATTTAAAGTTATGAAGTTAAAAATATATCTGAAGGACAAAAAACCACACACACCCACACACACACACACACACACCACCCCTACATTTCAAACAAGGAACCAAACATTTGTATTCAATTCAATTGTATAGAATGTGAAGGACGTGGTTTTTTATTTTTTATTTTTCTTGTGTAAGATGTACACTGAAGGTGGCATTTAACTTCATTGTATGAGGTGCAATGACAATAAAGGAACCTCTGCAAACTATACATTGAGTACTCATTAATGTCAAAGATTTTCCTAAAATAAATACAGATTGGATGACTTAGATATTCTCTTTAGACAAGAATTAAGTAAAAAGACAATAAAGTTTAAAGTTATTGTAAATAGAGAGGAAGAGGATCCTTTTTGGCCCCCTCTCTCTTGTGCTTTTTTCTGGTCACTTTGGTGATACAGATTCAACTATAATTTGGCCTGAAAAGCTATATCTGTTAAACAAAGGCAAAGTTTGAACATCACGGACAGTAATTCTTTACAATTATTCTAGTGCTTCAAGTGAATTTGAGATGCACAGAATTATATGTTCTCTCCATCAATTAAAATTCCATTAAACCCCCCACATATACGCTGATTGTGGTTATTTTAATACTTCAAGTTGACTGATATATACAGAAACAGTAATTAAATTCCTTCTTCCCCCTCAGGTTTGATGGAGCTTAAGAGCTCAGCTTAAAATTAATCTTGTTGGATTTCCAAAGACAAAAGAACTTAAGAGAGATGTTTATTTATCTTTGCTCATGCAAAACAAACATCATGCACTGTGCAAAATTATTATACTATCCACATTGTCCCTCTCTCAGAGAACCTACAGGAATAAGTGATGAACAAAGATGTGGCATTCATTCACTTGGTTCCTGGTTTTAAAAAAAATGGCACAGTTCCAAAACAATCATGGTTGTGTTCCAGAGAGTACCTTTTGCCGCCAACCCACTAGATATATTTTTTTTAAGGTTGGAACATCAGATAACGCTTCACAAACTGAAAATCCTCCATTTTCCTCCTGACTCACTTCATTTGGTGATAATATGTTATAATGAATTATAATGGAATGAATGATGTTATGAATTGAGATATCTTAGAAATTGAAATTTGCTCAAAAGGATGATAATAAGTAAAGTCCAATAAGTAATTAATAACAATATAATATAATATGCATATTCATGTAAAATAAATTTTAATAATGTTAAAAGGGAAGGACCGTTGATATTGTGCACAAGAAGATTTATACCTACTGACACACTGTACAATGGAAAGAAGGTTTTATGTTTTGTGTTTATGTTTGTTGTTAAAAAATAAAACAAATTACCAAAAAACAAAACAAAAAACCCTAAATAAACTGCAAATCCTCCATTTTCCTCCTCACTCATTTTAGTCATCATTTGGTGGTACACCAGTTGACTCCTTCTCCAAACCAGAAGACCCTTGTGTCCTCCCTTCCAGACTATTGCAATATATCAGTAAATCTTTTAATTCTCAGACCTTTTGTCTCTCCAAGCTCAATGGAACTACACCTATGTGGAGGGAGGAATGCAGTGGGGCTCTTTCTTAGGCTCTGTACACTTCAACATCTTCATCAATGATTTGGATGAGGGGATAGATGGGGAACTCATCAAATTTGCAGACAACACCAAGCTGTCAGGAATAGCCAATGCTCCAGAAAATAGATTTAAGATTCAGAAGGACCTTGACAGACTTGAACATTGGTTGCTAGCTTCAATGAACTTCAGCGGAGAAAAAAGTCAGGTTCTACATTTAGTCCAGAAAAAACAGGTATAATGGGGGTAGGTGAGTACCTGGCTCAATAGCAGTAACTGTGAGAGGAATCTTGGAGTCCTAGTGAATAATCACTTAAATTTGAGCCAGCCGTGTGCTGCCGCTGCCAAAAAAGCCAATGCAATCCTTGGCTGCATTAACATAGGGATAAAATCAAGATCAAATGAAGTGTTACTATCAGTTTATAATGCCTTGGTAAGATCACACCGAGAATATTGCATCCACGATATAAAAAAGATGTTGGTCTCCACGATATAAAAAAGATGTTGAGACTCTAAAAAAAGTACAGAGAACAGCAACAAAGATTATTAGGGGACTGGGTTTCTGGTTTGCCAGGCTTTGGCAGAGTCGGGGATTCATGATCCTGCACGATCCCTGTTGCGCTAGCCATCTTGGTGCCTCCGATCCTGACGGGTCTGGAGGATAAGGCTGCCACGTAGAGGCAGCCAAAGATAGGGAGATCTGGAGAGGGATTTGGGAGTGTCACAGACCCCCTCCTCACCCGACATAACCTCCTTTTCTCAAGGCGGTGGAGCAGTGGTCAGTATTGGCCGCCACAAAGAAGTCGGCAGCTGGACAAGATTGTGCTGGAGGAAGAAGGAGAAAGAAGAATCAGGAGAAGTGAAAGTGCTGGCTGAGCCGGGAAAATAACAACTCTTAAATACCCTGGAAACTGAATTGCTTGAAAGATACATTGTATCCCTAAGAGGATTGGAAAGCGGCGGAGAAAGCTGTCAAGGGGAAGCTTTTTTTTTTTTCTTCACTCTCCCACCCCATAGAAATAGCAGACGGAGATCTGGAAAATCTATTTGGGCACCGAAGGTAACTCAATTTGAAAGTTAAAGCCAAGGGATAAAGGATTCCTGGACATTGGATTTAACAACTTAAGAAATTGGAAAATCCGTATTGGAGGTATGGATTTCTGAACATTTAAAGGAAAATTGCTGTTGTAAGTGGGAAGGGAGAGGAAAAAAAAATTGGAGCAGAATTTGAAAAAGGACGAGATTGCCTAGAACTTTAAAGAAAGATATATCTTAATTGGAACTCTTTGATTAAACAGTAACCCCAGAAAGAGAAATAGAAGGAAGAAAAAAAAGTATTAAAAGAAATAGTTTATTTGGATTCTTTGGTGACTTTGGAACTTTTTGGAATTATTCTTGATTAAAAATACTTGGGTGGTTGTTTTGGACAAAGTTTTTCTCTTCATGATGGCATTGCTTGTGGAGGAACTAAACATTGAATATCAAAAATATAAAAAAGAAGAACAAGATGGAAAAGATACTTTGGGCACTCTTTTTCAATTTCTAGAAATGCTCTTATGAAAAATTGACTATGCAGCAGGACGACTGGGACAAAGAAGAATAAGAAGCCATCTTTGATGAACAATGAGTTCTTTTTGGGGAGGATGAGAAAGAGGAAAAGAAAAAGGGGATTTTAAGGTTTGAAAAAACAATCAAAAAAGAGAAAAATGAGATGAAAGGTGGATACAAGGTTAGAAAACAACAGAAAGGGGGTAAGCAGAAGAAGAAAAGGGAGGAGGAGAGACAAAGGGGTAAAAAGGGCAAGGAGAAAAATAAACAAGAGAGAAAGGAGGGGATGAGAAGCCTTAATGGTGGGAAGCAAGATTTAAAGAAACAAAACTTATTTAGAGACAATGGGTAAATCTAATTGAAAAAGGGATTCTGGAAGGTACATAAGATTATGTTTTTATATGTGTATTTAGAGAAAAATGTTTAAGATATAAATGAGTATCAATATATCATTAGCTTTTGGGACTTCCGGTTTGCAAGCTTTCGGCGGCGGCAGGGATTCGCGACCGCGCGATCCCTGCTGCGTTGGCCGCCAAGGTTCCCCCGATCCATCTGGATTTGGGGGATACAGCTGCCCGGTAGAGGCAGCTGAAAACAGGGGGAATCCGGCAAGGGGTTTGGGGGTGTCACAAACCACCTCCCCAGCCGGCTAAACCCCCTTTTCCCAAGGTGGAGGAACGGCGGTCAGCAATGGCCGCCACGAAGGAAGCTGCAGCCAGGTAAGCAGGTGCAGGAGGGAGAAAGCTAGAAGAAAAGTGAAAGCTGCTTCTAACTGGGACAAGATGGGAGAAAGTGACTTGGAACCTGAAAGGCTGCTAAGTATATAATGCTCCTTGTGAGAGTTATAAGCTGCGAATACTCTAAAAGGGAAAGTTTTTTCCTTGTTCTACTTCCTTCCTAAAGTGACAGCGGGGGGGAAAAAAAAAGAAAGAAAAAACCTTTGGCTGTGAGTGGGAAGGAAGAGTGAAAAAAATAAGAGCCAAATTTGAAAATAAGGAGAAGATTGCCTAGAATTGCAAAGAGTTTAAAAACTTCCAAAAAATATATTTGAAAAGGATTTGTGACTACTTTAACCCCAGAAAGAGAAAGTGAAGAAGAAGAAGGTATCTAAAAGAAACAGTCTGTTTGGATTGTTTGGTGATTGTGGAACCTTTGGAAATTACTTCTGATTAAATCATCTGGGTGGTTGTTTGGAAAAACTTTTTCTCTACACAATGGCATCATCTATGGATGAATTGAAACTTATATATCAAAAATATGAAAGAGAAAAACAAGGAGGGGAAGATGGTCTTGGCACTATTTTTCAATACTTAGAAATGGCGATTTATATTTATGTGAAGCAGAATGAGGATGATGGGGACAAAGAAGAAGAAGGAGCCATCTTTGATGAACAAGTGACTTTGATGAACAAGTGACTGGAGAAGGGAAAAAGCAAGAGAAAAAGGAAAAAAGGCCTTTGAGATCTGGAAAAACAGCCCAAAAAGAGAAGAATAAGGTGAAAAGGGGACATTGTGTTAAGAAACAACAGAAAGGGGAAAGCAGAACAAAAGGCAAGTGGAGAGACAAGGGGTTAAAGAGGACAAGGAGAAGAAGAAGCAAGGGAGAAAGGAAGGGATGAGAAGTCCTAATGGTGGGGAGCAAGATGTTAAGAAGCAAAAAAAATGATTTTGGCCATACCGTTTAAGGAAAATTTGTATAGATTATTCTACAGATGGCACATCAAGATTGGCAACAATGTATCCAAAGCTTTCCCCCACTTGCTGGAAATGTAACTAAGAAAAAGAAACATATTACCATTTGTAATGAAATTGCAAAAAAGCCCAAAAATATTGGCAAAAAATACAGAAATGGCTGGAAGAAATATGTGGGACGAAAATAGAATATAGACAAGATATTTTTTTGTTAGGGATTAATATGAGAAAATACGTTAAGGATAATATATACTTAATAATCCATATAATTACTGCAGCAAGATTGGCATACACACAACATTGAAAAGTAAAGAAACTCCAAATGAATTTGAAATAATTAGGAAAATTTGGATGTGCGCAGAAATGGACAAATTGACAAAGGAATTAAAAAATATTGATGAATCCGACTATTATAAAATATGGGATAAGTTCTATGGTTGGCTAGAGAAGAGAAAGGATCAAGAGAATAAGGAATGACTTTGTGTGTGTGTGTATAGATAGATAGATAGTGTCAGCTCCTACGGGAGGTTGCTGAAACTGGTTCAATAAAACACTTCACTCACAGTCTTGCTGTAGCAATCTGTGTTTATTTTGGCTTTCTCCATCAGCAGCAACAAACAGAAAGTCTGAGTAAAGCCAGCGCTGAGAGCATCTGCCTCTCAGTGCTGTTTATATTTCCTGTTCACCTCCCTATTAATTAGCTAACATTTACCCTTAGCAAAACACCCAACATTCAGTGATAGCAATCTTGCACGCTATCACCCAAATCCCCAAACAATACCTTCCCCCTTTCCTAGCGCCGTTCTTCCACCCCAATCCATTCGATATCTCCTATGCAGATAGTTGACCAGCCGAAATGACATCCTAAAGTTTTTCCTGGCTGAGAAGAGTGGGAGGTGTGTTACTTAAAGTTTTACAAAACACCGAACAACTGATAAGGCATGATCTCAGCCGGTCACACTGCAGTGGGGAAGGGCGGTTACGCCTGGCTCCATCAACTGTCATCGACATCAATTTGGGACTTTCAAGGTAGATAGCTCTCCCCCACCCACAGTGACATGTCAGGCTTCATTCTGTCAGCAGGTTTGGTGAAGCCCGACATGCGGCCCCCTCTACCATGTGATTCTCTGAAACAAAAAATAGGCAATAATTATCTTGTATGTACAATTTCCCCCTCTCCACCCGCTTTCGTGGGGTATTTCCTATGGAACCGCCATTGCAACCGGGGAGCAGACACATCTGTACTCGGTATCAATGCTGCATTTGATAGTGGATACTCCTTCCAACTAACTAGATATTGAAGGACACCCCGTCATCGACACGAATCAAGTATCTGGTCAATTTTATAATGATCATCATGTAATGGTACTGGTAGAATCGCTCTTGGTTCTTGTCTGGTTATATTAACTGGTTTTACTAGAATAACGTGGAATATAGGGTGAATTCATTTAAAATGGGGCAGCAGTTGAAGCTTTACTGTTACCGGATTTATTATTTGTGATATTTGAAATGGTCCAATAAAATTTGGTCCTAATTTCTTATTTAAACCTAGGTGTATATATTTTGTGGATAAATAAACCCAATCTATAATATTATATGGCTTGTGGTCAGCTTGCTTCTTGTTGCTTTGGATTGCATATGCTTCCTGGGCTTTTTTCAATGCAATTCGCACTGAATTCCATTGTTTTGCTATATTTGTTGCCCATGTAGTGGTATTGGGAGTTTCTTGTGTTTGTGCAGCCTGCGGCCATTCTGGTATGGGTGAAAAATCCATTCCATTAACTATTTGAAAAGGAGAATAGCCGGTGCTATTATGAACCGTGTTTTTGTATGCGACTTCAGCTTATGGCAGTAAAGTTGTCCAATTACTTTGTTGGTAATCAACATAACATTGGAGAAATTGTTCAATGGCTGCATTCGCTTGTTCAGCTGCACCATTAGTAGCCGGATGGTAGGCTGTACTTAATCCTTGTGTTGATCCAATCACATCGAGGAATTCACACCAAAATGTGGATGTAAACTGCACTCCTCTATTAGATATGATCCATTTGGGCACTCCATGTAATCGATAAATGTGTTGTATAAATAATTGTGCTAGTTTTTTGGCTGATGGTATTCCTTTACATGGTATGAAATGTGCCTGTTTTGAGAATAAATTGATAACAGTCCATAAAATTGTGTATCCATTGTTTTCTGGTAAATCCACTATGAAATCCATTCTGATTTCTTGCCATGGTTTTGTTGGTTCCTATACAGACTGCAATAGACCCATCGGTTTCCCTATTTTATTTTTATTCATCATGCAAGTTGGACAGGATTTCACATATGCTTTGATAGCATGCCTGTCCACCAAAACTGTCATTTTGCAAAATGTAAGGATTTCAGGAATCCATAGTGTCCTGCCTGCTTAACATCATGACATCTTTTCAGTACCACTGATCTCAATAACTTTGGTACATAAATTTTGTTCCCCTGCCAGGCTATACTCATCTTTCATTTCAATTTGATTTAAGTTATCTGCCAACCAATCATCTTCTGTTAATAATACAGGCAGATCTGGCACTAGTATAATGGCTTTAGTTCCTGCTACTCGATCAATTATCGGTATAAGCTGTTGGATTGTGTCTTTGCATTGGCTATGATACTGTGGAAGTTGGGATAAAGCATCTGCCATAAAGTTTTTCCCTGCTGGGACATGTTTCAATGTGAATTTAAACCTTTTAAAAAATAAAGCCCAACGCACCTGTTTTGGTGACAAATGACGTGGGTTTTGGAGGGCTTCCAAATTTTTATGGTCAGTCCATACCTCGAATGGTTTTGGACTGTCCTCCAACAAATGTCTCCAGGTTAATAATGACCAATGAACTGTGAAAGCTTCCTTCTCCCATATCGCCCAATTACATTCAGTTGGGCTGAAGTTATGAGAAGTGTATGCACACAGGTGTAAAACCCCATGTATCCTTTTGCAGTAGCATCGCTCCTACTGCTATGTCACTGGCATCTGTCTGGATGACAAAAGGTAACTCAATATCTGGATGTTTTAATACTGGTTCCTTCGCAAATAATTCTTTTAAGTTGTCGAATAGCCCGTTGACATGTTTTTGTCCATGGCAAATTAGTATTTGTCTTTGTATCTTTAATTCCTAAAGGTTTTGTCTTTAATAGATCTGTCAGAGGTAGAGCAACATTGGCAAAACAGGGAATAAACTGCCGATAAACGTTTGCAAACCCCAGGAAACTCTGCAGCTGTTTTTGAGTGGTTTGGGGCTTGTCACTTTAACACAGATTCTATCTTCTTTGGGTTCATTTCAATACCTCATTCAGAGATACGATAACCAAGGTAATCCAGTTGTTTAATATGAAACTCGCATTTTGAGAGCTTTACGTAAAGTTGAGCATCTAACAGTTTTTTGAGCACCTGTCTGACTAATTGGATATGTTCTTGTTCAGACTTTGAATAAATTAAAATGTCATCCAAATAAACCAAAACTCCTCTACATAAATGTTCATATAACACATCGTTTATCAGCTGCATAAATACAACTGGACCCTCCTGTAGTCTGAATGGCATCACCTTATAACAATAACTGCCCAACGGACAATTAAAAGTCATTTTCCATTCATCTCCTTTCCTAATTCGTACTTGATAATACACTTCTTGTAGATCAAGTTTCGTAAATGTGCAACCTTGTGCTAAGGTGGTAAGTAGGTCTTTCATTAATGGTAATGGATATAACTGTTCTGCACAGATGGCATTTAACCCGTGATAGTCTACACATAAACATAAGCTGCCATCTTTTTTTTCATGGAATAACACAGATGCTGCCACATGTGATCTATTTGGAGTGATAAAATCCCTTTTTAAATTTTTCTTGATGTATTTTCTCATCTTGTCTAATTCTTTGGGGTCATGGAGTACATTTGTGGCTTAGGTAAAGGTGTGCCTGGGATCAACTCTATGGCACAATCCATTGAGCAGTGTGGTGGTAAACAATCAACACCTTGCCCAAATCTTTATATTCATAAGGGTAGGGGTGTACGGTTGATAATTCTTTTATCAAAGCATGTTCAGGAGCCCGTTGTGCTCCATGATGACTAGGTGGATGAGGGCCAATTGCTAGAGTCAATTTCTGATACCCTCCTTCCCATTTTATAGTTGGCTCCCACTTATCCAGCCAGGTTCAACCCAAGATTACCGCTTCACTCATACGAGGAACCACCACAAAAGAAATCCAATCCCAATGTTCACCCATCACCATTTTAAGATACTCAGTTGTATGGGTCACTGGAACCCCACCTAATATGGACCTGTCCACCTATTCAAATTTAATGGGTACATCCCCATTTACATCTAATTTAATGACATTTAAACTTAGTTATTCCAGCACCCTTTAGTTATCAAAGATCTCGTGCACCCAGAATCAATTAGTGCCCCCACCTTTTTTCCCTGTTCAGTTCACTTACTCCATAGAAAAACAGGCAAAATAAAAGGATGGATTGGTTTGCTCACCATCGGATCATTGGGGATCCCACCTTCCAAATCACAGTCTGTTGAAACTGTAGTTGGTATAGTGGAACTGTTATCCTCATGGTGGTCCTCCGGTGATTTGCTTTGAACACCCCTGACTTTCTCCTGTCCATGCCACTCACTTCTGGTTGATCTGATTTGGGTACTTTCTGGACCTACCCGAGGTATTCTGTCTAATGTCAAAGGGGGTATGGGGCATGGTGCAGCTCTATGCCCCGGTTTATTACATTGGAAACATTTCATTATTCCTCTACCACCTGAATTAATTGCCCCTTTAGTCTGGGGTTTTATTACTGGATTCATTGTTTTACGTGTTTGGGTATCACTTTCAAGTTTAGGTTTCAAGCACCAGAGTCCATCATCTAATTCTATTGACATCTGATAGCATTCAGTGAGTCTAACATGCGAGCTCCTGTACAGACAGGATGTAACTTAGGGTCCAGACCTTCTTGAAATAGATGTATCAATAGACTTTTGGGTAATAACAGCAGTTTGCTAATCACCCTTTGAAATTCATTGACATTCATTGACATATTCTCTGGCCGTTCCTCCTTTCTGTTTTATGGCCAGCAGATCTTCTTCGGCTCATTTATCAGCCATTGTATCCTCAAATCTAGTTCGTAAGGCAGCCAGAAATTGCGCTATATTTCCTAACTCCTCTGCCCTGTTTTGAAACAAATCGGCTGCCCATTCGTATGCCTCTCCCACCAATACACCAGTGATTGAAGTGATCATTGACCAAATGGAAGGGTAACATTGACCATATAAGTCAAAATGATTCAATACCTGACCTAGAAATACAGCTGCTTTTTGTTCAGATCCATCAAAAGTAGCAGTCAGGGGAAGTGGTCCCCATCTTCCTGGTGCCTGCCCTCCATAATGAGGCCCATACTCCACCTCTCATCTTTCTATAGAGCCAGATCTTATGGAATAACTTTCAGATCCCACACTCCTCTCATCTAATCCTCTAGTACGTAAATCTGACTGTTCCAAGCCTCTCCCTACCTCAGTGTCCCTGAATCCCATTTATTTTGGTGTGCTCACAGAAGTAATATCAGGAGTTAAGGCTTGTTTACATCCCAAAGAGCCTCTATCCATGGTCCCATGCCATGTCATCTCTCTGAACTGCTCACGTAAAAGTTCCAGCATCACTATGTGGAACCATCCACTGGCTGTCTTCTGTTCCAGGCCACCTTTTCATTTTCCAGTTCAATGTTTGTTCCGTTTGGGGCATCCCTTTTGGAACATAACTCCATTCATTTAAATGCACTTTTGGCTTCATGGCTGGCTGCGCTGTTGGCGGAACATCCGCCGTCTTCTCCCCATATCCTCACGGTCCTGTCTGTGCTCACCCCTCTCTTTGACTTCCTCGCAAATCTCTTCCTCCAAAAAATCAGGGTCTTTACCTTCTGCCATGATGATTCACTAACGGAGTGAATAGTAAGAATCAGCGCTGGCTTTCTGTCAGCTCCTATGGGAGGTCCCTGAAACTGGTTTAATAAAACACTTCACTCACAGTCTTGCTGTAGCAATGTGTGTTTATTTTGGCTTCCTCCATCAGCAGCAACAAATGGAAAGTCTGAGTAAAGCCAGTGCTGAGAGCGTCTGCCTCTCAGTGCTGTTTATATTTCCCATTCACCCCCCCATTAATTCGCTAACATTCGCCCTTAAGCAAAACACCCAACATTCAGTGACTACAATCGTGCATGCTATCACCTAAACCCCCAAACAATACCTTCCCCCTTCCCTAGTGCTGTTCTTCCACCCCAATCCATTTGATATCTCCTATGCAGATAGCTGACCAGCCGAAATGACATCCCAAAGTTTTTCCTGGCTGAGAAGAGTGGGAGGCGTGTTACTTAGAGTTTTGCAAAACGCCGAACAACTGATAAGGCATGTTCTCAGCCGGTCACACTGCAGTGGGGAAGGGCAGTTACGCCTGGCTCCATCAGCTGTCATCGACATCAATTTGGGACTTTCTTTTCTTTTTTTAAATAAAATTTTTATTAATTTTCAATAAACAAACATACACAAACAAAACACAAAACATGAGAACATAAAACTTCTTTTTGGAAAGCTGCTTAGTCCTGCGTTACATCTTTTTGTACAGACATAAATCAAATTCATGCTCACTTTATATACCATTTCATATCTTATTTACCATTCTACATTTTCTACACAGCTTCTCCCCTCTTTTCACTCTCTTAATTCTATCTTATTTATTTCATCTCAATTTAAATCATTATGCTTGTATCATTTGTCTGTTCTATTTCAATTATCTATTATCTTTTCTCATAAACACAAAATTTATCCTATAATCACTGATTGAAGTGCGACGCCTTTATATCTTTCCCCTAAATTTAACATTTAAAAAAATATATAATTTTCATTCTGATTCTGCTTAGTACATTCTAAAGCTACGTACTATATTTTAAAATAGCAAAATAATAAATTTATAATATAATTAAAACAATAATCCATAGCAAATACAAATACAACAATACAGTCTTATGTACTTTTGCAGAATCTCTTTTTAAATTATATTTTTACCCATTATCTCTGAATAAATCCTGTTTCTTTACATCTTGTTTCAAACCTTTGTAACTTCTCTTCCTTTTTTCCCCTCCATTCTTCTCCAATCTAGCCTTTTTAAACCACCCCATCTCTTGATCTCCACCCTCTTAATCTCCACCCTCTTCTGTATTCCTCTTTTCTGTTGCTTTCTGACATTGTATCAATTTTTCACCTTATTTTTCCCTTTTTGGTTGTTTTTTTAAGTCTTAAATTCTCCATTCTCTTTCCCCTCTTTCCCTTTTCTTCCCCAACTAAAGTTGTTTGTTCATTAAAGATGGTTTTTTCTTCTTCATCCCAACCTTCTTGTTCTTGTAATTGCTAATAGGTAGAAATCGCCGTTTCTAAAAAATGAAAAACAGATCCAGATGAGCCCTTCCCTTCTTGTTCCTCTTCTTTTAGCTTTTTAAATTCCATTTTCAGTTCGTCAACAAGTAATGCCATTGTGAAAAAGGGTTTTAAACAACCCAAAAGTTTTTAGTTTTTCAAATAATAATTTCCAAAGGTCCCAAAGTCACCAAGCAATCCAAATACACACAAACTGTTTCATTTAGCACTTTCTTCTTTTTATACTTTCACTTCCTGGGGTACAGTTCAATTGCAAAGTTCCAAAATGTATATTTTAGAAGTCTTGTTACAATTTAGCTCTAGTCTTATAAGTTCCAAGCAGCAGCCTCCTCTAGCAAAATCTTAATATTAATTCTTTTCCTCTCCCTTCCCACTTATAGCAATATATATATATATATATATATATATATATATATATATATATATATATATATATATATATTTGTTTTCTTAAGTTTTCGCGGGTACTTACATGTCTGGCATTCAGCTTTGTTCGGGTATTTTCCCACGTCATAATAGGGGTGCTTTTAAAGTTGTAGCAACGTTTCAGCAGAATCTCATCTGCCATCATCAGGCTTCTGTATGGTGTTTGTCTATGAGTCAAACTTTAACAGTGGTTTCAGATTTAAATTTGGGGCAGCCTATTGCTGTGTCAGAATGGTTTTTTCTTCCTCCTGATTGGTTGAGAGTCTTGGTCTGTGTTTATTGGTCTTGGAGTTTGCTGTGTTCTGCTACTAATATCTTCTGTCTTTTGGGGGGGGGCTCTTTTTGTATCTTGATTGGCTGGCAACATTGTGTTACTTTATTGGAGGCCTTTAGTGCAGCTTGGCTTCGGGTAAATGGACGGCTATCATTAGTTAGGAAGCTGGGTTTCATCTGGGTGCCTGGTTGGGGTGTGTTTGAGCTGGAGGTATCAGGGGGGATCTGTTTGTGCCCAGGTGTTAACCTGGCTTGTGGTGTGGAGATTTGTTTGTTTGTGAGTGCAGGCTTCCAAATGATTGACAGCCTGGTGGAATTATCTCTTCTGTTCATGCTTTCTGGTCTTTTTTCAATCTCTATGGCTTCTCTGATGATTCTGTGGCTGGGATTTTCTATGGTGGCTAGGGTTTTGGTGCCATTGAAGTTGATATGACCTGTGGCTTCCATGTGTTGGACGAGTGAGGAAGTGTGTTCCAGCTTTTTGACTGCATTTTTGTGTTCATCCAGGCGGGTGCTTATTCTTCTATTGGTCTGTCCAATGTATGTGGCCGGGCATGATGCACAGGGGACTTCATATATGCCTTGGTTTTCCAGGTCAATTTTGTCTTTGGGGTTCCTGAGGATGGCTGCTATTTTTCTGTCTGTTTTGAAGGCAGTCTTGATGTGGTGTCTGTATAGAATCTTACTAATTTTGTCTGTAGTGCCTCTTATGTAGGGCAGGACAGCTGTTCCATAGGTCTGTTCATCTTCTGGGTCTCTATTATGTCTCAGTGTGTTTTTGTGGATCAAGTTGGTGATTTTGCTTTTGTGGAAGCCGTTGGCTGTCAATATTTTAGTCAGGGTGCATAGTTCAGTCTTAATGTGTGTCTTGTCTGCCAGCCAATCAAGATACAAAAAGAGCCCCCCCCCCCAAAAGACAGAAGATATTAGTAGCAGAACACAGCAAACTCCAAGACCAATAAACACAGACCAAGACTCTCAACCAATCAGGAGGAAGAAAAAACCATTCTGACACAGCAATAGGCTGCCCCAAATTTAAATCTGAAACCACTGTTAAAGTTTGACTCATAGACAAACACCATACAGAAGTCTGATGATGGCAGATGAGATTCTGCTGAAACGTTGCTACAACTTTAAAAGCACCCCTATTATGACGTGGGAAAATACCCGAACAAAGCTGAATGCCATATATATATATGGCATATATATATATTTCAATGTTCAGAAATCTTTAATGTCTCCTTGGCTTTAACTTTCAAATTTAATTACCTGTTGGTGCCAGAACGGGTTTTTCCAATTTCCATCTGCTATCACTCTAAGGAAGGAGAGTGAGAAAAAACAAACTTTCCCTTTTAACTTTCATCCGCTGCTTTTCCCAGTCTTCTTTGGGAATGATGTATCTTTGATGAAATTAAAATTCCAGGGTATTTAAATGCTACTTATTATCCCAGTCAGCCAGAACTTTCACTTTCTCAGCTTCCTCATGCACATTCTTATCCAGATGAAAGCTTCTTTGTGGCGGCCATTGCTGACTGCCGCTTCACCGCCTTCAGAAAAGGGAGTTAAGCCATCTGAGGAGGAGGGTTGTGATTCCCCCGTACCCCTGCTGGATCTCCCCTATGTTCAGTTACCTCTACGGGGTAACTATTAGCCCCCAAATCTGGCTGGATTGGGGACACTCCAGCAGCAAGTGCAGCAGAAACTGCGCATGATCGTGGATTCCTGCCACCGCCGAAGCCTTGCAAACTGGAAAATCAATTTGGGACTTTCAAGATAGATAGCTCTCCCCCACCCATAGCGACATGTCAGGCTTCATTCTGTCAGCAGGTTTGGTGAAGCCCAACAGATAGATAGATAGATAGATAGATAGATAGATAGATAGATAGATAGATAGAATGAAAACATGTATTATTACTATCTGACTTAGCAATGTAATGACAAAGAAGTGGATTAGGAGGATTGTACCATGTTCAATATTTTTAATGTATTTTTTGTTTTTTGTTTGTGTTTGTTTGCTTAATAAAATATAAATTAAAAAAAACATATGAAGAATAGTTACAGGAACTGGTCATGGCTAGTCTAGTAAAGAGAAGACCAGGGGAGACATGATAGCAATGTTCCAATATTTGAGGGGCTGCACAGAAAGGAAGAGGTCAAGCTATTTTCTAAAGTGCCTGTAGGCCAGACAAGGAATAATGGATGGAAACTGAACAAGGAAAGATTCAACCTGGAAATAAGGAGATACTTTCTGACAGTGAAAACAATCAATCAATGGAACAGCTTGCCCTCGGAAGTTGTGGGAGAGCTACCACTTGAGACCTTCAAGAAGAGATTGGGCTGGCTTCCAGTTTGTTCATCATTGGAGTCAGAGTGGAATCCTCGATCATGTGTGGCACATGCACCCAAACCTCTCCCAAAGGCAAGCTGCAGTGGTGGTCCTAAAATGGCCACCACAAAGATGAAGAACACTCCAGGAAACTAAGACTGTGCTGGAATGGAGAAGCAGCAAGCAGAGTGTGAACCAGGCAAAAGACATCTCTTTTGAGGTACCCTGGTATTAAAAATAAAGGACTATTTTGAAGGAAAGTATGTGGAAGTGTTGACCAGAGAAAGTGAGAAGGAAATTGGGTTTTATAAAATTTGGATTGAATTATTGTATTGGATTAACTTGGAAGAGAAAATTTAAAGGAAAATTCTTTAACACATCTAAGGTTTAAAAATTAAACTGGATAAACATTGAGCTATTGGCACTTAAAAGGTGTGAGTGAGTGTGTTGAGTGTGTTGAAAAGAAAAGAACTAATAGTTAATGATTGAAATTAGTGAACTTAATAGAAGTATTTACTCAATAAAGAAAGTTAAAGGTAAAAAAATGCAAAAGCGCCAACTTTGAAGGACAAAAGGAACAACAATTATTTAAGCAGGAGGGAAAAGGAATTAGAATTAAAAATTTGTGGTCTGTTGGGATAATAAAAGGGAGAATGGTTCAGAAAATGGAAAAAGAGAGAGGGAAAAAGCTGAAAAAGGAAGTGCAAAAGAAAAATCGCAAGAAGGAGAAAGAAAAGTTTAATAATTGGAATGAGAAATGGAGGGGAATGCAGGGAAAGGGAATTAAGAGAAAGGACCAGAAAATAAAGAGGAACAGGAAACAAACAAGGATGAAAAGAAACTACATTGTTAAAAGAGTGAGAGATAATGGGTGAAAAAAAGGATAAGGAAGGAGATTCTGCAAGGTAATATGATGTGATGTATAAGAATATATTGAAAGTAGAAAAGTATTTTATAATGTATATTTATAAGGTGTTAAGAAAAAAAGTAATGCGGAATCTGAGGAAAATATATATATTTGTGTTATATATCAAATAGGGAGGTTGATTGTTAGGGATAACATGTTTTACCCTAACTGGTTTAGGTAAATAATAATATGTAAGTATTTAATTGATTTAAGGAGGCAGCAACCTCAAAAAGAAGATAATGAAACTCCTACTGCATACGCAATTAAAAAGTGTTTTAATTGTGGAGGAAGAGGACATTTGGCAAGATTTTGTAAAAAGGCAAAATGCCAGAATGCTGGCCAGAATACAAAAAGTCATCAAAAGAAAAATAAAAATTTAGAGTTAGCCATGTATACTAACGGAGCTGTAAAAAATAATTTATGGGTGGTTGACAGTGGAGCATCACATTGTATAACAAATGATAACAAACATTTTATTAAAATGTCCAAGAGTACACAGCAGATATCGTTAGCCAATGGCTGGAAACTGAAAGCTAAAGGTCAAGGTATAGCATATTGTTCTTTTATAAAAGAGAATGTAAAAATGTTATATGTACCACAACTTAAGTTTAATTTAATTTTAATAAGAATTTTGGTTAAACTAGGATATGTAGTTACATTTAGGGGAGATAACTGCATAATTGAGAAAGAAGATAAGAAAATTACTGCATCTTTAAGAGGTGAATTATATGTGTTAAATGATAATGGTTTAAAGGTGGCTAACACAGTTTATGAAAATAAGAAACCTCATGATGAATGTATTCACTTGTTACATCGAAGGTTAGGGCATTTAAATTTTAAAATGCTTAAGAAAACTGTTGAATTATCTAAGGGAATAAGTTTAAAACCTTGTCATAAGTATTTGCAATGTAATGCCTGTAATCAAAGCAAAGCCAGGGTCACACCAGCTAATAGAGTTGATGGATTTACTACCAAAGAACCTTTAGAGGTAGTATTTGCAGATTTAATAGGTCCTAAAAAACAAAGTGTAGGAGGAGCTCGTTACATATTAAGCATAATGGACCATTATTCTAGATATGGGTTTTGCTATTTAATGAAGAGCAAAACTGAAACGTATCAAAATCTATTTAATTGGATAAAATTTGCAGAAAGGAAAACTAAAAAGAAATTAGTAACTCTTATAACAGATAATGGTACAGAATTTACAAATAATAAATTGCAGAACAGACTAAGAATGTTAGGTATTCAACATAAAATGTCTGCACCATATAGGCCACAACATAATGCCTTTATAGAGAGAAGAGGCCAAACATTACAATCAATGACACGAACTATGATGTCTGATTCAGGATTACCTGACAATTTGTGGGGAGAAGCAATAATGTGTGGTAATCATATATTAAATAATGTTGTTAATTCAACAACAGGTGAATTACCATTCACACTGTGGCATGGTACAAAACCTGATTTAAGTTACATGCACACATTTGGAGCACCAGCATGGGTGCATATCCCTACACAACTTAGACACAAAGGACAGCATAGAGCTAAAAGATTATATTTTGTAGGATATACATCTAATCATAGATCTTATAGATTCTGGGAACCAGGTACATCTAGAGTTTACACCAGTGCTAGTGCAAAATTCCTAGAACATGTAGGATGGAATAGATTAGAGCAAGATTTAAATAATGAAGTAATTATTGAACCCTACAAAAGGCAGAAAGATCAGATTAGTTATAAGAAGAGTCTAATTAAAGAAGAAGTCCACGAAGAACAAATAGGACCAGAACAAGAGGAAACAGTTGATCAGGAAGAGTCAGTTAATCAAGAAGAGTTAATAAATGAAAGTCCACCTGTAAGTCCTGTAATACCTAGACGTACTACACGTGTAACTAGACCACCTGATAGGTATCAAGCAAGTATAGTTTGCCAAGTAACTAAAGTTCCAACTAGTGTAGATGAACTTAGGATGTATCCTGCTAAGGATCAGGAGAATTGGCAAAAGGCCAATTAAATTCATTAAAGGTAATGAAAGTTTATGAAGATGCTAAATTACTTCCAGGAGAAAAATCCATTGGGTGCAAATGGATATTTAAAGTAAAAACTGGAAATGATGGGACTGTTACCCATAAAGCTAGGTTAGTAGCTCAAGGATTTAATCAAACTGCATCTGATTACAATGAAGTTTTTGCACCAAGTCTTCAAGCAACATCTTTAAGAGCAGCATTAGTGTGGGCAGCTAAGAAAGACTATGTAATTAACCATTTAGATGTAGAAACTGCTTATCTGCATGCACCATTGCAGCACACTATATATTTAAGAAAACCAGTAGGTATAAAAGACAATAAAGTAAATAGTACTGATTGTTGGAAACTCAAAAAGAGTCTTTATGGGTTGAAACAATCTGGGTTTGAGTGGAACCAATATATTGTGAAAGAGTTAAACAATATAGGTTTTAAATCTGGTTTAGCAGATCCATGTGTGTTTAAAAGAGAAAATAATGGAACGGTGTCATTATTATTATTATTTACAGATGATATTGCTTTGATAACTAAGACTAATAATGAAGCTAATGAGATTATATCATTATTAGCCAAAAAGATAAAATTAAAGCATTTAGGTGAAATTAAAAAGTATCTAGGATTGACAATTAACAAAACAAAAAATGGTTTTAAGATATCTCAAGAAGATAAAATTTGCCAATTAATTAAAACGTTTAAAATGAAACTTTGTAAACCGGCAAAGACTCCAATGAGTCAGGAAGTTTGCCAAACTGATGATCAAAGTCCCAAATTTGATAAGTCCATATATCAATCTTTGATTGGCAGCTTATCATATATCAGCAATTGGTCAAGACCTGATATAGCTTATAGTGTAAATCAGCTGGCACGTTTTAATTCAGATCCACATCAATGTCATTGGCAATCATTAAAGAGAATTTTAAGATATCTTAAAGGAACAATGAACCATGCATTGTATATAGAACCAAAGGGTGATTTGAGTCTTAGTGCCTATGCAGATGCAAGTTTTGCAACTGATATAAACACAAGAAAATCAACATCTGGGATGGCTATATTATTTGGTAAAACACTAATAGGGTGGAGGTCAATCAGACAACAGCATATCAGCTTGTCCACGATGGAAGCGGAATTTTCATGTCTGTCATTACTATGCACTGACTTGATTTTGTACAAACAGTTATTATTAGACATGGGTATAACTGTAAAAGATTCCATTATTGTGTACGAGGATAATCAAGCAGCTATAAAGTTAGCTACTAGTATTGCTGTTAAAACTAGATCAAAACATACTGATTTAAGATACTTAAATGTTAGAGAATCTGTAAAGAATGGGCTAATTAAATTGGAATACTGCATGACAGAAGAAAACATTGCAGACCAATTTACAAAAGCTCAAGGAGTAACTAAGTTTAAAGAGAGTTGTAACAAATATGATTTAAAGATATAAATAGTTATATTATTATTTCCTAAAAGGGGAGAATGTTAGGGATAACATGTTTTACCCTAACTGGTTTAGGTAAATAATAATATGTAATCATAGTTTGTATGTTAAAGTGTCTGCAACTTTAACGGTGGGATAGTAATTAAGGGAGTGGTTGTGAAAGCACTTTAAAAAGAAGCAAGGCTGCAGCTTGCTCTCTCTCTGGCTTTGATGATCCCTGATTACTGCAAGGAAACAAGTCTGCATTGCTCGAACGGGAGAGAAAACAAAGGACTTACTTGTAAGTGAATTGACATAGGATATTCTAACACGGACTTTGCTGACTGAATATCCTTGAATGGACTGACTAAATGATACATGACTATTGGACTGTTATTTTGACTATGCTATGAACTCATAATGGAATAAACTATATATTTGATAGCACAAGTGTATCTGTCATTTTTACTGTATGTTAATAAACATACAAGCTTAGCTCACTCATTTATTTGTGTGCCGATCTGACTAACGCTGCACATTCTGTTTAGCTTGTCTCCCTAACCCTGGTTGGGGAAACCAGGCTTAACAGATATTAAGGTAGAATGAAGGTGGTTTGCTCAAATTATTACCCAAATAATAATTTAGTTAAACAATTATATTCATAGATAAGAATGGATAAAATGACAAATGTGACAGGGAAAAGTAATGTGAAAAATGAATGTAGAAATGAGATAAGAATACTAGATAACATTGTAATATAAGATAGGAGAATATACCAAGAAAAATGGAAGAAGATATAACATGAATTGGAATTGAATAAATGAATCTAGAAATGAGATGAGAATTTTAAATAACATTGTAAAATAAGAATAGGAGAACATACTTAGAGAAATGGAAAGATATAACATGAATTGGAATTGGATAAGATAAGCTTAATATTTAATAATAATAATAAGGATGATGTAATATGAAATTAAACAAATAAAATGAATAGGTAATTATGGTCATATTTGTATTGAGATGTGAAACCTGGAACCGCACTGCTTACCAAATGAGAATTCTTTATTAAAAAAAAATAGGTATGTTTAATTGATATGGTGGTAGGCACTTTGAGAGAGAGTTGAAAGGTTGAAAATAAGCATTGTAGGATTGTGATTTAATGTGAATACAAGCATTGAGAGACATGATTGGTAATATTAATTTTGCTTATACTAAAATGTATGATGTATTGATGCCATACTGTTAATGTATTGTATGTTATGTATGTACTGTATGTTGTGTATGTGTAGATTGAAATAAAAATTTTGGGCAGTAGCTCAAAATATAAAAAGAAAAGAAAAAAAAGTGATTGGACTGCCATTTGTCAGAAATGGTGTAGGGTTTCCCACTTGGGTGGGTGGGGGGTTGGACTAATTGACCTATAAGGTCCCTTCCAACTCTGATTATCTGTTATCTGTTATCTCCTTTTGTACTGAAACATCTACCCTTATTTCTATCCTCCACCCATTTGTACCACCTATCCCAAACCTCATAATAATCGGAATTATTTTTGCCTCTTAATTCCATTGTGAATTTATCCAGTTCCACACAATCCATTATTTTTTGTGTCAAGTCTTCTTCATATGGTATCTTTTCTTTCTTCCATCCCTGTATGAAGGCTATTTTTGCTACCGTTATGATATGTATAATGATGTATCGGATGACCTTGCTCAATTTTCCCTTAATTATTCCAAATGAAAATATTTCTGATTCAAGTTCTAATTTGTGTTCCGTAATTTCTGATAACCATCCAATAACCTCATCCAATATTTTTTAACCTCTGGACACTGCCACCACATATGGAAAAACTTTCCTTCTTTATATTTACATCTCCAACATTCTGCTTTTGTGTTTGGATACAATTTGGCCAGTCTTGCTGGGGCTAAGTGCCATCTATAAAATATTTTGTCTTGATTTTCTTTAAATGCTGTTGACAATGTCAATTTACAGTTATCAGTGCACATTTTTTCCCAATCCTCTAAACTTATATTATAACTTACATTTATTGCCCAGGCAATCATTGTTCCCTTTACTATTTCCCCTTCTAATTCGACTTCCAACAAATAATTGTACATTCTTGTTTTGAATTTTATCTCCGTGCCTGTTAAAATTTGGTCCAGTTGGACATCCAGTCTGCAGCGCTCCAGGGCAGGCAGGAATCCGTGACTGTGTGCGGTTTCTGCCTCTGCTCGCTGCCCGGGTGCCCTGAGCCACTCGGCTTCAGGGCTAGCCACCTCTTAGAAGGTGGAAAAGACAGGGGGGATCTGGCAGGGTCAAGAGATATCACACCTCTCTTCCCTAGCCAGCTAAACCCCCTTTTCTGAAGGCAGCTGAGTGGTGGTCAGAAATGGCCGCCACATAGAAGCGCTCAGCCGGAAAAAGAAAGTGCAGGAGCAGTTGTGAAGAGGTGAAAGTGTTTTTTGCTGACCGGGATAAAGCAACAGTGAAAGTACCCTGGAACTTAAAATTTGCCAAAGATACATCGTTTCCAGAGATTTACAAGCGGCGAATGGAAGTTTAAAAGGGAAAATTTTTCTTTCTTTTCACTCTCCTTCCCAACGTGACAGTGAATAGAACCGCAAGAGAGATCGGAAAACCCGCATTGGAGGTAATTAAATTCTAAAGGGATAAGGATTTCTGAACATTTAAAAAAAAACAAACCTTTTTTGCTGTAAGTGGGAAAGGAGAGGAAAAAAAATTGGAGCAGAATTTGAAAGTAAGGAGGAGGTTGCCTAGAATTTTAAAGAGCTATTAAATATTAACAAGACTTCTAAAAGATACATTTTAACTGGAACTTTGTGACTAAACAGTAACCCCAGAAAGAGAAAGGGAAGAAAGAAGAAAGTACTAACAGAAACAGCTTATTCGGATTGTTTGGTGATTTTGGAACTTTTGGGAACTATCTTTGATTAAAAGCACTTGGGTGGTTGTTTTGGAAAAACTTTTTCTCTCTATAATGGCATCACTTGTGGATGAATTGAAAACTGAATACCAAAAATACAAAAAAGAAGAACAAGAAGGCAAAGATTCTCTTGGCACTCTTTTTCAGTTTTTAGAAATGGCGGTTTGCACTTATGAAAAATTGACTGTGCACAGGATGACTGGAATAAAGAAGAAGCCATATTTGACGAACAAGTGACTTTATTTGGGGAAGGAAAGGAGAAAGAGGAAAAGAAAAAGGGGACTTTAAGATTTGAAAAAACAATCAAAAAAGAGAAAAATAAGGTGAAAAGTGGATGCAATGTTAGAAAACCAGAGAAAGGGGGAAAGCAGAAGAAGAAAAGAGAGGTGGAGAGACAAGGGGGTTAAAAGGGCAAGGAGGAGAATAAGCAAGGGAGAAAGGAAGGGATGAGAAGCCTCAATGGTGGGGAGCAAGATGTAAAGTAACAAAATTCTTTTAGAGACAATGGGTAAACTTAATTGAAAAAGGGATTCTGCAAAGGTACATAAGATTGTATTCTTATATTTATATTCAGAAATAATGTTAGAAAATTGGATAAAACATGTATTCAAAAATGGGATAAAATATTTAGTGTAATTTAGTGAATTTTTTTGTGAAGAAAAAGAAGGCAATGAAATAAATGAGAGAATTGAAGTAGGAGAAATGGGAACATTTTAATTAAATAATGATTTACAATATGTGATGTGGGGGGGGGGGAATAACTATGGAAAGTATAAGTGTTTCCATAAAAGTATTTAATTGAAAAATAACGTGTAAAGTGTTTAAGATATAAATGAATATTAATATTAATGATTAGATTTGTATTGGCATTGATAGTTGTTTTAATTACATCATATACCTATAAAAAAAAATTCTATAAAAAACATTGTGTAATTTTAGAATGTACTAAACAGAATACCAATGCAAGTTATGTATTATATTAAGTATTATAAATTTAAGGGAAAGAGCTAAAGGCGGCATACTCCAATCAGTGTACAGGAGAAGTTTTGTTTAAAGAGAAAAGATAAATGGATAGCTGGAAACAGAACAGACAAAGAATAATAAGTATTATGATTCGAACTGAGATGAGATAAATAAAATAAAACTAAGAAAGTTAAAAGAGATGAGAAGTTATATAGAAAATTGAAAATGGTAATAAGATATGGAATGGTATATAAAATGAATATGAATTTGAATTTGTATCTGTACGAAGAGTTGTAACCCGGGATCAAGCAGCTTTCAGAAAAGATGTTCTATGTTTTTATATTTTATGCTTTGTTTGTTTGTGTATTGTCTTTGAAAATCAATAAAATTGTTTTTTTTTTAAAAAAAAAAAATTGGTCCAGTTGTTGCAAATCCTTTTCTATCCCTTGTTCTTCTAAATCTTTTCTAAATTTTGTCTGCATTTGTAAATATGAGCACCAATATGTAGTTATATCTTGTTCTTTTAATTTATCAATCATTTTTAAATTCCCCTGTTTATCTAATAGTTCTTCATATCTGACCATTTTTTTTTTTGTATCTTTCGTATTTGGGTGTAGTATCGCTTCCATAGGTGAAACCCATTTTGGTATCTTCATACAATGTTTATTTTTACCTTTTCCCAAGTTTGCAATAGTGATTCCCTTATCAAGTATCTATGGAAGTATGAATCAGCCTGGGGTTTTTTTTTGTCCCATAAGAAGGTGTGCCACCCTGCTTGAAGGTCGTGGCCCTCAATTGGCAAAATTCTTTTATTTTTCAAATTTATCCACTCCTTCACTCATAATAGTACTGTTGCTTGGTAGTACAGTTCTCATTTTGGGAGTCTAAGGCTGCCTCTACTTCTACTATCTTGTAGCATTTTAGGCTTATTCAAGCTTTTTTACCCAACCATATGAATTACATAACTATATTGTTTAGTTCCTGAAATAATCTCTTGTGCAGTTTTATAGGGATTGTCTGAAAATAGCATAATAATTTTGGTAGAATATTCATTTTTATCGCTGCTATCCACCCTAATAAAGATAATTGTAATTTCCTCCAATTTGTCAGGTCCTTCTTTATCAGTTGGAATTATTTCTTATAATTGTCCTCCTTTATAAAGGAACATCTTCCTGATAGCAAATTCCTAAATATTTAACCTTTTTTTTGTAGTCTGCTTTCTAACTCTTTAATCTCCTGTAACCTGTTTTGTTTTCCCCACCTTTCTTTCTTTCTTTTAGCCATGCAGGCTATTGTTATTCCCCTCAAATACGCTTTTGCTGTGTCCCATAATATCTGTACTGATGTTTGTTGGACTGTATTCTCCTTAAAAAATAACTCCATTTCTGATTTAATTTTGACACATATTCTTTTTCTTTTATGATCTGGGAGTTTAATGTCCATCCTCTCCTCAATTTTTTCATTCCCTTCCAAATTATTTTTAATGGATTGTGGTCTGCCCATACATTTTTCATAATCTCTATTGATTCTAATTCATTTCTTAGTTCTACGTTCATCCATGCCATATCTAATTGCGACCACAACTTATGTGGATTAGAGTAGAAAGTATATTTTTTCCCCAAATTTAACCTCCTCCATTGGTCCACCAAATTTAATTCCTGTATCATCTCAAAGAAGGATGTTGGCAGGGTTTTCATTTTATTTTTATTTTTTGTACTACTAATATAGTCCTTTCTTATGTTTGCCACTGCATTAAAATCCCCCACTATAAATATATTTCCTTGTCCAATTTCTAAAATTTTGTCATGTAAATTGCTATAAAATTGACTTTGGTTTTCATTCAGAGTGTAAATTACAACTTATAACATTTACTTCTGGCATATCTCTAATTCAAGTATCAACACTCTTCCATTGGGTCTACATATTTTTCTACTGCCTTTATTCCTTCTTTGATGTATACAGCTATCCCTCTCTGTTTCTGATCTGCCAGAGCTGTAAATAATCTTCCTAGTTTTAGATATTCTATGCATTTCCGAAACTGTTCTTTAATATATACTTCTTGCAGACATATTGTTTCTACTTTTTGTTTAGCCCATCTCATTAATATTTGTTTTCCTTTAATGGGTGAGTTCAGTCCATTAATATTTAATGATATTAGCCTGGTTTTCTCTTCCATCATCCTACTTATGGGTTAGTATCTACTTTCTATTAATTCTTGTATCTCTTTGTCTTATTCCTTCCTTCTCTCTTTGCTCAATTTCCTCTTTACTTCCTCCTTCTTGTTTCGTTTCTCCTAGTTTCTGTTGTTCTTCTTGGCTCCCTGTCTCCAGCTCATCCCTGCTGCTACTTTCTTCTTCCTCTCCTACTATTTAATCAAACAGGTCCTATGCTTTATCCAAATTGTCTATTTTTAACCTCTTTTCCTGCCATGTTACTAACATCCCTTCCGGGATAAGCCACCGAAACACTATATTTCTTTTAATCATTGTGTTGCCAGAAATTTATAATCTCTTATCTGCATGCGTACTTTCTTCGGGATCTGTTTTAAAATTTGTATCTCTTTATCTTTGTATATTAATGGTTTGTCCCTCATTATTTTATATATTATGTCCTGTACTTTCTTCCTAGCATTTTGGATTACTCTTGAAGTTCATAATAAGCATCAGTCCATTCAAAGCCTTAATCTTCCTTATAGATTCAGGCTGTTTCCGGATATTCTGCTTTTGCTACATGCTTTTTCATTTGTCCTTTTTGTTTCTCAGTTAATCAGAGACCTTTTTTATGCAACTATGCCAATTTCAAAAGGTGACTCCCTTTTGTTTTTCTCTTTGGTATTGTTTGAGCTTGGGTCTTAATTATCATATTTTTAAGAATTTCCTAATCTTGAATTGTTTTTCCCTTGAAGATTTCACTATTTTGAAAGACTCTGTAGCTTAACTTTTGCATGGCATTTATCTTGAATTGGTTTCTTAAAAACAGAAGCTACTTTTTCAGATTAAACAATGACAGTAAGATTTCTTTAATGCAGACTGAATGGGCTGAAATACACATTGTAGGTCTCACCCAATGAACCACTAAGATTAAAAAGCTTTCTTCCAGTGTGAGAGAGAAACTGAGAAAAGAAAGTTTGCTTATTCCTTTAAAAAATTGCCAAAATCTATTTTAAAAAGTTGTGTAAACAAACTCACTTCCAACCTCAATATCAGTTAGCCAAAGAAAGTCATTTGCATTTATCAACAGTATTATAAAAAGTGTTTCCCAATGTATCTCTTTCCAGATGTAGTTGATTTTACTTCCCATCATTTCCACTCAGCATGTACACATGTAAGTTTTAGAAGTGTGGCTTAAAGCTCATTGGAGTAACTGCCGGAACCCTGACACACGTAATATTATTTGGGAATGACAGCAGTTGAAATGCAACATGTATGGATGGCACAAAGTTTGGAAAGTTTAAACTGTTTTTATATTTAAAAAATGCTTGAAAGTCCATATTTTTAACTCCAATGAATGAACAGCACATTTCGGTGAATCAATTCTAAATACCCGACATGTGCACACCAATTGTGTTTCTTTCTGCATTGAATCTTCCAATTGCTGGTGGCAATCAATGATTTATTCTGGTTCATTCATCCTTGGCAATTCTGGACAGTAGAGGGAAGGAATATCATTTGAAACATTTTCATCAATAACTTCCATTGATAACTTCCACTGACTTCAAAGAACCAGGATGGTCTTTATTCCTAAAAAATCAACCAAAATGTTTTTTTTTTTTTATTCTATCGGGAGGACTGTTTTCTCAGGAACCTTCTACTATTTATTTTGTGTATATTCAGCTTTGATTAGATGAAAATTCTATCACAAAGGTGACATTTGGCTATAAAATCATCAATGTTTAGACTAATCGATGAAGTTTTGCACTGATCCCAAACCTAATCAAAGGCAGTTGCAACTGAAACTGAAATCTTGCAATTACTTACCATGGAGAAAGTCTGCTAAATAGAACAGAGCATGAATAAATCTGAAGTAAATACATCCTGGATTGCCTTATGAGACAATAATCTCACATATACTTACTTGAGAGCAAATCATATTGAAAATAGTGGAACCTATTTTGAAACAGGAATGTGTGAATTTGGATTTTATATCTTGAGGAAGCAACAGTCAGGACACATTTATTGTATTGATGTAAATGGGATGGAGTTAGATGTAAATCTAGCTGGGCTCAGGCTGGTTTTAGTTTTGCCAGCAGGTGACTAAAAAGTAGTTGCTTTTAATTACTACTGTTATAAAATAGGAAGCAACATGTTTGCTTAAATGTTTTCTATAAAAGGAATAATAAATTTGTATACAATTTGAAAAAAGGCATCAGACTAGAAAGCGGAAACCATGAGGTCAAATCGCATCTTAGCCATGAAAGCCAGATAGGTGACCTTGGCCTACTGACTCTCCCTCAGCTCAATCCATAGGGTTGTTTCTGTGGGGAAAAGATATGTTCAGTATGTTCACTGCTTTATACTTATTTGTGAAAATAATACAAATGGAATAAAAATAAAAATAAATTAACAATAAAGAAATAGATGAATAGATATTTATGAGACTGCTCTGAAGACAAGTTTAGCAAGAAGTTGGCTGCAAATCTAATATTTAGAATGTATCAATAGAAGGAAGTCATGTATTTGAAAACAATGGCAGTTATGAGTCTCCTCAGATGTGTATGTAATATGAACAAATGATTCTGACCTATGAGAGGGAGAATTTTCCTAATGGACTTGTATGTAATGAAATTTGATCTAGTGCGGAGTAATAGAGCAAGTGCACATTAAATAAAAAGATCAGGTGCAGGACAATGGAAACTGTCATACATTCTTCTCAGAAACTTTTCTGTCAAGCATATTAAAGAAAAGCTACAATATTTTTTTATCAGGAAAAAAATGCCATTAATGCTCACATCATGTATTCAGCTTTCAAAAGGATTTAATAAATTATGATGATTCAGTTATTTCATTGTATAAACTATAAATATATAATAGAGCCCTCATAATTTAAAATAATTTACAGGCTGAGGTAGGGGGTGGGGAGAAAGTGAGTATTGGAGCAATCAATGGTCCATCAGAAGTTGTCAGTTTTTCTACTGATTACGCACACACAGGCAGTGTCAATCCGAATGAAGCGCCAGGATGCCCGATTGCCTTCCATGGTTAATGCCTTGACAAATGTGTGTGTTGTGGTGCAATAAGAATTCCAATGCCTGGAATCAATGCCCCTGCACCCACTCGGTACTGGATTTGGATTTCTGCACTTGGTTTCAAAAAAGTACTGCTTGTAGACATGGTTATTAAGATTTACATCCACCATCACAGTCACCGGTTTGCCTTTGATGTCCGTTGCTTTGGTTTTGTTGGCAACCCAGACACTGATACTGTCACACACAGAATATTCCCCTCGGTTATGCACAGGATGAGTTTCACGTTTGGTCCGGATATTCCTGTTAAGAGTGTCTTCATTGTCCAGGAACTCCACACTTTGCTCATCTCTTGACAATGGTGGGGGCTGAGTGCTGAACAGAACACGAGGTGACTGGAACTGCCTCTTCTGAAAAAGCTTGGGATCGACAATGATGTTGGCTGGTGATCCAAGTTCTTGATCTTCTGCCTTCTTAGGAGCAGGATGGCGCTGATCTGTATTTTGAGATGTTTTCAGACCCTCGTGAGTTTGAGCACAGCTGGTGTCAGAAAGGTCAGATGTTGCAGGGGAGCCCAGAGGGACATTATCTTCAGATTTTGGTGCTGCCCATATGCCAATCAGAAATGCAATAATCAGAGTGTAGCACAGCATGGACATTACGCTATGCACCTAGGAGAGATCAAACCAAGAATGTTACTGTGAGCAAAGGCAACAATCAAAAACATCCACTCCAAGATGAGTGGAGAGATATTCTAATACAGCAATGCCAGGGAAAATGTGCAGCTAAGACATTTCACTGCCTTATGAAAGGCCTAGCCATGTGGATACCAGATGCTGCTTTTTCTTTCCCACTGCAGAAAGGGTCATTCAAACAGCAAGCCTGCTTAATAAAGTGGGGACATTAAGAAATAATACACTGCCAGAGTCACTTTATCAATGAAATGGGTTGCAAATAAACAAACAAATGAAATAATACTAGGGTTGATACCTTGTATCAAGCAGTGTTCTGAGTTTATTAATGGGGAGAATCAATACTAACTATAATTTCTATGGAGTAAATTGGAAGTTCTACAGTAAAAACCATGTAAAAGGGAAAAGGAGTTCAAATATATTCTATACTTGCATCTAGATTGCCATGAGCCACATGTTCATAAAAAGAGGCAGAAAGGCCAGCACAAAGATATTGCTAAATTACACACAGTTACCTGAATAGACTGGAAGAATAATTTCTTCTAAGCTGCACTTACTTTAATTTCTTAAAAGCTTCTCAATACTAAGATGTAAAATGCTACTTTTGCTACTGGAATAAAAACTGTTATGCAAGTCCTGATGTGATATTAGTTATAGAATCATCAGTTTCCCCAGACAACTATCAGTACAATAAAATATGGGACAAATCCAACACCCAGTTAAATCTGCTTAGATTCATTGACTTTAGGGGGTTTAAGAGCATTTAATCTCATGTTGGATTGTGGCCAGAGTTTAAATTGAGTAAAAGTTCTGAAAACAGATTCTCTTTCTCTTGCATGGAGTAGACAAAAGCCTAAACCTCTTAGGAGAGAATGATTCAGACTTTGTTGTTTATCTTTAGTTCTGCCATCCCTTCTGAAATCCTTCAAGACAAAGGCCCGTCATTATTGATGGGGCTCTCTGACAAACCATAGATCCCCTTGTTCCCTGAAGTTATACTTTGCTAAAGACAATAATTTGTGTCAAATTCAAAGTTCTTTTTTGTTAGAATTGCTCAGATAATTCATATTTTGAGGCATACCCGCAGATAATGTATAGTTTTAGTAGTAGATTTAATAGATAATCAATACTCTTAATCTTAGGATACTCATCAATCAGTCAGAGTGGTTGTCATGGTTGCAGATTCTAGGCAAAATATTTGCTAAAATCACCAGAAAGGAAAATTCCAAGAGGCAACATAACTAAATTTTGAGGCATAATATTTAATCTTGCAAAAATACAAACAGCCAGAAGATGGCAACAGCAGGTTTGAGTTTTATTTTGTAACAGCCATCTAATATTTATTTTGATTTATGCAGCTGGCGTACTGTATCCCTATCCAACCTCACTATTCTGACTGTGTTACAAAAGTTGGAGACACAGAGCTAGATGCTTGTTGTGCTGCAAGAGGAAATTAGTTCAAATCTAAACCATTTAAATAAGTTACAGCTCAGGGAGGCACCAGAAGCTTTAATTTCTCAGATTCACTAGGAGCACTGGGGCCATGGCAGCAATTCAGAACATGTCAAGTGAGTTTCTTGATGTCAACAGATATGCTAATGAAAAAAGTTTGTGCAACCAACTTTAAAGACAATATAGGCACACCCTGAAGTAGATCTACATCAGTTTTGTTTTCTGTAAGTAATTTGAGTTTCATTACTAAAAAAGAAAAAGAGATTAAGTATGTCAATAAATGCTATTTGTATTTCTAACAGGGTGGAAGAAGGGGGTGTTATGTTAACAAAGCAACATTTAAAAAAGACCTTTCTAGATTTTAGACTTAAAAATCTTAATCAGAACTTTTGTTTAGAATTAGATTAGCAAGAAATTTAAAAAGAAATAATTAAAAGCCAGGTGACAATGCAAAATATTGCCATTTACCTTTATATTTTCTTGCAGAGCTAGTTTTTGTAAAATACAATGTACAAACTTTAAAAAAGATTGGATAATTTGTTCAGAACCTCAGAAAGATTTAGATTCTCAGAAAGTAATTTTAGAAATATTCACAAAGCCCATATATGCTCAAACAAAAGTGCAAGCTTAGTCAAAGAAGATTTTTATAATAGCTGAAACAGTAATGTTAATACGGAGAAAATAGTGTTGCAGGTGCAAATATCAATTGGTTCAGGAACCATTAAAACAATGATTAGCAAGTTATCTCCACATCTGAGTTGATTCTTCTGGTTGTTCTAAATATTTTTTTGTCTGCCACAGTATAGCAATTTGCATCAACATCAAAAAAAAGTTTTTAATCCCCAAGAAAGATCCAAGAACTTTTATTTCAATTAGCCTCTCCCCAATTTCTCCCCACTATTTTTATATAGTATAACGCAAATCAGTTTCAGCATTAAAAAACTAAAGCTATTAAAAATAATTATTAGTTTGGTGGTAATGCTAAAAATTCAGGGGCACAAATATAACTCATGGATCAGCCTGCCAAACTCTTTTAACATTCTTAGATTTGCTATCAAATTCTAAAAAACAGTTTCGATTAGAGAAATTTTCACAAAATAAAAACCATAAGAGAAAATAACAAAGAATGGTAAAAAGAGAAAAGAAAATATAAAAAGAAAAAAGAAGAAAAGGACAAGAAAGATGATAAAGAAGCAGTTTCCAGATTCATTTTTATTGTGTGCTCTTGTTCTAATTTCTTTCCTTCATCATAATTTCCTTCTTTGCATAAAATATCCTTTCTAATATTAAGCCTTTAAATCACAAGTTCAGTTTTTTTCCCTTTTCAACAAAAAGGGGTTTCTATAAGGGGTTTCCAATAACTAATCAAGGTAATTATTGATTTTTCTCTAATCAAACAGATTAAATTTGTATTTGCTGCTAATTTTGTCATCTTCACCATTTGTCTGTTAAGACTTGCAGCACTGACCATATGTAAAGATAATATTTATTGGCTGTCCATTAATCCCAGCAAGAAAAGTTAAGGTTTCAATTTAATGTTGTTGTTTTTTAAATCCTTATAACTCTATGTATTTCAACCCAAAAGTTTTAGGCTTTTGTTTTGTTTTTACAAGTCCAACAGAAATGCTTTCCACATCTCCAACATAAATTTGAAAACTCTTCATACATTCTAGACAAATTTTCTGGATTCTTATACCAATGGTACATTCATTTGATGAAAATTTTCTTTTAGATCATAATATAAATTTTAATCTGATCACATATTTTCCCACTATTTCATCAATATATTTTTGTCTAACATTCTCGGTCTATTTTATTATATACTCTTTCATTTATTCTTCCATTTCAAATTTTAATAAGCATGTACAATTATATGTTCAACATTTGTACACAGTTCAACTTCAAATTTTGTCTCCTGCTGCTCAATTTCAAATGCCCTTAAAATATTTTCTTAACTGTGCATATGAAAACCACTGAAAACTAAATTCCCCTGCAGCTGATTCCTCTTTTGATTTCATTTCATCTTATACTTTCCATGTTCTTGTTCTAACAACTCTTGATAAGCTAATCATTTTTATTTATGCATTGTTTTTTATCTAAAATCTTCTATTGCTAAAATTCATAAATATAGATTTGATCACAGGCTAGGTTTATATCTGTTCCATATTTTCAATATGGCACTTCTAATACATGTAATGATATTGAAGCCAACATTAATCTTAACGTATTGTACCATAAAAAACTATCAACATGCTCTTGCATCCAGATTAAGCAGCAGGCTGCAGCTATCAATCAAATTCTTAAACTCATTTAATAATGTACATATCTATATATTAATCAAATGACTCTTTTGTTCTAATTATAATTAAATAATATAAATGGGGTCTTCAGAATACAAACCTATCAGTATAATTGATATGTTATGATTAAGTATTTTGAGCAGACAAAAAAGACAAAAGACAAAAAAGTTATTTCATATAGATAAATCTAGAGGAAATCACACTGTATTTTATAAAGAACAATTAGCACTTTGCAACTCAAATGATGTGCTAAGCAAAGATTAAATGCAAATAGATGAAAAACAAAACAAAACTTTCCATATTGCTAAAGGCAATATAATATAACATTATTTTGCTAGTAGCATAGTCTCAAATAACTGACTTCAATAACTGATTTCAGGGGAATAACAACATATCTTAGTTTACAGTATAACTAATGGCTCTACAGTTCTGTAACAGCAATTTTTAAAGGAAAAGAATTTGAATTTTTAACCTGGTTTTTCAAAAGTTTCACTGAATCTATAGGAGCTTATTTAAAAAAAAACCAAAAGGAACATATCAAGGATCAATTTTTAAGATTAGTTATAAACTCCCAGTAAGCTCCTTTAAAAACATAAAAAATCATGTGCATGACTCCAAACTAAAGATAGTTAAAGTTAATTAAAAGAAGGAAATAACTGTGCCTTAAGCAGAAACTATAAAACGTCCACAAAGTGTGCTACTTGAATCTTATGGAAGTCTTTGGTGGAATCTGCTACATAAAGGAATTAAACATTTTGAAAACACCCAAATAACAATTTTTTGTCACAATTTATAAACCTGGATATGCATATCCTCTATTTCTCAAAGAATTCAAGATGGTGTATGGGACAGAGATAATTATTGAATTTAAGTCATCTGCTAAATCCCATATCAACTAAGAACTTTAGCCAGAATCCTCCTGGTCTCATATCATCACTTTAATCAAGATTCTCCAAAAGTAAGATGTTGGTGTTGGAGACAAGCAAACTTAAAATGTAGCAGTTTTGAAATATATAATCGAACTACACTCTCTACTCCAGGGGTGGGCAATTAATTTCTGTCAGGGGCCACATGGAAAATCAGATCTGTGTTCGAGGGCCGAACCAATTTTATAAAAGGCCATTATAAAGGGCCCATTATAAAATGCAGCAAATTATATATAAGAATATTATAATATTCTTATATATAATTTGCTGCATTTTATAATGGGCCCTTTATAATATATATATATATATAATCATTTGGAAGCCTGCACTCACAAACAAAAAAAAAAAAATCTCCACACCACAAGCCAGGCAAACACCTGGGCACAAACAGATCCCCCCTGATACCTCCAGCTCAAACACACCCCAACCAGGCACCCAGATGAAACCCAGCTTCCTAACTAATGATAGCCGTCCATTTACCCGAAGCCAAGCTGCACTAAAGGCCTCCAATAAAGTAACACAATGTTGACAGCCAATCAAGATACAAAAAGAGCCCCCCCCCCCAAAAAAAAACAGACAGAAGATATTAGTAGCAGAACACAGCACACTCCAAGACCAATAAACACAGACCAAGACTCTCAACCAATCAGGAGGAAGAAAAAACCATTCTGACACAGCAATTGGCTGCCCCAAATTTAAATCTGAAACCACTGTAAAAGTCTGACTCAAGACAAACACCATACAGAAGCCTGATGATGGCAGATGAGATTCTGCTGAAACGTTGCTACAACTTTAAAAGCACCACGTGGGAAAATACCCGAACAAAGCTGAATGCCAGACATGTAAGTACCCGCGAAAACTTAAGAAAATACACACACACACACACACACACACACACACACATATATATATATATATATATATATATATATATATGAAAAAGTAACACTGCGGCTGCTCCTGCTACTACTTTCCACGCTTTCCAAACGCGAGTCCCAGGAGAGAACAAACAGCAAACCGTGCTCAGGGGCATCCAAGCCCACCTAAAGCTCGGCCGCTGCTGGTGGAGCCTTGCCCTGCCTTGGTGCCCCATTTCCTGGCTCGGCGGTCCTGCTCGGGCGGCACTTTAAAAGCCCTCCTCCTTGCATATGTGCCTGACGAGCCGCTCACCACGACAGCGGCTCCCAGCACCCGAGCAACTTCCCAGCAACTTGCAGCTTGCTTTTTCCTTTCGGGCACTCGCGCCTGGCCCCAAGTCGCACGGTGGAGGGGAAACCTGGAGCGTCACCGGATCGCCTCCTCCAAGCAGCCTGCCCACCGGGCAGAACCCTTCCCGCTCATCCCTCGGGTGTCTGCCTCATTCCTCTCCCAGTCGCTCTCTCGCTCCTCCACCAGCCCAGGAAGAAACTGATTCAAAGAAGCCGGCAGGGTGGCTTCCTGTCAGCGCAGCTCCTCCGAAGCGCCCGTTCACCCCCACACAGCTGCCCACGGTTCAATCCAGTGCTCCATTCTGCCTGCCTGCCTTCATTTCTGGTTGTTTCGGCTGAGAATCATAACTATTTGCCTCTTTTTCTCTTTCTTTTCTGGGCTGGTGGAGGAGCAAGAGAGTGACTAAGAGAGGAACGAGGCAGACACCCAAGGGATGAGCGGGAAGGGTTCTGCCCGGCGGGCGGGCGGGCTGCTTGGAGGAGGCAACCCGGCGGCACTCCGGGCTTCCCTCCACCACGCGGCTCGGGGCCAGGCACAAGCACCCGCGAGTTAAAAGGAAGCCGGAAGGGCTTCCAGGCTTAAACTTTGCACAGTGCGGCAGAGGGGAAACCCAGAGCGCCGCTGGGTCACCTCCTCCAAGCAGCCTGCCCAAGCGCCCACCGGGCGGAACCCTTCACTTTCGTCGGCGGGAAGACACTCCTGCCTGCAAACTTTGCCTGTGCAAAGTTTAAGCCTGGAAGCCCTTTCGGCTTCCTTTTAACTCGCGGGCGCTTGCACCTGGCCCCGAGCCACGCAGCGGAGGGAAGCCTAGCGGGTGGGCAGGCTACTTGGAGGAGGCGACCCGGTGGCGCTCTGGGTTTCCCCTCCGCTGCACTATGCAAAGTTTAAGCCTGGAAGCCCTTTTGGCTTCCTTTTAACTCGCGGGTGCTTGTGCCTGGCCCCGAGCCGCACGGTGGAGGGAAGCCTGGAGCATGGCCGGGTCGCCTCCTCCAAGCAGCCTGCCCACCCGCCTGCCGGGCGGAACCCTTCCCTTTCTTTGGCGGGAAGACGCTCCTGCCTGCAAACTTTGCCTGTGCAAAGTTTAAGCCTGGAAGCTCTTTTGGCTTCCTTTTAACTCGCGAGCGCTCGTGCCTGGCCCCGAGCCATGCGGCGGAGGGAAGCCTGGAGCACGGCCGGGTTGCCTCCTCCAAGCAACCCACCCACCCGCCCGCCAGGCGGAACCTTTCCCTTTCCTCGGCGGGAAGACGCTCTTGCCTGCAAACTTTGCCTGTGCAAAGTTTAAGCCTGGAAGACCTTTCGGCTTCCTTTTAACTCGTGGGCGCTCGTGCCTGGCCCCGAGCCATACGGCGGAGGGAAGCCTAGCGGGTGGACGGGCTGCTTGGAGGAGGTGACCCAGCAGCACTCCGGGCTTCCCTCCACTGCGTGGCTCGGGGCCAGGCGCGGGCGCCCGTGAGTTAAAAGGAAGCCGAAAGGGCTTCCAGGCTTAAACTTTGCACAGCGCGGTGGAGGGGAAACCCGGAGCGCCGCCGGGTCTCCTCCTCCAAGCAGCCCACCCACCCACCCGCCCGCCGGGTGGAACCCTTCCCTTTCCTCGGCGGGAAGACACTCCCGCCTGCAAACTTTGCCTTTGCAAAGTTTAAGCCTGGAAGCCCCGGAAAAAAAAGGGGGATCGGTGGGGACTCACCTTCGGAGAGGTCACACTCGAAGGTGATTTCAAACTCTCAGCCGAGGCCTTTGCAATGTTCTTTTCTTTCCTACTCCTAGAGCGCTCCACACTGTTTTGCAGGCTTGGGGGTCACACGGCGCAGGGCAATACGCCACGCCCAGCAATTTTTTTTCAGGGGCGGGCTGGATTGGACAGACCAACGGGCCGGATGTGGCCCGCGGGCAGTAGTTTGCCCACCCCTGCTCTACTCTCTCAAGAGAGAAAGTAGTCATAGCTGGCTATTTAAAATGTTGTGCTGTTTCTCAGCTATAAGCCCTAGATTATGTCAGGAATTAACAGAATGCCTAGTTTTGGTGAGCAATACAGAAATTTGCCAGATTGCTCAGCTTCCTTCTTACCAGTGATTTCAACTGATACCTCTGAAGCAGTTAAGGATATCCTCAGGTTCTCTCTTCATCTCTAAGACTGGAAGGGATGAGGCAAGCCTTTTCTAAGGGGAGGAAAAATAGGTACCTCCTCTGTTAAAAACTGGGGAAAGGAACAAAGATTTGCCAAGCATGGAGTATCTGTCAGGTGCTGAGAAGTCTTGACCAACAAAAGGAGAAGTATCAACACATGCTCCTATAGATGACAGTGTTACATTTGTCAGTCTCTACAACCTGTTTTCAAGAAGTAGCCTGCACCATTCCGTTTCACACATATAGAATTTAAATAATTTAAAGTTATGAAGTTAAAGATATATCTATAGGACACAAAACCACACACACACGCACACACACACACACACACCCTACATTTCAAACAAGGAACCAAACATTTGTATTCAATTCAATTGTATAGAATGTGAAGGACGTGGTTTTTTATTTTTTATTTTGTATAGTTTTCTTATGTAAGATGTGCACTGAAGATGTCATTTAATTTCATTGTACAAAGTGCAATGACAATAAAGTAACCTATACTAACTATACATTGAGTACTCATTAATGTCAAAGGTTTTCCTAAAATAAATACAGATTGGATGACTTAGATGTTCTCTTTAGACAAGAATTAAGTAAAAAGACAATAAAGTTTAAAGTTATTGTAAATAGAGAGGAAGAGGATCCTTTTTGGCCCCTCTCTCTTGTGCTTTTTTCTGGTCACTTTGGGAGTCACCTCTATAGTCTATGGCTAACATGGCAATTAACTTTAGGTCTGGGGTTGGCACAATGCATCAAATAGATTCTGAACTCAAGTTCTCTACTTTCTTTTGGGCCCTCTTAATAACAAAGATCACTGCAAATATTTCGCAGCAGAAGTGAAGCTTATTAGCTGATGCATTTTTCTATGATCCTTTCTCCTCTTCTAATTCCTTATATTTCACTTTTCTAGCTATCCCATGTCTAGTTTTCCATCATTGCTTTTCTTATTTTTCCTTCTCCATCTATTTTCCCATGAGCTTCTTGTGCCTATTTCATCCACTTTTGACTTCTTGAGTCCACTGAATAAGCTCTCCTTATCAATCCTCATAGCTTTTTCGATCCAGCAATAGGGATGCTCTTGCTGAGGTGAAAGCTTCACCTCACAAGCCAGTGTGCAGATGCAGTTGGTGTCATTCAGTCTAATACTCTTTTCCATTAGGACAGGACAATAATTTCTAGTGGAGTTCATTCCCTGAGAATCAGATTTCTTTAAAAACCAGATAGAGCAGAATATTTTTTAATAAAATTGCCAAAGCTGATTAAGACAATGAATCATATTGTGTTTACAGTCTTATTATCTCAAATATGGTCCACTTCATAAATAACTGATATTTATGCATATTGTTTTTCCTTATTTTCCACAGCTTGGAATCCTACACTGGAAATATATGGGTACTCAGGCTCAAGTTATTGATCAGAGAGATGGCCCGTTATCAAGCACTTTATTACAATCAGATATGAAAATGAGATTGATTTCAGTTTATTATGTAGCCAAAAAACTGCCTGCAGTGGGTGCTGTATTGAAGCAACGATGTTGATTTTAACAATACCTCTATTGTTAGTATCAATATTATCTGTGAAATATTCAAGAAAATAGTTCAAGAATTTAAAACTTTCCAAACAAGAGCTTCCAAAGTTTAAAGGGACAACTTCTGAATGCTCTATTTTAAGGGTCCATATAATGAACATGTAAACATTTTTTTCCTGAAAATGCAGGCATTACTTATTATTTTAATCACTGGGAAAAAGCCCAACCAGCAGAAAATCAAATTAATTATCTGATCTACTTTCTTGTCTGTAAAGCTTCTGATAACAATATTTATTTTCTTTAGATTTAGGCTCCTAGTAGAAGACTAGTAGGGTTTTATACATTTGAACATTTTTAAACACATAGAACAGATGATGGTTCATACTGGTTCATGTCCAAAACATCACCAAATCCTCCAAAATGTTTCTAAATCTCTAATTTTCATTCTCTACCTAACATTAGATTCGGAAAATAAAGGCTGCACGTTTTGTTCTTTCTATGGTCTGATCTCTGCATTAACACATTCCATAACTGGGAGGAGGGAGGGAAGCTAAGCCATGATTCCCAAATGACTTTGTCTGTTCCAGAAGAGTCCATTTATTGAGAACAATCTCCATAACAAAAGATATCTGGCTATTCTGCATGGACCTTTGAAAGGATTCGAACAGTCCTATCAGTTCTATTGAACCCTGTCCAAATGTATATTTTATCATCAGGAATTACAGAGTTGGAAGGGATCCCAAAAGGATTCCTAGCCAATCCCAATCCCTTAACAATATATTTCATTATACTGTAATCTATGTTCTGGAAAACAGCCTTCATTAATCTTTTTTTTGTTCCACAGATATGGCAAAATTCAAGTGTTTTCATCTTCCCATAAAATGCAAAATATACTGGATTACATTTGTGTAGGATATCCTGTAGATCTCCTGTAATTGCAGGAATGTTCCAATCTCGGATGGCAAACCTCAGATAAAGAATGTTTCCAAGCAAATACAACTCAGGCAAACAAAGTCACTAATCTAAAGGAGGATTAGAGAAAGGAAATAACATATGTTAGACTTTAATTGTGCTAATTACTATGCTAAACAATAACAAAAGTTAAGCAGTAACCAAAGTTAACCAATGATGGAGGATAATTAAAAATGTGTATAAATGCAAGGCTAGACTCCAATAAAGATCATCATGATTCAGTTGTTCATGATCAAACAACTCGACTACCTCATCATTACAACAATATCCTATTAAAACAACATTTTTGCCACAAAATCTACCACTTTAAGCATTGTTAAACACAAAGCTACTAGCATCGGCTCATGCCAAAAGTAATTGAATAGGACTTCCAATGACTGCCATTCTAAGAAAACACAGATTTCTATTTCAACCCACAGTTTGTTTTAACAAGAAAAAAATTCCCAATTCAGCAGTAACTTTAATATTCTTTTATATATATATATTTTCCAGATACTGTAACAATGATAAGTCCAATAAATGAAGCTTTACCAAGCACATGAAGTTAATGACAATATCTGTCAGTATTTTAGTATTTTTTATTATCTATCCAGTCTGCAAGGATTAACATTTTACCGAATGCCAAAATGAAAACTTTATTTGCAAGTTGTCAATCCAGATCTATATTCTTTTTGCTTTTCCTATTTGAACAGTATGAGACCTATCCATTTAAATCATTTTTAATAGTAAGCAGCCAAATTTATGGGCTTTTTCATGTAGGATACCATTGATGCCCAAACGATGCCATTTTTCAGTGGAATGAGGGAGGGGAAGAGTACTCAAGAACAATACAATTCTGTTGTTCTATTCAAGAACAATACAATGAAAAATAAAACTCACATTATAAACTTTGACCAATGATTATTGCACTACACAAACACCTAATGCGAATATCCAAGCCAATATTAACATTTAACCCTTCTAATATTAATATGAACATTTTAGAAACTTTAAATATAACTTATAATAGTATACATTATAAACATGACAATAGAATGCCAATTCCCATTACTGGGAAATGTAGATATTTTTTTTTATCATGGTGGGACCCAGATGAAGTGACTGATAAGGTTTATCATTATGTTTATCATTATTGGGGATCTGATTAAAACATCTTTTCACATATTCCAAGCAGTCTACCAGCTTTCTAGAACTGGATACATATCAAGATCTATGTCTGGATACATATCAAGATTTGAAATCTTCAAAATATTCTGTAAACTTATGCAATTTTTACTGAAAAAATACTTAACAATAGCCAGTCAAATGCTAACGTTACAAGTCAAATACTATTAACTTCTACAAAACATTAGCAGGATTATATGTCAGTCAGATGTTCCATCTGATGCCTTGCAGTGGTTGTATCTATTTAAAACAACTGTTTACCCTAAAAAAATCTATGACACTTAAAAATGTTCCTTTATGAATTAAAACTGAGTAACTCATATTCTTGATATTTGCAAATGAATTCCTAGGAAATTTGAGAAGGTTTTGATGCAAAGCAGATAATCTAAAATGAACAATTTATAGCTCTGAAATGCAAAAATTTTGCCTTGGTGAAATCCCTCCTGCAGCTCTAATCCGAAAATTCAAGGTAAATCATCAATATAAATTTATTACAAAGGAATTGCTTCATATAATTACCTATATAGTGTTACCTTTGATGTTGAAAACTAAGTAGATAAAAAAAAAATTGAAGAACCAAGTTTGCAAAGGCTGTTTGAGTTTTCCATATATATTTCATTGGCTGCCAGAAAGAGGAGGGGGTCAACTTATTTTCCAAAGCACCAGAGGGAAGGACAAGAAACAATGAATGGAAACTAATCAAGGCGAGAAGCAACCTGGAATTAAGGAGAAACTTCCTAACAATGAGGACAATAAACCAGTGGAACAGCTTGCCTTCAGACGTTGTGGGTATTTCATCACTGGAGGTTTTTAAGAAGAGACTGGAGAATCACTTGTCTGAAATAATATCGGGACTCTTGCTTGAGCAGGGGATTGGGATATTCTGATTGGTTTATCATATAGTGATGTTGTTGGATCAGAGGTGGTATTCAGCAGGTTCTGACCAGTTCTGGAGAACCGGTAGTGGAAATTTTGAGTAGTTCAGAGAACCGGAAAATATCACCTCTGACAGGAGATTTTACAGTATCCTTCCCCTGACACGCCCACCAAGCCACGTCCACAGAACCGGTAGTAAAAATTTTTGAATCCCACCACTGTGTTGGATGATACATTTAAAGTCTGCTTTGATTTTCTGAAATAGTTGTTCATATTACTTACATGAACGTAACCAAAGATTTGCTCACGTCAAATCTATATCCCCATTCCTTTTTGTGCTTTTCAGAATAAATTTATTTTTAAATAGGCGTAATTATTAAAGAAAGAGCCTGCCCTTTATTACACACAATACAAAGGTTGTATTTTCAGCGTAACTATTTCAAAAAGGACTTCCTCTCTACTTCATTCAATAGATTTATAGTTTTTGAATCTGTTTTCTTATAGTTACCGTTTATTGTAGCTTATTCCTAAGTTATTCAATTGAGATGTGTTGTAGTATAACTGATTTTCCCCCCAAAAGTTAAAGAGTAGGTTGTTGCAGGAAGTTGGTTTATGAAATTATTTAAGATTGGAATATATAGTATCCTGGTACAGTATTTTTGGTTTTATTTTTTTTATTTTTTTGTAAAAGCTGTCTTGAGCCTGAGACATTTTATTTGCAGGCAATCATGCCTTTCACGATTCCATGAACAAAAGATGAGCACTGATGGTCTGATGTAAAGGAAAGTAAACAGTATCCTTAACTTTTCCATGTCTCATTTTTGTCCTTCCCCAGGCCTCTGTCAACTGTGACTCCTGCTTGATTCCATCTAATATTAAGTTCAACTTGACTTGAACTCTGAAGAGGCTATATATAATTACTATAATTACATAAAATATACTCTTGATACAATATACCATAACTATCTATACTGTATTTAAACAATAGGGAACTAGAATGCTTTTGATATCTGGCAAAATGTCAATGATAGGGATGGCTACAATAAAGGCTGGGCTATCAAAGAGTGGTTTTAGATAATCAAGAGTTTCACTAGCTCAGTAGCAAAGGTCAGCAGGGGAGATGAAAACCTCCTATCCCAAATTTGCTTGATACACATATAAGTTACCTTAGAAAGCCTCACAATCTTCTAAGGTTTCATTTTTCTGGTTCCATTTGACCATGACATCTTGAACAAAGAACAACTCTCTAGCCAGGGAACTGGCTTGAATTAACAAGAGCCCCATAGATCCCATCTACCCTAAGAGATGTGGTTTATTTGAGTAAAAGAATCCTTAAGAGAAAGTGCTGGTTTCTTCCCCCCCACCACACCTATAGAATAAAGGAAACCAAACACTCTCCCTCACCACTAACCCCATGCAATTTAGACATTTAAGACTAAAAAAACATGAATTCAAACAATTCCATGCAGAAATTGGATTTCCCTCCCACACATACAGCAATGATCTTTCAGTTAAATAGCCAATGCCCAGTACTTAGTCATTAACTTTAGGGAAGAAAAACATTTCTAAATTTCTTAATAAATAAACCTCTAGAACAACCAGATGAAACAGAGTTCCAGTGAATTAAAAATAGCTCAGGTGAAATTCTGGCTTTAATTTCATGTTATGACATTCTGGCATTCTATCAATCTCTAAGAATCAGTAATTGGATACTTGTGATATCTCATTTCACAATCTAGATTTGGTTTATAGTTTTGAGAATTCACTATTACTGTGGAAAGCCTATAATTTGTAATAGAGCTGTGCAAACACATCCCTTTGAAATTATCCATTCTCTTTCTGGGTACAGAAACTGAGAAATCCTTTCACAGAATTTCTTCAATTAAAGAAGAAAATTCTCACCAATCTTCCAAATATGTGGATCACCATATTAGTAAGATATTTTGGTTTCTAAAGGAGCCCTATAACAAAGTTTTGGCAATTTAGTCACCATTTTGTATCCTCCACAATTTTTAAAGTTTGTTTGGTTGATACCGTGAGAGGATATGGCAACTTTTAATGAAGAATGGAAATGAATATATTCAGATAGAGCTGCTTTCTTTGGTGGACTGGGTGGGCAAAATGTGAGAAAAAAAATAATCTGGAAAATTTTCTCAGAAAAAAACTCCTTTGAAAAATAAAGCGTCACTATTTTTACTCAAAAGCAGTTTGAAGATAATCTGCTATTATTTCTGCCAGCTTCAAAATACTGAGACCAAGAATCAAGGATTTCACATAATCACTGTCTTTCTCCAAGTTTCCAAGAAGTCTTGGATCGCATCATGTGATGTATTGTGAATTTTTTTTCCTTTGCTGAGCCAGGGTGGGCATGGCATCCATGTGACACATCAGGCCTGTGGGCCGCCAGTTTGACACCTCGAACAAAAACTGTTATGGTCAGGAGCTGGGAGGTAAGGTGAAGAAAGAGATATGCAAATGGATAAACAGATTACCCACAAACTCCACAGAGTAACAACATTTTCAAAAGGGATAGTTTTAGATACACCACAACTGAGCTTTAAATATACCACAACTGAACCCAGGAAGCTTTTGAAAACATCTGGCAATGGGAAATTGCAAAGCTTGAGAGTAGCATTGATCTCTCATTAAGACAGCCCTTTGGCTCAGCCCCAAATCCTGTTACTTCAGTATTGCTGCAGAAAAAGCTATTTCAATTATGGATTAATTACAAAGCAAGACTTCTTGATAGTTAAATATAATCACAAAGACAGAAATATACCATTTTTAGTTTTTCTGAATGTGATATATTTCCTTCTAAGCTTCTTTCAGCTATCTGATAGCAGACTAATGGATTCACAGGTGCTAATTCCTAATTCACCATTATAGATTACCACAGATTTTTCCCCCTATACAATTGTGTGAGATTGAAGATATTACAGTGTGACAAACATTAGTTCAGTGTACAACCGGATGTACATTTAAATTGGTGCAGATTATGCATACATGCTCATTATTCAGTTTCCTCATTGGCTAGAATCACCAGGTGACCACAGTATTTTTAAAAATGGTACCCAAATAGTACAAGAAGAAACAGTGAAAAACATTGGTAATGTTTTGAGGTTGCTTTTAAAAATGCTCAGTTTTTAAAATGCTCTAGTGCAGAACTGTCAACCTCGTAGGGTGTGGGTCGGATGTATCATGCACTGGCCACACCCATGCCCAGTTAACAAAGGGAAAAAAGGCATGATACATCACATGACAACGCCATGATGATGCAAGTTTGACATCCCTGCTCTAGCATAATGTAATTCTAATGGATTTTTTCCTTTGTTTCTAGCTAGGAAATTTTTAACTCGCCCATATAAATACAACCTGTTTCAAATATATTTTTGATAGTTGGTTATGTGCTATGTGTATTGAAAAAGTGCTAAATCTTAGGCAAACATGAGGTCTGAAATATTTCTACTGGTCCTCTATAAAGGAAAAATATACTGTATTAGTTGGTTGTAATTTTCACTTTGTTTCATTGTAATTGGCCTACATTTTTCTTGTGGTATAATACTATAGACTCTTTTTCAAGTTCTTATTCTCCTTGTTCTCCTGCTTTGTAAAGTAGGTGTGTTGATTGGTTTATCATGGCTTTTAATACAAACATAAAGAATAGGCACAATACATTTAAAACTTAATTGTGTGCAGTGGGTAATTAAAGGCATATTGTTGGATTGTATGCTTTTCAAACAGAAGTTTTACATAAGGACCCTCACGAAACTTTTGATTTATTGAAGACATCATCCATAATAGGACTAGTGCAGTGTTGGCGAACCCTTTCGGCACTGAGTGCCAAAACAGGAGTGGGCATGCATGTGGGGGAACATCGGAAACTGAAAGAGCAGCTCCCCAGTGCACATGCACAGGAGCACCAGAAACTGGAAGAACAGCATTTGCATGCCAGGAAACTACTCTTCCAATTTCCGGCTCTTCTGTGCACACAAAGAAAAGCTGGCTGGCATGCCAGAACCCAGAAGAGATGGCTGGTGTGCCCAGAGAGATGGCTCTGCATGCCACTTCTGGCACATGTGCCATAGGTTTTCCATCATGGAACTAGTGGCATCAGTTGGAATCTGATAAGTTTTTATTGGAAACAAACAAAAAAGCAGATTGTAAGAGCATCAATACTTTTTTAAAATATTGTCAATTCTCTCTTACTTCTGTTTAACAATCATAAGAATGAGTAAGCTTTTGGCAGTCAGAGCCTGCAAATTTATCATTTTGGATTAAAATTGTTTGGAGTGCAGAAAGGATGTAAGGGACCACATGGGTGCATCAAGCTTCTTGATTTCATACCAGGTGCAGCAATACTTATTGGCATTTCATTTAGTCAATCTTGCATTCAACAACTTCATTACATCATAAGCTTTACCAGAAAAGAAAGACTAGGGGAGACATGATAGCAGTGTTACAATATCTCGGTGGCTACCACAAAGAAGATGGAGTCAATTCTCCAAAGCTCCTGATCTATAATTCTATGATTCTTTGGTAGAGCAGGACAAGAAGTAATGGGTGGAAACTAATCAAGGAAAGAAGCAACTTAGAACTAAGGAGAAATTTCCTGACAGTTAGAACAATTAATCACTGGAACAACTTGCTTCTAGAAGTTGCAAGTGCTCCAACACTGGAAGTTTTTTAAAAGATGATGGATAACCATTTGTCTGAAGTGGTGTTGAGTTTCCTGCCTAGGCAGGAGGTTGGACTAGAAGACCTCCAAGGTCCCTTCCAACTCTGTTATTCTATTCTATTCTATTCTATTCTATTCTATTCTATTCTATTCTATTCTATTCTATTCTATTCTATTCTATCATACAGCTAGGTAAATATTTACTGAAAGGGTTAAGCTTACAGCAAGAGAATTCCAGTAAATATTTTCAAATAAGCAGTCTATGATGAGTGTTGACAAAAAACTGATTATTTGCTTTTGATGAAAGAATCAAGTGCATCATTAGTAATGCATTTTTAAAAAGATTAATAATAACTTTGTTAGGTATGCTGATCAAGGATGCTAACATACAGATGTTTACCCAGCTGTATTTCTTTTATATCTCTCTGAAGCTAATAACAGATATATGCTACTATCTCAGAGCAATGATTTGACTGGTAGAATTCTTTATCTATTGGTGATGTATTCTTCAAAAAGCAGATACTGAACTACAGTTGTCCACTAGACAAAGCACTGTCTTCATTGTAACAACCTACATTTCTCTGAATTATTTCAACACATTTCCATTGTGACTAGTTATATATCCATGTGAGATTATAGCAATAGCAATAGGTTACATAGAGTGCTTTAGAGCCCTCTCTAATGGTTTACAACATTCTAACCACTGTACCATGGTGGCTCTTACTAAGATACTTACAATAATCTGTGATCATTTGTCTGAGATCATAAGAAAATGCAAACAAGTTGCAAAAAGGAAAACAGCAGCCTGAAAAACAGTAAAATAAATGCACTTGAGAAATAAATGTGTTTGAGTAGCTGTAATCACTGTTTTTGTCAGAGGACATTTTGATTCTTACATTGTCATAAATTCATGTAAATTACATGTATTCTGACAAATCAAAATGAATATGTGGTCCTCAAATCTAAGCACATTGCCTCAGAATTAAGTTACAGAAGTAAAAACATCATGATAATATAGAACAGACAATTTTACCTCTTTTTCCTTTTAAAAAGCACTGCATATATTATGTTTTAATTTCTTCCTTATCTCTCCTTTTCAGTGAGATTATTTTGTTTGCCTTCCTAGGTTAACATTTTTTCATACAATAATTAAAATATCATATTTCACAGGGGGTGGTTGTGGAGATGGGTTGTTTTTGGTGTATAGTTTTGCAGCTCAACCATGGTTGTACCCAGATATACACATATAATCAGACATTCTGCTCATTTATCTGCCTGAGACTTCTAAAATTTACTGTTTCTACATTGGAATAGTTTTATAAGATAGAACTACAAGAGCAAAGGCAGATGCATTTTCTATTTCAAAGGAAGCTAGGTGTGGATAATTCAGATATGAAATTTTTTATTTATTCAATTTTAGCACATAGGCCAATCTAGAGTAACTATAGAGTATGGCATTATTGGAAGATAGTATAAACTATTTCTGAAAAATCAGATTAAAATCCATAATGCAAACATTGATAGGATTTTGGTGGCATTGGGAGGCAGGTTTGTCTGGAGAGATAAAAGAACAGCAAAGGGAAACACCCTTGAAGAGACTATTACAACACTGGATGTTATCTCAAAAGGTGAGCAAAACATTGAATCTGAGATCTCTCCCATGAGAATTTGCAAAGCAGAAGTAAACACAGTTTCTATTTCAGTTCCTATTAATAATGCCTTTCAACTTGATAAACTGACATGGATTCATTTACAAATTAATTTATGACAAAAATTTGAACATGTAAATAATATCCACATAAATAAATTGAAAAATTCTATACATTTTCAAATACCAACAAGAGTTGGTGTCAGTTTCCAGCTGGGCGCTGCATTGATGCAGAGCTGCGGAGCGGATCACCACTCTGAAAGGCTCCGATTTTCACTGTTTGGTGGCTTCCAGGAGCGTGTTGGACCTTGGAGGGGTAGACAGACAAAAGGGGAAGACCTGGAGATCTCGGGGTGGTGCCGCAATCCCAGAGATTACAAGAGAATCCCCTGAAAACCAGCAGCAGAAGAGGGAGATCATAAAGATCAGAACCATAGACGTGGCAGCCCAGCAGCTTAAAGAAGAAGGAAGGAAGCAAAGAGTGGAAAACAGCAAATTGAGTAGTGGAAAGATGAACTTAAAGAAGATTTCCAGAATACTGATTTATACTACAAAGGGAAATTGAAAATTGAAACTCCAAACCAAACAGTGCAGCGAAGCGGCAGAAATATCGGAAGGAGTACTAACTAAAGAAACGGCAGTAATTTGTGCTGATTAATGGAGCACTGAAAATGGAGGAGCTAAAGGGTGAGACATCACCGTTTACTTTTACTTTAGGAGCTGAAAAAGAGGTTGTATAACTATATTTTTTGGCAATTGATGTTTGAGAATTGTGGGAAGAAAGAGAAAGTGACAGTGATGTGTCGAAGTGAGACCGAGAGATCAGAAAAACAGCTGAGAGTAAAAACTTGAAAAGAGAACAATTGACACTTCAAAAGATTTAAGGAAAGGATTGAGGAAAGAAACCTTATAATTGCAATATTTGTCTGATAACTGTTATAAAGAAAAAAGGAAGAAACAAGATAACTAAGATTTATAAGTGGAACTAGGACTGTGTGAAGAAGAAGAATAAAGGAGCAAGAAGAAGAAGAAGCCAAAATAGAAAGGAGAAACGAAATGGTGGAAGTGACTGCAAATTTAAAGAGGACATTTTGAACTCGAACTAAGAACTGTAATATGGTATTTATCAAAGAAGGAGGAGGAGGCGGAGGAGGAGAAGGAGGAGAAGGAGAAGGAAAAGATCCATGGACACCATTCAACTGGTCAATCATAGATGTAACTAAATAATATTGGTAAAACATAATCTTAATAGATATATATGTGTTAAAATATTGAGTTAAGAATACCGGTTAATAATTTTTGAATAACTGGACAATTGAAAGTGTGTTGTATAAATATAAAACTCAGACCTTCAAATAATAATCATATAGTAAGAAATTGAGATATTTTTATTCTGAGGTAAGCATATAACTTAAGAACTCCAAAGAAATAGATTAATAGATATTTATATATAGATAAGTGCTGTGTTCAAGGACTAGCAGCAGTCCTCCCTCTGGTCCGCCGCCTACGTGGGAGCGCCGATCGCTCCCATTGGCTGATGCCGTTTGACAGCCGGCTATAAAAGGGAGCTGTCAAATGGCATCAGCTGTTGCCGCCAGCTGGCTGTCAGATTAGCCTCGGCAGCCGCGGTGACCCTTTATTCGCAAGAATAAAGTTTGTTAGCCTCAGCCTGGCTCCATCTCTCTCTGTAACCGCCGCTCCACAACAATAAGAATTTAATTACTTTAATTAATTGGCTGCTTTAAATTAATTAGTTAAGCATATAATACTGTTGATTTTGTGAGTAAATATATTTGTATTTGATTAATATTGAATTGTCTTAAGTATTGTAATAGTCGAATAAGTTCAATAAGAAAAAATAGAAATAAGAGCTGATTGTGATTTTCCATAATAGAATTTTGGTAATTAATAATATAATAACATATGGATTTGTTGTGGCTCCGATTCCCCAGCCTGTGCTGTTAGAGGAAGAGGACTCAGAAGATGAGGAGGAGGAATTGGGAATGCCTTCCTCTCCTGGATCTTCCTCTCTGGCAATGCCTTCCTCCCTGATAATATCTCAGGTTTCAGCAGACAACCGAGAGGAACAGCCTGAGATTAATCAGGAGGAGGAGGGCATATCAGAGCAGCCCCTGACAGGGAGTCAAGTGGATGAATGTTGGCTTGATCCTAGGCAGCGTCGTAGGAAGAAATGTGAGCTGCGACGTAGGAGGTGTGGGAGAGTTAGAGAGTGAGCTGAGTCATTGAGACACATCCCACAGGGGATAAAAGTGGGTGTGTTTTCTCCAAAAACTTTGTACGGGACAAAGTTTGCTTCTCTTCCAGGTTTTGTTGTGACTGTCTTTTGTGGTCTGCTTTGGAACTTTCAGTGAGTAGTTTTTTCTTATTATCATTTCGGACTTGGCAGGCAGAGTGTGTTGGAATGCCAAGGACATTATCAGCATAAAAGATTAACTCTGTAAAGACCGAGTCTCCTTGCCTGCCTGTGTTTGTTTGAGTTTGGACTCTTTCATCTTTTTTGGAAAGAAGAAAGGTGAGACATAACATGTATTAATATTATTATTGAACTGAAAAGGAGAGGAAAATAGTGCTCTACTAGGGATAGTTGATGGTAGATTGGAAAGAGCTGCTACACATAGTTAAAATGGTGACAACATCAATTACAAATGTAAAATCAGGAAAGAAAACTACAACAACGATGTCTTCATCTATGGGGCAGAGATCTATAGATGCAATGCTACTGGCAGAAAAAAATAGTTCAGCTCAAATAGTACAGGCAACGCTCACTATGATGCAGGAAATGATGGTAAAAACCCACAAATTGATAGTTAGGAACCATGAGGATATGAAAACAGAGATGAGAACTGAAATAGGACAAGTGAAAAATGAAATACAAAATTTCAATAGTAAGATTGGAAAGATGCAGGAAAAAGTGATAAAAAATGAACAGAAATTAAATTTAGTAGAGGCAAGAACGGAGATGGTGGAGAAGAAATTAGAGGATTCAGAACAAAATTGAAAAGAGCTCTACTGTGAACTCCGGGATTCGATGGTACACATGGAATTAGAGAAGGCATCATTTCATCTTAGGTTCCAAAATGTGGTGGAAGACAAAAAGGAAGATTTACATGCAATTATGATGAATCTGATAGCGGCGGCTTTACAGAAACCCAAACTGGAAATTGAAAATGATGTAGATGAGGTCTACAGATTATATACACACTATGCGAGGAGACACAGACTACCCCGAGAGGTTCATATTCGATTTGCGAGGAAGATAACACGAGACCTGCTCTATAGTAAGACCAGAGATGACCCACTTGTATACAAATATCATGAAGTGGTTACACTGAAACAAATACCTAGGAGAGTCAGAGAGCAGAGAAGGGGCTACCAATTTTTATCAACTCAGCTTATTAGAAATGGTATTCCATTTAGGTGGCTCACCCCAGAGGGGCTTTTAGTTTCATGGCAGGACAAAAAATACAAAATTGATACAATTGAAAAAGCACAGGAATTTTGTGAACAACACCTAGGACCCGAGGAAGAACAAGAAAGTAGAGATGACCTAAATACAAGAAACCAAGAGGAACAATCCTCTGGAGAAAAAGAATCTGATTCACACTCTGAATACCAAAATCTTAGAGAAAAAGGGGAAGGCAACAGACTAAGAAAAAAAGAGCCTAGAACAAGAAATGAAAAGAGAAATGCCTCACACAGTCAGTGACACTGATAGAGAAATCACTTTATTTTCAGTCAATATCAATGGTTTAAATCAATCATCAAAAAGAAAACAGATATTTGAGAAACTTAAAAAACAAAATGCTGACATAACTTGTATCCAAAAGTGCATATTCCAGACAATCAAGCAGACCTCTTAAAGAATATAAATTTGGGTAAAATGTACTCGGCACTTGCAAACAAAAAAAGGGGGTATTGTAGTACACGTAAAGGATTGGTTGCAACATAAACAAATATACAAAGATGAAGAAGGAAGAATGCTTTTTATAGAAATAAATGTAAATCAGAAAAAGATGTTATTCGTCACAATATATGCCCCAAATACAAACCAAAAAGACTTTTATAATAGGCTTCACCATAAGATAATAGAATTTGAGTATGCTAATGTATGCATAGTAGGAGACTATAATGCAGTCCCAGACAAAGATAAAGATTATAGAACTTCAAAAAAAAAAAAAAAAGGAAAGGAAAGGAGAATACTCTCTTCATCTTTTAATAATATGGGAAAAGAACTTAACTTGAAAGATGTGTGGAGAGAATTAAATCCAAATAAAAAACAATATACCTTTTTTTCAAGCCCCCATCACTCTTGGTCCAGAATAGATCAGATATGGATGGACCCTGGGTTAATGAAGAATATTGAAAGGATCGAGATTTTGCCAAATCTATGGGCTGACCATAATCCCATTCAAATTAAATGGAAAGGAAAGAGAAAAATTGGAAGATGGACATTTAACAATATCATATTAAGAGATAAAGAATATATTGAAATGATAAAGAAAGAATTGAATGTATTTTTTGAAATAAACAAAAGAGAACATACCTCTCTACAGAATCTTTGGGATACGGCCAAAGCTTATGTGAGAGGTCTAACTATTGCTTATAGTATTAAAAAGAATAAAGAAAAAAGACAGCAGCAAAACATATGGAGGGAGAAACTGAAAGATTTGGAAATAAGTAGAGAAAAGAACCCAAACAATTCAAACATTAAGAAAGAAATTGATCTGGTAAAACATAAAATAAATTTAAATGGACAGGAAGATTTGGCCTGAAAAATTAAATTAGCAAAACAAAATTACTTTGAAAACACAAATAAGCCGGGGAGGTGGTTAGCCCATAAAATTTAAAAAGAACAAGAAAAGAGAACGATCTTAGCTCTCCAAGATCAGGAAGGGAAATTATGCACACAGACCCAAGAAAAGAAAGAAATTGCTGAGGAGTTTTTTATGAAATTGTACAAACAGGAAGAAATACCAGAAGAATCTATTGATCAATATTTGAATGAAAAGAATTTGCCCAAAATTACTGATGAAGAGAAACAAAATTTGAATAATAAAATATCTATAGAAGAAATTAGAATGCTAACATGCCTAAATCATGGTTGGGAGCATATATTACCCTTATTTATAAAGAACAATCAGACCCACAAAAAATTCAAAACTATAGACCAATACCATTTTTAAATGTACATTACAAAATAATGGCTACAATATTGGTGGAAAGATTAAAGAGAGTATTAAGTAGAATTATCCACACTGATCAGAATGGCTTCCTCCCCCATAGGCAAATAAAAACAAATACAAGAACCATTATGGATATATTAGAATATTATGAAGTACACTCAACCAAGACAATGGCATTGATATTTTTAGACGCCCAGAAGGCTTTTGACAACCTGAATTGGAACTTCCTTATTAAACCACTGATAGGCATGAAAGTTGGTGAAAATTTTATAGGATTTATTAAGACAATTTATAACATGCAAACCTCAAAAATATTAATAAATGGGGAAAATACAGATATCATAAAGATAAATAAGGGAGCAAGACATGGCTGCCCACTGGCTCCCCTACTGTATATATTGGCAGAAGAGACTCTCTTAGCACAAATTAGGCAAAATCAAGAGATTAGAGGACTAAAAATTAAAAAAGAGGAATATAAACTCCAGGCATTCGCCGATGATATGGCATTTATATTAGAAGAACCCTTAGAAATGAGCCCTATACTACTAAGAGAAATAGAAGAATATGGAAAGGTTGCAGGGTTAAAAATTAACAAAGAAAAAACGAAAGTGTTAACAAAAAACTGTACAAAGGAGAAGAAGGAAGAACTAGCAAATAAATTAGGTATGCAGTTGGTAAATAAAGTAAAATACTTTGGGAGCTGGTTGACTACTAGATGTTCATCGATTAAAAAAGATAACTATGCTAAGTTAATAACATAAATAGTTAAAGATTTAGATAATTGCAGTTATCACTATTTTACTATCACTATTTTGACAGTAAAAATGAATATTTTGCCAAAAGTTTTGTTCTGTTTCAGACAGTGCCAGTCAAGTTGGAAAATAACTTTTTTGTAGAATTAAACAAATCTTTATCTAAATTTATACGGCAGAGGAAAAAACCCAGAGTGAAATATAAATTATTACAGGACGCCAAGAAAAAAGGAGAATTTGGCCTTCCAGATCTTGAATTATATTATGATGCTGCTATAGTAAACTGGCTTAAGAATTGGGTTAAATTAGAAAATAGAAGGCTATTAGTATTAGAAGTTTTTGATCTCCAACTTGGCTGGCATGTGAGATGGAAAATCTAAACAACATTCATATTTCCAAAAGCACCATGTAAGAAATGTGTTGTTTAATATCTGGGGAAAGATTAAAAAATACCACTACCCAAAGGTTCCATTGTGGCTATCTACATTGGAAGCAGTCACATATCCAAATCTATTGGATTATGAAAATATTGTCAGGTATAAAGATTTACTATATGATACTGGAGAGCTTAAAAATAGGAACCAAATACAAATTCAAGGAAAGGAGATAGCGTGGTGGCCCTTTGCACAAATACAAACCCGTTATAAAAAAGATAGAGAACAATTTGGCTTTGATATGATCCCACAAGAATTAGATAAAATATGGCTAGGAGAGGAAAAGAAAACAATTAATAAAACATATAAATATCTTTTGGATTACAAATTAAAAGAAGAAATAGTCACAGAATCTATGATAATTTGGGCTAAAAACGTGGGTCATAGTATTGAATTAGATAAGTGGAAACACATCTGGCAAACAAATTACAAATTAACCATGTCAGTCTCATATAAAGAAAATTTATATAAAATGGTTCATCGCTGGCAGCTACCTCACACGAGACTGGCTAAGATGTTCCCCAACCTACCACCCAACTATTGGAAATGTAACTACGCACAAGGAACATATTTTCACATGTGGTGGACTTGCCCATGTGCTCAGAAGTTTTGGAGAAATATTAGAAATTGGATTTTAAATATAACAAAACAAAATTTAAAACTTGAACCTGAAATCTTTCTGCTAAGTATGATAGATTTAAACATGGAGAGAAAAAAAGTAAGAGTTGGTGTCAGCCCATCCCTTTAAGGTTTTATCATTTTCTGGAGAATTGGTTGCAGAGTTCTGTATTGTTGCTCGGACAATTCTAAGTGCTAACAGAGTGACACAGCCGCTGCTGAGTTCTGTTGACATATGAGATAATTTAATCCAAATTAGATAGTGAAGACAAAAATGATCTTTGAACAAACTGTTCTAAACTTAGCACTGTGAAAACCAAGGTTGCCTATGAACTGTGGAAATGTTTTTTTTTTTAAATAAATGGTGGAAGAGTTGTGTGTGACATTCAAACAAGAAAGAATGTGCACTTATAACAATGGAGAACAGAGCATATTTTAAAAGCCAGGAATAGAGCCAAATACTCTTAACAAATCCATACATTTGTACTATTGTGGATTCTACACAGCACATTTATTCTCTGAATATCATCATCATATTTCAAACGGGTAGGAGCAATTTAGTAATAAAAATGTTTAAGAATACCTTCAACTATTTGTTTAATTTCATCTATAAGATATTGATCAGTTGTTCAAACATATTTGAAACTAGAGGAAGCTCAGGTAACCTGAGGGCTAAGTTCTCTTTTTGACTACTTGGGTAGCCTTTGTGATCTGCTTCTTACAAACATATCCTACTACATTTCAAAAAGCATCTCTGACTCTGTAGTCTACATATACCTACCCAGATCAGTTAAGCTTACTCCTAAAATGAGTAGATATAGAAATTCAGCCTCAGCCAACTCCATTCCGAGTTAAATTAACTGGAACTGAGGCCATCTGTTGATGTAGACATAAGGTAATTAAAAAAAAAAAACAATTGAATCAACATGTTAGAATCAAACCTAAAGGAAGACCGGAAATTATCCCAGACTGCAAATTTCATTGCTAGGTCATATGATATATGTTCTGTCCTTAATTTGCATACTTGAAATCCCCGCGCTTTGATTGGCTAAAGCGCGGGGATTTCTGATTGGCCAGGCGAGCCGCGCTGATTGGCCCGATTGAACTCTCCCGCAATTGGCTCACTCCAAGAGCGGGAGACTTGAATCGCTGCCATTGGCCGCGGCCGCTGCAGCGAAAAGGATAAAAGCCGCGGGCTTTTTCCTTTTCGCCGGTTCGGTTCACAACTGTTAAATAAAGAGCTTGAAACGTAGTCACCGACTCCTGGCATCTTTTTGCGGACACGACACTGGCGACGAGGATGGGATCCCGACCCTGAACCGAACCCCATGTCCAACAAGAGCCAGTTTCAGCACGGAGATGGCAAAAATCGCACCGCCCGCCCCCTTCAACCCCGCCACCGAGGACTGGGAATCGTTCTCAGACCGTTTCCGCATGTACCTCGAGTGCACCGGAATGAAGGACGCCCCGGGCCCGCTAAAACGCGCCGTCTTCCTCACCCATTGCGGAACCGAGGTCTTCCAGATGGCCAAGGCATTGGCCAAGCCGGCAGACGCAACCGCCATGGACTGGGACGTCCTCGAACCTATCCTGCGGCGCCATTACGCCCCCGAGGTCCCCATCCTGATCCGGTGCAACGAATTTTACCGCCGAGATCAGAAACCAGGCGAAAAACTGAGCGATTTCGTCGCCGAGCTGCGGCGCCTAGGAGGACTCTGCGAGTTTGAAGGTCTGAACAGCCTCCTAAGAGACCGATTCGTACTCGGCCTATGGGACCCTACACTCCAGAGCCGGCTTATGGCCAAGGGCGACATCAGCCTAGCAGACGCCCTCACCGCAACCGCAGCCGCAGCCGCAGAAGCAACCCGCACTTCCGCTGACAGCATGCGAAAATCAGACGCGAAGAGCGGAAACAACAACCCAGCAAGGTCGGCCGACCCTAAAAACGAATCAACTGCACACTATGGAGAATTCCAGTCTACATCCAGCACGTCAGAAGACGAGGAGGACATACATCGCGTGCAGACGGGACGCGGTGACCAACGGAACCGAAGAGGTCGTAGGTCGAGGACCAACTGTGCCGGGTGCGGCGGCGACCACCCCAGATCAGAATGCCGATTTTTTGACTCTATCTGTAGGCATTGTGAAAGACGAGGACACATCGCTCGAGTTTGCCGCCAAAAGAAGACCCGCAGCCCGCCCAGATGGGAACAACACGACCGAAAGAAGGAAAGCCCCCCGCCCAGGACCAGAGATCGCCAATCGGACGGTCGGTGGGACCGAATCCAACGATCTTCAAGAGGCGGCGACAGTCGGCGCAAGGAAGATACCCACCAGACGGTAACCATCGGCCACGCCGTCTCCGACGGCGCCAGAAAGGTACACGTAGAAGTCCATATTGAAGGCCAACCATGCAAGATGGAGGTGGACTCCGGGTCCTACCTCTCCATGATTGCATGGCACGAGATAAAACGCCTAGTGCCCACCCTCCATAAGAGGAACATTAATGCCCAAAAAATCATTATAAAAGACTACCAGGGAAACCGCGTCCCGGTAGTGGGCACTAAGAACTTTAATGTAACTTACAAGGGCCGCACCGAACAACTCCCACTCACAATCGTCGATCGCGACCGCCCAAGCCTGCTGGGCCTACAATGGTTCGCCCCGCTTGACATCGCACTGACAGGAGTCAACCACGTCGCCGACGACGGCTGGGAACAGCGGCTAGCCCAGGAGTTCCGGGAGGTCTTCGACGGAAGCCTGGGCAAGTACCAGGGGCCCCTTATCTCATTTGACCTAGACCCTAGGGTTCCCCCCAAACGACTAAAACCTAGGAGGGTACCCTTCGCCCTAAAACCTAAAATTGACGAGCAGATCGACAAGCTTGTCAAACAAGGGGTGTTGCAGCCGATAGACCATGCCCGATGGGAGACCCCTATAGTGACCCCAGTCAAGCCAGACGGGTCCGTGAGAATTTGTGGGGACTATAAGGCCACCCTAAATGGCGCGTTGCAACAAAGCGCCTACCCCGTCCCAATCGTGCAACACCTACTGCACTCACTGGGAGGGGGCAAGGTCTTTGCCAAACTCGATCTCGCCCAGACATATCAGCAGTTGCCGGTCGACGAAAAAACAGCGGAAGCCCAGACCATCGTTACCCATCGGGGGGCCTTCAAGTGTAACCGGCTCCAATTCGGAGTCAGCGTGGCACCAGGCATCTTTCAGAGCCTGATGGAACGTTTACTGCAGGGCATCAAGGGGGTGGTGCCCTATTTTGATGACGTATTAGTGGCAGCGCCAAACGAAGCCGAATTAGAAAACCGACTCAGGGAGGTCTTAACAAAATTTAAAGTAACGGGACTCAAAGTAAAACGAGAAAAATGCCAACTATGCACAGAGCGAGTGGAATTCTTGGGCTACCTTCTAGACCGGCATGGCATTCACCCTACAATTAAAAAAGTGAAAGCCATCAAAGAAGCCCCCACCCCAAGGTCTAAAACGGAACTACAGGCTTTCTTAGGGTTGCTGAATTTTTATAATGTTTTCCTACCCCAAAAGGCTACGGCGGCGGAGCCTTTGCATAGGCTCCTGGATAAGGCGGCAACCTGGACTTGGGGGAGACGAGAGCAAGCCGCCTTCCAAAAAACCAAAGACCTCCTCACCTCCGACGCCGTCCTGATTCAATTCAGCGAAACCTTGCCCTTGGTTGTCACTTGCGACGCATCACCTTTCGGCGTCGGCGCTGTCCTCAGCCATACTCTCCCCGACAAAAGAGAAGCACCCATCACTTTCTTTTCCAGGACTCTGACTAAACCGGAGCGGAACTATAGCCAGCTGGACAAAGAAGCTTTGGCTATAGTTGCCGCCGTTAAGCGATTCCACGAATACCTTTATGGCTGCCCGTTTACCATCGTGACAGATCATAAGCCGTTGCTGGGCATCCTCGCAGGAAACCGAGCCACCCCGAACATTTTATCACCCCGGATGACAAGGTGGTCCGGGTTCCTGGCAGCCTACAGCTACGAACTGTTACACAAGCCAGGTAAGAAAATTTCGCACGCGGACGCTTTAAGCCGCTCGCCTTTACCAGACTCTGATCCTGACCCAGCACCAACGACAAACACCCTTAACATCGAGAACTTGCCCAACCTACCCATTACCGCGTCAGACATTGCCAGGGAAACTATTAAGGACAGGCGTCTGGCGCGAATTTTACATTGGGTGGAAAAAGGTTGGCCTGAAAGGGACAGTGACGAATCCGTTAAGACATTCAGAAACCGCCAGACTGAACTCTCACTACTCAAGGGATGTATTTTGTGGGGTGACAGGGTGGTCATCCCGGACAGGTTGCAAGGGAGGGTCTTAGAGATGTTGCACGAGGGGCATCCTGGCATCGTCAGAACTAAAGCCCTGGCCAGGAGTTACGCTTGGTGGCCAGGGATGGACAAGCAGATAGAGGCATGGGTAGCCAAATGCCAACGATGCCAGGAGACCAGACCCAGCCCACCCGCAGCACCCATTCTGGACTGGGAAACACCAAGGGGACCCTGGTCCAGAATCCATTTAGACTTTGCTGGTCCCACGAATGGGCATACCTTTCTGATAACAGTTGACGCTTACTCCAACTGGTTGGAGGTAAGCGACATGAAATCCACTACCACGGAGGCCGTTATCAAAGAACTTTGCAAACTCTTTTCCACACACGGCCTCCCAGACGTCGTCGTCTCAGACAACGGGCCCCAGTTTCCTTCCCTCGACTTCGAGAGGTTCCTGGCAGAGAGGGGCATCCGCCACGCATTAACAGCACCGGCGCATCCGGCGGCGAACGGTAGGGCGGAACGGATGGTACAATTTACCAAAAAAACCATCCGGAAAATGGACCATGGAGAGATCAATGACAAAATAAATAAACTCCTCTTTATACAACACATCACCCCGAACACCACTACCAACAAAAGCCCAGCCGAGTTACTGATGGGTAGGAAGCTGAGATCCCCGCTCGACAGGTTACACCCAACATATAACCCAGAGCGACCCCCAGACTCAAGTACAAAATACCGGACCTTTGCCCCCGGTGACTTAGTGTACGCGAAAAATCTGACGGGGGACCCCCTATGGATCCCAGCCGTCATCACTCAAATCACAGGTCCACGGTCGTACCGGCTCCAAACCACCGATGGGCGAGCCTGGAAACGACACATTGACCAGCTCAGGTCACGAACAGCAATGGACCTCAACCCCCAAAACACGAACCAAGGGGGGAGGGAATACCCGAATAAACAAACGCAAGAAAAAATAAACCAGCAGTACTTACCGGAACGCAGCCATCGCAATCCCCCACCGGAGAAGAACCACCTGGCCAGCTCAACCGACTCGGAGAAACCAAGCGGGAGCGGCGAAACCCGTAGCTCAACCAACCCGGAAGGCCCAGGTGGGAGCCACGGAGAAAGAACCGGCCCGATCATCCAGCCGGTTCGCACAGAAGAGGGAGCAGCCAAAAACATGACCGCTCCGGCCGAAATCCAGCTTGCAACTGAGTTGCGCAGGTCAAGTAGGACTAGACGGAGCCCCACCTACCTACGTGACTACGCAACGTGATGGACTATACCAAGAGGGGAGGGGTGTTCTGTCCTTAATTTGCATACTTGAAATCCCCGCGCTTTGATTGGCTAAAGCGCGGGGATTTCTGATTGGCCAGGCGAGCCGCGCTGATTGGCCCGATTGAAGTCTCCCGCGATTGGCTCACTCCAAGAGCGGGAGACTTGAATTGCTGCCATTGGCCGCGGCCGCCGCAGCAAAAAGGATAAAAGCCGCGGGCTTTTTCCTTTTCGCCGGTTCGGTTCACAACTGTTAAATAAAGAGCTTGAAACGTAGTCACCGACTCCTGGCATCTTTTTGCGGACACGACAATATAAACATAAATGTAATGCACATGTACACAGATCATATTGTAGGATGAATATTAGGGGACTGGAAGCTAAAACATATGAAGAATGGTTGCAGGAACTGGGTATGTCTAGTTTAATGAAAAGAAGAACTAGGGAGACATGATAGCAGTGTTCGAATATCTCAGGGGCTGCCATAAAGAAGAGGGATTCAAACTATTGTCCAAAGCTCCTGATCTATAATTCTATGATTCTTTGGTAGGGCAGGACAAAAAGTAATGGATGGAAACTAATCAAGGAGAGAAGCAACTTAGAACTAAGGAGAAATTTCCTGACAGTTAGAACAGTTAGAAATTTCCTGACAGTTAGAATCACTGGAACAACTTGCTTCTAGAAGTTGCGAATGCTCCAACACTGGAAGTTTTTAAAAAGATGTTGGATAACCATTTGTCTGAAGTGGTGTAGAGTTTCCTGCCTAGGCAGGAGGTTGGACTAGATCCCTTCCAACTCTGTTATTCTATTCTATTCTATTCTATTCTATTCTATTCTATTCTGTTCTGTTCTGTTCTGTTCTGTTCTGTTCTGTTCTGTTCTGTTCTATTCTATTCTATTCCATTCCATTCTACCCTACCCTATCCTAACCCAGCTGTCTCATCTTCTCTATGTATTCTATTATTCCTATTCCTTAATTATGAAAAGAACATCAAAATTCTTAATAAAATATTTTTATCCACGTTATATGGTAAGGAGCTGAAATTATTGTTTACAAATATTGCTCATTTTAAAGTTGCTTGCACAGTAAGACTGTGCATACATGTAAAATCATTCAGAAATGTTTTAGACTTAATCTGAGCAGAGCACCTTTCTGCTATTTATGAAAGCACACCTACTTTTGCAGGTTTCTAAATAGACCTGGTAAAATGCTGCTTTAAAGTTATATTTAATATGTCACTTTGAGCAGCAACTCCAGGAAATTCATGCAGCCCCCACTGTCTTCTACCAATCACCATAAAATTTTCTTCCCCATCAGCCTTTGGGTTAGATGTTTGGACAGGCAGGCCTCTTTAAGTTGGGGGTGATCCAGTAAGGTGATTTGTTGGCCAATAATTATTTTTTATATGATCTTTTAATCCATGAAGGCATCCAGAGATATTTTTGAATTGGATACCCTGGACATCCATTCAGTCAGTCAGCCAGTCAACTCTTTAAAGCGGCAGTAGGCTTTTTTTTGCCCAGATTGCACAAAAGCCTGAAAAAGTTGGGCTGTTTTGAGAAATGGGCTGTTTTTAGAGATTCTTTTCTCTAATCATTTTCCAACCAAGTGCAGTCCAAATAATTAGCCATCTGTGGAGGAATAATCAGATGTGATTACACTTTCACTCTTAATTCATGTAATTTATATTTTAGGTTTCTAGAAGAACAAATCTTAAGGGTAGTAGTGATAAATTAAATACTAAAAGACAATCATATTATCATAATATAAAATGGGGTATTTTAATATATAAGAATTTGCTTTAATATATAGGAGCTGGCAATTTTTCTTAGGAATACTGAGTTAATAAACATCCAATTAAGCCAAGGGGGTAGGAATTATTGCTTTTTATTGTATTTATATTGAGCTTTTATTTTTGTAAGCTGCCAAAATCACTGAGATGAGTTGGATGACCATATACATTTTCTAAAATAATAAATAAATAAATAAACAAACAAACAAACAAACAAACAAATAAATAAATAAATAGGACAGGACTATGTACTGAGGCTAGTAATTATTGAACTATTGTAGTATAGACAAAAGCTGTACAATTAAGAATGGTGAAGCTTGGCCAAATAATAAATTCCATGAATCATCAAGGTGGAGTTGAGATTGTGGTAAGAGAAGCTATTACTTCTAACTAGATTTATTGTATGTTCTTATTAAATTGTGCAAACATAACATTATATAAGTGGCAATGCTTTAATTATAAACAGCTCAATGAACAGCACGAGCCAGACTTTTGTACACTAATTCTTTATGTCTCATTAATGTTCTTTTGTTTTCAAATGTGAATAACAAACTGGAAAAGATCTGGAGAATGCCAACGAGAAAGAACAGGGTGTATGAATAAAATACAGTTCAACAATCCATTTGAGCAAGTATCACATGAAATTCTGAATAGGAAGCAGGATGGCATGTCAATTAAGTGAATACATTGTTGGCTTGAAAATCATACCCAGGGAATGCTTATCAGTAAGTCTTTCTCATACAAGTGGGTTGCCAAGTCCCAGCCTTCAGCTTTCTACTCATCAACATTTATATTTATTTTCTAAATGAACAAATGAAGAAGTGGGAATGCTTATCAAATTTGCAAATGGCATAAAATAACTAATTTCCCAGAAGACTGAAAGAACATTTTGTGAGCTTACAGAAAAGAACTGCAAATAAGAAAATGAACTTTAACAGAAACAAATGCACTTCGTTAACAGAAAGAGGAAATTAAATTAAGAATTTCTAGCTTGATAATAGTGATTATGGAATGTATCTTCGAATACTATATGATTATAAGCTAAATATGTATTAGAGATATTGATTTCAATTATATTTTATTTTATGGAAAGTATAACCTGCTCCAGTTCTCTGATATATGATATAAGAGAAGAAACTATAATAACAAATAAGTAGATCAAAAATTGCATCATCAACTCAAAATCAATGCTGATGGGAATAGGTATTGTGAAATATATGTGGTTTCAGCAAAGCATCGGGGCAGCAGGAGAGTATCCTACTTTAAGACATTCTAATTAGCACAGACTAAATATAAAAAAGACAAATGCACTTGAGGCTATATATTAACAGTACATAGTATGCAAAACATAGGAAGTGATTTTTGTTTTGCATTGGTCAAACCTTACTTTAAGTACTTTCTCCTGTTTGGGGACCTCACATTAAAGTGTTTCAAGAAACTTTATGTAGATTTGAAGAAAGGTAAGAAATATAATTAGAGGATTAGGAACTGAGTCTGACAGAGGTTGAAGGAACTGGAAATATCTAGACCTGAGAAGATACACAAAGCATATGATACCACTCTTAAATACCTGAAAATATTTCAGTGAGAACAGTTAAGACCTGTTCTTTATAATCCCAGAATGCAAGGTTTGAGTTATGGAATGGAATAATGAATTCAAGTACAAGGAAAGCATATGGAGCCTTGGTGGCACAGTGGTTAGACTAGAGTTGGGGTTTAAGCTATTCCCACTGCAATTTGGCAGATCGAATCTCACCAGCTCAAGGTTGACTCAGCCTTCCATCCTTCTGAGGTGGGTAAAATGAGGAGCCAAATTGTTGGGGGCAATATGCTGACTCTGTAAACTGCTTTGAGAGGGCTGTAAAGCACTATCAAGTGGTATATAAGTCTAAGTGCTATTGCTGTTGCTATGTTGCAGTGAAGTACTAAAAAAGCCTAAAAGCAGATTGGTAGTAGAGGAAGAGGAGTCCCAAGCATTAAAGCCAAGACTAGGTTGGATTTCTTCTGGATACATTCGTTTGGATTTGATGACGAGAAGAGTTTATGACTCCTGAAGTGGTTTATATTAGGACAAAGGGTCACTGGATTTTATGCTGTGTCTGTACTGAAAAAAGGTCAGAAGTTAATTTTTTTTCCCTTTTTGTCTGTAACTCCCAATTTCTTCCCCCCACTTCTCTTTTTTCTTTGCAACATTTTTCTTTGTTCTTTTGTATGTTATATTCTTTTGAAATTCAATAAAGTTTTATGAAAAATATAGTTCTGTCTTGCCATTTTTTTCCTGAATGTCTAATAATATTCTTCATAAATATAAGTTCCATTAAATCAAGTAAAGATGTGAAAAATAAATATTGTATTGAATTGATGTCTGGAAACAGCTATAGAATAACATAGACATATGAATATTTCTTGTCCAGAACTGAAATTGAAAATAGTTTTATTTGGCAAACCAAAGAAGCTTGGAAGAATTTTGGAAAAATACAGTAATTGTAAGAGATCTTAAATTTAACATTTCATATTTTCATAGAGGGGAACCTGTGGCCCTCAAGATGCTTTTGAATAAAGTTCTCAGCATTCCTCAACACTGGTCATACTATGTAGAGTTGCTGGGAAACGAAGTTTAGCAATATTGGAGAGTCATAAACTCCTCAGCTAAGATTATGTTACAAATTAATCTTTCCTAACCTGGGCCCTCTAGATATGTTCAAATTTAATGATTTCCTATTTGCAACTCTGACAATTGAAGTCATAATGATAAGTAAAATTGAAATCACTAATGATCAGCAAACTATCATTTTGACTTTCTATTCCCATGTCTGAGAATCTGTCAAGTTTCTATACATTTTTCATAAATACATGCATTTTTATACAGGCTTTCCCTTAATAATTTTTGCATTCTGAGAAACTGCAAAATTCAGGGAAATATGAAATTTGAAGGCTAATTAAATTTCCATTCATATGTAGTTTTGAAAATATGAAATTAAATATGTTTGCAAAGTAAGTGAATTTTTCTTCATGATATTGGGAGGGCATCAAGTTTGAAAAAGTGCTAATAAACAAAGTATCTGATTCATCTGAGCCTTAAATATACATTCAAGTACTGCTTGCACCAATCTATGGGGGTCATAAATGTTAAGCCTGTGTTCCCCAACCAGGGTTAAGGAGACAAGCTAAACAGAATGTGCAGCGTTAGTTAGATAGGCACACAGATAAATGAGTGAGATAAGTTTGTATGTTTATTAACATACAGTAAAAATAACAGATACGCTTGTGCTATCAAAAATATAGTTTATTCCATTTATAGCATAGTCAAAATAACAGTCCATTAGTCATGTATCATTTAGTCAGTCCATTCAAGGATATTCAGTTAGCAAAGTCCGTGTGGAATATCCTATGTCAGTTCACTTACAAATCAGTCCTTTGTCTCTCTCCCGTTGGAGTAACGCAGTCTTGAGTCCATGCAGTAATTAGGGATCATCAAAGCCAGAGAGACCAAGCTGACGTTCCTTGCTTCTTTTAAAGTGCTTTCACAACCACTCCCCGAATTACATTCCCATATTTAAAGTTGCAGACACTTTAACTTACAAACTATGATTACATATTTATTATTTTACCTAAACCAGTTAGGGTAAACAATGTTATCCCTAACATTCTCCCCTTTTAGGAAATAATAATAAATATAACTATTTACATCTTTAAATCATATTTGTTACAACTTTCTTTAAGCGTAATTACTCCTTGAGCTTTTGTAAATTGGTCTGCAATGTTTTCTTCTGTCATGCAGTATTCCAATTTAATTAGCCCATTCTTTACAGATTCTCGAACATTTAAGTATCTTAAATCAGTATGCTTTGATCTAGTTTTTACAGCAATACTAGTAGCTAACTTTATGGCTGCTTGGTTGTCCTCGTACACAATAATGGAATCTTTAACAGTTATACCCATGTCTAATAATAACTGTTTGTACAAAATTGTCAGTGCAAAGTAATGACAGACAAGAAAATTCCGCTTCTATCATGGACAAGCTGATATGCTGTTGTCTGATTGACCTCCACCCTATTAGTGTCTTACCAAATAATATAGCCATCTCAGATGTTGATTTTCTAGTGTTTATGTCAGTTGCAAAATTTGCATCTGCACAGGCACTAAGACTCAAATCACCCTTTGGTTCTATATACAATGCATGGTTCATTGTTCCTTGAAGATATCTTAAAATTCTCTTGAATGATTGCCAATGACATTGATGTGGATCTGAATTAAAACATGCCAGCTGATAAACACTATAAGCTATATCAGGCCTTGACCAATTGCTTATATATGATAAGCTACCAATCAAAGATTGATATATGGACTTATCAAATTTGGGACTTTGCGCATCAATTTGGCAAACTTCCTGACTCATTGGAGTCTTTGCCGTTTTACAAAGTTCCATTTTATACGTTTTAATTAATTGGCAAATTTTATCTTCTTGAGATATCTTAAATCCATTTTTTGTTTTGTTAATTGTCAATCCTAGATACTTTTTAATTTCACCTAAATGCTTTAATTTTATCTTTTTGGCTAATAATGATATAATCTCATTAGCTTCATTATTAGTCTTAGTTATCAAAGCAATATCATCTGTAAATAATAACAATAATGACACCATTCCATTATTTTCTCTTTTAAACACACGGATCTGCTAAACCAGATTTAAATCCTATATTGTTTAATTCTTTCACAATATATTGGTTCCACTCAAAGCCAGATTGTTTCAACCCGTAAAGACTCTTTTTGAGTTTCCAACAATCATTACTATTTATTTTATTGTCTTTTAAAATAATTGGCTTTTTCAAATATATCGTGTGCTGCAATGGTGCATGCAGATAAGCAGTTTCTACATCTAAATGGTTAATGACATAGTTTTTCTTAGCTGCCCACACTAAAGCTGCTCTTAAAAATGTTGCTTTAAGACTTGGTGCGAAAACTTCATCATAATCAGATGCAGTTTGATTAAATCCTTGAGCTACTAACCTAGCTTTATGGGTAACAGTCCCATTATTTCCTGTTTTTACTTTAAATATCCATTTGCACCCTATGGATTTTTCTCCTGGAGGTAATTTAGCATCTTCATATACTTTCATTACCTTTCATGAATTTAGTTCTTTTTCCATTGCCTTTTGCCAATTCTCCTGATCCTTAGCAGGATACATCCTAAGTTCATCTATACTAGTTGGAACTTTAGTTACTTGGCAAACTATACTTGCTTGATACCTATCAGGTGGTCTAGTTACACGTGTAGTATGTCTAGGTATTACAGGACTTACAGGTGGACTTTCATTAACTAACTCTTCTTGATTATCTAACTCTTCCTGATCAACTGTTTCCTCTTGTTCTGGTCCTATTTGTTCTTCGTGGACTTCTTCTTTAATTGGACTCTTCTTATAACTAGTCTGATCTTTCTGCCTTTTGTAGGGTTCAATAATTACTTTATTATTTAAATCTTGCTCTAATCTATTCCATCCTACATGTTCTAGGAATTTAGCACTAGCACTGGTGTAAACTCTAGATGTATCTGGTTCCCAGAATCTATAAGATCGATGATTAGATTTATATCCTACAAAAAATAATCTTTTAGCTCTATGCTGTTCTTTTTGTCTAAGTTGTGAAGGGATATGCACCCATGCTGGTGCTCCAAATGTGTGCATGTAACTTAAATCAGGTTTTGTACCATGCCACAGTGTGAATGGTAATTCACCTGTTGTTGAATTAACAACATTATTTAATATATGATTACCACACATTATTGCTTCTCCCCATAAATTGTCAGGTAATCCTGAATCAGACATCATAGTTCGTGCCATTGACTGTAGTGTTTGGCCTCGTCTCTCTATAAATGCATTATGTTGTGGCCTATATGGTGCAGACTTTTTATGTTGAATACCTAACATTCTAAGTCTATTCTGGAATTTAGTATTTGTAAATTCCGTACCATTATCTGTTATAAGAGTTACTAATTTCTTTTTAGTTTTCCTTTCAGCAAATTTAATCCAATTAAAGAGATTTTGATACGTTTCAGTTTTGCTCTTCATTAAATAGCAAAACCCATATCTAGAATAGTGGTCCATTATACTTAGTATGTAACGAGCACCTCCTACACATGGTTTTTTTGGACCTATTAAATCAGCAAATACTACTTCTAAAGGCTCTTTGGTAGTAAATCCATCAACTCTATTAGCCAATGTGACCTTGCTCTTGCTTTGATTGCAAGCATTACATTGCAAATACTTATTACAAGGTTTCAAACTTATTCCCTTAGATAATTCAACAGTTTTCTTAAGCATTTTAAAATTTAAAATGCTTCGGTCGGTGTAACAAGTGAATACATTCATCATGAGATTTCTTATTATCATAAACCGTGTTAGCCACCTCTAAACCATTATCATTTAACACATAAAATTCACCTCTTAAAGATGCAGTAATTTTCTTATCTTCTTTCTCAATTATGCAGTTATCTCCTTTAAAGGTAACTACATATCCTAGTTTAACCAAAATTCTAACTGAAATTAAATTAAACTTAAGTTGTGGTACATATAACATTTTTACATTCTCTTTTATAAAAGAACAATGTGCTATACCTTGACCTTTAGCTTTCAGTTTCCAGCCATTGGCTAACGATATCTGCTGTGTACTCTTGGACATTTTAATAAATTTTTTGTTATCATTTGTTATACAGTGGGATGCTCCACTGTCAACCACCCATAAATTATTTTTTGCAGCTCCGTTAATATACATGGCTAACTCTAAATTTTTATTTATCTTTTGATGACTTTTAGTATTCTGGCCAGTGTTCTGGCGCTTTGCCTTTTTACAAAATCTTGCCAAATGTCCTCTTCCTCCACAATTAAAACACTTTTTAATTGCGTATGCAGTAGGAGATTCATTATCTTCTTTTTGAGGTTGCTGCCTCCTTAACTGATCTCTTTCAAGTCTTCTTCTTGCCTCTTCAATCAATCTGCCAGTTATATCAGTTAAAGTTAAACTTTCCTTTGGCAAAATTTCAAGGGAAGTGATGTAGTTGTCATAACTTTAATTAAGTGAAGATAGAATTATGTAGACTTGGTGTAGTTCAGAGAAAATAAGCTCTTTCTCGTGCAGTTCTTGAAAAATGCTTTGCATAGTTTTCAAATGACTAAGCATATCACCATTCGTCTGGAGATGCGTCCTGAAAAGCTTTCGTGTAAGATTTATGTGAGCACCAACATTATCTCGGACATAAATCCTCTTCAGCTTCTGCCAACACTCAACAGCCGTTTGCTTTCCATGGATATGAACAAGTTGCTGGTCAGACAGTGTTAGTCCTATTATGCAAATAGCTTGTTCATTTTTCTGCATAAAATCTTTTATCTTTCGTCTATCTTCCTCAATCTCTGGATCCCATTCCTCTACATTTGGTGGGTTTTCAATTATGTTCCACAGACCTTCTCTTCATAGAAGTAGACTACATTTCATAGACCATGATACATAGTTTGTTCCATCCAACTTGGATATAAGGGACAAACTTTGTAGATTGACTTGTGCTATGTTTTCTTATATGGATATAAAACTATAATTAATAAAACACAGCTGTCTGTTTACTGTAACGTATAACAACACAAACTCTCACTTTTTACATAAATCTGTTTTATCCTAGTTAAACTGACTTTGCAGCCTCTGGGCGCATAACCAGTGTTAAGCCTATGTTCCCCAACCAGGGTTAAGGAGACAAGCTAAACAGAATGTGCAGCATTAGTCAGATAGGCACACAGATAACTGAGTGAGATAAGTTTGTATGTTTATTAACATACAGTAAAAATAACAGATACGCTTGTGCTATCAAAAATATAGTTTATTCCATTATGAGTTCATAGCATAGTCAAAATAACAGTCCAATAGTCATGTATCATTTAGTCAGTCCATTCAGGGATATTTCAGTCCTGCAAAGTCCGTGCAGAATATCCTATGTCAGTTCACTTACAAATCAGTCCTTTGTTTCTCTCCTGTTCGAGCAATGCAGTCTTGATTCCAAGCAGTAATCAGGGATCATCAAAGCCAGAGAGAGAGCAAGCTGCAGTCTTGCTTCTTTTAAAGTGCTTTCACAACCACTCCCTTAATTACTTTCCCATATTTAAAGTTGCAGACACTTTAACTTACAAACTATGATTACATATTTATTACTTTACCTAAACCAGTTAGGGTAAACAATGTTATCCCTAACAGCTTTTAAGACAAAGAAAAATTCTTAATAATGATACATATGGATGCAAAAGCCATGCTTATGGATTCACTTTAAAGGCAAACTGAATTAATTTCTAAAGGCCTTTTAAATTTTTCTGAAAAAAACAGAAAAGCATAATAGTTGTCACATGATTGTACTGCATAAATGAAGGAGAAACATATAGTGAGTTAAGAATACAAAGGAACTGTTCTTGTTTGGGGTGGTGCCATTTATTTTCCAAATCCTATTTCAGTAACAAAATGAAGTGTATATGACTGCCTAAGCTACTTTGTTTTAGATGCTGTCAAGCCACTTAGTACCAGAATTTTTGTAGTGCTAACATGGCAAACAAAATATTTCAGAAAACTATTGAAGGCAGGGGAACTGAATATATTTTTGATGGCAAGATTCATTGTCCAACTCTTTTGCAATCTAACATAAGAAAAAGTTGGAAAAAATACATATTGTGAGAAGTTCAAACAGAAAATCACAAAATGCTTAATTATATTTCAAATACTGAACAAAAATGTCACCTTAGAAAAGCATTTTAAATAAGAAAAATACAAAAATGTTTGTAGAAATTCATTAAGCATTTCCAAAGCCAAGAAGCTACATCTACATGGAGGGAAGTATGCAGTGGGATACCCCAAGGCAGATGGGCCAACTTGCCATGGCCAACTAACCATGGCCAACTCATCATGGGACAACTCACTGAAGGACATTTCAACAAATTCAAAAGTTGAATTAATTTCAATGGAATCATGGCCAATAATAATAAAAATAAAGAATGGCAATCCAGAAATACAACAGTTTCAATAGTTTTGACAAAAACATGGACACCAGTAATAAAAGTAACTGAATGAAACTGAATAAAAGTAACTGAATTGTTTCATTCAGAATTGTCTTGTCACAAGTTGGCCATGGCAAGTTGGAAGCAGTAAATTGGTCATGGTGAATTGTCCTAGATCTACCTCAAGGCTCTGTCTTAAGCCCATTACTCTTCAATATGTTCATAAATGATTTACTGGTAAATGAGGGGATAGAAGGGGAACAAATCAAATTTGCAGATGACACTAAGCTGGGCGGGAATAGCCAACACTTTAGAAGACAGGCTCAAGATCCATAAGGATCTTCACATACTTGAACATTGGGGCCATATCCAACAAAATGCAACTCAGCAATGAGACAAGTAAAGTTCTACATTTATCCGGAAAAAAAACAAACCCCAAATGCTACAGCTTTGGGATTTATATAGCTCAGTTTTGCTGGTTAAGCAGCCCCCCAACTAAAGATACTCCCCCACACACAAATTAGACACTGTGAGAAATGTGCAGTTGCATTTTATGTGCTTCTAAAAAAAGGGAGGGGAGGGGAATTTAGGACCAAAGTGGATGGAGAAAAAGCTTTCTTTTCCTACACGCTGCAATTTGTATAGTGAGAAAAGCATTCTCTGATGCGACTGGCAAACTTGGATGTTTCAGAACAGATGCAATGACAAAGAAACTGTTAATGGTAAATAGATCAATGGTGAATAGTGCACTAACCTTTACTTCAAAGCCTAGCATTGGTTTATAAACACAGGTGATTTAATTCCACCATTAAACTATGGAGTTGGGCACTTTGGAGGAAAATCCCAGAACAAAGCGCTTTGTCAGTATCTTTTCTTTATAGCAGATGCATATATGCTCCCTCTTTCTGTTCAGGAGATTCTTTCTTGTTCCTAAATGAGAGAGGTCTGTTATCCATATGAGACCTTAGGGACTTGCTGTTTCTACCACATGAATTATCTCTTTGTTGCCTCATATTACAACTTAAAATCTTGGAAAAAATTAATTTAAAACAATCTAGTGGGAGCTTGAGTTACATTTTGTTCAATATAGATGAACAGATTCAAATCTTAGTAACATTTACTCTATGTGAAAAATGCTGATAATATTTTTGATTTGGTTTTAATCGTGTTATTTAAAAACAAGCTAGAAGATCTCTTAAGTTGGTTTTAGGGATATTCTGTTGCATAACCTGAAGTCAGTTATCAAAAGGGATACATTTAATGCCTTTCCTCTAACAGAGATTAATTAAAACAACAACAAATACCATCCCCTACTTCATGCTTAAATTCCAGAGATTCTACAGTTAAATATAAAGATAAGCTATGGTAGGTGGTGAATGTGACTGCATATATTTGCTTGCTTTGCACTTACACTTAAAGTTGCATGTTAGATAACCATATCAATTTGCAGGCAATGCTACAATCTATATGAACACTACCACAGCATGCCTTTAATCAAAACAACTGTAGCTTTTCAGATCGAAAAGTCAGATTTTAAAAATTGCAGGCCAAAACATATTTGAATGCCAATGTTCTATTTATATTCCTTCTGCTGCTCATTTAAATTCCTACATCATTTGTAGGTGTTGATTCAATTACCATAAATCTCCAAAAATCTCATTAACTTAATATACTGGGCACCAACATCCGTTGAGCTCTGTTCAGATAAGAAAGCTAGGTATGGGTGCTTGAAAATTCAAAACATACTAATCCTTTCATATTTGAAATTTAAATCTAAGTTTGCTGGAATATACATGCAAGCACGCACGTACACGCACACGCACACGCACACACACACACACGTTGTATTCCAGACAAGCTGCTACAGTAATTCTATTATGTAATGTAGGTTTCTATTCACTGTTATTTTGGTTCTGCCTGGGGAGATTTCTTATTTTCCTTGTTTCTCATTTTTCTAATCCAAAATTAGTAGTGCATGCTATTACTTCTTTATCTGGCCAAGATTCTGGAAAATTAACTTAATGTGCATTTTTTGGATTACAATACAAAACAGGATGTAATAATTCTTCAGGTAGTGCAGATCTCTGAATGAATGTCTGCATCCAAGCATTATGTACAAAACATTGTACCTAATCACATAATTTTACCTCCTGATAATATGTGTATCATAAATAAATTACATATTTCTTGCTTGATGAAACTGCAAATGGAAGTTCCTGATGGTAACACAACTATTTGTCTAATACTGTATATAGTTTTTCTCATTATGGGATTTATTAACAAATCTATTCTGAGGAATTTTGCCAAGGAAAATGTATATATTGGGAAAAGTTGCATACATTAAAGGAAATTGGATGCAAAATATATGTGTGTTGAGACAAGTTACACCTGGAATTTAAAAAAATGATTTTGAACTATGATGAAAAAGCATGATAGAGCAAATATGTGAATTGACAGATCAGATTATCAACCATTCAAATACACCTAATGGGCAGGACAGTAGGAGGCATGTGCAGAAAGATGGCATTATACAAATAATAATTCCTCTAATATAAAGAGATAACATAGGTCATGAGAATGTTTCTTCAGCACAGTTAGTTTATTCACAAAGCTTTCCAGCTGTGTTAGCTGAGGTCTAATAAAAAACCAAGAGGAATCCTATTCAAGACAGAAATACCTTTAGTTCCAGGCTGGAATCCTATGAAGGTATCAAACACAGCACAGGCCACCCACCGTTACTTGGTTCATGGTTCCCATTCAGGGAGGTAGAAAGAAAGGCAGGCTTGAATTGAATCTTGGCGTGACCTCCTCAGAACCTGGGAACAGGGATGACTGGGTGTTCTCATTGTTTGTTTGCTAATGCTGGAGGGAAAGCAGCTGCTACAGACCTCACAAAACAGGTCATTGGCCATGGAATACATTTATGAGGCCTGGAAAAAGAAACTGGTGAGAGTCAACAAGCAAAATGAAATTTAACAAATTGAGGAGACAGAGTTTCCTTTGACTTTCTCTCAAAATACTCTGTAGATATCCTTTTTCCTCAGAGCTACCAAAAAAATTATGGTGTGAGGGTCAGCAGATAAAACAAAAGTTTCCAAATGGCAGAATAACATCTGATACTATTCAGAAAGCTATCCAAAAACATTTTGGTTTTTTGTATTTCTTATTCTTTTCAGCAGCAACTTTGTACCTTACATACACTGCTCAAAAAAAATAAAAATAAAGGGAACACTTAAACAAAACAATGTACCTCCAAGTCAATCACACTTCTGTGAAATCAAACTGTCCACTTAGGTAGCAACACTGATTGACAATCAATTTCACATGCTGTTGTGCAAATGGAATAGACAATAGGTGGAAAGCATAGGCAGTTAGCAAGACATCCCCAATAAAGGAGTGGTTCTGCAGGTGGTGACCACAGACCACTTCTCAGTTTCTATGCTTTCTGGCAGATGGTTTGGTCACTTTTGAATGCTGGCGGTGCTTTCACTCCAGTGGTAGCATGAGACGGAGTCTACAACCCACACAACTGGCTCAGGTAGTGCAGCTCATCCAGGATGGCACATCAATGCGAGCTGTGGCAAGAAGGTTTGCTGTGTCTGTCAGCGTAGTGTCCAGAGCATGGAGGCGCTACCAGGAGACAGGCCAGTGCATCAGGAGATGTGGAGGAGGCCTTAGGAGGGCAACAACCCAGCATCAGGACCGCTACCTCCACCTTTGTGCAAGGAGGGACAGGAGGAGTACTGCCAGAGCCCTGCAAAATGACCTCCAGCGGGCCACAAATGTGCATGTGGCTGCTCAAGCAGTCAGAAACAGACTCCATGAGGGTGGTATGAAGGCCTGATGTCCACAGGTGGGGGTTGTGCTTACACCATGCAGGACATTTGGCATTTGCCAGAGAACACCAAGATTGGCAAATTCGCCACTGGTGCCCTGTGCTCTTCACAGATGCAAGCAGGTTCACACTGAACACATGTGACAGACGTGACAGGGTCTGGAGATGCTGTGGAGAACGTTCTGCTGCCTGCAACATCCTCCAGCATGACCGGTTTGGCAGAGGGTCAGTAATGGTGTGGGATGGCATTTCTTTAGGGGGCTGCCCAGCCCTCCATGTGCTCGCCAGAGTTAGCCTGACTGCCATTAGGTACCGAGATGAGATCCTCAGACCCCTTGTGAGACCATATGCTGGTGCGGTTGGCCCTGGGTTCTTCCTAATGCAAGACAATGTTAGACTTCATATGGCTGGAGTGTGTCAGCCGTTCCTGCAACACGAAGGCATTGATGCCATGGACTGGCCCGCCCGTTCCCCAGACCTGAATCCAATTGAGCACTTCTGGGACATCATGTCCATCCACCAACGATACGTTGCACCACAGACTGTCCAGGTGTGGGAGGAGATCCCTCAGGAGTCCATCCGCCACCTCATCAGGAGCATACCCAGGCGTTATAGGGAGGTCATACAGGCACGTGGAGGCCATACACACTACTGAGCCTCATTTTGACTTGTTTTAAGGATATTACATCAAAGTTGGATAAGCCTGTAGTGTTTTTTTCCACTTTAATTTTGAGTGTAACTCTAAAACCAGATCTCCATGGGTTGCTAAATTTTATTTCCATGGATAATTTTTGTGTGATTTTGTTGTCAGCACATTCAACTATGCAATGAACAAAGTATTTAATAAGAATATTTCATTCATTCAGATCTAGGATGTCTTATTTTTGTGTTCCCTTTATTTTTTTGAGCAGTGTCGTATACAATGCTATGGCATGGACAAGGAGAATAAAACATAACAAAATCTCATTTGATCCAAGCCCAGCATAAGGTCATATTTAAAAATATGGAATTAAAGATCCTTCTTTCCCTCCCTCCCTCTCTGATTGATTATGAGACATCAAATTGTTGTGACCGCATTTTCTCCATGATGATCTATGTCTAACCTTGTCCTTCAGGTCTTCCATTAGTAGTGAATGCTATGCACTCATTGCCACTGTAACTGAGTCCATCTACCTTGGTTACTGGGAGATTAGCTTAAATATACAAGGCACCATACTCCTTTACCAGCCTGAAAAAAGTCTGCTTCAGTATGTTCTATCATGCTATGACTTCCTGACCTGTGTATAAGTTTTTTTTGTGAGGACAATGAGATATTCCAATACTGTATTTCCATTTTTTTGAGCTCATTCCACTGCTTGATATATCGTCAAATTGATCAAACACATCGTGACAAAATGTGGATGCTCTTTGTTTTTCTCAAAAATCCAGTCATCATCAGCAATCACATCTTCTCAAAAGTCAGCTTCAACATTGGGTTTCTCTAAAGCCAGCTTCAACATCTGGCATTTTTTCCATGTGGGGCTGTAATCTACACTGAATGACCTCAGGTATTATTTTGTTAGCATGTAAAATTAAGGGTATTGTATGATAGTTTTCATGGCTAAGACACCTTTTTAAAAGCATTGGAAGATAAATTCACTTCTTCTGTGTTGGAGAGTTGATTGTTTTCTAGATGTCTAGGTGTAGCCTGGGTTATAACCTTCTGTTGCTTTCCATATTTCTGTGGGTATTCCATCAGTTCCTGTAGCCTTCCAATTTGGTAATAATACACACAAACGTGTGTGTGTGTGTGTGTGTAATAACCAAAGTGTCAATCTAACTTCATCTTCTCGTCCTCTTGTGCAGAGGTTCTTGTAAGTACTGAATATCTTATACGGTATCTTGGATGTTAAACATTTCTACAGTACATTAGACATCTTTGTTGATCTCCTTTGAAATGGTTATTATCTGTCTACATGCATTCTTTAGCATATCAATTTGAGGTTGGAACTTTCTAAATTCAGAGATCTATGTATATACAAACTATGAGTAAAATAACTAAAATATGAAATTTCTAGAAGCTCTAGAGCTCTAAAATACTTATAGGACAAAAATCTACTAAAAAGTACAAGTAGTACTTGCTCAATGACCAATCACTTAACAACTATTTGAAGTTACAACGGACCCCTCCCCTGAGAGATGCAATCCAATGTTGAAGTTCTGACAGCTACAATCCCCCCCCCCCCGCTCCCAGTCATGAGATTACATTTGGAGTGCTTGGCAACTAGCTCAGTTTTACGGCCAATTGCAGGATCCCATGGTCGCCTGACTGTGATTTTCAATATATTTGCTGGTCTCTGGTGTTTACATCTGATTTCCAATAAAACTTGTCCATTGGATAAAATGGATTCATTTAATGATACCATGCTCACTTCACAATTGCAGCATTCACTTAAAAACCACCACAAAAAAGGAAGTCTTTTGTAGACCATGCCACAATAATCATTTCTATATGTAATTCAGACAGATTAAGTCACGAATAACTGTGTGTGTGTGTGTGTGATTATTCTTTTGTGAGATTACTACTCATTTATTCTTGGATTAACAGAAACACCAAATCGATTTTACTTTCAAATCTCCTGAATCAAAATTTAGTTTGTACATCTGCATATTTTTCCAAGGCAACAGTTATACCCTACCTTGTTTAGTGACCCTATACTGTCCAATAGACTAAAACTATATCCATCATCCAAAGATCTATATTTTTCCATCAGAATTCAACATACAAACAAAATCAAAACTTTGATGTTTGAAGAAAAATTATTTTTAGTGGATTGTTGGAAGTAATGTTGGGTAACAAGCAAAAAAATAATGTGCAATGTCAATTTTAACTTTACTTCTCAATTTTGTAGAAAATCCCCTGAAATGAAATTGGGCAGAAGTGGAATTTCTTCCATAAATCTTTTGATCCCACCCACAAAGTTTTTTGTAGAAATGTTTAGTTCATGTTTCTAATCTTGATATTCTAATCGATCATCACCATCCAGGCCACTTTTAAAACCATACAAATTTGCTTATATTATTATCATTATTCATAACAAGAAAATGCAGTGATCAGATTTCTACATATTCTTTGGTATCTCTAAAATTGCAAAATGGCTTTATTTAAAAATTTATTAAATTTAGATGCTGCTCAACCCAGAAGTACTCATTCATCATAGTACTAGTCCTATTTTCTAAATTTTTCCTAATCCTTCCCAGGATACAAGGTTTTTTTTTCTTTTTTAAAAACAGTAGCAGGATGGTGGGTTGAAATATTTTTCAGCTATCCTACATGTCCATAGCATTCCTTTCCTGCTCAGCCACAACCAGTTGAGATCCCACTTATATAAAGATGAAGCTTTGATTTTTGTGCCAACTTCCATTACTTTATATTTTTTTGAAATTGGCAAAGCCTTGAGAAGGATACAATTATTTGATGATGAATGCTACTGAAAAATCTAGATGTCCATTGTAAACGCCCCATGTTTATTCATCACTCTGCTTTACAGTAATCCAGCCATTCAAGTCACAGTTCCTAAAGCAACCAGACTGAAGGATTTCAGTCCAATCTGCTTAGAAAGAATGAGGTAGGTTTATCTGAGATCTCTAGCAAAACATATGTGCTGCAGTGAAAATCATTTATGAATCTTATCATCTTTGATAAAAATGCAGAGAGATACATTTCATAGAATTAGAACATAATCCCACCACTACCTGCTTTAGAATAGCTAAGAATTCTGACATTAGCAAAATAAATGCAGTACAAATGATAATGTTCAAAATGTTATACTTGACATTTCTTTAAACAAAGGAAATTCCCAATCCCAAGTAATTATAGATAAAATGTCTTTAGGAGGGAGGGAGAGAGATAGAAAGAGAGATAGAGAATTGCATGTATATGGGGTTTTTAAAACGCATAATTTCTTGCATGCTGTAGGCATTTAGTTTTAAACAGGTGGTCTTAAAAGGAAGCTGAATTGGTATCTGTTGATAGAAATGGGCTGTATAGTAGAACCAATGTAATGTTTCAAAGGAATGTTTGTTTCAATAAAGATCAAGAGTGGGATTCCATTGGTATAACAACCAGTTCAGTGATCGTGCACATGCTCCACTTTTAAAAAAGCTCTTATACCTCCTTCTACTACAGTCCCTACGAATAAAAACAGCTTAGGTGTGTAAATCAGATGTACTCTAAAAAAAAGGAAATAAAGCACAGGAAAGAGCAGGAACAGGCGGGCCCACCTGCTTATCGCAGCAAACTGGCTTGCTGTCAGCTGATCTTTGGAGCAAGGGGTTTGCCTGAACCGGTCCAAACCAGTAGCCCCTGGTAAAGATTCAAATGAATCATCCTCAAAACTGTTTTGAGAAACAGTGTGGTTCCTTAGTACCAAAGCAAAACACTTGTGTTATTTCACCTCACAATGTGTGTTGAAGATGTTTCATGCAAGGGGTATTTTTTTTCATGGACTGGAAGTCTGCCTGGGATGCCTTGATCAAACACTATAGGCAATACCAGAGTTGGTATTGCTTTGCCAAGGTCAATTGGGCATATCTTCACTTTCAGTGAAGAGAATCATGTTGCCTTCAAGATGCAGTTCGCTTTTGCAAAGCAAATCTAAATTTCTTTGCACAAGCAGAGTTACTAGTTCATAGGTATCTGATTTGTGTGTGAACACTTATAAGTTTGTCACTTCTAGATAAACAGAAATTTAAACCAATAGTAATTGGAAACTACATTAGTAGTTTCTAAATGAGGATTACCTATATTATTATTATTATTATGGTTAATTTTAAATTTGATTCACAGACTGGGACTTATTATTAATTATTAATTTTATCTTACCTTTTTAATATATAACTGAAAGTGTATAATATCTCTAATATACCTGTCCTCCCTGTTGGTTAACTGCTCTCATTCATCTTAAATTGGTGCATCAATTACATCTGCTGTTAAAAATGTCATATCTGTCACTTTCAATTTCTCTGTTTCCCCAATTGTCAAAAATGTAAATACGTTTTCATTAGAAGAAGCAGTCATTTTATTGGCACATTTCTTAATGGATTTTTCAATTTGCATTATTATTTTTATATCATGCATTTTTGTCTATATAACTCAATAGATTAATTTGTAAGCATAAATTTCTCTTACACAAATATAACAAATGGAGTATGGATTCAGTTCCATGAAAGTACAGATGCTCCTTCTAGTTTAGCTTGACTTCTGGTAACTTTATATACCAGAAGGTAGTAATAATATAGAAATGATTTGTCACTGCTGCCTTTGGGGATTTTATCCAACTTCTTAATCTAATCTAACTTTGTGGAAGTTTTTGATTGACTTTCATCGATGTTCTAAGTAGATTTAATTGGTGGGGTATTATGAATCAAATGTAACTGAAGGAAGGGAATGGAATGGGTTGCATTTACAACAGGGGTCTCAAACTCAATTTACCTGAGGGCTGCTGGAGGCAGACGCTGGGTGAGGCTGGGCTGCATAAGGGATTCCACAAAAAACATTAAAAAAATATCAGTCTATTCCAGTAGCAGTCACCTTTCTCTGCGTTTGATCGTGGCATTTGTTGATGGTAGAAAGTACCGGAATGGCGAAAGCAAAAAAAGGTGACTGCTACCGGACTGTTCGTCATCTGCCACACTGTTGTTAAAAGCATAGTGTGCATGAAGTCGGTGTAGCTTAGCCTAGCACCAAATGTCAGCCACGATGAGGAACGGTGGGCGGGACTTCCTTTAGAGGTCCATTCCCCCTGCGGGCCGCACTAATATTATACTTTCATATCATGGTGGGGGCCACAGGATATCGTCCTGCAGGCCGCAATTGGCCTGCGGGCTGCGAGAATGAGACCTCTGATTTAGAAAGACCTAGAAGACCATGAACCAGCTGGACTATTATGTTGCTTAATCTAAGCCTTCAGAACAAAACAAAGACACATTTATCAACAAAAAATAAAGAATCTGCAAAATGTAATTCAAGAAAGGTGAATGTGCTTGAATTAAATATTAAGAATGCAATGGTGCATTTATTTATTTGTAGGTAAATTTCACTCAAGTAAAATGGGATTCAATTCGGTTACTTCACTGCTCACTAGGAGGCTATTCATAAGTTCTTTTCACACTAAAATAGCTCTTAACTATTCCAGTTCGTTGGAAAGGCTGTAATAATCAGAAGCATCAAATTGAATCAGAACTATTTGGTAGACTGTATGTTAATAGCAATAATAATTATATAAATGTTGCAGTTATTATAGTAATCTCATTTCCCTCAGGGAATTTGTGAAAGAGGATAGGAATGAACAGCCTCTGATGAAATACATTTCAGTGTGTATCTGATTAACCACTCTATCTTAGCACCTGGATCACAAATGAAATTTCAGCTTTTCTAAAAATAGGAATCAGATTTTTAATATTTTGTTTCTTGGCACTGTTTTTATTTTTTCTTAATATTGATCAAGGAGACAGAATTTGTGGCCTCTCAGATAATATGAATATCATCCTAACATAACTTGTTATTTGCTATAATTTCAAAGCCTGTTTTAGCTTAATAATATCTGCAGGACCGGAGTGCCTTAAACATGGTTTTGATTCTGTTTATTCAATGATCATCATTATGGAGAAATATTACAATATGCAATATGCAACAGTGGAACTATAGAAGTTGTTTCAGCCCATGGAATCCCATTGCATTATTGGCATGGCATGGGAAATGTTTCAGAATGGGCTCCTTTTAACTGTTTAGTGAGTAAAAAGATAGCAAGAGAGAAATACTTCCACTCTTGCAAGATTCTGTAATGTAACCTTACAATAAATATAGAGTTGCTAGTCCTAGATATGCTTCTTTTCTCAGCTACCTGACAGGGCTAACACCAGAGGTGGTATTCAACAGGTTCTGACCAGTTCTGGAGAACCGGTAGCAGAAATTTTGAGTAGTTCGGAGAACCAGCAAATACCACTTCTGACTGGCCCTGCCTCCATCTATTCTCTGCCTCCCAAGTCTGAGCTGATCAGCTGAGTCTTGTTTTGTAGCCATGCACAGGAGAACAGAGCTGGAAAGTAAGTTAGTGGGATGGTGAGGGAATGGGATTTTGCAATAACCTTCCACTAGGAGTGGGGAGAGAATGTGGATTTTGTAATATCCTTCCCCTGCCATACTCACAGAACTGACAGTAAAAAAGTTTGAATCCCACCACTGGCTAACACCTAGCAGTTTCATGTGTGTGTAAAAAAAATATGAAAGAAAAAATGGACTTTTGAGGGACCACATTACTCAGCTTCTGAATGGACTATCCGAAAGTTTCATGATAGGTACAGAGCAATACTCTCAATTCCTAAAATTTCCAGGTGGTCCATAAGGTTTTTGAAATTTAGGAAAACCCAAAAAATAATAATTTTCTATCTCCCTCTGTTGTGTATGCATAAAGATTTAATAAAGTGTGAGCTTGGAGTAAGTGCCGGGTTCTGGCCTTGCACTTCTGATTGGCTGTTAAGCAGCCGGACCAGATTGGCCCGTTCCGGGGAATCCGATTGGCCCTTAACAGAGAGTTCCTATTAGTTATAAGAGCTAATGCTCCTAGCTCGTTATTGGTTAAAAGTTACAGGGTTTGCCTATATAAGGTGGGTTTAACTGCTATTGAGTGAGAAGTCACAATGTAAATAAAGAGCTGAAGTTCATCGTTCAGAGGCTTGACTCCATTCTTTCTCGCCCATGCTCAAAACATAACATAAAAATACTTTTTATTCAAATAGACATTTATCATGGTCCAGATTAGATATGATTTGGATCTCAACAGAACTAATATCTAATATTAAAGAAACAAGCATTGAAACAAGTACCTGGGCAGATCATAGCCCAATGACAATTAAATGGAAGGGACAAAAAAAAAGATCGAGATGGACATTAAATAATACTATTTTAAAGGAGAAAGATTTTACACAATGGATGGAGAAGGAATTGGCTTTTTTCTTTAGAGAAAATAAAAAAGAAGATACTTCAACGCAAAATGTGTGGGATACTATGAAGGCATACGCTAGAGGTTTGATAATAGATTATACAAGAAAAAAGAATATTAGGAAAAGGCAAGCTTCTAAGGCCTTGGAAAATGAGTATAAAACTCTTGAAAAAGAATTACAGAAAATGCCACAGAAAAAGGATATTAAATTGAAGCTGGATGTAATCAAACATAAAATGGAATTAATAGAGAAAGAAGAATTGGCACAGAAAATTAGAAACTCTAAACAGAATTATTTTGAAGATGCAAATAAACCAGGTAGATGGCTAGCATATAAATTGAGAAAAGAGAAGGAATCAAGAAAAATATTGAAGTTAATAGATGAACAAGGCCAAGTTTGTTATGGGAACAAGGAGAAAAAAGAAATTATCCGAGATTTTTATGGGCAATTATATAAACAAGAGAATATTGATGAAGGAAAAGTCAAACAGTATTTACAGGAAGCTAATTTACCAAAGATACCTAAAGAGACTGAAGAAATGCTAGAAAGCAATATAACAATGATGGAACTAAATGAAGCATTTAAGAGACAAAATAATGGGAAAGCTCCGGGCCCAGATGGGCTTCCAGTAGAATTTTATAAAACATTTCAAGAATTATTGAGCATCCCATTGTTAGAAGTTATGAATGAAGTTATGTTAAAAAAGATGATACCTAAAACATGGTCAGAGGCCTATATTACACTTATACCAAAGGAAGAGACTGACCCATTGCAAATTAAGAATTATAGACCTATTTCTTTATTGAATGCAGACTATAAAATTTTTGCTTCAATTTTAGCAGAAAGACTTAAAAAATATTTAAATAATTTTATTCACTCAGATCAAAATGGATTTCTGCCAAAGAGACAAATTAGAGACAATATGAGAGTAATCTTGGACACTTTGGAATATTATGAGGCTCATCCTGAAAAGCAAATGGCTTTGATATTCCTAGATGCTCAAAAAGCATTTGACAACGTCAACTGGAGATTTATGTTATTATTATTGGAGCAGATGGGTTTTGCTAAAAAATTTATTCAAGCAATAGAAGCTATATACAATAAACAGACAGCAAGGGTAATGATGGAGGGGGAACTTACAGATTTTATTAATATAAGGAAAGGCACAAGACAAGGATGCCCCCTATCTCCTTTGCTATTTGTGTTGACCTTGGAAGTCTTGAATAGAAATATTAGGGATGATAAAAGCATAAAAGGAATGAAAATTAAGAAGGAAGAATTTAAGCTACAAGCTTTTGCTGATGATTTAGCTTTTATTTTGGAAGATCCGATTGAAACAGCTCCAAAGTTACTGGAAAGGATAGAGTCATATGGAGAGGTGGCTGGTTTGAAAATAAACAAAGATAAAACAAAGATTTTGACAAAGAATATGCTATTGAGACAGAGAGAAGAATTGGCAGATCTTTTGAAAATTCAAGTTACAAATAAGGTTAAGTATTTGGGGATATATTTGACAACAAGATGTAGCACATTAAAGGAGAATAATTATATTAAACTTAAACAACAGATAACTACAGATTTGAAGAAGTGGGAAAACTTGCAATTGTCATTAATAGGGAGAATTTCAACAATTAAGATGAATATCTTACCTAGAATTTTATTTTTGTTTCAAACAATACCAATTAGGCTTGGAAAAGACTATTTTGAAGATCTAAATAAAATTATGTTGAAGTTTATATGGCAAGGTAAAAAAGCGAGAATAAAGTTAAAGCTTTTGCAAGATGCTAGAATTAGAGGAGGTTTTGGTCTGCCTAATTGGGAATTGTATTATCAAGCTGCAAGTTTGATGTGGGTCAAAGAATGGATAACATTAAGGAAACATAGGTTGTTGACACTAGAAGGGCATGATTTGCTGTTGGGTTGGCATGCTTTTTTATGGTATAAGGGAACTAAAACACAGGGTTATTTTAGAAGACATTATGTACGGGAGTCTTTGTGGTTAAATTGGGAGAAGATAAAAAGACAATGTTATTTGAAAATTCCAGTTTGGTTATCGACCATTGAAGCATTTTCCTATTCTATAATTTACAAGAAGGAACAAACAGTTAGATATGGGGAACTTTTGGATGAAAAGGGTGAACTTAAATCGATCCAAAACTTAGAAGAACAAGGTATAAGGATGAATTGGTTTTCATATGCACAAATACACTCAAGGTATGATGAAGATTCTAAAACGGAGGGATTTTATGATAAACAGACTGATTTAGACAAGATCTTGATGGGTACTGATGAGAAGGTGATTAAAAACTTATATGGTTATTTACTGGGAATGAAATTAGAGGAAGAACAAGTTAAAGAAACTATGATTGTTTGGGGGAAGAATTTTGGATATGGGATTGATTTGGAGAAATGGCAGAAATTGTGGTCTCAAAATTATAAAATGACAATGTCAACAGCATATAAAGAAAACTTGTATAAGATGTTTTACAGGTGGCACTTTCCTCCGACAAGAATAGCAAGAATGTTTAAGAACAAATCTGAAAAATGTTGGAAATGTCATCAGATACCCGGCTCGTATTACCATATGTGGTGGACTTGTGAGGATGCTAGAAAATATTGGACTATAATTCGCATGTGGTTGGAAAAAATGACAAAGAAACATATAGATTTGAAACCAGAGATCTTCTTATTGGGAATTTTACCTGATATATATAGTAAAGATTTGAAATACCTGATTGTAAATGTATTAACAGCGGCCAGGATTGTATTTGCTAAAAACTGGAAGAATGAGAAAATACCATTACAGGAAGAAATTATTAAGAAAATATTGGAATGTGCTGAGATGAGCAGATTGACATTTGAAATTAGAGAGCAAGAGGATAAACAATTTTATGAAATTTGGGATCTTTTTTATAAATGGCTAGATGATAAAATACGATAATAGAATATTTAGAATGCTAGAGAGTAAGGATTATCTTTATTTTGTCATTATTTTGCTATTTGCTATTATATTTATAAAGGATTTTTTAGGATTGATTTGATATGATTAGATGATTTGTTATAGAGTAAACTGGTTTAAAGTATTGTTAGCTCATTAAGCAAAAATGATTAAAAATATAGTCAAAAATTTCTTTTTTTAGTGATATTAGGATATATAATTTTGGATTGACAATATGAGTTGTTATGTAACATAATTGTAATTGAGACTACAGAATGAATGCACAAAAATGATGAACCAACTGACACACTGGATGTACATATAAGATTTGATGTTTTTATGTTTTGTTTGTCTTGTTTGTATGTAGAAAATTAATAAAAAAAATTTCAAAAAAAAAAAAAAACATAACACTGGCGACGAGGGTGAGATTTGGAGATATCTGAACCAATGAAACTTCGAAGAACACCGAGCACGTGACAGACGACGCCAACAACGGAACCATGTCTGGCGGCATCGTACCACCCGCTCCATTCGATCCAGTACAGGAGGACTGGGAGTCCTACATGGATCGCTTCCAAATGTTCTTAGAAACCAACAACTTAAAGGATGCCACACCAGGAAAGAAACGGGCGGTGTTCCTAACGCATTGCGGTCCAACTGTATTTAAGATGGCTAAAGCACTAGCCAAACCCCGAGAAGTGAAGGCCATGGATTGGGACGACCTCGAACCTCTCCTATGAGATCACTATGCCCCGACCATGCCTACGCTTGTGAGACACCACGAGTTTTATCAGAGGAGCCAGCGAAAGGGAGAAAGCGTGGCCGACTTCATAGCAGACCTCCGAAATTTGGGAGGCCTCTGCGGATTCGCCGATTTAGAAGAAGCACTAAGAGATCACATAGTTCTGGGACTAGATGCACCAGGCATCCAAAGCAAGCTGATGGCGAAAGGCGACATCAGCCTTGCCGACGCCATCACCGATGCTACTGCAGCAGAGGCAACCAGGAAGTCGGCTGCACAACTACGCCGAAACTGCACTCCGGTACCACCACCGACAAGCGACATTTTATCCAGGTCTGAAGGACAGCTTACAATGACGCACCACGAGGACCTCTTTTCATCGTCAGACAACAACGAAGAAGGGGTCCATTGACTGCGATCCGACCGGGACCATCGCCCGAAGCCCTTACAGCCCTTGGCTTTGGAGCCAACCATGCCAGGTCCGAATGCAAATTCCGCATGAGTGCAAATTCCGCATGAGTGCGGGAAACGAGGCAACATCGGACGGGTCTGCCGCAGCTTGCCAGGACCCAGCCAGGCCTCAAAAGGGGCTAACTATCACCAATCGACAGGAAACCGTCCTGTACGGCGAGAGCCAGTAAACCACTCCTACAGAAATCGAGCTTTGCAGAGAGAAGAGGCTCACCATACTATCACTATCGGTAACACCTCAGCCTTGGACACTAAGAATATGCGAGTCACAGTAGCCATCAAGAACCAGCCTTGCCACATGGAGGTCGACTCGGGATCGTCCCTCTCGATGGTGTCCTGGAAGACGCTCAAGCAACTCATCCCCACAATTCAACGCCAAGATCTCAGCTCCCAACGCCTCATCCTCAAGGACTACCAAGGGAATCGAATCCCCGTCGGTTCCTGCCGAGTCCGAGTCTCCTTCAAGAAGCACACAGCATACTTACCTTTAACGGTCATCGATAGAGATAGGCCTAGCCTACTGGGCCTCCAATGGTTCGCGCCACTTGGCATTGAAGTGGCCGGCATAAACCGAGTCAGCGGCGGTAACTGGGAGGAAGACTTTATCTATGAGTTCAGGGACGTCTTCGCGGACAGCTTAGGCGAGTACAAGGGGACCCCCATTTCATTCAGTCTAGATCCAAAAATAGCTCCCATTCGCCTAAAGCCCCGTCGAGTTCCGTTTGCCTTAAAATCGAAAATCGATGAACAACTCGACAAACTGATAGCTCAGGGGATGTTAGAGCCCATCGATCACTCCTCTTGGGAAACCCCTATTGTAACACCCATTAAGCCAGACTGGTCAATCCGAATTTGTGGGGACTACTGGGCCACTTTGAACCACGCCCTGCAACAGAACGCATATCCAGTTCCGGCGGTGCAGCATCTCCTCCATTCCCTGGGGGGTGGGAAAGTCTTCGCTAAATTAGATTTAGCTCAGGCATATCAGCAATTACCAGTAGATGAAAAAACGGCACAGGCCCAAACTATTGTGACACACTGAGGTGCCTTTAAATGTACCTGGCTTCAATTCGGAGTTAGTGTAGCCCCGGGGATTTTTCAGAGCCTTATGGAAAGGTTATTGCAAGGAATTAAGGGCGTGGTCCCCTATTTTGATGATGTATTAATTGCAGCCCCTGCAAAAAAAATCTTACAGGACCGGTTAAAATTAGTCCTAAAAAAATTCCAAGAGGCCGGTCTTAAAGTTAAAAAAAACAAATGTAAATTGTGTACTGACAGTGTTGAGTTTTTAGGGTACCTGATTGATAGCCAGGGCATTCACCCTACCGAAAGTAAATTAAAAGTGATCAAAAATGCTCCCAGGCCACGAAACAAGGCCGATCTCCAGGCGTTCCTAGGCCTCATCAATTTTTATAATGTATTTTTGCCGCACAAAGCAACGGTCGCTGAACCGTTACACCGGTTGTTAGATAAAAAAGCAAATTGACTATGGGGTTACCGTGAAGAACAGGCGTTCCGAAATGTTAAAAAACTTCTCACTTCTGACTCTGTACTCATGCAGTATAACGAGACTTTGCCGTTAGTTATAACCTGTGATGCATCGCCTTTCGGGGTAGGCGCCATTTTGAGCCATGTACTGCCTAATGGGAACGAGGCCCCTGTTGCATATTTTTCAAAGACTCTTTCAAAAACTGAGCGAAACTATGGACAAATCGATAAAGAAGCCCTTGCAATTGTCTCAGCTGTGAAAAGATTCCACGAATACGTGTATGGCCGGGCTTTTACTATTGTGACTGACCACAAACCATTATTGGGGATAATAGCCGGAGATAAGCCCACTCCCTACATATTATCCCCTAGGATGACCCGATGGTCAGAATTCTTAGCTGCTTATAACTATTGGCTGCAATACCGCCCGGGGAAAGCCATTCCCCACGCCGATGCATTGAGCCGGGAACCGCTTCCAGAGACTCTCAACGATCCTGCACCAATGGTAACCACGTTGCAAATCGAGGCACTCAACTCGCCGCCACTAATCGCCTGAGATATCGCGAGAGAAACCAAATGCAACCACACCCTAGCACAAGTCCTAAGCTGGGTAGAATGCGGATGGCCATTGGACCAGTTATCAGATGACTTCACACCATTCAAGACTCGACAAACCGAGCTCTTCTTCCAGAAAGGCTGTGTCATCTGGGGCGATAGAGTCCTTATCCCAGAACGACTCCAGAAAGCGCTGCTGAGAACCTTGCACGATGGCCACCCCAGCATCGTGCGAATGAAAGCCCTTGTGCGAAGCTACGCATGGTGGCCGGGCATTGACAAGCAAATCGAACAGTGGGTTAAAGCTTGCCCCCGATGCCAAGAAGTCAGCAACGCCCCACCAAAAGCCATGCCTACTGAATGGGAGACACCACGTGGACCCTGGTCCCGAATTCACTTGGACTTCGCGGGGCCAACCAAAGGCCACACCTTCCTGCTTACCATCGACGCCTACTCGAATTGGCTCGAGATCCATCGCATGACGACTTTGACCTCTAAGGCAGTTATCAAAACCTTAGACAGACTCTTTGCAACCCACGGATTACCAGACATTCTGGTATCCGATAACGGCCCTCAATTTACTGCACTAGCGTTCGAGCAGTACCTCGCTGACCGCGGCATTCGCCATGCGCTCACCTCGCCTGCGCACCCTGCGACCAATGGCAAAGCAGAACGCATGGTCCAATTTGTGAAGAAAACCTTGCAGAAGGTAGACTACGACAATATTGATGACAAGGTCAATCGAATCCTCTTCTTGCAACACATCACCCCACATAGCGTCACCAACAAAACTCCTGCTGAACTGCTAATGGGACGAAAGCTCCGCTCCCACCTCGACCGGTTGCACCCAGCTTTCGAACCAGAGAAACTATTAGGATCCAGCGGCCGCTGTCGTACCTTCCAGGTAGGAAACTTGGTAAATGGTAAAAACCTATCGGGCGACCCGTTGTGGGTGGAAGCGACAGTAGTACGTGTAACCGACCCCAGATCCTACCTTGTACAATGCTTTGACGATAAACTTTGGAAACGTCATATCGATCAATTACGATCGCGGCTTTCAGCGGCCAGTCCGCAACTCCCCTATGACCAAACTGAGGGGGGGGGAGGTACGGAAGAAGATGAATTCCTAGAGAACCTGTTTGAAGGAAACAATGGCTTGATAGAGACTCAGGAAGCAGAGCCAGAGGGAGAAACGGTTGCACCTCAGGGAATTGCAGAGAATGTGGGCAACGACGTAGAAGTGAACTCTGAACCAGAAACATCCCCACTGCCAAACAACTATCTATCCCAGCGTGATTGCATCCAGCTAATACAACGGAAATCAAAGAGACTAATAAGACAACCGTCCTACCTAAGGGACTTTGTAAATGCGCCCTGCAAATAAGAAGCCAGGGGGAAGGGGTGTTGTGTGTGCATAAAGATTTAATAAAGTGTGAGCTTGGAGTAAGTGCAGGGTTTTGGCCCTGTACTTCTGAATGGCTGTTAAGCGGCCGGACCGGATTGGCCCATTCCAGGGAATCCGATTGGCCCTTAACAGAGAGTTCCTATTGGTTATAAGAGCTAGCGCTCCTAGCTTGTTATTGGTTAAAAGTTACAGGGTTTGCCTATATAAGGCGGGTTTAACTGCTATTGAGTGAGAAGTCACAATGTAAATAAAGAGCTGAAGTTCACCGTTCAGAGGCTTGTCTCCATTCTTTCTCGCCCATGCTCAAAACATAACATCCTCCAAGGATCGTCCATCAGAATGACCAAGGAGCCTCACCCTCATAACCTCATTTGAAATCAATCTAAAACATTTATCTTAGTTCAAGTAATGGAAGTTCAAGTAATGGAAGAAACTGACCCACAGTTGCCAATGTCTGAAAGATCAAGGAAGGATTTCTTAAAAAGTGATCAAAGGTACCTTCTTTAAACAAGAAAGAAACTTTTCTGCTCTTAAAATTGTATTAATAATACTGTACTATGTCAACTCCTCTAAACAGGGAATTTAAGTTATGCTGAGTGATGCTGTGGAAGATTATACTTTATTTTTCTTTTCATTATTTATTGGTTGTTATTGTACAAGAAACTCATAAGCTGAATTACAAAACCTTAAATTCATTCACTTCTTAAAACCATTAAGATATATTGATTCTAAATAGGACTTTCTAGAAGAATCAGAAAACCATTTCTGTGGTGAAGTATCTATTCTGGAAAATGCATACGATATTGAGAAACAAAATGTCACTTATTTGCATCTATATACGTTTTCCACTCCTGAAGATGGGAGACAACTATTACCCAGGCCTAGGGAATTAATTCTGGGTCCTGCCAAAGACAAAGGTGACACATAGGCATAATGATATTAGTTTTAGAATATACCAACACACATATTGATTCAAGGAAGAGGTATATGGGCTGTGTTGTTGTTTTAAATTGCTACACTCTTAAAACTAAAAAGCAGAACTACTCTTAAAATTTACAGCTATTTTAAAATTTAAACAAATAGTGAACGTTGTATTATATTGGAAATATTAGACTTCTCACATAAAGTAGATCTGTAATTTGTATAGTTTGCATTTTAATATCAATCAACCAGATTGTATTTCCCGAATGAACATGAAAATTGGAACCCGATTACTGAATCCTTTGGTTTCTTTGTATTTCAAATCTTTCAATATAGTTTTCCAATGAAAGTTGCTTATAAAATGCTCTCATTAGGAGAACCCACAGACAAAAATAAATACATAAGTGGAAACTATAGAAATATGGAATGAAGACTTCTGGCCATCAGGACTCCCTGACATTTCAACTAATTGTGGTGGAATGTAGTCTGGAATCCCAAGAGGGAGGAGTTCTTTCCAAGAAGGTAAAGAGACAGTGGAGCTTGGAGTGTCTGGTAGTCACGAGGAGGGCCAAGGTGGACCCTCCCTAGCAATTCCCAAGAGAATCTCTAATAGTTATTCGGATAGTTGATTTGGCTGGGCAAGATTAATATCAGGCCCAAAGAACCAAGAGCTATGCATGGATTTACTTCTGAGTAGTTCTTTACTGTTACTTGCCTACAGACAAAATTATAACAATCACTACCAAAGCACTGGTTTCTCTCCCTATAAAAAGACAAACATATCTTTGCCTTTAGATGTTGAAAATTAAATATGATTACATTTATTCAGAAGTCTTCAACTGTTGCAAGTAACACTGAAATGAATAACTAAAAAAACATTTCAAGCCACATCTATTAGCATTAGCATAGGACCACATCATAGGCAAAGGGCGTTTAGCTTGTAATAGTGCACAATAAATATTACATGACAAATGAGATGGTGAAAAGGAACACCATTTAAGCAGTGAGAAAAGTGAATGAGTCATTATCAGCTGTGAATTTGTCATTGAGAAAAGGGAATGTATGCACACAAAGGAGATGATAATTGATGAAAATATTTTAGCTGTGGATATAAAATAAATAAAAGTATTGAAAGCAGTGGGACAAAATCAGTTCACATGGCCTCATCATCTATGTTTTTGCATGCATGGAGCATTTTGCTGAAATGCCAGCAGCTTTCTCTCAAAATGTGGTTAATTAGGCTGCTCATATTTACAAATTTAGGATTAAGCCTGCATGACTGTCACTAATCAAAAATAGATTTTGATATCTGGGCATATGCTTCCCTACAGAGATGTTGTACATTAACATAGATTGCTTTTAACACCAGCTCTTATGTGAATAGTTTCAGTTTATTACATAGCCCATGCAAAGGCAAACACAACAGAATCTCATAACTTAATCTTCATCAACAGGAGATTTGCACAAATATTTTTCTGAAGGAAGTAATTTCTTAATATTAGATAAGTAGCCAAGTCTGCTGTTGCTTGCAATGAATGCTAATGTCAGCCTAAATAGCACAAATTGAAATTTTACTTTTGTCTTGTCCTAAAAAAAATGGATTGGTCCCAAATATATTTTAAAGCCGTATTATAGTTAGTTGTTGGTCTTATAATCTTCAAAGCGTCTTCTCCAACAAATTTTTAAAGGTTTTTTTTTTTTTAGTCCTCTCCTTCCCACTTATAACAAAGAGCTTGTTTTTACCTTAAAGAAGCAGGTTTTTCTGTGCTCATTTGCTTTCTCCGTAAGGAAGGGGAGTGAACTTTCCTTCAGCACTTTCGCCGCTGTAACAACTTCTTTTGGAAACAAATGTATCAATCTGAAAATCATGTTTCCAGGGTGTTTTAAAAGTAACTTAATGTCCCGTTCCAGCCAAGAAAACTTCTCCTTCTGTCTTCCTCCTGCACAGTCTTATCCGGTTGAAGATTCCTTTGAGGCTGCCATTTCTGATAGTTGCTCCACCGCCTCAGGAAAAAGGAGTCTAGCCGGCTGGGGAAGGGGGTGTGTGATATCCCCAGACCCCTGCCCGGATCTCCTCTGTCTTCTGCTGCCTCTTCAGGGCAGCGACAACCCCCAAATCCAGTTGGATCAGGGGTACCTCAGTGGCGAGCGTAGCAGGGACCCGCAGAGAAGCAGATTCCTGCCGCTCCCAAAGCCTTGCAACCGGAAGTCAAAGTTGCAAAGAGAAGAAGAGGAAATAATTTCTGTCTGTTTGGATTGTTTGATAACTTTGACATTTGCAAATTACTTTAAGATTAAAAACATCTGGGTTGTTCTTAAAAATTTACAGTGGCACCATCTGTGGACCAACTAAACATGGAATATGAAAAATTAAAAGAAAGAGGACCAAATGGCAAGGATTCATTGGGAGCTGTCTTCCACTTTTTAGAAATGGCGGTTTCTAGGTACCAGCAAATACTTGAGGAAGAAGGAGGAGAAGAAGAAGAAGAAAAGGAAGCCATTTTTAATGGACAAAAAAATTCGATTAAGAAAGAAAATAGGAAGAGAGGAAGGAAAAATGAGAATTTAAGATTCAATAAAACAATCAAGAAAAAGAAAAATAAGGTGAAAAAAAGGTACAATGTTAGAAAGCAATTGAAAAGAGAATTACAACAGAGAGGGGAAGCTAAAAAGGTGGATGTTAGGAGGGGGGGGGCAAAAAGACCAGACTGGAAAAGAAAGGGAGGGAAAAAGGGGGAAAAAAAGCCACGGCCTGAAACAAAATATTTTTATTAGAGATAAAGGATAAAGGACAGTGTATAATTTAAGAAAGATTCTGCAAGAGTACATAAGATAGTATTGTAGTATTTGCATTTGAAATAGTCTATTAGAATATTATAAGACTTAACAAAATATTAAAATGTTTTATAATGATAGATTTCAATATGTAATAAAATATTAAAGAGAATGTATAAAATGATTAATGCTTAGTTATACTAGTAATTAGAATTAGAATTAGAATGGAAATTATATACTTAACTATATCATAAGTTTATTATTATTTTTTTTCAAAATGCAACATGTAGAATGTACTAAGCAGAATCAGGATAGAAATTATGTATTATTTTAAGTGTTACTTTAGGGGAAGGCGTCGCACCTTAAAAGTGATTACAGGGGAAATTCTTTGTTAAAGAGAAGAGATAAATAGATGATTGGAAAAGAACGGACAAAAGATACAAACATAATGATTTTGAAATAAGATGAAATAAACAAAATATAATTAAGAGAGTGAAAAGAAGGGAGAAGTTATATAGAAAATATAGAATGGTTAATAAGATATGAATGGTATATAAGGTGAGCATGAATTTGATTTAGGTCTGTAAAAAAGATGTAACCTGGGGCCAAGCCACTTTTCAAAAGAAGTTTTATGTTTTATGTTTTGTGTTTTGGTTAGCTATGTTTTGATTGTGAATTAATAAAACCTTGGAGGAATAAAACTAAAGAGAGAGAAATTTGGAAAAGACATGTATAAATGATAATTAAAAAGGTTTTATCTTTTTATGTTTTATGTTTTGTATTTTGTGTGTTTATGCTTGATTGAGAATTAATAAAACCTTGATAGAAAGAAATATAATTGAATAAAAGTGAAGGGAGAAACAATGAGAAATTTGGAAAAGATATATATGTGTCTAAATGGAAATGTGATAATGTCGAACTATGTCTTAAAAAATAATGTTTTATTTGTCTTGTTAAAACTTATAAGTAATTTTTGAGAAAGGAGGTTTTATACTTTGATGTCTTATGTTTTGTTTGTCTTTAAAATCAATAAAACTTGTATTAAAAAAATGGATTGGTACAGTGTTAAGAATTGCATTATTCCACAAATAACTTTATTCATCTGTTCCCATTTTATTCACAACACATCTGATTAGAGGGCCATATTACTGAAGAGTTGCTATCTTATACAGAGCCATAAAATAAGTTTCAAGTAGCTTTTGTTTTTATTTTCCTGTTGTGTAATATTTTATGAGTTTAATTGTAGTTTTATTTGTTTTATGTGAAATTAATTGAAATTTGTTTTCAATTATTGTAAATGGCCTTGAGGAAGCAATTCAGATCAAAAGGTGTAATTATACTATTTACATAAAAATAAATGTTACAAAGAAGCTTGGAGTTATATACTTATCCTTCACTCACAATTCACATTTAAATAGAAGTCAGCAGTGTACTAGGCAATATTTCTTTATTTTTCTGATGGCTGGTTGAATGACTGCAAATACAAACATCTACACTTATATTATTAATAACGAGTCACCATGGGCAAATAGGCAGCAATATAAATTAAATAAATAAATAAATAAATAAATAAGCTTCTTTTAGGAGAATATACGTAGAATGAGTAGAAACTGCAGCAGAATATTACAGCAGCATTTCCCAACCTAATGTCTTCCACATTTGTTGGTCTATTTAGCGTCTATAATTAATTAATTTATTTTGTGCCTTCTAATCAGTGGTGACTCCTGGAGACTGTTGTGACTAGTCACTGCAATTTTCTTGGCAAGATTTCAAAAATGACCAGCTTTTGCATTCTTCCTAGGGTTGAAAGTGACTGGCCCAACTATCTTTGTGTCTAAAGTGGACTAGAAGTCATGCTCTCTCAGTTTCTAGACTGCTGCCTTTAACCCCTACACCAAACCAGAATCAACACAAATAAAGTTTATGTTTGCTGGTGGTTGAATAGTGGCAATATTTCTGTTTCTAAAATATAAGAAAATAATATCATAGCTGCAGATCTCAATTATTTATAATAATCATTATAAAAATAGTTCTAAGCTAGTTTTGAAACTGGGTATTATGCCCTTGTTCAATCAATATTAGGTGCTTCTGCATTCAGGGATCTGTAATACTTTAGCATAACAGTTGCTTTACTAAGACTAATTGTTCATATTTTTAAAATGCTTTTCTGTGTTACACAGTAATACTTCATTGTTGTTCATCCAAAACAAACACATTTTCTTTCAAACAGAAAAAAAAAGAACAACTCCCAAAAATATTTTATCAGCTACTGCGATCAACTTAGTTTGCTTCATGAAGTAGCTCATCCTGATGGAACATGATAAATTTTCAAGGCTGTTCATTTCTTGACACATTAATTTCTATCTAGTAGCACAATAATTCATAAATTAAACCTTAATACAGTGCAAGCATGATAATTGCAATATTTACTAATATGCTCTAAGCACTGTTGCCAACGTGTGTCAGCTAGCGAGACTCAAGAGGTGGGACTTTATAGCCACAGCACCCACCCTCTCAAACATAAGTCCTTCTGAGATTAGATTAGTTCTGACCCTCCTGGCCTTTTGTAAAGCACTAAAACTTGTTTTGTGACTAAGCTTAGTGCCACAAAAGTGTGAGACAGCTCATCTTGTTTTTGTTGATAGTTATTTTATGGTTCTTGATTGCTATGTGTTTTATTTTATATTATCTATTTTATTAAATTAGGACTGCAGAAAAAACAATTACTACCAACCTGCTTTCAATCGAGGACCTGTATACTGCAAAAAGAGTATACTGTATACTGCAAAGTCAAAAAGAGGGCTGTGAAAATAGTTACAGACCCCTCACATCTTGCACATAAACTGTTTCAACTCCTTCCCTCAAAATGACACTGTAGAGCACTGCACACCAAAACAACTAGACACAAGAACAGTTCCCAAAAGCCATCACTCTGCTAAACAAATAATTCCCTCAACACTGTTCAACTATTTACAAAGTGTACACTACTATTACTGTTAATCTTCTCATCACTCCTTATCACCCATCCCCTCCCATTTGTAATTGTAGGACTGTAACTTTGCCGCTTGTATCCTTACGATTTATATTGACTGTTTCCTAGTATGATTTGATTGTTGATTGTATCCTATGTCTCTTATTGTGTTGTACCATGATTCTTGACTGTTGATGAATATATCTTTCTTTAATGTTCACTGCACCAAGAAAAATTCCTTGTGTGTCCAATCACACTTAGCCAATAAAGAATTCCATTCCATTCCATTCCATTCTATTCTATTCTAATTTGTTTTCATTTATTTTATTGTAAGCTATCCAAGTTTATCTATATGGCTGGGAGCTATATACATCAAATCAAATCAAATGAATGAATAATATTACTAGTATCTGAAAAAAGAATTTTGATCTGTATTCATTTGTAGAAACCAATTCATTTGTACTTAAATTATGACTACATAAAGTATCTTATGTATTATCATATATGCAACAAGATTTTAAGGGTAGAGACTGGGGTTCACAATTTGATTCTCTGCAATATATTTTCCCTTTTGATTACTATCATCAGTCTTAAAACTGGAAAATGATATGGTTAAATACATAAAGCAAAGAAATTAGATAGTCTACCACAAGTGAAGCATATTACAGCAGGAGACAATTTGCAGTAGATAATTAGATAATTATTATTATAGGATTTCCTAATCATTCTCATTACATTTAAGCATATGAGGAAATTTACAAGTTGGGCAACTAATCTGTTTAGCTCTGTGTTGCCTATTTTCCTTGAAAAACTTGCCAAATAAATCATTTACCAGGATATTATGTTATATACAGTTTACAAGGTGTCCCAATAATTAAGTTCAATGCCTTGCAATATTCTCTACCAAGATAAACTGAGCTTTAGTATTAATATTTTAAACATCACAAGAGTCAGTGTACTACATATACATATGAATTGGTGTGATGTATATTTAGACTTAAAAGTCTCTAGAGATTTAAAAAAAATAGTATGAGCATGCTTGATGTAAAACTGAGCACTTTGGCTTATTGCCCCCAAAGTATCAAACTAATTAGTACACAACTGCACATCTATAACTAGACTGATAAACTAATCTAGTCTTATTCTTAATATACAGCAAGACATGAAAGCTTTGGTAATCCAAAGGAATGATCAGCAGAAGTCATTACCCATGACATTATTTGGTGACGAGTATGGCGTATGAAATATTATGACTTGGAAAAGAAGAGGAATAAATGGCAAAAAGTATGAATTAATGAATACAAGAAAAGAAAATAGTAGATTGTGTGTCTGTAAAACTAAGAGAAAGAGGAATAATGTAGTAGTATGACACTGAGCTACAACAGATAAATTCATGTGGGAAATGGATTGGAATGTGGAACAGACCAATTTTTGATCAAGGTAGTTCTTGGGAAAAAGGGAAGGGAAGGGAAGAGAGGAGATTGCAGGAAAAAAATGAGTACCAGATAGGAAGAAAGTAGTAAAAGGAAAATCTCTCTGTGGAATTGATTAATGTTTCAGTTAAAACTCAGGCATTCTTCATCCATTCACCTGCATAGAAGGATGCAGATCAGGATAAGCACAACAAACTGACATTGTTTGCAATGACTTTGTAATGAACATACAGTAATTGTATTCAAACAAACCTAGACTGGCTCTCCAAGATATGAAATATACACTTTTTCAAACTTGCTAACTGAGTTACTTAAGTGGAATTAACTTGCATTTAACTGATCTGCTTAACTGGAGAAGACATGAATGAAACCTAAAGCCATCACTGTAGCCTATAACAAAAAAAATGAATGAACAAATGAATGAATGAAAGAAAGAAAGAAAGAAAGAAAGAAAGAAAGAAAGAAAGAAAGAAAGAAAGAAAGAAAGAAAGGTGAATAGCCTTTTTTCCTACAATGAAATATGAGGGAAAAGATTAAATGAAATCCAGCCCTAACATTACCTAACTTTACTCATCTACCTCTCTCATACCCCCACATAAACACAGCATCCACAATCCTCTTCATTATATTATCATGTAAAATAAGGATAGTGTTTTGTCTCTAAATATTGAAAATGTGAATGACCAACAATGTGTTACAACTTATATTTCATTTTCTCAACTTTTATTTCAGCTGGCTGTATAGAAAACAAGCAATAGTATACAAGTGAACAAGGTTTTATCTATTCAAAAATCTTTGATTAATATAAGGAAGATGAAAAATATATTATAATATATTATGAATATAATAACATAATATAAATATAATATAATAATATAATATAAAGCTGAAAAATATGAGATCCATAAAGGTAAACAAAATCAGTTTATAGTACTCAAAAAAGCAAGAAAAATAAATGCATTTCATGCAATATGAAAATGTCATTGCAGTAATTACTACTCATTATACAAGAAAACTTGCTAATTTCTTTCCTGTGGTGCAGAACTGTCAGAATCTAATTTTTAATCAGTTTTCCAAACAGTTACCAACTCTTTGTGAAAGCAAATAATCTTTAAAAATAATAGCTTCAAATTGTAGCCTGTCATAGAAGTAAAAACAAAATAATTGACCCATTGCTAGGTTGCAAGTTGTAGTCATGTTTATTGCACTTCAATGTTAAGGAAAAATTTTGGTGAGAAAGAAAGACATACTCATTCATTTTTAACAGTTGTCACTTTTAAATAAGACAGAGGAAAATCCCCCAAAGCACAGCCAAATATATCACTATATCTGCTGTTGGGTGAATTCCTGTATCCTTGCCTGAACGTGTTCAGTTGGAAGTCAGTGCATTCTCTGATAGCTAACTATCAGCAAAACTATAGTAGAACCAGGACAGCAGAAAGAAAATCCCCAATGCTGGGCTTAATACTATTGACTTCAGTGGCATCTACTGCTAGCACATTATTCTTTTGCTTTTGACAAATTTATTATTATGCCAGGAAAGTTTTTTAGAAGCAAAAAGGAGTTGTACTTCTAAAATTTGAAACAAAAACTAAAACCAGAAAGGTAAAGTTAGTGAATTATGTAAGACAGGTATTTTTTTTAAGGAAGAGAGGAGAGAGAACTGTGACAACTTGAGGTTACAAGAGATGGACTTTGAGTCTTGACTGACAAATGACAAAGGACTAATCACTGGATGGATACCAGTTCACTTAAAAGTTTTGCAAGAACTCAAATCCATGGTTGACAATCTTATAACAAAAATATGCAATATTCATAAATCATCCTCAGGGCTAAGAGAATAAATCTGTTTTCTTCACTATTGTTTGTTTACTTTCAATATATATGATCTACTTCAGCCCAGATGGGTTGTGGATTCTGTGAGGGAGATGGGCAGTCTTTACCATCCACCCTTCCCAAAATAAGAACACATGCCCAAGGCTCCTAAGAACTTCAAGCAAAATTGTTTCTATCTTTCTTATTATAAACAAACAGAATTGGACTGCCAGAATCTATGGTTGAGAGTATTCCGATTGCTGAAGGACATGACAAAGGAGATTTGTTCGTGGTTCTGTGCCCTTTGAACTCCACAAAGCAAGGTGCGTATGACAGATCTAGATCTCTGGACTGGATAGATAATTTTTTTCTTGACAAGATACTGCCTGATATTTCTCAGTACTGTGCTTCACAAGGCTTTAAAGGTAATACCCAAGACTTTTCAGAGGCCTGGAGGCACAGTAAAAACAAATGCAATGTCTCAAGGATTAGTATTAGTCTACCCTGGTCAGATACTCTCATTAAACTGGCTGCCACATTCTACACGATCTGCAGCTTTGAGCTCATTTCCAACTCAGCCCAACACATCCTACAGTAATTCAATCTTGTAGTGATGAAGGTGTGAAATTCTATTGCTAAGAAATTTTGGTCCAAATAGCATACCAACTAAATCTGGATGAACTCTAACTCTACTCTTGCTTCCTTCTGTTGCTGGCAGGAACCAAGAGACCAGGTGACCTGAAATTCACAAGCCACTTTCTTTTAGCAGGATAGTGACTGTTACAGTAGAAATTACAGAATCCAAAGACCAGCTCTGATTTGTTATGATTTAATCTGAGTTTATTTCACCCCAATGAGGATTACACAGTTTCTCAGCACAAATTTGGGATTTCTCAAGCATCTTATTTGTGATTTTTTTTTTATGCCTGCACCTACAAGAGAAGACAGAATAGTGGTTCTGTTAAACAAGAATTGTAATAAGACTGTCAAATACCAATGTGTGCTGGAAATTCACTGATAACACCACTATGGTATTTTCTATCAGTCTGTCAAAATATTAAGGAATAATTTATGTCATTTGTTTGATTGTTTATTTAATTTTTTGATTTATAGCCCATATTTATAATCAAATAAGTTCTACCAGTAAATGTCCTTACTATTTATATAGCATTACTGGCCTAACATAGCATTTACACCATTTTGGAAGGAAATATTAATTATGAAAAGTAATTATGCAACACACATATAACAACTGACAATGTTTTAAACAGCCTTCAACAATAGCAAAAGCAATGCTTGATCATAGGACAGCTTATTCAATTTGGCTTCCAAAGCATCAATTTTAATAGACCAAGATGGTTTACATATATTGAAGACAAAATTCTGTCTTAATAATAAATTATCATTAATGAAATAAGTTTTAGGCAAGGTAAATAATTCTAGAATTATTTTCATAATCATATTTTACCTTTCAAGGCACCCATGACATTTTTAAATGTTCACTTTTAAGTACATTGAATAGTGAAAACTTTACTAAGCAATTGTGTAGATAATTTGCTGTTTTAAAATAAACTCCTTGGAGTTCATGTTAATACAACTATGGTTTGGAAACTTGGATGCCACATAAAGTAAGTCAGTATACAGAATGTGGGCTGTGATTGCCTACTGTTCTAGCAATTTAATCAGAATATATTCTTACAATGCATATTATCTTTTCCAGATTTGGTTGAATAATCTGGAAAGAGTAATCATACGGAATTTGATATGGCCACTTGCCAAACTTTCTTATAAATCCAGTAATACCATACTTTCCTATAAATCCAGTAATACCATAAAGTCAGAATCTTTGGACAGAGAAGAAAGAATGTGTCCTGGGATGCAAATATTTCTTTCTTCATAAAGAAGTTTGTTAAATGAACACTGACACATACAGATGGAAAAACAGAAACAGAGCAATCCAAGGATATAGTTTTTCTAGATTTTCAAAATATTGTTTGCTAGCAACTTTTATACATTATTTAAAGTATTTTAAAGTTTTTATTGTCTACGAAGTTTGTCTTCATTTGATAAGAATTTTAACATTTAAATTAAGTTTAAAAGATGTCAGATGGTCAATCTGTTGATCCCCATGTACGTTGAACTAAACCTCGAAGAAGCCTGGACTTTTACAAGTGTAATGAGATGAATGAATCTTTGGAATGAAAGTGCTTTTAAATAGTCTCATATTTTAACTACATTTTGAGCTCCATTTTGAAACCCATTATCATAATAAATCTCATAAAAGTATATTCAAGGTATATCACAGACATAATTTTATATTTGAGTAAGAGACTTTAAGAAACATATAGACCAACATTTGGCCATGATCCCTTGGAGATGATGGATATCATAGCCCAGCACAGATTGGAGAAAACTATAGACATAGTGAATGAGTTCACAGAAGAAGAATAAAAACTGACAGTAGTCATAAAGTAAGTTCTACAGGCAACGGGAGGGAACTGCACAATAAAAGATTAAAACAAGGCATGAAAGCAATTTTCTCCCCAAAGAAAAATAAAGTCTTCTCTGCCAATCAATCAAATCCATTTAACTTATAAGAGGACAGATTTAAATGTCCTAATAACACAAGTAGTTCACAACAGAGCTGGGTAGTCACAGGTGTAACAGTACTTTTTATCGGTGGATCTAATTCAAACAGGACCTGGATGACACTTTTCAGGAATGGGAACTGAATTAAATGGCCTTTTAATTCTCTGTGTAAATTTAAAATGCAGCCACCTTTTCAGTAATACTGATGTAGGCTTACAGTAATACTGATGTAGCCTTACTGATTCCAGTTGAGCTTCATATAATTTAAAAACACAAAAGTCATACAGTACACTCTATGTAAAACTAATGCAAATTGCTTTATAATTTAAACAACTCCTGGCAGCCTTAATTTCTTCCATTAGACACTAAGGTTTGAGAGTCTCAATGTGTGTGTGTATCTAGGGCAGGGGTCTCCAACCTTGGCAACTTTAAGACTTGTGGACTTCAACTCCCAGAATTCCTCAGCCAGCTTTGTTTTGCCAGCTTTGCTGGCTGAGGAATTCTGGGAGTTGAAATCCACAAGTCTTAAAGTTGCCAAGGTTGGAGACTCCTGATCTAGGGTAAGGGTTAACCAGCAACCTATTTTTCTAATGTTATCATGAAACACAAAACAAAATTGACATGAAGGAAGAATTCAAACTTGAAAAGAACAATACAGTTATTATTTTGAAGGATTTTGGAGTCAAATATAGAGTTTATGTACATATCATAAATCAAATAAAAGAATTAGATGGCCATTTTTGTTATCTCAAAAGTTGCAATGTAAGAAGAGAGAGCAGAATCTTCTGAACTTCAATATGAATTTTCCTGGCATTGTAGCTGCTGGAATGGCTACAACATTAGCTATGGGAGGACACAGCTTCTTTACAAAAGTATAAGCAGGCACCTCTCAGAAACTTCCTCTGTTTGAGCTTTGGATCTTTAGTGCAAATCATCCTAAACACCTATTATTTGCTAGAAAGTTCAGAGGGGCAATATCTTCTGATAAAATATCATATAAATGTATAGATATCAACTGATAGTTCTAAATGCGTCAGAATTCCCTCTAGTACTGGTAATATAGAAGTGAATACATCTGTTATAAATTAATATTAAATAAATAGTATAAATTATTGTTAAATACATCAAATTAAATGTTGGAGAGTACAGAGAGACATGAAATAAAGAATATCTAATGCCTAATGTCTATGGAAATCTTTTAAGCAGTCATATCACATTTTCACAGAGTTAAAATCTATACTTCACCTAAATTTTAGAACTCTGGTGCTCAAAATGCAACTGTATAAGTTCTTGACTTTAACATGACAACCTTTTGAGTAAAATGTTATTTCACGTATTAATTTTGTCACTGATATTTTTTTAGATGCAATATTTTGAACTATAATGTATATTAATAGCTGGTAAGAAACAGAAAGTTAATGAAATTAACTTTCTGTTAAAATTTGCTTTTACAGTCCACCCCAAAATATACAAGTTTTGATTGATATTCAGTCTTTGTAAGACTTACAAGAATCTGATGAATCCACTCTGTTTTCTGTATTCAAGTTAAAGACTTTTACTTCTGGAAATCTTGATTTGAGGACTATTGAGAAATTGTAAGGATGGGGTTTTTAAGTACATTTGGTAAATGTAGTTTTGTGATTTTTTTCTTCTTCTATATTTTTCTTTTATATCTTTTTGCACAGAGAATGTTTAAAAACATAAAAAGACCAAACATCAATAAAGGAAACACCAGAACTTCTATAGTAATTAAATTGCTACTTGTCTTTGTTTTGTAAATTGCCTTGTGAAAAAATGTTAATTCCACAACCAAAATGCATTTTACACAACAGAAGCCAATTCTTTGCTTAAGGGTATGCTTAATGCTATTTTAAAGAAGCAATCCTAACCAAACTCACCATAAAAAAGTATAATGCATCTCTGCTCACAATTAAACATAGGTAATACACAGACTCTATCCTATGTTTCGTTCTCTGGAGAAAAGGAAATTTATCTATGTGTTTAATACTAAAATATACCAAATACAGCTGCAAATCATTCACTGAGAAATGAATTAGCTATATTTATGCATTGTGCTAAATTCATCATATTTTTAAAATCAGATAAAAGCTATAGTAATAAAAGTAAGAGAATGTTTTTAATAAGTTGTATATTTTAAAAAAAAAATAAGTCAATGGAATTTTCTGATTTGGGGCAATAAGAATGATGCATTCAAAATGGTCAGTCTATACTCCTGTGTCTGTAACCTTTAACTGGCTGCAATACTTTTTGAACTAGGGCTAACTTAACATAATGTCTCCAACATCTGGACTCATGACTCTCGAGAGATTACATTTGGCAAATTGGTGATCATTTCAATGCTGTTGTTGCACTGCCACTCAGAGGTTCAGTAGACCATTTGCCACCTTAGCACTCCAGAGGCTAGGTAGACATTGGTTGCTGGAGAACAATCAGCTATGGTGAAGCTAGCAGGAACTTGGAATTTGCACCCATTCCCACTGGTCATTCTGTTTCTGTCTAGATAAGGAAACACCTATGAAACAATGATCCTGCAAATTACAGGTTATCTAGTAACGCCTTAATATTATGACATTTCAAATATTTGAAAATGATATAATTTCATTATATTATATCTTACAGTTGATATAGATATATGAAAAATATAAATATATAATCTTATTCATCTAATTCTGAATGTAAGGAAAAAGAATGAGAAAAAATTTCCAAGATAAATTGTAGGAGATAAAATGCCAGGAATAACTAATTCTGCAGCTTGGTACCACTTATTAATACCTGTAGGCTGATTCTACTGAATTACTGGGATTTCAATACAAAATAAATGTGATGCATTGATCAGCATATACAGTTTTTGAATGGCATACTGCACCACAAAGTTCAAAACATAGAGACATATCAAGGTATATCTGCTTCCTTGTCCATGTATCAGATTCGGAAGTACACACTGGATATCTTTGCATTAAAGTGAGAAGCAAATAAAATTTTCCCGTCCTTATTTAAAAGACCCTTAAAGAAAAGGCACACAACCATAGTACATATTGATCACGCCACACTGAATATAATACACTGATAACATAATTTAAGAAGGAGGGATGTCAAATTTTATAATGTTAACAGTTGAGTTTAACCATTCTTTTGGAAGTGACAGACTAAAGCATTCCTAGTTAGAGAGGAAATGACATTGCCTTTGGTTCCAACTGAATGCCACATATGCCACTGTCAGAGGGCCAAAAAGACATCTGGTTACACAGACAAGAGATGCCAGAAAGATAATATCAGACAGATGAACTAGTGGTCCATCCAACGCAATAGTCACTGCACTGAAATTGACTGAAATGGCAGACTTAAACAAATTTTAGAGTATTTTTATTAGCTTAATATTAAGTATCACAACACAATTTGGTTATATTCTATTAACAAATAGCTTGCTTATGCTCCAAGCAGTTTTTAGCAGATTTAACTCTTTATTCTGAACCAACAAACAGCTCTTTCTTGGCAGATAAAATATAATTGAATCAACAGAGTTTATTTCTTAAACTCTAGTTTACTAATATTGCTAAAATTCATGCTATTTGACTATTTCTTGTTTCTATTGACCATCATGAATAATCTCATATGTTGTCTATTTCTAATTAAGTTTTACTTGTTCAGGAAATTAAAACCAAATTACAGATAAATTTAGGAAGCAAGCAACATTAATGGATAGTCATATGGTATTTGGAGAAAAAAAAATCACATTTTCTTTTAATTTCCTGAACCACTGTATATCCTACTTCCTTAGTCTCCTGACACAAAGCGTAGGTATTCTCCCTGCTCCTACCAGTGAATTAATTCTAGAACACAATTTTCAATTTTTAATGTATAATAAAAAATAACACATTTTTCTCTAAAAAAATGAGATATTCACATGGAAAGAGTTTTCCTCCTGATACTTTGTTATTATTACAGTTACTCCTTTACTATGAAGAATCACAAGGGTTCCTGGTAGAAGATATAATTTAAAATTAGATCTTATATATATTCTGAGCCACAATGCAATACATAAACCAAAAACATATCTACAGAGGTAATCTAGTTTTGGCTTGTTTCAATTTTTTAGCAGCATGATTCCATGTACATTTTGGCAGGCATAAAATGCATTAATTGTAATGGAATTTAGAATTTGATTGATTTGTTTGATGTCTGCTTTAAATGGAAGTTGTTAAGCATGAATTGTTTCAGAAACACTCATCAGAGGGCACATGCTGGATTAGGTGGAGATTTCCAGTAGAGGTCACCATTGCTTTAACCACAAAGTAGACAAGGATATTATTTTTATGTTGTTGTTTTTTAAAGAAAACATGATATGGGAGAGTTATATTCCACAAGATTGGGCTAACATGATATGATCAAGGCTGTTTTTCATTCTTTCTATGCATATTAGCTTTTGATTGCTAAGCAAAAATGTTTAGTGATTTCAATATGGCCACAAGGCAACAAAATTAAATGATTTAATTGTAATAGATGCATCTCTTTTCTAGAACTTGTAAAAGTGTATATTAGACTCAGAAGATGAATCTTTAAATATACCTAATTGAAGTGAAATCTAAACAATAGTACTAATATGTATTCAGATCCACATATGAGTTTAATTTCAGCAACAATGTAATCATATATTTTCTATTCATACAGAAGCTATACTGTCTAACAGATTAAAGCAAATAAAATTAATGACTTCTTTTCAAATTAGAGTTGCTACTTGTAGTCATATAATAACTTGGTGAAAGCACAAAATAGTAGAAGCACCAAAATTGGTGCTGTCCCTTTAGGCAAGTTCTCTGCATTTCTCAGGTTTTGAACAATTATTATAGTCCTTTGAAAAGGATTGTATTGCTCAACAATGTTTCCAGATGTTCCCCAGATCTTTTAGCAATGATTTAGACATCTAACAGTAAGACAAGATCCAAGTAAGTTGCCATTTGCTCATTATCATCCCTCTGTCATGAGAATGAAATAAGACATGTAAGCTTTATTTCAAGAAGATTTCTATGGACCCTAATGACATGATTCTCATGGTCATTCAAAGTATATAAGGAAGTTTCATAAATCCATAAAAGTTTATTATAATATATATTAGTTAGTTATGCCTACACTAAAAACATCGTAGTAACAAGGCAACTGTAAGTTATCCACAAAAGTGAAGTTCTCACAAAGAAAGCACATTTTAACAACCAAAGGTTTAAGGGTAGTTATGTGCTCAGCTGGACTAAGATATTAGACTACATGATTAGTTTAACTAATATAGTTTTCAACTTTCCAAGCAGTGAGTTTGGAAAATCAGGCTGGCAAGCAACTATTTATAAATTATCTGTGCATATTTCAGACTGGACAGGGAAATAGGATGTCCACTGGATACATTTTTTTAAAATCCAAAAATCCATAGGGAATAATAGGAAATGAGAATAGCTACTGATAACCAAGGTTTAGTCACATAAGCCACAAGTTAGTTACAGTAAAAGTAAAGCAAAGTGGATCTTCATATGCCATGGAATGGGTCACAGCTAGGAACAGCAATAATTTATACTGCTTTTCTTATTGTTGGTTTTAAAATGGTAGCAAAATTTGTAATCTTTTCTTATTCACAATGTTACACGCATGTGTGCTTTATATTAATTTGTTCACTGATTGACAAAAATGCTGATATTGCACACTGATAATGACCAACACTTGGAAATAGCTATAAGGTTTATGATCAACTGCCCCCCCCGCCCCCAAGTTTAGTTAAGGCACGTTATTTGTGAAACTTCTAAGCTACTTTCAGCATCAAAATTTACCCTGAAAGGGCACCAGAAATAGTATTGTTTCATTTCTACTCCGCCTTGTGGCCTTTCCATCCTCTGGCATAATTTCAGTGGATCCCTATTATTGTCAATAGCCATGCTCAGCTCCCAGTGATCTCCTACAGACCTTCATATGATGGCTTTCCTCTTTTCCAGTGGATGTTCTTGTCCTTCATTTGATACATCCTTTGGGAGGGAAAAAAAACCATAAACTTCCGACAGGCTACAGAAACAGAGAAACTTCTCTCAATTAATCGCACCTCTTTCCTCCCTGTCTGGCGTTTCTCTTCTAAAAATACAGCTTGATCATCAAACAAGAAACAGCGAGCAGCGCCCTCACTTTCCATCCTTTCGCTAGGCAGAGAAGCAGAGAGTTTTGGGGCGGGGGCGGGAGAACCTAACTGCAGAAATGCAATCCGACTAGTGTCTGTCGGGTGATTAAAAAGTAGAAAGGCCTGGGGGGCGGGGGGGTTGGGGGGCAGAGGTCGCTCCCATTGAAAACAAAGGTAAAGCCCCTAAAGGGCCAGAGCTGCTTATCCGAGTCCACGTCCAGATGTCTTCCTGGAGATGTTACAGGTGATGGACTTCCCCGCCGGCAGACACAAGATCTTCCACCAAAATGTTGGGTCTAATCAGTGGCAGCAGCCAACAGAACCGGCCGCTTGAAGTTGGCTGGTGCCCCACTACAGCGCGACCGCGAAGGTTTTTCAGCCCTGGAGCCTAAGGAAAGAAATCCCGGAATCCGCTACTCCCGCCAGGGCGCCCGATCCCCGGACATTCTCCCTCGCAACGCCGGCGGCCTCACTTACCTCAGCGCTGCGGCCGCGGGCAGGTGGAGAGGGACCCCCTAGGGGCTGCTGTTGCCGCCGGACGCGCCGTTGCCCAGCCCGCCGGGAATCCTGGGGCGCCTTGCTCCGTGGCCACTTTCCCGCCGCACCCCAGCCATTCACTTTCACACGGCCGCCGCAGCCTCATTCGGAACTCGCTCCGCTCTGCCTGGGTCCTAGCGCCATAAAACGCGCGTCCGGGGAGCTTCGCGGACTTGCCCGGCTGCTGAACGGAAAGGCCCCGACGGGGAGCTTCTCTGACCTCGTGAAGAAAGCTTTGGTCCGCCGCCCGAGGCCGCCCGCCGCTTTCCCCCTTGCTTGGTGGGGCTTCCTTGCTTTGCTCCGGAGGCACGCGCTCAAGCTCCGTCTCCTGAGGAAGATTAGTGGAAATGTGAGCCACGACTCCGGAGCCTTCCAATTTCTGAGCGAGGGAGGAGGCTGGACCCCCGGAGAACCTCCCGCCCCCTGCTATCCCCAGCCGGCCAGCGGGCGGGTCTTTGGCATTGGCCTGATGTGAAGCGCAGTTCAAGGGCGCTTTGAAAGAAAGTCCGAAGTTTTGTCTCCCCCTCGGCCATCTCTGATTCAAGGGGCCGGTTAGGAGTCGAAACAGCGCCTAACGAAGCGCGGAACGACCCAGTTAGGAACGCCAGGCTTTCATGGGACGCCGGGTCGGCGGGAGTCACGTCGAAGGACGCCGGTCTCGAGGAGGCTCGAGCGGCAGGGAATTCGGCTGTTTTTTGTTTTTTTTTTTTAAAGTGGCGATTAGGCGAAAAGCAAAAATTCGCCAGTAGAGACTAAATAATGACTCGGCAAACCGACTGAATCAAATCGAGGGCGAAAAGTTCCTGCGATTTGGAAGTTCCTGCGATTTGAACCGAAATCCAACTGAATGGAATTTCGACATGGTCCGGTAGTCTTATGCAAAACTTCCCAACCGATTTCCAGACGGGTAACAGTCTTACAGTCTTGCGATCAAGACACGTTTTGACACTGCAGCGAACCCTCCAGCTACTTTGTAGCTTGGCCTGTTGTTCAAATCAAACTAATGTTCGCTAGTATATAGCGTGAAAGGCTTGTGGCATCCCAAAGAGCAAAGCTGTGGATCACAGTTGACTTCAGGAAATACACGGAACATGAACCTGAGGTGCCCTCAACCATGACCTGGATGACTGAGAATCTCTACAGACATTAACCTGAGAGATATACTCATTCTTGGAGGGGATATAGGGGGACAGTGAAGTAGGGAAATGCTGAGACTTCAGAGGAAAATTAGCATCTCAGTCGTGCATCAAAGAATGCAAAGAGTGCTCTTTAAAAACCAGTTCAAAGGCCAGAGTGTATTACAATAGCAAATTATGTGATCTGATACCATTAACAAAGCAGTCTATGATTCCTTCATGTAATAATAAAGTATTGGCAAAACTGATGAAGAGAACACCCCTTTACCATTCCATATAGGCTACTGGATGCTCTTTAGGTCTGATGCAGCTTTTACCAAAAAGGATGCCTTGCAAAGGTATAGACCTCAGGTCCCTGAATTCTTAGGCCAGCAGAGCTATTACTTGATTCACCTGGTAGCACCAGCATGAGGGAAGGCTGACCTATTTGCCATTGAAAATCTCAATCTCCCCCATGTCTTTGATAATACAGGGCTACCAGATTATTACAAGGTAAGGACCAGGCCAGTGGTGACAATCATCAAGTAGATTTACAACATTGATGTCTAGGGATTCTCTGGATTGTCAAATGTTATCTCTCTTGCATGGAGCATTTTTTGGTTAGTGTTTCAGTTTGATTTATATATTAAATAAATTTATATGGCTGACCAGGTCACCCACAGTAACTATTGTTGCATCAACTATACCAAAAGATGTTTAATATTAACTGAGCTGTCTCTCCTTTCATATGTTACATCTCCAGAATATCTTCTTTTACAAATTTCTTGTATGACAACTATAGAGTAAATAGAAGGATAATGTTGAAATGCTGTGGAAATGATCCATAATACAAGTAATGGACAGTTGACATGTAATAATAAGTATTAGGTGCAAATACCAAAATAGATATTAGATGTGCAAAAAGAAGAAATAGTATATAAGGCAATCTTGACTAGAACAAAATAGATCATGAACCTCTCTTGCTTAGAGCAGACAGCTCTCAGCTCCCAAGCACAAATATTCATAATATAATTTAATATTTCTGATTCCATCCAGCAGAGGGCAGAATTTTGAGATATGGACCATTTTTGTTAACTCAGACTACAAAAGATAATTTAGGGTTCAGCATGTATCTTCTTATCAAAAAGTAAATTGAACTAAGTGGAATTGCCTTCCTTTCCTCCCTGATATGAGTGATGATGATAATGTTATATACAGTAATTACAAATTTAAGCTTTATTTCTATTGATTCCTGTTCCTACACTTTCCTACATGTCGCTTCTATCTTCTCTCCACCAATAATACACAACTGTAAAGTTACAATATGATTATGCATTGTTTTATGCAAAACTTTGGAATGAATTATTAAGTGACTGGGTTTGCAATCAAGCAGGGAGAAAGTATTACTTGTCAGGACATGCCAAAGCCAACTGGTTTCCTTTTTTGATAAATTATCAATTTAGTTAACCAAGGAATGTGGTAGACATAATACTCTTCATTGGAGCATTTAATAAAATCTAGTAGAAAACCTACTAGGAAACCTAGTAGAAAAAGATATAAGTTGTAGTGGGCTGTGCTAGGAACAACTCCATCATCATGCAAGTATCAAAAGAGGTTTGCCATTAGCTTCTTCCTATGGCTGAGAGAATGTCACTGGCCCAAAATCACCCAGCACATAATCTCTCAGTTTCTACCTAATGCCTTTAACTACTTCATCAAACTGGGTCTCATCACCTCAGAGACTAATACATTTTTCACCATATAAACTGCCATATATGATAATGTTGGACTTTAAGTTTTTATAAGCCTTTTCTGTTTTTATTGTAGAAGATGAAAAGTCTCCCATTCCAGAAGCTCATAAATTGCTAATCCTCATGTGAATGTTGCATATATTTTTAGCTAGCAAGTGTTTTGACAGCTTGAGTGGACTACTAGTTCTAAGGGGTAGTGTCCAATAGGCTTCCAAGTCCAATCAAACATGCTTGGACCACTTCCTCCAGGTAGAATTTGCCCAGTCTGTGTTACCATATAAGGAGTAAATGCTTACTATGGTACTTTACCTATGAGGTGTCAAGGGGACATAGGCTCAGAGACAGTCCTTCTACAGGGCCCACTACTATAGTATACCTTCTCCTTGCTACTAGTCTTTTGTAAGGCAATCGAGACAGTACTTTTGAATGTGGGAGTTCTTTATGATTGGCTGGCCATATTTATTTATATTTGTATGGTTTTTGATGAATTGTTCATATAGTTGCTTCAACTAGGTGGCATAAGAATAATAACCTCAATCCTCCATTTTAATACGCTCCATCTTGTCAATCTGTCATTGTTATATTGTTTTATTCATTCAGCCTCATATTAAAATTCCTGCCATATAAGTTCAATATGCGCACAGCTTAACTGACATAATCAAAGTATCAGTTCTCTCACTTTTTTAAAATAACAGGTTACAATCCAGTCAAGACCATATTTAATAATACTCTGAATGGATGAATCCAGTTCCTTGGTAAGACAATGTATTTCCCTTCATAAAAGAAAATAGCACTGGAGTTATATATTTTCCATTGGTAGTGCTACTATGCATTAATAAATAGAGAAAAAATCTGATAATATTTGAAATGAAATAGTGATCATCTTTCATTGTTTTTAACTGGAATGACCTCAAAACAATTAGCAAGCAAAGTATTCATTGACCTAGATAAACTATAACTGTAGTTCTCAAACATACAAAGGCCTGGAGCCACATAGGTCCTTGGTAGCAACAACTGATTGTCACTTAGCTACTGATTGTCATTTATGGTGATGCAGCTCAGAACTGATCACTCTTTCAAATATAAACCACATTGGGAAATCAGTCATAAATCAGCAACAGAAAGATGAAAGACCTGAAAGTTGCATTGCCTGTCCTTTAAATTTCAAGATGGCTGTTAAAATCCAGGGATAGCCAAATATTCTATACAATTGTAAAAATTTGAGTATAGCAGATTTGAAATCAGTACTTCTTTTGGGAAGGGAATGGGAGGGAGGGAGGGAGGCAGGTTGTATAACCTGCAAAGATCAATAATCCAGGGTTCACAGTTGTGTTGCAATTATACAGACCACAGAATAACATTCCTAAATGCTTCTTTCTAATACTTTCCTTTAACATTTACCAGTTCAGCTGATCTCATTAGTATTCCATTATGCAAGCTTCTGGCAGGCTAATCGTGACAAATGTTGTTCTGCTCTTTATTCTCTGTGTGGAACAATTTTGTTATCGAATTGTTATTTTAATTAATAGGAAAAAAATCCTCAAGAAGGATGTATAAGGATTGTTCTTTCAAGACAATTAGTTTAAGCAGTTACACTGCCCATTGGAAGTGCAGGATAGGTGTCTTACAATGGTGATACATCAGCTGAATTTGCCATTTGAATATTCTTCATTTATCTATTGTTATATGCTCTGCAGGATCTGAAGGACAGAACTAATATCAGGTATCAAATGGATGTCTCTTTCATTGACGTTCGCTGTTTGAATTCCATACGATCTTTCAAGAAACCTTTTTTGCTGATGATTGTTCACTCCTGGTACACAAAGACAGTGATCTACAGTTGATAATGAAACAATTCTCAGATGCTGTTGTGCTCTTCAACCTGACTATCATCCTGAATGAGACTAAAGTACTTTACCAGCCCATGCCAAGTAACAAGCCCATAGAATGATAATTCATTGATGACACCCAGCTGACAAATTAGACAACTTCAAATACTTGGGAAATGAGGACTTTTTGGACAAAAACATTGACCTGAAAATCAGCAAGACCAGCCAGGTGCTAAGGCAGCTGAGAACTAGAGTGCTGGGTCAATACAACATTCATATCTTCATAAAACTGAAAGTCTTCAGAGTTATCCTTCTCTCCTAAATGGAAGTGAGTCCTGAACTTTGCACCAAAGACACATCAAATAACTGGAGAAATTTCAAGCAGGATCATGTCTCCAACCCGGAGGTCTCGGAGTGGGTAGAGTCTATGATAACAGAATTTGCGAGAGTGTCTGGGATTATAATCTCATTCTTAGGATGATATTTATTGTGCAATAGTTTCAATAAACAACTCAGCCTTAACCTGCACACACAAACACACACACTTTACATTTTCTCTCCCCAATTAATCAACCACAAATTAATAAACATATATGTTCTCTTTTCTTATGTCAATATTACCTACGTCCAAAGAAGTGTTGTTGATATCTGTTCAGTAAAATAGTCCTCAAGCAATTCCTTAAGCAACATACATGTCAAAGTCCAATTTAGTAGCTGCAATCTTAATAGAACAAGTCTTTACAGAGATTAATACCTAATTTATATGCTAATTTATGCAGGGTGCAGGGTCTTAAAATATCTCTGGTTACTTGTAGAAAAGCATAGATAGATATCAATTTAGTTTAAACCATACATTAATTTTAATTCCTAAAAGTATATAAGGCTTGGCAAATAAAAGAAAAAGAAAAGAAGTGCCACAAAAGAAATAGCTGGGATCTAGAGCTAGCAAGGAGAGATTTAGAGGTTATGACAATATAATAAAATTGTTCTGTTAGATGATGAATTATTTGCTTTGTGTTCCTTTAACTGTTGATGGAGAACAGAACAGGGTCTGGAGAAAATACAGAACATAGGTGGATACTGTGTTCTGTATGCTACTCCTGATGTTATTGTACTACAAGTGCCAACATCTTTCATCATTGACTACCTTTTTAGGGGTGCTAGAAATTGAAGGTTAGCAACATATATAGTGCTGTAAATTGTCAGTTTATTATAGAAGGCCTATGTAAATGCTCTTTGTCCTCAAAGTAGTCTTGATTAGTTTTCAGCACAAACTTTTCTGACACATAAATATTCCTAGATTCAAGAACTGTTGCATAGAAATGTGACTTAGAAATGTAAAAAAAAAAAAACAGTTAAAAAAAACAGATTCTAGAATAGATTCCACTCCACAAAGCTGAATCCATCTTTTTGTATGTGTGTAAGTCTCTGAGACAACTGTACAAGCAGAAAATGGATGTTAAAGATGGTGGATGCATATCACTTGGCTTAAAAGATCCATTTATATATATGCCCTTCGGCCTAGGCTGGTGAGTGAGAAAAACAGGTTTCAAGGTTATGCCTCTTTCATTGTTCAGGTGACCTTTTGAGATCCCTGGTCATGCAGCATAAATTAAGCCTTTTCAAGAAGACATCAGGAAGTTGTACAGGCAGTTTTGAAAACTGCAAGGAGGGTTGTTTGTCAAATACTGTATATAGTGGACTGGAGTGAATTAGGAATGACTCAAGGACCAATAAGGTATGAAGTATTACCACAGCTTTACATCCAGAAGTATTTGGATGGCAACAAATAGGTTTCCAACCAGCATATATGGACAAAGGTTGATAGCATCAAGATAAAGAAACTCTCGGCATCTGTGTGCTATTAGTCAATCACCTGTAATTGTTATGATTTTAAGGAGTCTCATTCCATTAAGATGGCAGCTTCTGTATATTTATCTCTTCATATGTTTACTGTGCTATTTAGTTCTGTATTTTCTATGTTACTGCTGCTGATTATGCTTTAAATAAGTATTTTTAAAATTTATTTGATCATACACCACAAAAACTTTACTTTGGGTACTTTGCAGTTTAAAAATATAACAGCCAATATTTAAAAAGCAGGCAAGACCAGGCAACAAATGAACTTGGGAACAGTATGGTTAATATTAGAGTACATTTGGAGAACTAGGTTGTGGAAAAGAGCCCGGACAAGTAGAATATCCATGACACCTTAATTATGGTAAAGATTACAAGAACAAAAGAAATCTAATCGTATGTTAATAGCACGTAAGTGCAATAACATTTCCAAAATGTTTCATGTGAAGTCAGGAAATTTTAAAACAAATTTGATTTGGGGAAAGTTGGGTTTATTCCAGGACACGCACCACAGTGCTTGAAAACCATGAGTAGCCTAGCCTAGCACATTGCATCTCTTTTATAGGGACATCTGTGTTGCAAAGAAAGCAAATTACTTTGAAACACGCTGTATTAGTTAAAAAATTTTCAATTGTCTTTGATATCTACAGCAAATGTTTTACATAATACAGTCATGTTATAGTATGCCAGCAGTAATGGATTCTGTTTACATCTGTGCTTTTTCTGGATAACTAGGTATTTGGTGCAGCATTTTTAAAGGTTAACCAAGGTAGCTTCAGTTAAAAGTTTATTTGCGTTATGAAGGACAGTGTTATGTATGCCTTTTGTTTTTAAACTAGATGGTACTAGATGATCTTTTACAATAAAAGGCTTGGCTGGTTTATATGGAATTATGCCTTTTTTTGTTTACTTGTTTTACTTTTTTTAAAAAAATGTTTTTGGTACATTTCTTTTGTCACCCTGCAAGGAACTGGGACCTTTCTGGGAGGTTTCTGTCTTTTTAGAATGTCAACGTATAGGGATTTAAAAACAAACAAACCAGAAATAAATGGGAGTCTCTGCATGTGGATCAAAGCAGATACCATAAGGAAGAATTAAATATTTTTGGGATGGGAGGTAATGTTAGTTTATTGTTATTGTTGAATTTTCACTATGAGGGAAACATGCACGTTTGTGAGCTTTCTTTTTTATGTATCAAAGTAATTGTTGATATAGTGAGTCATTATGAAGGTTTGGATAATATTCAACTTGCTATTTGCATGGGAAATCACCAGAAAATACCACATCTGTAGTGCAGATTGGGAAGTAAAAGGACATCCAGGAAGAATTGATACATTCATATGGCAGCAGAAAAGATGATGTTACTAAGATCAAGCTGAACTTGAAGGAGATTATAAATTGTTCAGCCTCAGGATACAAAAAGTTTTGGACAGGACCTAAATTGCCTTCCTGATTTCATGGCTTGAAAATTACAGTATTATCACTGGAACTGCTACCAAAATGAAATGAAATCATATCTGAATGCCAATTGCTCTTTGACCAGACCTCAGAACAATCTGGCTAGAACTACTACTGTGTTTCTCCAACAATACGGCCTCCACGAATAGAAAGGCCCAGCATGATTTCTAGGCATAAAGTGAAATTAAGCCCTACCTCCAAAATTTAGGCCTATTTAATCCATGCGTTTCCCCACCATTTCTCACATCATTCGTTAGAACTACACGAAGTGAAGAGAAATGGAGGGGGAAGGGTGGGGGGGAGAAAACTTGCCTTTAGGAGTGCCCTGCAGGTAGCCTAGGCTAGAATACCCCGATCTACCAATAGAACATCAGCTGATAGAAGCTCCCTGAAGGCAGAGTCCCCAGCCGCTTTGGGGAGAGGCATGGCTGCCCATGTCCCCTCGCCATTAGGCAGTGTCTTTCGGGCGATGGAAGCTCTCCAAGGGCAGTCACCAGCCACTTCGATCGGCTGGTAGAAGTGGCCTCGGGGTGAGCGCACACACACACTCCCCTCGTGTGTGCGCTCACCCTGAGGCCACTTCTACCAGCCGATCAAAATGGCTGGTGACTTCCCTTGGGGAGCTTCCATCGCTCAAAAGACACTGCCTAATGGCAAGGGGACATGGGCAGCCACACCTCGGCCTGTAGCAGCTGGGGACTCTGCCTTCAAGGAAGCTTTCATTGGCCGATAGAAATGGCCTCAGGGTGAGGCGAGTCTGCATGTGCGCTCACCCCGAGGCCGCTTCTACTGGCCAATCGAAGTGGCTGGTGACTGCCAGTGGCTGGTGACTTGGGGAGTTTCCATTGCCAAGACACTGCCTAATGGTGAGAGGACATGGGCAGCCATGCCTCACCCCAAAGCGGCTGGGGACTCTGCCTTCAGGGAGCTTTCGTTGGCTGATAGAAACAGCCTTGTGGAGAGGTACATGCATATGGACCACTCTAGGTGGGGGAAGAAATTAAGTCACCCCCGAAAAGACAGCCTAGCTGTTTTTTCGGGGCTCAGAAAAAAAAAAAAAAGGTGAGGACTTCCGGTTTTGCGTGGCTTCGGAGCAGCAGGAATTTGCTTGTCTGCAATTCCTGCTGTGCTTGCTGCCAAGGTGCCCCCGATCCAAATGGGTCTGGGGGATATGTCTGCCCTGTAGAGGCAGCCGAAGAGAGAGGGGATCCGGACAGGGGTTTGGGGGTGTTGCAGACCCCCTCCCCAGCCAGAAAACCCCCTTTTTCCCAAGGTGGTGGAGCGGCGGTCAGTGATGGCCGTCACAAAGAAGCCTGCAGCCAGGTAAGATTTGTGCTGGAAGTTGCAGGAGGAAATGAAAATTTGGCTGAGCCAAGACAATTACAACTCTTAATTACCCTGGAAACTGAACTGTTTGTATTGCCTGAGGATACATTGTTTCCCAAAGAAGACTGGAAAGCTGCGGTTAAAGCTGTTAAGGGGAAATTTTTTTTCTCTTAACTCTCCCTCCCCATAGAAATAGCAGACGGAGATCTGGAAAATCTACTTGGGCACAGAAGGTAACTCAATTTGAAATTTAAAGCCAAGGGATAAAGGATTTCTGGACATTGGATTTTTTAAAAAACAAGAATTTATAATTGATTTGGTTTGCTTTGTGACTTTGAGATCTTTGTGAAATTTTGTTTTTTTAAAAAAGGGACTAAAGACATTAGGGTTGCATTAAAAAAGAAAGAAAGAAAAAATGGCATTATCTTTTGAAGGACTACAAATGGAATTTCAAAAACTGAAAAACGAAGATAAGGGCTCGTTTGGATCTATCTTTTGCTTTTTGGAAATGGCGATTTCTACCTACCAAGAAATATTACAGGAAGGCTGGGATGAAGGAGAAGAAGCCATCTTCATTGGACGAACACACTTAGTGGAGGAAGAAAAGCGGAAGGGGGGGCAAGGAAAAAATGAACTTAGAACTTAAAAAAGCAACCAAGAAAAAGAAGGAGATGAAAAAGCGATATGATGTCAGAAAGCAACAGAAAAGAGAAATACAACAGAGAGGGAAGATTAAGAGAGTGAAATTGGAGAGATGGGGGGGGGTGTCAAAAAGTTAGAATGGAGAAGAAAGAAAGGGGGAAAGGAAAGAGAAGTCATAAAGGCTTTAAACAAGATGCAAAAAAATGTTTTTTTTTTTCAGAGATAAGGGGTGAGATAATCTTTTTTAAAAAAATGATTCCTCAAAAGTACATAAAAATGCATTGTGGACATTAGTATTTGAAGTTGAGTTAGAAAATTAGAATATTATATGATTTAAAAATGTATTAAAGCGAAGTCATGATTTAATTATAGAGTTTAATTTCTTAATTTCATAATAGTATGAAATAGTATTTTTATTGTTTAAGAATTAATAATAGAATTTAATTTCTTATGAAACATTGCTTTTATTATATTATAAATTTAATATTTCTTTTTTACTTGTTTTTAGTTTTATTATTACTTATTAAACTTAATATTATTTGTTTGTTTTACTATTTGAAATGTAATACTTTGAATGTACGGAGCAGAATCAGCATGGAAAATATGTATTATTTTAAGTGTTATTTAGGGGGAAGATAAAAAGTTGTCATACTTCAATCTGGGTTTACAGGAGAAATATTGTATTAGATAGAAAGGATAAGTAGGTGATTCAAAGAAAACAGACCAAAGATGCAAATATAATTATTTAATTGAGATGGAATAAATAAAATAGAATTAAAAGAATGAGTAGGAGAGAGAAAATATATGGAAAATAGAGAATGTTAAATAAGATATGAAATAGTATATTAAGTGAGTATAAATTTTGATTGATGTCTGTATAAAAAGAATTAACTCAGGGTAAGCCACCTTCCAAAAAGAAGTTTTATGTATTTATGTTTTGTGTAATGTTTGTTTATGTTTTGTTTGTGTGTGTTAAAATTTTTTTTAATAAAGTTTGTTTTATATATATATAAAGGCCCAGCCTTATTTTGTGAGAAACCCGGTAGCTTAATTAAGGAGAGACAGTTAAGGAGAAATTTCTTTCCCTTTGTTAGTTGGAGAGGTGACATGGCTAGTTTGTGGCAAAACTCCACTGAAAACAGAGAAGTGATTAAGAAGGTGAAAAAGAAATGAAGTTTCTGTAAATCTCTCCAAACAGAAAGTTAGTGATATCACCTTAGTAAAGGAATGGTTGTTTCTTTTTTTAATCCCCTACCCCCTCCATTCAGGGGCAGCTTAAGAAACATGCTGTCAAACCTCAAGCAAGAATGGAGATAGAAATAACCATATAAAGGGGGACTGGACTTAAAAGAAGCTTACAAGTAGCAACCTGCTCAGATTGTTATATTAGTTTTGTGTAAACCTTTCTGTCGTGTCCATTGCAGGAAAGGAGACTCGGAGCCAATGACTCAGTTTCAGCTCTTTATTTGGTCCCGAGATCGGCTCGGGCTCCAAAGGAAAAACAGCGGCTTTTATTCTTTGGCTGCAGCGGCCACGGCCAATGGCACTGCTTTGAATCTCCCGCGATTAGTTTCCACCAATCACGGGGGATTCACGGCGGGCCAATCAGTGCGGCTCACTCAACCAATCAGATCACCGTGCACTTGACCATTCGCTATGCGGCATTTACAAGTATGTTAATGACCGTACAGAACACTTTTCAATGCTGTTTTTCAGTCTATAGAAGCAGACGGTAAAAGCAGCAGAGAAGAGAATATAAGAAGGAGGAACTATATATCTCTGTAGTTCAGGTAAGGACAATGTATTCTGGAACCCTCTTTTTGTTAATATTGAAATTCATATTTGGTTAACAAGTATTTGGTTCTACAGAGGAATTGTTGAGTCTATCATCTGCACCTCTATAACTGTCTGGTTTGGTTCTGCAATCCAACAGGACAGACACAGACTTCAGAGGATAATTAGGACTGCAGAAAAAACAATTACTACCAACCTGCCTTCAGTCGAGGACCTGTATACTGCACAAGTCAAAAAGAGGGCTGTGAAAATATTTACAGATCCCTCACATCCCGGACATAAACTGTTTCAACTCCTTCCTTCAAAACAATGCTATAGAGCACTGTACACCAGAACAACTGGACACAAGAACAGTTTTTTCCCAAATGCCATCACTCTGCTAAACAAATAATTCCCTCAACACTGTTCAACTATTTAGAAAGTGTGCACTACTATTACTGTTAATCTTCTCATCACTCCTTATCACCCATCCTGTGGTGGTCTCCCATGGAAAGAATGAGACACAGGCTGGTGTACTTGGGATGGGAGCCCAGAATAAAATTCCAGTGCTTCCTTTTATTGAGATTTTTGTGCATAGTAAGCAATTACATTGTGGATTAATAATTAGATATAGTACAGGCTTGTTTGCAGTTGTCTAAGCTGCCTCTTTGTTTGTATTTGTTCTTATTGTTCTCTTTTCTTTGTACTATCTTAGTGACCTTTAGGCAGGCATGAATGTATAAGGCATTATATTAATCATTGCTCAAGCACAGGCCAAAGTTTATTCCCACATCTCCCCTGTTTTACTTTTTTGATGATTGCGGATGCCTTGGTAGCTTTTTGCCATCTGCAACAACAGTTCTCCTTCCGTAGGCTTCACCCGACACATTCCTAAAAGTCCAGGGAGACATTGAATACAACAGCATACACAGAGAGAAAATATAATAAGCAATATCGCCCCAACAATTAGGTGATGAATCCATGAACCATCTAGCAACCAGGAGCAAAGTGCAGACCACATGTCCAGTCCCTCGTCCTTCGATTGTAATGGATTCTCATTCAAGGTTTTTCCATATGTTGTATAGTAGCTGTAATGTTTGGAGAATAATCAGAGATATACATGCAACAATGTGTATGAATCACAGCGCAAACTCCCCCTTGTGCAGCCAAAATAGTGTCCATCGCATATCTGGTTTGCAGGACAAAGTCAAGGATTTTTCCTTGTTCTTCTTCAAGCAGCTTTAGCGTTTTAATGGTGTGTTTAAACATAGTAACTGTCCAATTGTTTAAACGATGCAAATCTCTATAGTTCATCATGACTCCTAAAGGAGGAATAACTCCCCTTGATATCTGTGTCCAGTAGTCATGATTCAAAACAGAGTTTACTTCCGTTGCGGAACGCGCATTGCGGATATGAGCGGTCCCCAAAGATTTTAAAATGACATGAGATGGGATTACTTTCCCAAAGGTGCAGACTCCTTTCCATCATGCTGGCATGTGATCATAGGCCATCCGTCCACACAGCAACCATAGATTTGCTCCCAGGAGATGACCACCCTTATTTGGCTCAGCATAGATTAATTTTGCAAAGGATTCCATTAACATAGCCAAATAGGTGGGCGGTGGTGCGTATTTCCCATTTGCACATTTGGGCAGCTGGTTTTCTATCATGATGGGACAACATGTGGCAGGGATAACTGGACACCCATTTTCATTGATCAAAGATATGATATCAAATTTAGAAATATTATGTAAAAAGTAAGTAAGATTTTTAGTTTTCATGTCATCTGGATAAACCCGACTTCCATTGCTAATAACAATTGTTTGTTACAAAACGGATATGTTTCCAAGTAAGTCATATTTTCTACCGTCTCATTGTGGGTCCAGCAGATACCCACCACCTCTTGGATTCGGCTTCCAAGATGCAATATATTTATGTTACTTGTAGTCCAACTGTTAGACCACATCCCTGAACAACCATAGCATTGTCCCTTATACCAGTCACCTTTGGCCAGAGGTACTGCAACCATTGGAAGCCCTGATGTTTTGTGAGTTGGCATGTGCACACATACCCAACAATCAGTTTTATTATGAAGGTTTGCTAGCTTCCCCATGTCCTGGATCAATGTGTTTCTTTTCCATTCCCCCAAATCCATCCCCTTGCCCCTTTGGCTGATGATAAGGACGCACACAGCGAGCAGGAACCCAAACAACTTTCCCCTCATCTTCAACAGCAGCGTATCCTCAGCCCCAAGTTATCAGTGGGACAGGTCCTTTCCACGTTGGATCTGGCAGTCTCTTATACCGAACTTTCGGTCTTGGCGTACCTGCAGAAGGGGAGCAAGCAAAATGCCTACTGGCTGCTGTAGCAGCAGGAGATCCTGTCATGTTTAAAAAATTTAAAGTGTATAAGGTAATATTAAGAATGTTTTGTATGTAAGGCAAGCCATATCCATCCACTTCCCCCGTTTTTGTTTTTGTGTGGAGGAGTGCTTGTTTTAGTGTCTGATGAGCTCGTTCCACAATGGCCTGACCAGTGGAATTGTAGGGAATGCCAAATTTATGTATAATTGACCATCGATGACAAAATTCCGCAAAGGCGGTGCTAATGTAAGCAGGGCCATTATTGGGTTTGATCTCCATTGGTGGCCTCACATGTGTGAAGGTATGGAGACAATGGTTGACTACATGTTTTGTAGCCTCTCCTCGTTGAGGTGTTGCCATAATAAATCCTGAATATGTATCAATGGTGACATGCAGATGGTGCCATGGTTTGAAAGGAGGGTGTTGTGTGACATCCATTTGCCATAGTTGACAAGCAGATGTCCCCCAAGGATTTACTCCTTGAGGAAGAGCAGTGGATTGAGCACTGCAACTAGGACATTGTTGAATAATAGCTGCAGCTTCTGCAGCAGTGAAACCAAATTGTTTACAAAGAGCTTTAGCATTTTGATGAAAATAGCTATGTGAGTCCCATGGAGTAACAGGAGAAAGCGAGAGACAGGACATGGCCGAGGCCGCTGTGTCAGCCACGTCATTCCCTTCCTGCAGCTCCCCGGGAAGTGGCTGGTGGCTGCGAATGTGTGCGATGTAGAGAATGTAGAGAATGTGTGCGAGAATGAAGACAGCTTTGCAGAGCTAGAAACAAACTCATAAGATTAGCATCAACAGATAGAGAAAGATAAGCAAATTCAATGTTAAGTGTCAATTGATAAACATAAAGAGTCCACAATAAGATTTAGTGGTTCTTGTGCAAATTCCTGTAAGGCCAAAATGGCAGCAGCAAATTCAGCCCTTTGTGCTGATTGCCGAGGAGGGGTAATTTTTGTTTTCCATACCCCTTCCTGTCTCCATGCACAAGTGCCATAGGTCTTACCACCGTCCGCATAAACGGTCACTCCCCCAATTGGCTGCTTAGCAATAACTGAATTAAAATTTACAGATACGTTTCGAAGCAATTGGAAAAGAGGGTCACTAGGGGTGTGGCAAGAAATCTTCCCTGGCCAATTTTCAAGAGCAATTTGCAATTCAATGGATTGACTGTACTAAATTTCCCACAGAGTGAGGGAGATAGGTAAAAATAGCTGAACTATATCTATGCCATATAAATGCATACTGCGATTTCGGCCTTTGATGATTAACTCACTATAAAGCATAGCCATAGTAGAAACTGTTTTTCGGGAAGTATTTTGCAAATGTAACCATTCAATGATATAAACCTGCGCTTCATGTAATTGAAATAAAGCTTCAGTAGGCAAGGCTGGAGTTTGTAAAATTGCCAAAGCAAACGAAGTATCAGGAATGCATCGATCATGTAATTTTTCCATTATCCAATAACAATTTTTGTGCGAAATTGTGACAGCAAATCTCTACCCCACAAGTTTATATGCAGGAGCAACACAAGAGGTTGAATCCTTGCAGTCTCACCAGTTTCTCTATGCAATGCCTTCAACCAATGTACACTACTTCTTGCAAACTGCATACCACCCACTCCACGAACAGCTTTAGAGTCTTCAAGCGCCCATTCATTTGGCCATTCCTTTTGGCGTATCACAGAGACATCTGCTCCGGAATCTATAAGGCCAGAAAATGATTTTCCCTGAATTTCAATTGTCATTTTTGGTTGGTCTATAGTTAAATTTTTTGTCAGCGCTAGCAATTCTGCAGCAACTGGAGAATTGGCCATTTCAGTGGACCCAAAACCACCAGTTTGTGGGATCCCAATTAAAGGATTTATAGGGATGTATGGAAGCAATAATAACTGGGCAATAGAGTCATTGGCCATTGATGATGCAGGAGTATCAGTGTACAATTGTATCTTAATAAACCCTTTATAATCTTGATCAATAACTCCTGGAATAACAAAAAACCCTTTTTCTGATGCAGAAGACATGGGAAGTACTAATCCCACTGTTTTTTCTGGCAGTGGCCCATGCAAATGAGTGTCCTCAATGTACACTTGATTAGGAAAGGTCACATTAATTGAGTTCAACATTTTTAAAGCCAAACCTGCACTCCCAGTAATTGCAGGCGATGCTTTTGTGACAGCCTTGGGAGCGGGGCTAGCTGCACACCCCAAATTTAGTTTCCCGGATTTTGGTTCTGATCAGAGCGACATTGATTTGCCCAATGAAACCCTTTTTTGCATTTTGGACAGACCAATATTGGACGAACATCCTTAATTTTGTTTTTGTTAAATGCCATCCCCCCCCCCAGGGGCACGGCACTGGGCTTTAAAATGGCCAGGCTTTCCACAATTAAAACAATTCCCTGTAGGTTTCATCCCTTTTTGTAATGCCATAGTCAATGTCTCCATGTTGTAAGCCTGAGAACCCACCACTGCACATGCCTTTAACAGATCAGCCAGAGTAACCTCACCTCTAGCCACCAAAGGCTGCAAGATACGCTTGCAGTCAGCGTTTGCATTTTCAACTGCCAATTTCAGCAAAAGTTCTTTTGCAGCTTCCTCATTAGAGATTTGCCTGGTAATAGCCAATTGTAGCCTTTCCACAAAATCATTATAAGACTCAGATGCTGTTTGCTTAATTTGAGAAAAAGACCATGCTGGGGTTCCCACATCCTGGATGCGGGACAACGCCCCAAGAACAGCTGCCATAACCACTGGAAATACGTGATCAGGCAAATTAGCAGCTTGATCAGCAGTGGATTCAAACAAGCCTGCCCCATAGATTTGGTCTGGCGTATACAGCCCCCCCGAATTCCTTCCCCTAATGACAGCCTCCCTTTGGTATTCTGAGTCAAAGACCACATACTGAGTAGAGCTCAATATTATTCTCATTAAATCTTTCCAGTCACTAGGAATCATGCGTGAGGTAGCCAAACTTGTCAGAAGCCCCTTTGTAAAAGGACTTTGAATACTATAATCTTTTACTGCTTTTTTAATTTCCCTAAGAACTGCTAAAGGAATCGGAACCCATTCAGTCTGCAGATTGCTTTGAGCATCCACTTGCCTATTGACTGGAAACAAATTCATCTGGGGAATCTCTTCAGGCTCTAATTTCCCCTCATTGAAAGCCTGATGCATCATTGTTTGAACTTTTCCCATTTTTGGTTGGATTTTATCATTCACAGGCATAGGCTGTGGAAATGATAAAGCACACTCCAGTTTTGGGGAAGGCGGGTGCAATACAATTCCTTTACAAGAAGGAGGTTCTACTAAAGTTTTTAAAAGAGGTTGTTGCTGGGTCTCTAAAGCAGTCATAACAACCTTCCAATATATCAAAATTTCAGCTGTTGCCCGTGGCTCTTCATGAAGGATAGTTCCAATTCTTCTCCATGTGTCTAACTTTAAAAAGCCTTTCTCTGGATACCAGGGACATTGCTGCCAGATCTCTAGCAGCAGCTCTCTCACATTATCTTTTGAAAGAACTATTTGCTCCCCCCCAGAGGGTTTAAAGATAAATAAGTTTGTCCTGACTAATTTCAGCAGCTCACTAACATGCCGTTCCTGTGGCTGAGAGAGTTTTCCCCCCATGTTCCCTGAATAATCCTATTGTCCAGCAATAGTTAAGTATGTACTTTACTTATTCCAGGTGAGGAAACACGGAGATCCGGGCACGTACCACCTGCAGTGGATCACGTCGGGGTCACCACTTGTGGTGGTCTCCCATGGAAAGAATGAGACACAGGCTGGTGTACTTGGGATGGGAGCCCAGAATAAAATTCCAGTGCTTCCTTTTATTGAGATTTTTGTACTTAGTAAGCAATTACATTGTGGATTAATAATTAGATATAGTACAGGCTTGTTTGCAGTTGTCTAAGCTGCCTCTTTGTTTGTATTTGTTCTTATTGTTCTCTTTTCTTTGTACTATCTTAGTGACCTTTAGGCAGGCATGAATGTATAAGGCATTATATTAATCATTGCTCAAGCTCAGGCCAAAGTTTATTCTCACACATCCCTTCCCACTTGTGATTGTAGGACTGTAACTTTGTTGCTTGTATCCTTACGATTTATATTGACTGTTTCCTAGTATGATTGATTGCTTATTGTACCATATGACTATCATTAAGTGTTGCATGTTATGATTCTTGATTCTTAACGAATATATCTTTATGTATACTGAGGGTATTTACACCAAGACAAATTCCTTGTGTATCCAATCACATTTGGCCAATAAAGTATTCTATTCTATTCTATTCTATCTATATTTTAGTTCATTTTAGTTATGATTTTTAAAAGAATACAATATTCTAGTTATATAGAAATGCAACATTTTCCTTCCTTTCAAGGAAGCTTGAAATCAATTACCTAAAAAAAGGTGCTTTTTTTTTTTGCTTTTTCTATTTATGAATGTACAACCTAGGAGATGAGAAAAACGCATTCTAATTAGTAACTTAAAAGAGTTCCATGATATTTTTCTTATTTTTCAGAAAAAAATATTTTTGGCCAAAATTTCCAGGAAATGGAATCCTTTTAAATGTATTTCAAAAATGGCAAACAGCAGGTTGAAAAGTTGAAAGAGCTTTTGGATATCTGAATACTCTTCTTTCTCAAAATGAGGAGAGAAATTGATAACCAAGAAACTACCTGATGGCCTTGATATTTGTTTCATCAAACTAAAAGTAGGACAAGCCATCATTTCAAAAATATCTCTTCTAGATAATTTTGCTGTCTAGTTAGACTTGCATATTTCTGAGATTTTAGAAGGATTTGAGATGAACTGTACAACAAATGGTAATGGGTCTTCCCATAGTAATTACATATTTCTGCCAGAAGGTGTAGGGGAAATTTTTGCCTGAGCAAAGCAACTAGGTTGAGCAGAGAAAGCGTGACCCAGTGATGGTTTTCATTGTATTGTTGAGATACATGAAAAACAATTTTTCTGCCTCCTTTCAATCTGTCAGAAAGTAGTTGGAAAAGAGAGATTGGCTATCCCTTCCTCACTGTTCCTGTTTCCACTGTCTGAAAAGTCAAGAACACTGAATGAACTTCAACTTCCTCTTCCTGTTAAACAACAGGAATATTGAAAAATTGACATCCAAGCCACAGCTGGACACACTCTCCATCTCTGAAGTTTATGTGGTGCTCTTTTGTCTGCTAATCTTTGGGAAAAGGTAGCAGTTGTTTGTCAGAGAATTGCAAAGGTATCCTTTTGCTTCATTTGAAAGCAATATGGTATACAGTAGAGCATGGGTATCAAACCCGCTGCATCACATTGCCGTCACGTGAAGTTTCACAACATTTTTCCCATTCCCAGAGCTGGGATGGCCCTGGCCTTCACATGATGCACCCAGCCCATGGGCTGCCAGTTTGACTCCCCTGCAGTAGAGGATATAAGTAACCCTCAATTTATGATCATAATTGGCACCAAAAATTGTCTTGCTAAGTGATGTAGACATTAAATGAATTGTACTCAATTTTATAATCTTTTTGCCCACAATTGTTAATGGAATCATGCAGTTGTTAAGGGAAACTTGGCTTCCCTCACTGCTTGTCACTTGACCTTGGGATGCTGCAGCTGGTTGCCAAGCACCTGAATTTTAATCATTGACTGGGATGCTGTGATGGTTATATGGCTGAGGACTAGTTGTAGGTCATTTTTTTCCAACAGCTTTGTAACTTTAAACATTAAATAAATGAGGACTAAGATAAGGACTACCTATACAGGATTATGTGCAGGAAGATCCTAATTCAATTCCACCTGTAGCTCTGGAAACTCACAGAACATTATTGCCAAAGTCCTGCTGGATATTTCATCCTCCCCCCTGTGAGCCACAAAATATTACGTCAAAGATATAGACACTACTGAACTTCCTGTTCTGAAAGAGAGCAGGGAAAACAACTTACAGTCCTGCATTTTCCAGTCCTGCATTTCCTAGAAATGCCCTACATCATTTAGATCTCCAATCCTGAGTAATAGTAAATGAGCCACAAGCAGCTCTACTCTGCAGAAGCAGTAAACTGGTGTGATAGGGGGAGAGGGGATGGATCCATGTGAACAGCCAGCAAGCACACATATGCTTGCAGCTTCATCTGCATGTATGACATGCACATGTGAACCCACAGCTCATGGAAATGGAGTGCATGTGCACATGCTCACGCACTGCTCGTGCGCCTGTGTGTTTGCTCGCCATTTCTGTGGCCCTGTTGCAAACAGCTGCAGCCCAGAGGTTGGGGACCTCTAATCTACAGGAGACATTCTAGTGAAACTGTTTTAGCTTCTTCTGCTTTCAGTATTATTGCTGCATTGAAACATACTCTGGTTTCCTAGATCTCACTCCTGCTCCTCTGGACAATGCTTCTGTTTCATCCTCATAGATGCAGATATTGTACTTTCCAGATTTTCACTGATGCATCAACTGAATATTATTGTTCTGCCGAAAAACATGACATTGAGTGATATTGTGCCAATCAATATTTTCAGCCCAACTTAACTCACCTATAAGAAACAGTTGGAATAGAAGTGCTATGAATACTACCTTTAGCTGTTAAAGTTATAGTAGGGCAGAAAATGAAATAATAAATGAGTAAATGAATGCATTTAAAAATTGTCAACTAGAGAAATAAATATTTGAGGGCAAGAAGTCTCCAATTATGGCATTATTACTTAAAAGGTCCATTGTTGTATTCTGCCTCTCTGTTCTTCAGTTCATCCATCCATCCATCCATCCATTCATCCATCCATCCATCCATCCATCCAATCATCCAGTCAGTTAGTCAGTCAGTCAGTCAGTTTGTATCTTGTGTTTTTATTCTGGTAAGCATTAAAGTGACTAATGTAATAAACAAAAGCAGAATTATTCAGGATTCAAATCATACATTAGTGGCAGAAACCTTTAGTCAAACAATTTTATATTATATGGCCAGGTTATTACAGTCTAGATACAAATACTTCCTTTTTACTTTTTAAATCAGCTGGTTAAGGCAGCACTAGATTCTGGAAACTTTATTTCTCACACTCAGGGGAGGTGATCTTGGAAATTGTGTGGTGGAAGCGAGAGTATGAAGAATCAGAATATTTCCAGAAGGGGAGATTAGAGTCATTGTCCTTCATTCCTACAACTATGCTGCTGCAGGATGGAACTCAACTCTATATGTGCAGCAATTGTTAAGACCCTTCTTTTTACTTTCTTCTCCATCTTCACTCTAGTGTTTTAGAGAAATCTGCAAAAATATCAAATTGAGTTGTGGAAGGAATAGGAAATTAGCAGATGTATTTGATTCATGAGACAAACTATTTCATGTTGCTGAAACTTTTGGATTCCATTCCATGTTTATGGAAGTTCACAAAAAACCACCCATGTCCTTTTTTCATGTCCAGAAGTTAATCTATTTAAAATACTGGAATAAATAGCACATATGTCTTTTTGATCTTTTTGGGAGCAAAACCAAAGCTAGGGATAAATGGCTATATACGTACTCTAGGCACTAAACTGAAACAAGTGCTGACCTTGTTGAGAGTACTGTCTGTAATGAACTAGAGCAAAGGAAAGCAGCAAGCAAACAACTAGGTTCACACATTATATTAAACCTTAATGTGGTTTCTTTGTGTTTGCCTTAGTTTATGTAATCTTACAGTGATTTATAAGAGAATGTAAGTTCGTCTGACTTGAAGATTTATGACATGGTTTAGTGAACTGTACAAACCAAACAAATCCAATAGGTAGTTAGGTAGGCAGGCAGGCAGGCAGGCAGGCAGGCAGACAGACAGACAGATGTAGGACAGAATCATAGAAAGGTATCTGTTAAGTCTGGAGCATGGGTGCGAATGATGGAGACGAGCCGGTAGAAACAGTGAACTTCAAACTCTTTATTTACATTTTGTGACAGCTCAAAATGGAGGGCTGCTATAGCCTTCCTTATATAGGCAACTTATTAACTATTCAACCAATAGCAAACCTGGAGCGCTAGCTCCGTTAACCAATAGGAATGGCCTGTTAATGGCCAATCAGATGCTCCTGAATGGAACAATCCGATCCTGCCATTAACAGCCAATCAGAAGTGCAGGGCCAAAACCCTGCACTTGACTTCAAGCTCAAGATAACTTTATTGGTATTATTCATTCACAACACCCCTTTCCCCGGCTTCTGCCCACAGGGCACGGTTACATAGTCCTTAAGGTAGGACGGCTGTTTTGTTAGTCTTTTCGATTTTCACAAAGTGCCTGGCGGTTGGCTGCACTTCTGCTGAGGTAGATCGTTGTTTATCGGTAGGGGTGCCTCTGGTTCCGAGTTCGCGTTCCCGTCATCACCAATATCACTGGCCACTCCCTGAGGTGAACTCACTCTGGTCCCTGGTTCCTGTTCCTGCGTTTCAGTCCCATTATCGGTTTCTTCAAAAAGGTTTCCCTCTAATTGCAATTCGCTTTCCTCTGTATCTCTCCCCCCCCCTCAGTTTGGAGTTCGGAAGTGCGCGACGGTAGCCACGATCGTAGTTGATCTATGTGGCGCTTCCAAAGTCTGTCGTCAGAGCACTGAACGAGGTATGATCTTGGGCTGGTTACGCGGATTACGGTCGCTTCTACCCACAGTGGAACACCTGATAAGTTTTTAGCAAATACTAAATCGCCAACCTGAAAGGTACGGCATCGGCCGCTGGATCCGAGTGGTTTTTCCGGTTCGTAGGCTGGGTGTAACCGATCGAGGTGGGAGCGGAGCTTTCGTCCCATTAGCAGCTCGGCGGGAGTTTTGTTGGTGACGCTGTGAGGTGTGATGTGCTATAGGAAAAGGATCTGGTTGATTTTCTCGTCGATGTTGTCGTAGTCAATCTTTTGGAGAGTCTTTTTGACAAATTGTACCATGCGCTCAGCCCTACCGTTGGCAGCAGGGTGTACAGGTGAAGTGAGCACATGTCGGATACTGCAGTCAGCCAGGTACTGTTCAGAAGACAGCGCGGTAAACTGGGGCCCGTTGTCGGATACCAGAACGTCTGGTAATCTGTGGGTTGCAAACAGTCTTTCCAGTCTTTTGATGACCTCGTCAGTGGTCATGTTGCTCATTCAGTGAATCTCGAGCCAATTTGAGTAGGCATCGATGGTTAGTAAAAATGTGTGGCCTTTGGTCGGCCCAGCAAAGTCCAGATGGATGTGGGACCAGGGTCCCCACAGCGTCTCCCATTAGGTTGGGGTTGCCTTTGGTGGAGCGTTGCTTACTTCTTGGCATCTCTGCAAGTTTTAACCCACGATTCGATTTGTCTGTCGATGCCTGGCCACCATGTGTAGCTTCGTGCGAGGCCCTTCATGCGCACGATGCCATGCTGGCCATCGTGCAAGGTTCTTAGCAATGTCTTTTGGAGTTGTTCTGGGATAACAACTCTATCGCCCCAGATAACACAGCCCTTCTGCGAGAACAACTCTGTTTGATGACTTTTGAATGGTGCAAAGTCGTCTGGTACTTGGTCCAATGGCCATCCGCGTTCCACCCATGTGAGGACTCGTGCTAAGATGGGGTTGCGTTTTGTTTCTCTCGCGATGTCACGGGCAGTTAATGGCGGCGTGTGGAGTGTCTCGATCTGCAACGCTGTCATCGTTGATGCAGGATCGTTGATAGTTTCAGGGAGCGGTGTACGACTCAGCGCATCAGTGTGGGGAATGGCTTTACTGGGATGATATTGTAGCCGATAATTGTAGGCAGCCAAGAATTCTGACCAGCGGGTCATTCTGGGAGAAAGTATGTGGGGAGTTGTCTTGTCCCCAGCGATGATCCCCAGCAATGGTTTGTGGTCAGTTACAATGGTGAAAACCCGGCCGTACATGTACGCATGAAATCTTTTAACAGCTGATACAATCACCAGGGCTTCTTTATCGATCTGGCTGTAATTTCGCTCGGTTTTCGAGAGCGTCTTTGAGAAGTAAGCAACAGGGGCTTCATTACTGTTAGGTAACACATGGCTCAAAATGACGCCCACTCCAAAAGGCGATGTATCACATGTAATGTTTATTGGCAAAGTCTCATTGCACTGCGTTAGTATGGCATCCGAAGTCAGTAGTTTTTTCACATTATGGAATGCCTGCTCTTCTTTGTGACCCCATACCCAAATCGATTTTTTATCTAATAGACGATGTAAAGGTTCAACGACAGTCGCCTTGTGCGGCAAGAATACATTATAAAAATTGATGAGGCCTAAAAACGCCTGGAGGTCGGTCTTGTTCTGGGGTCTGGGAGCGTTTTTTATTGCTCTCAATTTGCTATCGGTAGGATGAATACCCTGACTGCCAATTAAGTACCCTAAGAATTCAACACGATCGGTACACAGTTTGCACTTATTTCTTTTGACTTTCAAGCCTGCTTCCTGGAATTTTCATAATATCAGTCTTAAACACTCCCGTAAGATTTTTGGAGTGGGGGCGGCAATGAGCACATCATCAAAATAGGGGACAACGCCCTTGATCCCCTGCAATAGTCTCTCCATTAGGCTCTGAAAGATCCCCGGGGCCACACTGACTCTGAATTGAAGCCGCGTACACTTAAAGGCACCTCGGTGTGTTACAATAGTCTGTGCCTGTGCCGTTTTTTTCGTCAACCAGCAGTTGCTGATAAGCCTGAGCTAAGTCTAGTTTAGCGAAGACTTTTCCACCCCCCAGGGAATGGAGGAGGTGTTGTACCACCGGCACCAGATATGGGTTCTGTTGCAGGGCGTGGTTTAGGGTGGCTCGATAGTCCCACAAATTCTAATGGAGCCATCCGGCTTAATTGGTGTCACAATCGGCGTTTCCCATGGGGAGTGGTCAGTTGGCTTTAACACTCCCTGGGCAATCAACTTATCAAGCTGCTCATTGAGTTTTGGCTTTAGAGCGAACGGAATTAGACAAGGTTTAAGGCAGATGGGAGCTATCTTTGGATTAAGGCTAAAGGATATCGGGGTCCCCTTGTACTCGCCTAGCTTTTCCTCGAAGACGTCCCTGAATTCGTGAGCGAGATCTTCCTCCCAGTCACTGCCGCCGATTCAGTTAATGCCAGCCACTTCAATGCCGAGTGGTGCGAACCATTGCAGGCCTAACAGACAAGGCCAGTCCTTATCGATCACCGTCAGGGGTAAGTACGCCGTGCGGTTCTTGAATGCAACCCGGACTCGACTGGATCCTGCGACTGGAATTCGGTTCCCCTGGTAGTCCTTTAACACGAGCTGTTGGAATTGAAGGTCTTGGCGGCGGATAGTGGGGATGAGTTGCTTGAGGGTCTTCCATGAGACCATTGAAAGAGACAATCCCGAGTCAACTTTCATTTGGCAGGGCCGATTTTCAATGTTCACGTTGACCCAAATTTTCTAGTGAAGAGGCATGGCCAATAGTGTGTGTTTGGTGGGCCTCTTCCCATCTCGCTAGACGATTCACGGGTCGGTTTCTGTAGGAGTGGTTTACTGGTTCTTGCCTTACAGGGCGATTCCCTGTCGATTGGCGGATGTTGGTTCCTTTTGAGGTCTGGCTGGGTCCGAGGAGGCTTCTGCAGACCCGTCCAATGTGGCCTCGTTTCCCACACTTGTGGCAGAGCACATCGCGGAATTTGCAGTCGGAGCGGTAATGGTTGGCCCCGCAGCCAGCGCACGGTTGCTGGGACTTCGGGTAACAGTCCCAATCAGACCACAGGTGATGGACTTCTTCTTCATCGCTGCCTGACGACGAAGAGAGCTCCTCATGGTGGGCTGTCTGCAGCTGCCCTTCTGCGTTAGGTGAAACTTCGCTGGCCAGTGGGTGTGCTGGAGCGCTATTTCGGCGTAGTTGGGCAGCCGACTTCTTGGTCGCCTCCGCTGCTGTAGCTTCAGCTATGGCATCTTAAAGGGTGATGTCACCCTTTGCCATTCTTTTGCTCTGTACATTTAGAGCATCTAGCCCGAGGACTACTTGGTCTCTCAAGGCCTCTTCTAGGTTGGTGAAATCGCAAAGGCCTCCCAAGTTCCGGAGATCTGCAACGAAATTGGCGACGCTTTCTCCTTTCCGCTGGTTTCTTTGATAGAACTCGTGTCGTCTTACGAGCATTGGAACAGTTGGTGCATAGTGGGCCCTTAGTAGCAGTTCGAGGATGTCCCAGTTCATGGCCTTCGCTTCCGCCGGTTTCGCTAATGCCTTCGCCATTTTGAATAACGTTGGGCTGCAGTGCATTAGGAATACCACCCGTTTCTTCCCCGTTTCTTCCCGGGTGTGGCATCCTTCAGATTATTCGTTTCCAAAAACATTTGAAAACTCCCAGTCCTCTTGAGCTGGATCGAACGGAGTGGGTGCTACTACGGTTCCGCCGTTGTGCGTTTCAGCCACGTGCTTAGTTGTCTTAGTTGGCTCTGATGTCATCCAATCCCACCTTTGTCGCCAGTGTTAAGTCTGGAGCATGGGTGCGAATGATGGAGACGAGCCGGTAGAAACAGTGAACTTCAAACTCTTTATTTACATATTGTGACAGCTCAAACTGGAGGGCTGCTATAGCCTTCCTTATATAGGCAACTTATTAACTATTCAACCAATAGCAAACCTGGAGTGCTAGCTCCGTTAACCAATGGGAATGGCCTGTTAATGGCCAATCAGATGCTCCTGAATGGACCAATCCGATCCTGCCATTAACAGCCAATCAGAAGTGCAGGGCCAGAACTCTGCACTTGACTTCAAGCTCAAGGTAACTTTATTGGTATTATTCATTCACAACAGTATCTTCCATGTCATCCTTACAAGACATGAATTAGGTACTATTTTTCACTCTTTGGGGTTTATAATATTATAAAGACCCAATAAAATCTTTTACTTATTTTAGATACTTTGAAGTCTCTCACTGCCTTTGTTAATATTGGTTTTGATTTTTGTGTCAGAAAATTAGTTAAGAGCGTTATCTGATCAATGTCTCTTTTTTATGTTGCTGAATCAATAATTTCTCTCTCCTATGTTCTCTTTTTCACTGGCTTCCCTTCATCTGACTCCTTCTGTCTAAGGGCTGTACTCCAAGTTTAAGCAATGCATTAGTTTTCCCTCTTTATACTTTTCACATATCTTTCCCATATTGAAAGTTTTTCTTCTGATAATCTTTTAAACTCTGTCCCAAATGCAGGAGATTTCTTGGATGTTTTGTCTTCAAATAATTTGATTCTTGCTACTACATGTCAGTTGTAACCAATTCCTATTCTTATAAATGTTAGCAGACCAAATTGACTGATGTCTTACATACAGCACAGTTCTCATAGATGCCCATTATACTTTCTGTTTATAGTACTATTTCTAATAATCCTTCCATTCTAGGTAAAAATTACAATTTTCAACTAGAATCATAACTGATTAGAATTAATATTTAATTAGCATAACCTGATCAATATAACCAGGTGCTAGTTAACATTCATAATTACATTTTGCAATCGTTCTAGATTCCAAGAAATATTCAAAAGCAGATTCATCTGAACATATTGCACTGATCTAAAACCTAGAGATTACTGGTACAGGGGTTTCAAACTCAAGGCCCGCGGGCTGGATTTGTGGGGTATTTTGTCTAGCAGTGCCTCTGCTGGCCAAAAACAGGCTGCATGGAGTCCTGCGAGGCCCCTGTGTATTCCTTTTTTGGCCTCCACGGCCTCCTCTAGCACTCTGCCAGCCAAAAACTGTCTATGACACCACAGGTCAGTCCTTTGATATTTCCAGGCCTCACGAAGCCCCCACATGGCCATTTTTAGCCTCCCCGATGTCCAGAAGCATTCTGCAAGCCAAAAACAGCCCTGTTTTGGCTGGCAGGAAGCATCTATCCTCTCTCTCTCCCCCCCCCCCCGCCCCCCACCAGCTCACTGAGGAGAACTACAATGCTGATCTGGCCCTTGAAGAAATCCAGTTTGACACCCCTGATCTAGTACCTCTTGAATTATTCAACTTTCTCATTGTGTGACTTATATCTTGTGTGTAAATATTTAGAATCCTCTCCTGCTTTCCCAATTAGAGACATGTCATTTGTTTCTGTTTCTTATTGTACGCACCAGAGTTTATAAATATTATTTATATTGCAGTTATGGTTCCATGATTTAGTCTTGGATTCTATATTTAAGATGTCAAATGAGTAGCCATCCTGCCTGGTAGTTAACCTGGGAATTGCAATAGCTGCTATAATAAGAGAAGATCTCAGACTTATAAATTGCATAGCCTATGAATTCACTTCAACACTTCCTGCAAAGAACTTGTAAGACTTTTGCTTTTGTTATAAATGAAGTAGCAATTATTCTCTTTAAAGCAATTAAATCAAATGTATTTTGTTACTTCCTACAAAACACAAATTCTAACATTTAATTATTTAGATTTCTGAAAAATACCCCATGAGGAAAAGATGCTTTCCTATGTTCATTCCTGATGCAAACCAGAATTGATTGTATACTGAACATCCTCGTGCAAACAGTATGAGATAGATGACAGTGCAATATTATTGAGCAAAAAGGGGAATATGATTCACTTGCTGTAATAAAATCTCTGTTTAATTCTATATTCCTAGTCCAATATATAAGGTGCATCATGATGATGCCTCAAGAATCTGTAAATGGTTTATTAAAAAATGAAAGATGCTTCCAGACACAAGACTTTTATAAGATACAATAATGTTTTGAGTCAATAGATTAGGTATTTTGACATCAATTATGAATCTCAATCAATAATGTTAAATGCTTTAAAAACAAGTAAGGGTTTTCATTATGAAGAGCGACTAATGGAAATTTATATCACACCATTTTTAAATCTTATTTTTTTATTTGAAGGAAGGGAAGGAATCTGATGAATTTAGGCTACTTTGAGATGAACTCGTGATATACTGTTTTGGGAAATAAAGAAAAACGTTATTGCTAAAATCATTGCAAGTGCTGTCCATCTCAGTAGATTGGGGTATAATTTAGTTATCTTCACTTTTGTGGAAGATGAGAGCTGAGAAAGGTTTTTAAGCATTCATTCTCCTGAATATTTGAAGCACACTCTTTACCAAATAGGCAATCTGGATCTCATCCAGCAACCATATTGTTTTATACATTTTTAAGAACTATCAAACTGAAAAATATTTTTGTAGTTGAATAAACAAATGACTATTTAATCTCTTCTATTCTCAATCCAGTGACTAGGGTTGCCACTTCCTTTCCCATTTTTTCTGTGTTCTAGCAAAAGGTATGTTGTTAGAGCTCCTTAAATATTTTGATGTTAAAAACTATTATAATTTGTTGATTCTGTGCATGAATAATAGTTGTACATATTGCCTGTGAATTATCTGATACCAGCTATTTTTAGAGGAAGATCACACAACAATTTTCAAATCTTCTTTGCAATATTTTGGAAAGTTGGAATCTAGTTACACTCACTGTAACTAGAACTCATTGTTATCAACTGGAATAAAACATTTTAATATTGTTGATGGCAAATCGATCTATCCTCCAAAGTTTGGATGGTTCTATCAAGAGTGAGCTATGTGCTGTTCCATACCAACTACTTAATGTTGGCCTTAACCTCATCTCTGGGAACAAGAAAATCTCCCTTTCCCAGTAGTTTTCTTTTGCATCTTTCTTTATATCAAGAAAACTTCAGTGAAGACAGTGAAAAAAAAGTCCTTCATTCCAATGGCAAATTTGCAGTGAGAATCTTTCTATTTTTGTCCAATTCCAGCTGGACACCACTCAAGAATCTGATCCTTCCCACTAATTTAACTTTTTTTTTCTTCATACTTCAGCTAACTCTGTAACAGCATGGATTCAGAAACCAAGGATGAACCTCAACTTCATTTAAAGCAGGAGAATCATGGACTGTATGCTTATGTGCATGGGTAGAGAGAGGAAAAAATGAAGAGAAAGAGCACTGGAGTCGATTAGTTATAGTACATATCCTACTCCCTGTATACATTTCAGGTCATCAAACACATTTTTAATTTCTTTTAGGGTTATGGTTGCATATTATATTACAGACATTGTAGAAGGAAGTTGTTTGGTTATGGAAAAAAGTCAGCAGTCTGGTAGTACCTTTTCTGACTAAAGCATTAGCTTTTCTGAGCTGCATTTCATTTCATGAAACACAGAGTGGTTAAATTGATATAGGATTTAAGCTCAAATGAGATGGAGGGAAGGGGAGAGAAGGGAAGATAGAAAGCTTGAGATTGAGACTTACTATATCAATGTTACTACAAAGAAAATTGCAATCTCTATATGTCTTACAAAAGATTTGAATTGTGGACTTGTTACTTTTACTTGTGCTATTCCCCAAAAATCTACTTTGCTTTATGTTAACTGTTGAACCATTCTCTTAAGTTTCATTCATGTTCATAGAGAGTATTGTAGATCTGCACCTGGTTCTCATGTGCCATAGAGGAATATGGAGGATTTATAATACAAATGAAATCACTGAGCTGCTTATATACATATTATAGCTGAATCAACAGGGTAGGAAACACTTTAAGAACCCTGCTGCGAATTTAATGCCAAGAGTTTGCATGATTCTATTCCTTCTGTTGTTTTAGTAGAGCAAATGACAAACAAACAAAAGCTTTGAAATATAAATTCATACAACTGATAGCCTCTCTTTTTAGAGTTTCTTAGACTAAGTCTTCTCTGTGGCAGCCATCCAGAAATAGTCATCAACACATCTCCTCTCTTGGGATAAATTTGTTTTTGTAGAATGTAAAAATTTCTCCAAACGATCACTGCAGAAGCCACTGAAAGGCAGCAGGCCAGCAGAGCACATGGGCACAAGTGCAGGCATCCAAAAAAATAGATGTCTCCAATCATGTTTCAAGGGATAGGATCCTCTTGAAATCTCAGCTAAAATCTCAGTATAGTAAATACAAGTAAATACCAAAAATTCACATTTTGGCAGAAGCAACATGGATAAAACCCCAAAACACAACTTCTAGGCCACATCGGAGAAATTTTCCAGTTCAGCAGAAAGTGCATCTTAGGAGAATTATGAAGGTCACATATTTGTAATGTGAGGAATAATTTATTGAATCACAGAGTGCAGAAAGACATTTCTGAAACTTGTAAAATACAAATGGCAAATAAATGGAGGTTCTGTCATTGGTCATATTAGAAATCTAGCCTCTATTACTCGAGAGTAAATGGTACCAAAACTTATGCATTTCCTTCCAGGATTTCAGTTAGCTGCGTACAAAAGCAAAAAGTAAATAGTTGCAATTCTTTGCAAGGGTCATCCCCCACATGAAATATTAATGGAAAACTATTATTAACAGCATTTGACATTTAGTTTTAGGAATCAGTTATTATTTATATCTCAGTTTATTATTCAGTCATTACTCATTTATAATTCACTTTGGACAAATTATTTTTTTCTGTTTGTAAATTATTCTGGATATTTTTAAATAGAAATAAGATATAATTGTGAAGAATATAAAGTAACGTTTAGTAAAAACATTTCTGAAATTTCAACAAAATACATAGCAAAAATATATGTAATAGTATACTTCAGAATCACTTGGGTGGGATTGTATAATGCACGTGTATAACGTTGGGGGTGGGTGTAGAAAGTACAAAGCATGGAAGTAAATGGAGAACTATACAAAATGAAGATTTATACCTATTGAATATTTTGTGGCATCGTTATATTTCTTATTTCTAATTCTTTATAACTCTTTAGAATTTCAGTTTTCTTCTTATCATAGTAAAATGGCTAGAAACTTTCCTGCAAAAAGAAAGTAGTGTTTCTTAGGAAAAAGAACATATTCTCATACCATTAAAAAGTATTTCCAGGAAGGAAGAAGGTACTCTAATGTTTTTCTTCTCATAGTATTTTCATTGGATGCAGGGATATCTTCAAGGTGTGCTCAAGAAAGTCAAGGTATTGGCAACAAATGTATGACTGAAATTTTATTTTGCATTTTACAATTTTACAGACAATCAGAGTTGGAAGGGACCTTGTAGGTCAGGGGTCTCCAACCTTGGCTCCTGGAAGCCTGGCGGACTTCAACTCCCAGAGTGCTGGCTGTGGAATTCTGGGAGTTGAAGTCCGCCAGGCTTCCAGGGGCCAAGGTTGGAGACCCCTGTTGTAGGTCATGTAGTCCAAACCCCCTCCCAAGCAGGAGACCCCACACCATTTCTGACAAATGGCAGTCCAATCTTTTCTTGAAGGTCTCAAGTGATGATGCTCCCACAACTTCCAAAGGGCAACTTCTGTTCCATTGGTTGATTGTTCTCACTGTCAAAAAGTTTCTCCTTGTTTCCAGGTTAAACACTTGTTCAGTTTCCATCATTATTCCTTATCTGGCCTTTGGGTGCTTTAGAAAATAGCTTGACCCCTTCCTCTCTGTGGCAGCCCCTCAAATATTGGAAGAATGCTATCATGTCTCCTCTGGTCCTTCTCTTCAGTAGACTAGCCAACCTATAACTGTTCATCATATGTTTTAGTCTCCAGTCCCCTAATCATTCTGGTTGCTCTTCTCTGTACTTTTTCTAGAGTCTCAACATCTTTTTTATAGTGTGGTGACCAAAACTGAATGCAGTACTATAGGTTTTGTGTCTTATGCACCTAAAACCCAGGCAGAGATTCAAACGCAGCACTGCAGATGCTGTCTTAATTATATTGACCATACCTCAAGATATCCCTGCTGGAACATAGAGCTTTAGGCTTCCTTTGAAAGGAGAAGAAGCAATAGCCAAGGGCAACTTCTGAAGAAGACATTTTTCAAGTTCTTGTCATTGTACTGCAAGGGAAGGGAAGGGAAGAAAAGAAAGAAAGAAAGAAATATGGAGGGAGGGAGGGATTGAATATTAGTTCTCTATTTTACATGATCCTGTATGTCTATAAACAAAATTTAAAACTTAATATAGGCATTGTTTCCAATAGGAAATGAAAAGGAATTTGCTTCATATTTTCTATTTCTTGCTAAATTGAAACTTTTTCTGTTATGAGTGATCTTTATTGGATAATTTTTCAATATGTTTAATGTACATTCTCTTTCCCTGCACCAGCACAATAGGCAGAGACATTTGCATCTATTTTCTTCTAAAATTCAAAAAAGAGGAAGAGTGAATGCATGGATATAATATAATTAATATAACATAACATAACATAACATCATAACATAACATAACATAACATAACATAACATAACATAACATAACATAACATAACATAACATAACATAACATAACATAACAATACAATACAATACAATACAATACAATACAATACAATACAATACAATACAATACAATACAATACAATATAATATAATATAATATAATATAATATAATATATAATCTATATATGCACATATGTATGAATTTAAATGATCTTTTAGGGCAAAAGTTCTGCATTAGATTGTGAAAACAGTTTAGTACAGCGAGCAAAATTAAATGTAAAGCCCACAGCTGAAAATAACCACAAAGCGTATAATACAGTACATGATTTTAAATAAGAACAATGTTGTTTCATCTCGACAACTGACAAATAGGCTTCTGAATTTGTGGAGCTCAAATATTGTTTTCTGTGTTCTTGATAAATGTGGTCAGATATAATTAGAAGTGAATATTGCCAAGTTTGAGGGACAATTTGTATTTTGCAAGTGTGTTATCAGCCTGAAAGAAACAGCAGGAACCCCTTGTCCTGTACGTGCATGTTTTTTGGGGGATACCTGAGTACATTAAAAAAAATTAAGAAAAAGAAAAATGAAAGAAATGCACAGTACTAGAATGGAGGTGTTTTGACAGTTCTGAATAGTAATTTTATTACAAGGATTTAAAGATACTTCATTAAGTCTTGTGGTAACAAGCCAAACTATGCAAAGCATGTTCAGAGTTGCTGGTATTGTGGCTAAAATAAGAGCCTCATCACATGTCTGAGGTGCCTCCTTTGGTGAGGGGAGGAGGAAACCCACCCTGGAATATCCAACAATTGTTGGAATTGTTGAATTCCAACAATTCCAGAACCCCTGTCCCAAAAGTATACGTTAGATATTTGTTTTTACAAAATGCTGTCAAAACATCACCACCAATGAGATATTTATTTTAATTAGTTAAATATGCAGTTGGTTAATGCAAAGTAGTACATCAAATACACTGATGTTTACTTAATTAAATTATCAGTTACCTTTTCTTTACCTGATAAACAATTACTTCTTGGTAAATATTTAGCCAATATCTGATATCCATCACCATTTCTTAATATTTGTAATGAACACTGCATAATATTTGAAGATCATTTACTTTTCTCTCTGCTATATCTATTTTTCTTTAAAGAAAAGATGTTGAACTATTGTGGGCCTTGATAAAAGTGATATTAACTGAGGAAACTAAATCTAATACTTTATTCTGCAAACTTCAAACAAATCAGACAGTTTCAAAGGTGAAGTGCAGAAGGTCTTGTATCCAAAGTTTGCAGTTATCATAAAAGTTCAAATTCCAATTTGCAATTTAGAAAACATGCATATTTTAATCAACCAAGTCAGAGGCTGATTAATTTGATTCATAGCAGGATATGATTAGTGAAATATAGAAAATATATCAATAAAATTAAATAAGTTAAGATGAGGATTGTTACGTATACCAGTATTAAGCTGAGAGTAGACAAATAATGAATATGGCTGTCAATTTTAATTGTTATTGCACAAGACATTTGTACCCAGACAACACACTGTTTAATGGAAGATGGATTGTTTGTATAAAAAAATATAAAAGTTTAGATTCCAATTTGCAATTTAGAAAATATGCATATTTTAATTAACCAAGTAGGAAGCTGATTCATAGCAGGATCTGATTCAAAAATCTGAAGCTTCTCACTGAAGCCTGCCAACATCTGTAATCGTTTTCCTTGTTTGACCTCTAATTGGGTGATATTTAAAAGTATAATAAATGTTTATGAGAGGAAGAAGCCTGCCAGTTAGTAAACAACAAGTGCAGAGGTTTTGGACAGTGCAATAAGTATGTTTTAAAAACCATAAAGATTTGTTAATGATTAAACTTGAAAGAACAACACTTGCAAATATAATTTGCCTCTCTACATTTCAAAAAGTTCTAAGAGTGGAGATTATTTACAGTACTTACATTTTTTTTTGCCTACAATGAATAGCAGTTTGTAAGGATGGGGCATGCGGGGAGAGTCCTAGTACAGACCCAAAGTCTGCATCATGCTTTAATGCAGGGGTGTCCAACCTTGGCAACTTTAAGACTTGTGGACTTCAACTCCCAAAATTCCTCAGCCAGCTTTGCTGGCTGAGAAATTCTGGGAGTTGAAGTCCACAAGTCTTAAAGTTGCCAAGGTTGGACACCCCTGCTTTAATGCATCTGTATTTTCAGCATTCACCTTGCTGTTCTCATTTCACAAAGCAGCATCAATGAATAAAGCTTTTCGCAAAATCTAAGCAACTTCTATGCTGTTCTCACATGTACATGCTATATTCCCTGAAGGTCTCAGCGCTTATAAGAACTTTGTATCAAATAATTCCAGGTAAATATCTCAGCTTGTGTTTACAGAATAAAACTAGTGAGTAGCTGAAGGGACAGTAAAATCTTTTGGACAGCCCATGAAGAATACAAGCAATACTACGGTACTAAATCACTAAGTGTGATTCTTTGTTCTTGTTTTACTGTCCATGTACAGCTAGTCCTCAGCTAGTCCAACAGTTCATTTAGTAACTGTCCAAAGTTACAATAGTATTGAAAAATGTGACTTGTGACCATTTTTCAAAGTTAAAACCTTTGCAGCATCCTCATAGTCACGTAATCAAAATTCAGATGCTTGGCAACTGGTTCATATTTACAGCCATTGCAGAGTCCTATGGTCGTGTGAGCCCCTTTTTTGACCTTCTGACAAGCAAAGTCAATGGGGAAGGCAGATTCACTTAACAACTGTGTCAAGATAGGTTATAAAGTGGGGCAAAACTCCACATTAACAAATGTCTCACTTAAGAAAAATGTTGGGTCCAATTGTGGTCGTAAATCGAAGACTACTTGTATAGGAAGGGTTTGAACTTGTTGGCAACTCTTTCTATGAATACAAACATGCTCTTCATTTCTGACAGAGTAGCATGTCACATTTGTATGTTACAGGCAACACATATAGTACAAACTTGAAGCACTGGAGAAAGGAAACTGATAAGAAACAATTCATCTATTTATGATCTTTAATGGTATTTATGCTGCTGTACACAGCCTTAAGCTTTCCAATATTTGATAGTAATCTTTTCAGTAGAAATCTAATAGTCTTAAGTGTAATAGGAATTTTTCTTCTTCCTGTTATAGGATACAAGACCACTTCTCTTGGTGCAAGAATATATTGCATTTCCTAGATCCAGTATCAGGTTTTTGATAATAAAATAAATCGGGTCAACATAAAATCTGGGGAAATTATTGGCAAATATCTATCAGTTTTAGGCAGCATTAATTTTAACAGTTGCTATGTCCAAGTGTATCTCCACACATTCGTCCATATTCCTATGTAAAAAACCATATGAAGGAGTGCTATCATGTCCACTTTAGATAAAAATATATGTTTAATTGTTGCTGAATTATAAGTTATCTTTGATATCTTTGAGATATTAGTATTTATCTTGTAGAAAAATGGACTTTTAAAATAAAAATCTGGGGAAATTATTGGCAAATACCAATTATAGACAGCATATCACTTATAGACAGCATGAATTCTCAAAGCAGCAAGAATTGTTTTAATGCATTAAGTGTATCCATGCACTGTATTGTATAAGTATTAATATTTGCATACATTTCAGGGACAAGCTTGAATATGAGAATAAGCCTCCTTTAGGGTGTTTCTTAACTGTTTTTGCTTGTTCATCTTCCTTACCTTATTAATTCCTCACCCCTAACCATCCCATAGGACTCTTGGCAGTTTTATAGACATGCATAAACTTCTGTTCTAAAGCATCCATTGTCAATCTGAAGATAATTAAACATCCTCTGAAACAGGTCTATGTTTAATTATTTCCAGAAAGCAGCTTCAATAGGAGCTAACTTAAGTTCCAGTAAGAACCCATTTCAGAGGTCTGGAATTGCTGTGTAAACGCAGCAACATCACACTTTGCCCTGCTTCCAGCTGGTTTTCCTGGTAAGATCAAATTGGCTGGGCATACATGGGTCAAATTGTATTTGGCATATCTGGTTTTGAAGGTACTTAGTGCCAAGCTATAAAGATCTTTATAGGTTAATATATCGCTAAAAATTACACCCAAACCGAATATGAGATATGTTTTAAGGCCCCAAAATTAATTAAAATAATTATACAGATATTTGGATTTAGTCTGAGAAACATTCCTAATCAAGCATAGTGAAATCATCTGAAGTGTTTTAAAGAACAACTTTTTCCATTTCATATTAACTGAGCAATCATTTCTTTTCTCAACATGTGTTTCAGAATTCTAAGCATGGTAGATAAATATTGAAATAAAAGGACTCTGGACATAGTAAAGTAACATATCAGGGACTAAGGCTTTACCCAGTCTTCCTAACTGTACTATTTCTATTTGCAGGAAGAAAAAACTTCAGGTGTGTGTCTGTGTTTGTGCACACATGTGGTATTCAAAGATATGATCATCCACCTCTTGTTATATTCTGTGTATAACTGGCATCCACAAGGCAAGAAGACTGGTGGTTGCAGCACTGTGGATAGCTTCTGTTCTGTACCTTCATTTGCATTCTTGAGATCCCCGCACTTTGATTGGCCAAAGCACGGGGCGACCGGATTGGCTAGGCGAGCCATGCCGATTGGCTCGCTGAGAATCTCCCGCAATTGGTAGATTCGAATTGCGGGAGATTCAAAGCGGTGCCATTGGCCGCGGGTGCCGCGGCTTGGGAATAAAAAGCCGCAAAGTTTTTCTAAGAGCCAGTTCGGTTCCTGACTGCAATAAAGAGCTTGAGACAAAGTCACCGACTCCTGGCTTCCTTCCACGCGGACATAACACTGGCGCCGAAGGTGGGATTCTTATCCTGAACCGAAGCACGTGTCCGACGGAAGCCAGCCAACTGACGAGATGGCCAGCATCGCGCCACCAACCCCCTTCAACCCCGCCAGCAAGGACTGGGAATCTTACATGGACAGATTCCACATGTTCCTCGAATGCAATGATCTGAAGGATGCCACGGGACCGAAGAAACGAGCCATCTTCCTAACGTACTGCGGGCCCGCAGTGTTTAAGATGGCAAAAGCGCTAGCCAAGCCCGCCGATGTTACCGCAATGGATTGGGCGGACCTCGAGCCATTACTCTGGAAACACTACGCTCCAGCCGTACCCATTCTCATCCAACGACATGAATTTTATCGGCGGGACCAGCGGTCGGGCGAGAGTTTCAGTGATTTCGTTGCAGAGCTGCGGCGCCTTGGAGGACTATGCGAGTTCTCCAATATGAACGAGGCCCTGCGGGACCAAATCGTGCTCGGCCTTTGGGACCCCGTTCTCCAAAGTCGGTTGATGGCTAAGGGCAACATCGCTCTCACTGATGCTATCTCCGAAGCCGCGGCAGCTGAAGCAACCCAACAATCAGCAGACCGCATGCGGAGACCGAACGCCGGGGACCGCACCGCAAACAACAACCCTGCAAGGTCGACCGAGGCCCAACCTGAAACTACCACCCACCAGGGTGAACTCCACTCCACCTCGGGCATGTCAGACGAGGAGGAAGACATCCACCGTCTCCAGGCAGGCCGCGACCAGCGCAGCCAGCAGAGTCGTAAGTCGAGGACCGCGTGTGCCGGTTGCAGAGGCGACCACCCCAGATCCGAATGCCTGTTCTTTGACTCCGTTTGCCGGCACTGCGACAAAAAAGGCCACATAGCCCGCGTCTGCCGCCTCAAGAAAACCCACAGCCCCAGACGATGGGACCCAAGCGAGCAGAAACGAGAGAGCCCACCCCCCAGGACCAGAGACCACCCAGCAGACAACCATTGGGAACGGAATGGACAAGCCCAACGAGGGGGCGAGAGCCGGCAGAGAGAAGAGATACATCAAACAGTCACCATCAGCCACGCAACTACCACAGATGCCAAAAAGGTCTACGTGGAGGTAGGCATCGAAGGCGAACCCTGTAAAATGGAGGTGGACTCCGGGTCCTACCTCTCAATGGTAGCATGGCAAGAAATTAAACGCTTGGTGCCTACCATCCAGAGGAGGGAACTAGAAAACCAGAGACTAATCCTCAAAGACTACCAGGGAAACCGCATCCTTGTAGTCAGAACAGGAAAATTCACAGTGACATACAAGGGGCACACCAAAACACTTCCCCTGACCATCGTCGATCGAGACCGACCTAGCCTGCTGGGACTTCAATGGTTCGCACCGCTAGGCATCGCAGTCACGGGCATCGACCACATCGCCGAAGCCGACTGGGAACAGCAACTGGCCCAGGACTTCCAAGAAGTGTTCGACGGCACCCTAGGCAAGTACTGAGGGCCCCTTGTATCCTTCCCCCGAAATGCCTAAAACAAAGGCAGGTACCTTTCTCACTCAAACCGACGAGCAAATTGACAAGCTCGTCAAGCAAGGGGTCTTACAACCCATAGACCACGCCCGGTGGGAGACCCCCATAGTCACCCCAATCAAGCCTGATGGGTCAGTGAGAATCTGCGGGGACTATAAGGCCACCCTAAATGGCGCCTTGCAGCAAAGTGCTTACCCTGTCCCCATAGTGCAGCATCTCCTACACTCACTGGGAGGGGGCAAAGTTTTCATGAAACTCGACCTGGCCCAAGCATACCAGCAACTGCCGGTCGATGAGGAAACTGCAGAGGTGCAAACCATAGTCACCCACCGGGGAGCCTTTAGATGCAACCGCCTCCAATTTGGAGTCAGCGTGGCGCCTGGAATTTTCCAGACTCTTACAAGGCATCAAGGGGGTGGTACCATACTTTGACGATGTACTTGTATCGGCAACCAACCAGGCCAAACTAGAGAATCGCCTAAGGGAGGAGCTAATGAGATTCAAAGAAACTGGGCTTAAAGTGAAGAGGGAAAAATGCCAGCTGTACACAGAACGGGTCGAATTCCTAGGATACCTCCTAGACCGACACGGCATTCACCCCACCGACAAAAAAATTAAAGCCATCAAGGAAGCTCCCACACTCAGGTCAAAAACAGAACTGCAGGCGTTTCTGGGGCTACTTAACTTTTACAATGTCTTCCTGCCCCAAAAGACGACCGCAGCGGAGCCTTTGCATAGGCTTTTGGACAAGGCGGCTACCTGGACTTGGGGGAAACGCAAGGAAGCTGCCTTCAGGAAAACCAAGGACCTGCTCACTGCGGATGCCGTCCTCATCCAGTACAACGAGACCCTACCACTAGCCATCACATGCGACGCATCACCCTTCGGCGTCGGCGCTGTCCTCAGCCACACTCTCCCCGATGGAAAGGAAGCACCCATCGCGTTCTTTTCAAGGACCCTCACCAAACCGGAGCGGAGCTACAGCCAGCTGGACAAAGAGGCTTTGGCTATCGTCGCCGCAGTAAAAAGGTTTCACGAGTACCACTAGGGCCGGACGTTTACCATCATCACCGACCACAAAGCGCTGCTGGGAATACTTGCAGGGAACAGGGCCACCCCGAACATTCTGTCTCCCCGAATGACAAGGTGGTCCGAATTCCTGGCCGCCTACAACTACGGGCTCACACACCGACCCGGTAAGACTATCTCCCATGCAGATGCCTTAAGCCGCTCACCGTTACCCGAACCAGACACTGACCCAGCACCCACGACGACCACCCTCAGCATAGAGACTCTACCCAACCTACCCATAACCACGTCAGACATTGCCCGAGAAACTAATAAAGACAAACGTCTGGCGCGGGTTTTGCATTGGGCAGAGAAAGGGTGGCCGGAAAAGGACAACGACGAGACCTTCAGGACATTCCGGAACCGACAAACGGAACTCTCATTACTAAAAGGGTGTATACTATGGGGGGATAGGGTGGTCATCCCGGAAAAACTACAAGGGAAGGTTTTGGAACTGTTACACGAGGGGCACCCGGGCATCGTTAAAACGAAAGCTCTGGCCAGAAGTACGCTTGGTGGCCAGGGATGGACAAACAGATCGAGGCCTGGGTAGCAAGGTGTCAACGATGCCAGGAAACTAGACCAAGCCCACCCACAGCACCCATCCTAGAGTGGGAAACCCCCAGGGGACCTTGGTCTAGAATCCACATAGATTTCGCCGGGCCCACAAAAGGACACACTTTCTTAATAACCGTAGACTCTTACTCCAACTGGCTGGAGGTAAGCAACATGAGAACAACCACCACGGAAGCCGTGACCAAAGAACTCTGCAAACTCTTCGCAACACATGGCCTCCCGCATGTCCTCGTGTCCGACAACGGGCCCCAATTCACCTCGCTAGAATTCGAAAAATTCCTAGTGGAAAGGGGCATACGACACGCACTGACAGCCCCGGCGCATCCGGCGGCGAATGGTAGGGCGGAACGGATGGTTCAATTCACAAAAAAAACCATCCAGAAAATAGACCACGGGCAGATCCAGGACAAAATAAATAAATTACTTTTCATACAGCACATAACCCTGAACACCACAACAAATAAAAGCCCGGCAGAACTGCTAATGGGGAGGAAAATAAGGTCCTACTTGATAGACTACACCCCACTTACAACCCAGAGAAACCCCCAGACCACCAGCAAACACCGAACCTTCACACCAGGCGACGCCGTCTACACGAAGAACCTAAACGGAGACCCATTATGGATACCAGCAATCATAACACAGCTAACAGGCCCACACTCGTACCAGCTACAAACAACCGACGGACGAGCGTGGAAACACCACATCGATCAGTTAAGATCGAGGACAACCACACAAGACACCACCGACACGCAACCAAACAAAACCAACCCCCTCAACACAAACCAAGAGGGGAGGGGATACACCAGGAACCAAAACCCAGAAAAAAGAAACCAGCCATACTCACCTGCAAGCAGCCAGCACGAAACCTCGCCAGGAAGAGACAGCCAGGCCAGCTCAACCAACCCGGGAAGACCGAGTGGGAGCGGCAAAACCCGCAGCTCAACCAACCCGGGTAGCCCAGGAGGGAGCTGCAGAGAGCGGCCCAGCCAGACAGACCAGATGGTTCCCACGACGGAGTCCAGAGAAACAGAGACCCCGACTGAACCGGCTGGGATCCCACCTACGACTGACCTGCGCAGGTCCAGTAGGCAAAGACGGAGCCCTGCCTACCTACGGGACTACGCTACATAGGACTGAACCAAGAGGGGAGGGGTGTTCTGTACCTTCATTTGAATTCTTGAGATCCCTGCGCTTTGATTGGCCAAAGCGCGGGGTGATCGGATTGGCTAGGCGAGCCGCGCTGATTGGCTTGCTGAGAATCTCCCACGATTGGTTGATTCGAATCGCAGGAGATTCAAAGCGGTGCCATTGGCCGCGGCCGCCGCGGCTTGGGAATAAAAAGCCGCAAAGTTTTTCTAAGAGCCAGTTCGATTCCTGACTGCAATAAAGAGCTTGAGACAAAGTCACCGACTCCTGGCTTCCTTCCACGCAGACATAACAGCTTCCAATGAGGAATTTGCTTTAAGGAGGGCTAGAGGTGAACTATAAGACATGATAACTTTCTGTGTACAATAGGATATTCTCAAGGTGTCATCATCTGTTCAAAGAATGAAGACTTTTTAAAAAGTGAATGGCCAGTCCTGGAAGACTTTGAGCAGAGATGGCAGCATAGGAGAATAGAAATTACCATCTAAGGTTCAGAGCTGGTGCTTATGGGGCCTAATTTTAATTCTTCACACTCTGTAGCAGATTGGCCATCTCTTCTGCCTCCAAACTAAGGGCAAGGTCTTGACCCTGCAGTCTGAAATGTCAATCCATTTTAGAGCACATCTGGGAGAATCTTTGACTCCATATTATTGGATGTTTTCAGCAGCCCTCAGATAAAAAAATAAATATTTTCTTTTTAGGATTACCAGAAAGGTCAATTAAACAAATAACATATAAGATAGCCAATATCTTATTTTTTACAGAAATTAGGCCAGGATGGGAATTTGTATGTTTAAGAACATATATTTTTAAGATACAAATGTTATTTTGCACTTTGTTGTAAAAAATAGTTTTATTTATCATGTATTTTTATTTTTATATATCACTCTGAGTTGCCCAGAATTATTTTGTATAAATATTTTAAATAAATAAAGATGTACTCGTTAAAACATGAGACTGATAATAAAAAATACTCTTGATCATAGTGCTCTAAGGAGGGCATAGCATTAATTACGGTCTATTAATCTAGTTTTCTTAATGTGCAAAAGAAAAATATAAAATGAACAAACAAATGGTTTCATTTATATTACATTAATAAAAAGTCACACAATTAATAGTGTGACAACAGTGCTAATTGAATTATATAGAAATGAATAATATGAACAGCTGAAGTGATAAAGAAATATTCTTTTACTGATTCTACTTTGGATTCAAAATATAAAAATAAATATGACAAGAATTTCATCTGTATGTTCTGATTTCTGTCAAATAAGTGCCATAATAAGTCCATGGGAAATAAGAAAACTATGAAATTTTGGAATACGTTTCAACTGTGCTTCAATATAGTTGTACGGATGCTTGCATGCTGAGAATTGCTTGCTATTTGATCCCTCTTAATTCAATATACTTATGTAGGGAAAAATGGAAATTCGGTGAACTTTATGTATGAGAAACTTCAAGAAGATGATGAAATAAACAGTAAAAATAGTATGCAGTTGGGAATCCGCTAACTAACATTAGCTATAAAACTTGGCTGGAAGTGTCAGCAGCCAGCTGTGAAAACAAGTGAAATTTGGATGGGAAACACTGAGAAATGTCAAAGAATAGATTAGTCCTGTATCAGTGGCTCGACTGAAAACAATATATGACATGGTCACAAGTTCTTTATGAGGTATCTGTACTTAAATGTTCTTAGGTAGCAGAATTGTAAATGATATCTGTTAGACATCAAGGTAATAGGCTAATACTAGGTTAAAACAATGAATGGTAGTTACCATATGATTTTTAGACTGTTCAGAGTTAAGCCCGTAAACAGTTCTGTGCCCTATCCTAGAACATTGACCAAAAAAAGTGACTGGGCTGGCACTGGGGACTGGATGGCCTGTACTATTAGAAAATAAAAAGAAGTTGGGAAAAAGAAGTAAGGGGTTTGCTGAAAGAAGGAAGAACCATTGAAGAAATAAGAAAAAGGCATTTACAGCAGTGGTCACCAATCGGTGGCCCACGGCCCACTGGTGGGCTGTGAGAAAATTTTGGTGGACCGCAGAGAAATCTCACCCCCAGAGCACCCCCCCAAAGCAATTTATCCAGGCTGTGCAGAAACACAAGGCTGTGCCACCCATATGGCCTGCAGGAACCATTCCCGCCCACTCAATCCTTACCCAGTAAACTTGCCTACTAAATTGCTATTTTTCCTTTTTCTGAACATCATCTGTTCTGTTGTGCAGGGAGATTTAGCTTAGTTAGGAAGCAGGAAATTGTTGGATTTCTTGCTTTCTAGCTAGTCTTTAGATCTTCAGCTCTGCTTTTAAGTATACAGCCAAACCTCCCTTAGGACTGAAGGTTTGCTTGCAAGCAAATTAAGTGCAGATTCACGGCAAGCAAATTTGAGAGACTGAGCTAGCCAATGGCAGATCAATAGATCACTGATTCTGTGAGCAACTCAGTCTGCCTACTTTGCCTGATTTTGGGTAAAAGTTGCTCTTTTTTATAAAAAATTCAATATTTACATACATGGTGTATTGTGAGTTAATTTTGTGAGTCTTTGCTAGCAAATTTTATGAGTTTGCTTGCAAGCAAATTTTATGTGACAGACTGAGCTAGCCGATGGCAGATAGATAGATCACTGAATGATTCTGTGAGCAACTCAGTCTGCCTGCTTGCTTTGCCTGTTTTTGGGTAAAAGTTGCTCTTTTTTTAAATAAAAAATTCAATATTTACATGCATGGTGTGTTGTGATTTAATTTTGTGAGTTTTCTTGCTAGCAAATTTTATGTGACAGACTGAGCTAGCCAATGGCAGATAGATAGATTTCTGAATGAATCTGTGATTCTGTGAGCAATTCAATCTGCCTGCCTGCTTTGCCTGATTTTGGATAAAAGTTGCTCTTTTTTTAATAACAAAAATCAATATTTATATAAATATTTATAATATTTACATACAAGCCATGCCCAGCCAGTCACATGACCACCAAGCCACACCCACAAATTAGGCCACACTCACAGAACCACACTTAGTGGTCCCTGGGATCTAAAATCATGAGTTTGATGGTCCCTGAAGTCCAAAAGGTTGGCGACCCCTGATTTAGAGGACCTGCACAGAATTGACTCCAGATCTCTCTGAGCCATGACTAAGCAAAAGCAGGTTCTTGTTTCTAGTGTTTCAAAATTTTCAACCTATAAAAATCTATAACTGACAGACAGATGAACAGACTGATGAATATGAAACTTTTCTCATACAAAAGGAAGGGAGTGGGAAAAATGCAACCTTGCTAGTAGCATGAAGATCTTTACATGTAAGATGCCTAAAACTCTTTCAGTGGTTGCTAATGATCTAGTTCCCCTTCACAAAGGGACCAGTGGTTGCATAGTGAAAACACCTGACACATTCAACTGCCTTGTGCTATGTTTTCTGATATTGTATTCTATGAGATTCCTCTGGATGGCATGTACTGTAGAAAAGAGCTTGCTATCAAGAAGAAATGATTTTTTTTTTCTAACACAAAGGTTCATTTATTTTTTTACATTTGATCAATGTGAGGAATTACAAGTCATTCACAGACAGTTCAGGACTCCTAAACTCCTACAGAGTTATAAATATTAAGTCTTAAATCATGCCATGCTCCCTCTGGAGCCCTTTTCTTCATCCAGGTCATGGTTGTCCCAAAGGTACTTTTTCAAAAGGCAACTGGACTTTCTTTGTTTTTTCCCTTGAAGATGCAAAGCTTCTTAGATGAGAGGCAAAACATCTTCAAGGAAAAAACAAAGTCCAGTTTCCTTTTGAAAAAGCAAAACCATTGGGGCACATTCTTTCTGTGAGACTAGCAAATTACTTCTGGAAATTCTGAAGTGAAACAAGTAGTTTCTAGACAATATAATTGTATAACCAAAATTAATAAAGAAAATGCCTTTCTTTTTGAGAAACAGAACACCTCCTGAGTAAAGTTCTATTCACAAGTAATACCTTTCCTGCAAACAGAAAAGCTTTACATGTCTTTCTAATGCCCGGAACTTTGGCAGGAATTTCAATTCCAAATTAATGGTTGTTTGTTACAGTATTTACCAATTCTGTGATGATTTTCTTGAGCCTCACTATGCTTAATCTTCCTGCCTCAAAATCAGATGCAGTTTTCTGCCAAGCATGAAAATCACACTATGGAACAGAAAAAGAGAAATGAATGTGTTTTGTGAAATCAGTCTATGAATAGAGAAAGCTGTAACAGCTTTCTAAAGTAATAGTTCTGCTTTGAAATACTTGTTATATATTTAACTATGTTCAAATGTAATATAGCTTCCATTTAAGGGATTTCGTCTGGAAGCAATGGGCAGGAAGAGTTGTTCGTTATTCTATATCAGAAACTAGCTATCAATTGCACCATTTCATCTCCAACAACAACAAAATATTCCAATGTCTAGTGCATTGTACATATACTATAAAACTGTATTTGTTAATAAACCAATGATAATACAAGGCTTTTAAAAATGTAAAGCAGGACAGCACACCTGAAGCATGGAAAAAGGAAAAAAGAGCAATGGCTGAGCTACTCTCTTTTTTGGTGTTATGTCCATACAATTGCAATTAGAGAAACAGGAAGAGAAGGGTAACATGTGGCAGATGTGAACAAAAAAGAGGATGGTTTGAAAATTGCAGACTTGGTGAAGAAGACTGAAAGGGACATGAATACAAAAGATTCAGAGATGATAGAACTGATGAGTGATGGACTGGACTTTCTTAAGAAGAAAGACAAATGAACAACCATTTGCCTGAAATGGTACAGGGCAGGAGTGTTAAACTAACATCATCATGGTGGTATCATGTAATGTATTGGAACTTTTTCCCCCTTCGCTAAACCAGGTGTGGGCATGGGCAGTATATAATGCATCCAGCCCACGGGCCAGAAGCTTGACAGCCCTAGTATAAGGTTTCCTGCCTGAGCGGGGTGGGATGGGGTGGATTAGAAGACCTCCTTCAAACTCTGTTATTCTCTTATAAGATGGAATGAAAAATGCCTCTCAAATGTCAAACGAAATCTGTTTAATTTCTTCATAATCTCTTTCCAGCCTTCACATATCCATCTCTTTCTTTTTGATTGCTCTGCTCTCCAGCCTGACATTTTATGATTTCTTTTACTTAGTTTGGATGTAGGCTGCTGTGGGTTTTTAACAAACAGTTGTGATATGTTTATGTTGGATTCTGCAAATCTATTGGCTCATATGCTTTACTGATAGTTCTTTCCCTTTCTGAAGGGAAAGAACTATGTCCAATAAAAGCATGCCTTGTTGGACTGAAAGGATAGTTTAGCAGCTCCTCCAGACAGCTTTGTTGTTGTAATGTTGGGACAATGCCAGCAATTCAAATCATGCTAAGCTATAGCGCCCTTTGAGGAATTCTGAAAATGGAACAAGTTTCAACCTTAACATTAAATAGAATGAAGCAGCTGCTTCAGCTAGTGACTAGAAAGGTGGTCATCTGGAGCTGACCTCCATTTTCTGCCCTCCCAACCCAGTGCCCAAGACAGCCATTTTATTTTGTGGTTTATTTCCAGGCAAGCTTGGTTCATATGCCACAGCTTTTTAAAGACTTTTTATTGTCACCTTTATTATTTTAGTAAATGACTCAAAACTCACCTCATTAAGTGAGCTGGGCTAAGAGAGAGAGACTGGCCCAAAGTCCACTCAGTGTCTGTGAAAATGAATGAATAAGGAATTATATCAACGCTACGTTTTGTCTGCTGTTGTCTTAAAAACATGCCATTCTGCCATATTTATTTGCTTCTTTGTGAAGCTGAGTTTTATAATAATAGTCTTACTCAGACATCTTAAGCAGGTTTTTCCCACAGAACTGCTTGATTTGACAGCTTTTGATGTCTTTGTTATTTTACGTCAAAACAAGTTGCTAGGGAAAAATTAAATCTTCTAATTAAAATACAATGAGGTTGCTAGTTTCCCAGAACTACTCAGGCACAGATCCACAAGAAAGAAAAAAAATCACAAAAAGAAACAGATTCTCCTATGTCATATTGTAGTTTTCCAGGTCTGAACAAAAGTTCTTAGGGAAAATACTCAGCCAAAAGCTTTGATCCGTACAATTCCTTCTAGGTGAATCAACTTGGCATAAACAACATTTTGGAAACCCTGAAGCTAGCAGAAGACAATTGACAATTCCTTCACTGAAAGTACAGAAATTCATTCTGGAAAAACACTGATTAAATTAGTGTCCCATACAAGCAACCAATTATTGATACTGGAAAAATCAACCAATTATTGATACTGGAAAAATCAAGTATTTTCAGTCTCAATTTTAAAAATTATGTTCTGTTAAGGGTTTCCCCTATTGATAAAAACCTAAAAATGGCAGATCTCCTGATAGCAATAATATCTATTATGAACTTTCTGTGAGTTTCTTTGGGCATGATTTAATATACTGTATAAGTAGATCTGACAGTGTTGCAGATGAATATGTAGTAAGGAAGTTCCTATGTTCAAAAGTCACATAACAGGCAAATAGGGCACCCTATTGCTTATTCAGTGATTTTGGAGAGATCCTTTAATTTCATGCTGACAGGATAGAATTGGGGGAAGAACAAAGTTTGATGCTTTCTCTAGGGTTGTTTGGGTGCGTTTTGCTCTCCCATTAAGACCAGAACTAATCAAAGACATGAGTATACTGCCAGATTGTGCTGACACAAGAACTGGCAATCAATTGTGGAGGACAAAAACTGACCATACAGTCCTTTACCTATCCTCAGCCGAATGTGTGATCCCATATTCTGCTGTTCAAGTGGAGTTCTGGCTTCCAGCAACTAAAGTATTGTAATGGAGTTTGCCTGCCACACTTTACTTTCTTTGTATTATGTTCTGCGCATGGGTGCAAGGAACGGAGATGAGGCAGTGAACAGTGAACTTCAACTCTTTATTAACCATCATGAACAAAGCAAAAACCTGGGGCAGCAGTAGCCCTTTTATAGAGCAGGCTGCTGACCTATTAACCAATGAGAACATGGAAGCATTAAATCCTTGAACCAATGAGAGTGGCTCATTAACAGCTAATCAGATTGCCCCTGAGTGGACCAATCCAATATCGCTATTATCGGCCAATCAGAAGTGGAGGATTAGAACCCTGCTTTTTCTTTAAGCTTTGTTAAACTTTATTTAAGCGTTTTTATTAGTTCATAACACTTTGGAACAAATCTCTGTATTTTGATTGGCTATTGGATGAAGGGGCAGGAATATCTGCTTGCCCAGATCAGTGGTTGCTGCCCCATTAATAAACAGTCCTTCCTTGTTTTTTTCTCAGGTTTGGCTCCATAAACTCTGCTGCAACTACTATTAATTTCTAAGTAACATACTAATGTGCCCCATGTTCATTGGTCACTGGTTTGGACCTATTAGAAACAATTTCTTTTCCTGATCACTAGCTTTCTTGAGCTACCACTCTCTTGTGTTTGCTTAAAAAGAATACAACAGTTTATTAGTATGTTGATAAAATGCTGGAGTTTCATTTTTTTTTCTTTTTTATAAGCACTCACATGGCCCAAATAAAGCTATTTGAGAGCTATGATAAATGTTCTAATTCAAGTAAAAACAAAAACAATAAAATACAGCAACAGTGTACTTATTTAAAATTAGAAAGTAGTGAAGTAAATAATCCAAGGAAAGAGAAATAATAATTTTAAAAATTATGCTGGATTTCAGCATAATGACCCTGTACTTGTCAAGGAAACATTACAACACGAAACTACAGACAGAGTAGTCTGAGAGCTCCTACAGCAATGATCAGGGAAGGAAATTTTAAAAATGATTGCTGTATATAAGTGCATGCTGATACTTTAATTTTGTAAACTGCATCAAAAAACACTTTCCCCCCAAAGTATCCATATGTAGTAAAATCTGCTTACAGTAAGAAAAGAGATTGTTTTTCTGATGTGGAACATTAGGACAGCAGTCCATGGGTGGATGGATGGTTGTATTTTTCAGTAGCTGGTATTGGCATTCTAGGCTAAACATCTGGCAAACAATTCCTGATATGTCCCAAACCAGATAGAGTTTTCTTAAAACAGCTTGGAGTCCAGCTGAGTATTAACATGGAACAGGAGCAGCTTAAAGGTGTAGTGGAGAACAATCCTAAATCTTACTCTATGGAGAAGTAGGAAAGCTCTGGATCTTTCAGATACATTCATAAATCCTTCAAACTACTCCATTACTCAACTCATCCTAATTCCTATCTCCTTTCAGGGCTTGATTGGAATTAATTTTCCATCCCATTATTGAACAGTTTACCCCCTCTGCTTATCCTTTATACAATCATACCCGCCTACACACACACACACACACTATATACTATTGTACAAAACCATAAAGAATTCTATTGTATCCTACTTTACTGACAGTACTGTGGCTAATTGGCTGTGTCAGATTGAAATGCTCAACAAGTTGACCTGCATATCTATGAATGTAAAAAATCCCATTCATCCTTAGTTAATAGGTTTCCTCTTTTTTGATGTCTAAATAGTTAGAAAATTATTTGCTTACATCATTTTCCTTCTTGAGAAGTCAAATCATGTCTCTCAGAAGAATTAGAAATGGTTGCACATTCCAGCTTCAGGGCTCCAAAGATGTTAGATTTCTTTTCTGAACTGATAAAGCAAAAGCCTCAGCTTGAAATTCTATCACTTATGGTTTCATATATGCTTCTCATCAGTCAGGTATGCTGTTCATCACAGTTCAAAATTAATTACAATTTAAGTACAATAATTTAAAACAATTACTTCTAAAATGTGAATGAAAATGCTGTGAATTTCCCAGTTTGGTTTCCTTCTGATGATCAGTTGGGTTCTAAGAATTGGAACAATGCTCAAGGAAAGAATAATCCAATATTCCTATCCAAATATACAGTATGAACCTTTGTTCACACATAGGATTTGAACTTTGATCCCTTCTATAATTCTGTTCTGGCAGAAGTGATCATCGTGTCATCCAACTATGATATGGAATTTTCCAAGTCTCTGCTTTATACCAATGGCTTCCAAAAACAACATAACAGGAATGGTACTCTGTGATGGGTCAGCAACAGGAAAAGCTTCCTTGAGGTATTCTGAGAATCCGTCTGTTCCCAATGCTCATGGCCAGCTTTTCTTGCAATGGTGATAGCAATGGTCATAGTCAGATCAGTTAAAGTTCAATTTCCAAAAGCCCATGTAGAAATATTTGTGCAAATGTATCCTGCTCACTGGCCTTACTAAAATAGTTGGGTTTTTTAGTGATGAAGAAATTTTGCACTGTTGCATCATTAACTGCATTGCTTTATTAATTCGATGATATTCACCTTCTGTGGAGCATGTGCTACTTGTATTGCTATCTGATTTCCCTCCTCCCAATTATTATGTGTGAATAATAATCATTTGTAGCATATTTCATAGCCAGCCATTCACTGCATAACAAATCTTCTGGAATGAATGCCTTCCTTGTTGTTGTAAATGGACTGAATGGTTTGTCTCTTAACAGATCACTCTTTTGATTGCTTAGCCTATGTCATCTCTATAAAGATTTTCTGGTGACAAAAATTCTTTCCTAATAGCATTAGCCCAGCAGATGAATTGAAACTTCACTATTTCCATTGCAAAATTAAAATGTGTGGCATATATCTTTTCTGTTGTGAGTTTGAACATGTCTATCATAGCTGTCATCCCTCCAAAGCTCAAGTGGGCAATTCTAATCAACAGAGAAATGTTGGCTTAGTTGTACATGAACATAAGTGAGATGCCTTAGGAAGCAGCTTTTTCATTTGTTTAAGTCTTGTGTGCACAGAAGAAAACATGACTAATGCAACGCATCCTTGAGAATGATCTGCACTGCATTTCACAGTGAGCAAGTGAAAAATAAGACAGCGAAATCTGCCCTTTAGTGTCCCCTTCTGTTAGTTGCCTTCGTCATTGTTCCTATTTCCTAGTAGAATCTTTGCTGCTTTCATCAATAGGGATGGTTAGGGCAAAAGATACAGAAACAAACAAGCATCCAATAAGAAAACAAGAAATTAAACTCTTGGTGGAGCAGCTATCCAAGGGAATCCCACCAGGAAAATCTCTAGTTGCTGAAAAGTATCGGGTTTATGCCTTTGAGTTTTCTTCTACCTTGGCCTTAGGTTCCTCTGCTTTGGCATCTAAAGCTGCCACTTCCTTTTCCCTCTCTACTGGACAAGAGAGTATCAGTCAGGTCAGGGGTCAGAACAAATGTCCAGTTGGCTGTATATAGAGATCAACTTTAGATTTCACATATCTATTTGTTTACACCTTTTATCTCTAGCCTGGGTAGGACCATCTTTCTTATACTGGTTTTTAACTTACATGCTGCATGGGAAAAAAAACCCAAAAGGAAATGAAATCACAAAAATATGTTGCATTCTTTTTTTTTTTTTTTTTTAAGTCATAGCCTAAAGGAAGAGATTCAGACATGGATGTATCATTTCAAAGCATATTCATGCTAACACACACATAAATATGAATGCTTAACTATTTTCTGACAGTTAAAGAGATTTGCATAAACATCAGTGACAAGTTATTTTAGTGTCAGATGTGGGAACTTCACATACCAGTTATAATGAATAATCTGTTTTAGAATAGCAAAACAAGTTAGTATGATATCCAAGCAAACATGTCTGCAAAATTATTCTTTTCAGGCAAAATATTCTTAATGATTATGTATTTTTATATTTTCATTGAATAATTTTATATTTTCATTCTATAAGTTTTTCTTAAAAATGAGCAGCTCTGAAACTTAGCACCAGGTAAAGCTAATCAAGCAACAGCCAAATTAAAGTCTGCTGGAAGCTTTCAGATTTGTAAATGCATGTAACCACATAATCTATTCCCATAATATTATGAATTCTTCATTCTTCCAGGTGCAATTTCACCAAAAGTTGAAATTGGGTTTAAAATATATTTTGAGGTAAATCTAAACGTTTTATTTTTTGTTGTTTTACACACTTACATGCTTTTTTATATGGTTTGTAAAATGCTCAATTTCATTTTTTAAAATTAAATATTTGGAGCCATTGTCCTTTCTTTTGAATATTTATCATTTTCAGTCTTTTAAAAAAAGTTAATTTAATGTATAACTATGAATCAATCAATGTTTATTATAGTCACAGACCAGCTTTACAAATAAAACCATTAAAAGAATAATAATAGTAAAAAAATAAAAATAAAAAGATAGGCAGAATAATATATTGCGATTGATGGTGGAGTATCAATAGGCAGTTAGAATCTGCCTAATTTTGCACATGGCATTACAGAATTCTCACATTTAGAGAAACTATTTCATACAGACCTCATAACAGTAATTGCAAGTAAAAGAGATCAGTATATTTTGTTAGGTAATATATCCTATGAAAAATTGGAGCTGTTCTGATCCCATTTGTTTTGCCACTTGAGGCAATTATCATTTTATCAACCTTATCAATTAGATGTTCCCTGAGGAAGAAAGATGGGAGGTTTCAGATAATCTAAGAAAGCTACTTATCAGAGCCAGCTGGAAAATTATACAAATCCCTACATGTACATGATTCCTTAAGCCAGATAAGTGTATTAGGGAATGTGAAGAATGATTTGGAATTTTAATATTTAAGTAGAATAAAAAAATATTAGGAGTCAGGACTCTCAATATTCCCTTTTGTTTCAAAAACAATGAAATAACTCCAGATTCCTGCCATGCCTCATGATTTGACTAAGGCTAAAATCGTAAGACCACATTGCAAATGGTACCTCCTCCACCCCACCCAAACTGGGAGATTATTTTTACTGATTCTGTGTTATTGAGGAAAAAATGATTCACTCATCTCCCTCCACAGCATTGAGCTCAAAGAAATTGACATTCTACATACTTTTGCACTAAATAACCAATCATATTGGATATTTATTGACTGATGGTTGCATGTTGCTAGTCTCTGAATTAGGCGAGGTGGAAAGTAACATCTAACACATGCCTACAAGCAGAGACAAGTATCAGGAACAAACAGCAGAAATTCTATGAAAGTGACAGACAGAGAATGCTGGCTTAAGAGTAAGTCAAAGAGTTTCTTCTAAAACAGAGTTTTTCCTAATAGAGTTTCTGTTAAAACAGATTTCAACAGATTTCAATAAAAATCACTACCTTTTCTGCAGTTTCAATAAATCAAAACAGAATCAGAAATAAGTTGACTCAGCAATAAAACCAATGAAATAACATAAAGCAGGCCAGAGCTAATCTCAAAATGATGAACTCAGAGCCTATGCAGAATGAGAACACATTCATTAAGCTTCCTTCTTTTGTTTTTGGACAAAGAGAATCCACTTGAACATAGTTCATAAAAAGTATGTGTTCCGAACTAAGCAAACTCGTTAGCTTGCAATCCTAATAGTTTTCTTTCCACGAGTTTCCAAGCAAACTCGTTAGCTTGCAATCCTAATAGTTTTCTTTCCACGACAGGCTTGTAAACTTGCACTTCTGATTGGCCCGCTAATAGTGGATCGTGATTGGTCGTTTTGGCTGATCTGATTGGCTGATAGCGGGTCGCCACTGATTGGACACTCCCAGCGTGGCAAACTTAAATCATTGGTTGTTATGACAGCAGCCAGCTCTATAAAAGAAGCTGCTGCTGCCCAAGTATTTTCGCTCTGTTCTGAAGTCACTAATGAAAAGCTGGAGTCACTATTCGATGCCTCGTCTCCGTTCTTTGCGCCCACCCTCCCAGATCTAACACTGGCAACGAGGGTGCGGAGACAATAGAGCTGACTGAACACTCACTGAACGCTAACAGAGCACGTGGCTGAGAGTGAACCAATAGTGGCAGAATGACCAGCGGTGCCATACCACCCGCTCCATTTGATCCAGCTAACGAAGACTGGGACTCGTATATGGACAGGTTTCAGATGTTCCTGGAAACCAACAATCTGAAGGATGCAACGCCTGGCAAGAAATGAGCTGTATTCCTGACCCATTGCGGGCCCACCGTTTTTAAGATGGCAAAGGCACTCGCAAAACCAGTGGAAGTCAAGACAATGGACTGGAACAACCTCGCCCCAATCCTCTGGGCCCATTATGCCCCAGCGGTGCCAACACTCATCAGGAGACACGAGTTTTACCAGAGGGACCAACAGGAAAGCAAAAGCATTGGAGACTTCATCACAGACCTCAGAAACCTAGGGGGACTCTGTGGCTTTGCAAATCTTGAAGAAGCCATGAGAGATCGAATTGTTCTGGGTCTAAAAGACCCCACAACCCAGAGCAAGATTATCGGCCTCGCAGATGTCATCGCTGATGCTACTGCAGCAGAAGCAACCAGGAAGTCAGCAGCTCGAATGCGCCGAGCAAACAGACTGCACCGCCAACTCGCCAGTGACACTACATCCTTTTCCGAGAGGCACACAACGGCCACCCACCATGAAGACCTCGAATCCTCATCAGAAAGCAAGGAAGAGGAGGTCAACAGACTCAGGTCGGAGCGTGATCAGCGAGACCAGCGGAATCGTAAGCCCTCGTATCAGTGTGCTGGATGTGGGGGAAACCACCCGCGATCAGACTGCAAATTCCTAGATGCCCTCTGCCATTCCTGTGGAAAGAGGAGCCACATTACAAATGTCTGTAGAAGCAAGCGAGGGTCCAGCCCAAACCGAAGAGAAAATAATTTCCAGCAGACAACAGGCACCCCACCAGTAAATCGGGACCGCCCAAGCAACCAATGGAACCACTACTACAGAAATCGAGCACCAGCCACTTTTACCAGATGAGAAGAGGCACACCAAACCATCACCATTGGCCATGCTTCATCCCTTGATGCAAGAAAAATCCGAGTAAGGGTCACCATTGAGAATCGACCATGTGTTATGGAAGTTGACTCCGGGTCTTCCCTATCAATGGTCTCCTGGAAAACCCTCAAACAGCTGATCCCTGATATCCGTCGCCAGGACCTCAGCACTCAGAAAATTATATTAAAGGACTATCAAGGAAATAGGATCCCAGTCGCCGGTTCCAGCCACATCCAAGTCTCCTACAAAGACCACACTGCAACCCTACCTCTTACCGTCATCGATAAAGATCGACCCAGCTTACTAGGCTTGCAGTGGTTCACGCCACTTGGAATCGAACTGGCGGGCATCAACCAGACCGAAAGCAATGACTGGGAAGCGGCTCTCATCCAGGAATTCCAGGAAGTTTTCACCGAGAAGCTAGGCAAGTACAAGGGATCCCCCATATCGTTTAATCTCTGCCCTGATATTGCGCTCATTTGCCTTAAGCCTCGTCGAGTGCCCTTTGCACTCAAACCAAAGATTGATGAACATTTGGAAAAATTGATAGCTCAGGGCATGTTGGAACCGATTGACCATGTCCGATGGGAGACCCCAATTGTAACCGCCATAAAACCTGACGGATCTCTGAGAATTTGTGGGGATTACAAGGCCACCCTAAACCACGCACTTCAGCAGAGCGCTTACCCCGTGCCTGTGGTCCAACACCTTCTTCATTCCCTTGGGGGCAGAAAAATATTCGCAATATTGGACCTAGCCCAGGCATACCAGCAGCTGCCCGTAGATGCAGAGACCGCAGAAGCCCAAACTATAGTCATGCACAGAGGTGCATTTAAATGTAATAGACTCCAGTTCGGAATGAGAATAGCACCTGGCATCTTCCAAAGTCTGATGGAAAGATTGCTACAAGGCATAAAAGGGGTCGTGCCATATTTCGATGATGTCTTGATAGCCGCCCCCACTAGAAGTCTACTAGAAAAGTGACTAAGAATGGTCCTCCAAAAATTTAAAGACGCTGGCCTGAAGGTCAAGAAGGAAAAGTGCCAACTATATACTGAGATGGTTGAATTCCTTGGTTATCTTGCTGACAAACAGGGAATTCACTCTACTGAGAAAAAATTGGCTGCAATAAAAAACGCTCTGAGACCTAGAAACAAAACAGATCTCCAAGCCTTTCTGGGACTCATAAACTTATATAATATCTTCCTACTCCAGAAGGTGACTGTTGCTGAACCCCTGCATAGGCTCCTCGACAAGAAGGCTTCCTGGGTCTGAGGACATCGAGAAGAGCGAGCTTTTCAGCAAGTAAAAGACCTTTTAACATCAGATGCTGTATTGATACAATATAATGAGACTTTACCATTAACTGTCACCTGTGATGCCTCACCATTTGGAGTAGGAGCCATCCTGAGCCACATCCTGCCAAACGGTATTGAGACGCCCATTGCATTTTTTTCAAGAACTTTATCTAAAACTGAGAGAAACTATAGCCAACTAGATAAAGAGGCTCTCACTATTGTGTCTGCGATCAAACGATTCCACGAGTATGTATATGGAAGATCCTTTTCTATAATCACCGATTACAAACCATTACTTGGCATCTTGGCGGGGGATAAACCAACTCCCCATATCTTATCACCAAGAATGACACACTGGTCAGAGTTTCTAGCCGCATACGATTACCAACTGCGACACCGACCAGGGAAAGCCATTCTTCAGGCTGACGCCCTGATCCGCTCTCCACTACCAGAAGTCATAGACGACCCAGCTCCAACCCAAGCTACACCACAAATCGAGACACTTCCTTCCCCACCACTGACTGCACAAGACATCGCATCAGAAACAAGGAAGGACCCTTGTTTGGCACAAGTCCTCAGCTGGGTGGAAAGAGGTTGGCCTGACAATGAACCCAACGACACCTTCAAGCCCTTCAAACACAGGCAGACAGAACTTTTCTCCCAAAAAGAATGTGTTTTGTGGGGAAACAGAGTCATCATCCCAGAAAGACTACAGCATAAGGTCCTAAAACTACCGCATGATGGACATCCGGGCATCGTGCAAATGAAGGCACTAGCAAGGAGCTACGCTTAGTGGCCAGGTATGGACAGGCAAATAGAAACCTGGGTGGCCACCTGTAACAAATGCCAGGAAACACGCTCAGCTCCACCAAAAGCACCACCAACAGAATGGGAAACGCCCCGAGGTCCACATCGATTTTGTGGGACCCACCAAGGGGCATACATTTCTCATAACAGTGGATGCCTATTCCAATTGGCTTGAGGTCCACAAAATGAAGAGTACCACCACAGAGGCAGTCATTAAAAAACTAAACAGACTATTTGCTACACACGGCTTGCCAGATGTCTTGGTTTCAGACAATGGCCCACAATTCACCGCCTTGGCATTTGAACAGTACCTAGCAGACCGAGGGATACGCCACGCCTTAACATCGCCGGCTCACCCTGAGGCCAACGGTAGGGCTGAACGAATGGTCCAATTCATAAAGAAAACCTTACACAAGATGGAGCAAGGGAACATCCATGACAGGGTGACCAGGATGCTTCTCCTCCAACATATTACCCCAAACAGCACCACAAACAAAATCCCAGCCGAACTCCTGATGGGCAGGAAACTTCGATCACATCTTGACCGCCTACACCCTGCCTACACACCAGAAAAGCCCCTGAGTTCCAGCAGCAAGTATCGCACGTTCAAGGTAGGCGACCCGGTTTTTGCAAAAAACTTTACCGGTGACCCATTGTGGATCCCCGCTACCATAACTCAACTTACGGGTCCCCGTTCCTACCACTTACAAACTGCTGATGGGAGACTGTGGAAGCGCCACATCGACCAACTACGCTCCAGGCTGGCACCTACCCCCTTCACAAGCCCTGAACTCCAAACCAGGGGGGGAAGGGAAATCGAGGGGGCCGAAAATGAACTAGTATCTGACCCAGTACGCGAAACCCAGCAATCAGCGCAACCAAACCCAGAATATTCACTTTCCGAAGAAGAGCCGGGGCAGATGGTCATCTCTCCATGAAGCAGCACTGCGGCATCAGCAAACCCAGAGAATCCAGATAACAGCCTTGATGGGAGTAGAGATGACAACCCCGAGTCACCCAACGGTAAAGTCAGATCATCATTACTGCTGAGCTCAATGAACAGCCCACCGGAACCAGAGTCCGGGCAAAGACTGTTGGAGCAACGCAAATCAGGTAGACAGCTGAGGCGACCTGCCTACCTGCGAGAATACATCACCCCATCCTTGAGACGGAACCTAGGGGGGAGGGGTGTTCCGAACTAAGCAAACTCATTAGCTTGCAATCCTAATAGTTTTCTTTCCATGACAGGCTCGTAAACCTGCACTTCTGATTGGCCTGCTAGTAGCGGATCGTGATTGGTCATTTTGGCTGATCTGATTGGCTGATAGTGGGTCGCCGCTGATTGGACGCTCCCAGCACGGCAAACTTAAATCATTGGTTGTTGTGACAGCAGCCAGCTCTATAAAAGGAGCTGCTGCTGCCCAAGTATTTTCGCTCTGTTCTGAAGTCACTAATAAAGAGCTGGAGTCACTATTTGATGCCTCGTCTCCGTTCTTTGCGCCCACTCTCCCAGATCTAACAGTATGAACTTATTTTCATGGGATCTGAAAATGGTGTGGAAATATTGTTTCTCTAGCAAAGCAACATAAAGTACAATCCAAAGTATTTAGTAGGGAAGGAAGTGGTTTTCATGATGACCTCCTCTCTATGAAAGCATCCTGTGGCAAATAGCTCTGGGTAACACAAGAAACTTTTTTTAACATGGTTAAAATAAGCCTTTATCAGCACAAACCCCTATTTTTATGTGGCTTCCAAGTCCCTAAATATTTATGCTATTTCCCAAAGGATACAATACTTATCAAATGTTCACTCAACTGCCCCTAAACAAGCAAAAATGTTTCAACCTGTGAGATTGTATTGTAATCTTAAAAGTGCTGCTCTAGATTAGAACATTATTCTAGAGAAATATTAAAAGCACCAAAAGAGATGTGGAGGGAGAGGCAAATTGCATTCTGGATTGAAACTATCGCCAATTAGAATAAGGGCACAGCTACAACTTTCACTCTCTAATCCTGGCCTCAGAATCTTCTTTTCTACTTTTTCCCAAATTGCCTCAGGCTGTGCAATAAAAATCCTCTTATCCACATAAATGGGAAATCAAATAAATAGCTTACAATCCATATCAAAGATTTTATTGTGTTATATGTATTTGTCTTGTTTAGATTTTAAAATCCCAACATTTCATTATGAGCGAGCACTTTAAAGACGTCAAGTGATTTTTTTTGGCTGAAGACCAGAAGGTGGATAGTACTAGGCTCAGCAACTTTTAAAAATGATCCATGGAAAACAATCACTGATACAAAAAGACTGGGACCAGAAGCAGAAAAGAATGTCAGAAAACAAGCTGGGGAGTTTGCTAAGAGAATTGTTGACAGATGACGTTTTTCAAATTTGTTATCCATTGAACAATATGATGTTAGTGTCTTTGTAGTTAACCATGGAAGCATGCATCCATTTATAAAGAGCACCTGTTAGCTCTTTGAAATATTTTGCTGAATGTACGCTTTGATAACTAAAATTTTTGTTCATTGTATAAACAGAGCCAATATCTTACATGTCATCACATGCTCATAGAGTAGAATGTAAATTGTGAAACTACAAGATAAGATAGATCAATACAATTAGTCCTTGCTTAATGACCACTTTTACAGTGACTGTTCAAACTTATACAGGTGCTGAACAACTGGTGCTGATGACTAGTACCTGAAATTTCAGCCATCACTGGATCACCATGGTCACATGATTGCAACCTGGGTGCCTGGTGACTGGCTCACAATTATGAAGTTACAGCATGTTGCTATCACATGATCACAATCAGGATATTTGGCTCTCAGTTATAAAGTCTCAGCATGCCTTTTTCACTTCATTGCCAGCTTTGAACAAGCAAAATCAATGGGAAAGTCAACAGGAGGTAAAAATGATGACCAGCTGACATTGAGCTTCATGATGAAGCTGGATTCCCTTAACAATGAGAGCTGCAAACTGCTGGTGCTAAGTGGCTTGGTCACATGATTTCCCACTTTACAACCAGCAACAGAAAATCATGTCCCAATTGCTGTTATTAACTGAAAATTATCTGTATTACTTGCTGTGTTATGATTCTGGAGCCAGTTATCTTTCTAAGATGGAAAACATATAGTTAAGCCAGTGTGTTGATGGGAAATTCCTTGTTTATTCTGCTAAATAAGGCTTAGAATAAAGTCCTTAGGGAATTGCTAAACATTAGACCAATCAAATTTCCCTTCTAAAGTCTGGAAGTTTGCCACATAATCCGCCTTTCCACCTTTTTCCTAATTATCTGCAGATCTTTGAACGCTTTGAACATATTGTTCTTTATATACTTAGATATGTATGTGCTATTTGCAGAGAAAACTTTCTGCTAATCATTGTCTTAACCAATAGCTGAACACTGAAAATGCCAATTGATTAGTGTGCAGTGTTGTTTCAAACTGGGCATTGATTGAGCACATTGTTCTCAATAAACACATTTTCATTTTCTGAAAATTAGAATCAACTCCACATATTCCTGAATTTGGATTTTCCTGGCAATTTTGCACTTTTTCTAAGAATTAAAACAATAGTTAAAGTATTGTCAAATGCATTGCAATGCTGCAAAACTTTACTTTCCATCAGGCACTACAGAAGAATTGATTTGCAGGTCATTCTGGCAAACTCAGTGAACATGATATCTCAGCAGAGCCTTTGAATATGATATGGTAGTAACAATGAAAAGAGATCACATTGTTTTAGGGAATCCAGTCATTAAAGTGAATGCACTTCTTTGGAATCATTTTTGAAGTGTGCACTAACTTTAAGAAACAGTGCTTTAAATATATTGGGAAACTTCAGCATTGCAATACTGTCTAGGAATTAGATCTGCTGTGCAGGAAAATGAATAAAATAATCATAGGGCAGTATTTGTTTTAAGAAAGTTCTTTCTAAGCTTGTCACAATAAACACAGGACTCTATGGGTAGGCTTATTTTGGTTTCCCATTAAAAAACAAATTTTGTTCAGATAATTCTCCAGATACAGGCATTGGTAAATTGTAACAGTTTGTTATCTACTTCCTATTCATCGAAATTCTTGAACAGTCTAATGCTACAGAAAACTGTGAATTAGAGCTTTGCTTATATGATAACACTCAATGCTATTAAAGTAGAAAATACATTAAAAAACAAACAAACGAAAAACCCCATGGACACAATATCCTTCTTCAAAGTGACAGAGATCTTTGGAAATGATGGCAAAGTGTATCTGCCTCAAGCAACTGGAATACTATTCCTTTTGTCTTATATACAGACAAAGCCGTCATTTACTGTTGCAGAGTTACAGAAATGATATCTACGTCCCCTCCTCCCTGATTATACTGCAGGATGAAACTCAAGACGTTCAAATCATTGAGGGGATGCAGATTCAATGAACACACAGCAAGATATATTTTGAAACAGAGAAATGTAATATAAGTAATTACTTTTTAAAAATAATACGATGGTTGCCCAATCCTCTAAAAATGGTATCCCAATGATTAAGGCTTAAAAAGAAAAGTGCCAGAGCAAGAAAACATACAGACTTTTCCTTTTCCCAATAAACTTCTTCCATCTAAAGATTTGGCTTTGTTACAGTAAAAAGAGAATTCTTTCATGAAATACTTCTCCATGTACAGTTGTACTCTTTTGTACTGGCCCAAGATATTGTTAAAGAAGCCTTTGCACAAGTCAGGATATTCAAACTAGGTATGTTGTTTCTAATCTCACATCTTTTCCAAAATTTGCCCTGACAATAGTGTATAGTGTCGTATCCGTTGCGGGAAAGGAGACTTGGAGCCAGTGACTCAGTTTCAGCTCTTTATTTGGTCCCGAGATCAGGCTTTTATTCTTTGGCTGCGGTGGCCGCAGCCAATGGCACCGCTTTGAATCTCCCGCGATTAGTTTCCACCAATCACAGGGGATTTGCAGCAGGCCAATCAGTGCGGCTCGCTCGACCAATCAGATTGCCATGCACTTGACCAATCGCTACGCGGCGTTTACAAGTATGTTAATGACCGTACAGAACACCCCTCCCCTCTTGGTATGGTCCTACGTAATGTAGTCCTGTAAGTAGGCGGGGCTTCGTACTTGCCTACTTGACCTGCGCAGGTTAGTTGGTGCTTGGCTCCCAGCCGGTTCGGTCGGGTTCTGTGTTGCTCTCAGCCTCGTCGATGGAACCCCCTGGAAGGTTTTGCTGGGCCTTTTGTCGCAGCTCCCTCCTGGTCTACCCGGGCTGGTTGAGCTGCAGTTGTTGCCGCTCCCGCCTGGTCTTTCTGGGCTGGTTGAGCTGGCCTGGCTACTTCTCCCTGGTGAGGCTTCGAGTTGGCTGCTTGTCGGTGAGTATTGCTGGTTTCTTTCTGTTGGTGGTTGGTTCCCGGGGTCTTCCCTCCCCTCTTGGTTTGTGTTATGTGGGTTCCCTTCTCTCTCTGGGTGTCTGTCTGTGTCTGTTTGCATGTCGGTTGTGTTTCCCGTGGTTGTTCTCGATCTTAATTGATCGATGTGTCGTTTCCATGCTCATCCGTCGGTTGTTTACAGCCGGTACGAGCGGGGACCTGTCACTTAGGTTATGCTTGCTGGCACCCAAAGTGGATCCCCGGTAAGGTTCTTCGCGTAGACTGCGTCGCCTGGTGTAAATGTTCGGTGTTTGCTTGAGGAGTTTGGGGGTTTTTCTGGGTTGTATGTGGGGTGCAGCCTGTCGAGTGGGGACCTTAATTTCCTCCCCATTAATAGTTCTGCTGGGATTTTCTTGGTTGTTGTGTTCGGGGTTATGTGTTGTATAAAAAGCATTTTGTTTATTTTTTCTTGGATTTCCCCGTGTTCAATTTTTTGGATTGTTTTTTTCATAAATTGAACCATTCGTTCCGCCCTCCTGTTCGCCGCCGGATGTGCTGGCACTGTCAGTGCATGCCGTATTCCCCGTTCCACTAGGAATTTTTTGAATTTCAGCGAGGTAAATTGGGGCCCGTTGTCTGACACGATGACATCTGGGAGGCCGTGGGTTGCGAACAGCTTGCTGAGTTCCTTGGTTACGGCCTCTGTGGTGGTGGTTTTCATGTTGCTTACCTCCAGCCAATTGGAGTAAGCATCTACCGTGATAAGGAATATGTGTCCCTTAGTGGGCCCAGCAAAATCTATGTGAATCCTGGACCATGGTCCCCTGGGGTTTTCCCATTCCAGGATTGGTGCGGTGGGAGGGCTCGGCCTGGTTTCTTGGCAACGTTTGCATGCTGCCACCCAAGTCTCGATCTGTTTGTCCATCCCTGGCCACCAGGGTAACTCCTGGCCAGGGCTTCTGTTCTAACTATCCCCGGGTGCCCCTTGTGTAATAACTCCAATACCTTCCCTTGTAATTTTTCCGGAATAACAACCCTATCCCCCCCAAAATTACACAACCTTTTTGTAACGACAGTTCTGTTTGCCGATTCCGAAATGTCCTGAATGATTCATCGTCGTCTTTTTCCGTCTTTTTCCGTCTTTTTCTACCCAATGTAACACCCGCGCCAGACACTTGTCTTTATTAGTTTCGTGGGCAATGTCTGATGCGGTTATGGGTAGATCGGGCAGAGTCTCTATGCTAAGGGTGGCCATCGTGGGTGCTGGATCAGTGTCTAGGTCTGGTAGCGGCGTGCAGCTCAGGGTGTCTGCGTGGGTGATCGTCTTACCGGGTCAGTGTGTGAGCCGGTAGCTGTAGGCGGCAAGGAATTTGGACCACCTTGTCATTCTAGGAGATAGAATGTTTGGGGTGGCCCTGTTCCCTGCAAGGATTCCACAGGCAGCGGCCTGTGGTCAGTGATGATGGTGAACGTCTGGCCATAGAGGTACTCATGGAACCTCTTCACTGCGGCGACGATAGCCAGGGCCTCTTTGTCCAGCTGACTGTAGTTTCTCTCTGGTTTGGTGAGGGTCCTTGAAAAGAAGGCGATGGGTGCTTCTTTTCTGTCAGGGAGAGTGTGGCTAAGGACGGTGCCAACGCCGAAAGGTGATGCGTCGCATGTGACGGCTAGTGGTAGGGTCTCGTTGTATTGGATGAGGACAGCATCCGAGGTGAGCAGGTCCTTGGTTTTGTTGAAGGCAGCTTCCTCACATTTCCCTCAAGTCCACGTGGCTGCCTTGTCCAAAAGCCTATGCAAAGGCTCTGCCACGGTCACCTTTTGGGGTAGGAACACATTATAAAAGTTAAGCAGTCCTAGAAATGCCTATAGTTCCATTTTATTCTTCGGCGTGGGGGCTTCTTTAATGGCTCTGATTTTTTTTTCGGTCAGGTGGATGCCATGCCGGTCTAGGAGGTATCCCAGGAACTCAACCCGCTTTGTGTGCAGTTGGCATTTTTCTTTTTTCACCTTTAGCATGGTAAATCCTTGAATTTGGTTAGTACCTCCCTTAGACGACCCTCTAGTTCTTGTTGGTTGGCTGCTGACACCAGTACGTCGCCGAAGTAGGGCACCACCCCCTTAATTCCTTGCAAGATTCTCTCCATGAGGCTCTGGAAAATTTCCGGAGCCATGCTGACTCCAAACTGGAGTCTCTTACAGCGAAACACTCCCCGGTGGGTTACTACGGTCTGCGCCTCTGCAGTTTCTGCATTGACCGGCAGCTGTTGATAGGCTTGCGCCAGGTTGAGCTTCGCAAAAACCTTGCCTCCCCCCAGTGAGTGTAGGAGGTGCTGCACTACTGGAACGGGGTAGGCACTTTGTTGTAAGGCACAATTTAGGGTGGTCTTATAGTCCCCACAGATTCTCACCGACCCATCGGGCTTGACTGGGGTGACTATGGAGGTCTCCCACCGGGTGTAATCGATTGGCTCTAGAACCCCTTGTTTGATGAGCTTATCTATTTGCTCATCGATCTTGGGCTGGAGTGCAAAAGGAACCCGCCATGGTTTTAGGCGTATCGGGGTAACGCTGGGGTCTAGGCTGAAGGAAATAGGGGGCCCTCGGTACTTGCCTAGGGTGCCATTGAACACTTCCTGGAAGTCCCTTGCGAGTTGCTCTTCCCAGTCGACATCTATGATGTGGTCGACACCCGTAACTTCGATCCCGAGTGGCGTGAACTACTGTAGTCCCCAAAGGCTGGGGCGGTCTCGGTCCACGATCATCAGGAGAAGCCTTGCTGTGTACCCTTTGAAGGTTACTTTGAAATGTCCTGTTCCGACTGCCAGGATGCGATTCCCCTGGTAGTCTTTAAGGATTAATTTCTGGGTTTCCAGTCCCCTTTTGTGGATCGCGGGTACCAAACGCTTGATTTCCCGCCATGCAACCATGGAGAGGTAGGACCCGGAGTCCACCTCCATCTTGCATGGTTCGCCCTCAATGCCCACTTCCACGTATACCTTTCAGGCGTCTGCGCTGGATGAGTGGCCAATGATGACCGTCTGGTGGGTTTCCTCTCTCTGTCGGTTCTTGCCATTCCGTTGGCCCCCTCCGTCTCGGTTCCAGCAATTTTCGGCTTGGCGGTCTCTGGGCCTGGGGGGGGTGCCATCTCGTCTCCGGTTGCTGTGATCTCACCGTCGGGGGATGTAGGCTTTCTTAAGTTGGCAGACTCGGGCAATGTGGCCTCTTTTATCACAGTGTCAGTAGATCACATCGAAAAACCAGCACTCCGATCGAAGGTGGTCGCCTCCGCACCCGGCACATTGAGGTCCTGACTTACGACTCCACTGGCCGCGCCGGTCTTGTCCCATCTGGAGTTGATGGATGTTCTCTTCCTCGTCTGTGGTATCGGAGGCGGAGTTGAAGTCACCATGGTGGGCGGTGGTCTCTCAGCAGCTTGTTTCAGGGAGTGCCTCGGTCACCGTGCCCGTCTCGGTGGTCGCGGTGCGGTCCCTGGTGTCCGGTCTCCGCATTCGAGCCACCGATTTCTGGGTTGCTTCAGGTGCGGTAGCCTCGGCGAGGGCGTCGGCGAGGGCAATTTCGCCTTTTGCCATCAGTCGGCTTTGCAGGACTGGGTCTCTGAGCCCAAGGATAACACGGTCTCGCAGAGCCTCATCCATGTCCGTGAACCCGCACATGCCCCCGAGGCTCCGTAGATCAGCCACAAAGTCGCTGATGCTCTCACCCGATCTCTGGTCCCGCCGGTAGAAATCATGCCGCCTGATGAGGGTGGGCACGGTGGGGGCATAGTGGTTTCAGAGCAATGGCTCGAGATCAGCCCAGTCCATCGCCTTTATGTCCTCGGGTTTTGTGAGAACTTTTGCCATCTTGAACACTGCGGGTCCGCAATGTGTTAAAAAGATGGCTCTTTTCTTCTGCCCGGTTGCATCCTTTGAGTTGCTACTTTCGAGGAACATTAGGAATCGGTCTGTGTACAATTCCCAATCCTCGGTAGCGGGGTTAAAAGGTGTGGGCGGTGCGATGCTGGCCATCTCGCTTCCTCAGGACACATGCTTGATGGGGATTAGTCTTGAAATCCCATCCTCGTCGCCAGTGTCATGTCCGTCGCGGGAAAGGAGACTTGGAGCCAGTGACTCAGTTTCAGCTCTTTATTTGGTCCCGAGATCGGCTTGGGCTCCAAGGGAAAAACAGCAGCTTTTATTCTTTGGCCGCGGCGGCCGCGGCCAATGGCACCACTTTAAATCTCCCGTGATTAGTTTCCACCAATCGTGGGGGATTCGCGGTGGACCAATCAGTGCGGCTCGCTCGACCAATCAGATTGCCGTGCGCTTGACCAATCGCTATGCGGCATTTACAAGTATGTTAATGACTGTACAGAACATATAGGTCTCTTCATATATTACTGTGGACATTTGCAGAAGGGCAAGGGACATAATTCGTGTTATGTAATTTGGATAAGTCATCATTTGCAGGAAGATATAATGTTGCACATGACACTATAATGATTTTTGCAGGATACCCAAGTAATTGCTTTTATACTGACTTCTTCATTCTGAAGTCCTGAAGATATATTGGAGTATAATTCCCAGAATTTCCAGCTAAGAAGTTATAGTCTGCAAAATATGTATGGGAGCTGCCAAGAGAGGCAACTCTGTGTACTAGTGTAATTCAAACAATCAACACAGCATTTATTTATATGAATGCATGAGCTGAGATAAAAAAAAATTAATCCTATAAATTTTGATGTGATATACTTTTATAACAAATATTAATTTGCTGGAATTATAACCTCTATTTTGCAAAAATATTATATATTTGTAAGTATATTCAAAAATGCATAGTAAAATGTAATAAAATTTTCATAAATATAATTATTAGAACTTGTTGGATATTTCTCCATTTATTTACTGCTGATCAAGGAAAGTTAGCAATGAAAATGTCATTTTTTAAAAGAAAGTTTCTCTGTTGAATTTTCTTTAAACATAATCCAAGCATTTAATATAGAAAAAAAAATGAACTTTGACATGTATAAATAGCTGAAATTTCTGAAAACCAGAAATAGTTCTAAAATGGGAGCTACTGCTTAATATCTTTTGACTGTTGTGTGTGCTCTGAAACCAAATTCCTGCCAACAACCTTTGACAACATCTCAGTATTTTTAAATATTTAAGAGAGCACTTTTGAAAAATGCACTACATTATCTGTGTTATATACTGAGATGTCTAAAATCATTAATCAATTTAACTTCTAGACAAGAGTTGTTTCCTTTAAAAGCAGTATTAAGACAAAATTCATCTGTCAAAAGCTGGCATTATCTCTACATTTACAAATAATCTATCCAGACCAATTTGCTCTCATACAGTAAATGCTTCTAGAATTTCTTTCTGCAGTGCCTTTTATTTACATATTTTATAGTATAAAGGTTATTACATTTTTATTGCTATTATATTTTAGATCTTCCCCTTTATTTTAGGGACTCAGGAAACAATATGTTTGATACTGGTATCCATCCTTTCAAGATTGTTAAAATGAGGACCCAGATTGTTGGGGGCAATATGCTGGCTCGGTAAATCACTTAGAGAGGGCTGTAGAGCACTATGAATTGTTATATAAGTGTAAGTGCTCTTGGGTTTAAAGATAGTAAGTTGCCTAAGTTATCCTAGTGCACTTTAAAGATAAGGAGTGATTCGAAGTTTTACTAGCTTTGAAATAAGAAGACACTTTATCAACCATTGCTATCAGTTTAAAGTAAAATTACTAAATTAAGTAGTAGTACAAATAAAGATCATATTTTCTACTTATGCAAAAAGAGGAAGATGCTTCATCATGTTGGCATTTCTGATTGGAATGTAATTGAATTTCAGAATCCATTGGCATTAAAAGAAATGAAAGATAATATGATAACAACTGCTAAATGCTTGAATCATATACCTGAAGATGAAAATGTACACAATCTAAAAAGGAGAATGATGCTTCTCATAAGGCACTGTGTGAAAATCATACCTAAAAAATTAACTAACCTTTAATTTAAGTAATCTTTTCTCAGCTCAGTAGTTGATTTTGGCTTATTTGATTCTTGAGTCTGATGTTTTGAATTCAGTAACAGACAACCATTATTTCATGTAAATCCCTTGCCTGTAAATGCTGCCATAATATCAGATCTGATAATATTCCTGGCCAAACAGAATTCTATCAAGATGACCTACAATGGATAAAATATATCTTTCTACTAGCTCGATAGATGTGCTTCACTTCGAAACTCTGTGGTTGGGCATAGTTTTTGGGGAGGAAAATAAGGGAAAAAATTCTGCCTCTGCTTACTAGCATCCATTGATATTCATCTGGCTAGCATCCTGTAAGTGTGTGTGAGAGTTGAGGGCTGTTTGGAAACTGAAACTGTATTTGCTGTGTGAGCAAGGAGACAGCAAGAAGCCTGGGCGTGGCTTAGCTCAACTGTTCTGTACTAAATCTGCTTACTGCTGTGAAACTAAAACTCCTCTCCTCTGCTTGTGTTTTGCATTTGGAACAGATTTCTTTTCAGGTGGGGAAGGGGAGTAGAATTCCTTAGTATCAGAGCATGTTAATAATAATATATGAAATACTAATGCTATGATGGTCATTTCGAAAAATCCTCTCTTAGTGAGTACCTAGAAGCCAAGAGGGACATACATGCCAAATTTCAAGTTTGTAGGCTTTATGGATGGAGTGGTATTTTGCTTTTATATATAAAGATAGAAGATTCGCTTGTAGAAGTTAATTATCTCTAGGGCCTTCATGAACAAGATTTTGCCTTCTCTTTTCTGTTCTAATCAATGTGAGTGGCAGAGGTTCAGAAATAGCTCATGTGTTAATCCATGACATGAAGATACAAGCAGAGCTAATCACTTACCTAGACTGATTGCTCATAAGCTTCATTTCATTTTATAAGGTTCACCCAGCAATATTTATAGCTTAAGCTTGTCTGAAGAAAATTTAAATTCAGATGGCTCACTGTGACATATTTCCAAGCAAAAACAAAAGATATTAAACTCCATAATTCATATCCTGGAGTAAGAAAAGGAACAGAGAAATAGTTTTCAATTTTTCTCCTATCTGACATTACAACTGATGCCTTATAAATACTTTGGCAACAGAGTACACTTTTATGAATCAATGCATATTAATTTATACCAGATGTGCTATAGCATTCCAGGAGAGATCCAATACTTAGTTATAGGATGCTGTCCAATTTCTATAGAAGTTTCATTGACGCACATGGAATTCAATATATATACTGTATATAAAATGGTACAAACAGTCCCTTTCTTAGACTCCTGTACAGAGGTGATCATAGTTAAATGTCCTATTTAGCCCTATTCATTCATATGCTCTGTGCTTTCTGTTTTTCTCTTCCCAAAAACAGAATAAAACTACAACCCTGGGAGAATTGAAAAATTCATCTGGATTCAGACCATGGCACTTTGGAATGTGTCCATAGAGCCCGCTTGACACAACTAATCATTTCCCGTTTTGTTTCCCTTGAGAATTTCCATGCTGATATGTATCAAAATACAGTTTTTTGTCAATTTATTTTTCAGAAATAAAAACACTTTTAATGTTTTTGCATCATCTATCATCAACAATCTCTCCAATCTTGTTTTAAAATGCAAAACCATGGCTGGGCTGGACTTACACCCTTCCCCAGGGACTTGGCTCAACAAATTCTCATGGCATATTGGAAATAGCTTCTTCATAGTAAAATGCCCTTTTTTGTAAACAATCATGAAAAATAGAAAGATCAGCCTCTTGTTTCCACAAAACAGTTTATGATCTGAGAATTTAAAGACCCCCATAGTTCTCATGCCAAGGTTGTTTAGAGTTCTGGTTTCCCAGGAAATAAACTTTCATAGATCACCTAATTTATAGTGCAGCGAATGTATTACTACACATCAATAATGTGCTAGATCATTACAAGACAAGCATGCAACAATAAGTTGCAGCATGAAGAATGCCTGGCCAGTATGATCATCCAACTGATTCTTTTCACATTTAATTTTCTGTTTCTCTTCCCCTTCTCCAAATCTCTGTTCTCTTTAGCCCAGCAAAGACTTTCTTAATCTAACTCAGTGGTTTTTAATCTGGCAACTTTAAGAGGTGTGGACTTCAACTCAGAATTCCCCAACCAGCATGCCCTGAACTAGCTGCGTCTGTATTTCATTGCTCCCTTTAAGCTTTATCTATATATACGCAAAAATATAGGTACCCAGAAACATTTTGATGGTTCTCACTTGTTAATAGATAGATATGAATTCCTATCCTATTATAAAAGATATAAGGTTTTTAGTGTGTGCAAGTGACATTATATGTATCATGCAATGCAAATGATTTGAATTAAAATCAGTATATAATTTGCATCATGGTGTAACTAACATGAGTTACCTAAGGCAGGGGTCGCCAAACTTTTGGATCTCAGGGACCACCAAACTCATAATTTTAAATCCCAGGGACCACTAACTGGTTCTGTGGGCATGGCCTAATTTGTGGGTATGGCTTGGTAGTCATGTGACTGGATAGGCATGGCTTGTATGTAAATATTATAAAAATTTATATAAATATTGAATTTTTATTAAAAAAAAAAAAAGAGCAACTTTTACCCAAAATCAGGCAAAGCAGGGAGGCAGATTGAGTTGCTCACAGAATCATTCAGTGTTCTATCTATCTGCCATTGGCTAACTCAGTCTGTCACATAAAATTTGCTTGCCCTGAGTCTGCACTGAATAATAGAACCTTCAGTCCTAAGGGAGGTTCGGCTGTGCTTAAAAGCAGAGCGGAAGTTCTAAAGACTAGCTAGAAAGCAAGAAATCCAAACATTTCCTGCTTCCTAGATAATCTAAATCTCCTGGCACAGCAGAACATCTGATGGTCAGAAAAATAGCAATTTAGCAGGCAAGTTTACCGGGTAAGATGTGAGTGGGCGGGGAGGGTTCCTGCGGGCCATGTGGGCAGTGCAGCCTTGTGTTTCTGTGCAGCCTGGATTAATTGCTTTGGGGGGAGGTGCTCTGGGGGTGAGATTTCTCTGTGGCCCATCAAAATTTTCTCGTGGCCCACCAATGGGTTGGTGACCCTGACTTAAGGTATACCATTTGCTATTGGTTCACTTTGGATTCTTCAAGACACCTTTGATTATTAGTAATAGCAATAGTACTTAGACTTATATACTGCTTCATAGTGCTTTATAGACCTCTCTAAGCAGTTTACAGAATCAACATATTGTCTCCAACATTTTACCAACCTTGGAAGGATGGAAGGCTGAGCCAACCTTAAGTCAGTCAGAATTGAACTTCTGATAGTGACCATGGCCCTTATTAGTAATCCTCTTGCCTCATAATACAAACAATTGTCAAATATTAGTTTTCATGAAATTAGTTTTTAAACCTTTACCACTTCAGACTCCAAAAACAATTTAAAAAATGATTTACAAATTGTAGATGATGAGAAAAAGAATTATTTCAAGATATCCAAACAGAATCAGTGTTTCTTAGTGTTTTAATTTAGAAGGATGTAGAGGCCCAGATAGCATGATGCATTTCTTCCCAGGTTTTCCTTATAAGGGAAACTTCAATATGAAATGGAGGAGGAGTGTTCATCTGGGATAGACAATGTTGGCCACTAATCAGGATAAATAACTCTACAAGGACTCTCCAATTATAGAGATGTAGGAGGGGGACTTGAACACAGTCTGCAAGATATTACTTAAAGCCTCAATTTTGCCAGCTTTCTCTCCTAAAAATGGCAGAGAGAAATAGAGAAAACTGTGGAGGCAATGCGACCTTGGAGTGTCTTGTCCTCCAGATGCCAGACGTTCAAGCCATTCTATCCCATAAGCAATCCTGTTAAATTGGTGTTTCTGTGATTTTGGTGGCACCTTGGAGAAAACAATTAAATATTGTTGTGAATTAATAAAAGTGCTTAAATAAAGATTATTTAAAAAAAAACCTTTAGAAAAGTGCAGGGTTCTGGCATCCATTGCACTTCTGATTGGCCAATAATAGCGACATCTGATTGATCCGTTCAGGAGAATCTGATTGGCTATTAATGGGCCTCTTTCATTGGTTAAGGGAACTAATGCTTCCCGTTTCTTATTGGTTATTTGATCAGCAGCTTACCTATAAAAGGGCTATTGCTGCCGTAGTTTTTGCTCTGTTCCACAATGTTAAATAAAGAGTTGAAGTTTACTGTTCATCGTCTCGCCTCCAATCCTTGCGCCCATGCGCAGAACTTAACACTGGCGACGAGGATGAGATCTGGACACGTCATAGCTGACTGAGCACTACAGAGTGCTAAACAGAGCATATGGCTGAAGACGCACCAACGATTGAACCATGTCTAGCAGCGTCATACCACCCGCTCCATTCGACCCAGCACAAGAAGACTGGGACTCATATGTGGACCAATTCCAGATGTTTCTGGAGACCAACAACTTGAAGGATGCCACTACCGGAAAGAAGAAAGTGGTATTCCTAACTCACTGCGGGCCGACCATGTTTAAGATGGCCAAGGCACTAGCCAAACCGGCTGAGGGGAAGTCCATGGACTGGGACGTCCTCGAGCCCCTTCTACGGGCCCACTATGCACCAACAGTACCAACGCTTGTTCAAAGATATGAATTTTATCAGAGAGACCAGCGGAAGGGAGAAAGCATTGCAGATTTCATTGTGGATCTCTGGAATTTGGGAGGCCTCTGCGGGTTCGCCGACCTTGAAGAGGCCCTGAGAGACCGAATAGTTCTGGGATTAGATGCACTAGCCACCCAAAGTAAGCTGATGGCAAAAGGCGACATTAGCCTTGCAGATGCCATCGCTGACGCTACTGCAGCAGAAGCAACCAAGAAGTCGGCTGCACGAATGCACCGCACCCACGCTCCGCTCCGCCAACTCGCCGGCGAAACCTCACCTCACCTGGAAGGACAGGCAATGACAGCCCAGCACGAGGACCTTGAATCGTCATCGGAAAGCGATGAAGAAGAGGTCAACCGGCTCCAGTCTGAATGAGACCAACACCATCAACGTAACCAGAGAGTACAGTACCAATGCGCTGGTTGTGGGGCAAACCACCCACAATCAGACTGCAAATTCCTCGACTCGCTCTGCCATGTGTGCGGGAAAAGAGGTCTTATCAGAAGAGTCTGTAGAAGCAAGCAAGGATCCAACCCACCTCAGAGGGGGACCAACTACCGCCAGCCCACAGGAAGTCGCCCTGTGAATTGGGAATACTTAACCCACCAATGAAACAACCACTCCTACAGAAACAAACCACTAGCCCAGTCAATGAAACGAGAAGAGGCACACCAAACCATAATGATCGGTCATGCCTCATCATTAGACGCCAAGAAGATCCGGGTGAAGGTCACCATCGAAAACCAGCCCTGCATGATGGAAGTCAATTCAGGATCATCTCTCTCGATGGTTTCCTGGAAGACCCTTAAACAATTAATTCCCACCGTCCGGCGGCAAGATCTCAGATTCCAAAGAATCATACTTAAGGACTATCAGGGAAATCGAATTCCAGTTGTTGGATCCAGCAAAGTCCGTGTCTCATTTAAAAATCGTACTGCATCCCTACCACTAACCGTAGTCGACAGGGATCGGCCTAGTTTGTTGGGCCTCCAATGGTTCACCCCACTTGGAATTGAAATAGCTGGCATTCACCGAACCAACAGCGACGACTGGGAAGAGGCCATCGTCCGGGAGTTCCAGGACATCTTTACAGAGAAATTAGGCGAGTACAAGGGGATCCCGATATCATTTAACCTTAACCCCAAAGTAGCTCCCATCCGCCTTAAGCCTCGTCGAGTTCCATTTGCCCTTAAACCAAAGATTGACGAGCAGCTTGATAAATTAATAGCCCAGGGTGTGTTAGAACCAACCGACCATGCTCCCTGGGAAACCCCAATCATAACACCTATCAAGCCGGATGGATCGTTAAGAATATGTGGGGACTACCGAGCCCCCTAAATCATGCCCTCCAGCAGAACGCTTACCCGGTACCGGTGGTACAACACCTTCTCCATTCCCTGGGGGGCAGAAAAGTCTTCGCTAAATTGGATTTAGCACAGGCATACCAACAAGTGCCTGTAGATAAAAAAAACGGCAGAGGCACAAACGATCGTTACGCACTGAAGTGCATTTAAGTGCAACTGACTCCAATTTGAAGTTAGCATGGCCCCAGGAATTTTTCAGAGCTTGATGGAGAGACTACTACAGGGTATAAAAGGGGTTGTACCTTATTTTGATGATGTTTTAATTGCTGCTCCAACTAGAGAAATACTAAGGGAGCGTCTGAGGTTAGTTCTCCAGAAATTTAAATACTCTGGCCTTGAAGTAAAAAAAAATAAGTGTCAATGTGTACGGATAAGGTAGAATTTTTGGGGTACTTAATAGATAAACAAGGCATTCACCCCATCGATAGCAAGCTAAGGGCAATCAAAAACGCTCCAAGGCCCCGAAATAAGACTGATCTCCAAGCTTTCCTGGGCCTTATCAATTTCTACAACGTGTTCCTGCCCCACAAAGCAACCGTAGCCGAGCCCCTACATCGTCTGTTGGACAAAAAGGCAACCTGGGTCTGGGGACACCGAGAAGAACACGCGTTCCGACAAATAAAAAACTTATTGACTTCAGACGCTGTTTTGATGCAGTATAATGAGACTTTGCCCTTAACGATTACATGTGATGCATCACCATTCAGAGTGGGTGCCATTTTGAGCCATGTGTTACCAAACGGTAGTGAAGCCTCTATTGCCTACTTTTCAAAAACGCTATCAAATGCTGAACATAACTATAGTCAAATCGATAAAGAGGCTCTTGCTGTTGTTTCTGCTGTTAAATGATTTCATGAATATATTTATGGGTGAGTTTTTACTATAGTCACCGACCACAAACCTTTGCTGGGGATTATAGCGCAGGACAAGCCAACCCCTTATATATTATCCCCCAGAATGACTCGCTGGTCAGAATTCTTGGCTGCATATAATTATAAACTGCAACACCGCCCGGGGAAAGCCATCCCCCACGCTGACGCACTAAGCCATGCAACACTTCCTGAAACCGTTGACGACCCAGCTCCAACCGTCGCGATGCTCCAGATTGAAACACTTCAATCACCACCACTGATAGCTCGAGATATCGCAATCAAAACCAAATGTGATCCCGTTTTGGCACAAGTTCTTAGCTGGGTCGAGCGAGGATGGCCATTGGATCAAATCCCTGACAACTTCAGTCCTTTCAAGAATCGACAGACGGAACTGTTTTCCCAGAAAGACTGCATAATTTGGGGGGATAGAGTCGTTGTCCCAGAGTGGCTGCAATGAGCGGTATTGAAAACCTTGCATGAAGGCCACCTCGGCATAGTGCGCATGAAGGTGCTCGCATGAAGCTATGCGTGGTGGCCGAGTATCAACAAGCAAATCGAGGCCTGGGTAAAGACTTGTTGCAAATGCCAGGAAGTTAGCAATGCTCCACCAAAAGCAACCCCAATGGAGTGGGAAACACCCAGGGGACCATGGTCCCGTATTCATATTGACTTTGCGGGACCTACTAAAGGACACACATTCCTAGTAACAGTGGATGCCTACTCGAACTGGCTTGAAATCCATGAAATGAAAAGTACCACAACCGAATCCGTCATCAGGAAATTGGACAGATTATTCGCAACCCATGGACTGCCAGACGTTCTGGTATCCGACAACGAGCCCCAGTTTACCGCGCTTTCTTTTGAACAGTATTTGGCAGACCGTGGTATTTGCCATGCGCTAATTTTGCCAGTGCATCCTGCAGCCAATGGAAGAGCTGAGCGCATGGTACAATTCATCAAAAAAAACCCTACATAAAATGTACTATGGCATTATCGAAGATAAGATTAACCGGATACTCCTTCTTCAACACATCACTCTGCACAGCGTCACCAACAAGACTCCAGCCGAATTGTTAATGGGACGAAAACTCCGCTCCCACCTTGACCGACTACACCCATCATATGAACCAGAAAAACCACACGGATCCAGTGGGAAATGCCGCAAATTCCAGATAAGCGACTTAGTCTTCGCTAGAAACTTTTCTGGCAATCCTTTGTGGGTCGAGGCAACTGTAATCCAAGTCACAGGACCCAGGTCGTACCGAGTAAAAAGTCGTGACGGAAGAATATGGAAGCGCCATATTGATCAGCTGTGTTCAAGGCTGCAACCTCGTTTCTGTGACTCCGGTAACTTCCAAACTGAGGGGGGGGGAGATGCCGAGGAAACCGAGTTTGAAACGGAAGAAAGCACAAGTGGAAGAAGTGAGCATTCGGAAAGATCAGAGAGGGTGGTGGACTTGCCTCAAAGAGACACCTTGTCAGAAGCAAGCCCACAAAGGCTAGAGGGCAACGAGGACATTAGCGGCACCAAGTTTTTAAATGAAGGACCGGAGGCACCCTACTCACCAGAAAACGTCCCGCCCAAACAAGATTATAAACAAGTACCGGGGGGACAGCAAAAATTTAACAGACAATCTAAACAACCTGCCTACCTCAAAGATTACGTCACCGCACCCCTTAAATGGAACCCGGGGGGAAGGGATATTGTGAATTAATAAAAGTGCTTAAATGAAGATTATTAAAAAAACCTTTAGAAAAGTGCAGGGTTCTGGCCCTGCACTTCTGCTTGGCCAATAATAGCGACATCTGATTGGTCCGTTCAGGAGAATCTGATTGGCTATTAACGGGCCTCTTTCATTGGTTAAGGGAACTAACGCTTCCCGTTTCTTATTGGTTACTTGATCAGCAGCTTGCCTATAAAAAGGGCTATTGCTGCCATAGTTTTTGCTCTTTTCCACAATGTTAAATAAAGAGTTGAAGTTCACTGTTCATCATCTCGTCTCCAATCCTTGCGCCCATGCGCAGAACTTAGCATATATGGTAGATTTCTTATTTAAGGCAGGATCTATGTAATGCAATTTTCATAACAGTTATTCTTAAAATCTGAGTATGAAGAAACTTTGCCTGAGTTCTGAATCTGGAATATCTTATGTTTGGAATCAGATATAAATTAGGGACAATTTTCCAAACACCCCAAGGCATGAATCAGCTTTCAAAATGCAGTAACTGCTACTATCTTAAATTCTTTAGACAAATTCATCAAAAATAGCTGAATCTAATCTCTGTATCTTTCTGCTGTCAATCAGATGTCTTCTGCAGCTTTGTTCCAAAAGATCTTTTAACTGGGGACAAGGTCATGCATACATACATACATACATACAGTACAAAGCAATATTCTAGCTGCTTTCCTAATCTTAGCTCTTTTTCATCTGAATAACGTTTATAGATATGTTATTGCTGAAAATGTGTTAAACTTTACTCTTAATGTCAAGTATCCTCTTCAGCTTGTCTTATGTTTTGCCCTTTGGTCTCAAGCTGCTTTTCTGATATGCTTCATGGTTCCTAGTTCCAAATACTATCCTAAATTGGGTTCATGAGAAAATAAATTTAAACCATGAAGCCATGTTCGCTCATTTAAAAACTTTTGCTGATAAGCATATGGAATGTAAACAAAAATTGAAGCAAAGTTTCTTATAAAGCTAAATAATCCTATTTATTCTCCTACTGATATTCCAGATAACTAGTCCAAATTGAGTGTGAGGTACTCAAAGAAAAGAAGTTTGTTCATAAAGTTTTCTAGGCAGATATCTTCCCTAATCTTTTTTATAGGGTTAGAAAGCGTTTAAGCTTTTGATTTTCTACCTTCGACTTGTAGACAGGGGTGGCATTCTACTGGTTAGGGCCGGTTTGGGAGAACTGGATGTTAATTGTACAGCCAGTTTGGCAAACCAATAGTTCAGAAGCCCAGCTGGCCCTGCCCCTCCCAGAAGTCACCATGTGCCTGGTTCTGCCTCTCAGGGAAGTGTAGGGAGGCTTGCAAAGCCAAAAATGGGACGGGGTGGTGACCTTTCCCCCCTGCACTGTTTTGGGTCTTCTAAGGCTCCAGGGAGAGGCAAACTAATCACCTAATTGAGCAGCCCGTTTTTAGCATAGCAAGCCTCCTTGGAGCCTCAGGAGACCCAAAATGGCACGCAGGGGGAGGGCACATGGAGGGGTCTAGGGGGTGCACCAGGGGGGGTCCTGAGGGTGCCCCTTCCCCCTGCACACCATTTTGGGTCTCCTGAGGCTCCAGGGAGGCTTGCTATGCTAAAAACAGCCCCCCCCCCTTTTTTTTTGCTTTGGGAGGTGCAGGAGAAGTGCTGCCTATCACACACCCCTGGCCAGGCCCACCCTGTTAAGTTTGAAAATGGGTGAGGAAGAATGGAGACAAGCCTCTGAACGGTGAACTTCAGCTCTTTATTTACATAGTGACTTCTCAATCAAACAACAGTAACCCTCGCCTTATATAGGCAACCCTTGTAACGTTTTAACCAATAACAGGCTAGGAACGCTAGCTTTTATGACCAATAGGAACTCTCTGTTAAGGGCCAATCGGATTCCCCGGAATGGGCCAATCCGGTACAGCCGCTTAACAGCCAATCAGAAGTGCAGGGCCAGAACCCTGCACTTACTCCAAGCTCACACTTTATTACTTATATACATACACAACACCCCCAGCCAATGATTAGGGCAGAGAACGGGCTGCTCAGTTAGGTGATTAGTTTGCCTCTCTCACCTGAGGGTTGCCTGTTCTGCCTCCCACCGGCCAGCATGTAAGGGCTTCATTCAGTTTGTTCCTGCCCTCAAACAGCAAAGGTTCTGCTGAAGCTGGGCTTGCAATTGGCTTGCAACAACTGACTTCCAGGTCCTTCCTCCTCCTGCTCCTTTTGCTATGCCTTTTTCTGCCTTCTCCTCCTCCTCTTGCTTCCTGTTTCTCCTGCTACCTCTTCTACCTTCCTCTGCTTCTTCCCCACTTTTCTCCTCTCCTTCTCCCAGCATTGCAACTAGGCCTGCATTCCCTTCCTGCCCCTCTCCAAGTTTGCAAGACAAACATGCAGCAGCCCAACTTGCAACCAAGTGCTTTCCCAAAGCCTTGTTGGAGGGAAACAAGGTTTGGGGGGAGGGTGTTGAAAGACTGTCAAAATGCCTTTCTTCTGAGGATTCGATTTTCCTGCTGGGAGAGCCCCAGTGCAAGGATACAGACAACTGCTTGAAAGCTGGATCTTTTTATTTTTCAGGAAGGCGAGAGATAGAAAGAAGTCTGTGTTCCTGGGGCTAGCTAGCTTTGTATAAGCCCCTGATTTTTATACTTTTTTTCTCCTTTTGTGTGTGAGTGCTTGTGTTTGTATTTCTTAATGTTTTAAATCCCATCAGGGGTTGTCTTCATTTCCGCCAGAGGGTAAACTCCATGGGGTGGTTTGATTGGATTATCAGTTTTGTCCTAATATTTTCTTATATTTGTGTTGTGGCAATCTCCTGTCTGTCTCCTTTGCAATATATTTTGTGTTTTTTTGTCTGTTTATTTTGCTGATTTGGCATGTTTTCTTTTCTTGTTTCCCTAATTTTCTTAATTATTTGGGCTTTTGTCTAAGGGGCTTCTTTAATACCTTTTATTTGATTCCTTTTCCTATGCAAGTTTGTTTTATGGCTGGCTTGATGTTCCCTTTTGGCTTTTCCTGCTTGGGTGACACCACTGTCCTCATGAAGTTTCCTTTCCACAGGGGGAATGTCACCTTAAATGCTGGGTCTCTCCTTTGCACCAAGACTGCTGACAAAGTCTCTCTCTCTCTGCCTCTGCCTCTGCCTCTGCCTCTTCCCCTCCTTCTCCTCTCTTTTGAATGGTTTGTTTTGCTGGAAGGGTGGGTAAGAATTGTCTTTTCTCCCCCCCCACCCCTTCCTTCCCACTTTCTTAGCAGAAAGTCACAGGTCTAATCTGGAAGAGAATCACAGTGCTGAATCATTGAAAAGTGCAGGTGGTGGTCATTTACCCTCTTTCTGCTTTTCCGGGTCTTTGATTGGGGGTTTCCTCTGGAGCAAAAGCAGAGAGCCTCTTCCAGTGAAGATTTCTCTGTCTCTTCTAATTTTCTTCCAGAGCAGAACAAAAAAGTCTCTTCCTGTGAAGGCTTTTTCTGTTCTTTATTCTGATTTTCTCCAGGAGCAAAATAAAGCCCTTTCTAGTGAAGTCTGCCCTATGTGTTTATTATGATTTTCCCCTGGACTGGAGCAAAATCATCTGGTGGCAGGCTTTAAGTAAGTAACAATCCCACACGTATTTTACTCCATGCATGGCCCACCCACTATTTAATTTACCACTTCTGTTTGTGCTTCTTTCCCAAACTGTATACTTTCCCCCCCCCCACACACACACACAGGTCCATGGTGAAATTGCCTTCCATGAAATCAGTCCCTGGTGCCAGAAAGGTTGGGGACCTCTGAATTAGACCATGCAGGAGAACCCTTTTAAGGATTATGTATTAATAGAAAAGTAACTAACTTAGCTCTGATCCTAAACCATGGGTCCCCAAACCTGGCAACTTTAAGACTTGTGGACTTCAACTCCCCGAAATCCTCAGCCAGCTCTGTTCTGCTGTCTGATGAATTCTGGGAATTGAAGTCCACAAGTCTTAAAGTTGCCAAGTTTGAAGACCTCCGTCCTAAATGCTGCTTCTTTGGAAATATATTGCCCCCCCTTTCTTTGTGGCAGCCCTTAAAAGCCTGTTGCCTATCACCCTCTTGGGCAAAGCATGTGAGCCATTTCCTCCTTTCAGTGGTCCATGTAAATATATCTATAGCACGTAGATAATAAAGTCAAATTTTTTTTTGAGGCTGTGTGTAACAAGGAATGGTTGGGAGAGGATGGGCCAGCCAAGGCACTCCTTGATGTGAATGAAATTGAGTTGGTCACACCCAGCCAGTCATGTGGCCACCAAACCACACCCACAAATTAAGCCACGCCCACAGAACCGGTTGTTAAGAAATTTGAATCCCACCCCTGCTTGTAGATCGTTTATCTGTCATCACATAAGTCTTCTTATATTAACAGTTCCCTTGCTTGCCTATAAGCTGAATGTATGGGCTTGGGATCAAGTTTGTTTTTAGGAATAAGTGCAATTCTAGAAATCTAATTCTAATCTAATTGCTAATTAAGATGCGGGCACTCTATTTTTCTTATCTTCATCTTTAAGTGCTCTGGTTTTATTGTATTGCGAACAACTGGGGTGCAACTGTTTGTTGTACTCATACAATGACAATAAAGTTCATCTTATCTTATCTTATCTTATCTTATCTTATCTTATCTTATCTTATCTTATCTTATCTTATCTTATCTTATCTCTAAATCTATAATCCAGAAATCTGGTCCTTGATTCAGTAGATCTCACATGAGAAACTAAAACACCTTTCTTTCAACATACTTCATTCTCCAAAACTGCTTTGTGGCTGATATCTTCAGACTCCTTCCATACTCTCTCAGCATATATTTTTCTTCTCTTTAAAATACTGTTATATATGGCAGAAAGCCCAACACTCCCTTCTGTCTCAACTAAGAGGTAATTATTATTATTAGATGGATAGTATCCTGAAACACCAGTTTGTGTCTTACTTTACTTTCCCTGTCACAATTAAATGAAATCTGCAGAAGCAATACATGCCAACTCACTGGGGTGATTGCTCTGCCTGAACATTTGGACAGAATTCATCACCAGTTGACTTCACATATTTGTTGCTGGGTCACCCCGTTTCAGATTCCAGTGAGTGACTCAGATAATTAATTGTGTTGCTAATTGCAACTACCATAGTATTGTAATGACTTTTTTAATGGCATTACTATCAGAGCAGACATGCAGGACTTGTCCAGACATTTATTAATACAGTATTCAATAATGGGTGTCCAGAATCATCCAGGAAAACATGTCCATGTTGTTTGTTTCCACAATCTAATATTTGAAATCTATTGCCTCTGTTTCTAAACCTAAAGATCTGCCCACCAGATGGTTTGGATTACAAGGCCAGTAATCCCTTGTCAAGATGCTGAGCTGATACGAATCAGTCCAAAATATTCAGAGTAGTGGCAATTTATCAGGAAAACTGGATAAATGCCTCTCTTTCCTGCTGGAAGCCAAATTTATAGATTCCCTGTAGAGCTCTTAATGAGCACCGTGGCTTTCCCTAACCCCTGATGCCACAACCCATAAGACTTTTAAAAATATAAATCCTTTCCCTTTTTTCTTGTTATGTTAATACCAATATACACTTGCTAGCAGCTAAAAAATGAAAGCACAACTCTTTGGTCAGGGGTTAAAGCACAGTTTAAAGAGAAAGGTGGGATCAGTTTAAGTAGGGTCTCTCAGACAGACTGGGTCCTTTCCTATTGTAGAAGCAAACCAGAATTCTCTGACAACTACTGCAGAATATATATGTAAAGGTGAAGGCATATGATGGCCCTCAGGGATGGTAGTGCTACCATTGAAATGGAAGTAATTTCCTTTCCAGCAGCCCATAGACAGAACCGAACCAGCGAATCACAGTTGAAAATACAGAAAGACAGGCACATCTTGAGAAAATAACAGTAGCAGGTTATCATTTCTGTTTTGTATTTGGGAAAATATTAACAGACAGGAGTAGAAAATGGAGGCTTTGAGTAATTGACAATTGGGCACACAATGGTGGGATCTCTCCAAATTGCAGATTAATTGCTAAAGCTGTTCATTTTCAGCTTTTAGGTGCAGTGGTAGATGGTGAGAAATTTCAGCTTGGTGGTGCCTATTTCTTTGAAAATCCAGATAGGCACAAAAAAAAAAAAAAATCTGAAGCACCCCCTACTTTTCTCTCTTTTTACCACTCCTAATCACTAGTTTTCAACTTTACTCTTCATAACTTCTAAGTTTACCATCTTGTTTGCACAAAGCTGAGGATAGATGTTTTTCAGGAAAGGAAGATGTTGTGAATGAATAATATTAAATAAAGTTATCTTGAGCTTGAAGTCAAGTGCAGGGTTCTGGCCCTGCACTTCTGATTGGCTGTTAATGGCAAGATCGGATTGGTCCGTTCAGGAGCATCTGATTGGCCATTAACAGGCCATTCTCATTGGTTAACGGAGCTAGCGCTTCCGGATTGCTATTGGTTGAATAGTTAATAAGTTGCCTATATAAGGAAGGCTATAACAGCCATCCAGTTTGAGCTGTAAATAAGAGTTTGAAGTTCACTGTTGCTACTGGCTCATCTCCATTATTCGCACCCATGCTCCAGACTTAACACTGGCGACGAGGATGGGATTGGATGACATCAGAGCCAACTAAAACAACGACAAAGACAACCAAGCACGTGGCTGAAACGCACAACGGCGGAACCATGTCTGGCGGCATAGTACCACCCGCTCCGTTCGACCCAGCTCAAGAGGACTGGGAATCCTACATGGACCGTTTCCAAATGTTTTTGGAAACGAATAATCTGAAGGATGCCACAACCGGGAAGAAACGGGCAGTATTCCTAACGCACTGCGGGCCGACGGTATTCAAAATGGCTAAGGCATTAGTGAAACTGGCTGAAGTGAAGGCCATGGACTGGGACATCCTCGAACCGCTACTAAGGGCCCACTATGCACCGACCATTCCAACGCTCGTAAGACGACACGAGTTCTATCAAAGAAACCAGCGGAAAGGAGAAAGCGTTGCCGATTTCATTGCAGACCTCCGGAACTTGGGAGGCCTTTGCGATTTTGCCGATCTCGAGGAGGCCCTGAGAGACCGAGTAGTTCTTGGGTTAGACGCTCTAAACGTACAGAGCAAAATAATGGCTAAGGGCGACATTAGCCTTGCCGATGCCATCGCTGAGGCTGCGGCAGCGGAGGCGACCAAGAAGTCGCCTGCCCAACTATGCCAGAATCGCGGTCCAGCACACCAACCAGCCACCGAAGTTTCACCTAAGTCAGAGGACAGCTTCGACAGCCCACCATGAGGACTTCTCTTTGTCGTCAGACAATGACAAAGAAGAGGTCCATCACCTGCGGTCCGACTGGGACCATTACCCGAAATCCCAGCAACCGTGCGCTGGCTGCGGGGCCAACCATTACTGTTCCAATTGCAAATTCCGCGACGCGCTCTGCCACGAGTGCGGGAAATGAGGCCATATCGGACGGGTCTGCAGAAGTCTCCTCGGACCCAGCCAGACCTCGAAGGGTACCAATCTCTGCCAATCAACAGGAAATCATCCTGTAAGGCGAGAACCAGCAAACCACTCCTACAGAAACCGACCCGTGAATCGCCTAACGAGACGGGAAGAGGTCCACCAAACCCTCACTATCGGCCACGCCTCTTCACTGGATGCCAAGAAAATTCAAGTCAGAGTGGACATCAAAAATCATCCTTGCCAAATGGAAGTTGACTCGGGATCGTCTCTTTCAATGGTCTCCTGGAAGACCCTCAAGCAACTCAACCCCACTATCCAGCGCCAAGACCTTCAATTCCAACGGCTCATGTTAAAGGACTACTAGGGAAACTGGATTCCAGTCGTAGGATCCAGTTGAGTCCGGGTTGCATTCAAGAACCGCACAGCGTACTTACCCCTGACGGTGATCGACAAGGACTGGCCTAGCCTGTTAGGCCTGCAATGGTTCGCACCACTCGGCATTGAAGTGGCAGGCATTAACCGAATCGGCAGCAGTGACTGGGAGGAGGACCTCGCCCACGAATTCAGAGACGTCTTCGCGGAAAAGCTAGGCAAATACAAGGGGACCCCGATATCCTTTAGCCTTAATCCAAAGATAGCTCCCATCCGCCTTAAGCCTCGTCGAGTTCCATTCGCACTAAAGCCAAAAATCGATGAACAGCTTGATAAGTTGATAGCCCAGGGAGTTTTAAAGCCAACCGATCACTCCCCATGGGAAACCCCAATCATGACACCAATTAAGCCAGACGGCTCCATTAGAATTTGTGGGGACTATCAAGCCACCCTAAACCACGCCCTGCAACAAAATCCATATCTGGTGCCGGTGGTGCAACACCTCCTCCATTCCCTGGGGGGTGGAAAAGTCTTCGCTAAACTAGACTTAGCTCAGGCTTATCAACAACTGCCGTTTGACGAAAAAACGGCACAGGCACAGACTATCGTAACACACCGAGGTGCCTTTAAGTGTATGTGGCTTCAATTCGGAGTCAGTGTAGCCCCGGTGATCTTTCAGAGCCGAATGGAGAGACTATTGCAGGGAATCAAAGGCATTGTCCCCTACTTTGATGATGTGCTCATTGCTGCCCCCACTCCAAAAATTTTACGGGATCGTTTAAGACTGGTTTTACAAAAATTCCAAGAAGCAGGCCTGAAAGTGAAGAAAAATAAGTGCAAGCTGTGTACAGATCGTGTTGAATTCTTAGGGTACTTGATTGACAGTTAGGGTATTCACCCTACCAACAGCAAATTGAGAGCAATAAAAAATGGTCCCAGACCCCGGAACAAGGCCGACCTCCAGGCGTTCTTAGGCCTCATCAATTTCTATAACGTATTCTTGCTGCACAAGGCGACTGTCACTGAATTGACTGTCGCCTACTAGATAAAAAAGCAATTTGGGTATGGGTCACAGAGAAGAGCAGGCGTTCTGTAATGTAAAAAAACTACTGACTTCTGATGCTGTACTAATGCAGTACAATGAGACTTTACCATTAAATATCACATGTGATGCATCACTTTTTGGAGTGGGCGCCATTTTGAGCCATGTATTACCTAACGGTAGCGAAGCCCCTGTTGCTTACTTTTCAAAAACGCTCTCGAAAACGAAGCGAAATTATAGCCAGATCGATAAAGAAGCCCTGGCAATTGTATCGGCTGTTAAAAGATTCCATGAGTACGTGTACAGCCGGGCTTTTACGATAGTAACTGACCACAAACCGTTGCTGGGGATAATCACTGGGGATAAGCCAACTTCCTACATACTTTCTCCCAGGATGACCCGCTGGTCAGAATTCTTGGCTGCCTACAATTATCAGCTGCAACATCATTCCTGTAAAGCCATTCCCCACGCCGACGCGTTGAGCCGTGCACCACTCCCTGAAACCATCAACGATCCTGCATCAACGATGATAACGTTGCAGATCGAGACACTCCATACGCTGCCATTAACTGCCCGTGACATCGCGAGAGAAACAAAACGCGACCCCATCTTAGCACGAGTCCTCACATGGGTAGAATGCGGATGGCCATTGGACCAAGTACCAGACAACTTTGCACCATTCAAAAGTCATCAAACAGAGTTGTTCTCACAAAAGAGGTGTATCATCTGGGGTGATAGAGTCATTATCCCAGAACAACTCCAACAGGCACTGCTAAGAACCTTGCACGATGGCCACCCTGGCATCGTGTGCATGAAGGGCCTCACACGTAGCTATGCATGATGGCCAGGTATAGACAGACAAATCGAATAATGGGTTAAAACTTGCCAGAGATGCCAAGAAGTAAGCAACGCTCCACCAAAGGTAACCCCAACTGAATGGGATATGCCATGGGGACCCTGGTCCCGCATCCATCTGGATTTTGCTGGGCCGACCAAAGGCCACACATTCTTGTTAACCATCGACGCCTACTCAAATTGGCTCGAGATTCACCGAATGAGGAACATGGCCACCGAAGCGGTCATCAAAAGACTGGAAAGACTGTTTGCAACCCACGGATTACCAGATGTTCTGGTATCCGACAACGGGCCCCAATTTACTGCGCTGTCTTTTGAACAGTACCTGGCTGACCGGGGTATCTGACATGCGCTCACTTCGCCTGCGCACCCTGCGGCCAACGGTAGGGCTGAGCGCATGGTACTTTGTCAAGAGAACACTACAAAAAATAGACTACAACAACATCGACGAGAAAATCAACCGCATCCTTTTCCTACAGCACATCACACCTCACAGCATCACCAACAAAACTCCCGCCGTATATTCTAAGCAAATGGCAAAAGTAATGATAGATGGAGAATTCACAGACTCTATTAATATTAAAAAAAGGTACAAGACAAGGATGGCCATCATCTCCTTTGTTATTTGTATTGATCTTGGAAGTCTTAAATAGAAATATTAGAGAGGATATAAACATAAAAGGAATGAAAGTCAAAAAGGAGGAATTCAAATTGCAAGCCTTTGCGGATGACTTGGTCTTTATTTTGGAAGACCCTTTAAAGACAGCTCTAAAACTGTTGGAAAAGATAGAGACGTATGGTGAGATGGCTGGTTTAAAAATAAATAAAGACAAAACAAAGATTCTGACAAAGAACATGTTATTAAGACAAAGAGAAGAGCTGGCAGATTTATTGAAAATTCAAGTTACGAACAAAGTTAAATATTTGGGGATATATTTGACGTCAAGATGTACTACATTGAAAGAGAATAATTATATTAAGCTTAAACAGCAGATAGCATCCGACCTGAAAAAATGGGAAAACCTACAATTGTCATTGATAGGTAGAATTTCAACAATCAAGATGAATATTTTACCCAGAATTTTATATTTGTTTCAAACAATACCAATTAGGTTAAGTAAGGATTACTTCGAAGAACTAAATAAAATTGTGTTGAAGTATATATGGCAAGGCAAGAAAGCGAGAATAAAATTAAAACTTTTACAAGATGCTGGAATTAGAGGAGGATTTGGCCTTCCTAATTGGGAGTTGTATTATCAAGCTGCAAACTTAATGTGGGTTAAAGAATGGATAACGTTAAGAAAGACTAGATTGTTGGCATTAGAAGGTCATGATTTATTATTGGGTTGGCATGCTTTTTTATGGTATAAGGGAACTAAATCACAGGGTTATTTTAGAAGGCATTATATATGGGAATCGTTATGGTTGAATTGGGAGAAAACTAAGAAACAATGTTATTTGAAAATTCCAGTTTGGTTATCAACTATTGAAGCTTTTTCGTATCCTATAACTTATAAAAAGGAACAAACAATTAGATATGGGGAAATATTGGATGAAAAGGGTGAACTTAAAACGATGCAAAATTTAGAAGAACAAGGTATAAAGATGAATTGGTTTTCATATGCGCAAATACATGCAAGATATCTTAAAGATTCTAAATTAGAAGGATTTTATGATAAATTGACTGACTTAGATAGGATTTTGACAGGTACTGATGAAAAAGTGATTAAAAAACTATATAGTTGTTTGTTGGAAATTAAATTAGAGGAAGAACAAGTTAAAGAAACAATGATTGCTTGGGGGAAGAATTTTGGATATGGGATTGATTTAGAGAAATGGCAAAAATTATGGTCACAAAATTATAAAATGACAATGTCAACAGCATATAAAGAAAATTTGAAAAGATGTTTTACAGGTGGCACTTTCCCCTGACAAGAATAGCAAGAATGTTCAAGAATAAATCTGAAAAGTGCTGGAAATGTCATCAGATACCTGGCTCATATTACCATATGTGGTGGACTTGTGAGGAGGCCAGGAAATATTGGACTAGAATTCGCATATGGCTGGAAAAAATGATAAAGAAACACATAGATTTGAAACCAGAGATTTTTTTATTGGGAATCGTACCTGATAGATATAATAAAAATTTAAAGTATCTGATTGTAAATGTATTAACAGCAGCTAGGATTGTATTTGCTAAACATTGGAAGAGTGAGAAAATACCATTAGAGGAAGAAATTATTTAGAAAATATTGGAATGTGCTGAAATGAGTAGATTGACATTTGAAATTAGAGAACAAGAAGATAAACAATTTTATGAAGTTTGGGATCTTTTTTATCAATGGTTAGATAATACAATATGATAATAGAATATTTAGAAATTTAGGAAATAATGAATATATAATTTTTCTTGGTTTTGATAATTTTCTAGAATATTTTATTAAGATAGATTTGGTATGATTTTATGATTTGTCATAAAATAATTTAACTTAATTATAGTTATCTCGCTTAAGTATGAATTAGTAAAATTATAGTCAAATGATTGTTCAATAATGATATTGGGATATTTTATTGATGATTGATAATGTGAGTTATTATGTAATACAATTATTCTGATGACTATGAAATGGATGCACAAAAGGGAGTGGTAAACCAACCGATACACTGTAAATTTATGAAGAATGTTATAATTTTTTTATTTTTTATTTTTTATTTTTTTATGTCATGTTTTATGTCTTATATATTTTTTGCCTGTTGTTAAAATCAATAAAACTTTTACCAAAAACAAAAAACAAAAAAAACCTCCCGCCGAGCTACTAATGGGACGAAAGCTCCCACCTCGACTGGTTTCACCCAGCCTACGAACCGGAAAAACCACTCGGATCCAGCGGCCGATGCCGTACCTTCCAGGTAGGCGATTTAGTATTCGCTAAAAACTTATCGGGCGATCCGCTGTGGGTAGAAGCGACTGTAATCTGCGTAACTGGCCCAAGATCATACCTTGTACAGTGCCCTGACAATAGACTTTGGGAGCACCACATAGATCAACTACAATCATAGCTGCAGTCATGCAATTCCGAACTCCCTTATGACCAAACTGAGTGGGGGGGGGGGAGATACAGAGGAAGACAAATTTCAACTAGAGGAAAATCTTTTCAAAGGGACTGATAACGGAACTGAAATGCAGGAACAGGAACCAGGGATGGGAGTGAGTTCACCTCAGGGAGTGGCCGAAGATATTGGTGATGACGAAAACGTGAACCCTGAACCAAAGGCACCCCTGTCGTTAAACAACGATCTACCTCAGCAGAAGTGCAGCCAATTGCCAGGCACTTTGTGAAAATCAAAAAGACTTATACAACAACCAACCTACCTCAAGGACTAAGTAACCACGCCCCGTAAGCAGAAGCCGGGGGAAAGGGGTGTTGTGAATGAATAATGTCAAATAAAGTTATCTTGAGCTTGAAGTCAAGTGCAGAGTTCTGGCCCTGCACTTCTGATTGGCTGTTAATGGCAGGATCGGATTGGTCTGTTCAGAAGCATCTGATTGGCCATTAACAGGCCATCCTCATTGGTTAACGGAGCTAGCGCTCCCGGATTGCTATTGGTTGAATAGTTAATTAGTTGCCTATATAAGGAAGGCTATAGCAGCCATCCAGTTTGAGCTGTCACACCATGTAAATAAAGAGTTTGAAGTTCACTGTTTCTACCAGCTTGTCTCCATTATTCGCACCCATGCTCCAGATTTAACAAGAAGACTCATCAGGCTTTATAGAATCATAGTGACTATTTAAGCTGCAGATACTGCTTATTTGCTCAATTTGGAGGAACCCATATTAAATTATCCCTGACAGAGGACTGTCCAACTTCTTTTTAAATACAAAAGGAAAAGCCCACTAATTCTCTGGTAATTGGCCCATTCCGCTTACTGTTAGGAATTTTTTAATAACATTTGTTCAGATTCTGCCTTCCTGTAATTGATGTCTTTTCTATTAGCCTTTTTAAAGATCCTTTTTAAATGGCTTTGATATTAGTGTTCCATATTATAAATGTCATAAATTGTAGATCAGAATGTTATAAACTGCAGTGAGGAAAGCAGGGGAAATCAGTTGGTATAAATCTTACTTCACTTTACGTAATGTTGGCATATTGTTCTTCTTAGAAAGTTCTTTTCCTCTCAAATAATTTATTTGAGGGGTGGGTACGGCTTTTCTGTTCATAGCTTGTTAGATTTCTTCCTATGTAATTCCAAGGTGTTGACAGATACTCTGAACCCACAATCTGGCACATAGGCAGTTATGTTTATTTATAATATAATATTTCTCTCCTCTCATATATGGATTGAGTGATCTTATTGCCAGTATTTCTGTGACGCCTCTCAGTTGGGTTGGATGTAGATTGCACTCCAGCTTCATGCTGCTATTTGCACATGATTCTCTGATGGTCTTGCATTTAATGGGAAAGCTTTCAGGTGTAGGTTGAACTAAGCCCATATTTGAGGGGGGGGAATATTGCTTTTAGAAGCTTGAAGCAATAGCAATTTTCATGAGTTCTTCTCTTAAAATCATATTCAAACAAAACAAAAACCAGGATATTATTCTTCAGATCTATGCATTACATTAAGTGCTTTCAGGAGACTATTCCCATAGTTTGGCAAGACTTCAAAGAAATAGTGCTCTATTTAAACAAACAAAAGTAGGGTTTCCATGTATTTGTACCATTGTAACTGGTTTAAAATGTATGCTAACTGAATTGTAAGTTCACTGAACAGCCTATGACTAACAATTTTAATTCAATACATATTTTAAGGTATTTGACAGTTATTCTCTGTGCTATATATTCTGTGTTATATTAAAGACTGTCCAAATATAATTTCTCCTTTTATCAGAAGCAAAACAAAATAAGATTAATCAGATTGTGTTCTGGATGGGACTATATTTTCTACATCTGCAGTTTCTATTGGTCATTTATTGTTTTTCAAACACATTTGGGGGGATTTAACTTTTAAAGCTTGAAACAGCTTACCAGAGCTTAGGGGATGCTGGTCTTCTTTGAAATGTTAAACAAATGTGTGTTAATACTATCTAATATCTAATCTAACTAGCTAGCAAGCTAGAATTGAATTTATTTTTTTGTTTTTTTGTCAAACATGTACAAGATAACAAGTATAAGTATGAACATAAACAAGAACAAAGGAAGTAAATATAGACAAATGGGGACAGTAAGACAGGGATGGTAGGCATGCTGGTGCACTTATGCACTCCCCCTTTAAGGATCTCTTAGGAACGGGGTGAGGTCCAGAGTAGACAGTTTGAGGTTGAAGCTGTGAGGGGTTGAGGATGTAACAACGGAGTCGTATAGGGCGTTCCAGGCATTGACCACTCTATTGCTGAAGTCGTATTTTCAACAATTGAGTTTGGAGCTGAAGTTGTATTTTCTGCAATCAATTTTGGATACAAATTTTGAGTTTGTATCAGTTGTTTGCCTATGTATTATTGTGATTGAAGCTGAAGAAGTTGTTGACAAAATTGTCTGTTATAGCAGACAATTTTGTGAACTATGTGTCGGGCTCCAACTATGTGTCAGGCTCGGATGCAAATGAGGGAATGAACTGCTGATAAAAAACGAGTGGATCATATGCCATTCAATATTGGAGATCGTATGTACCTATATACTAAGTATCTAAACATAGGACTGCCATGCAAGAAACTGGGCCTTAAATATGTCAGACCCTTCTCAGTAGTACGGGTGATCAATCCAGTAACCATTCAATTAAGATTACCCTCATGGTTTAAACATGTACACCCAGTATTCCATAGTAGCTTGTTAAAACCACCTACAGGGATGGGCTCAGAAGCAAGCAAACCAGGACCTGTGAAGGATGATCATTGTGAAGTGGACAGTATCCTTGATACCTTCCGATGAAGGGACAGGCTTCAATACCTAGTTTAGTGGAAGGAGTATCCCATTGATAGGGGATCCTGGATGGATCAGGAACATATGGTGGCTCCACAGTTACAATACCGATTCCATGGAGCATACTCCACTCCAGTAAAACCAGTGGGAGAGGGGAATGTTTTGGATGTGTATCTCATTCTGATCCCTTTTGTGTTCCAGATGGATCCATGGCAGAGGGGGCCGCATGTCAGGCTCCGGATGCCTCCCGACCCATTCTGGAGCCCAACACATCAGTAGGGTGCGAGTGGATGCAAGCTACAGGGCTAGACTTGACTGGCAATCCTGTATGATCCTGTGCTCTTCATGATGCTGGCTGATTGGGACTAGAGATGCCTGGTGATCCTGCACAATCCTGCACTCCTCAGGGTGGCAGCTGATCAGAACTAGCCATGCCTGACGATTCTGCGCTCTTCAGTGTGATGGAGCTGCTGTCAAATAGCGGGGCAGCTGTGAATTGGCAGAGCAGCTGCAAATCTCGACATGGTGACATGCACACATGGTGGCTGTGTGTGCTTGTCATTGTCCAAATTGCAACATTTGGGAGAGGCATGGGTGAGCACAGGAGGGTTTGGGAGGTTTGGATATAGTAGGGGAGCACATGATTGAGGGGTAGGATAGGAACACCAGGGTGGATTTTTGTTTGTATAATACAAACAATAATACAAACAAATAGAAGGAGCACCCATGGGATCACCCCTCTCACCTGTCATCGCTAACCTCTACATGGAACACTTTGAAACACAAGCTCTAGAAAAATATGATCACAAACCCAAACTCTGGCTCAGATACGTAGATGACACTTTCATAATCTGGCCACACGGGAAAGAAAAACTAAACAACTTCCTCACACACCTCAACAGCCTACACCCCAAAATACAATTCACCATGGAAACAGAAGCTAACAACCAACTTCCCTTCCTAGATGTCTTGGTATACAAAAAATCCAATGGCTCCCTAGGACACACCATCTACCAGAAGAAAACACATACAAACCGCTATCTACACGCACTCTCACACCACCACCCAGCACAGATCAATTCTGTAGCCGAGACATTCATCTCCAGAACAAAATGCTTAGCTGACGAACAACACCTAGAGGCCGAACTACACACTCTCACCAGCGTGCTGACAGCCAATGGATTCCAAAGAAAGAAGATCACCCACCTAATCCAAAAAGAAACCCCAACCAAAATCCAAGACAGAGAACAAGAGAATTGCAAAGCCCTCCTCCCATATATAAAAGGCACTACAGACAACATCAGCAAGATCCTCCAAAAATACAACATTAAGACAGCATTCTGCACAAACAGAAAGATATCCACCATCCTAAGAAACCCTAAGGACAAAATCGAGTTAGAAAATCAAGAAGTATATGAAATCCCTTGCACTGCCTGCCCCACCACATACATTGGACAAACTAACAGAAGAATAAGCGCACGCATTGAAGAACATAAGAACTCAATCAAAAAGGAAGAATCAACCTCTTCCCTGGTCCAACACCTCAAAGCCACAGGACATGAGATTGACTTCAAAAATACCAGAACTATCATCAAAACCAACACTGCAGCAACAGAATAATCAGAGAAGCCATAGAGATAGAAAAACGCCCATACAGCATGAATAAACAAGATGATACCTCCCGCCTACCAGCCATTTGGAAACCCGCCCTCATGAACAGACGAGTACCTAACATGAAGAATGACATCAGACCCACACCCCTGAGAGCCACACAAGATGCCACCACCACACTTCCACATAGAAAGCAGACTCACACCCACACAGAAGATGAAACACGACCACGGACCAGAAGCCGCATTACAGCTGCATCACTACCCACTTCAAACCCCTCTGAGCCATACATGAAGCGAACTGACCTCCACCATGAAGATGCAGCACGACCACGAACTCGAAGCCAAACAGCAAGATCACAGCTCACCAGCTCAAATCCCCCAGCAACTAAGACTAACCTGAGTACAACCAAGCCCCCACCTGAACAGAACACGCCTCCAGCCAATCAGAACACAGCCAAACCCCCAACCAATCAGAACACAGCCAAGCCCCCACCCAATCAAGTCACACCCCCACTAGCAGTTAAAAGGAAGAAGCAGCTGCAAGCTCACGTCACTCTGAGAAGCACAGAGCTGAAGACCAAGCCTGAAGATGATGAATGAGACTTCATCAAAACGTTGCCTAGATACTTCCAATCTTACGCGAAAACATATATATATATATATAATAAAACACATATATATATATATAAACACCATACAGAAGCCTGATGATGGCAGATGAGATTCTGCTGAAACGTTGCTACAACTTTAAAAGCACCACGTGGGAAAATACCCGAACAAAGCTGAATGCCAGACATGTAAGTACCCGCGAAAACTTAAGAAAACATATATATATATATATATATATATATATATATATATATATATATATATATATATATATCAATCATTCAGCTTAATTCAGGTATTTTCCCACGTCATAGTAGTTGTGCTTTTAAAGTTGTAGCAACGTTTCAGCAGAATCTCATCCGCCATCATCAGGCTTTTGTATAGTGTTCATCTGTGAGTTAGACTTTTACAGTGGTTTCAGATTTAAATTTGGGGCAGCCTATTGCTGTGCCAGAATGGTTTTTTCTTCATCCTGATTGGTTGAGAGTCTTGGTCTGTGTTTATTGGTCTTGGAGTTTGCTGTGTTCTGCTTCTAATATCTTCTGTCTGTTTTTTTGGCTCTTTTTTAGTCTTTTCTCAATCTCTGGGCACCAAAACCCTAGCCACTATAGAAAATCCAAGCCACAGAATCATCAGAGAAGCCATAGAGATTGAAAAAAAGACCAGAAAGCATAAACAGAAGAGATGATTCCACCAGGCTGTCAATCATTTGGAAGCCTGCACTCACAAACAAAAAAATCTCCACACCACAAGCTAGGCAAACACCTGGGTACAAACAGATCCCCCCTGATACCTCCAGCTCAAACACACCCCAACCAGGCACCCAGATGAAACCCAGCTTCCTAACTAATGATAGCCGTCCATTTACCCGAAGCCAAGCTGCACTAAAGGCCTCCAATAAAGTAACACAATGTTGACAGCCAATCAAGATACAAAAAGAGCCAAAAAAACAGACAGAAGATATTAGAAGCAGAACACAGCAAACTCCAAGACCAATAAACACAGACCAAGACTCTCAACCAATCAGGATGAAGAAAAAATCATTCTGGCACAGCAATAGGCTGCCCCAAATTTAAATCTGAAACCACTGTAAAAGTCTAACTCACAGACGAACACTATACAGAAGCCTGATGATGGCAGAAGAGACTCTGCTGAAACGTTGCTACAACTTTAAAAGCACCAATACTATGACGTGGGAAAATACCCGAACAAAGCAGAATGCCAGACATGTAAGTACCCGCGAAAACTTAAGAATATATATATATATATATATGGATCTTTGGTTATTTGGGTTTTCTCCCGCGTAAGATTGGAAGTATCTTGGCAAGGTTTCAATGAAGTCTCATTCATCATCTTCAGGCTTGGTCTTCAGCTCTGTGCTTCTCAGAGTGATGTGAGCTTGCAGCTGCTTCTTCCTTTTAACTGCTAGTGGGGGTGTGACTTGATTGGGTGGGGGCTTGGCTGTGTTCTGATTGGTTGGGGAGTTGGCTGTGTTCTGATTGGTTGGGGGGTTGGCTGTGTTCTGATTGGCTGGAAGCCAATCAGTATTTTCCCACGTCATAATAGTGGTGCTTTTAAAGTCCCCATGGACAAGAAAACCTAAACAACTTCCTAACACACCTAAACAGCGCACACCCCAAAATCAAGTTCACCATGGAAACAGAAACAAACAAACAACTACCATTCCTAGATGTACTAATCTACAAGAAAACAGATGGCACACTAGGACACACCATATACCAGAAGAAAACACACACCAACCGCTACCTCAACGCCCAATCCCACCACCACCCAGCACAGATAAACTCCGTGGCTAAAACACTAATTACTAGAATCAAACGCCTGGCAGACAAGACACACATTAAGACTGAACTATGCACCCTGACTAAAATATTGACAGCCAACGGCTTCCACAAAAGCAAAATCACCAACTTGATCCACAAAAACACACTGAGACATAATAGAGACCCAGAAGATGAACAGACCTATGGAACAGCTATCCTGCCCTACATAAGAGGCACTACAGACAAAATTAGTAAGATTCTATGCAAACACCACATCAAGACTGCCTTCAAAACAGACAGAAAAATAGCAGCCATCCTCAGGAACCCCAAAGACAAAATTGACCTGGAAAACCAAGGCATATATGAAGTCCCCTGTGCATCATGCCCGGCCATATACATTGGACAGACCAATAGAAGAATAAGCACCCGCCTGGATGAACACAAAAATGCAGTCAAAAAGCTGGAACATACTTCCTCACTCGTCCAACACATGGAAGCCACAGGTCATAACATCAACTTCAATGGCACCAAAACCCTAGCCACCATAGAAAATCCCAGCCACAGAATCATCAGAGAAGCCATAGAGATTGAAAAAAGACCAGAAAGCATGAACAGAAGAGATGATTCCACCAGGCTGTCAATCATTTGGAAGCCTGCACTCACAAACAAAAAAAATCTCCACACCACAAGCCAGGCAAACACCTGGGCACAAACAGATCCCCCCTGATACCTCCAGCTCAAACACACCCCAACCAGGCACCCAGATGAAACTCAGCTTCCTAACTAATGATAGCCGTCCATTTACCCGAAGCCAAGCTGCACTAAAGGCCTCCAATAAAGTAACACAATGTTGCCAGCCAATCAAGATACAAAAAGAGCCCCCCCCCCAAAAAAAAACAGACAGAAGATATTAGTAGCAGAACACAGCAAACTCCAAGACCAATAAACACAGACCAAGACTCTCAACCAATCAGGAGGAAGAAAAAACCATTCTGACACAGCAATAGGCTGCCCCAAATTTAAATCTGAAACCACTGTAAAAGTCTAACTCACAGACAAACACCATACAGAAGCCTGATGATGGCAGATGAGATTCTGCTGAAACGTTGCTACAACTTTAAAAGCACCACTATTATAACGTGGGAAATACCCGAACAAAGCTGAATGCCAGACATATATATATATATATATATATATATATATATATATATATTTGTTTTCTGAGGTTCTCGCGGGTATTTGTATGTGGATCTTTGGTTATTCGGGTTTTCTCCCGCGTAAGATTGGAATTATCTAGGCAACGTTTCGATGAAGTCTCATTCATCATCTTCAGGCTTGGTCTTCAGCTCTGTGCTTCTCAGAGTGATGTGAGCTCGCAGCTGCTTCTTCCTTTTAACTGCTCCTGGGGGTGTGACTTGATTGGCTGGGGGCTTGGCTGTGTTCTGATTGGATGGGGGGGTGTTCTCATTGGTTGGGGGTTTGGCTGTGTTCTGATTGGTTGGGGGGTTGGCTGTGTTCTGATTGGCTGGAGGCGTGTTCTGTTCAGGTGGGGGCTTGATTGTGCTCAGGTTAGTCTTAGTTGCTGGAGGGTTTGAGCTGGTGAGCTGTGATCTTGCTGTTTGGCTTCGAGTTCGTGGTCGTGCTGCATCTTCATGGTGGGGGTCAGTTCGCTTCATGTATGGTTCAGAGGGGTTTGAGATGGGTAGTGATGCAGCTGCAGTGCGGCTTCTGGTCCGTGGTCGTGTTTCATCTTCTGTGTGGGTGTGAGTCTGCTTTCTATGTGGAAGTGTGGTGGTGGCATCTTGTGTGGCTCTCAGGGGTGTGGGTCTGGTGTCATTCTTCATGTTAGGTACGCGTCTGTTCATGAGGGCGGGTTTCCAAATGGCTGGTAGGCGGGAGGCATCATCTCGTTTATTCATGCTGTGTGGGCGTTTTTCTATCTCTATGGCTTCTCTGATGATTCTGCTGCTGAAGTGTTCGGTTTTGGCGATAGTTCTGGTATTTTTAAAGTCAATCTCATGTCCTGTGGCTTTGAGGTGTTGGACCAGGGAAGAGGTCGGTTCTTCCTTTTTGATTGAGTTCTTATGTTCTTCAATGCGTGCACCTATTCTTCTGTTAGTCTGTCCAATGTATGTGGTGGGGCAAGCAGTGCAAGGGATTTCGTATACTCCTTGATTTTCTAACTCGATACTGTCCTTAGGGTTTCTTAGGATGGTGGATATCTTTCTGTTTGTGCAGAATGCTGTCTTAATGTTGTGTTTTTGGAGGATCTTGCTGATTTTGTCCGTAGTGCCTTTTATATATGGGAGGAGGGCTTTGCCATTCTCTTGTTCTTTGTCTTGGATTTTGGCTGGGGTTTCTTTTTGGATTAGGTGGGTGATCTTCTTTCTTTGGAATCCATTGGCTGTCAGCACGCCGGTAAGAGTGTGTAGTTCGGTCTCGAGGTGTTGTTCATCGGCTAAGCATTTTGTTCTGGAGATTAGTGTCTCAGCTACGGAATTGATCTGTGCTGGGTGGTGGTGTGAGAGTGCGTGTAGATAGCGGTTTGTATGTGTTTTCTTCTGGTAGATGGTGTGTCCTAGGGAGCCATTGGATTTTTTGTATACCAAGACATCTAGGAAGGGAAGTTGGTTGTTAGCTTCTGTTTCCATGGTGAATTGTATTTTGGGGTGTTGGCTGTTGAGGTGTGTGAGGAAGTTGTTCAGTTTTTCTTTCCCGTGTGGCCAGATTATGAAGGTGTCATCTACGTATCTGAGCCAGAGTTTGGGTTTGTGATCATATTTTTCTAGAGCCTGTGTTTCAAAGTGTTCCATGTAGAGGTTAGCGATGACAGGTGAGAGGGGTGATCCCATGGGTGCTCCTTCTATTTGTTTGTATTTTTGTCCGTTGTAGGTGAAGTATGTATTGGATAGGCAGTGGTTGGTCAGATCTAGGATGTGCTTGGGGGGGTTGTATTTGTTTTGGATGGCTGTCAAGGCTTCTTTTATTGGCACTTGGGTGAAGAGGGATATGACATCGAAGCTCACTAGTAGGTCACTGGGTTGTAAGTTTTGTTTCTTTATGATCTCGATGAACTGGAATGAGTTTCTTACGTGTGAGTTGATGGATTCTGCATAGGGCTGTAGTTGTTTGGCAAGAAATTTGGCTAGGTTTTGTAGAGGTGAGCCTATGGAGCTGACTATTGGTCTAAGTGGGGTTCCTTCTTTGTGTATCTTGGGGAGACCATAAAGTTTAGGGCATCTGGATGATTTCTCTCTGGGTATGATTCTTTGCTGGATTTCTTCACTGATGGGGGAGGCTTTTATTTTGGATCTGGTGGTTTTTTCTAGGTAGGTGGTGGGGTCTGTCTTTAGGGGTTTGTATGTGGGGTCTTGGAGTAGATTGGTTAACTTGGATTGGTAGTCAGATGTGTTCATAACCACTGTCGCGTTTCCCTTGTCTGCTGGTAGGATTATTATGCTGGTGTCTTCTTTCAGGTTGAGTAGTGCAGTTTGTTCTTCTTTGGATAAGTTGCTTTTGGGTGGTTTGCTAGTGCAGAGGATGTTGGTGATTTCGAAATCACCAACATCCTCTGCACTAGCAAACCACCCAAAAGCAACTTATCCAAAGAAGAACAAACTGCACTACTCAACCTGAAAGAAGACACCAGCATAATAATCCTACCAGCAGACAAGGGAAACGCGACAGTGGTTATGAACACATCTGACTACCAATCCAAGTTAACCAATCTACTCCAAGACCCCACATACAAACCCCTAAAGACAGACCCCACCACCTACCTAGAAAAAACCACCAGATCCAAAATAAAAGCCTCCCCCATCAGTGAAGAAATCCAGCAAAGAATCATACCCAGAGAGAAATCATCCAGATGCCCTAAACTTTATGGTCTCCCCAAGATACACAAAGAAGGAACCCCACTTAGACCAATAGTCAGCTCCATAGGCTCACCTCTACAAAACCTAGCCAAATTTCTTGCCAAACAACTACAGCCCTATGCAGAATCCATCAACTCACACGTAAGAAACTCATTCCAGTTCATCGAGATCATAAAGAAACAAAACTTACAACCCAGTGACCTACTAGTGAGCTTCGATGTCATATCCCTCTTCACCCAAGTGCCAATAAAAGAAGCCTTGACAGCCATCCAAAACAAATACAACCCCCCCAAGCACATCCTAGATCTGACCAACCACTGCCTATCCAATACATACTTCACCTACAACGGACAAAAATACAAACAAATAGAAGGAGCACCCATGGGATCACCCCTCTCACCTGTCATCGCTAACCTCTACATGGAACACTTTGAAACACAGGCTCTAGAAAAATATGATCACAAACCCAAACTCTGGCTCAGATACGTAGATGACACCTTCATAATCTGGCCACACGGGAAAGAAAAACTGAACAACTTCCTCACACACCTCAACAGCCAACACCCCAAAATACAATTCACCATGGAAACAGAAGCTAACAACCAACTTCCCTTCCTAGATGTCTTGGTATACAAAAAATCCAATGGCTCCCTAGGACACACCATCTACCAGAAGAAAACACATACAAACCGCTATCTACACGCACTCTCACACCACCACCCAGCACAGATCAATTCCGTAGCTGAGACACTAATCTCCAGAACAAAATGCTTAGCCGATGAACAACACCTCGAGACCGAACTACACACTCTTACCGGCGTGCTGACAGCCAATGGATTCCAAAGAAAGAAGATCACCCACCTAATCCAAAAAGAAACCCCAGCCAAAATCCAAGACAAAGAACAAGAGAATGGCAAAGCCCTCCTCCCATATATAAAAGGCACTACGGACAAAATCAGCAAGATCCTCCAAAAACACAACATTAAGACAGCATTCTGCACAAACAGAAAGATATCCACCATCCTAAGAAACCCTAAGGACAGTATCGAGTTAGAAAATCAAGGAGTATACGAAATCCCTTGCACTGCTTGCCCCACCACATACATTGGACAGACTAACAGAAGAATAGGTGCACGCATTGAAGAACATAAGAACTCAATCAAAAAGGAAGAACCGACCTCTTCCCTGGTCCAACACCTCAAAGCCACAGGACATGAGATTGACTTTAAAAATACCAGAACTATCGCCAAAACCGAACACTTCAGCAGCAGAATCATCAGAGAAGCCATAGAGATAGAAAAACGCCCACACAGCATGAATAAACGAGATGATGCCTCCCGCCTACCAGCCATTTGGAAACCCGCCCTCATGAACAGACGCGTACCTAACATGAAGAATGACACCAGACCCACACCCCTGAGAGCCACACAAGATGCCACCACCACACTTCCACATAGAAAGCAGACTCACACCCACACAGAAGATGAAACACGACCACGGACCAGAAGCCGCACTGCAGCTGCATCACTACCCATCTCAAACCCCTCTGAACCATACATGAAGCGAACTGACCCCCACCATGAAGATGCAGCACGACCACGAACTCGAAGCCAAACAGCAAGATCACAGCTCACCAGCTCAAACCCTCCAGCAACTAAGACTAACCTGAGCACAATCAAGCCCCCACCTGAACAGAACACGCCTCCAGCCAATCAGAACACAGCCAACCCCCCAACCAATCAGAACACAGCCAAACCCCCAACCAATGAGAACACCCCCCCATCCAATCAGAACACAGCCAAGCCCCCAGCCAATCAAGTCACACCCCCAGGAGCAGTTAAAAGGAAGAAGCAGCTGCGAGCTCACATCACTCTGAGAAGCACAGAGCTGAAGACCAAGCCTGAAGATGATGAATGAGACTTCATCGAAACGTTGCCTAGATAATTCCAATCTTACGCGGGAGAAAACCCGAATAACCAAAGATCCATATATATATATATATATATATATATATATATATATATATATATATATATATATATATATATATATTTTCTTAAGTTTTCGCGGGTACTTACATGTATGACATTCAGCTTTGTTCGGGTATTTTCCCACGTCATAATAGTGGTGCTTTTAAAGTTGCTGAAACGTTGCTACAACTTTAAAAGCACCACTATTATGACGTGGGAAAATACCCGAACAAATATATATATATAATAGTAACTGAACCATAATAATTTTTTTTAATCATTCAATACCAAGAATTTTATATATAATATATATCTATATATCTATATATCTATCTATATATATATATGTGTGTGTGTGTGTTTTCTGAGGTTCTCGCGGGTATTTGTATGTGGATCTTTGGTTATTCGGGTTTTCTCCCGTGTAAGATTGGAAGTATCTAGGCAACGTTTCGATGAAGTCTCATTCATCATCTTCAGGCTTGGTCTGTTCTTCTCAGAGTGATGTGAGCTTGCAGCTGCTTCTTCCTTTTAACTGCTAGTGGGGGTGTGACTTGATTGGGTGGGGGCTTGGCTGTGTTCTGATTGGGTGGGGGTGTGTTCTCATTGGTTGTGTTCTGATTGGTTGGGGGGTTGGCTGTGTTCTGATTGGCTGGAGGCGTGTTCTGTTCAGGTGGGGGCTTGATTGTGCTCAGGTTAGTCTTAGTTGCTGGAGGGTTTGAGCTTCAGAATCGAGTTAGAAAATCAAGGAGTATACGAAATCCCTTGCGCTGCCTGCCCCACCACATACATTGGACAGACTAACAGAAGAATAGGTGCACGCATTGAAGAACATAAGAATTCAATCAAAAAGGAAGAACCGACCTCTTCCCTGGTCCAACACCTCAAAGCCACAGGACATGAGATTGACTTTAAAAATACCAAAACTATCGCCAAAACCGAACACTTCAGCAGCAGAATCATCAGAGAAGCCATAGAGATAGAAAAACGCCCACACAGCATGAATAAACGAGATGATACCTCCCGCTTACCAGCCATTTGGAAACCCGCTCTCATGAACAGACGCGTACCTAACATGAAGAATAACACCACACCCACACCCCTGAGAGCCACACAAGATGCCACCACCACACTTCCATGTAGAAAGCAGACTCACACCCACACAGAAGATGAAACACAACCACGGACCAGAAGCCGCACTGCAGCTGCATCACTACCCACTTCAAACCCCTCTGAGCCATACATGAAGCGAACTGACCTCCACCATGAAGATGCAGCACGACCACGAACTCGAAGCCAAACAGCAAGATCACAGCTCACCAGCTCAAACCCTCCAGCCCCCACCCAATCAAGTCACACCCCCACTAGCAGTTAAAAGGAAGAAGCAGCTGCAAGCTCACATCACTCTGAGAACCACAGACCAAGATGAAGATGATGAATGAGACTTCATCGAAACGTTGCCTAGATACTTCCAATCTTACGTGGGAGAAAACCCGAATAACCAAAGATCCACATATATATATATATATATATATATATATATATATATATATATATATATATATATATATATATATATATATTTGTTTTCTGAGGTTCTCGTGGGTACTTGTATGTGGATCTTTGGTTATTCGGGTTTTCTCCCGCGTAAGATTGGAAGTATCTGGGCAACGTTTCGATGAAGTCTCATTCATCATCTTCAGGCTTGGTCTTCAACTCTGTGCTTCTCAGAGTGATGTGAGCTTGCAGCTGCTTCTTCCTTTTAACTGCTCCTGGGGGTGTGACTTGATTGGCTGGGGGCTTGGCTGTGTTCTGATTGGATGGGGGGGTGTTCTCATTGGTTGGGGGTTTGGCTGTGTTCTGATTGGTTGGGGGGTTGGCTGTGTTCTGATTGGCTGGAGACTGACCCCCACAATGAAGATGCAGCACGACCACGAACTCGAAGCCAAACAGCAAGATCACAGCTCACCAGCTCAAACCTTCCAGCAACTAAGACTAACCTGAGCACAATCAAGCCCCCACCTGAACAGAACACGCCTCCAGCCAATCAGAACACAGCCAACCCCCCAACCAATCAGAACACAGCCAAACCCCCAACCAATGAGAACACCCCCCCATCCAATCAGAACACAGCCAAGCCCCCAGCCAATCAAGTCACACCCCCAGGAGCAGTTAAAAGGAAGAAGCAGCTGCAAGCTCACATCACTCTGAGAAGCACAGAGCTGAAGACCAAGCCTGAAGATGATGAATGAGACTTCATCGAAACGTTGCCCAGATACTTCCAATCTTACGCGGGAGAAAACCCGAATAACCAAAGATCCACATATCTATATATATATATTTCTTGGTATTGAATGATTAAAAGAAAATAGCTCTTAGATATAATAGATGACTGCCAAGCAAAACTTATCCAACCTTACATTGAATGCCAATTTTTGGGGGGAGTATAAAAGAATTGTTACTGAAGACATAGTGGGGGGGGAACCATTTTCTTAAATTTCAAATATATACTTTGGGAACTCACTACACAAAGTAGGTTTTCATTTCTTCAGCTACACAGAAAAGATCATTGTTGTTTGAATTAAAGAAGTTCACTAAGAGCAAGATGTATCTATAAAGTCAATACATAAAAGTTCATTTTTTATGTTCGTGGTTTAAATTTACACAAGAGACAAAAAGATTATAATTAGATATTTCAGTCTTTGAAAATAAGGAAACACATTCAATTCTACCTGGAAGAGATAATAAGTTATCTCCTATGGTAGCCTTTCCCTACCTGGGGCCCTTTGGCTTTGATGCAATTTTGTGTGTCTCTGGGGAGAGCACAACAGCATAGAAGATTGACCTCTTCTTGTTTTATTTTGACTTCTTATGGCTCAGTAAATGAACAGAGAATCTCCTGGTAACAGAAATAGTAACAGCATGCACACATTTAAGCAGATAATATGGGAAAATCCATCAAGCAGTTATGCTGAATCTCACATCACATGACTTCCTCAACAATTTCAGGAGTGGTATTTTACATCAGCTGCTAGTCCTTATAAACTTGTGAAATATTGAAAAAAGAAAGAATGCGTTATACCTATACAGCAAATGTCTACATCCAACATATTGAAATTTTTATGGTTGCGATCTACCATAATAAAATTTGTTCTTAGAGACATGAAAAACATGACATCAAAATGAAAATAAATAAACAAATAAATCCATGGGCTGGGTTCCCTTTCCTTTAAATTAGTGAGGGAAAAAAAACTATTGCTGCTCATTCACCTTATTAAAAGAATAATATTGGAATTAAGTAAATTTTTCTTACTTGTGCTATATACCTCAATGTTAGCTGTTGTGGCAATATAAGCACATGAGGAAATTTATTCTTCATTTACCCAGATTAATAATGAAGTGAAAAAAAGAGGCTTTAAACTGGTCCCTTTTCTACAGCTTCAATTCCTCAAGACCTCAGTTAGTGCTTGGGTGACCTAAGATGCTGAATTCTTTTCAGAGCATGAACCATGAGGAAAAAAACAATGATGAAGTCCAGTCGGATGATGATAGCTGACTTTGTTGTTCTTTTTAAAGAGAGAAGCATTGGTGCTCTCTTTGATTGTCTTGAACAAAAAAAATTATAATCAGAGACAGATTTTGTGTTCCTATTAAAAATGGAATTTTTGTGAAGGGAAAGACTGTTCTTAATATAGTCTTCAAAAAGAAAAACAACTTCATTGAATACAAATGCCTGAATTTAAATGCTTATGTAACAAGATTCCATCCAAGTTGACTATAAATGTGGCTGAAGATTGGAAAACTTTCTCATGCTGATAGTTTTAAACATAATTTGTGTAAAATATTATTTAAAGCAGAAGTGTTTGTCTACTGGACTTGCTAGCATTCATCACTTTAAAATGGTACTAGAATATCAAATGAAAATCTCATTAAGACTGAGAAAAATACATTCTTTTGAATATATTCTGATGTGCTAACAAAATGTGAAATTGGACATATTTGTTTTTTAAATAGTAAAAATTACATTTGCAACAATTAAAAAGAATACAAACTAAAAAAGAAAAGTATAAAAAGAAAATATAGTAAGAAAAATAGAAATGGAAGAAAAAAAGAACATAGTAAACAAAGGCAAAGAAATAAATAAGGAAGTAACTTCCTCCTTCATCACAACAAATGTAAACAATTTTAGTAACTTATCACCTTCTCTTAAAATACAATATATGATTTTTTTTCTTCAACATCTCATCTCTTATCTACAAACAAATCCTTAAAGCCTTGTCACATTTCAGTCATTATATCAGCAACAATCCATTAAGAATTACCAGAGATAAGAACAAATCTATTTTAACCTTGACCAAGAAACCAACTTTACATTCCTTCCTTTTACTTTCAACAATCTTGAACTTCAGTTCCCCAAATAATGTCCTAGATTTAGAACTTGGTTTCTTTTTTTCCTTTATCCTGTCTCAAAAAATTCTTCAAAACTTTAACAAGCCTCTTTTATAAATCCAATTTAGGGAAATTATCCAGGTCACTGTCTTGATTTCTTATTGTCATTTTTATTATTAAACATCAGGGGGTTTCTTTTTTATGTCTAGTGTATTACCTCTTTTCATATAATGCCTATAGCCATTTAAAGCCACTTTCAGATCAATCTTAATGCTGTCAACTAAAATTTGTTCCTCTTCCATAACTTCTTTTAAACACAGTCTGTCCATAGAAGCAAGCATTCTTTTAAAAAAAATTCTGAATTCATTTTTTAAAAATGTCCAGTTTTGCTTCATTCTCTATTTGTAAGCTGAATTTAAACGCTCTCTTTTAATTGTAATCTTTAATTCCTCCCACTTCCCTCTAGTGACCTTCAAAGTCACATCCTAACATGTATTTTCTAATGCAGGGGTCTCCAACCTTGGCAACTTTAAGCCTGGAGGACTTCAACTCCCAGAATTCCCCAGCCAGTCAACTCCCAGAATTCCCCAGCCAGCTGGCTGGGGAATTCTGGGAGTTGAAGTCCTCCAGGCTTAAAGTTGCCAAGGTTGGAGACCGCTGTTCTAAAGGATTTCAAAGCAAAAGCATATACCCATTGAAAGGATTCCAACATCTTATTTCAAATCCATTTGGATCCTTAGTCTGTTTGTAACTTTTAAAATAAAAGTTCTAATTCCTCAAAGTAATTACTAATTACTTTGCAGTTTATTTTAAAAAGTTATTAATTAATTTTAGTTAATTAAAATTAAAAATCCTAATTTTCAAACTTATATTTGAAATTTCTTTCAATAATGTTTGAAGGAAACTGACTGTTTTCAGTTTTATCAACCCAAAGATTCCTCATAGATGAAAAACAATTAACAAGCAATTCCTGAAAGTGATTAGAAAAGAGAGTATGCAAACACAGTATCATTTTTAAAGATTTGATTGTGGTTGAGTAAGATAGTGCTTTAAACTCACTTGAGGGCACTATCTTGTAGTTTCCTCCCAAGGAGCAATTTTCTGGAACATTTGTGGGCAATCTCAAATCCTCTCTTTGTTCAGAGATGAATTACAAAGAGCTGGTCTGTTACCTCTGCTTTTAACAGAGTTGTCTTCACCATTTCTTGCCCTGAAGTCAAAACTGGACATGTTTGCATGCTGAATATGATGCCAGGTTTACAGTAACTTTCTATTACAACAAATATCAAAAATATTTTCATATTTACTGAAGTCTGTCCCATGGGAATATAGGCTTTACATAAGGGTATGGATTTCATTTATTATTTGTACATTTAACAGAGTCTAGAAATTCAAATTTTAAAAGATATATTATGCACAATGTAGCCATTTCATCAGATGCACTTTTTTCTTTAAAAAAAAAACTTGACAGGAACTAAGTGAAATGTCTCTGGCCATTTTGATAACCACTGACCCTACAGTAGTGATTATTAGCTTTCTTTTCTGCACTAATTCCAGAAGTTTTCTCAACTAGGGAAAACTAGGGAAAACTGCAGTATTAAAATTTGAGTCTGAATAAGAGTAACCTTTGCTACAATTTTTTTTTAATTTCCTGATTAAACTGTTTTATCCCTGAATGTATTTGGGTCTTTTCTTGTTTAATAAACAATACTTAATATAAGATTGGTCCTTAAACTTACCCTCATTAGATATGATTTCCCTATGTATTCAAAACATGCAGAGACAACTGAACATATCCTACATTGACTGAAGAAGTATATTCATGATTAAATTGAGCATGTTTGATTCTAGTTATTTGGAATTCCTAATTGCATGGGATAATTGCATGAAGCACCTGCCTACTGGTATACTTTAACTTCCAGGTTAGTCATGGAACCGATATTGATGAACATCTGGGGATATTACAAAATGTTTTTCCAATATTGTTCAAACAGCTATGACTATTGTCTCCCACAGGCCTTTGCCTCTTTTCTTCCAGAAAATTCCATTTCTCAGAAACCAGTTTACTCACATTTAAATAGTTTAAATAGTTATAGGAATAAGAGAACCAGTTTAGTGTAGTGATTAAGGCATAGAGCTACAAACCAAGAGACAGTGAGTTCTACCTTGGCACAAAGCCAGCTAAGTGATCTTGGGGAAGTCACCCTCAGCCCTAGGAAGGAGACAGTGGCAAACCACTTATTTCCAAAACATTGCCAACAAATCTAAAGTGACATGCCCAGGCAATCACTGAGAGTTAAGACTGACTTGAGGGATATGTTAAGTAATAAATCATGATCTGCAGACCACAATGGCTGGGTGCACACAGCATGCTTAACCAAATCTTGTCACAGCTTATTATAATGTATTTTAAATGAGTCTACAATTAGATAAGTAAACCAAGCCTGTATGAATCAGGGAAAGATATTTTGTTTCTCTGCAACATTTTTTCTGTTATGCCTTCCATCATCATCATCAGCAACAGCAGCAGCATGATAAAGTAGCAACAATAATGCACTGGAAGATCTACAAGAAATATCATTTGCCTAGAAGAAAGAAATGGTGGGACCATAAAATAAAGAAAGTCATACCAAATGAAGTTAAATTGCTCTGGGACTTTAGAATTCAAACAGACAGGCACCTGCCACATAACATCCCAGATTTAGCAACTGTTGATAAGATAGACAAAAAGGTCTGGATAATGGACATGGCAGTACCTGGAGAGAGCAGAATAGACAAGAAAGTAATGGAGAAGATAACAAAATACTAAGACCTACAAATAGAAATAGACTGATGATGGCAAAAGCAAGCAAAAGTAGTACCAATAGTACAAGGCACCTCGGGTACAATCTAAAAACAACTAGAGCACTATTTGAATATCATCGGTATTGACAAATTCACCACCAGTCAATTGGAAAAGGTAGCTTTACACAGAATAGCTTACATCCTGCAACGATATCTGTAACATCATCAAATGTCCACATCTAACTATCCAGATCCTTGGAAAGGACTCAATAGTTAGATAAAAACGCCAAAACCAGTCTCATCATCCAGCTGACTGTGTAACGAACCATAATAATAATATAATAAAAGCTTCTGTAGCATAATAATCAGATTTAAAGAATGTGCAAATATTTTCTACTCATAGACAAGAGGTTTTGACTATTGAAGTCCATAATTTAAAACATAAAGTCTGACATCAGCCTCAGTTAAAGATAAACGGATTCTCTGTTTAAGTCTATTAACAATGAAGCCCTTAATTCTTCTCACTGTTGATAGGAAGCGTGTATGTCATAGTAGACTATGATGTAAATAGGGAGGTCAATACATGTCTGGCAGGACATGCTAAAATAACAGGTTAATTTAAATCATCTCTAGAAAAATGTATTCTTCAGTTCCTCTAAATTTCTGACTATACAGCACCATCTAGAGACAAGCTATCGCCTATTCAAGTGTATATATTTCACTAAGATCAAAAGATCTATATATTCATATGCTTTGATCTTACAGCTCCATTCCAGAGATTTTCATCATTAAGCTGTAATGTCACCTGAGAAACATGTGGCAGACACTCAGTCATAAATCAGCTTTTATTCTTGCTGTTTATTCAAGCCTTCCATCTATTTTCTTATGCCCTTAATCTGTTAATCTGTAGTTTTATTATATAAATTAAAACCTTATTACATGAAGACATATGGTTCAACAACTATAATCAGTTGAAATGCAGATGCTCTCGATTTTTTAGCCAATATGTTTATTCTTAGAAAGTTTGACCTTTCTATGGAAAAACTTGCAGAAAGGGCTAAACTGACTTTTGATTAGAGAGGAAACAATAGCTACTTTTATTGGATATTTGGATGACAATTGGTAAAAATGAGCTTGTGATTTCTGGATTTATCCATTAATATGGGTTGCATACGGAGAGAAGGGAACCATGTTATGTCATTTTGAAGGGGATAAATGATTTCATGTATATTTATAGTTGTTGTAAAATAGATTGTCTTTTTGTCTTCTTTTCCTTGTCTTCATTCTTTATTGTTCTCAACATCTTTTTCTTTTTGTTCCTGATATCTTTTTCTATATTGTTTTGTGTTCATCTTTTAATATTGTGAAAATAACTTTAATAAAACACACATGCGTATACTCATTCACAAAGGAACAAAGACACAAAGAAAACGCCACAAAAAAGACCCAGGGTCAGGAGTAGTTAACCTGTTGCTCATAATGCTATATCTTTAATGGTAGAAATCTCTAGAATGGAACAAGCATCTCCATGTCTGCAGAATTATTTCTTTATGTAGACCACATCTGAATTATTATTTTATAAATTTAATTTAAAAAATTAGAAGAAATACCATTCTCCAAAGCAATCCAAACATCAACTTTATGAGAGCGTCATAAGCATTTGTACAAAATGAAATTGATTGCATTGTCAGAGAAATTCCTTAGTTCCCTCAGCATTCTTTTCCTTTTTCAGTCACCTAACTGACAAAGTTCAGGTCTGTCCTTCAACTCAATCAGGACACCATTCTTGAAATATCCAATACCTTTGTTAAGCCTCTGTAGTTTAGTCAAACACACAAAGAATATGTTTGGCAATTTTCCTTGGGCAAAACCAAAGCTTTTACAGGATCAAGCAAACTTATTCAGACAGTTCAGATACAAGGAAATACAGGAAAAGAATCTATCCTGGTTGTTATAAGCATCTGGTCAGTTTTATTTATGCCTGCACTACTAAGAAATACCGAAGTCTTTTATTTGAGATTGCACAATTAGCAGTTAGCTTTGGAGGAATTCCATTTGCAATAGCAGTAGCTAATATTTGTCTATGAAATCAGCCACATTAACTTTCTGTGTGGATAACTTAACTTTCTGAGAAAGTGATTTCCAAGTTTGAAGGCAAAATGGAGTTAGTATAGCTAAGTAGAATGGTATCCCTAGGTGCAATCCCATATATTCATCTTCCATGTGCCTACATCCTGGATGGGTTCCCCCCCCACCCCTGATAAATAAATACTGTCTATTTATCCCCATCATGGGAGTATTTTACAAAACCACAAACCTCTAGGGTAATTATTTTTGGAAAGAATCTACATATATACTGTGAAACTCTCCAAAGTTTTCTATGCTGTTTTCAGGTGCATAGAAGTAGAACTATTAAGTCTCCTGAAAAATTTCATTTTTCTTTGGAGAATTCGCTAGCCATACCAAAATTATCACCGCCCGTCTCTTAATTGCATGAACCTATACCCCAAGGCCTTTTCTGACATTACAAAAGAATAACAGCTTTGATACTACTGTTTCTGAATAGCATCACCCTTGGATAAATCATAGTATTGTAGAGAAATTCTGGTGTCTCTCACATTTAATTGCCCAATATATCCTTCTTAGGACAGCCAAGAAAATCCAGCAGGAGAAAACATTTTTTTGCTTGTTCTTGATTTTGCCTGCCAGAGAACAGTGCTGTTCATGCTGTGTGAAGTGTCTCTGTGTGTGGAGGTGAGGAGGTAGGGTGGGGAGAGGGAGAGAAAGAAAGAGAGAGAATATCTACCGTAAATGTGTTCATGTATCTAAATGCTACTAAAATTTTCACAGCTATAACCTTTAATTGGGTGTATCATAGAGCAAAACATTTTGAACTAAGGTGTGCAAAATCTAGGACACATGATTCTCACCTGACATTTGGCAAATTGTATAAAACACTTTATGACATAAAAATCACCATAAGGCATTTGTGACATAATACAGAATGTTATAAAACATTTCATGTGGTCAACTCCTGATATTTGACTGTGTTATACAGTTCAACATGGGCTATTTTCAAAACAGATAAAACTCTCTGTATATCTCCATGAATTTTAAAGAACTTTTGTGGGAGACATTGAAGAATGTAGTAAAGAAATATATCTTAAATGATAGATTGCTTAGTTTGGGTGTGGATGTTTGTGTATATGCACTTTCAATTTGGAGGTACCATCAGCCCTTTTAAAAACAAAGAACATCTCCATATAAGAATACTGAAATCACAGATGTCAAATAAAATGAGAGAAACATCTCATTTTCAGAAACATTAGCATGAACTATGGAAAGGGACAACAAAATTATTAGTTAGCATGCTGATCCACTTTTGTAATAATAAAACATTTCAGTAAAGAAGAAAGTTCAAAATCCTAGGCAAGTAATATTAGTGGCTAATATGTAAGTTTTTAAAGAAAAACATCTGTATAATGGCACATGCATTCCAGTCTGGTGCTATTCAGGGATAGACAAAATTCTTGCTGAAGGGAGACAACTGTACCTTTCACAAAGGCATGCTTGGAATGCAACATCAAAATATAGATTGGGGCTTGAAATTAGAACACATGATTAAACACCGGGTGATTTCCTAGAATGTGTGATTTTGGAATAACAATGTTACAGACATTCTGCCCATAAAAATCTGTTCTTCCAGATGATAGCTGGAAAGTTAACACTTCCAGATGGATATGTTCTTTGTTTTTAAAAGGGCCAATCTTTTTTTTAAAAAAAACTCAAATGCATCCAGAGTATTGCAGTAAGCACTTTGGAGGTAACAGCTATGGACTATGGAAATTAAACTCTAATATATTTGGAGAGGTGGAACTGGTATCTGCCAAGAATTGGAAACATCCACTTATAATTTTATAACACCCCAAAGTATGTTTTCAAAAGACTTTATTTTGGCCTAGGAGAATTGTCCGAGAACTTTCCTGTAGATGACTTTATTTTTGCATCTTATATTTTGATGGTCTTATGATTCTAATATTTTAAAATTTGGCATGATTCTGATATATGAGATAATTGATCTAAGCTGATTTTTACATGGATTCTTTAATACAGGCAAAATTAAGGGTTTGTTCTAAGCATTATTAATCAGCAATTTTTACTCTCTTTTTAATATATTTGAAACCATATCATGAAATAGAAATAGCACTTAGACTTATATACTGCTTCACAGTGCTTTACTGCCCTCTCTAAACAGTTTACAGAGTCAGCATATTGACCCCACCAATCTGGGTCCTCATTTTACCAACCTTAGAAGGCTGAGTCAACCTTGAGCCAGTGAGACTCGAACTGCTGGCAGTTAGCAGAAATAACTTGAAGTATTGCATTCTAACTATTGTGCCACCCTGGCTCAATAATTCCATGTGAAAGTTGGTTAAGTCTTTGTTTCTTTATTTCCCAAATAAATTATGCTATTGATTATGTCAGGTATTTAAGACTATAATATTAAATCAATGTATCAATCAATATCACAGAGTGTGCAGTGATACCTTGGTACTCATTTGGGGAGGTGCAATGAGAATCAAAAATGATGAGTACTGAACAAATATTTCCCATAAAAATAATGTAATCTGTCACAAGGCAGCCAACACTGACAAGTTCTAGCTTGCGTGTTGAGTACTAAACAAACAATGAGTACTGGGACAAAATTTTCACATCAAAGTGAAATTTTAATGAGTTTCAAAACAGTGGAATACTAAGATATCACTGTGTGACTATGTGACTAAATGACTATGACTATGATTATGGATTAGAAATCCCAAGTTCAGCATTTTCATCCATGATCATATCAAGTCATCCTAGTTTGATTTTTTCCTGCTGTTTAACCATCTATGATATTAATCAAATTTTATTATAAATCCTACAAAAAGTAAACACTTGAATCTCTTGATATATGTTTTCACATTTTTGGATGGAATTTTGAAAGCTTATTATGGATGTTCTCTTAAAATGACTCCCACTGTATATTAATAAAATAACTGTAATGGCCTCTTTACTAGGAATCAGACTGGTATACATTGCTTCCTTTCACAGTCATTAACCTTCTGGAATATTTTGTAGCGCTGTCTCTTTCTTTCTGAGACTAGGTGCTGATACCAGAAACAGAGATTTGGATTTTTCAAGGATGGTACAAACCATGAAAGATGGGCTGCTTTGCAAAGATGGAATTTCTAATAGCGATGAGGGAAAACACATAGAAAGATTCTACAAAATTATTAGCTCAAAAATATATGAATAAAGCTAATAAGTCAGAAGGTGAAATGAGCTGAGAGACAAAATCCAAAAAGAAGGCTTTCTTTCCCCCAAAAAATGTTGACAAGAAAAGGAGGCAATGCTTACTCTCAAGTACAAAAATATTAACAAACAATTTTAAAAAGTAAAAAATAGTTGCTCCTATTTTGATTGTCTTTACATTCAAAGGAAATTATCATTTGAATAGCATGAAATGGACATGAAGACCACAGATGAAAATCCATGTCAATATTAATGCACAAACAGAAAATTTCTCCTTATTCTCAGATGCATCTTCTCTTTTAAACAGTGATCAGATTTTCTGAATCAGTGATATGAGATGGGCTTGTCCCATAGTTACCTCATGTTAGTGTGGGGTGGGGGCTTGAAAAACCACCAAAGATTCGATATTAATCCAAGGAAAACAGCTTTATTATAGCATTTCTGCAGAAACAGGTTCCTACCCTGGCAGATGGGAGGAACCCAGAGCAAAGTTTGCATTCTATTTTATACCCTAACCTACCCATCCTATGATAGCTTGGTTTACAATCTACCTATTGAATTTCAGTATACAATTCATCACCAAATATGGGACATCAGGAAGTTAGATGTTCCCTAACACGTACACATTTTCCCAGATTTTCCCAGAGCACAACGTGTGATTGTTCAATGTTTCAATGTCCCTTTTGCAGTAGAAAAGTATCAACTTGCAGTTTTGAAGTTTGAGTCACAGTTACACAATACACAATGGATTTTATTCATGTTTTCCTCTTACAATTCCCCCCTTTTCTGCTTACATTCTTGACTCAAACTCACGCAACAGATCCCCAGCCTCTTTCGGAGCCATCTCTTTCTGAAACATCATCAGAGGTTCTTCCTCCTGCTTCCCGGATCTTGAACTTACAGTTTTCCCTGGTCTTCCACACATTACTATTACACCAGGGAAACACTGAACACAGCAACACAACATCACACAGCATATAATAATTAATATAATTCCCATGATTGTAGATCTCAACCAAGCAGTGCTGGAAAGCCAAGACCATAATGCCCCCCACAAATCTGGAAATGAGGAATTACCTCTTTGTAATAATGGATTAGAACGAATGCGTTCCTCCATCGTTTGCACTGTTTTTGTAATATTGGGTTGGAAATCATGGATATATACATAGCAATGTGAATGAATCAAAGCACACACACACCCTTTTGCAGCTAATACAATGTCTAATGCATATCTATTTTGCAAAGCCACTTTTCTAACTTCAGAAAGTTCCGTGTTGAGCATTTTGATTGTCTTGATAGTATCATTAAACATGGCTACTGTAAAGTTATTCAGCATACGTAAATCTCTATAATTCATGGCTACTCCCAACGGTGCAAGCACACCCCGTGCTATCTGTGTTTTCAACCTCCCCCCCCCCCAGCGTTAGTCCTAAACTGATTTCTCTTTTATTCCGAATCCGTTCCTGGGGTAATGTAATCAATTTATATATTACTGGTATCATGTATCCCATGGTACAAATCCCACTCCAATATGGTGGCATTTCTCTATACGCATGTTTCCCACACAACACCCACCTAAAATTTTCCATGGCGTACGTTTGATTTGAAGTCCGAGTCCAATTGATTATATCTTCAAAATACATACACATCTGGTATTGGTCGTGATTAAAATAACTCAATTGATGATGAGTGTTAGAATAACTGTGGTTACTACAAGATAAAGGCATATCAAAAGTTTTGTTGCATTTTTGCCAATCACCCAAATCTACTCCTTTGGATACATTTCTCTTGAAACACGCATATGCTTTTTCTCTCAAATGGACAAATACCTTCCTGGATAGGTTTCTTTTCATAGGAGCCTGTTCAAAATTATTTCCCTTTGGTCTCAAATCCTGTTGACTTAGTGGGATTGCATGTAATGTTAAACCCTCCCCTGTCTTCCCTGGCATGTGCATGCACATCCAGCAGTTAGTTATGTTCAATGCTTGTGATACCTTCTTCAAATCCTTCATGTATGTATTGTCTTCCCATAAATCTGTCCCCAAGTCTCCTGCTGGTCCAATATATGGAATCTGTCCTCCTGATGCAATCATCAGTACTATCATCAAGGTGGTTAGGTCAGTCCAGGGTCCAATCTTCTTCATCTTTTTAAGGTGAGCTTCAGCGGCTGACCGTCCACTGGAACTGCCCTCCGCATAGAATTTGGATCTGGTGCCTTCTTGACTCTGCTGAAATGCGTCCAGCTCCTTCTCGAGTGCAAACTGCAGATTCAGTTGTCAACAGCACCTGGTACGGGCCTTCCCAGCTAGGTTGCAGCTCTCACTTCTCCAAGTCTTTATCAGGACCCAATCTCCAGTTTCATAGGGGTGTTGGCTTCCTGCAAGTGGTGATCGCTGTGCCAACAATCCCTGTTTATAAAGAGAAAACAAAGACTTGGATAATGCCTGCAAATATTTTCTCAGAAACAAATCTTTAAATTCAGGAATTGGATTCCCTATTTTTGCCAAGTAGGGCCGCCCCATTAACATTTCAAAAGGGGAGACCCCAGTGTCTTTCCTTGGACATGTTCTGATTCTGAGTAGTACCAAGGATAAGTTCTTTGTCCATAGTAATCCATTTTCTAATTGTAATTTGGTCAAATGTCTCTTCAATTTCCCGTTCGCCCTTTCCACTTTCGCACTGCCAGGGGGTGTGCAAATCCCATTTCACCCCAACAGCTCCCATCACAGATTGCAACACTTTTTGTGTAAAATGTGTCCCCCTGTCAGAATCAATAGCTTTCATCATCCCATATTGTGGAATGATTTGTTCTAATAGGATCTTGGTTACTGTGGATGCTGTGGCTCTTCTAGTCGGATAGGCCTCTACCCATCCTGTCAATTGATCTTTAATCACCAATAAATATTTCCAACAGATACTCTGGGCTAGTGTCCACATCTTTGGGCTCCAAAAATGTGGTTTCACAGCTGTTACCAGTGCTTCTGTTCCCCAGTGTCTTTCCTCATGTACCTTCTCCAGAATTCCTCTCATTACATTCATGGGAACCACCCTCACCCCCCTGAAGTTCTCCACCCATCCTCAGTTAATGTACACCCTTCTTTTTCCAAATCATCTTTCTCTTTTCCCTCAGGTTTCCAATCCTCATCCTCTTCCATTTCTAGCAAGGGAATTAATGCCATTACCAGCTTTATTTCCCCTGCAGCTTTTTTGTCCATTTGTCTGCCCACTTGTTTCCAACTACCTCTGGGGTATTCCCTTTCCGATGAGCATTCACATGTCTATTGACACTTGATTTGGCAGTTGCAGGGCCTCCAGAACCTGTTCCACAAGCTGTAATTGTTCAACTTGTTTCCCATCAGCCCTGATAAAATCCCTCTCCTGCCAGATCTTACCAAAGGTATGGAACACATCCCAGGCGTATTTGGAATCAGTCCAAATTGTCACATCAATTCCTTCAGCCAATTTAACAAAGCTACAGATGCTGCTCTAACTTCTTTCTCTTTCTCCCCAGTCAACAACAAGTCATCCACATACTGAATCAACATAATTCCCTTCCTTTTCTCAAAAGACCCTAACTTTTCAAAGCCTGTCCAAACAACAAAGGGAACTGCTGTTTTCTTCCACTCTCAGGATCATCCCATTCAAATGCAAACAGGTCTCTACTTCCTTCCTCAAGGGGGCATGCCCAGAAGGCATCCTTCAGATCTATCACAGTAAACTTTTGTCTTTGGGAGGGATTCGTCCCAAGATAGTATAGGGATCAGGAGATCTTCCTCAAATCCAAAGCCAATCTATGTTTCCCATCCTTCTTCAACACAACAAGTATTGGAGAAGTGAAAGGTGACATAGCAGGCTCCAACATGCCCTGTTTCAACAATTTATCAATCACAGGCTTCAACCCCTCTCTCCCCCTTCTACTCATTGGATACTGTGATGTCCAAAGCTTTGTCACCCCAGGCTGCACTTGAATCTTGATAGGCTGAATGTTCATTCGCCCTACCTTCTCATCTCCTGCCCAAACCTCATCCGAAATTGCCCTCTCATCTTCCACAGTCATCTTCCACATCCTTACTCCCTTCCCTGTATCCCACAGCTGGATACCAAACACAGGCAACAGATCTCTCCCTAACAAATTCACTCCAGCAACCTCAGTCACCACTTCATTCATTTCCAGTCTGATTTGTTCAAACACCCTCACATCCTGTGATTTTCCCATTAACTCCTACTACTTTTATCATTTTCCTTGATCTATGTGCACCCTTTATCGGGTCACACACAGAAGTCCGGCTTGCACTGGTGTCTATCAGGAACAGCCGCTCCTGATGGTCAGGACCCACTGAAAAGTTTACTAATGACTCCCCGCAGGTCCTCTTAAAGGAGCCAGAACATCCCTAATTATCATGCAATGCATAACTCCTCTCCTCCCGGTTGGTAGGACACTCGCGCGCAAAGTGTCCTTCCTTCCCATATCTGAAGCAACTCCTATCCATTCCAGGCTGTCTCATTCCCATCCCTCTGAAACCTCTTCCTCTGAAACTTCCTTGCATTCTGCCTCGCCTTTTCTCACCTTGGCTTCCCATTGCCCCCCTTACACAATCTACACTTTTCTTCACCCCATTCTTAGCTGCAGCCTGCACAGCTGCAACCATCATCTGTGACTTCTGTCTGGTTTTAACAGTGTCTCTGTAGTTCTAACTGTTCGACCACCTCATGAGCATTCTCATGAAGTTTTGGAAGAGTCTTTTTCAATTCTTGCAACTCGGCTGGTTTTATGGGGGCAGCACAAAGACTGTCACTGGGTTGCCTGCAGCATTGATCCCATTAGGAACTTCCCTAAGAGGAAATGCATCCACTTCAGGTTTTTCTCTGAAGGGAAAATTTTGAACACTTCTCTTCTCAACTGTTCCACTTCTTTTCTCAGTCACAGATAGAGAGGCGGCTGAGGAGGGGGTTGTGCCATCGGCAATGGCGGTGGTGCCATAGGAATGTTGGCGGGTGCATTATTCAAATTAGGATTTGTGGGCGGTGGACTCTGCAGCCAATCGTCCATCTCACTCTCATTGTCTTTTTGTTGAGACATGTATTGACCCTCGATTGGAGGGACGGGACCTTCAAATTTCACATGAAACCATACATCTATGTATGCAATTTGAGTGGTCATTTTGTGTTGGAGAATATAGTCTCTCAATTTGATTATCCAATAGGTACTGGTTTCCCCCTCAGGACTCCAGTGATATGGAAATTTAGGATCAATCAGAGGATATTTTGGCCATCGGTCTCGACAAAGATAAATCATGTTTTTCTTTTCGAGATGTCTGATGAATTCCTTTAGATTCGGGGAGAACCTACTGCTGGAGTAGCTGTCCCAGGGGCGAATCTACCGGAATTGATTTCCTGCCATTGTCAGTTTTTCCCTGTCCCGGACAGGCTTCTTCCTGATCTCCAAGACCCTTGCTTTGTCCCTTTCCCATCTCTACTCTTCCAGATTCCCAGAGCCTTGACTCACCAGTCCAGTCCTCCAGCAGACGCTGGATTTCCCCACGGAGTTTAAGGACCTCTTCCCCCCCTTTTCTTTTTCTGACTGCAAATGAAAGGAACAAAGTTTTACCTGATCACTCCAGACCTCCAAGGTAGTGGATGTGTGGGCATCCCCAACTCAGGCTTTCCTCTATTCCCTTTTTGATAGTCCCAGACTATCAGCCAGCAAAACGCTGTTTCCAAGGATTGTCTGGATTTCCAGTCGCCTCTGGAGCCGACCAGAATTCTGGGAGGATGCACCTCTCAATGGGAGGTCATGGCCACTACTCACCTAGTCCCCAGCTTCCGGAAGATCACCATTGAGGCTCCTGGCTTGGCTCACCAAATTGTGGGGTGGGGGCTTGAAAAACCACCAAAGATTCGATATTAATCCAAGGAAAACAGCTTTATAATAGCATTTCTGCAGAAACAGGTTCCTACCCTGGCAGATGGGAGGAACCCAGAGCAAAGTTTGCATTCTATTTTATACCCTAACCTACCCATCCTATGATAGCTTGGTTTACAATCTACCTATTAAATTTCAGTATACAATTCATCACCAAATATAGGACATCAGGAAATTAGATGTTCCCTAACACGTACACATTTTCCCAAATTTTCCCAGAGCACAACGTGTGATTGTTCAATGTTTCAATGTCCCTTTTGCAGTAGAAAAGTATCAACTTGCAGTTTTGAAGTTTGAGTCACAGTTACACAATACACAATGGATTTTATTCATGTTTTCCTCTTATATTAGTTATCCACAAATTTCTTAATAAAATATTACAAAAATCATTATGGTTTAAAGATATGAATGTACTATTGAATAATGTATCAACATTTTACAAGATTTTTAAATTTACGATGATATTAAGAATTATGGATTTATTAAACACAAGAGGTAGGTACCAAATAAAGTACACTTCAATGTGCAACCCCAAATTTATAAACTTCTGTAACTGTTATGTGTTCATTTTTGATGAGTCAACATTACTACTATGCCAAGGATTAATGTTAAGTTTTAAAAAATGTGTTGAATTATTTTTAAATATACCATCTAATATTTTGTGTTCTCTTTTTACTGTATCTTTTCTTCCTTTCTTTTAACATTTTGTGTACTTTCTCCCCCGTACCTTAAAGCCAATTTGAAAAAGGACAGATGTTTAAAGAATTCGTTAAAATAAAGATGTGTTTTATCAACTTTCAACTAACAAATGACACATAGAGATCAAATTCTCACTTCATATATTTCCTGTGACAGTTATTGGAAATTATCCCTAAAATATTTCTTTTCTTTTTTTTCTGTTTTACTTTTTCTATATTTAATTGCCTGAGGTATACACAAAATGCTGTAGCCATCACAATTATAGTTGCTTTGTTGGAACATGCTGGAAACTGCATCTCCCATTTCCTGAGAGGATTTTCAATTGGAAGCAAAGAGATAATGCTGGGGTGTTCATTGAATTTGGTCAGAACTGCTAATCAGGTATGTATAGGATTACAGCCTAAAACTGACTCTTGAGTTTCTGCCTCATTTGCGTTTTTCTTCATCATTATTAATCAAAGGGCAGATTTTAATATGAAACTGAAACTTTGTCTATTCAAGAATGAAGAATAATATAGTCCTGCATACAGCTGGGAGAGAAGGAGACAAAGGGCTGGGGAGAAAAACTGTTGATGCCCATTCTTGGGCCTTTTCTGCAGTTGCCACTTCATTAGCTATTGTCTTATCACTGGATATTTAATTCTTTCTATTGTGTCAGGCAAATAAAGGACACTGCTTCAAGGACTGGCTTATTTTCAGAGACTGCAAGTGAGCACATAATTTGGAGGTTGATATTAGATCATTGTTTTACATTTTCAATTACAAAATCAGAGCAAGTAAATGCAAGAAATCTCATCAAAATAAACAGCAAAACAATTGCTATGAAACCAAATTCTTAAAGTGGACCTCTGGCTCAAATGTTTGTTTCCTTTTAGCAAAATTCTTTGACTATTGGTTTCCTAATTAAAAAAAGTGAAAATTCCTTTTTTCAACAGATAGCATTCCTGCAAATTAATTTCATACTCAAAACATCTTCAAATCATTACTGCCTGCTAATGCTATATCAGTCACTATTAGCAAAAATAGAGTTTAACATAAAGTGGGCACAAATGTAATATTCGGATACAGAGTGTTGTCTGGAATAAAGCTTGTATAAGTAAGCATATCACATATTATAATCAACTTTTCTTTTACATTATCTGTTACCTATAATTTACTGAAATTTATAATTTACTAAATAATAACTTCAGAAGTTTAATGACCATGCCTGGAATGGAATATTATCTATGGAATATTATTTTAATTTTATAAAAATCTGCCATTCATTAAATTTTGAATAATTAACTAAAATGTCACATTAACTTTAGAATTGGCCAGGTTTCTCATTCCTTCCCATATTTTTAAACAAAAAGGCAGAGTACCTCATAATTTTCATGGATACTCCCAGATTCCTTCAAAGCAGTTATTAATATCTGCTTTTGCTTTGTTTAAATGTTGCTTGCCATGACTCTTTCCCATTGGACTGAATCCATCTTGTTCATATATATGAACAGCACCAGAGGTGATATTCAGCAGGTTCTGACCAGTTCTAGAGAACTGGTAGTGGAAATTTTGAAAAGTTCAGAGAACCAGAAAATACCACCTCTGACTGGAGATTTTATAGTATCCTTCCCCTGCCTCTCCCACCAAGCCATGCCTACAGAGCATGCATAAGTGCACTATCGTGCCTCCCGTCCCTGTCCTATTGTCAACATTTAATCGTACCTATTTTCTGTATTCTTACTAATGTTTATACTTATACCTATTATTTTGTGATTGACAAATCAAATAAATAAATAAATAAATAGGTAGTAAAGTAATTTGAATCCCACTATTGGACAGCACATATATCTCTGGCAATTCTGCAAAGTTTATCAAACTATTCATTTGTCAGTTTCACTGTCAAACACTGATATCAAAGTTCCTGGAATCCTGTGATTCCACATCTAATTGGAATACAGTTTTGTCAAATTCACAGTACTGATCTATATTAGATATCAAATGATATTAATTCAAAGCATTATTTTCTAATTTAGAATGTCAAACGAGATGAAAAAATAAGTGCAACATTTTTTTATTGTTGTTGAGAAAGATCCAGGAGCATAACTGATAGATAATGGGACATTTTATTATGAGTTAATGATGATATTATGTAGTATTTCCTTCAAAAAACCTTATCTAGTTTTAATAGAAAAGCTATTTTTTTCGAGGCCAACAGCTTATAGTTCCACTATATTTTTCATTTTTTGTATTTCTCAAAAATGGCTTTTAGAATTCTTATGCTTTTTTCACTTGATTTTTTTATTCCATGTTTGGAATTTCATTTGGAAAATAGTTGCAAACTGATACCAGATTCTGATGCAAGACCTTAATCACTGCATCTTTGCATGGAGGCTCAGTTAGTGATTTTAGGCAGGTCAATCTTTCAGTACCTAATTTTGGGGATAAAATAAAAGAAGATTCCCTCCTGAGTTACCTGGAACTGCTGGAGAACATTTGGAATATGGAACAAATGGACTAGGTATGTTTGTGTGTTCCTCTATTGAATATTTAGTCAGTGGTTAGACAGCCATTGGTTGAGGATGATTTAATTTAGAGTCATGCATTGAGCAGTGGTTAGACTTGATGTCACTAAAATCCCATTCTTATGATTTTGTATGTGTGTGTGGTGCAAATCTTGAGCACAGAATTGCAATGCATTTGTTATAAAGAAATGCCAATGTTCTCTTGGAACTCTTGGATTAGCTGCTTTAATGTATTTCCTCTTTCTGTTATCCCTTCTTTGTAATAATTTCTAAAACTTGTTTGCTTTCCTTTTTTTCCTTCTTGGTTCGATCTAAAACACCACCCATATATTGTATCTCTACTGTCTCTGGAAATCTCTCTTGGAGATAGCAGGTGAGTGGACTTATGGATGGCTTTATGATTAGGCAGAGTGAAACAGGTATTCTCAGGTGGAAAGTGGAGAAACGGGAGTGATAGCTAAGTGTAGAAAGTCAGGGATGCATTTGCCAATTAGTCTGCCCTATAGCAGCTTGTTGCCTTCAGAGTGGTATAGAATGCTTACTGTAGGATAGAATAAAGCTCAAAGATAAGGCTTACTGTCTAGGTTAGATTCTTACATAGATTTGGGATCAAAATATCTTGGGGCAGCAGGGCTGAAGCAGGGCTGGAGTAGGTGCTTGACCACACTAGTTCCTATTGCCTTCTCTGAATCCTGGAGTTGTTAATATGACGTGACAAAGAACAACAGAGGAAATGGATCATAAGAACACATCTATCATTTTTATCATAATAAACTTTATTTGGAATGACTGTACAAACAGATACAAAAATGTGACTTAACACATACATAGAATGACTTACTTCCTTTTTCAATAAAATATTTGCGAATAAAGATCTTTATAAGATAAACTGTTAAAATATAGTAATGAAATCTGACATCAGACATGTGCAACTATTTTCCAAAGGAAATTCTAAGTATGGCATAAGAAATCAACTGAAAAAAGCATAAGAGTTTTAAAAGCAATTTTTAAGAAATATACATACATACATACATACATACACACACATTAGAACTATAAACTGTTGGCTCTGAAAGAAATAGCTTATCTACTAAAACCAGATGGGATCTTTTTCAAGAAATACTACATAATAATCATCAACTCCTTGCAATAAAATGTCCCATTATCTACCGCTTGGATTCTTCTTGACAAAATTGATGCACCACTGGAAAGCATTTGACCCTGTTTCATATCCAGGAAGCAACATATTATAAAATTTAAAAAACAATTTCAATTCAGATAGTTAAGTAAAATATAACTGTTTTTTTTAAATACTTGTACAGAGTGTTCTCTCAAAAAAGCAATGTAACTGTTAAATTAGTTTTAAACAATGACTTTGAAGTTTAAAAGAGAAAACATTTGAAATGCTTTGGTTAAGAGACATTTAAATTATAGTTATGACTATAGCACCAAGAATTTGGATGTAGACAAAGAGCAATCATCAGGTTGGAAGAGAACTTTACGTACATCATTTAATATATTGATCAATTGATGGATGGATGTTTCTTCAGCAGTCTACATAGCATGTCCACTAGGCATGCTATATGTAATTTTAAAAAAATTCAAAACCCAGCAGGCTGGATTACATTCTAAACTGGATGTGTACCAGAAATGTAGTACAGAATTGTATATTTTGATATATCACTTTCAGAGTGACTAATTTTTATTTTATTTGGCTTTGTTTATTTTGATAAGATGAAGATGGATTTTCTACCAGTCCTAGTAAAGAAGTGTTAATGTCATTCAGAGAAGTGCATGGATCTCTGACTTACATGGGGAATAGATGACATAATTAAATTTTCAGGTTTTATTTTGCATTTCCTTTCCTGATGATGTTTCAGCTAGCAAGATTGTTTGTCCTGTTGTTTATAATAAAGATACTGTCAGTGTGGAAGCACCATAGAATTTTATTGGAGCTTATTCCTAGTTTATTGTGCCTTATTATTTATAAACCTAACTGTAAAGGCTTATTAACAATCTGAATGCTTTGTATGCTTGTCATTTAAGATGGCTTTTGTGATTATGGATCTTCCTGGAAGCATGCCTGTTATTACAACATGTCACAATTGCTGCGCTGGAAAATGCATCACTACAGATAATATTTCATACTTAGCATATGGTATGTGGTAGTGTGTTTTGAAATAATTCCAAACAACTGGATTGCACCAAGATCACACCAATGGTTATGAGGTGTATTCAAAGAAAATTTCATGAAAGCATTTTTGTTTGGGGGTTGATCTAAATAAATTTTTCAACTTGCAGTGAAATGGGAACTGGATGCTTGCTAAAGGTCATGAAAGCTTCTTGGCTCCTGCTTTATGAATGGAAACTTCTCTTTCACTTCAATGTATACATTGTTTTGTTTTTGACAGTCCAGTCAAGCAATGCTATAGTGGGGATGGGATATTGTGTACCCAAGAGATTTGTCAGATTATTTTCATGGTAAAGGGTAACTTTCAAACCAGCTCTTTTTTATTCCCTTTGAATGATGAAACTGCCTGGAATGAAGCCAATTCAATTGTTTGTACCTTCATCTCGAAATTTTCTCTTCTAAACATGTTTTAAGTAAAATTTGAAAACTGGAAATATATCTTTGAAGAAAGTATTTCTGTATCACTGCAGAAAAACCTACATAAAAATGTCAATTCTTCAGGACACAGAAAGAATAGAAAGTAATGGGGTAGAAAGGAAAAGAAAATATAGAGGTATTTTTTTTCCTTTTCTGAAACCTAAGATGGCTATGAGTAAAACACAGGACAAAAGGGAAGTTACAATAGCAAGAAAAAATGACAGCAAAATATAATATAGTAAAAAAGAAAAATTATGTACAAGTCTGACCAGACAATTGAATTGGCTTCATTCCAAGTATTATGCAGTTTCTTCATTCAAAGGGAATAAGAAATAGCTGGTTTGAAAGTTAACTTTCACCATGAAAATAATCTGACAAATATCTTGGGTACATAATATCCCATCCCCACAATAACATTGCTTGGCTGGAGTGTCGACGACAAAACAATGTATACATTGACGTGAAAGAGAAGTTTCCATTCATAAAGCTTCATAAATCTCTAACTCTATATCAAAATTGATATCTATCTATCTATCTATCTATCTATCTATCTATCTATCTATCTATCTATGATTGATGTTGGTCCAATAGATCAAATGTCAAAATGGCTTGAATGCTTCATGTTCAGTCAGAACAAAAATGGAAAACAACACCCATTTTTATGAACCAATTTTTTGGGTCATGCAATCAACAGATCATGACTTTAAATCAGAATAATGGTACCTACTTCTTAGCCAGAGAAGGCAACTGGGGTACCCATGTCAGACACAAACATGGCAGAAGCAACTATGCTGATCTTTTCTGGTACTTTTTTTGCTTAAAAGTCTGTACTGACCAATTGGCCTCCATCTTCACCCGAATCTTCAACACTAGAGGTCACTAAAGATGTGCTATGTTCCTTCCTGCTTCAAATGTTCTACCATCATCCCAGTGCCAAAGAAGACCTCCATCAAGGAACTGAATGACTACAGACCAGTTGCTCTAATATCTGTAGTTATGAAAATCTTTGAAAGGCTTGTGCTGTCCCACCTGAAAACCATCATGGATCTGCTGTTAGATCCCATGCAGTTTGCATACTGAGCAAATAGATCAACAGAAAATGCTGTTAACATGGCTCTGCATTACATCCTACAACACCTTGAATCTCCAAATACTTACGCAAGGGTTCTCTTTGTAGACTTCAGTTCAGCATTCAATACCATCATTCCAGACACTCTTCTAAGTAAATTAAACCAACTAGCAGTACCTGAACACACTTGTAAGTGGATCATAAGCTTCCTAACAGACAGGAAGCAGCAGGTGAAGCTAGGCAGAATCACATCCGATACCTGTACTGTTGAAGTAATTTCCCATTAGGAGAATGAGCACATATATGGAGATGTATAGAGAATAGTGTTTGAATAATACACACACAGCACACAGATATACTGTGCAGTAAATGTAGGTTTTTACTTCCAGAAAGTTTAAGCAAAGTTCAAAATAGGCAGTCCAAAGTCATTCACAGGTTAAATCAGTCAGTTTTCAATCCAGGGTTAATCCAATAACAAAGTCCAGTGTCAAAAAACAGTTCAGTAATAAACTTATATTAAATCCAGGAATATCAATCAATTAGGAAAAATAGAGGAATGGTAATGTAATACTTTCTGTGGGAATAAACTTTGACTTCAGTATTGGGTAATGATTAGTCTAAGACCTTATACATACATGTCTGCCTAAGGGTCACTGAGATAAGCAAGGAAATTAAAAAGAAACACCAGGAACATTTAAGCAGCTCAGACGACTGTAAACAATTCTGTGTAATTATTTTAATCCACAATGTGAATGCTTACTATGTATGAAATTCTCAATAAAAGGGAGCACTAGAATTTGCTCTAGACTCCCATCCTGAGTACACCAGCCTGTGTCTCATTCTTTCCATGGGAGACCACTACACTTTCCAATAGAAGGAAACAGAGATACACTCTCTTCTGAGACTCAGACTAAAACAACCCAAGTTTCTGGCTCCATCTTATGGCCATTTGAAAAAACCACACCCAACTACAGTTTTGCATTTTCTTATAGATATAGTACTAAAATGTCTATCCTGGCTTATATATTTCTAACCCAAATACCTGTTAGGTGACTTATATTCCTAACATGTACAATCAGCACAGGGGCCCCCCAAGGCTGTGTGCTATCTCCACTTCTCTTCTCCCTGTATACCAATGACTGCATCTCAAACGATCCATCTGTTAAAATACTAAAGTTTGCTGATGACACAACAGTGATAGGTCTCATTCGAGACAACGATAAATTCACATACAGACAGGAGGTTATACAACTTGCCTCAAAACCATAGGAAAACCTCCCATACTACCACCTCTTACAATACTAAATAACACAGTATCAACAGTAGAGATCTTCAAATTTCTAGGTTCTAACATATCACATGACCTAAAATGGACACCTAACATCAAAAACGTCATCAAAAAAGCACAACAAAGAATGTTCTTTCTGTGCCAACTCAGAAAGCTCAGACTGCCCAAGGAGCTGCTGATACAGTTCTACAGAGGAATGATTGAATCTGTCATCTGCACCTCTATAACTGTCTGGTTTGGTTCTGCAACCCAACAGGAAAGACACAGACTTCAGAGGATAATTAGGACTGCAGAAAAAACAATTACTACCCACCTGCCTTCAGTTGAGGACCTGTATACTGCACGAGTCAAAAAGAGGGCTGTGAAAATATTTACAGACCCCTCACATCCCGGACATAAACTGTTTCAACTCCTTCTCTCAAAACGACGCTATAGAGCACTGCACACCAGAACAACTAGACACAAGAACAGTTTTTTCCCCAAAAACCATCACTGTGCTAAACAATTCCCTCAACACTGTTCAACTATTTAGAAAGTGTGCACTACTATTACTGTTAATCTTCTCATCACTCCTTATCACCCATCCCCTCCCACTTGTGATTGTAGGACTGTAACTTTGTCGCTTGTATCCTTATGATTTATATTGACTGTTTCCTAGTATGATTTGATTGTTGATTGTACCTATGACTATCATTAAGTGTTGTACATTATGATTCTTGATTCTTAATGAATGTATACTGTATTTCTTTATGTATACTGAGAGTATACATATTCTCTGTACTGAGAGTATTTACACCAAGACAAATTCCTTGTGTGTCCAATCACACTTGGCCAATAAAGTATTCTGTTCTATTCTATTCCTTTGCATTTAGGTGTTGCTTGTTAGGAAGTACATACAATTTTTATTAATTAATTGATTTGATTTGTTTTGATTTGATTTGATTTGTCAATTGCTTACAAGATAATAGGTATAACTATAAACATGAGTAAGATGTTTTTCTTGACATGAGTGGAGTTTGCTTTGTGAATCTGATGGGTACAAAAGCTTTGGAAAAGGTACCTGGGAAAGGTATCTTTGGAACCTGTCTTGAAGTTACAGTCTTTAAAATGTTCTGTTTAAATAGGGTTAAACTTGATACAAATAACATTGTACTTCTGGATGGAAATTGGAAATGTTGACAACTCAGTATAGTCAGAATGAGAGGTTTATTTTTATTTATTTGATTTATTTGATTTGTCAATCACTTTCAAGATAATAGGTATAAGTATAAACATGAGTAAGAATACAGGAAATAGGTACGATAAATGGGGACAATAGGATAGGGATGGTAGGCATGATTGTGCACTTATGCATGCCCTTTACAGACCTCTTAGGAATGGGGTGAGGTCAGTAGTGGTTAGTTTGAGGTTAAAGGAGTGGGGGTTAGAGGATGTAACAACAGAGTCAGGTAGTGCATTCCAGGCATTGACCACTCTGTTGCTGAAGTCGTACTTTCTGCAACCAAGTTTGAAGTGGTTTGCATTGAGTTTGTATCTGTTGTGTGCTCTTGTATTGTTGTGGTTGAAGCTGAAGTAGTCATTGACTGGTAGGATATTGTAGCAGATAATTTTGTGTGCTATGCTTAAGTCTAACCATAGCAGCGTAGGGCAAGGTTGTCCAAGCCCAAAATCTCAAGCCTGGTGATATAAGGTATTCTGTTGTGAGCAGAGGAATGTATTACTCTTCTCGTGAAATACTTCTGGACTCGCTTGATTGTATTAATGTCCGATATGCAGTGTGGATTCCAGACTGATGAGCTGTACTTGAGTATTGGTCTGGCAAAAGTTTTGCATGCTCTAGTTAGCAATTCAATATTTCCAGAGGAGAAGCTTCATAAGATTAGATTTACAACTCTTAATGCCTTTTTGGCAATGCTGTTACAATGAGCTCTGGCGCTTAGGTCATTTGATATGAGAACTCCAAGGTCCTTGACAGACAATGATGTTTTATGCTGTTTAATTTTATTTATAATAACATGCAAGAACATAGCAGAATACTCTCATATGCCAAACTTCAACAAGCAAGAGCAAAGCAATATGTTTGCATTATAAAACACACCCTGACAGAAGCAAATATATGCAAACAGATGCAAATATATTTGCATACCAAAGTTTATCAAACTAAATGTGACTTACATCATATTAGCAGTATTTAAATTTACCGAAGCTCAGCAGTACTAATAACACTTGTGCATAAAATACAGTAGTAAATGGAGCTGAAGTATTAAGTGACTGTCTCATAATGTGATGAATTGGTTTTTATTGTGATGAGTATGATTCCTGGTGTTACATATGTAATTTCTATGTGTGATTTGATTTTAAATTGGATTATACATAGTCTATAAGGTTACCCTTGGATCCATTCCAATAAGTTAGCTCTGAATGGTGGGTTGATTTAAAGAACCTGTTCAAAATGCAAAGATTGAGGCTATTAGTTGTTTAGGCCAGAGGTACACCCGAAAAAGTTGCTTTCAGACCTTTGATTGCCTTATATCTGGAAGATTCTGCATCAATTTAATGGAAATAGTATTGTACACATAGAGTTTCATTGTCAGGACCAATCTTGGAATTTAAGTCTGTCCCTAACAGTATATCTTGGATTAGGTACATGCTTGTTTTTATCCCAAACTGGGTATTTAGAGAGCAGTACCCTGCTCAGAATCAGTGAAGCTGAACATCTGATACACCCTATAAATATGTGTAGAAACACTTTTTTTTGTTGCCTGTCTACAAAATAAAGCTCGGGGAAAAATATGTGTAACCAAACACCATCCATGTTGAACTCTATTTCTTTTAACAGTTTACATAAGAAATTCATAAAAGAGAAGTAGCTGACAAAAAGTGGAGGTACAATTGTGAGCAGCCTCTCCCCTAACTCTATGAATTGTCAAACCATATTCCTTCTTTAACAAAATTAACAATTCACTTTTACTTCATCAGAGGTGGGCTGCACATACTTTAACAACCAGTTCACAAAAAAACAGAAAGAAAATGCACAAGAAGGGACAGTTTTTTTGGCTTCGTATTTCAATTTTTAGAAATGGAGATCCTGAACTATGAGAAACAACAAGAAATGGCTGTAGAACAAGAAGGGTGGGACAAAGAAGAAGCCATCTTCAATGACCAAGTATTTCTATGCGGGGAAAAGAAAGGAAAGGAGGGAAAGAAATTGAAAAATTTAAGATCTGAAAAAACAACCCCCCAAAAAGAATAGTTTGAAAAGTAAGTAAAATTTTAGGAAGAAACAGAAGAGAGGATTACAGAAGAGAGAATTAGAATTAGAGAGACAAGTGTCAAAAAGGAGAGGGAGAAGAAGAGGGGGAAGAGGGAAAGGAAAAGAAGTTATAAAGGACAGAAACAGGATATGGAGAAACAGGGAAAACATACAAGGATTAAAGGTATAAGCCTATTTAGAAGACACAGAAATAATGGGTGAAAATTTAATTGAAAGAGGGATTCTGCAAGGGTACATAAGATAGTATTGTTATATTAGAAATAGAAATGAACTTAGAAAATATGAAATAAGTGTGATTAAAATGATAGATAAAATACTCATTGTAATGTATTGGAATGTTTGTTAATAAATAAAAGAAATAAAGAGAATGAGAAAATGAAATTAGGAAAGGATGGGAACATTTTAATTATTATTAATGAGTTATAAAAATTTAAGTGAAGAGGAATATGAAAGAAATATGAAAAAATATGGAAATATAATAAGTGTTCCTAAGGAAGTATGATATCCCATTGAAAAAAAATGTTAAAGATGTTAAAGATTATAACTAACATTCATGATAGAGCTGAATTGGAATAGAATAAGTATTTTGTTTATTATTATGATACATAAACTTTTTCTTTAAGAACTTAGTGTATATTTTAAGAATGTACCAAGCAGACTGGAAGCTATATGTTATAATGACTGTTATAATTGTAAAGGCATAAATTGAAGTTTAAATAAGAGTTGAATGGACAAAAATTAAAAGATACAAAGGTGTCATACTCCAATCAGTAACTACAGGGGAAAATTTTGTTTAATGAGAAAAGAAAATGTTATGGACTAAGCCAACGCTTCAGTAATAGCTTTACTTTAACAGCAGGCTCGTAATCCTGCACTTCTCATTGGCCCGCGAACAGTGAGTCGTGATTGGTTGTTTCTGGCCAATCTGAATGGCTGACAGCGGGTCTCTCTGATTGGACTCTTGTTAGAGCGGTAAACTCAAATCATTGGTTGTTTTGACAGCAGCCAGCTCTATAAAAGAACTGCTGCTGCCCAAGTATTTTGCTCTGTTCTGAAGTCATGAATAAAGAGTTGAAGTCACAGTTCAATGTCTTGTCTCCGTTCCTTGCACCCATGCTCAGGACTTAACACTGGCGATGAGGGTGGGATGCGGAGATGATAGAGCTGACTAAATACTCATTGAACAAGACAGAGCACGTGGCTGAGAGTGCACGCAACAAACGGCAGAATGACCAGCGGTGCCATACCACCCGCTCCATTTGACCTGGCAAATGAAGACTGGGACTCGTATATAGACCGTTTCCAGATGTTCCTGGAGACCAACAATCTGAAAGATGCTACGCCTGGCAAGAAACGAGCGATGTTCCTGACCCACTGCGGCCCCACCATTTTTAAAATGGCTAAAGCACTTGCCAAAATGGCAGAAGTGAAGACCATGGATTGGGATAACTTCGCGCCGATCCTCCGGGCCCATTACGCACCCACAGTACCTACACTGATATGAAGACACGAGTTTTACCAGAGGGACCAACAGAAGAATGAGAACATTGGGGACTTTGTAGCTGACCTCCAGAACCTGGGAGGATTCTGTGGTTTTGCAAACCTCGAGGAAGCCATGAGAGACCAAATAGTTCTGGGATTAGATGACCACACGTTACAGAGCAAGATCATGGCAAAAGGATGCACTAGCCACCCAAAGTAAGCTGATGGCGAAAGGCAACATTAGCTTTGCAGATGTCATCGCCGCCGCTACCGCCGCAGAAGCAACCAGGAAGTCAGCCGCTCAAATGCGCCGAGCGAACTCACCACACCGCCAACTTGCTAGTGATAGTACGCCTTCCTCTGAGAGGCACACTACTACCGCCCATCATGAAGACCTCGAATCCTCCTCAGACAGCGAGGAAGAGGAGGTCAACCGGCTCTGCTCAGAATGAGATCAAAGGAACCAGAGACTTCCACGCCAATGCGCTGGTTGCGGGGCAAACCACCCGCAATCAGACTGCAAATTCCTCGATGCACTCTGCCGTTCCTGTGGGAAAAGAGGCCACATAACAAAGGTCTGCAGAAGCAAGCGAGAGTCCAGTCCAAGCCGGAGAGAGAATAACCTCCGCCGGGAGACAGGCAAACCACCTGGAAATCAGGACTGCCTGAACCACCAATGGAACAACCACTACTACAGAAATCGAGCACCTGCCACTTCAACGAGATGAGAAGAGGCATACCAAACTATCATTATTGGCCACGCTTCATCACTAGATGCAAAAAAGATCTGCGTAAAGATCACTATTGAGAATCGACCATGCATGATGGAAGTCGATTCGGGGTCATCCCTATCGATGGTCTCCTGGAAAACTCTCAAACAGCTGATCCCTGCCATCTGTCGCCAGGACCTCAGCACTCAAAGAATCATCCAAAAAGACTTCCAGGGGAACAGAATTCTGGTTGTCGGTTCCAGCCACGTCCAAGTATCCTTCAAGGACCGCACCGCGATGCTTCCCCTAACTGTCATCGATCGTGACCAGCCCAGTTTGTTAGGGTTACAGTGGTAAACCCCACTCAGAATTGAACTAGTTGGCATACACCAAACCGGAAGCGATGACTGGGAAGAGGCCCTCATCCAGGAATTCCAGGACGTGTTCACAGGAATGTTAGGCAAGTACAAGGGGACCCCTATATCGTTTATTCTCAGTCCCGATGTGACTCCCATTCGCCTTAAGCCTTGTCGGGTGCCTTTTGCCCTTAAGCCAAAGATCGATGAGCAACTAGACAAATTAATAGCCCAGGATGTGTTGGAACTGATTGACCATGCCCAATGGGAAACTCCAATAGTAACACCCATAAAACCAGATGGCTCGTTAAGAATTTGTGGGGATTACTGGGCCACCCTAAATCATGCGCTTCAGCAGAGTGCTTACCTAGTACCGGTGGTCCAACACCTTCTTCACTCCCTGGATGGCGGAAAAATATTTGCGAAATTGGACTTAGCTCAGGCGTACCAACAGCTACCCGTAGATGTGACGACTGCAGAAGTCCAGACAATAGTTACACATAGAGGTGCCTTCAAGTGCAATAGGCTCCAATTCGGAGTAAGCGTGGCGCTGGGCATTTTCCAAAGTTTGATGGAGAGACTATTACAAGGCATAAAAGGCGTCGTGCCTTATTTTGATGACGTCTTAATAGCTGCCCCCACTAAAGAGTGATTAGGACAATGACTCAGAAGGGTTCTTCAAAAATTTAAAGACGTGGCTTCGGGGCAGCAGGAATTCGCGACAGCTCGCGATTCCTGCTGTGCTAGCCGTCGAGGTACCCCCGATCCAGATGGGTCAGGGGGATATGGCTGCCCTGTAGGGACAGCTGAAGACAGAGGGGAGTCGGAAAGGGAGGTGGGGGCATCGCAGACCCCCCCCTTTCTCCGGGAAAACCCCTTTTTCCCAAGGCGGTGGAGCGGCGGTCAGCAATGGCCGCCACGAAGAAGCCAGCAACCGGGTAAGAACTGTGCTGGAGGAAGTGTGAAGAGTGAAAGTTCTGTCTGAGCCGGGTCAAGTAACACCTTTTAAATTGCCTGGAATTGAGCTGTTTGTTGCTGGAGGATACATTGTATCCCTAAGAAGAGTGAAAAGCGGCGGAGAAGCTGTTAAAGGGAATTTTTTTTTTTTTTTTTTTACTCTCCCACCCCACGGAAAAAGCAGAAATATTTGGATATATTAGACATTGAAAGTGGATTTTTTTGAAAGCTAAGATAAGAGACAAAGGGATTTTTGGACATTGAAAAATGTGAGAAATTGGAAAATCTCTGCTGGAGGTATGGATTTTTGATTATTAAAATTCTCATTGCAAGTGGGAAAGGAGAAAAAAAAAATTGGAGCAGAAGCTGAAAAAGGAGGAGATTGATTAGAACGTCTTTGTGGATCCCAAAAGAAGATATATGGTAATTGGACCTCTTTGATTAAAAATTAATTCAGAAAGAGAAAGAGAAGAAGGAAGAAAAGTATTAACTTTTGGAACTTTTTTTCTTTTTTTTAATTGCTTTTGATTGTCTTTGATTAAAAATTCTTGTGGTTGTTTTGGAAAAAGTTTCCCTTTTCATAATGGCATCGTCTGTGGATGAACTAGAGATTGAATATCAAAAATATAAAAAAGAAGATACTTTGGGCGCTTTGTTTCAATTTTTAGAAATGGCGTTATGTTCCTTTGAAAAGTTGATTACTCAGCAGAAGGACTGGGACAAGGAAGAAGAGGAAGAAGAAGCCATCTTTGATGAACAATGGGTCCCTTCTGGAGAGGAGGAGAAAAAGGATAAGAAAAAGGGGATTTTAAGAATTATAAAAACAACCAAAAGAGAGAAAAATGAGCGAAAAGATGGAGGCAAGGTTAGAAAGCAAAGGAAAAGGAGCAAGAAAAGCGAAGAGAAAAAGCAAAGGGGTAGAAAGGGCAAGGAGAAGAATAAGCAAGAGAGAAAGGGGGGGAGGAGAAGCCTTAATGGGGGGAAGCAAGACCTAAGGAAAAAAAGTTTATTTAGAGACAATGGGTGAATTTAATTTAGATTAAAAGAGGGATTCTGGAGGGTATATAAGAGTGTTTTTTTATATGTATATTTAGAATATAAAATTTATTAAGTAATTTTAGAATTTTTTTTAAACAGAATCCCAAGAAAGATTGCTATATGTAGTATTTCTAAGTTAGGGTAATGAGTTATAGATGTTACTCCAATTGGTGTACAGGAGAAGTATAGTAAAAGAAAAAAAAAGATGAATGGATAATTGGAAATAGAACAGACAAAGAATGTTGTTGAAAATGATAATAAGATATGGAAGGATATATATGCTTTTTTTTTTTTTTTGGATTTTGTATATTGATAAAAGGCAATAAAATTTTAATTAATAAATAATTTGGATGGAAAAGAGAAGTAGGGACAAGATATGATGTTAATATTATATGAAATATTGATATTATAATCTGGAAATGTTATGCCTTATTGGTCTATTATTATTTTTTTTTCTTAGAAAAGAATTTATAAGCTGCTATGCCTTGATTCTTTGTGCATTGTTTTTATAAAACTGATAAAAATGGTTTTTATATATATATATATAAAAGAAAATGATAATAAGATTTGGAAGGAGATATGGGTTGAATATGATGTTTGAATTTGTGTCTGTGTAAAGAGTTTTAACCCGGGAACAGACAACCTTCAGAAAAGATCTTTTAGTTTTGTTTATGTTTTGTGTTTGTATGTTTGTGTATTGTGCTTATGGTAAAACTAACAAAATTTGTTTTTATATAAAAAAAAAAAAAAAAGGAAAGAATCAATAAAACCTTGGAGGAATGTTAGATGAGAATAATTTATACAAGCCAGAAAGAAAAGAATATGATGACTATAAAATGGATAAATATGGAAGAGAAATGAAATTGAATAGGAGTAAAGAGAAAAAATGAGAAATTTGCTGAAAGATGTTTGTGTGTCCATATGGAGATGGGATAAATTGGAATTATGCTGTATAAAAATAATGTTTTGTTTGACTTGTAAGGATTTACAATGTTAAGAGGTTTTATGTGTTTATGTATTTAATAGTTAATGATGTGTTGTTTTATCTTTAAAATCAATAAAAATTTGTTTCAAAAAAAAATTTAAAGACGCTGGCCTGAAGGTAAAAAGGGACAAGTGTCAACTTTGTACGGAGAGAGTGGAGTTCCTGGGATACCTTCTTGACAGACAGGGAATCCACCCCACCGAAAAAAAACTAACTGCAATCAAAAATGCCCCAAGACCTAGAAATAAGACAGACCTCCAAGCCTTCCTGGGACCCATTAACTTTTATAACATCTTTTTGCCCCAGAAGGCGACCGTAGCCGAGCCCCTACATAGACTTCTCAACAAAAAGGCTTCCTGGGTCTGGGGACGGTGTGAAGAATGAGCATTTCAACAAGTAAAAGACTTCTTAACTTCTGATGCTGTATTGATACAATACAACGAGACTCTACCCTTAATGGTTACCTGTGATGCCTCACCATTTGGAGTGGGAGCCATTTTAAGCCATGTCCTGCCAAACGATAATGAGGCACCTATTGTGTTCTTTTCGAGAACTTTGTCCAAAACTGAAAGGAACTATAGCCAACTTGATAAAGAGGCTCTCGCCATTGTATCCGCAATTAAACGTTTCCATGAATATGTGTATGGGAGACCCTTTACCATAATTACAGACCACCAGCCGCTACTTGGCATTTTAGCAGGAAACAAACCAACTCCCCACATCTTATCACCAAGAATGACACATTGGTCGGAGTTTTTAGCCGCATACAATTACCAACTACAACACCGCCCGGGGAAAGCCATTCCCCATGCTGACGCTTTGAGCCGCTCTCCACTACCAGACGTCATAGATGACCCAGCTCCAACCCTAGCCATATTGCAAATTGAAACTCTTAAATCACCACCGCTGACCGCTCGAGACATCGCCTCAGAAATGAAAAAGGACCCTTCTTTGGCATGAGCCCTCAGCTGGGTGGAACGGGGTTGGCCGGACAGCAAACCCAATGACAATTTCAGGCTGTTCAGGAATCAACAAACAGAACTTTTCTCTCAAAAGGGCTTCATCTTGTAGGGAGACAGAGTCGTCATCCCGGAGAAATTGCAACATAAAGTTTTAAAAATGTTGCACGATGGACATCCAGGCATCGTGCGGATGAAGGCATTGGCAAGGAGTTATGCATGGTGGCCAGGTTTAGACAAGCAGATTGAGACCTGGGTGGCGATGTGCAGCAAGTGCCAGGAGACTCACTCTGCTCCTCCAAAAATACCCCCAACTCAGTGGGAAATGCCTCGAGGTCCCTGGTCCCGTATCCACATCGATTTTGCAGGGCCCACAAGAGGACACACTTTCCTTCTAACCGTGGATGCCTATTCTAACTGGCTTGAGGTCCACAAAATGAAAAGCACCACCACGGAGGTGGTCATTAAAAAACTGAATAAGCTATTCGCTACCCACGGATTGCCGGATGTCCTGGTCTCCGATAATAGCCCTCAATTCACTGCCCTGGCATTCGAACAGTACCTAGCAGACCGGGGCATCCGCCATGCCTTAACATCGCCAGCTCACCCTGCGGCCAACAGGCTGAGCGAATGGTTCAAATTGTAAAGACCTTACACAAAATGGACCAGAGTGACATTGATGACAAGATAACCCAGATGCTTCTCCTCCAACGTATTACTCCAACCAGCACCACAAACAGAACCCCAGCTGAACTACTGATGGGCCAAAAACTTCGCTCACATCTCAATTGCCTCCACCCTACTTACACACCTGAACAACCCCTGGGATCCAGCAGCAAATGTCGATCATTCCAGGCAGGAGACCCCGTTTTTGTGAAAAACTTCTCCGGTGACCCATTGTGGGTCCCCGCTATCATAACACAACTTACGGGACCCCGATCCTATCGTCTACAAACTGCAAAATGTGGAAGCGCCACATAGACCAGCTTCGATCCAGACTAGCACCTACTCCCATCTCATCCCCTGAATCTCAAACTGGGGGGGAAGGGACATCGAGGGGGCCGAAAAGGAAATAACAGATGACTTAATAATCAGAACCCAGCAGTCTACACAACCAACCATGAGATACTCACCGCCAGAAGGACAACCGAGCCAGGAAGTTGCCTCGCCATGTGACAGCACCGCGATGAAAACAGATCCAGGGAACCCGGATGACAGCATTGGTGAGAGCAGAGAGGACAGCCCAGAGCCATTCAATGAAACAGTGGGACTGTTTTCACCACCCAGCTCAGCAAACAGCCCACTAGAACCAGAGCCAGGACAGAAACTGGTGGAACAGTGCAGATCAAGCAGACAGGTGAAGCGACCTGCCTACTTACGAGAATACGTCACCCCACCCCTCAGACAGAACTTGGGGGGGGGTGTTATGGACTAAGCCAACACATCAGTAACAACCCTAATAGCTTTACTTTAACAGCAGGCTCATAATCCTGCACTTCTCATTGGCCCGCGAACAGCAAGTCGTGATTGATCATTTCTGGCCAATCTGATTGGCTGACAGTGGGTCTCTCTGATTGGACGCTTGTTAGAGCGGTAAACTCAAATCATTGGTTGTTTTGACAGCAGCCAGCTCTATAAAATAGCTGCTGCTGCCCAAGTATTTTGCTCTGTTCTGAAGTCATGAATAAAGAGTTGAAGTCACAGTTCGATGCCTCGTCTCCGTTCCTTGCACCCATGCTCAGGACTTAACAGAAAATATGAAATTGAAACAGGACAGACAAAAGTATAAATGATTAGAAAGAGTTTGAAACTTAGAAAAAGATATACATAATTGAATTTAGAAAGGAATGAGATAATTAAAAGCAAGGTTGAGAAAACTAAGGGAAGGGAAAAATTATTAAGAAAATGTTAAAATAGTAATAAAGTATGGAATAGAACACAAAGATGAATATGAAAATGAGTTTGTGTCTGTATAGAGAAGAGATAACCCAGGACCATGCTATTCTCAAAAAAAGATATTTTATTTGTATTATGTTTTGTGAAAACCCAAATAAATTTTTTACAAAAAACAAACAACCAGTTCACCTAGTGCAGAACCAAAAATGTGAGCGCACACACCCTCTTCAAAATATGGATTTCAAAGTCCATATGAAATCTTGGGCATCATTTTTTGTGGATGTAGAATTACAGTGATATTGTTTAGATAAATTAATGGACCCATAAATGAACAGATAAATTAGCCTTTTCAGTTATGCTAAAGTAATAGCTGAATAAATCATTTCAGCTTTTGAATATTTTTTCATGTAACAATTGCTGTAAATTACTTAATGTATTTTACTCATTTCAGTCTCACTCTAAGTTAAACCTTGCTAAAATCATTAAAATCTAAGCAGACATAAGATGATTTGATCTAGAAAGCAATTTCTTGTAAGATAATTCAAAAGGCTTAAAATAGCATATGGCAGAGATCCAGAATAGCATATTATATACAATGAAAAGTTGGAACAACTAAGCAAAAGTATCTCATAATTCTTGGAACTATCATAAAACAAAGGATAATTTTTCACCTAAAAAGAAACCCTGATATAAAAATGGAAAGCAAATTACAAATGGGACATTTCAAAAGTTTGGCAGTTACTAGCACATTATTATCAGGGCATCAGTGTCCTTATGACTTTCACTTCCAATAAGCAATGCAAATTTATCCTCAGTGATGCTCACACTCAACTTTGATTCTTTTTCAGCATGCCATGTGCCTAGTTATGAGAATTTCTTGCATAAATAATGAATCATGAATCATGAATCAATGCTAAGAGTCAGAATTACTCAATTACTAAACATAATGAATATCTAAATAATGAGTCACGGTCATCCCAAAGTTACAGTATGTGGTTCTGTCTGGAAAACATCAAAAATGTAAACTATCTCTGCAAACTAATCTCTTAATATTGGTTTAGTGAAAGACTGCTTTTACCTTATTTTCAGGAACCTGAAGAGCAATTATTTTCTGAAGTGAAAGTGTAGTATATTCACAGTGCTCGTATTATTATACCATCTAAGTGCCTAAGCAGTTAGAACGCAAGTCAGAATATAAAAACACAATGCCTTCACTTTCTTGTTTGAATTAAGAGGTAAAAATAGAAGGTAAACCAGCAAAAGCTAATACAATTGGACATAGTTTGTCAAACCAAATAAAAAGATTTTCTCTCCTGGCACCCAAATAGTAGAAAACTTGGTAGCAGATATAATACTATAGTGTGTTATAATGGTTAGGTCTTGGATTATGAGTGGAATAATCAATGCTCAAGTTGAAATTCAGCTGTGCAAATTTCCTGGATGGGTGACTTTGAGCTAGCCATTTTCTCTTAGTTCAGCTTACTCACATCAGGTCAAGAAAATAGGTAAGCTAGCTTGAGGGGAAAAAAGCAGGATATACAGTATGTCTAATAATTAAATAAGAGACACACTCTACCAGAGAAAAGTTACCTGAAGATGGGCTCCAGCATGAGCCAAAAGCTGAGAAGACTCAACCTCTGGTCTGGTGACTGACACAAATTGGTCCCGCAACATGATCCTGGGACATATATATTCACCTTCATTAGTAAATAAGATACCCTACAGCTGCTCAAAGGTCTCCTTTTTCATCTGCTTGACTTCCAAAACTAAATGTTTTACCTTCTGTCTTTTAAAACATGCATATTTGCAATAGATTAGATGATTAGATTGTTAAGTGATTTCAAAATGATTTTGGAATCTTCCTTGTTGCTACTGAAGCTTGCTTAAGCCAAGAACATGACTATATGCGTAAAATTGTTAATGCAGAGAGTTTTAATTATACATAAGAACAAACATGATATTCACTTTTCCTTTAAGCACTGAGATATAAACACAATTTGCACTGATCCTAACCTTTAATTGGCTAGTCATGTTTGGAAAGTGAAATATACACTACCTTGCCTATGAATTGGAAGTAGCTACTCCAAAACCAGAATTACTCCATTATCCATATACTAGCTTTTATCCTTGTGCTGAAAAAAGTACTTAGCAAAGGCTCAAGAAATTATCCATGAAAAGTGTTTTGGACTGGTTTTATTTTTATACTGTATGGAGAAATTTTTTTCAACTTCAGCATGGTCAGCGTAAGAATTTAAACAATATATTGTTTTCATCCATCCCTCCTTTATATAGATAGCCCAAATCTGTGGTACTTAGAATCTATATTTAAAATGTGCATGTGCCACTTTGATTTTTATTTATTTCATCTAATTTCTATCTCACTTAAATCTTTTAGCTTCACTAAATGATAACAGTATTTTACTTCCAATAAAATCTGAAGAAATTTGGGTATTATGCTCAGCTGAGCTGGTACATATAGTTACATTTTGCCATATAAGGCCAAAGATATAGAAGTGATAGCTACAGAATTGCATCATCAGCCCTGTTTTTTTCCCTAGTCATAGGTCATGCATCATGTAAAATATTCCCTGTGGGAATAAATGTTCTTTCAATTCATGCTTTTCAAAGTATATTTTTAATTAGCTGGGATTGTTCAGTGAACAGTCCTCTATTAGAAACATGCTTGGATACCATGGTAAACTTTAAAAACTCACTTCCTATTTGGGGGATTCTTATTATTCAGACAAATACATCTGATGCATATTATTTTAAATATATGTTTTTAAAAAGAGGCCCAAATGTTTAGACATTGCATTTTTGGTCTGTTATTCAATGGTATGAATGAGAGAGATAAGAAATGGCAAGCTTTGGATCTTGAGTGAAACATTAAAATAAAATTTAAAAATGGGAGAGATACCTTGGCAGGTTCTGAGATATAAAACAGAGCTCACGCACCCCCATTTTTAACATAACTGATATTAAGCACGTGGAGAGTATTCCTGTATGGTTCATGTCACACAGGAAAAAAATTATTAGCTTGCTATCTTTATAGACTTTTATCTGTCAGCACCTCAGACAGACAGCTGTAACAAATAATCTCTATTTTGCGAATTAACATTTATTTCTTTAACATTTAGATAATAACACTTTCAGTTTGAGCCAAAAGTGCATTAGCATCCTTGTTCATAGATTTGCTGAAGTGGGAGCTAGACTTGAAGTCACCTCTGCCTTGATAAAATAAGCAACACCAACACTTAACAGCTGCAGAAAGAAAAATACATAAATATTCTGTGGTTCTGGAACTGGTGGATGCCAAGGCTACAAGCTAAACTTTCCTTCCTTCGAATGTTGCTGTGACTTTCAGCCAAACTACACACTATAGCAAATATGTAACATGCAGCAATGTTTCAATTTTTCTGTCAGTTATTACAAGCACAGGGAGATAATTTTTACTGGAGTAGATTAAGTGCAAAGCAGAATTATCTCACATACACACACCCCAGCTCCTAGGAAAAACAAAACCACACACACACACAGCAACTATGAAAGTTATGAAATGGTTTCTTCAACAAGAAGGGAACTTTTCCTCCATAAGCATTTGGAATTTCTGGGGCATGTTTAGGAGAAATAATCATCGTGATTATAGCTCAGGAACAACTTGTGTTACAGGACCAATGACAAATCTCCACACCAATGTTCCTGGCTCCCACTTTTTAAGAGGAGTTCTCTAAGGGCTACAGCCTCTGCCAATGTCATAAGGGAGTTTACCAACCATAGTTACCCAAGTTCTCTAATTCCAATCATAAAGGTATATAACAGCAAAATAGTCCCAATGATTGCATATGATGCAGAACTGTGGGGTTATATAAATGTTCCAGTACTGGAACAGGTACAATATACTTTCCTGAAATGTACCTTGGAGATGGATAAGTCTACAAATATAGATCTGTCTCAATTTATGCAAGGATCAATGTGAGAAGAATTTATTGTATTCAAACTTTGTTTCAACATCATCGTGCTCATGCTGACCAGGAAAACTCCTGAATCCTTTAATCCAGACATCTGCACTGCTTCTTAGTTTAGCTATCAATCTGTAGGTTCTACATAAGTTCTACATAATGAACCACCTGAGAGGGCAAGCATAGATTATATTGATTACACACTGACTCAATTTGTTTCAATTCACAACCTAGACTTCATTAATCAAAGTTCATTTCATTTTGTTAATTCTTCTTTTATATTGTAAAAGCAATACAATAAAACACTGTTTACTTATAGCCCTTTAGCTCTTTAATATCTGCATTGGTGTTTGCTGAGGGTTGACAACTTCTAATCAGGGAGCAGGGTGAACACACAGTTGCTGGGGCAAAAACCCCAGGGGCTTTTTTATTTTATTTTTTTAGCTATTCAGTGTGTGAAGCCTTCCTAAGCTGCAAAACTGAGACAATTTTAAAGGCTGTAACAGGCACTTCCCCAGAGTGTTTTGTTCTGTTTTGTTAGGCCATCTGGAGAAAAATTGCTGAATGACATCATTCTGCTCAGTCTTCTAATTGTTGGAACTAATTTTGCAGATTAAATTGTAAGAGCAAAGCATAAATCCAATGGTAAGCATTAATTGTTTAACACTGCAAGCTTTATCAGAAGCCATAAAATAACTCCCCAAAATCCTGGCCAGGCAAAAAGTCCTTGTCATGTGGTGCTACTGATGACTGATGTCAGGGCCTGATGAAAAATGAAATAATTGTATTTTGAAGGGAAAGTCCTTTAGAAAATCCATGGTGCCGTCATTATCCGTTGTCTTTCATTTGTATTGTCCAGTCATGATTTGGTTTTTCTTTTTCTTTTACTTCTCTTACAATATCTTTTTTGTACTTTATTACAGCTGGAGATTGGGAGAAAAATAAGGCAAACGTTTCCCTACTAAAATTTGTTATTAATGATACCAATATTCAGTATTTTGCTGGCATTACATTATGTTCAAGAGTGCATTTATAATGTAGCTGTAATATTTTCTACTATAACTGCAACCATTCCTCTTTTTAAAACCTTCATATCTTCATTTGTCTTAATTGCTGTTGTTAATATTTCCCATCTCTTTCCTCAGAATTCAAGCTGACACGCAGTTTTTCATTTTGTGATTTTAAGATCGTAAGAAGGCTATGAGACAGAACTGATGAAGTATTGGATGCCTATGAGGGGGCTTCAACTGGAGTCTTCTAATGACTAAATCCTATTGGCAGTTAATATGAAAGTTCAAGCACAGCTCCAGGGAAAGAGAAGTTGCCATATGAAAACCTGAATCTGATCTGTCAGTTCTATAACTTTATTTTTTGAACTGCATTATCCTGGACCTGCCAAATATATTTATTTGATCCAGAAGATATCCAAGGCATTTCAGATGAATCCAGCAAGGCTTGTTAACAACAGATGGATAAATTCATTGAAAGGTCTTGCCAATTTCCTTACTGCAGTAAATGATAACTGAATTAAATACATTATTAAACATATACATATAGCCTCAGAGAACCTAAAAGAGAGTGAAAATATAAGGGCCCATAAATTAATCAATTCAATCCATGTTCAAAGATTAGGAGTTTTTGCAAACTGATTAATTATCATAGCTGTGTAAACATTGGTTACTCTTTGTAATGACTTTGAGTTAATTCTGCATATCCCTAAAGTGATTTCCATCTAATGTGGTACCAAAAATCCCAAGAGTTTCAGCTAGCATGACTAAAATTGGATTGGGCTAAAACTTTATGTGTGAAGGGGTGATAGCAAAAAGCAGGCTGTGGGAGCTATGTTTCAGGGCAAACCACTTTTTTTTTTTTTTTTGCATAGCTTTGTTGGTCTGCACAATGGTCTGCATAAAATTTATCCCAATCCAGCAATATTTTCTATGTGTGAGTATGATCTTATCCTTTGGTTCAGAAAGCAGGTTTACTGCTGATTTTGCATAGTTTCCATATAAAACCTTCTGATCTCCTAGTTCAACTATCCTCTGGAGAACCTTCAAACCATTCTGTGCTACAACCATGGAGCCTGCTACTCCTACTTAGCTATCAGAACAACATGTTAATTTAAAAATAGCTATCAAGTATGTCTGATCATAGAAGATACCACGAAGGAAGAAAGCACAAACCTATCTTAGGAAGGCCATTGCTACAGATGTCCTCACGCCCTGATGGCCTTTTATTTTCTTATTTTTTAAAAAAACCCACATCCATGCCATAGCTTTCAGTTAACACTAGTTTCATGTTATTCCACAATAACATATCATTTGTAAGGCAAACATTTATTTCATCTTGACAAATGCTAGAAATGTAAAGCCCTCCCCCCAAAAAGCAAAGACAGCAGTAAGCCTCAAACTGCAGAATGTTTAATTCTTAGCAATTTTAGCTGTAATTGAGACCTAACCATAGCCTCTGGATTGCAGCCCCTGGCTTCCTCTTCGTGCACATAAAATGTTTACATATAAAGGACAGCATCTTGATTGTTTGTATTTATCTGTTATGCACATAAGATTTTCCATTATAGAAGGGTTAAGCCCTATACTCCTCTAGGGTATTCTCTTAATGGTGGTGATTGCCAGGACTGGATCCAGGTGCAGAAACACCATTGTCCAAAGGAATGCACTTGAAAGTGGTTTGGCCCAAATTCAACATAGGTAACATTTGGAAATACTCAGCCTTAAATGAAATCGAATCATTCTTAAAGTAAAACAATGACCACCACAAAAAGATTGAAAGCATATAAAAGGATGATATGAACTAAACTATCTAAACTCAAGGGGACATCTAGTTCTTAGACATCAAACAACTTCAAGATGTGCATGTAACAGATGCATAACTTCATATAAAATATTTGAAAATTCTATGATTTTAATAAACTTAAAACAATGATACAAAGGATTCCATTATAAGAAGCTAATGGGAAAAGGGTCTCAAGATGTGTGCAAACAATTTCAGTAAAGAGAAAAATGGAGTTACCAGATGAAGTCAGTAAGTAAAGTAAAAAGTAGGCAAGCAGGTGCCACCCAAAAATCTATTAGGGACTTCAAAATCCAGTATTTCCATCCTTTCAAACGCCTTTGCTTGTGAGAAGATCACAAAAGGTGATCACATGACCTTGGGACACAGAATGGTCATAAATATGAACCAGTTGTCAAGCATCTGAATTTTAATCACATGATCATGGGGATGCTGCAAAGACCATAACTGTGAAAAATGGTCATAAGTCTCAATCTTTCAGTGTCATTGTAACTTTGAACAGTCATTAAACAAACTATTGTAAATAAAGGACTATATGTACACAGTAGGTTCTCAGTATCACTGCTTGTCCTTCAGACAAAATGTCTTCCCCCTGAGAGCAGAAATTTATACAGCTAAGGAAATGAGTGGGTCCAAACTAAGTGCAGAATTTTTTGGATGAACAGATTTATCTTTGCAGGCAGTTTTTAGAATGATGAGATTGTAGGCATCAGGAAAAGGAAGAAAATGTACAAGAGAAAGGGCTGCAAAAAGAAAAGGACTCGGGAAGCAATTGTTATTGATTGACAACAGCTACAAAAAGAGGCAGAAGCACAAAGCTCTTGAAATTATCCAAGCAATAACAGCAATGTGGAAGGAGAAAGAGAAGAGCTTAAGAAAGAGGCAGTGATGGAAGAAAATCAAGATACCATGGTGTTGGAGTCTGCAAAATAAGATGTCCTCAGAACTGAACTGCCAAAGCCCGAGGGGGGCACCATCCAAGGTTCTACTGTCCCCCAGTGGCCAAACTCAGGAAACTAAGATGATAATTTGTCTCAGGTTTTTAAGACAGTTTGTCTCAAAACATTCTCAAGAACTGAAGGGTCCTTTATATGCCATTAAGTTCTTCATGGGTCTGTGATCCAGTTTCAGGAACTATCACCTCCATCTTAGTTCAGGAGGATGAGAGCAAATACCATGCCAGTGGCACAATTCCCCTTTAAAACGCAGCCCTCCCTGGAGCTTTCAATAAAAGTGTTTCAATATATTCTTTAAATGTAGGTATTGACACTGAATCAGATTTCATTGTTCAACTGTTATATGTAGGTAATAAATCCCATAAATCCCTGATATTATGAGATGGTTACAGACAGAAGTGTACTTTTCATCAATTACTAGTGGTTTGGAAGATGCACCAAATACATCAAATGCAGATGCAGCATGGACAAAAGGTAAAAATAACAAGAATATTATGTATTGTAGTTGATGGCTATATGGCTTGAACTCTGCTGAAACTGCAGAATCTTATTTCTAGACTTCACAATATGGATATGGTGTTTAGATTAAGTGTTATAAAGCTAAGAGGATAAGAGGGGCTGTTTTAAAAGCCCCACTACTCATTTAATTAATATTTACTTAAGTTAACTACTTCAGCACAAACTGTTCTTTCATGATTTGTTCCTTAAAAACATCCACAGAATAATCTCCTGGTGGATTATTTCTATTAATCTATTGGACCTGTTAAAAATGATTGGTTATAACTGATGAAAAATGATCTAACATGAAGAAATGGAAGTTTGTACATCCCTAAAATCTAAAGCTTTAATTTTGAGGCTGCGGTAGATTCAAGTGAAAAGAGTTCTGCTGATTCAGGATAACTTTAGAGACACCCCATCAAATGTTTTCATGTTTATTTGGTCAACAATCCAAACAACTTTACTAAGAGGAATTTGCTTTAATGAGAACTATACAGAGACATAATGGGGAGAAATGAAAAAGAGCACTGATGTTTATCTTTTTATAGGCTTTGGGGAATTTGCATAGAATTTTAATATATCTGTATACTGATTTACAATAATATACTGTTTAATTGCAGAGGTTGGTAAGAGAAACTAAATACTTAAGATGAGAGTAGGGTTTCAGGGAAGAATATATACAGGTATTCCTGAATTGCAGGGATAGTATCAGGAAAGCTACAGTTTAAAATAACCTGAACTTAAGGGCAAAAAGTTCATGATTTTCCAAAAAAAAAAATGATTTAAAAAATCAGTGAAGATGGAAAAATTAGAAAACCAGTTATTTTTGTTCATTCTTCTTCAGTAAGAGTTGTGCCAAAAAAGAAAGAAGGAAAGAAAATGTTTACCAAGACTGAAGGGGCAATGATTGAAGGTAGGAATGGAAACAGTAAGCATTTTATGGAAAATCTTTTCCCCACATATTATAAGATATTAATTTCTCTTCATTAGCAGTGGGGTGACAAACATTATCCATTTATAAAGTTTCTCAGGTTCAATCCCCCAAATCTCTAGGAAAGACTGTAGAAATTCTTGCCTGAAAAACTGACAAGTCAAGGCCAATCACTGTTGTAAAAAAAAGTTTTCCATCTGCTTTCCTCCAGATGGCACCTTTGTTCATCTCACACTTGCATGGCCATTGTTATTATTGCATCAGTTTCAGTTCTAGAGGGACAGTGTTAAGCTAATACCCCAATGATACATTTTGATGGCTTCCTATAGTTCTGCCACATAAGTGGCTAATCAAAACACAATAGTTTACAAAATGTACTAGAAATATTTGGAGTTATTGTATTAATAATATTAACAACATGATTCACTTTAGTGATTTTATTTTATATTTTATTGTTGACAACTTAGAAAGTTTTTTTCTATTACTTCTTTTTTGTATATCACTGAATATTTGAATTTTAAAAAATGGCTTGTAAATATTTTCAGTACATAAAATCAAATGCCTCAGCAGATATTTCCATGTAAATAATGCATAACATTTTTTGCAGATGCATACTTAGTAACCAGCTGATGATACAATGTGCACACTGTATTTTAGACATGTCTGGACCATATGTCATCTGCCCATAAGTGATCATTTGGATTTTTACAGTCCAGATATGGTATGCCTAACATATATTTTATGATTCCCCCCCACCCCATTTCTATATATTCTCCAAACCTTTGCATGATATCTCCTTCTGAACAAAAAGTATTGAATTATACCTGACATCTAGGTTATACTAACATTCTGGGTTTAATGAAAAGATGCTGCATAGCAACAAAGACTGATACAATCTTCAAGAGATACTTCAAGAGAGATAAAGTAGTTTGCTTAATACTGGAATATTTAAGCATGCTGAAAAAATACTGTCCACCCTTCAAGATCTTTTGATAGTAGGTACTGAGAGATCATTACAACATTACATTTCACAGTTACATACTGTTAATGCTACTTTCCCTTAATTGTTGACCTAGACCTAATTGTTATAGGTCCCTACATCTGGGCAAGATGTATTGTAAAATTAGAATAAAATAAGTAATTGTAGTCATGTTGGCCACAGGGAATATTCAGTATCATGCAGGAAATTTTCTATTAAGCCAACTTAAATTTTATTTTAAAAGATGCATGTTGCATAGCACTTCTTGGGACAATAATAAAATGTAAGGCTATATTTCTCTAAATGTCCTTTGATAGTGGAATTCAGTTTTGCATAATGGGATAGACTGCAACATGTAGAAGGACAATTTCCTTTGTACTAAATAATCCAGTGAATCCAGCAAAAAGTACAAGAATCTGTATTCTGTATAACCACTTGACTGTTTAAAAATCTGCATGTAGAAGAGACACTCACAAGCCTCTTGGTTTTGGTCCCTTAAGGAGATTGGGAAGCACGGAGGTTATTCAGAGTCATTCTTTTGATGGGTTAACTATGACAGTGCTAAAAAAAATTGTCCATATTTCTTTGGTGTAAAGTTAACTATCCTGAAAAAAAAATCCTTGAAGGCAGAATCTGTAATTTATGAGCCAAATGTAGTAACTCCTTTTTTGCTAAATTAATTTCCTTTATTACATTTTTGTCTTTGGTGCCAACTTTTCAAACCAGTGCTTTAAAGACAGAATCCAAGACATTTCTCTGCAAATATTTTGCAAGAGTTAAATATCATATATTGGCAGTCAATGGAATGAAAAGGATGTTGCTGTTTTTATTCCATTAATAATACATCCTGCTCAAGCTAAAAGCTAAGCTTCAGGTTTGTAAGCAATGAATAAATGCATGTTACATTTTTATCACCAAACCAGACCAACGCTTGGCAGATTATAGAACTGAAATTAAGTTGTAATTGTTTCTCACTGTTGAAGTCAAATAGTTATCCTACAGTTATTATTTTCCTGGCAGCAACAAATAAAGCAAATGGCAGTCCTCGTCAATGGAATGTGCAACTAGTAGCTTGCTTCAAATGCAGCATATTCTCTTTGGTAGCTTGGGGAAGAGATCAAGCGTGGAGGTCCTGCAGTAATACAAGAAGAAATATCACCCCAAAAAAGCACATTTCACATGCACAGTAATAATGCTTCATCTTGGACTACTCTTAAAATAGAATGAACAAATATAAGTGTATACACATTATAAATGACAAAATTAAATTAAGTTACTGATTATTAAGAAGAGAAAACCTTTTTTCTTTTTTTAAATTTTAAACTTCATTTACAAGAATTAAAAACATGAAAATTTAAAAATACAAAACCAATAGTGCATACATAACACATTCCTCTTTACATTTGATATCGAATTTGATACATTCTAATAGTCATTACTGATACTTCTCATATTTCCATTTACTATCACATGTTAATCACAAAATAACTCACAACACTCTACTAATCTTCTCGTTTGTTTATAACTATTAATTAATAATACATTCAAAAATTTTAAATAATAGATATAGTTAATATATAATGATAATAATAATAATGTAGGAGAAAAGAGGATTTAACACCTTTGTTATTCTTATACATTTCGTATGGACAGCTGAATATAATTTGTTTCTTGGGTTTATTTACGTGTTTTCCCTTTACAACCTCCCCAGTTGTACATTTATCCCATATCCTATAATAATCTGTGTCTCCTTCCCATTGATTTTGAGTGTGAGCCTCTCCAATTGGGCACACTTATACGTTTTTTGTATAGCAACATGTATCAGTGGTACATTTGGATTCTTCCAATATTATGCTAATGAAATCCATGACGCTGAGAAACATTTTCAAGCAATGGTAATAGTGCAGCATTCTTCAGACCATTAAGAATGGCTACTGTCTATGAAAACAAGCAAAAGGTACTCATATTTAATGTGTCAAAGATGTAATTCACAATCTAGAATGAAACCCTGCATTTACTAATTGTTTAAAGCTGCCTTCTCTAACCCAGTCACCTTCAAACTTCGAAAAGCTTCAGTCCCAATTTATCTGCAGTGTTTCAGCTTGAAAATATTAGTGCTGATTATAGACACAGATTTTAAGGTGTACCTTAAACCTTCCTGAGACATTGTGCTGTCTGGAAAGGATGACTTTGTGCATGCATTGGGTTGAAGAATATCTAAAGCTAAAGGATTGCACACTGAACAAGATGTCCTCTGTGGGTGGGAAGGATTCTATGCATACAGAAAACTTTATGTGAATAAGTGAATAAGAATACATGTAAAAATACCAATTAGTTTACTAAACACATCCATTTAACAGCCTGATCACTGCCAAGATGAACCTTCTACAAGATTCTGAGGTTTTTCAAATTTACTAACTTTTAATTTCCACAATCAATTGAACGAGGCAGCATAGGAACAAACCAGTGGTGGGATTTAAAAACTTTTACTACTGGTTCTGTGGGTGTGGCTTGGTGGGCGTGGCTTTTTTGTAGCCCCCACTCATTTTTGGGAGCTTCCTAGCCTCAGAGAAGCATCTGGAGGGGCGTTTTTGCTCCCCCAAGGCTCCTCTGGGGCTCTGGAAGGCAAAAAATGGAGGGGGGGAGGGGCTGAGCTCCTCCCTCCATTTTTTTTGACTTCCTGGGCCTCACCAAGGGAAATCCCGGCACAGCTGATCTTATCTACATCTGATTGTTGGGAGAGAAAAAAAGAAAGAAATACCTTAGGCAAATGTCAGGCAGGTGGGCGGGGTGAGTGAGCATCGGGCGGGTGGGCGACCAGGTGGGGGGCATGGCCAGAACTTACTACCGATTCGGTGACCCACGCCAAACTCTTGTTACCGGTTCGCCCAATCCGGTGCAAACCGGCTGAATACCATCACTGGAACAAATGTATGGGAGACACCAGATTCAGACAGTCTGAATGAAAACAAAACCCGTTTAAAAAACATCAGACTCACCTCTGACTCTTCTTTATTGCTCAGGGGCTTGGTGTAGGCATCAGGTTTATGGATGAAGTGCTTAACTACCATTGAAAAGACTGTGTAGAGTAAAATAGCTCCAAACACTGAGAGGAAAATGCTGAGGATGATCTGCATGAACCGAGAAGCGAAATATCATCATAGATACTGGATAAAAGAACATGTTTTACACAAGGTGTCAATATCTATATTGCAAAAAAGGGAAATCAGCACTGCTAGAAAGAGAAGATCAAAGTATGGATAAAAGTATTAGGCTGGAATTACCCAATTTGATGCCTTTGCAAACTTTGGAACAATCTGCAGCCTCAGAATTCTGTACTGTTCAAGGGCATCAGATTAGGAAAGGATGAAGAAAATGACAGCTTTCCTAGGAGAGTTATACAATCCAAAACACATAAGATGAGTCCCCCAATGCATGTACTTGCTTCTCTAGAGAAGTTAACTCTCATGCAACAACATCTGTGGTTTTAACTACAAGATCTACATGAGAAACACCATAGTAGACACTCTTGCCTGAATGTCATAGTGCTAATTTCCTTGTGATTATTTTTTCAGTCTCTTTTAGTTTCCTTGACAGTTGGAATCAGTCAAAATTCCTAGTTCTATACATTGAGGAAAGAAGACAGAGAAAGCTGGTGTAAGAGAAAGTCTGATATATTACCTTAGTGGTGATTTTATTTCTTTCCACAAACTTGCAATCACACAGCAGGCAATACTCCTCAACTTCATGTCTTGGCACTGGCATTGGGTCCACTGTATACAGGCAATTACTGCAATTGTGAGAAACCAGAAGCAACAACAAGCAATAAAAATCTATCCCATGGAAGTCCACCTGAGGGTATTGTTCCAGAGGGTATTGAGCTTAATGTAATGTTTAGCTGGACATATTGACTGTTTATGAATGATCATATATTGGTTTAATAAGCCAAGATACACATTCACCTTTATTTTCTCCACTCATTACATCAATTAAACAGTGGTGCAGTGATTAGAATGCAGTACTACAGACTACTTCTGCTGACTGCCAGATGACTGCAATTTGGCAGATCGAATCTCACCAGACTCCAGGTTGACTCAGCCTTCCATCCTTCCAAGGTGGGTTAAATGAGGACTCAGATTGTTGGGGGAAATATACTGACTCTGTAAACCACTTAAAGCGAGCTGTAAAAGCCCCATGAAGCGGTATATAATCTAAGTGCTATTGCTATTTGATCAAATCTGGAAAATTTTGATTAACTGGTTCATATCAAATTACGGTCTTAACCCATAGTCTCAAGTTGATTTAAGAGACCAATTTGCTCCAAATTATAACTAGTTTCTAAGTTTAAATGAAACAGAAAACATAGTTAATTGAAAATTTCTACATTTAATTTTTGTGTGTAATGAATAAAAGGAGAGAATCTATCCATTTTAAAAATGTCATGTACCTCTTGGCTTATTTGGACTGTTTAATTTTAGGCCAGTATCTATAGAGCAAGAATATTTGATTTAATCACTTTTCATATAAAATGTTTCTGAATCTATTTTTTTCAGTATGACTTAATAATTCTTACATAACAACTTCAAAACATTCCCAGAACTGCAGAATTTAATCTTCCAGTAGCTAATAAAGACACTGGCATTTAGCTTGATTCCTGCCTAAAACATTATGACTTCCATCAAAGCTTTGAAAATGTCATTAGGGAGACAACAGAAAGTAATTACAGTTGTAAAAAATGTGGCCTTTTCTAGAATATTTCTCTTCCCAGTTTGAGTCATTCATATTGGAGTAGCATATAAATCCAATAAATGAAAACTAAAATAAAATATCAAATGTGAATCTAATAGCTCCTGGAAAATCCCTAATTTTGGGACTATTATTCCCTTGATCAATAATGACCACGCATAAATAAATAAAATGCACATGGTGAAAGTATCCAAAGTAAACAAACAGAAAGTGTGAATCTTTAGTTCATTTCACTGAACTCACTTCCTACACTGAAGAGTTGTTTTAAAATCAGCTTTTTAGAACAATCACATCTTGCAGATATTCTATGACGTTTGAAATTTGACTCACCAGTCATCCTGAACTATTTTTTTCCAGAACATGATTTCACTTAAATTCTGATATGGTGGGCAGACACAGTAGCAGCCATTAGGCACAAATTGCTATAGAAGAAAAATAAGATAAGCAGTGTGTGACAAATTGTTTTGCCCCATTGCAAAGTAAACTAATTAACAACATTCTCCCCAGTCACTTCTAACCTGCTGGAGAACTTGTTACCCTTAAAATCCTCTTGATCTCCAGCTGCAAGTTTTATTTTAATATCATATAAAATTGAATATTAGTTGCTAAGGATGATAACACTGGCATATAATTGAATTAAAACCTATGGAAGAATAAATAGAATGCTTTTTGTGAAAGATTTTTGTGAATGATTGAATGCTGACATGCTGTCATAAGACAAGGATATGTGCATAAAATCCCCTTAATTTTTAATTTAGCTATGGAAGAATGGATAAAGAAAGTTTGTTTTTATTAGAATTGTGATATTGGGGCCATGGATATATGTGCACTTTTGTGTTGATATGGTTGGGCTAAAGAGCTTGGAACTGAAATTGTATATATGAAAAGGCTGAGATAATAGTGTTCTTCAAGAAAAACAGAGTGAATGATTGCAAGTAATATGAAAATACCATGTTTCCCTCAAAATAAGATCGGGTTATAGATATATATATATAAACTTAAGAAAACACACACACACACACACACATATGTGTGTGTGTATGTGTGTGTGTTTTCTTAAGTTTTCATGGGTAACTTATATGTATGCTATTCAGCTTTGTTCGGGTATTTTCCCACGTCATTATAGTTGTTATACATTATACAACTTTAAAAGCACGTATGATGGGGGAAAATACCCGAACAAAGATATATATATATATATATTTTCTTAAGTTTTCGCAGGTATTTATATGTATGGTATTCAGCTTTGTTCGGATATTTTCCCACGTCATTATACTTGTGCTTTTAAAGTTGTAGCAACGTTTCAGCAGAATCTCATCTGCCGAAGCCTGATGATGGCAGATGAGATTCTGCCGAAACGTTGCTACAACTTTAAAAGCACAACTATAATGATGTGGGAAAATACCCAAACAAAGCTGAATACCATATATATACATATGACACATTTGGGTTTATTTTCAGGAAAACACAGTAATGGAGATGGTGAGGGACCAGCTTGTGCTGCCCTGGCCTAGCCTAGCCCAACTGGGCGTGCCACTTCTGGTACGTGCACTGGAGGTGGTAAGCAAGTGGGGTCCAACTGTCTGGCAGCAGCTGCAGCCCATCGACCCCTTGGCAGGCACACTCTGGTCTTGCACAACTTGTGCATCTCAGGTGAATCCAAGTGTTGTGACTGCCAGGCTGGCCTTCAAGGAACAGGTGGAGGCAGAAAGCAGAAATGGGGGAAGGCACACATCTGGCCTGCTGGATGTGCCACATGGCCACTTACCCCATTGTGGGCAAGCAAAGACAGATGGTGGGAGGGATTACATGCCTCTCTCCTGTACCTCTGCCTCTGCCTGCTGCTTGGAGGGCTGATTCAGCAGTTACAACTCTTGGACTCACCTGTGCTGCAGCCTCAGATTGTGCCAGCCACATGGCTGCTCACCCACTGTGTCCCACTGTCTGTCTTTGCTTGTCTGCAGATGTGACAGGGCAGGTGGCCTTGTGGCACATCCAGTGGGCTAGATCATGTCTCCCCCCCTGCACCTATGTCTGCTGCTTGGAGCGCTGGGTTGACAGTCACAGTGCTTGGATTTACCCACGCTGCACACCAGAATGCACCAGCCAAGGGACTAATAGGCTATGGCAGCTGCCAGACACAGTCAAACCCCACGTGTTTGCCACCTTCTCTGCTGGCCACACTCCAGGGCTGTTGATCTTAACTTGGGCTTATTTTGGAGGTAGAGCTTATATTGCGAGCATCCTGAAAAATCATGCTAGAGCTTATTTTCTGGTTGGGCCTTATTTTCGGGAAAACATAATAGGAAAATAGTAACAGCAACTAATGAATTTGGGTTCTTCTGTTAAACATTTACTAAAAATGAACTGATAAACATTAATGCTGATCAAATATAGTGATGTTTTTAGGTCTGTTGTAAGAAATGAATGTTGTTTTGAAAAAAGCAAAAAGGCTGTATAAAACAGACTGCTTGTCCACACTTTGTTATATGAGAATTGGATATGTTAGGAAAAACAACAGTAAATTAGATGCAATGAAACAAAAGTATGTGTGTGGTAAAACAAGAAGAGATGGGAGAAAAATTGAACGGCTGCTAAATGAATATGAACTGAATACAAAAGAGAATTACAGACATGAAATCAATTTAATCATGCTGAGGGGGGTGGAATCATGTAGAGAGAGTAAATTATGATCAAATTACAAAACAAATATGTGAGGGATTATTGAATAGGTTGAGAGAAATGGGAGATAAGGAATTAATGCTGGATGGATTTGATGACATTCTCAAAGAGAAAGAGGTGAAAAGCTTATGCAATAAAAAAGGGGTATGCGAACTGGTGAATAGATATGGTGGAACAAAGAACGGCTTGCACAAATAAAAATATATGAAGAAGTATAAACTAATTTTAGCTATGACTTCTTTTCCCTTTTTTAAGCTTATGCCTTTAATTTCTTTGGCTTGCTGTTTTTTACTTTTTTCCCTACTCTATATAACACTGTTGTCCAAAATAGGAATAGCCTAATGGGCATTTCTGCATATCTGTTATACTGTAATTGAATTGCACATAATTGCAGAAGTCTAAATGCTATTGCTATCAACAAATTATATTAAAAATAAACCATGATTTAGTTTGAACTGAGCTATGTTGGCCTGGCTTCATATAATGACATAGATAGACATGACTATTACATTAACCCAAAAGCAAATAATAAACATTAATATAATCAGTTTTTTTTCCTATTTTCCTCTCTCACCTTGCTCGTCTCAAATGATGGTATTAGGATACACCAAAAAATGGCTGCAAGTGACACCGATTTCATGATTTCTCAGATGTGTAAATTAATATTACCTGGAAGGGAGGGGGGAACCAACAGAAATCAGCCAATTTTTTATAACATTATAGAGTTTTAGATATCACAACTCATCTGCTAAAATGTGACAAGCTGGTTTCTTCAGCATATGTATAATTTTGACGATATCTCCTTTTAGGGCCTGAAAACCTGAAGCGATAAAACATATCAAAAGCCAAGAACTTGCAGTATGTGTGGAAGAGAAGACAAAACCAATCTTTTCCAAATCCTTTAACAGCAGAGACAGTTTGACTAGAAACAATCTTTAATTAGATTTTAAATATAGCTCATTACATATTAACATCTTACCAACTATGTAAGAATAGCACAACACCTTGTACTATTCTGCAACTAGATTAGATTTTTGATTTGTCTGCAAAAGATGTACAGTGACTTTCAGGTGAAAATATAAATAGAATAGAATAGAACAGAATAGAATTATTTATTGGCCAGGTGTGTTTGGACACACAAAGAATTTGTCTTGGTGCATATGCTCTCAGTATATGTAAAAGAAAAATACATTCATCAAGAATCATAAGGTACAACACTTAATAATAATCATAGGCACACCATAAGCAATCAGCAATCAAATCATACTAGGAAACAGTCAATAAAATTGTCAGGATACAAGCAACAAGATTACAATCATACAGTCATAAGTGGGAGGAGAAGGCTGAAAGGGAGGATGGGAGGATTAACAGTAATAGTGCAGACTTTGTAATAGTTGAACAGTGTTGAGGGAATTATTTGTTTAGCACAGTGATGGCTTTTGGGAAAAAACTGTTTTGTATCTAGTTGTTCTGGTGTGCAGTGCTCGATAGCATCGTTTTGAAGGAAGGAGTTGAACAGTTTATGTCCTGGATGTGAGGGGTCTGTAAATATTTTCACAGCCCTCTTTTTGACTCGTGCAGTATACAGATCCTCAATTGAAGGCAGGTGGGTAGTAATTGTTTTTTCTGCAGTCCTAATTATCCTCTGAAGTCTGTGTCTTTCCTGTTGGGTTGCAGAACCAAACCAGACAGTTATAGAGACAGACTCAATAATTCCTCTGTAGAACTACATCAGCAGCACTTTAGGCAGTTTGAGCTTTCTGAGTTGATGCAGAAAGAACATTCTTTGTTGGGCTTTTTTGATGATGTTTTTGATGTTAGGTGTCCATTTTAGGTCATGTGATATAGTAGAACTTAGAAATTTGAAGGTCTCTACTGTTGATACTGTGTTGTCTAGTATTGTAAGAAGTGGTAGTATGGGAAGGTTTCTTCTAAAGTCTTCCTCCATTTCTACGGTTTTGACTATGTTCAGTTCCAGATTGTTCCAGTCACACCACGAGGCAAGTTGTACAACCTCCCATCTGTATGCGGATTCATCGTCTCAAATGAGATCAATCACTGTTGTATCATCTGCAAACTTCTGTATTTTAACAGATGGATCATTTGGGATGCAGTCATTGGTATATAGGGAGAAGTGGAGAAAGCACACAGCCTAGGGGTGTTGTTGTTGTGCTAATTGTACAGGTATCAGATGTGATTCTGCCTAGCTTCACCTGCTGCTTCCTGTCTGTTAGGAAGCTTATGATCCATGTTCAGGTACCACTAGGTGGTTTAATTTAGTTAGAAGAATGTCTGGAATGATGGCATTGAATGCTGAACTAAAGTCTACAAAGAGAACCCTTGCGTAGGAATTTGGAGATTCAAAGGGTTGTAGGATGTAGTGCAGAGCCATATTAACAACATCATCTGTCGATCTATTTACTCGGTATGTAAATTGCATGGATCTAACAACGGATCTGTGATGGTTTTCAGGTGGGACAGCGCTAGCCTTTCAAAGGTTTCCATAACTACAAATGTTAGAGCAACTGGTCTGTAGTCATTCAGTTCCCTGATGGAGGGTTTCTTTGGCACTGGGATGACAGTCAAACATTTGAAACAAATAGGAACATAGCACATCTCTAGTGATTTATTGAAAATTGAAGTGAAGGTGGGGGCCAATTGGTCAGCACAGACTTTTAAACAAGAAGGAGTTATCTTGTCTGGCCCTGGTGCTTTTCCTGGCTTTTGCCTGTGAAACAGATCTTGCACTTCTTTTTCTGTGATCACCAGAGGTTGTGAACCCAATGGGTTGGGGTAGTTGTGGGAGCTTTGGCTGTTGTTGGTGTGTTTGAAATGTGGTCAATTGTAGGAGGCTTGGCTATTATTGGTGTGTTTGAGATGGGGGTTGTCGAGATAGGTGGCTGTATTTATCTTTCAAAGCTGTAGTAAAACATTCAGGTCATCTGGTAGTTGTTGATTTCCTTCTACCTGGGAAGGAGGTTTGCTGTAGCCAGTGATGTTTTTAAGAGTTTTCCACGTTTGCTGATTCATTTGTTGAGAACTGATTCCTTAACTTTTCAAAGTAGCTTCTTTTTGCTGCTCTGATCTCCCTTCTTCATACATTTCTGGCCTGATTGTACTGTCACCTTTTCTATAGGCTTCCATTTTGGAATGATGTCGCTGGTTAAGTTTTGCTGTGAACCAAGGTTTATTGTTGCTATATATTCACAGGTTCCTTGTCAGTACACATAGATCTTCCCAGAAGCTGACATATAATGTTACAGTATCTTTGAGCTCATCTAGATCTGCAGAGGTATCTTAAAAAACATTCCATTCAGTGCAATCAAGGCAAGCCTGTAGCTTCAGCTTTGCCTCATCAGTCCAAGTCCTCATTGATTGGTTTCATGGTTTTAAGTCTTTGTCTGTAGGCAGGTACAAGGTGAATCATGCAGTGATCAGAGTGTCCCACAGCTGCTTGTGGTAAAGACCTATAAGCATCTTTTAGTGTTGTGTAGCAGGGGTCTAAAGCAGGGGTCTCCAACCTTGGCAACTTTAAAACTTGTGGACTTCAATTCCCAGAATTCCAAGGCAGCTTGCTGGCTGAGGAATTCTGAGAGTTGAAGTCCATAGATCTTAAAGTTGCCAAGGTTGGAAACCCTGGTCTAAAGTATTTTTGCCTCTGGTGGGACAATTGACTTGCTGGAAATATTTTGGGAGCTCTTTCCCTAAATTTGCTTGATTGAAATCTCCTAAAATGATGGGAAGGGAATCTGGGTGTTTGGCTTCAGCCTCCATAATCTGATCAGCTAGAGTTTGTAATTCCTTGTTTACACAAGCTTGTGGCGGAACTTACACAGCTATTATTACCTAAATTTCTCCTCTTACTAGATATGGCAAAATTCGACATCATATTTGTCTGTGAAACATGGCTCAACACATCTCTCCCTGACTCCATTACCACAGTAAGAGGTTATCATGTTTACCGATCAGATCATGAAATTCGTAGAGGAGGTGATTGCTATCTTCTATAAAAAGTCCTTACATCTAAAAAACATCCAAGTTACCCAGGAGCTTGCTCTTCCTGAGACCATCATCTGTGAAATATCCTTAAATATAACATTTCAATTCTTACTATGCTACAGAGCACCTGATTATGACATCGTGAACAAGCTAAATTTACTACTAACATGGGCAACATCATGCCCACACGCTTTTATCTTCCTTGGTGACTTCAATCTACCTCATATTGACCCTAAATGAATGTACAACTGAACCCATACACGTAACCTTCTACAATGTTGTTACAAATCTGGGACTAGAAGAACTAGTAACCAACAATACTAGACTAAATAACTGCCTCAATGTCATCTTTTGCAATAGTTTGAATTTAATTTATGGAATACAAACTAAAAAACCCTTTTCCAGCAGTGACCACAATATGATTGACTTTTGTCTCAACATATGCCCACACAAAAATCATCACAATGACATAATCCCCAATTATAATTTCAAAAAGGACAACTATGATCTTATAGACAACGATCTCTCATCCCTTGATTGGCAATCTCTATTCACTGGATGCAATACTATTGAAGACCATTACAACATATTTTTACTTGAAGTCAAAAGAGTCATCAAACTATATGTACCAACAACAACTCCCAAAACAACAACAACAACAACAACAAAAAAAACAGATTACCCATAACAATAAGGAAGCTTCAATCCAAAAAGTGATCACTCTGGTGGAAAAACAAATCTGGTCATGTTGCCAAGTTCAAAAGCCGATACAAAAATTTATGCCACCAGATAAAGACTGAATGCACCAATTATCACATTAAACAAGAGGAAAACCTTCTATGCACCAATTCCACCCGCGCTTTTTACAATTTTGTAAACAACAAACTAAAGGACTCAAGGTCCATCCCACCCCTGATAGGACCTAATGGTAAAGATTGCAACAGCGACACCATTAAAGCCAACATCTTTAACACATTCTTTGGCTCAGTATTTGTAAACAGCAATGGATCATGCCCAGTATTTCCCAACCGAACCACAGAAAACTACAATGATCTAATACACATTGATTTTACAAAAGACAATGTTGAAAAAGCACTACACAATCTAAAACCATCTCTATCTATTGGACCGGACAGAATATGTGCCTACTTCTTAAAAAAGCTATCCACTGCCATAGCTGAACCTCTAAGCATACTCTTTGAAAAATCTTTCAGGACCAGCTCCTTGCCTAACCTATGGTCACAAGCCACGATCATCCTCATCTTCAAAAAGGGAGACCCCAGCCTAGTTGAAAATTACAGACCAATCTCCTTATGCTGCATCACCTGTAAAGTCATGGAATCAATTATTAACCAATCCATTATCTTCCACTTAGAGACAAACAACCTACTCTCTAATAAACAATTTGGTTTCAGAAAAAACCTATCCTGTAATCTGCAACTCTTACACTGCAAAAACATATGGATTACACAACTCTATCAGGGCAAAACAATAGACACAATCTACATAGACTTCTGTAAAGCCTTTAATTCAGTGGTACTCGACAAACTACTCCTAAAACTAAAATCCTATGGTATCTCTGGACATCTGCATAACTGGATAGAAGCATTCCTGTCAAACAGACAACAAATGGTCAAAATTGGGAGTGTCCTATCAAATTCTGTACCTGTCAATTATGGTGTCCCCCAAGGCAGTGTTCTAGGACCAACTCTCTTCATACTCTACATAAATGACCTCTGTGATCATATTAAGAGCAACTACATTCTTTTCGCTGATGATGTAAAGCTGTTCAATACCACAGACAATACTGCTACCCTTCAAATGATCTTGACTATCTATCAGAATGGTCAAACAAATGGCAACTTCAAATCTCAACAAATAAATGTTCTGTCTTACATATTGGCAAAAGAAATCAGAAAATAAAATACAAGCTGAATAGTCAAGACCTTGTTGATGATCCAAGCTCTGTAAAGGACCTTTGAATACTCATCTCTAATGATCTAAGTGCGAGAGCCCACTTTAACTACATGGCCAAAAAGGCATTAAAAGTTGTTAACCTAATCCTACGTAGCTTTTTCTTTGGTAATATCACACTATTAACTAGAACATACAAAACATTTGCTGGACCAATACTCGAATACAGCTCATCAGTCTGTAACCCACATTACATATCTGATATTAACACGTATCTGATATTTTTATGGAGAAAGTCCAGAAATATTTCACAAGAAGAGTTCTCCACTCCTCTACTCATTGTAGAATACCTTATGCCACTAGACTTGAAATTCTAGACCAAGAAAACCTTGAATTACGCCGTCTTCGGTCTGATCTAAGTATGGTATATAAAATCATACATTGCAATGACTTACCTGTTAATGAATACTTCAGCTTCAACCATAACAACACAAGAGCACAAATAGATACAAACTCTAGGTTAACCGCATGAAACTTGATTGCAGGAAATATGACTTCAGCAACAGAGTGGTCAATGTCTGGAATACTCTACCTGACTCTGTGGTTTCTTCCCCAAACCCCAAAAACTTTAACCTTAGACTGTCTACTATTGACCTCACCCCTTTCCTAAGAGGTCTGTAGGGGGTGTGCATAAGTGCACCAATGGGCCTACCGTCCCTGTCCTATTGTTTCTTTTATTTTTCTTATATTTCATGTATTCATAACTATGTATATACTTATACCTATTATCTTGTAAGTGATTGACAAATCAAATCAAATCAAAGTAAGTAAACATTAGAAGAAATGAGGAGAACTCACATGCAGAATAAAATGGTTTGCAGTTGATATGTAAAAGACTATAAGTTTTCATCATAGAATTTATACATAAAGCAAATAATCTAATAACATTAAGAAAAAAATCAATATACAGGAAAGATCACAATTTTATTATTTCAAATTTCATGTTTTTAATTAAAATTGAGGCCACGTTGTAACTTATTTTTTCCATGTTTACAAAACATTTCAACTACACTGGTTAAAATGCATGTTTATCTTATGACTTTAATCGCACTATGAACTGTGCAACAATTATAGGAAACAAAATATGTATTTGTTCTTCACAGTAGCTGCTTTTTTATTGGTAGAGCCAAAGTTAATTAGTGATACAACTTAATTAAAAAGCAAGCTCAAGATCTCTGCAGCTGTCTTCCTAAAGGGAAATCAAATAAAAAGAACTATTAATCAGATTAGATCATCATTTACTAAGAAATGTTTGTGTAAAAATAAGCCTCCTCCAAGTACTATTTTATGGGAACATGAAGCATTCTTAGCAAGATACTCAATCTTACATATGCAACCTACCACCTCTATCTTAGATGCTCATCACGTTTACATATATTTTGGAAAGTTTCAGCTTTTAGGCAGCAAACAGTCAAGTCACATAAAAGAGACCAGAAAACTCTTCCATCACCTCAAGGAATGTGAATTGAATATTTATACATTCTTCACTAAAATATTTTTCTGAAACATCTGCTAAACTTTACACTCCTTTTCCTCTTTGTGGTGTAGAGTAGTCCAAATCTAAAAGGAAGGAAGAGGAGGCATTTCCCTGCTTAAGGAAAAAAGAAAAAAAATAGAAAAAGAGGGGAAAGAGACAAGAAGCTCTCTTGCACAATAGCCAGATTTCCCAGACTGTCCAACTTTGATAGCCAACTATAACTTTCCACTCCTCTCTATCTCCCATAAAAGTATGCATGTGATACATCTGCTTAATTTTTGAATTTTTGATGGTTTTGGATTTTTTTTATGTAAATGCACAGATGAAGAGATTGCATACACGTCATGATAAAAAAAAAAAAATCCGCCCCTAATTAAATAAGGGTGCCTTTTGCTGCAACTCCTGAAGGAACGGCAGCAGTTCATAGCTACTACCAATCGGTCCCTGCCGATCACCTTCTCCTGGCAATTTACGTTCCCTTTCAAACCATACCATTTTTCAGGACACGAACCACCAGACAAACACGCAGATCACAGGCAGAGTTCGGATTCTTCCAAGCTTCGCTACACCCATAGTACAAGTGGTTGCTATGGAAACTGCTCCCCGTTTTCTCCCAACCAACATCGGGGGGGGGGGCGGTTTATACTACTGGCGAAGGAACAAGAGACATACCTAACAGCGATGGCTCCTAGAAACGGTCGGATCCGCCTTTCGCTTTCATCACCATAAGTAGGCGTTGCTAGGCGTTCGCTTTCATCACCATAAGTAGGCGTTGCAACCAAAGCCGCTTCCGCGATTTAATAATTTTGGAACGTTTAGTCAAATTTTAAACGTTCAGTCAAACGGCTGCGCTCTTTGGATTCCAGGTTGGACTACAGAACGTTTAAAGCAGGAGAGGCGAAAAGGCCGCGTAGCCTTCGCTGGTGGTTTTCGGGAAGGCATTGGACAGCCTTTTGCCCGGAATGGTAAAAGGTCTCCTGGCTCGAGCAGTGGGTTGGACTCGAAAATCTCCAAGATCCTCCCAACTCTGTTATTCTGATCTTATTCTGATAATCGGCTTCGACCGAGATGTCCAATTTTGCCGGGTGCTGGCTTAATGCGCTGTTTTGTAGTATAATCATGTAACATAATCATGTTCTAATTATATGTTATCTATCTAGTACATGCTTGACAACTAAAATAAATAAATAATATTTGGAAAGCTACACGAAGGTTGAAGCGATCCGTGAATGCAGTAACTTCAGTGCTAGCTTCTTATTCCTTGTGAAGATTTCCTTGGAATTTGGGGTAGTTTTAATACCCTATTTCTTACCAAGAGGCTACTCTGACTTTCTTATACAAGTAATAAAGATGGTTTATTAAAACAACTAATAGATACCTTCCAATATCGAATTTGAATCTCACCAACATAATTTCAATCCACTGGTTCTGGTCCTGCTGACCAGAGTCCAACCTCAGATGTGGAAGCCAGCTGGGTGATTTTGGGTCAATCACTTTTTTTCACTCCAACTTACCTCATAAGACTGTTGTGTGGAAAACAGTGGGAGGAAGAAGTATTGGGTATGTCTACTGCCTTCAGTTACTTATAAAAATTATAAAGGCAGGATAAAAACATAAATATTGTCCAAGTAATAGCAGTGTGGAAGAAGAAGCTAAACTGGAGAAAGTGGAAGTGCTTAAGAAAGAGGCAGTGATGGAAGGAAATCAAATGCCATGGTCTTTGGGGTCAGCAAAATAAAATAAGATCATCTCATCCTCCTGAACTGCCAAAGCCCAGGAAATGGATCCAGCACCATCCAAGACTCTATGGTCTTCCAGTGGTCACACTCAGGGGAGCCAAGATAATTTGTCTGTTAAAGGAGTTTGTCTATCAAAAACTGAAGGATCCTTTACTTGCCATTAAGTTCTTCATAGGTCTGGGATCCAGTTTCAGGAATCATCTCCATCTTATCTCAGAGGAGGAATAACATACTAGTGACACAATTCCTCTTTAAAATGCAGTCCTTCCTGGAGCTGTCAGTAAAAATGCTTACAAAACAAAGGCGGTCTTCAATTTATGACTGTAAATGAGCCTGCCCTTTATAGTCATACGTTGTAATGGTCATAAAGTAGGTTATATGATCAATCTGATTTAGATACCTTGTTTTGCGGCAGTCATTAAGAGAACGCCTAAGAGATGTGGTTCTAAAAGCCCCTCTTCTAAGTAAAATTCACTTAAGCTAACTAGTTCAGCGTAAACTTTTTTTTCATCATTTGTTCCTGTGAAATCAACAGAGTAATGTCCTGGTGAATTATTTCTGTTGGATCTGTTAAAAATGATCAATTATGACTGATGAAAAAAAATCTAACAGGAAAAAAATGTTATGCATTTCTAAAATCTAAAGCTTTCATTATGAGGCTGAGGTAGATTCAAGGGAAGGGCATCCGGCTAATCCAGTATAACTAAGGATACCTCTTCAGATTCCTATGCACTTTTGCTGAACAATCTCAACTTTACTAAGAGACTTGCTTTAATAAGAGATATGCAAAAACACAACAGGAAGAAACAGAAAAGGGAAGCAATGTTTATATTTTAATTTGAAGGAATCCCCATATAGCTTTAGTACATTTGTATACTGATGCAGAATAATGTACTGTTATATTTTAGTATACCATTCTTGGGATTTTAAGCTTCTTACTCAGCTTCAAGTCATTAAGAGAAGTGGGAGGGAAGATGCATACTTGAGGCTCTAGATGAATTGCTATCTTACATAGATTTGGATAGAAGATGGTATGTATATTTTCTTGGGGAAAAAAATTATATAAATGGATAGCTAACACTTGTTTTTAAATAATATTAAATCTATGGGAAGTTTTAAACTATGCTCTCCAAAATTATTCTATCTCAAAATAACATGAAATGATGCTATTGATTTTTAATAGTTATGCACTGAGATGGTTCTAGGAAATGAGGTTCAGTCTTCAGACTTCCTTTTAGTTATTGAATTATGCCTGACGTCTGTGATATTGTGCATACTTTAATGAACAGATGCTTCATAGTAACAAAGACTATGCAATTTGCAAGAGATATTGTAAGAGATAAAGTAGGTCATTTAATACATAAATATTTTTGCATGCGGAAAAAAATACTGTCTAACCTTCAAGATCTCTTGATGGTGCCTTTTGCATCTGAGCTACCATTACAAAATTACATTTCACCATTACATACTGGTAATGCTACTTCCCCTTAATTGGTGGCATAAATCTGGCTGCTACAAGTACCATAAAAACACATTTCAATACAATATCCCATATATCTGGGCAAGCAATTGGTCGATGTATTGTAAAATCACAATAAAATAATTATGGCCATGTAGGCCAAGGGAAAAATTCCAAATCCATGCAGGAAATTTTCCATTAAGTCAAGTTAAACTTTATTTTGCATATTGCATGTCATTCTTTGAACTGATATTAAAATCTAAGGCTACATTTCTATAAATGTCCTTTGATAGTAGAATCCAGTTCTACATACTGGGACAAACTGCCATATGTAGAAGGGCTATTTCCTTTGCACTGAATAATCTAGTTTTCTTCCTGTGCAGATAACTCTTAAAGCAAAAGATTTTCAACAGTTAATATGTGGAAAACATTATTTGTTTGCATATGAAATTGTATGAACAGCAATGGCTTCATCTGTTCAACATACTGTGAAAATTAAGATCTAACCTAGGCAGTAATTAAGCTGTTTCCAAAGCAAAGAAATACAACAATCTGTATACCCATTTCATTGTTTAAAATCTGCATGTGAAAGAGGCATCCACAAGTTTCTTGGTTTGGTTCCTTTAGGAAACTGAGAATTAATCCAGAAGCATTATTCTGATGGGTTACCCATGGGTTACCATTAACTATGATAGTGCTAAAAAAAAAAAATCTGTCCATATTTCTTTGGTGTAAAGTTAACTATCCCCCCAAAAATCCTTGAAGGAAGAATCTAAGAATTTATGAGCCAAATACAGTAACTCCTTTATGGCAAGTTAATTTCCCTTATTGCATTTCTATCTTTAGTGCCACCTTTTCAAACTAGCATGTTAGACCCAAGCCACTTTTGCTCTATTTTGTTGCTCTATTTTGCAACAGTGAAGGATCATATATCGGCATACAGTCAATGGAATGAAATGGATGTTGCTATTCTCATTCTATTAATAATACATCCAACTCAAACTAAAAGCCAAGCCATAGGTTAGTAAGCAGTAAGAAATAAATGCATGCCTTTTTTTAATCACCAAACCAGACCAATGCTTGGCAGATTATAGAACCCAAAGTTGCAATTGTTTCTCACTTTTGAAGTCAAATAGTTATCCTAAAGTTATTTAAAACAAGTGGCGGTCCTCATAGAATCATAGATGACACGTGCAGCCAGCAGTTTGCTTCAAATGCAGCATATTCTCTTGGGTGGACTGAAGAGGAAGATAACAAGCAAATCCAATCAGAAACAGTAGGTGCAAGATATTTAAACTACAGATTTGGGGTCTGTACTGGCGAACAAAATTTTGCCTAGCTAACCAGCAGCTGCAGCTCACACCTAAAATAAAAGGTCTAGCTTAGCATCTTGTGCCGATCAAACACAGTCTTCCGCTGTTCCTGCACCTGACGCTTCCACCTTTCCTGGGCTCCTTCCACTCTCTCCAGCACTGTATTTGTTCTAGCATTCGCTGAAGGATGTATAGCTGTCAAGGAACAGGGAACCTGCAGTAACAGAAGAAGAAACATCTCAAAGAAAAAGCATTTCAGATGCGCAGTAGTAACACTCCACCTTGGGCTACAAAGACAAATCAAAATATTTTTAAAACAATGGACAGGTGCACACTGTGAAAATAGCAAGGTTAAACTGCTCATCATTAACAACAGAAAAATTCCCAAGGCAGAGAAATTACTGCAGTATGCTTCAAATTATTAAGAATGGTTAGTTATCTTCTATAAAAACAAATGCAACGGAATTACAATGAAATGTCTGGGTAACATTCTGTCTACCAAAAATATAAGTTTCCATAATCAATACAATCATGTTATATTGCACTGTTGCCATATTCTTTAAAGCAGAATTGGAGATATTTCTGAAATGTAATTCCTAGCTTTCCCTCTTTCTTGATCATGAGCTGTAGTTCAGAAAAATGTGTTCTGAAACAAACAGCCTTATTTTAAACACTGCTTCAGCGTTCTAATTCAACTGAATGAATGACATACAAAATAAAATCCTTTTAGAATTGTCTCAGAAACATAATTAACGGGAAGTTAAAATATTTTCTTCAAAATAAAATGTGCTCGTATTTAATGTGCATGAACTTCTAAGATGCAATCCACAATCCAGAATGAGATCCTAGAAAGAAATCCAATTTCTTTATGTCACTAATTTTTTAAAAGTGCCTTCTCTAACCCAGTCACCTCCAGACTTCAGAAAGCTACAGTCTCAACTTATCTGCAATGTTTCAGCTTGGAAATGTTAGTTCTGAGTGCTAATTATAGAAACAGATTTTGAGGCATATCTTAAATCCTTCTCAAGCATTATGCTCTCTGGAAAGCATGAAGATGTGTATGCATTTGGGAGAAGGGTATCTAGAGGGAAAGGGTTGTATACTGAACCTCTTTCCCTCTGTGGGTGGGAAGGCTTCTGTTACTGTGCATACAGAAAATGTTATGTGAATAAGCGAATAAACATACATAGAGGTTTCTATATACCAATCGTTTTGTTTTGTAAAGTGATTGGTATGTAGAAATCTCCACTGTTGAACACATAGATTTAAAGGTCTGATTACTACCAAGCTTTCCAGAACCTCAGGCTTTCCAAAATTATTAGCTTTTAATTCCCACAATCTAATAAGTGGGGGATTGTGGGAAGCAACATATGGAAGACACCAGATTCAGGAAGTCCAAATGAAAGAAAAAAACAACCTATTTAAAGAGCATCAAACTCACCTCTGACTCTTCTTCATTGTGCAGGGGCTGTGTATAGGCATCAGGTTTGCGGATAAAAGGGTCAACTACCATTAAAAAGACCATGTAGAGTAGAAGAGCTCCAATCACTGAGAGATAAATGATGATGATAATCTGCATGAACACAAAATGTCATCAAAGATCCTGGATAAGAGGACATATTTTGAGGAAAGCTTCAACATCTATATTGTAATAGGGGAAATCAGCTAAAAAATTACCAGTGCTAGAAAGGATAAGATCAAAATATGGCAAGGATACCAAGTTGGATTTCCCCAATCTGATGCCTTTTCAATCTGCTGGAAGTATATGCAGTTATGCACATTCAAAATTCTGCATTGTCTGAAGACATCTGATTTAAGAAAGGATGAAAAAAACAACACCTTTCCCAGTGAAGTTAAACAGTCCAAAATCAAACATTTATATACAGTAAATAACCAAAACATGACTAAAATTATTTCCTTGATTTCTTAAGAAGAAATCTAAGATACGATTCTCAAATGCAGCTTTCACTAGAAGGTAGGATCTATATGAGAAACACTAACTGGGAGAACTACCCATGTAGATACTCTTGCCTCAATCTCACAATGCTGATTTCTTTGTGAGTATATTTGCAGGTTCTCTTTTCAGTTTCCTTGACAGTTGTCAACAGCCAAAATTCTTAGTGTTATACAGTGAGGACAGAAAACAGAGAAAGCTGGTTGTAAGAGATAGATTGGTATTTTACCTTGATAGTCGTGGTGCTTCGTTCTTCATATTTGCACTCACACAACAGGCAATATGCCTCAACATCATGTCCTGGCACTGGCATAGGGTCCACCACATGTAGGCAATTACTGTAGTGAGAAACAAGAAGCAACAATGGGCATCAAAAGCCTTCTATCATATGGAAATTCACCTGTTTTCAAGGATACAGAATTTAATGTTACATTTAGCTGGATAATTTTGAGACTATTATTGCATCACTAAGTTAATTCCTTTGACAGATATACAAATAGATAAAATGTACAGGGAGAAAGTATCCAATTGATGAGACAGAAAGTATGAGATTAGTTCATTTCACTGTCTGAAGACCAGTTTTTAAACCAGCTTTTTAAAACAACCACATCTTGCAAACTTTCTATGGGCTTTGAGAATCTCTTCTGAAATTTGTCTTACCAATCTTTCTGTGATACATTGTTCTTGTAAATCTGTCCTGTTATATTCCGATATGGTGGGCAGACACACTTGCAGCGTATGTCTTCAAATGTCTATAGAAGAAAAATAGGATACAACTAGAATAAGCAGTATGTGTGACCAATAGCTTAGCCTCATTGCAAAGTAAAGTAGTTAATGATACTCTTTCCAGTCATGTCATATTATGCTGGAGAACCTGATTGATTTTTGTAGTTCAAAATCCTGAACTATATCTTGGTTGTTACAACTGTTAAGTATTACTTCAGTAACATTTATTTATTTAAGAAAATTTGTATGGCTGTCCACTCACTTTCAGCGACTGGACGGCTTACAAAAATAAAAAATTCATTATACAAAAAATACAAAGCAATACCTTTTGCCAGCAACAACAATCAACCAAATAAGCACTTGATGAGCTCCATCCTACTCTGGGTTCCCAGACCCTTGGGCAAAACCAGATCTTCAGGGCCTTGCAAAAGAATGTCAAAGTGAAGGCCACTCTAATCTCCACAGGGATGTTCCAAAAAGAGGGAACCATCATGAGAAGGCCATTCTTCTGGATCCCACCAGATGTACCTCTGTAGGAGAGGAGACCCACATTTACTGCCACCCAGTTCTGGTGGGTCAGATGGCTATAACCAGGAAGAGACTGTTCTTCTGATAACCTACCCCCCAAGCCATGTGGGGTTTTTGAAGGTGACAACCAGCATCTTGAATTGTACCCAGAAGAGATTGGTTAGCACTGATGCTCCCACAGGACATGACACCAATGCACATCTACATCTGCACAAAACAACATGAACCACTGTATTTTGAACCAATTGGAGCTTCCAGCTTCTTTTCAAGACCAACTCCATATACAGGGTATTACAATAGTCAAGACAGGAGGTTACTAGGGCGTGATTAACTGAGAGGAGGGATCGTTGGTCCAGGAAAGAGCATAACTGATGCACAAGCCACAGCTGCACAAAGGCCCTTGAGCAGGAGTTGTGAGTCCAAAAGAACTTCCAGATTACACACTGGATCTATCTATGGCAGTGCCACCCCTTCCAAGACCAGAGATAGCAATTCTCGACCAAAGAACTCTAAACTCAGTCATTTGGTCTTTCCAGGAACCAGTTCCAGGCCACTGCTCCCCACCCAGCATATAAAATTGAACATTAATCACCGAGGGGAATCAGATTAGTATATAATGGAATTAAGATATGTGTGAGAATAAATAGAATGCTAAGTGAATGGTTAAACACTGAACAGGGAATGAGATAAGGATAGAGATCTCCCTATATGATATCTCCTTGATTGTTTAATGTATTTATGAAAGAAATGGATAACAAAAGTTTGTGGTGACATTAGAAATGATTGGGACCATGAACGTAGATGTACGTTTGTATTTAATAATATTGTGTTGTTGGCTGATAGAGTATATGATACAATGAAGAGCATGGATCTGACAGTATATATGAATGCTGAGATAATTGTGTTTATCAAAGAAAACAGACTGCAGACTATATTCAGATATCAAAAAAATCAGAGCAAGTAAATGAATTCAGGTTTGTGTTTAGAAATAAATCCATAAACAGAAATTTAATTTAATTATAAACTAATTTTTTTCTCTATTTTCCTCCCTTACCTTGCTGGTCTCAAATGATGGTATTAGAATACACCAAAAAATGGCTGCAAGTGACACCGATTTCATGATTTCTCAGATGTGTAAATGAACATTACCTGGAGGGGGGAGGGAAAACAACAGAAATCAGCCAATTCTTTATAACATTATAGACATTTAGACATCTGCTAAAATGTGACAAGCTGGTTTCCTCAGCATATGTGTAATTTTGATGGTACCTCCTTCTTTTAGGGCCTGAAAACCTGAAGCAATAAAAACATATATCAAAAGCCAATAGTTCACAACAGATTTGCACAAGAACTTGTAGCGTGTTTAGAAGAGAAGAAAAAAACAGCCTTTTCCTATTCCTTGGGCAAAGAAGACAATTTGAATAGAACCAGTCTTGCATTAGATTTTAAATATAGCTCATTACATATTATCATTTTATCATGTTACACCTTGTGCTTTTCTGCAACTGGATTAGATTTTCTACAAAAGATGTACATTCAGTTTCAGATTAGAATACAAAACAAATAATCCAATAACAGTATATATATATATGTATGTATATGTATGTATATATATATGTATATATGCATGTGTATATATATATATATATATATGCATGTGTGTGTGTGTGTGTGTATGTTATGACTCCCCTTCAAAATTCAAGCGAGCAAAACAGAAAGCAGCCATTTCAAAAGTAAATCCAAACAGAATATAGTCTCACAAGATAACGGCTGTCATAAATCACAATCCAGAGCCGCAAACCCCGCTCTATTCGGCATACTAGTCCCGGCAAACAATCTTCAGCCTCAGAGCCTCTGCTGTAAAATCCTCACTCATTCAGTCACTTTGTTCCTGACAAATTTTCTCAACCCAGCTGTGTCCTTTTATACTCATTGAGGCAACGTGCTACTTTCCCTAATCAGCGTCTGGCTTGCCTACCCCCAACTTGATGTCTCAGTCTCCTCCTAGTTCTAGCATTAAGCCACGATCTGTCAACTTCCCCACTCGACGCCTCTGATTCATTTTGTGGATCAGATGCTGGCATGAATGAAGTCTCAGGTTCTGGCGAAGAGTGTCTGTCAGATAACCTCTCATCCCCCTGGCTCACATCTGTGTCTTCTAATAATTCAGACTCCACATTCACAGCAGGCTCCAGCCTTTCATCATACGAGTCATCAGAGTCAAAACTCACAGCAGGATCATTCCTTTCAGTCACAACACTATCCCTCACCGCAGGGCCCTTCCCCCGAGTCCGACAATCAGGATGTGGTTTTGAAGGGAATTGTGCATGATATATGCGAATAAGATCCGGGGCATGCACCTTGGATACATCCTGCCAAGAGCGAATCTCCGTTTCATTTTCCAGTCTTCCCACAAAATACTGGAATCGTCCCTTTAGCCATCGTGAATCATAAATTCCGACCACTGTAGTATCCGTAACAGGTTTAGTGCTGAGCCTGGATGGAGAACCTGTATCTTCTGGAGAACGGAGAATACACGATGGAGTGTCAGGTACTAACAGGGAGCGATGAAAAACAGGGTGAATGCGCATGGAGCGCGGTAAAGTGAGTCGATAAGCCACCGGATTAATAACTGCCTCGATAGGGAAGGGACCAATAAAGCGATGATCCAACTTCCTAATCAGACGATTGACCCGAAGATGTTTCGTTGACAACCACATCTTCTCTCCCACAGCCAATGGAGGCGTCACTTGACGCGAACGATCTGCGAAACGCTTATCATCTGCTTTCGCTCATTCCAATTGTCTGGAAATTAATTGATGCACTGCATATAACTCTGACAAAAATTCTCGTGCCTCCGGAACTGGAGAATCCGCGATTGACAGGGGAAAAAACCTTGGATGATAACCCACATTGGCATAAAAAGGCATCATGTGGGTGGAGGTATGCCAAGAATTATTAAAGGCAAACTCTGCCAATGGAAGATAGGTCACCCAGTCATTTTGTCGTTGATTTACAAAACATCTGAGGTATTGGGCGAGGATGCCAATTACCTTATCAGTCCCGCCATCAGTTTCCGGATGGTGTGCCGACGCTAAACATACTTGTACTTGTAGAGCGTTCATTAGACTTTTCCAGAATTGAGCGATGAACTGAACACCGCGATCTGAAACAACTCTGTCCGGTAAGCCATGTAAACGGAACGCGTGTTGTATGAAAAGCCGGGTAGTAACATGAGCCGAGGGTAATCTCCTACACGGGATAAAATGGGTCATCTTAGTGAGCATGTCAACCACCATGAGCACCGTCGTATAACCCGACGAAAGGGACAAGTGCATTAGAAAGTCCATGGAGATCGCTCCCCATGGTCTGCTTGGAGTCGGCAGTGGTTGAAGAAGTCCAGGAGGTGCACCCGATGCTGCTTTCGCTTGTCGACATTATACGCAAGAAGCGACATAGGAAGACACATCGTGCCGAACCTGAGGCCACCAAAAAGTCCGGGTGACCAAGTGCAGGGTTTTGTGAAAACCAAAATGACCAGCAGCGGGATTATCATGACATTGCGTCATGATGAGGGCTCTAAGCGTCCTAGTGGGTACGTACAATAAGTCTTGATGTCTTAACAAGCCCTCTTCAAAGGACCATGAGGATTCAGGTCCAACTTCCCCCCTTCTCTGCTGCGTCCACGCGTCCAATTGTTGCGCCTCCTGTATTCGAGCCCGTAAATCCACCGGATCTTTTTTTTTAAAAAAACAAATTTTATTGATTTTAAAGACAAACAAACCATCATTAACCATTAAATACATAAAACCTCTTTCCATTATTAATTTTACAAGTCAAGTAAAATATTATTTTATGCAACATAATTCTGTTTTACACCATTTCAATATAAACATATAAATATCTCAACAAATTTCTCATTATTTCTCTTTTCGTATTCAATTTCATTATTATTATTATTTTCTATATTTATCCAGTTTATAATCATCATCTTCATTCCTCTCTGACTTGATTACCATTATTCTCATTCCTCTCTGACTTGATTACCATTATTCTCATCCAAAATTAATATTTTATTAATTCTCAAACAAAACATAGACACACAAAACACAAAAATATAAAACTTCTTTTCAGAAAGTAGTTTGGCCCCAGATTACCTCTCTTTGTATGGACTTCAATTAAATTCGTGCTCATCTTATATACCATTACCTATCTTATTTACCATTCTATATCTTCTATATAACTTCTCCCCGCTTTTCGTTCTTCTTATTTCTATTTTATTTAATTCATTTTAATTTAAATCATTATATTTGTATTTTTTGTCCATTCTTTTCAGATTATCCATTTATCTCATTCCCTATAGTAAAAAAAAAAAAATTTCTCCTGAAATCACTGATCAGAGTATGATGCCTTTCTATCCTCCCCTTAAATTAATATTTAAAATAACACTTGATACCCAATCTGATTCTGCTGAGTACATTCTACCTATTAACCTTTAAAGAGAAAAAATAATAAATTCATAATTAATATAATTAGATAATAAATCTAAATATTAAATCTTATAACATTCCGATTGTCTATTTCAAAAAACAAGTGCTACAATTTTATTAAATTTTAAAATCTATCATTACTAAACATTTCAATATTTTAATCTTTTATCAATTCTTATAACATTCTAGTTTTCTATTTCTAATACATAATACCATCTTATGTACCTTGCAGAATCTTCTTTTTTAAAGAAATTATACCTTACCCTTTATCCCTAAAAAAAAAAATCCCTTTTTCCCATCTTTTTTCATACCTTTGTGGCTTTTCCTTCCCTTTTCCCTTCCTTTCTTATCCCCCCTGGCCTTTTTACCCCCCCCCCCCCACTAACCTCCACTTTTTTAGCTTTCCCTCTCTGTTGTAATCCTTTCTCCTTTTGCTCAGTAACCAATGTTGGTTACAACCAAGTTGGTTTTGCATCTTATTTTTTCCTTTAAGTCTTAAGTCCTTCATTTTCCTTCCTTTCTTTCTCCTTTCTCTCTTAGTTAATTTTTTAGATTCACTGAAGATGGTGTCTTCTTCTTCTTTTTCTTCTTCTCCTTCTATTTCCTCCATCTGTTGTTGTGTTTGCTGATAAATAGCAAGTGCCATTTCTAAAGAAAGGAAAGCTTCTTTCACAGCGTCCTTACTTTCTTGATATTCCTTTCTAAGTTCATCATCAGATAAAGCCATTCTTTGTTCTTCTTAGAGCAACCAAAATGTTTCAAAAGTTAAAACAATTCCTCAAAGTCCCAGAGACATCAATCAGTCCAAACAACGCACAAAGTTCTCACTTTCTCTTCCTGGGGTGGTATCAGTAAAAGGGAAAAGAAAAAAAGCCCAATCTGTATTTTACACCCTTGTTCCAATCAATTTCTGGTCTCAAGATCTTCAAGGCATCTCCTCCAGCAAAATCTTAATATATATTTTTTTGTCCTCTCCATTCCCACTTATAACAAGAAGCCAAGTTTTTACCTTTTATAAAAAACAACTGGTTTCTCAATGGCCATTTGTTGATTCCATAAGGAAGGAGGGTAAACTTTCCTTTCAGCACCTCAATTTTGCCGCTTGAAATCCTCCTCTGGAAACCAAGTATTTTTCAAAAAGTTATACTTCTCAGGATTAAACGCCTCTTAAAGTCCTGGATCAGCCAAAAAACTTTCTCTTTAAAACTTTCGCCCCTCTTCCTCCTGCTCAGTCTTACCCAGCTGCCGGCTTCTTTGTGGTGGCCATTACAGACCGCCGCTTGACCGCCTTGAGAAAAGGGGGTTTTGCCGGCTGGGGAGGGGGTCTGCAACACCCCCAAACCCCTCACCAGCTCCCCCTATCTTCAGCTGCCTCTGCGGGGCAGCCTTAGCCTCCAAACCCGTCCAGATCGGAGACACCAAAATGGCTAGCGCGGCAGGGATCGCGCAAGATCGCGGAACCCTGGCAAAGCTGACAAACCAGAAGTAAATCCACTGGATCTTGAAGTACGGCCAAGGATTCCGGTGGCAACACTGTTCGTGGAGGAAGAGGATCCTCAGGACCGATATACTCGGGCTTCTGAGACAATGTGTCTGCCCTCCGGTTCTGTCTACTTGGAACATAAGTAACGGAGAAACTGAACCTGGCGAAAAACGACCACCGAATCTGTCGTTGGTTCAATTTCTTAGCTGTGGATAAATGTTCCAAGTTTCGATGATCCGTCCAAACCTCTACCTTATGCCGAGCCCCCTCCAAATGACGTCTCCAGGTTTCAAATGCAGCCTTAATAGCCAACAACTCCTTTTCCCAGATGGTGTAGTTGCGCTCTGAAGCTGTGAGCTTCCTAGAATAGTATGCGCATGGGAAAAAAGGTGCGCCACCCTTCGAAGCTTGTAACAATACTGCTCCAATAGCTACATTAGAGGCATCTGTCTCGACCACAAATGGACAATTCGGATCAGGATGCCTCAATATCGGCTCAGCCACAAATGCTTTCTTTAAAATTTCAAAAGCCTGTTGTTGCGGGGGGCCCCAAACAAACTGGACCTTCTTACAGAGGAGCTGAGTAATGGGGTCCATTACTTTAGCAAAGTCCGGGATAAAAGTCCGATAATAGTTGGCGAATCCCAAAAGATGTTGTACGTCCTTGACTCAATGAGGAGCTTCCCAACTACACAATGCCTCAACCTTTTTAGGGTCCATAGCAATGCCCTCGGGAGAAATGATGTGCCTTAAAAACTCTATCGATGACTGAAAAAAGAAACACTTCTCCAGTTTTGCTTAGAGTTTATGCTCCTGAAGACGCTGAAGCACTTGGCGAACCTGCTGAAGGTGGTGATCTTTGGACCGGGCGTAAATTAAAATGTCGTCCAAATACACCACGACAAACCTATCCAGCGTGTCCCGGAAAATGTGTTTCATCAAATGCTGGAATACGGCGGGAGCGTTGGTCAAACCAAATGGCATGACAGTGTACTCGAAATGACCATAACGAGTGCCAAACGCCGTCTTCCACTCATCCCCCTTGAGTATCCGAACCAGGTTGTAGGCCCCACGCAGATCAAGTTTAGTGAAGATAGTAGCCTCCCGCAACCGCTCCATCCATTCCGGAATGAGTGGCAGAGGATAGCTATTCTTCACGGTGATAGGGTTTAACCATCGATAATCACAGCAGAGATGAAGTTCTCCTGTCTTCTTTTTAACAAAAAGAACAGGAGCCGAAAGAGGGGACGACGAAGGTCGAATAAATCCCCGAGCTAAGTTTTTATCCAAAAACTCTCAGAGTGCAACCAACTCAGGCTCCAGCATGGAGTATAACCTCCCCTTTGGCAATGGAGTGTCCAGTATCAAGTCTATGGGACAATCATAGGCACGATGGGATGGTAAGCAGTCTGCCTCCTGTTCGCTGAAAACATCGGAGAAGTCCGACAGCTCCAAAAGAATTGAGACAGCAGGAGCGGCGATATCTTGGCCAGCGCAGACATGCCTCAGGTGGTCCACACATTGTAGGCTTGGAAAAGAAATGGCGTTCTGCGCCCAAGCCACCAACGGATCGTGCAACTGCAGCCAGGATACTCTGAGCACCAAAGGGAGATGGAGGTTCGAGGTGACATAAAAACTTATTGCCTCCTCATGATCCCCAATCAGCATACGCACTGGTTGAGTGGCGAAACGAATGGGCCCAGACTTGAGTTCACGTCCATCTACGGTTTCCACCTTCATGGGGGGATTCACAGGAATCAACAGAATTCCAAAATGTTCAACAAAAGCACAGTCCATAAAGCTGGTTGTAGCTCCTGAATCCACCAGCGCAACGGCGGGAATTCCCTCCTTCTGGGACTGCAGGAATATACGAGTGTCTAAAAGTAAATGCTGAGGAGGGCCAGGATTTACTTAGGCAATTTGGAGTGGGGGTGTAGGACGTGCCCGACCTAGGGTTTCCCTGAGGTCGGGCCTACCCTGTTTCCCGATGGGCCAGGAGTGGTTTCAGGCAGAGGTCTAGGAGTCCCCCTCCGAGTGCAGGAATTTGCAAAATGTCCTGGACCCCCGCAATAAAGGCACAAGCCTTCTTGGAACCTTCTCGAACGTTCTCGTGCCGTTAAGCAAGGGCGGAGTGCGCCTATCTCCATCGGCTCCTCATCCTTAACTGTGGGTTGGAAAACTCTCAGTGGCGTGGTGTGTTTGCGAGAAAACAAAGGTGGTTCCACAATGGGCCGTTTTCTTCCACGTTGCTGTAAATGAGCTTCAATACGTAAGCACTGGATTATCAATGCATCCAAAGTTGAAGCCCGCTCTGTATGGACTAGCTCATCCTTGATGGCATCAGACCAGCCTTCCTGGAATGCAGCCATATGAGCCGGTTCGTTCCAGTTAGAGTCCATACACAGCAAACGAAAGTCTGCAACATATTCCTGCAGGGGACGTTTCCCCTGGTTAATGTCCCTTAATCGCCTGTCCACAATTTGTAATTTTATTGGGTTCTCAAACATAATCCTTATCTGTTGGAGAAAACCCTGGAAATTATCCAACAACGGGCTATCTTGAATTAACAAGGGAGTAGCCCATTTGGCAGCCTGCCCAGTTAATAAACTGATCATAAATCCTACCTTGGCCCGGTCGTTTGGGAAGTCTTCAGGCCTCAGAGAGATAAACAATTGGCACTGACCCATAAATGCCGGGAAATTAGCTCAGAAAATTTATCCGGCACGGAGACCGGGTTTTTTCTCAAGGGAGGGGCAGGGGGAGCAGCAGCAAGGCTTTGTAAGCTAGAAACATAATTCAGCAGTTGGGTCACCTGATTCTGAAGAGACACATTAGTTTGAAGTAACTGATTAATCTGCTGTTGTTGCTGCTCTACCAAACGCTGCAGTTGGTTTGAATCCATCGTGCTTTAAAGATGGTTTGTTTGTAGGCCAGGAACAATAATGTTATGACTCCCCTTCAAAATTCAAGCGAGCAAAACAGAAAGCAGCCGTTTCAAAAGTAAATCCAAACAGAAAGTAGTCTCACAAGATAACGGCTGTCATAAATCACACTCCACAGCCGCAAACTCCACTCTATTCGGCATACTAGTCCCGGCAAACAATCTTCAGCCTCAGAGCCTTTGCTGTAAAATCCTCACTCATTCAGTCACTTTGTTCCTAACAAATTTTCTCAACCCAGCTGTGTCCTTTTATACTCATTGAGGCAACGTGCTACTTTCCCTAATCAGCGTCTGGCTTGCCTCCCCCCAACTTGACGTCTCAGTCTCCTCCTAGTTCTAGCATCAAGCCACGATCTGTCAACTTCCCCACTCGACGCCTCTGATTCATTTTGTGGATCAGATGCTGGCATGAATGAAGTCTCAGGTTCTGGCGAAGAGTGTCTGTCAGATAACCTCTCATCCCCTTGGCTCACATCTGTGTCTTCTAATAATTCAGACTCCACATTCACAGCAGGCTCCAGCCTTTCATCATCAGAGTCAAAACTCACAGCAGGATCGATCCTTTCAGTCACAATATATACAATATATATGCCAGAATGGTTTTTTTCTTCATTTTTTCTTTAATGCACAGCAGTAGGCTGGCCCCATATTTAAAACAGAAACGGCAGTGAGAGTCTGACTCACAGACGAACACAATACAGAAGCCTGATGATGGCAGATGAAATTCTGCTGAAACATTGCTACAACTTTAAAAGCACAACTATAATGACATGGGAAAATACCCGAACAAAGCTGAATACCATACATGTAAGTACCCATGATAACTTAAGAAAACATAGAGACAGAGACAGACACACACAGATATATATATATATGGTATTCAGCTTTGTTCGGGTATTTTCCCACGTCATTAAAGTTGCAGCAACATTATATATATGTATATGTAAATATATATATTTGTTTTCTTAAGTATAAATATATATATATAAATATAAATATATATATGTAAATACAGGAAAGATGAATTCATTTGAATCACATTTTCACACTTTAAAATTTCATATCCTTTTAAGTAACCTGAAGGCCACAGTTTAACTTATTTCCATGTTCATAAAAGAATGAAACTTTTCAGCTGCATTGGCTACATCTTATTGCTTTAATAGTACAATAATGAAAATTACAATAGTAAGAAAGAAATATGTATTTATTTTTCAAAAAAAGCTGCTCTTAATGGTAGATCAGTTAATTAGTGGTCAATCTTGATGAAGATTGAGATCCCAGCAATGTCTCAAAATGCAAAAATAAAAAAGAGCAACTAAGTTAGATTAGATCATCTTTTACTAAGAAAAGTTGTGTAAAAATGAACTTTTTCCCAGTTCCATTTTACTGAAACATTGAAAAGCAAAAGCATTATTAATAAGATACTTGATCTTACATATGCATATTTCCCACATACATACATATCTGCCACATCTATCTTAGGTGCTCTTCACATTTTGGAAAGTTTCAGCTTTTAGGCAGCAAACAATCAAACATCTGGACACAGAAAAGCCAGTTCAGTTACATAAAAGAGACCACAAAACTGTGTCATCTGAAAAGAATGTGAACTGAATGCTTTAGTCTTAGACACACCAAGGGTGGGTTCATTCTCTGTCCTGTTTTTATGTAACTTTATTTTTTCACTATATTGGGACTGCTCTGCTCCTTCCCAATGCTCTTTGGGTTTTAGATGGTTTCCCAGCATATGTTTAAAAACAGACAGTTTTGTGACATTCAAATTGCTCTCAGTTTATACTCTGGGGGATCCAGATCAAACATTGATAGATTTATCAAGAAACTCTCTTGACAGCGAAGAAAGCCTGCTTTCTTTACTTATGTAAGGTATGTCCAAGTTATTCCTGGATGCCTGAGAAGCTCTGAATCTTAAGAAGGACTCAAAGGAATCATACTGAGTTTGATGAAACTTCTGAAGCATATCTAATGCATACATACTTAATATGTTACCCTTCTACAGTATTTGGATAAGATTTTGCATAAATGTAAAGATTCCAAAATATTCTTCCCCTTCCTATGCAGTGCCTGGTGTAGACTTCTTCATAAGACAGAGTAATGATGGTTAGTGCCATGTTTCCCTCCAGCGTGCAATGCTGAAAATGAATAATTGAATAATGTCACCTGGAAAAAAGGCTGTATATATGAACCCCACTTATGCAATCTGTATACTCTTTTTTGATTACTAGGGAAATCTTCCAATTATCAAGCCCACTGCTATGGGAAATATTTGTTGCACAAACTGCCAGAAGTCTGGTAGAATTCAGAAGTCTCCAGCTATATTCTTTCTAACTCTGTGAAGCCTAACCAAGCCATTCTGACATCACAACTATCAATCCAAGCCATTTTGACATCATTCTGTCTTGTGACAGTCCAGAGAATGCTTTGCAATTTGTACCCAATTTGGTTGGATAAATATAAAAACCAAAGTTCTACTCTCATACTGTAATTAGCCTATCTGGAAAAAGCATAAATGAGGAATGGCACATATTTTTATGTTCATTAGAATGGAAATGAAATGAAATTCACAGAAAAACTGCATCATTATGAAGAGATAAAGCATATCAAATTTCATAGAAACTGATGCAAGAATTTTCAAGTTCAGTTACATTGTGTTTTTTTTTATCTAGCTGCTTTATGTTTTAATTTCTTGTATACTGTAATTTACTTATTTTATTTTAAATACTGGTATCAACCCATCTTATGTATTTGAGATGAGCAGCCATATAAACTGATTGTTTTTTGAAAAACAAATACAAAAGTAAGATACACAAACCTATGCTTATACAAACCAAACATTTCCAAAGAACCCAATAATATTGTCTTTCCTGAATATTGTGTTGAAGTGTTATCTAGCCATCTTTGAGCTGGCATAGAATGCCTGTATAAATCTTGCTCTGCTCATTGCCAATCTCGGCTCTGCTGCCATCCCCTTCTAGCATGCCCCCAGCCCGTAGGGAATGCATCCACCAACTGAGGAACTATGTCATGAATGGGAAAGGCCTGACTTCAGGAGTTTCTCGGCTCCTCCTTCCATCTCTCTTTTGGCTACTCCCAACTGAAGATATGGGAAGATACAAGGTAGACATAGTTGTATTATTCAAGTTATGAGGTCTTGCAACCAGGAAAAAACTAAAATGGATTAGTTATTGGGTAATGAAGTCTCTTATCTGAAGAAAAGGAAAAAGGAGTGACTGAAAATATTCACTCTTGTTTGTGTTAGTGATTTGAGTTTGCTGCTTCTTGAGTGCTTTGTATTTTAATTTTTGTAAATGATTATAATTGGTTTTATGTTATTTAAGTTCTGTTCACTGCCCAGAGTAACTACACAACTGTCATACAACCCCAAACAAAAAAAATCCCTTTAGTTTTAAAAGTTGTGAACAAATTCTGTGCTTTTACTAGTAGTTATACTTTTTGTCTTTGAATCTCCAATAAGCTCTATAGCCGAACATATGGATTATAAAATAGAATCTTTTCTATAGGGTCAAAATTGGATAAGATAATGTTAACGATATGGGTGAAAGACATCAATATTAATTCAGTCTAAGAGAATAATTCAGTCTAAGAGAATTCAGTCTAAGAGACATCTATATTAATTCAGTCTATATTAATTCAGTCCAATTTCTACATAAGTTCAAGAAGTCACCAAACTAGAAATTAATCATGAAAGTAGTCCTCGACTTACAACCACGATTGAGTGCAAAATTTTCATTGCTTAAGCAAGGCAACATTTGATTATTTGCCCCATTTTATCAACTTTTTACCACAGTTGTTAAAGCAAATCACTACAGTTAAGTGAATTATGCAGTCATTAAGCAAATCTGGTTCCCCCCCCCCTTGTCTTTGTTGGAAGTTGGTTGGCAAGGTTACAAATGATGATCACATAACTCTGGAACAGTGCAATTATCAGAAATACATGCCAGTGGCCAAGCACCCAAATTTTCATTATGTGACTGTGGGGATGCATGAAAACCAGACATAATCCATGTTTTCAATGCTGTTGTAACTTGGAACTGACACCAAGCAAACAGTTGTAAGTCGAAAACTATGTATAGCCACACAACTTAAGCTGGAAAAACTTTCCTGAATCTCACATGCAGTTATTGATTTGAAAATGACACCATCTGCAGCTATAGTTTTAAGTCAAGCTCAGACTGAAGAGGGATGGGTCTATGCAGGGACTGAAGAGATACACACCTACTCCAATCTTAGAGATGCCTTGAGAGAAACTGGGTGACCATGTGATGAGAATGGAGTACCCATTAACAGACATCTCCTCACACCCCAGCTCTCCCCACTCCTCTGATTTCTACACGCCTTCCCCATCCCAAAGCATGTACTGTAAAGAAAGACTGTGTATCCCTTGTGTTCTGCTTGATTCTCTTATTCCTGGAGTATTTCATTAAAACCCCAAAGGTGCTTTTTCAAAAGGCAACTGGACTTTCTTTCTTTTTCCCTGAAGATGTTTCGCTTCTCATCCAAGGACATTCTTCAGTTCTGAAGTATCTTGGATGAGAAGGGAAACCTATTCAAGAAAAAACAAAGGAAGTCCAGTTGCCTTTTTTGAAAAAGCACCTTTGGGACAACCATGATCTGGATGACATAAAGTCTCAGTATACATTCTTCACTAAAGTATTTTTCTGAAGCATCTGCTAAACTTTACACTCCTTTTCCTCTTTGTGGTGTAGAGTAGTCCAAATCTAAAAGGAAGGAAGAGGAAGCTGAGGCATTTCCCTGCTTAAGGAAAAAAGAAAAAAAATAGAAAAAGAGGGGAAAGAGACAAGAAGCTCTCTTGCACAATGGCCAGATTTCCCAGACTGTCCAACTTTGATAGCCAACTATAGCTTCCCACTCCTCTCTATCTCCCATAAAAGTATGCATGTGATACATCTGCTTAATTTTTGGATTTTGGATGGTTTTGGATTTTTTTTTATGTAAACGCAAAGGTGACGAGATTGCATACACGTCATGATTAAAAAAAAAACCCCATCTCTAATTAAATAAGGGTGGCTTTTGCTGCAACTCCTGAAGGAACGGAAGCAGTTCATAGCTTCTGCCTACCGGTACCTGCCGATCACCTTCTCCTAGCAATTTACATTCCCTTTCAAACCGTACCATTTTTCAGGACACGAACCACCGGACAAACACGCAGATCACGGGCAGAGATCGGATCCTTCCGAGCTTCGCTATACCTCCAGTACCACAAGCTAAGGAAACTGCTCCCCGTTTTCTCCCAAGCAACATCGGGGGCGTTTAATGCTACCGGCAACGAAACAAGAGACTCACCCTTAGCAGCGCCGACTCCTGGAAACGACCAAGTCCGCCTTTCGCTGTGATTTTTTTCTGCTGACATCACCGTGATAGACGTTGCTAGAAACCAACCAAAACCGCTTCTGCGATTTAAGGGACTATTCATAATTTTCAAGCCTTTTCAAGCCTTTTAGTAACCACAAAAAACAAAAAGTCACTTCGATGATTGCGCTCTGTGGATTCCAGGCTGGGTCGCATAATATTAAAGTAGGAGAGGCGAAAAGGCTGCGTTGCTGTTCCTCCGGGTGCGGGATTAAAGACGCAATGTCGTTTTACCGATTTGTGCTATAACGGGAGTTATTGCTCAAACAACTTGGGGAGTAACTTCAGGGCCAGCTTTTCATTGCCTGTAAAGAGGTGCTTGGAATTTCGGGTTGTTTTACATGCCTTGCTACCTTTGAGCACCATCCCAACAGCAAAAGGAGACATTCTTAGCAGTGCCAATGAATACGTGCAGAATGTTTTTCCCACTATAAGCCGTTTCAGTGAGCATGAAGGCATCTATTATCTATGTTGGCACATACTGAACATCCGTGGGTTTTCTGACCCCCCCTCATCTGATTTACATTGTACAGCAATCTGGAGGGGGGGGAGGAGAGTAATGTTCGCAAATGCATTGCATTGCATTGCCTAGCGCAGGGGTCCCCAAACTTGGCAACTTTAAGATTAGTGGACTTCAACTCCCAGAATTCTCCAACCAGCTGGCTGGAGAATTCTGGGAGTTGAAGTCCACAAGTCTTAAAGTAGCCAAGTTTGGGGACCTGTGGCCTAGGGCCCGTTTTTTCCTTGTCGATTAATTATCTAAATGCATATAAGCCTGGTTCCAGTTGTGAAAACAAAACTCATAAAACAGCGCCTTTGAACACCTGCAGTTCTACTTCAACCGGAATCAACTTGCTTTTAACTCGCCTTGAGAGTTTGATTACAAGGTAGAAAGAAAGAGCAGCCTTCTATTAAAAGACTATTGGGGAAGAAAAGTTGAAATAAAAACACCTGCATATCCTCTCCCGCCCCCCGCCTCAAAAAAAACCATAAATTTTCTTCGATGCGGCAGTCAGCGGTCATTTTTTTCAAAATTTTCCTCAATTTCACTCCACTGCCTGCATTGTAACCACCGGCCTACCCTGAAATCGCTTCAGTGAAATCGGCCGGATGTGACGTCAGCAAAGAAAAGACAGCCGGTTCAAATGCGAGCGGGTAAATCCGGTCGCCATGGCTGCTGCAGTGGATTGCATTCTGAAATTAGGTGGTAGTGCGTTGACGCAGAAAAACCAGCTGGAGACGCTGAAAGCGGAGTCCTTGCGGAGGGCGGCTGCTCTCGTTTCGAAGCTCTGGGAGGCTGGAGAGAGACGCTGCATAATCGTGCACGGCGCAGGGTAGGAACGCATGCGAAGTAGCAGAAGGCTGCTGCCCTTGAGCCAGGATGGCGTCTTTCCCAAACAATGGAATTAATTAAAGGACTGAATTAATTAATCAAGGAGCTTAATTAATTAATGCCAATGAAAGAAGCTGAAGTCCCACACATCAACACCTGCAATGCTCTACCCGACTCCGTTGTTACAGCCTCAAACCCTCGTAGCTTCTATCTCAAAGTGTCTACCGTAGACCTCATCCCCATTCCTAAGAGGGGGTGTGCATAAGCGCACCAGCGTGCATACTGTCCCTGTGTTATTGTCCCCATTTATCTATATTTATTTCCGTTCATGTTTATGTTCATACCTATACTTTTCTTGTACATGTTTGACAAATAAATCTGGAGGGAGTACCAAGTTAAGGAAGACCCTAACCCATTGACCAGAGAGGGCGATTGCACTATGTTTAAATTTGCACCAGCAGCAAACTCATCCTGTTATGCAGCCATGTGTATTTTTATTTGGAAGTCCTCAATTTTCCCAATGAATCTTTTCCTGGGATTGCACCAGCTGCAGTTTTAATGGGTTTTCTTGGTAGATGTGCTTACAATCGTACACACAGTGTGTATTGCATCATGATTTGGGAAAAGAAATCATACCTGTTAATGATGGGTTTGTTTTTTAAAAAATACCTTTTCTAGTTTTCAAGTTACATGGTTTTTTCATAATCCAGCAAATCTTGTAATTTTGAAGGGTCAAACAGTAGAAAATAAAGGGAGAAAAATCTGCATTATACGGTGTTCAGAAAATAGAAAACGAAGTTAAGAAACAAATGTGAGAGACTATCTGTGCAAATCTATGCACATTTTTTTATAAATAAGTTCTCCATGAATTGATTCCCAAGAAATATGTGGAATAATTTAATAATAATTTAGGGGTATAGTCCTACTGTAGGGATACAGTATACTAAGTACAGGATACATATACTATGTATATGGGAATAAAATACAATCCCAGGTTGTATAAACAGAGGCATAGAATCAAGATCATGTGAAATAGTAGTACTATTTTATAAAACCCTAATAAGACCACACCTGGAATACTGCAACAAATTTTGGTCATCATACTACAAAAAAGATGTTGAAACTTTGGAAAAAGTTCAGAGAAGAGCAACTAAGATGATGAAAGGCCTGAATATTGAAACATGAAGGATTTGGGTTTGGCTAATCTAAAGAAAGAAGAATTAGGGGTGACATGATAGCAGTATTCCAGTATTTAAGGGACTGCCAGAAAAAAAAAGTGGGTCAAATTATTCTCTAAAGCACCCGAGGGCAGGACAAGGAATAATGGTTGGAAACTAATCAAAGAGAGAACAACTAGAATTAAGGAGAAACTTCCTAACAGTGAGGACAATTAACCAGTGCAACAGCTTGCCTCCAGAAATCATGAGTGCTTCATCACTGGATGTTTTTAAGAAGAGCCTAGAGCAGGGGTGTCAAATTGGTGGCCTGCAGGCTGGATGTGTCACATGCAGGCCACACCCATCCCAGCTCTGCTGGGGGGAAATCTGATGTGAGTTTGACACCCCTGATCTAGACAGTCACTTATCTGGACTAGAAGACCACCAAGGTACCTTCCAGCTCATTTATTCATTCATTCATGTTGGGTATGTTAATTAGGTTTAGAGACTATTTTAAGTCATGCTTTGCTTAACCTTGGTTTATTGAAGAACCCACAAAGGACTAGATTCAGAGAAGATGTCACAAAGATGCTTTTTCAAGAGGCAACTGGACTTTCTGGTTTTTCTTCTTTCTTCAAAGAAAAATGAGAAAGTCCAGTTGCCTCTTGAAAAAGCACCTTTGGAACAACAATGACCTGGATAACTGAGAATCTCCATGGACATTCAGAGAAGATGTTTATTAAACAATTTATATGGCCACCCAACTGACACACAGTGATGCTGGGCGGTGTACCCAGTTTTAAACCCATAAATCCTAAACCAGGTAATCACAGGGCAGGGCATGGATAGAATGTCAAATCAAACAATCAAAGCAGGATTACCTAGCCCAGCTGTATTGATGTATCTGATATTGCCATATGAGAAAAAACAATTGCTGTTGACTAGTTTCTCATTACAATTAATGGGGAAGATTAATATACTAATATTTAACAATTTAATTAAAATTAATAAAACTGAAGATTTTATTTTTAAATTGGTCCAGTCTTATCAAATGACCCTAATCAAGATCCAAGCATCTAATCAATTTCTCGTGTGATTCTGTATGGCTGGAAGATTTATTTTCTTCCCAATAAATTGCTGCAAGGAGCATGAACTATATACTTCCTGTGATTAAACTCAGCAGCTCTAATTTAATACATATGAAATAAGGTATATTTTATATATAAACATATGCAATTTTGATCCACATTAACCTAATAACTGATACCCTGTTTATTTTATAAAAAATTAATTTACTACGTGTTTGAAAGCTTATCATGGCAAACTAAGAATTGAGTGAAAGAGTCTTGGTTTTTGGTCTTTCAAGTACTTCATAGTGGAGTATTTTGTGGATATTTCCTGAGAGATAAATAGTTCTTTAGGAGGCAATTGCATAAAGAGAATTGTTCTTTCAGAGTTCTAAAAATCTGGGCAACCAATGGAGAAAAGAAGGAGGAAAGTCCCTCAGGTACTACTGAGACAGCAGGAGAAAGACTGCTGGAAATTAGGCAACAGCATGAAGGTTGTGTCAGACACAATGGATCCAAGGCCCAGAAGAAACAGCTCCATGCCCAGATAGTTACACTCCTCACCATGCATTAAGGTATCACATCTTGTGCCAGAGTTGGCACCTGCACCAGTGGGTCTGACATGTTTCTTCTTGCTATGGATTTAGAGGGGAAAGTACAGCTATAAACCTGTAGAACAGGCGAAGATAAGGCTTCATTGAGGTGTTTTCAGTGGCCAAGCTTGGAGTCCACAAAGCATTGTTTTGACAGTGGTGGCTGTGATTGCACCTTGATGTAAGGCTAGGAATGCAGTTGCCTTTTAGGCTGCAATGCCTAGGAACAAAGCTTCATGTTAGTGACTAACCCAAGGGAGGATTCATAATGTGTGTTCATGATTATTGCACAAAGGGGCTAGCTAACTTCTATGCCTCACTCTCCTGTTGGTTACGTGTGGGCTGCAAAAGATAACAGAGGGCCAGAAATTTAAGATCCCTAATATAAGTTTTCAACTATAGTTTAGCAACTTTCTTTTTAAATGTTCCTTTGCAGAATTGATTTTTTTCTGATATGTCTCAAAATAATTTTATTTTCTGAATCACTAAAGTTAAAAATGATGCTTTCTCATCCTGGTGTGGTAGTGAAAATATAAAAGTATGTTAATTAACATTCTTAAAATGTATAATCCTGTCAAATGATAAGTACAGTCTACTTGTGTGGTATTGCAACTAAATGAAATAAATGGATGCTTCAGATATTTTAAGTTATATTTAGCATATGATTTGTTTGTTTACTGGCCTTGAGTTTCCTCCTATTGAAATTTACTTCTTGAATAAACCACACAAAGTGGTGGATTATCTGGTATTTTGTTCCTTATTTTATGGCATAGGATTAATGGCAGCAAAGCTCCTGAAATAAAAGAAAGAATTAACCTGAGGCCTTTATAGAAATTGCAAGCTGCAAATTATGCCCTGTAATCCCAGAATCAATTGACATGGAAAGCAAGAAGTGGTGGTGTTAGTATCAAATTCAAGTAGCCATTCCAAGCTTGAGTTGGATGGGATCAAAACAAGGGTTTTGATGGCATTCAAAATCTATTTCTCAGATCTGAAACTACAGAAGTTTAGGAAGGTTTAGATCAGGACTTGGGACAATAAATTGAAACTAAGTGAAACAGGGACATCGGCCAATAAAGCAAAGAGAAGAAATGAAACTTTTTATGTTGTCTCTAAATGTATTTATTTGAAGGAATGTCTGTTGTCTAACAAATATATTTATGAAGTAGCTTTGGTGAAGTAAATTGATTATTTCCCTCATCTAGATATGTTGAAACCTGATCAAGAAGTAAGGTCAATTTGATTATTCAAGGTGAAAAATTGTCCTTGTCAGTGGAAAATACTCTGAAATTAATTGAGAATCATTACATACTTCAAATAAATATCTTTCTGACATCCTGCAAGACTTGGTCAAGTGAGTGAAACTGAACCCTGGTAAGGTCAATGGATGGCAACTTCCAGACTTGGGAAATAGGTAACTCTTTTTGAAGGATCAGATATGGATGTTACTGAATTCTAACCACCATATAGTCTTAAATGGCATGGGCAATGAGAAGTAGGAAGTGATTATTGAAAATGTTATGCAATAACATCTGGAGGATCACATGTTGTCTACCTGGCTCTATTCCTCTGGCCCTACTACAAGGACATGTAATACATTGTTTTCTTCACCTTATCATTTGACAATGCTGTTATTGACATTGCCACTTACACTTGTTTTATCCATGGTGCATAATTATAATTGGGTTAAGAAAATCTATGTGATTGCAATCTATGTGATTGCTAAGAGTTGACAGTGACTTGATGGCACATAGTCATCAACAGCCTTGCCCAAGCATTATGAACCTGGAGTATCTGCTGTGTAGAAATTCAGATAATTTTCTTACTCCCTTCCTTGCAAACATCATCATCTTCTTTCCTAGAGGAGATAAGCAGTTTTATATGACCTGGGACCTTGATTTTGCAGTTTTGACCTCTTGAGTAAGTCAGTGTACGAACAGCCACTCATGCATAACACATTTCTTGAAATGCTACAGATATAATTAAATACAGGATGTGGCCTGGTCTTTTTTATACAGGACTAAATAAATAGCCTAGTTCAAGTCTGGAAAGAGCCATCCAGAAGAGGCATTGATCCATAAAATAATCTTTGTGATATCTTCTTTTTTTCTTGCCTTTATGAAATCATAAGCTTATGAATATGAAGAGATAACTGTTACCTGGCCCGAGATTCAGGAATATTTTATCAGCTGTTCATGTTTTGTCTTTTTCTTAGGCCAAAATTGTAAATATTTTAATAGGGTGTATTATAATTATGAAGTCTGAAATTCCTAGTTTAAAATTTGGAATTTTCTGTGATGGTTTTGCATCTTTGGTAATTTAAAGAATGGGCATATGGATAAGATTTCCCAGAGAAATTATTATATTCATTAGTTATCCAATATCCAGCTTTTTCTTGCTTATTATGCCACGATCTTTTATAGATAGCCTCCATCATGTCAGACTATTGACCTGAAGATACTTCATTTGTTTTAATAAGAGTGAAGTTTCATTTCCAGCAGGTGGCAGCAGTTGTTATCTTTGATAAAATACATTGCTGTTATTTCAGCAGAAAGATGGAAGAAAAGGACCATCACCAGCTAGTGGATAGATTCAGTGGGAGTAGTGATGGGGCCAGCATTGGAAGAGTTGAAGGACCAAGTTGGGGACAGATCAGCAAGGAAAAATATATGATTGCTAAGAGTTGAAAATGGTACATAACCATCAAAACTCCTATTCAGGTATTATGAACCCAGAGTTCTTGCTAGTGAGAAATTCAGATAACTTCTCTACACCTTCCCTTACTGTCAGAGTAGAAACTGTTTTATTTGACACAGGATCCTCATATTGCAGACTTCTGAGCTCTGCATGATTCAGTGTGCATATAGTCAGACATAGTTTTCCCTCTGTACATGTTTCCTTTAAACATGAAAATTCTGCAGGACAGTTAGAATCGGTGAGCACTGGAGCTTAATAGAACTGTTCAGATGTTCAGTTCTCTGGCTGCATGAATAGGGCTAAAGATCCAAAGGAATCCATAGACAGTGCAGTCCTATGCATGTCAGAAGTAGTTCAGTGGGGTGTATTGTCAGATAAACATGAATAAAATACAGGCTAAGCAATAATGCCATAATAATAATAATAATAATAATAATAATAATAATAATAATAATAATAATAACAACAACAATAATAACAACAACAACAACAATAATAATAATAATAATAATAATATATAATTATAATTATATAATATATTATATAATATATATTATATAATATTATAATTATATAATTATATTTATATAATTATAATATTATTATTATATATTATATATAATTATATATTATTATATATTATTATTATTATTATTATTATTATTATTATTATTATTATTATTATTATTATTATTATGGCATAATCTGTTAGGAAAGTGATTAAGCCTTTGTAAAAGTGGGGTTGATTCTGTTTACTCCTCTTTGATTCTGGCAGTTTTCTGATCATCATTCATTGAATTATTGAATCAGAATATTCACATTTGCCTGGAAGTTCTGAAAAGGTACTGTATTAAGGTGGTTTGAACTTGACCACAACTATCTAACTGATGCAGATTGTGTGATGGCCCCAAATCACATGCTTTAATACATGAATGCTTTTAAAGGTATGTAGGAACTGTGGCTGGTGGTGCAGCAGTTAGAGTGCTGTACTGCAGGCCACTTCTGCTAACTACCAACTGCCTGCAATTTGGCAGTTCAAATCCCACCAGGCTCGAGGTTGGCGCACAGCCTTCCATCCTTCCGAGGTGGGTAAAGTGAAGACCCAGATTGTTGGGGGCAATATGCTGACTGTAAAACCGCTCAGAGAGCGCTATAAAGCAGTATATAAGTCTAAGTGTTATTGCTATTACTATCTAGAATTTACCAGCTACTCTGGCAGTGGATTCTGGTAGATGTGGTCCAGCCTACTAAACCTGGAAAATAATAAAACTCTAGGTTCTTGTTTTTGTTTTAGCAAGTTGCTTTTCCTGTTGGTGACATTCAGTATCAGCTTTATGTTTCCAGTCTCACCAGCTTTCTGCTCGCTTTCCTGCTGTTTCTCATTTGCTGCTGATTGGCATGGATTAGCTTTGGAAAGAAGAAAGCCAGATGGCAAAGTCTGTAATGAGTGGCATGCTCGTGGCAGGGAATCAGCACAGCATTGCCCACTGTGATTGGATTACACTAAGGGTTACTATTTAGTGGATAGATCAGCACTTGGAATAGAAACATTTAAGGTGCTGAACTGGAGCCAACAAGATGATTTCTAGCATGTTAGCTCTTGAGAGAAATGTGCTTTGATGCAGAAGGGCTTAGCTCAACTCTCAGAACGTGCTTCACAAACAGGAGTCTTTTAAGATCTTTCAGTTACTGCATTTCAGAAATTTTCAGAACCAAAATAATGTGCTATTTCTAACTGCATAGTGTGCAATTAGTACAGGGAGTCAAAAACTGACTTCCTATGCTGTGCCATGTTTTGCTTGAGATTGATTTAGATAAACTTAGCCATTGAAGTTTGTAAACTGTGACTTTTACCTAGTGTGATGTACAAACTCAGCCATTTGTGGGTTTGCTAACAAAACAAAATATCCACATCTGTCCTATGTGTGAACGAATTCTGGTGTCATTTTTTTGAAAATGTATTTCATTGATTCATTCAACTCTTTTCTGGTTTTGTCCTGTTGCTTCTTAGCCAGCAGCATTATGGGACATTTTGTCAGAAAATACCTTACTCTAGATCAGTGGTGGCTAATCTTTTTGGGCCCAGAACCCAGAAGGCAATGTGTGCAGGTCCCCCACATCTCTGTGCATGTGTGCACACACACCCTGTTTATGGGCACCAGATACTCAACAATCAGCTGGTGGGTGGGCAGTGTGCATGCATGTGCAAAGGGGCTCTTCTGGGCAACCTCTCGCATGCCGGCAGAAGTGGCTTTGCATGCCACTTCCAGCACACGTGCCATAGGTTCACCATCATGGCTCTAGATTATTAACTTAGTTCACAATCTAGAGCTTGGGAAAATACCCTGTTCCCCCAACCTGATATTAGGTGACTATGAGGGCAGCATTTAAAACTTAAATACAAGCAATGCATAATAAAAAGGGTGAAAAATCCAAGTACAGAATGATTGGTTATGCTACCTAGGTCTACCCAATATGAGCTGCAAAAATCCAGCCAACCACTAAGTAGTAGAAAAACCTTATAGAAGTATTCATCCTATTTTTTTATGATGTATTTTCTTCACTTAAATATTTTTAATTCTTTAAATATTCTTTAATAACTTCCTAATATTGTTAATATTATTTCCTTAGTGATATAATTATATAATGATTTCATAAATAATATTTATTAATATACTTAATCTTTAAATTTAGTCTTCATAAAAGCAAAAAAAGCAGAAAGCTTTTTTTTAAATTTAGTCTTCATAAAAGCAGAAAAAGCAGAAAGCTTTTTCTATGATCCAACAGTCATCTGGAATTTGCAGCCCCCATATGGTGCACATATGGCCATCTTGCTCAGTGACTTGCCATTGTTTCTCATGTTAGCTTATATGACTATTAGTCTAGAGAATAAATTATAATTTGGATTCTAAAATCAATACAAGATTGCCTTTTTTTCAGGACCTTAGTGAAGATATCAAGTTTGTGAAGTTCAACTAGCTCTTCTCACTTGTGGTTATTTTCATTGCTGGTGCTTTTGATTGAATTTCCCTTCTGACTTCTTCAGAGGTGCAAGGGAGTTGCTGCACTATTACTTTTCAGTTATAAGATAGGATGTGAATGATGTAAGTCATTCCAATAGTGTAGGAGGTAAATCAATCAATGATATCATAATTTTCTAACAGAGTAGAGTAGAGTAGAATAGAATAGAACAATAGAGTTAGAAGGGACCTTGGAGGACTTCTAGTCTAATCCCCTGATTAGGCAGGAAATCCTATATCATTGCAGACAAATGGTTATCTAGTCTCCTCTTAAAACCCTCCAGTGTTGGAGCATCCACTTCTGGAGGCAAATCATTCCACTCATTAATTGTTCTAGCTGTCAGGAAATTTCTCCTTAGTTCTAGGTTGCTTTTCTTTTTTATTAGTTTAAGTCCATTGCTTCTTGTCCTGCCTTTAGTTTTTTTGGAGAATAGGTTGACTCCAGCTTCTTCATGGCAGATATTGGAACATTGCTATCATAACTGAAGACCAGAATAGCAGGCAATATTATCATTTTTTTCAGGGCTTAAGCTTCCTTTGTCATCTGCTTCCTGCCTCTTGTATGATATGGCGCTTAAGATGTTGAAGGCTCAGGTTCAATTCCATTTTTATCCATGTTGGCTTATGGCATGATTTTGCACCAGTCACTCAATCCAGCCTACCTCTCAAGATAATTATGGGAGATGGGGGAGACATGAATGCTGTGTATGCCACTTTGAGCTCCAAAGAAAAGGATATAAGTTTAACAAATGAATGAAAACTGCTTAAGTTCACTCCTTTGCATTTCTTTAGAAATGTCCAATTCATCAAAGTAGAATCATAAGCCTCCAGATCATTGATGAAGTTGGCTGGAGCTGATGGAAGATATCAGTCATCTACATCTGAAGGTCTATAGGTGTTATGAATGAATAAATGTGTTAATAAAGTTATCAAGAGCTTGAAGTCAAGTGCAGGGTTCTGGCCCTGCACTTCTGATTGGCCGTTAATGGCGACATCAGATTGGTCCGTTCAGGTGAATCTGATTGGCCATTAACGAGCCTCTCCCATTGGTTAATGGAGCTAGCGCTCCCAAGTTTTCATTGGTTGAATAGTTAAGAAGTTGCCTATATAAGGAGGCCCGTTGCAGCCATTGAGCTGAGCTGTCACACCATGTTAATAAAGAGTTTTGAAGTTCACTATTTTACCGGCTCGTCTCCATTCTTCGCGCCCACGCTCAGTACTTAACAATAGGGTTCCTACTCAACTGTAATCCATTCCTCATCTAATAATAGAAATGTGTATGTGATATCATTGCATTTTGTGTATTTTTTCCACAGGCAATTTTGTGCAGAGGGTAAAGAACCATTGCATATACTGAGATCCTTTGCTGATATTTTCACGAGGGTAATAGACTTATTATTTGTGTGTTATCACGGAGAGTTAGAAGATTACAGCGGTCTAGCTTTCCAATTTCTATAAGTGTTTGAAGGAAATGAATGACTTCTCAGTTGCAACACACTTTTGACCTGTGAATGTGTAGTTTTAAGAGATAATACAATATATGATGGAAATGCTATAAATCTAATGATTCTAGAAATCTGATTTTCTCTCCATTTTTGAGTATTTTTCAGTATTCAAATATTAATAGAATCTGATTCTCCTTAAGTAGTTGGCACAGGCAAACCAGATCTTTTCTGGGAGCCCTGATGGTGAAATATCGAAGCCATCATCTTCCCTTCCCATTGCATTTTACTTTCATCATTCTTTGTCCACTGAAATCAGTGGCCTCATACATAAATAAGAATGTACAGCGAGTACATTCTGAATAAAACGATTTATCCGTTTGGTCATTTCAAATACTAAAATTAAAATTGTGAAATACTTTGAATAGCGTCTCTTCTTTGTATGGGGTCCAGGGCAAATATCGCCCATAAAAAAGTTAATGGGCATGACTCTTTGTGTTTATGCCAACTGCTAGGTCCCAGCAAGGTGAGGGTGCTAATTTATTAGTGGGAAACCCCTTCATGTTAACACAGATGCTGGTTTCCTTTGTCTTTTTGTTCTTTAAGAAACAAGACTTTCTCATGTCGTAATTCTCTCCAAATAAAAAGCTCTTATCAGCTGGCTTGCATATCAGTAAAGTTCAAATATTCTTTTTATATGATGTCCTAACTGAGAAGCAAGTTTCTAAGACAAATACCCATGCTTATGTGCCAGCCAAGCATACCAGAGAGATTTGTGAATCTGGAAACACACATTGGGATCTGTCATTAGCTCATGTGTCTCATCTTCACTTTGGTTACTGGTATATCTAGTTGCTAATATGGATGCCATGTGGATCATTCCACATAATTTTTTTTCCTTAAAGCTTTCTGATGCCAAATGATGTTAGAACATCAAAATATGGAGCTGCTCAAGGAAACAATGATATTTGCAGCCCCCCCCTCCCTCTCTCTATATATACGTGTGTGTGCACATACACACACACACATGCATATATTTTTCTATATAAAGATACACCATACTACAATTGTTGATTTTGTAGAATTTGTAACAACAACCAACTACTCTAGATTTTACTGTTTAATCTAACTAGCCAGTTTGTTCAATCCATTTAGAGAGTTAAAAACCACCCTAGGCAACTTTTGTTACTAATCTGTATGCATGTATGTATAGTGACATTATGGAAGGAGTTTTGTCATTATGGAAGGAGTCTTTTTCTCACTGGATAACGTAAACTAAGTTGATCATTCTGCTTAGGACTGGCTAGAAAGAATGAGGTCTGAGAACCAATATAGAGGTCTAGTTATGTGACAGAAATTCTATAGACTCAGTGGCAGTGTTGTCATGGGACGTGCTGGCATATGGTTGTAGTAGCACATGGAGCTATCTACAAATACCCCCTCAGCTTGCTGACCTGTCTTTGTGCCTTTTTCATACCATCCTAACCCTTCAGAGCAGCCTAGTGATAGCCATCCTGCCTCTCCTTTTGGGATATGTGGTGATCTCATAACATCTGTTACTTAAAAATAGTTTGAAACAAATATCTGCTCCACTTTAAAAATGATGACCAGTAATGGATATGAAATCAGTGCTTCTTTCAAATTGGTCTTCTTGTAAATTGCATTTATGTTTACCTCTTTGTGTTTGACCATATCATCAACTATCATCAACTATGATTTATGTTAGTCAATTTTTATGCCACCACCTTGAAAATCCCCTAACATTTAAAACTATTAATTACTGTTCTTAATTATACTTTGTTTTAACTTCTAACAATTCAGGGACATGGCTTTGAGTACTCACTCACTATCCCTGTCCCTGAAGCATGCAGTTCAACCATTAGGTGTGTAATTGAAAAATGTTCGAAGAGCCATCATTTTATGATTGTTGAATATGCCTTACTTTTGATATACAATTTTGTTATTTTGGCCTTTTATCCTTTTAGAAACATTTGCTTCTAAAGCAGGAGCGGGCTTAAAATGTTAGCAATGGGTTGTCTGCAGGGTTGCTGAGTGGCCATGATGGGCGTGGCCTAGTTGGCCTCCGGCACCATGGTGGAGAACATTTTTGCCCTCCCCAGACTCCAGAGGCTTTCCTCAAGTCTCTGGGAGGGCAAAACAGTCTCCCCGGGCTCCAGAGGCTCTCAGAAAATGTTGCAATGTTACATGGCGAGTTTAATACGTGTGTACTCGTTCCTTCCTTCCTCCCAGAATTGGTTTTACTGTGTTTTTATTAACCTGGGATTATATGCTTTGTCTACATCTCATTTATTGATGCCCACCCAAATTGAATTGTGCAAATGGTGCTTCATCATCACAGCTTGTTCTGACGGTTCTTCAAATAGAGAATTAGCCTCTGGTTACATTACTAAAATCACTTACCTAAGCTGCTTAAATCTCTTGTCACAGAACCATTTTAAAGTTTCTTTGCATATATTCAAGCAGACCAAATACAAGTGTCATTCCTACAGAAAAGCAAACTAAAAAGTGAAATGTTTCTTTTTAAATTCTTGTTTTGGTTTTATGGTTTGAGATTTCATTACTACTGTGAACCACCCAGAGTTATGTTTTAAGATGGGCGGCCAGATGGATCTTTGAAATAAATAAGAAGAGAATTAAACCAAACAGTATTGCACCTGTTGCCATAATGCATATGTGTGGGTGTGTGGGTTGGTGTTAATCAATTATATCATCTGCTTTATTTTAATTGAGGACAGAACGTTAATGTTGCTAGCAGTAGATCATTGAGATTAATATTTCATTCATCTGATGGCTTAGAAATACCAGCTAGGCAGGTAAGCAAATGAGAAACTTGAATCTTTTCAGCCGTCTCCTGCTGCAGCAAAGGTGTTTATTCCATTGACAAGCAATCAAGAACCTCTCCATGGCCTTTTTGTAATTGTGGCATTAACAGAGGATCAAATAGCACATAATGGAGGCATAAAACATGCTTGAAAAGGAGGAGGCCTTTGTGCTGAGGGAATATTTATGGTAGTCTGACCTAAGAGTTGGCTGCTCCTTCACAACAGGTGCATGATTTTAGTCCCATTTTGGACAACTAGCATTTTCAGCCTTCAGTGCCTCTCCTCACTGCATGCCTTTGCAAATATTCACAGAGAAGGGTCAGTTAGTAGTGAGGAGAGGCACAAAATAGCCAGAGCAGTGACTCTGTTCAGCATGGACCACCTATTTTTACTTTGCATTGCTGATTACATTAAATCTGCACTCTGAACCAGATACAATTTAACAGGAGAAGAAGAAAAAGCCTACATCATTAGGTGAAAATCACCATTTGGGCAACATCTTTTCTGTCTCTTTCAAACTGCTTTAGTGGGTTCTCCCAACTGTCCACAGAAAATTTCAGTTGGGGCAATAGGCTCCAATTCTTAAGAGCTGTCATTTCAGTAACAACACACACATTTCTTTTTTATTGAAATAAGCATATTTATGTTGTGATTTTCTCCTTCACAGTGTGAAGTGGCTCCCCCACCTCCAAAATAGGATTTGATATATGGATTGCCAGGATTTGTTCCATTCCTGAACCTACATGGTTCCTTAAATAAATTCAGAATGTTCCTTTTCTAAAGATTTTGTTGACAATTATTTGTTGTATGCTGTGACACCCCACACACATAATCAGGAGTAATAGCATAACCATGTGTCTTAATGGTTAGGACAGTCTTTTCTTTCAAGAAGCATAGTTTAATTTAAAGTTCCCAGTCCAGTGAAAACAATCATAAAAAAAGAAAATAAGGATTTCAGAATCCCCCATCAATAATTGAATGGATAGCAGGTTGAGAATATACACATCACCTATTCATAGCTGCAGAAGAAATAACAGCAAGATAAAATGACTTAAGTCCATTTAAGATATAGTCATTTTATATTTGTAAAAGTTACATTAATTTTCTCTTAACTACAATTTATAAATTCCATGGTGATAAATAATAGAAGCTGTATCTATACACTCCCATTTCTTATTTTTAAAATGATCCCTTGTGCTTGTCTGAAAGGGAAGCAAAAATAGATTTTTACATAGATTTAGTTTATAGGCTTATTTTAGCTGCTTTGACTTCTGTCAAATTTCTGCAATAAGCTGTTTTGAAATTTACATCAGTTTCATTAGCTGCACACAGAAGTCATGCAGTAGTATAAATGCTTGACGGTTCTGTAAATTTCTAATTAGCCCGACTCTGGATGGATAATTGTTTCAAAAATCCTCCCCCACCCCCACTCCAGAAAGCTGTCATGAAAACAGCATCCATCAATTGTCAGTCTGATTTAATCCAGTATTAATTATTCAGAGGGCTGCCAGGTTTTCAGGATCTCAGGCAGGATTCTTTGATATATCTTGTTAGAGAAGTGGGTTTATTTCAGAATAAGCATTCCTTGATTTCAGCATGATTGACATGTTGGACATGTGTTGCTACTAGTAGTTTTTTGATCCAGGGAAATGGATGAAGAAAAGATGCATGGAAAGTCATTTTAAAGTTGAAAGGAGACATAGAAATGAGAGGAAAACAATATTGATTTAACTCTATTTCCCTGGACAAATTTAAAAAAAAGAGAAAGAGGCAGATAGATCTTCAGAAGTGAGTGCTGAAAAACACTGGTTATTATACTACATCTATGAAAGAATAGGTACCGTATATACTCGAGTATAAGTCGACCCAAATATAAGTCGAGGCACCCAATTTTACCACAAAAAACTGGGAAAACTTATTGACTCGAGTATAAATCGAGGGTGGGAAATGCAGCAGCTACTGGTAAATTTCAAAAATAAAAATAGATACCAATAAAATTACATGAATTGAGGCATCAGTAGGTTAAATGTTTTTGAATATTTATTTCAAAGAAAAACAGTAAACTAGCTCTGTAAGTGGAAAAGAGAGCCAACAAAACCAATATGGTATCAACAATAACTTTAAAAGTACAAAAACCTTAGCTCAATCAGCAACCAAGCTAAAACACAAGAGTTAAAATCCTTCAAAACTGGATTCCTCATCATCATCTGTATGTCCAAACAGAGTCACTCTCTCCCTTGCAAGAAAAAAGCATGTGTAAGTGCTGCATGTACATCCTGTTTTGGAGAGCCACCATCTCTTTCACAGCTCTCCCTCATGCCTCCATTGCATGTGCACACATGCCATGGCTCAGTAGGTCAACATACAGATGTCACACTAGGTTCCCTCCTCAAAAGGAACATCCAACCTTTCTTGAAAAGTACAAACTTCATCTGTTCAGGATTGTGGTGACAAAGGTGAAGGAGGATGGGGCTGAGAGAAGGGAAGGGAAGAAAAGATCATTGACAGGGAGAAAGACAGGGAGAAACACCTGGAAGTGTGAGCCTTCGAGTTTCCTTAGGGAAGACCAGACAACAAGGGGAGAGGAGAGGAGGAGGAGGAGGAGGAGAGTTAAAAAAAAAGAGTGGGAAGCCAACTCACGCGTGCCATCAAAGCGGGTTGCTATGGTATCCAGGAAGGTGTTTTGGGGAGCCAGGAGGCCCCTCATCACCAGCATTTTAAGACTTGCTCAAGGACATTGCCATCGTCCAGTTGGAAGAGGGAAAAAAACCCAGAGGTATCTGAGAAGGACGGGAGCCGAGACGGGGCCCTTCGCTTCCTCTCCCCGAGACAGGCCAGGGGGAAGCGGGGCTTTCTCTGCCTGCTGCTGCCAGAGGGGTGCGGGGGGGAGTGCGGGGAAAGGGGGTTCGTGCCGAGGCTCCGCAAGCCACCGCCGCCTCCTCCAGACGAGCGCCCTGACGGGAGGCGATCGCAGCCGCGACGGCAGTGACAGAGACGAGGGGCGCCTCCGAAGAGCTCCGACTGCAGCGAAGGCGAGCGGCCACCACTTCCCCGGTGCGCGGCGGCGGGGCAACTCCTGGCGCAGACTCGCTGAGCCCTGCAAACGGCCGGCCGAAAACCGAGAGGAGGACGCTCGGGCAGCTGCCGCCCCTGGATCCTAACTGGAAAGACCCCACCGCCGCCGCCTCCCGCTCAGGCAGGGTCCCCATTCCCCTGGCCGGCCAGGGGCACAGCCGCTTCCCACTCCCGAACAGCCCGGGCGCTGCTAGTCAGCCTCGCTCAGCGCCCGGGGCGGCATTGCAGGCGCAGCCTTTTGCAGAGCCGAGCCGGGCCACGCCTCACCTCCTTCTCTTGCTCTTCTTGCAAAGCACCGCCGAGTTCCAAGAGCGGCTCCTTTACCCAGCAGTAACTTTCAAGTTGAGGATGCTGGGTGCTGCTGCTGCCGCTGCTGCTCCTCGGGGCTCTTGAAGCTAATCCTGGTTTGTTCGTTCCTGTTCATTGGAAAGGAAAAAATAAAAGACGGCGGGGAGGGAGGGGGGCACAAAGCAGCCCAAATGCGTAGCAGTGGAAGGAAGGCGCGCTGGTGCGAGGAAGGGAGAGAGAGAGAGACACACACACACACACACACAGAGAGAGAGACAGACAGACAGACAGACACACACACACACACTCACTTCGCCACTTTGCACCTTGCAAATGCAAAATCCTGGGGTTTTTGCATTTGCAAGGTGCAAAGCGGCGGGGGCAGATCCCGCGTGCTGGAAAGGGCTTGTCTGTATTACGGGGGGAGAGAGAGAGAGAGGGAGAGATCATAAGAACGGCTCTTGCTTTTTTCTTGCAAGGGAGAGAGCCTTGCTTTTTTCTTGCAAGGGAGAGAGCCGCCACCACCACCACCTCCTCCCCCTCCTCCCGAGTGAGTCTCCCCCTCAGTTTCCCCTGAAGGATCTTCCGTCGCTTTTGCCTTCTCCCTACATCTTCCCTCTGTTAAAATCCCCCCACACACACACACTTATTTTCGGTCGGATAGATTTCGTGTCTGAGCATTCTCACATGGCGGTGGGTCATTTTTTTTTCAGAGGGGAATCTGACTCGAGTATAAGCCGAGGGCGGTTTTTTCAGCACAAAAAATGGGCTGAAAAACTCGGCTTATACTCGAGTATATACGGTATATGCTTTCTCTCCTCACAACTGCTGCTGCTTTTTTATGTAATTAATTAATTAATATAGCCCATCTCACATGAAAATGAGTCTGGGCAGCATAGAATACTTAATTAAAAACAATAAATACATAAAATCAATAATAATTTAAAATAACTATTGGAAAAGCACACAGAGTTCTGGAAGTTTAGCAGAGCATACAAACTCCTCAGTGAAAAAAGGTGAAGAGATATTGCTGGTCCCAGGGCTTTGCTTGGTGGATTTGTTTCTTCTGGTTATAATCCCTCTTCTGCCATTTTGGAAATTCTTGGCTCTCATTGTAAAAAATAACTCAATCTCATGCTGTGCATCATATTATGATGTACTTTATAACTTAAGCAGTTCGGTATTCTTTCATTCTTTGGACTAAAATACAGTAGATGTGACATACCAGACACAAATATTTGTTGATATTTTTTTGTTTGTTATAGCTGTTATAACAGGATGACATCAGATGTAGTTGGAAAACAGCTCTCTCATCTCAAAGTCATCTTTCCCCTTTCCTGTTTTCAGTGGAAAAGATAGCTTTCCTTGAGGAGGAGTTGAGGTGAGGAGTTGAACAGTTTGTCTGATATTCTCAGATCAGTGTTTTCACTGATAGCAGATAAAATGATGCTAAGTGATAGTTTAAGAGCTTTCCGTTTATGCTGTTTTGAAAAATAGTAACTTAAAATAGAGAAATGTAGTCTTTTTCTTTTTCAGCATGATAACAGACAGATTCTGCAAGTAGCCGTTCATGTAAATTGAGACACTGCTTGTTAATGCTTTGTAGTTATAGCAAAGCAAATAAAAGAAATCATAAGCAACTAGTGCAAACTTGCCCTTTATTAGTTTTACAGTACAGCCTTTGTCTTTGGATCTGAAGATCAGTGGGCAAATACTGCTTTTTTAACTGCTTGATGAGAACCAAACATATAAATCACTCTTTTGCCATTCCAGGTCTTTCGGGCATTTCCAAGCAAGGGAATATGATGTTGCCTTGGGGACATCAGGAGGAAGATCAGCTGCAAGTGACAATTTGAGACAAGGGCTGTGTTTGACCAGGCTTTCTGTCACCAAGGTATTCACCGAGCAGTGTGCAACAACATCGTTGAGCGTCTTGCAAATGTTCTCAGATCACATGTTCATTCCTGAATTGTGCTGTAGTCTTTGCTGGGTTCCTTGTATGAGATGCACTGAAGTCTGACAGATGGATGAATTGAGAGCATGTGGAAAAGCTTAAATGATATATAGTTTCACAGATATATGAAATCAATGCAAAATATGTGCCTTGAAATACATGTCTGCATTTGGTATACATACTGATTGCTACTTGCTTTACTATAGAACAGATTTTCTCATTATAAATTGGCTCCCCCCACTAAAATGGTGAAGAGATCATGGAAGTCCCCACCCACCCATTTGCTACCAATACCAATACCAATATAAGGAGAGGGGAATTCTGTGAGAATTCTAATAGTTTCATGAGTACCTTAATTTCTGGTTTAAAATTAGGAGACAGAAAACATTACAGCTTTACTGTAAATTTGCTACTCAGAAGATAGTTGACAGAAGAAGTTTCCCTCTTCTAGCTATAGGGATCATTTAAGGCATTTTGCTACCCATGAAAGAAATCTTTGTTTCATCTTATATTTATCCTTTAAAGAAAACAGAGCCCTTTCATCAGATCCATCTTGGAAACTGAGAATAATAGAGAGAGAAGAAGACCAGTGATTCTCCAACATTCTAAAGGACTTCTGGTAGCTATGAACCCATTGATGTAGAAGACTGCATTTGCGAAAGGCACATGATTTAGCTGGAAGAATGATAAAGGAGACTGGGGAAGGAACATCAAAAGAATAGCCCAACCAGTTCTCCAAAAGCAGTAGAACATGGGAAATGAAGAATCACATAATATGGCAGGAGAGAAAGCCATACCCACCTCGATGAACTAGACAAGTGTTGCAACCCAATGGCCGCCTGAAAAAATCCCCCCACCATGTCAGCAAGAAAGAAGTCCAGTAGAGATTACTTGATTGACTAGCTAGAAATCTGAACCCTTGTATTGGGTAGATCTCCAGTAACCAGCTTGAAGATGGAGGCTAGAAAAAGTGAGGTACCAATTCTCATTCTCACAGAGAAAGCAAATCCATCAATCTCCCTTTATTCCATCAACAGAGTGGCAGAAGGAGAGCCAGATGATACTGGATCTGGAGATATGTTAAAACTGTGAGAGAGGGGCAATTTAGTTTTTTTATACCCAGTATAGCAACCCAGGTGCTAGAAGGAAAAGGATAAGATTTGCTTGGCAACTGACTAGCCATGCAAGGCATCTTACCTGCCCTCCAGTAATGCTTTTTTTTAAAAGCAGAATTATACACAACCAGGCAGACAGGCAGGCAGGCAGGCAGGCAGGCAGGCAGGCAGGCAGGCAGGCAGGAAGGAAGGAAGGAAGGAAGGAAGGAAGGAAGGAAGGAAGGAAGGAAGGAAGGAAGGAAGGAAGATAAAGCCGCACATTTTAAATTCAGATACTCTAGGTCATGAGGAACATTCCTAACTTATTTTGAAAGTGGTTCTGAAATATAATGAAGATGTTAACAGATTCCTGTGACTTAAGGAGAGTCATGAAATGTCTATTCTGGGCCACTCCATTATAAATCACATTGCCAACTAGCAAATGATAATAACACAGGATTTGAAAGCCATATCAGACCAGGCCAAATGGGTGAAAAATAAGCATTCTCTTGCATTGCCAACACAGCCACAATATATGCTTTACCAGGATGGTTTGTTATATCTCCATTCATGAGAACACTTAAAAGCAACACTGTAAAATTATATGATCTGATGCTTAAGATATTCTCTGTGCAGCATCTGTAAAAATGCCCATGCCTTATCTGATTATCTGGTTGTTTTTTTGCTCTCATCCTAGGTCATTCTGGGTCTATTACTCCTTTCATTATCTAAGGAGTAGTAGTATTGAACTAATATAGAAATTTAAGAATAGGAAATTGAGGTAGGAAAGCTGCAAGATTTTGACACTCACTCATTTATTTATTTATTTACAGTTGAACCATTTGGTAACAGAACAATTGATCAGTGTTGGAGTTCCAGCAGTAGGGATTTCGGTAAGGGGGCTATAACTTTTGTTTGCCTTTTGGGGGGAAGGAGGTAGATTTTGATAATTTGCCTAGGTTAGATAATGTTAATTTCATTACTGTTTGAATATGAAGAGATATGATGATGGGATCATCAAGAGAATCTGCCTTGAAAGTATTTTTTGGAATTTTTCCTTTAGCTTGTAAAAACCTGAATTTTCTGCACTAAGTAAATTGCTGAAGTTTATTACTTCATATAATATATTAACCTATTATCATTTTTGTTGTTTTTGTTGCTGCCTTTGAGTCAGTGTTGACTCCTGGTGACTACCGGGCGAATAGACAAGTCTGTGCAGTTTTCTTGGCAAGATTTCAAAGGTAGTTTGCCATTGTTTCCTTCTTAGAGCTGAGACAAAATGACGGGCCAAAGTCACCCAGGTGGTTTTGTTTGTAAGGCAGAATTAAAACTCAGTTTTCTGGTTTCTAGGTTGGTTTTTTTTAACCATTTCACCAAACTGGTTCTTGTTGACAGTTTCTTACCTGCATTTTAATTTGAGAAACAAATTTAAATACTTTTGTATGATACCAACACATCTAATAATTGCCTTTCAGGTTGCTACTGTAATTGGCAAATTTACAGTTTAAGAAATAATGCTACTGTATATCCATGTAAAAAGGAAAGGTCATTTCCTGAACATAAAACATAACCAGAACCAAAATGCCTTAATTTTCAGATCATTCTTATTTCATAAATAGTAATTCCTTCTGATTAATAACAGTAACAGAATTGTTTGCTATTTCTCCCCAGCCTTTTGGAACCTGGCAAACAACAAACAAGAATGTCATTAAAGCTGGTATTGATACCGTGAAGAATGTTTTAGATGCAGGTTATGTTCCTGTATTACATGGGGATTGTACCCTGGACTTGGAACAACACTGTTGTATCTTATCTGGAGATACAGTTATTGAGGTGAGATATGGGAATGACTTGACTTAGTTCACCAGGATATTTGCAAAAAAATTGAGCTCTTTAAATTCATATGCTGCAAATATATCTGATTATTTCAGACTGTTTTTCCCCTTTTTAATGAATATTACTAAGATGAAGTTGTTTGCAATTGAAGTTAACTGAAATTGAGTTTGATTAAAAAATAGAAATACAGATATGGTCATGTTCTTAATTGGGTAAAATATGTACCAATTTAAGAAGTAGCCTAAAGAAATGCAGAGCTGTGTACAAATTAAGACAAACCCTTCATGCCATCAACCATGTGCAGATAACAGCAATCCCTTTGTGTTGTGTTTGAAAAAGGTAAGTTTTCTTGCATGTAACATCTGGATGACAAAATGTATAATAATTTTAAGTGAAAAACATCACAATCTTAAATAGTGTAGTCTTGATACAATGAAATCATCCTATGGTTCTGAAGCAGACAAGTCTCACTCAAATTATTCCTCACATTTCCAGGCATTGGGACTTTCAATGCTTTCTCTGGCACCTCATGTTAATAGATACTAGTTTGTGAAAGATCATTCTAAGAAGACTTAGAGAGCTGATGCTAGGCAGTCACAAGAGAATTTGAAAATTAGCAGATCAGTGATTTGACTTAGGATAAAGCAGTTTTTGTTTTTGTTTTTTTCTATTACAGATTTTAGCTAAGACATTCTCTCCTAGGCGAGTTGTGTTTCTCACAGATGTGAGTGGAATTTACAGTTGTCCACCTGATACCCCAGGTACAGAACAAGTAAGCTGAAGTTGTCAGTACTAGTGGAATAATAGATAATATCAAACTTGGCATGAAAATTTTTGAAGTATTTATATGATGTGATATAACTTTGGGTTTTCTCATGCTTTATCTAAGAGGTAGCTTTGAAAAGAATTGTAAGATTACATTATCTTACTATTTTGAAAAAAATAAAAATACTAAAACTACGTATATAACAGGTCATATTTCAGCTGCTACCATCTATATAGGCATAAATTATAAAAATTGCAGATTCAGGAGTAGTAAACAAAATGCATAGGTACTCCTTATAGACCAAGATTTGGTAGAGAGATGAACTAGGGATGCACAGCTATTCAGATCCAGAATGGAAAACTTCAAATTTGGCATGGGAGAGTTTACTGTAGTGTTCAGTACATTTGATTTTGGTCAAAAGGCTGAGAAGAGATTTATGGCCAAAGGCCAAAATCAATAAAGTAAATATATAATTAACTGTCAACAGTTCCTTTAAAAAAAACACCTATTTTTTTTCTTGGGCTTGTACTGTAGTCATATAAAATGCATCCTTTAGTTAAGGAGGTAGGGCAGATAGTGATAGGAGCACGGTGGCTCCTGTGGTTAGATAGTGGGCTGGAGGTTAGCAAGCCCACGTTCAAGACTCAAGTGCTGCTCTGTGGGGAGTGAGCTCCTGTCATTCACTCCTGTTTCTTGAGTGGGTCATGAAAGGAGCCCCCATGGGTGTTCCCTGGGCAATTGCTTATGTTTATGTTCCCTGGGCAATTGTTTATCCTTTCAACCCGGAAGCGTCTTAAACAGTGCCTCCAACACAAAGAGTACACAAAAACAGCACAGCAAAACATGATTGCACTATTTTGTTACATTTAACACAGTCTTAAGCATTGTGCCAACCTTGCTTCTCTTTGAAATCTGTCAGTGGAAATCATTTCTTGTAAACATTCAAAATTAAATTAGTTGTTTCTATGCCACGGTGCTCTTATATTTTAGGATTAGCTTTTGTATGTTGTTATCTAAATCCTCTGTTTGTTTTGGAACAGGTGCTAGGCTGGTGGATTCCATTGTTATTGGTCCTGAAAGAACGATGGAGCCATCTGTGCTCACATCTGCACTACCACATGACTCTACTGGAGGAGTGTCCTTGAAACTACAAACTGCCATAAATATAGTTTCTTCGAGTCATGGAACCATTCCTGTTCTGATCTGCAAACTGGACAGTGAAGCAGCTATAAAAGCTTGCTTGACTGGGGAATTGAAAGAAGGCGAAGGCACAAAGCTTTCCTTTATGGATACGTGAAGTCTTTTGTAAAGGAATCTTGAATCATGTGAAAAAGAATTTCTGGGACAATAATATTCATAAATTCTTGACTGACTTTTTTGTTTCAATCATGTGTGTCTATTCGTTTTTGGTTATTTTATGAACCTCACAAATTCAAATCATAACTTTTTAACGCCTTGCAAAACAATAACATTTTGAATATCAGCATACAATATATTCACGTCACATTGAGTGCTATAAACTCATTAGCCTTGGTGCTATAAACTCATCCTCAGTGCCCCCGACCCAGGGGTGGTATTCAAAGTTCTTAACAACTGCTGTGAGCGTGGCCTAATTTGTGGGTGTGGCTTGGTGGTCATGTGACTGGGTGGGCGTGGCTTGCCAGCTGGGCATGGCTTGGTGGTCACATGACCAGATGGGCATGGTCTGGTGGTCATCTGACTGGGTGGGCATGGCCTTGTGGCCATGTGACTGGCAAACCAAATATAAATGGTTCTCGCTTAATGGCCAGTTGCTTAGTAAGTGTTCTAATTTATGACTGACCTCCCCAGAACTATTTGTCCTGTTTTTGGAGTTTTGACAGCCATGCACGCGTACACACACACACACACACACACACACACATGCACAGATACATACACACACTCCCTTCTAACACTGCTGGAGCAGGTGGTTGGACTAGATATCTCATTAACTTTCTCCCCCCTTTCCTTTTTCTTCCTTTCTTTCTTTTTCTTTCTCTCTCCCTCCCTCCCTCCATATCCCATTCACTTTCTTCTTTCTTTCTTTCTTTCTTTCTTTCTTTCTTTCTTTCTTTCTTTCTTTCTTTCTTTCTTTCTCATTCTCTCTTTCTCTTTTTTCTCTCTTTCTCTATCTCTTCCGCCCCTCTTTCTTTCTGTCCCTTCCTTCCATTCCTCCCCCCCACTTTCTTTGTGTATCTCTTTTCTTCCTTTCTCCCCCTTTCTTTCTTTTCTTTCTTGTCTGTTCCTTCTTTTCCTCTCTCTTTCCCCCTCTTTCACTTTCTTTTTTCTCTTTCCCCCTCTCTCTTTCTTTTTTCTCTTTCCCTCTCTTTCCCTCTCTCTTTTTCTCTCTCTTTCCCTCTGTCTCTATCCCTTCCTTAACCTATCTACCTATTTTCTACCCAGACAGGCGTGGCCTGGTCAAAGGCCTGGGCTAATCCTGCATCACCCCGTTTCCCATTTCAGAGGCCCCAGCCCTTAATCTCCCCGTTTCCTCCCCATGACCACCTCCTTCGTCGCCCCGTGATTTTACCTTCCTCCCACGGCTGGCTGTCGGGGAAGGCAAGCCAGGGCTGAGCCACTGTTGTCGCTGGACTCCCCGCCAGCCCACATTGCCCTTGTCACAAATGCCTGCAGCCACCGTGTATTTTTTTCGGTGCAGCTGGAGTGCAGCCACACCGAAAAAAAACATGGCGTCTGGAGGTTTTTTGCAGCGAAAATTACCAACCTCTGGCTTTGCTTTGCTTCTTCAATGTGCTGCAGCCGCATTCGAGGCACAGGCCCCGCAGGTCCACTCCATTAAGCCTGCTGCACCAGAGGGACTTGCCCAAGCAAGTCCGAGCGGAGTGGTACAGCAGTCAATGATGTGAGCCTGCAGGGCCGGTGCCTAGAACACAGCGTTGGTGGCGTGTTGGAGAAGCAGAGGAAAGCCATAGGTTGGTAGTTTTCACTGCAAGAAACCTCCAGAAGCATGTTTTTTTCAGTGTGGCTGGATTCCAGCTGCACCAAAACAAAAAACATGGCGTCTGGATGCTTTTACCGACCTCCGGCTTTGCTTGCTCTGCTTCTCCAATGCACTGCTGTGGCCATCAGCAATTGTTGCACATGCGTGCAATGTCACGCATGCGCAATAAGGACTGACTGGGCAGGGAACAGAGGAGTGGGTGGAGAGGAGCAGGGCTAGCCAGGGGCCCATTTACCGGTTCTCCAAACTACCGGGAATGGTAATGAACTGGTAGAATCCCACCTCTGAATTGCACCCTGCAAGGGGCCCACCTCCAGTGCCCCCCTGCTACCTCTTAGCGCCCCCTGCCGGCTCGCTTTCCTCTTAGCACCCCCCTAAGGTATCCCACCATCCCCAGGGGGTGGTAAGCCCACTTTGGGAACCACTGGTTTAAGGGTAAAGGAGTGGGGGTTTGAGGATGTAACAACAAAGTCAGGTAGTGCATTTCAGGCATTGACCATTCTATTGCTGAAGTCGTACTTTCTGCAGTCAAGTTTGGAGTGGTTTACATTGAGTTTGTATCTGTTGTGTGCTCTTGTGTTGTTGCGATTGAAGCTGAAGTAGCCATTGACTGGTAGGACATTATAGCAGATAATTTTGTGTACTACCCTTAAATCCAACCATAGGCAGCATAGTACTAGGTTGTCCAAGCCCAAAATTTCAAGCCTGGTGATGGAGGGTATTCTGTTGTGAGCAGAGGAGTTAGTATTCTTCTCATGAAATATTTCTGGATTCACTCAGTTGTATTAATGTCTGATATACAGTGCGGATTCCACTCAGATGAGCTGTATTCGAGTATTGGTCTAGCAAAGAACCTAGTTTATATGCCCTAGTTAGCAATTTGATATTTCCGGAGGAGAAGCTTCATAAGATTAGATTTACAACTCTTAATACCTTTTTGGCAATGCTGTTGCAGTGAGCTCTGGAGCTTAGGTGTGTACTCCAAGGTCCCTGACAGAGTGAGAGTCGTCAACAAGGTCATATCTGCCTAGCTTGTATTTGGTGTACTGATTTTTTTTTTTTTACCAATGTGTAGGACAGAACATTTGTTGGTCGAGATTTGGAGTTGCCAATTGTTTGACCATTCAGACACATAATCAATGTCTCTTTGAAGGAAGGTAACATAGTTTTAAATCATCAGCAAAGAAGACACAGTTGCTTTTAAGGTCATTTAAAGTTGCAAAGGTCATTTATGTAGAGTATAAAGAGTGTGGGTTCTAGAACGCTGCCTTGGGGGACACTGCTGTTAACTGGTGCAGGGTTTGATAGGGCACTCCCTATTTTTACTATTAGTTTCCTGTTTGACAGGAACACAGTAATCCACTTATGAAGGGATCCAGAAATGCTGTAAGAGTTTAGTTATAATAGTAGGTTGTCGTGTACCACTGAATCAAAGGCTTTGCAGAAGTCTATGTACATTGTGTCTATTGCTTTACCCTGGTTGAGTAGAGTAGCCATATGTTTTTACAGTGTAGGGGTTGTAGATTGCAGGACAATTTTTTCCTGAAACCAAATTGTTTTTTGAAGAGTAGGTTGTTTGACTCTAGGTGGAGGGTAATGGATTGGTTAATGATTGATTCCATGATTTTGCAATGATGCAACACAGTGAGATTTGTCTGTAGTTTTCAACTAGGCTGGGGTCACCTTTTTTGAAGATAGGGATGACCATTGCTAAGGATCATAGGTTCAGTAAGAAGCTGGTTCTGAATGATATCTCATATATTATGCTTAGGAGTCCTGCTATGGCAGTGGAGAGCTTTTTAAAAAAATATGCACATCATCCATCGGGGCCAATAGATAGGGGTGGTTTTAGGTTACATAGTGTCTTTTCTATGTTATCTTCTAAAAAGTCAATATGTAGTAGATCATTGCAGTTAGTTGTGGTATGATTAGGGAATGTGGGGCATGAGCTATTTACAAAGACTGAACTGAAGAATGCATTGAAGAGGTTGAGTGAGGGAAGGGAAATCTAATAATAGATTTTTCCATATTGACTTCCATTCATTTTTTAAAGATTTGTCTTTCAAACCTGTTTCTTCTTTGAATTTTTGTAACTCTAATTTCTCATGCTTTAATCATTCTTTTTCATTTTTGTTCAAACACCCATCTAGCTCCATAACCAACTAGATTAGTTTTAAGTCTTCATCTTTAATGCAAGTACTATCACAACTAATTTCACAGTGCATCCGGTCCCTTGTTCACACTATGCTATTTGTTTAGTACCAGCATCATTCTTTCAAAGGCTGTGATATACCCACAAGAAGGAATCAGTAAATGTGTAGGAATGTGCTATTTAAATTTTTGAAATTGTTCTTGAATTCACACACGATGTTTCATTTGAAGCCAAGTATCAATATTTTTATGCTGCTCCTTTACTGGTTTCCATCTTGGGGAAAGATTGCCAATATTGTGTTTCTACAATTTTAGCACATTTTTTATTTGGACAGCCTATCAAAATATAGAATATATTATTTATATTTATAATAGTATAATTGCAAGTATATTTTTGCTTATCAAGTAAGGTTGAATTTATCATAGAAATACAGAATTTATCACAGAAATACAAACTAAACTCCTTAAGAATGAAAAATGAACAGGGCAAGGCAAAACTATCCAGACTATTCATTGAAATGTTTGTGTTTAACAAGATTCTATAACTATCAGTAACGCTACCTCCATCGGGTGTGAAACTCAATTTCATTGATGGCTGCATCAGGATTATGTTTGACCTTGGGGGGCTAGTATGTATATGTGTGTTGCCAAGGGGGCATGGCTATCTGATGTCAGTCCACCCAGGCTCTGTTTTCAGCCATGACAGCCTCCTGCAGCCTTCCGCCAGTAAAACTGGAGCTTGGGTGGGCCTCATGCAGCCCCCACCAAGCTCCGTTTTTGCTGGCAGAGGCACCGTGGGCTGGTTCGCTGTTTGCAGGGCAGGGCAGATCTAAACACCTCACGGGCTCAATCTGGCCAGTGGGCCTTGAGTTTGACACCCCTGGCTTACATAGATGCAGTTGTCAGAAATAAAGCTCAACCAGAGGATATCTTCCAAATTAAGCTTGATTTTATATATGCATTCAAGGAAGGGTATTTTCCATTATCTCTTTCTGGGAAGCTTTTCACCAATACCTCAGGACATTCTAAATCTCTTGAGTCTGATTAGGATCTCTTATTCAAACATTCAACCTGGCTTGCTGAGGAAATAAGTCAAGCGTGGTCACATGCTGTCACCTTCTCAAACAAATATGGAAATTTCTGACATAATTCTAAATTATAATTCTAACTTATAATTCTAATAAGTCATAGGAAAACACCTGGAAGTTTTTGTCATGTTGCTAAACTGTGAGTATTAATATTTGTGTACTGTATGATTAAAAGTAGGAATACAGATCCTGGTGAACGTCAACAGCAGATTTTTAGGACAGTACTCAGTGCAGCTCATGTTGCATGTTCAAAACTGTGTCTTGAAATCTATACACTTTATTGTCACTGTAGATCAATGTATTATATTGCAGGCTATGTAGACAGTGTATGCTATGTAGACAGTGATCTTAACTGAGAGGGAAGATCTGTTACCAAGGCAATGAACAGATAAACATGGCCTAAAACCATATGAAGACAGAAGTTTATAAAAGTATCTCAGACAGGCACCCTCCAATGCTTCAGAAAGTAAAAAAGGAATGAGGTAGGTATATTCCATCATAACTTTCAGCTACAATAGGGACCAGAAGTTCCATTGCTAAAGTTAATTGAGTTGCATCTGATTTTTCATTTATTTATTTTTTGCCATGGTTGCTAAGTGAATTACTGCAGTGCTTGTTGGAAGCCAGCTGGGACAGTTGCAAATGGCCATGACATGATCTTGGAATGCTGTAACAATTGTAAAAATATGCCACTTTCCAAGTGCCTGGATTTTGATCACATGACTGTAGGGCTGCAGGAATGATTGTAAGTTACTTCTTATAATGCCATTGTAACATCAAATGTTCACTAAACAAGTGGTTGTAAATCAAGAACTACCTTTATATTTACAAATGAAAGCTGCTGCCCTGGCTCCTATGCTGTGTTTGTGTGCATCGACTGAAATGCAGAAAAAGACCCAGAAGCCAATGGAGCATCTAGTGGTGAGCAATGTTCTTCTTTGAGCAGTCAAACTTCCTCCACAAGTCAAAAGAGAATATGCAAACTTTTAAAACTTGCTTTCGGTAAATTTCCTTTACAGTCTCTTGTTCATAAAATAAACCCTTTAAAATCTCAGTTATTGAAAGATTTAAAAAATATGTAATAAAGAGTAATATTAATTATTCTGTTCATAATTTACAAGTCTTTGGAAATTTAATTTGGTTGCGATATGCTCCTGAGATTTGAAAAGTCTCCTTTCTGTGGAAGCAGCAGTGTGCTTTACAAGGAAATATTTTAAAACTTTTCCAAGAGGAAAACTCGGGGGGGGGGGGGAAGCTCTTTTTTGCAAGAAAAAAAAATCAGATTGGCAGAAAATTAACCCACCAGATGGATTTAAGAAATGTCAAAAATTAAGTTTAGTTTGAATTTGTTCAGCATTTTCTGACATGGCTTGAAATAATAATGCCCAGAGGACAGATGCTGTTTCCAGCAAAAATCAGGGGCAACGACTCTGACAAGTTTTGACCTATGAAAGAGAGAGGGCAAGAGAGAGAGAGAGAGAAAGATTAGGAGGGAGCGAAAAGACTGCCACTGATTCAGTTCTTAGATCTTCGTTTGCACAGCCTTGGGCGCAACACAGAAGCTACTGAGTAGCAGTGAAGAGAGAGATGCTTGTAAGGCAAAGGGAAGAGTAACAAGGTGAGTCACAAATCTGGGAAGCTCCTGATTTCTTACAGATTGCTCTTGCATGGCAGGGAAATTATTTAACTGGTGATTTAACTGTATTAATTGAATCAATTATGTTACTTTTCAATAGTAAATAATGCGTGGATTTCAAAACTCAACTTAAAACTGAATCTTCACAGGGTATATAAATTGAAAAGGATAGGACAAGAATTACTTTCTGGTTAGTATTGGTATTATTTGAACTCTATGAGTCCACATTGATGACCCTTTATCCCTCCTTTGCTAATTTAAAAGTTGTCTGGGGAAGTGGGAGTACAAAGCACTAAAACAGCAGCACATAGAATCCCTGCTCTGGATTCTTCTCATATTTTGTTGCCCTTCTCAAAGATTGGCTTTTTGTAATTAGAGTTGTACAACTGGTCAGTGGAGTGATTGAAAATGAATTGGAAATAATATTTGGGTGGATTCCATGACACAACACACCAATGATAGGTACATTCAAAATGTAAAGATAATTGTAATTGGATATTAGATAAATCTACACTTGATTTTTAAGTGTAGGTTACTCTAGTATGAAGGATGATTTATCTAAAGAGGGACATAAGAGCTTTTTTGTTAATGTTGAGTTTAAGAATCACAGTGATTGCATTTTACAGTATGTTAAGTCATTTGCTCATAAATTCTAGTGAATGCAAGGATGCTTATATTTGATATGAAGTCTAAAAGAGCACAGAATTGGCAAGACCACCCTTTCTTCCCAAATGGGGAAAACAATGATTTTATCCATATTTATAGATTTTAAGTTTGCTTGTATGTTAATATATATGCCAGATATATTACACACAAAACATTTGGAATATGCAATGTCAATTTTACCTGGAGGAAGAAGCCATCTGATCAGGAATGTTAACCATATATGGTTATGTGGAACAATTGAGCTGACAATTAAGTGAAAATCAGCTCAGGTTAATTTTCAAACTACTTTCAAACATTTTTACCGAATATTTTTACTTGTTCTTGCAAGGGCCTTTCAGAGGCATCAAAGCAACCTCAGGGACAAACAACTGGAAGTCTAAAGAACAAGGTGTTTAAGGCAGAAGTTTAAATGTCATGTTTAAAAGCATGCTTTTTTTTTTTTTAATTATGCATTAGGTTAACAAACAATGCTGACCAGTCCTTTAAATCAAATTTAACTGAGGAAAAGGAAGAAGCTAATTTAAAAGCTGGAAGCTGCCTATATTGCTTTCTATATTTGTAAAGTTAGATTTTAATCCCTGCTGCTTGTTGACCAACAGGCAGACAAATACAGAAACTACTTAAGCTACATAGGGATATTGGAATGTCAACATTGGTTGCTGGGAGAAAGGACTTACAGCAGAAAAGGCATGCTAAACTTTTAGAACTCTTTAAATAAATATCTCTTGCCTCTGGTCTATAAGTTGCAAGATGGCCACCTGTTTTTCAAAGTGTGCTGAATACTTCATAATCAATGTCAAGATCATTTTCAGAGTTATTTAAAAGCAACATGTAAAGGTTTTAGTTAACACACGTAACACACATTTTGCTGGATGCATCCAGAATACACCATTATTTAGCATTTCAGCCTATGGACATAGAATGAAATTCAGATCTACATATTCCAAAGATAATCTCATTCTTCATTATGAAGCTAGCATTGGGACAAACTCACATTAGCAAAACTGTAGTCATAATTAATTCCTGTCCCTGGATATCTGAACAAGATTTATTCATATGTATAATATCTGAATTGGTAAAGTGTATACCAATTACTGCTACAAATGACAGATCTGCGCGCACACACACACACACACACAATATTATTTAATCAAGTAACAGCCATGGTTTGACCAAATAACTCTGTTTAATCACATAGTATCTAGGACCGAAAGAGACCACGGAGGTCTTCTGCCCATGGCAAGAGAATTTATAACATCCCAGGCAAATGGTTGTCTAATACTTTCATTTCTCTACTCATTGCAGAATATCTTATGCCACCAGACTTGAAATTCCAAACCTAGACAACCTAGAACTATACCACCTTCGGTCTGATCTAAGTATAGTATATAAAATTATACATTGCAATGTCCTACCTATCAATGAATACTTCAGTTTCAACCATAACAATACAAGAGCACACAATAGATACAAACTCAAGGTTAACCACACCAAACTTGATTGTAGGACATACGATTTCAGCAACAGAGTGGTCAATGTCTGGAATACTCTACCTGGCTCTGTGGTTTCTTCCCCAAACCCCAAAAACTTTAACCTTAGACTGTGTACTATTGACCTCATCCCTTTCCTAAGAGGTCTGTAGGGGATGTGCATAAGTGCACCAACATGCCTACCATCCCTGTCCTATTGTTTCTTTTATTTTTCTTATTCGTATCCATTTCATGTATTTATAACCATGTTTATACTTATAAATTTGCAGATGCAGCACACTGCTGGCTCATGCTTAAGCAGTAGTCCTCTAGGACACTGAGATCAGAGGTGGTATTCAGCAGGTTCTGACCAGTTCTGGAGAACCAGTAGCAGAAGTTTGAAGTAGTTTGGAGAACCGGCAAATACCACCTCTGACTGGAGATTTTACAGTATCCTTCCCTTGCCATGCCCACCAACCCACGCCCACAGAACCAGTAGTTAAAAAAATTGAATCCCACTACTGACTTAGATCCCTCTTGTAGTTACTATAGTTGAGTCGGATACAACCTTTTCTACATTTTTTCATTTGGTTTTTCCTGCCTAGTTGCAGTATCTTATTTTTCTCACCACTGCATCTTGTTAGCTAGGGCACAATGCTCAGATCTGTCAAGATCCTTCTGAATTTCAAGTCTATGACATCTTATCAGACCTTTGAAAGACAAATGAATACTGAGATAATGAATATGTAATAAATGGCTGCTGTATTAATTTTTTTTCAAAAGAAGTATGCATTTCTCTGGCACATTTAATCCTTATATTTTCAGATGAATGACTCAATTTTGATGGTGTATCAAAATATAACATTTGAAATAATTCTGGAAACAGTTCTCAAATCCTACAAAGAGTTTCATAAGCATGAAGTAAAATTTACTTTAAAGTGATTTGGAGTTGCCAAGGAAGTGATCACGCTTAAGCCAAAAACACATACAGAATGTTGAATTTGTTAAACTTTAGCATGTCTTCTCAAGCTGCCTAGTTGTATGCTGGAATATTTGTGTTGGAATGGCTTAGGCAACCCATTAACAGTGCAACTACTTCTGCTTAACAGAGTTGGAAGAGACCTTGGATCTTCTAAGTCTCTTCCAAACGAACAGGAGACCCTACACCATTCCAAATGTCTGTCCAATTTCATCTTAAAACCTCTTCTTAAAAATATTGCACTTTCTCAATTTCTCTCTGTGGCAGCCCCTCAAATATTGGAAATCTGTTTAGATTAGACATAACCAGTTCCTGCAATTGTTCGTCATACATTCTAGCTTCCAGCCCCATAATCATCTCTGCACCCCTTCTAGAGTCTCAACATCTATTTTGTGTCATGGTGACCAAAATACAAATACTTGATGGATAATCCTCAGTATGCTTGATAGACGTTGACAGGACAAAGAGTTACAGCCTGCAATGAACAATAATTGTTATTCCAGGAGAGAAGAGATATAGAATGGTTGTAAGACTCAGCTTTAATCTCAATATTCCATCAACATTACATAAGCTTCAGGAGATTGTCCACCTGTCTATAGACATTTCTAAATTCTGCATATTAGAATCCATTCAGCTGCCATGGTGTTTATTGTATGCTAATCACCACAGTACAAATGTATATTTAATATTTGCAGAGGCTTTGGAGACCCTGAAACTGTTAAACATCCAGTTATGCCATCCATCCTGCAAAGTTATGCTAAAATATTAATTGGCTGTCATTTACAAAAATATGTTATCAAGCATAGATCATGATCAATAGTAAAAGTTGGCTGATCAAACCACTTGAAAGCACTATGAAATGACATACAGTGTTAGCTTGGATCATAAATCACACACTATTTTATCTCTACACTGCTAGATTAATCTAGCCATATCATTGATATCTTGATCACGTCGTGATTCTCAAAGTCTCTGAGTTGATGTTAGGAAAAAGTAGAGAATGTAGAACATCCAACCTCTTCCAAAGCGCACTGCAAAGTTAATCCTGAAATGACTGAAAGGCAACAAGACAGTGTGGCAGTTGCTTTCCCTGATCCATTTTTATTAACCTTGGCAAAATGTGCTTGGTCATATGAAAGAAATAGGCTGAAATTCACAACTGCTTTAAGCAGGTAGGATCACAGCAGAAATAGACTGAGCCCAGTGGAAAGAAAAGCTAGATCTAGGTCAAAAAGTACATTTGGCATTTCAGGATGTTCATTTGAGGACAGTTAAACAACAAATACAAATACTTTCAGAATTTCAGCACATGGATGGATGATCTAATACATAACTGCTTTCAAAAGCTTCAATCTTTCACCAAAGGATCCTAAAAAGCATAAGAAAAGTAAAACAGGTTCCTTTAATAACTGGCTTGTTAGGGATACACACCCTAGCAGAACATGCAACGGCAGTCTAGCAGGCAGGCAAATGATTTGAGATAAACATTGTTGTAGTTTACACTCAGTAAGACAGATACACTGTGCCAGTTAAATAGTTTTTTATTCCAGCAAGAGTTATAGCATAGTCAAAACAGTCCATATGTCATACACTAGTTCAGTCCATCCAGGTATTAATCAGTTGCAAAGTCCAGTGTTGAAAATAGAGGTCAGTAAACTTACAAATAATCAGTCCAGCATTATATCTCTTTTGCAGTCAGAGATATGAAGAAAATCAAACCCCTTTTCTTCTCTCAGCAACAGCAGGGAAACACGCAGTTTTCATCATCAATCCAACATTGTAAGCTACTACAGTAAAAGCCAGCAAACAGTGAGCACTCTTGCTCCCTCTTATGGTGATTTTACAACCGCACCCAAAATACATGTTTTGCAGTTAAAGTGATACATACACTTAAACTCACTAACATAGTTTATATATTAATTTTTACCCAAACTAAGTTAGGTAACCAATGTTATCCCTAACATGGCAAAAGGGGAAAAAAAAGGCAGAGACAAAGATTTAACAAACAAGACTCATCTCCAAAGGGATGTAAGAACTGTTCCTTTCCAAAAGGTCTGTATCTTCTTTGTTCATGAAGGGGTGACAGCGAGGAGGTTGAGTTTGTGGATGGTACAGCTTATTTCACATAGTAAAACCAAAAGCCAACAGCAAAGTAATCCATATGTATTTCCAAACTCAATTAACGGCCTTTAAGCTTGCAATTATAATTGGTGGAAAGTGATGAACCAGAAAGAAATAATAATGGTTTATTGGCTCTAACTGACAAAAAAATGGAGCTTAGATCCAAACAATATTGGTCCCAGTATACAATAGCTAAGAAAAATTCATTTTATTTTTGTTGAAAATTGTGTCAAAAATAACATTACCTGTATCTTGAATTGTTTTAACCCTTATATATATGTGAGAATTAGCTTAAGAAGAGCAAAATGATTTTATTACCATCAATATTGCTTTACAAATAATACCTAGTATTATGTGATTTATATTTAAAATTTGTATAGGTTTCACAGTTTTCCCCCCATTGCTTCCCTTTTCACCAGTATATTTGTATTCATCAACCAGGGTTAACTATTTATACTGCACAGAACTTTAATACATTTTTGTCTCTAAGATGCTAATGTTTTTAAACCTACAAATATGGTTACTGATTTTGAATTGTCTCTAGCACCACCTTGTGTCTTTATTTGCTAGATATTCCCAATTCTTTTCTCATTTGAGTACAAATCTATCCAAAATAACAAAGATTAAAAACGAAGTTTTCTGGCTTATTAAAATATGCTAAAGATGAAATCCATGAGATAGCATGAAAACAGTTTCTCCATTTATGAGCAGCATTTCTGCAAATGCAACTTCCCATCTCAGTGCACAGGGTACTATAATATCAATAACATTATGTCCACCTCACCCAAAAAGAATATGAATCATTAGTCCAGACTGGATTAAAAACAATACATGAAAAGAATTGAACATCCAAAAGCAGTTGCTCTCAAAATTAAGTGACACTATCTGTATGAGTAGAATTTATTTCTAGTACATTCATGACTGTACCTTTATTGAATTTTGTAAGCTGACCAATTTCCAGATGTGTGAACTTTGATAATTAAAATTTTCAACCAGCACAGCACTGCTAAGAATTCTAAAAGCTTGAGTATGTAACTCTGAAAATGTCCAATTATGGATAGGGTGTTACAAGCATTTTTGGCTTATTCACTATGATTCTCTCTCCCTCTCCCCCCACCTCCTTCCTTCCCTCCCTTCCTCTCTTAAAACAGTTTTTTCTAAATATTGATAGATATTTCCACTAATAATAACGAGGCATTGATTTGCAGTGAAAACTGCTGAATTCCAGTTGTCAACAGAAAACAATGGCAAATTGGAGAGGAGGTAAGATCTTTACTAGAAGCTTAGACAATTAGTTCTTCCAAGAAAGGATTTATTCATTCAACATCATTTCAATGGCTTGGACATATATATTTATGCTACAGTTAATGTTTTAATCCAATCTTATTCAAGTTGAAGTAAATGGTTGGAATTCACATGCTTCAAAATATATGATCTTCCGAACAGAACATTTCTAACAAATAAGTCCCCTGAACTCTTGAAGTTAAATATGTACTCATAAATCATTTAAATTTTATAAAAAAAAAATTATTTCTACAAGTCTCACTTTTGACACACTTTTGGTAGTTCAGAAGTAAAATTGGCTTTTATAAATATTCCCAATATAATGTCATAATTCTGGAGTTCTGATAATTGAGAGTGCTACAGTATCTGTATAGAGGTAAATAACTGATTAAGCTCAAAGAAAAACTTTGTGTAGGCTTAGAGTCAGAAAATGTTGAGTTCTAATGGTGGATAGAATAAGAGAGGGAATGTCAGCAAAAGGGAATCGAAGATGAAAATTTTGGAAAATTTCATATTTTCAATTACAATCTGGGATTCTATATCAATCACCATAACAATACATATTGGGGGAGCCAGCTGGTCTGCTGGTTAAGACACCAGGCTAGAAGCCAGGATGTCATGAGTTTCAGTCTTGCCTTAACCATGAAAGACAGGTGGGTGACTTTGAGCCAATCACTCTTTTTTAGCCAAAGCCACCTCACAGAGTTGTTGTTATTGGGAAAATAGGAGGAAGTAGTGTGTTTGCTGCCTTGAGTTATTTGTAAAAAAAAAAAGGGGGGGGGGATATAAATAAATATAAATGCAAATAAATAATATTAATAAATAGTATTTATAAATAAATAAATCTAAAGGCATATCCATATTGCATTTGAATGGTCTAATTAGTTTGTATAGAAATGTTTAAAAATACAATACAGTATATCATAATTTATCTACGTTATTACCTTAATGCCAAGTCATTTTTCAATCTTGTAGAAGTAGATATCTAGCTATTTAATTTGCAATTAACTTTTCATTTTTGACTGTCTTTTTATTACTTTTCAGTTAAGTCTTTGAATAAATCTGCCCTCCCAGGGGTGGCTATTACACAGTTTATAGAAGATATTCCTAAAGGGTACAGCCTGCCTGACTTTGAGCGGAAACCAATCACTGTAACATTACAGGAAGGTGAGATTTCTTAAGGATTTGCTACCTCCATTCTTAAATTTCTAACTGAATAGCAATTCTTCTAACCAATTTATTTTAATCACTGGAAAAACTCCTGGTAAATGTTAATCAGGTTATTCCCTGATGCCCGATTTGAAGCATGGGATCTTTTGCTAGAAACAAAACAAGTTCACTGTTGGCTTTTGCTGTGCTTTCCCCCATTCTGCTCTCTAAAAGCAGGATTTATTTTTATACACAGTGGGCTTTTAGAACTCAAGACCAATGTTCCATAGGGAATATTTTATTTATTATTTTAGATTTCTACTTCCCAATGAAAGTAGCTTGTATTTTTTTCTTTCTTCTTTGTCAGGTAAAAATGCCATTTTCAGAGCTGTGGTCAAAGGTGAACCAAAACCAAAGGTTTTGTGGAAGTGCAGTAATAGGGAAATGGATGATTCTCAGAAATATCAAATATCTTTTAATCCTGCCACAAATGAATTTATCTTGCAGGTAAGGTTTAGCATTTAATTTTAAAGGATTGATGGACAGATGGACAGACAGACAGACAGATATAAATTTCCCAAGGTTAGCCATTCTACCTTTTTACTTAGGAAACAGAAGAGTGAGAAATATATTATACCAGTCTAAGAAACTGTAATTTTATTCATTTTATTTTCCCTTTGAAGATAAACAAAATTACCTCAGATGATGCTGATTTGTACCGTTGTATTGCTGTGAATGAATATGGGGAAGCGACCTGTACTGCTGGTCTCAAAATTATAGAGGGTAATTAAATCGTTTTAGCATGTGACAATCTGTCTGAGCAATCTATCTGTGACATGCAACTTTGGGGCTGAAATCAGGGACAGCAACAGTATGCATGTGTATTTGTGTCAAAAAAAAACCAAAACCAAAGATGATATCATAATCTTAAGACCAAAGCCTGCTCCTTTTTTACATTGCCTAGCATCACATGTTGACTATTCATAAACTAAAGTCACAATTTAAGTTCCTTGTAAGTTGTCTAAAAAAGCTGTTTCCCATCAATGTTTAGATGTTTTAATACAAGTCATGTACATTTGTCTCACTAAAGACTGTATAAGTGCTAACTATAATTACTATAAATTCTGCATGACCTGATTATGTTATGAGTAGTCCTACCAGGGTATTGTTAATTAACAAGAATTGTCTTTCTGTCTCACTATCTCTTCCTTTTCTTTTATCTCTCATCAAAATGAATCTGTAGACTTCAAAAAGAAAACATTGCTTCCTGTAACACAACAGGCAGGTGAGTTGCCACAATGTTATTTTAAAAAATCATAATAGTGGTAATCTAGAAGGCCAAACCCTGGTTCTTTAATGGCTGCTTGGCAATTTTGAATCATTTTAAAGTTTTAAATTATGAGCTGTTATGTACCCTTTAAATATGATTTTGAATAAGCACCTGTTTTTTTTTAACTTCATGCAAGTAGCATGTCTCTGCTGTTCATTAAAGGAATCTGAATTTTTGCAGATTTTCATGAGAACATTTTTCATGAAAAAATACTGCTGCTTTAAAAGATTAATAATACAACTCTTTAAGAAGCTGCTGTTGATTTTAGACCAGTATTTTTTAAACAAAAATTGGCAGCTTTAAGATGTGTGGACTTCAACTTCCAGAAGTTGGATATGCTAGCTGGGAAATTCTGGGAGTTGAAGTTCACATATCTTAAATTTGCCAAGTTTTAAAAATACTGTTTTAGGTTCACATGGAGATACAAAACACTTCTTCTAAATCATTTTTAAAGCTTGCACATTTCTTGTGATGTAAGCTCAATTTTCATGCTAGTGTTTAAAATATTTTATAGATCTTAAGAAGGAGATTCAGGACTTCAGAAAAACCTTAAAGAAACGGTGAGCTTTCCAACGACTTATGTTAAATAGCTGGATTTTCTTTTTGTTATATGCTAACAATAATAGTACAATAATGACACACAGAAATTCCAATTCCAGAAAATTAAACTGTTGTTTTATTGTTATTTTGCTTCTGCTAGTAATAAAGAGCTGTCTTCATTAAAGGATTCTTCATTAATATATCTTTTATATAATCAGTCAACAATTGGACATAATCAACAATTATTTACAGTTAACTTTTTCTCTCAAATATTAACTTTATTTATGTCAAATGATTCTGTCCCACAAAAGATACCTGCAAAAACTCCTAAATTTATTATTTATTTAAACTATGAATGCATAGATGTTAAATATTTTTGATAACGTTTTCTTTATTAACAATACCAACCAATAGAAAACCCATCACCTCACCAAGTTAGGTTTTTCAGTAATGAGTTAGCTTTGCTTCTAACAATACATCGTAATTAATATGTCTTATATATGTCTGCTATTATAAACTGAACAGTATATATTTTTGCAAAGTATACGAAATTTCCCTAATGTAATGATAAAAATGAGGTAATGATAAAAAAGTAGTCTTCCAAGCATTTTCCTCATATGCTTCTTCCACAATTACATGACAAAATTTAGGTCTCTTGCAATTCATGTACATTTTGGGTTTGTCTTTTGGGAATTAACCTGTAGAACACCTTCAGCTGTTTCTAAGAAAAAAATGGACATGGAACAGATTGCACAAATATTGCTAAATGCAGAGAAGAAAGATTATGAGAAGATTTGCATAAAGTATGGAGTTGTTGATTTCCGTGGGATGCTGAGAAAACTTCAGGAAATGAAGAAGGCGAAAGAGGATAAGCAGGCTCAAGTGAGACTATCTTGCTTCATATCCTGTGATTTGATTAGATAAATATTCAATACATTGTCATTGACATGTTAATTAAAATATCATCAGAATGCAAACTTTCATTGCATTTTAAGGACAAAGTAACCACTAATCATTAAAAAGGATACTGTCACAAGTCTTGAGTTTATTTCATGGTATATTCTACTGAGAAATAATTGTCTTAACATCTTCAAGTGGAGCAAAAGTTTTGCTCCTTTGACAACAATGAATGTGTTCTATTTTGCTAGTGTGAATATTATACATAAAATGTTATAATATCTTAAATTATTTACCTCTCTCTTGTTCTTACAGTTTGTGTACAGTATTGCAAATCTGAAGCATCTGAAAGTCAATAAAGAGCAAAGAAATGCTTCATTTGATCTAGAGATGGAACTGAAAAACCCAGAGAGCAGAATTTGTCTCTACAAAGTAAGGAAGGATAGTGATTTGGCTAATTCGACACATGAAGTTTATGAGAGAATGCCATGACTCAACTGGAACTAAACAGCTATGGAAACAAGCAGATTAACACTTCATTCGACAGTAGCAATTTTATTTCAGGAATAACATTGCCAGTATGGTTTTATACATAGACTTCCTTTGTGGTAACATATAAAACACAAATATTAGGAGAACAGTTTAAAAAATGAATGGAGATGATAGGGAAAGAGATAAATGAGCAGAGGAAAGAAGAAAGAAGAGGAAAGTAAAACAAATCCAGGTTAGATGTTATAAAAAGAATATAATTCAGCAGAACAGCAAGCCCTTCCAAATGGTTAGATAATAGTCCTGATGGGTGCGATAGCAATCTAATTCTTGAGTCTTTTGCACTCTTCTGCATTAATTTCTTTTCAATAACAGTCATAAGCAACGTAAGTTGATTACTATTCATCCCTAAACAAGTTATTGTTTTAGGAGGAAAACTCTACTGGTAGATTTGACCAATTCAGATATGGCTAATATCAAATTAGGGCCTACTATGTTTTCCTTAAAGTAACTATAATTCAAATCTGAAAGTGAATTCAGATTTATTCTACAAGGCTGTAGCTTTGCCTGTTTATTTGTTTTCTCATCTTACTTCTAGGATGGCCAGAAGGTCAATTTTGGAGTTAACGATGACAACTTAAAGCACCGCCTAAAGCAAGAGGGCAAAAACTATAAGTTTACAATCAATGATCTGCAGCCAGACGATGCTGGCATTTATCAGGTCAAAGTAGAAGATGTAGATATCTTCTCCACTGAACTGGAAGCAGAAAGTAAGACTTCTCAACCGAAGACTCCATATGGGTGTGCATTTGTTTCATAACAAATGAAATATCTGACAAACTAAATTAATTCCTTTCATTTATTAATAGTGAAGAAATAAATGCTAAAGATGTAGATAAATTTGCCATATTCATTTGTTGCTTATGTTTAGCATTCATTTTCGCAGACTCAAATTATGATAGATGAGAAATAAGAAGGAGCATGTCATATTTTAATTATGACATAGGGAGTATAGAACAGGGCTATCAAACTCATGGCCCATGGGCCAGATGCTTCATACGCTGGCCATGCCCACACCCAGTTTAACGAAGGGGAAAAGAGTTTTGATACCTCAAGTGACGATGACATTAACACCCCTGGGCTAGAAAGAGCATGAGAATCAGGTATACCAAAACTGCCAGAGAATGATAAAACTGCCAGAGAACGACATAGGACAGCCATTTTGTTCTCTTCTTGTTTTGTTTTTAAATCAGCTTCTAATAAACATATAAAACAATCAAATGGACTTAGAAGTCAGGCTTTGTTTGCATGAACAATTTTTTTTTTGGCAATAAGAAAGGGATTTGCATTTGCCACTTTTGCTTCCTATAATTTTTATATATAATTTCAATAAACTTTCCATTCTAGCTAGAGCCTTATGGATTTCTGGCAGTCAACCATTCAAGTCCTAAGCAGGTAAAAACCTGCTTAGCTTTTTCTATCAGCCACAGTTGGATTCCAGAGAGCTCATTAAAAATACAGAATAGCATTAGTTAAATTCAAAGATTCTTTAAATCTTACTTGTGCTGCTCTTTATATTTCCAAAGCATTTTTTGAGTGTCTACATTTCTGGAACAGCTGTGGTAAATATCATGTAATATCTGCCCTTCAGTAAAACAAAGAAATGAGGAAAACTTCAAAGCATATCAAAAAGCAGTGGTATTTTCATATTAAAAATCATATTCATGTTCCTTAGAGTCACCAATCCTTCTTCTTCCCCCATGTTCACTATCATAAATATAGGGAAAAAATAATGCTGAATTTTGAGACTGGTTCATTGCTTCCATTCAATCACATCCAATATTTGGAGGCTGTCTAGACAAGTCCCTGCAAGTTTCTTGCTAAAGTTTTCAGAAGTTGTTTATCATTGTTTCCTTCCTAGAGCTGAGAGAAAATGACTGGCCCAAGATCATCCAGCTTTGTGCCTTAAGGCAGGCCTAGACTTATGTGACCACTACACCAAACTGCCTTTCAGGTTCACATATTATATTAAGAGTGCAGTTTGCTTAGCACAACTGTGAAGAAACCTTACATTTTCCCAACTTTATTAGTTTAAAAACGTGATCTTAAAAACAGATTTTCCCCATTTCTCCCCCTAAAGTTTGCCATGTTTCACATCATGGTTTGTGGATACAAAATATAGAGGTCTAGATTTAAACTTTCAGCTTTGTTTTCTGCTTTCAACTGTTGAAAGCAGAAAACAAGATGATGCACAATAATTAACAGAATAATAATGAAAATGAATGTGATTTTAACAAATGAATAATTTTATGAATGATAATTTAATATAGAAACAACTAGAAAAGCAATTTTGCACAAATATGTGATCTTGTGCATGTAACCTGGAAAGAAATCCCATTGTCTTTAATGCCAGGATTGTAGCAAGCATAATTTTGTAGTATGATGGCATTAAAGTGAACAATTAAAGAATTCAAGCCAAGGTTTTATAGTATCCTTATATATTAGCTCTTTAAATAATATGAAAAATGTCAGATTAGTAAATCATATGTACATGGAATAAACATACCTTTTCAAAGTATATAATAAGCATAGATGCCGAGATGTATAATTCATTATGTACAAAATCAACATTGAAATGCCTCAAAAAATGAAATAACCCTCAATCTCATAAGTGAATCCAACATTTGCAGAAAGCTGTTGTATAAATTGGGAGCTTAAATTAGGACAGAAAAAAACTGGTTTCAAGTAATTTCTTCTTGCATTGATGTGGATATTTTTCTCAAAATGTGAGCTTAAAGCCTTTTTATACATTTTAATATATTGTGAAATTGAAATTTGAGTAATTTATCTTCTTAATATAAAATTTGTTGAATATAAAAATATGCCTCCAATTTTAAATATAAAACCAAGACAAAATAATATAATTTAAAACATTTTAATAGTTTGTGTGCTGGAAATCCTGACTAGGCAAAATGAATTGTAAAATACTTCTGGAATAATGAATGTGTGCTGATATTTTGTTATCAACATTGTCAGGAAGACATTTTATCACTAAATATTAAATCTGATTATTCTAAGCTAAGTTTGAAAAATAGATAGGTAAAATTCATTCATTGGTAAATGAAATAGATATTTGCCATGCTTTTTCCACCTACAGGTTTTCTTCTGCCCCACATTTTGAATTTGGTGTATGTCTATTTTCAATTAATTCATTATTTCAGACATTCCTATACACTGTTGCTCTCTACCTAGTGAGAATGAAGTAGCCACCAGAAAGAAAATGCTATTTTCAGTTTGCCTGCTACGAAGCCTATTAATTCATTTAGAATCAAATTATAATTATGATATCTCACTCTTGAATGATGGCCTTATTTACCATCTAGGCATTAAAAATATCCAATCCTCTGACAAAGAGACTTACACCATTGACACTGGAGGCTGTTCTTCAAGTACTTGGCTTGAAATAAAATGTGAGTGATGATCTAATCTTGATTTCTTACAACATAACCCTGCAGATGTACCCCTTTCCCTTCTAAAAACATCTAACAGTGCTATATTCAAGATCTCAATGAGAAATGCCTAATTATGGGTTGCAAAGAGATTTAAATGACAGAAATACTGGAATAAGTTTTAAGATTCCTTAATCATTAATGACTTCTTCCAGTTATTCTAAACTGTAACATTTGCTTTGGAAATGTCCAGTGTGCTTTGCAAACACCATTAATGTACTGGTCTTAAATAATTTTTTTTTCTTTGAAGGATTTCAAAGAATACATTTGTAAAAACATAAAAATTATTTGCCTGATATAGTGCAATGTTTCCAGCAGTACTGGAATCATTATATATATCCCTAAACTATCTAAATGTGAAAACTCTATTGTAAAACTGATAGCTGTGATCATTGTTAAATCAATATTAATTAATGCAAATCATTCATATAACATAGAAGTTATAATGCTTTGCAATTTGAAGATCCGTGTTTATAATAATAGTTATTTCGCTACCATATAAATACTGTTCATAAATAAGATGTTTATAAATGATATATTAGCTATAATTTCATTTGCTGTTTTTTTTTTAAAAAGCCACAATTCTTTTATGCTACTGATCATGATATGGCACTAAAAGGCTCACCTGGTATCACAATGCAAAACTAGGAGGAGTGATGTTTATTTAATTAAGGTGTTTCATTCATTAAATTGCATTATTTTGCATTAAATTACAAGAAATGAATGGCTTTGCCATTTCAATTTAACCATCAGTATATTTGTAATACAGCTTCTAAAGAAAAGCGAAAGCAATCTGAAGAGGACAGTAGTGATAAAGCTGGACAATGGAGCAAACCATTAGATGAAGAGCATGCTAAGAAACATCACCAAGGAGAAAGGCAGAAAGATCAAGATCTCCTTGCAGACTTCAACATGGGCAAAGATGCCCAGTATGGGAATGGCCAAGATAGCAATATGCAGCTTTATAACAGCCTGGAAAAAAATGGATCTCTGAGAAGTGATGGGAAGATAGGATTTGATCAGAATGTAGTGCTAGATGGAAACATCAGAAGAATAGATAGTTTGACTGACAAGACCTCCCAATATGGGAAAAATGCAATGTTAGCTTTCAACACTGGACATGAAGGTACAAATGGATGGCAAAGTTCAGAAAGACAAGTTTCCACACTTAACGGAACAGTTCTTTCAGACAGATTTAACAGAGGATCAGTCTTGGGATTCCAAGATACCATATTAGGCACTGCAGAGATCAATAGCAATCAATATATTGTCAGATACAAAGGTGGCTCTGGAGTTGGATTTGACATAGCAGGAAAGATAGAAGGACTTAATGAGAAGGAAGTTATATTGGGTGATTCTGATCAATCAAGAGTGAGTTTTGATAGCAATGGAAGTCTCTGTCCTAAAGATGGTGGGTTAAGTGGTGCAGATATACTTTATTTCAAAGATAATAAGCTCTCAGAAGTTGGAGACAGAAGTAGACTTTATAGAGATGTTTACATAATAGCTGAATCTGATGTAATAGAAGGTGATATAGGAGTTGCAGGGAAATTTTATGACAAAGATAATCAATTAGAGAAAGCCAAAGGTCTTAGACTTGATGGCACGAAAAATAGCTGTGGCAATTTGGCAGGTAAAATTGGAGATGATAGGATAATGAATGAGATTTATGTCAATGATGTAGTGCTAGCTGAATCTGAAGTGGTGCCTAGATTTCTGAGTGCTGGAGGGATAGTGGTACACTGTGGGACAAAAGGAATGTCACCTGAATCAGGCACTGATAGACATAATGATGCTGAAAGTCTAAGAGTGCTGCATAGCAAGGATAATATGATAGTTGATGCTGGTACTTGCATAAGTGGCAAGAAGGATGTACTAAAAGGAGCTGTTAGACCTGACGGTACTGTGAACATAGATGGATATTATAATATGGATGTTGTGCTACAAGGAATGAGTGCTTGCAATCTTGCTAATAACATAGATGGACTCTATAATAAGAATGATATATTAAGAGGCACAGATGCTATTGGACAAAATAGGGCCACGAGCATAAGTAGTCTTTATTGCAAACATTCTACACTTGATGGAGCTGTTGTTGGGGGACCTTATACTATTAGAAACATGAATGAACACCATGGCAAAGAAGTTGAAATAAATGGAGCTGATGCTGGAAGCATCGGTGGACTTTATGATTGGAAACTAGGAAACTATGGCAAGCTTGGGAGAACAGAGACTACGTGTGGACACTGTGGCAAGGATGGCATGCTAGGTGAAACAGACACTAATATAGCTGGTAATATTGGTGGAATAGACTTACTGTATGGTAAAGATGTCCTGCTAGATGAAATTGGAGCTAGTGAATATGGTAATACAGTGAATATCACTGGACTCAATGACAAGAATGGCATACCAAATAAAGCAAGCAGCTGTGGAGCTGATAGTTCTAGTGGGCATGATATGCTAAATGGCAAGGACACTGGTAGATTCTATGGAAAGGATATTATACAAAATGAAGCAGATACTACCGGACTGTCTGGCCAGAGTATTATGCCATGTGGATTTTATTCAGATGGTGGTGGTATTAGAAAAATAGATGGGCTCTATGTGAAAGGTGATATATTGGGGAAAGTAGGTGCTAGTGGAGGAATCTTTGACAAGAATAGTATGATAATTGGTACTGACGATGAACTTAGTAATGGTGAAAGATTAGTTAGCAAAGCAAATGTTATTGGAGAAACAGTTAGAATTTATGATAAGAATGGAATGTCAGATGGATTTGTTAGTCTTGGAGGAGTTTCTAGGCTCTTTGATAAGGATGGCATACTAGGTGGAATTGGTGCTAATGGACCCATTGGAAGTGAAAGCACTGCTGTATTTTATAGCAAGAACAGCATGCCAAATGATACAAGTACCGGCGGATTTAGAATGGGTGATACATCAGATGGAGCCTGTGCTGGGAATAAACTCAATGGCAAGGGTGATATACCAAGTATCACAGGCAGGAGAGAAATTGATTCTAAAGACATGGATGAATCTTATGATAAGAATAGCATACCAAATAGAACATACACTATTGGATATCATGGCTCAATAGTACATAGTCTATATGACAAAGATGGTATTGAGAGCATACCATTAAGTGCAGGCACTAAGAAACCTGGTGGCATTGGTAATGTGGATGGAAATTATGGCAAAGACAAAATGCCAAATGTACTAGACATTTATGGACTTGGAGAGGTTGGCAGAGTAGGTGGACATAATATTTTATGTAGAGCAGGCCCTACTGGATATGTCATTATTGATAGAATTTATGACAAAGACAGTGTATTTAATCAATTTGGAGCTGGGAATATTGATGGTGCAAGTGAATCTATTTGCACGGCAGGTGGAAAAGGCACTGGATTCTGTGAAAGAAATGATATATCGAAAAGAGAGGTCTTAGATAAACTTGATGGTGCTAGTAATGTAAGTGGACTTTATGAAAAAAATGGTTACCTCATTGGAAATGGTGTAGCTGGAGAATTAGATGGGCCTTATAGCAAGAATGGAGTGCCAGGTAGTAGAAGTATTAGTGGTATCATGGGAGTAAGTGGGCAATATGGGAAGGATGGTAGATTAACTAGCACAATTGCCAGTGAGGTAGGATTTAATAATGAAAGAAACTTCAATTATCACTACCATGAAGATGTCGTACACTATGCAGATAGTATAGGAGTTAGAGATGTTAATAGATCACTACATGAGAAAAAGTCAGACATACTTGGCAAAGAGTTCCTGGGTTATGACCAGGCTTCTGGCCTTTATGATGCTGTATCTCATGCTGGTGACAGAAGAAGGCAGCTGTCTGATTTAGAGACCAGTGGATCTACACCAGCTGATCTCTCAAGGAAAGGGAGAGGAGAAAAACTGCTTGAAGAGGACTTGAGAGGTATTTATATATTCATGAATGAGTTCTTTTTTTAAAGTGTGTTTTAATATAAATTTATAAGACATGTGTAATTTTTTTAAAGAAAACATCTTTTTAAAATGAGTGTTTCTGTCTCTTGATTATTCAGAACCACTTTGCCATTTGCATCAAGGTTTATTTGATGTCCATGCTCAGAAAGGAAAACCAACTGAGTTGTCTTGCTGTCTCAGCAATGATCAGGTCAAGGGAACTTGGTTTAAAGATGGAGTGAAGGTATGAGTTGTTAACTTGTGATAGATGAAATACTCCTTGTTTCACACACATTGTATCTAATGAAATTATATTTGGGAATCAAAATGATAGTACTGGCAACAATGAACAAATGTACTATCATAGTAATATGTAATAATTTGAAAAAAAGGAAAATAAAACTAATCCATTTATTAATTCAATTTATATATCTGCCTTTCCCCCTTTTACATGACTCTACATAGCTTACAATAAAATAAATAAAATATGAAAAAATAAATATAAATATATATAAAAAATAACATAGAGCAGGGATGTCAAACTCAATTTCATTTTCACTAGCAGAGGCACTGCAGGCCAGTTATTAGCTGTTTCCAGGATGGGCCTGTGGGTCAGATTAAACCACCCCATGGGCCGGATGTGGGCTGTGGGCCTTGAATTTGACATTCCTGACATAGAGGCTGGATATTATCCAACCAATCAGCCACATAGCCAGGACAACAGGTTCTTTTCTATTCCTCAGGCTTGTTCAAGCTTTTATGAAAGGCCAATGCAGATGGAGCCTATCTAATCTCATCTTAATTGATGTGTCAAAAGCCAAATGCCATAACTGAAAATCCTCTCCTTCTGGCCCTAGCTGCTGAGACACTTTAGCCATCAGTACCAGGAACACACTCCTCCTACCAAATCAGATAGGGTGGATAGAAACAATTGAGGAAAGTCACAAAGAACTTTAAAAATTACAAACAGCACTTTGAATTGCACCCAGAAGCACGCCAAAAGCACTCGGAAACAATGATATCACATGCATCAAGTAACTGGTGCCAGTAACTGCTTGCACCACCCCTTTCTGCACCCGTTAAAGCTTCCAAATAATTTTCAAGGGCAGTCCCATATAACGCACATTGCAGTGAACCAGTCTTGAGGTCATAACTACATTCTTTTTCTACTAGGCTTGGTGATATGCAAAAATAAATAAATAAACAAAAAATGCAACCAATCATAAAACCAGAAACCATAAATAAAATACATCTAAAATAGGTATTTAACATTCCAGAGGAACAGCTCCTTACTGCCAATTTAAATTATAGTAAAAAGAGACAATGTCTTAATTCCATCGGGATGAAATTATGTAATAAGTTTATAAATTATGGAGCTGAATTATCAACAACAAAAATGCATATGTATTTGACTGGAATATAACCGGAAGCAAGAAGAATCATCACAGTTGTGCAATTATTCATAAATGAGAAAATAAATCTATTCAAAAATATTAATGACTTTTACAAAAATATCAGTGAATTCTATCAATTTCTGGAAAATGTCCATCTCATTGGCACATCTTTGAAAACTGAACAAGCAATGTAGTAGTAATGTTAGCTTTGGACCAGACTGAATTGTTTGTTCAATGTTGCATGTATTATTATTTTTTGAGAAACATATTTTCCTGTATTCTTTCAATTTTCCCACAAGATAACAGGTTTAGGAGCAGTCTCCATTGAGAAAAATGGCCCAGTCCATAAACTGATAATTGACAAAGTAGAAGACGGTCATACTGGAAAATATAAATTTGAAGCTGAAGGCATCTGCACAGAAGCATCTATTTTTGTTGAAGGTAACCCTAGCCATGTTATTTTAGCAGTTTGAATAGCAATGGCTAAATGCCACTGGTTAATCATGCATTTAATACATGAATGGGCAATCTTTTTCTCCTTTTCTTTAGAAGCAATCAGAGTGAGATGTCACGATACATTGGTGAAATATTGATGAAAATTGGTGAAAATTGGTGATAGGCACTTTTGGGGAGATCTGTTCCAATACTTTTTCTTTCTTTTTTTTCAAAACACACAATACATAAATACACATAAACACAAAACATAAAAGCATAAAAAAATCTCTTTTCTGAAAGTTGCTTAGTCCTGGGTTAAAACTCTTGGTACAGACACAAATTCAAATTCATATTCATTTTACATACCATTTCATATCTTATCAATATTTTCAATTTTCTATATAACTTCTTCTCTCCTTTAAATTTTCTGAATTTTATTTTATTTTATTTATCTCCTCTCAATTCATATCATAATATTTATTATTCTTTATCTGTTCTATTCCAGCCAACCATTTATTTTTCTTCTTTAAAAAAAAGAAAGAAGAAGAAATACTTCTCCTGTACACTATATGGAGTATGATGCCTTTATCTCTTTCCCCTATATTTATAATACTTAATATAAAACACATAACATACATTGGGATTCTGTCTGGTACATTTTAAAATTATACTATATTATCAAAAATAATACAAATCTATTCATTAATATTAATATTCATTCATGTCTTAAACATTTAACTCATTGCTTTTCAATTAAATCACATACTCTTATGGGAGCCCCATTTTCCATAATTATTCCCCACCCCCCATCACATATTATAGCTCAATATTTCATTAAAATGTTCCTCCTTCTTCTACTTCAAATCTCATTTCACAAAGATTTTGCTAGTATACCATATTCTAATCATTAATATTAACAATCATTTATATCTTGAACATTTTATCCATTTCAATTAAATATCATGCCTTTGTGGGAACACTTATGCTTTCCAAAAATTATTACCCCCCCCCAACATCACAATTTTAAATCATGTTTCATTACAGTACTCCCTTTTCTTAACCAAAAATTTCACTAATTTATGTTAAATATTTATCACATTTTAAGTTACATATTATTTCTAATTTTCTATGATTACTTCTAAATACAAGTATAAAAATGCAGTCTTATGTACCTTTCTAGAATCCCTTTAACAATAAAATTTATCCATTATCTCTAAAAAACTTTTGCTTCTTAACATCTTGCTCCCCACCATTAGGACTTCTCATCCCTTCTTTTCTCTCTTGCTTCTTCTTCTCCTTGTCCTCTTTAACCCCTTGTCTCTCCACTTCCCTTTTATTCTGCTTTCCCCCTTTCTGTTGTTTCTTAACACAATGTCCCTTTTTCACCTTATTCTTCTCTTTTTGGGCTGTTTTTCCAGATCTCAAAGACCTTTTTCCTTTTTTCTCTTGCTTTTTCCCTTCTCCAGTCAAAGTCATTTGTTCATCAAAGATGGCTTTTTCTTCTTCTTCGTCCCCATCATCCTCATTCTGCTTCACATAAGTATAAACCACCATTTCTAAGTATTGAAAAATAGTGCCAAGACCATCTTCCCCTCCTTGTTTTTCTCTTTCATATTTTTGATATATAAGTTTCAATTCATCCATAGATGATGCCATTGTGTAGAGAAAAAGTTTCCCCAAACAACCACCCAGATGATTTAATCAGAAGTAATTTCCAAAGGTTCCAAAATCACCAAACAATCCAAACAGACTGTTTCTTTTAGATACCTTCTTCTTCTTCACTTTCTCTTTCTGGGGTTAAAGTAGTCACAAATCCTTTTCAAATATATTTTTTGGAAGTTTTTAAACTCTTTGCAATTCTAGGCAATCTTCTCCTTATTTTCAAATTTTGCTCTTATTTTTTCCACTCTCCCTTCCCGCTCACAGCCAAAAGGATTTTTCTTTCTATTTTTTTTTCCGCTATCACTTTAGGAAGGAGAGTAGAACAAGGAAAAAACTTTCCCTTTTAGAGTATTCGCAGCTTATAACTCTCACAAGGAACAATATATACTTAGCAGCCTTCCAGGTTCCAGGTCACTTTCTCCCGTCTTGTCCTGATAGAAGCAACTTTCACTTTTCTTCCGGCTTTCTCCCTCCTGCACCTGCTTACCCGGCTGCAGCTTTCTTTGTGGCGGCCATTGCTGACCGCCGTTCTTCCGCCTCGGGAAAAGGGGGTTTAGCCAGCTGGGGAGGGGGTTTGCGGCACCCCCAAACCCCTTGCTGGATCCCCCCTGTCTTCAGCTGCCTCTATAGGTCAGCTATATGCCCCAGATCCAAATGGATCGGGGGAACCTTGGAGGCGAATGCAGCAGGGATCGCGCAGTTGCGAATCCCTGCCGCCACCGAAAACTTGCAAACTAGAAGTCCTCCAATACTTTTTCAAATACTGTCTGTTTTTCTCTCTTGCTTTCTGATACCATCTTTGCTTTCTCTGAGACTGTCCTCACATACCAGGTTCCCCATATATTCTTCTTTCATAAATTGTAATTGATCACTTGTAGAGGGTTTTCAATATTTGTTGGAAAAATGCATAAAACTAGGTTGAAGGATATCTGTAGTCGTAGGCCACCAATTGACATTCTAGCATTAGAATAAGAGTTTTGTGAGTTCATAAGACTGAAGGGAATGGATATGACATTGAATTAATAAGTGGTATATGTTGTGGCCCCAACTCCCGAGCCTATGCTGTCAGAGGAAGAGGACCTGGAAGATGAGGAGGAGGAACTGGCAATGCCTTCCTCCCCAGGACTTTCCTCCCTGGCAATGCCTTCCTCCCTGGTAATGCCTCAGGTTCCATCAGACAACCGAAAGGAACAGCCTGAGATGAATCAGGAGGAAGGCATGTTGGAACAGCCCCTGACAGGGAGTGAAGAGCAGGAGTCTTGGATCAACCCCAAGCAGTGTCGTAGGGAGAAACGTGAGCAGCAACATAGGAAGCATAGGAGGGTCAGAGAGTGAGCTGAGTCACTGAGCCACACCCCATAGGGGATAAAAGTGGGTGTATTTTCTCCTTAAACTTTGTTCGGGACAAAGTTTAACTTACTTTAGACTTTATTCATGACTATGTTGGAAGAACAATTGTTTTGTGGACTGCCTTGTGCTTTGTGAAGTAAAAGACCCATTTCCCTCAGTGTGAGTAAGACTTTGATTTACAATTGCTGCCAGCTCGGACTCAGCAGGCAGGATGCAGTGGGATGCCAAGAATGCTATCAGTTACAGAGGATTTGTTCTGTGAAGTTCGAGCCAGCTTCCCTGTCAGTGTTTGTGTGTGTGTATAATCCCTTACCTTTTGGGGGAAAGGGAAGGGGAGACAGAACAGGTATAGATCAAAATCTCAGTACCGCAAAAGCTGAGAGCCAGTAGCACTTGGAAGATATACCATTAATGAGGCATTAATTTTTGCAATATTTCCTACTATGTTATATTTCTTCTCTTCAATTGTATCTGATTCTTGGAGACTGCCTGGACAAGACCATGCAGTTTTCTTGGCAAGGTTTTTCATAAGTGCTTTGACATTGCTTCCTTCTTATGGCTGAGAGAAAGCAACTGGACCAAATTTACCCAGCTGGCTTTGGGTGGGTCTAGAACTTAAAATCTCCTAGTTTTCTAGTCAATGCCTTAGCTACTACAACTGTCTCTCTCAATATTTTATAAATGGTTGCAATTTTAGAATTCTTCTGTTAAATTCTGTCTCCTCTTGCTGTTTATTAGATTATTGTCAAATAATCTTAAAATCATCACTTTTCCACTTCATTACATTGTATATCACATTTGAATGTAATATCAAGCCCCTACCTCTTGCTCTTAATGCTTGCTTTTTTGCAATAACTTTCCATTTTCCAAGTTTGTTTGTTTGTTTGTTTATTATAACTCTTGATACCCAGTGACTCTAATATTTGAATCTTATTTATCTTATGGAGTGTTTCTACCTTCACTCTTTGTGCCATATTTTATGTTGCCCTAAATGTCAAGAACAGTTTTCCCTTGGTTATAATGTTGGATCAATTTTGTTAGTTTCATCTTGGGAATACTTTTCTTTGTGTTTTAACAAAACTGTTAAAACATCTGCTAGGGCATTTGATGTTCTGGTTGGTAGGAATCATGGTGTTTTTCTAAAAGATTGAATTCCTTTTTAATAATGTAATTTCATTAAATACTTTTTATTTAATAAAATTAATAGTAATTTTATTAAACATGGTCACTATAAAAATATAAATTAAAAAAAGATAAATAGAAGGTGAAGAAAAGTAAGAAAAATAAGAAAAATGGAGAAAAGAAAGAAAAGAATAACAATACAGCAAAGAAAAAGAAAAGAAATATATAACGGAAGGACTTCCCCCTTTATCACAAATATAAACAATTTTAGTAACTTATCACCTTCTCTTAAAATGTTACAAGTGAACTTTTCTTCCAATACCCCATCTCTTATCTATAAACACATTTATAGATATATAAATCTTCATCACTGGGAGAAAATAAATGATTATTGTCAAATAATCTTAAAATTTGTGAACTTGGAGGAATAAATGGAGATTAACAAGACTGGACTCATTAGAAAAAGGGTAGAATTAAAATTGAGGGAGGGGCATGGCACTCACTCCTTAGCTTTCTTTCAGATTTTCAAAAGATTTGTTGACAGAAAATTTAAACATTCAATGAGTAGTAAAGTGTTTTGCCAGAAGATACCATGTTTTGCCAGAAGATTTTGCCAGAAGATATCATGTTTTTGTCAGAAGATTTTTTTTTTTAAGTCAAACATAGAATGTAAACTTTGTTTACATTCAGGGCTTATTTAGTGTATCCTTTTTCAGATCCTCCAAATGTTGACTCTACACTTCTGGAAAAACTAAAGAAGGAACCTATTGTGGTAAAGGCAGGAAAAAATGCCATGGTTAAGATTCCATTTGAAGGTCAGAAGCCAATCAGAGTAACATGGTTAAAGGATAACCAGGAACTTCTGGATGATGACCGGATAAACATAGATTCTTCACAGAACTTTACTCGACTCTCCTTGCCCAGCACCATCCGTAAGGATACTGGAGATTATAAAGTGAGATTAAAGAATGAGTGTGGAAGTTTTGAAGTTCCTTTCAAGCTGGAAGTGATAGGTGAGGAAACTGTAGTATTCAGGCAACTATTTTTTATTAATATATATAAAAAATGAAGTACTATTGAACATTTGTATGTGAAATAAATTTTTATTGCTTCTTCATGGGAAGCTGGATAAAAATAAGTTGACGTGAAGTACAATAGACAATGCTTTTCAATATAATCAAAGACACATACAAGAAGTTTGCTTGTAGCACTCTAATGTGCATTAGTGGTGCTCAACCAGGGCCACATGGCCCTCTATGGTCCCTAGGACATTTAAAGGGGACCATTGGTGAGAGACATGTTTCAGGGGCCATAGCATATGGTGAGGTGGCCACAGAAAAACAAAATGTACTATATTCCAGATAGCGTCTTGTATCAGAAAATGCATTAGTTACTGTCTCATGTCTCTATCTAGTAATGAAATCTGGACATAGAGGAGCTACAGGTGAAAAAAAAAAGGTCAAAGCCATGTGCAAAAAAAAAAAGTTAAGAAATACTGGTATACAATTTATTTGTTTATTTATTTTATTTAGTTTATGGCAAATACGTGGACTTATAGTAGTTCAAATGTTAATGTCCAGTCCACCCAGCCATTCATGGACAGAGTGGTCTATGATGAAAAAAATCAGACAAAGGACTGAAGTAAGCTCTTGATGGATATTCGGACACAATGTGATGGATATTTTGTTGAGGAGCACCAGTCACACTGAGGGTAGAGACATTGCTATAATTATACCAATATTTTCTTTCTGAACTCTTCCTTTGACCAAATGTTTGGTTTGGTCATTATTGTTGTGTACTCTCCTTTCTGAGGAAAAGGGAATTTCATATTGGGAACCAGAGATGGGGCTTTCTTCCATTTGGGCAGAATACTTGTTTCTCAGATAGAAGACAATTGCAGTAGTAGACAGATGAACAAGAAGAGATGAATAAGAATGAGTTGCTAGTATTTAATCAATTAGTGTCTGATTCACTAATTCAATATAACCAAGGGAGTAAATAGTGCATTTATAGTATTGTTAGTTTCCTTTTTATATAATTTATAATTTATTTGTATCTTATTTGCCTTAGTCTGCCAGCTTCTCTCAAGTGGTTATAATAAAGCCCTTGCCCATGTTTTCTGTTTTGAACTTTCATTCAGATAAACCACAATCACCAACAGGCCCCATAGCGGTTATAGACAATTCTGCAAATGGCATAACTATTCAGTGGAA